>CM067841.1:561438294-563938294 GCA_034509565.1 Triticum monococcum | reverse complement strand
GTTCGAAAAAATCCTACCGAGTGGAGAGCAATCCTCCCAGTCGGGGGCTTAGCTGCAGTCCAGTACTCGCCTAAGTTCTCTCACTAGGAGACTTAGCTGCAGTCCAGTACTCGCCTAAATTCGAAAAAATCCTACCGAGTGGAGAGCAATCCTCCCACTTGGGGGCTTAGCTGCAGTCCAGTACTTGCCTAAGTTCTCTCATTAGGAGATTTAGTTGCAGTCCAGTACTCGCCTAATTTCGAAAAAATCCTACCAAGTGGAGAGCAATCCTCCCACTCGGGGGCTTAGCTGCAGTCCAGCACTCGCCTAAGTTCTCTCACTAGGAGACTTAGCTACAGTCCAGTACTCGCCTAAGTTTGAAAAATTCCTACCGAGTGAAGAGCAACCCTCCCACTCGGGGGCTTAGCTGCAGTCCAGCACTCGCCTAAGTTCTCTCACTAGGAGACTTAGCTGCAGTCCAGTACTCGCCTAAGTTTGAAAAAATCCTACCGAGTGGAGAGCAACACTCCCACTCGGGGGCTTAGCTGCAGTCCAGCACTCGCCTAAGGTCTCTCACTAGGAGACTTAGCTGTAGTCCAATACTCGCCTAAGTTTGAAAAAATCCTACCGAGTGGAGAGCAACCCTCCCACTTGGGGGCTTAGTTGCAGTCCAGCACTCGCCTAAGTTCTCTCACAAGGAGACTTAGCTGCAGTCCAGTACTCGCCTAAGTTTGAAAAAATCCTACCGAGTGGAGAGCAACCCTCCCACTCGGGGGCTTAGCTGCAGTCCAGCACTCGCCTAAGTTCTCTCACTAGGAGACTTAGCTGCAGTCCAGTACTCGCCTAAGTTTGAAAAAATCCTACCGAGTGGAGAGCAGCCCTCCCACTCGGGGGTCTTAGCTGTAGTCCAGTACTCGCCTAAGTACCCCTATCCGCAAGGACGATGAGGTGCAGGTCGACTACAACTTTCTCCTTCGGAGCAATGACACAAGTACAACATCCGCTCCGTCCCTATCCGCAAGGATGACGAGGTGCATGTCGACTGCAACCTTCTCCTTCGGAGCTACGGCACAAGTACAACGTCCGCTCCATCCCTATCCGCAAGGACGATGAGGTGCGGGCTGACTGTAACCTTCTCCTTCGGGGCTACGGCACAAGTACAACGTCCACTCCATCCCTATCCGCAAGGACAACGAGGTGCGGGTCGACTGCAACCTTCTCCTTCAGAGCTACGGGACAAGTACAACGTCCGCTCCATCCCTATCCGCAAGGACGACGAAGCGCAGGTCGACTGGAGCCACCACTTCAGAGCTGTGTCTCCAGCGCAAAGACTATTCCAAGCAGTGAGCAAAGTCCATTCGAAGGCAAATGCAAGCACATTCGGAAATAAACCAAATTCAGATAAATCCTAAAAGTTCCAAGCAGCAAATCAGAAGTGCTCGGGCATCAAGCCCGAAGGAGTTCAACGGTTACAGCAATCACTCGGCATTCCGAGGCAAATTTAAAATAGATTCAAGTTTCATAAGTTTGTTCACTCGGCCGGAGGAGGGCTGGCAGGCTCCACAAATGAGTCCAGGTCGATCCCATCAGCGATCCGAGTGGCGGCAGCAATGAAAGTCTCCATGAAGGACTGAAAGTCATGCTTTTTGGTGTTAGCGACTTTGATCGCAGCCAGCTTATCTTCACGAACTTCCTTGCAATGGACTCGCACCAAGGACATCGCCACATCAGCACCACACCAGGCGGAGGATTTCTTCCATTCTTGCACTCGGTCAGGGATTTCGTTTAGTCGAGTCATCAGGGATTCTAGGTCATTCTGAAGCGTCGTCTCCGGCCAAAGTGATGAGTCGATTCGGGAGACTACCTCCTTCAGGCGCGAGAGGTAGCTTGTGGCGCTGGCGATATGGGACTCCAATCGGAGCACGTTCATTGCAGTTTCGTCGCAGACTAGAGAAGCAATAGGGTCCAGACCCATCTCGACCCTTCCAGTTTCCTCTTTGAAGTCTTGACAGAATTCTGCAGCAAAAAATTAGTCAATCAGCCGAGAAAGATCCGATCGCAAGCATCAACACAGTCGGATTAAAAGAAATACCTTCCAGCATGAGATACAATTTCTTGGCAAGAGTCCTCAAATAAGCTTCCGTGTCATTCCTCTTGCGGACCGCAGACTCCAGCTTTTCATTCAGGGCGACCTTGTCCTTCTTTAGACTGGTCACTTCGCGGTTAGCTTCATTAAGACAAGATTTTAGTTTGGTCACCTCTCCTTCCAGCATTCCGATTGAAGCAAGCTTCTGGTCTACGAGAGCAGTTTTATCTTGGGCTGCTTTTTGCGCGGCGGCGAGGTCCGAGTCCTTCTTCTCCAGATCCAACTTCATTTTCTCTGCAAAAGAAGCAATCGAATCAAAGAAGAGATCAAAGAAATGTATTGAAAGTCAGTTGACAGTCAGTTACCTTCCATACCAGCGGCTTCGTCTTGAGCTTTCTTCAGATTCTGCTGGGCTAATTCCAAGTCGAGATTGAGTTGCGTCTGCTTCTCCTCAAGTTCAGCAAACTTAGAAATGAGAGTGCAAGACTTCTGCACAAGGCAAAAGACGGA
Organism: Triticum monococcum; assembly: GCA_034509565.1. Lineage (NCBI taxonomy): Eukaryota > Viridiplantae > Streptophyta > Magnoliopsida > Poales > Poaceae > Triticum > Triticum monococcum. The sequence goes on along the minus strand of CM067841.1, from coordinate 563,935,719 downwards.
TCAGTCGATAAGATCAAAAGTTGTTTACTTCCGAGTGGATAAAACCTAAAGAAGTTCACTTAGACCCCAGCCGACTACACACAGTCGACTGCGGTCTCAGGGGCTACACCCAGCGGGTGCACTTGGCGTGGCCCCGCTGACTAAGACTCAAGTCGACCGGTCCGCCCGGCCCCCAAAAAAACCTGCTCAGACCCCAGCCGACTGCCAGCAGTCGACTGCGGTCTCGGGGACTACACCCAGTGGGTGCACTTGGCGTGCCCCCACCGGTTCAGATCCCACTCGCCCAGACCGAGTGGAAGAACGAAACTACTCGACCGGTCCGCCTGAGTCGAGTGTAAGGAGTACAAAAGAAAGGAAAGAAGAGCTCAGACCCTAGTCGTCTGCCAACAGTCGACCGTGGTCTCGGGGACTAGACCCAGTGGGTGCACTTAGCGTGCCCCTACCGGTTCAGATCCCACTTGCCCAGACCGAGTGGAAGAACGAAACTACCAAAAACAACAAAACACCCAGTGGGTGCTCCAATTCGACGCAAACAACAGGAGACTATGTAGAAGAAGATTTTTTCGAGTAACATTTCCTCACAGAGCAAAAACAGTCGGAAAGTCTACTCACCTGGACATTGGCCCGAAGGGAAGCACTGGCATCGTAGGTAGCCTGGCTGTTCTCATGCACCATCTTCACCTGCTCCATCATCATGTCAGCCTGTCGGATGGCTTCCGCAGCCGCTTTCGACTGGTTGTCTGGGACGGGGTAGCTGGTGAAAAAGTGAGCAGTCGACCTAGGTGCGGCGGCTTGGAGCTCCGTGGTGTGGAGTTGGACGATTGAAGGAATCATAGGTGTAGTCGGCGGTGTGGGGTGCTCACTCGACAAAGGTGCAACGAGGGTCACAGAAGCACTGTCCGCGTCTTCAGGTTGACGGACGGGAGGTGTCGTAGTGGGTTCTTGCCGAGACATCCTACCAGCGGCTACCTTCTTGCTCTTCCTGGGCTTAAGAGCCACATCTTCATCGTCATCCGGAAGATCGATGACGTTGGGTGGAGCTGCAAGGCAGATCATTCGACCCCAAGTGAGCCATCGAATGCAATCGACCAAAGAATCAAGAACAAAATCACAAGAATTTATACCTGGGTTGGAGGTTACTGCATCTTCCATTACCTCGTCCCGGTATTGGAGAGAAGAGGTTCCTGACGTAGCAGCACTGCAAAGACCCGCATTCAATCAGTTACGTCCGGTTAATCGAGTCGACGAGAAGGACAGGTCAGATGGTTACCCGGAGACAGTAGGAACAGTCACTTTGATCCTGGGCAAAGCTTTTGGCAGCTTGGAGGAGGTAGCTTTCGGCACTTTTGGTGCTGGAGGCGGGGCAACTTTGGACTGCTTTGGATCCTTTTCAGTCGGTGTCGGGGAAGACGTCCTAGGACGCTTCGAAGACTGACCAGTCTATGCGGCCACCAAGTCCGGAGCACTCACTGGGTCGTGAGTGTGTTTGGATCTCCTCTCCCTACGAGGAGGCGAGTCGACTTCTTCGTCATCGGTCGATTCGTCGCTCTCCTCGTCCTCCTCGGCCTCCGAATGCTCCTCGCCGCTCTCGCCCCCGCTCGCTTCTTCCTCCGTTGGGCATTGAGTACATGTCGATGAGGGCCTAAAAAGACAACGATCAAAGGAAATCCAGTCAACCATAAACAAGATATCACACGGTGAATCGGAAAGATACTTGATAAAACAGAATTATACCTGCTCCGGCTAGTGTGAGCTGTCGAATGGAATCACCCTCCTAGACCCCCGAGGGTTGTCTTTGTTGCTGGTGATCCCCATCAACCACTTCTCCAAGGTATCCTCACTGACATCCTCCAGGTGGATCCGAGTGGAATCCTCAAGCCCAGAGTACATCCACATTGGACGATCACGCGCCTGAAGCGGTTGGATGCGTCGACCGAGGAAGACCTCCAGCAGGTCCATCCCGGTCACCCCGTCATGGACGAGTTGGACGACCCGCTCGACCAACACCTTGACCTGCGCCTTCTCTTCTGGAACTACCTTCAGGGGGGCAGGCTTCTCCACTCGAGCCAAGGAAAAGGGAGGAAGTGCAGTCGACTGACCCGGGGTCGGCTGATCCTTACAGTAGAACCAAGTCGTCTGCCAGCCCCGGACCGAGTCAGGAAGAATCATGGCTGGGAAAGTACTCTTGCTTCTCATCTGGATCCCCAGACCCCCGCACATCTAGATCACTTGTGTCTTCTCGTCACTCGACTTGGCCTTTTTGACCGACTGGGAGCGGCAGGTGAAGATGTGTTTGAAAAGACCCCAATGCGGTCGACAACCCAAGAAGTTTCTGTTGGGGAACGTTTCAGAAAACAAAAAATTTCCTATGGTTTCACCAAGATCCATCTATGAGTTCATCTAGCAACGAGTGATCGGATGCATCTACATACCTTTGTAGATCGTGAGCGGAAGCGTTCAAAGAACGGGGATGAGGTAGTCATACACGACGTGATCCAAATCACCGATGACCAAGCGCCGAACGGACGGCACCTCCGCGTTCAACACACGTACGGAGCGGATGACGTCTCCTCCTTCTTGATCCAGCAAGGGGAGAGGAGAGGTTGAGGAAGATGGCTCCAGCAGCAGCACGACGGCATGGTGGTGATGGAGCTGCAGTACTCCGGCAGGGCTTCGCCAAGCTCTATGGAGGAGGAGGAGGTGTTGGAGAGGGAGGCACCAAAGGCATGGTATTAGAGGCCCTCCTTCCCTCACTATATATAGGGGGGCCTAAGGGGGGGCGCCGGCCCTAGGAGATCCAATCTCCTAGGGGGCGGCGGCCAAGGGAGGAGTCCCCCCCCAAGGCACCTAGGCACATGGGCCTCTTGGGGCTGGTGCCCTTGTCCCATGTAGGCCAAGGCGCACCCCCTACAGCCCATGTGGCCCCCCCGGGGTAGGTGGCCCCACCCGGTGGACCCTCGGGACCCTTCTGGTGGTCCCGGTACAATACCGGTGACCCCGAAACTTGTCCCGATGGCCGAAATAGCACTTCCTATATATAATTCTTTACCTCCAGACCATTCCGGAACTCCTCGTGACATCCGGGATCTCATCCGGGACTCCGAACAACATTCAGGTTACTGCATATACATATCCCTACAACCCTAGCGTCACCGAATCTTAAGTGTGTAGACCCTACGGGTTCGGGAGACATGCAGACATGACCGAGACGACTCTCCGGTCAATAACCAACAGCAGGATCTGGATACCCATGTTGGCTCCCACATGCTCCTCGATGATCTCATCGGATGAACCATGATGTCGAGGATTCAAGCAACCCCGTATACAATTCCCTTTGCCAATCGATATGTTACTTGCCCGAGATTCGATCGTCGGTATCCCAATACCTTGTTCAATCTCGTTACCGGCAAGTCACTTTACTCGTACCGTAATGCATGATCCCGTGACCAGACACTTGGTCACTTTGAGCTCATAATGATGATGCATTACCGAGTGGGCCCAATGATACCTCTCTGTCATACGGAGTGACAAATCCCAGTCTTGATCCGTGTCAACCCAACAGACACTTTCGGAGATACCCGTAGTCTACCTTTATAGTCACCCAGTTACGTTGTGACGTTTGGTACACCCAAAGCACTCCTACGGTATCCGGGAGTTACACGATCTCATGGTCTAAGGAAAGGATACTTGACATTAGAAAACTCTAGCAAACGAACCATACGACCTTGTGCTATGTTTAGGATTGGGTCTTGTCCATCACATCATTCTCCTAATGATGTGATCTCGTTATCAATGACATCCAATGTCCATAGTCAGGAAACCATGACTATCTGTTGATCAACGAGCTAGTCAACTAGAGGCTTACTAGGGACATGTTGGTGTCTATTATTCACACATGTATTACGATTTCCGGATAACACAATTATAGCATGAATAAAGACAATTATCATGAACAAGGAAATATAATAATAATGCTTTTATTATTGCCTCTAGGGCATATTTCCAACAGTCTCCCACTTGCACTAGAGTCAATAATCTAGTTACATTGTGATGAATCGAACACCCATGGAATTCTGGTGTTGATCATGTTTTGCTCTAGGGAGAGGTTTAGTCAACGGATCTGCTACATTTAGGTCCGTATGTACTTTACAAATATCTATGTCTCCATCTTGAACATTTTCACAAATGGAGTTGAACCGACGCTTGATGTGCCTGGTCTTCTTGTGAAACATGGGCTCCTTGGCAAGTGCAATAGCTCCAGTGTTGTCACAAAAGAGTTTGATTGGCCCCGACACATTGGGTATGACTCCGAGGTCGGTGATGAACTCCTTCACCCAAATTGCTTCATGTGCTGCCTCCGAGGCTGCCATGTACTCCGCTTCACATGTAGATCCCGCCACGATGCTCTGCTTGCAACTGCACTAGCTTACAGCCCCACCATTCAAAATATACACGTATCCGGTTTGTGACTTAGAGTCATCCAGATCTGTGTCGAAGCTAGCGTCGACGTAACCCTTTACGACGAGCTCTTCGTCACCTCCATAAACGAGAAACATTTCCTTAGTACTTTTCAGGTACTTCAGGATATTCTTGACCGCTGTCCAGTGTTCCTTGCCGGGATTACTTTGGTACCTTCCTACCAAACTTACAGCAAGGTTTACATCAGGTCTGGTACACAGCATGGCATACATAATAGAACCTATGCCTGAGGCATAGGGGATGACACTCATCTCTTCTATATCTTCTGCCGTGGTCGGACATTGAGCTGAGCTCAATTTCACACCTTGCAGCACAGGCAAGAACCCCTTCTTGGACTGATCCATATTGAACTTCTTCAATATCTTATCAAGGTATGTGCTTTGTGAAAGACCTATGAGGCATCTTGATCTATCTCTATAGATTTTGATGCCTAATATATAAGCAGCTTCTCCAAGGTCCTTCATTGAAAAACTCTTATTCAAGTAGGCCTTAATGCTGTCCAAGATTTCTATATCATTTCCCATCAAAAGTATGTCATCTACATATAATATGAGAAATGCTACAGAGCTCCCACTCACTTTCTTGTAAACGCAGGCTTCTCCATAAGTCTGCGTAAACCCAAACGCTTTGATCATCTCATCAAAGCGAATGTTCCAACTCCGAGATGCTTGCACCAGCCCATAAATCGAGCGTTGGAGCTTGCACACCTTGTCAGCATTCTTAGGATCGAAAAAACCTTCCAGCTGCATCATATACAATTCTTCCTTAAGGAAACCATTAAGGAACGCCGTTTTGACGTCCATTTTCCATATCTCATAATCATAGTATGCGGCAATTGCTAACATGATTCGGACAGACTTCAGCTTTGCTACGGGTGAGAAAGTCTCATCGTAGTCAACCCCTTGAACTTGTCAATAACCCTTAACGACAAGCCGAGCTTTATAGATGGTCACATTACCATCCGCGTCTGTCTTCTTCTTAAAGATCCATTTATTTTCTATGGCTCGCCGATCATCGGGCAAGTCAGTCAAAGTCCATACTTTGTTTTCATACATGGATCCTATCTCGGATTTCATGGCTTCTAGCCATTTGTCGGAATCCGGGCCCGCCATCGCTTCTTCATAGTCTGAAGGTTCACCGTTGTCTAACAACATGATTTCCAGGACAGGGTTGACGTACCACTCTGGTGCGGAATGTGTCCTTGTGGACCTACGAAGTTCAGTAGCAACTTGATCTGAAGTTTCATGATCATCATCATTTACTTCCTCTCTAGTTGGTGCAGGCACCTCAGGACATTTTCTTGAGTTGCGCCATTTTCCGGTTCAAGAGGTAACACATCATCAAGTTCTACTTTCCTCCCATTTAATTCTTTCGAGAGAAACTCCTTCTCTAGAAAGGATCCATTCTTGGCAACAAAGATCTTGCCTTCGGATCTGAGGTAGAAGGTATACCCAATAGTTTCTTTAGGGTATCCTATGAAGTCGCATTTTTCCGACTTGGGTTCGAGCTTTTCAGGTTGAAGTTTCTTGACATAAGCATCGCATCCCCAAACTTTTAGAAACGACAGCTGAGGTTTCTTCCCAAACCATAATTCATACGGTGTCGTCTCAACGGATTTCGACGGAGCCCTATTTAAAGTGAATGCGATAGTCTCTAAAGCATAGCCCCAAAAAGATAGTGGTAAATCAGTACGAGACATCATAGATCGCACCATATCTAATAGAGTGCGATTACGACGTTCGGACACACCATTACACTGAGGTGTTCCAGGCGGCGTGAGTGTGAAACTATTCCACATTTCCTTAAGTGTGTGCCAAATTCATGACTCAAGTATTCTCCTCCACGATCTGATCGCAAAAACTTGATTTTTCTGTCACGTTGATTCTCAACCTCACTCTGAAATTCCTTGAACTTTTCAAAGGTTTCAGACTTGTGTTTCATTAAGTAGACATACCCATATCTACTCAAGTCATCAGTGAGGGTGAGAACATAATGATAGCCACCGCGAGCCTCAACGCTAATTGGACCGCACACATCAGTATGTATGATTTCCAATAAGTTGGTTGCTCGCTCCATTGTTCCTGAGAACGGAGTCTTGGTCATTTTACCCATGAGGCATGGTTCGCACGTGTCAAATGATTCATAATCAAGAGACTCTAAAAGTCCATCTGCATGGAGCTTCTTCATGCGTTTGACACCTATGTGACCAAGGCGGCAGTGCCACAAATATGTGGGACTATCATTATCAACCTTACATCTTTTGCTATTCACACTATGAACATGTGTAGCATTACGCTCGAGATTCATTAAGAATAAACCATTCAACATGGGAGCATGACCATAAAACATATCTCTAATATAAATAGAACAACCATTATTCTCGGATTTAAATGAGTAGCCATCTCGAATTAAACGAGATCCCGATACAATGTTCATGCTCAAAGCTGGCACTAAATAACAATTATTGAGGTTTAAAACTAATCCCGAAGGTAAATGTAGAGGTAGCATGCCGACGGCGATCACATTGACCTTCTAACCATTCCCAACGCGCATCGTCACCTCGTCCTTCGCCAGTCTCCGCTTATTCCGCAGCCTCTGCTTTGAGTTACAAATGTGAGCAACCGCACCGATATAAAATACCCAGGAGCTACTACGAACACTGGTAAGGTACACATCAATCACATGTATATCACATATACCTTTCGTTTTGCCGGCCTTCTTGTCCGCTAAGTATTTGGGGCAGTTCCACTTCCAGTGACCACTTCCCTTGCAATAAAAGCACTCAGTCCCGGGCTTGGGTCCATTCTTTGGCTTCTTCCCGGCAGCTTGCTTGCCAGGCGCGGCAACTCCCTTGCCGTCCTTCTTGAAGTTCTTTTTACCCTTGCCCTTCTTGAACTTAGTGGTTTTATTGACCATCAACACTTGATGTTCCTTCTTGACTTCTACCTCTGTTGATTTCAGCATTGCAAATACCTCAGGAATGGTCTTTTCCATCCCCTGCATATTGAAGTTCATCACAAAGCTCTTGTAGCTTGGTGGAAGCGACTGGAGGATTCTGTCAATGACCGCGTCATCCGGGAGATTAACTCCCAGCTGAGTCAAGCGGTTATGTAACCCAGACATAGTGAGTATGTGCTCACTGACAGAACTATTTTCCTCCATCTTACAGCTGAAGAATTTGTCGGAGACTTCATATCTCTCGATCCGGGCATGAGCTTGAAAAACCATTTTCAGCTCTTCGAACATCTCATATGCTCCATGTCTCTCGAAACTCTTTTGGAGCCCCGGCTCTAAGCTGTAAAGCATGCCGCACTGAACGATGGAGTAATCATCAACACGTGTCTGCCAAGCGTTCATAACGTCTTGGTTCTGTGGGACGGGAGCTTCACCTAGCTGTGCTTGTAGGACATAATCTTTCTTGGCAGCTATGAGGATGATCCTCAGGTTCCGGACCCAGTCCGTGTAGTTGCTGCCATTGTCTTTCAGCTTGGTTTTCTCTAGGAACACGTTGAAGTTGAGGACTACGTTGGCCATTTGATCTACAAGACATATTGTAAATATTTTAGACTAAGTTCATGATAATTAAGTTCATCTAATCAAATTATTCAATGAACTCCCACTCAGATAGACATCCCTCCAGTCATCTAAGTATAACATGATCCGAGTTAACTAGGTCGTGTCCGATCATCACGTGAGACGAACTAGTCAACGTCGGTGAACATCTTCATGTTGATCGTGTCTTCTATACGACTCATGCTCGACCTTTCAGTCTTCTGTGTTCCGAGGCCATGTCTGTACATGCTAGGCTCGTCAAGTCAACCTAAGTGTTTTGCATGTGTAAATCTGTCTTACACCCGTTGTGTGTGAACGTCGGAATCAAACACCCGATCATCACATGGTGCATTGAAACAATGAACTGTCGCAACGGTGCACAATTAGGGGAAACACTATCTTGAAATTATTATGAGGGATCATCTTATTTACTACCGTCGCTCTAAGTAAACAAGATGCAAAGCATGATAAACATCACATGCGATCAAATAATAATAGTGACATGATATGGCCAATATCACATAGCTCCTTTGATCTCCATCTTGGGGCTCCATGATCATCTTGTCACCGGCTTGACACCATGATCTCCATCATCATGATCTCCATCATCGTGTCTCCATGAAGTTGCTCGCCAACTATTACTTCTACTACTATGGCTAACGCGTTTAACAATAAAGTAAAGTAATTTACATGGCGTTTCTCAATGACACGCAGGTCATATAAAAATAAAGACAACTCCTATGGCTCCTGCCGGTTGTCATACTCATCGACATGCAAGTCGTGATTCCTATTACAATAGCATGAACATCTCATACATCACATATAGATCATTCATCATTCATCACAACTTTGGCCATATCATATCACAAAGCACTTGCTGCAAAAACAAGTTAGACGTCCTCTAATTGTTGTTGCAAGTTTTACGTGGCTGAATTAGGGTTCTAGCATGAACATTTTCTTACCTACGTGAAAGCCACAACGTGATTTGTCAACTTCTATTTACCCTTCATAAGGACCCTTTTCATCGAATCCGCTCCAACTAAAGTGGGAGAGATAGACACCCGCCAGCCACCTTATGCAACTAGTGCATGTTAGTCGGTGGAACCGGTCTCACGTAAGCGTACGTGTAAGGTTGGTCCGGGCCGCTTCATCCCACAATACCGTTGAATCAAGATAAGACTAGTAGCGACAAGAAAGTTGACAACATCTACGCCCACAACAAATTGTGTTCTACTCGCGCAAGAAGAACTACGCATAAACCTGGCTCATGATGCCACTATTGGGGAACGTTGCAGAAAACAAAAATTTTCCTACGGTTTCACCAAGATCCATCTATGAGTTCATCCAGCAACGAGTGATCGGATGCATCTACATACCTTTGTAGATCGTGAGCGGAAGCGTTCAAAGAACGGGGATGAGGTAGTCGTACATGACGTGATCCAAATCACCGATGACCAAGCGCCGAACGGATGGCACCTCCGCGTTCAACACACGTACGGAGCGGATGACGTCTCCTCCTTCTTGATCCAGCAAGGGGAGAGGAGAGGTTGAGGAAGATGGCTCGAGCAGCAGCACGACAGCGTGGTGGTGATGGAGCTGCAGTACTCCGGCAGGGCTTCGCCAAGCTCTATGGAGGAGGAGGAGGTGTTGGAGAGGGAGAGGGAGGCACCAAAGGCGTGGTATTAGAGGCCCTCCTTCCCTCACTATATATAGGGGGGCCTAAGGGGGGGCGCCGGCCCTAGGGATCCAATCTCCTAGGGGGCGGCGGGCAAGGGAGGAGTCCCCCCCCTAAGGCACCTAGGCGCATGGGCCTCTTGGGGCTGGTGCCCTTGGCCCATGTAGGCCAAGGCGCACCCCCTATAGCCCATGTGGCCCCCCGGGGTAGGTGGCCCCACCCGGTGGACCCCCGGGACCCTTCCGGTGGTCCCGGTACAATACCGGTGACCCCGAAACTTGTCCCGATGGCCGAAATAGCACTTCCTGTATATAATTCTTTACCTCCAGACCATTTAGGAACTCCTCGTGACGTCCGGGATCTCATCCGGGACTCCGAACAACATTCGGGTTACTGCATATACATATCCCTACAACCCTAGCGTCACCGAACCTTAAGGGTGTAGACCCTATGGGTTCGGGAGACATGCAGACATGACCGAGACGACTCTCCGGTCAATAACCAACAGCGGGATCTGGATACCCATGATGGCTCCCACATGCTCCTCGATGATCTCATCGGATGAACCATGATGTCGAGGATTCAAGCAACCCCGTATACAATTCCCTTTGCCAATCGATATGTTACTTGCCCGAGATTCGATCGTCGGTATCCCAATACCTTGTTCAATCTCGTTACCGGCAAGTCACTTTACTCGTACCGTAATGCATGATCCCATGACCAGACACTTGGTCACTTTGAGCTCATAATGATGATGCATTACCGAGTGGGCCCAGTGATACCTCTCCGTCATACGGAGTGACAAATCCCAGTCTTGATCCGTGTCAACCCAACAGACACTTTCGGAGATACCCGTAGTCTACATTTATAGTCACCCAGTTACGTTGTGACGTTTGGTACACCCAAAGCACTCCTACGGTATCCGGGAGTTACACGATCTCATGGTCTAAGGAAAGGATACTTGACATTAGAAAACTCTAGCAAACGAACTATATGACCTTGTGCTATGTTTAGGATTGGGTCTTGTCCATCACATCATTCTCCTAATGATGTGATCTCGTTATCAATGACATCCAATGTCCATAGTCAGGAAACCATGACTATCTGTTGATCAACGAGCTAGTCAACTAGAGGCTTACTAGGGACATGTTGGTGTCTATTATTCACACATGTATTACGATTTCCAGATAACAAAATTATAGCATGAATAAAGACAATTATCATGAACAAGGAAATATAATAATAATGCTTTTATTATTGCCTCTAGGGCATATTTCCAACAGTTTTCACACATCGACACGAAAGCGGCCAGATAGACTATGGTGTTTGGAGTGAAATGGTGGAGTTGGGCACCAAAGAAGTTCAAAAAACCCTGAAAGAAAGGATGGGGAGGTAGTGAGAATCCGCGATCTACGTGGGTGGCGAGGAGAACACACTCACCCTCCCTTGGCTGCGGCTCGGTTTCGTTCCCCGGGAGCCGTGCCGACTTGTTGGGGATCAGTCCCCCCTCCACCAGGTCGTCGAGGTCGTCCTGGGTTATTGTCGAGCGGATCCAGTCACCCTGGATCCAGCCCGGCGGCAGGCCAGATCTTGACGAGGATCCGCCCCGGCTGGTCCGCTTGCCCTTCGCCTTCGCGGTCGCCTTCTTCGCGCGCTCCAGCGCCACCGTCCTTTCTTTCCCCATGGCGACCGGTTGAGCTCGAGCGAGAGTCGGACGACAAGAACGGAAGCGAGAGTGGCGGAGAGATCGAGATAAGAAGAAGAGAGAATGGGAGCACACGGGGCAGAGGCCTGGTCCGGGGCCTTTTATAGGGTCGTCCCCCGAGTGACTGACTGGTGGACCCAGGCGATCTAAACAAATCCCGCAACAGTCGCGCGCGTAGTACGTGGCGAAAAAGGTGGCACGAGGATCGAGGAGACTTGCCTAACCCGTCCCGATAACCTCGGTTCCGTCCGTCTGGCGCACTTCCCAAAATTCGAATCCCGCGAGATCCGCGGAGAGCAGAACAACCTATCAGACTGAAGACAAACACCCTCTACATCATCATTCGGAATTCTACCATGAAAATTCACTCGACAAAAACCAAGAATGGACCAAGGCGACTGAGAAAGGAGTTGACGTCGTCACCTCAACTCATCGTTCCAGAACAAGATATACTCATAACACAAAGAATGGGTCGGAAGTGTTCCAAACTCCTTCCCCATTCAAACCCTGATCCATTCAGGGGCTAATGATGAAGCTATGTACCTAGGGTAGGGTCATGGATCTGTCCAACATACCCTCCCCAAGGACATCTCTACAGAGAATCAGAAGCAGTCGAAGAGAAACCATCATCCACTCGACCGTGAAGATGTACTCACTCGACCACCTTGAAGACACTCGACCACCAGAAGATGAGAAACCCTCCACTCTGCAATGGTCAGGACTTAAACCATAGCTTTATGGGCATTTACTACACTTTACTACAGACGTTACCAGTAATGCTCCTCCTTTATGAACATTGAACCCTGTGTAACAGAGGGGAGCAGGGGTCATGGCGCACTCTATATAAGCCACCCCCTCCTCTGGGACAGGGGTTTGCACTTTCTGTAATTCACACATATATATTCAGTCGACCGCCTCCAGGCTCCGAGATGTAGGGCTGTTACTTCCTTCGAGCAGGGCCTGAACTCGTAAAACTCATGTGTACAACTCCTCCATAGCTAGGATCTTGCCTCTACATTCCTACCCCCTATTCTACTGTCAGTCTTAGAACCACGACACCGGCAAACGACAAGAAAAAGCACTTACTGGAGAAGGACTCTTCCAGGTGCTGCGCTTCAAGCAACGTACCACGCCGCTCCCGTTCGATGGCGCGATCGCGCTCCTTGAGTGCCTTCTCTAGATCGGCCGCCTTGGTAAGGGCCGCCTTCAGCTCGGCGTCCTTGTCTTCGGCCGCCTTCTCGGCCGCCTCGCGGCGACGGGCCTCGTCCTGACTAATATGTCTCCAAGGTATCTATAATTTTTGATTGCTTCATGCTATATTATCTAATGTTTTGCACAATATTGGGCTTTATTTTCGACTTTTATATTATTTTTGGGACTAACCTATTAACCGGAGGCACAACCCAGAATTGCTGTTTTTTGCCTGTTTTAGGGTTTCGAAGGAAAGGAATATCAAACGGAGTCCAAACGGAATGAAATCTTTGGGAACATGATTTTCTCAACGAACAAGACCCAGGAGACTTGGACCCTACGTCAAGACACAAAAGAGGAGGCCACGAGGTAGGGGGGCGCGCCTACCCCCAAGCATGCCCTCCACCCTCGTGGGCCCCCTGTTGCTCCACTGACGCACTCCTTCCTCCTATATATACCTACGTACCCCCAAACGATCAGATACGGAGCCAAAAACCTAATTCCACCGCCGCAACTTTCTGTATCCACGAGATCCCATCTTGGGGCTTGTTCCGGAGATCCGCCGGAGGGGACATCGATCACGGAGGGCTTCTACATCAAGACCATAGCCCCTCCAATGAAGTGTGAGTAGTTTACCTCAGACCTACGGGTCCATAAGTATTAGCTAGATGGCTTCTTCTCTCTTTTTGGATCTCAATACAATGTTCTCCCCCCTCTCTTGTGGATAACTATTCGATGTAATCTTCTTTTTGCAGTGTGTTTGTTGAGACCGATGAATTGTGGGTTTATGATCAAGTCTATCTATGAACAATATTTGAATCTTCTCTGAATTCTTTTATGTATGATTGGTTATGTTTGCAAGTCTCTTTGAATTATCAGTTTGGTTTGGCCTAGATTGATCTTTCTTGCAATGGGAGAAGTGCTTAGCTTTGGGTTCAATCTTGCGGTGTCCTTTCCCAGTGACAGTAGGGGCAGCAAGGCATGTATTGTATTGTTGCCATCGAGGATAACAAGATGGGGTTTTCATCATATTGCATGAGTTTATCCCTCTACATCATGTCATCTTGCTTAAGACATTACTCTGTTTTTAACTTAATACTCTAGATGCATGCTGGATAGCGGCCGATGAGTGGAGTAATAGTAGTAGATGCAGGCAGGAGTCGGTCTACTTGTCTCGGACGTGATGCCTATATACATGATCATACCTAGATATTCTCATAACTATGCTCAATTCTGTCAATTGCTCAACAGTAATTTGTTCTCCCACTGTAGAATACTTATGCTCTCGAGAGAAGCCACTAGTGAAACCTATGGCCCCCAGGTCTATCTTTATCATATTAATCTCCTACTACTTAGTTATTTCCTTTGCTTTTTACTTTGCATCTTTATCACAAAAATACCAAAAATATTATCTTATCATATCTATCAGATCTCACTCTCGTAAGTGGCCGTGTAGGGATTGACAACCCCTATTCGCGTTGGTTGCGAGGATTTATTTGTGTTGTGTAGGTACGAGGGACTCGCGCGTAGCCTCCTACTGGATTGATACCTTGGTTCTCAAAAACTAAGGGAAATAATTATGCTACTTTGCTGCATCATCCCTTCCTCTTCGGGGAAAACCAATGCAGTGCTCAAGAGGTAGCAAGAAGGGTTTCTAGCGCCGTTGCCGGGGAGGTCTACGCAAAAGTCAACATACCAAGTACCCATCACTTACCCTTATCTCCCGCATTACATTATTTGCCATTTGCCTCTCGTTTTCCTCTCCCCCACTGCACCCTTGCCGTTTTATTCGCCCTCTCTCTCTCTATCCTCCATCTCTTTCTCTATTTGCCTCTTTTTGCCCGCTTGCTTTTTGTTTGCTTGTGTGTTAGTTTGCTTGCTTGTCATGATGGCTCAAGATAATACTAAATTATGTGACTTCACCAATACCAACAACAATGATTTTATTAGCACTCCGATTGCTCCTCTTACCGATGTTGAATCTTGTGAAATTAATACTGCTTTGCTGAATCTTGTCATGAAAGATCCGTTTTCCGGCCTTCCTACTGAAGATGCCGCTCCCGCTACCCATCTAAATAGCTTCGTTGATTTGTGTGATATGCAAAAGAAGAAATATGTGGATAATGATATTGTTAAATTCAAGCTATTTCCTTTTTCACTTAGAGATCGTGCTAAAGCTTGGTTTTCGTCTTTGCCTAAAAATAGTATTGATTCATGGAATAAGTGCAAAGATGCTTTTATCTCTAATTATTTTCCTCCCGCTAAGATCATCTCTCTTAGAAACGATATTATGAATTTTAAGCAACTTGATCATGAACATGTTGCACAAGTTTGGGAGAGAATGAAACTAATGATACGTAATTGCCCTACTCATGGTTTAAATTTGTGGATGATTATACAAAAATTTTATGCCGGATTGAATTACGCTTCTAGAGATCTTTTAGATTCGGCCGCGGGAGGCACTTTTATGGAAATCACTTTAGGAGAAGCTACTAAACTCCTAGATAATATTACTGTTAATTATTCTCAATGGCATACTGAAAGATCTACTAATAAAAAGGTGCATGCGATAGAAGAAATTAATGTTTTGAGTGGAAAGATGGATGAACTTATGAAATTATTTGCTAATAAGAGTGTTTCTTCTGATCCTAATGATATGCCCTTGTCTACTTTGATTGAGAATAATAATGAATCTATGGATGTGAATTTTGTTGGTAGGAACAATTTTGGTAACAACGCGTATAGAGGAAATTTTAATCCTAGGCCTTATCCTAGTAATCCCTCTAATAATTATGGTAATTCCTACAACAATTCCTATGGAAATTATAATAAGATACCCTATGATTTTGAATCTAATGTTAAAGAATTTATTACTTCGCAAAAGAATTTTAATGCTTTGATTGAACAAAAATTGCTTAAGATTGATGAGTTGGCTAGGAACGTTGACAAGATTTCTCTTGATGTTGATTCTTTGAAACTTAGATCCATTCCACCTAAGCATGATATCAATGAGTCTCTGAAAGCCATGAGAATTTCCATTGATGAGTGCAAAGAAAGAACCGCTAGGATGCGTGCTAAGAAAGATGCCTTTATAAGAGCGTGTTCTTCTAGTTCCTATGAAAATAATGATGAAGATCTAAAAGTTATTGATGTGTCCCCTATTAAATCTTTGTTTTCCAATATGAATCTTGATAATGATGGGACTGAATATGATCCACCTTTATCTAGAAGGTGTTCCAAGAATTCGGAATTTTTTGATCTTGATGCTAAAACTGATAAAAGTGGGATTGAAGAAATTAAAACCCTAGATGTTGCTAAACCCACTATTATGGATTTCAAGGAATTTAACTATGAAAATTGCTCTTTGATTGATTGTATTTCCTTGTTGCAATCCATGCTAAATTCTCCTCATGCGTATAGTCAAAATAAAGCATTTACTAAACATATCATTGATGCAATCTTATGAAGAAAAACTTGAATTGGAAGTTTCTATCCCTAGAAAGCTTTATGATGAGTGGGAACCAACAATTAAAATTAAAATTAAAGATCATGAATGCTATGATTTATGTTATTTGGGTGCTAGTGTTTCCACGATTCCAAAGACTTTGTGTGATTTGTTAGGTTTCCGTGATTTTGATGATTGCTCTCTAAACTTGCACCTTGCGGATTCCACTATTAAGAAACCTATGGGAAGAATTAATGATGTTCTTCTGGTTGCAAATAGGAATTATGTGCCCGTATATTTTATTGTTCTTGACATAGATTGCAATCCTTCATGTCCTATTATTTTTGGTAGACCTTTCCTTAGAACGATTGGTGCAACTATTGATATCAAGGAAGGAAATATTAGATTCCAATTTACATTAAGGAAAGGCATGGAACACTTTCCTAGAAAGAAAATTAAATTACCTTATGAATCTATTATGAGATCCACTTATGGATTGCCTACCAAAGATGACAATACCTAGATCTATCCTTGCTTGTTATGCCTAGCTAGGGGCGTTAAACAATAGCGCTTGTTGGGAGGCAACCCAATTTTATTTTTATTCCTTGCTTTTTGCTACAGTTTAGTAATAAATAATTTATCTAGCCTCTGTTTTGGTTTTGTTTTTTGTGTTTAATTAGTGTTCGTGCCAAGTAGAACCGTTGGGAAGACTTGGGGAAAGTCTTGTTGATCTTGCTGTAAAAAACAGAAACTTTAGCGCTCACGAGAACTACTGCCACTTTTATTTGGAAAGTGATATTTAGTTAATACTTTTTGAAGATGATTAACAGATAAATTAATCACGTCCAGAAATTTATTTCAGAATTTTTGGGGTTCCAGATCTTGCGCTAGCTACAGATTACTACAGACTGTTCTGTTTTTGACAGATTCTGTTTTTAGTGTGTTGTTTGCTTATTTTGATGAATCTATGGCTAGTAAAATAGTTTATAAACCACAGAGAAGTTGGAATACAGTAGGTTTAACACCAATATAAATAAATAATGAGTTCATTATAGTACCTTGAAGTGGTCTTTTGTTTTCTTTCGCTAACGGAGCTCACGAGATTTTCTACTTTAAGTTTTGTGTTGTGAAGTTTTCAAGTTTTGGGTAAAGATTTGATGGATTATGGAACAAGGAGTGGCAAGAGACTAAGATTGGGGATGCCCATGGCACCCCCAAGATAATATAAGGACACCTAAAAGCCAAAGCTTGGGTATGCCCCGGAAGGCATCCCCTCTTTCGTCTACTTCTATCAGTAACTTTACTTGGAGCTATATTTTTATTTGCCACATGATATGTGTTTTGCTTGGAGCGTCTTGTATGATTTGAGTATTTACTTTTTAGTTTACCACAATCATTCTTGCTGTACACAGCTTTTGAGAGAGCCATACATGATTTGGAATTTGTTAGAATACTCTATGTGCTTTGCTTATATCTTTTGAGTTATGTAGTTTTGCTCTAGTACTTCACTTATATCTTTTAGAGCACGGTGGTGGATTTGTTTTATAGAAACTATTGATATCTCATGCTTCACTTAGATTATTTTGAGAGTCTTAAATAGCATGGTAATTTCCTTAAAGTCCTAATATGCTTGGTATACAAGATTAATAATAAAACTTTCATATGAGTGTGTTGAATACTATGAGAAGTTTGATGCTTGATAATTGTTTTGAGATATGAAGATGGTGATATTAAAGTTGTGCTAGTTGATTAGTTGTGAATTTGAAGAATACTTGTGTTAAAGTTTGTGATTCCCGTAGCATGCACGCATGGTGAACCGTTATGTGATGAAGTCGGAGCATGATTTATTTTTTGATTGTCTTCCTTATGAGTGGCGGTCGGGGATGAGCGATGGTCTTTTCCAACCAATCTATCCCCCTAGGAGCATGCGCGTAATACTTTTCTTTGATAACTTGTAGATTTTTGCAATAAGTATATGAGTACTTTATGACTAATGTTGAGTCCATGGATTATACGCACTCTCACCCTTCCATCATTGCTAGCCTCTCTAATACCGCGCACCTTTCGCCGGTATCATACACCCACCATATACCTTCCTCAAAACAGTCACCGTACCTACCTATTATGGCATTTCCATAGCCATTCCAAGATATATTGCCATGCAACTTTCCACCGTTCCATTTATTATGACACACTCCATCATTGTCATGTTGCTTAGCATGATCATGTAGTCGACATCGTATTTGTGGTAAAGCCACCGTTCATAATTCTTTCATACATGTCACTCATGAGTCATTGCATATCCCGGTACACCGCCGGAGGCATTCATATAGAGTCATATTTTGTTCTAACTATCGAGTTGTAATTGTTGAGTTGTAAGAAAAATAAAAGTGTGATGATCATCATTATTAGAGCATTGTCCCAGTGAGGAAAGGATGATGGAGACTATGATTCCCCCACAAGTCGGGATGAGACTCCAAACAAAAATAAATAAATAAAAAAGAGGCCATAAAAATTAGAAAAGGCCCAAATAAAAAATGAGAGAAAAAGAGAGAAGGGACAATGCTAATATCCTCTTACCACACTTGTGCTTCAAAGTAGCACCATGATCTTCATGATAGAGAGTCTCTCATTTCGTCACATTCATATACTAGTGGGAATTCTTCATTATAGAACTTGGCTTGTATATTCCAATGATGGGCTTCCTCAAAATGCCCTAGGTCTTCATGAGCAAGCAAGTTGGATGCACACCCACTTAGTTTCTTTTGTTGAGCTTTCATATACTTATAGCTCTAGTGCATCCGTTGCATGGCAATCCCTACTCACTCACATTGATATCTATTGATGGGCATCTCCATAGCCTGTTGATACGCCTAGTTGATGTGAGACTATCTTCTTCCTTTTTGTATTCTCCACAACCACCATTCTATTCCACCTATAAGTGCTATGTCCATGGCTCACGCTCATGTATTGCGTGAAGATTGAAAAAGTTAGAGAACACCAAAAGTATGAAACAATTGCTTGGCTTGTCATCGGGGTTGTGCATTGATGTCTACTACACAACCTTCTTCTTGTAGACGTTGTTGGGCCTCCAAGTGCAGAGGTTTGTAGGACAGTAGCAAATTTCCCTCAAGTGGATGACCTAAGGTTTATCAATCCGTAGGAGGCGTAGGATGAAGATGGTCTCTCTCAAGCAACCCTGCAACCAAATAACAAAGAGTCTCTTGTGTCCCCAACACACCCAATACAATGGTAAATTGCATAGGTGCACTAGTTCAGCGAAGAGATGGTGATACAAGTGGTATATGGATAGTAGATAAAGGTATTTGTAATCTGAAATAATAAAAACAGCAAGGTAATGAATGATAAAAGTGAGCGTAAACGGTATTGCAATGATAGTAAACAAGGCCTAGGGTTCATACTTTCACTAGAGTAAGTTCCCTCAACAATACTAACATAATTGGATCACATAACTATCCCTCAACATGCAACAAAGAGTCACTCCAAAGTCACTAATAGTGGAGAACGAACAAAGAGATTATGGTAGCGTACGAAACCACCTCAAAGTTATTCTTCCAATCAATCCGTTGGGCTATTCCTATAAGTGTCACAAACATCCCTAGAGTTCGTACTAGAATAACACCTTAAGACACAAATCAACCAAAACCCTAATGTCACCTAGATACTCCAATGTCACCTCAAGTATCCGTGGGCTTGATTATACAATATGCATCACACAATCTCAGATTCATCTATTCAACCAACACAAAGGACCTCAAAGAGTGCCCCAAAGTTTCTACCGGAGAATCACGACGAAAACGTGTGCCAACCCCTATGCATAGGTTCATGGGCGGAACCTGCAAGTTGATCACCAAAACATACATCAAGTGAATCACGTGGTATCCCATTATCACCATAGATACGCACAGCAAGACATACATCAAGTATTCTCAAATTTTTAAAGACTCAATCCGATGAGATAACTCCAAAGGGGAAACTCAATTCATTACAAGAGAGTAGAGGGGGGAAGAAACATCATATGATCAAATATAATAGCAAAGCTCACGATACATCAAGATCGTATCACCTCAAGAACACGAGAGAGAGAGAGATCAAACACATAGCTACTGGTACATACCCTCAGCCCCGAGGGAGAACTACTCCCTCCTCGTCATGGAGAGCACCGGGATGATGAAGATGGACACCGGAGAGGGATTGCCCCCTCCGGCAGGGTGCCGGAACGGGTCTAGATTGGCTTTCGGTGGCTACGGAGGCTTCTGGCGGCGGAACTCCCGATCTATTGTGGTCACGAATGTTTTTAGGGTATATGGAGATATATAGGTGGAAGAAGTACGTCAGGGGGGCCACGAGGGGCTCACGAGGGTGGAGGGCGCGCCCAGGGGGGTGGGCGCGCCCCCTGCCTCGTGACCTCCTCGTAGATCCCCTGACGTGCACTCCAAGTCTTCTGGGCTTCTTTCCTTCCAAAAATGAGTTCCATGAAGTTTCAGGTCAATTGGACTCCGTTTGGTTTTCCTTTTCTTCGAAGCCCTAAAACAGGGTAAAAACAAAAACTGGCAAAGGGCTCTGGGTTAATAGGTTAGTCCCAAAATGATATAAAAGTGTATAATAAAGCCCATAAACATTCAAAATAGTAAATAATATAGCATGGAGCAATCAAAAATTATAGATACGTTGGAGACGTATCAGCATCCCCAAGCTTAATTCCTGCTCGTCCTCGAGTAGGTAAATGATAAAAACAGAATTTTTGATGCGGAGTGCTACTTGGCATAATTTCAGTGTAATTCTTCTTAATTGTGGTATGAATATTCAGATCCGAAAGATTCAAGACAAAAGTTCATATTGACATAAAAATGATAATACTTCAAGCATACTAACTAAGCAATTATGTCTTCTCAAAATAACATGGCCAAAGAAAGTTCATCCCTACAAAATCATATAGTTTAGTCATGTTTCATTTTCGTCACACAAGAATGCTCTCATCATGCACAACCCCGAAGCAATTGTTTCATACTTTAGTAATCTCAAACTCATAAACTTTCACGCAATACATGAGCACGAGCCATGGATATAGCACTATGGGTGGAATAGAATATAATGAGGGGGGTTATGTGGAGAAGACAAAAAGGAGAAAGTCTCACATGAACGAGGCTAATCAATGGGCTATGGAGATGCCCACCGATTGATGTTAATGCAAGGAGTAGGGATTGCCATGCAATGGATGCACTAGAGCTATAAATGTATGAAAGCTCAACAAAAGAAACTAGTGGGTGTGCATCCAACTTGCTTGCTCACGAAGATCTAGGGCACTTGAGGAGGCCCATTGTTGGAATATACAAGCCATGTTCTATAATGAAAAGTTCCCACTAGTATATGAAAGTGATAACATGGGAGACTCTCTACTATAAAGATCATGGTGCTACTTTGAAGCACAAGTGTGGTAAAAGGATAGTAACATTGTCCCTCCTCTCTTTTTCTCTAATTTTTTGGGCCTTTTTATGGCCTTTTTTGGGCCTTCTCTTTTTATGGGATTTTTTTATTCCTCACTTGGGACAATGCTCTAATAATGATGATCATCACACTTCTATTTATTTACAACTCAATGATTACAACTCGATACTAGAACAAAGTATGACTATATGAATGCCTCCGGCAGTGTACCGGGATTGCGATGAATCAAGAGCGACATGTATGAAAAATTATGAACAGTGGCTTTGCCACAAATACGATGTCAACTACATGATCATGCAAAGCAATATGACAATGATGATGCGTGTCATAATAAACGGACGGTGGAAAGTTGCATGGCAATATATCTCGGAATGGCTATGGAAATGCCATAATAGGTAGGTATGGTGGCTGTTTTGAGGAAGATATAAGGAGGTTTATGTGTGACAGAGCGTATCATATGACGGGGTTTGGATGCACCAGCGAAGTTTGCGCCAACTCTCAATATGAGAAGGGGCAATGCACGGTACCAAAGAGGCTAGCAAGGATGGAAGGGTGAGAGTGCGTATAATCCATGGAATCAATATTAGTCATAAAGAACTCACATACTTATTGCAAAAATCTACAAGTCATCAAAAACCTCGGCACTACGCGCATGCTCCTAGGGGGATAGATTGGTAGGAAAAGACCATCGCTCGTCCCCGACCGCCACTCATAAGGAAGACAATCAAATAACACCTCATGTTTCAAATTTGTTGCATAACGTTTACCATACGTGCATTCTACGGGACTTGCAAACCTCAACACAAGTATTTCTCAATTTCACAACTACTCAACTAGCATGACTTTGATATTATTACCTCCATATCTCAAAACAATCATCAAGCATCAAACTTTTCTTAGTATTCAACACACTCGTAAGAAAGTTTTATTATTAATCTTGCATACCAAGCATATTAGGATTAATTAAGCAAATTACCATGCTATTTAAGACTCTCAAAATAATATAAGTGAATCATGAGAGTTCATCTATTTCTTCACAATAAAACTACCACCATGCTCTAAAAGATATAAGTGAAGTACTAGAGCAACAACAAACTACTCCGAAAGATATAAGTGAAGATCAATGAGTAGTTGAATAATTATGCAACTATGTGAAGACTCTCTAACATTTAATAATTTCAGATCTTGGTATTTTATTCAAATAGTAAGCAAGGAAAAAGAAAATGACATTCTAAGAATGGCAAACGTCATGTGAAGAAGCAAAAACTTAGGATCAACTGAAACTAACCGATAGTTGTTGAAGAAGAAAGGTGGGATGCCAACCGGGGCATCCCCAAGCTTAGACGCTTGATACTTCTTGAAATATTATCTTGGGGTGCCTTTGGCATCCCCAAGCTTGAGCT
The DNA here is from genome assembly GCA_034509565.1 of Triticum monococcum. Lineage (NCBI taxonomy): Eukaryota > Viridiplantae > Streptophyta > Magnoliopsida > Poales > Poaceae > Triticum > Triticum monococcum. Next base: position 563,912,800 of record CM067841.1, on the reverse strand, counting down.
TTTGTGTCTCCTTAATTCCTCTCATATCACGGCCTCCCTAAATCTAAAAAGCTTCATCCACACAAAACTCAACAAGGACTCGTGAGATAAGTTAGTATAAACCATTGCCAAAACCTTATCATACTCTACTGTAGCAAATCACTAAAATTATTATTCAACATTGCATACTAAATTCCTCTGCATATTTAATATTCCTATCCTCAAATAGAATCATTAAAGAAGCAAACATATGCAAACAATGCAAACATAACAGCAATCTGCCTAAACAGGACAGTCTGTAAAGAATGCAGCAACATCCATACTTCCCTAGCTCCAAAAATTATGAAAGAAAATTCCCACTGTAGTAAATTTATCATACCTTAATATTCAAATGGTTTCAACATTTTACCACATTCTGAATTTTCTAGGGAATTATTGCAACAGAGGTAAACTTTCTGTTTTCAAACAGCAACATGTATACTTGTAACATAGGCATAGTAAAGGCTATCAATGCCACTTTTATTGAAATAAAAGATGCAAAACATTGTTCTAAATAACATAAAGCAAATCTTAACAAAATAAATTGACGCTCCAAGCGAAACACATATCATGTGGTGAATAAAAATATAGCTCCAAGTAAAGTTACCGATGAACGAAGACGAAAGAGGGGATGCCTTCCGGGGCATCCCCAAGCTTAGGCTCTTGGCTATCCTTGAATATTACCTTGGTGTGCCTTGGGAATCCCCAAGCTTAGGCTCTTTCCACTCCTTATTCCATAGTCCATCGAATCCTTACCCAAAACTTGAAAACTTCACAACACAAAACTTAACAGAAAACTCGTAAGCTCCGTTAGTATAAGAAAATAAATCACCACTTCAAGGTACTGTAATGAACTCATTCTTTATTTATATTGGTGTTAAACCTACTGTATTCCAACTTCTCTATGGTTTATAAACTCTTTTACTAGCCATAGATTCATCAAAATAAGTAAACAACACATGAAAAACAAATCTGTCAAAAACAGAACAGTTTGTAGTAATCTGGATCAAACGTATACTTCTGGAACTCATAAAATTCTCAAATAAATTTCTGTACCTGAGGAATTTATCTATTAATCATCTGCAAAAAGAATTAACTAAATAGCACTCTCCAATAAACAATGGCAGCTAATCTCGTGAGCGCTAAAGTTTCTGTTTTTTACAACAAGATAAACAAGACTTTCCCCAAGTCTTCCCAAAGGTTCTACTTGGCACAAACACTAATTAAAACATAAAACCACATATAAAAAGAGGCTAGATGACTTATTTATTACTAAACAGGAACAAAAAGCAAGTAATAAAAATAAAGTTGGGTTGCCTCCCAACAAGCGTTATCGTTTAACGCCCCTAGCTAGGCATGATGATTTCAATGATGCTCATATAGAAGATAAGAATTGTAACATAAAGAGAGCATAATGAAGAATATGACTAGCACATTTAAGTCTAACCCACTTCCTATGCATAGGGATTTTGTGAGCAAACAACTTATGGGAACAACAATCAACTAGCATAGGAAGGCAAAACAAGCATAACTTCAAAACTTTAAGCACATAGAGAGGAAACTTGATATTAATGCAATTCCTACAAGCATATGTTCCTCCCTCATAATAATTTTCAGTAGCATCATAAATAAATTCAACAATATAACCAGCACCTAAGGTATTCTTTTCATGATCTACAAGCATATAAATTTTATTACTCTCCACATAAACAAAATTTTTCTCTTGAATAATAGTGGGAGCAAACTCAACAAAATAACTATCATGTGATTGAAAATTAAGATCAAGATGAAAAGTTTCATTGTTATCATTATTCTTTAAAGCATACGTGTCATCACAATAATCATCATAGATAGGAGGCATGCTTTCATTATAATAAATTTGCTCATCAAAGCTTGGGGGACAAAAAATATCATTTTCATCAAACATAGCTTCCCCAAGCTTGTGGCTTTGCATATCATTAGCATCATGGATATTCAAGGAATTCATACTAACAACATTGCAATCATGCTCATCATTCAAAGATTTAGTGCCAAACATTTTAATGCATTCTTCTTCTAACACTTTGGCACAATTTTCCTTTCCATCATACTCACGAAAGATATTAAAAAGGTGAAGCGTATGAGACAAACTCAATTCCAGTTTTTATAGTTTTATTTTATAAACTAAACTAGTGATAAAACAAGAAACTAAAAGACTCGATTGCAAGATCTAAAGATATACCTTCAAGCACTCACCTCCCCAGCAACGGCGCCAGAAAAGAGCTTGATGTCTACTACACAACCTTCTTCTTGTAGACGTTGTTGGGTGAGGGAGTCCTGGATTAGGGGGTCTCCGGACAGCCAGACTATCTCCATTTGCCGGACTGTTAGACTATGAAGATACAAGATTGAAGACTTCGTCTCGTGTCCGGATGGGACTCTACTTGGCGTGGAACGCAAGCTAGGCAATACGTATATGGATATCTCCTCCTTTGTAACCGACCTTGTGTAACCTTAACCCTCTCCGGTGTCTATATAAACCAGAGGGTTTTAGTCCGTAGGACAACAATCACAACATACAATCATACCGTAGGCTGGCTTCTAGGGTTTAGCCTCTCTGATCTCGTGGTAGATCTACTCTTGTAACACCCATATCTTAAATATTAATCAAGAAGGACGTAGGGTTTTACCTCCATCAAGAGGGCCCGAACATGGGTAAAACTTCGTGTTCCTTGCCTCCTGTTACCATCCGGCCTAGACGCACAGTTCGGGACCCCCTACCCGAGATCCGCCGGTTTTGACACCAACATTGGTGCTTTCATTGAGAGTTCCTCTGTGTCACCGCTGTTAGGCTTGATGGCTCCTACTATCATCGATAGCGATGCGGTCCAGGGTGAGACTTTTCTCCCCGGACAGATCTTCGTATTCGGCGGCTTTGCACTGTGGGCTAATTCGCTTGGCCATCTGGAGCAGATTGAAAGCTATGCCCCTGGCCATCAGGTCAGATTCGGAAGTTTGAATTACACGGCCAACATCCATGGGGACTTGATCTTCGATGGATTCGAGCCACAGCCGGATGTGCCCCACCGTCGCGATGGGTATGACCTAGCTCTACCGCCGAACAGTAACCCATAAGCCGCGCCCGCATCAGCTCCGACCCTTGGTTCAGAGCCAACTACGCCAATCGAGGACGGGTGGCTAGACACCGCCTCAGGGGTTGTAGTCTCGACGGCGATCAAGCCAAACACCAGCATAATCCTCCGCACGGCCCGTAACTCCAAGGTGCCGGACTCTCTTCCGGACCCCGAACTATCCGCGCCCCAGCCAATCGAATCTGATTGGGCGCCGATCATGGAATTCACCACCGCGGATATTTTTCAGCACTCGCCCTTCGGCGACATCCTGAATTCACTAAAGTCTCTCTCTTTGCCAGGAGAGCCCTGGCCGGATTATGACCAACAGGATTGGGATGCGGACGACGAAGATATTCAACGCCCACCCACCACCCACTTTGTAGCCACTGTCGATGATTTAACCGACATGCTCGACTTCGACTCTGAATACATCGACGGTATCGATGATGATATAGGAGACGAACATGAACCAATACCTATAGGGCATTGGAAAGCCACCTCGTCGTATGACGTATACATGGTGGATACACCCAATGAAGGCAACGGCGACGAGATAGCGGAGGATGACCCCTCCAAGAAGCAACCCAAGCGCCGACGTCAGCGGCGCCGCTCTAAGTCTCGCCAAAGCAAAATTGGTGACACCGGCACAGGAGATAATAACACTCCGGATAGCGCCGAAGACAACAACAATCCCCTCCAGCAAGATTTAGAGCAGGAGGATGAAGGAGCCAGCTCTCCTGAGAGGGCGGCTGGCAGAGAGGAGGAGGATGACAATTACATGCCCCCCTCCGAAGACAAGGCAAGCCTCGGCGATGATGAATTCGCCGTACCAGAGGATCCCGTCGAACAAGAGCGCTTCAAGCGCAGGCTTATGGCCACGGCAAATAGCCTGAAGAAAAAGCAGCAGCAGCTTCAAGGTGATCAAGATCTGCTAGCTGACAAATGGACTGAAGTCCTCGCAGCCGAGGAACATAAACTCGAGCGTCCCTCCAAGAGTTACCCGAGGCGCAGGTTACTACCCCGACTGGAGGAAGAAGCATATGATACGGCTGATCGGCCACCTCGTGGCCACGATAGAGAGACATTCCTGCCGAAAGCTCAGCCTCCACCCCAACGCCATCCAAATAAAAAGACATGGGGAGATACGCCAGACCTGCGAGACATATTGGAGGACAAAGCAAAGCATTCAAGATCGATCTACGGATCACGAGGGTGCACCACTCTACGAGACAGTAAACGTCACGCCGGATATAGTCAAAGTAAATCCGGCCAGGCCGAACACAGCGGGCAGGACCCATACGAGTTGCGTCGCGATATAGCCCAATACAGAGGCACCGCACACCCCTTATGCTTCACAGACGAAGTAATGGAACTGTTGGGGAACGTAGTAATTTCAAAAAAATTCCTACGCACACGCAAGATCATGGTGATGCATAGCAACGAGGGGGAGAGTCTGATCTACGTACCCTTGTAGATCGCAACGGAAGCGTTGACACAACGTAGAGGAAGTAGTCGTACGTCATCTTCCCGATCCGACCGATCCAAGCACCGTTACTCCGGCACCTCCGAGTTCTTAGCACACGTACAGCTCGATGACGATCCCCGGGCTCCGATCCAGCAAAGCTTCGGGGAGGAGTTCCGTCAGCACGACGGCGTGGTGACGATCTTGATGTTCTACCGACGCAGGGCTTCGCCTAAGCACTACAACGATATGATCGAGGTGGAATATGGTGGCAGGGGGCACCGCACATGGCTAAGGAACGATCTCAATGATCAACTTGTGTGTCTAGAGGTGCCCCCTGCCCCCATATATAAAGGAGCAAGGGGGAGGAGGCCGGCCATAGGAGAGGCGCGCCAGGTGTGGAGTCCTACTAGGACTCCAAGTCCTAGTAGGAGTCCACCAAGAGGGGAGGAAGGGAGAAGGAAGTGAAGGAGTAGGAAAGGTGGCCGGCCCCCTTTTCTCTAGTCCAATTTGGACTAGAGGGGAGGGGGGGCGCAGCAGCCTTTTTTCCTCTTCCCACTAAAGCCCATCAAGGCCCATTACTTCTCCCGTAACTACCCGGTACTCCGAAAAATACCCGAATCACTTGGAACCTTTCCGATGTCCGAATATAGTCGTCCAATATATCGATCTTTATGTCTCGACCATTTCGAGACTCCTCGTCAGGTCCCCGATCTCATCCGGGACTCCGAACTCCTTCGGTACATCAAAACTCATAAACTCATAATATAACTGTCATCGAAACCTTAAGCGTGCGGACCCTACGGTTCGAGAACAATGTAGACATGACCGAGACACGTCTCCGGTCAATAACCAATAGCGGGACCTGGATGCCCATATTGGCTCCTACATATTCTACGAAGATCTTTTATCGGTCAGACCGCATAACAACATACGTTGTTCCCTTTGTCATCGATATGTTACTTGCCCGAGATTCGATCGTCGGTATCCAATACCTAGTTCAATCTCGTTACCGGTAAGTTTCTTTACTCGTTCCGTAATACATCATCCCACAACTAACATATTAGTTGCAGTGCTTGCAAGGCTTATGTGATGTGCATTACCGAGAGGGCCCAGAGATACCTCTCCGACAATCGGAGTGACAAATCCTAATCTCGAAATACGCCAACCCAACATCTACCTTTGGAGACACCTGTAGTACTCCTTTATAATAACCCAGTTACGTTGTGACGTTTGGTAGTACCCAAAGTGTTCCTCCGGCAAATGGGAGTTGCATAATCTCATAGTCATGGGAACATGTATAAGTTATGAAGAAAGCAATAGCAACATACTAAACGATCGGGTGCTAAGCTAATGGAACGGGTCATGTCAATCAGATCATTCAACTAATGATGTGATCCCGTTAATCAAATAACAACTCTTTGTCCATGGTTAGGAAACATAACCATCTTTGATTAACGAGCTAGTCAAGTAGAGGCATACTAGTGACACTCTGTTTGTCTATGTATTCACACATGTATTATGTTTTCGGTTAATACAATTCTAGCATGAATAATAAACATTTATCATGATATAAGGAAATAAATAATAACTTTATTATTGCCTCTAGGGCATATTTCCTTCAGTCTCCCACTTGCACTAGAGTCAATAATCTAGATCACATCGCCATGTGATTTAACATCAATAGTTCACATCTTTATGTGATTGGTTCACATCTCCATGTGACTAACACCCAAAGTGTTTACTAGATTCAATAATCTAGTTCACATCACTATGTGATTAAGACCCAAAAAGTGATCATGTTTTGCTTGTGAGAAAAGTTTAGTCAACAGGTCTGCCACATTCAGATCCGCATGTATTTTGCAAATCTCTATGTCAACAATGCTCTGCATGGAGCTACTCTAGCTAATTGCTCCCACTTTCAATATGTATCCAGATTGATACTTAGAGTCATCTGGATCAGTGTCAAAACTTGCATTGACGTAACCCTTTACGACGAACCTTTTGTCACCTCCGTAATTGAGAAACATATCCTTATTCCAGTAAGGATAATTTTGACTGTTGTCCAGTGATCTACTCCTAGATCACTATTGTACTCCCATGCTAATTAGTGTAGGGTATACAATAGATCTGGTACACAGCATGGCATACTTTATAGAACCTATGGCTGAGGCATAGGGAATGACTTTCATTCTCTTTCTATCTTCTGCCATGGTCGGGCTTTGAGTCTTACTCAACTTCACACCTTGTACTACAGGCAAGAACTCTTTCTTTGACTGCTCCATTTTTGAACTACTTCAAAATCTTGTCAAGGTATGTACTCATTGAAAAAAAACTTATCAAGTGTCTTGATCTATCTCTATAGATCTTGGAGCTCAATATGTAAGCAGCTTCACCGAAGTCTTTCTTTGAAAAACTCCTTTCAAACACTCCTTTATGCTTTACAGAATAATTCTACATTATTTCCGATCAACAATATGTCATTCACATATACTTTATCAGAAATGTTGTAGTGCTCCCACTCACTTTCTTGTAAATACAGGCTTCACCGCAAGTCTGTATAAAACTATATGCTTTGATCAACTTATCAAAGCGTGTATTCCAACTCTGAGATGCTTGCACCAGTCCATAGATGAATCACTGGATCTTGCATATTTTGTTAGCACCTTTAGGATTGACAAAACCTACTGGTTGCATCATATACAACTCTTCTTTAAGAAATCCATTAAGGAATGCAGTTTTGTTTATCCATTTGCCAGATTTCATAAAATGCGGCAATTGCTAACATGATTCGGACAGACATAAGCATAGATATGAGTGAGAAACTCTCATCGTAGTCAACACTTTGAACTTGTCGAGAACCTTTTGCGACAATTCTAGCTTTGTAGATAGTAACACTACTATCAACGTCCGTCTTCCTCTTGAAGATCCATTTATTTTCTATGGCTTGCCGATCATTGGGCAAATCCATCAAAGTCCATACTTTGTTCTCATACATGGATCATATCTCAGATTTCATGGCCTCAAACCATTTTCCGGAATTTGGGCTCATAATCGCTTCCTCATAGTTCGTAGGTTCGTCATGGTCAAGTAACATGACCTCCAGAACAGGATTACCATACCATTCTGGTGCAGATTTCACTCTGGTTTACCTACGAGATTCGGTAGTAACTTGATCCGAAGTTTCATGATCATTATCATTAGCTTCCTCACTAATTGGTGTAGGAGTCACAAGAACAGATTTCTGTGATGAACTACTTTCCAATAAAGGAGAAGGTACAATTACCTTATCAAGTTCTACTTTCCTCCCACTCACTTCTTTCGAGAGAAACTCCTTCTCTAGAAAGTATCCGTTATAAGCAACGAATGTCTTGCCTTAGGATCTATGATAGAAGGTGTACCCAACAGTCTCCTTTTGGGTATCCTATGAAGACATATTTCTCCGATTTGGTTTTGAGCTTATCAGGATGAAAGTTTTTCACATAAGCATCACAACCCCAAACTTTAAGAAACGACTACTTTGGTTTCTTGCTAAACCACAGTTCAGATTATGTCGTCTCAACGGACTTAGATGGTGCCCCTTTTTAACGTGAATGCAGCTGTCTCTAATGCATAACCCCAAAACGATAGTGGTAGATCGGTAAGAGACATCATAGATCACACTATATCAAATAAAGTACGGTTATGACGTTCGGACACACCATTACACTATGGTGTTCCATGTGGTGTGAGTAGTGAAACTATTTCACATTGTTTTTAACTGAAGGCCAAACTCGTAACTCAAATACTCTTCTCTACGATCAGATCATAGAAACTTTATTTTTCTTGTTACGATGATTTTTCACTTCACTCTGAAATTCTTTGAACTTTTCAAATGTTTCAGACTTATGTTTCATCAAGTAGATATACTCATATCTGCTCAAATCATCTGTGAAGATCAGAAAATAATGATACCTGTCGCGAGCCTCAATATTCATCGGACCACATACATCAGTATGTATGATTTCCAACAAATCTGTTGCTCGCTCCATTGTTCCGAAGAACAGAGTCTTAGTCATCTTGCCCATGAGGCATGGTTCGCAAGCATCAACTGATTCATAATCAAGTGATTCCAAAAGCCCATCAGCATGGAGTTTCTTCATGCGCTTTACACCAATATGACCTAAACGGCAGTGCTACAAATAAGTTGCACTATCATTATTAACTTTGCATCTTTTGGTTTCAATATTATGATTATGTGTATCACTACGATCGAGATCCAACGAACTATTTTCATTGGGTGTGTAACCATATAAGGTTTTATTCATGTAAACAGAACAACAATTTATTCTCTTACTTAAATGAATAACCGTATTACAATAAACATGATCAAATCATATTCATGCTCAACGCAAACACCAAATAACACTTATTTAGGTTCAACACTAATCCCGAAATTATGGGGAGTGTGCGATGATGATCATATCAATCTTGGAACCACTTCCAACACACATCGTCACTTCACCCTTAACCAGTCTCTGTTTATTCTGCAACTCCCGTTTCGAGTTACTAATCTTAGCAACTGAACTAGTATCAAATACTGAGGGTTTGCTATAAACACTAGTAAAGTACACATCAATAACATGTATATCAAATATACTTATGTTCACTTTGCCATCCTTCTTATCCGCCAATCACTTGGGGTAGTTCCGCTTCCAGTGACCAGCCCCTTTGCAGTAGAAGCACTCAGTCTCAGGCTTAGGTCTAGACTTGGGCTTCTTCACTTGAGCAGCAACTTGCTTGCTGTTCTTTTTGAAGTTCCCCTTCTTCCCTCTGCCCTTTTCTTGAAACTAGTGGTCTTGTCTACCATCAACACTTGATGTTTTTCTTGATTTCTACCTTCATCGATTTCATCATCATGAAAAGCTCGGGAGTCGTTTTCGTCATCCCTTGCATACTATAGTTCATCATGAAGTTCTACTAACTTGGTCATGGTGACTAGAGAATTCTGTCAATCACTATCTTATCTAGAAGATTAACTCCCACTTGATTCAAGCGATTGTAGTACCCAGACAATCTGAGCACATGCTCACTAGTTGAGCGATTCTCCTCCATCTTTTAGCTATAGAACTTGTTGGAGACTTCATATCTCTCAACTCGGGTATTTGCTTGAAATATTATCTTCAACTCCTGGAACATCTCATATGGTCCATGACGTTCAAAACGTCTTTGAAGTCCCGATTCTAAGCCATTAAGCATGGTGCACTAAACTATCAAGTAGTCATCATATTGAGCTAGCCAAATGTTCATAACGTCTGCATCTGCTCCTGCAATAGGTCTGTCACCTAGCGGTGCATCAAGGACATAATTCTTCTGTGCAGCAATGAGGATAAACCTCAGATCACGGATCCAGTCCGCATCATTGCTACTAACATCTTTCAATACAATTTTCTCTAGGAACATATCAAAGTAAACACAGGGAAGCAACAACGCGAGCTATTGATCTACAACATGATTTACAAAATACTACCAGGACTAAGTTCATGATAAATTTAAGTTCAATTAATCATATTACTTAAGAACTCCCACTTAGATAGACATCCCTCTAATCCTCTAAGTGATCACGTGATCCAAATCAACTAAACCATGTCCGATCATCACGTGAGATGGAGTAGTTTCATCGGTGAACATCATTATGTTGATCATATCTACTATATGATTCACGCTCGACCTTTCGGTCTCCGTGTTCCGAGGCCATATCTGTATATGCTTGGCTCGTCAAGTATAACCTGAGTATTCCGCATGTGCAACTGTTTTGCACCCGTTGTATTTAAACGTAGAGCCTATCACACCCGATCATCACGTGGTGTCTCAGCACGAAGAACTTTCGCAACGGTGCATACTCAGGGAGAACACTTCTTGATAATTAGTGAGAGATCATCTTATAATACTACCGTCAATCAAAGCAAGATAAGATGCATAAAAGATAAACATCACATGCAATCAATATAAGTGATATGATATGGCCATCATCATCTTGTGCCTGTGATCTCCATCTCCGAAGCACCGTCATGATCACCATCGTCACCGGCTTGACACCATGATCTCCATCATATTGATCTATATTAATGTGTCGTCACGTGGTCGTCTCGCCAACAATTGCTCTTGCAATTATTGCTATCGCATAGCGATAAAGTAAAGCAATTATTTGGCGCTTGCATCTTATGCAATAAAGAGACAACCATAAGGCTTTTGCCAGTTGCCGATAACTTCAACAAAACATGATCATCTCATACAACAACTTATATCTCATCACGTCTTGACCATATCACATCACAACATGCCCTGCAAAAACAAGTTAGACGTCCTCTACTTTGTTGTTGCAAGTTTTACGTGGCTGCTACAGGCTGAGCAAGAACCGTTCTTACCTACGCATCAAAAACCACAACGATAGTTTGTCAATTTGACTCCGTTTTAACCTTCGCAAGGACCGGGCGTAGCCACACTCGGTTCAACTAAAGTTGGAGAGACAGTCGCCCGCAAGCCATCTATGTGCAAAGCACGTCGAGGGAACCGGTCTCGCGTAAGCGTACGCGTAAGGTTGGTCCGGGTCGTCTCGTCCAACAATACCGCCGAACCAAAGTATGACATGCTGGTAGGCAGTATGACTTATATCGTCCACAACTCACTTGTGTTCTACTCGTGCACATAACATCAAACCATAAAACCTAGGCTCGGATGCCACTGTTGGGGAACGTAGTAATTTGAAAAAAATTCCTACGCACACGCAAGATCATGGTGATGCATAGCAACGAGGGGGAGAGTCTGATCTACGTACCCTTGTAGATCGCAACGGAAGCGTTGACACAACGTAGAGGAAGTAGTCGTACGTCATCTTCCCGATCTGACCGATCCAAGCACCGTTACTCCGACACCTCCGAATTCTCAGCACACGTACAGCTCGATGACGATCCCCGGGCTCCGATCTAGCAAAGCTTCGGGGAGGAGTTCCGTCAGCACGACGGCGTGGTGACGATCTTGATGTTCTACCGACGCAGGGCTTCGCCTAAGCACTACAACGATATGATCGAGGTGAAATATGGTGGCAGGGGGCACCGCACACGGCTAAGGAACGATCTCAATGATCAACTTGTGTGTCTAGAGGTGCCCCCCTGCCCCCATATATAAAGGAGCAAGGGGGAGGAGGCCGGCCATAGGAGAGGCGCGCCAGGTGTGGAGTCCTACTAGGACTCCAAGTCCTAGTAGGAGTCCACCAAGAGGGGAGGAAGGGAGAAGGAAGTGGAGGAGTAGGAAAGGTGGCCGGCCCCCTTTTCCCTAGTCCAATTCGGACTAGAGGGGAGGGGGCGCAGCAGCCTTTTTTCCTCTTCCCACTAAAGCCCATCAAGGCCCATTACTTCTCCCGTAACTACCCGGTACTCCGAAAAATACCCGAATCACTCGGAACCTTTCCGATGTCCGAATATTCGTCCAATATATCGATCTTTATGTCTCGACCATTTCGAGACTCCTCGTCATGTCCCCGATCTCATCCGGGACTCCGAACTCCTTCGGTACATCAAAACTCATAAACTCATAATATAACTGTCATCAAAACCTTAAGCGTGCGGACCCTACGGTTCGAGAACAATGTAGACATGACCGAGACACGTCTCCGGTCAATAACCAATAGCGGGACCTGGATGCCCATATTGGCTCCTACATATTCTACGAAGATCTTTTATCGGTCAGACCGCATAACAACATACGTTGTTCCCTTTGTCATCGGTATGTTACTTGCCCGAGATTCGATCGTCGGTATCCAATACCTAGTTCAATCTCGTTACCGGTAAGTCTCTTTACTCGTTCCGTAATACATCATCCCACAACTAACATATTAGTTGCAGTGCTTGCAAGGCTTATGTGATGTGCATTACCGAGAGGGCCCAGAGATACCTCTCCGACAATTGGAGTGACAAATCCTAATCTCGAAATACGCCAACCCAACATCTACCTTTGGAGACACCTGTAGTACTCCTTCATAATCACCCAGTTACGTTGTGACGTTTGGTAGTACCCAAAGTGTTCCTCCGACAAACGGGAGTTGCATAATCTCATAGTCATAGGAACATGCATAAGTTATGAAGAAAGCAATAGCAACATACTAAACGATCGGGTGCTAAGCTAATGGAACGGGTCATGTCAATCAGATCATTCAACTAATGATGTGATCCCGTTAATCAAATAACAACTCTTTGTCCATGGTTAGGAAACATAACCATCTTTGATTAACGAGCTAGTCAAGTAGAGGCATACTAGTGACACTCTGTTTGTCTATGTATTCACACATGTATTATGTTTCCGGTTAATACAATTCTAGCATGAATAATAAACATTTATCATGATATAAGGAAATAAATAATAACTTTATTATTGCCTCTAGGGCATATTTCCTTCAGGAACATCAATTCCCAGAAGGTTTCAAACCTGTAAACATTGAATCATACGACGGCACAACAGATCCCGCGGTATGGATTGAGGACTTCGTCCTCCACATCCACATGGCCCGCGGTGATGACTTACATGCCATCAAGTACCTCCCACTAAAACTCAAAGGACCAGCACGGCATTGGCTTAATAGCTTGCCAGTGGACTCCATTAGCTGTTGGGAAGATCTGGAAGCCGCATTCCTCGACAACTTTCAGGGCATTTATGTGCGCCCACCAGACGTCGATGACTTGAGCCACATAATTCAGCAGCCAGAAGAGTCGGCCAGGCAATTCTGGACTCGGTTCCTTACAAAGAAAAATCAAATCGTCGACTATCCGGATGCAGAGGCCTTAGCGACTTTCAAGCACAACATCCGAGATGAGTGGCTAGCCCGGCACCTTGGTCGGGAAAAGCCGAAATCTATGGCAGCGCTCATGACGCTCATGACCCGCTTTTGTGTGGGAGAAGACAGCTGGTTGGCTCGCAGTAACAACATATCGAAGAACCATGGTACCTCAGATACCAAGGACGGCAACAACAAGTCACGTCGCAACAAGCATAAGCGCTGCATTAATGGCGAAAGTACTGAGGATACGGCAGTCAATGCCGGATTCAAAGGCTCTAAACCCGGTCAGCGGAAAAAGCCATTCAAACAAAGTAGGCCGAGTCCGTCTAGCTTGGACCGTATACTCGATCGCTCGTGTCAAATACACGGCACCCCAGACAAACCAGCCAATCACACCAACAGGGATTGTTGGGTGTTCAAGCAGGCCGGCAAGTTAATCGCCGAAAACAAGGACAAGGGGGCGCATAGCGATGACGAGGACGAACCTCGGCAGCCGCACACTGGAGGACAGAAGAGGTTTCCCCCGCAAGTGCGGACGGTGAACATGATATACGCCCCACATCCCCAAGAGGGAGCGGAAGCGTGCGCTCAGGGACATATATGCGCTAGAGCCAGTCGCCCCAAAGTTCAACCCTTGGTCTTCCTGTTCGAGCACCTTCGATTGCAGGGACCACCCCACTAGTATCCGTCATGGCGGATTCGCCACACTGGTCTTAGACCCAATCATCGACGGATTTCACCTCATTCGAGTCCTTATGGACGGCGGCAGCAGCCTGAACCTGCTTTATCAGGACACAATGCGCAAAATGGGTATAGAGCCCTCAAGGATTAAACCCACAAAGACGACCTTTAAAGGCGTCATTCCAGGCGTAGAGGCCCACTGCACAGGCTCAATTACACTGGAAGTGGTCTTCGGATCCCCGGATAACTTCCGAAGCGAAGAGTTAATCTTTGATATAGTCCTGTTCCGCAGTGGTTACCACGCGCTGCTCGGACGAACCGCATTCGCTAGATTCAATGTGGTGCCACATTATGCATACCTCAAGCTCAAGATGCCAGGACCCCGCGGAGTTATTACAGTCAACGAAAACACAAAGCGCTCTCTCCGAACAGAGGTGCACACCGCGGCCCTTGCAGCAGAAGCGCAAAGCAGCCTCTCAAGGCAATCTACCAGTTCGGCGTTTCAAAGCCCGGACACCTTCAAGCATGCTCGGGGCAATCGGCAAACAGACCGCCTGGCGCGATCTAAGCTCGCGTAGCAATACGGCGGCCACCCCAATCCCAGCCCAACGGCGTTGTTCGTGCCGCGCGTACATAATTACGCATTAAAAATACCATGGGCACAGGTGGGGAGGGGGCACAACCACGTCACGCCCCAAAACGCAGCCTAAACCGCACCAGGGACTTCCCGTTTGGTTATTTTTCTTTTTCTTCCAGGACTTCAATCTCTGGAAACACTGTCCGGTAGCTCTATTGTCGAACACATGATACAACAACCAAGGAGGTCGACAACTACAGAATTCCCAGGTGGATTACAGATTTCATATAATTCCTCAGCTCGCCCTTGGAAGGGACATAGTCCTACTCTTTTGCTTATTACACTATCTGTATCACTCTGCTTTAATGCAATTTTTTAATATATAATGCATGACATTACGACTATTATCGCTTTTTTTATATGTATACATATCTATGTGTTCATTAATGACGCCTAGCAACCGTACACTCTAGTACGGCCAATGCACCAGGGACTTACGTACTCACAATATGGTGTGAAAAGTTCGAACACTTTCACAAGTGCGGCACCCCGAACTTATAGCATTATATGCATCAGCTCCAAATCATGTCTTTGGTCAAATGTTGGGTTTGCCCGGTTCCTATGTTTTGGTACCTTACGTTCCGCTCTATCGGCTAAGGTAGCGCTAGGAGAACTACTGCGATTGTGCCCCGGTTCTACCGGGCCGAGCACCTCAGTAGAGAAAGCTAAAACTGACTGTCATGATAAGGCGAGAGACTGGTCGCTGTTCGGCGAGGTTTTTCGAGTCCCTAAAGACTTATGCCGCTTAGGGCGAAGGGCCGGCTCCGTCCGGCCTACAGGCGTGTATCGCGCCCCGAATTCGGCTTCCTGAATACCAAGGGCTTCGCCGAAATTTAAAATTATAGAATTCTATGGCTAAGTGAGAGTGATAAAGCATTATTAGTCCGGTTGCCTTGTTCGTTGTGCTGAGCACCTCCCTCGAAGGACCCAAACATGGGAACAAGAGTGCACAGGTTTATCCCGAACACCCCAGCACTCGTGGTATGGGGGCAGAAGCCGAGGACTAGCCATCTCCCAGATTGGTTAAACAGCCAAACAGAAGGTAATATTTTAAATTCACACAAGCGTTGCATAGCGCATATGAAACAAGTTTTCATCACACAAGATACAAGAACGAGCAAGTCTCATTCAAATATTACATTTTGTGAACACTCATCCGCGATAAGACGGGCGCCCGGCAAAACACCCTCGTAGTACATCTCGGTATGGCGGTGCTCCTTGCCCTCCGACGGCCCCTCCTTGATAAGCTTCATGGCGTCCAGCTTGACCCACTGCGTTTTCACATGGGCGAAGGCCCGTCATGCACCTTTAATGCATACGGATCGCTTGACGACCTCCAGTCGTGGGCAGGCATCCACAAGCCGCCTCACCAGGCCGAAGAAGCTGTTCGGAAGGGCATCGCCAGGCCACAACCGGACTATGAATCCCTTCATGGCCTGATCGGCCGCCTTATGTAGCTCGGCCATCTACTTCAGCTGGTCGCTCAATGGCACCGGATGTTCGGCCTCAGCATACTGAGACCAGAACAGCTTCTCCGTCGAGCTCCTGTCCCCGGCCCAGTAGAATTGTGCGGCATCGGACACACTGCGGGGCAAATCTGCGAATGCTCCTGAAGAGCTCCGGATTCGGGTAAGTAATCGGTAATTCACCTTTACATGCTCGCTTTGCATAAAGAAAGCCTTACCCGCCGCTATCTTCTTCATCGTGTCGATCTCCTAAAGGGCCTTCTGGGCCTCGGCCTTGGCACTCTTCGTGCTCTCACGGGCCGCGGCAAGCTCAGACTCTCACGTCTTCAAGTCAAGCTCCAATGCCTTGTGCTTCGTCACGAGAGCCTGGAGCTCTTGCTATACCTCGCCCACCCGAGCCTCGTGCCTCTCTCGCTCGGTGCGCTCCTGGGCCGCCTTCTCTTCGGCCTGGGACAGCGCTTGCTTCAGGGTCGCCACCTCGGTCGTGGCCCCTGGCAAACATACAATAATCCTGTCATTTAGCAATTGCGTCCTTTTTCTCATCTATAGACGGGGTATTACTTACCCTTGTTCTCCTCGAGTTGCCTCTTAGCAAGGCCGAGCTCTTTTTGGGACCCCTCGAGGGCCTCCTTCAGTACGGCGACCTCCGCCGTTAGTGCGGCGGACGCCAGCAGCGAAGCCTGCATATGCATATTGACATACTTATATTAGACTCCTGTGATATTATTTGATCCTCTGTTCGGCTTTTCTCTGTGAACACCAAACAAAGCATCAGGGGCTACTGTCTATGCGGTAATATTTATACTACATTTTAAAACACTTACCTCGAAGCCTATTAGAAGGCTAGTACAGGCTTCAGTCAATCCGCTCTTGGCGGACTGAACCTTCTGGATCACCTCACTCATGATAGTGCGGTGCTCCTCCTCGATGGAAGCGTTGCGAAGCGCTTCCAACATAGTGCTCGGCGCCTCTGGATGGACAGAGGTCACCGGCACGGGCGTCTCACCCCCCTCGGAAGGGGGCCGCCTACCCGAGCTCGGAGCCATTGGAGGGTCCGGCGCGATGTTCGGCTGAGGGCCGAACTCAGAGCTCTCGGGGACCCCGTCCCCTCGACTCCCGGAGTCCGGAAGGTCGCCTTGAGGCGCCTCCGGGACTGTCCCCCCCTCGATTCGGTGCCTCTTGAGACAGTACCTCGGTGTTTTCGGCTGGATGAGGGGAGGTGGCGGTCGGGACTGGATCGCTATCCATGTCTGACGCGCCCAGGGAGCCGTCCGAGGATACCTCGATATTGGCTCGGGGTGGCCTGCGCAATGGAGTTCGGCGTTAGGGAAAGCAATGCAACAAAGGAATCCTATGGGTTACTTTGGTATCCGAATACTTACGATCTTCCCTGGGGCTTGCCCCTGGGCAACCACTCGTCTTCACTTTCGTCAGTGGCGGTGGAGCTGTCCGGAAGGAGCGTCCTTCCCTTCTTGGAACCTCCGGCCTCCCCAGTTGGGGCGGCCTTCCTTTTATTGTCTCCCCCAGTCAGTGGGGGAGCCTCTTCTTCCTCTTCCTCGTCTTCGGGAGAAGAGTGCGCCGCAGAATCATCGGACGGTGAGTCCGACGATGCCTGGCGTCCGGAACTCTTTCGAGCTCCCTTGGCCTTCTTGGTCTTCTCCGGCACCTTATAAGGGGCCGGAGTCAGCATCTTCGTCAGAAGAGCGTCTGCGGGGCCTTCAGGCAAGGGAGCCGGACAGTCGATCTGTCCGGCCATTTTCTGCCAGTCCTGTTAACGACACGGGAATTTAGATCCCGCACAGAGTCAATTTGTATAGAAAATAAGTATCATGTAAAACGTAAAACAGCTTACCACACTGGCTTGGCACTTCGCGTTGAATCCACGATCCTCAGTAATGGGAGGAGGGACCGCGACACCCTTGAACAGCACCCTCCAGGCATCTTCATGAGTCGTGTCGAAGAGCCTATTCAGAGTTCGGTGCTGCGCCAGATTGAACTCCCACAAGGTAAACTCCCGTTGTTGGCACGGGAGTATCCGGCGGACGAGCATAACCTGGACTATGTTGACAAGCTTGAGCTTCTTGTCCACCATGTTCTAAATACATGACTGGAGTCCGGTCAGCTCTTTTGAATTGCCCCAGGACATGCCCTTCTCTTTCCAGGAGGTGAGCCGCATGGGGATGCCAGATCGGAACTCGGAGGCCACTACACCCATGCGGGGTCGCGCGGCTCGGTGATATAGAACCACCCCGATTGCCACCCCTTTATGGTGTCCACGAAGGTGCCCTCGAGCCATGTGATGTTGGGCATCTTGCCCACCATGGCGCCTCCGCACTCCGCCTGGTGGCCACTCACTACCTCGGCTTGACGTTGAAGGTCTTCAGCCATAGGCTGAAGTGGGGCTTGACGCGGAGAAAGGCCTCGCACACGACGATAAACGCTGAGATGTTGAGGATGAAGTTCGGGGCCAGATCGTGGAAATCCAGGCCGTAATAAAACATGAGCCCCCGGACGAAGGGATGGAGAGGGAATCCCAGTCCACGGAGGAAACAAGTGAGGAATACCACCCCCTCATGGGGCTCGGGGGTGGGGATGAGCTGTCCCTCATCTGGGAGCCGGTGCGCGATGTCGTCGTGCAGGTATCCGGCTCTCCTCAGTTTCTTGACGTCTCCCTCTGTGACGGAGGAGACCATCCACTTGCCTCCCGCTCCGGACATGGTTGGAGAAGGTTGAGACGGAAGTGAGGACTTGGGCGCTAGAGCTCGAGTATGCGGGAGCGGATGAGCAGAGGAGGAAGAAGGTGTGGATAGAAAGGTGAATCCCTATCCTTTTATATGGGCGGACAAAATTAAACGTTCCCACTTGCCTAGTAAAACTCGCTTATCCCCCAAGCGCCGCAATTGATGGTGCGGTTGGGTTACCCACGCCCGTATTGATGAGAATCCCGTAATAAGGGGACACGATCTCTGCTTTGACAAGACGTGTCGAAAAACTGCCTCGCGTTATGTGCGGGGCTGGTTAAAAGAAACGGTTCGAATAATCACCGGGCCATGATGTAATGTCATGTTGCCAAAACAAGCTAGCGGATTAGATCTGCGAAAGCATTATTCTCTACGGTGAAGTGTGGAACTTATTTTGCAGGGTCGGACACTATCCTCGTATTCAACTTCTTCTGTGATGCATTTGGAGAAGGAACCCGCCTTGCAATGCCGAAGACAACTGCGCGTCGGACTCATCGTCATTGAAGCCTGGTTTAGGGGCTACTGAGGGAGTCCTGGATTAGGGGGTCTCCGGACAGCCGGACTATCTCCATTGGCCGGACTGTTAGACTATGAAGATACAAGATTGAAGACTTCGTCTCGTGTCTGGATGGGACTCTACTTGGCGTAGAAGGCAAGCTAGGCAATACGTATATGGATATCTCCTCCTTTGTAACCGACCTTGTGTAACCTTAACCCTCTCCGGTGTCTATATAAAACGAAGGGTTTTAGTCCGTAGGACAACAATCACAACATACAATCATACCGTAGGCTAGCTTCTAGGGTTTAGCCTCTCTGATCTCGTTGTAGATCTACTCTTGTAACACCCATATCTTCAATATTAATCAAGCAGGACGTAGGGTTTTACCTCCATCAAGAGGGCCCGAACCTGGGTAAAACTTCGTGTTCCTTGCTTCATGTTACCATCCGGCCTAGACGCACATTTCGGGACCCCCTACCCGAGATCCGCCGGTTTTGACACCGACATTGGGCATCCAAGTGCAGAGGTTTGTAGGATAGTAGCAAATTTCCCTCAAGTGGATGACCTAAGGTTTATCAATCCGTAGGAGGCGTAGGATGAAGATGGTCTCTCTCAAGCAACCCTGCGACCAAATAACAAAGAGTCTCTTGTGTCCCCAACACACCCAATACAATGGTAAATTGTATAGGTGCACTAGTTCGACGAAGAGATGGTGATACAAGTGGTATATGGATAGTAGATAAAGGTATTTGTAATCTGAAATAATAAAAATAGCAAGGTAACGAATGATAAAAGTGAGCGTAAACGGTATTGCAATGATAGTAAACAAGGCCTAGGGTTCATACTTTCACTAGTCTAAGTTCCCTCACCAATACTAACATAATTGGATCACATAACTATCCCTCAACATACAACAAAGAGTCACTCCAAAGACACTAATAGAGGAGAACGAACGAAGAGATTATGGTAGGGTACGAAACCACCTCAAAGTTATTCTTTCCAATCAATCCATTGGGCTATTCCTATAAGTGTCACAAACAACCCTAGAGTTCGTACTAGAATAACACCTTAAGACACAAATCAACCAAAACCCTAATGTCACCTAGATACTCCAATGTCACCTCAAGTATCCATGGGCTTGATTATACGATATGCATCACACAATCTCAGATTCATCTATTCAACCAACACAAAGGACCTCAAAGAGTGCCCCAAAGTTTCTACCAGAGAATCACGACGAAAATGTGTGCCAACCCCTATGCATAGGTTCATGGGCGGAACCCGCAAGTTGATCACCAAAACATACATCAAGTGAATCACATGGTATCCCATTGTCACCACAGATACGCACGGCAAGACATACATCAAGTGTTCTCAAATCTTTAAAGACTCAATCCGATGAGATAACTCCAAAGGGGAAACTCAATTCATTACAAGAGAGTAGAGGGGGGAAGAAACATCATAGGATCCAAATATAATAGCAAAGCTCGCGATACATCAAGATTGTATCACCTCAAGAACACGAGAGAGAGAGTGAGAGAGATCAAACACATAGCTACTGGTACATACCCTCAGCTCCGAGGGATAACTACTCACTCCTTGTCATGGAGAGCACCGGGATGATGAAGATGGACACCGGAGAGGGATTGCCCCCTCCGGCAGGGTGCCGGAACGGGTCTAGATTGGCTTTCGGTGGCTACGGAGGCTTCTGGGGACGGAACTCCCGATCTATTGTGCTCACGGATGTTTTTAGGGTATATGGAGATATATAGGCGGAAGAAGTACGTCAGGGGGGCCACAAGGGGCTCACGAGGGTGGAGGGCGCGCCCAGAGGGGGTGGGCGCGCCCCCTGCCTCGTGACCTCCTCGCAGATCCCCCGACGTGCACTCTAAGTCTTCTGGGCTTCTTTCTATCCAAAAATGAGTTCCGTGAAGTTTCAGGTCAGTTGGACTCCGTTTTGTTTTCCTTTTCTTCGAAACCCTAAAACAGGGTAAAAACAGAAACTGGCATTGGGCTCTGGGTTAATAGGTTAGTCCCAAAAATGATATAAAAGTGTATAATAAAGCCCATAAACATTCAAAACAGTAAATAATATAGCATGGAGCAATCAAAAATTATAGATACATTGGAGACGTATCATGCATGATTTAAAAAATTTGTGTGGTGAAGATGGAGCATCGCGAGACTATATGATTTTGTAGGGATAACTTTCTTTGGACATGCTATTTTGAGAAGACATAATTGCTTTGTTAGTATGCTTGAAGTATTATTATTTTTATGTCAATATTAAACTTTTGTCTTGAATCTTTCAGATCTGAATATTCATACCACAATTAAGAAGAATTACATTAAAATTATGCCAAGTCGCACTCCGCATCAAAAATTCTGCTTTTATCATTTACCTACTCGAGGACGAGCAGGAATTAAGCTTGGGGATGCTTGATACGTCTCCAATGTATCTATAATTTTTGATTGCTTCATGCTATATTATCTACTGTTTTGGACAATACTGGGCTTTATTTTCCACTTTTATATTATTTTTGGGACTAACCTATTAACCGGAGGCCCAACCCAGAATTGTTGTTTTTTGCCTGTTTTAGGGTTTCGAAGGAAAGGAATATCAAACGGAGTCCAAACGGAATGAAACCTTCGGGAACGTGATTTTCTCAACGAACAAGACCCAAGAGACTTGGACCCTACGTCAAGACACAAAAGAGGAGGCCACGAGGTAGGGGGTGCGCCTACCCCCCCAGGCGCGCCCTCCACCCTCGTGGGCCTCCTGTTGCTCCACCGACGTACTCCTTCCTCCTATATATACCTACGTACCCCCAAATGATCAGATACGGAGCCAAAAACCTAATTCCACCGCCGCAACTTTCTGTATCCACGAGATCCCATCTTGGGGCCTGTTCCGGAGCTCCGCCGGAGGGGACATCGATCACGGAGGGCTTCTACATCAACACCATAGCCCCTCCGGTGAAGTGTGAGTAGTTTACCTCAGACCTACGGGTCCATAGTTATTAGCTAGATGGCTTCTTCTCTCTTTTTGGATCTCAATATAATGTTCTCCCCCTCTCTTGTGGATAACTATTCGATGTAATCTTCTTTTTGCGGTGTGTTTGTTGAGACCGATGAATTGTGGGCTTATGATCAAGTCTATCTATGAACAATATTTGAATCTTCTCTGAATTCTTTTATGTATGATTGGTTATCTTTGCAAGTCTTTTCAAATTATTAGTTTGGTTTGGCCTACTAGATTGATCTTTCTTGCAATGGGAGAAGTGCTTTGCTTTGGGTTCAATCTTGCGGTGTCCTTTCCCAGTGCCAGTAGGGGCAGCAAGTCACGTATTGTATTGTTGCCATCGAGGATAACAAGATGGGGTTTTCATCATATCGCATGAGTTTATCCCTATACATCATGTCATCTTGCTTAAGGCATTACTCTGTTTTTAACTTAATACTCTAGATGCATGCTGGATAGCGGTCGATGAGTGGAGTAATAGTAGTAGATGCAGGCAGGAGTCGGTCTACTTGTCTCGGACGTGATGCCTATATACATGATCATACCTAGATATTCTCATAACTATGCTCAATTCTGTCAATTGCTCAACAGTAATTTGTTCACCCACCATAGAATACTTATGCACTCGAGAGAAGCCACTAGTGAAACCTATGGCCCCCAGGTCTATCTTTATCATATTAATCTCCTACTACTTAGTTATTTCCTTTGCTTTTTTTACTTTGCATCTTTATCACAAAAATACGAAAAATATTATCTTATCATATCTATCAGATCTCACTCTCGTAAGTGGCCGTGTAGGGATTGACAACCCCTATTCGCGTTGGTTGCAAGGATTTATTTGTTTTGTGCAGGTACGAGGGACTCGCGCGTAGCCTCCTACTATATTGATACCTTGGTTCTCAAAAACTGAGGGAAATACTTACGCTACTTTGCTGCATCATCCCTTCCTCCTCGGGGAAAACCAACGCAATGCTCAAGAGGTAGCAGTGACGGGCCCCCTCAGCCGTGGTGACCTGCTCCCGCAGGCGATCCACCTCGGCCTGGAGCCGGCCCTTGTCGTCGGCCAGCTGGCCGCGCTGCTAGTCCGCCTCCACCAGGGCCTGCTGCGCCTGCGCCACCTTGGCGGCTTCTGCCTTAAGGTGCTCCACCTCGGCCTTGAGGCGGCTCTTGTGACCCGCCAGCTGCTCATGCAGCCGGTTGGCCTCGTCAAGAGATCGTCGAGCCGTGGCCGCTTCCGCCATTGCCTGCGCCGCCTCGACGCCAAGACGGCTGGTGTCGGCAACGAGCCGGTCGTAGTGATGGCAGGCCTGGAGCATACGAGTCCGCCAGGACAGCACCTCGGTTGCGAAAAAGAAGGGCTCAATAGAAGAAAAAAAGCAAGACTTAAGATTTGGCCCAACTGTTACACAGTTGGCCCGAATCTCAGGGGCTACACCCAGTGGGTGCACTAGCGCGCCCCCACTAGAAAAGAGCACAAGAATACATGCGACGACGCGGAGCTCCTCCTCCTTGGCGGCAAGTTGCTCGTTGAGTTCCCGGTGCTTGCCCAGGACACGATTGAAGGCGGCGACCCGGAAGGCATCGAGATACTGAAGAGAGCACAAGTCAGAACAAGGCCAACACTCTAAAGATTCGACCCAACTACTACGTAGTTGGCCCGAACTTCGGGGGCTACACCCAGTGGGTGCGCTGGCGCGCCCCCACAATGAAGAAATTACAAGAAAACTTATCAGAACGGCGCAGTCCTGGTCGCGCGTCCGCTCCACCTCGGCCTGGGCGAAGGCCTCGAGCCGTTCCCTCTAACCTCGCAGGCGGCGACTGACGGCGTCCATCGCCGCCTCCTCCTGGGTCTGAGGCCCCAAGACAACGGCGCTCCCGCTCCGCGCCGGCTGCGGCACGGCAGCTCGGCGCCCTCCCTACCAGGGCACCAAGGCGTACTCCCCGCTGTCCGCTCGCGAGGCGGCCAGCACCTCCTCCGACGCCCCTCCCGGCGCCGATGACGACCCGGACGCCGGGACGCCCTGCGTCGCCGTCTCCGGCCCAGCTGCCTGGGCGGCCTCCGGCACCGCCGCCCGCAACGTCTCCTCCAAAACCGGCGACGCCTCCGACACCGCCGCCCACAACGTCTCTTCCAAGACGGCGCCGCCTCGACCACCATCAGCCCCCGCTCGCCCGACCACGTCGGCCCGCGGCGGGGAGTCATCCGCCACCTCCACGACCGCCCGGCCGGGATCACCACCGTAGCCCAGCCTCCACGGCCGCACTCCCTCGCCAGCGACGACTCAAAGACTGTCGCCGCCACGACTGTGCCCTCCGTCATCTCGCGCCAGGCCGGCTCCGTGCCGCCTCGTGCCCATGCCACCGCCGCGTCGGTCCAAGCACGGACCGACGCCGCCTTCAGCTCTGCCTCGGCCCGGTTCCTATCCCGCCAGGCCACGGCTTCGGCGTCGTTCGGATCCAGGCCGAGGTCCGAGTCGGCCTGTTCCTCCACCTCGGCCTGGTCGGCGAGGTTGGACCGGCTCCTACGGAACTCGGCCCCTTCGGCGGTTGCGGCTTCCGCCGCTGCCCTCGCCAGCGCGATTGGTGACCTGAAGAAGAAGACAAAATAAGTAGAAAAGAAACAAGACTAGCTCAAGGAAAAAATCGGAGCGCAAACGAGAGATGAAACTTACCCCGCCAAGATCGGGACCGGGGTTGGCCTCCCGTCCCCGCCGCCGCGCTTCCTCTTGGCCGGCCTCCCGGTCCTGGCCGGGTCCGCCGTGCGCTTTGGGGCCGGGGGTCGCGGCGCGACGTTGTCTTTCCCATGCGGGCGGCTCAGCGCCGTCCCATGCGAGGACCTGGCTCCGCCCACGTCGCCACCTCCCCTGCCCAACGCCTCTACACCAACAACTGGCGTCAGCATCGACCGTTTCGTGCCGCGGTCAGCAATTCAAGAAACATGAAGAAAAACACGAGACTTACCTGCGCGACGCCCACCGCCGGCGTCGGACTCGGCTTCATCCTCCCCGCCACGAGTCGCGGGCTCCTCTGGCGCCACCAGCGCCACCTGCAACGGGGCCCGGGTGTAAGGATGGCGAATCGCATTCAGAAGTACCACCCGCGTCGCGTCAGGACGGATGAAAAGGTGCGCGATAGCAAAGTAAGAAGGCCAGACACTCACTTGCGGCGCCGGGTTCGACTGGCTGTATGGCACCTTGCCGAACCACCAGTCCTCCCCAAGGTTGGCCTTGGAGATGCCATTCACGTCGCGCGTGATCTGCTCCGCGGACAGCCGCGTCGACCCCATGCGGTTGGGGTCTTGAAGGCCGACCATTTCACCGATGAGGCAGGAGCGCCCCTGAAGCGGAAGGACCCGGCACCGGACGAACGCAGCGAGGAGGTCGGTGCTGGTGAGCCCCTCCTGCGTACTCATCACCGTCACCCGCTCGCAGAGATTGACGATCTCCTGTGACGGGCGTCTGGGCGAGTAGCCCCAATTCGTCTTCGCCCGCGGCGGCGCGACGGCGAAGGCCGGAAGATTGATGCGGTCCTCACCATGGTTGCGGACGTAGAAGAAGGAGTTATGCCAATTCTTGGTAGAATCCTCCAGCGGGATCTTGGAGAAATCCGCCCCCGACTGCTTCGAGATGACGGCGGCGCCGCAGTCGGCGAACTCCCCGGCTGACGGGCCCTGCTGCTTCAAGGAGAAGAAGCGTGCCCAGTGGTCGATCGTAGGCTCGACCCCCAGGTACCCCTCGCAAAGGGTGATGAAGCCGGAGAGCTGGACGATGGCGCCGACGCCAAGATGATGCGGCTGGAGCCCGAAGAACGCCAAGAACGCGCGGAAGAAGGTGCTCGCTGGCAGCCCGAACCCATGCTCGAAGTGCGTGAGGAAGACCACGTGCTCCTGCCCCTCGGGCCGAGGCCTCTGCTCGCCGCGCGGCAGGCGGACGCCGACGTCTGTCTCCCTGGCAGGCGCCGCGTCACCCGGAGTTGGGTGATGTCCTCGGAGGGGACATTTGAGCCCATCCAGGAGCCCGATGGCAGCGACATGATCGAAGGAAGAAGAAGAAGGAAGATGGACGGCGAAGAGATTCCACTCGTAGCAGCGGGCGCCGCAGTGCGTCAGTTGCGAAGAGTGGAGCGAGAGCAAAGGGACAGGAGGGCGCGAGCGAGAATAATGTCCGCCGCCCCCTGCCCCCCAATTTATAACCCTCGATTTGAACCTGGGGAAGTGGGGAAGTTGGATCGTCTGCACACACCCGTTCCACTACCCCGCAATAAGTGCGCACGTACACGCGCAGTAACTGCCCGGGGAAGAGCAACTGGCCCCCAGACGCCGCAATAAATCCACGCACTTGGCCAAGGGCGCACGGCGGTGGGCCCCAGCCCGTCGCTCGGTCCCGTCACGCGCGTGGCCCGTCAGGCTCCTCTGACTTCCGGGCACCACGTGGCGCCCGCGCGAAGCCTGAGGGATTGCCCCAAGATTTGGCGGACTTCTCGGTTCCCGACACGGCCGGGATGCCACGATCCGGTTTCCGAGAATACCGGCACACAGTGGGTGTTGTCGGACCCGGCGCTCGCAGGATCCACCTTGCTTAAGGGGGAAACTGCGAAGGCCCACTCATCCGAAGACAGCGGACCTTCACAGCTTCGGGAACTACTGTCGGGGGGGGGGGGTGGATCCGGGCAGGCAACGAAACCCGGATCCTCTTCAAAAATCAACGGGGTTGGCACCGCCCCTCAATACCGGCACGCGCTTGGCCGGGTCGCTCGACCCGGCCAAGCCCCGCAAGTCGGCCAGACTAGCCGGCCCGGCAAGACACGTCGACTCGGCCCCAACAACTAGCGCAAGACAGCCGAACCCGGCACAACCAAAGCCTCCTCAACAAGCCAGCACCACCCGTGGCGTGCTATGCAATCCACCCACGGGTCAACTCCCCGTCCCATCCAGGCCGTATGATGGGACGAGACTTCAATCAACGGTGACCGAGGTAACAGTGCCCCGCCCATGCCTCTGGTCAGTAGGAACGTGGCAACAGTGCCCCTCACCTACCCGCCGACCAGGGCTGGCGTGGCTACAGTGCCCTCGCCTTCACCGCTGACGACAACAAGCGGCAACCTGACGGAGAGCACTGTACACGACTCGACTCAGCCACGCCCTGACGATCGACAAGATGACGCACAGTCCCCCTAGGCATG
The DNA here is from genome assembly GCA_034509565.1 of Triticum monococcum. Classification (NCBI taxonomy): domain Eukaryota; kingdom Viridiplantae; phylum Streptophyta; class Magnoliopsida; order Poales; family Poaceae; genus Triticum; species Triticum monococcum. The sequence continues at coordinate 563,885,168 of CM067841.1, read as the reverse complement.
CGGGGCCCGCACCTAGGGGAACCCGGCGAACCACAAGCCCTCAGCGGGACCCAGCCCGGGTTCCCGGACACCGAAAATACGGACCCACCGACTTGTAACATTACCATTGTACCCCCCGGGGGGTTGGACAATAAAACCCCCCGGGAGCCCGCGATCATGGGCAACCAACAAAACAAGAAAGAAAGCAGAAGACACATACGAGAGAAAAGCAAGCCTTGGCCAGCTTCCTTCCTCCTCCATACAGCTCCAGGAGCAACATTGTACTATCGATGATCCAACCACACTCAGCAGGACTAGGGGTATTATCTCTCCGAAGAGCCCCGAACCTGGGTATGTCCGGCGTCCCGCGCCCGCTCATGCCAACCTCGCCTCTGGAGCGCACCACCGCCCTCGAGCCTCCTCCTCTCTTTAGCCATCCCTTGGCATCTGCCATGCGCCCACCACGACACTGTAGATACTCATAATCATGAAGAGCGAGTCACGGAGAGGCTAATGGTAGGGAGACCGTGAATAGTTATTCTGAACACCAATGACAAAAAGGTTTAGTACGGTAACACAGATCCTATCCTTGGAGATTCAAGAGGTGTAGTCATTAAACGCCCAATGCTTTTGTCAGGTTATTGCAACTTTCATTACCGGGCAATGCCACGCGACGGATAGGGCCTTCGGTTGGACATCCGACTCGATGCAGGACACGTGTCGGTCAAGACGTAATTTGGACACATCCCCTAGTTTGATACATAGCAAGCATATCTTGATGGATGACTTCCAGAGCACAAATTAAGATCACGGTGGTCCCGACACAAATATATGGTTGTAAGCATAAGTCCTCATACCCATGCTTATTTTTATTATATGTGCTTTCAGTGTTACCCATGCTTATTTTTATTATATGTGCTTTCAGTGTTAGCTTGATTTATGATTCGTTCAAAAGCTGGAATTTAATTCTCTAGCAAAAGCTTGTTTGAGACCCTAGTTTAAAGGGCACCTTACTCTCATGGGTTCGATAACTCGGGGTCACCTTTGGGGGGAAAAGGCGAAAATTATTTTTGCTCCATTTACGGATCACTAAACGACGCCGACGACAGTGCCCGTGTAGTAGGGCACAGGAGAGGAGGACGAGAGGAACGACGCCAGCAGTGGCGTCAATGTAGTAGGACGTTGGAGAGGAGGCCGAGAGGAATGATGCCGGCAGCGGATGCCAACGAAGTAGGACGCGAGAGAGAAGGCCGGGAGAAATGCCGCCGATGATGGCACCAGTGTAGCAGGACGCGGGAGAGGAGGCTTGGAGCAACGATTAAAAATGTGAAGCAGGTTAAAGAGTGTCATTAAAAAAAACCACACATATACATATATACATTCCACGAGTAAGGTGTAGATCTACTAGTCTACGATCATCGAAATAGAAAACGTGCAGCACAAGAGTCATATAAAACACCAAGATGAATCTAGCGGTGAAAGAAAATTTCAAACGGTCGCCCAAGTGTGAAGATTTTGTCAAAATCCGTCAAAAACCTTCAAATATTAGCATGCAATTAATGTTTATGGTCCATGGAATTCGGAACCCATCGTCTAAATGGAACCACAACGTTGATGTACATGTTTTTCATATATAACATATTTCGAATCGAAGTATCCTTGTGTAGATTAGAAGAGAAGAAGATTAAGGGATGATTAGAACATAACGCATGAAAAAACACGTACACCTGTGCACCTGGGCCACCAGCTCGCATTGAGCACGCGTCGCAAGAGCTCTCCACGCCGGCTTCATTGCATCTATCGGGGCTGGCTCTTTGGAAACACTTGATTTGAGCGTTCCGTCACAATCAGATACAGAGGAGCAAATCCTATACGACGTCTTAAGCCCTATTTTCTTCATTACTAGTGGTTGGGGCGTCACCATGTGATGCCGCTTGAGAGAAAGTTGTGCGCGTGTTTTCATTAAAAAAATACATGAAGTCCTAACCTCCATCTGAAAAAACATTTAAAAAATCCTCACATCCATCTAAAAAAATAAGTAAAAAGAAAAAGAAACAAAAAGCACCAATGCAGCTTACCAGCAAGCGCCACTTTGCTTAGCCCTCCATTTAAGAAAATATGGGGTCATCACTTCATTTAAAAAGGAAAAAAACATTAAAATATTTCTGACCTCCATCTAAAAATAATGTCCCAAAAGCATTTTCACTGCAGCCAACCAGCTTGCGCCACATGGCATAGCTGGTTGGCCGCGCTTCGCGCGACGCTTAATGGGTTTATAATTTGCAAACGGCACTGTCCTCTATGCTCTCGATCTAAATGGGCTGGCCCAAACGCCCACAGGAAGCTCCCCTCTCCCGGTTCTAAGAAGCCCCCCAACTGTTTTTTTCCTTCTAAAAAAATTGTTTCTTTTTTTGAATCAGTTTTTGTTTAGATTTTTCTCCTTTTCTGTTTCTTTTCTTTAATCTTTATTTTTCTATTTTTTTGTCCAAAATGCACAATCTTTTCAAATCCAATGATTTTTTTTATCAAAATCAATGAACTCTTTTCAATTCAATGAAGTTTTTTCAAATTTGATGTATTTTTTCATCGATGAACTTTTCAAATTTGATGAACATTTTAAAATTTGATGAACTTCTTTTTTCAAAACTGATGAATTATTCTCAAATTTGATGTTGTTTTTCAAATTTGTTTTTTTAATATATTTTTTTCAAATTCTTTTTCTTAACTCGATGATTTTGTTTTCAAATTCGATCAATTTTTTTGTACTACTTTCAGATATATCAAAACAACAAACACCTTGCAACTCACAAATGCTTTCGGATAGCTTTGCCAGTTTGCCACCATTTAGGCACAAAAGGAGAATGTTGTAGAGATGCTTGAACTACTCGCATCTCACTCCAAATATAAGTGAATGCAATTTGATCTGATGTCTCCTCAGAGATAAATTATCCACTTCAACTGACATATGGCGGACCATGTGTACGTGCAAGTTTAAGGTCACACTGAGTGGCCTTTAAAAATAGAGCAGGGACTAAAACAAATAAAATTGTTGAAGGAGCACAACTCGTCATCCATTACATGTCATCTTCTTAGAAAATCACTGTCATGTCGTAAATACATTGACAATACTTTGGTAGCTGCTGGAACACCATAAATATTGAGAGACAACCCTACAAACAGCCCCGTATAGCCCTGGCCTAGATATATAGTTAGCTCAACACCGAAAATTGCAACTACAAATTCAAAGCTTTGTCCGTCTCTGGTGCAGCTGTTATATGGACTGATCGGACGCAGAAGTGAGGTCAAATTTAGCCAGCTAATGACTGGCTTAGTGTTAGTGGCATATATACATCTCATATGAGTAGGATGCATTGGGAATATGAATTCAACAGCTATCTTCAGAGCGTCTACAGCGAATGAGAAGACCACAAGCCTATCAGGCTAAGCAAGTTAATCTTGGCCACAGCACACTCTTTGCCGTCCTGATCAGAGCTAGATATGTGAATAATCAGCCTTGATGTCCCTGTGGCCTGTGGGTGGCTGGGTAGAAGAAGCTTTAGTTGGTCTTTGCTGGGAGAAAAAGGTTTAGTGGATCGCTTCTTGTCCTGGTTTTCATCGAAACAACCCAACTGCGCGAAATCATGCGATCGACTTCACATGAACCGGCCAAGGACATTTTTTTTCATTAATACAAGGAAATCACCACTCGGTTAGATGGTTAAGTTGCCTGGGATGTAAAAACAGTTGGTATGAGTGTTAGGGCCAAGCATCCATAAAGCGAATCTTCCAAGTCTATTTTGTTATCCTCTGTTTGAAACAATTGAAAAAGAGGCTGCTCTGTTAGCGCAGAGCAAGCATTATTTATACTACCTTGGAGAGATCCTTGAGATGGGTCTTGGCGTCTTGCCCTAGGCATTCTCCAGCACCAGGACCTCCTGCTCCTTGGGCTCCAGCAGATCAAAGATGTGGGTGTCCTGCACCACCTACCACCTGGTAGAACAAGACCCTGACGGCGCCGCCGATGGATGCAGCGAACTGGAGGATCTCCTCCATGGCGATGCTGTGCTGGCCCTGCTGGTCCAGCATATGTCAGAAGTAGTAAGAATGGTGGGTACCTTGAAGAGGTGGTCCTTGGCGGTGGCGGCGCACGCGACGAAGCAGGCGTTGCCGGTGGTGGTCTGGTGGTGCAGGTGGTGGGCGAGGAGAGGGTTGAGCTCGTGGATGAAGACGTGGTGGTTGTCCACGTCCTGCAGGTAGCACCAGTCCAGCCTGTGCTCCCCTTGCGCTTGCCGGCGGCGGCCCTCCTGCAGGCATACACGTCAGCCTGGACGTACCGAGCGGTCCAAAAAGCCCGCTCGTGGACCGGCCCGCACCGGACCGAAATTGAAGGCCCGACCAAAAATAACAGTCAGTCCGGTTTGGAAAAAGAGGCCCGAAAGAGGTTCGGTCCGGTCCTGTTTTGGCCCGGTCAGCTCGGTCGGACCGAAAGATTTTTTTTTTGCATTATCTGAATATAGTTGGGACGAGGCCCAGCCCATTTGGCGTTTCTGGTATGACCTAATCCATCCCACGCACACACACCTCACTCAAACGCTCACCTGACGTGGCCGTTCTCCTCCACCACACAACAGCCGCCGCGACGGCATGGCCGGCGGCAGCAGGCCACGGGCAGCACGGCCAGCAACGGCCACGTGCATGTGCACAGCCAGCAGCAGCAGGTCATGGCCGGCAGCCCCAGGCGACGTTTCGCTCAAAAAAATGCACGTACACACACACCTGCGCCGCCGCCGCCGCCGCCGCCGTGCAGCGCACAGCCTCTTGCCGTCGCGGCCACCGGCCTACCTGCGACTTACCACCATGTCCAGGGGCTCCGCAACCATGAGATCTCCTCTCCCACAAAATGAATCGGCCGGATTCACACGGAAGCCGTCGCCATCGTCCTCCTTCCCCAACTCCTGCCGCCGTCGTTCGTCGTCGATTACGTCGCCGTCGATGCTTCCTCAGCCTCCCCGACCCCTCCATGGAGTTCACCGTGAGCCACCCTCCCTTTCCTTTTTGTTCTTCCTCCGATTAGCGCCTAGAGTCGTCTCATGCCGCCGCGGCTGCCCACATGGTCGGTCCTTCGGTCTGGCCCGAGCTTTTCCGCCACCGGTCCGGTGCCAGAAAAGGGACCGCCGCGCTGCTCGGTCCGGTCCGGTTCGGTCCGCCGGCGGCCGGTCCAAACGACGGCTCGGTCAGGGCCCGGACCGGCCCGGACCGCCGTCCACCCTGACATACACGCACGAGGAGGAAAACAAGTAACAAAGTCTTGATTTTTGAAGTTTGTGAACTGTTTTCAATGTGAAGCTTTTTGAATTCATGATTTTTTGTTATTTTTAATTTTTTTCAAAAGTTAACGGTTGACTGGTCAACCAGCCAACAGCGGGGTTAAGTGCAATCGAGCGACCAGGAAGCCCTTGCCTTCTTGGGACAGTCCACGAACGAGGGCGCGTGGTCGCTCCCGTCTAGAGGTGCTTTAAGCACCGTGCCATACAGAGCGAACCGTGTTTATACAGAACAAAACTGCCCGAAAACAAATAAAACTACATCCAACGAGCCTAGTTGAAATTGGTGCAGATAATCAAATAAGTAGGTCCATAGCTTTTAATATGGCCTGTCAAACGCGACACACAATTTTGGACAACTACTCTTCGTGGGAGCAACTAAGAACGAGTACTTGTTCGGGCCTGCAAGGATCACCTGGGATGGCTTAGAGCGTGCCACTTGGCGTGCTTCCAGCCGTCGCCACGTGTCACGCTTTCTTCAATTTTTATTTTTTATTTTTGTCCGCACGTGATTTCAGCTTTTTAGTAGTTTTTGTTGTTCTTTTTTGCTTTTCGGTTTTCCATCGTTCTTTCTTTGTTTTTGGACAATTTTTCATTTTGAAGAAAATTTCTTTTGTTTTTGCTTCTGCGATCATGCCTCTCGTAAAAGGAAAAAGAATGCATTTTTTTTACTTTCACGAGAGGCACGGCCTTGAGGAAATGAAAAGAACGCGTTTTTTTTCCTTCCGCGAGAGGCACGGTCGTGTCTCTGGGAAACGAAAAAAATGTGTTTTTTTCTCCTTCCGCGAGAGCTGTAGTCATGCCTCTCGGAAATGTAAAAAATATGTTTTTTTTTCTTCTGTGAGAGGCACGGATTTGCTTCCGCGAGTGCCACGGTCGTGCCTCACGGAAACGAAGAAAAACAGCATTTTTTTTTCTTTCACGAGAGACACGTGTTTACTTCTCATGGAGGCACGAATTTGCTTATGTAAGAGGCACAGTCGTGTCTCTTTTCGAAAAGGGAAAAAGAAGTGCTCCCGGTTCGTTTTTTTGTGTAAAAAAGTTCGTCAAAACCTATCAACATGGGTTGGCCCAAACACCCACACGACCCCCCCCCCTCCCCCTCTCTTGGTTCTCCCGGTTTTGAGAAGCTCCCCAACTGGTTTTTTTTCGGATCGGTTTTTGTTTAGTTTCCTCTTTCCTTTTCTATTTATTTTCTTTATTTTTTCAAGATGCATAATCTTTATTCAAATGTGATGATTTTTTTATCAAAATCAACGAACTGTTCAAATCAATGATTTTTTTTCAAATTTGATGTATTTTTTCATCGATGAACTTTTCAAATTTGATGAAACCGATGAACTATTCTCAAATTCAAAGTTGTTGTTCAAATTTGTCTTTTAAAATTGATTTTTTTAACTCGTTTTCTTAACTCTGATTTTGTTTTCAAATTCCTTCAATTTTTTTAAAAAAGTCATGAACTTTTTGAAGTTTGTGAACTTTTTTTAGAACCAGTGATTTCTTTTTGAATTCATGAATCTTTTGCTATTTTCCCAAAATTCAATGATTGACCGGTCAACTAGTCAACAACGGGGTCAAATGCGATCCAATGACTAGGGAGCGTTTGCCTTCTTGGGCCAGCCCATGAACGAGGGCGCGTAGTCGCTCCCTTCCAGAGGTGTTTTAAGCACCATTCCATGCAGACCAAACCATGTTTTCACAAAAACTGCCCGAAAACAAATAAAACTGCATCCAGCGAGCCTAGTTGAAACTGTTGCAGATAACCAAACAAGTTGGTCCCTAGTGTTTAATCTGGCCTGCTAAACGCGGCACACAATTTTTGACCGCTATTCTTCGTGGGAGCAACTAACGAACGAGTACTCGTTCGGGAGCCCCGCAAGGGTCATCTGAGGTGGGCTGAGAGCGCAGCCACGTCAGTCGCCGCCACGTGTCGCACTCCCTTCTATTTTTCTTTTTATTTTTTCACACGTGTTTTCTGCTTTTTATATGGGGTTTTCCTTTTTTAGCTTTTCGGTTTTCAATTTTTGGAAAAATATTGTTGCGCGAAAACATGCTTTTTTTTGTTTCCGCGAGAGGCACAGCCGTCCCTTTTGTAAACGAAAAAAAATGCTTTTTTTTCACTTTCACGAGAGGCACGGCCGTGACTCTCGGAAACAAAAACAAAAAATGCGTTTTTCCTTCCTCGAAAGACACGGTCGTGCCTCTGGTAAACAAAAAAAAGTGCCTCTTTTTTTTCTTTCACATGAGGCACGGTTTGTTTCTGTGGGAGGCGCGGGCGTGTCTCTCGGAAATGAAAAAAAAATGTTTTTTCCTTCCATGGGATGCACGGATTTGCTTTTTGCGGAGGCACGGTTTTGTTTCCATGAGAGCCATGATTGTGCCTCATGGAAACGAAAAAGCGTTTTTTCCCTTCGGAGAGAGGCACGGGTTTATTTCTCGTGGAAAAATGGACTTGCTTCCGCGATAGGCACATTGATGCCTCTTTTCGGAAAGGAAAAAAAGCGTGACACTGGTTCGGTTTCTTCATGAAGAAAAGTTCCTCAAGACCTATCAATATGGGATCTAGTTTTGAAGATCTCGATGTGAGAAATCTAATTGTGAAAACGGTTCAAAATTTGGACGCACGATTTAGGAGATAAAACATTTTAAATAAATGAATCTACGAAAGAAAGAAAAACCCCATATTGCGACAAGTGGCTGCATCGAAGCACCCTTACAAGCGCTCAGTAAGAAAAACCACATATAGCTTCGGCGAACTGAGTTATACGAGACGACCCAAAATAACCTGGCCGAACAGATACCGCAAATAAGGCCCGCCCTGCCGGTTATGGAACCGGCACTAAAGCCCCCCCCCCCCTTTAGTAACGGTTCGGCATGAACCGGCGTTAAAGTGCCACCACGTGGCGTGAGCTCACGCCCTGGTATGGGGGACCTTTAGTACCGGTTGGACCAACCTGTACTAAAGGTTTTTTTTGAATTCTTTTTGAAAATTTTGGAATTTTTTTTGATTTTTTTTCGATTTTTAATTTTTCTGAATTATTTGATGATTTAGTCTCTAATCACCTCTCTTAACTGCTCAAGTGTGGATCACTCATTCCAAATCATCTAACTTCCCGACCGGTCACCCATCCTTTAGTGCCGGTTATGGAACCGGCACTAGACCCCCCCCCCCCTTAGTATCGGTTCGACACGAACCGACGCTAAAGTGCCACCACGTGGCGTGAGCTCACGCCCTGGTATGGGGGACCTTTTATTTGATGATTTAGTCTCTAATCACCTCTCTTAACTGCTCAAGTGTGGATCACTCATTCCAAATCACCTAACTTCCCGACCGGTCACCCATCCCTCTCACTACTCCATCCCCGAACACACTTAACTTTCGGGTTCTATTCTCCTTCATTTCCAAGTCTGCACTTGTTATTTTCCTGATAATAGTAAGATGTTAATCCTATTAACCCTCAGGAGTTTAGCTTGAGCATGAAGTCACACATTTCACCGTTTCAGTTTGAAACTATTATTCTAAAAAAACAGTAATTATTTAGTAACACTAATATTTCTTGAATAAGTTTGACCATAGTTTGACCACAATTTGACCATAGTTTGACCAGATTTGACCAAAATTCAAAAAATTGAAATAATTATTTAGTAACACTAATATTCTTGAATAATTATGTAGTAACATTAATACTTCTTGAATAAGTAGTTTGACCAGATTTAACCAAATTTTTTTAAAAAAACTGAAATTTGACCATATCTTTTTTCCTTTTGGAATTTGAGGATTCTAAAAAATTTCAAACAGGCCGTAGGCGGTCTCCATCGGATGTGGATTTTCGTGCTGAATTTTTTAATATATTATACATTTTCCGACATCGTATGCAAAAGTTATAGCCGTTTTACATTTTTCTTATACTTTTTGTAAAACATGTCCAAATTGTAGTTTTCAAATTTTCCTAACTAGTAGATGTAGTAATATAACTACCTCTCGAAGGATTTTATTTTTTGAAGTTTTTATCATTTTCTTTTGATTTTTTCATAACAGAAATGGCGACACACTGGGGGAGGGGGGGTAGAGTTTGAAAATTGCCCTATAGTGTCGGTTTGTGTCACAAACCGGTACTATAGGTCAGACCCCTTTAGTACCGGTTCGTGCCACGAACCGGGTACTAAAGATGATCGTGGGGCCCCGTCCTGACGCCCAGCCTGCCACCACCCCTTTAGTACCGGTTCGTGCCACGAACCGGTACTAAAGGTTCAACACGAACCGGCATTAATGCAAATCCGTTTGAACCGGCACTAATGGTACCATTAATACCGGGCCTAAATCAAACCGGCACTAATGTGTTTCACGTTTGACCCTTTTTCTACTAGTGTGGCTTCGGGTTCATCAGCTGCAAGCGCCTTCACGACGACGAGGCAGGTGGCTCCGACCTCCGCCCTCCCATGTCGAAGAGGCAAAGGGAGGCGGCGCGCAAGCGTGATGTGAAGTCCCGCAGTGCCAGAGCGAGGTCGTGGGCGTGGAAGAACTTCCTGCGCTGCAGCCGACTCTTCGACCCGACGATCCAACGGCGGCGTGCGATCGAGCGGACATGGTCTGCGGCAAATGCCGGCCCCCGTGCCAGAGATGCGGCTGCCGCTGAGCAGCTGCCGGCGCTCTGGGAGGAGTACTAGCTCCAAACCTGGCTTTTCCGGTTCGTTGATCCACAATACGCTGCACAGAGGCGACCGCTGCCCGCCGAGGTCATCTCCAGCGATGAGGGCGACGACAACAGCTCCGGCGAGGAGTAGACGTTGGCTCCGGCGAACTACGTGACGCGAACTATCTAGTTTATCTAAATTTTGATTTACAGTATGTTTATACCAGATCTGTTGTGTGCGAGCTTGCGTGTTCCCGTAAATTGATTTTACAGGATCCCGCACTGAAAATTAGGGGACGGATAGATACGGGATCTGCTAAAGCAACGGCAGTTGCTGCGCTCGACCAAAACTGACAAACCTCCAACCGAAATTCTGCCTCCCGCCCAAGCGAACCTCCTCCCCCTTCGCCCCCGAAGCCCAAACCAAGAAACGCCGCCCCGTTCTTGATTCCTGATCCCCACCCTCGGCCGCGCGCGGCGATGGAGCTCTTCAAGGACGCGCGGTCCGTGCGGCTGAGGAGCCACCTGGGCACGTACCTCTGCGCGCTCGACGGCGTGGCCGTCTCCCACGGCCACCGCCGCAACTCCCGCGGTACGGTCTGGGCCGTGGAGCTCGCCGGCGACGACTACGTCCGCCTCCAGGGCCACCGGGGCCTCTACCTCGGCGCCACCGAGCTCCCCGCCGACGTCCTCGGCCGCGGCCGCGGCACCCGGGCCTGCTGCGGGGTCGTCCTGGGCTCGCCGTCCTGCCCCAACGACAACGCCTTCCTCTGGTCGCCGCTGCGCGAGGGCGAGCACCTCGCGCTGTCCGGGCCCTACGGCCGCCTCCTCCGCGCCAGGTTCGGGCGCACGCCGCAGGACAACTCCGTCACCGTCGACCTGGACGCCGACCCGGAGGAGAGCTCCTGGGTCGTCGAGGTCGTCCCGGCCGCGGAGGCGGCGCTGCTGCTGCTGCCGTCGCCGCCGCGGCCCTGCCGCGCCCACTCGTGCGAGGCCCGCTTGGAGTCGGACACGGCGTCCAGCGTCCTCGCCAGGGTGCGCTCCTCCAAGGTACTCCAACGAACAGAAGCCTGATCGATCCTATCTTATTGCTTGCTTCCTTTCTCCTGTTCTTGCGCAATCTGAAACAAATTTGTTGATTCCTTCAAGAAAGAATCACCTTCTTGAGTTGCCACGGTGGATCCATGCGTATTTGCAAGCCGATTGCTACTTTCTTGAACGCTTCTTCCTGAATTCTTCTCGGGGGAAGAAGAGACTTTCTTTGATTCAAGAAAGAATCATCTTCCTGAGTTTTCACGGTGGATTCATGCGTATTTGGAAGCCGATTGTGCCTGCTATTCATACTTTCTTGAACGCTTCGTCCTGAATTCTTCTTGGGGGAAGAAGAGACTTTCTTTGATTCGTCGATTTTGCTCGTGATTGCGCAGGACATGACCAGTTCACTTGCTACGGTCGAGGAGGAGCCCCTGTCGACGCCGGCGCCGCGGCTGATCTTCTACAACACCGCCAGGGACGACGGCGGCGTGGACGAGTTCGACGAGGGGACGTGGAAGTACTTCTCGTTCAAGGAGCAGAGCCTGGCGGCGCTGCACCGCAGGCTGGAGGAGGAGACCCGGCGCCAGGACTTCGTCGTCTGCCGCCGGAGCGGCCCGGGGCTGTTCCCCGTCGTCCTGGACCTCCCTCCCGGCAACAGCCAGATGGAGTTCGTCCTCGTCCCGGCGCCCTCTCCTGCAGGTAAACAATGGGGTCGCTCTGCTTCTTTTGTTCTCTGATTTCCTGCTCTGGTTCAGCTTCTGAACATTTTGTTCTGAACTTCTGAACATTTTGTTCTTCAGTGCGTATAACTGAAACCTGTGAAGCAATTTTAGTTACGTTTTCGTTCTTCTTTGTTTGCAGTGGCAGATGGTGTTGTTTAGGATGGACGTGGCCCGGCATCGACTGTAGGAAAAGACGGAGAGAACTTCAGTTCGGTGTGGCGATATGCATTTTGCGGTGTATATTCATTGGTACTGTGTACAAGAACATACTTGTTTCTACTGTGAAAATTCAGACACCTAGGATGGGATCTCTTACCCTTTTCTGTTTTGTTCTCTAGTTCTAGAAAATGACATGGAATTGGCTTGAACATAAATGGTAGATGGGCAGAATTACAAAAAGGTCAAGTGATTAGCCCTCCCGTTCCCTCGCGTCGCCCTCTCGAGGGCGATTCGGGGGTGACCAACCCCCCGTCCGCCTCCTCCCTTTATCGATTCCTGTCCTCGCCGCCGCTGGAGACGGGCGCCGGGTCCCCCCCGCGGCCGCCGATGAGGGTGGCGGCGAGCTCCTCGGCCGCGACGCCGCTCGGGCTCGGGCCTAGGGTTTGAGGCGGCGACCTCTGCTGGTGAGGGCGGCGTCGTCCTGGCAGCGGGCGGCGCTCGCCGGAGTTGAGGGCCGCGTCTACTCGGCCGCGCGGGCGGTGAGTTGGCGGTGGACGCGGGCGACGTGTGGAGGGATCCCTGCTGCTCTCCTTCGCCGGATCTGAAGACGCCGCCCCCTGTGCTGCTGCTTCCTCCTCGTTAGTCCGCCCGGATTCGGTGGCGGACTGCACGGATGTGGGGTTGGGAGCTCTGGATCGGAGTAATTTCTTGGCCGGCTGTGGCGGCCACGACGCCGCCGGCGCTCCTGGCGCTGTTTCCTTCTTGAAGGCGGCTTCGAGATCCAGCTCCCTCCCCCTCGTCCTCCCCTGCACCCGGGTGAAAACCCACAACTTTGGTTGGGCGGCGGTGGTGCCCGGCTCCGTCACCTTCTTGAAGGCGCCGCTTTGGATCCGCGGGGAGGTGGGACAGCTGCAGCGCGTTTTTGGTGTTCCTGATGGCGGCGGTTCTCTCTTTAGTGGTGTCGCTTTGCCATGGCGGTCGGCTGGTCCGGCTCTCGTGGTGATTGTGGTGCTTAACTCTTCGCGGTGTCTTCCTGGGGTGCTCCCGTCCCGTTCAGAGAGGCTGGAGGTGGAGCGGCTTCATCTTGCATGGAGCTTCGGTAGAGATTTCAAGTCATGCCTGACCGACAGGTGCTACGCTTTGTCATGCCTGGTCGGCAGTTGCTACGCACGACAGATCTTCCAAAGACTTCAAGCTGTGTCGGCTGGTGATACTTGGCAGCTGTTAGGGAACGTAGTAATTTCAAAAAAATTCCTACGCACACGCAAGATCATGGTGATGCATAGCAACGAGAGGGGAGAATGTTGTCCACGTACCCTCGTAGACCGAAAGCGGAAGCGTTAGCACAACACGGTTGATGTAGTCGTACGTCTTCACGATCCGACCGATCCAAGTACCGAACGCACGGCACCTCCGAGTTCAGCACACGTTCAGCTCGATGACGTCCCGCGAACTCCGATCCAGCAGAGCTTCATGGGAGAGTTCCGTCAGCACGACGGCGTGGTGACGGTGATGATGTTGCTACCGACGCAGGGCTTCGCCTAAGCACCGCACACGGCTGGGAGAGATCAACTGATCAACTTATGTGTCTAGAGGTGCCCCCCTGCCCCTGTATATAAAGGAGCAAGGGGGAGGCCGGTCCGGCCCTCTATGGGCGCGCCAGGAGGAGTCCTCCTCCTAGTAGGAGTAGGACTCCCCTTTCCTACTCCTACTAGGAGGAGGAAAGGAAGGAGGAGAAGGAGAAGGAAGGAGAAGGAGGAAAAGGAGGAAAGGGGGGCCGACCCCCTAGTCCAATTTGGTTTGGGCTAGGGGGCCGCGCGCCCTGCCTCCTCTCTTCCACCACTTGGCCCATGAGGCCCATTACTTCTTCCTTGTATTCCCGTAACTCCCCGATACCCCCGAAAATATCCGAATCACTCCGAACCTTCCGATGTCCGAATATATTCGTCCAATATATCGATCTTTACGTCTCGACCATTTCGAGACTTCTCGTCATGTCCCCGATCTCATCCGGGACTCCGAACTACCTTCGGTACATCAAATCACATAAACTCATAATACAATTGTCACCGAAACTTTAAGCGTGCGGACCCTACATGTTCGAGAACTATGTAGACATGACCGAGACATGTCTCCAGTCAATAACCAATAGCAGAACCTGGATGCTCATATTGGCTCCCACATATTCTACGAAGATCTTTATCGGTCAGACCGCATAACAACATACGTTGTTCCCTTTGTCATCGGTATGTTACTTGCCCGAGATTCGATCGTCGGTATCTCAATACGTAGTTCAATCTCGTTACTGGCAAGTCTCTTTACTCGTTCCGTAATACATCATCCCACAACTAACTTATTAGTTGCAATGCTTGCAAGGCTTAAGTGATGTGCATTACCGAGAGGGCCCAGAGATACCTCTCCGACAATCGGAGTGACAAATCCTAATCTCGAAATACGCCAACCCAACAAGTACCTTCAAAGACACCTGTAGAGCACCTTTATAATCACCCAGTTACGTTGTGATGTTTGGTAGCACACAAAGTGTTCCTCCGGTAAACGGGAGTTGCATAATCTCATAGTCATAGGAACATGTATAAGTTATGAAAAAAGCAATAGCAACAAACTAAATGATCAAGTGCTAAACTAATGGAATGGGTCAAGTCAATCACATCATTTTAATGATGTGATCCCGTTAATCAAATGACAACTCATGTCTATGGTTAGGAAACATAACCATCTTTGATCAACGAGCTAGTCAAGTAGAGGCATACTAGTGACACTCTGTTTGTCTATGTATTCACACATGTATTATGTTTCCGGTTAATACAATTTTAGCATGAATAATAAACATTTATCATGATATAAAGAAATAAATAACAACTTTATTATTGCCTCTAGGACATATTTCCTTCAGCAGCATGGTGCTGAGGTGTATCAGGGACGACCGCGACGTGCTCAGCTGTTTGCACGCATGAAGGAGGTGCCGTTGGGCGTCGTGGTGACGTCAACGATAGATCGACTGATCAAGGTTGATGCATCAGTACAGTTCTGAAGATGGAGCGGTGGCAGTTGGCGGCGGCGGCGGCCTCTGAGTGCACGCCGGGCAAGTGAGACCCATGCCCGGCAGGCGTCCTGGATGGGACCTCAGGTCTTAGATGTTAGGTTTGCCTGCGATGTCTGTTTGGTATTCGGCCCAGGCTATCTGCGCCCCTTCATTAACTGGATAGAGTTGCTTGGACGGCGGCTTTAGTCTTACTGTTGTATTACTTTGTAAGATCTTGTGAGATTAATTAATAAAGTGGCCGTATGCATCGCCTAGATGCAGAGGCTGGGGGTCATCCTCCTTTTCTAAAAAATACCTTTTTTTAGGGAAGGTCAATGTTGAAATCTTCGATGATCAATCGCTTCAATTTTCAGCAATCCATCTAATATTGGAGCGTCTTCCTGCGGAACATGTGCGTGTGTTAGCTGATTTCTTGTTATCTACATTGACAGTGCATATCCAATGCTGATGTGGCTCACGCTGGCTCTGGTATGGTTAGAATTTTAGTTGTTCTATTTGTACATTGTGTTGGTTTCTGGCCAAAAGCATTCCAATATTTTTGTGATAAATTCAGTGAATAATCTACTTGCAAATTTCACGTCCTAAACAAGTTACATAAAACATATCTTAAGTGATTAACTGTTGTATTCACACATCAAACTACGATATCCCTCAAGGCAATGCTTTACATCAACACTATCTTATGATATCTACGATCTATCAAACCTTTCATTCACACCTATAGATCTAACCTGTTAGTGGGTAAGTACGTTATTTTTTCTTGTACAACGGGCATTTTAAATGCAATTTGCTCCGGCAATTCCAAATTTTCACACACTACAGTAAGGTCTACATTTTAATCCTGAAAATAACATGCAAAACATTTGGAAAAGTTGTCCTGTCAAAAATACAATTTGCTCTGGCAATTCCAAATTTTCACAAAACAAGATTCACATTCCGACCCAGATTTGTTCCTTAATTTTTGGGCGAATTCCAGCCAATGAGTCCCGAAACAGTTTTTTTATACTTGTAGGCCGGGGTGACCCCCTTTTCGAAAAAAATAAGTATAATCAAAACATTGAGCATGACTAACACACCTAATTAAACAACACAAGAACAATGGATGAGCAAGATGACGAGTCACAAGCAAGAAGATAAATGATACTGATGTCTCGGTATCAAGAGAGGTTGGTTGGGAATAGGAAGGGCTAGGAATTAAAGTTATGGAATAGTGGACTATGAAATAAATAGCAATGCCAGAATCTGTTTTGGTATTTGACATCCATTCTAGACATAGAGAGATTGACGTCACATGAAGATCCTTGGCAATCAAACTGTATTGTATCATCATCTTGTAGTGGTGGTGGTATTTTTTGTGTATATACTGCTCTCCTAATAGTGATTCAACATCATGTGCCTATGTTTCTTGGCTTCAAGATATTACATTGGCTAACCAGTGCTAACCTAACTCAAGCTTGCTCTGAGTTGGATGGAACTTTTGTTGGTCTATGTTATACTCCGTGTTGAGTTTTGGGGCAAAACACTTCAGGTTTTGTGATTAAAGGAAGTCAAATTAAACATATGTTGAGCAAAGAACAACTGCACTCACACGTGAAACTACATTATTCCAGAAAAGGACTCTTTACATTAGCCCCGCCTTGTGATATTGATAATCCACCGAGCCTCTCATTCACACCATGCAAAGGCATCATATCATCATTGCGTCCATTAGTCCCCAACAACAACAACTAAATGCTAGTATTGATATGAACCACTTGTGCTACATACAATGGTTGGATACATGCAATATATTCCACTTGCATTGGGTCTTGCATGTTGGGTATCTTGCTGCCCCTACTCCAACTACATCACTAGAGACATCTAAGATGAAAAAGCCCCACCTCCTCAACCCGCATGACTCCAATAAGGACCCATTAATATTGATCTTGAGCATGTCTCCCACAGGTGGGTGTCAGTCCTTGAGGCTTCACTTGGTGGGCTTGGCTTCATAGGCTAAATGGATTTCCTTTTGGCACATGTTAAATTAGGAGCCAACATCTTCACCAATCCGAATATCTCACATAAATGGTATTCCACCTCAAATTTTATTAACACGGAGAGAGAACATTTGGAGAGAAGAAAGTAAAGGTGTTCATTTTGTAGAAAAAGTTATAGGTCATTTCACAAAGTTTGCTTCTAAAGTGGTTGGCTCAGAGTAAGTTGTGCAGGGAATACAAATTGCAGATAGGTGAAGATATTGTAAATTAAAGTTGAGTCAGTACGTACCTACCAACATAGTGACATGATATAATTGGGAAGCCAAGAGCACTGGATTTCAAATAAGTCAGCATCGAAACATGGAGCACGCCTAGGACATGCCAGTAATGGCACAAGAACAATGTGTGTGTGTGTGTTGGGGGGTGGGGTGGGGGTGGAGAGGGTGATCCACGTGCATGAAGTTGAATGGTACTGATGTTCCAAAGTTGAGAGAGGCTAGCTAAGATTGGGAAGCGTTGGGAATTAAAGTTGGTGACAGATGGATTAAAAAAGAGCCAGATTGAATTGACTAGCATTGGAATCCATAATACAAGCCAAATAGCATTGACAAATTCAGCTTTTGGATTTGTAAACCTTTCTACACATAGTGGGAATGTGGTTGCCAAATGATTTCCAGTAACCAAACTATTGTATTTCAACAATCCAACAAATATTGGAATGCCTTCTTTCAACGTTAGTGATATTTGTTGTGTATATAATGTTATGTTTTGTATAATTCAGTACCACATGTCTCTTTTACTTGCTATCAAGCTCTTGACGTTGGCGATGCATTCCCAATGTTAATTTGTTTCAAATTGGCTTTGGTATGGATGGAATCTTGATTGGTATATGCAATATTTGTACTTAGTGTTGGATATTTTAGCAAAGATAAAACATTTCATTTTTGTTACTATTAAGCATTTCACCTTTAGCAATTATAGCAAGTGAATAATCCACGTGGAACCATTTCCACCCCGAGGAAGTCAGTTAGACATATCTTGGACAAATAATAAATGCATTCACAACCAAAACCACAATAGTCCTCAATGGAACACTTTGCATCAACCCTAGCTTATTCATCTATGATCTATTATGTAGTTAGCTCAAACAGAAATTCTCAAGGAAATGCTCTGCATCAAACCTACCTTATGATAATACACCTAGCTCCTCAATTACATCCATCACTGGCAGGAAAATACAAAGAGAACTTTGGTTTGGTGTGGCGATATGCATTTTGTGTCGTATATTCATTAGAACCATGTTCATGAACATACTTGCTTATGCTGTGAAAATTCAGACATCTAGGATGGAGCCTACCTTTTTTTTGTTCTGTAATTATGAAAAGTGGTATGTAGTCACTAGAAAATGTGTGTTATTCTGTAACGAAAATCATTATGATGGAAAACAAATCGTTGCCTAAGATCACTTTCTGGGACGGATACAGTCACCAGCTGATTTCCTCCCGGTAGAAGCGCCCTCAACAACTTTGATGACGTTCTGGTCTGATTTTAGGCGACACATTTGACCGTCAGGAAGCATGTGCATATTCGACGACGGTTTTTAGTGTCGCAAACAATGCAAGACGAGTTCCATTTTTTTAATATAAATAGAAAATTAACTAATTGTTTTTCTCAAACTAATCTTTGCTAGAAGTATTCGTTTCTTATTCTGAAAGTGCTCAAACTACCAGCTAATAGTGCTCCTGAAAAAGTCTCAAAGTGCTCAGAATATTCATCAAGGCATGTAAGTTAACACATATACAAAAATAAATAGACCACATGTAAGTTCAATAAAGTAACTACAAACATAGAAAGCATATATATATATATATATATGTGCAAACCCCTGCTATATATTTTGAAATGGGACTAAAACATTGAAACTGAAAAAAATTGTGCTTCCTGAGCCTCAAACCCAGGACATGTAGTACGGAGTACACTTTGCATTTCCAGTGTGGTATATAAGTAGGATGTCAATCATACTGCTAGAAGTATCGTAATTACAACTATGAAATTTGCTTGTGCAACTTGGGAAGAAGGATGTTGAGACCAAAACTTCATTGCTCAAGAGAGGTGTCCATGCACCGCTTGGATTGGTCGAAGTTCATCAATGTAACTACCAGTAACCTCCTCATGTGTAGGCTCAACTGATACCGCTCCTACGAATGATCTGGCGGTTGAGACCAATCACTAACATAGTTAGTCAAAAGTAACATAATTAGTACTCCCCAACAAGCTTAAGAGTTTCACTTCTGTTTTGCTGTCTCTCCCCAACAAGCTGATTGAAAACACAATTAGACGAATTTTCCAATTTCTTCGAGAAAGAATCATCTTATTGAGTTGCCACGGTCGATTCATGTGTAGTTGCAATTTGCAAGCCGATTGTGCCCATTAATTGTTCAAACTTTCTTGAACACTTCATCCTGAATTCTTCTCGGCAAGGGAGAAGAAACTTTATTTGCTCATGATTGCGTAGGACATGCCTAGTTCACTTTCTACGGTCGAGGAGGATCCCCTGTCGATGCCAACGCCGCGGCTGATCTTGTATAATACTGCCAGGGACGACAGCAGCGTGGACAAGTTCGACGAGGGGACATGGAAGTACTTCAGCTTTGCCGGCATCCCCTTCGGCGGCGGCCCAATGGGGAAGATGGTAGGGTGGGTTCCGGCAGCGCAACTAGGGTTTCCCGTGTCGCCGTAGCGGGAGTGTTGAGTATATGTGTTATATGCATATTGTGTATTAGGCCCGCCTCCTAGTTTTTTTAACAGTTAAAATCCGTGACCCATCGTTGTACATCATATATACGTGTCTATGCACGAGAGCAATACATCGTACAATTCCAATAACATACATGGTATCAGTTTCCAGGTTCTAACCCTAATCTTCCGTTGCCGTAGCCGCCGCCACTTCGCCGCCGGCGCTCGCGCGCCATCCGCGCCGGGCGCCGCTCCTCCCGCTTTTCCCGATCGCTACCTCGCGTCGCCGCTTCGCTCCTTCACGCCAGCCCCGCGCGCCATCTCCACTCCAGCCGCCACCTCGATCCCGCGTCGCTGCTTCACTAGCTAAGCTGATTAAGCTAGCTACTACTCGTGCGTGAGTGTCCAGCAGGAATCGATCCACTAGCTAGTCTGCCTGCTTGCTCCTGTGTCATACGCATCATCGGACGAAATCAATTGGCTGGCTTGTGTCGCTAGCGGCTGCTGCATCCCCCGCTAGCCGCCCGCCGCGCGACGCACTACCCACGCGGCCGCACGTCGCTGCCGCCGTCCAACTGCGCCGATCGCCATCGTCGGACCAGCAATGGCGTCACCAGGCCCGTCCGCCGCCACCTTAGCTGTCCCGCCGCCGGCACCCTACGGCGCGGCCCCGCCGTCATACGGGGCGGCCACCCCCTATGATGCACCTATTCTCACGTACGGGGCATACGGGACTCCGCCCACATCCATGTACAGGTCTCCGCCTGTGTACGGGGCATACGGGACTCCGCCCACATCCATGTACAGGTCTCCGCCTGTGTACGGGGCTCTGCTCGCGTACGAGTCTCCCGGGCACTGGTGGGGGTTGTCAGCGGGCCAGCATTCGTCCGCTGGGTAGCAGCCAGACGGCGTCCAACACTTGCAGCATCTGTCATCGGGCCCGTAGGTTTTTCCGGCAGGTCATCCGGCCTACCCGGCACCATAGTTGCAGCCGGGGCTGTATGGAGCGTACCCACCGCTGTCGTTGAGCGGCGGCTACGGCTTCCCCATGACGTCTCCGTCCCTCTCGCCGGCCCTGCCGCCAGCACCCTGGGACCCGGTGCTCCTCACCGGGCTGCATGCCGCTCCTACACCGAACAACTACACTGGAGGTGGTGATTGGTACATGGACACCGGTGCTATGGCTCACATGTTTACTCATCCTGGTAACCTTGCCTTCTTCACTCCTGTCTCCACCGACCGCCGCATCATTGTCGGCGACGGTTCCACACTTTCTATCACACATGTTGGGCACACTTCTTTTCCTTCTACTTCCACTCCATTATCTTTGTATAACATACTTGTGTCACCTTATCTTATTAAGAATCTCATTTTCGTCCGTTGTTTCACTTGTGAAAATTCTGTTACCGTTGAATTTGACGAGCTTGGTTTTTGTGTTAAAGACGCTCGAATCAGGATGGTACTTCATCGATGTGACAGCCCCGACGAGCTCTAATCCGGTGCACTCGCCTTCATCCACCACCACCGCACCTGTTGCTCTCTCCGTTGGCGTCGATCTCTGGCATGCTCGCTTGGGTCATCCCAACCCCGTCACACTTCGTCATATTCTTAGGAGTTTCAGTTTCAGTTGCAATAAGATCGAGGATCACACTTGTCATACCTGTCGAGTCGGCAAACATGTTTGCCTGCCGTTTACTAATTCCACCACCATTGCTTCTTTTCCTTTTCAGTTGATTCATAGCGATGTGTGGACTTCTCCGGTTCCCAGTAACTCGGGCTATTTATATTATCTGGTCATTCTTGATGATTATTCTCACTATGTGTAGACTTTTCCTTTGCGCAGAAAGTCGGATGCACTCTCTACCTTGACGGCCTTTTACTCCTATGTCCGCATGCAGTTTGGGTGTCCCATCCTTGCGCTTCATACGGATAATGGAAAAGAGTTCGACAACCTTGCTTTCCGCACCTTTTTGTCGCATCACAGCACAGTTTTCCGCCTCACATGCCCGTACACTTCACAGCAGAACGGTCGAGCCGAACGCGTCCTTCGCACTTTGAATGACTACGTTCGCACGCTCCTGTTTCATGCCAACGTGCCGTCTCGTTTCTGGCCGGACGCACTCACCACTGCATCACTTCTTCTTAACATTAGACCCTGCCGCCCACGGTGGAACTACGCACCTCACCATCTTCTCTTTGGTACGCCACCGTCTTATGACGACTTGCGTATTTTTGGGTGTCTTTGCTATCCCAACACTGCTTTTCACAATCTTGCACCTCGATCTGTCGCTTGCATCTTCATCGGCTACCCCTCCAACTCCAAGGGATATCGGTGCTATGATCCTGTCTCCCACCGTGTGTTCACTTCCTGGCACGTTTACTTTGATGAGCATGTGTTTCCGTTTCATCAGGTACCCCTGGCTGTTCCTCCCGCCACTGATGACGCGGGCTCCTCGATGCCTCTCCCAGGGCGCTCGCGCGCCTCTCTTGGCCCGCCCCCTGGCTTTGAGGTGCACCCCTTGCATGCGGTGCCTCCTACAGCCACGGCGCTGGCGCCCTTGGCCCCCCAGACGTTGGTGCCCGCCGCCCCTGCGGCTCCTCCAGTGCCCGCAGCCCCCACGGCACCCCTGGTTCCCCCCCGGCGCCCCTGACGTTGGCGCCCTCGGCCCCCACGGCTCCCTCGGCGCCCACGGCCCCCTCGGCGCCTGTGGCCGGCCCGGTCACCCGCGCTCGTACGGGCGTTTTTCGCCCGAGCTCACGCTACGCCTCGGATGACTACGTCCATGCGCGTACACCTCTGAGCCGTCGCCGTTGTCATCCTCCGTTCGAGCCGCTCTTTGTGACCTGCTCTGGATGGCTGCAATGCAAGAGGAGTTTGACGCCCTGTTGCGCAACCAGACGTGGCAGCTTGTTCCCCGTCCCCGGCACGCCAACGTGATTACCGGGAAGTGGGTCTTCAAACACAAGCTCCGTCGTGATGGTACCCTTGATCGCTACAAAGCGCGCTGGGTCATTCATGGCTTCAGACAGCATGCTGGCATCGACTTCACGGACACCTTCGCTCCGGTCGTCAAGCACGGCACGAGACGCACGGTTCTCCACCTTGCGGTCTCCCGTGCTTGGCCGGTGCACCAGATGGACGTCTGAAGGAAATATGCCCTAGAGGCAATAATAAAGTTATTATTTATTTCCTTATTTCATGATAAATGTTTATTATTCATGCTAGAATTGTATTAACCGGAAACATAATACATGTGTGAATACATAGACAAACAGAGTGTCACTAGTATGCCTCTACTTGACTAGCTCGTTAATCAAAGATGGTTATGTTTCCTAACCATGGACAAAGAGTTGTCATTTGATTGACGGGATCACATCATTAGTTGAATGATCTGATTGACATGACCCATTCCATTAGCTTAGCACCCGATCGTTTAGTATGTTGCTATTGCTTTCTTCATGACTTATACATGTTCCTATGACTATGAGAGTATGTAACTCCCGTGTGCCGGAGGAACACTTTGTGTGCTACCAAATGTCACAACGTAACTGGGTGATTATAAAGGTGCTCTACAGGTGTCTCCAAAAGTACATGTTGGGTTGACGTATTTCGAGATTAGGATTTGTCACTCCGATCGTCGGAGAGGTATCTCTGGGCCCTCTCGGTAATGCACATCACTTAAGCCTTGCAAGCAATGCAACTAATGAGTTAGTTGCGAGATGATGTATTACGGAACGAGTAAAGAGACTTGCCGTTAACGAGATTGAACTAGCTATTGGATACCGACGATCGAATCTCGGGCAAGTAACATACCGATGACAAAGGGAACAACGTATGTTGTTATGCGGTCTGACCGATAAAGATCTTTGTAGAATATGTAGGAGCCAATATGGGCATCCAGGTCCCGCTATTGGTTATTGACCGGAGACGTGTCTCGGTCATGTCTACATTGTTCTCGAACCCGTAGGGTCCGCACGCTTAAGGTTTCGATGATAGTTATAATATGAGTTTATATGTTTTGATGTACCGAAGGTTGTTCGGAGTCCCGGATGTGATCACGGACATGACGAGGAGTCTCGAAATGGTCGAGACATAAAGATTGATATATTGGAAGCCTATGTTTGGATATCGGAAGTGTTCCGGGTGAAATCGGGATTTTACCGAAGTACCGGGAGGTTATCGGAACCCCCCGGGAGCTATATGGGCCTTAGTGGAAAAGAGAAGGGGCAGCCCAAGATGGGCCGCGCGCCCCTCCCCTCCCTTGGTCCGAATAGGACAAGGAGAGGGGGCTGGCCCCCCTCTCTCTTTCCCCCGCTCCGCGAATCCTATTCCAACTAGGATTGGGGGGGGGGGGGGGGGGGAATCCTACTCCCAGAGGGAGTAGGACTCCGCCTGGCGCGCCTCTCCTAGGCCGGCCGCACCCCCCCTTGATCCTTTATATACGGAGGCAGGGGAACCCCAGAGATACACAAGTTGATCCACGTGATCTTATTCTTAGCCGTGTGCGGCGCCCCCTACCATCATAGTCCTCGATAATATTGTAACAGTGCTTAGGCGAAGCCCTGCGACAGTAGTTCATCAAGATCGTCACCACGCCGTCGTGCTGACGGAACTCTTCCCCGACACTTTGCTGGATCGGAGTCCGGGATCGTCATCGAGCTGAACGTGTGCTAAAACTCGGAGGTGCCGTAGTTTCGGTGCTTGATCGGTCGGGCCGTGAAGGCGTACGACTACATCAACCAAACGCTTCCGTTGTCGATCTACAAGGGTACGTAGATCACACTCTCCCCTCGTTGCTATGCATCACCATGATCTTGCATGTGCGTAGGAAAATTTTGAAATTACTACGTTCCCCAATAGTGGCATCCGAGCCTAGGTTTTATGGTTTGATGTTATGTGCACGAGTAGAACACAAGTGAGTTGTGGGCGATATAAGTCATACTGCCTACCAGCATGTCATACTTTGGTTCGGCGGTATTGTTGGATGAAGCGGCCCGGACCGACATTACGCGTATGCTTACGCGAGACCGGTTCTCCCGACGTGCTTTGCACATAGGTGGCTTGCGGATGACTGTTTCTCCAACTTTAGTTGAACCGAGTGTGGCTACGGCCGGTCCTTGCGAAGGTTAAAACGGGATCAACTTGACAAACTATCGTTGTGGTTTTAATGCGTAGGTAAGATTGGTTCTTGCTTAAGCCCGTAGCAGCCACGTAAAACTTGCAACAAACAAAGTAGAGGACGTCTAACTTGTTTTTGCAGGGCATGTTGTGATGTGATATGGTCAAGACATGATGCTAAATTTTATTGTATGAGATGATCATGTTTTGTAACCGAGTTATCGGCAACTGGCAGGAGCCATATGGTTGTTGCTTTATTGTATGCAATGTAATCGCGCTGTAATGCTTTACTTTATCACTAAACGGTAGCGATAGTCATGGAAGCATAAGATTGGTGAGACGACAACGATGCTACGATGGAGATCAAGGTGTCGCGCCGGTGACGATGGTGATCATGACCGTACTTCGGAGATGAAGATCACAAGTACAAGATGATGATGGCCATATCATATCACTTTATATTGATTACATGTGATGTTTATCTTTTATACATCTTATTTTTGCTTAGTTTGACGGTAGCATTTTAAGATGATCTCTCACTGATTATCAAGAAGTGTTCTCCCTGAGTATGCACCGTTGCGAAAGTTCTTCATGCTGAGACACCACGTGATGATCGGGTGTGATAGGCTCTATGTTCAAATACAACGGGTGCAAAACAGTTGCACACGCGGAATACTCAGGTTATACTTGACGAGCCAAGCATATATAGATATGGCCTCGGAACACGGAGACCGAAAGGTCGAGCGTGAATCATATAGTAGATATGATCAACATAGTGATGTTCATCAATGAAACTGCCCCATCTCACTTGATGATCGGACATGGTTTAGTTGATTTGGATCACGTGATCACTTAGAGGATTAGAGGGATGTCTATCTAAGTGGGAGTTCTTAAGTAATATGATTAATTGAACTTAAATTTATCATGAACTTAGTCCTGGTAGTATTTTGCAAATTATGTTGTAGATCAATAGCTCGCTTTGTTGCTTCCTTGTGTTTATTTTGATATGTTCCTAAAGAAAATTGTGATGAAATATGTTAGTAGCAATGATGCGGATTGGATCCGTGATCTGAGGTTTATCCTCATTGCTGCACAGAAGAATTATGTCCTTGATGCACCGCTAGGTGACAGACCTATTGCAGGAGCAGATGCAGACGTTATGAACGTTTGGCTAGCTCAATATGATGACTACTTGATAGTTTAGTGCACCATGCTTAATGGCTTAGAATCTGGACTTCAAAGATGTTTTGAACGTCATGGACCATATGAGATGTTCCAGGAGTTGAAGTTAATATTTCAAGCAAATCCCCGAGTTGAGAGATATGAAGTCTCGAACAAGTTCTATAGCTAAAAGATGGAGGAGAATCGCTCAACTAGTGAGCATGTGCTCAGATTGTCTGGGTACTACAATCGCTTGAATCAAGTGGGAGTTAATCTTCCAGATAAGATAGTGATTGACAACATTCTCTAGTCACCATCACCAAGTTAGTAGAACTTCGTGATGAACTATAATATGCAAGGGATAACGGAAACAACTCCCAAGCTCTTCGTGATGCTGAAATCAACGAAGGTAGAAATCAAGAAAAACATCAAGTGTTGATGGTTGACAAGACCACCAGTTTTAAGAAAAAGGGCAAAGGGAAGAAGGGGAACTTCAAGAAGAACGGAAAGCAAGTTGCTTCTCAAGTGAAGAAGCCCAAGTCTGATCCTAAGCCTGAGACTAAGTGCTTCTACTGCAAAGGGACTGGTCACTGGAAGTGGAACTGCCCCAAGTATTTGGCGGATAAGAAGGATGGCAAGGTAAACAAAGGTATATTGGATACACGTGTTATTGATGTGTACTTTACTAGTGTTTATAGCAACCCCTCGGCATTTGATACTGGTTCAGTTGCTAAGAGTAGTAACTCAAAACGGGAGTTGCAGAATAAACAGAAACTAGTAAAGGGTGAGGTGACAATGTGTGTTGGAAGTAGTTCCAAGATTGATATGATCATCATCGCACACTCCCTATACTTTCGGGATTAGTGTTGAAACTAAATAAGTGTTATTTGGTGTTTGCGTTGAGCATGAATATGATTTGATCATGTTTATTGCAATACGGTTATTCATTAAAATCAGAGAATAATTGTTGTTCTGTTTACATGAATAAAACCTTCGATGGTCATACACCCAATGAAAATAGTTCGTTGGATCTTGATCGTAGTGTTACACATATTCATAATATTGAAACCAAAAGATGCAAAGTTAATAATGATAGTGCAACTTATTTATGGCACTGCCGTTTAGGTCATATCGGTGTAAAGCGCATGAAGAAACTCCATACTGATGGACTTTTGGAACCACTTGATTATGAATCACTTGATACTTGTGAACCATGCCTCATGGGCAAGATGACTAAGACTCCGTTCTCCGGAACAATGGAGCGAGCAACAAACTTGATTGGAAATAATACATACTGATGTATGAAGTCCAATGAGTGTTGGCTCGTGGCGGGTATCGTTATTTTCTGACCTTCATAGATGATTTGAGCAGATATGAGTATATCTACTTGATGAAACATAAGTCTGAAACATTTGAAAAGTTCAAATAATTTCAGGGTGAAGTGGAAAATCATCGTGACAAGAAAATAAGGTTTCTACGATCTGATCGCGGAGACAAATATTTGAGTTACGAGTTTGGTCTTCAATTAAAACAATGTGAAATAGTTTCACTACTCACGCCACCTGGAACACCACAATGTAATGGTGTGTCCGAACGTCATAACCGTACTTTATTAGATATGGTGCGATCTATGATGTCTCTTACCGATCTACAAATATCGTTTTGGGGTTATGCATTAGAGACAGCTGCATTCACGTTAAATAGGACACCATCTAAATCCGTTGAGACAACACCGTATGAACTATGGTTTGGCAAGAAACCTAAGCTGTCGTTTCTTAAAGTTTGAGGTTGCAATGCTTATGTGAAAAAGTTTCAACCTGATAAGCTCAAACCCAAATCAGAGAAGTGTGTCTTCATAGGATATCCAAAAGAAACTATTGGATACACCTTCTATCACAGATCTGAAGGCAAGACTTTTGTTGCTAAATTCGGAAACTTTCTGAGGAAGGAGTTTCTCTCGAAAGAAGTGAGTGGGAGGAAAGTAGAACTTGATGAGGTAACTATACCTGCTCCCTTATTGGAAAGTAGTTCATCACAGAAATCAATTCTTGTGACTATTACACCAATTAGTGAGGAAGCTAATGATGATGATCATGTAACTTCATATCAAGTTACTACCGAATCTTGTAGGTAAACCAGAGTGAGATCCGCACCAGAGTGATATGGTAATCCTGTTCTGGAAGTCATGTTACTAGACCATGACGAACTTGCGAACTATGAGGAAGCGATGATGAGCCCAGATTCCGCGAAATGGTTTGAGGCCATGAAATCTGAGATATGATCCATGTACGAGAACAAAGTATGGACTTTGATAGATTTGCCCGATGATCGGCAAGCCATAGAAAATAAATGGATCTTCAAGAGGAAGACGGACGCTGATAGTAGTGTTACTATCTATAAAGCTAGACTTGTCGAAAAAGGTTTTTGACAAAGTTCAAGGTGTTGACTACGATGAAATTTTCTCACTCGTAGCGATGCTTAAGTCTGTCCAAATCATGTTAGCAATTGCCACATTTTTATGAAATCTGGCAAATGGATAAATAAAACTACATTCCTTAATGGATTTAAAGAAGAGTTGTATATGATGCAACCAGAAGGTTTTGTCAATCCTAAAGGTGCTAACAAAATATGCAAGCTCCAGCGATCCATCTATGAACTGGTGCAAGTATCTCGGAGTTGGAATATACGCTTTGATAAGCTGATCAAAGCATATAGTTTTATACAGACTTGCGGTGAAGCCTGTATTTACAAGAAAGTGAGTGGGAGCACTACAACATTTCTGATAAGTATATGTGAAAGACATATTATTGATCGAAGATAATGTAGAATTATTCTGCAAAGCATAAAGGAATGTTTGAAAGGATTTTTCAAAGAAAGACCTCGGTGAAGTTGCTTACATATTGAGCATCAAGATCTATAGAGATAGATCAAGGCGCTTGATAAGTTTTTTTCAATGAGTACATACCTTGACAAGATTTTTTGAAGTAGTTCAAAATAAAGAAAGAGTTCTTGCCTGTGTTACAAGGTGTGAAGTTGAGTAAGACTCAAAGCCTGACCACGGCAGAAAATAGAATGAGAATGAAAGTCATTTCCTATGCCTTGGCCATAGGTTCTATAAAGTATGCCATGCTGTGTACCAAACCTATTGTATACCCTACACTAATTTTGGCAAAGGAGTACAATAGTAATCTAGGAGTAGATCACTGGACAGCGGTCAAAATTATCCTTAGTGGAATAAGGATATGTTTCTCGATTATGGAGGCGACAAAAGGTTCATCGTAAAAGGGTTACGTTGATACAAGTTTTGGCACTGATCCGGATGACTCTTAGTCTTCATCTGGATACATATTGAAAGTGGGAGCAATTAGCTAAAGTAGCTCCGTGCAGAGCATTGTAGACATAGAAAATTGCAAAATACTTACGGATCTGAATATGGCAGGCCCGTTGACTAAACTTCTCTCACAGGCAAAACATGATCACACCTTAGTACTCTTTGGATGTTAATCACATAGCAATGTGAACTAGATTACTGACTCTAGTAAACCCTTTGGGTGTTGGTCACATATCGATGTGAACTATGGGTGTTAACCACATAAAGATGTGAACTATTGATGTTAGATCACATGGCGATGTAAACTAGATTATTGACTCTAGTGCAAGTGGGAGACTGAAGGAAATATGCCCTAGAGGCAATACTAAAGTTATTATTTATTTCCTTATTTCATGATAAATGTTTATTATTCATGCTAGAATTGTATTAACCGGAAACATAATACATGTGTGAATACATAGACAAACAGAGTGTCACTAGTATGCCTCTACTTGACTAGCTCGTTAATCAAAGATGGTTATGTTTCCTAACCATAGACAAAGAGTTGTCATTTGATTAACGGGATCACATCATTAGTTGAATGATCTGATTGACATGACCCATTCCATTAGCTTAGCACCCAATCGTTTAGTATGTTGCTATTGCTTTCTTCATGACCTATACATGTTCCTATGACTATGAGATTATGTAACTCCCGTGTGCCGGAGGAACACTTTGTGTGCTACCAAACGTCACAACGTAACTGGGTGATTATAAAGGTGCTCTACAGGTGTCTCCAAAGGTACATGTTGGGTTGACGTATTTCGAGATTAGGATTTGTCACTCCGATCGTCGGAGAGGTATCTCTGGGCTCTCTCGGTAATGCACATCACTTAAGCCTTGCAACAATGCAACTAATGAGTTAGTTGCGAGATGATGTATTACGGAACGAGTAAAGAGACTTGCCGTTAACGAGATTGAACTAGGTATTGGATACCGACGATCGAATCTCGGGCAAGTAACATACCGATGACAAAGGGAACAACGTATGTTGTTATACGGTCTGACCGATAAAGATCTTCGTAGAATATGTAGGAGCCAATATGGGCATCCAGGTCCCGCTATTGGTTATTGACCGGAGACGTGTCTCGGTCATGTCTACATTGTTCTCGAACCCGTAGGGTCCGCACGCTTAAGGTTTCGATGACAGTTATATTATGAGTTTATACGTTTTGATGTACCGAAGGTTGTTCGGAGTCCCGGATGTGATCACGGACATGACGAGGAGTCTCGAAATGGTCGAGACATAAAGATTGATATATTGGAAGCCTATGTTTGGATATCGGAAGTGTTCCGGGTGAAATCGGGATTTTACCGGAGTACCGGGAGGTTACCGGAACCCCCGGGAGCTATATGGGCCTTAGTGGGCCTTAGTGGAAAAGAGAAGGGGCAGCCCAAGATGGGCCGCGCGCCCCTCCCCTCCCTTGGTCCGAATAGGACAAGGAGAGGGGCCCGGCCCCCCTCTCTCTTTTCCCCCCTCCGCGAATCCTATTCCAACTAGGATTGGGGGGGCGATCCTACTCCCAGAGGGAGTAGGACTCCTCCTGGCGCGCCTCTCCTAGGCCGGCCGCACCCCCCCTTGATCCTTTATATACGGAGGCAGGGGAACCCCAGAGATACACAAGTTGATCCACGTGATCTTATTCTTAGCCGTGTGCGGCGCCCCCTGCCACCATAGTCCTCGATAATATTGTAATAGTGCTTAGGCGAAGCCCTGCGATAGTAGTTCATCAAGATCGTCACCACGCCGTCGTGCTGACGGAACTCTTCCCTGACACTTTGCTGGATCGGAGTCCGGGGATTGTCATCGAGCTGAACGTGTGCTAAAACTCGGAGGTGCCGTAGTTTCGGTGCTTGATCGGTCGGGCCGTGAAGACGTACGACTACATCAACCAAACGCTTCCGTTGTCGATCTACAAGGGTACGTAGATCACACTCTCCCCTCGTTGCTATGCATCACCATGATCTTGCGTGTGCGTAGGAAAATTTTGAAATTACTACGTTCCCCAACAACGTCTCCAACGCCTTCCTTCATGGTCACCTCGAGGAGCAGGTCTTCTGTCAGCAGCCCACCGGGTTTGTTGACCCGGCGCTTCCCGACACGTGTGCCTGCTTTCGCGGTCCTTGTACGGACTCAAGCAGGCTCCGCGCGCTTGGTACCAGTGCATCGCGGCGTTTCTCCACCAGCTTGGGTTCTGCTCTACCCGCTCGGATGTCTCGCTCTTCGTCTATCATCAGGGCTCTGACACGGCCCACTTGCTGCTCTATGTCGACGACATCATCCTGACGGCATGTACGGCTGGTCTCCTCAGTCAGCTCACGGCTCATCTTCGCGCTGAGTTCGCCATCAAGGACTTGGGTCCTTTGCACTACTTCCTCGGTGTCGAGATGGTGCGCCGTCCGGATGGCTTCTTCCTTCATCAGCGGAAGTAAGCTCACGAGCTCCTCGAGCGCGCCGCCTGTTGATACAAAGGCCAAACTTTCTGCCATGGATGGTTCTCCTGCTTCGGATGCTGTCTTCTATCGGTCTATCGTTGGTGCTCTCCAGTACCTCACTCTGACTCGCCCGGAGATCCAGTATGCCATGCAACAGGTGTGTCTTCATATGCATGCTCCTCGAGACGTTCACTGGGCTACCGTCAAGCGGATTCTCCGCTATATCTGTGGCACTATGGATCTTGGCGTCACATTTCACGCCTCCGCCGACACCGCCCTCACCGCCTACTCCGATGCAGACTGAGCGGGCTGCCCTGACACTCGCCGCTCCACTTCGGGCTATTGTGTCTATCTTGGACCCTCA
This sequence comes from Triticum monococcum, assembly GCA_034509565.1. Classification (NCBI taxonomy): domain Eukaryota; kingdom Viridiplantae; phylum Streptophyta; class Magnoliopsida; order Poales; family Poaceae; genus Triticum; species Triticum monococcum. The sequence continues at coordinate 563,853,089 of CM067841.1, read as the reverse complement.
CTCATCTCGTGGTCGTCCAAGTAGCAGCCTACGGTCTCTCGTTCCAGTGCTGAGGCTGACTATCGTGCGGTGGCCAACACCGTCGCTGAGTGTTCGTGGCTCCGCCAGCTGCTTCAGGAGCTCTCTTGCCCTGTTGACCATGCCACGGTGGTCTACTGCGACAACGTCTCGGCGGTCTACCTCTCCGCTAACCCGGTGCATCATTGACGGACCAAGCATATTGAGTTGGATATTCATTTTGTTCGGGAACAGGTGGCCCTTGGCCATATTCGCGTTTTGCACGTCCCTATTTCCCAACAATTTGCCGATATCATGACCATGGACTTGCCTACGGCGTCATTTGAGGAGTTTCGGTCCAGCCTTTGCATCAGCCGCGGTGCCGCTTCGACTGCGCGGGGGGGGGGGGGGGGGGGAGGTGTTGAGTAAGTTTCTTGTATAGTTGAGATCCGTGGCTCACCGTTGTACATCATATATACGTGCCTATGCACGAGAGCAATACATCATGCAATTCCAACAATAGACAGGGAGTGTCTTCCTCCGTGAGAAAAGCTCACACATGCACTTCTGTGACATTTTTGCACTCATCTGCGAGGGATTGAAACTGTTATGGATTAATAGGATTATTGTAATATATTACGCATTGCAAAAAATGCCAGCTACCTTCATTTTTTTTAGAAAAGAAGGATTACCCCCGGTTTCTGCATCTGGAAGATGCGTGCAACCATTTTATTAATTATTCACAAAGGCCTTATAAAGTAGTACATCAATATGTTCAATACACCATCTTAGTAACATCTGTCGCTACTTCTATCCACTTGATGTAGGGGTGCATAAATTGTGAGCCGAATACCCAAACCTCTCACATAAGCCTAACATCTAAAGCCGGAGGCCCCAATCAAGCCACGTACCGGGTCTGAGGCACAAACCGGTCCAACACACTCTCATGGGTCGTCGTCGCTGTCTTTCACCGATCTATCTTCAGAGCAAGTACTGATGCAACGACCTTGCCAGGCCTGCCGTCGACGCCGCCATAGTGCCAAAAGCTTTACCGTCCTGCGCTCGTCCATCCAGACACATTCATCGTCGAGATCCAGCTGCACCATGCCGTGAATACTCGTCGTCGTCGACGTGGTAGATCCAACGCCGCTCCTCCTGCCAACCTCCACACCATCTCGGCTGCAGCTGTCACGTAGAGCCCACCACCCACAGTACCACTCTCCCGAATGCCCAAGCCTCCCAAGACGGCGCCTCCATGGAGGACACGACACGCAGGGCTCCGCCGCCACTCAATCCAAGACGGATTTTGGACTTTCGTCCGGGAGGGGAGTCAGAGGTGGATAAGAGGGACCTCGGCTTCGCCTCCAAAGAGGGTAACGACGCCAAAGCCGCCGCCGATGCCGGGTCGAGCTAGACGACCAAAGTTTCCTCCGGTCCCCATCCTTGCCACGAACCTCTGTCTACTCCGGATTTGGCAAAGAGCAGTCAACCGAAACATACTGAGACGAGAGTGCCATGTGTGCCCAACCCTTCAAAAAGGAGGATCAAAAAGGACATCCGGATCAGAGCAACAACCCAGCAGGAACACCGGAGCACCCAAACCGGGCTGCCAAGCCGGATCTAGCAGGATCTGACCTGAACAACGATAGAAGCCACCACCTTGCGTTGGCCTCCAGCCTCGAAGCACTGGATCGAGAGGCATCCGACTTGAAGCGGTTGACGCACGCAGCCGCCAAATCTTGCGCAGGACACGAGAACGCCACCATGTTGTCGACGCGCCGACTGCATGCCGCCGCCAGGAGTGCCCATCGCCACTCCGCCGTGCCCCACGCTAGCCCAACGCCTTCATTCGATCAGGCCATCCCGTGCCAGGAAAACGATGAAGGGGAGAGGAGCCCCGCCGCCGCCATTATTGCCGGCTGGGCGAAGGCTTCGCCCGGCAGCGCTGCTGGCAGCGGCGAGGGAGGAAAGAGTGTCGGGGAAGGGATCGCCCGGTGCCTAGGGTTACCCCCTGGGTCACCCGCCAGCAAGCTTCATGGCGGGGTTTTCTCTCTTGTTACTCCAAGTGAAGCAACAGTGTTGAGGGCGAACCTCCCGGAGCACACAATCGTGAAGGGTGACACAGAAACTACCGATGCGCCTATGGTAGACATTTCTGTTGTTTTTATCTCTCGCTCGATAAATTCCCATCTTCTGGTGCAATTTACTTGGAGATCGGTGAGGAGCAAGCGCAACAAGGCCGGGTTGCAGTGTGATTGAGCCGGCTCACGGTGCCGTGGAGGAGCAAATACGAAACGAACACAATTTATAGACAAACCGTCTAATTTGCATAGTAGTCCTTGTTGACGCACGGTAAGGTATGTCTCCAAGAGCATTATTATAAGTTGGCTAAATTAAACAAACTGGGAAGCTGAATTCAACACACGAATACTGAAACCCGAAGTAAATTTGCTTTAGGCAGATGGCTTGAGCAGGAAGGTAGGCAATTATAGTAGGTGCGTTCTCACGATTGTGCCCTGCAGAGAACATGCAACAAAATCCAAGTTAGATCATGCCAGCACTTGAGAAAAGTGGGACACGTGACTTTAATACTAGGACTGCCTTAACCTTAGATTATTTCCAAAGCAAAATTATGTTGTTTTGGGCTGGCTGCCATAAGCCTAAGTTATGTTTATTCTTAAGAAATTTGAATTAAATTTCCGTAGCTGCGGGTTTATGAGTCTCGAAATAGCTTCTTTGAAAGGCATTATAAATCTCATCGGCAAATTAGCATATGTTTTACATGAGATGGAAGAGAGTACGTACTTGGGATAGATGTTTGCTGATCCAACTACAAGCCCGAACCACCTGCCTGCAGTAGTGGCGAAATGCTGAGAAGAGAATAAATGGATTCCTCATGCTCAAAAGCTTTGACGTCAAAACGAAAGAACCAATAGTTCTCAAGCTTCAATGCCGTCTCTACTACTTCTTTCAGTGCATTTTCCATTTCATGCTTCAGGAAAATGTTGATGTACTCTTGGTCCTCATCCATCATCCAGTTCATTTGTTGAATCACCACCCTTCTTATGCCTGGAGTATCGGAAGTTGGAGACTTGTACACTTCCAGTATCTTTGTAAGCATCTGGACGAACATATCGTCTGTAATCTCAGCACTCCTCAGCGCATCGGTGAACTGCTTTGCATTCCCGCTGATGCAAATTTGCATGCACAGGCCAATAAAGCTCTCCAGCAGCTTGCCTTGTTCAGTTATCAGCGCCTCCATCTCCTGTGTATACAGCGCATATAAGGATAATATTATTCCAACAGAATATAAATTTCAAAGGAAAACTAGTTGAATCGGAATAACAGGCCCTATGAATATACTATGTTAAACAGGGAAGATGGAGAACTCTGTTTTCTTACATGACCAGAAGGTTCATCAGCACAACCTATCGCTTCTATTTTATCCGATGCAATCTTGATTGCTTCCAATACCTGTGACAGCATTCATATACTTGTCATCCCCAAAAATCAAATGTATACCAGTGAGTTTAAAATAAAATATGGATTTATCATGCAAGGGTGATATATATGTATATGCACCATTTCAAGCATAATATGCACGGGCGGCTTCAAGAATTTGCAACCGGGTATTCATGTGTATTCATTTTGCCAAAATCATTGCTGTTTTTCGAAAATTGTCACTGTTTTGCCAAAATCAACACTTTTTGTAAACATCATGGGTATTCACATGAAGACCCAAGAATACCCCTAGCGCCGCCCTTGATAATATGTCAAATGAAGATAAATAAAAACTACTCCTCTGTCCCATAATATAAGAGTATTTTTGGCACTACATTAGTGTAAAAAACACTCTTATATTATGGGATGGAGGGAGTATATGCTTCAGCAGAAGGAAGTGTAAGATAACCAAAGCCAACCTTTTTTATTTTTCGCATATGGGTGCAAAATAGATAAAAGTTAATTTTCTGTTCCAAGTTTTGAATCAGGATAGGTGCTGCTTAGCAGTTACCTTTGGTAGAGCTTTGTTGATTATCTCCAGCTGATCACCATATTCTGCTCCCTGGTAACTCCGCAGATTCTGCAGGAATTTCGCCACCATAATTCTATGCTCTGCAGACTCATCAGAGAGCAGCGAGACAATTCGCTGCATGCCTTCAAGCTTAGTTTTTGACAATACTGGCTTGATGCTCCTTTCACTCACTATACTGAGCTCGCCGTTTTCTTTGGTAGGAGCAGTGAGCAATACCAACGCTTCGGCTGCCAACACTCTCACGGAGCTTTCTTGGACGTCATCAATTTCTTCAGCTAGGAGACCGAAAAGTTTCCGGATGATTAGGTGTGACCTTTCTATCTCCTTTCTCGCAGTGTCATTTGAAGCTAGGCATGCAAGGATGTCTGCTGCTTGAGCAAGCATCTGTGGTTGGCTTTCAGGATGATCTATGAAGAACTTGCCAATATTCCTTATGGTGTACATATTACTGGACACTTGGCACCTGAGCTCCTCGCCGGTCTCACCAGCTGTGCTTACAAGCTTGCGCAAGACTTCTAGTGAGTTTTCGACTATCTTTTTATCAATATCAAAATCTAGCTTTTCATCTTGGCAGCTTGTAATGTGTATGATCTTGGAGAGCAGGTTCTTGGCATTCTTCACCTCTGCACAGTTTTCTGGATTAGTCAGGAGGTTGTCGAGAATATCCACACCAAGCAATTTGAGCTCTTTGCTTGCACAGGTTGAATTGCTGGAGCTTCCACTGGTCTTGGTCCTGCGTGCGCTAAGCAGTGAAAAAATAGATTGAAAAATACCAGGAAAGTTCTCGACTTGAAGGCCAGGTGCGAGCTCCAGCAGTATGCGCGCAGCATGCCCTCTGGTGTCTTGTTCCACCTCTCTGTCCAAGCCCATCATGTATACTGCTTTCTCGACGGTATCAAGAGAAGATCGAATCTTGGTGAGCACCTTTTCTTTGTAGCATTCATCTTCGTGTTCCCTGCTTCTGAGGAGGTGGTCAAGAATACGAATTCCCAGCAGCTGGTCGTCCAGTGGGTCAGAGTTCAATAGCTGCTTTGCAAAGGAAACCAAGTCCATGTTGACTGCTTCACGAAGATCACCATTGATGCATTTCAGAACGCATGCCTGTAGATAGCGAGAAAGAGCTAGAAACCCCCAGATATCTAGCTTGTACTTCATACAGACTAGAGTTATCCGTTTCAACGGGTTTGCCAGTATCCCAGTTAGGAAATAGAGAATGCATTGGCTGAGCACTAATGCATAGAAGATGTTCAGAGACCACCTAATGTTCTTATGATCATAGTTCCCTTGATTCTGTTGATCCACATAATCTTGCCTTTTCAGACGCAATGAAGACATAACAATGCAAGCAATGAGTGCGGCTAGCTGCACTTGTCCAAGGACACTTGAGAAGAGGACTGCAAAGCAAGATCTACCAGATATGAAGACACCTTTTAACTCGTGCAATGCCAGAAGCTTGTCACCTAAGGACTCTGCAGGGCTTGCATGCCTCCGCCAACTTCCACGCCCGAGGACCGCAATTTTTTCCGCTTTTATCATTGTTTCGGGTAGGCGAAGGAAGAACTGGTCCTCGGCTTTCGCATTGTTAAAAAGCCTGCCAATTGAAAAACAAATTATATATGCAAAATAAAGCCGGGATCAACATATAATCATTGATGTAGTGATCTTTATAAGGTTGCCCATAATGAGAGTATTATAGCTAGTATGATGCATGTCAATTAGTCAATTTTAATAAGGTGACATAAAATTAAATAAAGAAAGAGATGATTAGATATCATACACTAATATCATATGCATGATACTAACTTATGATGTTACCCACTACAGGCAGCCTAACCGACAAATCATAACTAGTGAATCTTTGTTAGAGCACAATTAGTAGATTTTGTCTTACTATTAATCTGATTTTAATACAGGACCCAACCGAACATTTACCATTTGTCAGATGAAACTTTTGATCAACAGATCACATCTTTTCAATTGGATCTACTTAATCGAATTTGCCTATTAGGTCAAAGTGGCACCATTGCCCATTGTCGTCCCTGAGGACGCACCGTCGCTTGTCGAGCCTGACCGCCACACTTTGAAGCGCCGCCCCACACAACACACACCACACACGCTGCGCTCACAGCCCCTGCAACGTGTCGAATGACACGGTACCCACAAGGGCCACCGTCGGCCACTGGTGTAGGCATGAATAGGTGGTCCTTTATCTATATCTATATCTACTAGGTATGCCGAGGGTAAATATTTATTAAGACGATAAAGCAACCATACATGACAAATCTTGATGCAAAATAAATAAACAAAATAAAACTATGTTTCATTATATAAAGCGTAAATTTCTTGTTATTTATTAAACTTGCAAAATAGGTATGTGCCTATAATTGATCCGCTTTATTTGATTCCAAAGATAAGAGATTGGTTGATATTTATTTTTCTACAGACACAAAATTTATTCCTATTTATTTAGTTACCAAATATATCTGACCAATTGTCAGGTTTATCATAAGAAACAATTTATATATGTGTCATGAATGTATTTCTGTATATAAGGTAGATTCGATTATTGGGTTGCCAAGGACTGATTTGCTGAAAGCCAATAGGGATGAAAATTCGAGAGAAATCGGTCGAGGGTGGGAGGTTGGAGGAAGGCTTGGTGGGAAGAAAGTGAAACATGGAACCTTGTGTTCTTGTTACGTAGTAGAGACAGAGATAGAGATATTTATACTTCTATTCTTCTTCTCTAATACCCCCTCCCTTCCTTTACGTAACTATGTATTCATTTTCTGATAAAATTTGACAATGTAAGATGTGCTTTTTCAAATTCCTCGTAATTCCTTTTTAGCCCTCCAGAAAAAGCAAAGTATGTCTCTCGGGCTGGAAATAAAGCCAGTTGGGGTTTGCTTTTTTTTTTGAGTCTAAACACACTTTACTTTATTGAATAATGTTCATAGGGATACAATTCAAATATGGGGGGGGGGGGGGTTTAAAAGCCACAGGTGGCGCCCCAGTCAATTGTCATAGCATGCCTCGCGGGTTGGATTTTGGGAATGGGCTTCGGCCCGTTAGAAAAAAGAAAGGAAAATATACTTTCCCCCTCAGATTCCCCCTTTTCATGGATCAAATCTCCCTTGAGTCTATAACCAGTTGAATCACCCCGTCAACTCCGTCAAACCGTATCAATCCGCCCATTAGTTTTGCTCTGAATTGTATGCAATTTTGGAAAAAGGTGGATGAAGGGTGGTGGCGATGCTCACTGGTGGTGAAGGGTGGCCGGCGGGGTCGAGACACTATGGATCGACGGAGATCGATGATGGGAGTCCTGTGGTGGGTAGAACATCCTCAAGGGGTCATGGTATCAGCGGTGGTGGTGAGGTCGTCGGACGACCAGATAAAAGGGTCATTTTCATTTAGTGTTGAAAACAAAAGCCCAGTTGGGGTTTGCAAATACTAGCGACCCCGTTAGTTGCCACATCACTCCTCTTGGGGTGGATTGTGGGAACAAGCTTCAGTATGTTAGAAATCTATATCTATTAATAAAGAAAGTATGTATTCTTGGTCCTTCATTGCTATTGTGCAGAAAACCTTATGATATTTCTGGTAATCAATGGACAGTTCAATTTTAAGTAAGATTTTCTCTTTTGCAAAAAAATCTCTGATGTTTCTGTAATCAACCCATAGACCAGTTTTAAGTCAGATTTAGGAAACCCCATGATAATTGGGTTAATAAACCCGCAGTGCATATTAAAAGCTTTTTAAAATATCATATATTTTAAACCCTAACTCCAAATTTAACATGTTATATATGAAATTTGATTAGGAAAAGGTGTAGAATTTGAATATAATGTTATTTTACCGTTAACTATTTAAAAATGCTATTTAGGATGGAGCCTTAATCAATAGTGCATGATCCATCTTTCCTTCATACCGATACGGATCCACATAGGAAATGAACACCATAACAAAACCAGGATTGAAGACGAAAAACCATCTATAACTAGGCATGCACACCTCACAAAAACCTCACAAAGAAAAGGTGATTTCTCATCTTATGCCGAGAGAAAAAATGCCTTAGGATTAACAACATTCAAATACCTTGTCATTGTGTGAGCACTGAGGCTACCATCAGCAAGGATTAGAACAAGGATAAGTGAAAACATAGATGGGATGCCATGTGTTGAAAGAAAAGACATGGACCTATTGGGATCTTGATTCATGGTTGTTGGGTTAGGGGAGTGGTATTTTTTTCTCCGTTGCAACGCATAGGCTCTTTTGCTAGTAATAATAAAATAAAAACATGAGAATGGCAAACAGATCAGCTTGCTGGGACTGGCACATTGAACAAGAGAGAAATTCGGGAAAACTAAAACTAAAATTACTAGTAAGGTACACGTGCATTGCACGCATGAGATTTGGCAACCAAATTATGAATAAATACCACACCATAGCATGTAAACATTGATTCATATATGCATGATGTAGATGTTCGTTTAATTTTTATAGTTCATCTTATTCAAAATCAATAAGTTTTATAAAAAAGTTAATCTATTTTAAGATTCATAGAGTTGTGCATTGTAGAGCATAAAGTAAAAACAAATAATGGCAATTCATTTAGAAAATAAAATTGGGCAATTGTGCATTATGCTTAAGTTCAATCATGCAGTTCTCTAGATTGTACACGTGACATAATGTGATGGAATGTAGACAATATACAATCCCCCCCCCCCCCCCCCCCCCCCCCCCCCCCCCCCCCGCCGCTTACGACCAGCTCGACTCTGGGCAGCACCTGAAGGGGCGATGTTAGCCACGCCGCCGGCAACGATGTGAACTCAGCCACCAGGTAACACTTTCCTCTGTTGCTTCCACGGATCCACCTCGCTGAGCTCTTGCTACTGCTTGTGTGTGCTTGTGCGCGCGCTACTGCTGCTGTTTTCTTATGCGCGTGCATGTGCTTCTGCTGATGTTTGCTTGTACGCTGCTACGACCACTTCTTGCTTCTCTTGGGTTTCTGTGTTTATTTTTCGCTTTTCTTTGGACTTCCTTTCAGCACGTGTTTACTTTTTTGAATACACGTTGTACATTTTTTTGTCTACACATGGACCATTTTTGTGATACACATTGAACACTTCTGAAATATATGATGTACTTTTTTTAAATACATGTTAATCATTTTACAGGTACACGTTGAAACTTGTTTTTTGAATGATACAAAACATTAATTTAAAACATATTGAATATTTTTTAAAATTGTATGAACATTTTACTAAAATGTCATGATTATATATTTGAAATGCTTGCTTTTTTTAATATGTTAGGTACATTTTTTAATGTTACAAAATATTATTTTAGAATTACATGATTTTTCTAAAATTTTATATACATTTTTTAAAAAAAATACCATGATTTTTTTAATGTGTGACATTTTTTGAGTGCCGTTAACATCTTTGAAAAGTTGCGGCGACATTTAGGGAGTGTTGCAGGCTACGATGCGCTCTCTATCGCTGTAAATGATACGTAGCCGCTCCCGAAATGGAGGGCTTGGTCGTTAGTTGGTTTGGGCCTGGTTCTATTGTTGGGCTATGCATAGTTCCCTATTCACTAAGATGAAGCGATGAAGAATTGTTGCGGCGGATTGCAAAGTGGTTGTGGAAGATTTACAGAAGGACAATTCTACGAGCTATGGTGCAATTATACATGAAATAATAGCCCACTCTTCAGCTTTTGATTTTGTAGTTTTAGACATGAATTTAGGAGCTCCAACTATGAAGCTCACAACTTACCGAGGCATGCATTATCTCTCGGTGGTGGCCGCCGTGTCTAATTAGGCCATCCCGGGAATCTAACTATCGTTCTTGTAAACATTGTGATGAATTAATAAATCCTCGCGGCGTTGCCTTAAAAAAATGAGAGCTCCTGTACTATGCTCGTAGACATCAAACAAGGCCCCTTTCACAGAAGGAGATGGACGAGGAAAGGAATTACTTGAAGGCCAAAGAAATGGAGGAGAGGAGGGAAGCCAAGGAGAGGAGAACAACGGCAGAGGAGAGGAGGGCCAAGGTTGAGCAAGGTGGTCTAAAAAGAAAGAATCATAGAGCATGGAAAATGAGCAAAAGCTCATGTTCATGAACCGAAGTACTCTCTATGATAAGGCAAGAACGTACTTAGAGCTTTGATGCAGTCAAGTGTTGGCGATGAGGTCTATGTGAGGCTCCATGGGACGGTTTGAAGGCTTTGGAGGGTGGCATGTGAGGGTTCATGGGTGGCAATGGAAACAATGGTGCCAATGGTGCCAATGGATAGATTGCAAGCACTAGTGGTGGCAATAGAGTTAATGACATTTGAGAGATGTATGCATTCATATTCTAGGCACTTTTGTTTGTGTTTGTGTTTGTGTTGCACGATGCTTGCGGTTTTAGGCTTAAATTCGATCTTGAATTTGAAATATTATGGATTTAACATGAATTTGAAATATTGTTGATTATGTGTGTTGCAATGTTGCAAAGTTTAATTACGATGTCATAGTTCGTTTGAATATATATGTAATTGTGTAGCGAAGACGAAGGCCAAATTTTAGGGCACCCATTTTTGTTCTGCTGAAAAGGCAGAAACTTTTCTAGTAATAAAAAAACTTCTCTCCCCACACTTAAAATCAGTTTTAAGCCATTAAATAAATGGGCTACTGTTGAAGATGTTCTAATTTGTAGCATGTGTGACCTTACTCTGTAAAACAGAAAGCCTATTCGTAGTTACATCCTTTACAAAAAGTTTCATAGCCCTATTAATACTAACATGTGATTACTCCTAAGTTTATACGCCACCACCGCCTCCTCTCTAAGAAAAAAACTTAGTGTTCGTCCGTCTCTTGCTAGTGCCGCTGCTGGCTCGTCTCGTCTCCGGTGGCCTTAGAGTCATGGAGGCGCAGTGGACCTCGGCCCCTGCCTGCGGAAGGGATCTTGCTTCAGTTTTAGGTGTTTTTGTGAGTTCATTTACGGTTTCTGTCCTGCTCAGGAAGACGAGGTGGTGGTGACTCCCTGAAGATGGAATAAGGTTCTACCAGCCTAGCCTCCGTTCTGATGATGCATCTACCATCGCTGGAGGATGTGTGGAGATGTGTCTCTGGCAGATCTCGCGAGATTCGGTCGATGCTGGTCTTTGTGGATCTGCTTGGATCCAATCTTTGCCTGTCTTCGTTCGTGTGTATAGAGGTTGGATCCATTCTATCTATGCACTTCTCTTCATCGATGGCGACTGCTGTTCTGGTTCACTGGTCCTTTGAAGCCTTAGCATGACAACTTCCCGACTGTCTACTACAATAAGTTTGGCCCGGATTCCGTGAGGGAGGGGTGATAACGGCGACATGCCTTCTATTCGCTTCAGTGCTTATAGTTGTCACTAGGTAGTCTATGGACAAGTATGTAATTTTTGTTATTTCTGTATTCTTTGTATTGCCATATCATGATGAATAGATAGGAAGTTTCTCGAAAAAAGAAAAAAAAAGTATACATAGAGTGAGATGAGAATAACCACCTCAAGCAAGTTGTGGGAATAATTGTCACTACATATAACTAAGGTCATCTCCAACGCTGATATGCAAATCGGACACAGTATCCTTTCGTGTACCAGTGCGGACCAGTCCAAGGACAATGATGTGGGAGCCGGCCATCCAACCGTGCCCACATACGTTTCAAAGTGAATTTGAAAAAATTGGACAAATTTCATGCAAAATAAGATGGAATTCACTTAACTTCAAACATAATTTACATAAGACGGATAGTATTTTGTCCATTTAACTAAAAACCTAAACTGCCCTATACTTGACGGTGACCTCGTACGCCATGCTGCGCTGGCCCGTGGCACTATCATTGTCGTCCTCGTCGAAGTCGTCCTCGTCGAGCGTCGGTAGGGTGCGGGGTCATGGCAGGGCTTCCCGACCGCTACCTGGCGCTCACAGATGATCTTCTCCGCTTGGTCCTGCATTGCGCGCAGTGCGGCCGCGGCCACCGCGAACATGGGCGGCGGAGAGACGGGCTACAGGAGTCGACAGAGGCACTAGATACCACTCCTTGTCGATGCGGCGGAGACGGTGCTTGCTCGTCTCCGTCGTGTTCTTCGACCGTTCGAGGGCCAATGCTGTTGCGAGCTCTAGGCCCATGGTGATTTGTGGTCGTGACACGTCGGAGTCAGGTAACTCCACCAGGCGTGTGGCATTGCGCATGTCCCGCCGCCGCCGTTCCTTGTCTGCATTCATGTGCGGGTCACGACGCTCCGGGAGGACGAGCTGCCGCCGCCATTACTACTTCTGCGGCAGTAGCCGATCACCGGCTCCGAGATCGCGTGGGGCAGGCCGCCACTAGAGCGGCTAGGCGGTGGCCACAACCGCTCCTCCTTGACGCGGTAGGTAGGTGGCGATAGCCACTCCTCCTTAACGCGACATCCGATTTCGATGTCGCGGTTGCGTGAGCGAGAGTGGGGAGGGGAAGAAGGCTCCAACTTGATGGTGCGAAGAAGTGTCTCCGGAGGCGCCGCTCGACCGAGGTTGGGGAGGAGCGAGCGTCGGAGCATGAGCTCCATCTGCTCCTTGTACTCGGCGTTCTTCACCGCATACACTGTATCTTGCGAGAGGACGCATGTCTGTGGTGGTGCTGATGCGGCGGCTAGTCCTCCTCGTCACTGGAGGAGATGATGATGAGGAGTTGGTCACCGGAGAAGAGCGAGGGCGGTGGTGCCACAATCCGGAGCCAAGGCCGAGGACTTGCCCATTGCAGGTGAGTGTTGGAAGGTGGGAGAAGCGGAGGTGCGCGAAGATGTGGAGTGAAGAGTACGGTGTGGATGTGGGCGTCGCCGGTGCCGGTGCCGTGCTTAAATAGCCGCGCGCGTCCAGGCGAACAGATGGTTAGCCTGCTTCATTGCGACGCAGAGGCCAAAATTGGTTTCTTTGGACGACGTGTTCACATTGAAGCAGTGTTGCCCGAGAGGTCACATCGCGCAGCATCAATGTTGGCCACTGCAGCTCTGGGCCGGTATGAATGCGATGCGGGAAGCGGCGCATCCATCGAAGAGAAAGTGTGGGAGAAGGTTTTAGGTGGGATCAGATTGTGAACACGTACGCAGCAGTGGTCCATACGACGACAAGCCACCCTTACAAACGGTTTGCTTTTGGTTTACGTGAAAAAGAATGTGCGGACCAGTTCGTGGATAAATGTGGGACCGTGTTGTATGACAAAATATATCCGGACCATACGATTCAAAAGGATGCGAGGGGTTTGAGGGTTATTGTTGAAGATGCTTGGTCCAGCCGTCCAGGTGTGTGGACAGCGTGGTAATGGAACGTCTGGCTCGCTTGCTCGGCTCAGCGGGCGCAGTGAAGCACACACTCGGTCGGTGGCTCGGCGACACGGGCAGCGTGACAACGACGCACGGTGATAGGCTTCAGATCTCCGCCACATACTCCACTCTCTTGTCTACTGCGGCCGTTGGCTTCCCAACGTCGTTCCATGCTGCTACATTCACCTCGTCAGCACCCGGTGTTGTGCGCTGCTTGGCGTCGTTTCAGGCCAACAGGCACGCAGCTAGTCCACTTCCTACCCCACCGTGCCTAGCCGTCCGAACCTTTTTTAGATGAAAGGCATCAGTCTGATTTTATAAATGAAGCCATCAAGCAGCGTACTTTCTCTAGTTCTTTTTAATTTACATATAAGCTTCGTCTAAAGTTAAAATATCTCTACTTTAATCAAATATCTTTATCTTACCTACTAATAAAGCGACTACCGCTTCTGGTCATTCGTCATTAAAATTACCTTCTAAGTTAGTAAAAATTACCCACCTATGCCACCCGCAAGTAGAAAAACGATTCGTTTTTTTTTCTTTGTTAACCCGCCACCGATAGAGCTTGGTTCATGTAAGGAAATGCCCTTACAAAACACAATCGAACAAACCAGCCTACTAGCCTAGGTGTTTCTCCACAATCCAGAAGACCTTGGTTCGAAACCTGATCATCCCCATTTTTGCACCCTTTTTTTCGCGAATTTCAATTGCCGTAGTATAGAGCTACTTTGCCAAGTGTCGCTTAACAGTGTGTCTACACAGTATAATACAGCCAAAATATTCTCTTTTAACTGTTTTTGCAGATTCAAGTATTTTTTAAAATATTCATATCTTTCAAAATCCAACTTTAAATTTAGCATGCTAAATATGAAAATCGCCCAGAAAATTTTGTACATTCTAAATATAATGTTATCTTCCATGTTAATTATTTTTAAAATTATTTTTATGTTGCACCCTTAATTAGTACTTTCATTTTTCTATTAAAGACATGGATGTTTCTTACTCCTTTTTTTTATATGTTGCTTATTACCAGATTTTCATCCATCATTTGGTTCGTCCATTTGCACATAAAATAAAAAATGTTCACAATTTTAAAAAATGTTTGCAAGTATAAAATGTTCATGAATTCAAAAAATATTCTTGATTTTGGAAAATGTTAAAAACTTTGAAAAACTGTTCACAATTTTTAAAATGTTCATGATTTCAAATATGTGCACGAGTTTTAAAAAATGATCATGATTTTAAAAATTGTTCATGGTTCCACGAAATTGAGAGTGATAGTGTATCTCGATGATGCAACAAAGCGTGGCCATGGCCATTGAAGATTATGAAAAAAAAATCTCCCGTTGCAACGCACGGGCTCTTTTGCTAGTATAGAAAAAAGTATAAAACATTCACAATGCCAAATCAATATTGTTAGACTCGTTATAAAATGCACTTTCATAATATATATACATTTGGTATTGTATATGTTGATATTTTTTAATATAAATTTGGTCAAACTTTTCAATGTTTGATTTGACACAAATATACGCAGAGTAAAAAGGACCAGAAGGAGTACAGTATAACCAAACATAAGATCGAGTCGGTCACACTAGTGCAGAATCGGGCTTTAGTCCCGATTCGTACGGACCTTTAGTCCTGGTTCTGCATCCGGCACTAAAGAGTGGGGACTAAAGGTCCCCTCCCCTTTAGTCCTGGGACCAAAGACCCTCCACGTGACATGAGCCTGCGTCGGGGGCTGGGGGACCTTTAGTCTCAGTTGGTAACACCAACGACTAAAGGAATTTTTTTGAATTTATTTTTGAATTTTTCTCCGATTTCAAATTTCTGAATTATTTGACAATTTAATCTCTAATCACGCCTCATCACTACTCAAGTATGGAGCACTCATTCCAAATCATCTAACTTTCCGACGGGTCACCCATCCCTCTCACTACTTCAGCCTGGGAACGCTTAACTTTTGAGTTTTATTTCTCCAAGTCTGTACTTGTTGCTTTCCTGACAATAGTAAACTGTCAATCCTATTAACCCTTAGGAGTTTAGTTTGAGCATGAAGTCGACATTTCACCGTTTGAGTTTGAAAGTATTATTGTAAAAACAATAATTATTTATTAACACTAATATTTCTTGAGTAAGTAGTTTGGCCATGGTTTGACCAAAGTTTGACCAAAATTCAAAAAAACTAAAATTTGAGCATAACTTTTTTTCCTTTCAAAATTTATGGATTCTAAAAATTTATGAAACTGCCTACGGCAGTCGAAATCGGAACTGGTTTTTTGTGCTGAACATTTTGATATATTATACGTTTTTTTTCGACATCATATGCAAAAGTTATGGTCGTTTTACTTTTTCATAACACTTTTTTTTGCAAAACATGTCGAAATTCATGTTTTTAAATTTCCCTAACTAGTAGATATCTTAACATAACTACATCTCGAAGGATTTTAATTTTTAAAGTTTTTACCATTTTTTTTCAAAACTAAAAAGACGATAAGGAGGGTAGAGTTTGAAAATTGCAGAACCCCTATAGTCCGGGTTGGAGCCACCAGCCGGGAGACCCCTTTAATCCCGCAGTCCCGGTTTGTGTCACAAATCGGGACTAAAGGGGCCCGTGGGCCCCCGGCCTGCCACCACTCCTTTAGTCCCGGTTTGTGACACAAATCAGGACTACGAATGAATCGGGACTAATGCATAGCCGTTTGAATTGGGACTAATAAGGTGAACATTAGGTCATTTTTCTACAAATGTCACAATTACAAAGACAATACAAAAGTACATGGCGCACAGGCCAGAGACAAGCGGCGCGCATGCTGATTAACTAAGAAAGTATGGAGAGTATAGGCCACCACCTAGAACCAAACATTTCCGTTTCGGTACACCTCGTAAATACATCAACGGACAAAAATTCTCCATACCTCTTCATAATAAAGGGCATGATGGTCTTTTTCAAAAATACATCAGCCGCGCCTAGCAAGAGATTTTTTGTAACTCTCACCTGAGTCATGAACAGTAATGAGCCGGCTCAATAGCTAACACTTCAAATAATTAGTGAGGAAAAAGGGAGAAGCCAGGAATTCGAACCCGGCTCTCCAGGATGTAGGGTCGCACAAACCACTAGCCCACTGTAGAAGTTGCGCTAAAACAACAGGGCGCAACCTATTAAAGGAAAAGTGCCGGTTATTCCACTGACTTTTTTGGTTTTTTCTAATTTTGTTTTCTCAAAGTAATTTCAGGATTTCTCTGTATTTACTGTGTTTTTCTATTTTTATTTTTCCTTTGTTTGTTTCTAGATTTTCATCGGTCTTTTTTCTTTACTTCTTCGGTATTGTTTGGTTCTTTCTCGTTTTTACCAGTTTCTATGTTTTTTCTTGTTTTCTACTGTCTAGTCATACACAATTTTGGTATGTATCAAATGCATTTTTCTAATACACATTTGATAATTTTTAAATATAAAATTAACATTTTTTAAGATATAGTCAACATTTTTCTGTACACATTTAATATTTTTAAATGCTTGATTAACATTTTTCTAAATACAAGATTGAATGTTTTGAATATATCATCATTCATCACCATTATCTTCATACACATTTCACATATTTCAAATGCTTGATTAACATTTTTGGACTTCAATTT
This sequence comes from Triticum monococcum, assembly GCA_034509565.1. Classification (NCBI taxonomy): domain Eukaryota; kingdom Viridiplantae; phylum Streptophyta; class Magnoliopsida; order Poales; family Poaceae; genus Triticum; species Triticum monococcum. The sequence goes on along the minus strand of CM067841.1, from coordinate 563,836,096 downwards.
TAACATTTTTGCAATATGTGTTCAACATTATTTCTGCACACATTTAATATTTTTCAAATGCTGGATTAACATTGTTGAAATACTTGTTTTGGATTTTCTTCAAATGCTTGGATTAATATTTTTAAATACAAGTTTCTTAAATTTTAATACATGGTTAACATATTTTTTCTATACACGTTTAAAATTTTTCAAATGTTTCATTAACATGTTTTAAGTACTTGTTTAACTTTTTTCCCAAATGCTTGGATTAAATTTTATAAAAACATCTCCAACTTTTTTCACACACATTATATATTTATTGTATACATGAGAAACATTTTTTTACACATTTAACATTTTTCAAATGCTTGGTTAACAATTTTAGTGTTGGATGGAAAATGTTCTTCCAATATACTTATTTAAAATATTTGATGCATAAATGAAAGTAAAAAAAATGAAAACAGCAACGTGAAAAAAATGACGTTCTGCCCTCCTGCTCGTTTGGGCCTCGCTTGAAAAAAACACTTAAAATAATTAGAGAAGAAAAAGGCAGATGCCTACGTAGCTTCCGGCTTAACGCGAGGCTTCCCTATGTTTCACTATAAGAGAAAAAAGGGGCACCCCCGATTCTTGGCGTGTGTACGTATAGCTCGTTTGAAAATAAGTTCACAAATTTGAAAATTGTTCAGGGGTTAAATTTTGAAATTTTATGAATTTGGAAAATGTTTGCGACTTTGAAAATTGTTGCGACTTCAAATTTCAAAAAGGCCATGAATTTGGAAAAAGTTTATGGATTTGAAAACGATTAGAAGTTTAAAAAAGGTTGCGAATTTAAAAGTTGTTCACAAGTTAATTTTTTTAAAAGTAATGATCTTGAAAAAAGTTAACAAGAATGTTGCAAATATCAAAATAATATGTTTCACAAATTTTAAAAATGTTCACCAGTACAAAAGAAAGTTCTTGAAAAATAAAAAGGAAAAAATAAACCAAAAAAGAAAAAGGAAAAGATAAACCAAAAAAGAAAAAGGAAAAAAATAAACCAAAAGAGAAAAAGGAAAGAGAAAAAACTGAGCGAAAACTATGCATGAAAAAACCAAAAGAAAAATCGCCCACAAAACCTTCCTGATCCAGAACCTGAAATGTATATAACAAGTAGCGGAAGAAGTAGAAACATGCACAGCAGGAAGGCTCTTCGAGGTGGTAGCTGCGGTTGGAATTGAACCTATTGGTTTAGAGTTCGATTCCCTACTTAACCAAAAGGAAAGTCCCGAGACGACTAGACATTCGGCTTCTGTTTCGAGATAGAAGAAGCCCAAGCCCGAATTTTAGCACACAGGACTCTATAAGGCGGCTACTGCAAAGCTCGGACTCGCCAGCGGGATGACTACAGAGCCACAGGGGATGCTTACTGGTAAAACTGACCAAAGGGACCATCTGGAGCTGTGATGATCACACACGGGAGCCAGAGCTCCGGCCAACGGAACATGCAGATGACTAGGAAGGATGACTAGGATGTTCCACAGTGGAGAGAAATCGAGTTAGGGATGTTTTTTTTTTGAGAAAAAGTTAGGGATGTAAACCGGGTCTTGTTTAACCCTGTTTAAGGCCACTTATGATTTAACAGTCCAATACAATTTTTTTCTCCAGGAAAAATGAACTATTGAACTAGCTAAAAATAACTAAACCGAATTTACAGTCGCCGTTTATTTGCTATTTACATGCCTAAATCGAGCAGGGAGGCTAAAGTATTATCTCACGTGTGGATTGGCTGCAGTGGTTGACCGGAGGCCGCCAAGGAGTTCTTTAGGGTCAGTGTTTTGGAAGTGGCAGCTAGCCTGTTCAAGTCCGCTTCCATCTATAAGGTTAGTCATAGCGGGGAGTAACTTAAAATAGTGTCATGCATATGACGCTAGTTTATGTTAATATTTTCATAGTGCGAAGTGTTATAGAAGTAGTGTCATATATACTTGCATTATTAGTTTGTAGACTTCACTTTTTTTTAGAACCACTATATGATGGTAACATAAGATGTTACTTTAAGGCTGGTCATAGTGAAAGTAGCATAGATGCCACATAAGAAAAAATAGTGAGGTGGCAAGTAGTTAATGACGAGAGAGGCAAACAAAGTAATATGTTACCATCACATAGCGCTTCTCAATGCAAGATAAATTTACAAAGTAATAAATAAACACATCTGTGTTACCACGCATATGACACTACACACTATAAATGTAGTAATATAAACTCATAACATATGCATTTTACTAGTATAAGTTACTCTACACTATGATCAGCCTAATAAACACCTCTCTCTTATTAATTAGTTGTCATATAAGCAAATTTATCTTGAAATGTATTATGTTACTAGCTAAGTTACTCTCACTACGACTAACCTAAACGAATGGAATATAAATCAAGCCAAATGTCCAGTATGGTTATTCTATCCAGTCTGGAGGTTAGATCCTCCCTGATGTTCTAAATGTAATAATCATTGGAGGTCTTTGGAGCCTATCGTCGCTTGCTACGTCTCTCATGGTCAAATCTGACCATCACTTGTCATGATTCACTCCCATGGTGGTAGGACATGTACACTTCGCTCTAGCATATTTAGAGCAAGAAGATTAGCTACATTGCGCGCATATTTCAGAAAGTGTGCGTATCCAACCGGATACTGCCCGGATACTCGGATACTGCCCTGATATTGCCCGATACGTATTTTATAAGTATCCCTTGATATTTTGATTTTTTTAAAATAATGTTTGATACTCCTAGGATACTTCTGCGATACGTTTTGGATACCTGAAACTCCTCTTTCCACGTGAAATCCCCTCAATAATAAAGGCACACCTTTTGAAGATTCCCAACATGGGCGTTAGTTCATGTGAAAATATGTCTGTCAATGTTTTTGTTCAATTAAAAGGTGAACAAGAGAGTGTGGATGCATTGATTGGGACGGCAAACCTAGGCAAACCTCATTGCCAATTAATGGAAGTGGACTAAGTGCAAGAAAAGAAAGGGGTAATCGTATTGAGGCATGCTTTCACCTAGAAGCTCCTTAAATTTTTCTTCATTTTTGTAATAATTAATATAGGTAACATCTATATATAAACGTATCCTCGTATTCATGTTTTTAGAAAATTGACGTATCGAGCGTATCCCCGTATCGTGTATCTGATACGTATCCAAGTATCCGTGCAACATAGAAGATTAGTTGCTCTCTTTAAGAAAAAGATTTATTGCAAGGTAATTGTCTAAGAAAAAGTAAATACATCAAAAGCGAACGATTCGTATGTAAAAGAATGAGTGATATACCAGGTAGCTTCCATGAAGACGATGATGGTTACAAACCAGAAGTCCTTCTGCTTGATCAGAGTGGAGAAACCACCGAGTAGCACCACGGTGGCCCAGGCAAAAGCCAGCGCACCACAGCCACTCATCAGCTTGTAGAAGAAGGCCATCCGGACGGCCATGGTATTGATCTTCTCTTCCGGCAGCTTAAGATCATGTTTCGGAGGGTGGTGCTGGCTGTTTTCGTGACTGAGTTCTGCTTGGCTCGGCTGCTCCATTGCTGTGGCCTCTCTCTCTCTCTCTCTCTCTCTCTCTCTCTCTCTCTCTCTCTCTCTCTCTCTCTCTCTCTCTCTCTCTCTCTCTCTCTTTCTTTCTTTCTTGACTGAGGGGCACCGCCATTTTATAGTGTCCATGCGTAGGTTCTTTCATCTTGCAAACGCGGGATTCCTCCACTTGATTTCCACCGTAGGATGCAATTCTCCGCGGTGTGTGCGGATTGGTCAACGAAACTTTTTTTTTTCATCGATACCAAGTTAGACTGTGCTGGAGGTTCGTTTTCTAAGCGGCAGCGCCTTGGCAGCTATAGCTAGTTTAGTGGCATAAAAAAACAGAGTGGCGTTTTGGCACATGGGAGTGCACGCTCCTGATTTTTAATATGTGTTTTAAACATATTTTGAAATGTCAAAAAATTTCAAACAAAAATTTGGTACGTACATCTTAATATTGTACATGCTCACAACGTCGTTTTGTGAAAAACCGACAAATTATGTGTCGTATGTGAAAAAGACAAATTCCGGTCTTAGAAAAAATGCTTTCACAAGACATCCTTTTGTCCCTTTTACACAAGCCACAAAAAATATTGGTTTCTCCCAAACTTGACGTGCACATAAATAATGTCGAGATGTATGCGCCAAATTATTTTAGGAATGTTTTCACACTTTGAAATATTTTTTCGCGTGCAGGAACGCGCGTTCCCGGGAGCACCAATGGATTTCCACATTACGAATTCCTTTTCTTTGCTATACGCTTATTGTGAGAACGCAATGAGCTGTCCTTCTCGAGCGGGGCTGTGTTTGAGTGTTGCGTTGGATGATAATGGTGGGCCCCAAATTTACATCTTTGAATAAGAATGGTGGCCCGTAACCCATCGCTATAGGAAAGCCTCATAGGTCACGTAGGATCGGATGTCAGAAAAAGTGATGCCTCATAGGCCACGTAGGATTAGATGTCAGAAAAAGTAGGTTCGAGTAGAGCAGCGGGATCCTCTGCAGAAGATGGGTGCTTGGAAAGAAAAAGTGTGATCCAATGCATAAAGCTAAAAAGGTTGAAGTGAAAAATAGGGACACATGTGTGATGGGAATCTTTATTTTCTAATCTTTGATGAGATCCACTGGTGATAGCTTGTATTGAGAAGAAAAAATCAATATAGATGACTCAAGTTACATTTTATCATGGAGCATTTGTATCCACGTACTACCATTGTACATGGCCTAAACACCCTTGGTTACGTCAGAAGGGCACACGTGGGTGCATGTGCAAGCTCATAGCCTCATACGTACTATATACTACTCTGTACTAAAAACAAGTTTGAAATGAATGGAGCTTCGTTCGTACTTGGTCAAGTCAAGAAAAATATTAGGAGTCTACCTTGGAGCAACCACTACCGCCAGTTTTCATTGGATCCGTATGAATAAATACAAAATGACTTGACCATTAGCCGTACTATCAATTGGAATAGTAGTTTTTAGAAGGTCGATGTTCAAATCTTTTAGAGGAAAAGGGCTCACACCCCGGTTCCATTGCAATAACGAAACCACGAAACATTTGTTTTAGAGCTACAAGGCGCGCAGGGGGAATAAAACAGCAGAAAAGCTGCTCCAGCATGGAATCTCTAGACAGTCTACACTCCTGAAGGAGCAATAGAGCAAGAGAACGAAAGAAAAATATCTATTACATCACACATCAGCGCAAGCTAAATTGGACATCAGAAAATTAAGCACCAGGCGCAACTTTTTAAACCCAGATCTTCAGAACGAGATTCCAGTCCTGAAGCAAGGTCTTGTCCCTCCAAAGCATTGGTTCAGGCCTAGCCAGGGTCCGGCCACAAAAGAAGGGGCGGTGCTCGTGCCATTTGTTCCAGTTTTTGCACCAGGAGATGACATCTCCTCTTAGCGGGATCCGCACACCTGATCTCCCACAAGGTCAAAAAAGAAGTCGTCCTTTGCCACAGAATCTGCATTCCAAGTCAAGGCACATAATTAAAGCAAATATCGTTTCGATATCTCCAGAGAGTCCATAATGCAGCTGCATGAAGCATAAAATCCGCAGTTTTATTGCAATTTCTAGCCCACCAATCAAGAAGCCCATGTGAGTTAAGCTCAATGTCGTCCCCTAGGGAGCCAAAAAAACTCTCTCCAGAGCTCTCTAAATCACACAATCGAAAAAATAGATGATTAACATATTCTAGTTCATTACAATAAAGACAGGTAGCATCTGCTACATGTTGTCTTTTCAGAAGATTGTCCCTGGTTAGTAGCTTGTTCTTAACTAGCAACCAAAGGAAAATCTGAATTCTTTGAGGGACATTAGCTTTCCAAATCATCATAATATTATCTGGAATCACTCTAAAATTCACAAAATTATAAAAGGATTTAGCTGTGTAAACCCCCTTGGGCTCCAAGTCCCAAATAATAGTATCATCACTATCATTCAAAACCAGATCCTTAACTACATTAAAAAGCTCATTCCAAGCAGCAAGCATGTCAGGCGAAAAGCACCTCCTAAAGTTGATTTTCAGGGTCGTGCCATCCCTGATCTCACTGATGGAGACATTAGTGGAATTAGCAATATTGTACAGCTCCCAATAACTGGTAGCAAGTGTAGTATTGCCAGTCCAACGATCTTCCCAAAATCTAACACTCTTGCCATTGCCTACCTTCCAGGAAAAGCCAACCTTGGCTGCTTTAATAGCCCAAAGTATTCCTTTCCAAAGAGGGGAGGCTCCAGTGTTAGGACAAGCAAAAATGTTAGGACTACGAGTTCTGTATTTGGCATCAATAACTTGTTTCCAAATTTTACCATCATCATTAAAGTACCTCTTAGCCCAGGAGGCTAGCAGGCTAAGATTCATGTCAGCAATGTCAGCGATGCCCAAACCACCATATTGTTTCTTGAGGGAAACATTCCCCCAAGAAGCTAGATGGTATTTACGATGCCCTTCATAGTCACCCCAAAAACAGTGAGCAAGTTGGGAGTTAATCATTCTAGTGGCCCACTTAGGGAATTTAACAATTCCCATAAGATAACAAGCAATCCTAGATAGGCAAGATTGGACTAGGGTAAGCCTCTTACCAGAGGAAAGTAATCTACCCCTCCAACCAGCCCCTTTCTTAATGATTTTATCTACAGTAGGCTGTAGATCCTCTTTTCTAAGTTTGCTATAGTGGAGAGGAGCCCCTAAATATTTAATGGGGACATCTCCAACCTTACAGCTAAGGACCTGAGAAAATATACTAGCTTCCTCTAGGTCAATGTTAATAGGGACCAAATCACATTTATGAAAATTAATCCTCATCCGAGATAATTGTTCAAAACAAGACACTAACCATTTAAGGTTTTTAGCATAAGATAAATTTTTACTCAAAAAGAGAAAGGTGTCATCAGCATATTGCATACTGATGATACCTGCAGGATTTGAGATGGGAAAAAGGCCTTCCAACCTGTTATTTGTGGAGGCCTTAACCAAAATTCTAGTAAAAACATCAGCAACTAGATTGAAAAGGAGAGGGGAGAACGGGTCTCCTTGCCTGGCACCTTTGACAGGGACAAAGAACTCACTGTTTTTGTCATTAACTCTAACACCAACAGAGCCCTTAAAGATGAGAGATTCTACTTTACTCATCCACTTATTACTAAAGCCTCTCCTCCTCATCATGTCTATTAAGAATTCTCTATTGATCATGTCATAAGCTTTTTCATAATCTAGTTTAAACACAAAACCAGATTGTTTGCTAGAGTGTACAGAATGAATAATTTCATGAGCTGTAATAATACTCTCAGCAATAAATCTTCCCTTAATGAAAGCTGTCTGGTTTAGTGCTATTAGATCATTACAAATAGGGCCAAATTTAGTAGTGGCACACTTTGCAAAGATTTTGAAACTACAATTAATCATGGCAAGAGGTCTAAATTTCTCCATTCTTATAGCCTCATTCTCCTTAGGGATTAGGGTTAGCAGGGAGAAGTTAAGCCTATACAGGTCTAATTCTCCTTTCTCCCAATCTTTGAATAAAGCAAACAGGTCACCTTTAATAAGGTCCCAGAATTGCTGATAAAATAAAAAAGGAAAGCCATCAGGGCCAGGCGCTCCTTCAGCATAAGAGATGAATACAACATCCTTTATTTCCTTCTCAGTAAAAGCAACATCTAAAATGTTGTTATGAGCTTCAGAGACTAATTCGGCTTCACTCCAAAAGTCATCTTTCAGAGTGATATCAATTTTATCTACGAAGCCAAACAACTTTTTATAATAATTAACAACAGTATTCATGATATCTTCAGGGTCAGTAACAGTACCTTCATCATTTTCCAGCATAAGAATCTGCTTCTTCCTCCTTTTTTGGCTTGTCACAGCTTTGAAATATCCAGTATTATGGTCACCTTCTAGAATCTCCCCCTCCATAGACCTCTGCCTAGCTTTGATCTCTTCTTTCTTCCATATATCATTCAGCTCAACTGCAATAGTTTTGATTCTCTGCTTAGTATTAGGTGAGGGAGGGTGAGACTCGAAAAAAATGTCTAGGCAGTTGTATTCAGCTATGAAGGTCTGCTTGTGCCTGTTTTGTTTAGCCTCATAATTAGCACACCAACCTTTAATAGATTCCCTAGTATTTCTAATATTGAACTGCCAAATATCAATAGCTTTAGTTAAGCAACATTTAGTATTCCAGGCTTTATAGACTATCTCCCTAAAGCCTTCTACTTCAAGAAACCATTTCTCAAATCGAAAAACCTTCTCTTTAGGAATGGAGAAAGCACAAGTATTCAACACCAAAGGGGTGTGATCACTCCCTACCCTAGGTAGGGATCTAAAATGAACATTAGGAAAAGAGGCAGCCCAGTTAGTGGACATAAATACCCTATCTATAGTGGCCATCACCAAGGAATCTTGGTTATTGCCACAGGTGTATTTTCTGCCATTAATTTTCAGCTCTAGCAGACCAAATTCGTTGATCTGGTCATTAAACAGATCTTCCCAGTGCTGGTTAATTAGACCAGTGATTTTGTCACTGGCCTCTCTAATTAAATTGAAATCACCACCTACCAGAGTTGGAGCAGTCCAGCCAGTAAGCAAGTTGTGCAACTCATTAATAAAGTCCAGTTTATATTGATCATAAGCAGGACCATAAATGGAGATCAGTCTCCAAGAAGGTCCATCTTGTTTGTTATTAAGCAAACAAGAGACACTGTAAGTGTGTATGTCACAGCAAACAATATCAAAAAGATCTCCCCTAAACCCTACCAGAATGCCTCCACCAGTGTTATTAGCCGGGAGCCATTTCTAGGTGAAGCAGGATCTAACATCAAAGACTTCCAACTGAAGAGGGGTGAATTCTTCTTTCTTAGATTCTGAAATACTAATAAAATCAGGTTTATGAGCTATAATAAGCTCCTTCAACTTGTTGCATTTGCTGGGCCCATTCAGGCCTCTAATGTTCCAAAATAGGCCAATCATTTAACAATAAAATCAAGTTTTCATCTACTCCTACCAGAATTAGAAAATTTTACCTCAATCTAGGGGGAATCTGGCTCTGGGTCCAAATTCATATGTGGGTCATCACCAGATTCAACCCAAGCCCCTGGACTTGTGGTTAAAACATTAAATTCTTCACCAGAAATATCTATATTGGCTAGAAGAAAAACTTCAGGGCTATCTTGATTAAATTTATCAAGTCTCTAAAGTTCAATGTTCTTAATCACATCAATATTCTTATTAATATTGCACCCACTAGAACTCAAGTTAATACCTAAGCAATCAATAGTGGAGATAAGAGCATCATCATCCAGACAAGCAAAAGAATTTTGGGTGCCTTTTTTTAACCTTTTTTGGCAGCTCCAGATTTTTTATTTGTTTCAACTCTTGAGCTTTCTGCAGAGTAGGTCTCCCATCCTTCTTATTTCTAGTGCTGGCCCTAGTAGCAACAACAGGGCTCCACTTTTTGTTTTTGTCAGCCATGCTTTGAGAAAGGGTGTGAGATTGGGTAATAATAACAGCCTCAAATTTCTCCAGAAGGGGACATCCCATGTTTTCTATTGGCTTCTTTTTGACAACGTCCAGATAGCTTTTGGTCATTGGGGCCCCTTGAACTTTAGAGAAGGCAGAAGCTTCAATATTGCTCTCAGGGACAGTGGTGCATCATTTTTGCACATACTTTGTACCTTTCGAACCAGTACCAGCAGCAGCATCCTTGTTGTTGTTGGTGTTACTAGTGCCAATGTTCATATCCTCTCTTAATAGGTCATCATTGCTGGAATCAAAATCTTCCTCTTCTTGTTTCTTTTTGTTAGCATCATCATCAGAACCATCAGGTCCAGATGGCTTGTCTGAGGTGGTCCCAATATCAGCATCTCTCTCGACAGTAAATTTGAGCAAATACAGTTCATGATTGATCTCTACAATTCTGTCTCTGGGTATCTTGCTAGTGTCTCTAACAGCCACCAGGAAGCTGACTTTCTCATAAAAACTTTTGAATATGGTGTGCCAGTCAACATTGACAAGCACACAAAGGGTTGTGCCTACTTGAGCAATAGTGGACCAAGAGAGCCATTTTGGTGAAAGCCCCTCAATGACAATCCAAGTTTCTGCCAGGCTGTCATAGACAGGGTGTTCTCCATTCCAATCAGCAAATGAGATTGTCGCTCCTTTCTTATTTAGATTAACCGAGGGGTATTCCACCAAGTCCTTGATCTTTTTGTTAGGAGGGAATCTGACAATGTACTTGTTTTTGTCATAAGGTCTGATCTGTCAAGGCCAGTTAGTCTTCCACATATCAGAGAAGTGCTGTCCTAGCTCCTTACCATAGATATCAACCTTTTCCACAAGAACTGGACCCACATTGCCAAAATTAAGCCACTCATAGTCTTCTGTACCACTAGTTTCAATGTGAAAAAAACCAAGTCCAGTGTTTGCACTTCCCCAATACATAGCTGCATGATAAGCTTTGTACCAGATGGGGCAAGCATCCATATGGTGTCCAGGGGTCTTGCACATGAAACAAACCTTAGGAATGGAGCACATGCCCACAAAATGACCAGGTAGGCCACAGTTATAGCAGATAGCTCCAATGTATTTTGGGTCCACAGTGAAAGGAGGATCATCTCCATGCATAGAGGCACTCTGAGCTTGAGCAACAACACTCTGATTTTTATTTTTCTTCTTCTTGCTCTTGTTGTGACCAGCCTAAGTTTGATCACCCCCCACTGATGAACTTCCACCACTCTATTGAATTGTCTGTGTTGGCTGCATAGTCTGATTTGTTGAATTGAATTGCTGTTGGAACCCTGGGCAGCTGGCATGTACTGATACTAGAAATTGGGGTGTTGGGGCCATTGTGGAATTTGCTGCAAATGAGGGTTCCACCCACCTTGATATCCATACATGGGGTTTGGCTACATCATAGCAGGAGCGGCACCCACCAGAAACAATGGCGGTTTTGCAAAAATAGACATAGGCGGGGGTTGAGGTTGAGGAGCCTATGGAGCTTGTGGAACCTGGGGAGGGGGCAGAGCAGTCACCGCTTGACGTCCCTCTACAGTTGGAGCAGGAGAACGGCCTGGGTTACGCCCTGTGCCACCACCATACCTTCCTCCTCTACCACCTGCATCTCTACCACCACCCGCCATTGAATTGACCACTGAAGCATAGGGGATCTTGCCCGTCTTCCTAGACCAGTGATCACGGGAGAAACTAAAGAACTTTGGGACAGGAAGGTGCTTGGAATCACACACTGCAATAGGGAAGCAATGCGCAACCGAAAAATCTCCTGAGGAAAACTTGTCTTTCCTAATCCAGGCTAGATTGGATCTGGGTCTCGGACGAACCCTAGCTGGATCTCTCTCAGTTGCCCCAACCCGTAGGTCAGAGGAAGCACTGGAAGACGAATTTTGAGAAGGTGCCACTGCTTTAGTAGAGTAGCATTCGTCTCTCTCTTCGCACCATCCACCTGGCTGGTTTCCACCTTTTCTGCCTTGGCCACTGACCAATGGGGCTTTCCGATTCAGATTCTTCCAGGGGCCCGAGTCCACACTTTCCTTCAGGCTGAAGATCACCGGCGGCGGCGAGGTCGATCTCCTCGAGCGCGAGTTGCTGCTCCGACTAGATCTAGAACTCACTGAAGCTAACGAAGAGAATCCATCCTCCGAACTTGAGATTTGAGAAGTTACTTGACGACCTCTCCTCAATCTCGACTGGGCGCATGCATCAGGGATGAGAGCTGCAGAGGTGCACCTGACGACAACACCCCCAGCAAGCACTCCCACCTCAGCGCCGTCGGGGATCCTCGGATTTCGCCTCCGCCCTCGCCCACAGAACGAACTCGGCCGGCGGTGAGTGGGGGAAAGCGGGCATCCTTGCCCTTTCCTCCACCATGGCCTCCTCAAAAATCCTCCGCGCCAGCATCCTCTGCTCCAAATCTGACCTCCTCTGGCAAGTCTCTGCATATTTCAGCGTCGCGGCTCTCGTGCTCGGGTCTCTCGCCGCCGGGACCACCTGGTCTTCCGCCTTCCAATCTCGCACGCACTGGATCCACGCCGCGGTGGCGTCGCGAATCATGGTCGCCCGCTCCATCCATCCCCGAGCCCCGGTCACCATGAGTACCCCTTGCGGAACTGGTGAGATCAATCTCAGCATCTCCGAGAAGGCTTCGTAAATGTGCGGGGGCAATCGAGGGGGGGAGGGGGTATGGATGCGCTCGCGGTCCTCGCAAGTGAGGCGGCATGCCGTGAGGTTGGGGCGGAGAGATCTGCGGCGGTGGTGGCAACGGTGTGCCGGAGGCGTGGAGTCGTCGTGGTAGCGAGCGAGGGGAGCGTTTTCATCCGTCCTTGTTTTATTTAGGTCCTTGATGAATGTTAACAGCTAAAGATTCTGTTCAAATCTTTAGATCAATCTCTTGGATTCTAATAATCCAAATGATATTTGACTGTCTAATTGTACTGCTTGGTGATGTTACGCACTGTTCTCCTATCAGTAATGTGGTACATGCGTCTATGTGGTTGCTTTCAAGTTATTAAATTTTGCAGTGCAAATCCAATGTAGACAACATGGGGTTATGGTCGCAGTGGAAGGAGATGGAGGTTTGACTAGGTGTCAACATGGCACCGACAGGGTATGGGTATTGCGTGCCCAAACCCGCACCCGTCTCAATTATTTTCGTCCAAACCGGTACCCGTATCCGCACCCCGGGTTTCAAATTGTTCTCATACCTGTACCCGGCCGAGTACGGGTAATACCCGCGGATAAAAATACCCACCTCGGCATTTATATTACAACATGTTTAAAATTTACAAAAAAAATCATCAAGACATTCAAACAATCCATTCATAGATCATACACATTCATAGACCAATCATTAACACATCCATGCATCATAGAAATTCAAAAAAGTGTCAAGTGTGGAGTGCAAAATTATTGACCAAACTAGACGCTTCTCATTCTTTGCCCTTTTCATTGGCGAAGCACATGCGTTCCTCGTAGGAGTAGCCGGACCTTGCATAGGGAAGCCGTGACCAGGACCATGCCCCACCTTGTAGTCGTTGTGGCACCCAAGCATTTTTCCTTTTGAAGGTGGATGGTAGCGCGAGGATGGAGACGACAACAAATCTACTTGACAAGTTCTACTTAGCGCCTGGTAGCTTAGGGGTTTTTCTTAATCCAATCAATGAAACATGGGACCTACTTGACATGGTGTGCTAGTATACGGGTTTGCGGGTATGGGTATTGCCTTCCCGTACCCGTACCCGCCATACCCGATGGGTACAATTTTTTTCCTATTTAGAAACCGATGGGTATTTTTATTTCCCATACCCTTACCCTAATAGGGGTTTTACCCATCGGGTTTGCGAGTAGCGGGTACCCATTGCGATGTTGAACTAGGTATGGTGTGGCTTGGTCCATTTCAGCCCAAGAGAAAAAATCAGAGCCGAAACAGAGAAAAACAAAAAATTGCCTACGTGGCATGCCAAATCAACATTAAATTAGGGAGGAAATAAATTGGATCAATTCTGTCAAAGAGGGTAAAATGTAGCACAAAGGTTATCAGTGTGGGTATATATTGAGAATTTTATGAAAAATAGGTAAATATTACAGACGTGAAACATGGGAGTAAAAAGTGGAATTTACTCTTGTACTTGTAACATCGTGGAGTAATTCACTTCCTGTACTCCCTCCATTCCCTTTACAAGATCACTACCAAACATACATTTTGCATCAATACAAGACCACCAATAGTAACCGAGGCAAAAATTAATGATTCTTTCTTATACTAGCTGTAGACAGAGGATTTGCAATACGATGTATTGATTCGGGTGCTGGTGCACGCATATATAATAAAAGGGAAGACCTCTACCTCAGCTATTCAAGACTAGGAGATGGGCCACAACTCCAATACACGTGCAATACAAAATACAAAATACATACTCAACACCCCCACAGTCGAAGCGTCGTTGGAGACACAAAGACTGGACCGAAACTCCTCGAAGACGGGAGTTGGCAATCCCTTAGTCATCACATCACCAAACTGTTGCGTCGTCGGCATGTGAAGAACCCGAACACGGCCAAGGGCAACCTGCTCACGCACGAAGTGAATATCGAGCTCAATATGCTTCGTCCGTCGATGGTGCACTAGGTTGGCAGAGAGGTAGACCGCACTGACGTTATCGCAGTAGACAAGAGTAGCCTTGTGAACATCACAACGCAACTCCTGGAGCAGCTGACGTATCCAAGAGCATTCGGCCATGACATTGGCCACGATGCGATACTCTGCCTTGACGCTGGAGCGGGAGACCGTGGGCAGCCGCTTCGATGACCAAGAGATCAACGAGGGCCCAAGGTAGACGCAGTAGCCTGACGTAGAGCGGCGCGTGTCGGGGCAGCCAGCCTAGTCGGCATCCGAGTAAGCCACGAGGTTGGTGAGGCGAAGGCCGTCAGGGTGAGTCCCAAGGACATGGTGCCGTGTATGTAACAGAGAATACGCTTCACCAAGGTCCAGTGAGAGTCACGCGGGGCATGCATGTGGAGGCACACCTGCTGAACAGCACACTGCAGGTCGGGTCATGTTCGCGTCAAGTACTATAAAGCACCAACAATAGAGCGATAAAACGCTCCATCGGACGCGAGAGACCCCTCCGCAGCAGAGATTTTCGCCTTCGTTTCGACGGGGGTGGGCGCCGGCTTGCAGTTAAGCATACCGGCATGCTCCAGGAGCTCGTGGGCATACTTTTGCTGGTGCAGAAAGAAGCCATCAGCCCGACGGATCACCTTAATGCTGAGAAAATAGTGCAGGGGCCCCAAGTCCTTGAGGGCGAACTCATCACGAAGATGAGCACTCAGCCGCTGAAGGAGACCGGGGGCGGACGCCGTGAGGATGATGTCGTCGACGTAGAGCAGAAGATAGGCAGTGTCAGCTCACTGCTGATACATGAAGAGTGAGACATCGGAGCGAGTGGACCGAAAGCTCAGAGACTGCAGGAAGGCTGCGATACGCTGGTACCAAGCCCGAGGCGCCTGCTTCAACCCGTAGAGAGAACGGGAGAGCAAGCACACGAAGTCAGGGTGCTCGGCATCGATGAAGCCGGTAGGCTGCTCGCAGAACACCTGCTCGACGAGATGGCCGTGCAAGAAGGCGTTGGAGACGTCCAATTGATGCACAGGCCAGGCACGCGAGACCGCCAGCTAGAGGATGGCGCGGATCGTGCCCGGTTTCACAACCGGGGCGAAGGTGTCAGTGAAGTCCATGCCCGCGCGCTGCCGAAAACCAAGAACTACCCATTGAGCCTTGTAGCGCTCGAGAGAACTGTCCGGGCGAGTCTTATGGCGAAACACCCACTTGCCAGAGATGATGTTGGCTCGGGGGGGGGGGGGGGGGGGGGTCACGGAACAAGCTTCCACGTGCGGTTGCGCTGTAGGGCGTCGAACTCCTCCTGCATCGCAGCCAGCTAATGGGGATCCCGAAGGGCGGCACGAGCGGAGGTGGGGATAGGTGATGGTGTCGATGTCGAGGCAGCTCACACATACTCGTCAGAAGAGTAGGGCATGCTCAGCCGATGCACTCCTGCACGGGCACGGGTAGTCATGCCGAGCGGCGGAGCAACCGACCCAGCGATTGCTGCAGGCGCCGCGGCGGCGGGGGCCATAGCGGCGGCAGGGGCCACGGCCACAACGGGTGCACCCGCGGCGGCAGGGGCCATGACATCAGGGGCGGGGGCCGTGGTGTCAGGGGCCGTGGCGGCGACATTGCTAGCCGAGCCAGCGGCGGAGGAGGTGACGGGCAAGGTCGAGGTCGAGCCCGTCGCAAGGGTGGCGGCGCCAACCGGGGTGGCGAGCGGTGTGCCCACCGGCTCGACCTCGTAGGAGGGAGCCGGGGACCCGAGGGCCCGGTCAGACTCAACCTCAGGGGAGGGAGTCGAGAACCCGGGAGGGGGCGGTAGTAGGCGCCGGGCCGGGGGGGGGGGGGGCGCCGGGGGTGGCCGCCATGCATCGCTCTAGGTAGGTGTCGCGGGGGCCGGCGTCGAAGAATCCGTGTCTCGAGGAACCTGAAAAAACAGGAACACCGTCTCGACAAAGTACACGTGCCTTGAGGTGTAACACGATGAGTGACAGGATCATAGCACCGGTAACCTTTGGTGTTCGGAGGGTAGCCATGGAAAACACATGGGATGGATCGGGGTGCGATCTTGTGTGGCGTGGTGGACGCGGTGCTGGGATAAGAGAGACACCCAAAGATGCAGAGACCATCATAGGACGGTGGTGTACCGAAGAGAAGGTGGTGAAGGGCGTAGTTCCACCGAGGATGACACAGACGAATGTTAACTAAAAGAGTGGTGGTGGAGAGAGCATCGGGCCAGAAACGAGCGGGCACGTTAGCGTGAAAGAGCAATGTGCGAACACAGTCATTAAGAGTGCGGAGAATGCACTCGGTGCGACCGTTCTGCTGTGAGGTGCAGGGGTAAGTCAGGCGGAATATGGTGCCATGAGAGGCGAGAAGTGAGCGAAGAGCGACGTTGTCAAACTCTTTTCCGTTATTAGTTTGGAGTGCAAGTATGGGGCGACCGAACTGAGTGGTGACATAGGCATAAAAGGCGATGAGTGTGGCTAAAGCATCGGATTTACGACGAAGGGGAAATGTCCACACATAATGAGAATAATCATCTAAAATCAGTAAATAGTATAGATAGACCGTGTTACTCGCAACGGGAGACGTCCAAACATCACTATGAATCAACTGAAACGGAAAAGTGGAAACTGAAGTAGACACACTAAAGGGAAGACGAACATGCTTGCCCAAACGACAAGCCCCACAAGTATGCTCGTCGGGCTTATTACATGAGAAAGAAAAACTCCTAATAATCTGAAGCAAAACAGCGGGGTTGGGGTGGCCCAAGCGAGCATGCCAAAGGTCGATGCCGGCGAAAAGGGCAACGGGTGGAAGTGGAGCTGCCGGCGTGCACGGGATAAAGCTCGTCAGGGCTATCACATCGGTGAAGCACCATCCGGGTACGGGCGTCCTTCACAGAAAAACCAACGCCGTCAAATTCAACAGTAAGAGGATTCTCACGAGTAAGACGACGAACGGAGACTAAGCTTGTAACTAAGTCAGGTGAAACAAGGACATTAGACACAGTGATAGGTGTGGAATTAGAAGGAAAACTAGTGCTACCGACATGGGTGATAGGTAAAGAGGAACCGTTGCCAACTGTAATACGAGTAGGAGTGTAAACAGGAGTGGAAGAGGATAGGTTACTGGGACGAGCTGTCATGTGCGCAGTAGCACCTGAGTCCATGTACCAGTCGCCTCCACTACCATAGTTGCTCGGCGATGGTGCCGAGTGTAGGGAAGCCAGGAGGGTTGGGTCCCACTATGCAGGTGCTGGCAGCGGCAGCTGGCCTTCATAGAGCGGCGCCTGGGCTGGCGCGCCGTAGCCACCGAGGGGTGGCGGCGCGAGCGGGGCACCGTAGGGATGGATGGGGCGCCGACGAACGCCTAGTGGCCCGCTGGACGGGGGCGAAGGAGACCCGGTGTAGGAGCCCGCGGGATGGGTGTGTGATAGGCATGGACGACGCCCGTCCATGGTTTCTGCCCGGCGGCCCACGGTGGAGGCGGCTGCTGATAGGTCTTCCACGCGTAGTACGACGTGCTGGAGCTGTCGAGATAGATAGGGACCCGAGCCTCAATGTTGAGGTCACGGATGGCGGCGGCGGAGGGCTCGGGACCAGCGAACGGGTTGGACGAGTGGGTGGTGGAGGAGCCGGGAGACGAGGGCCACGTGCGGGGTAGCGGCTAGGGTTTGGGTTGTGAGGGGGAGGTGGCAGCAGCGGCAGGCGCGGTTGCAGCGAGAGGAGGGCGCAGCTGCTGGCTAAAGGGAGCAACGATGCAGGATGGAGGGCGCGGCTGGCTAGGGGGAGCAGTGGCACGGGCGCAACAGGGGGCGGCGGCGGCGCACAGAAGATGGCGCGGCGGCGGCACGGGTTGCGTGGGGCACTAGCGGCGGCGGCACGGGATAGGGGCACGGCAGCGGCAGGTGCGGTGGTGAGGTGCGGCGGCGGCGCGGGATGGCGGCTACCCTAGGGTTAGACCGAAAAGGATGATACCATGTAGATAGATGATTTGCAATACGATGCATTGATTGAGGTGCTGGTGTACGCATATATAATACAAGGGAAGGTCTCTACCTCAACTATACAAGACTAGGAGGTGTGCTACAACTCCAATACACGTGTAATACAAAATACATACTCAACACTAGCAACTTTTTAAACTTAGATGCATGTAGTCATAATGACACTCAGCTACTTACTTCCATTCATTCGTTGCATGTTTGTGGCGTATTAATGATCCCGGTTAACAAAAAAATGGCTTCAATGCAGTCATTGAATTTTATCTTGGTACCTATAAACTGAGTTTGTGTCCTTGTATAAGAGAATGAAGGGAATATCTTTTTTGGCGCGTTGAACATTTGTAACCTGACCCCACAGAGAAGGCACAACACAACCACACCTTACCATAAATAGCTTGCCCCATCCATGTAAAGCTTGCGAGTTTCCTCCCGTAGCAAAGAACAAAGAGTATGTGGAAGGAGGCGGAGAGGAGAATGTCCTTGAGTAGCAACAATGGTACTCCTGATTAAGAATGGGATGTATCACTAATATGGGGCTAAGACTCCGATGGACACATCGTGCATGTAGCGACTGTTATCAGTAAGTGTAGGTATGAAATTTGAATGTGCACATTTGCTTGTGCAACTTGATCACAAGCAGCAGGTTGAGAACAAAGATTCATTGCTACTGGGAGCTATCCCTCTGCATATCTCTGTGGTCACGATATGGCATGTGATTGGCGTAGTCTAACCTGTTACATAATAACAAGAATAAAAGAGACAAGGGAGCATACAAATTTTTACATGGAAACTTTTGCGGGAGAAAATCATGGACGCACGAAGGCGCAATTACTATGAGAAGGAGTATTACAAGCACGAGACGACAGACCGTCTGAGGTGCGACTACATGGGTATATATGAGGGCAATACATAAGAGTCTTTGTAGGGCAACTAAACGAGTTGTACTCGTATGTGTCGACGTCAACGCAAAAACCCACACTGGTTGTACTACGTCTAGTCCAACATGGTATAATTTGGATCACAATTTAACAATCTCCACCTTGATCCAAATTCCCTCAAGTTGTCACTGCTGGAAAAAGGGCCTTTGGTCGCGGTTCGCAACTGCCATTAGTCGCGGTTGCGCAACCGCGACCAAATAGGCGCGACTAAAGGACCCCCACTTTAGTCGCGGTTGCTTAAGAACCGCGACTAAAGGCCCGTCCACGTGGGCGCCAGGCGGCCGTCGGGGCGGAGGACATTTAGTCGCGGTTCTTCTGGCCAACCGCGACTAAAGGCCGCCACAGGTTTAGGGTTTTAGCCCCCCCCCCCTAAACCTGTTTTCTGTTTAATTTGTATTGTTTTATTTCTTTTGTGCTTTATTTTAATTTTGAAGGAGTTTCACATATTCTACGGTACTACATACATGCATATGAATGTACAATTTCAAACAAATTTGAAATTAGAACCAAAAAGAATTCAAGAGGAATATACAATATATATTCAATATCATCGGATGACCATATACAATTTTGAACAAGTTTCCATACATAATTTAATGCATATAAAGTTCTACGTCCTCGTAATGGTGTTCTCCTTTACGATGGAGGACTTCCCTGCTGAACCATCCAGCTAGTTCCTCTTGAAGTGGTCGGAAGCGAGCTTCTGGACTAAGCATCATCCGGAGGTTATTCCTCCGAGCATTGGTATCACTCGGAACCCGCTCAGAGGTGTATCTCCGGATCATCTCACAGACATAGTATCCACATAGATTGGTCCCCGCTGGCTGAATATCCCCAGCATTCTTAGCCTTTGACCTTTTGAATTCTAGCTCTTTTTTGAATTCACCGACCTTTGTATCTACGAACCGTATCCAAACCCTACGAGGCAAAGAAAATTAAATGAACAAGAGAGTTATTAGTTACTTGATATTAGGAAATGAACGAAATAGGCCGATCGATATAGAGCGCAAATGAATGAAAATAATTACTTCTGCAGCATTCTTCTCATGCCACCCCAAAGCTTTGGATCCTTATTCAGAGAGTCGTGGACGAGACATTCTGAGGTGTCAACTTTAATTACTAGCAGAATCCAGTGGAACCTGCGGACACGATACATGCACAGTACGTCATGCATAACTCATTGATTAGCCGGCCACATACCATGCATGGAGTAAACAAAAGAGAATGTGCTCAAGACAGAAACACTCACCCAAAATGGTAAGGAAATAGAATATCACTTTTGAGTTCCTGCTTTGTAAGAAACTGCCACAGGTCTGCCTCCATGTCGGCGGGGTGATGCTCCAACACATATTCATTAACGATGTGTGGGTCAATGAACCCAACATCATGGATGTTCCTTACTCTGCATTCCTTAATCTTCATTCTGCATGTATAATAGTGGACACAACAATATAGTTAGGACATATATATAGTGCAGGCAATATGAACGAGATGGGGTAGAAATAAATCACTTACAGAACGTAGCAACTGATGATAGATTTGTCGAGCTCGTGCAGATTGAAAAGCTGGAACAATTCACTCAGATGAATTTGTACATAGTAATGTTTGAAGTGATGCTCATATCTAACTTCCGCATAAATATATTCTTTGGCGTTTTTATTTTTTATGTAACCCTTGTACCATTT
This sequence comes from Triticum monococcum, assembly GCA_034509565.1. Lineage (NCBI taxonomy): Eukaryota > Viridiplantae > Streptophyta > Magnoliopsida > Poales > Poaceae > Triticum > Triticum monococcum. The sequence goes on along the minus strand of CM067841.1, from coordinate 563,815,317 downwards.
CAGCAGACCTTTCATTTGTGGAGGTAGATCCTTTTCCTGCGCAGGCTCGACGAGAGGCCCATTCTTCACATATGTAATTACTACCTCCTTCACTGGCGCCTCATCAAGGCCTAACAGTTCACGAAGAGTAATACCTAAGTTGGCCGCTTGTTCTCTGGCACTCGTTACAGTCAATCCATGTGCTGCTGCAGCTGCTATGATATCGGGGTCATCTGGACCGGCGGCTTTCACTATAAGCGGGGCAATCGATTGTTTACTTTGTTCCCCGAGCTGGGCAACTCGTTTCCCGCTTTTTTTACTTTCTAATTCCGTTTTCTCGGCCTCCTCCAAGGCTTTGTTCTCCTGGTTCTCCGCCCGCTCTTTCTTCTCCTTCAACATGAGTGCCTGCCTACGAAGTTCACGTGCATAGTCGTCAGGCAGATTCTTCGCGGCTTGGGACGGTGTGCTCAAAAATGACTTAGCCCACTTCTTTTGCTCATCAGAAAATACTGGCTTGGGCTCGGACTCTCTTTTATTCTTGCAGTCCGCCTTCCATTTGTCATGATCAGCAGCCGCGGCCGCGGCAGTTTCCTCGGCACTACGTTCCCAAGGCCTTGTGGGGAGAGGCTTCAGTGATGGCTCCGGTACCTTTGTGGTCTTAGGTACATAAGGGTCTGGGTTAATAATCCAGGACTGCTTCTGCTTCTTTGCCGGAGGTGGATTGGGGGGCGGCGTCTGATCACCCGCCGGACGAGGACTGGGGGGCGGCGTCTGATCACCCGCCGGACGTTGTGGACTGGGGGGCGTCGGCTGATCACCCGCCGGACGAGGACTGGGGGGCGGCGTCTGATCACCCGGCGGACGAGGACTGGGGGGCGGCGTCTGATCACCCGCCGAACGTTGTGGACTGAGGGGCGTCGGCTGACGTGACGGAGGTGTAGGTGAACCGCCACCACCACCACCACCACCACCACCGCCACCGCCACCACCACCACCGTAGGGGGGTGGACTTGTTGTCCTTGGCGCCTCGCCTGGAAACTTGATAAACTTCTTTTGCCATAGAATGAAATGGCGCTTGACATCTCCAAGTCTTTTCTCCCCTTCAGGTGTAGCAATGTCAATCTCCAGGTCCTCAAACCCTTGGACTACGTCCTCCACCGTGACACGAGCATAGCCATCTTGAATGGGGTTGTTGTGGTGGAGTGCTCCAGGTAAACATGGTAAAGCACTGCCGATGGCTACCTTCATGGACATGTTCCCGATAGGATAATACAGATGACATTCTTTCATCTCCTTTATATCGTCCACGGGGTAGCGAGGAGGCTCCGGTGCAGTAATTTCGACCACCAGAGGCTCCGGTGCAGTAATTTCGATCGTCGGTGCATCTGCACCAGCCGGTGGGGCCTCCGTGGAAGCCACGCTGCTTCTCCGCTGCTGGCTTCCGAGATCCGCTGGATGATCTTCATGCTGCGCCCGAGCTGCATCTCTTTCGGCTACTAGTACACTCACGGTTTTCTTCATCACATCCATTTCCGATGCCAACCGCGCCACAACATCTGCTTCCCGATCCATCTTTCTCTTACGGCTTCTGTAACCGTACGGGTCATCGTTCTGGGGGAACCCTATTTTCCACGGAATGTGCCCCATGCCTCGTACACGTCCTCCGTGTTCAGGATTCCCGAGGGCTTTTGTCAGCGCGTCGTTCTCTCTGTTGAACTTGATCTTCCCCTCTTGAGCATCCCTCATTGCGTCAATAAGGGCTTGGGTGGGTTTAATTATTTTGCCCCGGTAAACACACTCCCCTGTCTCCGGGTTCAGCGTTCCCCCATGCCCGTACCACCAGCTTTTGGCCCTTGGGTCCCATCCCTCCGTACCTGGACGGATTCCTCGCGCCCTCAGCTTGTTCTCCATCTTCTCCAACCTAGGCACCCAAAGGCGATACCCTCCTGGCCCCATAATATGATTGTACTCCTTCTTAGCCGCATTTTCCTTATTTTTTTCGATATTTCAATGAACTGCTCCGATTTCTTTTGCTTCACAAATTCTGGCCAATCATGTTTCAGTTTCTCATATTGTCCTTTGAAATCCGGAGTCTTGTTCTGCTTGACAAAGTCACGGGCTAGATTTTGCTTGAATTTCCGGAATGCGTCGGCCATCTTATGAAGAGCGAACTGTTTGACTAGCCTCGTCCTCTCCTTGTTTTCCTCAATCTTGTTACCCTCCTCATCGAATTTGTTGTATTCCGGAGGTAGAACGAAATGTTCCATAAGCTTCTTGAAGCAATCTTTTTTTGTTCTCTTATCGACAAAAGTGAAACCAGCAATTCGTGCCTTCTTTGGCTCATTCCACTCCTGGACGGTGATCGAGACGTTGTCTCTAACAACGGCTCCGCATTGGTTGACAAACTTGGTGGCGTTCTTGCGGGGCTCCAGCGGCCTGCCGGTTGCACTGTCGACAACCTCGATGGTGCATGTTTCTCCTTGTTTCATCGTCTTGGTTGCGCCACGCTTTGACGATGTACTTGATTGTTTCGATGATCCGGCCGAGGGCTAAAATAAGAAAGAGAGTCGCGCGCGTTAGTACACACATATTTATTCAAATCAGTTAGTTTGTATCACCAGAGGCTCAATGTATATATATACCTCGGCGCCGGAGGTGGTTGCTACTTCCATTTGAAGATCGTCGTTTATCGACGTTTGTTCGGCATCATCTTGCTGACGGCGCCCTTCATCTTCACCGTCAAGGTTCAGATAAGAAGAGACATCATCTTCTTCTTGTCCGGTCGGCACATATAGAATATCGCCGTTTATGATGCCGAACATATGTGCTTCACCGTCCGGATCATAGTTGTCCATAATCGGGTCAGCTCTATCGTCCGCCATTATGTCAGTCCTGAAAACATGTAGTAAAAACAAATTAATTAAGTGAAGAAGGGGGGCGGTGGCGGTGGCGGTGGCGGTGGCGGTGGCGAAAGGGCGGTGGCAAAAGGAGGGGGCGAGGAAGGGGTGGGAGACGGTTTACACATTTTTGTATGAACCATGGCAAATTTTAGTAATTCATCATGGCAAGTTTTTTATTTGCTAGGTGTACCATAACGCGGTACGAGGTGGTACCGGTGAAGGGGGGAAACATCCGGGAAAGTATTCCCGGTGTTTCGCGTTTTCAGACAGATGGGTCGGAGGGGGAAAGTTGCGTGTTCGCTATGCTAGGGATGCGTGATGGACGAACGGGCTGCGTATCCGGATTCGTCTCGTCGTTTTAAGCAACTTTCATGTACAGAGTTTTCCCATCCGAGTTACGGTTTATTTTCTATTAATTTTCAAAGTTTTGGTTCATTTTCTAATATTCTGATTTAACTTTTAGTCCCAGTCAATAGTCAACAGTCCGGCACTTCACCGGAGGGCGCGAGGGCTCCGGTGAGCCTCTCCTGTGGCGGGCCGGCGGCGTTGGGCGGGCGAGCGAGGCGGCGCGGGCGGTGGGCGAGGGAGGCCAGACCAACCGGAGGGGCGAGCGCGACGTCGGGCGGCGTCGACGGCGAGGGCGGCGTCGAGCGAGGGCGAGGACGACGGCGACGGCGAAGGCGGGCGGCGTCGAGGGCGGCGTCGAGCGAGGGCGAGGGCGACGGCGACGGCGGGCGGCGTCGAGGGCGGCGTCGAGCGAGGGCGAGGGCGAGGGCGACGGCGGGCGGCGTTGAGCGAGGGCGAGGGCGAGGGCGAGGGCGACGGCGACGGCGGCAGAGAATCGGAGAAGACGAAATATGGAGGCGTCGGGCCATTGTATTTATAGCCCCCCCCCTTTAGTCGCGGTTGGGGAGGCAACCCGCGACTAAAGGGTAACCTTTAGTCGCGGTTGGCCAGACCAACCGCGACTAAAGGGTTTTTTTTCTCGCGCGCAACGACCTTTAGTCGCGGTTAGGGAGGCGAGCCGCGACTAAAGGGTAACCTTTAGTCGCGGTTGGCCAGACCAACCGCGACTAAAGGTATTTTTCAGAAAAATAAAACTAATTCAATTCAAAATCTTAAAAATACAAATAATATATCAAAAAATTAAGAAAAATAAAACTAATTCAATTCAATATTTTAAAAATACAAATAATATATCAAAAAATTCAGAAAAATAGAACTAATTCAATTCAATATGTTAAAAACACAAATATTATATCAAAAAATTCAGAAAAATAAAACTAATTCAATTCAAAATTCTAAAAATACAAATAATATATCAAAAAATTAAGAAAAATAAAACTAATTCAATTCAAAATGTTAAAAATACAAATAATATATCAAAAAATTCAGAAAAATAGAACTAATTCAATTCAATATGTTAAAAACACAAATATTATATCAAAAAATTCAGAAAAATAAAACTAATTCAATTCAAAATTCTAAAAATACAAATAATATATCAAAAAATTAAGAAAAATAAAACTAATTCAATTCAAAATGTTAAAAATACAAATAATATATCAAAAAATTAAGAAAAATAAAACTAATTCAATTCAAAATGTTAAAAATACAAATAATATATCAAAAAATTCAGAAAAACAAAACTAATTCAATTCAATATGTTAAAAATACAAATAATATATCAAAAAATTCAGAGAAGTTCTTCCCGGCCGCCTCTGTCTTCCCACAAGTTCTTCCCGGCCAGTCTTCCCGCCAGTTCTTTCCCGCCTATGTCTTCCCGCCATTTCTTCACGCCTCTATCTTCCCGCGTATCGATGCTCCTTTTATAGGCACGGCACCGCTTCTGCTTTGTCTTGTTCCTCCGACAGGGCGTCGTGCGCTACCCACGCGTCCTTATCCTGCCGACAGCTTTAGTCATGGTTGCACCCTCCAGCCGGGACTAAAGCTTACCCAAACGTCCTTATCCCACCGATAGTTTTCTCAGATGACACAAAAACCACATTTAGTCCCGGTTGCACCAACCAGCCGGGACTAAAGGTTAGATGACCAGCTCTGGATTCCTCTTCTTTCCGCCATTTCTTCCCTGTCTTCCCGCCTCTTTCTTCCCGCCACTTTCTTCCCGCCTCCTGTCTTCCCGCCTCTTTCTTCCCGCCATTTCTCACTACATATATGTAGCCCGGCTTGCCCAGCATTATCACATCTCTACAATCTCTCATCACTCTCTCATGGCTTCCACCGCACCCACTCTAACCTACCAGCAGGTGGAGGAGCTTTGCGCCTTGAACTACCCTTGTCCACCGGGCTACCGCGTCCCCACCGGCTGGAGCCTAAGCGCCGGCGGCGTGCCGGTCCCTCCCGTCCCTCAGGGTACTGCGCGCCGGGCGGCCATCACGAACCACTACTACCTCGACCTCACGCCGGAGCAGCGGATGAATCCCCGCTGCCATCCCGATAACCAACATACTTGGGACGCCTTCTTCATCAATCGGCGTGAGAGGGCGCTCGCCAGGTATGAGGAGGACGGTCTGCCTCCTGGGAACTTCCACGAGGCCGGCCGTCGGCTATGGTGGTACGGCCGGACTCTGCAGAGCGTCATGGACTACATCACGGTCGGCGATATCCCCCTCCTGCGCTACCCTCAGTTCGAGCCACGAGCGCCGCCCGACGACAGCGACGACAGCAGCGACGACGACGGCGGCAACTTAGAAGGCGACGACAGCAGCGACGACGACGGCGGCTATGAAGACTACGAGTATGCATATTATACGCCTAGGCAGGAGTATGACTAAATCACTCCAAATTTCATGTATCATCAGTGGTATCTCGAATCATTCGAAAATGGACACCAAACACATCACGGGTAATATAATTCACATGATCCATTCAACAAAGTTTGGTACAATAAATTATTACACATCATTTCTTCCCTTGTGTCCCTGCTTGCTTACGATTGTGCCGTATCCATGGAGCATCCTCATCATTTAACTTAATGCTTGGGTCGGTGTTCACTTTGAAGGGCGGAATTTCAGCAAACATATTATAATCTTCTGACATGTCTGTTTTGTCCTCCACTCCCACGATGTTTCTTTTCCCTGAAAGAACAATGTGGCGCTTTGGATCATCGCATGATGTACTGATCGTTTTCTTATCTTTCCGTTTCCTCGGTTTGCTACTCATGTCCTTCACATAGAAAACCTGAGCGACATCTTTCGCTAGGACGAATGGTTCGTCAAGGTAACCAAGATTGTTGAAATCCACCATTGTCATTCCGTATTGCTGGTCCACCTTTACCCCACCTCCTGTTAGCTTGAACCATTTGCACCGGAACAAAGGGACCTTAAAGGAGGGTCCATAGTCAAGTTCCCATATCTCCTCTATGTAACCATAATATGTGACCTTTTGCCCATTCTCGGTTGCTGCATCAAAGCGGACACCACTGTTTTGGTTGGTGCTCTTTTTATCTTGGGCGATCGTGTAAAATGTATTCCCATTTATCTCGTACCCTTGGAAAGTCGTTATAGTCGAAGATGGTGTCTTGGCCAACATGTACAGCTGATCTACAACATCATTGTCATTCATTAAATGTTTTCTCAACCAACTGCCGAAAGTCTCCATGTGGGCCTTCCTAATCCAGGATTCAGGCTTCCCCGGGTTGTCCGAGCGTAAAATATTCTTGTGTTTCTCAAAGTACGGAGCCACCAAGCTGGAATTGGTCAGTACAGTGTGGTGTGCTTCAGTCAGAGAATGGCCGTCCATACATATCGTTGATTTCCTTCCGATCGTGCCTTTTCCACTTAGTCTCCCCTCGTGCCGCGATCGAGGAAGACCAATCGGCTTAAGGTCAGGAACAAAGTCAACACAAAACTCAATTACCTCCTCATTTCCATAGCCCTTGGCGATGCTTCCTTCTGGCCTAGCACGGTTACGAACATATTTCTTTAATACTCCCATGAACCTCTCGAAGGGGAACATATTGTGTAGAAATACAGGACCGAGAATGAAAATCTCTTCGACTAGGTGAACCAGGAGGTGCGTCATAATATTGAAGAAGGATGGCGGGAACACCAACTCGAAACTGACAAGACATTGGATCACATCATTCTATAACCGTGGTAGAACTTCTGGATTGATTACCTTCTGAGAGATTGCATTGAGGAATGCACATAGCTTCACAATGGCTACTCGAATATTTTCCGGCAGGAGCCCCCTCAAAGCAATCGGAAGCAATTGCGTCATAATCACGTGGCAGTCGTGAGACTTCAGGTTTTGGAACTTTTTCTCCGCCATGTTTATTATTCCCTTTATATTGGACGAGAATCCAGACGGGACCTTCATACTGCTCAGGCATTCAAAAAAGATGACCTTCTCTTCTTTGGTCAGAGCGTAGCTGGCACGACCTTGAAACCATTCCGGATGACGGTCATCAGGGTCTTTCAAACGTTGCTGGTCCTGCCGTGCTTCCTTTGTATCATTTGTCTTCCCATACATGCCCAAGAAGCTTAGGAGGTTCACGCAAATATTCTTCGTAACATGCATCACGTCGATTGCAGAGCGGACTTCTAGGACTTTCCAATATTCTAGCTCCCAGAATATAGATTTCTTCTTCCACATGGCTGCGTGCCCGTCAGCTCCCTTCGGAACTGATTGTCCGCCAGGACCCTTTCCAAAGATGACTTTCAAATCCTTGACCATATCAAATACCTCAGCACCAGTGCGTTCCGCAGGCTTCGGCCGGTGATCTGCCTTGCCGTTGTAATGCTTGCCTTTCTTTCTTACTGGATGAATTTTCGGAAGAAATCGACGATGCCCAAGGTACACGTTCTTCTTACAATTTGGCAAATGTACACTTTCAGTCTCATGTAAGCAGTGCGTGCATGCATTGTATCCCTTATTTGACAGTCCCGAAAGGTTACTAAGAGCAGGCCAATCGTTGATGGTTACGAAAAGCAACGCTCGTAGGTCAAATTCCTCTTCTTTGTGCTCATCCCACACACGGACACCAGGTCTGCCCCACAGCTGTAAAAGTTCATCAACTAATGGCCTTAGGTACATCGATGTCGTTGCCGGTTGCTTCGGACCTTGGATGAGCACTGTCATCATAATGAACTTTCGCTTCATGCACAACCAAGGAGGAAGGTTGTAGATGCATAGAGTCACAGGCCAGGTGCTATGGCTGGAGCTCTGCTCGCCAAAAGGATTCATGCCATCTGTACTTAGACCAAATCTTATGTTCCTTGCGTCAGCTGCAAAATCTTTGAACTCTCTGTCGATCTTTCTCCATTGCGTTCCATCTGCGGTGTGTCTCAACTCCCCGTCCGACTTACGGTCCTCTTTGTGCCATCGCAACAACTTGGCATGCTCTTTGTTCCTGAACAGACGTTTCAACCGTGGTATTATAGGAGCATACCACATCACCTTCGCGGGAACCCTCTTCTTGGGTTTCTCGCCCTCAACATCGTCACCAGGGTCATCGCCTATGATCTTATAACGCAATGCAGTGCATACCGGGCATTCATTCAAATTCTCGTATTTACCGCGGTAGAGGATGCAGTCGTTGATGCATGCATGTATCTTCAGAACCTCTAAACCTAGAGGGCAAACAACCTTCTTTGCTTCGTACGTACTGGCGGGCAACTCGTTATTCTTTGGAAACATATTCTTCAACATTTTCAGCAAGTTTTCAAATGCCGAGTCAGCTACACCTGCATGTGCCTTCCATTTCAGCAAATCCAGTGTGCAGCCCAGCTTTTTCAGACCATCATCGCATCCGGGGTACAACGACTTTCTGTGATCCTCTAACATGCGATCCAAATTCTCCCTCTCCTTTTCAGTTTCGCAGCGTCTCCGTGCATCAGCAATGGTCCGACCAAGATCATCAACGGTCTCATCACGTGCCTCTTCTTCACCTTCACCTTCCCCTTCACCTTCCCCTTCACCTTCAGCATCCTCCATGAAAGTATCACCGAAATGAGCAAGATAGCTTTCATCGATGAAATCATCCCCTTCTTCATCTTCTTCCATTATAACCCCTCTTTCTCCATGCTTGGTCCAACAATTATAGCTTGGCATGAAACCGTGCCGAAGCAGGTGCAGATGAACTTCTCTTGAGGAAGAGTAACCCTTCTGATTCTTACAGTCAACACATGGACAGATAACAAAACCCTTCTGCTTGTTCGCATTAGCCACTACGAGGAAATCTTTCAAACCCGTAGTGAACTCGCGGGAGAGTCGGTTACCGTACATCCATTGCCGATTCATCTGCATTATTTATAATATAAAATATATAATTAACCATCATGCATTTGTTAAACTAACTAGCTATAAACAATAGAAATTAAACAATGAACAACACACATGCATATTTTATCAATGACACACATGCATGAAAGGTTCAAGTTGCTAACCGCGATCGAGGAGGAAAAAATAAATGAGGAACCTCAAGTGTGGCTCCAACACTTCATATCATGTTTGTTTCACGCTCTTGGGGCATTTCATCAAACACCTTGTGTGCATAAGAGGAACCAAAAGCAAACCTACACCCCTTGTGAAGCTTGCGAAGAGAAGTGGCACCAAATGGCTAAGTGAGTGTGCTGAACTGGTATATATAGGGGAGGAGCTTTAGTCGCGGTTGGCCTGGCCAACCGCGACTAAAGGCCTTTGGGCACCTTTAGTCGCGGTTGGCCTGGCCAACCGCGACTAAAGCCCCTCACGTGCACCAGCTGGCCACCGAACGCCCTGGGCCCAGGCATTTGGTCGCGGTTCGTCTGCCGAACCGCGACTAAAGACTTCATTAGTCGCGGTTCCTACAGTTTCGCGACTAATGGGGCTGGACGGAAGCCTCTTTTTCTACCAGTGTGTCGAAGAAAGTAAATAACTCCATCCAAATCAGCATAAACACCTTGTTGGTCAAAGTCCATAGGACTAGTGGAAAATACCAACTAAGCCTGAGCAAAGCTCAAACTTATTGGTAGGAACTGACTTTGTCATCATATAAGCAGGATTATCATGAGTACTTATCTTGCATACCTTCAAATTGCCTTTAATAACAACATCTCGAATATAATGAAATCTGACATCAATGTGCTGCATATATTTGGTTTCTTTGTAAGATATATGGCACTTTGAATGCCAGAAAATATGGTAGGGCAAGATGAATCTCCACAAAGCTCAACGTACAAACCTCTCAACCAGATAGCTTCTTTGCATGCCTCAGAAATAGCCATATACTCGGCATCAGTAGTGGAACAAGCCACAATAGACTGCAAAGTTGCTCTCCAACTCACAGCACAACCACCAATGATGAAAACATAACATGTGAGCGATCTTCTCTTATCCAAATCAGCAGCAAAACCAGAATCAACAAAACCAAAAAGTCCATCTCCAGTTTTTTCAAACTGTAAATAAGCATTAGAAGTACCATGCAGGTATCTGAAAATCTACTGAACTGCTTTCCAATGCTCTTTTCTAGGATTAGCCATGTATCTACTGACAACACTCAATGCATATGATAAATCCGGATGAGAACAAACCATGACATACATAAGTAAACCAACTGCACTCGAATAGGGAACTCTAGACATGTACTCAATATCTGCATCTGACTTAGGACATAAAGTTGATGATAATTTGAAGTGTGCAGCTAATGGAGTACTTACTAGCTTGGCATTATGCATAATAAAACGACGAAGAACTTTATCAATATATCCTCTCTGACTTAGATATACTTTTCCAGACGGTCTATCTCTGGATATTTCCATGCCAAGTATTTTCTTTGCCGCACCCAAATCCTTCATCTCAAATTCATTACTCAATTGCTTCTTTAGTTCATCAATATCTGACATACTCTTTGCATCAATTAGCATATCATCAACATAAAGGAGCAAATAAATATTTGAACCATTGATAGTTTTCAAATAGACACAACTATCATAATTAGACCTTTTAAAACCTTGAGAGAGCATAAAGGTGTCAAATCTCCTGTACCACTGTCTAGGGGATTGCTTCAATCCATAAAGAGATTTCTTTAACTTGCAGAGAAGCTTTTGTTTTCCAGGACTTGAACCCGTGACCTCATGGTCACAAGGCAGTAGCTTTACCACCGCGCCAAGGCTCCACTTCATTTCGGTAAGAGGCTGTTTCCATTATTGGAGTTCTTCTCCTTTGTCCTGCCACGAATAGATAATCCCTCGGCTTGGGATGAACTTGAACCATCATGAGGCACCATTAATTTCATCTTCTCCTTAGAGTTCAAAGCTTCATAAACTTCATTAAGTGTGAGGGTATCATGACTGTACAATATGGTGTCTCTAAAATTGATATAAGAACTTGGCAGTGAACAAAGTAACATTAAAGCGTTATCTTCCTCTTCATACTTAACCTCCATTGCAGCTAGATTAGATATGATCTCTTTAAATTCCGAAATATGATTCAAAACATTACCTCCCTCGGGTAACCTGTGCAGGAATAATTTTTGCTTCAGATGCATCTTGCTGGTGAGATCTTTAGTCATACAAATCCATTCCAGCTTTATCCATAGAGCGGCGGCAGTTTTCTCGCTCAAAACTTCCTGCAAAATATTATTATGCAAATGGAGTTGAATTTGTGACAAAGCCTTACAATCAATTCTTTTCACCTCATCAGTCCAGTCCTGAATTTTGTTCTTCTCAAAACTATCCAGTGCTTCATCATAGTTGGATTGTGCCAACAACGCCCACATCTTGACTTGTCATAGGGTAAACCTTGTGTCATGGTCCAGCAGTGGAAGATCGTACTTCATGGATGCCATTAGTAGATAAATCTGTGCACAAAGTAGTACAAGCTGAAAGAAAAATTCTTGACAAAATTTAAATTACGCGGAGCAAAGAACTAGGAACAGTAGCACCTGGTAGCTCGGGTAATCGAAGACCAAAAGCTTGATCTCTAGCTTGACGTGACAAATAGTAATAGTAGTCAAATCACGTAGTGGATCAGATATAAATTAAACTACTGCTTTGCTTCTGGCCGGCGAGCAGTAGTACTACTAGCTTTTGCTTCGGTAGATGACGTGGAGCGCACGACGTCGACCGAATCTGCAGCAGCGTCGACTCGCCGGATGACTCGGTACTTGTAGCCTATACGTAAATCAGCAGCCTCGGGTGCTAGCGACGACCGGGCAAATCAACTACGTATCAATCTCGGTTACGGCTGCGCGCACAAGGAAAATTCTATTGGTCACTCATGGAAATCAATCCGACGAATCGACGAATCGTTAGAGATGCATGCAGCGACGCACACGATGTAACCCTAATCCCTCATCTCAAATCTCGTATCTTGAAACCTGGCTCTGATACTACTTGTTAGATAATAACGAGAATAAAAGAGACACGAGAGCTCATAGATTTTTACGTGGAAACCCTTGCGGGAGAAAACCACGGACGCACGAAGGCGCAATCACTATGAGAAGGAGTATTATAAGCGCGAGACGACAGGCTGTCTGAGGTGCGACTACATGGGGTATATATGAGCGCAATACATAAGAGTCCTTGTAGGGCAAGTAAATGAGTTGTACTCGTACGCGTCGACGTCAACGCAAAAGCCCACACCGGTTGTACTACGTCTAGTCCAACACGGTATAATTTGGATCACAATTTAACATAACCTCCGTCAAAACTAGACCAGTATGGGGAGGAGCCCCTATGGCTTTTGAATTAAGAGAGAAAAGTGTGAGACACACATTCAAACCGAGGTTCAAACCCGCACTAGCCAAGAAGCACCACTACGCTTTGTCCATGTGGCTATGAATTGATATTGTGTGGGTTTAATTGTTTTCCTTGGTCACAAAAGCAACATTCTTTGCGGCTGCCAATTTATTTTGTTAGATTATCTTTTGTTAGGATGACCCTCCTCCTTACTCCACCTGCATCACCGAATGCATCTCAAATGTCAAAGTCCCGTCCCCCCGACCAGCTAGACACTAGGATGGAAGCATCGTTAATTATCATGAGTTGTTTCTCCCACAGATTGCTACCAAACCTCAAGGGCTTCCCCATCCAATAGTTCGTTGATTTCCTTCTGGAACATGTAGAATCATGAACTAGCATTCATTAACGCGGATATAGAATGTTCAAAGCAAATAAAATACCCATGTTCACTTTATTTACAACAAGCCATACATCATTTACAAAAAATGGTTTCTAAAGAGCTTACCTCACAGTGGGATGTGTTTGTAAGCTAAAATTACAAAGATGAGATAATATTATAAAATAAAGTTGATACAATAGCTTACCCATAGGACATGGAGTTTGTGAGCACGAGCTGACATGGGCCCTTTTGTAATAGTAAATTGCAAAAAAAAAATTAATATGATTTTTGGCAACAAACATTGATGTGTGTTTTACATGCATGCAATTTTTTGTGATGAAATGTCAATCGTGGAGGTCTAGGAAAATAAAACCCGATGTTCCAAAAAGACTGTCTTCAAAAGCATTTCAGAGCATTGATTTTGATATTTTTGCCGAGATCTCCATGTATGTTATTTCATCCCGCAAATTTGCACACATGTGAAAGACACATAAGTGTTTGTTGAATTTTTATATTCTTTTTTCTACTACTAAGGGTGCATGTGAGCACATGATCACAAGAGGACATACGCTTACCGACCAACATACTAACAATATACAACTAGGTAAGCTTGGATCACTAAAGTCCAAATAGTTGTACGTCCATAAAAAAACTTTCACAAACTCATGACTTCTTCACATATGTGAAAGTGCATAAATAATAACCAAAATACCGAGCATGGATAACACACCACATTAAACAACACAAGAACAATGGGTGAGCAACATGACAAGTCACGAGCAAGAGGATAAATTATACTCCCTCATTCCCAAAACATAAGGCGCAATTGACTTTTTATGGTCTTTGATGCACGACTTTGATCACTAATATATATCAAAGTATATGGATTCAACATGTATGAATGGCATCGTCATATTTGTCTTGCAAAACAATTTTATTTCATATGTATGTATACTAATTTTATGGACATACAATGCATGAAAAGCATAGTCAAAGTTATGCAACGAAGACCAGAAAAGTCAAACCACACCTTATATTTTGGGGGAGGGAGTACTAATGTTTCGGCATCAAGAGATGTTTGCTGGGAATTGAACTTATTGAATAGTGGATCAAGAAAGAGATAGGTACTCGAGTCCCCAGGGTTAGTATCCATAATGTAGGCCAAATAGCAATGCCTATTTATTTTTTGGTATTCAACATCCATTCTACCCATAGAGAGACTGGCTCTACATGAAGATCCTCATCAATCAGAATCTTGGATTTCAACAATCAAACTCTTGGATTTCAACAATCAAACTAATATTGGATTGTCATCTTGTAGTGGTGGTGATATTGGTTATGTATATATATTGCTCTCCTAACGATGATTCAACATCATGTGCCTATATTTCTTGGCTCCAAGTTATTTACTTTAGTTGTTCTATATGTTATACTCCCTTTCGAGTTTTCGGGAAAACACTTCGGGTTTTGTGATTAAAGCAAGTGAAGAATCCATTGGAAATTCCACATCCCAAGAAAGTAGTACTAAACACATGTCGAGCAATGAACAAGTGCACTCACACCGGAAACCACATTATTCCTAAAGAAGACTCTTTGTATTAGCCCCACCTTGTGATATCTATAATCTGCCAAGCCTCTCAATCACACCATGTAAAGGCATCATATCATCATTGCTTCCATTAGTCATCCGCAACAAAAACTAAATGCTAGTCTTGATATTAACCTAGGTCATCCCCCAATCTTGTTCTATATACAATGGTTGAATACATGCATGCATTTTGGGTATCCTGCTGCCCCTGCTCCAACTACATCGCTAGAGGCATCTAAGATGACAAAGTGCCACCCCCTCATTTCGTCCGACTCTAGTAAGGACACATTATTATTAATCTTGAGCATGTCTCTAATACATCTCCAACATATCTCCTTTTCCTAACACTTTTCCTCTTGTTTTAGACTCTAATTTGCATGATCTGAATGAAACTAACCCCGGACTGACGCTGTTTTCAGCAGAATTACCATGGTGTTGTTTTTGTGCAGAAATAAAAGTTCTTGGAATGAAACAAACTTTGCGAGGATTTTTATACAACAAAAGAGAATTTCTGGAGCCAAGAGCCCCCGGAGGGGGGCACCTGGGTGGGCACAACCCACCAGGGCACGCCTGCCCTCCCAAGCGCACCCAGGTGGGTTGTCCCCACCTGGTGGCTCCGCAAACCCTCAAACCGACGCTATAGAATCCTATTTTTCTAGAAAAAAATCAAGGAGAAAGGATTATCGCGATCCACGAGGCGGAGCCACCATCGCCTCCTGTTCTTCATTGGGAGGCCAGATCTGGGGTCCGTTTGGGGCTCCGGAGAGGGGGATCTTCGTTCTTCATCATCACCAACCCTTCTCCATCGCCAATTCCATGATGCTCCCCACCGGGAGTGCGTAATTCCTTCGTAGGCTCGCTGGTCGGTGAGGAGTTGGATGATATTCATCATGTAATCGAGTTAGTTTTGTTAGGGCTTGATCCCTAGTATCCACTATGTTCCGAGATTGATGTTGCTATGACTTTGCCATGCTTAATGCTTGTTACTTTGGGCCCGAGTACCATGAATTCAGATCTGAACCGTTTATGTTATCACAATTATATCCATGTTCTAGATCCGATGTTGCAAGTTATAGTCACCTAGTACGTGTTATGATCTGGCAACCCCGGAGTGACAATAGTCAGGACCACTCCCGATGATGATCGTAGTTTGAGGAGTTCATGTATTCACCATGTGTTAATGCTTTGTTCCGGTTCTCTATTAAAAGGAGGCCTTAATATCCCTTAGTTTCCAATATGGACCCCGCTGCCACGGGAGGGTAGGACAAAAGATGTCATGCAAGTTCTTTCCATAAGCACGGATGACTATTTATGGAATACTTGCCGACATTATATTTATGAACTGGAGCTAGTGCCGTATCGCCCTAGGTTATGACTGTCACATGATGAATATCATCCAACAAATTACCGGTCCAATGCCTACGAATTTATCCTATATTGTTCTTGCTAAGTTACTACTGCTGTTGTTACTGTTGCACTTGCTATAAAATTACTGCTATCACTGTTACCGTTACCATTACTGTTGTCACTATTATCAAAACTATCATACTACTTTGCTACTGATCACTTTACTGCAGATAATTAATCTCCAGGTGTCGTTGAATTGACAACTCAGCTGTTAATACCTTCAAATATTCTTTGGCTCCCCTTGTGTCAAATCTATAAATTTGGGTTGAATACTCTACCCTTGAAAACTGTTGTGATCCCCTATACTTGTGGGTTATCAGTCTCCCATAGGTGGGTGTCAAACCTCGAGGTTTAGTTGGTGGGCATGGCTTCACTATCTAAATGGATTGCCTTTTGGCACATCTTAAATCAGGAGCCACATTCTTCAACAATCCAAATATCTCACATCAATGATATTCCACCTCACATTTTATTAACGCATAGAGAGAACATTTGGAGCAAAGAAAGTAAAGCTCTTAATTTTGTAGAAAAAAAGTATAGGTCATTTCACGAAATTTGGTTCCAAAGAGGTTGGCTCGGAGTAAGATGTGTAGGGAATAAAAATTACAGATGGGTGAAGATATTTTAAACTCGATTCAATACTTACCAACCAACATAGTGACATGATATAATTTGTGCAATCTGGAGCACCGGAATCCAAGTAATCATACATCCGTAAAATATAATTCTCAAACTTGTGGCTTCTTCATGCACATGAAGGTGTATAAGTAATAACCAAAACACGGAGAATGCCTAGCACACGAGACTAATGGCACAAGAACGGTGTGTGTGTGTCTGTGGGGGGGGGGGGGGCTGTGGAGAGGGCAAACCACGTGCATGAAGGTGAATGGTACCGATATTCCGATATGGAGAGAGGCCAAATAGGAATATGAAACGTTGGGAATTAAAGTTGGCGACACATGGATTAAAAAAGAGCCATATTACTATGGCATTGGAATCCATAATGCAAGCTAAGTATCATTGCCAAATTAACTTTTTGGATTGATCAACTTTTGTACACGTAGTATGTTTGTCGTTGAAATATGATATCCATATCCAGTATAATCAGTCTTTGCATATCAGTAATCCAATAAATTTTGGAACGCCTTTGTGACGCCCTGATTCAATCTACACTAATCATACACGCAAATGTGTACGATCAAGATCAGAGACTCATGGGAAGATACCACAACACAACTCTAAACACAAACAAAATTCAAGCTACCTTCATATTACAAGCCAGGGGCCTCGAGCGCTCGAATACAAATGCTCGATCAGAAATGAGTCAGCGGAAGCAACAATATCTGAGTATAGACATACCGTTAAACAAGGTGCCATAAGATGGCTAGCACAAACAGGAATACAAATCGAAGAGGCGCAGGCCTGGGATTCTCCTAAACTACTCCTGGTCGTCGGCGTTCTACACATAGTAGTAGGCTCTGTCAGTGTAGTAGAAGTCGTCGTCGGTGGCGGTAGCTGGCTCCTGGGCTCCACCATCTGATCGCATCAACCGAGTATTGAAAGGGGAAAGGGGGAGCAAAGCAACCGTGAGTACTCATCCAAAGTACTTGCAAGAATTACATTAGATCTATACTACATAGTCTTTAGTATCAATGAAAGGGGTAGTATTTGTGGACTAAACTGGAGAATGCCAGAATAAGAGGGGGAGAAGCTAGTCCTATCGAAGACTACAATTCTGGCAGCCTCCAATTTGAAGCACTAGAAGAGAGTAGATGATAAGTTAACCAAGTATCAATGTATAGCATAATCCTACCCGGCGATCCTCCCCTCGTCACCCTATGGGAAAGAGATCACCGGGTTATCTCTGGAACTTATCTGGGTGTGTCTTTATTAAGTATCCGGTTCTAGTTGTCGGAGGTCAGAATACAACTCCAAGTGTCCTGTTACCATGGACACGGCTATTCGAATAGATAAACTTCCCTATAGGGCTGCACCACATTACCCAACACGCTCGATTACTCTTGCCGGGCACACTTTCCTGTGTCATGCTCGGCCTCAAAAGATCAACACGTCGTAGCCCTACCTAGGCTCAACAGAGAGGTCAGCACGCCGGTCTAAATCCTAAGCGCGCAGGTTCTTGGGCCCATCACCTGTTGCACTCCTGCATGTTGCGAGGGTGGCCGGGATCAGTCCCGGCAACCCACACTACAAGGCGATTGCTTTAAGCGGACCACCCGGGCGCGTGCTACTCAGTCGTTGACGTCTGAAAAGCTTTGGCTGATACTATGATGCGAGTGGCCAGAATAGTCCCCGCGTAGTTGGTTAGTGTGTATAGGCCAAAAGACCAATTCAGATCAAATATCCAAAACTTGTAAGCATGTTATTATGAAATAACCACGGATAACGACCAGGGACCAGGCCCACCTCTCTCTTGGGTGGTCTCAACCTGCCCTGTCGCTCCGCCACAAGGTATCACTTAGGGGGGCATCAGGAACCCAGGTCCACCACTACCTGGATGGAACAACCTGTCCCTTCGGCCCCCACCTTCGTTAATCACTCGCGGGTACTCTACGAGCCGACCCGACTTTATTCACAACAAGTATCATTTATAATATGTATATACCCGTGATCACCTCCCGAGTGATCAAGACCCAAAAGTATAGCATGGAAGATAGACAAGAATGTAGGGCCACCGATGAAATACTAGCATCCTATACTAAGCATTTAGGATTGTAGATAAAGTATCAACAGTAGTAACAAGGGCAGGCTATGCAACATAATAGGATCAAGCCGATAAGCCGTAACAACTACACTACTCTAATGTAAGTAGTAGAGAGAAGGAATAGGCGGTATCGGGATGATCAAGGGGGTTTCGCTTGCCTGGAAGCTCTGCGGAGAAGGACGGGTCATCAGGGGTGTAGTCAATGTCTGGAGCTATGGCATCGGTCTCGAAGTCTACTGGAGAGAAGAGGGGGAAGAAACAGCGAATACAATGCAAACAGATGCATGGCATGACAATACGTGGTGCAAGGTGTAACCTAACGCGGTACTAGGTGCTATAAGCGAAGGGGGAAAACATCCGGGAGAGTATTCCCGGTGTTAGGTATTTTCAAATAGATGAAATGAAGGGGGGCGGTGCTACCTATTGAGCTTGTGTTTGGTTTTTCCCTTGAAGAGGAAAGGGTGATGCAGCAAAGGAGTGTAAGTATTTCCCTCAGTTGTGAGAACCAAGGTATCAATCCAGTAGGAGACTACGCAACAAGCCACCAAATACCCGTACAAACAAACACCAACTTGCAACCAACACGACAAAGGGGTTGTCAATCCCTTCACGGTTATTCGCAAAGTGAGATCTAATAGAGATGGATAAACGGTAAAGTAATATTTTTGGTTTATGGGACGGAAAGTAATGATTGCAAAATAAAGGAAATAGCAACAAAAATTGGCAAGTTGACGGGTAACTATTATGATGTAAAATAGACCCGGGGGCCATAGGTTTCAATATAGGCTTCTCTCAAGATAGAAATTATTATGGTGGGTGAACAAATTACTGCCGAGCAATTGATAGAAAAGCACAAAGTTATGACGATATCTAAGGCAATGATCATGAATACAGGCATCTCACGGACAGGTAGGGGCCACCGCCTGCAGGCCGTACTGACAGCCCGTTGTGGGAGCATGGTTATCTCTGCCATCATGATATCACATGCGGCGTGGGAACAACGCTGCGCCGGGTGAGGGATGTCCGCCTGGCATGCTGCACCGTGGCCACGTTCAGCCCTGGATTCAGGGGTGGAAGGCTGCACTATAGCCACGCCCCATCTCATCATTGTAATGAGGTGCTAACTTTTAGGAAATGAGGGGCCGTCTGCTAGGAGTCGGCCCACCCCGTTGCCGCCTTCTGGGCTCCCCCGCCTTCTAGTAGCCGGCCGCTAGAACCAGTCGGCCCCAAGAAGGGGGTCCTTTGTCTTTGATGCTTGAGGGGCGCAGCCGGCCCCGATGTCTTGAAATACCATGGGGCGCTGATGAGGCTACCCGTGGTCATTTACTCCGGCAGTAGTCCCTGAAGCTGGTGAGGAGCCGCGGCTGAAAAGGCGAGAAGCCTCAACAACTTCTTACTCTGAGTGATTTGGTAGCTTTGCATCGTCCATCTTCTAAAATGCCAACTGCCAGGAGCCGGCCGTGTACATGCAGGCCATTTGGTGATTTTGAAATGTTGTGGTGGGGGCCAGGTGGCACTCCAGCCAAACGTCAGGCTTGCCGCCCATTGCCAGCACACATGTGGCATCAGCGGGCCAGGCCGGCTTGCCAGCCCACATGCGCGACGGGATGTCGCCACGGGCTGGGCCCCGCCACTATAGGGCCTCGGCACATGCACAGATCCACTGCAGCCGGGGCAGATGATTGAGCTTCCGGGGCGCAGTTAATACACGCCATTATGGTGCGGTAAACATGGGATTGTGGGAGGAGTGGGTGTAGTTAATCCCACGACCACCCACGTTCTAGCCCCTCGGCTCCGCGCCTGGGGCTATAAGTAGGGGCAGGAGGGGGGCAGCAGACGCACGCGCGCCCTCCTGATACGTCTCCAACGTATCTATAATTTTTGATCGCTCCATGCTATATTATCTAATGTTTTGGACATTATTGGGCTTTATTATCCACTTTTATATTATTTTTGGGACTAACCTATTAACCGGAGGCCCAGCCCAGAATTGTTGTTTTTTGCCTGTTTTAGGGTTTCTAAGAAAAGGAATATCAAACGGAGTCCAAACGGAATGAAACCTTCGGGAACGTCATTTTCTCAATGAATAAGACCCAGGAGACTTGGACCCTACGTCAAGGCACAAGAGAGGAGGCCACGAGGTAGGGGGGCGCCTGCCTACCCCAGCGCACCCTCCACCCTCGTGGGCTCCCTGTTGCTCCACCGACGTACTCCTTCCACCTATATATACCTACGTACCCCAAACGATCATATATGGAGCCAAAACCCTAATTCCACCGCCGTAACTTTCTGTATCCACGAGATGCCATCTTGGGGCCTGTTCCGGAGCTCTGCCGGAGGGGGCATCGATCATGGAGGGCTTCTACATCAACACCATAGCCTCTCCGATGAAGTGTGAGTAGTTTACTTCAGACCTACGGGTCCATAGTTATTAGCTAGATGGCTTCTTCTCTCTTTTTGGATCTCAATACAATGTTCTCCCCCTCTCTTGTGGAGAACTATTCGATGTAATCTTCTTTTTGCGGTGTGTTTGTTGAGACTGATGAATTGTGGGTTTATGATCAAGTCTATCTATGAATAATATTTGAATCTTCTCTGAATTCTTTTATGTATGATTTGTGATCTTTGCAAGTCTCTTCGAATTATCAGTTTGGTTTGGCCTACTAGATTGATCTTTCTTGCAATGGGAGAAGTGCTTAGCTTTGGGTTCAATCTTGCGGGGTCCTTTCCCAGTGACAGTAGGGGCAGCAAGGCACGTATTGTATTGTTGCCATCGAGGATAACAAGATGGGATTTTCTTCATATTGCATGAGTCTATCCGTCTACATCATGTCATCTTGCTTAAGGCGTTACTCTATTTTTAACTTAATACTCTAGATGCATGCTGGATAGCGGTCGATGAGTGGAGTAATAGTAGTAGATGCAGGCAGGAGTCGGTCTACTTGTCTTGGACGTGATGCCTATATACATGATCATACCTAGATATTCTCATAACTATGCTCAATTCTGTCAATTGCTCAACAGTAATTTGTTCACCCACCGTAGAATACTTAGGGCCAGTTCTTTTGGGCGGCTTAAAAAATAAGCTGCCTCTCCCCAGCTTAAAAAATAACCCGCTCCAAAAATTCATGGAGGCTTCTAGATTAGTAATCCCATAACTAGTTCAGAAGCCCCAATAAATAAGGGATGGAGCTTATGACAAAAGCTAGGGAGGAGGCGGCTTATTTTTTAAGCCGCCAAAAGAACTGGCCCTTATGCTCTCGAGAGAAGCCACTAGTGAAACCTATGGCCCCTGGGTCTATCTTTATCATATTGATCTCCTACTACTTAGTTATGTCCTTTGTTATTTACTTTGCTTTTATTTTACTTTGCATCTTTATCATAAAAATACCAAAAATATTATCTTTATCATATCTATCATATCTCACTCTCGTAAGTGGCCTTACAGGGATTGACAACCCCTATTTGCGTTGGTTGCGATGATTTATTTATTTTGTGCAGGTACGAGGGACTCGCGTGTAGCCTCCTACTGGATTGATACCTTGGTTCTCAAAAAATGAGGGAAATACTTACGCTACTTTGCTGCATCATCCCTTCCTCTTCGGGGAAAACCAACGCAGTGCTCAAGAGGTAGCAAGAAGGATTTCTAGCGCCGTTGCCGGGGAGGTCTACGCAAAAGTCAACATACCAAGTACCCATCACAATCCTTATATCCCGCATTACATTATTTGCCATTTGCCTCTCGTTTTCC
Source organism: Triticum monococcum (assembly GCA_034509565.1). Taxonomy (NCBI): domain Eukaryota; kingdom Viridiplantae; phylum Streptophyta; class Magnoliopsida; order Poales; family Poaceae; genus Triticum; species Triticum monococcum. The sequence continues at coordinate 563,792,905 of CM067841.1, read as the reverse complement.
TCTCCCCCACTTCACCTTTGCCGTTTTATTTGCCCTCTCTCTCTCTCTATCCTCTCTCTCTTTCTCTATTTTCCTCTTTTGCCCGTTTCTTGTTTGCTCGTATGGTTGGAATAGTCGTTTATTTATTACTAAACAGAGAACCTAAGATTTATGGATCCTCGTCCGCTTGCCTATCTTTTTAAGAGATCCAGTTATGTTGAACCAATTGCTAGTGAGTTTTGTGCACTAGATTATCTTTATGAAGTTTTGCTTGAAATTTGTGAATCTGAAAATTGCGATGAAGTATTATATGAAGTGATTCACGATAGATCTTTGAATAAAAAGCATGATTGCAATGACGTTATTATAAATTCTATTAACGTCAATTGTGCTAATAATATGCAAAACCCTAAGCTTGGGGATGCCAATTTTGCTATGTCCTCTAGTTGTTGCAACGATCATGATTGGGGTGATTCGTCTTTTGATCTTGAAAATTTATTTAAGCCCCATGATGAATATGATATTTATTATAATGTTTGCGATAATATTGAAAGTGCGTTTGGGAAGGTCATGACTTTAGTTAATGTTAATCCCACTATTTCGGAAAAGTGACAACTTTGCATGCATGTGGATCATGTAGCTTATGATCCTACATGTAATTACTATGAGAGAGGAAAATATGGTTGTAGAAATTTTCATGTTACTAAATTACCTCTCGTTATGTTGAGATTGCTATTGTTTTTTTCCTCTTCCTTGCATATGCTAGTTTTTGTTTGCCTTGATAATTTGTTTTCCTATAAGATGCCTATGCATAGGAGGTATGTTAGACTTAGATTTGTTTGTCACATGCTTTATGATGCTCCTTTTGTGCTTCAATTCTTGTCTTTCATGTGAGCATCATTAAAATTATCAATGCCTAGCTATAAGGCTTTATAGAAAAGCGCTTGTTGGGAGACAACCCAATATTTTTCCTTGCTGTTATTCAATTAATAATTTATCTAGCCTCTGTTTTGGTTGTGTTTTTTTGTTTAATTAGTGTTTGTGCCAAGTAGAACCATTGGGAAGACTTGGGGAAAGTCTTCTTGAACTTGCTGTAAAAAACAGAAACTTTAGCGCTCACGAGAACTACTTCCATTTTTATTTAGAAAGTTATATTTAGTTAATTCTTTTTGAAGATGATTAATAGATAAATTCCTCACGTCCAGCAATTTATTTTAGAATTTTTGGGGTTCCAGATCTTGCTCTAGCTACAGATTACTACAGACTGTTCTGTGTTTGACAGTTTCTGTTTTTCGTTTGTTGTTTGCTTATTTTGATGAATCTATGGATAGTAAAATAGTTTATAAACCATAGAGAAGTTGGAATACAGTATGTATAACACCAATATAAATAAAGAATGAGTTCATTACAGTACCTTGAAGTGGTCTTTTATTTTCTTTCGCTAACGGAGCTCACGAGATTTTCTACTTTGAGTTTTGTGTTGTGAAGTTTTCAAGTTTTGGGTAAAGATTTGATGGATTATGGAACAAGGAGTGGAAAGAGCCTAAGCTTGGGATGCCCATGGCACCCCCAAGATAATATAAGGACACCTAAAAGCTGGAGCTTGGGGATGCCCCGGAAGGCATCCCCTCTTTCGTCTACTTCTATCGGTAACTTTACTTGGAGCTATATTTTTATTCGCCACATGATATGTGTTTTGCTTGGAGCGTCTTGTATGATTTGAGTATTTATTTGTTAGTTTACCACAATCATCCTTGCTGTACACACCTTTGGAGAGAGCCATACATGATTTGGAATTTGTTATAATACTCTATGTGCTTCGCTGATATCTTTTGAGTTATATAATTTTGCTCTAGTGCTTCACTTATATCTTTTAGAGCACGGTGGTGGATTTGTTTTATAGAAGCTATTGATCTCTCATGCTTCACTTAGATTATTTTGAGAGTCTTAAATAGCACGGTAATTGGATTAAAATCCTAATATGCTTGGTATACAAGATTAATAATAAAACTTTCTTATGAGTGTGTTGAATACTATGAAAAGTTGGATGCTTGATAATTGTTTTGAGATATGAAGATGGTAATATTAAAGTTGTGCTAGTTGTGAATTTGAGAAATACTTGTGTTGAAGCTTGTGATTCCCGTAGCATGCATGTATGGTGAACCGTTATGTGATGGAAGTCGGAGCATGATTTATTTTTTGATTGTCTTCCTTATGAGTGGCAGTCGGGGACGAGCGATGGTCTTTTCCTACCAATCTACCCCCCTAGGAGCATTTGCGTAATACTTTTCTTTGATAACTTGTAGAATTTTGCAATAAGTATATGAGTTCTTTATGACTAATGATGAGTCCATGGATTATACGCACTCTCACCCTTCCACCTTTGCTAGCCTCTCTAATACCGCACACCTTTCGCCGGCATCATAAACCCACCATATACCTTCCTCAAAACAGCCACCATACCTACCTATTATGGCATTTCCATAGCCATTCCGAGATATATTGCCATGCAACTTTCCACCGTTCCGTTTATTATGACACGCATCATCATTGTCATATTGCTTAGCATGATCATGTAGTTGACATCGTATTTGTGGCAAAGCCACCGTTCATAATTCTTTCATACATGTCACTCTTGATTCATTGTATATCCTGGTACACTGCCGGAGGCATTCATATAGAGTCATATTTTGTTCTAAGTATCGAGTTGTAATTGTTGAGTTGTAAGAAAAATAAAAGTGTGATGATCATCATTATTAGAGCATTGTCCGAGTGAGGAAAGGATGATGGAGACTATGATTCCCCCACAAGTCGGGATGAGACTTCTCTGAAAAAAACACTACAAGAAATATGTCAACTAGTGACCTTCTGTTAGTGACCCTGGAAGAATTGGTCATAGATCTATGACCATTTGAGACCAATTGGTCAAAAGCTGTTCGGGGGACTCCAAACACTAAACTATATCAACCATTTTGGTTAGAAAGGTCGTAATTTCCTTACACGAAATGGTCACAAAGCAGATAGCACTGATCCGCTGCCTTATTTCTAGCTGGTCATGACCAATATAGATGGTCATAACCTTGTAAGTTGTGGTGGATTGCTATGACTAGGCGCCACCTCATCAGTTTTGCCTATGTGTCATGTCCATGTGTCAATTTTTGCCCTAGGTTGTGAAGCAACCTATATTTCTGTTAGTCCCAAAATTCCAAAAAAATTCTCATAAATTCTTTGGATCATATCTTCATCAAATATGTCAAAAACCTTCCTCGCCTAGTTAAAATATAATTCAACAATATTCATTTTCCTATTCTATTCAGAACAACACTTTGTAAGGAAGTGCTATTTTTATATTCTTAATTGCCCTCAAAAATTTTGGGCACTCTTTCCTATCCAAACCATTGCCTCGTGACAAAATTCAGCTCCATTTGCCTAGTAAATCTTCCTTGGCAAATTTCCAAAGTTTTTGTCCACCTAGAAGCATTGTGAAGGAAGTACTATCTATGCACATCAAAATGGCATGAAATTTATACAGTGTCTTCATATGCCCAAATTATCACCCTCCTCCAAATTGCAGCTCAATCAAATCATCTATGTGAGCCCAGCTTCAATTTTTATTTTCTGTCCAGATTGGCACATTGCAAAGCAAGTGCTATCTATACCACTCCTATTGCCCTCAAAATGTTTGGTCAATCTTCCATACCCAAATAATTTCCACATGCCAATATTCAGCTCTATTTTCCTAGAAAATCTTCCTCGACAAATTTCCAAAGTTTCTATTCACCTAGAAGCTTTGTGAAGGAAGTACAAGATAGGAATATCGTAATGAGTTAAATTTTTGCCACATGTTTTATATGCCTAAGTAATAGCTCTACACAAAATTTAGCACCATCTAACAATACATGTGAGCTCACCATCAAATATTTGTTTCTGGTAATATTTTCAGTTTGTGAAGCAATTACATTTTATGTTGCTTTATAATTGTTGAAAATTTACTAGGACATTACCCTGACTATAGAAACCTCCTACACCAAATTCCAGCATAATCCAATGAAATATGTAAGCCCAACTCCAATTTCCATTTTCTGTCCAAATTGGCACATTGCAAAGCAAGTGCTATCTAGATACATCCTAGTTTCCTCAAACTTTTTGTGCCATCTTACACATACAAATCATTGCCACATTCCAATATCCAGCTCCATTTTCCTATTAAATCTTCCTCAACAAATTTCTAAACTTTCTATCCAGAGAGAGGCTTTGTGAAGGAAGTACAAGATAGGATTATCCAAATGGTGTAAAATTTTTACAGTGATTTACTATGCCAAAATTACCATACTGCAAAAAATTTCAGCTCAATCCACTTACCCATTTGAGCCCACCTTCAACATCCATATTTCTACCCGATGTGGTACTTTGCAAACCAAGTGCCATCCAAACTCCTCCATTTCAGCTGAAAATTTGCCAAGACAGTCTCCCTAGTAGATGATCATCCTCACCCAAAACTCAGGCCCATTGGCCTTGTGAATTTCCCGTACCGCTAATCAAACACTTGGCTGCTAATTCATGTTTGAGCATAGTTCGGTCTCCCCGTGAGATTCTTCTGCTGTTATTTTCTTACAAGCATCTACTTGGGGAGTGCCAAACCTACTAGACATGCCTAGGCTTCCCAGAACGCACGACAACGCCATGGTCACGCGGTGACCACACGACGGGCATGCGAGCCTATGCGCTTTGGAGTTGGGGCCCTGTGCCACTTCCCAAACCTCAACGTATCACCACCAAACCATGTATTTATACTTAAATAGATACTTATGTACCTACAAATGATTTTTGGAAAAATAAAGAGCAAACTATAAGGCAGGTGCAGTTCAAATTTGACCCGCTTCCTACTGAATTGGCAAAAATTTGTCTTTTTCACCAGAGGTGGATAAAAACTTTTTACACCCAACCATTTTGTCAATTGTGCATTGAACATGGCCTAGTATTTTATAAAATTGATTTGGTCCAATTTTGCAAAAAATATATGGTAGGCCCTTCACAAAAAAAATCATTTCGGGCACTCGAAAAATGGAAACTGAATATTCCGTGCAAAGAAAATGAAAACTCCCTTAGGCAACATTGTTTGGAATTCCAAGATGCACTCGTTTGCACAATATGAGATCATTTGAACAAACTATGCCATGAATGCGGCCATAAGATTGATCATTTGGCTTGAAAGCCATGAATCTTCACGCATGATAGCTCATTTCTGAGAACACTATTTTAGAATAATTGCCGTATTACAAGTTTATTATTTTTATCGAAACTTGGTCACATATGATGACACAATGCGAAGGTTTTCCAATTTTTTTTGATTTTTTTGAATTTTTTATGCCCGTTTCAAAATGCGGTCAAAACGGTGGGCTTGACCGTTCCTAGCTAGTGAGTTAATCTTGGAAAACTTTTGATGTTTCTCTGATTAAGTAGATACTTATGTACCTAGAAATGATTTTTCGAAAAAATAAATAGCAAACTATGAGGCAGCTACAGTTCAAATTTCACCCGCTTCTAACCGAATCGGCGGGAATTTGTCTTTTTCACCAGAGGTGGATCAAGGCTTTTGACACCCAACCATTTGGTCAATTGTGTATTAAATATGGCCTAGTATTTTCTCAAATTGATTAGGTCCATTTTTACAACAATTATTTGGCAGTTCCTTCACAAAAAAACTCATTTTGGGCACTCAAAAAATGGAAAATGAATTTTCCATGCAAAGAAAATGAAAACTCCTTTAGGCAACATTGTTTGGAATTCCAAGATGCACCCTTGTGCACAATATGAGATCATTTGAACAAACTATGCCATGAATGTGGCCATAAGATTGATCATTTGGCTTGAAAGCTATGGATCTTCACGCATGATAGCTCATTTCTGAGAACACTTTTTTTAAAATAATTTCCGTATTACAAGTTTATTTTTTTCTGGAAACTTGGTCACATATGATGACACAATGCGAAGGTTTTCCAATTTTTTGATTTTTTTGAATTTTTTATGCCCGTTTCAAAATGCGGTCAAAACGGCGGGCTTGACCGTTCCTAGTTAGTGGTTTAATCTTGGAAAATTTTTGATGTTTCTCTGATTAAATAGATACTTATGTACCTATAAATGATTTTTGGAAAAAATAAAGAGTAAACTATGAGGCAGCTACAGTTCAAATTTCACCCGCTTCCAACCGAATCGGCGAGAATTTGTCTTTTTCATCAGAGGTGGATCAAGGCTTTTGACACCCAACCATTTGGTCAATTATGTATTAAATATGGCCTAGTATTTTATAAAATTGATTTGGTCCATTTTTACAACAATTATTTGGCAGCTCCTGTACAAAAAAACTCATTTTGGGCACTCGAAAAATGGAAAATGAATTTTTCATGCAAAGAAAATGAAAACTCCCTTAGGCAATGTCACGACCGGCTTTTCAATAAAAATATTTATTGAGAAACCGATCTGTTGAGTCTAGTATGAGGAAAATCCACCATACTGGTAGACAAAATTCTTGATACAATGAGCCAGTAGCATAAAATATATTACAGGGTCGAGCTGAGGATGCTCACCAAATTATTACAAGCACGCCAATAATTATACATAATGGCGGATATATCACAGTGGTGTGATGGTAAACTACTGACTCGAGAATAAAGTGGTGGAAAATAACACTGTGGGGAGTGGATAACACGATTCTGAAACTGGCATCTCATCGAGCGTCGGGGTGAGGCTCGATTAATTTATTCAGGTAGCGGAAGCCGATATAATACAGTGACCAAATCCAGGGTCGCACGAGACTAACTGGGATTCATTCCTCTAGGCGTCGGACTCGCTATCGAACTCTTCATCCTTGAGATCGCCTTCGTCAGCATCTGGCAAAATCAACAAGCCAGGTGAGTACTTTGAAAGTACTCGCAAGACAGTTCGGACATAAGATATAACAAATGCATGCATGGATGCGTCGTGATTAATTTACCAATGCACGTTCAATTTAGCAAACAAGGTAAATAAAAAGGGAGTCGACGGTAGTCCGCCTGAAAACCCAACAAAAATAATTGAAAGCCGATCGGGTGTCTGAAGCGACGCCTCGAAGGGTGAACAAACAAATAAAGATCATGCCACAGTCGGGCGTCTGAGCGACACCACGTAAAGGGCTTAAACTGAAAATAAAAGACATGCATGCCACAGTCGGACGTCGGGGCGACATCACAGAAAGGGCTTATATTGAAAGTAAACAACAGTACTGCCACAGTCGGACGTCTGAGCGACATCACGGAAAGGGCTTATATTGAAAGTAAACAACAGTACTGCCACAGTCGGACGTTTGAGCGACATCACAGAAAGGGCTTTTATTGAAAATAAATAATAACAATGCCACAGTCGGACGTCTGAGCAACATCGCAGAAAGGGCTTTTTTTTGAAAATAAATAATAACAATGTCATAGTCGGACGTCTGAGCGACATCGCAGAAAGGGCTTTTATCGAAAGTAAATAACAATGCCATAGTCGGACGTCTGAGCGACATCACAGAAATGGCTTTCTTCACAAGGATATAATACTCATGATAAATATTCAACTCATGATAATAAACGGGTTAGTCCATCCATAGGAATAAACATTTAACCGGACTTAGCACTCCTGTGATTCACCGGAGTCTCTGTCATCAAAACTGACACTTGTCAGGATAAGGTAATAGCGAACTTGGACATGGAATGGATGATTCAAAGGAATTTGTGACTCTGCAGAGTTCGTACTAAAATTTCCGACAGCCAACGGATTTCCGTAGTCAGGAAGGACTAGTTCCGTTTACTGTATTTCGGAAGAAAACACAGCTAACCAGTACACACCCATCCTACCTCTTGATGCCAGGAATCACCATAGACAACGTCCAAGAAAAACTTTTGAGACGGGGAGATCATAATCTCGAATAGCATGGGATCAAATTTATATACGCGCGCTCTAAGGGGTGCCCCCCTCTCGGTCCCAACCGGAAACACCCATGCCCCCTAACCGTATGACTGGCTTTAATCCAGGGCCATGGAACCATCATCACGGCCTCTCCTTTTGGTGTGTACCAAGAAGCGGTTTGCAACTTACTAAGCCATATTCCTTGCGAAAAACATGTGGTAGTACAGGGAAGGAAAATGGAAGGAACTGGACTGATACGGGTTGACACTGAAGTCATATAGTCTGGTATAAGACTGGCATGCTACAACACTGCCATCTTACCCATCCTCATGCCAACACATGGCCATGCATAATCACATCCATCCACTTATGGGTTTTCGAAACTCACTTGCCTCAACGTTGCATGTAATATGACATTCGTCGGTATGCTCACCAACATGCCATGAAACTACTTAATGCAAACATGCCAAAACAATCATCATATCAAAAGTTCAAACTTGCTTGCCTGGTTCAGAGTAGTCGGAGCCTAGCTCGGTGAAGTTCGCGGCTTCGTCACTTCCTTCGGTATCTACGGTATAAAGAAACATACGCGCTAATGTAAATACCGAGAGGTGCACAAAAATTATTCCAAATATTTTTCAAACAAATCTGATAAAAAACTAGACAGAATTCTAAAGAGGGCAGAAAAAGAATCAATCAAAAATACTTTTTTGTTTAAAAGTTATAAAGGTTTTAGTCCAGGGACTCATCTGTAATGAAACAGAAAGTTCCCAGGGGCTAACTTATAAAAACAGAAAACGCTTCGATCGAGAATACGCTGGCCCAGAGGGGAGACGTACTTTGGCAGAAGACGCCTTCAGAAAATGGTCCGCTTAAAAAGAACAGAGAGGCTGACGGGTGGGTCCCACCCGTCAGGTTTGAAATTTTCAAAAGAGAGACAGAGCTCGTCGGTGCCCGAGAGCTGCGGTGGTCGCCGACGGCGATCCACGGCGAGGCAGGGGGATCGGAGGGTACCTCTGTGCTTAGTGCGTCCTTTCACGTCGGTGGGTGGTGGTGGTGGTCTCTGGCGAGCACCACGTCGACGGCGGCCTCAACTCCGGCGGACGGTGGTTCGGGCATTGGTGGATCTCGCCGGGGAGGGCTGCAAAGATCGAATTGAAGTGGCGGTTAGCTCACTGGATGCTCTAGGAGGCTACGGACGAGGTTTGGGCACCGGGGATGGCCTCACCGGAGTGGATCAAGTTGGAGGCCGAGGCGGAACGAGGCGGCCGGAGTCGGGGGAGGAGACCTCCTCGAGGTCCTCCTAGTGGCCTGGCGGGGTGTCTGTGGGGTGCAGTGGTGGTGCGTGCTCGAGGGCGAGCTCGGGGTCCCCTTTTATAGGCGATCCGAGGCGGTGGCCGTGAACGGGGATCTCCGGCGATGGATTACGGCGGCGCAGTGCTTGGTCGGGGAGTTTAGGAGTTGGGAATCAACGTGGAGGTCCACTGGCTCCATCCAGATGTTAAACGGGCTTGTATTAGGAGCTTGGGGTGGGTTTCGACGGAACGGGACGGCGCGGGCCTGTCGGCGGCAGAGGGCGTGCCCTGTGCTTGCCGGGCCACGGCGACGGTGCAACGGGTGTGCTGGCGTGCATTGGCAAGGGAGACGGCCACGCGGAGCTCCCAGGTGGCTTGGGCGACGCTGAACGGCATTTCGTGCAGAAGCTGTCTCCCGTTGGTCGCTACGGGGGGCGATGCCGCCGAAGAAGACGCCGGCGCAGGCGGGCGAGGGAGCCACCGACGCCGGGAACCAGCCAAGTGCGCGTGCGGTGCTCTGGACAGCGAGGAGGGGCTGCACGCAACGCGCCACGGCGCACTGTTGACAAGTGACTGAACTCTGACGAAGAAACGACACTGAAACTCTGAACTTTTCTGAAAGTGCCCAGAAACAGTGCTGGCTAGGTGTTCGACAGAATGATTTTGGCATGTAGAGAATTTTCCTTGAGCTGAAAATTGGTGGAGTGGCCTCTCATTCTACCAGGAGGCTGCCTGAATTTTAGTGGAATTTTTGGAGAAGAGAAGATATGAATTTCACCAAATTTGATAAATCTGGTCCAAATTTGCAGAGGCTGAATTTTCAAAAATTTGAAAAGAGGAAGAGTGGATCAAGATGGTTCTAAGTTGTCGATGCTAAGGACAATCCAGAGGAGTTGGTTTGAGATCAAAACTCAAAGGCAAAAAGCTACTTGCTTTGAAAATCACCTAGGCTCAAAATAAGTGACAGAAAAGATTTGTGAGATAAAATAATCGAAATAAAATCCAAAAATGGTTTGGACCTGTTGGGACAGAGAATTTAGATTGTTCCAAGGAGGAAGAAGGGGTCTTGAGAGGTTTTACCACATGAGGCATGGTAAAACCATGGGTGGTTTAAAAAAAAAGAAACCTCAAAGCTCATAGGATTTCTTTTTAAAGAAATAAATAAATTCCAATAATATATTTGAGAAGAGAATAATCAGAAGGAAGTTTTCATAATTCAAACACCAGAGTTGAAGAAGATACAAAATAAAATAGAATCCTTGCCAGGGGAATTTTTTTTTGAGAGAGAGATTTTTGGAAGGATTTAAATGACCTTCTTCAAATCAACAAAGTTTTTGCTGAAAACCAAATGAAATTTTTTGGAGTGTCACAACACCTACCCCTTAGGAAAAATCTCGTCCCGAGATTTCAGCTGATCCTCAAATAAGTGTGGGTGCTTTGTCCGAAGAAAATCCTCTTTTTCCCAAGTTGCTTCACTCTCGGTGTGATTGCTCCACTGAACTCTGAAAAACTTGATGGTTTTCTGTCGGGTCCTCCTTTCAGACTCCTCCAATATTTTTACAGGATGTTCCCGATAGGTGAGGTCTGGTTGCACGTCAATGTTTTCGTGGGATACTTGCTTCTCTGGGTTGCTTACGCACTTCCTCAACTGCGAGACGTGGAACACGTCGTGGACATCGGATAATTCTTCGGGTAATTCTAGCTGGTAGGCTACCGTGCCTCTTCGTGCCACTATACAGAATGGTCCGATGAATCTTGGCGCTAGCTTTCCTTTAATCTTGAATCGTTGTAATCCCCTCATAGGAGATACTCTTAGGTACACGAATTCGCCGGGTTCGAAACTGATCCCACGATGTTTCTAATCGTAGTAACTCTCCATTGCTGTGGCCTCTCTCTCTCTCTTGACTGAGGGGCACCGTCATTTTATAGTGTCCATGCGTAGGTTCTTTCATCTTGCAAACGCGGGATTCCTCCACTTGATTTCCACCGTAGGATGCAATTCTCCGCGGTGTGTGCGGATTGGTCAACGAAACTTTTTTTTTCACCGATACCAAGTTAGACTGAGCTGGAGGTTCGTTTTCTAAGCGGCAGCGCCTTGGCAGCTATAGCTAGTTTAGTGGCATAAAAAAACAGAGTGGCGTTTTGGCACATGGGAGTGCACGCTCCTGATTTTTAATATGTGTTTTAAACATATTTTGAAATGTCAAAAAATTTCAAACAAAAATTTGGTACGTACATCTTAATATTGTACATGCTCACAACATTGTATTGTGAAAAACCGATAAATTATGTGTCGTATGTGAAAAAGACAAATTCTGGTCTTAGAAAAAATGCTTTCACAAGACATCCTTTTGTCCCTTTTACACAAGCCACAAAAATTATTGGTTTCTCCCAAACTTGACGTGCACACAAATAATGTCGAGATGTATACGCCAAATTATTTTAGGAATGTTTTCACACTTTGAAATATTTTTTCGCGTGCAGGAACGCGCGTTCCCGGGAGCACCAATGGATTTCCACATTACGAATTCCTTTTCTTTGCTATACGCTTATTGTGAGAACGCAATGAGCTGTCCTTCTTGAGCGGGACTGTGTTTGAGTGTTGCGTTGGATGATAATGGTGGGCCCCAAATTTACATCTTTGAATAAGAATGGTGGCCCGTAACCCATCGCTATAGGAAAGCCTCATAGGTCACATAAGATCGGATGTCAGAAAAAGTGATGCCTCATAGGCCACGTAGGATTAGATGTCAGAAAAAGTAGGTTCGAGTAGAGCAGTGGGATCCTCTGCAGAAGATGGGTGCTTGAAAAGAAAAAGTGTGATCCGATGCATAAAGCTAAAAATGTTGAAGTGAAAAATAGGGACACATGTGTGATGGGAATCTTTATTTTCTATTCTTTGATGAGATCCACTGGTGATAGCTTGTATTGAGAAGAAAAAAATCAATATAGATGGCTCAAGTTACATTTTATCATGAAGCATTTGTATCCACATACTACCATTGTACATGGCCTAAACACCCTTGGTTACGTCAGAAGGGCACACGTGGGTGCATGTGCAAGCTCATAGCCTCATACGTACTATATACTACTCTGTACTAAAAACAAGTTTGAAATGAATGGAGCTTCGTTCGTACTTGGTCAAGTCAAGACAAATATTAGGAGTCTACCTTGGAGCAACCACTACCGCCAGTTTTCATTGGATCCGTATGAATAAATACAAAATGACTTGACCATTAGCCGTACTATCAATTGGAATAGTAGTTTTTAGAAGGTCGATGTTCAAATCTTTTAGAGGAAAAAGGGCTCACACCCCGGTTCCATTGCAATAACGAAACCACGAAACATTTGTTTTAGAGCTACAAGGCGCGCAGGGGGAATAAAACAGCAGAAAAGCTGCTCCAGCATGGAATCTCTAGACAGTCTACACTCCTGAAGGAGCAATAGAGCAAGAGAACGAAAGAAAAATATCTATTACATCACGCATCAGCGCAAGCTAAATTGGACATCGGAAAATTAAGCACCAGGTGCAACTTTTTAAACCCAGATCTTCAAAGCGAGATTCCAGTCCTGAAGCAAGGTCTTGTCCCTCCAGAGCATTGGTTCAGGCCTAGCCAGGGTCCGGCCACAGAAGAAGGGGCGGTGCTCGTGCCATTTGTTCCAGTTTTTGCACCAGGAGATGACATCTCCTCTTAGCGGGATCCGCACACCTGATCTCCCACAAGGTCAAAAAGGAAGTCGTCCTTTGCCACAGAATCTGCATTCCAAGTCAAGGCACATCATTAAAGCAAATATCGTTTCGATATCTCGAGAGAGCCCATAATGCAGCTGCATGAAGCATAAAATCCGCAGTTTTATTGCAATTTCTAGCCCACCAATCAAGAAGCCCATGTGAGTTAAGCTCAATGTCGTCCCCTAGGGAGCCAAAAAAACTCTCTCCAGAGTTCTCTCGAAACCACACAATCGAAAAAAATAGATGATTAACATATTCTAGTTCATTACAATAAAGACAGGTAGCATCTGCTACATGTTGTCTTTTCAGAAGATTGTCCCTAGTTAGTAGCTTGTTCTTAACTAGCAACCAAAGGAAAATCTGAATTTTTTGAGGGACATTAGCTTTCCAAATCATCATATTATTATCTGGAATCACTCTAAAATTCACAAAATTATAAAAGGATTTAGCTGTGTAAACCCCCTGGGGCTCCAAGTCCCAAATAATAGTATCATCACTATCATTCAAAACCAGATCCTTAACTACATTAAAAAGCTCATTCCAAGCAGCAAGCATGTCAGGCGAAAAGCACCTCCTAAAGTTGATTTTCAGGGTCGTGCCATCCCTGATCTCACTGATGGAGACATTAGTGGAATTAGCAATATTGTACAGCTCCCAATAACTGGTAGCAAGTGTAGTATTGCCAGTCCAACGATCTTCCCAAAATCTAACACTCTTGCCATTGCCCACCTTCCAGGAAAAGCCAACCTTGGCTGCTTTAATAGCCCAAAGTATTCCTTTCCAAAGAGGGGAGGCTCCAGTATTAGGACAAGCAAAAATGTTAGGACTACGAGTTCTGTATTTGGCATCAATAACTTGTTTCCAAATTGTACCATCATCATTAAAGTATCTCTTAGCCCAGGAGGCTAGCAGGCTAAGATTCATGTCAGCAATGTCAGGGATGCCCAAACCACCATATTGTTTCTTGAGGGAAACATTCCCCCAAGAAGCTAGATGGTATTTACGATGCCCTTCATAGTCATCCCAAAAACAGTGAGCAAGTTGGGAGTTAATCATTCTAGTGGCCCACTTAGGGAATTTAACAATTCCCATAAGATAACAAGGAATCCTAGATAGGCAAGATTGGACTAGGGTAAGCCTCTTACCAGAGGAAAGTAATCTACCCCTCCAACCAGCCCCTTTCTTAATGATTTTATCTACAGTAGGCTGTAGATCCTCTTTTCTAAGTTTGCTATAGTGGAGAGGAGCCCCTAAATATTTAATGGGGAAATCTCCAACCTTACAGCTAAGGACCTGAGCAAATATACTAGCTTCCTCTAGGTCAATGTTAATAGGGACCAAATCACATTTATGAAAATTAATCCTCATCCAAGATAATTGTTCAAAACAAGACACTAACCATTTAAGGTTTTTAGCATAAGATAAATTTTTACTCAAAAAGAGAAAGGTGTCATCAGCATATTGCATACTGATGATACCTGCAGGATTTGAGATGGGAAAAAGGCCTTCCAACCTGTTTTTTGTGGAGGCCTTAACCAAAATTCTAGTAAAAACATCAGCAACTAGATTGAAAAGGAGAGGGGAGAACGGGTCTCCTTGCCTGGCACCTTTGCCAGGGACAAAGAACTCACTGTTTTTGTCATTAACTCTAACACCAACAGAGCCCTTAAAGATGAGAGATTCTACTTTACTCATCCACTTATTACTAAAGCCTCTCCTCCTCATCATGTCTATTAAGAATTCTCTATTGATCATGTCATAAGCTTTTTCATAATCTAGTTTAAACACAAAACCAGATTGTTTGCTAGAGTGTACAGAATGAATAATTTCATGAGCTGTAATAATACTCTCAGCAATAAATCTTCCCTTAATGAAAGCTGTCTGGTTTAGTGCTATTAGATCATTACAAATAGGGCCAAATTTAGTAGTGGCACACTTTGCAAAGATTTTGAAACTACAATTAATCATGGCAAGAGGTCTAAATTTCTCCATTCTTATAGCCTCATTCTCCTTAGGGATTAGGGTTAGCAGGGAGAAGTTAAGCCTATACAGGTCTAATTCTCCTTTCTCCCAATCTCTGAATAAAGCAAACATGTCACCTTTAATAAGGTCCCAAAATTGCTGATAAAATAAAAAGGAAAGCCATCAGGGCCAGGCTCTCCTTCAGCATAAGAGATGAATACAACATCCTTTATTTCCTTCTCAGTAAAAGCAACATCTAAAATGTTGTTATGAGCTTCAGAGACTAATTCGGCTTCACTCCAAAAGTCATCTTTCAGAGTGATATCAATTTTATCTACGAAGCCAAACAACTTTTTATAATAATTAACAACAGTATTCATGATATCTTCAGGGTCAGTAACAGTACCTTCATCATTTTCCAGCATAAGAATCTACTTCTTCCTCCTTTTTTGGCTTGTCACAGCTTTGAAATATCCAGTATTAAGGTCACCTTCTAGAATCTCCCCCTCCGTAGACCTCTGCCTAGCTTTGATCTCTTCTTTCTTCCATATATCATTCAGCTCAACTGCAATAGTTTTGATTCTCTACTTAGTATTAGGTGAGGGAGGGTGAGACTCGGAAAAAATGTCTAGGCAGTTGTATTCAGCTATGAAGGTCTGCTTGTGCCTGTTTTGTTATGCAACATTTAGTATTTAAGGCTTTATAGACTATCTCATAATTAGCACACCAACCTTTAATAGATTCACTAGTATTTCTAATATTGAACTGCCAAATATCAATAGCTTTAGTTAAGCAACATTTAGTATTTAAGGCTTTATAGACTATCTCCCTAAAGCCTTCTACTTCAAGAAACCATTTCTCAAATCGAAAAACCTTCTCTTTAGGAATGGAGAAAGCACAAGTATTCAACACCAAAGGGGTGTGATCACTCCCTACCCTAGGTAGGGCTCTAAAATGAACATTAGGAAAAGAGGCAGCCCAGTTAGTGGACATAAATACCCTATCTATAGTGGCCATCACCAAGGACTCTTGGTTATTGCCCCAGGTGTATTTTCTGCCATTAATTTTCAGCTCTAGCAGAAAAAATTCGTTGATCCAGTCATTAAATAGATCTTCCCAGTGCTGGTTAATTAGACCAGTGATTTTGTCACTAGCCTCTCTAATTAAATTGAAATCACCACCTACCAGAGTTGGAGCAGTCCAGCCAGTAAGCAAGTTGTGCAACTCATTAATAAAGTCCAGTTTATATTGATCATAAGCAGGACCATAAATGGAGATCAGTCTCCAAGAAGGTCCATCTTGTTTGTTATTAAGCAAACAAGAGACACTGTAAGTGTGTATGTCACAGCAAACAATATCAAAAAGATCTCCCCTAAACCCTACCAGAATGCCTCCACCATTGTTATTAGCCGGGAGCCATTTCCAGGTGAAGCAGGATCTAACATCAAAGACTTCCAACTGAAGAGGGGTGAATTCTTCTTTCTTAGATTCTGAAATACTAATAAAATCAGGTTTATGAGCTATAATAAGCTCCTTCAACTTGTTGCATTTGCTGGGCCCATTCAGGCCTCTAATGTTCCAAAATAGGCCAATCATTTAACAATAAAATCAAGTTTTCATCTACTCCTACCAGAATTAGAAAATTTGACCTCAATCTAGGGGGAATCTGGCTCTGGGTCCAAATTCATATGTGGGTCATCACCAGATTCAACCCGAGCCCCTAGACTTGTGGTTAAAACATTAAATTCTTCACCAGAAATATCTATATTGGCTAGAAGAAAAACTTCAGGGCTATCTTGATTAAATTTATCAAGTCTCTAAAGTTCAATGTTCTTAATCACAACAATATTCTTATTAATATTGCACCCACTAGAACTCAAGTTAATACCTAAGCAATCAATAGTGGAGATAAGAGCATCATCATCCAGACAAGCAAAAGAATTTTGAGTGCCTTTTTTGTTTACCTTTTTTGGCACCTCCAGATTTTTCATTTGTTTCAACTCTTGAGCTTTCTGCAGAGTAGGTCTCCCATCCTTCTTATTTCTAGTGCTGGCCCTAGTAGCAACAACAGGGCTCCACTTTTTGTTTTTGTCAGCCATGCTTTGAGAAAGGGTGTGAGATTGGGTAATAATAACATCCTCAAATTTCTCCAGAAGGGGACCTCCCATGTTTTCTATTGGCTTCTTTTTGACAACGTCCAGATAGCTTTTGGTCATTGGGGCCCCTTGAACTTTAGAGAAGGCAGAAGCTTCAATATTGCTCTCAGGGACAGTGGTGCATCATTTTTGCACAGACTTTGTACCTTTCGAACCAGTACCAGCAGCAGCATCCTTGTTGTTGGTGGTGTTACTAGTGCCAATGTTCATATCCTCTCCTAATAGGTCATCATTCCTGGAATCAAAATCTTCCTCTTCTTGTTTCTTTTTGTTAGCATCATCATCATCAGAACCATCAGGTCCAGATGGCTTGTCTGAGGTGGTCCCAATATCAGCATCTCTCTCGACAGTAAATTTGAGCAAATACAGTTCATGATTGATCTCTACAATTCTGTCTCTGGGTATCTTGCTAGTGTCTCTAACAGCCACCAGGACGCTGACTTTCTCATAAAAACTTTTGAATATGGTGTGCCAGTCAACATTGACAAGCACACAAAGGGTTGTGCCTACTTGAGCAATAGTGGACCAAGAGAGCCATTTTGGTGGAAGCCCCTCAATGACAATCCAAGTTTCTGCCAGGCTATCATAGACAGGGTGTTCTCCATTCCAATCAGCAAATGAGATTGTCACTCCTTTCTTATTTAGATTAACAGAGGGGTATTCCACCAAGTCCTTGATCTTTTTGTTAGGAGGGAATCTGACAATGTACTTGTTTTTGTCATAAGGTCTGATCTGTCAAGGCCAGTTAGTCTTCCACATATCAGAGAAGTGCTGTCCTAGCTCCTTACCATAGATATCAACCTTTTCCACAAGAAATGGACCCACATTGCCAAAATTAAGCCACTCATAGTCTTCTGTACCACTAGTTTCAATGTGAAAAAAACCAAGTCCAGTGTTTGCACTTCCCCAATACATAGCTGCATGATAAGCTTTGTACCAGATGGGGCAAGCATCCATATGGTGTCCAGGGGTCTTGCACATGAAACAAACCTTAGGAATGGAGAACATGCCCACAAAATGACCAGGTAGGCCACAGTTATAGCAGATAGCTCCACTGTATTTTGGGTCCACAGTGAAAGGAGGATCATCTCCATGCATAGAGGCACTCTGAGCTTGAGCAACATCACTCTGATTTTTATTTTTCTTCTTCTTGTTCTTGTTGTGACCAGCCTAAGTTTGATCACCCCCCACTGATGAACTCCCACCACTATATTGAACTGTCTGTGCTGGCTGCATAGTCTGATTTGTTGAATTGAATTGCTATTGGAACCCTGGGCAGCTGGCATGTACTGATACTAGAAATTGGGGTGTTGGGGCCATTGTGGAATTTGCTGCAAATGAGGGTTCCACCCACCTTGATATCCATACATGGGGTTTGGCTACATCATAGCAGGAGCGGCACCCACCAGAAACAATGGCGGTTTTGCAAAAATAGACATAGGCGGGGGTTGAGGTTGAGGAGCCTATGGAGCTTGTGGAACCTGGGGAGGGGGCAGAGCAGTCACCGCTTGACGTCCCTCTACAGTTGGAGCAGGAGAACGGCCTGGGTTACGCCCTGTGCCACCACCACACCTTCCTCCTCCTCTACCACCTGCATCTCTACCACCACCCGCCATTGAATTGACCACTGAAGCATAGGGGATCTTGCCCGTCTTCCTCGACCAGTGATCACGGGAGAAACTAAAGAACTTTGGGATAGGAAGGTGCTTGGAATCACGCACTGCAATAGGAAAGCAGTGCGCAACCGAAAAATCTCCTGAGGAAAACTTGTCTTTCCTAATCCAGGCCAGATTGGATCTGGGTCTCGGACGAACCCTAGCTAGATCTCTCTCAGTTGCCCCAACCCATAGGTCACAGGAAGCACTGGAAGACGAATTTTGAGAAGGTGCCACTGCTTTAGTGGAGTAGCATTCGTCTCTCTCTTCTCACCATCCACCTGGCTGGTTTCCACCTTTTCTGCCTTGGCCACTAACCAATGGGGCTTTTCCGATTCAGATTCTTCCAGGGGCCCGAGTCCACACTCTCCTTCAGGCTGAAGATCACCGACGGCGGCGAGGTCGATCTCCTCGAGCGTGAGTTGCTGCTCCGACTAGATCTAGAACTCACTGAAGCTGACAAAGAGAATCCATCCTCCGAACTTGAGATTTGAGAAGTTACCTGACGACCTCTCCTCAATCTCGACTGGGCGCAGGCATCAGGGATGAGAGCTGCAGAGGTGCACCTGACGACAACACCCCCAGCAAGCACTCCCACCTCAGCGCCATCGGGGATCCTCGGATTTCGCCTCCGCCCTCGCCCACAGAACGAACTCGGCCGACGGTGAGTGGGGGAAAGCGGGCATCCTTGCCCTTTCCTCCACCATGGCCTCCTCAAAAATCCTCCGCGCCAGCATCCTCTGCTCCAAATCTGACCTCCTCTGGCAAGTCTCTGCATATTTCAGCGCCGCGGCTCTCGTGCTCGGGTCTCTCGCCGCCGGGACCACCTGGTCTGCCGCCTTCCAATCTCGCACGCACCGGATCCACGCCACGGTGGCGTTGGGAATCATGGTCGCCCGCTCCGTCCATCCCCGAGCCCCGGTCACCATGAGTACCCCTTGCGGAACTGGTGAGATCAATCTCAGCATCTCCGAGAAGGCTTCGTAAATGTGCGGGGGCAATCGAGGGGGGGAAGGGGTATGGATGCGCTCGCGGTCCTCGCCAGTGAGGCGGCATGCCGTGAGGTTGGGGCGGAGAGATCTGCGGCGGTGGTGGCAACGGCGTGCCGGAGGCGTGGAGTCGTCGTGGTAGCGAGCGAGGGGAGCGTTTTCATCCGTCCTTGTTTTATTTAGGTCCTTGATGAATGTTAACAGCTAAAGATTCTGTTCCAATCTTTAGATCAATCTCTTGGATTCTAATAATCCAAATGATATTTGACTGTCTAATTGTACTGCTTGGTGATATTACGCACTGTTCTCCTATCAGTAATGTGGTACATGCGTCTATGTGGTTGCTTTCAAGTTATTAAATTTTGTAGTGCAAATCCAATGTAGACAACATGGGGTTATGGTCGCAGTGGAAGGAGATCGAGGTTTGACTAGGTGTCAACATGGCACCGATAGGGTATGGGTATTGCGTGCCCAAACCCGCACCCGTCTCAATTATTTTCGTCCAAACCGGTACCCGTATCCGCACCCCGGGTTTCAAATTGTTTTCATACCCGTACCCGGCCGAGTACGGGTAATACCCGTGGATAAAAATACCCACCTCGGCATTTATATTACAACATGTTTAAAATTTACAAAAAAAATCATCAAGACATTCAAACAATCCATTCATAGATCGTACGCATTCATAGACCAATCATTAACACATCCATGCATCATAGAAATTCAAAAAAGTCTCAAGTGTGGAGTGCAAAATTATTGACCAAACTAGACGCTTCTCATTCTTTGCCCTTTTCATTGGCGAAGCACATGCGTTCCTCGTAGGAGTAGCCGGACCTTGCATAGGGAAGCCGTGACCAGGACCATGCCCCACCTTGTAGTCGTTGTGGCACCCAAGCATTTTTCCTTTTGAAGGTGGATGGTAGCGCGAGGATGGAGACGACAACAAATCTACTTGACAAGTTCTACTTAGCGCCTGGTAGCTTAGGGGTTTTTCTTAATACAATCAATGAAACATGGGACCTACTTGACATGGTGTGCTAGTATACGGGTTTGTGGGTATGGGTATTGCCTTCCCGTACCCGTACCCGCCATACCCGATGGGTACAATTTTTTTCCTATTTAGAAACCGATGGGTATTTTTATTTCCCATACCCTTACCCTAATAGGGGTTTTACCCGTCGGGTTTGCGAGTAGCGGGTACCCATTGCCATGTTGAACTAGGTGTGGTGTGGCTTGGTCCATTTCGGCCCAAGAGAAAAAATCAGAGCCGAAACAGAGAAAAACAAAAAATTGCCTACGTGGCATGCCAAATCAACATTAAATTAGGGAGGAAATAAATTGGATCAATTCTGTTAAAGAGGGTAAAATGTAGCACAAAGGTTATCAGTGTGGGTATATATTGAGAATTTTATGAAAAATAGGTAAATATTACAGACGTGAAACATGGGAGTAAAAAGTGGAATTTACTCTTGTACTTGTAACATCGTGGAGTAATTCACTTCTTGTACTCCCTCCATTCCCTTTAAAAGATCACTACCAAACATACATTTTGCATCAATACAAGACCACCAACAGTAACCGAGGCAAAAATTAATGATTCTTTCTTATACTAGCTGTAGACAGAGGATTTGCAATATGAGGTATTGATTCGGGTGCTGGTGCACGCATATATCGTAAAAGGGAAGACCTCTACCTCAGCTATTCAAGACTAGGAGATGGGCCACAACTCCAATACACGTGCAATATAAAATACAAAATACATACTCAACATCCCCACAGTCGAAGCGTCATTGGAGACACAAAGACTGGACCGAAACTCCTCGAAGACGGGAGTTGGCAATCCCTTAGTCATCACATCACCAAACTGTTGTGTCGTCGGCATGTGAAGAACCCGAACACGGCCAAGGGCAACCTGCTCACGCACGAAGTGAATATCGAGCTCAATATGCTTCGTCCGTTGATGGTGCACCAGGTTGGCGGAGAGGTAGACCGCACTGACGTTATCGCAGTAGACAAGAGTAGCCTTGTGAACATCACAATGCAACTCCTGGAGCAGCTGACGTATCCAAGAGCATTCGGCCACGACATTGGCCACGATGCGATACTCTGCCTCGACGCTGGAGCGGGAGACCGTGGGCTGCCGCTTCGATGACCAAGAGATCGACGAGGGCCCAAGGTAGACGCAGTAGCCTGACGTAGAGCGGCGCGTGGTGGGGCAGCCAGCCCAGTCGGCATCCGAGTAAGCCACGAGGTTGGTGAGGCGAAGGCCGTCAGGGTGAGTCCCAAGGACATGGTGCCGTGTATGTAACAGAGAATACGCTTCACCATGGTCTAGTGAGAGTCACGCGGGCAATGCATGTGGAGGCACACCTGCTGAACAGCACACTGCAGGTCGGGTCAAGTTCGCGTCAAGTACTATAAAGCACCAACAATAGAGCGATAAAACGCTCCATCGGACGCGAGAGACCCCTCCGCAGCAGAGATTTTTGCCTTTGTTTCGACGGGCGTGGGCGCCGGCTTGCAGTTAAGCATACCGGCACGCTCCAGGAGCTCGTGGGCATACTTTTGCTGGTGCAGAAAGAAGCCATCAGCCTGACGGATCACCTTAATGCTGAGAAAGTAGTGCAGGGGCCCCAAGTCCTTGAGGGCGAACTCATCACGAAGATGAGCACTCAGCCGCTGAAGGAGACCGGGGGCGGACGCCGTGAGGATGATGTCGTCGACGTAGAGCAGTAGATAGGCAGTGTCAGCTCCCTGATGATACATGAAGAGTGAGACATCGGAGCGAGTGGACTGAAAGCTCAGAGACTGCAGGAAGGCTGCGATACGCTGGTACCAAGCCCGAGGCGCCTGCTTAGAGAGAACGGGAGAGCAAGCACACGAAGTCAGGGTGCTCGGCATCGACGAAGCCGGTAGGCTGCTCACAGAACACCTGCTCGACGAGATGGCCGTGCAAGAAGGCGTTGGAGACGTCCAATTGATGCACAAGCCAGGCACGCGAGACCGCCAGCTGGAGGATGGCGCGGATCGTGCCCGGTTTCACAACCAGGGTGAAGGTGTCAGTGAAGTCCATGCCCGCGCGCTGCCGAAAACCAAGAACTACCCATTGAGCCTTGTAGCGCTCGAGTGAACCGTCTGGGCGAGTCTTGTGGCGAAACACCCACTTGCCAGAGATGATGTTGGCTTGGGATGGGGGGGGGGTCACGGAACAAGCTTCCACGTGCGGTTGCGCTGTAGGGCGTCGAACTCCTCCTGCATCGCAGCCAGCCAATGGGGATCCCGAAGGGCAGCACGAGCGGAGGTGGGGATAGGTGATGGCGTCGATGTCAAGGCAGCTCACACATACTCGTCGGAAGAGTAGCGCATGCTCGGCCGATGCACTCCTGCACGGGTACGGGTAGTCATGCCGAGCGGCGGAGCAACCGGCCCGGCGATTGCTGCAGGGGCCGCGGCAGCAGGGGCCATAGCGGCGGCAGGGGCCACGGCCACAACGGGTGCACCCGCGGCGGCAGGGGCCATGACGTCAGGGGCCGTGGCGGCGACATTGCTAGCCGAGCCAGCGGCGGAGGAGGTGACGGGCAAGGTTGAGGTCGAGCCCGTCGCAAGGGTGGCGGCGCCAACCGGGGTGGCGGGCAGTGTGCCCACCGGCTCGACCTCGTAGGAGGGAGCCGGGGACTCGAGGGCCCGGTCAGACTCAACCTCAGGGGAGGGAGTCGAGAACCCGGGAGGGGGCGGCCGTAGGCGCCGGGCCCGGGGAGGGGGGGGCGCAGGGGGTGGCCGCCATGCATCGCTCCAGGTAGGTGTCGCGGGGGCCGGCGCCAAAGAATCCGTGTCCGGAGGAACCTGAAAAAATGGGAACACCGTCTCGACAAAGTACACGTGCCTCGAGGTGTAACACGATGAGTGACAGGATCATAGCACCGGTAACCTTTGGTGTTCGGAGGGTAGCCATGGAAAACACATGGGATGGATCGGGGTGCGATCTTGTGTGGCGTGGTGGACGCAGTGCTAGGATAAGAGAGACACCCAAAGATGTGGAGACCATCATAGGACGGTGGTGTACCGAAGAGAAGGTGGTGAAGGGCGTAGTTCCACCGAGGATGACACAGACGAATATTAACTAAAAGAGTGGTGGTGGAGAGAGCATCAGGCCAGAAACGAGCGGGCACGTTAGCGTGAAAGAGCAATGTGTGAACACAGTCATTAAGAGTGCGGAGAATGTGCTCGGTGCGACCGTTCTGCTGTGAGGTGTAGGGGCAAGTCAGGCGGAATATGGTGCCATGAGAGGCGAGAAGTGAGCGAAGAGCGACGTTGTCAAACTCTTTTCCGTTATTAGTTTGGAGTGCAAGTATGGGGCGACCGAACTGAGTGGTGACATAGGAATAAAAGGCGATGAGTGTGGCTAAAGAATCGGATTTACGACGAAGGGGAAATGTCCACACATAATGAGAATAATCATCTAAAATCAGTAAATAGTATAGATAGACCGTGTTACTCGCAACGGGAGACGTCCAAACATCACTATGAATCAACTGAAACGGAAAAGTGGAAACTGAAGTAGACACACTAAAGAGAAGACGAACATGCTTGCCCAAACGACAAGCCCCACAAGTATGCTTGTCGGGCTTATTACATGAGAAAGAAAAACTCCTAATAATCTGAAGCAAAACAACGAGGTTGGGGTGGCCCAAGCGAGCATGCCAAAGGTCGACGCCGGCGAAGAGGGCAACGGGTGTGGAAGTGGAGCTGCCAGCGTGCACGGGATAAAGCTCGTCAGGGCTATCACATCGGTGAAGCACCATCCGGGTACGGGCGTCCTTCACAGAAAAACCAACGCCGTCAAATTCAACAGTAAGAGGATTCTCACGAGTAAGACGACGAATGGAGACTAAGCTTGTAACTAAGTCAGGTGAAACAAGGACATTAGACACAGTGATAGGTGTGGAATTAGAAGGAAAACTAGTGCTACCGACATGGGTGATAGGTAAAGAGGAACCATTGCCAACTGTGATACGAGTAGGAGTGTAAACTAGAGTGGAAGAAGATAGTTTACTGGGATCAGCTGTCATGTGCGCAGTAGCACCTGAGTCCATGTACCAGTCGCCTCCACTACCATAGTTGCTCGGCGATGGTGCCGAGTGTAGGGCAGCCAGGAGGGCTGGGTCCCACCGTGCAGGTGCTGGCAGCGGTAGCTGGCCTTCATAGGGCGGCGCCTGGGCTGGCGCGCCATAGCCACCGAGGGGTGGCGGCGCGAGCGGGGCACTGTAGGGATGGAAGGGGCGCCGACGACGGCCTAGTGGCCCGCTGGACGGGGGCGAAGGAGACCCGGTGTAGGAGCCCGCGGGATGGGTGTGTGATAGGCATGGACGATGCCCGTCCATGGTTTCTGCCCGGCAGCCCAAGGTGGAGGCGGCTGCTGATAGGTCTTCCACGCGTAGTATGACGTGCTGGAGCTGTCGAGATAGATAGGGACCCGAGCCTCAATGTTGAGGTCACGGATGGCGGCGGCGGAGGGCTCGGGACCAGCGAACGGGTTGGACAAGTGGGTGGTGGAGGAGCCGGGAGACGAGGGCCACGACATGGCGGCGACGTGCGGGGTAGCGGCTAGGGTTTGGGTTGTGAGGGGGAGGTGGCAGCAACGGCGGGCGCGGTTGCAGCGAGAGGAGGGCGCAGCTGCTGGCTAAAGGGAGCAACGATGCAGGATGGAGGGCGCGGCTGGCTAGGGGGAGCAGTGGCGCGGGCGCAACAGGGGACGGCGGCGACGCACAGAAGATGGCGCGGCGGCGGCACGGGTTGCGCAGGGCACTAGCGGCGGCGGCGCGGGATAGGGGCAAGGCGGCGGCAGGTGCGGTGGTGAGGTGCGGCGGCGGCGCGGGATGTCGGCTACCCTAGGGTTAGACCGAAAAGGATGATACCATGTAGATAGATGATTTGCAATACGATGCATTGATTGAGGTGCTGATGTACGCATATATAATACAAGGGAAGGTCTCTACCTCAACTATACAAGACTAGGAGGTGTGCTACAACTCCAATACACGTGTAATACAAAATACATACTCAACACTAGCAACTTTTTAAACTTAGATGCATGTAGTCATAATGACACTCAGCTACTTACTTCCATTCAGTCGTTGCATGTTTGTGGCGTATTAATGATCCCGGTTAACAAAAAAATGGCTTCAATGCAGTCATTGAATTTTATCTTGGTACCTATAAACTGAGTTTGTGTCCTTGTATAAGAGAATGAAGGGAATATCTTTTTTGGCGCGTTGAACATTTGTAACCTGACCCCACAGAGAAGGCACAACACAACCACACCTTACCATAAATAGCTTGCCCCATCCATGTAAAGCTTGCGAGTTTCCTCCCGTAGCAAAGAACAAAGAGTATGTGGAAGGAGGCGGAGAGGAGAATGTCCTTGAGTAGCAACAATGGTACTCCTGATTAAGAATGGGATGTATCACTAATATGGGGCTAAGACTCCGATGGACACATCGTGCATGTAGCGACTGTTATCAGTAAGTGTAGGTATGAAATTTGAATGTGCACATTTGCTTGTGCAACTTGATCACAAGCAGCAGGTTGAGAACAAAGATTCATTGCTACTGGGAGTTATCCGTCTGCATATCTCTGTGGTCACGATATGGCATGTGATTGGCGTAGTCTAACCTATTACATAATAACAAGAATAAAAGAGACACGGGAGCATACAAATTTTTACATGGAAACTCTTGCGGGAGAAAATCATGGACGCACGAAGACGCAATCACTATGAGAAAGAGTATTACAAGCACAAGACGACAGACCGTCTGAGGTGCGACTACATGGGTATATATGAGGGCAATACATAAGAGTCTTTGTAGGGCAACTAAACGAGTTGTACTCGTATGTGTTGACGTCAACGCAAAAGCCCACACTCGTTGTACTACGTCTAGTCCAACATGGTATAATTTGGATCACAATTTAACAATCTCCACCTTGATCCAAATTCCCTCAAGTTGTCAAAGAAAGTAAATAACTCCATCCAAATCAGCATAAAAACACCTTGTGCGTCAAAGTCCATAGGACTAGTGGGAAATACCAACTAAGCCTGAGCAAAGCTCAAACTTATTGGTAGGAACTGACTTTGTCATCATATCAACAGGATTATCATGAGTACTTATCTTGCATACCTTCAAATTGCCTTCAACAACAACATCTCGAATATAATGAAATCTGACATCAATGTGCTGCATATATTTGGATTCTTTGTAAGATATATGGCATTTTGAATGTCAGAAAATATGGTAGGGCAAGATGAATCTCCACAAAGCTCAACGTACAAACCTCTCAACCAGATAGCTTCTTTGCATGCCTCAGAAATAGCCATATACTCGGCATCAGTAGTGGAACAAGCCACAATAGACTGTAAAGTTGCTCTCCAACTCACAGCACAACCACCAATGATGAAAACATAACCTGTGAGCGATCTTCTCTTATCCAAATCAGCAGCAAAATCAGAATCAACAAAAACAACAAGTCCATCTCTAGCTTTTTCAAACTGTAAATAAGCATTAGAAGTACCACGCAGGTATCTGAAAATCTACTGAACTGCTTTCCAATGCTCTTTTCTAGGATTAGCCATGTATCTAGTGACAACACTCAATGCATATGATAAATCCGGATGAGAACAAACCATGACATACATAAGTAAACCAACTGCACTCGAATAGGGAACTCTAGACATGTACTCAATATCTGCATCTGACTTAGGACATAAAGTTGATGATAATTTGAAGTGTGCAGCTAATGGAGTACTTACTAGCTTGGCATTATGCATATTAAAACGACGAAGAACTTTATCAATATATCCTCTCTGACTTAGATATACTTTTCCAGACGGTCTATCTCTGGATATTTCCATGCCAAGTATTTTCTTTGCCGCACCCAAATCCTTCATCTCAAATTCATTACTCAATTACTTTTTTAGTTCATCAATATCTGACATACTCTTTGCATCAATTAGCATATCATCAACATAAAGGAGCAAATAAATATTTGAACCATTGATAGTTTTCAAATAGACACAACTATCATAATTAGACCTTTTAAAACCTTGAGAGAGCATAAAGGTGTCAAATATCCTGTACCACTGTCTAGGGGATTGCTTCAATCCATAAAGAGATTTCTTTAACTTGCAGACAAGCTTTTGTTTTCCAGGACTTGAACCCGTGACCTCATGGTCACAAGGCAGTAGCTTTACCACTGCGCCAAGGCTCCACTTCATTTCTGTAACAGGCTGTTTCCATTATTGGAGTTCTTCTCCTTTGTCCTGCCACGAATAGATAATCCCTCAGCTTGGGATGAACTTGAACCATCATGAGGCACCATTAATTTCATCTTCTCCTTAGAGTTCAAAGCTTCATAAACTTCATTAAGTGTGAGGGTATCATGACTGTACAATATGGTGTCTCTAAAATTGATATAAGAACTTGGCCGTGAACAAAGTAACATTAAAGCGTTATCTTCCTCTTCATACTTAACCTCCATTGCAGCTAGATCAGATATGATCTCTTTAAATTCTGAAATATGATTCAAAACATTAGCTCCCTCGGGTAACCTGTGCAGGAATAATTTTTTGCTTCGGATGCATCTTGCTGGTGAGATCTTTAGTCATACAAATCCATTCCAGCTTTAACCATAGAGCGGCGGCAGTTTTCTCGCTCAAAACTTCTTGCAAAATATTATTACGCAAATGGAGTTGAATTTGTGACAAAGCCTTACAATCAATTCTTTTCTCCTCATCAGTCCAGTCTTGAATTTTGTTCTTCCCGAAACTATCCAATGCTTCATCATAGTTGGATTGTGCCAACAACGCCCACATCTTGACTTGTCATAGGGTAAACCTGGTGTCATGGTCCAGCAGTGGAGGATCGTACTTCATGAGTGCCATTAGTAGATAAATCTGTGCACAAAGTAGTACAAGCTGAAAGAAAAATTCTTGACAAAATTTAAATTACGCGGAGCAAAGAACTAGGAACAGTAGCACCTGGTAGCTCGGGTAATCGAAGACCAAAAGCTTGATCTATAGCTTGACGTGATAAATAGTAATAGTAGTCAAATCACGTAGTGGATCAGATATAAATTAAACTACTCCTTTTCTTCTGGCCGGCGAGCAGTAGTACTACTAGCTTTTGCTTTGGTAGATGACGTGGAGCGCACGAAGTCGACCGAATCTGCAGCAGCGTCGACTCGCCGGATGACTCGGTACTTGTAGCCTCTACGTAGATCAGCAGCCTCGGGTGCTAGCGACGATCGGGAAAATCGACTACGTATCAATCTCGGTTACGGCTGCGCGCACAAGGAAAATCCTATTGGTCACTCATGGAAATCAATCCGACGAATCGACGAATCGTTAGAGATGCATGCAGCGACGCACACGATGTAACCCTAATCTCTCATCTCAAATCTCGTATCTTGAAACTTGGCTCTGATACCACTTGTTAGATAATAACGAGAATAAAAGAGACACGAGAGCTCATAGATTTTTACGTGGAAACCCTTGCGGGAGAAAACCACGGACGCACGAAGGCGCAATCACTATGAGGAGGAGTATTATAAGCGCGAGACGACAGGTTATCTGAGGTGCGACTACATGGGGTATATATGAGCGCAATACATAAGAGTCCTTGTAGGGCAAGTAAATGAGTTGTACTCGTACGCGTCGACGTCAACGCAAAAGCCCACACCGGTTGTACTACGTCTTGTCCAACACGGTATAATTTGGATCACAATTTAACATAACCTCCGTCAAAACTAGACAAGTATGGGGAGGAGCCCCCATGGCTTTTAAATTAAGAGAGAAAAGTGTGAGACACACATTCAAACCGAGGTTCAAACCCGCACCAGCCAAGAAGCACAACTACGCTTTGTCCATGTGGCTATGAATTGATATTGTGTGGGTTTAATTGTTTTCCTTGGTCACAAAAGCAACATTCTTTGCGGCTGCCAATTTATTTTGTTAGATTATCTTTTTTTAGGATGACCCTCCTCCTTACTCCACCTGCATCACCGAATGCATCTTAAATGTCAAAGTCCCGTCCCCCCAACCAGCTAGACACTAGGATGGAAGCATCGTTAATTATCATGAGTCGTTTCTCCCACAGATTGCTACCAAACCTCAAGGGCTTCCCCATCCTATAGTTCGTTGATTTCCTTCTGGAACATGTAGAATCATGAAATAGCATTCATTAACGCGGATATGGAACATTCAAAGCAAATAAAATACCCATGTTCACTTTATTTACAACAAGCCATATATCATTTACAAAAAATGGTTTCTAAAGAGCTTACCTCACAGTGGGATGTGTTTGTAAGCTAAAATTACAAAGATGAGATAATATTATAAAATAAAGTTGATACAATAGCTTACCCATAGGACATGGAGTTTGTGAGCACGAGCTGACATCACTGGTAGAAAAAAGCCCTTTAGTCCCGGTTCGCAACAGCCTTTAGTCCCGGCTGTGCAACCGGGACTAAATAAGCGCGACTAAAGACCCCCCCCCTTTAGCCGCGGCTCTTACGGACCGCGACAAAAGTCTTTAGTCCCGGTTCTTGTGGCTAACCGCGACTAAAGGCCGCCACAGGTTTTTAAAAAAAAATTTGAAATTTTTTTTTGAAATTTTTTTATTTTCAAATTTCTGAATTATTTTAACCTCTAGTCTGTAATCACCACCCCTCATCACTTCTCAATTTATTCTTTTATCACCCCTCATCATTCCAAATCATCTAACTTCCCAACCGGTCACCCATCCCTCTCACTACTCCAGCCCAAGCACGCTTAACTTCCGGGTTCCATTCTCCCACGCTCCAAGTCTGCACTTGTTGTTTTCCTGACAATAATAAGATGTCAATCCTATTAACCTTCAGGAATTTTGCTTGAGCATGAAGTGACACATTTCACTGTTTGAGTTTGAAACTATTGTTTTAAAAAACAATAATTATTTAGTAACACTAATATTTCTTGAATAATTAGTTTGACCATTGTTTGACCACAGTTTGACCACAGTTGACCATAGTTTGACCAGATTTGACCAAAATTGAAATAATTAAAATAATTATAACTTTTTTTCTATTAGGTTTTTGAGGATTTTGAAAATGTTTAACGGGGTTCCCCCGGTTAAATTTGGATGTAACTTTTCGAGTAGATGATTTTTCATATAAAAAACTTTTTCATCCGAGTTAGTATGCAAAAGTTATGCCCATTTTTACAAATTTCAGAGAGATTTTGCAAATAAAGTCAAAATTCACATTTGCAAATTTTCCCAACAACTAGACCACATATCACATGAGAAACTTATTTTCTTTTTTTTTGACATTTCCATTATTTTCTTTTATTTTTTTTAAAACTGAAAAGGCGATCCACGGGGGGGGGGGGGGGGGGGTAGAGTTTGAAAATGGGACCTTTAGTACCGGTTCGTGGCACGAACCGGGACTAAAGGTCTCAACCCCATTAGTTCCGGTTCGTGCCACAAACCTGGACTAAAGGGGGGAGCTTTAGTCGCGGTTGGCCTGGCCAACCGCGACTAAAGGCCTTTGGGCACCTTTAGTCGCGGTTGGCCTGGCCAACCGCGACTAAAGCCCGCGAGCGCCCTGGGCCCAGGCATTTGGTCGCGGTTCGTCTGCCGAACCGCGACTAAAGACTTCATTAGTCGCGGTTCCTACAGTTTCGCGACTAATGGGGCTGGACGGAAGCCTCTTTTTCTACCAGTGCATGGGCCCTTTTGTAATAGTAAATTGCAAAAAAAATTAATATGATTTTTGGCAACAAACATTGATGTGTGTTTTACATGCATGCAATTTTTTGTGATGAAATGTCAATTGTGGAGGTCTAGGCAAATAAAACCCGATGTTCCAAAAAGACTGTCTTCAAAAGCATTTCAGAGCATTGATTTTGATATTTTTGCCGAGATCTCCATGTATGTTATTTCATCCCGCAAATTTGCACACATGTGAAAGACACATAAGTGTTTGTTGAATTTTTATATTCTTTTTTCTACTACTAAGGGTGCATGTGAGCACATGATCGCAAGAGGACTTATGCTTACCGACCAACATACTAACAATATACAACTAGGTAAGCTTGGATCACTAAAGTCCAAAT
Organism: Triticum monococcum; assembly: GCA_034509565.1. Taxonomy (NCBI): domain Eukaryota; kingdom Viridiplantae; phylum Streptophyta; class Magnoliopsida; order Poales; family Poaceae; genus Triticum; species Triticum monococcum. The sequence goes on along the minus strand of CM067841.1, from coordinate 563,761,065 downwards.
AGTTGTACGTCCATAAAAAAACTTTCACAAACTCATGACTTCTTCACATATGTGAAAGTGCATAAATAATAACCAAAAAACCGAGCATGGATAACACACCACATTAAACAACACAAGAACAATGGGTGAGCAACATGACAAGTCGCGAGCAAGAGGATAAATTATACTCCCTCATTCCCAAAACATAAGGCGCAATTGACTTTTTATGGTCTTTGATGCACGAATTTGATCACTAATATATATCAAAGTATATGGATTCAACATGTATAAATGGCATCATCATATTTGTCTTGCAAAACAATTTTATTTCATATGTATGTATACTAATTTTATGGACATACAATGCATGAAAAGCATAGTCAAAGTTATGCAACGAAGACCAGAAAAGTCAAACCACACCTTATATTTTGGGGGAGGGAGTACTAATGTTTCGGCATCAAGAGATGTTTGCTGGGAATTCAACTTATTGAATAGTGGATCAAGAAAGAGATAGGTACTCGAGTCCCCAGGGTTAGTATCCATAATGTAGGCCAAATAGCAATGCCTATTTATTTTTTGGTATTCAACATCCATTCTACCCATAGAGAGACTGGCTCTACATGAAGATCCTCATCAATCAGAATCTTGGATTTCAACAATCAAACTAATATTGGATTGTCATCTTGTAGTGGTGGTGATATTGGTTATGTATATATATTGCTCTCCTAACGATGATTCAACATCATGTGCCTATATTTCTTGGCTCCAAGTTATTTACTTTAGTTGTTCTATATGTTATACTCCCTTTCGAGTTTTCGGGAAAACACTTCGGGTTTTGTGATTAAAGCAAGTGAAGAATCCATTGGAAATTCCACATCCCGATAAAGTAGTACTAAACACATGTCGAGCAATGAACAAGTGCACTCACACCGGAAACCACATTATTCCTAAAGAAGACTCTTTGTATTAGCCCCACCTTGTGATATCTATAATCTGCCAAGCCTCTCAATCACACCATGTAAAGGCATCATATCATCATTGCTTCCATTAGTCATCTGCAACAAAAACTAAATGCTAGTCTTGATATTAACCTAAGTCATCCCCCAATCTTGTGCTATATACAATGGTTGAGTACATGCATGCATTTTGGGTATCGTGCTACCCCTGCTCCAACTACATCGCTAGAGGCATCTAAGATGAGAAAGTGCCACCCCCTCATTTCGTCCGACTCTAGTAAGGACACATTATTATTAATCTTGAGCGTGTCTCTAATACATCTCCAACATATCTCCTTTTCCTAACACTTTTCCTCTTGTTTTAGACTCTGTAACATCCCAAATTTTCAATTTGGAATGTTATACACTAGATCATCATGCATATCATATTTTCTTGCATTTTGCCGATCCTAGAAATTTCACGCAACTCAAGGACCCTCGGAGAGAGTTGGAGATTTCGTTATTTTCATATTTGAGTCTTCTCAAATTTTGAAAAGAGGATCATTGGTTTCGTCGGAGTCTTATTTGCCTTTTGTTTGGATAGGGAAAAATGCGTGTTTTCAAAGTTTGCATTTTAGGCCCGGAGAAAACTTCATTTTGTTCGACTCATTTTTAGGAGTCGGGGAAAATTTACTTTATTAGTTTTGGGGTCCGGTAGATTTGTTTTTCAGTTTTTTTTCTGAGCGCCGAACCGATTTAAAAAAAAGGAACCGCAGCTCCCCTAGGCCAAAGGCCCAGCAAGCCAGCCGGCTGGCCAGGCCAAGGCCAGTGCCGCGCCAGCGCCACGCGCGCGCACCAGGGAGCCGCCGCCGCCCTTTGTTGGATTCCTAGTAGGACTTTGTCCTACTTCGTTTTCTTTTCTAGATCTTTCCTTCCCTCTTTTTCTTTCCTAGTCCTACTCTTATTCCTTGATCCCTCCTCCAAGCAAACCCTCCCCTCCACAATATAAATACCCAAGCACCCCCCCTCTAAATCATCAAACCAAAGCCCCAAGCCTCCACCGCGCCCACACCCCGCGCCCCTCACCCGCGCCGCGCCGCCCCTTGTGCCCCGCGCCGCCGCCCATCACCACCACCGCCACCGCCGCACCTTGCCATCGCCGCGCCGCCTCCGCACCTTGCCGCCGCTGCCCCACGCCCACGCCATCGGAGCCCCTCGCCGGAGACCTCACCGGAGGTAGCCCCGCGCCGCATCTCTTCTTTTCATCGGATCATTTTCTTCTAATCGTTCTGATTTTTCTTTTCCGATTCGTTTTTCTCTCCGGTTCTTCGCGAAACCATTCCGGTTTTCTAGATCGGTTTTTCGTTCGGTTTTCTTCTCCGAAACCCTAGATCAGATTCGTTTTCTTTTCCGATTTAGTTGCCCGAGACCGTTCGCCGGACCGTTCGTCCTAATGAATGTGATCACCGGATTTCTTCTAGGTTAACGAACGTCCGTTCATTCAATCGTTTTTCTTTTTCCTTTCGTCGGGTTTATTCCGCGATCGCGATCTCAGATCCGATCTTCTTTCTAGTCTATCTTCTCGCTCGTTTATCGGAATCAGGTGATTCAAGCGCCTGGTGTTTTGTTTCGAAACCGCCGTTCCGACTAATCAACTTTAACTAAGTTTTGCTACTGTAAAATTTGACCTAGTTTCAACTTGCTAGAGCCGAGTTGTTTTCTGCCGTTTGTGTTCGGTTTCTTTGTCCGGTTTTTTCTTTCTTTGCAACCGGAGTTCTTAAGTTGAACTTTCTGGTTCGATCTCTTGTTCGAGTTTTACCTGTGCATTAGATAAGCACTTATTGTATGCTTGTTGTTTGTTTGCGATAGATTACCCGGATTGCGCCGCCTGTTACTTCGAATCTCTAGGACTCGCAGATCATCAGCAAGGCAAGTAACACTTTGATCATACCTTTTCTACAACCCAGTTTTATTGCATTAGATCCATCCTCACACATTGCATGATTAGGATCTAATTAAATTGTGGGATGAGAAGTAGATGAGGTAGTACCTATTACCTGTTATTATGAAACCTTTGGGAGTTACTTCTACGTTTGCTTATTATGCCATGCTATGCTAGTAGACGTGGATTGGGTGAGTGATATCCATGACAGATGTGAGATTGATAATTTTAATGGTTTATCTAAGGTGGAAACTTAAACACACATCTGGGTGGATTGAGGCACCTGATGTCTATCAGGACTTGCCTGTTTTTATTTTGGACCACCACCCAGGCTCAAAGGGATCATAAGATCTTTCATGCTAAATACTTACGTGTGCAGCCACAAGCCATTATGGGCTCTGGCATAGTTGACTAAGTCGTGCGAACTCTTATAGGGGCAGACTAGCAGATGTAGGGGATGTAGGTGGTACGGTCTACTCCATCGTAAGGTGCTAGCACTTCTGAAAGACTGTGTCTTGGTCATCCGTTTCTCAAACACCAGTAGTGCGAGAAAACCAACGGAGGCGATCGAGTCTTGTGGGGAAGAGTGCGCAAACCTCTGCAGAGTGTAACAAACTAATCATGATTAGCCGTGTCCCCGGTTATGGACAATCTTGAGTATCTAGTACTTGAATATCATGTGAATCTCATCATGTTACTTCTAAATTAATATTGTTGGGTTTTTAATGATTATTTTTAATTGGGATTGAGGATGCTGTCAACCATTCTCAATGTTTAACAACCACCATGATAGTTAAATAAATTTATTCCTTTGCAGTAGGGAAAAATTGGCTTTACGTAAAACAGTAACCATAGAGCTTTCCACCAGCCAAATATGCATATAGTATAGCTGTTTCATTCCATTACTCTCTATGTGTTACTTTGCCAGCATATTCCATGTGCTGACCCATTTCGGGCTACAACGTTAATGTTGCAGACTTTTCAGATGACGATTAAGGTGCTTTTAGGTCGTGGTTCTATACTCAGTGATGCCGTTGGAGTTGATGGACCCATTTATCTTCCAAGTCTTCCGCTGTTTTCGATATTAGATGGCCTTAAGCCATATTATTGTATTAAGTTCTCTTTTGAGACATCGTTGTAATAAGTGTGTGATTGCCACTCTGCTATAAATCCTTCGAAGTACCGTGTGGTGTCAGCATTACTGATCCAGGGATGACACCGGAGCACAGAGATCAGACTGTTTGAGGTTTGGTCGCTACAGAGATGGTATCAGAGCACATGCTGACTGTAGGACACGACCACTAAGTTAAAGCCATAGATCACTATTCTCTCCTCATTTTCTAACTCCTCATCTTTTCTATTCTTTAGGATGAAGGACGTGAAGATTAAGTACGCTCAACCAGATGAAGGCACACCTTTTGGATTTCACTTGAAGGAAGTCACCAAGTACCTAAACATTGGATTACCAAGTTTCACGGGAACCTTCAACGCCACTTTGCCTGAAGAGGAGCACTGGAAGATTCAAGCTCACGTTCCAGGAAGGACATTCGCGCAAATCACGAAGCCCATAGATAGTGTTTTAAATGCACCAACATGGAGTCTAGGAAAGAGCATGGCAGCCCATATCACCATAGGACGCATTGGAGAAGTTTATCAAGAAGACCTCAAGGACACTATCTACCAGATTTGCGGACGCCGAGATGAACAATGGGAGTTAATCATCACCAAGAAGGATAGATCCATTGCAACGTTCATCCAGGAGTTAAACCAGCACATTCGACGCCACGAGAACCAGATGTGCAATGATATGATGGAGTTCAAGAATGCGAAGACAAGGATCATCGAGCTAGAAGGAGAACTGAAGGCTACACGCAAGGACTACATGGACGAGATCGTAGCTCTAGCAAGACACAACGTTGATCTTAAGAAAGAGATTAAAGAACTCAAGAGGAAGTTAGCATCCAAGGAGGAAGACGAGTACGTCGCATGCCCGGATAACTACATCATCATCGACGACACCGATTCGGATCCAAGGGAACCCGACTTTGACGACGACGCTGGAGCGGACATCATGGAGTCTTCCGTTGGTTCAAATTTCTAGATGACCACCAAATATTAGTAGTATTTTCCCCCATGTAAACACTATAGTTCGAGCACTTTTGCGATAGCTAGATCGATTGTATGCCCTTGTTTGATTGAATGAAGTGATTTTGTGTGAATTTGCTCATGTGCATTGGGGTAGTGTTTTCTGTTTAGACCTCATTCTATTCTTATATCTCTTCTTTTCTAAACCCTCAGATGCCTCCGAGACGTGACAATGGATTCCCACCGGAGCTCACTCAGTTGATCCAACAACAGAATCAGTTGATGCAGATGTTAGTTCAGAACCAGCAGAACAACAACAACAACCCACCACCACCACCACCCCCTGTTGACCACTTAGCCTGTTTCCTTAGGCTAAATCCGCCGGTGTTTTCTAGTAGCACCGAGCCGATAGTAGCAGACGATTGGCTCCGCAAGATAGGAAGGGAGTTGACCACTGCAGGATGCACGGATGGTGAGAAAGTGAAGTTTGCCGCACATCAGCTTGACGGACCTGCGGCAGCATGGTGGGAGATTTTCATAGCCACTTTCCCAGTTGACACTGTCACATGGGATCAGTTCCAGCAAGCTTTCCGCACTGCACATGTTTCAGCAGGAGCTATGGCCATGAAGAAGCGTGAGTTTCGCAACTTACGCCAAGGAGGAAGGACAGTTGGCCAGTACGTTGACGACTTCAGTAAGTTAGCACGTTATGCCCCAGATGACGTTGCTATGGATGCAGCTAAGCAGGAGAAGTTTCTGGAAGGACTGAATGATGAGTTGAGTATGCAGTTGATGGTAGCAAGTTTCAGAAACTACCATGAGTTGGTAGATCGTGCCATCATGATTGAAGGGAAGCAATAGTAGATTGAGAACCGCAAGAGGAAGTATGGACAGGGGAAGTATAACCCTGGAGCCCAGCAAAAGCCCCGTTTTACCCCTAAATCGGGATTTCAGTTTCAGCATACCAATGGAGGAAGTAGCTCGCACAACCACAATGGCCACAAGAATGGTAATGGGAATGGAGGAAGCAACGGCCAGAACCGGACCACCCCATCAACCCCATCCAAGAGAGACCTGAGCCAAGTCACCTGTTTCAAGTGTTCCAAGACCGGACATTATGCCAATGAATGTCCTGAAGGCCAGAATGGAAATGGCAATGGAAGCTCAGGGAAGAAGCCGAACCCTTTCAATAGGGGACAGGTGAACCACGTTAGCGTGGAGGAGGTTGAAGATCAGCCTGATGCCGTGATCGGTAATTTTTTGGTTAAGTCATTTACCGCACTCGTTCTTTTTGATACTGGTGCATCGCATTCATACATATCAAGGGGATTTGTGGATAAATATAACCTGCCAACCCAAGCCCTTAGGTCACCCATGTTAGTAAGCTCACCAGGAGCGGAGTTTATGGCTAGACGATGGTGTGATCAGTTACCATTAAGGATTGGTAACTATGTTTTTCCCTCAGACCTAATAGTATTGGAATCTCAAGGATTGGATGTAATCCTCGGTATGGATTGGTTGTCAATGTATGGAGGAAACATCGATTGTGCTAGTAAGTCAATTTCGCTTACAACGCCAGAAGGAAGAAGGATCAAGTATGTATCCCGGCATGTGCCAAATAGGACACAAGTAAATTGCCTGACAGGAGTCGTGCAGGAGGAAGTACCAGTGGTGAAGGATTTTCCTGATGTATTTCCTGAAGAGTTGCCAGGCATGCCACCGGATAGAGACATTGTGTTTTTGATTGAGTTATTGCCAGGTACAGGCCCAATATCAAAGAGACCATACCGGATGCCAGCAAAGGATTTGATAGAAATTAAGAATCAGATTAAGGAGTTGTTGGAGAAAGGTTACATTCGCCCAAGTTCTTTGCCTTGGGGATCGCCCGTACTTCTAGTGGAGAAGAAGGATGGATCATTAAGGATGGTTGTTGATTACCGTGGATTGAATGAAGTAACCATCGAGAACAAGTACCCACTGCCAATGATTAATGATCTGTTTGATCGTTTGCAAGGAGCTAAAGTGTTTTCCAAGATCGATTTGCGATCAGGGTACCACCAGTTGAAGATTCGGGAACAGGATATTCCTAAGACAGCATTCACCACGAGATATGGACTGTATGAGCATACCGTTATCTCATTTGGATTGACTAACGCGCCTGCTTATTTTATGAACATGATGAACAAAGTGTTTATGGAGTTTCTGGATAAGTTCGTCGTAGTGTTCATTGATGATATCCTGGTTTATTCAAAGAATGAAGAAGAGCATAAGGAACATTTGCATTTGGTTTTGGAGAAGCTAAGGGAACATCAGTTATATGCCAAATGTGGCAAATGTGAGTTTTGGTTGAAGGAAGTAGGATTCCTCGGACACGTTATATTCGGAGAAGGGATAGCAGTTGCCCCGCAAAGGTTGAGACCGTAACCGAATGGGAAGCACCAACGACAGTTGGAGAGATCCGGAGTTTTCTTGGACTCGCAGGATGATACCGGAGATTCATTGGGAACTTTTCAAAGATTGCGAAGCCTATGACGGAGTTGTTGAAGAAGGATACCAAGTTCAATTGGACTGGGGAGTGTGAGGCTAGTTTCCAGGAGTTGAAGAAACGTTTGGTTACCTCACCAGTGTTGATTTTGCCAGATCAGACCAAGGACTACGAGGTATATTGCGACGCTTCACGTCGAGGACTTGGAGCAGTGCTTATGCAGGAAGGAAGAGTTGTTTCGTATGCTTCACGACAACTGAAGCCTCTTGAGTTGAATTACGCCACCCATGATTTGGAGTTAGCAGCCGTAGTGCATGCATTGAAGACATGGAGACATTTCCTCATTGGAAATCATTGTGAGGTGTACACAGATCACAAGAGTTTGAAGTACATTTTCACGCAGAAGGAGTTGAATCTCAGACAAAGGATATGGTTGGAGCTCATCAAGGATTATGATATGAGACTGCATTACCATCCCGGTAAAGTTAATGTAGTAGCTGAAGCATTGAGCCGCAAGAGCCATGTCAATACGTTAATGACGGGAAGTATACCAAAGGAGTTAGCAGAAAACCTTCGTGAACTAAGTTTAGAGATAGTTCCGAAAGGCTATGTGGCAGCATTGGAGATTCAGTCAACATTGATGGATAAAATCAGAGAAGCTCAGAAATCTGACAAGGAGATTGCTGCTATAAAGGAGAAACTAAGAAAAGGAAAAGCAAAAGGATTTCGTGAGGATGAGCACGATACCCTATGGTTTGAGGACCCTATTTATGTGCCAAATGACCCAGAGATCAGGAAGTTGATTTTGCAAGAGGCACATGATTCACCATATTCTATTCACCCAGGAAATACCAAGATGTATTTGGATTTGAAGGAGACATTCTGGTGGACTGGAATGAAGAAGGATATTGCCGCTTATGTAGTAGTTTGTGATGTATGCCATAGAGTAAAGGCAGAACATCAGAAGCCAGCCAGATTGTTGCAGCCATTGCCGATACCCGAATGGAAGTGGGATAAGATAGGCATGGATTTTATCACAGGATTACCCAGGACGAAGGCTGGATATGACTCGATATGGGTAGTAGTTGATCGTTTGACGAAGGTAGCACATTTCATCCCAGTCAAGACCACTTACACCAGTGCTAAGTTGGCAAAGATATACATGACTAGGATCATTTGTTTGCATGGAGTTCCAAGAGTATTGTATCAGATAGAGGAACCCAATTTACCTCAAAGTTTTGGAATCAGTTACATGAAACTTTGGGAACCAGGCTAGAGTTCAGCACCGCTTTTCATCCGCAGACAGATGGACAGACCGAGAGAGTCAATCAGATTTTGGAAGATATGTTGAGAGCTTGTGCACTAGATTATGGATCTAGTTGGGACGATAATTTGCCGTATGCGGAGTTTTCGTATAACAACAGTTACCAAACCAGTTTGAAGATGGCACCTTTCGAAGCTTTATACGGAAGGAGGTGCAGGACACGGTTGTCATGGGACGAAGTTGGAGACCGTCAATTGTTTGGACCAGATTTGATTAAGGAGTCTGAAAAGAAGGTTAAGTTGATTCACGATAGGCTCAAGGTAGCCCAGTCCAGGCAGAAGAGCTACGCAGATTCTAAATGCAAGGAGACAGTTTACGAAATCAGAGACAGAGTTTATCTTCGAGTATCCCCACTTCGAGGAGTTAAGCGCTTTGGAGTTAAGGGAAAGTTAGCACTGCGTTTCGTTGGACCGTATAAGATCTTGCAATGTATGGGAGAAGTCGCTTATAAGTTGGAATTACCAGAGGGACTGTCAGGAGTTCATGACGTATTCCATGTTTCTCAGCTGAAGAAATGTCACGCCGAAATGGCGGAGGTACCGTTAAGAGATACAGTACCGCTAGAAGCGATTCAGTTGTGTCGGTGTACTAAAGTAGGGGTACCTTAGTATCCCGAACTTGTGCACGGGCAGTCATAGCATCCCGCGGCAAGGCTTGCCGGGCGACCGCCAAGGTTCTCCATGGATCCTCCAAAGCCATTTAAGAACAAAGTATCCAAGGACAATACAAGACCCCGGCAAGAGGAGCTTGCCGGGAAGGCTAACCAAGGCCCGGTGAGCGACAAGCTCCCGGATGCGACAAGGCAACGACCGCGGCAAGGCACTTGTCGCGGCAAACCTCCATTCTGTACCTGCGCTCCAGCGCATCCACCAACGTGTCGCTCTGGGACCCTTCCAGGCGTACGTGGCGGAAGGCTGTGCAGCCAGAGGTACACGGTGGCAAGCGGCGATGACAAGATCGTCATCGTGGCAAGCAATGGCGTCCCTAGCGGTCCCTTTCTACACCGTCTAGGCAACATAGACAGGCATTTAATGCCTTTATCCCCTGCCGTCAGGGTTAGGTATGATACAACTGTAGTAGGCGGCGGTGCCAACCGCATGCCTTTTTACATTTTTACCCTCATCTACGTTGCCACCTGTCGGTGACCCCTTAGACATATAAAAGGAGGCCTATGTGCAACGTAGGGGGAGGTCGGACGATCATTCTCACGCTCGGTCTCGCTAGCCACTTGAGCGTACTGTAGCATTCATCGCTCCCGAGCAAGAACACAATACAAACCACAAACAGGAGTAGGGTTTTACGCATCCATGCGGCCCGAACCTGGGTAAACTGATCGCGTGCTCATGCGTTTCGCCTCTATCTGCTCTTCGTGCTCTCTCCGCCCCCTGCCGAACTGAAAGGGGCCTCGCTCCGTCGTGGTCCCATAGGTGTCCGAGGGATCAGTCACCCCCGACATCTTTGGCGCACCAGGTAGGGGCGCGTCGAGGCTGTGTGAACCTGATCCGGCATTCGCACAACCCAAATCTTCATCATCTTCATCAACATGCCGCCGAAGAAGAAGGCTTCGGAGGCAGCTGCTCCGTCTGCGCCGAGCCCACCATCGCCGGAGCGAACGGCTGGTGGAGTAGATGCCGGCGGAAGAACGGGCGCCGACAAGGGGGCTCATGGTGCTGCCAGGTCCAAGGACAAGACTGCACTGCACATCGGTGGTGCGGTCGGCTCCCACAACGACTGAGCGCACTCCAAGACCTCGGCGTCCGTACATGCACCACGCCCATCTCAGGAGGTGCGGGAACAGCAGCGTCATGGTACTCACGGTACCATACGCTTGCTAGGTCAAGATCAAGCTGGCGGATCCCGGAGTGCTCAAGACCAGCATGCACGCCAACATGCTGGCGCGAGCATGGCACGGTTGCTTGGACGGGATATTGCTCCTTCTAATGTAGTTAGAAGTCCGAGCATATCCCGTTCCTTGCACCGTTCGCCGCCGCCGCCCGCCACTCCGGCAGAAGCGTTGGCACGGTCCCAACTACTTCTAGATTACCCTCCAGCGCCAGACAAGATCGACGACTGGAGGGCCACCATTCAGAGCCTTATTGGCTTCGCCAACAGCGACAGTCCACGGGAGCCGAGTACTTTGCTGCCACGGCAAGTCAGCCAGGCGCAAGCCGGTGGCGACAAGACTGGCGGGGGTACAACCACTGTGCACTCTCCGCCCCGAAGGCCAAGATCGCCGACTCACCGGATCCACCTCGACAGCGACTCCACCGCGTCATCAGATCCGCGAGCTCGTCGCGATCAGCGCCAAGTTCTTCATGAACGACAGCAAGAAGACGCTCGAACACGCATCGAGCGCCGAAGAGAAGCGCGGCGTCAATCAGACCTGCGTGCTGGGCCCTCTGTCGATATGCATGTGCCAGGAGAACCAGGCGACTTGCCGTACGCGGTAGGTTGCCCTGCGTTTACCCGTGAGCTGCGGCAAGTCCAGTGGCCCAGCCAGAAGAATTTCAAGCCAGACGTACCAGATAAGTACGACGACAAGTCGCACCCGTCGGAGTTCCTCAGCATCTACACCATCGCGGTGCAAGCTGCCGGGGGGCGAGACGACAAGGTCCTTGCCAACTACTTCCCGCTGGTGCTCAAGCCCGACGTCAGGTCCTGGCTCATGCACTTGCCGGACAACTCCATATCCTCTTGGGCGGACTTGTGCCATCAGTTTGTCGGCGCCTTTATGGGCGGCCACAAACCCCATGGCCAAGAGAGTGACCTTCACCTGCTTGCCCAGAAGGAAGGAGAGCCCCTGCGCAAGTATATTCAGAGATTCAGCCATGTACAGCGCAACATCCCAGACATCCACCCTGCCGCGGTTATCAGCGCGTTCCATCAGAACGTGCGTAATCACAGGATGCGGGAGGAGATGGCGAGGAGCAGGATCAGAGACGCCAGCGAGCTGTACGCCCTGGCCGACAAGTGTGCACGCGCTGAAGAAGGGAGGAAACTCCCCGGAGAGAATGCTGGAGTAGGAGGATTTGACAGCAACGATGCTGCCCCGGCAAAGAAAAACTGGAGGCGCAACAGGAAGAAGAAAGGCAAAGAGGTACTAGTCGTTGAGCAGTCCGGCAATGACGGTGGCGCCAAGCAAGCCAAAGTTGTCAGCTCCGGCAAGGAGGTTGCCGCATGCACCAACTGCCAAGCTGTGGCGGCCGCCGACAAGCAGGACGGCTCTGACAAGCAATACTGCAAGATCCACCGCACCAAGGGCCATGACCTCCAGAGCTGCAAGAAGGTCGAGCAGCTTGTCCAGCAACAAAAAGCTGAGTACGAGCAGCGCGACAAGGAGAGAGCCCAAGAAGGCGGTGGAGAGGCCGGCAAGAAGCGCGCCGGCCGGGGAGGACGCCGCGGCAAGGCCAAGCAGCGGCAAGGAGACAGACCTCCCCGCGGCCGCGACAAGGATGAAGACGACAACGACGACGACGAAGACATGGATGATGTCGACACCAGTGAGCAGGAGTTCCAGAAAGCCACAGAGGTTTTGTGCGTTGACGGCGGTGCTTCTCTGCATACTTCACACCGCCAGCTCAAACAGTGGGCGCGGGAAGTTAATGCGGCAGAACCACCTGTCGAATTGCGCAAACTTCTGAAATGGTCCAGCACGCCTATCATCTTTACATTGAGGACCACCCTGATCGCATAACTGCGGTCGGGTGCTTGCCGCTGTTGGTTTCACCAACTATACGCAACCTCAAGGTCACTAAGATGTTAGTTGACGGTGGGGCCGGCTTAAATCTGATCTCCTCCGCCGTACTCCAGAAACTCCAGATCCCTGACAGCGAGCTCGAAGAGACCGGTACATTCCAAGGAATTAACCCGGGAAGGAGCAAGCCAAAAGGGAAGGTCACGTTGCCGGTAACATTTGGCAGCGAAATGAACTTCAGGACTGAGAGGGTCACTTTTGACGTTGCCGATTTCCCATTGCCTTACAATGGCATACTTGGCCGTCCAGCACTCGCCAAGTTCATGGCAGCCTCTCACTATGCATACAACTTGCTCAAGATGCCAGGCCCGATAAGCGTCATCTCTATCCCTGGAGACAAGAAGGATGCCCTTATCTGCGCTGACAAGATCTACCGGGAAGCAACAGCCGTGACAGATCGCAACACACTTGCCGCTGAAGCTCCCGGGGGGAAGAAGAAGAGCAAATCCGGCAAGAGCTCCGATGCCCACTCCGGCAAGCGCACCTCTTTGGAGTGCTGCGCTGCCGTCGAGGACGCACCATCGAGCTCCACCGGCAAGTGTAAGAAGGCTATGGCAGCTCCACCACATACCAAGAGGGTGTCCGCCAAGGAGGACGGCACTGGTGGTACCTTCACCATCAGTGCCACGCTTGACTCTAAATAGGAAAGCGCGCTCATTGCTTTCCTGCGGGCGAACGTCGATGTGTTCGCGTGGCAACCGTTTGACATCCCCGGTGTTCCCAGGAAAGTAATTGAGCACCATCTTGCCGTTTGTCCTCATGCACGGCCCATCAAGCAGAAGGTCAGGAAACAAGCAGTGGAGCGCCAAGAGTTCATAGCAGAAGAAATCGAGAAAGTGGAAGCAGCAGGCCTTGTCAGAGGAGTGCTCCATCCCACGTGGTTGGCCAATCCTGTAGTCGTGCGCAAGTCGAATGGAAAATGGAGGCTTTGTATTGACTTTACTGATGTTAATAAAGCTTGTCCCAAAGATCCATTTCCCTTGCCGCGCATTGACCAGATTGTTGACTCCACAGCCGGATGTGATTTTCTTTCATTTCTTGACGCATATTCAGGATACCATCAGATCTTCATGGCAGAAGAGGATGAGGAGAAAACCGCATTCGTTACACCATGTGGCACGTACTGTTTCATACGGATGCCTTTCGGATTAAAGAATGCTAGCTCAATATTTGCCAGAGTAGTCCATGTCACTCTGAAGCCGCAAATACACAGAAATGTGGAGGCCTATATGGATGATATAGTGGTCAAGAGCAAGGACAGGGCAACTCTGATCCAAGATTTAGAAGAGACTTTTGCAAATCTGCGCAAGATCAACCTCAAGCTCAACCCTGAGAAGTGTGTGTTTGGAGTCCCTTCCGGCAAGCTTCTCAGGTTCTTTGTGTCTCAGCGAGGAATTGAAGCCAATCCTGACAAGATCAAGGCCATCGAGCAGATCGAAGCACCGAAACGCGTCAAGGATGTACGGAAGCTTGCCGGTTGCGTGGCTGCTCTCAGCAGGTTTATCTCTCGGTCTGCTGAGCGCGCCCTGCCGTTTTTCAAAATTTTGAAAAAGGCAGGTCCAATGAAATGGACTCCGGAAGCGGAGGCTGCACAGCAGGACTTGAAGAGATACCTGTCCTCCACTCCGACACTTGTTGCACCTAAGCTGCAAGAGAAGTTGCTGCTGTACATAGCGGCAACCAATCAAGTGGTTAGTGCTGCGTTAGTAGCAGAGAGGGAGGCAGATGACAAGCCAGCAACCGCGGCAAGCACATCCAGCGACAAGCAGGGGGCTTCCCCGACAAGCTCTGGTCCCGACAAGCATGGATCTGCGCAGATGCAAGAGGAGATACAGAAGAAGATGGTGCAGCGCCCAGTTTACTTTGTCAGTTCCCTTTTGCAGGGGGCTAGGTCAAGGTACTCTGGTGTGCAGAAGTTGCTTTTCGGCCTTCTCATGGCCTCGAGAAAGCTGCGCCATTACTTCCAAGCACATGAGATCACAGTTGTCACTCGCTTTCCGCTGAAGAGGATATTGCAAAATCCAGAAGCAACAGGCAGGATTGTCGAGTGGGCACTGGAACTGTCAAGCTTTGGCCTCAAATTTGAGAGTACATCAACAATCCAAAGCAGAGCATTGGCAGAGTTCATAGCAGAGTGGACGCCAACTCCAGATGAAGAAATTCCAGAGACGAGCATCCCCGTCAAGGAAACAAGCAAAGAGTGGCTCATGTACTTTGACGGTGCCTTCTCGCTGCAAGGCGCCGGTGCTGGAGTGCTGCTTGTCGCACCTACAGGAGAGCACCTCAAGTACGTAATTCAGATGCACTTTCCCAAGGAGCCAGCGACAAACAATACTGCAGAGTATGAAGGCTTGCTTGCCGGTCTCAGGATCGCGGCAGACCTTGGGATTAAGAAGCTCATTGTCAGGGGTGACTCGCAGCTTGTCGTCCGCCAAGTGAACAAGAATTGTAAAAGTCCATTAATGGAAGCTTACGTTGATGAAGTGAGAAAGCTAGAAGAGCACTTTGATGGCCTACAGATGGAGCATGTCCCAAGAGCTCAGAATGATATTGCCGATGGCATGTCAAAGTGCGCTGCACTCAAGTTACCTGTGGAACCAGGGATTTTTGTGCTCAAACTGACTCAGCCGTCCGTAACACCAACTGGACAGAGCAAGAAGAGGAAGTTGATTTCTGGCGACTATTTTCCAGCAAAGCTTCCCGAAGCCACCGCCAAGAAGGTCCCCAAGATCAACACCAAGAATGCTGAGGAGCAGTCTGCTCCGGCAAGCCCTAGGGTTTGTACCGTTGAAGCAGACACTCCCGACAAGTTCTGCTCCGGCAAGCTTGCCGGGGAACATCAAGCTCCGGCAGAGCCGCAGGCTCTTGCCGTAGAAGCGGATGTTCCCGCAGCAGCAGATGTGCCTTTAGTCCTTGTTGTTGAGCCACAGGCTCCAACATGGGCGCAACAGATTGTCCGTTTCCTTCAGACAGGAGAACTTCCCGAAGAGCAAGAAGAAGCGGAAAGAGTAGCCCGGCAGTCAAGTATGTACCAGTTTGTCGACAGCACACTGTACAGAAGAAGACTCAACGGTGTGAAATTGAAGTGCATTCACCGGGAAGATGGACAAAAGCTGTTGGCAGAGATACATGGAGGCATATGTGGTCACCACATTGGCGCAAGAGCACTTGTCGGCAAAGCGTTCCGGCAAGGCTTCTTCTGGCCGACAGCCCTCCAGGATGCGACTGCACAAGTAACCAAGTGTGAAGCGTGCCAGTTTAATTCCAAGCAGATACACCAGCCAGCTCAAGCTCTCCAGACAATCCCTTTATCCTGGCCATTTTCGGTCTAGGGGCTCGACATTCTCGGCCCCTTTCCACAAGCTGTCGGGGGCTTTGAGTACTTGTACGTTGCGATCGACAAGTTCACAAAGTGGCCGGAAGTGGAACTAGTGAGAAAGGTGACAGCACAGTCAGTAGTCAAGTTCTTCAGGTCGATTGTTTGCCGTTTCGAGATCCCTAACAGGATAATCACCGACAACGGTACGCAATTTACGAGCCGCACCTTCATACAGTACGTCCAAGATCTTGGCGCCAAGGTCTGCTTCGCTTCTGTTGCTCACCCGAGAAGCAACGGTCAAGTGGAGAGGGAAAATGCTGAAGTGCTGCGCGGGCTCAAGACCAGAACTTTCGACAGGCTGCACAAGTGCGGAAGAAACTGGATCGAGGAGCTGCCGGTGGTTCTTTGGTCGATCAGGACGACGCCAAATCGAGCCACTGGCCAGACACCTTTCCCTCTAGTCTATGGAGCAGAGGCAGTTCTCCCCACGGAACTCGTATACGGGTCGCCTCGAGTGCTCGCTTACGATGAGCTCGAGCAAGAGCAGCTGCGACAAGACGACGCGCTGCTCCTTGAGGAAGACCGTCTTCAGGCTGCTGTACGAGCTGCTCGCTACCAGCAAGCTTTGCGACGCTACCATAGCCGCAAAGTTAACGCCAGAAGTCTCGAGGAAGGCGAGCTTGTTCTTCGGCGCGTTCAGTCCGCCAAGAATTCAAACAACTTGACGCCAAAGTGGGAAGGCCCTTACCGGGTGAAACGAGTCACTAGGCCTGGTGCTGTCCGCCTGGAGACCGAAGATGGCATCCCAGTGAGCAACTCCTTGAATATTGAGCATCTTCGCAAGTTTTACCCGCAGGGCGCGGTGCCGGAACCCGTTCCAGCAACCACCTTTTGTACAAGTCTTGCCGCAGTTGCATGTAATCCTTTGAACAAAGCCGGGCGCAGATCCCGTGCATATATATCATGTGCTCAGCACACCTTGTCGATTTCATGCTTTTTAAATTTTGCATGTATTATCTGACATTTTGTGCAGCACTTACCCCCGGTAAGCAATAACGAGCCATAAAGCTCCATATTGTTATTTCGTCCTCTTTCTTTTTCGCAAGGAAAAGGAGGTTCCCTCGCGCACAAGTTTGCCGGGGGGAAGGGAGAAGATACGGTATGGACCAGGCGTCATTCAAGAAGGTTTCGCCTTGCCGGGAAGCAAGTAACAAAAAAAAGATAAGTTGCCAAAGTCTGAGCAATCAGATTGCCTTTAAAATTTTAAGTTATTTTCCTTGAACGACCGTGCTTTGTATGGAAAACCTGTGCGCGGAGGAACCAACTCGTAGCTAGTTGCGCCCTTACTGTTGTTTCGAGTCCGCTCAACAACTTAAGTGAGCTGCGACTAGCCGCGACAAGGTTTCTTGTCGGCTGCGGCACCGCCAGCAGGCTGCTGACGTTCCGCACTCAGCGCTCGCGGCAAAGGTGCCTGCGCCGGCAAGTTCCCTAAAAGCGTAGGGTAAAAGCATACAAAGGAAGGAATCAAGTAAAGGGAATAATATAGCAATTACTACCCAGGATAGAGTATATTACAAAATAACTTGTCGCAGCTCTAACAGACTGTTTTTCATAACATAATTAACAGCGACAAGGAAGGAAGAAGATGGGCGGACTAGTCTACACGGTCACCCTCGACCCTCTTGATTCTGCTCACCCTGTCCACTATAGGTGCGACAAGGGCCTTGAGCTCCTCCAGATCAGCATCCGGCGGCAAGCTCCTAAGGACGTTGGTGAGGCGGAGACCCGGATTGCGGAACGCCACCTTCATCAGCACCTTCTGAAGAGCTCCCGCGCAGATCTTGCGCGACTCGTCGGCAAGTTGCTTCGGGATCCCTTCCCGGAGTCACCGGAGTGCCGTCGCCACGCCCTTGAAGAATAAGGTGAGCTTGGCGCTGGGTTGGAGGTTCTCGTCGGATGGATAACCGAGATCCACCATCCCCAGTTGCGCCAACTCCTTGTCGATGTCGGTGGCGACGTTCACCAGACCCTCCGTCCAGTGCTCCACGTTCTCTGACAGAGCCTTCTGGGCGGCAGCAGCATTCGCCAGCAACACCTTGCCGGCCTTGACTCCCTCCTTTAGGGTCATCTCCTGCTCCTTGGCGCCGTCCAGAGATTTGGTCAGAGCCGCTATCTTCACTTCGAGATCAGCGTTGGAGTTCTTGGCGGCGTCCAGTTCCTTGCCCTTCTCGGCGAGAAGGGCCTGCAGCTCCGAATAGCTGTTGGCGTCCTTCTCCCGCTCAAGCTTGAGCGCGGCAAGCTCGTCGCCGCTCGCCTTGAGACCTGCCTCCAGCTGCACCACCTTTAGCTCCAGCTCAGTCTTGGCGGCCTTGGCAGCAGCGGCGGCGTCTTCGGCTTGCTTGAGGGCTCCGCCGACTGCTCGCTCGCGCGCGGCAAGCTCCTCCTTGTGGCTGTCGAGGTTGACCTTCCGCTGCGCCAAGTCACCCTTCTGCGAAGACAACTTCTCCGCGGCAAGCTGTTGGCGTTCTTCGACGTCAGCCTTCTCGAGAAGGAAGGCTTGCTTCGCTTCGGCAAGTTGCTCCCGCTCCTTTTCCACGGAGCGGAGAGCTTCCTGGTTGGCGCCCCGAAGCTCCTCCGCGCGTTTCTCGATGTCAGCCCCCGCCTTCGCGATGAGTGCTTCGCGGGACTCCAGCTGGGCCTGCCGGGTGTGGTAGAGCGCCACCAACTTCTGCAGCAGACGCTCCTCTTCGGGTTCGCTGCTGCTGCTGCTTGGCGCGTCGACCAGCTTCAGCCTGGCGGAGGCAAGCACTTCTCCGTCAAGCATTTCTCCTTCGACCGGCGCCCTGGAGCTCGACGCCCAGGGGAGGTTGATGAAGACATTGTCGCCCGCCTTCAGGTAGACGCCGGGCTGGGGCTCTTCGGAGCCTGGCGCGGCAGCAGCGGCGGAGGAGTCGGCGGTCGGAGCAGCGCCCGGCGCTCCTGCGGCCTCCGGGTCGTTAGTAAGACCGCCAGACTCCCTGCCCGCTTCCGCCGCAGCAGCCCTGGCGGCCTCCTCACCGGTGGGCTCGCCAGCGCCGGCCGCTTCCTCGGCGGCAACAGCGTCGTTGGCGGCGACTTCAGTCTCCATCGGTTCTACACCAGATGGATCTGACAGCCGGAAGAGGGGAGAAGATTCAAGCAAAATTCAAGCAAAATCCAAGAAGGAGATCAAATGAAAAAGAGCCCAAGGGGAGTTTGAAGCAAGGAAATTACCTGTGCCAGGCTCGGCAGTAGTGGTCTCCATCGCCGGGGAATCGCTGGCGCTGCCCTTTGCCAGAGACCCCTCCCTTGCCGGGGGCTCCTCCCTTGTCGGAGCCTCTTTCCTCGCCGGAGAGCTCTCCCTTGCCGGAGACCTCTCCCTTGCCGGAGGATTCTCCCTTGGCCCTTCGGGGGCGGCCTCCGGGCGCTCCTGTTGAGGCTGCTCCGCTCCTGTACAAGTCAGCAAACAGATATCAGCAAAGCAAGAATCTCCATGCGCGCCCGACAGCGGAAAGCAAGCAAGATACTTACGCTGGGAGCTGCTCTGGAGATCAGTCGTCGGGTCCGGCAAGGTTATCTCGGGCACGTCCCCTGCTGATGCGGTGGGCTCGTCCTCGATGACAATTACCGGGGCCTTGGCTCTCTTTGCTGCTCTCTGGGCCAGAGTCCTAAGAAGGAATGAGTTCGAATCGAAGCAAATGAGATACAAGACAAGAAATAGCAAATATTGAAGAACTGCAAGTACAATAAGAAAAACTTACTCTTCTTCTTCTTCCTCGTCGGAGCTGAACACGGAGAAGTTGAAATCCGGCTCGCGTCCGGCACGGGAAGGTGGAGGAGTAGGCTCCCTTGGTCGCTTGGCGGGAGCAGAAGCGGTAGTCCGAGAAGACCATGCTCCAGTTGCAGCGGCAGCATGGGGCGCTCCCGCGGCAACGGTGCTTGCCGCAGTGGAGCGCGTCGTGCGGCGCGGCGACTGCCGGCTCGCCTGCTGCCTCGCTACATCCCCGGCCTTGTGGAGACGCCTTTTTGGTGGAGACGGAGGCGCTGCTGGCGGCGTGCTGCCTGAGGACGAAGTGGAGGAGGAGTCGATCTCCAACGAGCCGCTCGCATCCTCGGCGGGCTCGCTCGGCTCAGCGTCACGCCTGACAAGATCTTCCTTGCCGGCAAGCTCCTCTTGCCGGGCAAGCTCTTTCTTGCCGGTGAACTCCTCTCGCTCGGCACGGTTTTCCGCCTCTGCTGCCGCTGCCTCCTCCAAAGTAAACCCGAACTTGCCTGCCGCTGCGGCTGCCGCCGCCTCTTCCAACCTAGTGGCGATGTACGCCAACTCCGCCTTGGTGGTGTCGCGGATGAGGCCGTCCTTCTCGTCGGCGCGGATTGGCACCTCTACCAGGTTGTCGAAGAACTGCTGCACGACCTCGTCTTCGGGCTCTTGCCAAGTGGGCACGAGTCTGTGCGAGTCACACAGCGGCATCATTGCCCTGATGCGATCGAGCGCAGAATTGTTGCACAACGGGACGACGCCCTGCGGCAACCTAAAGACTTCGGGGTGATCTGAATCATACTTGAAGAGCTCCTGCAGCATTCCGTTGAGCTCAAGGACAGTGAAATTGTAGTTGAGGCCCGGGCGCAGCCTCATGATATCTGCCGCGTTCTTGAACTCCCAGGCAGGCCTCCTCCGTTCCTGCAGGGGGGTGATGCAGCGGCGAAGAAAGTCTGTGCCAACGGCGCCTACAGTGAGTCCGGCAAGCCTGAGGCGCTGGATCCTGGTGACGGCAATCTTCAGCCTGCTGTCTTCCGGGGCCACGTTGCTCCAGTCACTGCCGTGTACTGCTGCTGCTTGGCGCCGGGCGGTGAATGGCTGCGGGCTCTCCTCGACAATCCAGCACCAATCTGCCCTCCACTCCTCCCACTTGCCGCGGAACTCGCCCTCCAGATACGAATCTTTCTTGCCGGTCCTTGAGACCCAAGCGATTCCGCCAGATAAGGGCTCTCCTCTCTCTACCCGGGGAATAAAGAAATGACGGAATAGAGCTACGTTTGGGTGGACTCCGACAAATTTTTCGCAAAGGTGTGCGAAAGCTGCCATGGTGAGGACGGCATTGGGGGTGATATCAAGGAGGCAAAGGCCCTAGGTGTTCATGATATCATAGAAGAATTCGGAAAAGGGCGGGCAGAGCCCGCAGTAGAAGAATACGGCAAAGAAGGGATACCCGTCCGGAGCCGTCTTGTGAGCAGTGGCCGGGAGCACCTTGGTCCGTGGGTGAGATCGCGTCTCCGTCGACCAGAAGAGGTAATAGTACTCCCGCAGCTCCTTCGCGCCGAGCTTGGGGAGGGGGGGGGGAAGATGGCTCGCTCCTTCCGCAGCGCCGCAAGCCGCTGCGCCTCGGTCGACTTCACGGCCTTCCCCTTGTCGGTTTTCGGAGCCATGGTGAATGTGGTGGAGGAGGCCGACGGCGTTGGTGGTGCTGGTGGTGATGGGGGGGGGGGGCAGGACGCTGCTCTCTTGCTGCTTTGAGAAGACGGAGGCGGGGCGGAGTTTTCTGAGATTGGAATGGGGCGAGTGGGCACACTACCCCTGCTTCCCCTTGCTTATAAAGGGGGAGATGGCGGACGTTCCGCCTTTCCTAATAAAGAAACCGCCCACGATCTCTCCCATGATGCCGCGTTCGACGTGTGCCATGCGAGGAGGGCGCGGTGGATGCGGAGTGAGATACGGCGTAACCTAGGCCGCGCGTGCCCGTGCCCTGTTTTGGGCCTAGCCCAACAGCGCTCGGCACCGTGTATGGCCCAGGCCCGGGGGCTCCTGCCGGTGTACTAAAGTAGGGGTACCTTAGTATCCCGAACTTGTGCACGGGCAGTCGCAGCATCCCGCGGCAAGGCTTGCCGGGCGACCGACAAGGTTCTCCATGGATCCTCCGAAGCCATTTAAGAACAAAGTATCCAAGGACAAGACAAGACCCCGACAAGAGGAGCTTGCCGGGAAGGCTAACCAAGGTCCGGTGAGCGACAAGCTCCCGGATGCGACAAGGCAACGACCGCGGCAAGGCACTTGTCGCAGCAAACCTCCATTCTGTACCTGCGCTCCAGCGCATCCACCAACGTGTCGCTCTGGGACCCTTCTAGGCGTACGTGGCGGAAGGCTGTGCAGCCAGAGGTACACGGTGGAAAGCGGCGATGACAAGATCGGCATCGTGGCAAGCAATGGCGTCCCTAGCGGTCCCTTTCTGCACCGTCTAGGCGACAGAGACAGGCATTTAATGCCTTTGTCCCCTGCCGTCAGGGTTAGGTATGATACAACTATAGTAGGCGGCGGTGCCAACCACGTGCCTTTTTACATTTTTACGCTCATCTACGTTGCCACCTGTCGATGACCCCTTAGACATATAAAAGGAGGCCCATGTGCAACGTAGGGGGAGGTCGGACGATCATTCTCACGCTCGGTCTCGCTAGCCACTTGAGCGTACTGTAGCATTCATCGCTCCCGAGCAAGAACACAATACAAACCACAAGCAGGAGTAGGGTTTTACGCATCCGTGCGGCCCGAACCTGGGTAAACTGATCGCGTGCTCGTGCGTTTCGCCTCGATCTGCTCTTCGTGCTCTCTCCGCCCCCTGCCAAACCGAAAGGGGCCTCCCTCCGCCGTGGTCCCATAGGTGTCTAAGGGATCAGTCACCCCCGACAAGTTGAAGGACGACTTAACGTATGAAGAGAAACCAGTCAAGATTCTCGATTATGCCAGCAGAGTTACCCGCAGCAAGGTTATCAAGTTTTGCAAAGTTCAGTGGAACCACCACTTAGAGGATGAAGCCACTTGGGAGAGAGAAGAAGATTTGCTCAAGGACCACCCTCACCTATTTTCTAGCCAACCCGAATCTCGAGGGCAAGATTCATCTTAAGGGGGGTAGGTTTGTAACATCCCAAATTTTCAATTTGGAATGTTATACACTAGATCATCATGCATATCATATTTTCTTGCATTTTGCCGATCCTAGAAATTTCACGCAACTCAAGGACCCTCGGAGAGAGTTGGAGATTTCGTTATTTTCATATTTGAGTCTTCTCAAATTTTGAAAAGAGGATCATTGGTTTTGTCGGAGTCTTATTTGCCTTTTGTTTGGATAGGGAAAAATGCGTGTTTTCAAAACTTGCATTTTAGGCCCGAAGAAAAGTTCATTTTGTTCGACTCATTTTTAGGAGTCGGGGAAAATTTACTTTATTAGTTTTGGAGTCCGGTAGATTTGTTTTTCTGTTTTTTTCCGAGCGTGGAACCGATTTAAAAAAAAAGAACCGCAGCGCCCCTGGGCCAAAGGCCCAGCAAGCCAGCCGGCCGGCCAGGCCAAGGCCAGTGCCGCGGCAGCGCCGCGCGCGCGCACCAGGGATCCGCCGCTGCCCTTTGTTGGATTCCTAGTAGGACTTTGTCCTACTTCGTTTTATTTTCTAGATCTTTCCTTCCCTCCTTTTCTTTCCTAGTACTACTCTTATTCCTTGATCCCTCCTCCAAGCAAACCCTCCCCTCCCCAATATAAATACCCAAGCACCCCCCTCTAAATCATCAAACCAAAGCCCCAAGCCTCCACCGCGCCCACACCCCGCGCCCCTCACCCGCGCCGCACCGCCCCTTGTGCCCCGCGCCGCCGTGCATCACCACCACCGCCGCCGCCGCACCTTGCCACCGCCGCGCAGCCGCCGCACCTTGCCGCCGTCGCCCCACGCCCACGCCGCCGGAGCCCCTCGCCGGAGGTAGCCCCGCGCCGCATCTCTTCTTTTCATCAGATCGTTTTCTTCTAATCGTTCCGATTTTTCTTTTCCGATTCGTTTTTCTCTCCGGTTCTTCGCGAAACCGTTCCGGTTTTCTAGATCGGTTTTTCGTTCGGTTTTCTTCTCCGAAACCCTAGATCGGATTCGTTTTCTTTTCCGATTTAGTTGCCCGAGACCGTTCGGCGGACCGTTCGTCCTAACGAACGTGATCACCGGATTTCTTCTATTTTAACGAACGTCCGTTCGTTCAACTGTTTTTCTTTTTCCTTTCGTCGGATTTATTCCGCGATCGCGATCTCAGATCCGATCTTCTTTCTAGTCTATCTTCTCGCTCGTTTATCGGAATCAGGTGATTCAAGCGCCTGGTGTTTCGTTTCGAAACCGCCGTTCCGACTAATCAACTTTAACTAAGTTTTGCTACTGTAAAATTTGACCTAGTTTCAACTTGCTAGAACCGAGTTGTTTTCCGCCGTTTGTTTTCGGTTTCTTTGTCCGGTTTGTTCTTTCTTTGCAACCGGAGTTCTTAAGATGAACTTTCTGGTTCGATCTCTTGTTCGAGTTTTACCTATGCATTAGATAAGCACTTATTGTATGCTTGTTGTTTGTCTGCGATAGATTACCCGGATTGCACCACCTGTTACTTCGAATCTCTAGGACTCGCGGATCATCAGCAAGGCAAGTAACACTTTGATCATACCTTTTCTACAACCCACTTTTATTGCATTAGATCCATCCTCACACATTGCATGATTAGGATCTAATTAAATTGTGGGATGGGAAGTAGATGAGGTAGTACCTATTACCTGTTGTTATGAAACTTTTGGGAGTTACTTCTACGTTTGCTTATTATGCCATGCTATGCTAGTAGACGTGGATTGGGTGAGTGATATCCATGACAGATGTGAGATTGATAATTTTAATGGTTTATCTAAGGTGGCAACTTAAACACACATCTGGGTGGATTGAGGCACCTGATGTCTATCAGGACTTGCCTGTTTTTATTTTGGACCACCACCCAGGCTCAAAGAGATCATAAGATCTTTCATGCTAAATACTTATGTGTGCAGCCACAAGCCATTATGGGCTCTGGCATAGTTGACTAAGTCGTGCGAACTCTTATAGGGGTAGACTAGTAGATGTAGGGGATGTAGGTGGTACGGTCTACTCCATCGTAAGGTGCTAGCGCTTCTAAAAGACTGTGTCTCGGTCATCCGTTTCTCAAACACCAGTAGTGCGAGAAAACCAACGAAGGCGATCGAGTCTTGTGGGGAAAAGTGCGCAAACCTCTGCAGAGTGTAACAAACTAATCATGATTAGCCGTGTCCCCGGTTATGGACAATCTTGAGTATCTAGTACTTGAATATCATGTGAATCTCATCATGTTACTTCTAAATTAATATTGTTGGGTTTTTAATGATTATTTTTAATTGGGATTGAGGATGCTGTCAACCATTCTCAATGTTTAACAACCACCATGATAGTTAAATAAATTTATTCCTTTGCAGTAGGGAAAAATTGGCTTTATGTAAAACAGTAACCATAGAGCTTTCCACCAGCCAAATATGCATGTAGTATAGCTGTTTCATTCCATTACTCTCTATGTGTTACTTTGCCAGCATATTCCATGTGCTGACCCATTTCGGGCTGCAATGTTAATGTTGCAGACTTTTCAGACGACGATTAAGGTGCTTTTAGGTCGTGGTTCTATACTTAGTGATGCCGTTGGAGTTGATGGACCCATTTATCTTCCAAGTCTTCCGCTGTTTTCGATATTAGATGGCCTTAAGCCATATTATTGTATTAAGTTCTCTTTTGAGACATCATTGTAATAAGTGTGTGATTGCCACTCTGCTATAAATCCTTCGAAGTACTGTGTGGTGTCAGCATTACTGATCCAGGGATGACACCGGAGCACAGAGATCAGACTGGTTGAGGTTTGGTCGCTACAGACTCTAATTTGCATGATCTGAATGAAACTAACCCCGGACTGACGCTGTTTTCAGCAGAATTACCATGGTGTTGTTTTTGTGCAGAAATAAAAGTTCTTGGAATGAAACGAACTTTGCGAGGATTTTTATACAACAAAAGAGAATTTCTGGACCCAAGAGCCCCCGGAGGGGGGCACCTGGGTGGGCACAACCCACCAGGGCACGCCTGCCCTCCCAAGCGCACCCAGGTGGGTTGTCCTCACCTGGTGGCTCCGCAAACCCTCAAACCGACGCTATAGAATCCTATTTTTCTAGAGAAAAATCAAGGAGAAAGAATTATCACGATCCACGAGGCGGAGCCAACGTCGCCTCCTGTTCTTCATTGGGAGGCCAGATCTGGGGTCCGTTTGGGGCTCTGGAGAGGGGGATCTTCGTTCTTCATCATCACCAACCCTTCTCCATCGCCAATTCCATGATGCTCCCCACCGGGAGTGCATAATTCCTTCGTAGGCTCGCTGGTCGGTGAGGAGTTGGATGAGATTCATCATGTAATCGAGTTAGTTTTGTTAGGGCTTGATCCCTAGTATCCACTATGTTCCGAGATTGATGTTGCTATGACTTTGCCATGCTTAATGCTTGTTACTTTGGGCCCGAGTACCATGAATTCAGATCTGAACCGTTTATGTTATCACAATTATATCCATGTTCTAGATCCGATGTTGCAAGTTATAGTCACCTAGTACGTGTTATGATCCGGCAACCCCGGAGTGACAATAGTCAGGACCACTCCTGATGATGATCGTAGTTTGAGGAGTTCATGTATTCACCGTGTGTTAATGCTTTGTTCCAGTTCTCTATTAAAAGGAGGCCTTAATATCCCTTAGTTTCCAATATGGACCCCGATGCCATGGGAGGGTAGGACAAAAGATGTCATGCAAGTTCTTTCCATAAGCACGGATGACTATTTATGGAATACTTGCTGACATTATATTTATGAACTGGAGCTAGTGCCGTATCGCCCTAGGTTATGACTGTCACATGATGAATATCATCCAACAAATTACCGATCCAATGCCTACGAATTTATCCTATATTGTTCTTGCTAAGTTACTACTGCTGTTGTTACTGTTGCACTTGCTATAAAATTACTACTATCACTGTTACCGTTACCATTACTGTTGTCACTATTATCAAAACTATCATACTACTTTGCTACTGATCACTTTACTGCAGATAATTAATCTCCAGGTGTCGTTGAATTGACAACTCAGCTGTTAATACCTTCAAATATTCTTTGGCTCCCCTTGTGTCAAATCTATAAATTTGGGTTGAATACTCTACCCTTGAAAACTGTTGTGATCCCCTATACTTGTGGGTTATCAGTCTCCCATAGGTGGGTGTCAAACCTCGAGGTTTAGTTGGTGGGCATGGCTTCACTATCTAAATGGATTGCCTTTTGGCACATCTTAAATCAGGAGCCACATTCTTCAACAATCCAAATATCTTACATCAATGATATTCCACCTCACATTTTATTAACGCATAGAGAGAACATTTGGAGCAAAGAAAGTAAAGCTCTTAATTTTGTAGAAAAAAAGTATAGGTCATTTCACGAAATTTGGTTCCAAAGAGGTTGGCTCGGAGTAAGATGTGTAGGGAATAAAAATTACAGATGGGTGAAGATATTTTAAACTCGATTCAATACTTACCTACCAACATAGTGACATGATATAATTCGTGCAATCTGGAGCACCGGAATCCAAGTAATCATACATCCGTAAAATATAATTCTCAAACTTGTGGCTTCTTCATTGTCGGGGTAAACAGCCATGGGTAGCCCAGCCGGCTCCCCTTGGCCCCTCAGAAAAAGTTATGAGCCCATCCGGCTCATAAGGAGACTCAAGACCTGGGCCGCCTCCCCTCTAGCCGACTACCATCCTTGCCGGCTTGGGGGGCGGCCCGCCCTTTTTACCCCCATGAAGAAAACTGTGGAGGGCCGGCTACGGCATGGCCGGCTACGGCAGGGCCGGCTATGGCAAGGCCGGCTATGGCGCGGCCGGCTACCGCCGGGCCGGCTCCGATAAAGCAGTCAACGCCGTACCCGCGATGTACGCGTCCACTCTGTGATGATGAAGCGGGGCGTGGCTACAGTGGAGCCTGCCACCCCCAAAACCCGGAGCACGCCTGGTACAACGCGTCGTGCGGGCAGCCGCGGCCCGCCCGGCGCGGCACTGTAGCCACGGCGGCTCTGACGCCGTCCACGACGGGCCGCCAGCGTGGCCCCCGAGGCAGTGGGCCCCTTCGGGCAGAGAGATGCCGAAGGCGGCCACACCCCCTCTCAAGCCGGCAAGACAGAGGGCCGGCTTCGCGTAGGCGGCCTGCCGCCTTCCTCGAAGGAGACACCCATTAAGGAGACAAGGTGCGGCGGGGCTACAGTAATCGCCCTCCGGGGCGGCGTTACTGTAGCCACGCTTACCCCGACCAAGCATGCGCCAACAAACACGGAACAACAGTAACCAGCCGCCGACCAGGCCCTGGCCCGTGGGGCCGGCCTGTCGACCCAGGAGCCAGCAGTCGGCGGGACCCACCAGCCGGCGGGCCCCAGAAGCCGGCGGAGAAGCCGGCGAACATAGCCACAGGCAGCTGGGCCCTGTGCCCAGTCGGATTACCATTGTACCCCCGGGGGGTAGGCCTATATAAACCCCCCGGTGCACCCATGCAAAGGGTTGGACTCTCTTTCTAGACCTAGACACATACAAGGAGAGGAAGCAAGCTGAGCTAAGCCCTTCTTCCTCCTTCCACCCCAAACAACTCAAGGAGCATTGTAGCCACCTGTGAACTTAGTAACCATGCGGACACCCCGCAGAGCAGCAGTAGGGGTGTTATCTCCCCGGAGAGCCCTGAAGCTGGGTAAGATTCGCCGGCGTGCATGTCTACGCCTCATCCTGTTTCCAGGCACCGGCGACGTTCTTTTGGCCCCCGCAATGATAAGCCACCCGTTGGCATATGTCGATCCTACCACCCGACATTTGGCGCCCACCGTGGGGCCAGGTGCACCGTCGTCCGGAGACTTGTTCTGGATGGGAAACCTTTTCCTTCCTCGCGGGTGCAGCCAGCCTGGCTCGCCCGATGGCGCTTGCCGCGACGCGCTGCATGGCGTTGCCGACGTCTGCGCGGCTAGCGGCCTCGCCAACCTCTTCGACAAAGCCCGCATCTCCGACGAGCTCGCCTTCGATGCGGGCACAGATCACCTCGCCAACCTCCTCAGCCAGCTCCACGTCTCCAGCGAGCCCGCTGCGGACTTGGAGTCGGTTGGCTCCACCGACCCGATGCCCGTCTACTCCGACGCGGCATCCTACGACACTTTCCCCACCAACGTCACGGTCTACAACGACCCGCTCCCTCCGGCTGGCGATCGCGATTCTGACGCCCCCGAGGTGATGGTTATCGGCCTCGACGGCCCGACTGACGAGGGCGCCCGCGACTCCCCACGCGCGGCAGCCCAAGACTTGTCCGCCCCCCTTCCGGCTGACGCCAGCGACGAAGTTCTGGAGGCACGCCGCCTCGCCCTCCTCGCGGAGGGCCGGCGACTGGCCTCCGTTAGACGCCTCACCGAGGCCTACCAGCGCGAAGCTGACCGCGCCGCCTTCGGCGCGCCGGCTCCGGCTGGCCCTAGCCGGGCCGGCGCTGTCAGGCAACGCGGCGCCGTCATCGCCGACACGCTTGGGGTGGATCGCCCGGTCTACGCCACCCCGCTCGAGAACCTGCGCGCCGCCCAGGCAGCCGTAGACGAGCTGGACGGCTTGGAAGCCGAAGATCTCCCCCATATGACGCGGCGCATCCAGCAACTAATCGATGCGGCCGCACGACGGCACGAGGCCGACGCCTGCGCGGGGAGCCCTCCCCCGCGCCGCGAACACGGCGCAACCTCCCGGTCGCCGACTACCAGCTACACCCGCGCGCGGCGCGAGAAAGAGCCGGCTTCCAGCCGAAGCCGGACCCAAGTCTCCATCGAGTGAGACGCGGACGGCCGCCCCCGAGCCATGGAATGGCGGGACACCCCGCCTCCGCCTCGAGCTCGCGGAGAAAGATATCCTACCCTGCCTCCAGTGGCTCACCCGACTCTCAGCGGCCGACTTGGTCGCCGGGAGGGAATCGGCGAAAACGACGCTCGCCACCGGATCGACTGCCTGGCCCGATCCCTGGTGCTAGAAGAAGAAGACGATGTCGGCCCGCCTTGCTTCGGCCCCCGCATCCGCGACGAGCCCTTCCCCAAAGGGTTCTCGCTCCCAAGAGACACACCCAAGTATAACGGCTCGGTGAAGCCAGAAGACTGGCTGACCAACTACTCCACAGCCGTCAGCATCGCCAATGGCAACCGGCGCGTTGCCGTAAAGTACGTGCCCCTCATGCTGCAAGGCACGACGCGGACTTGGCTTAACAGCCTTAAGCCCCTCAGCATCAACAGCTGGGTGGATTTCACTGAAGCCTTCATTCGCAACTTCACCAGCACCTACAAGCGGGCTCCCAAGCCCAGACAGCTCTGCCTGTGCATACAGGGCCCAACCGAGTCCACTCGCGACTACCTGACGCGTTGGGCTGAGCTCCGCAACTCCTGCGAGGGGGTGCACGAGGTGCAAGCCATCGAATACTTCACAGCCGGGTGCCGAGAGGGCACCCTCCTCAAGCGCAAGCTTCTCTGCGATGAGCCGACTACCCTCGACGAGCTCCTGAACATCGCCGACAAGTACGCCACCGCCGACTCCTCGATGAAGACCGAGCTCCGGGTGGACGCATCCGGAAAGGTGCTCAATCCGGCGCCCAAAGCGCCGGCTGGAGACGGCGGCCGACGCCAACACCAGAACGATCAAAAACGCAAGGGCCCTGCGCCGCCTCCCGCCAGTCGGCAGGTGGCCACGGTCGAAGATGCGCCACCTGAAGGGCGGCCCGCACCCAAGAAGCCCAAGGGCGGTAGGCCGGCTTGGCAGCCGGCCTTCTCCTACGAGCAAACCCTTGATGCCCCGTGCAAGTTCCACAGCGGCGCGAAGCCGTCCAACCACACGACCCGCAAATGCAACTGGCTCGCCCGAATCTCGAAGGGCGAAGGGCTCACGCCGACTCCGCCTGCCGGCCCGCCGCCGCCGGCTCCGCCGCCCAAGGCCGCCCGGCCCGCGGTCGACGCCGTGCAGGACGAGTTCCCCGATGAGCAAGCGTCTTATGTCGTCTTCACGAGCCAGCCCGAAGACCGGCGCAGCAAGCGCCGAGAGCAAGAGGAGGTCAACATGGCCGCCACCAGCCCAGCTGGCCACATGCACTGGTCGGAGAAACCCATCAGCTGGAGCCGGGCCGACCACCCAGAGGTGATGCCATCCCCCGGCTCCTACGCATTGGTCCTGGAGGCCACCCTCGCAACGGATACGCGCGCCGCACGCTTCTCCCGCGTGCTGATCGACGGCGGAAGCAGCATCAACATCCTGTACCGCGACACCATGGAGAAGCTGGGCGTCAAGGCCAAGAAACTTGCGCCGACTCGAACGGTGTTCCACGGCATCGTACCCGGATTGTCCTGTGCCCCCATCGGCAAGCTCAAGATCGACGTACTCTTTGGGGGCAAGGATCATTTCCGCCGGGAAGCAATCTGGTTCGAAGTGGTAGACCTGGAGAGCCCTTATCATGCCCTGCTTGGCCGACCCGCCTTGGCCAAGTTCATGGCAGTCCCCCACTATGCTTACCTCAAGATGAAGATACCGAGCTCCAAGGGTGTCATCACCATCGCCGGTTACTACAAGAAGTCCGCCGACTGCGCCGCGGCCAGCAGCCGGCTGGCTGAATCCCTCGTGATCGCTGCCAAGAAGAAGACGCTGGACCGGGTCGTAGCCCTGGCCAGCAAGCAGCTAAACCAACCCGCCGACTCCAAGGAGTATGATGCCCAAGGATCTTTCTAGCCGGCCAAGGAGACCAAGAAGATACAGCTCGACCCCGAGCACCCCGAGAGGTTTGCTGTCATTGGGGCGAGCCTGGATAGCAAATAGGAAGGCGAGCTCGTCGATTTCCTCCGTGAGAATCGGGATATCTTTGCATGGTCCCCCAAGGACATGCCGGGTGTTCCGAAGGATTTCGCCGAGCACAAACTGCATGTGCGAGAGGACGCTAAACCAGTCAAACAGCCCCTCCGCCGACTGTCAGAGGAGAAGAGAAGGATCGTAGGGGAGGAGATAGCCCGGCTTCTCGCAGCTGGCTTCATCATGGAAGTTTTCTTCCCTGAGTGGCTCGCGAACCCGGTTCTCGTGCTGAAAAAGAATAACAAGTGGCGCATGTGTATAGATTACACGAGCCTCAACAAAGCCTGCCCAAAAGATCCCTTCGCTCTACCCAGGATTGATCAAGTGATAGACTCCACAGCCGGATGCGAGCTGTTGAGCTTCTTGGATGCCTACTCGGGATACCACCAGATCAAGCTGAACCCGGATGACCAACTGAAGACCGCCTTCATCACGCCGTTTGGAGCCTTCTGCTACCTGACTATGACGTTCGGCTTGAGGAATGTCGGCGCCACTTTTCAGCGTTGCATGCAGAAGTGCCTCCTCACGCAGCTCGGCAAGAACGCCCACGTTTACGTGGATGATGTTGTGGTGAAGACGGAGAAGCGTGGCACTCTGCTGGAAGACTTGAAGGAGACATTCGAGAACCTGCGCCGGTTCCGGATCAAGCTCAACCCGGAGAAATGCGTGTTCGGAGTGCCAGCCGGCCAGCTCCTAGGCTTTCTGGTCTCTGAACGCGGCATAGAGTGCAACCCTGTGAAGATCAAGGCCATTGAGAGGATGGCGGTCCCAACCAAGCTCAGAGAGATTCAGAAGTTCACCGGGTGCCTGGCCTCTCTTAACCGCTTCATCAGCCGGCTTGGAGAAAAAGCTCTCCCCCTCTACCGCCTCATGAAGAAGAGCACTCACTTTGAGTGGAACGACTAGGCCGACCAAGCTTTCCACGACCTGAAGAAAATGCTGTCCACGCCGCCTGTCTTGGCGGCACCGACTGAGAAGGAGCCCATGCTCCTATATATTGCCGCCACTAGCCGGGTGGTCAGCACTGTCATTGTGGTCGAACGCCCTGAAGAAGGCCGAGCCCAGCCGGTCCAAAGGCCGGTTTACTACCTGAGCGAGGTGCTGTCCGCCTCGAAGCAAAATTACCCGCACTATCAGAAGATGTGCTATGGCGTGTACTTCGCCGCCAAGAAGCTGAAGCCGTACTTTCAAGAGCATCCCATCACGGTCGTATGCACTGCCCCGCTTGCCGACATCATAGGCAGGAGGGATGCATCCGGCCGGGTGGCCAAATGGGCCATCGAGCTGGCCCCCTACATGATTTTCTACCAACCCCGCACCGCCATCAAGACGCAAGCGCTGGCCGACTTCCTCGTCGACTGGGCCGAGAACCAGTACTTACCACCAGCGCCCAACTCCACCCATTGGCGCATGCACTTTGACGGATCAAAGATGCGCACCGGCTTGGGAGCCGGTGTCGTCCTTACTTCTCCAAAGGGCGACAAGCTCAGATACACGCTGCAGATCCACTTCGCCGCCTCCAACAATGTAGCCGAGTACGAGGTGCTCATACACGGGCTCCGGTTTGCCAAGGAACTTGGCATTCGCCGGATCCTGTGCTATGGCGACTCGGATTTGGTGGTGCAGCAGTCTTGTAGCGACTGGGACGCCAAGGACGCGAACATGGCGAGCTACCGTTTCCTAGTGCAGCAAATCAGCGGATACTTCGACGGGTGTGAGTTCCTTCACGTGCCGCGAGCCGACAATGAGCCAGCAGATGCTCTGGCCCAAATAGGCTCCACGCGGCAAGCAATACCAGCCGGCGTCGCCCTGCAGCGCCTCCTCAAGCCTTCAATCAAGCCGTCTCCGGAATCTGACTCCATTTTCGTGCCGCCTAACCCCGAGGGGGCCGGGTCCGGCTTGAAGAATCAAGCAGCCGGCCCGGGGACTTCAATATTCGGCTCGGGGACTGCAGTACCCGGCCCGGGGACTGCAGTAGCCGGCCCGGAGAATGCGGTAGCCGGCCCGGAGAATGCGGTAGCCGGCCCGGGGATTTCTTCAGCACAGGAAGCGGCGGCCGACTCCAGCGCTGCACTGCCCAACCCGCCCACCCTGGTGGCTCTGGCCACATTGGTGGCTGAGGAGGTCGCCGCCCCATCATGGGCCCAAACCATCCGCAACTTTTTGGTGAACCATGACCTGCCGGCTGACAAAAACAAAGCAAGACAAGTTCAGCGCCGGGCTGGAGCATACACAATCGTCAACAGAGAGCTCGTCAAGCGCAGCGCCACCGGAGTCTTACAGCGATGCATCGAGCAGGAGAAAGGCATCGCGATCCTCAGGGATATACACCAAGGAGAGTGCGGCCACCACTCCGCATCTAGATCACTGGTCGCCAAAGCCTTCCGCCACGGTTGCTTCTGGCCGACTGCTTTGGATGACGCCAAAGAGCTAGTCAAACACTGCAAAGGCTGCCAGCTTTTCAGCTCGCAGCAACACATGCCGGCTTCAGCACTCAAGACCATTCCCATCACCTAGCCCTTTGCCGTCTGGGGATTGGATATGGTGGGCCCATTCAAGACGGCGCGCGGCGGCATGACACATTTGCTCGTCGCCGTCGACAAATTCACGAAGTGGATCGAGGCGAAGCCGATCAAGAAGCTGAATGGGCCGACTGCAGTGACCTTCATTGCAGATATAACAACCCGGTACGGCGTACCGCACAGCATCATCACCGACAACGGCACGAACTTTGCCAAAGGTGCCGTGGTATGGTTCTGCGCTGCGCAAGGTATCCGGCTGGACCTTGCGTCAGTCGCCCACCCGCAGTCAAACGGCCAAGTGGAGCGAGCTAATGGCCTCATTCTATCCGGCATCAAGCCTCGACTGGTCGTACCCCTGGAGCGTTCAGCCGGCTGCTGGCTCGATGAGCTGCCGGCTGTCCTATGGAGTCTGCGCACTACTCCCAACAGATCAACCGGCTTCACTCCCTTCTTCCTTGTATATGGTGCCGAGGCGGTCATCCCAACAAACATCGAGTTCGACTCGCCTCGGGTAACCATGTACACGGAAGCGGAAGCCAAAGAAGCACGAGAAGACGGCGTCGACCTGCTGGAAGAGGCCCGGCTGTTAGCCCTCAGCCGGTCCGCCATCTACCAGCAGGGTCTGCGCCGCTACCGTAGCCGGAGGGTCCGCCCAAGATCCTTCCAGGAGGGCGACCTTGTGCTCCGGCTGATCCAGCGAACAGCCGGCCAGCACAAGCTCGCAGCCCCCTGGGAAGGCCCCTTCATCATCAGCAGAGCCTTGGGCAACGACGCCTACTACCTCATCGACGCGCAGAAGCCGAAGGCACGCAAGAGAGATGACTCCGGCAAGGAGTCGGAGCGACCATGGAATGCAAATCTCCTTCGGAAGTTTTACAGTTAAAACGCAGTATGTGTTATGCCCACTTTTGTATTTAGTATGAAACAGTAGGCTCCCCGAGAAAGACTCGGGGACTGCCACCCTTTATCTTATGAATGAAAGTTATCATGCGCATGATTTTACCTCTTCATTTATTCTGTCCGGTACCGGGTCCGACGAGTCGGCCCGGGGACTGGCCGGCTAGAGTTATATTTAGAGCCCTACCCACAGTCAGACAAGTAATGCGCCGACACCCAGGCTTGGCTCTTGCCGAAATCGCAGCTCGAAGAACCGACTGCCCGGCTGGCACGAGCCACAAGCCGGAAAGGGTGCGCACATGAAAAACGGCTAGGGACCAAACAGGCTCGCATATATAACAAAAGCCGGCTGACTGCCTCACACCGACCGACTACCCGAGTAGCCGGCCGGCCGGCCTACATTCAGTCTACTTCAAATCCAAGAAAGCCCAAGTACTTGCCTTCCCAAAGAGGGAAGGCGGCAAAGGAAAGAGCCTAAGGACAAAAAGTACACCTGGATGAACGCCAACACATGCATATATTAATATATTACACAAAAAGCCTCCAGAGAGGTCGACATCCAACATTGTTCGATACAGCCCCAGTAGGTGGAATTGCAGAAACTTAAATTTTTCCAAAAGGAAGACAGGGACAAAAAGAACGGCAGATCAAGCCGGCGGGGCCGCAGACGAGCTGGGTTAGGCGGTGGAATTAGTCGCACCGGCTGGA
The DNA here is from genome assembly GCA_034509565.1 of Triticum monococcum. Taxonomy (NCBI): domain Eukaryota; kingdom Viridiplantae; phylum Streptophyta; class Magnoliopsida; order Poales; family Poaceae; genus Triticum; species Triticum monococcum. Next base: position 563,725,349 of record CM067841.1, on the reverse strand, counting down.
GGAGCGGCCGGCTGGCCAACCTCGGCTCGATCGTCGTCTCCGGCAGAGGGCGCGCTCCCGCGTGGCTCGTTGCTGGAGGCACGGTCGGCTGGGGGACAGTCAGCCGCCTCACCAGTCGGCTCGGCGTCTTCGCCATCCTCCTCCTCGTCGTCCTCGCCCTCGTCGCTGGAGGCGATCTCTTCGGCCGAGTCCTCGCCGTCCACCGGGTTCAGCCCGAACCATTCCTCCGACTGGGCGGCGCCATCGTCGTTGAGCTCCGGCACGAAGACGCTGGTGTCGGTGCACTCGGCGATCGTCGAGGCGCATTGCGCGATCGCCGGCCGCACCTCCTCCAGCTTGGCGTCGGCTTCCGACCGCCACGTCCGCAGCTGGTCCAGGCTCAGCCCTGGGTACCACGCGCGGACGAACTCCAGCGCGCGCCCGGCTCCAAGACGGGCCGCGGATGCCTTCCAGGCCTCGAAGCGGCCGACTGCGACTTCGAGCCAGTCGGCCGTCCGGCTCGGGGTCTGGGGATTTGTCTGGCCGGGCCAGAGCGCGGCCAGCATCGTCGCCCCGGCGCGTTGGAGCCGGCGGAGCAACCGGTGGGCCGGCTGCAGCCGCGCCTGGACGGCGATGAGCTGCTTGGACAACGTTCGGTTCGCGTCCGGCGGAATCACAACCCCGGCCTGACGGCGCTCCTCGCGGTAGGTTTCGATGGCTTGGGCGGCAAGGACGGACTGGCCGGGGAAGTACTCTGTGCAAGACAGCAAACACAAGTCAAAACAAAACCATAGGCGGCCGGCAGATGGAAGAAGAGCAAGAAAGACAGCCTACCATCAATGAGATCCTCGATCCGGCCGAAGCCTTCTTCCAGCGCCCGGCGCGTCTCGGCCCAGCTCGCCTCCCTGGCCTCGAACTCCGCCTTTAGGGTAGCCTCGCCGTCCTGCGCCTTTTGCAGGGCCGCTTTGTGGCTCTCCTCTTGGTCGGCCAGTTTCGTCGGTAGGCGGTCGGCGTCCTTGGCACGAAGAGCGGCCTGCACCACGCCGAGTTCCCTCCGCAGGTCGGCGTTGGCCTTTGCACGAGCAAAAAATAAAGAGAAAAGTTAGCAAAGGAAAAGTTGTCGAGTAAGATCCGACCCGACTGCGCTGCAGTCGGCCCGGATATCGGGGACTACACCCAGTGGGTGCGCTATCGCGCCCCCACGAGAAATTAATAAGGACAAAACACTTACGCCGGCTGCTGGCGAGGTCTTCGGTCCTCCGGCTTAGCTCCCGAGCCTGGGAGTTGAAGGCGGCCGCGCGAGAATTGTGATAATCCTGGAGATCAGAAAGAACAGTCAAGATAGTCGTCAAGTAAGATCCGACCCGACTGCGCCGCAGTCGGCCCGGATCTCGGGGACTACACCCAGTGGGTGCGCCAGCGCGCCCCCACGGAAAAAATTCAAAGGACCAGAATGGTCAAGGAGTGAAGACTTACCTAGATTACAGACCGCGTCGACAGAAACTCCTGAGTAAATTGCCTCAGGAGGCCGGCCTGTGCCTGCAGCCGGCTCCGAACCTCTTGAGCCGCGACGTTCAGCTCGCCGCTCCCTCCGCTAGAAGTCCAGCCGGACGTAACGGAGCTGGCCGCCTCCAAGGCGTCTGCCGTTCGCTCGGCCCCCGCGGCTCGGCGCGTGTCCGGTGGGGCCGTGCTCCCTCCGGCGGGCCGGCCCGCCGCCAGCTCGATCTCAAGGCCGGCTCCGGCCTCGGGCGCGGCCCGGGCCGGCTCCTCCGGCACCGCCGACGATTGGCCGCCTTCGCCTGCTCCGGCTGGCGCAGCCGGCGACGTCCTCTCAACGGAAGCCCCGAGGACTTCGCCCCTCTGCACCGGCGGCTGCTCGGGGATAATCTCCTCCGCCGTGGGCAGAGGGATATCCGGATCCAAAGCCTGGAGGGGGATGGCGAGTAGCGGAGGCTGGCTACGCGCGCCTTCCGCCTCCGTCTCCGCGCGCCTTCCGCCTCGCTCGCTCGCCCTGGCGCCGTCTGGGCGGCCTCTCGCTCCGCCGCCTCCCGCTCGGCCGCCTCCCTCCCTCGGCGCGCCTCGCGAGCGTTGCGCTCCGTGGCTGCGTCAAGTTCGGCGCTGTCACATCCCTAGTTCTATTAATGCCAGTGCTAGCATCTGGCGTTGCATCATGTCTAAATTTTTGAAAGTTGAATTGGGGAAAGCTGAAAGCCCCAGAAATCAATTAAAAAAAATGATCAACATTAAAAATTGCTTCAAATAACCTAAGAAAATGTTCCTGTTTTCTCTAAAAATATTGGCAAGAGGCAAAATTCAAAGCAATATTTTTGGATTCACAGAAATATTTATTCTGGGCATTTGAATTAAATCAATAGCTATTTGAATTGGATTTATATTTACTATTAAATAAATATAGGTCCAATAATTCTGAAATATTTTTGTGGATCTTTGGTTTAATTCCTTTAGCTTCTAAAAATATTTCCAGAAGCAACAAAATTGATTTGGCTTCAAAACCAAATTCAAAACAAACCTGCAAATTAGAAAACAGAATTAAATTAGAAAAAAAGAGGAGAAAGGAATCTACCTGGCCACTTACCTGTAGCCGGCCCAGCTGGACCAGCCCAGCCCACCAGGCCGTTGCCAGTCATCCCCTAGCTCCTGCCAGGAGGACGACGGCGTGTCGCCCGCGCACGCGCAGCTACGGCCACCTCCTGCTTCGCGCTGGAGGCCTGTCCTTCTCCCTGATCCCGCGCTTGGAGATGCCCTGGAGCCCCTCTGTCCTCCTCTTGCTTCTCTGGTTCCCCACCTCTCTGCTCCCTCTCTCTCTCGCGCGACCGAGCGGAGCTCGTTGCAGCCGACACCGTCCACCGTGGCCACCAGCCCTCCCCCCCGCCCAACGGTTGTGCTCTAGTGCTCCGCCTTGACGCCTGCATCGTCCTCGCCGAGCCACGCAGCCTGGGGCGCATCGAATCGCCGCCATCGACGACGCCAGCATCACCGTTTCCATCGCCGGCCACCGTGGATCCCCGCCGTCGATTCGGGAGCTACCGGGCGTCCCCAACCCCGACCTCGCGCTCGTTGGACTCTCTGTGAGCCTCCGCACCGAACCCCTCTCTCTCCGTTGCCGATTTCACCCTCTAACCACGGCCTCTGTTGAGCCCGAGAGCTCGCCGCCGACGAGTTCGCCATTGCCGCAGCTAGCAACCTCGAATGATCAAACCGAGCACGTAGTTGTGCTCAGCGTGCTCCCAGGAGGCCATAGCACTGCTCACCTCGTTGTCTTGTACACCGTAGCATTTCATCGGCCGAGCCCGAACTCCGGCCGCCGCCGAGGTCGACGCCGTGCCCAACTCCGGCCATCTCGCAACCTCCCCCTGCCACAGTTGGATGCGCACGAGCCCCAGCTCCTCGTAGGTGGGCTCGGCCATCGATTTGGTCGCCGGAGCCGCCGTCCCGATCATCGCCGCCGCGTCTGTGTGTTCGCCGGCGTTGAACTCCGATGATATGACGTGTCCCGTCATTAGCAACTAATAGCCCCGTTAATTAACCTCCCAAGACACTGACAGCAGGCCCCATCCCTTAATTAACCACAGGTCTTAGATTTAACTTAATCTCGGTGGCCCCACACGTCAGGGTTGACTGGCTGACGTGGCAGTTGACCGGGGCCACCTGTCAGCGACACTAACTGGCCCTGAGTCACTGACCAGTGGACCCCACTGGTCAGGTTTGACCTGGAGGCAGCTCAGTTGACCAGCTGACGTCACCCTGACGTCGGGCTGACGCAGTAAATCATTTTCTAGTTTAAAAACAATTCAGGAAATTCCAGAAATTACCCAAAACTTCTAAAAATCATAGAAATTCAACCGTAACTCCAAATAAGATAAATTATATATGTAAAATTATCAGAAAAATTCAAGGAATCCATCTGTACCATTTTCATGCATGTTTGAACAATGTTTGTCCTCTGTTTTGGACAAAACAAATAAAGGGCATTTAAATAATCATATATGGGGTTGGAATTTGAATCTTGCACTCAAACGAACTTCATTTAAATCATAGCTAGTTGCATTAGCTCAAACCACAGCATATTGACATGTCATGATCATGCATCATTCTGTGCATTGCATTGATTGTATTTCTTTCTCTGTTGCCGGTATTTGTCCCCTCTCGATAGACGTTGTACCGACGATGTGATCGTTGACACTGATGAAGACCCAATGATATCTTCAGAAGTGCCAGGCAAGCAAAACCCCCTTGTTCATTCCGATACAATCCCCCTCTCTCGCTCCTGCTCTCTTTTACTGCATTAGGACAACAACGATTCATCTGTTACTTGTTGCGGTAGTTGAACCCCTTATCCTCTGCATGACCTGTCATTTCCACAGTAAATAGATGAAACCCACTAGCATGAGTAGGAGTTGTTTGAGCCCTGATGTGCCTACTCATTCATGCTTGTTTGTCATGCCTGCTACTGCTTAGAGTTGAGTCAGGTCCGATTCATCGGGGATGAATCGGAGGTGTGTAAACATGTCCTACTGTTAAGAGCTAAGTGTGTGAACACGATTTGGTAAAGGTAGCGGTGAGAGGCCATGTAGGAGTACATGGTGGGTTGTCTCATTGAAACCGTCCTCAGGAACTGAGTTCTGTGTTTGTGATCCATGAAACAGCTACTACCACACGTTGGGCCCTGAAATATGACCCCGCTCGACTTACTGACCCCTCTCGTTCTCTGTCCAGGAGTTGCAATTAGTTTCTGGTGTTTATAGGATATGTGTTGGCGGCCATGCGTAGCGCTGACCCTAGGGGTGGGCTATGATGCGGTAGATACACTATGGCACGGTGTACCGGGCGCCCGTTTGGTGTCTCGGGAACCCTGCACACATCGTTTGGGGCTATGAGCGAAACTCCGGCCGGATCTCCTCGCGGATGGAACCCGAATAGGCGATAAACCTGGACTAGAGACTTGTGTGGTTAGTCAGGTCGTGGTCTACACCCACGTCGGCTTTCGCTTGAAGTCTGCCGAGCACATGTCGTGTGCAGACGCTAAGTGGTGGAAACATGTGTGATGAAGTACACACCTGCAGGGTTATAAATGATCTATTCGAATAGCCGTGTCCGCGGTAAAGGACTTCTGGGTTGCCTATAACAGTTCATAGACAAGTGAAAGTGGATACTCTAAAACTCGCAAGATAAGTGTGAGTACTATGGATGGCCTTCTCGTAGGGAGACGAGAGCGGATCCATAGTGGTGTATTGAATGGTGAATATGTGGACTCGTGTGCGCCACCTCAAAAGAGTTGCTTGCAATCATAGTTCAGGTTAGCCACTGAGTCAAAGCTGGCTTGCTGCAGTTAAACTCCACCACCCCCCCCTTGTTGATACCGATGCATATGTAGTTAGTTCTGATGTAAGACTTGCTGAGTACCTTTGTACTCACGTTTGCTTAATTTATGTTTTGCAGAGAGACTTCAGTCTCGCTAGTAGTTCCGCGTGGACTTCGACGTTTAGCTTGATACCTCAGCTACGATCTTGTGCCCTCGGCAGGATCTGGTAGATAGTCAGGCTTCTTAGCCTTTTTCATTTATAGATGTCTGTACTCAGACATGTTAAGCTTCCGCATGTGTTTGATTTGTATGCTATGATTGTTGGGTCATGAGACCCATGCTTGTAATATCTCGCTCTTCGGAGCCTAATGAATTAATACTTGAGTTGTAGAGTTATGTTGTGATGCCATGTTGTATTCACACATATCGAGCATATTGTGTGTATGACTGAAATGCTTGGTATGTGTGGGATCCGACTATCTAGTTGTTTATCCTTGGCAGCCTATCATATGGGGAAATGTAGTCTAGTACTTCTGAGCGATAGTAGTCCGCTACAGCCTGGATCACCGGAGTCCTGCTAGCCCAGCACTACTGTTCAGGACACTTGACTGGCCGGCATGTGATTCACTTTGTTCCTATGTCTGTCCCTTCGTGGAAATGTCACGCGGTGACATCCGGAGTCCTGCCTAGCCTGCTACAGCCCGGGTTACCAGAGTCCTGTTAGCCCAGTGCTACAGCCCGGATTCACACGCTGTTGACCGACATGCTCGAGGTTGATTCACGTATGCCTGTCCCATGGGGTAGTGCCGCTTTGGGTTCACGACTAGCCATGTCGGCCCGGGTTCTTTGTCATATGGATGCTAGCGACGCTATCATATACGTGAGCCAAAAGGCGCAAACGGTCCCGGGCCAGGTAAGGTGGCACCCGTGGAAATACCATGCGTGAGGCCACAAAGTGATATGATGTGTTACATGCTAGATCGGTGTGACCTTGGATCGGGGTCCTGACAGCGTTGGTATCAGAGCCTGACTGCCTGTAGGATTACCAAGCCAAACTGGTCGAAGTTGAGTCTAGAAATGCTTTAGTTATGTAAGGGAATTGATTGTGGAAGGGAACGTAAGGCTCTTTTTACTCCTTTACCCTATGCCCTTCTGATCGGAGTCAACCTCTTCTTTTCTACGGGGATTAAGAATTAGGCCTTCTCATCTATCTATCAGGATGACGTGTTACTAAACCGTAGTTGCCTAGGATTGTTGGATTTAAGCCCAGTTCAGTTTCTACTACTTCCATATATTCATAACTGGCCTCAGCACCTTGATATTGTGCTTCTGAGTGGTTATGCCACCATTTTGCAGGATGTCTCAAATCATTTTGAGCATTTATAGCCGTTATGCTGTCCGAGTCATCCCAGGTTTCTAAATAGTCTGATGCATTTGCAAACCTTTTCCCCTGTTCCTGATGTCCATTTGGGCCAGATTAATCACACTACTTGTCAGTTGGGGTATTCTTTTGCCTCGACATATATTTTGGAATTATTGTTATGACCCTAGGTGTCTTAGAGTGCCACCTAGTAATCTAGCCATGTTTTGTATTCCCAGTGTGTGATTCTGGCCATTATTCTCAAAAGCATCCCGTGATGCTATTAGTTAGTAGGCATTTTATTCCTGGGTTTTGAACCCGAGACTCACCCTACCTACTTCATGTTGATAGTGTTTGCTAGTTCCTTAGGACATTAGTAAACCTTTGCGATAGTCCTCGAGGTTCGTGGTATATCCTTCTTCCAATTATCATGAACCATTCTTGGCAGGAGTTCTTTTGAACCAAAAGGTCACGACAGAGTGCTCTTGATGAGTTCTCCATTCTATATTGTGGCTCTGCCAGTTCTACCTTTCTGCGTGGGTTATCCGGAAGAAATATGTTGAACTCGTTCGACACACTAATCTATGCATCCACAACTCAGAAAGTTATATGTTCCTTGAGTTGTCCCTCTTTAGTTGTTTTCTGACCTTCGTCTATCAATTGATAGTCAGGAATAGTTGTGCATTTGTGTTCATCGGTGCCTTTTATTCTTGTGGTCCATCGAGCCGTTCTATTTTAGAATGACTAGGAGAAACAAACTCCAGTACCTCATCCATTTCTGGGATCGGGTCAAAGTGGTTGTATTCCACAGATCAAAATGCCAATCCAGCTTTTGTTCTGTTCTACCCTGAAGTATTGCCCACTTTATGTCAAGAGCGTCGTGAGAATTGCACCTCTCTCATGAATTCTCGATGCAGTGATACTCTCTCCATCATTGTTCACTTCTCGGTTTCAGTGTTGTTGCAACCGGAATGATGACAAGTGAATCGTGGTGTGTGAAATCAATACTCCTAGCAACCCCATTGCTTGGTAGTTAATGGACAATATTCTCATTCTTAGCGTGTTGGTTATTGAATTATCATTCTAAGACTGATCGTGCTACCTAGTCCATATTTCTGGTGCACACTTCGATCAATGGATTAGGATTGTGCCAATCCCTCACTCTTTGATCATATCATCTTGCCCTGAAAAGCAAGGTTGTTCTCGAGCTTAGTAACATACCGGTGGTTCGTGATTTTCCGAATATCTTCTCGGAAGTGTTACCAGGTTGTCACCTGACTGTTATGTTGAGTTCGTGTTCAAGTTGGTTTTCCGATAAACCACTTTTCCCCAAGAACCTGTGTTGGATACCCCTGAGCTAGTTGGTTAAGCTTAACAACAACTTGGAGAGTTGGAAGATGAAAACTTGTCCGACTTAGTTCATCCCTAAGGGATATCATTGTGTGTGTGTGTGTGTTGAAGAAAGATGATATCTTCACCAATTGGTCCTCGTGATCAGTTGTTGTATCTATTATCTTGTCCAAACCTTGATTGAGTGTGGGCTATCGTCAAATCAAATCAGAACCAATGATGTTCGTAATGTTGTCTTACTTGCGGTTGTCCCTCGAGTATACACCATTATATCTTTGGTCTGACCAATACTATCACATTGTTCACATAGTGGTGGAAGTCCAGTGATATCGAAATTTCGATGAGTTGCTGTTGAGCCCATCAGCGGCATTTTGTCTCCTCCATGATTGTGTTGAACATCCAGCTAGTGTTGGAAACTTTATAAGCATTGCCCTCATGTCCCGATCATGAAGCATATGTCCGGTTGAAAGATGTGACTTCTTCTAATTCATGTGCATCTGATGTAAGTTGCCGCCGTGAATTCGAGAAAGTTTGTTTTTGCTTCCTCTGGAATCATCCCAAGTCAGTCATGCATGTGCGAAGTATTCTATGGTCTGATAGACTGATCATCTACATTCTATACGTATCCCTAGCACACCAAGCCACTGATTGATTTGTTCAACGAGAAGAAGTTTCTTCTTAAGGGTTAGACCTACGCAAGGACTTCGATATCCTCGTTGATGGTTCCCCCTGAACTCGGTAGTGTTTCATTTTAAGACTACCAGGTGACCATGCTTGTCTACGACAACGTGTTCACATGCTTGTAGCAGAACCGGCTCATGTTTTGGAGCCTACTACCGTAGTTCATTCCCCGAGAATCTCGCAACGTCGTCTCGTCGATTGTGTTGCAAACCTTCATTTTCCTCTCTAGACTCGATGAGTCTGGAATATCCTGTCACCAACCAGATCTGAATCTCAGGCAGATATGATGGTTGGAGCATTTTCCAAGAAATATAATACTGGTCTCTCGATAAACGGTAAAGTGGATGTCGTGGCCAACACATCCAGCCGGAAGACCTATTATTGTAGTATCTCGATTGAAGAAAGTTGGCCACCTTCCCATGAGGATTTCATAGGATTTACTCCATATGTTGTTCCTTATGGATCTATTGTATTCCGAAGTCCGACCACTACTTGGTGGCTATGCCGATGCTTAAAGCATGACCGTGGTAACCAGTACATCAAGGAGAACATTAGAAGCGGAGTGCTAAATGTCTCTCGGTCGATCATCCAGATTTTGTTTCCTTGGCTTCGCTAAGGTGAAATCTGAGAAAGTGTTATCTTCCTTTGCATCTGCATCTTCCACCATTATTCATCATGGTAGCATGTTGTGTTGCCAGGATCCTTGACATGGATGCTGGTACGACCTTGACGAGTATGGAAATGCTCAAGTTCTTGAAAGCACGCTCAGGCACTAGGTTCTGATGTTGTCGTTAACTGGAATGTGCCTCCGTTCTCTCAGTTGTTCGATAGCCATCCGATTGGTGGAATCACCTTTGTCGGTGAACCTTCTCCCCAGTTACTAGAATCATTCCCAACATTTGCATTTTGTTCCCAGCTTGCACCTCGGTAGCTGCTGATCAGGATTATCTTCAAAAGTGGACTTACCATAGGTCCCATCCATTTCCGATGATAAGCAAAAATCATCCATTGCGTTGTCTTCAACAAGGTAGTCCACATCATCCATCCTAGTCCAAGTATGCCGTCTCTTCAAGCTATCTCAAACGATCAGTTGTAAATTCCCTTAAGCTGGTATGAAGAGTTTCAGCGATCTCTGAATCAAAAGTAATTCTTTTTGCCACTTAAGGAAATAGTTCTTCGAGTCACCTTCCCCGAGGTGCCCTGTTTTAAAATCATGGCAATTCCCCTCACTACTTTGAAACCCTCGTCAAATTCTTTCTTCTATCGCTCCTGATGCAAGTTTTGCCTCTCAGTTCGCGAGATGTTTCTATGTCTCACTCCGTGAGTTGATCGTGAGTTGCCTGATCTTTGAGGAGATCGACTCTTTAGGGTTTTCCTTCCTTCTCATTGTCGTGAGTGGATGAAATTCTCAGAGCAAGACATCAAGACAATGATGGTGATCGGATCAACAACCTTATGAGATGCAACCTGGATCGTGAAGACCGTGTTAGTTGTGCCCTCTGTCTTCTTACCTCACGTCTTGAATCTCGGGACGAGATTCTTGTTTAGTGGGGGCGAGTTGTCACATCCCTAGTTCTATTAATGCCCAGTGCTAGCATCTGGCGTTGCATCATGTCTAAATTTTTGAAAGTTGAATTGGGGAAAGCTGAAAGCCCCAGAAATCAATTAAAAAAATGATCAACATTAAAAATTGCTTCAAATAACCTAAGAAAATGTTCCTATTTTCTCTAAAAATATTGGCAAGAGGCAAAATTCAAACCAATATTTTTGGATTCACAGAAATATTTATTCTGGGCATTTGAATTAAATCAATAGCTATTTGAATTGGATTTATATTTACTATTAAATAAATATAGGTCCAATAATTCTGAAATATTTTTGTGGAGCTTTGGTTTAATTCCTTTAGCTTCTAAAAATATTTCCAGAAGCAACAAAATTGATTTGGCTTCAAAACCAAATTCAAAACAAACCTGCAAATTAGAAAACAGAATTAAATTAGAAAAAAAAGAGGAGAAAGGAATCTACCTGGCCACTTACCTGTAGCCGGCCCAGCTTAACCAGCCCAGCCCACCAGGCCGTTGCCAGTCATCCCCTAGCTCCTGCCAGGAGGACGACGGCGTGTCGCCCGCGCACGCGTAGCTACGGCCACCTCCTGCTTCGCGCTGGAGGCCTCTCCTTCTCCCTGATCCCGCGCTTGGAGATGCCCTGGAGCCCCTCTGTCCTCCTCTTGCTTCTCTGGTTCCCCACCTCTCTGCTCCCTCTCTCTCTCGCGCGACCGAGCGGAGCTCGTTGCCGCCGACACCGTCCACCGTGGCCACCAGCCCTCCCCCCGCCCAACGGTTGTGCTCTAGTGCTCCGCCTTGACGCCTGCATCGTCCTCGCCGAGCCACGCAGCCTGGGGCGCATCGAATCGCCGCCATCGACGAAGCCAGCATCACCCTTTCCATCGCCGGCCACCGTGGATCCCCGCCGTCGATTCGGGAGCTACCGGGCGTCCCCGACCCCGACCTCGCGCTCGTTGGACTCTCTGTGAGCCTCCGCACCGAACCCCTCTCTCTCCGTTGCCGATTTCACCCTCTAACCACGGCCTCTGTTGAGCCCGAGAGCTCGCCGCCGACGAGTTCGCCATTGCCACAGCTAGCAACCTCGAATGATCAAACCGAGGACGTAGTTGTGCTCAGCGTGCTCCCAGGAGGCCATAGCACTGCTCACCTCGTTGTCTCGTACACCGTAGCATTTCATCGGCCGAGCCCGAACTCCGGCCGCCGCCGAGGTCAACGCCGTGCCCAACTCCGGCCATCTCGCAACCTCCCCCTGCCACAGTTGGATGCGCACGAGCCCCAGCTCCTCGTAGGTGGGCTCGGCCATCGATTTGGTCGCCGGAGCCGCCGTCCCGATCATCGCCGCCGCGTCTGTGTGTTCGCCGGCGTTGAACTCCGATGATATGACGTGTCCCATCATTAGCAACTAATAGCCCCGTTAATTAACCTCCCAAGACACTGACAGCAGGCCCCATCCCTTAATTAACCACATGTCTTAGATTTAACTTAATCTCGGTGGCCCCACGCGTCAGGGTTGACTGGCTGACGTGGCAGTTGACCGGGGCCACCTGTCAGCGACACTAACTGGCCCTGAGTCACTGACCAGTGGACCCCACTGGTCAGGTTTGACCTGGAGGCAGCTCAGTTGACCAGCTGACGTCACCCTGACGTCGGGCTGACGCAGTAAATCATTTTCTAGTTTAAAAACAATTCAGGAAATTCCAGAAATTACCCAAAACTTCTAAAAATCATAGAAATTCAACCGTAACTCCAAATAAGATAAATTATATATGTAAAATTATCAAAAAAATTCAAGGAATCCATCTGTACCATTTTCATGCATGTTTGAACAATGTTTGTCCTCTGTTTTGGACAAAACAAATAAAGGGCATTTAAATAATCATATATGGGGTTGGAATTTGAATCTTGCACTCAAACGAACTTCATTTAAATCATAGCTAGTTGCATTAGCTCAAACCACAGCATATTGACATGTCATGATCATGCATCATTCTGTGCATTGCATTGATTGTATTTCTTTCTCTGTTGCCGGTATTTGTCCCCTCTCGATAGGCGTTGTACCGACGATGTGATCGTTGACACTGATGAAGACCCAATGATATCTTCAGAAGTGCCAGGCAAGCAAAACCCCCTTGTTCATTCCGATACAATCCCCCTCTCTCGCTCCTGCTCTCTTTTACTGCATTAGGACAACAACGATTCATCTGTTACTTGTTGCGGTAGTTGAACCCCTTATCCTCTGCATGACCTGTCATTTCCACAGTAAATAGATGAAACCCACTAGCATGAGTAGGAGTTGTTTGAGCCCTGATGTGCCTACTCATTCATGCTTGTTTGTCATGCCTGCTACTGCTTAGAGTTGAGTCAGGTCCGATTCATCGGGGATGAATCGGAGGTGTGTAAACATGTCCTACTGTTAAGAGCTAAGTGTGTGAACACGATTTGGTAAAGGTAGCGGTGAGAGGCCATGTAGGAGTACATGGTGGGTTGTCTCATTGAAACCGTCCTCAGGAACTGAGTTCTGTGTTTGTGATCCATGAAACAACTACTACCACACGTTGGGCCCTGAAATATGACCCCGCTCGACTTACTGACCCCTCTCGTTCTCTGTCCAGGAGTTGCAATTAGTTTCTGGTGTTTATAGGATATGTGTTGGCGGCCGTGCATAGCGCTGACCCTAGGGGTGGGCTATGATGCGGTAGATACACTGTGGCACGGTGTACCGGGTGCCCGTTTGGTGTCTCGCGAACCCTGCACACATCGTTTGGGGCTGTGAGCGAAACTCCGGCCGGATCTCCTCACGGATGGAACCCGAATAGGCGATAAACCTGGACTAGAGACTTGTGTGGTTAGTCAGGTCGTGGTATACACCCACGTCGGCTTTCGCTTGAAGTCTGCCGAGCACATGTCGTGTGCAGACGCTAAGTGGTGGAAACAGGTGTGACGAAGTACACCCCTGCAGGGTTATAAATGATCTATTCGAATAGCCGTGTCCGCGGTAAAGGACTTTTGGGTTGCCTATAACAGTTCATAGACAAGTGAAAGTGGATACTCTAAAACTCGCAAGATAAGTGTGAGTACTATGGATGGCCTTCTCGTAGGGAGACGAGAGCGGATCCATAGTGGTGTATTGAATGGTGAATATGTGGACTCGTGTGCGCCACCTCAAAAGAGTTGCTTGCAATCGTAGTTCAGGTTAGCCACTGAGTCAAAGCTGGCTTGCTGCAGTTAAACTCCACCACCCCCCCTTGTTGATACCGATGCATATGTAGTTAGTTCTGATGTAAGACTTGCTGAGTACCTTTGTACTCACGTTTGCTTAATTTATGTTTTGCAGAGAGACTTCAGTCTCGCTAGTAGTTCCGCGTGGACTTCGACGTTTAGCTTGATACCTCAGCTACGATCTTGTGCCCTCGGCAGGATCTGGTAGATAGTCAGGCTTCTTAGCCTTTTTCATTTATAGATGTCTGTACTCAGACATGTTAAGCTTCCGCATGTGTTTGATTTGTATGCTATGATTGTTGGGTCATGAGACCCATGCTTGTAATATCTCGCTCTTCGGAGCCTAATGAATTAATACTTGAGTTGTAGAGTTATGTTGTGATGCCATGTTGTATTCACACATATCGAGCATGTTGTGTGTATGACTGAAATGCTTGGTATGTGTGGGATCCGACTATCTAGTTGTTTATCCTTGGCAGCCTATCATATGGGGAAATGTAGTCTAGTACTTCTGAGCGATAGTAGTCCGCTACAGCCCGAATCACCGGAGTCCTGCTAGCCCAGCACTACTGTTCAGGACACTTGACTAGCCGGCATGTGATTCACTTCGTTCCTATGTCTGTCCCTTCGGGGAAATGTCACGCGGTGACATCCGGAGTCCTGCCTAGCCTGCTACAGCCCGGGTTACCGGAGTCCTGTTAGCCCAGTGCTACAGCCCGGATTCACACGCTGTTGACCGACATGCTCGAGGTTGATTCACGTATGCCTGTCCCCATGGGGTAGTGCCGCTTTGGGTTCACGACTAGCCATGTCGGCCCGGGTTCTTTGTCATATGGATGCTAGCGACGCTATCATATACGTGAGCCAAAAGGCGCAAACGGTCCCGGGCCAGGTAAGGTGGCACCCGTGGAAATACCGTGCGTGAGGCCACAAAGTGATATGATGTGTTACATGCTAGATCGGTGTGACCTAGGATCGGGGTCCCGACAGGCGCGGGGGTCCACTCGGCGGGACCCTGAGGATCCGGCGCTCGGCCCGACCACGGAGCCGGCTGGGCCTCGCTCGAGGGAGAGCGGCGCCCTGCTTAGAAAATCAGAAAAGCATTCAAGGAAAGGAAACTTCAAAATAACAAGCACGTAGGCGGCTACTAGACTTACGCGGACACTGAGGGGGGCTTCTTCACCGCCTTCCGGAAGCGGGCTGCCTTCGCCGCCGCCTCCTCGCGCTTCGTGGCCGCGGCGGAGGCCTTCGGCCTCTTCGGCCGGCTTCCGAAGAGCGGGAGCGCGGCCCGGCGCTTCCCCTTTCCACCACCGGCAGTCGGCGTGGCAGACGAGCTCGCGCCGCGGTGGTCGGTTGCCGGCTGGTGGCGCGGGAGTTCTTCGGCTTCATAATCGTCCGGCCAGTCGTCGAAACTGGCCGAGAACCCGGTGCCGCCGGGCTCGGCGGCGTCCCCCGTGGCGGCGTCCTCCATGGCGACGGCGGAGAGATCCGGGTCGTTGGGGTCGTCCACCGTACGGTCCGGGGCGTACTCTCAGTCGACTCCGTCTGCCCCGGCTGGCAGCGGGAGGAGAGGATTCTGATGAAGAGAAAAAAGAAAATAGCCGCCTGGTCAGAGGCCGGCTAACCCAAGCCGGCAGACGACGAGAAGAAAAACTTACCACAGGCGGAGGATGGGCGCGGGAGTACGGCGCCTTGCCGAATTGCCACTCGTCGGTGAGCTTCAAGTTGGCGACGTAGTTCGCCATCAGAGCCACCTCGGCATGGGGCATCTCCCATGTGCTCAGCCGGCAAGGATCGAACCGGCCACTCATTTGGCACATCATGTGCGGCCGGCTTTGGAGAGGCAAGATCCGGCGCTCGACGAAGGCGGTTACCAAGTCGGATGCGCGCAGACCTTCCGACTGGATCATCACCCGAAGCCGGGAGATGGAAGCGTTCCCAGCTGGAGACAAGGACTTCGACCGGTAGCCCCAGGTCCGCCGCCTCCCAGCCGGCGGGCCGGCTACGTAAGCCGGCAGGTTGACGTAGTCGCCGTGCCGGGCGACGTTCTTGACGTAGAAATAAGATTTCTGCCATAGCTTGACAGACTGGATCAGAGGAATGTGGGGGAAGGGGTTGTCGTCGCTTGCCCTCTTCATCGCGATGAAGGCGCCGCAGGGAGCCGGCACGCCGGCGGAGACGGTGCCGAGCTTGTTCTGGAACAGCTCCGCCCAGAGCTCCAGCGTCGGCAGCACCCCCAAGAACCCTTCGCAGAGCGTGACGAAGGCCGAGAGCTGTAGCACTGCATTGGGCGTGACGTGGTGCGGTTGGAGATTGTAGAATTCAAGAAAGGAACGTATGAAGCTGCTCGCCGGGAAGCCGAAGGCGCGAAGGAAGTGCGCGCGGAAGACGACGCGCTCGCCTTCCTCCGGCGCCGGCGAGACCTCCTTCGCGGGCGCCAGGCGCACCTGCACGAGGTTGGCGGCGGGCAGGCGCTGGGTCTGGTGGAGGAACTCGATGTGGTCCTCGTGGACATTGGACCCGTCCCACGAGCTCGACAAAGCCAGCGACATGGCGGCGTGGGTGGGCTACGGCGCGAAACTGTGTCGGGCGCGAGGAAGAAGAAGAAGAGCAAGAAGAAGAGCAGGAGGGACGGGGAGCGGGGGAGCGAACAGGCCCGTGCCTCTCCCCCTCCCCGCCTACTTGTAGGCGCATGCGCCAGAGACGAGGAGGCGAGGCGTGGGGGATCGTGGGGATCAATCGTGCCCATCTCCCCCACGCCCGCGTTAATTACGCGCCTTGATGACGCGAGGTAACGGCCGCGGGGAGGCAAGCAGCCCCCTCGGGCCACAGAAGATCTGCGCCCGGGCCGAGGCCAGGGAGTGGCGGGCCCGGGCCTGCGGCGGTGTCCCGTCGCGCGCGTGCGACGGCAGGACTTCCCCGCCACGTGGCTCGTCGTGGGGCCCGCGGCCAGTCCGCGGGTCAACCACGGTCGCCCTAATAAAGAAAAGCGCTCTGAAGTCGGCTACAACGACGAAGTCGGCCCCTCACGGTATGAAGCCGGCCAAGCTTCCCGTCCTTCCGTCCGCCGTGAAGCTCGCCCGCCTTCGGGGACTACTGTCGGGGTAAACAGCCATGGGTAGCCCAGCCGGCTCCCCTTGGCCCCTCAGAAAAAGTTATGAGCCCATCCGGCTCATAAGGAGACTCAAGACCTGGGCCGCCTCCCCTCTAGCCGACTACCATCCTTGCCGGCTTGGGGGGCGGCTCGCCCTTTTTACCCCCATGAAGAAAACTGTGGAGGGCCGGCTACGGCAGGGCCGGCTATGGCAAGGCCGGCTATGGCGCGGCCGGCTACCGCCGGGCCGGCTCCGATAAAGCAGTCAACGCCGTACCCGCGATGTACGCGTCCACTCTGTGATGATGAAGCGGGGCGTGGCTACAGTGGAGCCTGCCACCCCCAAAACCCGGAGCACGCCTGGTACAGCGCGTCGTGCGGGCAGCCGCGGCTCGCCCGGCGCGGCACTGTAGCCACGGCGGCTCTGACACCGTCCACGACGGGCCGCCAGCGTGGCCCCCGAGGCGGTGGGCCCCTTCGGGCAGAGAGATGCTGAAGGCGGCCACACCCCCTCTCAAGCCGGCAAGACAAAGGGCCGGCTTCGCGTAGCCGGCCTGCCGCCTTCCTCGAAGGAGACGCCCATTAAGGAGACAAGGTGCGGCGGGGCTACAGTAATCGCCCGCCGGGGCGGCGTTACTATAGCCACGCTTACCCCGACCAAGCCTGCGCCAACAAACACGGAACAACAGTAACCAGCCGCCGACCAGGCCCTGGCCCGTGGGGCCGGCCTGTCGACCCAGGAGCCAGCAGTCGGCGGGACCCACCAGCCGGCGGGCCCCAGAAGCCGGCGGAGAAGCCAGCGAACATAGCCATAGATAGCTGGGCCCCGTGCCTAGTCGGATTACCATTGTACCCCCGGGGGGTAGGCCTATATAAACCCTCCGGTGCACCCATGCAAAGGGTTGGACTCTCTTTCTAGACCTAGACACATACAAGGAGAGGAAGCAAGCTGAGCTAAGCCCTTCTTCCTCCTTCCACCCCAAACAACTCAAGGAGCATTGTAGCCACCTGTGAACTTAGTAACCATGCGGACACCCCGCAGAGCAGCAGTAGGGGTGTTATCTCCCCGGAGAGCCCTGAAGCTGGGTAAGATTCGCCGGCGTGCATGTCTACGCCTCATCCCGTTTCCAGGCACCGGCGACGTTCTTTTGGCCCCCGCAATGATAAGCCACCCGTTGGCATATGTCGATCCTACCACCCGACATTCATGCACATGAAGGTGTATAAGTAATAACCAAAACACAGAGAATGCCTAGCACACGACACTAATGGCACAAGAACGGTGTGTGTGTCCGTGGGGGGGGGGGGCTGTGGGGAGGGCAAACCACGTGCATGAAGGTGAATGGTACCGATGTTCCGATATGGAGAGAGGCCAAATAGGAATATGAAACGTTGGGAATTAAAGTTGGCGACACATGGATTAAAAAAGAGCCATATTACTATGGCATTGGAATCCATAATGCAAGCTAAGTATCATTGCCAAATTAACCTTTTTGATTGATCAACTTTTGTACACGTAGTATGTTTGTCGTTGAAATATGATATCCATATCCAGTATAATCAGTCTTTGCATATCAGTAATCCAATAAATTTTGGAATGCCTTTGTGACGCCCTGATTCAATCTACACTAATCATACACGCAAATGTGTACGATCAAGATCAGAGACTCATGGGAAGATACCACAACACAACTCTAAACACAAATAAAATTCACGCTACCTTCATATTACAAGCCAGGGGCCTCGAGGGCTCGAATACAAATGCTCGATCAGAAATGAGTCAGCGGAAGCAACAATATTTGAGTATAGACATACCGTTAAACAAGGTGCCATAAGATGGCTAGCACAAACAGGGATACAAATCGAAGAGGCGCAGGCCTGGGATTCTCCTAAACTACTCCTGGTCATCGGCGTTCTGCACATAGTAGTAGGCTCTATTAGTGTAGTAGAAGTCGTCGTCGGTGGCGGTAGCTGGCTCCTGGGCTCCACCATCTGATCGCATCAACCGAGTATTGAAAGGGAAAAGGGGGAGCAAAGCAACCATGAGTACTCATCCAAAGTACTTGCAAGAATTACATTAGATCTATACTACATAGGCATTAGTATCAATGAAAGGGGTAGTATTTGTGGACTAAACTGGAGAATGCCAGAATAAGAGGGGGAGAAGCTAGACCTATCGAAGACTACAATTCTGGCAGCCTCCAATTTGAAGCACTAGAAGAGAGTAGATGGTAAGTTAACCAAGTATCAACGTATAGCAGAATCCTACCCAGCGATCCTCCCCTCGTCACCCTATGGGAAAGAGATCACCGGGTTATCTCTGGAACTTATCTGGGTGTGTTTTTATTAAGTATCCGGTTCTAGTTGTCAGAGGTCAGAATACAACTCCAAGTGTCCTGTTACCACGGACACGGCTATTCGAATAGATAAACTTCCCTATAGGGCTGCACCACATTACCCAACACGCTCGATTACTCTTGCCGGGCACATTTTCCTGTGTCATGCTCGGCCTCAAAAGATCAACACGTCATAGCCCTACCTAGGCTCAACAGAGAGGTCGGCACGCCGGTCTAAATCCTAAGCGCGCAGGTTCTTGGGCCCATCACCTGTTGCACTCCTGCATGTTGCGAGGGTGGCCGGGATCAGTCCCGGCAACCCACACAACAAGGCGATTGCTTTAAGCGGACCAGCCGGGCACGCACTACTCAGTCGTTGACGTCTGAAAAGCTTTGGCTAATACTATGATGCGAGTGGCCAGAATAGTCCCCGCGTAGTTGGTTAGTGTGTATAGGCCAAAAGACCAATTCAGATCAAATATCCAAAACTCGTAAGCATGTTATTATGAAATAACCACGGATAATGTCCAGGGACCAGGCCCACCTCTCTCTTAGGTGGTCTCAACCTGCCCTGTCGCTCCGCCACAAGGTATCACTTAGGGGGGCATCGGGAACCCAGGTCCACCACTACCTGGATGGAACAACCTGTCCCTTCGACCCCCACCTTCGTTAATCACTCGCGGGTACTCTACGAGCCGACCCGACTTTATTCACAACAAGTATCATCTATAATATGTATATACCCGTGATCACCTCCCGAGTGATCAAGACCCAAAAGTATAGCATGGCAGATAGACAAGAATGTAGGGCCAACGATAAAATACTAGCATCCTATACTAAGCATTTAGGATTGTAGATAAAGTATCAACAGTAGTAACAAGGACAGGCTATGCAACATAATAGAATCAAGCCGATAAGCCGTAACAACTACACTACTCTAATGTAAGTAGTAGAGAGAAGGAATAGGCGGTATCGGGATGATCAAGGGGGTTTTGCTTGCCTGGAAGCTCTGCGGAGAAGGACGGGTCGTCAGGGGTGTAGTCAATGTCTGGAGCTATGGCATCGGTCTCGAAGTCTACTAGCGAGAAGAGGGGGAAGAAACAGCGAATACAATGCAAACAGATGCATGGCATGACAATACGTGGTGCAAGGTGTAACCTAACGCGGTACTAGGTGCTACAAGTGAAGGGGGAAAACATCCAGGAGAGTATTCCCGGTGTTAGGTATTTTCAAATAGATGAAATGAAGGGGGGCGGTGCTACCTATTGAGCTTGTGTTTGGTTTTTCCCTTGAAGAAGAAAGGGCGATGCAGCAAAGGAGCGTAAGTATTTCCCTCAGTTGTGAGAACCAAGGTATCAATCCAGTAGGAGACTACGCAACAAGCCACCAAATACCCGCACAAACAAACACCAACTTGCAACCAACACGACAAAGGGGTTGTGAATCCCTTCACGGTTATTCGCAAAGTGAGATCTAATAGAGATGGATAAACGGTAGTAATATTTTTGGTATTTTTGGTTTATGGGACGGAAAGTAATGATTGCAAAATAAAGGAAATAGCAACAGAAATTGGCAAGTTGACGGGTAACTATTATGATGTAAAATAGACCCGGGGGCCATAGGTTTCAATATAGGCTTCTCTCAAGATAGAAATTATTACGGTGGGTGAACAAATTACTGCCGAGCAATTGATAGAAAAGCGCAAAGTTATGACGATATCTAAGGCAATGATCATGAATACAGGCATCACGTCCGTGTCAAGTAGACCGAAATGATTCTACATTGTCAGGGTTGTGGTGCGACATATGCCAAGGGGTGGCTTATCATGGAGAGGGCCAAGAGTACGTCGCCGAGATCCAGAGGCGGGACTGAGCGAGAACGCCCAAGCCGGCAAATCTTACCCAGGTTCAGGGCTCTCCTAGGAGATAACACCCCTAGTCCTGCTCTGCGGGGTCTCCGCATGATCACTATCTCAACAAGGTAACTACAAGGTTAATCCTCAAGCTGTGTGGCTAGAGGAGGAAGATGAGCAAGGCTAGCCTCTCTTCCCCACTCCATATGTGTGTCTGTATCTACTAAGGTTCTGAACCCTTTTGCATGGGTGCCCTGGGGGGTTTATATAGGCCTACCCCCAGGGGTACAATGGTAATTCGGCCGGGTGTGGGACCCGGCCGTCAGTGTCTATGGTCACCGGCTTCTCCACCGGCTTCTGGGGCCCGCCGCCTGGTGGGTCCGGCCGGTTGCCTTGTACTTGGCCGACAGGCCGCGCCCGTCGCTCGCGGGTCTTGCCAGCTGCTTAGCTCTGTAGTTGTGCCACGTGATGATGCATGCTTTGTCGGGGGAGCGTGGCTACAGTCCCGCTGCCTGGTGGGTGCTCACCATAGCCACATCCCGTCTTATTTGGTTAATGGCACACAAACTCCAAGGGAGGGGAGGGCCGCTTGCTAGAAGTCCGCCTCCCCCATGCCAACTAGTCAGGGTTTGCCGCCTTCCGGCATCTCACGGACAGGTAGGGGCCACTGCCTGCAGGCCGTACTGACAGCCCATTGTGGGAGCATGGTTATCTCTGCCATCATGATATCACATGCGGCGTGGGAACAGCGCTGCGCCGGGCGAGGGATGTCCGCCTGGCATGCTGCACCGTGGCCACGTTCAGCCCTGGATTCAGGGGTGGAAGGCTGCACTATAGCCACGCCCCATCTCATCGTTGTAATGAGGTGCTAACTTTGAGGAAATGAGGGGCCGTCTGCTAGGAGTCGGCCCACCTCGTTGCCGCCTTCTGGGCTCCCCCTCCTTCTAGTAGCCGGCCGCTAGAACCAGTCGGCCCAAAGAAGGGGGTCCTTTGTCTTTGATGCTTGAGGGGCGCAGCCGGCCCCGATGTCTTGAAATACCATGGGGGGCTGATGAGGCTACCCGTGGTCATTTACTCCGGCAGTAGTCCCTGAAGCTGGTGGGGAGCCGCGGCTGAAAAGGCGAGAAGCCTCAACAACTTCTTACTCCAAGTGATCTAGTAGCTTTGCGTCGTCCGTCTTCTGAAATGCTAACTGCCAGGAGCCGGCCGTGTACATGCAGGCCATTTGGTGATTTTGAAATGTCGCGGTGGGGGCCAGGTGGCACGCCAGCCAGACGTCAGGCTTGCCGCCCATTGCAAGCACACATGTGGCATCAGCGGGCCAGGCCGGCTTGCCAGCCCACATGCGCGACGGGATGTCTCCACAGGCTGGGCCCCGCCACTATAGGGCCTTGGCACACACGCAGATCCACTTCAGCCGGGGCAGATGATTGAGCTTCCGGGGCGCAGTTAATACACGCCATTATGGTGCGGTAAACATGGGATTGTGGGAGGAGTGGGTGTAGTTAATCCCACAACCACCCACGTTCTAGCCCCTCGGCTCCACTCCTGGGGCTATAAGTAGGGGCAGGAGGGGGGCAGCAGACGCACGCGCGCCCTCCTGATATGTCTCCAACGTATCTATAATTTTTTATCGCTCCATGCTATATTATCTATTGTTTTGGACATTATTGGGCTTTATTATCCACTTTTATATTATTTTTGGGACTAACCTATTAACCGGAGGCCCAACCCAGAATTGTTGTTTGTTGCCTGTTTTAGGGTTTCTAAGAAAAGGAATATCAAACGGAGTCCAAACGGAATGAAACCTTCGGGAACATCATTTTCTCAATGAATAAGACCCAGGAGACTTGGAGCCTACGTCAAGGCACAAGAGAGGAGGCCACGAGGTAGGGGGGCACCTGCCTGCCCCAGCACACCCTCCACCCTCGTTGGCCCCCTGTTGCTCCACCGACGTACTCCTTCCACCTATATATACCTACGTACCCCAAACAATCAGATACGGAGCCAAAACCCTAATTACACCGCTGTATCCACGAGATGCCATCTTGGGGCCTGTTCCGGAGCTCCACCGGAGGGGGCATTGATCATGGAGGGCTTCTACATCAACACCATAGCCTCTCCGATGAAGTGTGAGTAGTTTACTTCAGACCTATGGGTCCATAGTTATTAGCTAGATGGCTTCTTCTCTCTTTTTGGATCTCAATACAATGTTCTCCCCCTCTCTTGTGGAGAACTATTCGATGTAATCTTCTTTTTGCGGTGTGTTTGTTGAGACCGATGAATTGTGGGTTTATGATCAAGTCTATCTATGAATAATATTTGAATCTTCTCTGAATTCTTTTATGTATGATTTGTGATCTTTGCAAGTCTCTTCGAATTATCAGTTTGGTTTGGCCTACTAGATTGATCTTTCTTGCAATGGGAGAAGTGCTTAGCTTTGGGTTCAATCTTGCGGGGTCCTTTCCCAGTGACAGTAGGGGCAGCAAGGCACATATTGTATTGTTGCCATCGAGGATAACAAGATGGGATTTTCTTCATATTGCATGAGTCTATCCGTCTACATCATGTCATCTTGCTTAAGGCGTTACTCTATTTTTAACTTAATACTCTAGATGCATGCTGGATAGCAGTAGATGAGTGAAGTAATAGTAGTAGAGGCAAGCAGGAGTCAGTCTACTTGTCTCGGACGTGATGCCTATATACATGATCATACCTAGATATTCTCATAACTATGCTCAATTCTGTGAATTGCTCAACAGTAATTTGTTCACCCACCATAGAATACTTAGGGCCAGTTCTTTTGGGCGGCTTAAAAAATAAGCTGCCTCTCCCCAGCTTAAAAAATAAGCCGCTCCCAAAATTCATGGAGGCTTCTAGATTAGTAATCCCATAACTAGTTCAGAAGCCCCAATAAATAAGGGAGGGGGCTTATGACAAAAGCTAGGGAGGAGGCGGCTTATTGTTTAAGCCGCCAAAAGAACTGGCCCTTATGCTCGAGAGAGAAGCCACTAGTGAAACCTATGGCCCCTGGGTCTATCTTTATCATATTGATCTCCTACTACTTAGTTATGTCCTTTGTTATTTACTTTGCTTTTATTTTACTTTGCATCTTTATCATAAAAATACCAAAAATATTATCTTTATCATATCTATCATATCTCACTCTCGTAAGTGGCCTTATAGGGATTGACAACCCCTATTTGCGTTGGTTGCGAGGATTTATTTGTTTTGTGCAGGTACGAGGTACTCGCGTGTAGCCTCCTACTAGATTGATACCTTGGTTCTCAAAAACTGAGGGAAATACTAACGCTACTTTGCTACATCATCCCTTCCTCTTTAGGGAAAACCAACGCAGTGCTCAAGAGGCAGCAAGAAGGATTTCTAGCGCCGTTGCCGGGGAGGTCTACGCAAAAGTCAACATACCAAGTACCCATCACAATCCTTATATCCCGCATTACATTATTTGCCATTTGCCTCTCGTTTTCCTCTCCCCCACTTCACCTTTGCCGTTTTATTTGCCCTCTCTCTCTCTACCCTCTCTCTCTTTCTCTATTTGCCTCTTTTTGCCTGTTTCTTGTTTGCTCGTATGGTTGGAATAGTCGTTTATTTATTACTAAACAGAGAACCTAAGATTTATGGATCCTCATCCACTTGCTAATCTTTTTAAGAGATCCAATTATGTTAAACCAATTGCTAGTGAGTTTTGTGCACTAGATTATCTTTATGAAGTTTTGCTTGAAATTTGTGAATCTGAAAATTGCGATGAAGTATTTTATGAAGTGATTCACGATAGATCTTTGAATAAAAAGCATGATTGCAATGACATTATTATAAATTCTATTAATGTCAATTGTGCTAATAATATGCAAAACCCTAAGCTTTGGGATGCCAATTTTGCTATGTCCTCTAGTTGTTGCAACGATCATGATTGGGGTGATTCGTCTTTTGATCTTGAAAATTTATTTAAGCCCCATGATGAATATGATATTTATTATAATGTTTGCGATAATATTGAAAGTGCGTTTGGGAAGGTCATGACTTTAGTTAATTTTAATCCCACTATTTCGGAAAAGTGACAACTTTGCATGCATGTGGATCATGTTGCTTATGATCCTACATGTAATTACTATGAGAGAGGATAATATGGTTGTAGAAATTTTCATTTTCTAAATTACCTCTCGTTATGTTGAGATTGCTATTGTTTTTTTCCTCTTCCTTGCATATGCTAGTTTTTGCTTGCCTTGATAATTTGTTTGCCTATAAGATGCCTATGCATAGGAGGTATGTTATACTTAGATTTGTTTGTCACATGCTTTATGATGCTCCTTTTGTGCTTCAATTCTTGTTTTTCATGTGAGGATCATTAAACTTATCAATGCCTAGCTATAAGGCTTTATAGAAAAGCGCTTGTTGGGAGACAAACCAATATTTTTCCTTGCTGTTATTCAATAAATAATTTATCTAGCCTCTGTTTTGGTTGTTTTTTTTGTTTAATTAGTGTTTGTGCCAAGTAGAACCATTGGGAAGACTTGGGGAAAGTCTTCTTGAACTTGCTGTAAAAAACAGAAACTTAGCGCTCACGAGAACTACTGCCATTTTTATTTAGAAAATGATATTTAGTTAATTCTTTTTGAAGATGATTAATAGATAAATTCCTCACGTCCAGAAATTTATTTTAGAATTTTTGGGGTTCCAGATCTTGCGCCAGCTGCAGATTACTACAGACTGTTCTGTGTTTGACAGTTTCTGTTTTTCGTTTGTTGTTTGCTTATTTTGATGAATCTATGGCTAGTAAAATAGTTTATAAACCATAGAGAAGTTGGAATACAGTAGGTATAACACCAATATAAATAAATAATGAGTTCATTACAGTACCTTGAAGCGGTCTTTTATTTTCTTTCGCTAACGGAGCTCACGAGATTTTCTACTTTGAGTTTTGTGTTGTGAAGTTTTCAAGTTTTGGGTAAAGATTTGATGGATTATGGAACAAGGAGTGGCAAGAGCCTAAGCTTGGGATGCCCATGGCACCCCCAAGATAATATAAGGACACCTAAAAGCTGGAGCTTGGGGATGACCCGGAAGGCATCCCCTCTTTCGTCTACTTCTATCGGTAACTTTACTTGGAGCTATATTTTTATTCGCCACATGATATGTGTTTTGCTTGGAGCGTCTTGTATGATTTGAGTATTTATTTGTTAGTTTACCACAATCATCCTTGCTGTACACACCTTTGGAGAGAGCCATACATGATTTGGAATTTGTTATAATACTCTATGTGCTTCGCTTATATCTTTTGAGTTATATAATTTTGCTCTAGTGCTTCACTGATATCTTTTAGAGCACGGTGGTGGATTTGTTTTATAGAAGCTATTGATCTCTCATGCTTCACTTAGATTATTTTGGGAGTCTTAAATAGCATGGTAATTGGATTAAAATCCTAATATGCTTGGTATACAAGATTAATAATAAAACTTTCTTATGAGTGTGTTGAATACTATGAAAAGTTGGATGCTTGATAATTGTTTTGAGATATGAAGATGGTAATATTAAAGTTGTGCTAGTTGTGAATTTGAGAAATACTTGTGTTGAAGCTTGTGATTCCTGTAGCATGCACGTATGGTGAACCGTTATGTGATGGAAGTCGGAGCATGATTTATTTTTTGATTGTCTTCCTTATGAGTGGCGGTCGGGGACGAGCGATGGTCTTTTCCTACCAATCTATCCCCCTAGGAGCATGTGCGTAATACTTTTCTTTGATAACTTGTAGATTTTTGCAATAAGTATATGAGTTCTTTATGACTAATGATGAGTCCATGGATTATACGCACTCTCACCCTTCCACCTTTGCTAGCCTCTCTAATACCGCACACCTTTCGCCGGCATCATAAACCCACCATATACCTTCCTCAAAACAGCCACCATACCTACCTATTATGGCATTTCCAGAGCCATTCCGAGATATATTGCCATGCAACTTTCCACCGTTCCGTTTATTATGACACGCATCATCATTGTCATATTGCTTAGCATGATCATGTAGTTGACATCGTATTTGTGGCAAAGCCACCGTTCATAATTCTTTCATACATGTCACTCTTGATTCATTGTATATCCTGGTACACTGCCGGAGGCATTCATATAGAGTCATATTTTGTTCTAAGTATCGAGTTGTAATTGTTGAGTTGTAAGAAAAATAAAAGTGTGATGATCATCATTATTAGAGCATTGTCCCAGTGAGGAAAGGATGATGGAGACTATGATTCCCCCACAAGTCGGGATGAGACTTCTCTGAAAAAAACACTACAAGAAATATGTCAACTAGTGACCTTCTGTTAGTGACCCTGGAAGAATTGGTCATAGATCTATGACCATTTGAGGCCAATTGGTCAAAAGCTGTTCGGGGGACTCCAAACACTAAACTATATCTACCATTTTGGTCAGAAAGGTCGTAATTTCCTTACACGAAATGGTCACAAAGCAGATAGCACTGATCCGCTGCCTTATTTCTAGCTGGTCATGACCAATATAGATGGTCATAACCTTGTAAGTTGTGGTGGATTGCTATGACTAGGCGCCACCTCATCAGTTTTGCCTATGTGTCATGTCCATGTGTCAATTTTTGCCCTAGGTTGTGAAGCAACCTATATTTCTGTTAGTCCCAAAATTACGAAAAAATTCTCATAAATTCTTTGGATCATATCTTCATCAAATATGTCAAAAACCTTCCTCGCCTAGTTAAAATATAATTCAACAATATTCATTTTCCTATTCTGTTCAGAACAACACTTTGTAAGGAAGTGCTATTTTTATATTCTTAATTACCCTCAAAAATTTTGGGCACTCTTTCCTATCCAAACCATTGCCTCGTGACAAAATTCAGCTCCATTTGCCGAGTAAATCTTCCTTGGCAAATTTCCAAAGTTTTTGTCCACCTAGAAGCATTGTGAAGGAAGTACTATCTATGCACATCCAAATGGCATGAAATTTATACAGTGTCTTCATATGCCCAAATTATCACCCTCCTACAAATTGCAGCTCAATCAAATTATCTATGTGAGCCCAGCTTCAATTTTTATTTTCTGTCCAGATTGGCACATTGCAAAGCAAGTGCTATCTATACCACTCCTATTGCCCTCAAACTTTTTGGTCAGTCTTCCATACCCAAATAATTTCCACATGCCAGTATTCAGCTCTTTTTTCTAGAAAATCTTCCTCGACAAATTTCCAAAGTTTCTATTCACCTAGAAGCTTTGTGAAGGAAGTACAAGATAGGAATATCGTAATGAGTTAAATTTTTGCCACATGTTTTATATGCCTAAGTAGTAGCTCTACACAAAATTTAGCACCATCTAACAATACATGTGAGCTCACCATCGAATCTTTGTTTCTGGTAATATTTTCAGTTTGTGAAGCAACTACATTTTATGTTGCTTTATAATTGTTGAAAATTTACCAGGACATTACCCTGACTATAGAAACCTCCTACACCAAATTTCAGCATAATCCAATGAAATATGTAAGCCCAACTTCAATTTCCATTTTCTGTCCAAATTGGCACATTGCAAAGCAAGTGCTATCTAGATACATCCTAGTTTCCTCAAACTTTTTGTGCCATCTTACACATACAAATCATTGCCACATTCCAATATTCAGCTCCATTTTCCTATTAAATCTTCCTCAACAAATTTCTAAAGTTTCTATCCAGAGAGAGGCTTTGTGAAGGAAGTACAAGATAGGATTATCCAAATGGTGTAAAATTTTTACAGTGATTTACTATGCCAAAATTACCATACTGCAAAAAAATTTCAGCTCAATCCACTTACCCATTTGAGCCTAGCTTCAACATCCATATTTCTACCCGATGTGGTACTTTGCAAACCAAGTGCCATCCAAACTCCTCCATTTCAGATGAAAATTTGCCAAGACAGTCTCCCTAGTAGATGATCATCCTCACCCAAAACTCAGGCCCATTGGCCTTGTGAATTTCCCGTACCGCTAATCAAACACTTGGCTGCTAATTCATGTTTGAGCATAGTTCGGTCTCCCCGTGAGATTCTTCTGCTGTTATTTTCTTACAAGCATCTACTTGGGGAGTGCCAAACCTACTAGACATGCCTAGGCTTCCTAGAACGCATGGCAACGCCACGGTCACGCAGTGACCACACGACGGGCATGCGAGCCTATGCGCTTTGGAGTTGGGGCCCTGTGCCACTGCCAAAACCTCAAAGTATCACCACCAAACCATGTATTTATACTTAAATAGATACTTATGTACCTACAAATGATTTTTGGAAAAATAAAGAGCAAACTATAAGGCGGCTGCAGTTCAAATTTGACCCGCTTCCTACTGAATTGGCGAAAATTTGTATTTTTCACCAGAGGTGGATAAAAACTTTTTACACCCAACCCTTTTGTCAATTGTGCATTGAACATGGCCTAGTATTTTATAAAATTGATTTGTTCCAATTTGCAACAAATATATGGTAGGTCCTTCACAAAAAATCATTTCGGGCATTCGAAAAATGGAAACTGAATTTTCCGTGCAAAGAAAATGAAAACTCCCTTAGGCAACATTGTTTGGAATTCCAAGATGCACTCGTTTGCACAATATGAGATCATTTGAACAAACTATGCCATGAATGCGGCCATAAGATTGATCATTTGGCTTGAAAGCCATGAATCTTCAAGCATGATAGCTCATTTCTGAGAACACTATTTTAAAATAATTGTCGTATTACAAGTTTATTATTTTTATCGAAACTTGGTCACATATGATGACACAATGCGAAGGTTTTCCAATTTTTTTTGATTTTTTTGAATTTTTTATGCCCGTTTCAAAATGCGGTCAAAACGGTGGGCTTGACCGTTCCTAGCTAGTGAGTTAATCTTGGAAAACTTTTGATGTTCCTCTGATTAAGTAGATACTTATGTACCTAGAAATGATTTTTGAAAAAAATAAATAGCAAACTATGAGGCAGCTACAGTTCAAATTTCACCCGCGTCTAACCGAATCGGCGGGAATTTGTCTTTTTCACCAGAGGTGGATCAAGGCTTTTGACACCCAACCATTTGGTCAATTGTGTATTAAATATGGCCTAGTATTTTCTCAAATTGATTTGGTCCATTTTTACAACAATTATTTGGCAGTTCCTTCACAAAAAAACTCATTTTGGGCACTAAAAATGGAAAATGAATTTTCCATGCAAAGAAAATGAAAACTCCCTTAGGCAACATTGTTTGGAATTCCAAGATGCACCCTTGTGCACAATATGAGATCATTTGAACAAACTATGCCATGAATGTGGCCATAAGATTGATCATTTGGCTTGAAAGCTATGGATCTTCACGCATGATAGCTCATTTCTGAGAACACTTTTTTAAAATAATTTCCGTATTACAAGTTTATTTTTTTCTAGAAACTTGGTCACATATGATGACACAATGCGAAGGTTTTCCAATTTTTTGATTTTTTTGAATTTTTTATGCCCGTTTCAAAATGCGGTCAAAACGGCGGGCTTGACCGTTCCTAGCTAGTGGTTTAATCTTGGAAAACTTTTGATGTTTCTCTGATTAAATAGATACTTATGTACCTATAAATGATTTTTGGAAAAAATAAAGAGCAAACTATGAGGCAGCTACAGTTCAAATTTCACCCGCTTCCAACCGAATCGGCGGGAATTTGTCTTTTTCATCAGAGGTGGATCAAGGCTTTTGACACCCAACCATTTGGTCAATTGTGTATTAAATATGGCCTAGTATTTTATAAAATTGATTTGGTCCATTTTTACAACAATTATTTGGCAGCTCCTTTACAAAAAAACTCATTTTGGGCACTCGAAAAATGGAAAATGAAGTTTCCATGCAAAGAAAATGAAAACTCCCTTAGGCAATGTCACGACCAGCTTTTCAATAAAAATATTTATTGAGAAACCAATCTGTTGAGTCCAGTATGAGGAAAATCCACCATACTGGTAGACAAAATTCTTGATACAATGAGCCAGTAGCATAAAATATGTTATAGGGTCGAGCTGAGGATGCTCAACAAATTATTACAAGCACGCCAATAATTATACATAATGGCGGATATATCACAGTGGTGTGGTGGTAAACTACTGACTCGAGAATAAAGTGGTGGAAAATAACACTATGGGGAGTGGATAACACGATTCTGAAACTGGCATCTCATCGAGCGTCGGGGTGAGGCTCGATTAATTTATTTGGGTAGCGGAAGCGGATATAATACAGTGACCAAATCCAGGGTCGCACGAGACTGACTGGGATTCCTCTAGGCATCGGACTCGCTATCGAACTCTTCATCCATGAGATCGCCTTCGTCAGCATCTGGCCAAATCAACAAGCCAGGTGAGTACTTTGAAAGTACTCGCAAGACAGTTCGGACATAAGATATAACAAATGCATGCATGGATGCGTCGTGATTAATTTACCAATGCACGTTCAATTTAGCAAACAAGGTAAATAAACGGTGGTAGTCCGCCTGAAAACCCAACAGAAATAATTGAAAGCCGATCGGGTGTATGAAGCGACGCCTCGAAGGGTGAACAAACAAATAAAGATCATACCACAGTCGGGCGTCTGAGCGACACCACGTAAAGGGCTTAAACTAAAAATAAAAGACATGCGTGCCACAGTCGGACGTCATGGCGACATCACAGAAAGGGCTTATATTGAAAGTAAACAACAGTACTACCACAGTCGGACGTCTGAGCGACATCACAGAAAGGGCTTATATTGAAAGTAAACAACAGTACTGCCATAGTCGGACGTCTGAGCGACATCACAGAAAGGGCTTTTATTGAAAATAAATAATAACAATGCCACAGTCGGACGTCTGAGCGACATCGCAGAAAGGGCTTTTTTTTAAATAAATAATAACAATGCCACAGTCGGACGTCTGAGCGACATCGCAGAAAGGGCTTTTATCGAAAGTAAATAACAATGCCACAGTTGGATGTCTGAGCAACATCACAGAAAGGGCTTTCTTCACAAGGATATAATACTCAAGATAAATATTCAACTCATGATAATAAATGGGTTAGTCCATCCACAGGAATAAACATTTAACCGGACTTAGCACTCATGTGATTCACCGGAGTCTCTGTCATCAAAACTGACACTTGTCAGGATAAGGTAATACCGAACTTGTACATGGAATGGATGATTCAAAGGAATTTGTGACTCTGCAGAGTTCGTACTAAAATTTCCCACAGCCAACGGATTTCCGTAGGCACGAAGGACTAGTTCCGTTTACGGTATTTCGGAAGAAAACACAGCTAACCAGTACACACCCATCCTACCTCTTGATGCCAGGAATCACCCTAGACATTGTCCAAGAAAAACTTTTGAGACGGGGAGATCACAATCTCGAATAGCATGGGATCAAATTTATATACGCGCGCTCTAAGGGGTGCCCCCCTCTCAGTCCCAACCGGAAACACCCATGCCCACTGACTGTATGACTGGCTTTAATCCAGGGCCATGGAACCATCATCACGGCCTCTCCTTTTGGTGTGTACCAAGAAGCGGTTTGCAACTTACTAAGCCATATTCCTTGCGGAAAACATGTGGTAGTACAGGCAAGGAAAATGGAAGGAACTGGACTGATACGGGTTGACACTGAAGTCATATAGTCTGGTATAAGACTGGCATGCTACAACAGTGCCATCTTACCCATCCTCATGCCAACACATGGCCATGCATACTCACATCCATCCACTTATGGGTTTTCGAAACTCACTTGCCTCAACGTTGCATGTAATATGACGTTCGTCGGTATGCTCACCAACATGCCATGAAACTACTTAATGCAAACATGCCAAAACAATCATCATATCAAAAGTTCAAACATGCTTGCCTGGTTTAGAGTAGTCGGAGCCTAGCTCGGTGAAGTTCGCGGCTCCGTCACTTCCTTCGGTATCTACGGTATAAATAAACATACGCGCTAACGTAAATACCGAGAGGTGCACAAAAATTATTCCAAATATTTTTCAAACAAATCTGATAAAAAAGTAGACATAATTCTAAAGAGGGTAGAAAAAGAATCAATCAAAAATACTTTTTTGTTTAAAAGTTATAAAGGTTTTAGTCCAGGGACTCATCTGTAATGAAACAGAAAGTTCCCACGGGCTAACTTATAAAAACAGAAAACACTTCGATCGAGAATACGCCGGCCCAGAGGGGAGACGTACTTTGGCAGAAGACGCCTTCAGAAAACGGTTCGTTTAAAAAGAACAGAGAGGCTGACGGGCGGGTCCCACGCGTCAGTTTTGAAATTTTCAAAAGAGAGACAGAGCTCGTCGGTGCCCGAGAGCTGCGGTGGTCGCCGGCGGCGATCCACGGCGAGGCAGGGGGATCGGAGGGTACCTCCGTGCTCAGTGCGTCCTTCCGCGTCGAATGGTGGTGGTGGTGGTCTCTGGCAAGCACCACGTCGACGGTGGCCTCAACTCCGGCGGACGGTGGTTCGGGCATTGGTGGATCTCGCCGGGGAGGGCTGCAAAGATCGAATTGAAGTGGGGGTTAGCTCACTGGATGCTCTAGGAGGCAACGGACGAGGTTTGGGCGCCGGGGATGGCCTCACCGGAGTGGATCAAGTTGGAGGCCGAGGCGGAATGAGGCGGCCGGAGTCGGGGGAGGAGACCTCCTCGAGGTCCTCCTAGTGGCCTGGCGGGGTGCCTGTGGGGTGCAGTGGTGGTGCGTACTCGAGGGCGAGCTCGGGGTCCCCTTTTATAGGCGATCCGAGGCGGTGGCCGTGAATGGGGATCTCCGGCGATGGATTACGGCCGCGCAGTGCTTGGTCGGGGAGTTTAGGAGTTGGGAATCAACGTGGAGGTCCACTGGCTCCATCCAGATGTTAAACGGGCTTGGATTAGGAGCTTGGGGTGGGTTTCGACGGAACGGGACGGCGCGGGCCCGTCGGCAGCAGAGGGCGTGCCCTGTGCTTGCTGGGCCACGGCGACGGTGCAACGAGTGTGCTGGCGTGCATTGGCAAGGGAGACGGCCACGCGGAGCTCCCAGGTGGCTTGGGCGGGGCTGAACGGCATTTTGTGTAGAAGCTGTCTCCCGTTGGTCGCTACGGGTGGCGCTGCCGCCGCAGAAGACGCCGGCGTAGGCGGGCCAGGGAGCCACCGACGCCGGGAACCAGCCAAGTGCGCGTGCGGCGCTCTGGACAGCGAGGAGGGGCTGCACGCAACGCGCCACGGCGCACTGTTGACAAGTGACTGAACTCTGGCGAAGAAACGACACTGAAACTCTGAACTTTTCTGAAAGTGCCCAGAAACAGTGCTGGCCAGGTATTCGACAGAATGATTTTGGCATGTAGAGAATTTTCCTTGAGCTGAAAATTGGTGGAGTGGCCTCTCATTGCACCAGGAGGCTGCCTGAATTTTAGTGGAATTTTTGGAGAAGAGAAGATATGAATTTCACCAAATTGGTAAATCTGGTCCAAATTTGCAGAGGCTGAATTTTCAAAAATTTGAAAAGAGGAAGAGTGGATCAAGATGGTTCTAAGTTGTGGATGCTAAGGACAATCCAGAGGAGTTGGTTTGAGATCAAAACTCAAAGGCAAAAAGGTACTTGCTTTGAAAATCACCTAGGCTCAAAATAAGTGACAGAAAAGATTTGTGAGATAAAATAATCAAAATAAAATCCAAAAATGGTTTGGACCTGTTGGGACAGAGAATTTAGATTGTTCCAAGGAGGAAGAAGGGGTCTTGTGAGGTTTTACCACATGAGGCATGGTAAAACCATGGATGGTTTCAAAAAAAACCTCAAAGCTCATAGGATTTCTTTTTAAAGAAATAAATAAATTCCAATAATATATTTGAGAAGAGAATAATCAGAAGGAAGTTTTCATAATTCAAACACCAGAGTTGAGGAAGATACAAAATAAAATAGAATCCTTGCCAGGGGAGTTTTTTTGAGAGAGAGATTTTTGGAAGGATTTAAATGACCTTCTTCAAATCAACAAAGTTTTTGCTGAAAACCAAATGAAAAATTTTGGAGTGTCACAACACCTACACCCTTAGGAAAAATCTCGTCCCGAGATTTCAGCTGATCCTCAAATAAGTGTGGGTGCTCTGTCCGAAGAAAATCCTCTCTTTCCCAAGTTGCTTCACTCTCGGTGTGATTGCTCCACTGAACTCTGAAAAACTTGATGGTTTTCTGTCGGGTCCTCCTTTCAGACCCCTCCAATATTTTTACAGGATGTTCCCGATAGGTGAGGTATGGTTGCACGTCACTGTTTTCGTGGGATACTTGCTTCTTTGGGTTGCTTACGCACTTCCTCAACTGCGAGACGTGGAACACGTCGTGGACATTGGACAATTCTTCGGGTAATTCTAGCTGGTAGGCTACCGTGCCTCTTCGTGCCACTATACAGAATGGTCCGATGAATCTTGGCGCTAGCTTTCCTTTAATCTTGAATCATTGTAATCCCCTCATAGGAGATACTCTTAGGTACACGAATTCGCCGGGTTCGAAACTGACCCCACGATGTTTCTGATCGTAGTAACTCTTCTGTCGACTCTGAGCGGTCTTGAGTCGG
The DNA here is from genome assembly GCA_034509565.1 of Triticum monococcum. Classification (NCBI taxonomy): domain Eukaryota; kingdom Viridiplantae; phylum Streptophyta; class Magnoliopsida; order Poales; family Poaceae; genus Triticum; species Triticum monococcum. The sequence goes on along the minus strand of CM067841.1, from coordinate 563,690,027 downwards.
TCTCTGATTAGCTTGACTTTTTCCTCGGCTTCTCTGAGCATGTCTGGGCCGAAGATGCGGCTGTCTCCGATCTCTGACCAATTTAACGGGGTACGACATCTCCGTCCGTATAAAGCTTCAAATGGTGCCATTTGCAGGCTGGCCTGGTAACTGTTGTTGTACGCGAACTCGGCATATGGCAGGCTTTCTTCCCGGCTGGTTCCATAGGTGAGGACACATGCTCTCAGCATGTCTTCTAAAACATGGTTTACGCATTCCGTTTGCCCATCAGTCTGGGGGTGGTATGTTGTACTGAAGGCTAGTTGAGTTCCCAGAGCCTGTTGTAAATGATCCCAGAACCTCGAGACGAACTGGGTTCCTCTGTCAGATATTATAGTCTTCGGGACGCCGTGCAGACAAACTATGTGGGAGAGATAAATCCTGGCAAGCCTCTGAGTGGTGTGGGTCGTCTTTACTGGAATAAAGTGTGCCACCTTGGTCAACCTATCGGTGATGACACATATGGCATCATTCCCGTGTCGTGACCGAGATAGTCCGACAATGAAATCCATCCCTATTTCATCCCATTTCCACTCAGGTATTTTGTCTGGTTGTAGTAGTCCAGCTGGTCTCTGATGCTCAGCTTTTATGCGTTGACAAGAGTCGCAACATGCAATGAAGGTGGATATGTCCCTTTTAATACCGTGCCACCAAAATCTTTCCTGAATATCCTTATACATTTTGGTTCCTCTAGGGTGGACCGAATATGGGGCGGTGTGGGCTTCAGCTAGAATTTGCTGTTTGAGGTCTTCTATGTTTGGCACGCAGAGTCTGTCTTCATACCATAATATTCCTCCATCGTCTATGACAAACTCCGAGGCCTTGCCCATACTCACCTTTCTTTTAATGCCTTCGATGCTGGGGTGACCAGGTGAGCTTCTTTAATTCTCTCCACAAGGTTGGGTTGTATTTCCAAGTTTGTTATGGTGCCTTCCGCGACCATTAACAAGTTGAGTTTGGCAAATTCTTGTTGGAATTCAGGTCTCAAGCTTTGCAGACTGTTTTCGTTGGAGCTGGGGTTCCAACTAAGAGCATCGGCCACTACATTAGCTTTTCCTGGATGGTAGTGGATACCAACATCATAATCCTTTACCAATTCCAACCAGCGTCATTGCCGTAAGTTTAGTTTTGGCTGTGTGAAAATATATTTGAGACTTTTATGGTCCATATATATTTCGCATCGATTTCCAAGTAAGAAATGCCTCCATTCCTTGAGTGCATGAATGACAGCTGCCATTTCTAAGTCATGAGTGGGATAATTTTCCTCATGCTTGCGAAGTTGCCTTGAAGTGTATGCGACAACCTTGCCTTCTTGCATCAACACGCATCCGAGACCCTTTCTGGACGCGTCACAATACACTTCAAAATTCTTGTGTATGTCTGGCACAATTAATACCGGTGCTGTCATTAATTTCCGTTTTAGCTCTTGGAAACTTTTCTCGCAAGCTTCTGTCCATTCAAACTTCTTGTCTTTCTTGAGTAACTGCGTAATTGGCTTGGCTATGGTGGAGAATCCTTCAATAAATCTGCGGTAATATCCTGCCATTATTCCCAAGAAGCTTCGTATGTCCGTTACACTGGCTGGTGACTTCCAGCCAAGTATGGCCTTGACTTTCTCCGGGTCCACTGCGATACCGTCTTGGGTCAGTACGTGGCCTAGAAAGCCTACTTGTCTTAGCCAAAATTCGCACTTGCTGAACTTGGCATACAATTGGTGTTTCCTGAGTTCTCCTAGCACAATCCTGGGATGTTCCGCGTGCTCTTCTGGTGTCTTGGAGTATACCAGAATATCGTCGATGAATACCACAACGAACTTGTCCATAAACTTCATAAATACTTTGTTCATGAGGTGAACAAAATATGCGGGGCGTTTGTTAATCCAAATGGCATTACTGTGAACTCATATAGTCCATATCTGGGGGTGAAGGCTGTTTTGGGGACATCTTCTGTTCGCACTTTTAATTGATGGTATCCTGACCTTAAGTCAATTTTTGAGAATACCTTGGCCTGAGCGAGTTGATTAAACAAATCGTTTATCCGTGGCATCGGGTATTTGTTCTTGACTGTGACCATGTTAAGTGCTCGGTAGTCTATGCACAATCTCAGTGTTCCATCCTTCTTTTTGGCAAATAAAATTGGTGATCCCCAAGGTGAAGTGCTGGCTCGAATATATCCTTTGTCCAGTAATTCTTTTATTTGTTTCTTCAACTCAACCAACTCGGATGGTGCCATTCTGTATGGTTTCTTGTATATGGGGGTGGTTCCTGGTGCTAGCTCAATGCTGAATTCTATCTCTCGGTCTGGTGGCATGCCTGGTAGTTCTTCGGGGAATATGTCTGGAAATTCACACACTACCGGAACCTTGTTTAGCTCAGAAACATCCACCTTATTCAATCTCGGTTGCCCGGGTATCTTTCTTTCTTTGGCTGACACTCTTACTGTCTTCCCGTGGTGGTGTGTGAGAATTACGGTCCGGTTGAAACAGTCAATAAAACCTTTGTTGGTGGTTAGCCAGTCCATCCCTAGGATGACATCCAGTCCTTTATTTTCCAACACACTAAGATTGGCGTGAAACTCCAATCCTTCGACCTCAATAACCACATCCTGACAGTAACTCTGAGTGACTTGCTGAATCCCGGGGGACTTGATGATCATGGATTTCTCCAAAGGAAGTATCGAAAAATTATTTTGCAAAGCAAAACTTTTCGAAATGAAAGAGTGAGAAGCTCCAGAATCAAACAAAACCATTGCAGGTATTGTGTTGACAGGAAACGTATCAAGTATGATATCCGGAGCATTTTGTGCCTCCTCTTTGGTCGCGTGGTTCAGATGACCCTTCCTGTGGTTGTTGTTGGGATTGAAATTGTTTCGCTTGGGCGCTGAATTATTGCCGCCATTGTTCGACTTTGGGGTTGAGTTCCTAGGCTTGGGACACTACTTGGCATAGTGCCCTTCCTCTCCACAAGCGTAGCAAGTAACACCTGGGCGATATGTGAACTCCTTGTCCCTTGCATGAAAATTCTTGATTGGGCGTGAGACGTTGGACGTGGATTTGTGTGTCCCACCCTTTTGAAAATTTGTCTTGCTTCGGTGATTGCGAGCATGGTTAGTCTGGTCCCTTTTTCGCTTGCGGAAATCTTCCAAGCTGCGTCTCTCATTTTCCAGATTAATGGCGTTGTCCACTAGTGTTTTAAAATCTGTAAAAGTGTGCACGACCAGTTGGCATTTAAGCGCGGGCGCCAGACCGTCAAGGAATTTCTCCATCTTCTTGCTTTCAGTGATATGCTCTTCATTGGCGTACCGAGACAATGGAGTAAATTGACCGTTTAATCTGACACTGTCATGTTCCTTTGTTTGAGGTCATCGAACTCTCTCTTCTTGATTTTCATAATACTCTTAGGAATGTGTGCACCACGGAAACCTTCCTTGAAATCATCCCAGGTTATATCATTTTCGTTGGGGTGCATGTGCAGAAAATTCTCCCACCATGATGCAGCTGCTCCTGTGAGATAGTGCGGGGCATACAGTACTTTCTCAGGGTCTGAACATTTTGCAATAATTAATTTTCTCTCCATGTCTCGAAGCCAGTCCTCGGCCTCAAGAGGCTTGTCAGTATGAGAAAATGTTTGGGGACGTGTCTTCTGTAGCTCAGATAACTTGGAATGCTGCTGATACTGCCCATGGTGATTTCCCATGTTGATGACTTGGTTCATCATTTCCCGATGTTGTTGCTGACTCTGTTCATAAATGCGGCACATTTGGGAAAGTGCTGTTTCATTGTCCTGTTGACTCGACTGCCCTTGTGCGAAATTGTTGCCTGGTTGAGTGTCATAATTTTCCTCTGGCGGAGCTGGCATGGAGCGAGTCCAAGGATGAGACATTTTTCACTCTGGGGATATATTTTGTAAAACCCATAAGAAGAACGAAAAAGGGTCGCAAAAATAAATCCATAAATGCACAAGGATGGCAAATAATTTAAAAGACCAAGATTACTTAAGAAAAACAAATCGATTGCGCACGGAGAAGGACTGCTCATTACATATCTTACATGCAGGCGGTAATTATACACTACATCACTCAGGATATGCGTACATAATCCTGACATGTTATTTAGTCTAGTGCACTTCTCCAGTTCCTACATGATACGCAAACAAGCTACTCCCCACAACCTATGTACATATAAACATATCTTACAAAGCGGTACATCGCATGATGGCTAAGCGTACTCAGTTGGAGATGCTGACGATCTCCTTGGCCCTGCCAAGCGTGATGCTGACGATCTCCAGACGCGAAGTGTTGCACCGAGTAGATGGAGCGGGCGCCAGAGGTGGAGCAACACGAACAGGAATGGGCGCAAAGGGTGGTGCAGTGCGGGCTGGAGATGGCGCAATGACTTGGTTGAATTCTTTGGTGGTAGGCAGGCGGCGAGTAGGTGCATAAGATGCTAAGGACGAGACTAAAGTCAGTGGCGGTGCGGTGGGCAGGAGCTCCCTCCTGTTGGCGGCACAGCCATGGACTAAGTCCATGCGGGCAGCCACGAAGTCGTCCACCAGGTTGTTGAAGGCTGCCTCCAGAGCCCGGAGATACTCAATAAACATCTCAAAAGCCTCGTCTCGTTCTCCTCTGGGGCAGGAGAACGCGTAGTGACAGGTGTATGGCACGTGGCATGGAAGGTAGCGGTAACGACGAGTCTTCATCGAGGGAAGGACATCCCTGAGACAGGCTTTCACCTCGCGGGCTGCCATCTGCATAGCGTGCCTCTCCGTAGGCATGGCTCTTCCCAAGTACCGGAAGCGGTGTAACACAACACGCCCTCCCTTGAATTGCACCGTGGCCTGGTGCGTGGTCAGACTGTCGTTGACCTTGTGTTGGTAGAGTGTGAAGACTAGGTGCACAGATGGCCCCATCGCGACCTGAACGATGATGGAGAGAAGCTTGACGAACCCATCGGGCACGTTGGTGAAGGTCTGAGACTCGCAGCTGTTGTTGGCCATCTACAAAAGTAGGCAAAAATTCTGAATGGTCAGATCATAAATTTATGCTGACTGTCAGAAAAATGACTACAATTGCATAAATATTGAATTAGCTCTATTATGCTAATAACCGATTAGCGATCGCACCTAGTGGCTTCCTACACTCAGCCTGGCTCTGGTACCAAGCTTGTCACGACCAACTTTTCAATAAAAATATTTATTGAGAAACCGATCTGTTGAGTCCAGTATGAGGAAAATCCACCATACTGGTAGACAAAATTCTTGATACAATGAGCCAGTAGCATAAAATATATTACAGGGTCGAGCTAGGGATGCTCAACAAATTATTACAAGCACGCCAATAACTATACATAATGGCGGATATATCATAGTGGTGTGGTGGTAAACTACTGACTTGAGAATAAAGTGGTGGAAAATAACACTGTGGGGAGTGGATAACACGATTCTGAAACTGGCATCTCATCGAGCGTCGGGGTGAGGCTCGATTAATTTATTCGGGTAGCGGAAGCGGATATAATATAGTGACCAAATCCAGGGTCGCACGAGACTGACTGGGATTCCTTTAGGCGTCGGACTCGCTATCGAACTCTTCATCCATGAGATCGCCTTCGTCAGCATCTGGCCAAATCAACAAGCCAGATGAGTACTTTGAAAGTACTTGCAGAAAGGGCTGCCATAAAGGAAACAACAGTACTGCCATAGTCGGACGTCTGAGCGACATCACAGAAAGGGCTTTTATTGAAAATAAATAATAACAATGCCACAGTCGGACGTCTGAGCGACATCGCAGAAAGGGCTTTTTTTTAAATAAATAATAACAATGCCACAGTCGGACGTCTGAGCGACATCGCAGAAAGGGCTTTTATCGAAAGTAAATAACAATGCCACAGTTGGATGTCTGAGCAACATCACAGAAAGGGCTTTCTTCACAAGGATATAATACTAAAGATAAATATTCAACTCATGATAATAAATGGGTTAGTCCATCCACAGGAATAAACATTTAACCGGACTTAGCACTCATGTGATTCACCGGAGTCTCTGTCATCAAAACTGACACTTGTCAGGATAAGGTAATACCGAACTTGTACATGGAATGGATGATTCAAAGGAATTTGTGACTCTGCAGAGTTCGTACTAAAATTTCCCACAGCCAACGGATTTCCGTAGGCACGAAGGACTAGTTCCGTTTACGGTATTTCGGAAGAAAACACAGCTAACCAGTACACACCCATCCTACCTCTTGATGCCAGGAATCACCCTAGACATTGTCCAAGAAAAACTTTTGAGACGGGGAGATCACAATCTCGAATAGCATGGGATCAAATTTATATACGCGCGCTCTAAGGGGTGCCCCCCTCTCAGTCCCAACAGGAAACACCATGCCCCCTGACCGTATGACTGGCTTTAATCCAGGGCCATGGAACCATCATCACGGCCTCTCCTTTTGGTGTGTACCAAGAAGCGGTTTGCAACTTACTAAGCGATATTCCTTGCGGAAAACATGTGGTAGTACATGGAAGGAAAATGGAAGGAACTGGACTGATACGGGTTGACACTAAAGTCATATAGTCTGGTATAAGACTGGCATGCTACAACACTGCCATCTTACCCATCCTCATGCCAACACATGGCCATGCATACTCACATCCATCCACTTATGGGTTTTCGAAACTCACTTGCCTCAACGTTGCATGTAATATGACATTCGTCGGTATGCTCACCAACATGCCATGAAACTACTTAATGCAAACATGCCAAAACAATCATCATATCAAAAGTTCAAACATGCTTGCCTGGTTCAGAGTAGTCGGAGCCTAGATTGGTGAAGTTCGTGGCTCCGTCACTTCCTTCGGTATCTATGGTATAAAGAAACATACGCGCTAACGTAAATACCGAGAGGTGCACAAAAATTATTCCAAATATTTTCCAAACAAATCTAATAAAAACTAGACAGAATTCTAAAGAGGGCAGAAAAAGAATCAATCAAAAATACTTTTTTGTTTAAAAGTTATAAAGGTTTTAGTCCAGGGACTCATCTGTAATGAAACAGAAAGTTCCCAGGGGCTAACTTATAAAAACAGAAAATGCTTCGATCGAGAATACGCCGGCCCAGAGGGGAGACGTACTTTGGCAGAAGACGCCTTCAGAAAACGTTTCGTTTAAAAAGAACAGAGAGGCTGACGGGCGGGTCCCACCCGTCAGGTTTGAAATTTTCAAAAGAGAGACAGAGCTCGTCGGTGCCCGTGAGCTGCAGTGGTCGCCGGCGACGATCCACGGCGAGGCAGGGGGATCGGAGGGTACCTCCATGCTCAGTGCGTCCTTCGACGTCGGTGGGTGGTGGTGGTGGTCTCTGGCGAGCACCATGTCGACGGCGGCCTCAACTCCGGCGGACGGTGGTTCGGGCATTGGTGGATCTCGCCGGGGAGGGCTGCAAAGATCGAATTGAAGTGGGGGTTAGCTCACTAGATGCTCTAGGAGGCTACGGACGAGGTTTGGGCGCCGGGGATGGCCTCACCGGAGTGGATCAAGTTGGAGGCCGAGGCGGAACGAGGCGGGCGGAGTCGGGGGAGGAGACCTCCTCGAGGTCCTCCTAGTGGCCTGGCGGGGTTTCTGTGGGGTGCAGTGGTGGTGCGTGCTCGAGGGCGAGCTCGGGGTCCCCTTTTATAGGCGATCCGAGGCGGTGGCCGTGAACGGGGATCTCCAGCGATGGATTACGGCGGCGCAGTGCTTGGTCGGGGAGTTTAGGAGTTGGGAATCATCGTGGAGGTCCACTGGCTCCATCCAGATGTTAAACGGGCTTGGATTAGGAGCTTGGGGTGGGTTTCAACGAAACGGGACGGCGCGGGCCCGTCGGCGGCAGAGGGCGTGCCCTGTGCTTGCCGGGCCACAGCGACGGTGCAACGGGTGTGTTGGCGTGCATTGGCAAGGGAGACGGCCACACGGAGCTCCCAGGTGGCTTGGGCGGCGCTGAACGGCATTTCGTGCAGAAGCTCTCTCCCGTTGGTCGCTACGGGTGGCGCTACCGCCGCAGAAGACGCCGGCGCAGGCGGGCCAGGGAGCCACCGACGCCGGGAACCAGCCAAGTGTGCGTGCGGCGCTCTGGACAGTGAGGAGGGGCTGCACGCAATGCGGCACGGCGCACTGTTGACAAGTGACTGAACTCTGACGAAGAAACGACACTGAAACTCTGAACTTTTCTGAAAGTGCCCAGAAACAGTGCTGGCCAGGTGTTCGACAGAAAGATTTTGGCATGTAGAGAATTTTCCTTGAGCTGAAAATTGGTGGAGTGGCCTCTCACTGCACCAGGAGGCTTCCTGAATTTTAGTGGAATTTTTGGAGAAGAGAAGATATGAATTTCACCAAATTTGGTAAATCTGGTCCAAATTTGCAGAGGCTGAATTTTCAAAAATTTGAAAAGAGGAAGAGTGGATCAAGATGGTTCTAAGTTGTGGATGCTAAGGACAATCATGAGGAGTTGGTTTGAGATCAAAAATCAAAGGAAAAAATGTACTTGCTTTGAAAATCACCTAGGCTCAAAATAAGTGACAGAAAAGATTTGTGAGATAAAATAATCGAAATAAAATCCAAAAATGGTTTGGACCTGTTGGGACAGAGAATTTAGATTGTTCCAAGGAGGAAGAAGGGGTCTTGAGAGGTTTTACCACATGAGGCATGGTAAAACCATGGGTGGTTTCAAAAAAAAAGAAACCTCAAAGCTCATAGGATTTCTTTTTAAAGAAATAAATAAATTCCAATAATATATTTGAGAAGAGAATAATCAGAAGGAAGTTTTCATAATTCAAACACCAGAGTTGAAGAAGATACAAAATAAAATAGAATCCTTGCCAGGGGAAATTTTTTTTTGAGAGAGTGATTTTTGGAAGGATTTAAATGACCTTCTTCAAATCAACAAAGTTTTTTCTGAAAACCAAATGAAATTTTTTGGAGTGTCATAGGCAACATTGTTTGGAATTCCAAGATGCAGCCTTGTGCACAATATGAGATCATTTGAACAAACTATGCCATGAATGTGGCCATGAGATTGATCATTTGGCTTGAAAGCCATGAATCTTCACGCATGATAGCTCATTTCTGAGAACACTTTTTTAAAATAATTGCCGTATTACAAGTTTATTCTTTTTCTGGAAACTTGGTCACATATGATGACACAATGCGAAGGTTTTCCAATTTTTTGATTTTTTTTGAATTTTTTATGCCCGTTTCAAAATATGGTCAAAACGGCGGGCTTGACCATTCCTAGCTAGCGATTTAATCTTGGAAAACTTTTGATGTTTCTCGGATTAAGTAGATACTTATGTACCTAGAAATGATTTTTGGAAAAAATAAAGAGCAAACTATGAGGCAGCTACAGTTCAAATTTCACCCGCTTCCAACCGAATCCGTGGGAATTTGTCTTTTTCATCATGGGTGGATCAAGGCTTTTGACACCCAACGATTTGGTCAATTGTGTATTAAATATGGCCTAGTATTTTATAAAATTGATTTGGTCCATTTTTACAACAATTATTTGGCAGTTCCTTCACAGAAAAACTCATTTCGGGCACTCGAAAAATGGAAACTGAATTTTACACGCAAAGAAAATGAAAACTCCCTTAGGCAACATTGTTTGGAATTCCAAGATGCACCCTTGTGCACAATACGGGATCATTTGAAGAAACTATGCCATGAATGTGGCTATAAGATCGATCATTTGGCTTGAAAGCCATTAATCTTCACGCATGATAGCTCATTTCTGAGAACACTTTTTTTAAAATAATTGCCGTATTACAAGTTTATTACTTTTTCTGGAAACTTGGTCACATATGATGACACAATGCAAAGGTTTTCCAATTTTTTATTTGTTTTGAATTTTTTATGCCCGTTTCAAAATGCGGTCAAAACGGCGGGCTTGACCGTTCCTAGCTAGTGGTTTAATCTAGGAAAACTTTTGATGTTTCTATTATTAAATAGATACTTATGTACCTAGAATTTTTTTTTGGAAAAAATAAAGTGCAATCTATGATGCAGCTACAGTTCAAATTTCACCCGCTTCCAACCGAATCGGCGAGAATTTGTCTTTTTCACCAGAGGTGCATCAAGGCTTTTGACACCCAACCATTTGGTCAATTGTGTATTAAATATGGCCTAGTATTTTATAAATTGATTTGGTCCATTTTTACAACAATTATTTGGCAGTTCCTTCACAAAAAAACTCATTTTGGGCACTCGAAAAATGGAAAATGAATTTTCCGTGCAAAGAAAATGAAAGATCCCTTAGGCAATATTGTTTGGAATTCCAAGATGCACCTTTGTGCACAATATGAGATCATTTGAACAAACTATGCCATGAATGTGGCCATAAGATTGATCATTTGGCTTGAAAGCCATGAATCTTCATGCATAATAGCTCATTTCTAAGAACACTTTTTTAAAATAATTACCGTATTACAAGTTTATTATTTTTTCTGGAAACTTGGTCACATATGATGACACAATGTGAAAGTTTTCCAAATTTTTTATTTTTTGAAATTTTTTATGCCCGTTTCAAAATGCGGTCAAACGGCGGGCTTGACCGTTCCTAGCTAGTGAGTTAATCTTGGAAAACTTTTGATGCTTCTCTGATTAAATAGTTACTTATGTACTTAGAAATGATTTTTGGAAAAAATAAGAGCAAACTATGAGGCAGCTGTAATTCAAATTTGACCCGCTCCCAACTAGATCGGCGGAAATTTGTCTTTTTCACCAGAGGTGGGTCGAAACTTTTGACACCCAACCATTTGGTAAATTGTGCATTAAACATGTCCTAATATTTTATAAAATTGATTTGGTTCAATTTTGCAACAAATATATGATAGGTCATTTACAAAAAAAACTCATTTTGGGCACTCAAAAAAATAGAAAATGAATTTTTCGTCCAAAGAAAATGAAAACTTCCTTCGGCAACATTGTTTTCCATTTCAAGATGCACCATTGTGCATAATATGAGATCATTTGAACAAACTATGTCATGAATGTGGCCATAAGATTGATCATTTGGCTTGAAAGCCATGAATCTTCACACATGATAGCTTGTTCTGGAGAACACTTTTTAAAGACATTTGCCATCGTCAAAGTTTGTTCTTTTTCCCAGGAATTAGGTCACATATAATGACACGGTGCCAAGATTTTTTCTTTTTTTTTGAATTTCTTATGCTCGTCTTCAAAAAATGTTCAAAACGACGGGCATGACCGTTCGTAGCTAGGGGTTGCATTTTGCAAAACTTTTGGAGTGTCTTTGATTAAATAAGTACTTTTTTATCGGAAAATATTTATTGGAAAAATTATGAGTAAATTTTGAAGCAGCCGCTGTTCAAATTAAACCCTGTTCCTCTTGATTTTGTAGAAAATAAATGGCTGAAAATAGCTAAAAATATAAAAAATGCATCAAGTTGGTGATCACTCAAAAAATGTGGTCTAATTTGTGTGAAAATTTTAATAGTGCCATTTTGCAAGATATTCTTGTAGCTGCTTCACAAAACGTCATGTTTTTAATACCAAGAAACTAGTATTTTATATGACATATGTATCAAACCAATCAGGATAGAGAAACACTCATCCCACGGATCACCCCTCTCTAACCAATCTGAGCTGTCAAAGCCAAACAGATCCAACGTCTCTCAACCCTCGCGCGCGCCCAGAAGGCTCAGCCCGCCCTCCACTTTCAGAACTGAACCTAAAACACAAAAAGAAGGAAAGAAAGAAAAAAAGGAAACCCAACCCCGACCCACTCCTCGTCCCACCCACCCCGATCCATCCCCTCCGTCCCACATCGCCCCCGCCGCGACCCACACACCGCCTCGTCCCTCCCACAGCTCACGCCGGCGGCCTCCTCCCTCCCATCCTCTTCACTCCCACCTCAGGCGCCTCCCCACCCTTCCATCTCTCTCTCTCCCACAACCCTCTCTCTATCTCCCGGGACACATCTCCGCCGCCGCAGGTGCCGCCCGATTCCGGCGTTCTCCAGTGACTGCCGCCACCCCGCAGCACCGTCCCGAGCTCGCCTCGCTCCGTTGGATCTTCCCCCCTTGCGGGATTCACTACTCCCGACCTCCAATGCTCAGCCGCAACCCTCCCTGTGACTAGGGTTTCGGGGGCGAGGACGCCTCCATCGCAGGCACGGCTCCGGTGACCCCTCTCGGACATCTACTGTGCTGCCACACGCGGCTCAACCTCCTAGTTATTCTCTGCCCTCCCTCGCCCCCACCCCACCCACAGCCTCACTCGCAACACACCTACCACACGTGCAGAGTGAGATCCAAATGGTGACGGAGCTGACGGCGGGCCTCCCCAGCGGCTCCTTCTCCCCCTCCCCTCAGTCAGGTGTGAATCCTCTCCTCTCCTCTCTCCCCTGCCAATTTCCGCAGCAACCAGGCAAATAACTTCAGCTGCCTTCTGTTTTCCTCCAGACCTCAGCGCAGGTTTCTCGGTGGCCGGCGGGCAGACATGGGCGGCGGGGAAGGGGAAGAGAAGCCCTTCAATTTCCTCCAGATCCTCTGCTATGCGTCCTCTCCTCCTTCCCCATTTCTCTCATTCTTTGGTTCCCATCTCCATCCGTGGATTATTAGTGGCTCAGTACAAGCTCGCTCCGCCTTCTGCAACCTTACAGTCAGTCACGGGTGAAGCGGACTGATTACGTGTGCTATTTTTTTGCCCGCTCGCTTGCAGAGGGAGTCATAGCTGGAGGAGCCGCCGGCGTCGTGGTGGAGACGGCGCTCTACCCCATCGACGCCATCAAGACCAGGCTTCAGGTGAAGATGTGTAGTTTAGTCTCTGATTTTGCTTGTTTGCAATCGAATGGCCGGTTAATTAGACCCCATAACCTGCTCCCAAGTAACATGCTATTTTAAACTGAATGCACAACACTCAAGGATGCCATTGTCTGACGGCCCACTGTATATTGTACTGCCTGCACTGGATGCCATGTCTGAAGCTGGTACAAATCTCTGTTTCCAATATGGGGAAACCACAAAAATGGTGCATACCTATTTCCAACTTTGAATGACATTCTGCAAATCTTTGTTCCCAGTATGGCACAAATCGCTGTATATAATACCTATTTTTCCTGTAAATCTTATGAATACTCCATGCTATGTGCGACTGCCAATTTGAGCTTTCTATAATTAGTGAATATAGCAATTCTCCTGCTGTTATTCAAATAAATAAATCATGCAAGTGGTAGTATAAAAAGACTTGCTTGTATAAACCTCTTTGGGACTATTGACATCTCATTATATTCTCTGCTTCCACTTATATCCTGAGCATGTACTCTAGTAGTTAGTTCGTAGAACATGACAATGGATTGCTTTTCTTTATATACCCCACTATCCATACCCCCAGGTATTAGTAAAACTATGAGGACACCTTATGTATATTGTGTTAGATTAGTGCGCAATCTTATTAGAAACATCTGAATGCTGAGGCTATTTCTACTAAATCTTGCAATTCTTGGTTGCGGCTTCTGTTTTTTCCCTTGGTACCCACTCACGGCCGCCTTCTTCTTGTGCTTCTTTTCTCAGGACGATGGTCTAGCAGCACATGGCGCCGGAGCTGAGCCTGGGCATTAGGAGCGATGGCTACGTGCAGGTCCTCGACCTGCTCGGCCTCAACATGCAGACCTTCACAAAGGTTCCCCTCAAGTCCCACACGGTGGATGAAATCAGGGAGGTAATATTTGTTCATGACCCATCTGCCTGCTGAACAGTAGATGATCTTACTAAGCAGCTAGCCCACCTTGTCTGGTATGCTTGTATCTGCTACATGTTGTTTTCATCTTGATAGCTAGCAGCCTAGCACCGTGAACTTTGATTGTGAAATCTCTATATGCTGTAAAATTAATTGGGGCAGTCTCGAATTTGTTGTGAATTGTAACATGCTTCGAGTATTTTGTTTGCCTTCTTGCGTGTAGGCGGTCAGGCGGGACAACAAGCAAAGGTTCAGTCTGTTGGAGGAGGATGGCGAGCTGCTGATTCGGGTTAACCAGGGGCACACTATGATATTATGTTTTCTGCTGACCGTCTAGACCGTGGAGAAGTAGCGTCGGCCACTGGCGAGGGACGTGGCCAACGACCAGATCGTCGTCCTCTCCAAGCGAAGGGGACTACTCAACTAGGTTTGCAGCTAACTCAACTGGACCTTGCTGTTATGATTTCTGTAGTAGAAGCATGTTCAAAGACTTGGTTGTATTCATGGAGGGGCTTAAATATGTTCTGTTTAGCCTTAGGGCATGACTAAGGCATGCCATATGTTATGTTTGAAGTCACTTGCAAATAATCTAACCATATCAGCGGCTTCAGTAATTATATCATTACTGCCTTGTTCTAAGACTTGCACAAAATAACTTGATGGCCAATATTTCAACACAAAATGTTGTATCAGAATCTGGAGTGATTTTATGGGTTTCTGGGGTTCTATTCACTAAATCCTATCTGTCTACATATGTCTTTCTCTAAAGCATTAAGACCTTTTGCTAGAGCCAGGGCTCCCCTTCTAGCGGCCCTATTGATTGTTTTTTTGGAACACATGTTTTTGTATATAAGATGCCACCATCAAGTTAATAGTAACACTAATAATCATCTGTACCCTTCTATTATGAGTTGATTGCACATGATTGGGTTGTGCTTCCTCTTCTTACTTTCAAAATTGTTTGATGTTAATGATGATGACATACTAGGAGCATTACTTTCACCTACAATAATTGGCTCAGTTTAATATATTATAACCGGCAGAACATCTACAATTCCAGTCATGATTCCTTGTGAATCAAGTTATGCATGCCTGCTGCATTTAGCATGACATAAAATAAAATTCCATGAAAGCTTATTAGTACATTAGTTGCTTGCCCCCAGTGTTTCCGTCTTGCAATTTATCCTGGTGTGCACTACACTCATGCGATATTTCTGGATAACAAAGTCGGATACCTTGGAATATTTGTATGACTGAATCTTGTTGGTTTCATCGATCTAATGATAATCTATGTATTTGGACAACCCATTTAGCTATAATTAGTTGCTGCACCACATGCCATCTTGCAGTTGGTGCTAATTCTAGTTACTTTGTTACAAAGGTTCAGTATGTCGATCATATTACCACCACATATGCTTTTCTGTTTGTTGTGTAAGTTTCGTCATTCTGATAATACATTGGATGTTTGGAGAATGGATGTGTCCTGTTTTTTCCCCTTTCTATAGTTGCTGAAGTTGCAATGTATAGTGTTAACCAATTCTCTTATTCTGCTACCTGATGAGTGCTTTCTTTGTAATATTTCACCTTCGTATGCATAGGTTTATTCGGTTTGAACTCTGCATGACATGAAATAGATATTTACATTATTTTTCTCAACTTGTTTTCACTCTCACTCGGTACATACTTAGCTTGTACTTGAAGCCGTGAGTTATTGATGGTGATTTTGTTCTACATGGATGCATTGGTACCCCCATCATCGAGCGAACGGATGCAACAGCGGCAAGAAGCTCAAGGATGTGCACATATAAAGCAAACTATGGACATCATCCAGCACCTCACAGTGGCAAGAAGAGCTCCATGCTGAAGAACATAACACTTGTAGAGATTCTAAAGTATTTTATCTAGTTATTGAACTTGTGGAGCTTGTATGTTAGAGCTTATTACATGTTATTTGTATAGCAGGAGCTCTGCACTAAATTTGGTTGATAATATTTGAAGTATTTCATGTGTTTCATGTGTGCCAATTTAAATACTAGGTATTTATTTATGTCAAATTAGAAAATGAAGAATATGGCCTTGACAGGTAGGACCTAGTACCAGAATCTGACAATGGGGACCCGCCTAACCAGTGAACCCATTTTATAAAAAAAGAAAACTGAAACTGTTGAAACAAATAGCCTACGGCCCAAAAATAAAAAGGCTACAATGTTAGGCTTAGCCCATGAAGCTAACCAGAATTAACAAGGAAAAATAATAATAAATGGGCTGAATTAATGGGCTTGGCCCATATAGACACCTAATCGGACCGGGCTGAATCTTATCAACGACCTTTCCATTGGTCGCAATTTTGCCACGTCAGATTGCCATGTCGGATCTGACGTGGCCTGGGCAGAGAGATAGCGACCAAAAGAGAAGGTCATGCAATCAACGACCTTTTGTTTTGGTCGTGGAATTCCACGACCTTCTCACAGAGAAGGTCGTTAATTTCAGTTTACGACCACCAGCTTTTGACCTTTTGTTTTTGGTCACAAAAAGGTCGCAAATGAAAAACAATGACCTTTCAGTGACCAATAGTGATGGTCGCAAGTTGACATATTTTTTGTAGTGAAAGATGAGAGAAAAAGAGAGAAGTGACAATGTTACTATCCTTTTACCACACTTGTGCTTCAAAGTAGCACCATGATCTTCATAGTAGAGAGTCTCTCATGTTATCACTTTCAGATATAGTGGGAATTTTTCATTATAGAACTTGGCTTGTATATTCCAATGATGGGCTTCCTCAAAATGCCCCAGGTCTTCGTGAGCAAGAAAGTTGGATGCACACCCACTTAGTTTCTTTTTGAGCTTTCATACACTTATAGCCCTAATGCATCCATTGCATGGCAATCCCTACTCACTCACATTGATATCTATTGATGGGCATCTCCATAGCCCGTTGATACGCCTAGTTGATGTGAGACTATCTTTCCCTTTTTGTCTTCTCCACAACCACCATTCTATTCCACCTATAAGTGCTATGTCCATGGCTCACGCTCATGTATTGCGTGAAAATTGAAAAAGTTTTGAGAATGTCAAAAGTATGAAACAATTGCTTGGCTTGTCATCGGGGTTGTGCATGATTTAAATATTTTGTGTGGTGAAGATGGAGCATAGCCAGACTATATGATTTTGTAGGGATAACTTTCTTTAGCCATGTTATTTTGAGAAGACATAATTGCTTTGTTACTATGCTTGAAGTATTATTATTTCTATGTCAATATGAACTTTTGTCTTGAATCTTTCGGATCTGAATATTCATACCACAATTAAGAAGAATTATAGTAAAATTATGCCAAGTAGCACTCCGCATCAAAAATTCTGTTTTTATCATTTACCTACTCGAGGATGGGCAGGAATTAAGCTTGGGGATGCTTGATACGTCTCCAACGTATCTATAATTTTTGATTGCTCCATGCTATACTATCTACTGTTTTGGACATTATTGGGCTTTATTATCCACTTTTGTATTATTTTTGGGACTAACCTATTAACCGGAGGCCCAACCCAGAATTGCTGTTTTTTTGCCTGTTTTAAGGTTTCAAAGAAAAGGAATATCAAACGGAGTCCAAACGGAATGAAACCTTCGGGAACGTGATTTTCTCAATGAATAAGACCCAGGAGACTTGGACCCTACATCAAGGCACAAGAGAGGAGGCCACGAGGTAGGGGGGCGTGCCTGCCTACCCCAGGCGCGCCGTCCACCCTTGTGGGCCCCCTGTTGCTCCACCGATGTACTCCTTCCTCCTATATATACCTACGTACCCCCAAACGATCAGATACGGAGCCAAAACCCTAATTCCACCACCGTAACTTTCTGTATCCACGAGATCCCATCTTGGGGCCTGTTTCGGAGCTCCGTCGGAGGGGGCATCGGTCATGGAGGGCTTCTACATCAACACCATAGCCTCTCCGATGAAGTGTGAGTAGTTTACTTCAGACCTATGGGTCCATAGTTATTAGCTAGATGGCTTCTTCTCTCTTTTTGGATGTGAATACAATGTTCTCCCCCTCTCTTGTGGAGAACTATTCGATGTAATCTTCTTTTTGCGGTGTGTTTGTTGAGCTGATGAATTGTGGGTTTATGATCAAGTCTATCTATGAATAATATTTGAATCTTCTCTAAATTCTTTTATGTATGATTGGTTATCTTTGAAAGTCTCTTCGAATTATCAGTTTGGTTTGGCCTACTAGATTGATGTTTCTTGCAATGGGAGAAGTGCTTAGCTTTGGGTTCAATCTTGCGGTGTCCTTTCCCAGTGACAGTAGGGGCAGCAAGGCACGTATTGTATTGTTGCCATCGAGGATAACAAGATGGGGTTTTCTTCATATTGCATGCGTATATCCCTCTACATCATGTCATCTTGCTTAAGGCGTTACTCTGTTTTTAACTTACTACTCTAGATGCATGCTGGATAGCGGTCGATGAGTGGAGTAATAGTAGTAGATGCAGGCAGGAGTCGGTCTACTTGTCTCGGACGTGATGCCTATATACATGATCATACCTAGATATTCTCATAACTATGCTCAATTCTTTCAATTGCTCAAAAGTAATTTGTTCACCCACCGTAGAATACTTATGCTCTCGAGAGAAGCCACTAGTGAAACCTATGGCCCCCGAGTCTATCTTTATCATATTGATCTCCTACTACTTAGTTATTTCCTTTGTTATTTACTTTGCTTTTATTTTACTTTGCATCTTTATCATAAAAATACCAAAAATATTATCTTTATCATATCTATCAGATCTCACTCTCGTAAGTGGCCTTATAGGGATTGACAACCCCTATTTGCGTTGGTTGCGAGGATTTATTTGTTTTGTGCAAGTACGAGGGACTCGCGCATAGCCTCCTACTAGATTGATACCATGGTTCTCAAAAACTGAGGGAAATACTTACGCTACTTTGCTGCATCATCCCTTCATCTTCGGGGAAAACCAACGCAGTGCGCAAGAGGTAGCACCTCCTCTCCCTTTGCCTTCGCCGCTCTTCCTCTTCTTCTCTTTGCCGCCGCTGCACCCCTTCCTCTTGCCGAGGCCCTGCCACAGCCCATTGTTGTTGGGCTTCTTCTCCCCAGAGCATCCCTACTCCGTCGTGGTTTTTCCCGTTCATCACCGTGTCGTGCCTCCGTCGAGCACCAAAGTCCATGGCACACGCACAGGCCGGCGACTAGGACGGCTCCAACGTCCATGAAGATCATCTCTCCTTCCTCCATCATACTCTCCCGCGATACACACATGAAGGTGCGTGCCTCCCCCTCGAGGTGGAAATCTCGCCGGTGCCAGTGGAGGACGAACACGTCGTCTTCCGGTCCCATTTTTTCGTGGCTTCGGCCTTCCGGCGAGCGGCTTCCTGCGCTCTTACCTCAACTTCTACCGAGTCCAGCCGCACCACCTCACGCCAAACACGGTGGTGCTGCTAGCTGCCTTTGTCACCCTCTGCGAAGGCTACCTCGGTACTCTCCCACCCTCGAGCTCTGGGGAAAGTGCTTCTACCTCAATCTGGGCACCGCCGCATGGGTATGACGGCCTAATGCAAAGCCTACGTGGCAGTGCGGCGTCTGGGTGCCGGGAACCGCTTCCCGCCCATCTCCCTGTCGTAGTCGGCGAAACTGTGGCAGAAGTTCTACTTCTACGTGAAGCACATACATCCGACAAGAGACTACATCAACTTGCCGGCATATGCTGCCGGCCCGCCTGTTGAGCCTGGCGCCCTCGCCCCAACTAGCAGTACAAGCCGAGCACCCTATCGGCCGCCTCCTCTACCGTCCTCGCCCGACTTCAGGTGATGACGGAGTCGTAGGGCCTCAAGGGCTCAGACCTGCTGGCCGCCTACGTGGTGCGTCGAGTGCTTCCCCTCCAAGCCCGGCCCCACATCATTTGCAGCATGAGCGGGCATCAGGACCCGTGCCAAATGTGCACATGGAAACTACCGGACGTGGAGGTGGTTCGGTTGGTAAACTACATCTCCAACTACAAGTTGTCAAAGAAGGATTGGCGATTCGGAAAGCAGCCGTACGACCGCGCACACCCGCCGCCTGTGGTGAGTCTTGTAATTCTTTTTTCTTCTTTGCTTGTTCGATTTCTTGCTTTGTCGTCTGATAAGTCATCCATGGTTCAGGTCTTCTTGATCCAGTCGGCGGTCGCCGCTCTAGAGTCGGGTCATCAATACATGTCGGACCGCTCAAGAAGTGACGTGGATGACCCCGACATGGGGGCGGCCTCCATGGAAGAGGACGACACCATAGGTGGCGGCGGTGGAGTAGATGGCTCCAGAGGAGGCGGCCTTGAGGACTAGCCGGATGATGATGAAAAGGAGAACATGCCGCGTCGCACGCACGTCACCGACAGGGCAGGTGTGAGTTCTTTAGCCGCGTCGACTGCACCAGGAGGCACACCGAAGCGCCGAGCCGACTCGTTGCTGTTCGGCAGCCGGCCGAAGAAGCCCAGGAACACAGCCGCCGCGACCAAGCAGCAGGAGGCCATCGCAAAGGCGGCCCAATTCCAGAGGGCCCTGAAGCGGCTCCCATTAGCGTCCGGGTGAGTACTTCGGCTTTTTCATTGTTGCTTTTGCGTTTGCTTTTCTTCTTTCTTCTAGTCTTCTTACCGTCTCACGTCGCCGTGCCTTCATAGGGCCCTGCTCTCTCTTTCGTGGGCCCCATATGCCCCAGTGATTGGGGCGGCGGAGGCTCCGCAAAGCATCTTCGCGTGGACCCGCGCGCCGAGCTCCAGGAGGCGACAAAGCGGAACATGAGGGAGGCACGCGAGGAGCGTAAGAAGGCGGAGCGGGAGAAGGCGGATGCGGCCAAGGCGACGCAGGCGAAAGCCGATGCGGCAACCGAGGCTCAGGCCGACGCCGCGGCCAAGGAGCAGGCGACCGCAGCCGCCAAGGCGCACATGAGGTGGAGGCGGCCCGCAGCCGAGCTCCACTACTCGTCATCCTGCTGAGTGTCGCGCCACCCACGCTGGAGAGCCAGGCACCGATTGGAGGATCCGGCGAGGACTAGCCGGTCCTGGAGAGGGGAGGGGGTGACCCCGTCATCTTGGGGGGCGGAAGTGCCTCTTCCCACGCCGACTGCCGACGCGCAGAGCCGCCGACCGGAAACACCGTTGGTGCCACTGTCTGGCGGCGATCTGGTGGTGGGGCCGACTCCCTCGGCCCATACTCCGGTGCATTGGCGTTCAAAGAGGGCGGCCTCAGCGCCACAGCCGTTTGAGATTGGGGCCGCAAGCTCATCGGCCCTCGATGCTGAGGCCACCAGTGCCGCCCCTCCAGGTTGGACGTCTGGAGGCGGCATGGGTGTGTTGAACGCAGCCATGCAAGAGGTCCATGCTCGGTTTAATGCCCAAGGCACCGCCCTCCAGCACTATACACAGGAGTTCTTGGCGACGCGAGCGGCCGTTCGGGTAAGTTTCTTGCTTGCTTTCGGTTCTTGTAATCTTCCGTGGGGGCGCGCCAGCGCACCCACTGGGTGTAGCCCCCGAGTTCCGGGACGATTGCTAAGCAGGCGGCTCGGTACTTAAGGTAAGTTCTGAGTGCAAACTTTTTTCTTTTCTTCTGTTGTCTTCGTTGTAGGAAGACCACAACATCCGCACGACTGCCTTCAACTCCCAAGTCTAGGAGCTGGCCAAGCGGACCACTGATTTGGCCAAAAACCGGAGTAACCACTCCGCCTTCTCTCTTGCGGGGGCGCATCAGCGCGCCCGCTGGGTGTAGCCCGCGAGATTCGGGCCGACTGCTGAGCAGTCGGGCCGGATATTCCAGCAACCACTTTTCTTCTTTGTTGATTACTGAATGTCTTCTCTTTCTTATCTTCTGTAGGAACAGCCGCCGCACTGTAGCAGCACCTGGGCGAAGTCCATACCGTGCTGCGCGCCAACAAGGAGAGAGCAACAAGGCGGCCCAGGAGCGCGACTGCCTGGTCAAGGAGTTGGCGGACCAGGAGGATGGACACAAGGCGGACCTCCAGAAGGTAAGGGACGATGAGGCCAACCTCCAGGCTGAGTTCGAGACTGAGCGCTCGGCCTGGGCCGAGAAGGAAAAGGCTCTAACCGATGGCTACAGCGAGATCGAAGATATGATCGATGGTGAGTTGTCCTTCCTTTCTTTGAGCCACCGACTGTTATGTGAGCCTGCTTCTGGCTTCAGAATTCTTTTTCCTTCTTGTGCAGAGTTCTTTCCTGGTCATGTCGTTGCCGCCAGCCAAGCTACCGAGGCCCGCCGTGATGAGCAAAGACGGGGTGGTGTAGAAATCATGCCCTACGTGCCTCGGACCCTTGGCAAGCAGCTTCTCGCCGTCCATGCTCGCCTCCAGCCGGCTCATCGGATGCTCCGCCGCATGCAGCGCGTCGGGGCCCAGTTGTTGATCGCCCTCTGGCCGGACGCTAAGATCCCAGGCACCCCCAATCGGACTGCCGAGTGGCTGGAGGAAGCAGTCAGGCGCTTTGAGGCTTGGAAGGGCTCCGCGGCTCGTGCCGGCGCATGGAGGGCCCTGGAGTTCGTCAAGGCATGGTATCCCGGCCTAGACTTGGCCCACCTGGCCACCTTCTAGCAGGAGGCCGCACGGAGTTGGCGGCGGCAAGCCGCGACCTTACCCAATGCACGACGGCGATCGCCGACTACGGCGACACAACCGAATTCGTCCCCGAGCTGAACGAGGAGGGTGTTGAGGTGCCGCCCAACTGGTTCAGGTTGAACTCGAAGTATGGCGAGGACTCGACAAAGCAGATCGCCTCCAGCTGTGAGGGCGAGGACGAAGAGGGTGAGGATGGTGACGATGACGCACAGAGAGCGGAGCGGATAGCCAGCCCCAGCCTGACCGAGCCTCAAGCAACGAGCCGCACACGAGTGCGTCGAAAGCTACTGATGCTGATCAGGCCGAGACTCGCCAGACGACCACTTCACCAGCCGACGCCGCCGACTCCAGCAAATTGTCGCACCTGCCTGCTGCTCCGCTGGCCTAGGCGGCCAGTTTTAGCTTATCCTTTCCTTCTTTTGTAACCTCTCGAACAAGCACGTTAAATTTGCGTAGTTCCACCCGCCGGGGGTGTATTCAAACTTGTTGAATTCTGGCTATGTGCCTTGCTATGTAAAGTAACTTAATTCGCACAAGGTGTGCTTTTCCGGGTTCTGACTTGTCTTGCTTTTCTGCTCTTTTGGCTTTTTCCTTTGCCGTCTTCCCTTGGCTGTCGCCTTGCCAGCCAGACAACCGCTCTGTGGTCTGTGGCTGGGTTAGGTACTTGGCCATTTTGGGAAGACAAGTACTTTGGCCACTTAGAACGTAGCAAGTAAAATGAGAAGTTGGCCGGCTGCTCAGCAGCCGGATGGTAAGGCAAGGAGCCGGCCTGGCCTATGTAGATGCTTTTTTCCTTAGCCATTTTTCGTGTGGAGACCATTTCCCGCCTTTAGCTCTTGCCAGCCGGACAGTCGCTCTGCGAGCTGCGGCTTGCGGCAAGAGAGGGCTTAGATGCCGGCACATTACTTGTCCGACTGCAGGTAGCATCAACATAGTACAAGGCGGCAAGCCCTCGGGCCGACTGGTCGAACCTGGTGCCGGGCGAAGGAAGGAAAATAATACATTCATAGGCAGAAGCATATCATATAGATACAAAGGGTAGCCCCGAGTGATCCTCGAGGGTCCCGATGTCTTAGCTCTTAATACTAAAGGTAGCATGGTACATACTGCTTTTAATTGTAAAATCTTCGGAGGAGATTTGCGTTCCATGGGCGCTCTGTTTCTTTGCCGGAATCGTCCCTCTTTTGTGCCCTGGGCTTCTGTGCATCGATAAGGTATTAGGAGTCGTTGCCCAAGGCTTTGCTGATGATGAAGGGGCCTCCGCAAGGGGCCGAGAGCTTGTGCTGGCCTGCTGTTCGCTGAATCAGCCGGAGTACAAGGTCTCCCTCTTGGAAGGATCTTGGCTTGACCTTCCGACAACGGTAGCGGCGCAAGCTTTGGTGGTAGATGGCGGATCGGCTGAGTGCCAATAGCCGGCCCTCTTCCAGTAGATCGACGATGTCTTCTAGTGCTTCCTTCGCCTCCGCCTCTATGTACATGGTGACGCGAGGTGAGTCGAACTCAATGTTAGTCGGGATGACGGCCTCGGCCCTATACACGAGGAAGAAAGGAGTGAAGCTGGTTGATTTGTTCGGAGTGGTGCGTAGACTCCAGAGGACGACATGCAGCTCATCGATCCAGTAGCCGGCCGAGCGCTCCAGCGGCTCGACCAGTTGGGGCTTGATGCCAGAGAGGATGAGGTCGTTTGCTCACTCAACTTGGTCGTTTGATTGAGGATGGGTAACGGACGCTAAGTCCAGTCTGATGCCCTACATCGCGCAGAAACGAGCCAAGGCGCCTTTCACAAAGTTTGTGCCATTGTCGGTGATGATGTTGTGCGTTACACCGTACCGAATGGTGATATCTACGATGAAGGTCACAGCAGTCGGACCATTCAACTTCTTGATTGGTTTTGCTTCAATCCACTTGGTGAATTTGTCCACGGCGACAAGCAGATGAGTCATGCCGCCGCATGCTGTCTTGAATGGGCCCACCATGTCCAGCCCCCACATGGGAAAGGGCCAAGTAAGGGGGGTGGTCTGGAGTGCAGAAGTCGGTGGATGTTGCTTGGAGCTGAATTTCTGGCACCGCATGCATTTCTTGACCAAATCCTTGGCGTCATCAAGAGAAGTCGGCCAGAAGACGCCGTGGCGGAAGGCTTTGGCGACAAAGGACATGGAGGCCACGTGGTGGCCGCACTCGCCTTGGTGGATGTCTCTGAGGATTGCTTTGCCCTTCTCGGGCTCTATGCAGCGCTGGAACACACCAGTGATGCTGCACCTGACAAGTTCTCTGTTTACTATTGTGTATGCTCCTGCTCGGCGTTGTACCTGCCGGGCCAAGATCTTGTCGGCTGGTAGCTCGCCGCAAACCAAGAAGTTGAGGATGGGTTGCACCCATGATGGTGCTTCGACTTCGTTCACTGTCATCACGGCCACTGAAACTAGGTTGGTTGGGTTGGGAGGCGGCGGGGTGGAGTCGGCCGCCGCTTGCTGCGTTGTTGAAGTCCCCGAGCCGTCTGCTACAGCCCCCGGGCTGGGTGCGACTGCTGTAGCCCCCGAGCCGCCTGCTGAAGTCCCCGGGCCGACGGATGCAGCCCCCGAGTCAGATCTGACTGCTCCAGGGGCGGCCGGCATGAAGATAGACTCTAATTCCGGTGAAGGCTTACTAGACGGCTTGAGGAGGCGCTGAAGGGAGACGCCGGCTGGTATGGCTTGCCGGGTGGAGCCAATCCGTGCCAGGGCATCTGCTTCCTCGTTGTCGGCCCGTGGCACGTGAAGGAACTCGCACCGTCAAAATATCCACTGATTTGCTGGACGAGGAAGCGGTAGCTCGCCATGTTTTCATCCTTGGAGTCCAGTCACCAGACGACTGCTAGACCACCAAGTCCACAGGATCTGGCGGATGCCGATCTCTTTGGCCATCCGGAGTCTGTGTACTAGCGCCTCATATTCGGCCACTTTATTGGAGGCGACAAAGTGGATTTGCAGCGTGTATCTAAGCTTGTCACCTTTGGGAGAAGTGAGGACGATGCCGGCTCCCAAGTCGGTGCGCATCTTCGATTCATCAAAGTGCATCCGCTAATCAGCGGAGTCCGGAGCCGCGGCAGGTACTGGGTCTCGGCCCAGTCGACAAGGAAGTCGGCCAGTGCTTGGGACTTGATGGCGGTGCGTGGCTGGTAGAAGATGGTGCAGGGGGCCAACTCGATGACCCATTTGGCCACCCGGACCGATGCATCTCAGCTGCATATGATCTCAGCAAGCGGGGCGGTGCATACGACCATGATGGGGTGCTCTTGAAAGTATGGCTTGAGCTTCTTGGCGGCAAAGTGCACATCGTAGCGCATCTTCTAGTAGTGGGGGTAGTTCTGCTTCGAGGCCGACAACACCTTGCTCAAATAGTACACATGCCTCTGGACCGGCTATGCTCTCTCGTCTTCTGGGCGCTCTACCACAATGACAGTGCTGACCACCCGGCTGGTGGCAGCGATACAGAGGAGCATGGTCTCCTTAGCAGCCGGAGCCGCCAAAACCGGCGGCATAGTCAGCATTTTCTTCACCTGGAGAAAGGCTTCATCTGCCTTGTCGTTCCACTTGAAGTGAGTGGTCTTCTTCATTAACCGGTACAGGAGAAGAGCCTTCTCTCCCAGCCGACTGATGAAGCGTTTGATGGATGCCAAGCACCAGGTGAACTTCTGGACGTCTCGCAGTTGGGCAAGTCTCTCCATCCTCTCAATGGACTTGATTTTGACAGGGTTTCATTCGATGCCGCGCTCTGAGACAAGGAAACCAATGAGCTGGCCAGCTGGTACTCTAAAGACACACTTCTCCGAGTTGAGCTTGATATGAAAACGGTGCAGATTATCAAAAGTCTCCTTGAGATCTTCCATAAGGGTGCCACGCTTCTCCGTCTTCACCACAATATCGTCTACATAGACATGGGCGTTTCTGCCGAGTTGCTTGAGGAGGCACTTCTGCATGCAAAGCTGAAAAGTCGCACTGGCATTCCTCAGGCCAAATGTCATAGTCAGGTAGCAGAAGGATCCGAATGGTGTGATGAAGGCGGTCTTCAGCCGATCGGCTGGGTTCAGCTTGATCTTGTGGTAACCGGAGTAGGCATCAAGGAAAGACAACAACTCGCATTCGGCTATGGAGTCTATCACGTGATCAATCCGGGGCAGAGCAAACAGATCCTTGGGGCAGGCTTTGTTGAGGCTAGTGTAGTCAATACACATGCGCCACTTGTTATTCTTCTTCAGCACAAGGACTGGTTGGCAAGCCATTCTGGAAAAGAACACTTCCATAATGAAGCCGGCTGCTAGGAGTCGAGCTATCTGTTCACCAACAATTCTTCTTTTTTCTTCTGACAGACGACGGAGGGGCTGTTTAACTGGTTTTGCATCTGATCTGACATCTAGCTTGAGCTCGGTTAAATCCATTGGAACATGGAGGAAATCGACGACCTCGCTTTCCTATTTGCTATCAAGGGTTGTCCCCACGATAGCATGCCTCTCCAGGTGGTCGGGGTCCAAGGGGATCTTCTTTGTTTCTTTGGCTGGCTGGAAAGAACCCGATGCTTCCGACTCCTTGGGGTTCGGTGACAGGTCCAGCTGCTTGCTGGCCATGGACACAACCCAGTCAAGGAGCTTCTTCTCGGCAGCAATCATGAGGGACTCGGCCAGCCGGCTGCTAGCAGTCACATAGGCGGCCGACTTCTTGTAATCGTCGACTATAGTGATAATGCCCTTGGTTCCCGGCATCTTCATCTTGAGGTAGGCATAATGCGGCACTGCCATGAAATTGGCTAGAGCCGGCCGGCCTAGGAGCGCGTGGTAAGGGCTCTTTAGGTCAACCACCTCAAACCAAACTGGCTCTCGGCAGAAGTGATCTTTGTCTCCGAAGAGGACATCTATCCTGATCTTGCCGATTGCTGAGTAGGAAAGGCCAGGTACAATGCCATGGAAAACGGTCCGACTGGGCTGGAGTTATCTTTCTTTGATGTGCAGTTTCTCCATGGTGTCATGGTAGAGGAAATTGATGCTGCTACCGCCATCTATCAGGACTCAGGAGAAGCGAGCAGCTCGCCTATCCGTTGAAAAGGTGGCATCCAACACCAAGGCATAGCAACCCAGAGAAGGCATCACCTCCGGGTGGTCGGCACGGCTCCAGCTGATGGGCTTCTCAGACCAGTGCATGAATTCTAGGGCTTCTGAAGTGACGACATTCACCTCATGCTGCTGCTAACGCCAACTGTGCCTATCGTCAGACACACTAGTGAAGACGACATAGGCCCCGTGTTCTTCGGACCGCTGGCTGTGGAGGAGGCGGAGGCAGCGGCAGTCCTTCGCCCTTGGAGATTCGGGTGAGCCAGTGGCACTTCCAGGTGGTGTGGTTGGACGGCTTCACGCCACTATGGAAGGGTTTGCTCATAGGATAAGGCGGGCAGCCAAGCAGGCTCGCTGCCCTTCTGACGCTTAGGGCCGGGCTGACCCTCCGGCCGCTGATCTTCAACTGCTGCCACTTGCCGCCTGGTGGAAGCCGGCTGTGGGGCCTTGCGCTTGCTGTCATTCTGCTGCTGGCACCGACTATTATCACCAGCCGGCGTCTAAGGAGCTGGAGGGAGCACTTTCCCAGACGCGTCCACCTGGAGCTCCGACTTCATGGATGAGTCGGCAGTGGCGTACTTGTCAGATATGATTAGTAGTTCGTCGAGTGTGACCGGCTCGTCGCAGAGGAGTTGATGTTTGAGTAGGGTGCCCTCTCGGCACCCGACAGTGAAGTATTCTATGGCTTTCACCTCGTGTACCCCCTCGCAAGAGTTGCGCAGTTCAGCCCACCACGTCAAGTAGTCGCGGGTGGACTCGACGGGGCCTTGGACGCGCAGGGAGAGCTGGCGAGGCTTGGGCGGCCACATGTAGGTGCTGGTGAAATTGCGGATGAAGACTTCGGTGAAGTCCACCCAGCTGTTGACGCTGTAGGGCTTGAGACTGTTCAACCATGTCTGGGCCATGCCCTGAAGCATGAGGGGAACATACTTCACGGCAACACGCTTTTTGCTGTTGGCTATGCTGACGCCGGTGGAGCAGTCAACCAGCCAATCTTCCAGCTTCACAGAGTCGTTGTACTTGGGAGTGTCTCGAGGGAGTGAGAACCCTTTGGGGAAGGGCTCATCATGAATGCAGGGGCCGAAACAGGCCGATCGCATCTTCTTCTTCAACCGCCAGGGATCGAGCCAGGCCGTCGATCCGGTGACGGGCGTCGTTTTCTCCGATTCCCTCACGGCAGCCTAGTCGGTCGCCGAGAGTAGGGTGATCAACAACCAGTGGGGAGAAGCACCTCTCCCTATGCAGGGGAGGCGGATGATCACCCCGCTGTTCGACTGCTCGAGGGCGGCCGTCTTGGTCGCGCTCGATGGTGATGCGCATTCGGCTGCGGCTAGCAGCCGGCTCTGGGTCTCTTCGTTCGCGGGCACTGCCTGTCGGTGTACGGGAGGTCGCACCATGTTCTCGACGGGGGGAGGTT
The DNA here is from genome assembly GCA_034509565.1 of Triticum monococcum. Classification (NCBI taxonomy): domain Eukaryota; kingdom Viridiplantae; phylum Streptophyta; class Magnoliopsida; order Poales; family Poaceae; genus Triticum; species Triticum monococcum. The sequence continues at coordinate 563,661,160 of CM067841.1, read as the reverse complement.
CTTGGCATGCGGGCCAGGTTCCACCACGTGGCGGCCGACCTCTTGCTGCGTGGTGGACGCGTCGAGGAGCTGCTAGAAGCGATCCATCATGCAGCGTCGCTTGTCACCCTCCAGGTGATCTAGTTCGTCTGCCGCTGCCTGGGCGGCGCGCAAGTTCTCCAAGGGCGTGGCATAAACAGGACGGTCAACCCCCTGCATGTTGGTGATGGCCGCGCCCCGCTGCCGATTGGTGCCCATCCGGCTAGGCTCGCCTGCAGCCGGCGTGCCGCAGACGGCGCGGTCGATCTCGCGCTGGTAGGCCTCAGTGATGCGTCTCATGGCGGCTAAATTTTTGGCGCTCTCGTCGAGTGTAACGCAGCAGGCCTCCAGCGTCTCGCCGTCAGCATCTGCCGCAATGAGTGCAAACAGGTCCCCAATTGCCGCCTGCAGTGGGTCCTGGCCGGCTCCGCTAGAAGCTCCATCGTGAATGATGACCAGCACCTCCGTGGCAGTGCTGGCGCTGGCGTCGCTGATCGCAGGAGGGCTTGGGTCATCGATGATCACCATGTTGGCGGGGAAGGAATCGGGGGATGCTACATCAAAGTCGACAATCATCGGATCGGTGGAGCCGACAGACTCTTTGTCGAAGGCAGGCTCGTTGGCGATGTCGATCTTGCCAAGGAGCTCAACGAGGCAGTTTTTGGAGCGGGCTGCTCCCTCGTCAGGTGCCGGCTCATCGCAGAGACGGATCTCATCGACGAGGTCAGCAAGAATGCTCCTGGCGCAAGCAGCTTCTGCGCCGCACAGCATGTCGACGCAGACGCCATACGGCGTGACGGGCTGGCTGCGTTCGCTGGGAAGGAATAGGGTTCCCGTCCATAACGCATTTCCGGATGATGGTGCACCTGACCCCACGTTGGTGCCAAATGTCAGGGTTGTGGTGCGACATATGCCAAGGGGTGGCTTATCATGGAGAGGGCCAAGAGTTCATTGCCGGGCTCCAGAGGCGGGAGTGAGCGAGAACGCCTAAGCTGATGAATCTTACCTAGCTTCGGGGCTCTCCCAGGAGATAACACCCCTAGTCCTGCTCTGCGGGGTCTCCGCATGATCACTATCTCAACAAGGTAACTACAAGGTTGCTCCTCGAGCTGTGTGGCTAGAGGAGGAAGATGAGCAAGGCTAGCCTCTCTTCCCCTCTCTATATGTGTGTGTGTATCCACTAAGGTTCTGAACCCTTTGCATGAGTGCGCTGGGGGTTTATATAGGCCTACCCCCATGGGTACAACGGTAATCCGGCAGGGTGTGGGAGCCGGTCATTAGTGTCTCTGGTCGCCGGCTTCTCTGCTGACTGCTGGGGTCCGCTGCCTGGTGGGTCCCGCCGGTTGCCTTGTACTTGGCCGACAGGCCGCGCCCGCCGCTCGCGGGTCTTGCCGGCTTCTTAGCACTGTACCCGTGCCACTTGATGATGCATGCTTTGTCGGGGGAGCGTGGCTACACCCCCCCCCCCCCCGTCTGGCGGGCGCTCACTGTAGCCACATCCCGTCGTATCTGGTTAATGGCGCACAGACTCCAAGGGAGGGGAGGGCCACCTACTAGAAGTCGGCCTCCCCCATGCCGACTGGTCAGGGCTTGCCACCTTCCAGCATCTCATGGACAGGTAAGGCCCGCTGATAACCCACAATTATAGGGGATCACAATAGTTTTCGAGGGTAGAGTATTCAACCCAAATTTATTGATTCGACACAAGGGGAGCCAAAGAATATTCTCAAGTATTAGCAGCTGAGTTGTCAATTCAACCACACCTAGAAAACTTAATATCTGCAGCAAAGTATTTAGTAGCAAAGTAATATGATAGTAGCGGTAACGGTAGCAAAAGTAATAGTAGCAGTTTGTAGTAATTCTAACAGTGGCAACGGAAAAGTAACTAAGCAAAGATCAATATGGGAAAGGCTCGTAGGCAATGGATCAGTGATGGATAATTATGTCAGATGCGATTCCTCATGCAATAGTTTAACATAGGGTGACACAGAACTAGCTCCAGTTCATCAATGTAATGTAGGCATGAATTCCGAATATAGTGATACATGCTTATGGAGAAGAACTTGCATGACATATTTTGTCCTACCCTCCCAAGGCAGCGGGGTCCTATTGGAAACTAAGGGATATTAAGGCCTCCTTTTAATAGAGTACCGGACCAAAGCATTAACACTTAGTGAATACATGAACTCCTCAAACTACGGTCATCACCGGTAAGTATCCCAACTATTGTCACTTCGGGGTTAACGGATCATAACACATAATAGGTGACTATAGACTTGCAAGATAGGATCAAGAACTCATATATATTCATGAAAACATAATAGGTTCAGATCTGAAATCACGGCACTCGGGCCCTAGTAACAAGCATTAAGCATAGCAAAGTCATAGCAACATCAATCTCAGAAAATAATGGATACTAGGGATCAAACCCTAACAAAACTAACTCGATTACATGATAAATCTCATTCAATCCATCACCGTCCAGCAAGCCTATGATGGATTACTCACGCACGATGGTGAGCATCATGAAATTGGTGATAGAGGAAGGTTGATGATGACAATGGTGATGGATTCCTGTCAGGACCCCGATTCTAAGCCACATCGATCTAGCCGGTAACACCTCATATCACTTTGTGGCCTCACGCACGGTATCCCACGGGTGTCGCCTTACCATGGCCCGGGACCGTTTGCGCCTTTTGGCTCGCGTATATGACAATGTCGCTAGCATCCATATGACCGAGAACCCGGGCCAACATGGCTAGTCGTGAACCCAAAGCGGCACAGACCTATGGAGACAGGCATACATGAATCACATCGAACATGTCGGTCATCAACGAGTGATTCCGGGCTGTAGCACTGGGCTAACAGGACTCCGGGGATCCCGGGCTATAGCAGGCAAGACAGGACTCCGGAGATCACTGCGTGACATTTCCCCGAAGGGACAGACATAGGGACGAAGTGAAACACATGCCGGCCAGTCAAGTGTCCTGAACAGTAGTGCTGGGCTAGCAGGACTCCGGTGAACCGGGCTGTAGCGAACTACTATGGCTCGAGGAACACTAGACTACATTTCCCCATAAGAAAGGCTGCGAAGGACAAACAACTAGATTGTCGGATCCCACTCATACCAAGCATTTCAATCATACACACAATATGCCCGATATGAGTACATACAACATGGCATCACAACAAAACTCTACAACTCAAGTACTTTATTTAAAGGCTCCAGGGAGCCATACATAACATATCCATACAGATAGGGGTCACATGACCCGACACTCAAGTCATACAGGCACATGCGGAAGCAACTAGTCTGAGTACAGACTCTAGAAAGAAAGAAGGCTTCTCGAAGCCTGTCTATCTACATAGGGCCCTCCATGGCCTGGATCACCACCTGGGTGGCTAGTCACTCGTCGACGTCAAGGTCTACGTAAAACCCATCGGAGGGGGCAGTGTTGTCGTCTGAAAACAATAAATAAGCAAACATGAGTACAAAGGTACTCAGCAAGTCTTACATCGGAACCTACTATACATGCTCATTCTCAAGAAGGTGGTGGGGTTTATGCAGCAAGCCAGCTTTGACTCTTGGCTAAGCTATCCTACGGAACCTTTTAGCAAAATAGTTTTCGCACACGAGTCCGTGACTCACCATCACAATACTCCACCGTGGATCCTCCCTCGTATCTTGCGAGAGGGCCATCCTCGGTACTCACACTTATCTTGAGTCTTTTAGTAGTATACATTAACTTGTCTATGAACTGTATATGCAACCAAGTAGTCCTTTACCGCGGACGCGGCTATTCGAATAGTTTTATACCCTCCAGGGGTGTACTTCGTCACACATGTTTCCACCACTTAGCGTCTGCACACGAAATGTGCTCGGCAGACTTCAAGCGAAAACCGACGTGGGTGTAGACCATGACCTGACTAACCTCACAAGTCTCTAGTCCAGGGTCATCGCCTATTCAGGTTCCATCCGCAAGGAAATCCGGCCGGGGTGTCCTCAATGGCCCCGAACGATGTGAACAGGGTTCCCGAGACACCAAACGGGTGACTCGGTACACCGTGCCACGGTGTATCTACCGCAACATAGCCCACCCCTAGGGTCAGCGCTACGCACGGCCACCAACACATATCCTACAAACACCAAAAATAGTTGCAACTCCTGGACTGAGGCGAGAGGGGTCAGTAAGTCGAGCGGGGTCATATTTCAGGGCCCAATGTGTGGTAGTAGCTGAATCTTAAATCACGCATACAGAACTCAGTTCTTAGGGACGGCCTCAATGAAACAACCCACCATGTACTCCTACATGGCCTCTCATCGATACCTTTACCAAAACATGTTCAACACATCCCACATATTACTGACACAAGCATTTCACTCTAGCCCATCACCCAGATGAACCAGACCTGACACAACTCTAAGCATAGCAGGCATAGCAAGGTAGGAATCACAAAACATGGCTCAATCAACTCCTACACATGCTAGTGGGTTTCATCTAGTTACTGTGGCAATGACAGGTCATGCAGAGGATAAGGGTTCAACTACCGTAGCACACAGCAGTTTGAAACGCGTTGTCTTAATGCAGTAAACAAGAGCAGGAGCGAGAACATGGGTTTGTATCGGAATGATCAATGGTTGCTTGCCTGATGGAGTGGTAACGGGATACTGCCCTTCAGTTGGATACTCGTGAATATCCTCGGAGGCAGAACCTACCACGAAGAACACAACCGAGCACAATCAACACATGACGATATGCAACAATATGATGCATGCTATGACATGGCAGTATGAATGTGTTTTGGCCTAATGCAAGCTAAAACAGAAGGGTAATTGCTTATTTGAACCAAAAGTTCAAGTGTTAGCTCATTTGACTTGATCATATTAGTGCATCACCTTCTATTGCATAAACAGCAGGTTTAACTTGTTCTGACATGCATGAAACCAGTACCAATGGATAGCTTGGATTTTTCTGATAATTTGTCATATATAATTTGTCTCATTTGGAGTTATGGTTGAATTTCTATGAATTTTTGAAGTTTAGGCAATTTTCTAGAATTTTCTATATAAAATTAAATCCAGAAAAGAGTTATTGCGTCAGCCTTGCGTCAGCATGACGTCAGCAAGTCAACAGGCCCGGTACAGGTCAAACCTGACCTGTGGGACCCGTGTGTCAGTGGCTCATCTAGTTAATTAACTAATTAATTTAGATTAACACTAAACAGGTTTAATTAGCAGGGGGGCCCGCTTGTCATTGACTTAGGGGGGTCAACTGGGCCCACCCAGTCAATGGTCAAGGTCAACACTCGCTGGCGTCGCCAGACGCGGCGGAGGAAGTGCATTTGCACGTTCCGGCCACCAAACGGGAGGCGGAGAGCATCTACAAGCTCCTGGGAACGAGCCGCAGCTCTTGGTGGTGATGGTTGAGCTCGGGGTGGCCGGAGACGTCGCCGGCGATGACTTTGGCGGTCGCCAGAGTTCGGGCGCCGATGAAAACGGCGACGCCGTGCACGGGAGGATCAACGGGTAGCACCTACGCGTTCTGCAGGCTCCCACAAAGCCAATGGGCATATGCACGGGGCCGATTGGCCACCGGAGCCTCGTCGGCGACGAGTTCTTGCGGCGGTGTGCTTCGGGCGTCATGGGAAGTGGTGCTACAACGAGCGCTAGGCCGTGGGGTTAGGGGGAAACGACGGAGGAGCTCACTGGGAGGTCGAAGTGCAGCTCAGTGGGCCTGGGGATGACCTAGACGGCGTGAATCGAAGACGAGGTCGCCGGCGGCCGAAGGTTGAAGAAGTGCTCGAAGTCGACGCTGCAGGGCTTCCGACGGGGTGTGGTTCGCTGAGGGGGTCGAGGACAACGTCGCGGAGCTCGTGGGCACAACCGAGGGGCGAGGGGGTGGCTGTGGCCGTGGTGGTTCTCGTCGGCGGCGGCGGCCGCGTTCTGTGGAAGTGAGGGGGAGCCAGAGGAGGGGATGAGCACGGGGGGAGGAGGAATGAGAGGGCCTGGGGGTGCGTGGCCGTCTCCGTGGCATTGGAAGGGAGTCCGGGAAGCAGGAGGTGGCGCGCAGGGGGGAGGGGGCGCGCGCGCGTGCCGGCGAGCGTCGGGCACACGCCCGCGTCCTTCTGTCCGAGGAGGGGGACGACAGGAGGCAGCGGGGGTGGGCTGGGCCGCCAGCTGGAGATGGGCCAGGTAAGTGGCCCAGTGGCCTTTCCCTCTTTATTTATTTGTGTTTTTCTATTTCTGTTTTTTTGTTTTGATTTAGTTTAAATACTAAATCATTTTATAAAATCCTGAAAATATTTATGGGCACTTGCTGAATTATTTCAGTGGCCCAAAAAATAGTTCCAACATTATTTGAGCATTTGAATTATTTAATAGCATTTAAATGCCCAAATTCAAATACTTATGATTTAAATCAATGCCCTTTTGTTGACCTAAAATTATGTGCACCATTTTTCCCAAGGGTTCTAGCCCTAGGCAAAGAGGGTGAACATTTTCGAAGGGCATTTCAGGTTCATTGAATTTATTTTTAGTAAACCCTAGTTGATTTCAGGGGGGGTGCTGGGGGTTCTACTTTCCCCATTTCAATTTTCAGATGAAGGTAAACATGATGCACACTCTAATGCATGATCTAGCTAGGGTGTGACAACTCACCCCCACTCAATAGAATCTCGTCCCGAGATTTAGGATCATCTGGGAAGAAGGTGGGGTACTCGAGTCGAAGACGATCCTCCCTTTCCCAAGTGGCTTCTTCCTCGGAATGGTGTGACCATTGAACCTTGAGAAACTTGATATTATGACGTCGAGTGGTACGCTCGGCTTGATCAAGGATACGAACGGGGTATTCCCGATAGGAAAGGTTATCTTGTAAATCAAGCGTTTCGTGGTCCACTCCACGGATAGGATCCGCGAAGCAACGCCTGAGTTGCGAAACATGGAAGACATCGTGAACTCTGGAGAGATGCGGAGGTAGTTCCAATTGGTAGGCAACTTCTCCTCATTTGGCAAGAATGCGAAAGGGTCCAATGTAACGAGGAGCCAATTTGCCTTTGATACCGAAGCGATGGGTTCCCTTTAACGGGGTAACCCGAAGGTAAGCCTTCTCGTCAATTTCAAATGTCATAGGCTTATGTTTATGATCTTGACTCTTTTGGCGGGATTGGGCTGTTTTCAATTTCTCACGAATAACACGAACCTGCTCTTCTGCTTCCTGAATCATATCCGGGCCAAAGAGTTGTCTTTCCCCGGTTTCTGACCAGTTAAGAGGCGTTTGACATTTTCGTCCATAGAGAACTTCGAAGGGAGCTTTGCCCAAACTAGCTTGATAGCTATTGTTATAAGCAAACTCCGCGAATGGAAGGCATTTCTCCCAACTCATTCCGAACGAGATAACAGAAGCTCGGAGCATATCTTCCAGAATTTGATTGACTCGCTCTACTTGACCACTTGATTGAGGATGGAAGGCGGTGCTAAAGGAGAGATGAGTTCCCATAGCATTTTGGAAACTTTCCCAAAATCGAGAGGTGAAGAGACTTCCACGGTCTGAGTTAATTTCCAATGGGACACCATGAAGGGACACTATTCAGGAGATGTATAAGTCAGCTAGCCGGCTAGCGGTGATACTCTCACGAACAGGTAGAAAATGGGCTACTTTGGAAAGTCGGTCGATCACAACGAAGATGGCATTATTTCCTCTCTTGGTCCTGGGAAACCCAGTGATGAAATCCATACTGATTTTGTCCCATTTCCATTCAGGAATAGCCAAAGGTTGAAGGGTGCCAGCAGGCCGTTGATGCTCTGCTTTAACACGACGACAAACGTCGCAATTAGCAATGTATTGAGCGATTTATCTCTTCATCCTAGTCCACCAAAACCTCTGGCGTAGGTCTTGATACATTTTAGTACTACCGGGATGAATGGTGAGAGGGGATTCATGAGCTTCCTTAAGGATCATCTGGCGTAGATGTTGTTTCTTGGGAACCACCAGGCGGTTCTCGAAGAAGACAGCACCTTGTTCATCCATGGAAAAGCATTTAGCTACTCCGCTAGCAATGTTTTCCTTAATCCGGGATATGCCCTTATCATGCTTTTGGGCAGCTATGATTTGATCCATAAGGGTAGGTTTCGCCACCAGGGTAGATAGGAATCCTCGGGGAACAATGTGAAGGTTAAGCTTACGAAATTCCTCATGGAGAAGTGGTTGACTTTGTTGTAACATCAGGTTGTTATAGTAGGACTTATGACTTAGAGCATCAGCCATGACATTGGCTTTGCCGGGGGTGTAAGTTATTCCTAAGTCGTAATCCGAGATCAACTCGACCCAACGTCTTTGCCTGAGATTCAAATCTGGTTGGGTGAAGATGTATTTCAAGCTTTGGTGATCGGTGAAGATCTCGCAACGATTACCGAGAAGGTAATGTCGCCAGGTTTTGAGTGCATGGACTACGGCTGCAAGCTCTAGATCATGTGTGGGACAATTTTCCTCATGTGGGTGTAATTGCCGTGAAGCATAGGCAATTACCTAACGATCTTGCATGAGTATGCAACCTAGTCCTTGTCGCGAGGCGTCGCAATAGATAATAAAGTCCTTGGAGAAATCTGGTGGTACCAGTACGGGAGCAGATGTCAGGCGTCTTTTCAGTTCCTGAAAACTGAACTCGGACTGTGGAGTCCACTCGAACTTTTTCTCTTTCTTGAGGAGTTCAGTTAGAGGTTTAGCAACCTTGGAGAAATTCTCGATGAAGCGGCGGCAATAGCTCGCTAGGCCAAGGAAACTCCGAACTTGCTTGACCATTTCAGGTGGAGTCCAATCAAGGACGGCTTGAACTGGCTCGGGATTGATAGCAATACCCTTACCAGAGATTACATGGCCTAGATAGGTCACTTCTGACAACCAAAATTCACACTTGGAGAATTTGGCATAAAGGCGATGCTCTTGAAGTTTCATCAATACCAGCCTTAGATGTTCGGCATGTTCCTCTTCATTCTTGGAGTAGATGAGTATGTCATCGAGGTATACTACGACGAATTTGTCCAAGTACTCCATGAAAACCGAGTTCATTAACCGGGAGAAGGTGGCCGGGGCATTGGTTAAACCGAAGGACATGACGGTGTACTCGTATTGGCCATAACGAGTAACAAAGGCCGTTTCGGGAATGTCCCCGTTTCTGATTTTGATTTGAGGGTAGCCCAACCTCAGATCCATCTTGGAGAAGACTGAGGATCCAGCATGCTGGTCATACAGGTCGTTGATCCTGGGAAGCGGGTATTTGTTCTTAATGGTGACCAGATTGACAGGTCGGTAATCCACAACCATTCGACCCGTTCCATCCTTCTTCTTGACGAAGAGGACGGGGCAAGCCCAAGGAGAGGAGCTAGGACGGATGAACCCTTTGTTCAAGGACTCATCGAGTTGGTTCTTAAGCTCGGCTAGTTCTAAGGGTGCCATCTTGTAGGGTCTTCTAGCAATTGGAATGGTTCCTGGAACAAGGTCTATCACAAACTCGACATCCCTGTCAGGTGGAATACCTGGCAGTTCTTCCGGAAACACGTCCGGAAAGTCTCGGACTACCGGAACGTCCTCAAGGTCTGGAAGAGGGTTGGCATTTAGGGAGTAAAGTTGGCGCTTGGCCACTCGAGTTAAGACATTAACTGTCTTGCCCGAGGGGTGAGTAAGTTGAACGGTTCTAGTGGCACAATCGATCCTGGCATAATGAGCCGACATCCAGTCCATACCCAAGATGATGCTTATGTCGGAGGACTTGAGAGCTATTAAAGATGCAAGGAAGACAAGCCTATCGACAAGAATTTCGTTCCCATGGCTTACCCTAGAAGTTTGCCATTTGGAACCCGGAGTTTGAATTACCATGGAAGTGGGCATGTCACAGAATATCGTGTTATGCAACCGAGCATAATTCTCGGATATGAATGAATGAGATGCTCCAGTATCGAAAAGAACAGATGCCCGATGGCAGTTAACAAGGAGCGTACCAAGGACGACGTTGGGATCCTCATGAGCCTCTTCGGCTGAAACATAATTGACATGGCCACGTGCAGTGGTGGCCGGCTTGGCGTAGAAAGTCTTTCCCGCGGGCTTACCACGGCCAACGGACTTTCCAGCTTTATTGGGGTTGTTCTGGGGACACTCCCGACTATAGTGACCCGGTTCTCCACACTTGAAGCATGTTACCACAGTGGGGCGTGGAGCAACATTAGCAGCGGGGCCACCATAGGGCTTGGGTGGTGCAAATTGCTGGTTGGGACGAGGCGCCTCAAAGGATGGCCTCGGGATGAATCTGGGTGGCAGTGCGGTGCTTGGAATCCACACCCGGCGCTTCTGAGCTCCAGAGCCGGATGAAGACCCAAAATCACGGGAGTGCTTGCGTGAAGCGTCATAATCAGTCTGGCCTGTCTCAGCACTGATAGCTTTATTGACCAGCTTCTGGAAGGATGTGCACTCGTGCAGACGGAGATCGCGGCGAAGCTCAGGGCTAAGTCCCTTGCGGAACCTTGCCTGCTTCTTGGCGTCAGTAGAAACCTCTTCAGGAGCATAGCGTGCCAGGTTCCCAAATTCTTGGCTATATGCATCCACAGTCAGCCTTCCTTGGGTGAAGTTGCAGAACTCCTCCCTCTTGCGATCCATGAGACCTTCCGGAATGTGATGCTCACGGAAAGCCTCGCTGAACTCAGCCCAGGTAGTGATTTGGCCGACCGGGCGCATAGCTTCGTAGTTTTCCCACCAATGGCTAGCGGGGCCCTCGAGATGATAGGCAGCATAGGTAACCTTGTCGGCTTCGGCTACGTTGGCAGAACGTAGCTTGTGGGTGATTCTGCGAAGCCAATCATCCGCGTCGAGGGGCTCGACGGAATGGTTAAACTTTGGTGGGTACAGCTTGATAAAGTCGTTGATTGACACCAAGTCATTTCATGGGTGGCGTGCAGTGTTCTGCTCAATCCGCTCCAGCAGGCGGTTGGTCTCACGCTTGTTTCTTTCCGCCTCCAGCATCACTTCAGCCAGAGAAGGCGGGTGAGGCAAATTTTCACCTCGAGCTGCACTGGCTTCCCCCCGCTCCGGGACAGCAGGGTTGCCGCAGGTGTTGACCATCCTAGGAGGAAACAAGACAACGGTTTAGACAAGGATGGCTCAAACTTAACAAGGAAGTGCAGAATGTAAAGGATAACACGGAATGCAGAGATGCTCATTCGTATGCCATGGTAATATAAAACTGCCATATATACACCAACGGTCATACTCGTCATACATAGTTTAGTACAAGCCCATGCTACAGTACAACTATGAAGGTAGACGTTACATCTCATCGGAGGCATTCGGAGTCCCTATACATTATTTGTCTACACCTCCGGAATCGATTACACACCAAGTCATATTCCACAAGTCACGTAGGACAGTGGGGATACAACTACTACAATACTAGTGGTACTACTACTAACTCAGATAGCTCCGTAGTAGTCCCCATAGAAGTCACCTCCATAGCCTGGAAGTTCAACGTGATCATCCGGAAACAGACGGTCCTGAGGAGCCTGTGGACCATAGGGGCTAGGATGAGGTCTTGGACCAACAAACGGTGGCCTGCGGGGACCACGGGGTGGGGTGATGCCTCCCACATCAGGCCAATCCACCATGTCTGGCAGAGCTGCTCTCACAGGATATAGATCCCTGGTATCCATACATCCAGCTTGCACCACAGGTGCAAACCGAGTCAATGTGGCCCAATGATCAGCACGGGTATTAAAAAGCTCCAGCCTCAACGCCCGATTCTCTCGGTCCTTATCCTCGAGCATCTTAGCGGTGGTACGAGTTAATGAGTCCTCCTGAGTGGAGTCAGCATAGATAGCCTGAAGATACCCCTGCGCTCCCGGAAGTGAAGCTGGCATGTAACGGAAGTCAGTGTTCCGAAGCAGGCCAGTCCGGACTCGCAAGATGGTCATCATGGAGTAGGCAGCATCCTGCACAGCCATCTCAACAGTAACTCCGAGTCCATAGGAATAGTGAAGGGGCTCGGTAGATCTAGGATAGGAAGGAAATATCCTGACGGTGCAGAAATACTGGCTTTGATTAAAGTTGCGGAACTGCTCTTCGACAGTGTATTCGGGATACCAACGGTATCCTGTCTCGATCATGACCCGGACCAACATAGCAGTATGACCGGGCACGTCGAGGCACCTGGTCAGGCGAACCACTTGATTTTGAGAATGGTTGGCCATCTGAAAGCACAACCACAAGACAAAGACATCAGAATTCCTAGGGAAAATTGGACAGCATAACGGCTGTAAATGCTCAGAAAAAGACTTGAGACATCCACAACAGTTCACAATACCGCTCAACAGCATCATATCAAGGTTCTGATTCAAATAGCCACGTACTAAAATAGTAGAAACTGGACTGGAACTCGTAGCAATAATCCTATAAACTACTACGGATTAGTAACACGTGAACCTGATAGAAGAAGAGAGCCTAGTCCTTAACCCATGTTGAATGAGAAGGGAATGACTCAGATCAGAAGCATAGGGTAAATTAGTAAAAGAACCTTACGTTCCCTCCCACAATCAATTCCCTTACATATAACTAAAGCATTTCTAGACTCGACATCGACCAGTTTGGCTCAACGAACCTACAGGCAGTCCGGCTCTGATGCCAACGCTGTCAGGACCCCGATTCTAAGCCACATCGATCTAGCCGGTAACACCTCATATCACTTTGCGGCCTCACACACGGTAGCCCACGGGTGTCGCCTTACCATGGCCCGGGACCGTTTGCGCCTTTTGGCTCGCGTATATGACAATGTCGCTAGCATCCATATGACCGAGAACCCGGGCCGACATGGCTAGTCGTGAACCCAAAGCGGCACAGACCTATGGAGACAGGCATACATGAATCACATCGAACATGTCGGTCATCAACGAGTGATTCCGGGCTGTAGCACTGGGCTAACAGGACTCCGGGGATCCCGGGCTGTAGCAGGCTAGACAGGACTCCGGAGATCAGCGCGTGACATTTCCCCGAAGGGACAGACATAGGGACGAAGTGAAACACATGCCGGCCAGTCAAGTGTCCTGAACAGTAGTGCTGGGCTAGCAGGACTCCGGTGAACCGGGCTGTAGCGGACTACTATGGCTCGAGGAACACTAGACTACATTTCCCCATAAGAAAGGCTGCGAAGGACAAACAACTAGATTGTCGGATCCCACTCATACCAAGCATTTCAATCATACACACAATATGCCCGATATGAGTACATACAACATGGCATCACAACAAAACTCTACAACTCAAGTACTTTATTTAAAGGCCCCAGGGAGCCATACATAACATATCCATACAGATAGGGGTCACATGACCCGACACTCAAGTCATACAGGCACATGCGGAAGCAACTAGTCTGAGTACAGACTCTAGAAAGAAAGAAGGCTTCTCGAAGCCTGTCTATCTACATAGGGCCCTCCATGGCCTGGATCACCACCTGGGTGGCTAGTCACTCGTCGACGTCAAGGTCTACGTAAAACCCATCGGAGGGGGCAGTGTTGTCGTCTGAAAACAATAAATAAGCAAACATGAGTACAAAGGTACTCAGCAAGTCTTACATCGGAACCTACTATACATGCTCATTCTCAAGAAGGTGGTGGGGTTTATGCAGCAAGCCAGCTTTGACTCTTGGCTAAGCTATCCTACGGAACCTTTTAGCAAAATAGTTTTCGCACACGAGTCCACGACTCACCATCACAATACTCCACCGTGGATCCTCCCTCATATCTTGCGAGAGGGCCATCCTCGGTACTCACACTTATCTTGAGTCTTTTAGTAGTATACATTAATTTGTCTATGAACTGTATATGCAACCAAGTAGTCCTTTACCGCGGACGCGGCTATTCGAATAGTTTTATACCCTGCAGGGGTGTACTTCGTCACACATGTTTCCACCACTTAGCGTCTGCACACGAAATGTGCTCGGCAGACTTCAAGCGAAAACCGACGTGGGTGTAGACCATGACCTGACTAACCTCACAAGTCTCTAGTCCAGGGTCATCGCCTATTCAGGTTCCATCCGCAAGGAAATCCGGCCGGGGTGTCCTCAATGGCCCCGAACGATGTGAACAGGGTTCCCGAGACACCAAACGGGTGACTCGGTACATCGTGCCATGGTGTATCTACCGCAACATAGCCCACCCCTAGGGTCAGCGCTACGCACGGCCGCCAACACATATCCTACAAACACCAGAAATAGTTGCAACTCCTGGACTGAGGCGAGAGGGGTCAGTAAGTCGAGCGGGGTCATATTTCAGGGCCCAATGTGTGGTAGTAGCTGAATCTTAAATCACGCATACAAAACTCAGTTCTTAGGGACGGCCTCAATGAAACAACCCACCATGTACTCCTACATGGCCTCTCATCGATACCTTTACCAAAACATGTTCAACACATCCCACATATTACTGACACAAGCATTTCACTCTAGCCCATCACCCAGATGAACCAGACCTGACACAACTCTAAGCATAGCAGGCATAGCAAGGTAGGAATCACAAAACATGGCTCAATCAACTCCTACACATGCTAGTGGGTTTCATCTAGTTACTGTGGCAATGACAGGTCATGCAGAGGATAAGGGTTCAACTACCGTAGCACACAGCAGTTTGAAACGCGTTGTCTTAATGCAGTAAACAAGAGCAGGAGCGAGAACATGGGTTTGTATCGGAATGATCAATGGTTGCTTTCCTGATGGAGTGGTAACGGGATACTGCCCTTCAGTTGGATACTCGTGAATATCCTCGGAGGCAGAACCTACCACGAAGAACACAATCGAGCACAATCAACACATGACGATATGCAACAATATGATGCATGCTATGACATGGTAGTATGAATGTGTTTTGGCCTAATGCAAGCTAAAACAGAAGGGTAATTGCTTATTTGAACCAAAAGTTCAAGTGTTAGCTCATTTGACTTGATCATATTAGTGCATCACCTTATATTGCATAAACAGCAGGTTTAACTTGTTCTGACATGCATGAAACCAGTACCAATGGATAGCTTGGATTTTTCTGATAATTTTTCATATATAATTTGTCTCATTTGGAGTTATGGTTGAATTTCTATGAATTTTTGAAGTTTAGGCAATTTTCTAGAATTTTCTATATAAAATTAAAACCAGAAAAGAGTTATTGCGTCAGCCTTGCGTCAGCATGACGTCAGCAAGTCAACAGGCCCGGTACAGGTCAAACCTGACCTGTGGGACCCGTGTGTCAGTGGCTCATCTAGTTAATTAACTAATTAATTTAGATTAACACTAAACAGGTTTAATTAGCAGGGGGGCCCGCTTGTCATTGACTCAGGGGGGTCAACTGGGCCCACCCAGTCAATGGTCAAGGTCAACACTCGCCGGCGTCTAGCCGCCGGCGAGGCCAGACGCGGCGGAGGAAGTGCATTTGCACGTTCCGGCCACCAAACGGGAGGCGGAGAGCATCTACAAGCTCCTGGGAACGAGCCGCAGCTCTTGGTGGTGATGGTTGAGCTCGGGGTGGCCGGAGACGTCGCCGGCGACGACTTTGGCGCTCGCCGGAGTTCGGGAGCCGATGAAAACGGCGACGCCGTGCACGGGAGGATCAACGGGTAGCACCTACGCGTTTTGCAGGCTCCCACAAAGCCAATGGGCATATGCACGGGGCCGATTGGCCACCGGAGCCTCGTCGGCGACGAGTTCGTGCGGCGGTGTGCTTCGGGCGTCATGGGAAGTGGTGCTACAACGAGCGCTAGGCCGTGGGGTTAGGGGGAAACGACGGAGGAGCTCACTGGGAGGTCGAAGCGCAGCTCAGTGGGCCTGGGGACGACCTAGACGTCGCGAATCGAAGACGAGGTTGCCCGCGGCCGAAGGTTGAAGAAGAGCTCGAAGTCGACGCTGCAGGGCTTCCGGCGGGGCGTGGTTCAGTGAGGGGGTCGAGGACGATGTCGCGGAGCTCGTGGGCACAACCGAGGGGCGAGGGGGTGGCTGTGGCCGTGGTGGTTCTCGTCGGCGGCGGCGGCCGCCTTCTGTGGAAGTGAGGGGGAGCCAGAGGGGGGGATGAGCACGGGGGGAGGAGGAATGAGAGGGCCTGGGGGTGCGTGGCCGTCTCCGTGGCATTGGAAGGGAGTCCGGGAAGCAGGAGGTGGCGCGCAGGGGGGAGGTGGCGCGCGCGCGTGCCGGCGAGCGTCGGGCACACGCCCGCGTCCTTCTGTCCGAGGAGGGGGACGACAGGAGGCAGCGGGGGTGGGCTGGGCCGCCAGCTGGAGATGGGCCAGGTAAGTGGCCCAGTGGCCTTTCCCTCTTTATTTATTTGTGTTTTTCTATTTCTGTTTTTTTGTTTTGATTTAGTTTAAATACTAAATCATTTTATAAAATCCTGAAAATATTTATGGGCACTTGCTGAATTATTTCAGTGGCCCAAAAAATAGTTCCAACATTATTTGAGCATTTGAATTATTTAATAGCATTTAAATGCCCAAATTCAAATACTTATGATTTAAATCAATGCCCTTTTGTTGACCTAAAATTATGTGCACCATTTTTCCCAAGGGTTCTAGCCCTAGGCAAAGAGGGTGAACATTTTTGGAGGGCATTTCAGGTTCATTGAATTTATTTTTAGTAAACCCTAGTTGATTTCTGGGGGGAGGGTGCTGGGGGTTCTGCTTTCCCCATTACAATTTTCTGATGAAGGTAAACATGATGCACACTCTAATGCATGATCTAGCTAGGGTGTGACAATTCCCCTCTCCGGAGCCCCAAACGGACTCTAGATCAGCCCTCCCGAGAGAGATTAGGGTTTGGCGGTGGCTCCGTATCGTAAAACACGATGGATCCTTCTTCTTGATTTTTTTTCTCCCCGAACGTGAATATATGGAGTTGGAGTTGAGGTTGGTGGAGCACCACGGGGCCCATGAGGCAGGGGGCACACCCAGGGGTAGGTGCGCCCCCACCCTCGTGGACAGGGTGTGCCCTTGGCCTTGATTCTTTCGCCAGTATTTTTTATATATTCCAAAAATATTCTCTGTTGATTTTTAGGTCATTCCGAGAACTTTTATTTCTGCACAAAAATAATACCATCGCAATTCTGCTGAAAACAATGTCAGTCCGGGTTAGTTCCATTCAAATCATGCAAGTTAGAGTCCAAAACAAGGGCAAAAGTGTTTGGAAAAGTAGATACGTTGGAGACGTATCTACTCCCCTAAGCTTAAACCTTTGCTTGTCCTCAACCAATTCAGTTGACAAACTGAAAGTTATAAATAAAAACCTTTACAAACTCCGTTTGCTCTTGTTGTTATAAATATATAAAGCCAGCATTCAAGTTTTCAGCAAAGATTATGAACTAACCATATTCACAATAACATTTATGTCTCATTTTTACTCATATCAAAGGCATAATCAACTAGCGAGCAATAATAATAAGTCTCAGATGACAACACTTTCTCAAAACAATCATAATATGATATAACAAGATGGTATCTCGCTAGCCCTTTCCGAGACCACAAAGCATAAATGCAAAGCACCCCTGAAGATCAAGGGCTGACTAGAAATTGTAATTCATGGTAAAAGAGATCCAGTCATACTCAATGTAAACTAATAATAATACATGCACATGATAGCAGTGCTCTCCAACTGGTGCTTTTTAATAAGAGGGTGATGACTCAACATAAAAGTAAATAGATAGGCCCTTCGTAGAGGGAAGCAAGGATTTGTAGAGGTGCCAAAGCTCGGTTTTGAAATAAAGATGAATAATATTTTGAGCGGTATACTTTCATTGTCAACATAACAACCGGGAGATCTCGATATCTTCCATGCTACACACATTATAGGCGGTTCCCAAGCAGAATGGTAAAGTTTATACTCCCCCACCACCAACAAGCATCAATCCATGGCTTGCCCGAAACAACGGGTGCCTCCAACTAACAACAATCCTGGGGGAGTTTTGTTTGCAATTATTTTGATTTGATTTGAGCATGGGACTGGGCATCCCGGTGACCAGCCATTATCTCGCGAGTGAGGAGCGGAGTCCACTCCTCTTGAGAATAAAATGCCTATCATGGAAGATACAGACAGTCCTAGTTGATACATGAGCTATTCAAGCATACAAATAGAATTTTTATTTGAAGGTTTAGAGTTTGGCACATACAAATTTACTTGGAACGGCAGGTAGATACCACATATAGGAAGGTATGGTGGACTCATATGGAACAACTTTGGGGTTTATGGAATTGGATGCACAAGCAGTATTCCCGCTTAGTACAAGTGAAGGCTAGAAAGAGATTGGGAAGCGACCAGCTAGAGATCGACAATAGTCATGACCATGCATTAAAATTAATCAACACTGAATGCAAGCATGAGTAGGATATAAATCACCATGAACATAAATATCGTGGAGGCTATCTTGATTTTGTTTCAACTACATGCATGAACATGTGCCAAGTCAAGCCACTCGAATCGTTCAAAGGAGGATACCACCCTATCATACCACATCACAACCATTTTAATAGCATGTTGGCACACAAGGTAAACCATTATAAACTCCTAGCAAATTAAGCATGGAATGAGAAACTATAATCTCTAATTGTCATTGCAAACATGTTCCATTCATAATAGGCTGAATCAGGAACGATGAGCTAATCATATTTACAAAAATAAGAGAGGTCGAGTTCATACCAGCTTTTCTCATCTCAACCAGTTCATCATATATCGTCATTATTGCCTTTCACTTGCACAACCGGACAGTGTGAGTAATAATAATAGTGCACGTGCATTGGACTAAGCTGGAATCTACAAGCATTCAATTCAAGGGAGAAGATAAGGTAATATGGGATCTTTGTTAGATCAACAATAATGCATATGAGAGCCACTCAACATTTTCATCATGGTCTTCTCCTCTCGACCCCCAAAGAACAAGAAAAGAAATAAAACTATTTACACCGGAAAGCTCCCAACAAGCAAAAGAAGCACGAGAAATATTTTTGGGTTTTGTTTTTAATTACTACTACAAGCATGGAAAGTAAACTAACTAAAATCTACAACTATTTTTTTTGTTTTTTTCTTAAGGTTTTTCAAACACACAAGAAGAATGCTTAAAAAGAAAATAAACTAGCATGGATGATACAATGAAAAAGTATGAGCACCGACAACTAGAATGAGTGTGTAAACATGAATGTAATGTCGGTGAGAGATATGTACTCCCCCAAGCTTAGGCTTTTGGCCTAAGTTGGTCTATGGCCACAGATCAAAACTGTCCTCTCCGGTGTACTGAGGAGGGTCTTCGGGGTGCCACTGGTTGGCGATCTCCTCTGGATCCCACTGATAAACATACTGACTGTGAGGATCAGATAGTGGCTCTGGCTCTAGAGCTGATGTCAGGCTGTGGTATGCCTGAACGGCCTCCGGCAAAACAAGCTATGTGCCAGAACATATGTTGAACAAAGAGGGAGCTGGCTAGGTACTAGTCTCAAAGTGATTCTTATCAAATATCAGTCTATAGTTAAGCATCTTCTTCCTATTCTTAATAATAAAATCATGTGCTACCATGCTCTTATAATCTAGAAAAATATGAGGCGGCAACTTTTCCTCTTTCTCATAATGCCTAATAGGTATGTTAAAGTGTGCAGCAAGGCGTGAGGCGAAGATGCCTCCTAAGATGGGACCCTTTGTACGGTTCAGATTTAACTATTTAGAAACAATAGCGCCTAAACTAAAAGTGGCATCACGAAACAAAGCATGGCGCAAAATAACAATATCAGGGGCACTAAGATTTCCACAGTTCCCGTGACCAATTAAGCATCTACTAGCAAATATTGCAAAGTAACATAGAACGGGAAAATGTATGCTAGTGATTATTGCACCGAAAACTTTCCTTGTTTCCCCTACAGCAATCATATCAATAAATCCCTCCACATCATTACGACGTGGTTCCTCTATGCTGCCCTCAAAGGGCATCCTACAAACCCAGCAAAAATCATAAAGTGACATCTCCTTATGCTCATCATATGAACAAAATTCCACCAAAGGTGGCGATCTCCTATCATGGAAATGAAAATTTTGCACAAAAATATTGGTGAGTAGGAGATACAGTTCACGCTGGTCGTGGAGGAAGTCAGTGAGGCCTGCATTCTCAGCCAAATAATAAAAATCTTCATAAATCTCGGCTTCTCTCAAGAACTCATCAAAGGCCATTCACACGGCCGAACCTCCGCAGTATGAGGGAGATTGTACTTGGGCATCTTATTCTCTTCACTTTGCTTATCCTTCGAGCTTCGGCTCGATGAGCCCCTAAAAATCTCTTCATCTTTTTCTGAAAATTTCTAAAAAATTTAGTAACTTAAAAGTGAACCAAACTCAACAAAATTGATAGCAACTACCCCTACAAGTGTCTAGAGGCTATATAATGCACTAAAACTACTTTTGACCACATAAATTTGACATGCAAGCTCAAGAACAGGGTCACCATCATTGTGTTGCCGGCTGATGTTACCAATTGCATACCAATAAAGCTATTATTGATTCCTATGCTAGGGCAACTGGGTTAAAAATAATTATGGAAAATCACAATTGATGCCCTTTAATGTTAATGATGAGAAAGCAAGACAACTCTCTTTGGAAATTGGTTGTCAAGTTGGGAGCAAGCCGTTCACGTACCTGGGACTCCCGGTGGGTACCGCATGGCCAACGATAAAAGAATTAATGCCCCTTGTCGACAGAATTGGAAGAAGATTAACTGGTACGGCCATCTGGTTATCTTATGGTGAGCGTGTGCAACTTATTAATTCTGCACTTTCATCTCTACTCTCATTTGCCATGTGTGTCCTCAAGCTCCCGTTCAAATTGATTGACATATTTGATCGGGCAAGACGCCACTGTGTGTGGAGAAAAGATATTGATCATGATGCTAAAACACATTCTTTGGCAGCGTGGGATTTGGTTTGCCGCCCAAAGAAAAAAGGTGGCTTAGGGGTTCTCGAACTCAAAGCACAAAACAAAGTGTTACTTCTCAAATACCTTCACAAGTTCATTCACAAAGTGGATGTTCCTTGGGTCATGCTAATTTGGAATGCATATTATGATCAGGGTGTGCCTCACGCAAAACCATCTTGTGGGTCGTTTTGGTGGAAAGATGTCTTTTCTTTAATGGATATATACAGAGGCATCACGATATGCATACCCAGAGCTGGTGACACTGTGCTTTTTTGGAAAGATTTATGGCAAGGGGATACAGTCCTCTCTACTACTCATAATCATCTTTTCTCCACTAGTAGGGAAAAGCCTAGCAGTAGCGCGGGTTTTGGGCCTATTAGTAGCGCGGGGACCAGCGCTACAACTAACGTATAGCAGTAGCGCCTGTTGTCCCACGCTACTGCTATACATGAATAGCTATAGCGCTCTTTAGAAAAGGGCGCTGCTGATATTATCTGCAGCACTATTTACTTAGAAGCGCTACTACTAAAATTTCCCCCCTCGCTACTACTAGTTTTATTAGTTTTTTTCCTGCATATTTTTTAATTTGTTTTGTATTTGAATAGGCTTTATACAATAATATTTAGCATATCATACACATAAAATGTATCATAGCATATACATACAATTAGTCTCATCAAATCATGTCATCATCATAATCATCATCCAACACAAAGTAGTCTCTCGTCATCATCTCGAAAATAGTGATACATGTCTCGATTACTTGCAAATACTTCGTCATCCATCTAAACAATGATATACGTGAGAAGAGCTATCACTTTGAGTACATGAGTTCGTATCCCTCTCTCGCATTAGCGTGAACCTAAACTAACTACTGCCTGTCACTCGGAAACCGGAAACCGGTACACCTGGGCCTGACACTCCGGCCACTTGTCTTATATATACTCCTGGCGTAGCACTTCTTTTCCATCTATGATCTATGCACCTGCATCATCACATGAATCGATGATATGCAACATATATAGTTGAGCAACAGAAAGAGACAGACTTGGCAAAAATAGAAACAACATATCATAAGCATAAATAACAAAGTTCATCATACCCCAAAATGCCCTAACTAGAGTGATTTTCGCTAGTCGAGGAGGAGGACGGTTTAATTACATCACAAATAAAGTTTCACCGTGCATAACTCCAAGTTTTTTCATACAAAAAGTATGGACTAAACGGACACATCGTCATATATCGACAATCACTCCAACATGTCGTTCCATCCATCCAAGTCAGGTAGTTAGTCCTTGAGCTTAGTGAAAGGCTTCATGTCGAGACGCTGAGAGGCTATCCATGTTCGGACATCTTCCCGCGACATTTGTCCTTCTCCGTAGAACATCCCTGTTTTTCCGATGACCTCCTTCATGATGATTTGGGCAAGTTCGCGCTGGATGTTATAGAACTCAGCTCGAAGTCGATGATCATCGATATCTCCTATGTCCTTTGCCCATTGCAGAATATGGGAATCGCCGGATCTAGGTGACATGCGAAGGTTTTGGTGATCCCGTCTGTACTCCAGCATGTGGTTTAGGACATAGAATCCATCATTAAGAGAATCATTCGACTGCTGGATGCAGCAGAAGTCGGTCTTATGGCCGAAGGCGGCCCTGCTGCCCCTTGTCTTCTTGTCCCTGACCTCTCCACCCCTTGCTTGGTAGTAAAACATAGCACTGTCGAGAACATCCTTGATGTGGGTGTAATCCTTTTTGTGAATGCTCTTCGACGATGTGGGTGTAATCCTTTTCGTGAATCCTTTATGGCGGTTGTCCGTATGATGCAGCCTATTTGATTGTTGTAGCATCGACGTGCTTCCTCTGGCGCCTTTGGCTCAAAATTGCCGTCGTCCACCTCCGTCACCACCAGTCTAGTAGTCTTGAGTTTGTTAGGAAGTCGTTGCCTCTTTGCTTTCGGTTCTACACCGGCTCCGCTCCCCGAGGCAGAGCCGGTCTCAGTCTCGGCGCCGGTATCAATGCCGGTCTGAGTCTCAGCGCCGGTCTCAGTCTCAACACCGGTCTCAGTCTCAACGCCGGTCTCGATGCATGTCTGAGTCTCAGTGCCGATCTCAGTCTCAGCACCGGTCTGCGTGTCAGTCTCAGTCCCTGATGCCACCGGTTGATCGTCGGCAAGGCTAAAAAATTCGTCTGCCGCCCGGTAGATGTCGTCACAATCACCAGAACCCTGTCCTTCATCGTTGCTAGCCATGTTTCCTATGATTAAATCTAGTAAATTAATTCTAGACCTACTAAAATGAATAATGACATACAAAAGGCCTATGTTTTGTAGGAACATTGACTCCTTCCTGGTGCGGCAATCCCGGGTACTCGATATGTCCTAGTTTGTAGCACAAGTCATGCCGAAATTCACGAAAAATTTCGGCATGACCTTTGCTAAAAAGTGGACAAATCGAGAACCTAAAATTTGCCAGAACAGAAATGAATCAACATTCCGGCAAAACATAGGCCACTCAGCATCATTCCCTGGAAACAACAAAAGGCCACTTGGGCACAATCGAAACATGGGCAAACACAATTGAGGAATTTGCATGTATCCTAACCACTTCAAATTTGCATGTCCTATAGCGTTTGACACTTCAAGAAAATCTACACAAATCATACATGCTCTCTCAAACTCAATTGAAAAATCAAATATAGATTATATTTAGTTAACTACTGAACTAAACTTTACTATAAACTAAACCCTACTACCCTAATTAACATCGAGTTAAACAAACTCAATTCAAAAACTAAACCCTACCGAACTAATTAACATCTACATTATCTACTACTTAACATCGTCCATTATTACCCTAACTAAAAAACATCAACATTATCTACTACTTAACATTAACATCTATTAACTAAAAAGGATGGGTTGGGGGCTTACAAAGAGGGGAGAGATGGGTGCGGGGAGGTGCTTGGCGACGGAGGTAGGGGCGGGGTGGGCGGGCTCAGAATCGAGACGCGGCAGTCTTGGCGGGCTCGAGGGCGGTGAGGTCGAGGCCGGCGGCGATGAGGTCGAGGGAGGCGACAGTGAGGTCGAGGACAGCCTGAGAGGCGGCGGCGGTGAGGCTGGGCGGCCTCGGGCGGCGGCCGTGAGGATGAGCGCGGCGTCGACGCCGACAGGAGATGGCGGCGAAGTGGGGGCGACGGCGAAGTGGGGGAGACGGCGACGAAGCGAGGGATCGATTTGGGGGAGAAGTGGTGGCCGGGGGGAAACCGTTTTTGCTTAAGTCAAAAGTAACGGTAGCGCGTTACAGAAAACGCGCTATAGCTAAGTTAGCTATAGCGCGTTTCAGAGAGCGCGCTACTGCTACGTCTTCATCATTTTTCCCTTTTTCATTTTTTCTTTACATTTTATATTTTTCATTTACTTCTCTATTCGTTTTTCATTTCATTTTCTTTTCGTTAGCAGTAGCGATTTACACATAAACGCGCTGCTATAAGTTTATTAGCGGTAGCGCGGTTTTTGGAAGATCGCTACTACTATGTGTAGCCCATCGGCTAAGTGATTGGAATTTTAGTAGTAGCGAGTTTTCGGTGAAACGGGCTACCGATATATGTCCATCTGCAGCGCGCTTATTTTGCACGCGCTACTGCTATCTAGCAGTAGAGTGCTCTTTTAACAAGCGCTACTGCTAATGTTTTGTGCATAACGTTTTCCCTAGTAGTGCTCGTATGCCCAAGATGAAGACATTGCATTGGCCAAATTTCACTCCAATCCTGATCTAGCCACTCTGTTCCATCTACCCTTGTCTATTTAAGCGAGATCAGAACTTGATGACATCATGCCAGTGATCAACACTATGACTTTATAGCAAATGGGCGTCAACGAATGGATTTTATGTTGGGGAGATAAACAGTACAAACCCAAAAAATTCTACAAGTTCCTCTTCAGAAATGTAGCAGCCCCAAGCTATATAACTTCAATATGGAAATATAAATGCATAATGAGGCACAAAGATTTTGCTTGGATCATGTTGATGGACAGGGTTAACATGAGAGATATGCTCCTAAGAAGACACTTTAATATTGGAGAAGATCATTCTTGTATGATGTGCAATAGGGGAGAGCTTGAAACAAACAAACACCTCTTCTATGAGTGTTAGTTTGCCAACAGGTGCTGGGAAACAATTGGAGTTCAATGGCGGAATGACAATGATATCCAGATAATGTTTGATATATCTCACAATTCGTGGGACAAGCCTGCATTCAAAGAAATCACAATTCTTGCAGCTTGGAATATCTGGAAACAAAGAAATAAAGTTCTATTAGATGGTGTGGTGGCCTCACACTTGGACTGGTTGAGGATGTTCAAGAAGGATCTAGAGATTCTAAATTTTAGGACAAAAGGGGCCACCAATACTTTTATCCTGGGTGTGATTCAAGACTTGGTGTTACACCAAAGCCCCTCTTTATAAAATGTAGCCTTCTCTTCCTTTTCCTGCTTAGCCCTTTGGCTTGTACAAAATGTAAATTGTAATTGCCCCTTCCTTTTAATAAAGCAACAATAGGAGCCTTTCTTGCTGTTTTAATGTTCAAAAAAAAGAACAGGGTCACCTAAGAAGCAAAAATTTGCAATAAATAAAGCACTAGAACAAAGACTAATTGGACCATTGGAGGAGTCACATACCGAAGAACAATCCCCCAAAGCAGTTTTGTGAATAGAGCTTTGAGCAAGGAGATCAAAAATGGCACCAAGATGAGCTAGAACTCGGGTTTGAGCTGGTGGGTGATTTTTTCTGGAGGAAGACGAAGTGTGTGGGTGCAAGAATAAGTGGAGGGTACCCATGTGTGGTCCACGAGGCAGGGGGCGCGCTCAGGGGGGTGGGCGTGCCCTCCACCCTCGTGGGCACATGGTGTGTCCCCTGGTGTGTTCTCAGTGCCAATAATTCTCAAATATTCTAGAAAAAGTCATATTAAATTCTCATG
Organism: Triticum monococcum; assembly: GCA_034509565.1. Lineage (NCBI taxonomy): Eukaryota > Viridiplantae > Streptophyta > Magnoliopsida > Poales > Poaceae > Triticum > Triticum monococcum. Next base: position 563,635,220 of record CM067841.1, on the reverse strand, counting down.
GCATTTCGAGAACTTTTATTTTTGGGGTATTTTTTATTGCAAGGATAATTGAGAAAACAGACAGAAAATACTATTTTTTTACTTTATTTAATATAAATAACAGAAAGAAAAAAGAGGGTATATAAGGTTGATCAAGTCTTGTTAACAAAAGGAATCCACTCACAAGGTTGATCAAGTCTTGTTAACAAACTCATTTCGAGTCGCATGAAAGCGGAGAAATTTCGAATAACATTAGGTTACCTCAACGGGGATATGTATATCCCGAACAATAAGAGTATCATATTTCTTCTTGACAGTAGGAAGAGGAAATTCAAAACCTCCAATAGTGATTGTTGGAATTTTCCAATAGAATTGATACTGTGGACTTGAGGTTGTTTCCTCGGAAAGTGCACGGTATGCTCATTACCATTAACATGAAAAGTGTCATTGCCTTTGTTGCAATCAATAACAGCCCCTGGAGTATTCAAAAAGGGTCTACCAAGGATAATCGACATACTATCGTCCTCGGCAATATCAAGAATAACAAAGTCCGTTAAAATAGTAACGTTTGCAACCACAACAGGCACATCCTCACAAATACCGACAGGTATAGCAGTGGACTTATCAGCCATTTGCAAAGATATTTCAGTGGGTGTCAACTTATTCAAATCAAGTCTACGATATAAAGAGAGAGGCATAACACTAACACTGGCTCCAAGATCACATAAAGCAGTTTTAACATAGTTTCTTTTAATGGAGCATGGTATAGTTGGTATTCCACCCTTAAAAGTGTGATTAGCAAGCATGGTGGAAATTTCAGCTTTCGGTATCTTTCTTTTATTAGTCACAATATCCTTCATGTACTTAGCATAAGGGTTCATTTTAAGCATATCAGTCAAACGCATACGCAAAAAGATAGGTCTAATCATTTCAGCAAAGCGCTCAAAATCCCCATCATCCTTTTTCTTGGATGGTTTAGGAGGAAAAGGCATGGGTTTTTGAACCCATGGTTCTCTTTCTTTATCGTGCTTCCTAGCAATGAAGTATCTCTTATCATAACATTGATTCTTTGATTGTGGGTTATCAAGATCAACAAGAGGTTCAATCTCTACATCATTATCATTGCTAGGTTGAGCATCAACATGAACATCATCATTAACATTATCACTAGGTTCAGGTTCATTACCGGATTGTGTTTCAGCATCAGAAATAGAAATGTCATTGGGATTCTCAGGTGTGTCAACAATAGGTTCACTAGAAGCATGTAAAGTCCTATCATTTTTCTTCTTCTTCTTCTTCTTCTTCTTCTTCTTCTTCTTCTTCTTCTTCTTATTCTTCTTCTTAGAAGAATTAAGAGCATCAACATTAGTTCTCTCAGAATCTTGCTCCATTCTCTTAGGGTGTCCCTCAAGATACAAAGGTTCCTCAGTCATTTTACCCCCTCTAGTCATAACTCTAACAGCATTATAATTTTTCTTATTATTTAATTCATTGAGCAAATCATTCTGAGCTATAAGTACTTGTTCTACTTGAGTGGTAACCATAGAAGCATGTTTACTAATAAGTTTAAGTTCACCTTTAACTCTAGACATATAATCACTCAAGTGTTCAATCATATAAGCATTACGTTTCAATTGTCTACCAACATAAGCATTGAAGTTTTCTTGCTTAACCATAAAGTCATCAAACACTAGTAGAAAAAAGGCCTTTGGTTCGGGCAGGGCAAGCCCATTAGTCCCAGTTCAGTCATGAACCGGGACCCATGGGGGCATTCGTCCCAGTTCGTTAGCCCAGGGGGGCGGCCGAGGCCTCGTGGGCATTGGTCCCGGTTTGTATGGACCCATTTGTCCCAGTTCTAGGCACGAAACGTGACCAATGGGCCTCGCTCCTGGCCCACAAACCGTGGTCCTGGTTCTTGGCTCGAGCCGGGACAGAAGGCTGGGCTTTAGTCCCAGTTTCAGCCACGAAGCGGGACAAATGAGTTGCCTATATATACGTCGTCGCCGCAGCAGAGCACTCCACGGTGCTCTATTTTTTCTGGCCGGCGAGGAGAGGGCATTTGGGTGCTCTAGCTCACCTCCTATGCACATGAGGTGTTCGATGAAATGTCTGAGGCACGCTAGTTAAGCTTTCTCCTCTCGAAGCTCGACCTCCAAGCTCCATTTTCCCCGTCCTGTCCCGTCCCCGTCTTCACCGCCGTCGATCGGCCGCGCCGAGCTCGTCGCATGCACCTTCGTGGTGATCCTCTTGTTCTTATCTTCTTCTGAAAGAAAAAAATTCTTACTTTAGATAGATACTTGTATAATTTTCTTACTTTTATTATTTCTTGTTATTATATAGTGTGATGGTTTTGGTATCCACCACCGTCGGCCCTCATCCTGGCTATGATGTGGATGTGGTATATATTATATTTTATAACTATTTCGTTCATTTATTGTTTATGCAATTATGCCCATCAAGTTGACATATATTTTATTTATGTAGGAGGTAGTTGAACTAGAAATTCCAACAGATCCTATTATCGAGAGGTTAAATTTACTTGAAGAAGAAAACAATTACTTGAAGGAAAAAATAAAAGAAATTGAGGAGGAGAAGATGATATTGGAGTTGCATGTTGCGGATGTCGTCGATGATCACAAGATCAAGATGGATGCAATGCGGTTGAAGATTAGAAATATTAGAAAATATGCCATTCATACTGAGGCTTGGTATCATTATGCCATTGGATCAATTTTTACCTTGGTTGTGATTATGATCGCATTTGTTGTTGCATTGAAAGGTTTTACATAGTTTCAATGTATGGTTTAACTAGATGCTCTGGAGAGCTATATGTTGTTCAGTGAGAACTATGTATGTACTTTGTTTTTAATGTGATGATGAACTTCTATTAAATTAGTCACTTATCTATTCATGAGAGCTATATGTACTAAATTGATGATGTGGCTTTGAATGGTGCATTTTGAACACAGAAAAACTATGGAGTTCAAACAAGTTAAAAAAATGAAATCCCTTTGTAACAGACGAGTTTCCGTATGAAACCTTCATACTTCGAAAGAGATTGTCCGTTTTGTACACGAAGTGCACCGATTTTTTGTCGTAACCCTCTCTACTTTTTTGCACATGCTATGTGGGTGAAATGATGATACCATGCCAACTTTCAACCTCTTAAGAGTTCATTTGAAATGCTTTTCAATTTCAGGGTCTTATAGCTCAAAATAATCAGTAAATGCATGAAAAATAACAAATGAAGTCAGAAAGGGTTGAAAATTTATGATGTCGCTTTGAATGGTGCATTTTGAACACAGAAAAACTCTAGAGTTCAAATAAGTTTAAAAAATGAACTCCATTTGTAACAGACGAGTTTCCATATGAAACCCTCATACTTCGAAAGAGATTGTCCGTTTTGTACATGAAGTGCATCCAGTTTTTGCCATAACCCTCTCTACTTTCTTGCACATGCTATGTGGGTGAAATGATGATACCATGCCAACTTTCAACCTTTTCAGAGTTTATTTGAAATGCTTTTCAATTTTTTGGTCTTATAGCTCAAAATAATCAGTAAATGCATGAAAAATAACAAATGAAGTCAGAAAGGGTTGAAAATTTATGATGTGGCTTTGAATGGTGCATTTTGAACACAGAAAAAGTCTGGAGTTCAGATAAGTTCAAAAAATGAAATCCCTTTGTAACAGACGAGTTTCCGTATGAAACCCTCATACTTCGAAAGAGATTGTCCGTTTTGTACACGAAGTGCATCCAGTTTTTGTCGTAGCCCTCTCTACTTTCTTGCACATGCTATGTGGATGAAATGATGATACCATGCAAAAAAAATAACTAAAAAACTTTTATAAAACTGTAATATCAAAAGGAATGAACTAAAAAGCTTTTATAAACCTCTAGTATTTTTTAAACTAAAATTATATAAAATTCATGCCACTGAAATTATCAAACTATTTTCTCTTCAAAACATGAAAAGCAGAAATAAACAAAATAAACTTTAATAAATAAGTAGAAACAAAATTAAATAAATTAAAATTTAATAAAATAAATAATTAGAAACAAAATAAAATAAAATAAATAAGTAGAAACAAAATAAAACAAATTATAATTTAATACAATAAATAAGTAGAAACAAAATAAAATAAAATAAACTTTTATAAAATAAAGAAGTAGAAACAAAATGAACTTTATAAAAGTAAAATAAATAAATTTAATAAAATAAATAAAAATAGCAAAAGTAAGGTTTTTGTGGTAAGTAGAAACAAAATAAAATAAATAAAGTAACAAAAAAATTTAAAAAAGTGCCAACTACTAGGCCAGCACGGCCTGAATACGACTAGAAACCCTACCATGGGCTAGGATTCAGGCCCGCAGAAGGCCCAGTAGGCCCATCAGGCATAGCAGTGACAAATAGGCCCGTAAGCCTACAATCGAGAGGAGCTCGAGAGGGGTGCAGTAGTGGGGCTTATAAACCACTATGCGCCCCTCTCAACTAGCGATGTGGAACTAAAGTTTTGGCCACGGGGAGCCCCCAACCTGTACGAATGCCCCCCTTTGGTACCGGTTGGTGCCACCAACCGGGACCAAAGGCCGTCGCTTCCCGCCGTTTGGGCTGCTGAAAGTTGGTGCCACGAACCGGGACCAATGCTCCTGGTATATGAGTAGCACTTAGCAATTTTGAAGGGTTCATCGCCACAGTTGCCCCCGACGGCACCGAGACCCTCCAGGCTGCCCCGACACCGCCCGCCACCCCCGCCGTCACCGTCACCCGCGCCCTCGTCGTCAGTCGCGCCCTAGCCCGATGCCGTCGCCGTGCGCCGTCGCTGCCCCGACGCGCGCCGCCCCTGCCCTGCCGCGCGCCGCTACTGCCCCAACGTCGTCGCCGTGCCACTCCCCGCGCCCCTGCTCACCCCGACGCCGCCCGCTGCACGCTCCTCCCTCTGTGAGCACCGCGCCTCTGCCGGCCCCGCCGCCGCCGTGCTATTTTTTAGTTATACATGCTATTTTTTACATGTTTTTAGATTCTCATATATGTATGTATGTATTTTTTTAGATATATGTATTCTTTTATGTATGTTCATATATGTATGTATGTATTTTTTACATGTTTTTTGTATGTATGTATGCATGTATTTTTTCAATTGTAATGATGTTTTAAAGTATACATATATGCAATAGTTAGATTTTTAGAAAAGTTTTATCTATATATGTTCTCTGATTTAGTACATTAATTTTAGGTTAGTTTCATTTTTAGAAAACTTTAATATATTTAGGAAGATGGAAGAGAAGGAAGAAGGAAGAAGAAGAAAAGGTTTTATATATGCAAAAGTTACATTTTTAGAAAAGTTTTATATATCTAGCTAGGAAGGAAAGAAGAACAAAAAGAATGAGAGGAAAAAGGAAAATAAGAAGAGGAAGAAAGGAGAAGAAAAGGAGGGGAAGAAGAGGAGAAATAAATAAGAAGAGGAAAAAAGAAGAAAAAGAAAAGGAGAAGAGGAAAGGAATAGAGGGGAAGAAGAGAAAATATTTTCTCTTCTTCTCCTCTATTCCTTTCTTCTTCTCCTCTTTTTTTCCTTTTTTTTCTTCGTTGTCGATATATCCCGTCCCGATAACTTTGTTTAGTTTTAGGATTATTTTAGTTTATGTTTAGTTTAGGAAGAAGGAAAAAAAGGAGAAGAAGAGGAGAGGAAGAAGAGGAAAAAAGGAAGAAAAAAGAGGAGAAGATGAAAGGAATAGAGGAGAAGAAGAAAAAATAGAAAATCTTCTCCTCTTTTTTCTTCTTATTTTTTTTCTTCGATCTTCTCCTCTTTTTATGTGACACCCCAAAATTTTGACCTTGTTTTAATAAATTAAAATTTTGCCAGGAAATTAAAACTTTTATTCTCTGGGCTCCCTTTTGATTTTTTGAAACATTTCCTTTCTTATTATCATGGAGTTGCTCCCTAAAGTGAAAACCTTTCAAATATGTTATTGGACTTGTTTAACCTCTCAAGAAAAACTCTTCTTTTATTAGTAGAACTAATTACATAATTAATTTGCTTGATCTTTATTTTCTTGAAAAATGGTTTTTCAAAGTTATATGGCCATATTAGAACTACAACCATTTGATAAATTCACTTAAACTTCCAACCAAAATTTGGAGTTGTCATGTGATATTTTTAAATCACTTTTATACAAAATATCTTTTATTCATGAGATATTTTGAGCTCTACACACAATTCTCTTCTCTCGTCCAGAGTGCAATTTTGCACTACAACTCATTTAAATATTTCCTTCTAGCCTCCACCAAAATTATGGGATGTCAGTGGTAGCATGCAATTCAACTTCATGCAAAAACCTAGTGTTGTTCTTAGAAAATTTTGAGTGAATTGACCTCTTTTCCATTCTGGTCCAGCCTTGTGATTTCTACTGCAACCCTATTTATTTTTGCTCCAGTAACCTTGTGCCTTCTCCTACTTGTAGACAGCCCTACCAAACCCCTAAGTCCAGGAGCATGCACGCATTTGAATATTTTTGGTTCATAAAATACTGCCATTTATCTCCTGTCCAGAACCGGAGTTTTGCAAAACTTGCACTAACAAGTTTGTGCTTTTCACAAACTAACCTCACCACTTTCTTGTGCATCTAACGAGACCACCATCTGGAGATTTTGGCCCCTCCAAGAAATGCCTAGGTGCCTGTGGCATTTTGTCAAACACCTTAAGTGCATGAACAGCTTTGACATGAATTTCGTCATTGCACTGTGAACTTGCACCTCTGATCAAACTAACATGTCCACTAGACTCCCAGTTACTCCTAACCTAGGTCTGCTAAGTGCCAGCCTCACCCAAGCCCTGTGGCATGCATTGGCATTTCGTCGAGCACGTTCCGTGAGTGCTCTCGGCGCGAGCAGAGCACGCGTTTTGCATGTGCCGCGCCCGAGCCAACGCGTCGCGCCCCTGGTTTTACCCACTGCAGAGTCGCACCACGCACTCCCCTTCTCACCGCATCACGCCAAGCCGCCCCTCGCCACGTCCCCGGCAAGCCAGGAGCTAGCCGCCACGGCCGCTCGACAGCCCCTGCTCATGTCGGCGCCGCCCGAGCCTCTCCTGCTCGCCCCCTGCCCCCTGGAGCAGCACGAGCTCATCCACAAGCATGTCCGCTAGCTCTCGTCGCCGCCACAACACTCTGCCGCAACAGAGAGGCGGTTCGCCGGTGAACTTATCCCCGGCCGCCGCGGAACCGCCTTGACTCGCCTATTTAAGGAGCCCCAAGCTCCTCCGAGCACTCGGGCAGCCTCACACAGTCCTCCTAGTGCCCCCGTTGCCGTCAATTGAAGAGGAAGGGGCCGTCTTCCCCGACTCCGGCCAGTTCGGCCACCGCCGCCTCCCGGCTCCGTTCGGCACAACCAGAGCCTCCCCGGCCCTCCCAACGCCACCAAACGACTCCACTTCGACTTGCGGAGCCGCCCAACTACTCAAACCCGACCGGGAGCCACCGTAGTTCAAGCGCCCAAAACTCTCGAAGCCACCGGCCGCCGCGAAGCTCGCCGCCGGCGACTCCCTTCATCCCCACCTGACTGGCGACCACCGGGAGGACCGCATGGGAACCGCGGATCCATCCCCACCCTTGGTGTCTCGAACGGTGCCGACGTTCGCCGGCGAGCGTCGCCGGAGTTCCGCCTCCGCTCGGGGCAGAGGTAGAGGAGGGAGAGGACTGGTCAAACCTGACCAGTGGGCCTGCTGGACCCACTGTCAGTGACCCACGCGCCGTCCACGCTGGAGTAAGTGGAGGCGTAAAACCCGTAGTATGTTTTCTCTGCCCGAAGGGGTAATCTCTTTTGAACCGTTTTCTTTTTCCTGATTTTATTAAAAACAGATTTTGACCACAACTTTGACTGCCTATAACTTTTTAAATACAACTCCAAATGAGTTGATTCTTTTTCCTACCTTCCTCAAATTTTGTCTAGTTTATTTTAAGATTTACTTCAAAAAAATTCAGACAACTTTTTGGTACTGTTTTTGAAACTACATATTAATTCAAAAATATTTTGAATAGGATTTTTGGCGAGAGGAGAAAGCTTTCAAAAGTTTTGAAGTACACCCTGCCTTTCCACAACTTGAAGGCAAGCATTCTGAACCCCGGAATAATATTTTTGGTGTGTTAGTTGACTCGTTTATAACACCATCTCATTTCGGAGAACTCGTTATTTTATGTGGCGATGTGATCATTTGCATGAAGGCATATTAGTGATTTCCTTGCTGTTGGAAATGAATATACTTGTGATGGTAATCATCCTCATGTGCCTTGCATGCATGCCGGAAAGGAATCCGGGAAAGCCTCTGCCTTGGGTAGGCGTGAGCTTATCGCCGGTCTCCGTCGGGACGGTTATGTCCGGTATGGCATGGTAAGGTATATTGAGTGGTGATTTTGTTGGTTGAAATATATTTGTTATACATGTCATGCAGGGAATTTATAAACCTCCTGAGTCGACCGTAGACCGAGTCTTGTTCCAGTAACCCCCGTACTTGCCTCGTACTACCACTTGTCCCAGCCGCAGGTAGGGTACGGTTCAGTAAGTCGTCAACCCCTTTCAAGCACACACCGTACAAAGAGGCCATGGTGGAAGATACCGGTTGTAGCCGGTAGGCAGGCCACCTGGTCCGGGGGCATTGGTGTTTCCGGTTGGGACCGAGAGGGGAGGCCACCCCTTAGAGCGCGCAATATAAATTTGATCCCATGCTACACGAGGTTGTAGCCTCCCCACTTAGAGTTTTGCTTAACAAGTGTTGTGGGTGATTCCAGACACCGGTGAGTTAAGCTGGTGTGTGCAAGTGAGGTGTGTTTTCAATTAAAAGACCATAGACGGAATTAGTCCCAATGGACTAAAGGAATCTGTTACTCGTGGGTAAAGAGTACACCCTCTGCAGAGATTAAACCTATTTGAATAGTCGTGTCCATGGTTAAGGATTACAGTCTGGGATGGGTCAAGTGTTGGTCTTAGTGTCGGTCTTCGGAGGAGAAATTGTTAAACCAAACTTGGATACCGACTGGTGACTTGTGAGGACCATGATTATTATTTTGTGATGGACTAAACCGTTGCATTATTTGTATTATCGAGTATCCCTGGGATGGTTCTACCTCCTGGATATTCATTGTGATTATTTATTTTATGAGCCCTTTATGTGGTGTCGCTGAGATGCCCGACTGTGGCATTGCTTGTTAATTATTTATTTTATAAGCCCTTTGTGTGGTGTCGCTGAGATGCCCGACTGTGGCATTGCTTGTTATTTATTTACTTTATAAGCCCTTTATGTGGTGTCGCTGAGACGCCCGACTATGGCATTGCTTGTTATTTATTTACTTTATAAGCCCTTTATGTGGTGTCGCACAGACGCCCGACTGCGGCATTTTATTCCCACTCCATTATTGCTTATTCATGTTGCATATAAATAACATACTTGCATGCATAATAGATGTTTTATTTATGACTGACGATGTGATCATAGAATACTTCAGTGCATGATTATCAATTATATTATCCCAGTGTTCATAATGTTTGCAAGTACATTCAAAGTACTCACTGGCTTGTCCCTGGCTATTGTCTTGGCCAGATTTCTGCATGGAGAGGAGCGTTGCGGTGACAGCCCCGGAAACTAAGCAACGGTGATAGCAGCCTCACGAAGATAGGAGTTGACCTGGTCAGCTGTTCCTGTGGGAAATGGAGTCCCATAGACACTGATGACTCACAAACCGCTTCCGCCATCGACCACTAGAAACCAATTGTTGTACTCACATGCCAGAATGGTCTTGTACTACATATTTTGTATTTTTTGCTTGGAATTTCTGTATCAAGTTGGTGCCTCATCAGCTAACAATAATCCTGGGGCTGGTGAGCACGACGGCCATTTTCTGGAAATTTAATACCCGGAAAACCCGGTCGTGACATTTTATTTCATACCACCCGGCCATCTCGCTCGACCAAAACTCTCGAGGGCACCCAAACCCTAGAAAAAAAACGAAGTCGGTCTCCTACCCCCACCCGCCGCGCCCCTACCCGACAAACTCTCTCAAGGCCACCAAATTTACCAAGTTAAAAGAGTGTTGTCGTCGAGGCCACCCCAAACACTTGAAGCGTTGCCGAGGCCACTCCAAACCCTTGAAGCGTTGCCGAGGCCACCCCAAACCCTAGAGAAGCAGCGTCGAGGCCACTAATATGATTCCTTATTGTGATTAACTAGCTATTTCTATGTTTTCCACTAATATATCCATCTGTCATGTTTGAATAATAATTGCCATGTTGGAAATATTTGCAGAAACTAAGGAGCAGCCCCGAGAAGAAGCAACAGAAGCGGTGTTGGGGGACATAATCGCACAAGGAAGTGATGTCGTCATGTCGTTTCTGAACGAAACTGATGGTCTAGAAGGACAGGGTGAAGAAGAAGGCTATGATTATGATGGCTTCAGTGACACAATGCTGGTGCAAGAAGGAGACCTTGATGACGGCTCCGGTGACCCAATGCCGGTGCAAGAAGGAGACCGTGATGATGGCTTCGGTGACCGAACCGAGTCCGGCCAGGTATATATATATATTAGTTAAGCCTGTGCTAACTAGCCAATTGATGCATTCATTGTTTGGGTATATGTACACATATTAATTAACTCTCATCTTTCTTCTTTTTTCTAGCCCTCCGGATCGAGCACAACTTCGGTAAAGAGACGAGGCCCGAAGAAATAGTTGTGCTTGGACGAAAGGTTTGAGATCACAGCAATCGTGCGCGATGGCATGCCGATTGAACCCATCTGGACAAAGGAAGCATTTGCTGCTCAGTGTGGGGTTCTTGTTAGGGACAAGATCCCGATCAGTATCCACCAATGGTTAAAGCCTAAGAATGAAAACCCTGAGGTTTCTTATGTCTCCGATATGCAAAAAGATGATCTTTGGACCGAGCTGAAGGCAAATTTCACCCTAATGGTAGAGGAGGATCCGGAGAAGCCAATTAAAGAGCAATTGATCAAGTCTCATGCTCTTAAGAAGATGGCAGAACTATTCAGGAGGTGGAAGAATGAGCTGAAAACATCGTTTGTCGACAAAGACAAGACACAAGAATTCACTGGCCGGTATGAGAAGATCAGAGATCATTGGCCCGCATTTGTGGCCCACAAGACATCGGACAAGAGTAAGAAGATGTCAGTGACAAACAAGAAAAATGTTGCGAAGAAGAAGAATCACCATTGCACGGGGTTGGGTGGCTACCTCAAAGCCCGGCCGTTGTGGGCCAAGGCTGTGAATGACCTGCTTGATAAAGGGGTCGAACCAGACACATTGCAATAGCCAGACCGTTGCCGGACTTGGTTCTTCGGGGTTGGCGGAAGCTTGGACCCTGTAACACTGAAGCGCGTTTGGACGAACGAGCAACTGCAAATACCCGTCACGAAGCTTCAGGAGTATATCACCGCAACGCAGGATGGGACGTTCGTTCCAGACAAAGAGAACGATGAGCTCACAATGGCCCTAGGGAATCCTGAGCACCCTGGACGGACACGAGGCACGCCAGGCTCCGTTTCGTGGAAGGTTAGGTTTCCGGACGCAGGCGGTTACAAATGCCAGGAGAGGAGGAAGAAAGTGGAGTAGATCCAAATTCAGGCGCTGCACGCAAGGGTACAAGCGATAGAGCAACGAGAAGTAGATCGCAGCAAGCGACCCGCCGAAGCTTCCCCCGAAGCTACCCGCCATCTCAGCGGAGAAGCAGCATGGCTTTGACCGAGCTGCAGCAGCTGGAGTCCGTCTTCACAGCTCCTGCTAGTTACCCCATTGACTTAATCACGGAGTCTCCAAATTGCCACCTTATGACACAATGGAAGAATTTGAAAGTCAATGAGGCTGTTGGCTCTGTTGCACCTCCTAAACCTGGCGCAACTTTTCACTGTCGGCCGATTCCAGAAGGATATGCTAGGGTGATAGTGGATGAAATAACATACGGTTTTGAGGACCTCGAGCTTGACCACCCTACTGGTGAAGGGGAGACTGATGTCTGCTACACAACCTTCTTCTTGTAGACGTTGTTGGGCCTCCAAGTGCAGAGGTTTGTAGGACAGTAGCAAATTTCCCTCAAGTGGATGACCTAAGGTTTATCAATCTGTCGGAGGCGTAGCATGAAGATGGTCTCTCTCAAGCAACCCTGCAACCAAATAACAAAGAGTCTCTTGTGTCCCCAACACACTAAATACAATGGTAAATTGTATAGGTGCACTAGTTCGACAAAGAGATGGTGATACAAGTGGTATATGGATAGTAGATAAAGGTTTTTGTAATATGAAAATATAAAAAGAGCAAGGTAACTAATGATAAAAGTGAGCGTAAACGGTATTGCAATGATAGGAAACAAGGCCTAAGGTTCATACTTTCGCTAGTGCAAGTTCCCTCAACAATAATAACATAATTGGATCACATAACTATCCCTCAACATGCAGCAAAGAGCCACTCCAAAGTCACTAATAGCAGAGAACGAACGAAGAGATTATGGTAGGGTACGAAACCACCTCAAAGTTATTCTTTCCAATCAATCCGTTGGGCTATTCCTATAAGTGTCACAAACAACCCTAGAGTTCGTACTAGAATAACACCTGAAGACAGAAATCAACCAAAACCCTAATGTCACCTAGATACTCCAATGTCACCTCAAGTATCCATGTGTATGATTATACGATATGCGTCACACAATCTCAGATTCATGTATTCAACCAACGCAAAGGACCTCAAAGAGTGCCCTAAAGTTTCTACCGAAGAATCACGACGAAAACATGTGTCAACCCCTATGCATAGGTTCATGGGCGGAACCCGCAAGTTGATCACCAAAACATACATCAAGTGAATCACGTGGTATCCCATTGTCACCACAGATACGCACGGCAAGACATACATCAAGTGTTCTCAAATCTTTAAAGACTCAATCCGATAAGATAACTTTGAAGGGGAAACTCAATTCATTACAAGAGAGTAGAGGGGGAGAAAACATCATAGGATCCAACTATAATAGAAAAGCTCACGATACATCAAGATCGTACCACCTCAAGAACACGAGAGAGAGAGAGAGAGATCAAACACATAGCTACTGGTACATACCCTCAGCCCTGAGGGGGAACTACTCCCTCCTCGTCATGGAGAGCACCAGGATGATGAAGATGGCCACCGGAGAAGGATTCCCCCATCGGCAGGGTGCCGAAATGGGTCTAGATTGGCTTTCGGTGGCTACGGAGGCTTCTGGCGGTGGAACTCCTGATCTATTGTCTGTTCTGGAAGTTTTAGGGTACATGCGTATATATGGGTGCAGGAAGTACATCGGTGGAGCTTCGGGGGCCCCACGAGGCAGGGGCGCGCCCCCCACCCTCATGAGCACCTCCCTTGGCTCCTGACGTGGGGTCCAAGTCCATCCGGTAGCTTTCCTTCCAAAAATAACTTCTCTAGTTGATTTCGTTCCGTTTCGACTCCGTTTGATATTCCTTTTCTTCGAAACACTAAAATAGGTAAAAAAAACAACAATTCTGGGATGGGCATCCGTTAATAGGTTAGTCCCAAACAAAATATAAAAGTGGATAATAAAGCCCAATATTGCCCAAAACGGTACATAACATAGCATGGAGCAATCAAAAATTATAGATACATTGGAGACGTATCAAGCATCCCCAAGCTTAATTCCTGCTCGTCCTCGAGTAGGTAAATGATAAAAACAGAATTTTTGATGCGGAGTGCTACCTTGCATAATTTCAATGTAATTCTTCTTAATTGTGGTATGAATATTTAGATCCGAATGATTCAAGAAAAAAGTTCATATTGACATAAAAAAGATAATACTTCAAGCATACTAACTAAGCAATTATGTCTTCTCAAAATAACATGGCCAAAGAAAGTTCATCCCTACAAAATCATATAGTTTAGTCATGCTTCATTTTCGTCACACAAGAATGCTCTCATCATGCACAACCCCGATGACAAGCCAAGCAATTGTTTCATACTTTAGTAATCTCAAACTCATAAACTGTCACGCAATACATGAGCGCGAGCCATGGATATAGCACTACGGGTGGAATAGAATATAATTAGGGGGGTTATGTGGAGAAGACAAAAAGGAGAAAGTCTCACATTAACGAGGCTAATCAATGGGCTATGGAGATGCCCATCGATTGATGTTAATGCAAGGAGTAGGGATTGCCATGCAGGGGATGCACTAGAGCTATAAATGTATGAAAGCTCAACAAAAGAAACTAAGTGGGTGTGCATCCAACTTTCTTGCTCACGAAGACCTAGGGCACTTGAGGAGGCCCATTGTTGGAATATACAAGCCAAGTTCTATAATGAAAATTACCCACTAGTATATGAAAGTGACAACATAAGAGACTCTCTATCATGAAGATTATGGTGCTACTTTGAAGCACAAGTGTGGCAAAGGATAGTAGCATTGTCCCTTCTCTCTTTTTCTCTCATTTTTTTTATTTGGCCTTCCTTTTTTTATGGCCTTTCTCTTTTCTTTTTTTGGGCCTTCTCTTTTTTATGGCCTTCCAATTCTTTTTTATGTTATTTTTTTATTCCACACTTGGGACAATGCTCTAGAAAATGATGATCATCACACTTCTATTTATTTACAACTCAATGATTACAACTCGATACTAGAACAAAAGATGACTCTATATGAATGCCTCTGGCGGTGTACCGGGATATGCAATGGACCAAGAGTGACATGTACGAAAGAATTATGAACGGTGGCTTTGCCACAAATACTATGTCAACTACATGATCATGCTAAGAAATATGACCATAATGAATGTGTCATGAGGAATGGAATGGTGGAAAGTTGCATGGCAATATATCTCGGAATGGCTATGGAAATGCCATAATAGGTAGGTGTGGTGGCTGTTTTGAGGAAGATATAAGGAGGTTTATGTGTGATAGAGCGTATCATATCACGGGGTTTGGATGCACCGGCGAAGTTTGCGCCGACTCTCAATGTGAGAAAGGGCAATGCACGGTACCGAAGAGGATAGCAAGGATGGAAGAGTGAGAGTGCGTATAATCCATGGACTCAACATTAGTCATAAAGAACTCACATACTTACTGCAAAAATCTACAAGTCATCAAAAACCTCGGCACTACGCGCATGCTCCTAGGGGGATAGATTGGTAGGAAAAGACCATCGCTCGTCCCCGACCGCCACTCATAAGGAGGACAATCAAATAACACCTCATGTTTCAAATTTGTTACACAACGTTTACCATACATGCATGCTATGGGACTTGCAAACTTCAACACAAGCACTTCTCAAATTCACAACTACTCAACTAGCACGACTTTGATATTATTATCTCCATATCTCAAAACAATCATCAAGCATCAAACTTCTCTTAGTATTCAATACTCTATATGAAAGTTTTTACTATTCTTGGATGCCTAGCATGTTATGATTATTTAAGCAAATTACCATGCTATTTAAGACTCTCAAAATAACATAAGTGAAGCATGAGAGTTAATCTATTTCTTCAAAATAAAACTACCACCATGCTCTAAAAGATATAAGTGAATCACTAGAGCAATAACACACTACTCCGAAAGATGTAAGTGAAGATCAATGAGTAGTCGAATAATTATGCAACTATGTGAAGACTCTCTAACATTTAAGAATTTCAGATCTTGGTATTTTATTCAAAAAGCAAGCAAAGCAAAGTAAAATGACATTCTAATAATGGCAAACATCATGTGAAGAAGCAAAAACTTAGGATCAACCGAAACTAACCGATAGTTCTTGAAGAAGAAAGGTGGGATGCCAACCGGGGCATCCCCAAGCTTAGATGCTTGAGACTTCTTGAAATATTATCTTGGGATGCCTTGGGCATCCCCAAGCTTGAGCTTTTGTGTCTCCTTAATTCCTCTCATATCACGGTCTCCCTAAATCTCAAAAGCTTCATCCACACAAAACTCAACAAGGACTCGTGAGATAAGTTAGTATAAACCATTGCAAAAACCTTATCATACTATACTGTAGAAAATCACTAAAATTATTATTCAACATTGAATACTAAATGCCTCTGCAAATTTAATAGTCCCATCCTCAAATAGAATAATTAAAGAAGCAAACATATGCAAACAATGCAAACATAACAGCAATCTGCCTAAACAAGACAGTCTATAAAGAATGCAGCAACACCAATACTTCCCTACCTCCAAAAATTATGAAAGAAAATTCCCACTGTAGTAAATTTATCAGAGCTTAATATGCAAAAGGTTTCAACATGTTATCAAATTCTGACTTTTCTAGGGAATTATTGCAACAGCGGTAAACTCTCTGTTTTCAAACAGCAACATGTGGACTTTTAAAATAGGCATAGTAAAGGCTATCAATGCCACTTTTATTGAAATAAAAGATGCAAAACATTGTTCTAAATAACAGCAAGAAAATGCTAACAAAATAAATTGATGCTCCAAGCAAAACACATATCATGTGGTGAATAAAAATATAGCTCCAAGTAAATTTACCGATGAATGAAGACGAAAGAGGGGATGCCTTCCAGGGCATCCCCAAGCTTAGGCTCTTGGTTGTTGTCGGTGTCAAAACCGGCGGATCTCTGGTAGGGGGTCCCGAACTATGCGTCTAGGCGGATGGTAATAGGAGACAAGGGACACAATGTTTTTACCCAGGTTCGGGCCCTCTCGATGGAGGTAAAACCCTACTCCTGCTTGATTAATGTTGATGATATGGGTAGTACAAGAGTAGATCTACCACGAGATCAAGGAGGCTAAACCCTAGAAGCTAGCCTATGGTATGATTGTTGTTTTTTCTATGGATTAAAACCCTCTGGTTTATATAGACACCGGAGAGGGCTAGGGTTACACAGAGTCGGTTACAATGGTAGGAGATCTACATATCCGTATCGCCAAGCTTGCCTACCACGCCAAGGAAAGTCCCTTCCGGACACGGGACGAAGTCTTCAATCTTGTATCTTCATAGTCCAGGAGTCCGGCCGAAGGTATAGTCCGGCTATTCGGACACCCCCTAATCCAGGACTCCCTCAGTTGCCCTTGAATATTACTTTGGGGTTCCTTGGGAATCCCCAAGATTAGGCTCTTGCCACTCCTTATTCCATAGTCCATCGAGTCCTTACCCAAAACTTGAAAACTTCACAACACAAAACTTAACAGAAAACTCGTAAGCCCCATTAGCGAAAGAAAACAAAACACTACTTCAAGGTACTGTAATGAACTCATTATTTATTTATATTGGTGTTAAACCTACTTTATTCAAACTTCTCTATGGTTTATAAACTATTTTACTAGCCATAGATTCATCAAAATAAGCAAACAACACACGAAAAGCAGAATCTGTCAAAAACAGAACAGTCTGTAGTAATCTGGATCAAACGTATACTTCTGGAACTCATAAAATTCTCAAATAAATTTCTGGACCTGAGGAATTTATCTATTAATCATCTGAAAAAATAATTAACTAAATATCACTCTCCAATAAAAAACGGCAGCAATTCTCGTGAGCGCTAAAGTTTCTGTTTTTTACAGCAAGATCAACAAGACTTTCCCCAAGTCTTCCCAACGGTTCTACTTGGCACAAACACTAATTTAAAACATAAAAACTCAATCATAACAGAGGCTAGATGAATTATTTATTACTAAACATGAGCAAAAAGCAAGGAACAAAAATAAAATTAGGTTGCCTCCCAACAAGCGCTATCGTTTAACGCCCCTAGCTAGGCATGATGATTTCAATGATGCTCACATAAAAGATAAGAATTGAAACATAAAGAGGGCATCATGAAGAATATGACTAGCACATTTAAGTCTAACCCACTTCCTATGCATAGGGATTTTGTGAGCAAACAACTTATGGGAACGAGAATCAACTTGCATAGGAAGGTAAAACAAGCATGACTTCAAAATTTTAAGCACATAGAGAGGAAACTTGATATTATTGCAATTCCTACAAGCATATGTTCCTCCCTCATAATAATTTTCAGTAGCATCATGAATGAATTCAACAATATAACCAGCACCTAAAGCATTCTTTTCATGATCTACAAGCATAGAAAATTTACTACTCTCCACACAAGCAAAATTCTTCTCATGAATAATAGTGGGAGCAAACTCAACAAAATAACTATCAAGTGATTGAAAATTAAGATCAAGATGACAAGTCTCATGGTTATCATTATTCTTTAAAGCATATGTGTCATCACAATAATCATCATAGATAGGAGGCATGCTTTCATCATAATAAATTTGTTCATCAAAACTTGGGGGACAAAAATATCATCTTCATCAAACATAGCTTCCCCAAGCTTGTGGCTTTGCATATCATTAGCATCATGGATATTCAAGGAATTCATACTAAAAACATTGCAATCATGCCCATCATTCAAATATTTAGTGCCAAACATTTTATAGATTTCTTGTTCTAGCACTTGAGCACAATTATCCTTTCCATCATACTCACGAAAGATATTAAAAAGGTGAAGCGTATGAGACAAACTCAATTCCATTTTTTTATAGTTTTCTTTTATAAACTAAACTAGTGATAAAACAAGAAACTAAAAGACTCGATTGCAAGATCTAAAGATATACCTTCAAGCGCTAACCTCCCCGGAAAAGGCGCCAGAAAAGAGCTTGATGTCTACTACACAACCTTCTTCTTGTAGATGTTGTTGGGCCTCCAAGTGCAGAGGTTTGTAGGACAGTAGCAAATTTCCCTCAAGTGGATGACCTAAGGTTTATCAATCCGTAGGAGGCGTAGGATGAAGATGGTCTCTCTCAAGCAACTCTGCAACCAAATAACAAAGAGTCTCTTGTGTCCCCAACACACCCAATACAATGGTAAATTGTATAGGTGCACTAGTTCGGCGAAGAGATGGTGATACAAGTGTTATATGGATAGTAGATAAAGGTTTTTGTAATCTGAAAATATAAAAACAGCAAGGTAACTAACGATAATACTGAGCGTAAACGGTATTGCAATGATAGGAAACAAGGCCTGAGGTTCATACTTTCGCTAGTGCAAATTCCCTCAACAATAATAACATAATTGGATCACATAACTATCCCTCAACATGCAACAAAGAGCCACTCCAAAGTCACTAATAGCGGAGAACGAACGAAGAGATTATGGTAGGGTACGAAACCACCTCAAAGTTATTCTTTCCTATCAATCCGTTGGCCTATTGCTATAACTGTCACAAACAGCCCTAGAGTTCGTACTAGAATAACACCTTAAGACACAAATCAACCAAAACCCTAATGTCACCTAGATACTCCAATGTCACCTCAAGTATCCGTGGGTATGATTATACGATATGTGTCACACAATCTCAGATTCATGTATTCAACCAACGCAAAGGACCTCAAAGAGTGCCCCAAAGTTTCTATCGGAGAATCACGACGAAAACTTGTGCCAACCCGTATGCATAGGTTCATGGGAGGAACTCATAAGTTGATCACCAAAACATACATCAAGTGAATCACGTGGTATCCCATTGTCACCACAGATACGCACGCCAAGACGTACATCAAGTGTTCTCAAATCTTTAAAGACTCAATCCGATAAGATAACTTCAAAGGGGAAACTCAAATCATTACAAGAGAGTAGAGGGGGGAGAAAACATCATAGGATCCAACTATAATAGCAAAGCTCGCGATACATCAAGATCGTACCACCTCAAGAACACGAGAGAGAGAGAGAGAGAGAGATCAAACACATAGCTACTGGTACATACCCTCAGCCCTGATGGAGAACTACTCCCTCCTCGTCATGGAGAGCACCGGGATGATGAAGATGGCCACTGGAGAAGGATTCCCCCTCCGGCAGGGTGCCAGAACGGGTCTAGATTGGCTTTCAGTGGCTACGGAGGCTTCTGGCAGCGGAACTCCCGATCCATTGTGCTCACGGATGTTTTTAGGGTATATGGGGATATATAGACGGAAGAAGTACGTCAGGGGGCATGAGGGGCTCACGAGGGTGGAGGGCGCGCCCAGGGGGGTGGGCGTGCCCCCCTGCCTCGTGACCTCCTCGCAGGTCCCCCGACGTGCACTCCAAGTCTTCTGGGCTTCTTTCCTTCCAAAAATGAGTTGCGTGAAGTTTCAGGTCAATTGGACTCCATTTGGTTTTCCTTTTCTTCGATACCCTAAAACAGGGTAAAAACAAAAACTGGCACTGGGCTCTGGGTTAATAGGTTAGTACCAAAAATGATATAAAAGTGTATAATAAAGCCCATAAACATTCAAAACAGTAAATAATATAGCATGGAGCAATCAAAAATTATAGATACGTTGGAGACGTATCAGCATCCTCAAGCTTAATTCCTTCTCGTCCTTGAGTAGGTAAATGATAAAAACAGAATTTTTGATGCGGAGTCCTACTTGGCATAATTTCAATGTGATTATTCTTAATTTTGGTATGAATATTCAGATCCATAAGATTCAAGACAAAAGTTCATATTGATATAAAAATGATAATACTTCAAGCATAGTAACTAAGCAATCATCTCAAAATAACATGGCCAAAGAAAGCTATCCCTACAAAATCATATAGTCTGGCTATGCTCTATCTTCACCACACAAAATATTTAAATCATGCACAACCCCGATGACAAGCCAAGCAATTGTTTCATACTTTTGATGTTCTCAAAGTTTTTCAATCTTCACGCAATACATGAGTGTGAGCCATGGATATAACAATATAGGTGGAGTAGAATGGTGGTTGTGGAGAAGACAAAAAGGAGAAGATAGTCTCACATCAACTAGGCGTATCAACGGGCTATGGAGATGCCCATCAATAGATATCAATGTGAGTGAGTAGGTATTGCCATGCAACGGATGCACTAGAGCTATAAATGTATGAAAGCTCAACAAAAGAAACTGGTGCGTGTGCATCCAACTTGCTTGCTCACGAAGACCTAGGGCATTTTGAGGAAGCCCATCAATGGAATATACAAGCCAAGTTCTATAATGAAAGATTCCCACTAGTATATGAATGTGACAACATAGGAGACTCTCTATCATGAAGATCATGGTGCTACTTTGAAGCACAAGTGTGGTAAAAGGATAGGCATTGCCCCTTCTCTCTTTTTCTCTCATTTTTTTATTATTTTTTTATTTGGGCCTTTCTCTTTTTTTCTTGGCCCCTTTTTTTCTCTCTTTTTTTATTTGGGCTTCTTTGGCCTCTTTTATTTATTTATTTTCGTCCGGAGTCTCATCCCGACTTATGGGGGAATCATAGTCTCCATCATCCTTTCCTCACAAGGACAATGCTCTAATAATGATGATCATCACACTTTTATTAACTTACAACTCAAGAATTACAACTCGATACTTAGAACAAGATACGACTCTATATGAATGCCTCCGGCGGTGTACCGGGATGTGCAATGATGCATGAGTGACATGTATGAAAGAATTATGAACTGTGGCTTTGCCACAAATACAATGTCAACTACATGATCATGCTAAGCAATATGACAATGATGAAGCGTGTCATAATAAACGGAATGGTGGAAAGTTGCATGGCAATATATCTCGAAATGGCTATGGAAATGCCATGATAGGTAGGTATGGTGGCTGAGGAAGGTATATGGTGGGTTTATGGTACCGACGAAAGTTGCACGGTACTAGAGAGGCTAGCAATGGTGGAAGGGTGAGAGTGTGTATAATCTATGGACTCAACATTAGTCATAAAGAACTCACATACTTATTGCAAAAATCTATTAGCTATCGAAACAAAGTACTACGCGCATGCTCCTAGGGGGATAGATTGGTAGGAAAATACCATCGCTCGTCCCCGACCGCCACTCATAAGGAGGACAATCAATAAATAAATCATGCTCCGACTTCATCACATAATGGCTCACCATACGTGCATGCTACGGGAATCACAAACTTCAACACAAGTATTTCTCATATTCACAACTACTCGACTAGCATGACTCTAATATCACCATCTCCATATCTCAAAACAATCATCAAGCATCAAACTTGTCTTAGTATTCAATACTCTATATGAAAGATTTTACTATTCTTAGATGCCTAGCATATTAGGATTATTTAAGCAAACTACCATGCTATTTAAAAATCTCAAAATGATATAAGTGAAGCATGAGAGATCAATTATTTCTTCAAAATAAAACCACCACCGTGCTCTAAAAAGATATAAGTCAAGCACAAGAGCAAATTACAAACTACTCCGAAAGATATAAGTGAAGATCAATGAGTAGTCGAATAATTATGCAACTATGTGAAGACTCTCTCTCATTTAATAATTTCAGATCTTGGTATTCTATTCAAACAGCAAGCAAAGCAAAATAAAATGACATTCTAATAATGGAAAACATCATGTGAAGAAGCAAAAACTTAGGATCAACCGAAACTAACCGATAGTTCTTGAAGAAGAAAGGTGGGATGCCAACCGGGGCATCCCCAAGCTTAGATGCTTGAGACTTCTTGAAATATTATCTTGGGATGCCTTGGGCATCCCCAAGCTTGAGCTTTTTTGTCTCCTTAATTCCTCTCATATCACGGTCTCCCTAAATCTCAAAAGCTTCATCCACACAAAACTCAACAAGGACTCGTGAGATAAGTTAGTATAAACCATTGCCAAAACCTTATCATACTCTACTGTAGCAAATCACTAAAATTATTATTCAACAGTGCATACTAAATGCCTCTGCATATTTAATATTCCTATCCTCAAATAGAATCATTAAAGAAGCAAACATATGCAAACAATGCAAACATAACAGCAATCTGCCTAAACAGGACAGTCTGTAAAGAATGCAGAAACATCCATACTTCCCTAGTTCCAAGAATTATGAAAGAAAATTCCCACTGTACTAAATTTATCAGATATTAATATGCAAAAGGTTTCAACATTTTATCACATTCTGAATTTTCTAGGGAATTATTGCAATAGCGGTAAACTTTCTGTTTTCAAACAGCAACATGTATACTTGTAACATAGGCATAGTAAAGGCTATCAATGCCACTTTTATTGAAATAAAAGATGCAAAAATTGTTCTAAATAACAGCAAGAAAATCCTAACAAAATAAATTGACTCTCCAAGCAAAACACATATCATGTGGTAAATAAAAATATAGCTCCAAGTAAAGTTACCAATGAACGAAGACGAAAGAGGGGATGCCTTCCGGGGCATCCCCAAGCTTAGGCTCTTGGATATACTTGAATATTACCTTGGGGTGCCTCGGGCATCCCAAAGCTTAGGCTCTTGCCACTCCTTATTCCATAGTCCATCGTATCCTTACCCAAAACATGAAAACTTCACAACACAAAACTTAACAGAAAACTCGTAAGCTCCATTAGTATAAGAAAATAAATCACCACTTCAAGGTACTGTAATGGACTCATTATTTATTTATATTGGTGTTAAACCTACTGTATTCCAACTTCTCTATGGTTTATAAACTCTTTTACTAGCCATAGATTCATCAAAATAAGCAAACAACACACAAAAAACAGAATCTGTCAAAAACAGAACAGTCTGTGGTAATCTGGATCAAACTATACTTTTGGAACTCATAAAATTCTAAAATAAAGTTATGGACCTGAGGAATTTATATATTAATAATCTTCAAAAATAATTAACTAAATAGCACTCTCCAAATAAAAATGGCAGCAATTCTCGTGAGCGCTAAAGTTTCTGTTTTTTACAGTATGATCAACAAGACTTTCCCCGAGTCTTCCCAAAGGTTCTACTTGGCACAAACACTAATTAAAAGCATAAAACCACATATAAGCAGAGGCTATATGAATTATTTATTACTAAACAGGAGCAAAAAAGCAATGAACAAAAATAATATTGGGTTGCCTCCCAACAAGCGCTATCGTTTAACGCCCCTAGCTAGGCATGATGATTTCAATGATGCTCACATAAAGGATAAGAATTGAAACATAAAGAGAGCATCATGAAGAATATGACTAGCACATTTAAGTCTAACCCACTTCCTATGCATAGGGATTTTGTGAGCAAACAACTTGTGGGAGCAATAATCAACTAGCATAGGAGGGTAAAACAAGCATAACTTCAAAACTTTAAGCACATAGAGAGGAAACTTGATATTATTGCAATTCCTACAAGCATATGTTCCTCCCTCATAATAACTTTCAGTAGCATCATGAATGAATTCAACAATATAACCAGCACCTAAAGCATTATTTTCATGATCTACAAGCATAGAAATTTTATTACTCTCCACATAAGGAAATTTCTTCTTAATCGGAATAGTGGGAGTATCATAAGAGACTTGAATACTATAAATTGTTTCCACATTAAAAGAGAAATGTTCAGAGAAGGGGTAATCATAATCATGACAGGTTTTATAAATATAATCACTACTTTTTATAGAATAAGTATCATCACAATAATCATCATAAGTAGGAGGCTTGCTATCATCATTGTAAACTTGCATATCAAAACTTGGGAGACTAAAAATATCATCTTCATTAAACGTAGCATCCCCAAGCTTGGGAAAAACATTAATTGCAGCAAATATATTCTCAAAAACATCATCTTCATCAAATATAGCATCCCCAAGCTTGGGCCTTTTCATATCATAAGCATAATCACTCTCATAATTAATAGTATGGATAGCACCAATAGTATAGCAATTATCATATTCTTCCAAGCAAGTGCCAAAAAGATTTTTAAGATCATAAGAAGTATCATTATCTTCCACAATTATATTTTCATGAGGCACAATAGTAATAGGAGCAGAATTAGTTGAGAGAGATATCTTTTTACCACTCTTCCTTTTTCTTTTCTTCTTCTTCACCACATCATGTGTGGGTTCAATCCTCTTTTGGGAGCTCCTTATTAATGAGATTGGTTGAATAGGAGGCTCCTCCTTGTTACCTGATTCATCATAAGAAATATAGCAGGATATTGGGAAGTCTCTTCCCTTTCATTAGTATTCTCTTCATCTTCAATTTGTTTTCTTTTCTTTATGTAATTGGAAATATAAGGATTTTCAATGCAATTCACCGCACAATACATATAAATTTCCTCTAGGTCAAAATGGAGAACTCTATCAAGGGAAAATTTTGGAATATCCTTAGTTATACGTTTCATTTCTTCATAGCCCATTAGAAAACTAAGTTCATTATAATTTGCAAGGGAAATCAAGTCATCACAATTTTTGGACACGATTAGATCATGAAACAATTTGCATCGGATAATTAAATGACCACGTTCATTACAAAGCTCACAAGTATGGCCAAAAAAATTTAAATTTTCAGCACAATCATCTAGCCTTTCTTGCAACAATATAGTTTCTAAGTACTTATGCCTCATGCAATATCTATCTTCCCTATTTGGTGTGTACTTACAAACCCAATGCACTCCACAAAAATTGACATGTTTATAGGAGACATTTTCATCATAACTAGTGCAATCATCATTAGTATCATGGATATTCAAAGAATTCGTACTAACAACATTGCAATCATGCTCATCATTCAAAGATTTAGTGCCAAACATTGTATAGATTTCTTCTTCTAGCACTTGAGCACAATTATCCTTTCCATCATACTCACGAAAGATATTAAAAAGGTGAAGCGTATGAGACAAACTCAATTCCATTGTTTTATAGTTTTCTTTTATAAACTAAACTAGTGATAAAACAAGAAACTAAAAGACTCGATTGCAAGATCTAAAGATATACCTTCAAGCACTCACCTCCCCGGCAACGGCGCCGGAAAAGAGCTTGATGTCTACTACACAACCTTCTTCTTGTAGACGGTGTTGGTCCTCCAAGTGCAGAGGTTTGTAGGACAGTAGCAAATTTCCCTCAAGTGGATGACCTAAGGTTTATCAATCCGTAGGAGGCGTAGGATGAAGATGGTGTCTCTCAAGCAACCCTACAACCAGATAACAAAGAGTCTCTTGTGTCCCCAACACACCCAATGCAATGGTAAATTGTATAGGTTCACTAGTTCGGCGAAGAGACGGTGATACAAGTGCAATATGGATAGTAGATAAAGGTATTTGTAATCTGAAATTATAAAAACAGCAAGGTAACAAATGATAAAAGTGAGCATAAACGGTATTGCAATGTGTGTAAATAAGGCCTAGGGTCCGTACTTTCACTAGTGTAAGTTCCCTCAACAATGATAACATAATTGGATCACATAACTATCCCTCAACATGCAACAAAGAGTCAGTCCAAAGTCACTAATAGCGGAGAACGAATGAAGAGATTATGGTAGGGTACGAAACCACCTCAAAGTTATTCTTTCCAATCAATCCGTTGGGCTATTTCTATAAGTGCCACAAACAGCCCTAGAGTTCGTACTATGATAACACCTTAAGACACAAATTAACCAAAACCCTAATGTCACCTAGATACTCCAATGTCACCTCAAGTATCCGTGGGTATGATTATATGATATGCATCACACAATCTCAGGTTCATCTATTCAACCAACACATAGAACCTCAAAGAGTGCCCCAAAGTTCTACCGAAGAATCACGACGAAAACATGTGCCAACCCCTATGCATAGGTACATGGGTGGAACCCGGATGTTGATCACCAAAACATACATCAAGTGAATCACGTGGTATCCCATTGTCACCACAGATACGCACGGCAAGACATACATCAAGTGTTCTCAAATCTTTAAAGACTCAATCCGATAAGATAACTTCAAAGGGGAAACTCAATCTATTACAAGAGACTAGAGGGGGGAAGAAACATCATAGGATCCAAATATAATAGCAAAGCTCGCGATACATCAAGATCGTATCATCTCAAGAACATGAGAGAGAGAGATCAAACACATAGCTACTGGTACATACCCTTAGCTCCGAGGGAGAACTACTCCCTCCTCGTCATGGAGAGCATCGGGATGATGAAGATGGCCACCGGAGAAGGATTCCCCCTCCCGCAGGGTGCCGGAATGGGTCTATATTGGCTTTCGGTGGCTACGGAGGCTTCTGGCGGCGGAACTCCTGATCTATTGTGCTCACGGATGTTTTTAGGGTATATGGAGATATATAGACGGAAGAAGTACGTCAGGGGGGACACGAGGGGCTCACGAGGGTGGAGGGCACGCCCAGGGGGGTGGGCGCGCCCCCATGCCTTGTGGCATCCTCGCAGATCCCCCGACGTGCACTCCAATTCTTCTGGGCTCCTTTCCTTCCAAAAATCAGTTCCGTGAAGTTTAAGGTCAATTAGACTCCATTTCATTTTCCTATTCTTCGAAACCCTAAAACAGGGTAAACACAGAAACTGGCACTGGGCTTTGGGTTAATAGGTTAGTCCCAAAAATGATATAAAAGTGTATAATAAAGCCCATAAACATTCAAAACAGTAAATAATATAGCATGGAGCAATCAAAAATTATAGATATGTTGGAGACATATCACGCAATTGAAGGAAATATGCCCTAGAGGCAATAATAAAGTTATTATTTATTTCCTTATATCATGATAAATGTTTATTATTCATGCTAGAATTGTATTAACCGGAAACATAATACATGTGTGAATACATAGACAAACAGAGTGTCACTAGTATGCCTCTACTTGACTAGCTCGTTAATCAAAGATGGTTATGTTTCCTAACCATGAACAAAGAGTTGTTATTTGATTAACGAGGTCACATCATTAGTTGAATGATCTGATTGACATGACCCATTCCATTAGCTTAGCACCCGATCGTTTAGTATGTTGCTATTGCTTTCTTCATGACTTATACATGTTCCTATAACTATGAGATTATGCAACTCCCGTTTATCGGAGGAACACTTTGGGTACTACCAAACGTCACAACGTAACTGGGTGATTATAAAGGAGTACTACAGGTGTCTCCAATGGTGGATGTTGGGTTGGCATATTTCGAGATTAGGGTTTGTCACTCCGATTGTCGGAGAGGTATCTCTGGGCCCTCTCGGTAATACACATCACATAAGCCTTGCAAGCATAATAACTAAGATGTTAGTTATGAGATGATGTATTACGGAACGAGTAAAGAGACTTGCGAGTAACGAGATTGAACTAGGTATCGGATACCGACGATCGAATCTCGGGCAAGTAACATACCGATGACAAAGGGAACAACATATGTTGTTATGCGGTCTGACCGATAAAGATCTTCGTAGAATATGTAGGAGCCAATATGGGCATCCAGGTCCCGCTATTGGTTATTGACTGGAGACGTGTCTCGGTCATGTCTACATTGTTCTCGAACCGTAGGGTCCGCACGCTTAATGTTACGATGATAGTTATTATGAGTTTATGCATTTTGATGTACCAAAGGTAGTTCGGAGTCCTGGATGTGATCACAGACATGACGAGGAGTCTCGAAATGGTTGAGACATAAATATTGATATATTGGAAGCCTATGTTTGGACATCGGAAGTGTTCCGGGTGAAATCGGGATTTTACCGGATTACCGGGAGGGTTACCGAAACCCCCCGGAAGCCAAATGGGCCAACATGGGCCTTAGTGGAAAGGTGAAAGGGCTGCCCACATAGGGCTGCGCGCCTCCCCCCTCTCTCTAGTCCTATTAGGACTAGGAGAAGGTGGCCGGCCCCCCTCTCCCCCTGCCACCAAATTCCACCTCGATCATATCGTTGTAGTGCTTAGGCGAAGCCCTACGTCGGTAGTACATCAAGATCGTCACCACGCCGTCGTGCTGACGTAACTCTTCCTTGACGCTTTGCTGGATCGGAACCCGAGGATCGTCATCGAGCTGAACGTGTGCTAAGAACTCGGAGGTGCCAGAGTAACGGTGCTTGGATCGGTCAGATCGGGAAGAAGACGTACGACTACTTCCTCTACGTTGTGTCAACGCTTCCGTTGCGATCTACAAGGGTACGTAGATCAGACTCTCCCCCTCGTTGCTATGCATCACCATGATCTTGCGTGTGCGTAGGAAAATTTTGAAATTACTACGTTCCCCAACAGTGGCATCCGAGCCTAGGTTTTTATGGTTTGATGTTATTTGCACGAGTAGAACACAAGTGAGTTGTGGGCGATACAAGTCATACTGCCTACCAGCATGTCATACTTTGGTTCGGCGGTATTGTTGGACGAGACGATCCGGACCAACCTTACGCGTACTCTTATGCGAGACCGGTTCCCTCGACGTGCTTTGCACATAGATGGCTTGCGGAAGACTGTCTCTCCAACTTTAGTTGAACCAAGTGTGGCTACGCCCGGTCCTTGAGAAGGTTAAAACGGAGTCTATTTGACAAACTATCGTTGTGGTTTTGATGCGTAGGTGAGATGAGTTCTTACTTAAGCCCGTAGCAGCCACGTAGAAATTGCAACAACAAAGTAGAGAACGTCTAACTTGTTTTTGCAGGGCATGTTGTGATGTGATATGGTCAAGGCATGATGCTGATTTTATTGCATGCGATGATCATGTTTTGTAACCAAGTTATCGGCAACTGGCAGGAGCCATATGGTTGTCGCTTTATTGTATGCAATGCAATCACGATGTAATGCTTTACTTTTTTACTAAGCGGTAGTGATAGTCGTGGAAGCATAAGATTGGCGAGACGACAACGATGCTACGATGGAGATCAAGGTGTCGCGCCGGTGACGATGGTGATCATGACGGTGCTTCGGAGATGGAGATCACAAGCACAAGATGAGATGGCCATATCATATCACTTATATTGATTGCATGTGATGTTTATCTTTTATGCATCTTATCTTGCTTTGATTGACGGCAGCATTATAAGATGATCTCTCACTAAATTATCAAGAAGTGTTCTCCCTGAGTATGCACCGTTGCCAAAGTTCGTCGTGCCTAGACACCACGTTATGATCGGGTGTGATAAGCTCTACGTCCAAATACAACGGGTGCAAAACAGTTGCACACGCAGAATACTCAGGTTATACTTGACGAGCCAAGCATATACAGATATGGCCTCGGAACACGGAGACCGAAAGGTCGAGCGTGAATCATATAGTAGATATGATCAACATAACGATGTTCACCATTGAAAACTACTCCATCTCACGTGATGATCGGTTATGGTTTAGTTGATTTGGATCACGTGATCACTTAGAGGATTAGAGGGATGTCTATCTAAGTAGGAGTTCTTAAGTAATTTGATTGATTGAACTTAACCTTATCATGAACTTAGTACCTGATAGTATCTTGCTTGTTTATGTTGATTGTAGATAGATGGCTCGTGCTGTTGTTCCGTTGAATTTTAATGCGTTCCTTGAGAAAGCAAAGTTGAAAGATGATGGTAGCAATTACACAGACTGGGTCCGTAACTTGAGGATTATCCTCATTGCTGCACAGAAGAATTACGTCCTGGAAGCACCGCTGGGTGCCAGGCCTGCTGCTGGAGCAACGCCAGATGTTATGGACGTCTGGCAGAGCAAAGCTGATGACTACTCGATAGTTCAGTGTGCCATGCTTTACGGCTTAGAATCGGGACTTCAACGACGTTTTGAACGTCATGGAGCATATGAGATGTTCCAGGAGTTGAAGTTGATATTTCAAGCAAATGCCTGAATTGAGAGATATGAAGTCTCCAATAAGTTCTATAGCTGCAAGATGGAGGAGAACAGTTCTGTCAGTGAGCATATACTCAAAATGTCTGGGTATAATAATCACTTGATTCAGATGGGAGTTAATCTTCCAGATGATTGCGTCATTGACAGAATTCTCCAATCACTGCCACCAAGCTACAAGAGCTTCATGATGAACTATAATATGCAAGGGATGAACAAGACTATTCCCGAGCTCTTCGCAATGCTGAAAGCTGCGGAGGTAGAAATCAAGAAGGAGCATCAAGTATCGATGGTTAACAAAACCACTAGTTTCAAGAAAAAGGGCAAAGGGAAGAAGAAGGGGAACTTCAAGAAGAACAGCAAGCAAGTTGCTGCTCAGGAGAAGAAACCCATGTCTGGACCTAAGCCTGAAACTGAGTGCTTCTACTGCAAGCAGACTGGTCACTGGAAGCGGAACTGCCCCAAGTATTTGGCGGATAAGAAGGATGGCAAGGTGAACAAAGGTATATGTGATATACATGTTATTGATGTGTACCTTACTAGAGCTCGCAGTAGCACCTGGGTATTTGATACTGGTTCTGTTGCTAATATTTGCAACTCGAAACAGGGACTACAGAATAAGCAGACGCTAGCAAAGGACGAGGTGACGATGCGCGTGGGAAACGGTTCCAAAGTCGATGTGATCGCGGTCGGCACGCTACCTCTACATCTACCTTCAGGATTAATATTAGACCTAAATAATTGTTATTTGGTGCCAGCGTTGAGCATGAACATTATATCTGGATCTTGTTTAATGCGAGACGGTTATTCATTTAAATCAGAGAATAATGGTTGTTCTATTTATATGGGTAATATCTTTTATGGTCATGCACCTTTGAAGAGTGGTCTATTCTTGTTGAATCTCGATAGTAGTGATACACATATTCATAATGTAGAAGCCAAAAGATGCAGAGTTGATAATGATAGTGCAACTTATTTGTGGCACTGCCGTTTAGGTCATATCGGTGTAAAACGCATGAAGAAACTCCATACTGATGGGCTTTTGGAACCACTTGATTATGAATCACTTGGTACTTGCGAATCGTGCCTCATAGGCAAGATGACTAAAACACCGTTCTCCGGTACTATGGAGAGAGCAACAGATTTATTGGAGATCATACATACCGATGTATGTGGTCCGATGAATATTGAAGCTCGTGGCGGATATCGTTATTTTCTCACCTTCACAAATGATTTAAGCAGATATGGGTATATCTACTTAATGAAACATAAGTCTGAAACATTTGAAAAGTTCAAGGAATTTCAGAGTGAAGTTGAAAATCATCGTAACAAGAAAATAAAGTTTCTACGATCTGATCATGGAGGAGAATATTTGAGTTACGAGCTTGGTGTACATTTGAAAAATTGTGGAATAGTTTCGCAACTCACGCCACCCGGAACACCACAGCGTAATGGTGTGTCCGAACATCGTAATCGTACTTTACAAGATATGGTGCGATCTATGATGTCTCTTACTGATTTACCGCTATCGTTTTGGGGTTATGCTTTAGAGACAGCCGCATTCACGTTAAATAGGGCACCATCAAAATCCGTTGAGACGACGCCTTATGAACTATGGTTTGGCAAGAAACCAAAGTTGTCGTTTCTTAAAGTTTGGGGCTGCGATGCTTATGTGAAAAAGCTTCAACCTGATAAGCTCGAACCCAAATCGGAGAAATGTGTCTTCATAGGATATCCAAAGGAAACTATTGGATACACCTTCTATCACAGATCCGAAGGCAAGACTTTTGTTGCTAAGTTCGGAAACTTTCTAGAGAAGGAGTTTCTCTCGAAACAAGTGAGTGGGAGGAAAGTAGAACTTGACGAGGTAACTGTACCTGCTCCCTTATTGGAAAATAGTACATCACAGAAAACTGTTTCTGCGACACCTATACTAATTAGTGAGGAAGCTAATGATGATGATCATGAAACTTCAGGACAAGATACTATTGAACCACGTAGATCAACCAGAGTGAGATCCGCACCAGAGTGGTATGGTAATCCAGTTCTGGAAGTCATGCTACTAGATCATGATGAACGTACGAACTATGAAGAAGCGATGGTGAGCCCAGATTCTGCAAAGTGGCTTGAGGCCATGAAATCTGAGATGGGATCCATGTATGAGAACAAAGTATGGACTTTGGTTGACTTGCCCGATGATCGGCAAGCAATTGAGAATAAATGGATCTTCAAGAAAAAGACTGACGCTGACGGTAATGTTACTGTCTATAAAGCTCGACTTGTCGCAAAAGGTTTTCGACAAGTTCAAGGGGTTGACTACGATGAGACCTTCTCACCCGTAGCGATGCTTAAATCCGTCAGAATCATGTTAGCAATTGCCGCATTTTATGATTATGAAATATGGCAGATGGATGTCAAAACTGCATTCCTGAATGGATTTCTGGAAGAAGAGTTGTATATGATGCAACCAGAAGGTTTTGTCGATCCAAAGGGAGCTAACAAAGTATGCAAACTCCAACGATCCATTTATGGACAGGTGCAAGCATCTCGGAGTTGGAATAAACGCTTTGATAGTGTGATCAAAGCATTTGGCTTTATATAGACTTTTGGAGAAGCCTGTATTTACAAGAAAGTGAGTGGGAGCTCTGTAGCATTTCTGATATTATATGTAGATGACATATTGCTGGTTGGAAATGATATAGAATTTCTGGATAGCATAAAGGGATACTTGAATAAAAGTTTTTCGATGAAAGACCTCGGGGAAGCTGCTTACATATTAGGCATAAAGATCTATAGAGATAGATCAAGACGCTTAATTGGACTTTCACAAAGCACATACCTTGACAAGATTTTGAAGAAGTTCAAAATGGATCAAGCAAAGAAAGGGTTCTTGCCTGTGTTACAAGGTGTGAAGTTGAGTCAGACTCAATGCCCGACCACTGCAGAAGATAGAGAGAAAATGAAAGATGTTCCCTATGCTTCAGCCATAGGCTCTATCATGTATGCAATGCTGTGTACCAGACCTGATGTGTGCCTTGCTATAAGTTTAGCAGGGAGGTACCAAAGTAATCCAGGAGTGGATCACTAGACAGCGGTCAAGAACATCCTGAAATACCTGAAAAGGACTAGGGATATGTTTCTCGTATATGGAGGTGACAAAGAGCTCATCGTAAGAGGTTACGTTGATGCAAGCTTTGACACTGATCCGGACGATTCTAAATCGCAAACCGGATACGTGTTTACTTTAAACAGTGGAGCTGTCAGTTGGTGCAGTTCTAAACAAAGCGTCGTAGCGGGATCTACATGTGAAGCGGAGTACATAGCTGCTTCGGAAGCAGCGAACGAAGGAGTCTGGATGAAGGAGTTCATATCCGATCTAGGTGTCATACCTAGTGCATCGGGTCCAATGAAAATCTTTTGTGAAAATACTGGTGCAATTGCTTTGGCAAAGGAATCCAGATTTCACAAAAGGACCAAACACATCAAAAGACGCTTCAACTCCATCCGGGATCTAGTCCAGGTGGGAGACATAGAGATTTGCAAGATACATACGGATCTGAATGTTGCAGACCCGTTGACTAAGCCTCTTCCACGAGCAAAACATGATCAGCACCAAGGCTCCATGGGTGTTAGAATCATTACTGTGTAATCTAGATTATTGACTCTAGTGCAAGTGGGAGACTGAAGGAAATATGCCCTAGAGGCAATAATAAAGTTATTATTTATTTCCTTATATCATGATAAATGTTTATTATTCATGCTAGAATTGTATTAACCGGAAACATAATACATGTGTGAATACATAGACAAACAGAGTGTCACTAGTATGCCTCTACTTGACTAGCTCGTTAATCAAAGATGGTTATGTTTCCTAACCATGAACAAAGAGTTGTTATTTGATTAACGAGGTCACATCATTAGTTGAATGATCTGATTGACATGACCCATTCCATTAGCTTAGCACCCGATCGTTTAGTATGTTGCTATTGCTTTCTTCATGACTTATACATGTTCATATAACTATGAGATTATGCAACTCCCGTTTACCGGAGGAACACTTTGGGTACTACCAAACGTCACAACGTAACTGGGTGATTATAAAGGAGTACTACAGGTGTCTCCAATGGTGGATGTTGGGTTGGCGTATTTTGAGATTAGGGTTTGTCACTCCGATTGTCGGAGAGGTATCTCTGGGCCCTCTCGGTAATACACATCACATAAGCCTTGCAAGCATAATAACTAAGATGTTAGTTATGAGATGATGTATTACGGAACGAGTAAAGAGACTTGCCAGTAACGAGATTGAACTAGGTATTGGATACCGACGATCGAATCTCGGGCAAGTAACATACCGATGACAAAGGGAACAACGTATGTTGTTATGCGGTCTGATCGATAAAGATCATCGTAGAATATGTAGGAGCCAATATGGGCATCCAGGTCCCGCTACTGGTTATTGACCGGAGACGTGTCTCGGTCATGTCTACATTGTTCTCGAACCGTAGGATCCGCACGCTTAACGTTACGATGACAGTTATTATGAGTTTATGCATTTTGATGTACCGAAGGTAGTTCGGAGTCCCGGATGTGATCACGGACATGACGAGGAGTCTCAAAATGGTCGAGACATAAAGATTGATATATTGGAAGCCTATGTTTGGACATCGGAAGTGTTCCGGGTGAAATCGGGATTTTACCGGATTACCGGGAGGGTTACCGGAACCCCCCGGAAGCCAAATGGGCCAACATGGGCCTTAGTGGAAAGGTGAAAGGGCTGCCCACATAGGGCTGCACGCCGCCCCCCTCTCTCTAGTCCTATTAGGACTAGGAGAAGGTGGCCGGCCCCCCTCTCTCCCTTTCCCACTTGGGAATCCTAGTTGGACTAGGATTGGAGGGGGGAGTCCTACTCCCGGTAGGAGTAGGACTCCTCCTGCGCCTCCCTCCTTTGGCCGGCCAGCCTCCCCCCCTCCATCCTTTATATACGGGGGCAGGGGACACCCCAAGACACACAAGTTGATCCTTGAGATCGTTCCTTAGCCGTGTGCGGTGCCCCCTGCCACCAAATTCCACCTCGATCATATCGTTGTAGTGCTTAGGCGAAGCCCTACGTCGGTAGTACATCAAGATCGTCACCACACCGTCGTGCTGACGGAACTCTTCCTCGATGCTTTGCTGGATCGGAGCCCGAGGATCGTCATCGAGCTGAATGTGTGCTAAGAACTCGGAGGTGCCAGAGTAACAGTGCTTGGATCGGTCAGATCGGGAAGAAGACGTACGACTACTTCCTCTACGTTGTGTCAACGCTTCCGTTGTGATCTACAAGGGTACGTAGATCAGACTCTCCCCCTCGTTGCTATGCATCACCATGATCTTGCGTGTGCGTAGGAAAATTTTGAAATTACTACGTTCCCCAACAGCAATGTCTTGTCAGTTTCGAGCTGGTGTTGCCACCATCCTTCTTCAATATCATGACGCACGTCTTATTTCATCTAGTCGACGAGATTCTCATTCTGGGCCCTGTATTTCTACACAATATGCTCCCCTTTGAGAGGTTCATGGGAGTCCTAAAGAAATATGTCCATAACCGCGCTAGGACAAAAGGAAGCATCTCCATGGGCCATCAAACAGAGGATGTCATTGGGTTTTGTGTTGACTTCATTCCTTGCCTTAAGAAGATAGGTCTCCCTAAATCGTGGTATGAGGGGAGACTAACTGGAAAAGGCACGCTTGGAGGGGACTCAATAATATGCAGTGACGGACATTCTTGGTCTCAAGCACACTACACAGTTCTACAGAACAATACCTTGGTGACCATGTATGTCGATGAACACAAGAACAGTCTATGCTCCAAACACCCAGAGCAGTGTGACGACTGGATTACATGTGAACATATCAAGACTTTCAGCAGTTGGTTGGAAACACGTCGAAGAGTTGACAACACTATTTGTGATGAGCTGTACTCGTTGTCCAGGGGACCATCTTCAACTGTATTGACTTACAAAGGATACGAGATGTCGGTGTACTAAAGTAGGGGTACGTTAGTATCCCGAACTTGTGCACGGGCAGTCGCAGCACCCCGCGGCAAGGCTTGTTGGGCGACCGCCAAGATCCTCCGTGGTTCCTTTGGAGCCATTCAAGAACAAAGTATTCGAGCCAAGGCGCAAGGCCCCAACAAGAGGAGCTTGCCGGGAAGGCCACTCGAAGCACAAAGACCCCGGCAAGAGGAGCTTGCCGGGAAGGAGACAAGACCCCGGCAAGAGGAGCTTGCCGGGGAGGCCCACTAAAGCATCTCAAGGAACTTGCCGCGGCACAACATACGTCCCGGCAAGACCCGGTGAGCGACAAGCTCCCGGACGCGACAAGACAACATCCGCGGCAAGGCACTTGCCGCGGCAAGCTACTACTCCGCAGCCCGCGCTCCAGCTCACCCGCCAACATGTCGCTCTGGGACCGCTCCTAGCGTACGTGGCGGGAGGCTGTGCAGCCAGGGGCATGCGGTGGCAAGCAGGCGCTGACAAGATAGCCATCGTGGCAAACGGTGGTGCCCCTGACGGTCCCTTTCCGCACCGTCTAGGCGACACCGTCAGGGTTAGGTATGATACAACTTTAGTAAGCGGTGGCACCAACTACCACCTCTTTTACCTTTTTACCCTCATCTCTGTTGCCACCTGTCGGTGACCCCTTTGACAATAAAAGGAGACCCATGCGCAACAGTGGGGGGGGGGCGGGGGACGGCCATTCTCACGCTCGGTCTCGCTAGCCATCCGAGCGTACTGTAGCATTCGTCGCTCCCGAGCAAGAACACAAATACAAACCAAAGTAGGAGTAGGGCTTTACGCATCTGTGCGGCCCGAACCTGGGTAAACCGACCGCGTGTGCTCGTGTGTTCGCCTCGATCTGCTCTTTGTGCACTCTCCGCCCCCCTGCCGAACCGAAAGGGGCCCCGGTCCGCCGCGGTCCCATAGGTGTCTGAGGGATCAGCACCCCCGACATCTTTGGCGCGCCAGGTAGGGGGTGCGTCGAGGCTGTGTGAATCTGATCCGGCGTTCGCACGAGCCGAATCTTCATCATCTTCATCAACATGCCGCCGAAGAAGAAGATTTCAGAGGCAGCTGCCCCGTCTGCGCCGAACCCAACATCACCGGAGCGAACGGCTGGTGGGGTGGACGTCGGCAGAAGAGCAGGCATCGACAAGGGAGCTCGTGGTGCTGCCAGGTCCAAGGACAAGGCTGCACTGCACATCGGCGGCGCAGTCGGCTCCCACGACGACCGGGCGCACTCCAAGACCTCGGCGTCCGTACACGCACCGCGCCCATCTCAGGAAGCGTGGGACCGGCAGCGTCATGGTACTCGCGGTACCATACGTTTGCTGGGCCAAGATCAAGCTGGCGGATCCCGGAGTGCTCAAGACCAGCGTGCGCGACAACATGCTGGCGCGAGCGTGGCACGGTCGCTTGGACGAGATGTTGCTCCTTCTAACATAGTTAGAAGTCCGAGCATACCCGGTTCCTCGCACCGCTCGCCACTGGCCAGACACCCTTTGCTCCAGTCTATGGAGTGGAGGCAGTTATCCCCACGGAACGCGTATACGGGTCACCTCGAGTGCTCGCTTATGACGAGCTTGAGCAAGAGCAGCTGCGGCAAGATGACACGCTGCTCCTTGAGGAAGGCCGTCTTCAGGCGGCTGTGCGAGCCGCTCGCTACCAGCAAGCTTTGCGCCGCTACCATAGCCGCGCAGTTGAAGCCAGAAGCTTCGAGGAAGGTGACCTTGTTCTTTGGCGCGTTCAGTCCGCCAAGAATTCCAACAAGTTGACGCCAAAGTGGGAAGGCCCTTACCGGGTGAAACGAGTCACTAGGCCTGGCGCTGTCCGCCTTGAGACCGAAGTTGGCATCCCGGTGAGCTACTCCCGGAGTATTGAGCATCTTCGTAAGTTTTACCCGTAAGGCGCGGTTGTCGGACCCTGTCCGGCAACCACCCTTTTGTACAAGTCTTGCCGCTGTTGCATGTAATCCTTTGTACAAAGCCGGGCGCAGATCCCGTGCGTAAAGGTTATGTGCTCAGCACACCTTGTCTATTTCATGCTTTTTGAATTTTGCGTGTATTATCTGACAATTTGTGCAGCACTTACCCCCGGTAAGCAATAACGAGCTATAAGGCTCCATACGGTTACCCCGTCTTCTTTCTTTTTCATAAGGAAAAGGAGGTTCCCTCGCGCACAAGTTTGCCGGGGGGAGGGAGAAGATACGGTATGGACCAGGCGTCGTTCAAGAAGGTTTTGCCTTGCCGGGAGAAAATAACAGAAAAGATAAGTTGCCAAAGTCTGAGCAATCAAATTTCCTTTAAATTTTTAAGTTATTTTCCTCGAACGACCGTGCTTTGTATGGAAAACCTGTGCGCGGAGGAACCAACTCGTAGCTAGTTGCGCCCTTACTGTTGTTTCGAGTCCGCTCAACAACTTAAGTGAGCTGCAACTAGCTCTGCGACAAGGTTTCTTGTCGGACGCGGCACCGCCCCCAGGTTGCTGACATTCCGCACTCAGCACTCGCGGCAAGCGTGCCCGCGCCGGCAAGTTCCCTAAAAGCGTAGGGTAAAAACATACAAAGGAAGGAGCCAAGTAAAGGAAATAACATAGCAGTTAAAATTTATAGAGTTATCTTCCTTGAACGACCATCCCTTGTATGGAAAACCTGTGCGCGGAGGAACCAACTCGTAGCTAGTTGCGCCCTTACTGTTGTTTCGAGTCCGCTCAACAACTTAAGTGAGCTGCAACTAGCTCTGCGACAAGGTTTCTTGTCGGCCACGGCACCGCCCGCAGGTTGCTGACGTTCCGCACTCAGCACTCGCGGCAAGCGTGCCCGCGCCGGCAAGTTCCCTAAAAGCGTAGGATAAAAACATACAAGGGAAGGAGTCGAGTAAAGGAAATAACATAGAAATTGCTACCAAGGGTAGAGTATATTACAAAATAACTTGTCGCAGCTCTAACAGACTGTTTTTCATAACATGATTAGCAGCGACAAGGAAAGAAGAAGATAAATGGCCTAGTCGACACGGTCGCCTTCGACCCTCCTGATTTCGCTCAGCCTATCCACAATAGTAGCGACAAGGGCCTTGAGCTCCTCCAAATCAGCATCTGGCGGCAGGCTTCGGAGGATGTTGTTGAGGCGGAGGCCTGGGTTGCGGAAGGCCACCTTCATCAGCACCTTCTGGAGAGCTCCCGTGCAAATCTTGCGCGACTCGTCGGCAAGCTGCTTTGGGATCTGCTCTCGGAGTCGCTAGAGCACCGTCGCCACGCCCTTGAAGAACAGAGTAAGCTTGGCGCTGGGTTGGAGGTTCTCGTCGGAGGAATACCCGAGATCCACCATCCCCAGTTGCGCCAGCTCCTTGTAGACGTCTGCGGCGACATTCACCAGACCCTCCATCCAGTGCTCCACGTTCTCCAACAAGGTCTTCTGGGCGGCAGCAGCGTTCGCCAGCAGCACCTTGCCGGCCTCGACTTCTTCCTTCAAGGCAGCCTCCTGCTCCTTGGCGCCGTCCAGAGATTGCGTCAGCGCCGCTAGCTTCGCTTCGAGATCAGCATTGGAGTTCTTGGCGGCGTCCAGTTCCTTGCCCTTCTCGGCGAAAAGGGCCTGCAGCTCTGAGTAACTGTTGGCGTCCTTCTCCCGCTCAAGTTTGAGCGCGACAAGCTCGTCGCCGCTCGCCTTGAGGCTCGCCTCCAGCTGCGTCACCTTCAGCTCCAGCTCGTTCTTGGCGGCCTCGGCGGCTGCGGCGTCTTCTTCAGCTTGTTTAACGGCCCCGCCAACTGCCCGCTCGCGTGCGGAAAGTTCCTCCTCGTGGCTGTCGAGGTTGAACTTCCGCTGCACCAAGTCACCCTCCTGCGAAGACAGCTTCTCCGCGGCAAGGCGTTGGCGCTCTTCGACGTCGGCCTTCTCGAGGAGGAAGGCCTGCTGCGCTTCGGCAAGATCTTCCCGCTCCTTTGCTAGGGAGCGGAGAGCTTCCTGGTTGGCGCCCCGGAGCTCTTCTGCGTGCTTTTCGATATCGGCACCGGCCTTCGCGACGAGCGCTTCGCGGGACTCCAGCTTGGCCTGTCGGGCATGATAGAGCGCAACTAGCTTCCGCAGCAGGCATTCCTCTTCAAGTTCAACACTGCTGCTGCTTGGTGCGTCGACCAGCTTCAGCCCGACGAAGGCAAGCACCTCTCCGTCAAGCATTTCTCCCTCGACCGGCGCCCTGGAGCCCGACGCCCAGGGGAGGTTGATGAAGATGTTGTCGCCGGCCTTCAGGTAGACGCTAGGCTGGGGCTCTTCAGAGCCTGGCGCGGCGGCAGCGGCGGAGGAGTCAGTGGTCGGAGCAGCGCCTGGCGCTCCTGCGGCCCCCGGGTCGTCAGTACGACCGCCAGACTCCCCGCCCGCCTCCGCAGCGGCAGCCCTGGCGGCCTCATCGCTGGCGCCGGCTGCTTCCTCGGCAGCGACTTCTGTCTCCATCGGCTGTGCAGCAGATGGGTCTGGCGGCCGGAAGCGGGGAGAAAATTCAAACAAAATTTGAGCAAAACCCAAGAGAAAGATTAAGAAGATGAAGAAGCCAAGGGGAGTTTGGAAGCGAGGAAGTTACCTGCGCCAGGGTCTGCAGCTGTGGTCTCCGTTGCCGGAGATCCTTCCCTTGCCGGGGGCTCCTCCCTTGCCGGAGATCCCTCCCTTGCCGGGGGCTCCTCCCTTGTCGGAGTCTCCTCCCTTGCCGAAGACCTCTCCCTCACCGGAGGACTCTCCCTTGGCACTTCAGGGGCGACTTCCGGGCGCTCCTGTTGAGGCTGCTCCGCTCCTGCACAAATCAGCAAATATCAGAAAAGCAAAGCTTTTCATGCGCGCCTGACAGCGGGAAGAAAATAAGACACTTACGCTGGGGGCTGCTCTGAAGATCAGCCGCCGGGTCCGACGGGTTTGTCTCAGGCACGTCCCCTGTTGACGCAGTGGGTTCGTCCTCGATGACGATCACCGGCACCTTGGCTCTCTTTGCCGCTCTCTGCGCCAGAGTCCTAAAAAGGAACGGATACAGGGAAAGGCAAGTGAGAAGCAAGTAGAGACAAAAACAGCAGAAATCAAGGAACTGCAAGTACAATAAGAAGAACTTACTCCTCTTCTTCCTCGTCGGAGCTAAACGCGGAGAAGTCAAAATCCGGCCCGCGTCTGGCGCGGGAAGGTGGAGGAGTAGGCTCCCTTGGTCGCTTGGCGGGAGCAGAAGCGATAGTCCGAGAAGACCCCGCTCCAGTCGAAGCAGCAGCATGGGGCGCTCCCGCGGCAATAGTGCTTGCCGCGGTGGAGCGCGTCTTGCGGCGCGGCGACTGCTGGCCCGCCTGCCGCCTCGCTACGTTCCCGGCCTTGCGGAGACGCCTTCTTGGTGGAGAAGGAGACACTGCTGGCGGAGTGCTGTCGGAGGACGAAGTGGAGGAGGAATCGATCTCCAAAGAGCCGCTCGCATCATCGGCAGGCTCACTCGATTCGGCGTCGTGCCCAGCAACCTGGCTCGGTTCGGCATCGCGCCCGGCAACCTCCTTCTTGCCGGCAAGATCCTTTTTGCCGGCGAGGTCTTCCCGCTCGGCACGGTTTTCCATCTCTGCCGCTGCTGCCTCCTCCAAGGTGAAGCCGAACTCGCCCGCCGCGGCAACTGCCGCCACCTCTTCCAACCTGGTGGCGATGTACGCCAACTCCGCCTCGGTGGTGTCGCGGATGAGGCCGTCCTTCTCGTCGGCACGGATTGGCACTTCCACCAAGTCGTCGAAGAATTGCTGCACAACCTCGTCCTCTGGCTCCTGCCAAGTCGGCACGATTCCGTGCGAATCGCACAGTGGCATCATCGCCCTGATGCGGTCAAGCGCCGAATTGTTGCACAAAGGGACGACGCCCTGCGGCAACCTGAAGACATCGGGGTGATCTGAATCGTACTTGAAGAGCTCCTGCAATATTTCGTTGAGCTCGAGGATAGTGAAATTATAGTTGAGGCCCAGGCGCAGCCTCATGATGTCTGCCGCGTTCTTGAACTCCCAAGCAGGCCTTCCCCGCTCTTGCAGGGGGGCAATGCGGCGGCGAAGGAAGTCTGCGCCAACGGCGCCTACGGTGAGCCCGGCAAGCCTGAGGCGCTGGATCCTGGTGACGGCAATCCTTAGCCTGCTGTCCTCCGGGGCCACGTCACTCCAGTCGCTGCCGCGTACTGCTGCTACTTGGCGCCGGGCAGTGAATGGCCGCGGGCTCTCCTCGACAATCCAGCACCAGTCAGCCCTCCACTCCTCCCACTTGCCGCGAAATTCGCCCTCCAAATAGGAATCCTTCTTGCCGGTCCTAGTGACCCAGGCAATTCCACCGGACAAGGGCTCTCCTCTCTCTACCCGAGGAATGAAAAAGTGGCGAAAAAGGGCTACACTGGGGTGGACTCCGACAAAGTTCTCGCAGAGGTGTGCGAAAACAGCCATGGTGAGGACGGCGTTGGGGGTGAAGTCAAGGAGGCAGAGATCGTAGGTATTCATGATATCACAGAAGAACTCGGAAAAAGGCGGGCAGAGCCCGCAATAGAAGAAGACAGCAAAGACTTGAAGAGATATCTGTCCTCCACTCCAACAC
This sequence comes from Triticum monococcum, assembly GCA_034509565.1. Taxonomy (NCBI): domain Eukaryota; kingdom Viridiplantae; phylum Streptophyta; class Magnoliopsida; order Poales; family Poaceae; genus Triticum; species Triticum monococcum. The sequence goes on along the minus strand of CM067841.1, from coordinate 563,592,118 downwards.
TTGTCGCACCTAAGCCATAAGAGAAGTTGCTGCTGTACATAGCGGCAACCAATCAAGTGGTTAGTGCTGCGTTAGTAGCAGAGAGGGAGGCAGATGACGAGCCAGCAACCGCGGCAAGCACATCCAGCGACAAGCAGGGGGCTTCCCCGATAAGCTCTGGTCCCGACAAGCAAGGATCTGCGCAGATGCAAGAGGAGACACAGAAGAAGATGGTGCAGCGCCCAGTTTACTTTGTCAGTCCCCTTTTGCAGGGGGCTAGGTCAAGGTACTCTGGTGTGCAGAAATTGCTTTTCGGCCTTCTCATGGCCTCGAGAAAGCTGCGCCATTACTTCCAAGCACATGAGATCACAGTTGTCACTCGCTTTCCGCTGAAGAGGATATTGCAAAATCCAGAAGCAACAGGCAGGATTGTCGAGTGGGCACTGGAACTGTCAAGCTTTGGCCTCAAATTTGAGAGTACATCAACAATCCAAAGCAGAGCATTGGCAGAGTTCATAGCAGAGTGGACGCCAACTCCAGACGAAGAAATTCCGGAGACGAGCATCCCCGCCAAGGAAGCAAGCAAAGAGTGGCTCATGTACTTTGACGGTGCCTTTTCGCTGCAAGGCACCGGTGCCGGAGTGCTGCTTGTCGCACCCACCGGAGAGCACCTCAAGTACATAGTCCAGATGCACTTTCCCAAGGAGCAAGCGACAAACAACACTGCAGAGTATGAAGGCTTGCTTGCCGGTCTCAGGATCGCGGCGGAACTTGGGATTAAGAAGCTCATTGTCAGGGGAGACTCACAGCTTGTCGTCCGCCAAGTGAACAAGAATTATCAGAGTCCATTAATGGAGGCTTACGTTGATGAGGTGAGAAAGCTAGAAGAGCACTTTGATGGCCTGCAGATGGAGCACGTCCCAAGAGCTCAAAATGACATTGCCGATGGCCTGTCGAAGTGCGCTGCACTTAAATTACCTGTGGAACCAGGGATTTTTGTGCTCAAGCTAACTCAGCCGTCCGTCACGCCACCAAATGGACAGAGCAAGAAGAGGAAGTTGGTTTCTGGCGCCTATTCTCTGGCAGAGCTTCCCGAAGCCGCCGCCAAGAAAGTCCCCAAAATCAACACCAAGAATGCTGAGGAGCAGTCTGCTCCGGCAAGCCCCAGGGTTTGTCCCATTGAAGCAGACGCTCCCGACAAGTTTTGCTCTGGCAAGCTTGTCGGGGAACATCAAGCTCCGGCAGAGCCGCAGGCTCTTGCCGTGGAAGCAGATGTTCCCGCAGTAGCAGAATTGCCTTTAGTCCTTGTTGTCGAGCCACAGGCTCCAACATCGGCGCAGCAGATTGTCCGTTTCCTTCAGACAGGAGAACTTCCCGAAGAACCAGAAGAAGCGGAAAGAGTAGCCCGGCAGTCTAGTATGTACCAGTTTGTCGACAGCACACTGTACAAAAGAAGACTCAACGGTGTGAAATTGAAGTGTATTCCCCGGGAAGATGGACAGAAGTTGTTGGCAGAGATACATGGAGGCATATGTGGTCACCACATTGGCGCAAGAGCCCTTGTCGGAAAAGCATTCCGGCAAGGTTTCTTCTGGCCGACAGCCCTCCAGGATGCAACTGCACAAGTAACCATGTGTGAAGCGTGCCAGTTCCATTCCAAGCAGATACACCAGCCAGCTCAAGCTCTCCAGACGATCCCTGTATCCTGGCCATTTTCGGCCTGGGGGCTCGATATCCTCGGCCCCTTTCCCCGAGCTGTCGGGGGCTTTGAGTACTTGTACGTTGCAAACGACAAGTTCACAAAGTGGCCGGAAGTGGAACCAGTGAGGAAGGTGACAGCACAGTCAGCAGTCAAGTTCTTCAGGTCGATTGTTTGCCGTTTTGGGATCCCTAACAGGATAATCACCGACAACGGTACACAATTTACGAGCCGCACCTTCATGCAGTACGTCCAAGATCTTGGCGCCAAGGTCTGCTTCGCTTCTGTTGCTCACCCATGGAGCAACGGTCAAGCGGAGAAGGCAAATACTGAAGTGTTGCGCGGGCTCAAGACCATAACTTTCGACAGGCTGCACAAGTGCGGAAGAAACTGGATCGAGGAGCTGCCAGTGGTTCTTTGGTCGATCAGGACGACGCCAAATCGAGCCACTGGCCAGACACCCTTCGCTCTAGTCTATGGAGCAGAAGCAGTTATCCCCACGGAACTCGTATACGGGTCACCTCGAGTGCTCGCTTATGATGAGCTTGAGCAAGAGCAGCTGCGGCAAGATGACGCGCTGCTCCTTGAGGAAGATCGTCTTCAGGCTGCTGTGCGAGCCACTCGCTACCAGCAAGCTTTGCGCCGCTACCGTAGCCGCAAAGTTAAAGCCAGAAGCTTCGAGGAAGGCGACCTTGTTCTTCGGCGCGTTCAGTCCGCCAAGAATTCCAACAAGTTAACGCCGAAGTGGGAAGGCCCTTACTGGGTGAAATGAGTCACCAGGCCTGGCGCTGTCCGCCTTGAGACCGAAGATGGCGTCCCAGTGAGCAACTCCTGGAATATTGAGCATCTTCGTAAGTTTTACCCGTAAGGCGCGGTTGTCGGACCCCGTCCGGCAACCACCCTTTTGTACAAGTCTTGCCGCTGTTGCATGTAATCCTTTGTACAAAGCCTGGCGCAGACCCTGAGCACAAGTAAATGAAGCGCTGGTGCCCTGAGTTATAGCATGCATGCTAAGTCGAGTCTCGTCCTTGGTTAGGGTTGATAGTGCTTAACAGTGGCTAACCCCTAACTTAGAGGTCGAGTGTGCGTCCCTTTGCCTTTCTTTTGTTTCCTTTGGTTCACAGGGCTCGCATATCCTTGCCGGACCGCTCGAGGACGAAAAGGAGAAGAAGGACGTACCGGCATCTGGACCCCGGCAAGCCAGTGTTGCCGGGGGCTGCAAGTGCCGAGATTCACCCACGGCAAGCCAGAGTTGCCGGGGGCTGCAATCTCAGATAAGTCTTTCATCCCTCATCATGCATTCTCTTATGGACTGGGAAATACGAAACCTCGTTTCTTCTCGAAAACTACCGTGCTCCCTCAACTCTAGGCCCTGGGGCTTGTTCTTGGGGCCAATTTTGGTCGTAGTCGCGGTAGCAAAGGGATGAAACAAAGGGCCGCACCCGCCTCGTCCCTGCCTCCGTCAAAAACGTGAGAAAGGTCGAGCAACGTGGGAAGGCGGCAGGGCCTGTTGCTGGGAGAAGAAGTGTCTATCTGAAGGATATCAAGGATTTGCTCCTTGGCGTGGGTTCTACCCGCGAGATAAAATGACCCGGCAAACATCCCCTTTTCATTAAAAAACATTCCACTCAGGTACAGTCCATAGAGGGTGAAAAACATGAAAGAGAGGATTACAAGTTTTAAATGCAACTAAGGCCCGAAGGCTTACAAATTAAAAAGATAAGATGCCCATAATCCCTTTCTTGTCCCTCTCTTCAGGAGGTAGGTCAAGGAGGCGAAAAGGGCAAAAGGAGTGCCTAGGCGACCTACGGGTGCCAGAAGACACCAAGAGAACACCCCGGGGGTCGTCCGAAGGCTGGACGGTGATGGCGGCGCCGGAAGCGGGGCTCGAAGACGAGGCGGCAGGATGTCAGCACGCTGTCGAGGGCACCACGCCCTCGTACTCCGACTTGACGGCCTTGCCGCCAGCCCTCTTCCTCTTCCGCAGCCTCCCTACGCCAGCCGCCCAAGGAGACGACCCCGGGGAGTTCAAGGAGCCGGCGACACGGATGATGGGGTCGCCGGTGCCGCACGGAGCGGCGCCCGACACCTAGTCGGACCCGCCATCCTGCCGCCCGCTACCCTCGTCGTCGCTGTCGCTCCCCTCCTCGTCACTCTCGCTCGAGGAGGAGCTTTTGCTATCGGAGGAGCTGTCCACGCAGCACCTTGCCCGAATGCCGAAGCACCCGAAGACCTTGACGGAGAGGAGATCGCCCTCCATCAACTTAAAATGGAGGGTGAGCCCCGCTGTCAAGCTGTGGATACGGGCGAACGTCTTCCACCCTCGACCAAGATACATCACACCAGGGGCTGGGAATTCGACGCGGACTCGCGTGCCACTGATCCCACAGCCCCTCATGTGCAGTCTCAGTGTCTCGGGCGGGTCCAACTGCACCACGCTCACAAACGGAGCTGGGAGTCGGAGGCGACGACGAGGCGCCAGCGCAGCCTGACAAAGAACTCGCAAGGGTCGTCCCCAGAATGGACCACCGCGAGAAGAGGAGCCGCCGGCGGAGGCGAAGCCGGCGCGCCGCCCCGTCCACCTCTTCCCCGAGTGCCTCGACCTCGTCCTCGTCCTCGTCCACGACCACGACCACGCCCCCTCCCTCTTCCCCTTACGGCTGGCTCTGCCACCACGGGTGCGGGAGAGGGAGGGATGCGCTGTCTAGCGGCAACCCTCGCCGCCACTGATGAGGGACCAGGATTCCCTTTCTCCATGGCGAATGGGAGAAAGGGGAGCAGAAGCTGAAGGAAGGAGGAGATGAGAGAATGCGGGCTTCCGTCCTCCCCTCCCGCTCTTTATAAAGGAGTGAGGTGGGGGCTCGGCCGCCCCGCTCAGCGAATCATGGCACGGGGAGAGCAGGGAGCTGAGGCCGACCCGCTGCCTCGACCCGCGACGGCCCGGTTTCCGACCTCCACCGTCCACGACCCCAAGTGCATGGGAGCCGCGTGGCAGGCGTGCAGAACCGAGGCGACGGATGAGGCGACCTCTCCCCACCCCGTGATCGTGGGGAGTGGACGCCTCGAAAACCGCCCACGATCTCTCCCACGATGCCGCGTTCGACGCGTGCCATGCGGGGAGGGCGCGGTGGATGCGGAATCAGATACAGCGCGACCTAGGCCGTGCGTGCCCGTGCACTGTTTTGGGCCTGGCCCAACAGCGCTCGGCACCATGTATCGCCCAGGCCCGGGGGCTCCTGTCGGTGTACTAAAGTAGGGGTACCTTAGTATCCCGAACTTGTGCACGGGCAGTCGCAGCACCCTGCGGCAAGGCATGCCGGGCGACCGCCAAGATCCTCCATGGTTCCTTTGGAGCCATTCAAGAACAAAGTATTCGAGCCAAGGCGCAAGGCCCCGGCAAGAGGAGCTTGCCGGGAAGGCCACTCGAAGCACAAAGACCCCGGCAAGAGGAGCTTGCCGGAAGGAGATAAGACCCCGGCAAGAGGAGCTTGCCGGGGAGGCCCACTAAAGCATCGCAAGGAACTTGCTGCGGCACAGCATACGTCCCGGCAAGACCCGATGAGCGACAAGATCCCGGACGCAACAAGACAACATCCGCGGCAAGGCACTTGCCGCGGCAAGCTACTACTCCGCAGCCCGCGCTCCAGCTCACCCGCCAACGTGTCGCTCTAGGACCGCTCCTAGCGTACGTGGCGGGACGCTGTGCAGCCAGGGGCATGCGGTGGCAAGCAGGCGCTGACAAGATAGCCATCGTGGCAAACGGTGGCGCCCCTGACGGTCCCTTTCCGCACCGTCTAGGCGACACAGACAGGCATTTAATGCCTTTGTCCCCTGCCGTCAGGGTTAGGTATGATACAACTGTAGTAAGCGGTGGCACCAACTACCACCTCTTTTACCTTTTTACCCTCATCTCTATTGCCACCTGTCGGTGACCCCTTTGACATATAAAAGGAGGCCCATGCGCAACAGTGGGGGGGACGGCCATTCTCACGCTCGGTCTCGCTAGCCATCCGAGCGTACTATTGCATTTGTCGCTCCCGAGCAAGAACACAAATACAAACCAAAGCAGGAGTAGGGTTTTACGCATCCGTGCGGCACGAACCTGGGTAAACCGACCGCGTGTGCTCGTGCGTTCGCCTCGATCTGCTCTTTGTTCACTCTCCGCCCCCCTGCCGAACCGAAAGGGGCCCCGGTCCGCCGCGGTCCCATAGGTGTCCAAGGGATCAGCACCCCCGACACGAGATAAATGGGAATACATTTTACATGGTCGCCCAAGATCAAAAGAGCACCAACCAAAACAGCGGTGTCCGCTTTGATGCAGCAACCAATAGGGGAAAGGACACATATTATGGTTACAAATTGGACATATGGGAACTTGACTACGGACATGATTTTAAGGTCCCTTTGTTTAAGTGCAAATGGGTCAATCTGTCGGGAGGCAGGGTACAGGTAGACCCACAGTACGGAATGACAACAGTGGATCTGAACAATCTTGGGTACACTGACGAACCGTTCGTCCTAGCCAATGATGTGGCGCATGTTTTCTATGTGAAGGACATGTCTACCAAACCGAGAAAAAGAAAAGATAATGAAGCGAATACATCATAAGGTGAGCCAAAGCGCCACATAGTTCTTTCAGGAAAAAGAAACATCATGGGAGTGGAGGGCAAGACATACATGTCTGAATATTATGAAAATTTTCATGAAATTCCTCCCTTCAAAGTCAAGCTGACCCAAGCACCCTGATAAACGATGAAGATTATCCATGGTTACGAAGCAAAGGACACAAGCGAAGAAAAAGTAAAGACTTTTCTCTCCACAACTATTATGATGATTCCTTTGATCTAGAATATCCATGTAACCGATGAGTTTCCTTATGATGATACCATGCCAACTTTCAACTTTCAGAGTTCATTTGTAGTGCTTTTCATTTTCACGGTCATATAGCTCAAAAAATCAGTAAATGCATGAAAAATAACAAATGAAGTCAGAAAGGGTTGAAAACTGATAATGTGGCTTTAAATGGTGCATTTTGAACACACAAAAAGTCTAGAGTTCAAATAAGTTCAAAAAAATTAAATCCCTTTGTAACAGATGAGCTTTCATCCGAAACCCTCATACTTCGAAAGAGATTGTCCATTTTGTACACGAAGTGAATCTAGTTTTTTTCGTAACCCTCTCAACTTTTTAGCACATGCTATGTGGGTGAAATGATGATACCATGCCAATTTTCGACCTCTTCAAAGTTCATCTGAAACGCTTTTCAATTTCAGGGTCATTTAGCTCAAAGTATGAACTAATATAAAAATGATTCAGAAATCTTTTATGAAACTCTAATAGCATAAATAATGAACTAAAAGAATGAACTAGGAAACTTTAATGAAACTCTAATAGAAAAAAGAATTAACTAGAAAACTTTAATGAAACTCTAATAGCAAAAGGAATCAACTAAAAAGTTTTATAAACCTCTAGTATTATTGAAACTAAAATTATATAAAATTTGTGCAACTAAAATTATCAAAGTATTTTCTGTTCAAAAAGAAAACAAAATAAATAAGTAGAAATAAAATAACATAAATAAGTAGAAACAAAATAAAATAAACTTTAATAAAATAGATAAGTAGAAACAAAAAAATAAGTAGAAACAAGATAAAATAAAATAAAATAAACTTTAATAAAATAAATAAGTCAAAAAAATAAACTTTAATAAAGAAAATTAAATAAACTTTAAAGAAAATAAATAAAAAAACAATAGTAAAAATTTTGTTGTATATAGAAACACAATAAAATAAATAAAGCAACAAAGAAAACAAAAAAATGTGCCACCTGCTGGGGCAGCATGGCCTGAATACGACTAGAAATCCAACCATGGGCCAGGATTCAGGCCGGCAACAGGCCCAGTAGGCCCACAGGCACAAGTGACAGATTAGGCCCGAAAGCCTGTAGTTGAGAGGAGCTCAAGAGGGTTGGCGCAACAGCGCTTATAAACCACTCTCGAGATCTCTCAGCTCGCGAGGTGGGACTAAACTTTTGACGCGGGGCTGCATAAGGTCTTTGATCCCGGTTGGTGGCACCAACCGGGACTAAAGGGGTGCATTGGTCCCGGTTTGTGGCACCAACCGAGACCAATGCCCCCCTTTAGTCCCGGTTGGTGCCACCAACCGGGACCAAAGGCCTCTGATTCCCGCCCTTTGGGCTGCAGAAAAGAGACATTTGGTCCCGGTTGGCGGCACCAACCAGGACTAAAGGGGGGCATTGGTCCCGGTTGGTGCCACGAACCGGGACCAATGCTCTGGCTATATAAGGTAGCACTTAGAAATTTCACGAATTTAGTTGCCCCCCTCCCCCCTCCCCCCCCCCCCCCCCCGCCCGACGACGCCGAGCTCATCGACGCCGCCAGGCTGCCCCGATCGATGTTGTCCACCGCCTTGACGCCGCCCGACGCCTCCCAGACACCCTCCGCGCGTCCCCGTCGCTGCGCCCTCACCCGTCGCCGCCTGCGCCCCGCGCCGCCCCGACGTCGTCGCTGCGCGCCACCTCGCGTGACCTCTTCGCACCGCCTTGATGCCGTTGCCGCCCCGCATCGCCCCGACACCGTCCCCGCCCTGTCGCCATCATCGTCCCGTGCCACCGCTACCCAGACGCCGCCGCGCAACCCCGCAGTTCGGCGGCCTTCCAATGTTTTTTATATATGTCATGATGTTCATATGATGTTTTTTTTCATATGATGTTTTTTTCATATATGTATTAATTTTTTATTTATGTTGTTACTTAGTAGATATCGATTTTAGGTTAGTGCATTTTAGGTTAGTGTAGAGGAAAAAGTAAAATAAGGAAAAGGAAGAAAAGAGGAAGAAGGAAGAAGGAAGATGGAAGAAGGAAGAAGAAGAAGAAGAAGAAGAAGAAGAAGAAGAAGAAGAAGAAGAAGAAGAAGAAGAAGAAGAAGAAGAAGAAGAAGAAGAAGAAGAAGAAGGAGTGGAAAAAGGAAAATAAGAAGAGGAAGAAGGAGAAGAAGAAAGGAGAAGAAGAGGAGAGGAGAAAAAAATAAGAAGAGAAGAAAGGAAGAAAAAAAGAGGAGAAGAAGAAAGGAATAGAGGATAAGAAAAAAATAGAATTATTCTATTTTTCTTCTTCTCCTCTTTTTCTTCTTTTTTTTCTTTGATCTTCCCCTCTATTCCTTTCTTCGGCTCCTCTTTTTTCTTCTTCGATCTTTTTTCCTCTTCTTACATGAGGGTGGGGGTTGATATACCCCCTCCCCGATAACTTTGACATGAGGGGGGTCGTCGAGGGTTCGAGGGGCGAGGGTCGGGAACTATAGGGTAGAGGTTCGAGGGTCATCGAGGGTTCGAGGGGCGAGGGTCGGGAACAAGGGTAGAGGTTCGAGGGTCACCGAGGGTTCGAGGGGCGAGGGTCGGGAACTTGGGTAGAGGTTCGAGGGTCACCGAGGGTTTGAGGGTCGTCGGGGGGTCGAGAGGTTGCCTAGTGTCAAAGTATTGAAGAAATCCAAGGCTTCATTATTAGCCGGAAGTAACCGGGGCATGATGGTACAAAGTTGTGCAAAGTTGTTATGGAATAGAGTTCCGGATAGAATAATTTGCCTTTTTGTATGAATTTCAGCAAAGGCCTTCCAAATAGCGATATTCGAAAGGCTCTTGCTGAACTTTGTACGAAAAAGCGAATTATCCTATCTGGGACTCCATTCCAGAACAACTTTGCAGAACTTCGTACTATCATGCGCCTGTTACTTTCGCCTAGTGATGAAGACATGGTTTTGTTGAATCCTTTAACACTACACAAACGTGACATGAGGGGGTCGAGGGTCGGGGGTCGTCCAGTGGTCGAGGGTCCAGATTTATCAAGAATGCCCCCATTATGGTTGTGCACAAGTTGATCCAAACACTAGAAGTGATGCCGAGGCCACCCAAATTTACCAAGTTAAAAGAGCATTGTCGTCGAGGCCACCCGAACACTAGAAGCGTTGCCGAGGCAAGCCAAACCCTAGAGAAGCGTCGAGGCTCACTAATATGATTCCTTGTTGTGATTACTAGCTAGGTCTATGTTTGCCACTAATATATCCATCTATCATGTTTGTATAATAATTGCCATGTTGTAATATTTGCAAAAACTATGGAGCATGATCGAGACAAGGCCGCAAAAGAGGTGTTGGGCAACATAATCACAGCCGGAGGTGATGCCATGTTGTATCTCAATGACACCGATGGTCTGGAAGGAGAGGGTGAAGCAAGATACGATTATCGAACAATGGAGGAGGAAGGACATGATTATGATGGCTCCGGTGACCGAATGTCGGTGCAAGAAGGAGATCGTGATGACGGCTCCGGTGACCGAACAGAGTCCGGCAAGGTATATATATTAATTAAGCCTGTGCTGACTAGCTAATTGATGCATTCATTGTTGTGGTATGTACAAATATTAACTCTCATCTTTCTTCTTTTTTCTAGCCCTCCGGATCAAGCACAACTTCGGTAAAGAAACGAGGCCCGAAGAAAAAGTTGCGCCGGGATGAAAGGTTCACGATCACAGCAATCGCGCGCGATGGCCAACCGATTGAACCCATCCAGACCAAGGAAGCATTTGCTGCTTGGTGCGGGGTTCTTGTTAGGGACAAGATGCCGATCAGCATCCACCAATGGTATAAGCCTAAGAAGGAAGACCCTAAGGTGTCTTATGTCAACGATATGCAGAAAGATGATCTTTGGACCACGTTGAAGGAAAATTTCACCCTACCGCCAGAGGAGGATCTGGAGAAGCCAGTTAACGAGCCATTGATCAAGTCTCATGCTCTTAAGAAGATGGCAGAACTATTCAGGAGGTGGAAGAATGAGCTGAAAACAATGTTTGTCGACAAAGAAGAGACACCAGAATTCACCGGCCGGTATAAGAAGATCAAAGATCACTGGGATGCATTTGTGGCCCACAAGACATCGGACAAGAGTAAGAAGATGTCAGCGACAAACAAGATAAATGCTGCGAAGAAGGAGCATCACCATCGCACGGGCTCAGGTGGCTACCTCAAAGCCCGACCATTGTGGGCCAAGGCTGAGAATGACCTGCTTGATAAAGGGGTCGAACCAGAGGCATTGCACTGGCCAGACCGTTGCCGGACTTGGTTCTTCGGGGTTGGCGGAAGCTTGGACCCTGTAACAGGGAAGTGCGTTTGGATGAACGGGCAAATGTGAATACCCATCACGAAGCTTTAGGAGTATATCGCCGCAGCACAACAAGGGACGTTCGTTCTTGACAGAGAGAACGACGAGCTCATAATGGCCCTCGGGAATCCTGAGCACCCTGGACGGACATGAGGCATGCTAGGCTCCATTCCGTCGAAGGCTGGGTTTCCAGATGCAGGTAGTTACAAATGCCAAGAGAGGAGGAAGAAAGTGGAGCAAACTGAACTGCATAAGGTGCACACAAGGGTGCAAGCGCTAGAGGAACGAGATGCAGTTCACAGCAAGCAACCTATCGAAGCTACCCCCGAAGCTACCCCGCCATCTCAGCAGATAAGCAGCGTGGCTTCCACCGAGCTTCTTCAGCTGGAGCCTATCTTAACGGATCCTGCTAGCTACCCCGTGGATGCTATCATGGAGTCTCAACATTGCCACCTTATGATGGAATGGCAGAACTTCAAAGTCAAGGAGGTTGTCGGCACTGTTGGACCTCCTGAATCCGGCACAACTTTTCACTACCATCCAATTCCAGAAGGACATGCTAGGCTAACAGTGGACAAAATAACAGAGGGATTTGAGGACCTCGAGCTTGACCACCCTACCGGTAAAGGGGAGACTCGACTGGGTTCTGCTCTGAAGACTCCATGCCTATGGCGGAAGGAGCTCATCAACCTTCCGAACTGGACGCCTCCACCTCCTCCTCCGGCGAGTCAGGGCACTCCGCCTCCTCCTCCGGTGAGTGATCAGGGCACTCTGCCTCCTTCTCCGGCGCATGGCGGCACTCCGCCTCCTTCTCCGCCTGCGCCGGTGGGCCCGAGCAGCCAGCCTCCTCCTTCTCCGCCTCGTCAGCAAGGGAGGAAGAGACTCGCCGCCGCTCCAGCTGCTCCGGCGCGTCGTACTTGTTCTCCTCCGCCTCGTAAGCAAGAAAAGAAGACAGCCGCAGCCGCCCTGTCTGCTCCAGCATCTAGCAGTACAGCCAGAGGCGGGAGGCAATTCAGATTTGGTCCATCTCTAAAGCCTCTAGAGAAGTTACCATATGAGTGGTTCGTGGAGGAAAACAAGAAGATCGTGGAAGCCGAAGTGAGGGACTTATTGGAAGTGGTGAAAGCAAAGAAACTTCCACCTCTGGAGGAGAAGATAGATCCGATGAAAGCAAAGTGCACACTCGATGCCCTAAAGAAACCACCATCGTCTCCGCCTAAAACCAACTATGAGCGCATTATTGGAAAGTCATTTATCGAAGCGGAGCGGTTGGGAAGTACTATCAATGATCGAAGGTTAGCGGAACGATCAGCTGGGAAAAAATTGCCCAGCTCGGCGAACATGCGAACCAATCGTGCCCCCGCTCAAGGTGTCTAGCGATATCGTCGCTAATGATCCGAGGATGGTGCCCGGTTATACCAATCTTGGAGATTTCCTGCCCGACGATGCACATTATGATATAATGGAGGTGGACAAGTACAAATACTAGTACGGGAAGTCTCTCGTCAGAGATGGAACTACTCTGATAACGATGATGCGAAGATTCCATGATTGGTACATGAAAACATGCAGCGAGTTTGGGGGGAGGATGCTTTGACGCTGAGAGTTAAAGAGGAGCACGACCTCGTTGGAATTGAACTGTTGTCTGTTCCATTTGAGGAGTTCTTCCAGTGGTTCAATCAAAAGGCCCTTGATAAATTAACGGTCACTTGCTACTGTCTGTAAGTACTACTTCTGTCATTAAGTCTCTATGTATATAGCTCAGCTCTTTCATTTTTTTGAAAGCTTAGGACAGTGAGGGAAGCCCCTCACTGACTTCAAATTAACTCAAAACAAACGTACATGTACAACTCTGTGGTGTTACATTAGGATGGGTATGTTAATCCCTCACCACTAGAGAGGAAATAGAGTAGAGGGTCAAGATACAATGCAAAGAAGCGCTTTGTTTTGGCAAGCTAGATAGAAGTGACAAAGCTGTCCATGAATGGCACCAGAGCCTCCCTGACCCTGTATCTCATCATATGAAAGTCGGTCTTGAACCTGAGGAGCCAGCCCTTGAATGTAGGTAGCACCCCCTTGAAGTGTCTGTTGTTGCGTTCCTTCCAAATGCTTCAGGCCGAAATGATAAAAATGTCCATAAACATAGGGTTCGCCCACCTGGCTCTCCCTTCATGCACAAGTTGGAGCCTGTTACCGCCGCTCCTCCAAACGATCCCCAGCTGCATCCAGCAAGCCCTACTGAACGGACAATGGAAGAAAAGATGCTCAACCGTTTCTTCTAGTGGGTCATCACAGAGGAGGCAGGCGTACACGTCATCACGCAGCTTCATGCCTCTCCTTTTTAGCATGTTTCTGGTATTCAGTCTGTCCGCTAGAAGGAGCCATGCAAAAACCCTCCATTTTTTGTGCATTTTGAATTCCAGATCCATTTGAAAGCCTCGTCTGCCACCACCTCACGAAAGCAATGATCGTAGTACCGTTTGGGACTGAATCTCGTACCCCCCCCCCCCACCCCTAGGTGCATCTCCAGACGTCCCGGGCTTCAGCGAGCTCTGTGGAGGCCAAACTGCATTGAAGATCATGTAACTCTTCCCTGGCTTGCGTCGAGAGTGGCAGCTGAAAATTTCTCCCAAGCGTAGGTGCTGTCAGCAGCGCTTGCACCGAGACATCTTCGTCGGTCGCAAAGGAGAACAGCCTGGGGTGGCTATCACCGAAGACACTGTTGTGCCACAGATCCTTCCAAAAGAGCACTGTGCTCCCGTCCTGAACCTGAACCAACGTAACTCCTCTGTATGCTCGAGCGAGCTGCATGATATCGCGCCACCAGAACAACCCGCACTGATCAGCTGCATGGGGCACCAAACCCTCATAGTATTTGGACCAAATTAGGTTAACTCACGGCACATCACATCGATTATAAAACTTGTGTAGTTGCTTGAGCAGTAGGCCTTGGTTCTGAATTTGAAGATTAATTATCCCCAACCCACCCTTTTCTTTGGGGCAACAGACAAGGGTCCAAGCCGCCAAAGATATAGCTTTGTGGCCATCATCTGTTTCCTTCGCCCATAGACAATATCTCCTTAGTTTGTCTGCATGTATATATAATTATCCTCACTATATTATGCAGATTGAAGATCGTCGAATGCAGAAAAGTAGAAATCTATGATATTGGGTTCATTAACACAAATCTCATAGATGAATATACGGTTAAATTTGATGCCGAAGAAATCGAGGCCAACATGCTCAAATTGTTTCTTAAAATTAAAACAAAGATAAAATACTCTTTCCTTACAACTTCAAGTGAGTGTTACTGTCTTGTGCATATTCGGTTTCCCTTATTACTCGAGGTTATAGTAATGTAATTGATGAGTTATGCATGCGTGCGCAGCTTCCACTATATTCTCCTAGAGATTAAGCTTGAGCAGGGACTAGTAACCGTCTTAGACTCGAGGCAAAAATCTCCCAAGACCTATGCGGAAATGACTAAAATGCTCGATAAGTAAGTTCAATCGATCATTATCGCACCATATCGGCAACTTTTTGTTCATTTCCTGATATCAAGTAATTGTTTTCTTTGTCTCGCAGGGTTTGGAAAGTATTCACCGCGCAAGCTCCGGGATTGCCGGGGGAGCTGCGATGGACATACCCGAAAGTAAGTGGTACTAGCTAGCTAGTTCCACGCATCTCGATCCCGTTGATTCTAGCTACTTTCATCAATGCCATTTATAATGCTTCATTATCAGTTTGATTGACCTCTATTTCTCATAAAGTGCTTGTGGCAGGAACAAGGGAATGATTACTGTGGATACTATGTTTGCGAGTTCATCTACAACGCGACTTGCAAAAAAACCCGGGGCTACTCTAAAAGACAATTTGATGAGCATAAGCAATAATATTCACAATTTCATTATATTACCATCATTTGTGTTAAGTTTCATTCATATATATATATATATATGTATTGACCCCCTTCTTCAAATTAGATGTGGCAGATGCGGGATGAACTCCTACCACAAGATCGCATCAAAGCAATTCAAGAGGAATTGGCGGGATTCTTTCTTGACCACGTCATCAATAAAGCTGCAGAATACCATCTGGAAGCTGACTTCATATATAATTAGGGGATTGTATTGTAAGAGATCTTAATATTGTATATATGTAGCTAGTAGCGCCAGATAGATATACGAAAACTTGTTGTTTGACCAATCTCTCGGAGGAGGAGAGGTCGATATCACTTCTCTCTATATGAATATGTTCATGACGAACATCTGTACTTAATGGTTTCCTTCATTTGCTTACTAGCTAGCGTGTCGAGGGCCTCTCTATACGTATAGTACGTAGCGTCGACCAAGAACGGAGATAAGATAGGACACTTCTCTCTATTAATTAATTAGCTACCTAACACAATATATGAAACCCCCCAAAATTAACCATTCAAAACCCCCAAACCCCCCTCCTTTCAGAAAAAAACAAAAACCCTAGCCCCTAAAATGCTGACGCGTGGTAGCTTATTGGTCCCGGTTGGTACTACCAACCGGGACAAAAGCCCCCCCCCCCCTGCCAGGGCAAGCCGCAGCGGCCAGGCACTAGTAGAAAACAGGGCTTTGGTCCAGGCCGGGTCAGCCCATTAGTCCCAGTTCAGTCCAGAACTGGGACCAATGGGGGCATTGGTCCTGGTTCGTGAGCCCAGGGGGCCGGCCGGGCCACGTGGGCCATTGGTCCCGGTTCATCTGGACCTTTCGGTCCCGGTTGGTGGGATGAACCGGGACCAATGGGCCTCGCTCCTGGCCCACCACCATTGGTCCCGGTTGGTGGCTTGAACCGGGACCAAAGGCTCCCCTTTAGTCCCGGTTCATGTCACCAACCGGGACCAATGAGGTGCCTATATATACCCCTCGCTCGCGAGCAGAGCACCCCAGTGCTCTGTTTTTCTCTGGCCGAGGGGAAGAGGGCTTGGTGGTGCTCTAGCTCACCTCCTATGCACACAAGGTGTTCAATGGAATGCCCGAGCCACACTACTTAAGCTTTCTCCTCTCCAAGCTCGACCTCCAAGCTCCATTTTCCATAATATTTGTCTAGGTTTAGCGGTCCGTCACGCCCCGTCCCCGTCTTCACCGCCGTCGATTACCCGCGCCGAGCTCATCGCCGGCACCACCGTGGTGAGCCTCTTGTTCTTATCTTCTTTATGAAAGGAAAAATATTCTTACTTTTATGTTTACATAGATACTTGTATTATTTTCTTACTTTTATTATTGCATCTTATATAGTGCGATGGTTTTGGTATCCACCCCCGTCGGCCCTCGTCCTGTCTGTGATTCAGATGTGGTATATATATTATCTTTATAACTATTGGTTCATTTATTGTTTATGAAAATTATGCCGACCAACGTGACATAGATTTTATTTATGTAGGATGTATGTGAATCGGAGATGCCAACCGACCCTATTGTCGAGAGGTTAAATTTAGTTGAAGAAGAAAACAATTTGTTGAAGGAAAAAATAAAAAAAATTGAGGAGGAGAAGATGATATTGGAGTTGCATGTTGCGGATGTCGTCGATGATCACAAGATCAAGATGGATGCAATGCGCTTGAAGATTAGAAAGATTAGAAAATATGCCATTCATACCGAGGCTTGGTATCATTATGTCGTTGGATCAATTGTTACCTTGGTTGCGATTATGATCGCATTTGTTTTTGCATTGAAATGTTTTACATAGTTTCAATGTATGGTTTAATTAATTAGATGCTCTCGAGAGCTATATGTTGTTAGATGAGAACTATGTATGCACTTTGGTTTTAATGTGATGATGAACTTCTATTAATTTGGACACTTAATTATATATAATGCACGCAGATGAACCAGCAATGGGCGTACGGTGACAGACACACCTGCGAGTACATTAAGGGCATGCATGAGTTTCTCGATGTGGCTGAGGCAAACAAGCAGAATGGTTTTATGTGTTGTCCATGCACTGAATGTGGGAATACGAGGTCTTACTATAACCGGAAAATCCTTCACCCCCACCTACTTTACAAGGGTTTCATGCCACACTATAATGTTTGGACGAGGCACGGAGAAATAGGGGTTATGATGGAAGACGGCGAAGAAGAAGAGTACGATGACAACTATGTGCCCCCTGAATACGGTGATGCTGCAACGGGGGGAGCTGGTGAAGATCAAGAGGAACCAGACGATGTGCCCAATGATGCTGCAATGGGTGAAGCTGCTGAAGATCAAGAGGAACCAGACGATGTGCCCGATGATGAGATCTCCACCGGGTCATTGTCGATGCAAGGACGCAATGCGAAAGTTAAAAGGAGAAGCTGAAGTTTGATCGCATGTTAGAAGATCACAAAAAAGGGTTATACCCCAATTGCGAAGATGGCAACACAAAGCTTGGTACCGTACTGGGATTGTTGCAGTGGAAGGCAGAGAATGATGTTGCTGACAAAGGATTTGAGAAGCTACTGAAAATATTGAAGAAGAAGCTTCCAAGGGATAACGAATTGCCCGACAGTACATACGCAGCAAAGAAGGTCGTATGCCCTCTAGGATTGGAGGTGGAGACTATACATGCATGCCCAAATGACTGCATCCTCTACCGTGGTGCATACAAGGATCTGAACACATGCCCGGTATGCGGTGCATTGCGATATAAGATCAGACAAGATGACCCTGGTGATGTTGACGGCGAGCCCCCCAGGAAGAGGGTTCCTGCAAAGGTGATGTGGTATGCTCCTATAATACCACGGTTGAAACGTCTGTTCAGAAACGAAGAGCATGCCAAGTTGATGCGATGGCACAGTGAGAACCGAAAGAAAGATGGGAAGTTGAGAGCACCCACTGACGGGTCGTAGTGGAGGAAAATCGAGAGAAAGTACTGGGATGAGTTTGCAAAGGACCCAAGGAATGTATGGTTTGCTTTAAGCGCGGATGGCATTAATCCTTTCGGGGAGCAGAGCAGCAATCACAGCACCTGGCCCGTGACTCTATGTATGTATAACCTTCCTCCTTGGATGTCCATGAAGCGGAAGTTCATTATGATGCCAGTTCTCATCCAAGGCCCTAAGCAACCCGGCAACGACATTGATGTGTACCTAAGGCCATTAGTCGAAGAACTTTTACAGCTATGGAATGGAAACGGTGTACGTACGTGGGATGAGCACAGACATGAGGAATTTAACCTTAAGGCGTTGCTGTTCGTGTCCATCAATGATTGGCCCGCTCTCAGTAACCTTTCAGGACAGACAAACAAAGGATACCACGCATGCACGCACTGTTTAGATGACACTGAAAGTATATACCTGGACAAATGCAGGAAGAATGTGTACATGGGCCATCGTCGATTTCTTCTGACCAACCATCAATGTCGAAAGAAAGGCAAGCATTTCAAAGGAGAGGCAGATCACCGGAAGAAGCCCGCCATGCGTACCGGTGATCACGTACTTGCTATGGTCAATGATTTACACTACGTAATCTTTCGAAAGGGTCCCGGTGGACTAGCTGTTCCGAATGACGCTGAGGGACACGCACCCATGTGGAAGAAGAAATCTATATTTTGGGACCTACCCTACTGGAAAGACCTAGAGGTCCGCTCTTCAATCGACGTGATGCACGTGATGAAGAACCTTTGCGTGAACTTGCTAGGCCTCTTGGGCTTGTATGGGAAGACAAAAGATACACCTGAGGCATGGGAGGACCTGCAACGTTTGCACGAAAAAGATGGCATGCCTTCGAAGCAGTATAAAGGTCCTGCCAGCTACGCTCTTACGAAAGAAGAGAAAGAAATCTTCTTTGAATGCCTGCTCAGTATGAAGGCCACGACTGGCTTCTCGTCGAATATAAAGGGAATAATAAATATGCCAGAGAAAAAGTTTCAGAACCTAAAGTCTCATGACTGCCATGTGATTATGACCCAACTGCTTCCGGTTGCATTGAGGGGGCTTCTACCGGAAAACGTCCGATTAGCCATTGTGAAGCTATGTGCATTCCTCAATGCAATCTCTCAGAAGGTGATCGATCCAGAAATCGTACCAAGGCTAAGGAGTGATGTGGCGCAATGTCTTGTCAGTTTCGAGCTGGTGTTCCCACCATCCTTCTGCAATATCATGATGCACGTCCTAGTTCATCTAGTCGACAATATTGTCATCCCGAGGCCCGTATTTCTACACAATATGTTCCCCTTTGAGAGGTTCATGGGAGTCCTAAAGAAATAAGTCCGTAACCGCGCTAGGCCAGAAGGAAGCATCTCCATGGGCCATCAAACAGAGGATGTTATCGGGTTTTGTGTTGACTTCATTCCTGGCCTTAAGAAGATAGGTCTCCCTAAATCGCGGTATGAGGGGAGACTGACTGGAAAAGGCACTCCTGGAATAGACTCAATAATATGCAGGGACGGATATTCTTGGTCTCAAGCACACTACACAGTTCTACAGAACTCTACCTTGGTGACCCCGTATGTCGATGAACACAAGAACAGTCGGCGCTCCAAACACCCGGAGCAGTGCGACGACTGGATTACATGTGAACACATCAGGACTTTCAGCAGTTGGTTGGAAACACGTCTCAGAGGTGACAACACTGTTGTGCTGAGTTGTACTTGTTGTCTAGGGGACCATCTTTGACTATATTGACTTACAAAGGATACGAGATAAATGGGAATACATTTTACACGATCGCCCAAGATCAAAAGAGCACCAACCAAAACAGCGGTGTCCGCTTTGATGCAGCAACCGAGAGCGGAAAGGACACATATTATGGTTACATAGTGAACATATGGGAACTTGACTACGGACCTGATTTTAAGGTCCCTTTGTTTAAGTGCAAATGGGTCAATCTGTCAGGCAGCGGGGTATAGGTAGACCCATAGTACGGAATGACAACAGTGGATCTGAAAAATCTTGGGTACACTAACGAACCGTTCGTCCTAGCCAATGATGTGGCACAGCTTATCTTTGTGAAGGACATGTCTACCAAACCAAGAAAAAGAAAAGATAAGGAAGCGAATACATCATACGATGAGCCAAAGCACCACATAGTTCTTTCAGGAAAAAGGGACATCCTGGGAGTGGACGGTAAGACAGACATGTCTGAAGATTATGAAAAGTTTCATGAAATTCCTCCCTTCAATGTCAAGGCTGACCCAAGCATCCTGATAAACAATGAAGATTATCCATGGTTACGGCGCAATAAGCAAATGACACAAGCGAAGAAAAAGTGAAGACTTTCTCCCGCAACTATTATGATGATACCATGCCAACTTTGTAACACACGAACATGCTACCATTGTCCGTTTTGTACATGCACATGCTATGTGGGTGAAATTATGATACCATGCCAACTTTCAACTTTTTCAGAGTTCCTTTGAAATGCTTTAATGTCTTATGGTTCGGTGTCGGGGGTGTCTGATCCCTCGCACACCTATGGGGATCGGCAGACCGAGCCCCTTTCGGTTCGGCAGGGGGCGGTGGATGCACAAAGAGCAGATCGAGGCGAAACACACGAGCGAGACGATCGATTGACCCAGGTTCAGGCCGCACGGATGCGTAAAACCCTACTCCTGCTTTGGTGGTTGTATTGAGTTTTGGCTCGGGAGCTGCGAGTGCTACAGTACACTCAAGCAGCTGGCGAGACCGAGCGTGAGAATGGCTGTCCTCTCCCCCCCCCCCCACTGTTGCGCATGGGCCTCCTTTTATATGTCTAAAGGGTTACCGACAGGTGGCAATAGTGGTGGGGGCAAAAATGTAAAAGAGGTGGTAGTTGGATCCACCGCCTACAACAGACGTATCATACCTAACCCTGACGGCAGGGGACAAGGGCATTAAATGCCCGTCTGTGTCGCCTGGACGGGGCGGAAAGGGACCGTCAGGGACGCCACTGTTTGCCACGATGACTCCTTGTCAGCGTCTTCTTGCCACCGCATGCCCCCGGCTGCACAGCCTCCCGCCACGTACGCCAGGAATTGTCCCAGGGCGACACGTTGGTGGGTGAGCCGGAGCGCGGGCTGCGGGGTAGTAGCTTGCCGCGGCAAGCGCCTTGCCGCGGATGTGGTCTTGTCGCGCCCGGGAGCTTATCGCTCACCGGGCCTTGTCGGGGCGCGTAGTGCGCCGCAGCGAGCTTCTTGAGATGCTTTGGTTGGTCTTCCCGGCAAGCTCCTCTTGCCGGGGTCTCGTCTCCTTCCCGGCAAGCTCCTCTTGCCGGGGCCTTGTTTCCTTCCCGGCAAGCTCCTCTTGCCGGGGCCTTGTTTTGCTCTTGGATACTTTGTTCTTGAATGGCCCCCAAGGGGACCACGGAGGGTCTTGGCGGACGCTCGGCAAGCCTTGCCGCGGGTCGCTGCGACTACCCGTGCACAAGTTTGGGATACTAAGGTCTCCCTACTTTAGTACACCGACAGGAGCCCCCGGGCCTGGGCCATACACGGTGCCGAGCGCTGTTGGGCCAGGCCCAAAACAGTGCACGGGCACGCGCAGCCTAGGCCACACCGTAACTCACTCCGCACCCACCGCGCCCTCCCCAAACGGCACGCGTCGAGCGCGGCGCCGTGCGTGACGTGGGTGGCGTGCGTGGAGCCGCGCCCCACGCGCATGCGTCACGTTGCGTTAAAAGAGGACTGTTGGCGCCCCCCCCCTCCCGTAAACGGAGGGAGGCGTGGAGGCGTGGTGGGCGGAATCGTGGGGAGTTGTTTATTCGTGGCGGCGAAACGTCCGCCCCCCCCCCCCTTCTCCTCCCTCTTTATAAGCAGAGGGAATAGGGGTACGGTGCTATCTGCCCGTTGCTGCTTCCAATCTCAAAACCTCCGCCGCTCCCCGTCTTCTCAGAGCAACAAGAGAGCAGCGCCCTGCTCCCCCATTACCACCCGCACCACCACCACCGTCGGCCTCCTCCACCACCTTCGCCATGGCTCCGAAGGGCGACAAGGGAAAAGCGGTGAAGTCGACCAAGGCGCAGCGGCTCGCGAAGATGCGGAGGGAGCGAGCCATCTTCCCCTCCAAGCTCGGCACGAAGGCGTTGCGGGCGCGGTATTACCTGTTCTGGTCGGCGGAGACGCGAGCTCACCCACGGACCAGGGTGCTCCCGGCGGAGGCCCACACGAAGGCTCCGGACGGGTACCCTTTCTTTGATGTGTTCTTCTACTGCGGGCTCTGCCCGCCCTTTTCCGAGTTCTTCTGTGATATTATGAACACATATGGCTTCTACCTCCTTGACTTCACCCCCAACGCCGTCCTCACCATGGCAGTTTTCGCACATCTTTGCGAAAACTTTGTCGGAGTCCACCCTAGTGTAGCTCTCTTTCGCCATTTCTTTATCCCTCGAGTAGAGAGAGGAGAGACTCTGTCCGGCGGAATCGCCTGGGTCTCAAGAGCCGGCAAGAAGGAATCCTACCTAGAGGGGGAGTTTCACGGCAAGTGGGAGGAGTGGAGGGCAGATTGGTGCTGGATTATCGAGGAGAGCCCGCAGCCATTCACCGTCCGGCGCCAAGCAGCAGCAGTGCGCGGCAATGATTGGAGCGACTTGGCCCCGGAAGACAGCAAGCTGACGATTGCCGTCACCAGGATCCAGCGCCTTAGGCTTGCCGGATCACCGTAGGTGCTGTTGGCGCAGACTTTCTTCGCCGCCGCATTGCCCCTCTGCAGGAACGAGGAAGGCCTGCTTGGGAGTTCAAGAACGCGACGGATATTATGAGGCTGCGCCCAGGCCTCAACTATAATTTCATTGTCCTCGAGCACACTAGCATGCTGCAGGAGCTCTTCAAATACGATTCGGATCGCCCCAAAGTCTTCAGGCTGCCGCAGGGCGTCGTCCCTTTGTGTAACAACTCTGCGCTCGACCGCATCCGGGCGATGATGCCGTTGTGCGATTCGCACGGAATCGAGCCAACTTGGCAAGAGCCCGAAGCCGAGGTCGTGCAGCAGTTCTTCGACGACCTGGTGGAAGTGCCGATCCACGCCGATGAGAAGGACGGCCTCATCCGCGACACCACCGAGGCGGAGCTGGCGTACATAGCCACCATGCTGGAAGAGGCAGCGGCAGCCGCCGCGGCAGGTGAATTTGGGTTTACTCTGGAGGAAGCGGCGGCAGAAGAGGAGAAAACCCATGCCGAGCGAGAAGAGTTCCTCGGCAAGAAAGAGCTCGCCCGGCAAGAGGAACTTGCCGGCAAGGAAGATCTTGCCGGGGGCAGCGCCGAGCCGAGCGAGCCTGCTGGGGATGCGAGCGACTCGCTGGAGATCGACTCTTCCTCGACTTCGTCTTCCGACAGCCTGCCACCGGCCGCGCCTCCATCTCCGCCAAGAAGGCGTCTCCGCAAGGTCGGGGATATAGCGAGGCGGCAGGCGGGCTAGCAGTCGCCGCGCCGCACGACGCGCTCCACCGCGGCAAGCACTGTTGCCGCGGGAGCGCCCCATGCCGCTGCTTCGACAGGAGCGGGGTCTTCCCGGGCTGCCGCTTCTGCTCCCGCCAAGCGACCAAGGGAGCCTACCCCTCCACCTTCCCGCGCCAGCTGCGGGCCGGATTTCGACTTCTCCGCGTTTAGCTCCGATGAGGAAGAAGAGGAGGAGTAAGTTCTTCTCATTGTGCTCGTAATTCTTTGATTTCCGCTGTTTTTGTCTTGCCTTGTTTCTCACTTGCCTTCCTCTGCATCTCTTCCTTTTCAGGACTCTGGCGCAGAGAGCGGCGAAGAG
The DNA here is from genome assembly GCA_034509565.1 of Triticum monococcum. Taxonomy (NCBI): domain Eukaryota; kingdom Viridiplantae; phylum Streptophyta; class Magnoliopsida; order Poales; family Poaceae; genus Triticum; species Triticum monococcum. The sequence continues at coordinate 563,568,591 of CM067841.1, read as the reverse complement.
GGCCAGGGTGCCGGTGATCGTCATCGAGGACGAACCCACTGCATCAACAGGGGACGTGCCCGAGACGAACTTATCGGACCCGGCGGCTGATCTTCAGAGCAGCCCCCAGCGTAAGTGTTTTGTTTTACTTCCCGCTGTTGGGCGCGTGCAAAGATCGTTGCTATGCTGATACTTGTTTGTTGGCTTGCGTAGGAGCAGAGCAGTCTCACCAGGGGAGCCCGAAGACCGCTCCTGAAGCGCCCAGGGAGAGTCCTCCGGCGGGGGAGAGGTCTTCGGCAAGGGAGAGCTCTCCGGCGAGGGAGGAGGCTCCGACAGGGGAGGAGCCCCCAGCGAGGGAGGAGGCTCCGGCAAGGGAAGAGAACCCTACCCGGCAAGGATCTCCGGCAAGGGACCGCGCCAGCGATCCCCCGGCGACGGAAACCACAGCGGCAGGCCCTGGCACAGGTACCTTCCTTGCTTCCAAAACTCCCCTTGCTTTTTTGGCTTCTTGATCTTCCTCTTGGATTTTGCTCGAATTTTGCTTGAATCTTCTCCCCTCATCCGGCCATCAGGTCCATCTGCTGCGGAGCCGATGGAGACGGAGGTCGCCGCCGAGGAAGCAGCCGGCGCCGGCGAGGAGGCTGCCAGGGCCGCCGCCACGGAGATGGGCGGGGAGTCTGGCGGTCGTACTGACGACCCGGAGGCCACAAGAGCGCCAGGCGCTGCTCCGACCACTAACTCCTCCGCCGCTGCCGCCGCGGCAGGCTCCGAAGATCCCCAGCCTGGCATCTACCTGAAGGCCGGCGAGAACATCTTCATCAGCCTCCCCTGGGCGTCAAGCTCCAGGGCGCCGATCGAGGGGGAGACGCTGGACGGAGAGGTGCTTGCCTCTGCCGGGCTGAAGCTGGTTGACGCGCCAAGCAGCAGCACTGGCGATCCTGAAGAGGAGCGCCTGCTGCGGAAGCTAGTGGCGCTCTACCGCACCCGGCAGGCCAAGCTGGAGTCCCGCGAAGCGCTCGTGGCAAAGGTTGGCGCCGACATCGAGAAGCGCACAGAAGAGCTCCGAAGCGCCAACCAAGAAGCTCTCCGCTCCCTGGCAAGGGAGCGGGAGGAACTTGCCGAGGCGCAGCAAGCCTTCCATCTCGAGAAGGCGGACGTCGAGGAGCGCCAACGCCTTGACGCGGAGAAGTTGTCTTTGCAGGAGGGTGACTTGGCGCAGCGGAAGGTCAACCTCGACAGCCACGAGGAGGAACTTGCCGCGCGCGAGCGGGCAGTTGGCGAAGCCGTCAAGCAGGCCGAAGATGCCGCCGCAGCTGCCGAGCCCGCCAAGGCTGAGCTGGAGCTGAAGGTGACACAGCTGGAGGCGGAGCTCAAGGCGAGCGGCGACGAGCTTGCCGCGCTCAAGCTCGAGCATGAGAGGGACGCCGACAGCTATTCGGAGCTGCAGGCCCTTTTCGCCGAGAAGGGCAAGGAACTGGACGCCGCCAAGAACTCCAACGCCGATCTCGAAGTGAAGCTGGCGGCCCTGACCAAATCTCTGGACGGCGCCAAGGAGCGGGAGGCGGCCCTGAAGGAGGTCAAGGCCGGCAAGGTGCTGCTGGTGAAGGCTGCCGCCGCCCGGAAGACTTTGTCAGAGGATATGGAGCACTGGATGGAGGGCCTGGTGGGCGTCGCCGCGGATGTCGACAAGGAGCTGGCGCAGTTGGGGATGGTGGATCTCGCGTACTCCTCCGACGAGAACCTCCAACCCAGCGCCAAGCTTACTCTATTCTTCAAAGGCGTGGCGACGGCGCTCCAGCGAATCCGGGAGTAGTTCCCAAAGCAGCTTGCCGACAAGTCGCGCAAGATCTGCACGGGAGCTCTCCAGAAGGTGCTGATGAAGGTGGCCTTTCGCAACCCAGGCCTCCGCCTCAACAACGTCCTCCGAAGCCTGCCGCCAGATGCTGATCTAGAGGAGCTCAAGGCCCTTGTCGCACCTATCGTGGACAAGGTGAGCGGAATCTGGAGGGTCGAAGGCGACCGTGTAGACTAGGCCATTTATCTTCTTCTTTCCTTGTCGCTGTCAATCATGTTATGAAAAACAGTCTGTTAGAGCTGCGACAAGTTATTCTGTAATATACTTCTATCTTGGGTAGTAATTGCCATGTTATTTCCTCTACTTGCTTCCTCCCCTTGTATGTTTTTACCCTACGCTTTTAGGGAACTTGCCGGTGCGGGCACCTTTGCCGCGAGCGCTGAGTGCGGAACATCAGCAGCGGAACTTCAGCAGCCTGCTGGCGGTGCTACAACCGACAGGAAACCTCGTCGCGGAGCTAGTCGCAGCTTACTTAAGTCGTTGAGCGGACTCGAAACGACAGTAAAGCAACTAGCTACGAGTTGGTCCCCTGTCGGCGGTGCCGCAGCCGACAAGAAACCTTGTCGCAGAGCTAGCCGCAACTCACTTAAGTTGTTGAGCGGACTCGAAACAACAGTAAGGGTGCGACTAGGTACGAGTTGGTTCCTCCGCGCACAGGTTTTCCATACAAGGGACGATCGCAAGAGGGAAGATAACTCTATGAATTTAATTGCTATGTTATTTCCTTTACTTGACTCCTTCCTTTGTATGTTTTTACCCTGCGCATATAGGGAACTTGCCGGCGCGGGCACGCTTGCCACGAGTGCTGAGTGCGGAACGTCAGCGATCTGCGGGCGGTGCTGCGGCCGACAAGAAATCTTGTCGCGGAGCTAGCTGCAGCTCACTTAAGTTGTTGAGCGGACTCGAAACAACAGTAAGGGCGCAACTAGCTACGAGTCGGCCCCTCTGCACCCAAGTTTCCCATACAAAGCACGGGCGTTCAAGGAAAATAACTCAAAAATCTAAAGGAAATCTGATTGCTCAAACTCTGGCACTTATCTTTCTCTGTTGTTTGCTTTCCAGGGGTATGTGCTGAGCACATAATATTTATGCACGGGGTCTGCGCCCGGCTTTGTACAAAGGATTACATGCAACAGCGGCAAGACTTTGTACAAATGGGTGGTTGCCGGACAGGGTCCGACAACCGCGCCTCACGGGCAAAGCTTGCGAAGATGCGCAATATTCCAAGAGTTGCTCACCGGTACGCCATCTTCGGTCCCAAGGCGGACAGCGCCAAGCCTAGTGACTCGCTTCACCTGGCAAGGGCCTTCCCACTTCGGCGTCAACTTGTCGGAAATCTTGGCGGACTGATCACGCTGAAGAAACAAGGTCGCCTTCCTCGAAACTTCTGGCGTTAACCGTGCGGCTATGATAGCGGCGCAAAGCTTGCTGGTAGCGAGCGGCTCGCACAGCAGCCTGAAGACGGTCTTCCTCAAGGAGCAGCGCGTCATCTTGCCGCAGCTGCTCTTGCTCAAGCTCATCATAAGCAAGCACTCGAGGTGACCCGTATACGAGTTCCGTGGGGATAACTGCTTCTGCTCCGCAAACTAGAGCAAAAGGTGTCTGGCCGGCGGCTCGATTTGGCGTCATTCTGATCGACCAAAGAACCACTGGCAGCTCCGCGCCAAAGCCTCTGCCGGAGAGACGGGCGGTGGCGGCAAACGGTGCGGGGAATGAGATATGCTCGGACTTCTAACCGCGTTAGAAGGAGCAACATCTCGTCCGAGCGACCGCGCCACGCTCGCGCCAGCATGTTGGCGCCCATGCTGATCCTGAGCACTCCGGGATCCGCCAGCTTGATCTTGGCCCAACAGGCGTATGGTACCGTGGGCACCATGACGCTGCTGGTTCCGCGCCTCCTGGGACGGGCGCGGTGCGTGTACGGACGCCGAGGTCTTGGAGTGCGCGCGGTCGCTGTGGGAGGCGACCGTGCCGCCGACGTGTGGCGCAGCCTGGTCCTTGGACCTGGCAGCGCCACGAGTCTCCCCGTCGGCGCCCGCTCTTCCGCCGGCGCCTGCTCCACCAGTCGTCCGCTCCGGCGATGGCGGGCTCGGCGCAGACGGAGCGGCTACCTCCGAAGCCTTCTTCTTCGGCGGCAGGTTGATGAGGACGATGAAGATTTGGCTCGCGCGAATGCCGGATCAGGTTCGCACAACCTCGACGCATCCCCTACCTGGCGCGCCAAAGATGTCAGGGGTGTCTGATCCCTTGCACACCTATGGGGATCGGCGGACCGAGCCCCTTTCGGTTCGGCAGGGGGCGGTGGATGCACAAAGAGCAGATCGAGGCGAAACACACGAGCGAGACGATCGATTTACCCAGGTTCGGGCCGCACGGATGCGTAAAACCCTACTCCTGCTTTGGTGGTTCTATTGAGTTTTGGCTCGGGAGCGGCGAGTGCTACAGTACACTCAAGCAGCTGGCGAGACCGAGCGTGAGAATGGCTGTCCTCTCCACCCCCCCCACTGTCGCGCATGGGCCTCCTTTTATATGTCTAAGGGGTTACCGACAGGTGGCAACAGAGGTGGGGGAAAAATATAAAAGAGGTGGTTGTTGGATCCATCGCCTACAACAGACGTATCATACCTAACCCTGACGGCAGGGGACAATGGCATTAAATGCCCGTCTATGTCGCCTGGACGGGGCAGAAAGGGACCGTTAGGGGCGCCACCGTTTGCCACGATGGCTCCTTGTCAGCGTCTTCTTGCCACCGCATGCCCCCGGCTACACAGCCTCCCGCCACGTACGCCAGGAATGGTCCCAGGGCGACACGTTGGTGGGTGAGCCGGAGCGCGGGCTGCGGGGTAGTAGCTTGCCGCGGCAAGCGCCTTGCCACGGATGTGGTCTTGTCGCGCCCGGGAGCTTGTCGCTCACCGGGCCTTGTCGGGGCGCGCAGTGCGCCGCAGCGAACTTCTTGAGATGCTTTGGTTGGTCTTCCCGGCAAGCTCCTCTTGTCGGGGTCTCGTCTCCTTCCCGGCAAGCTCCTCTTGCCGGGGCCTTGTTTCCTTCCCGACAAGCTCCTCTTGCCGGGGCCTTGTTTTGCTCTTGCATACTTTGTTCTTGAATGGCCCCCAAGGGGACCACGGAGGGTCTTGGCGGACGCTCGGCAATCCTTGCCGCGGGTCGCTGCGACTGCCCGTGCACAAGATCGGGATACTAAGGTACCCCTACTTTAGTACACCGACATTCGGCCCTCGTAATACCATGACCATTAGTCCCTGGCCCATGCCAACTTTCAACTTTCAACTTTCTAAAACTAATCGCACTAACAGAAAGTTTATAATTTTGCTCCTCGCCCCTGGCCCATGACCATTAGTCCCGGTTTGTGCCACAAACCGGGAGTAAAGGGTTGGTCCTTGTTGCGGGCAGAGTTTAGTCCCACCTCGCCAACCGAAGGGGGCTCACACCGGTTTATAAGCCCTTCCCTCTTTGCCTTGTTGAGCTCCTCTCAAAGTGAAAATAGATGCCCTAATAGAGAAAAGTTTAACCTAAATTCATAGTGAATTTCTCAGAAATTCATAGAAATTTACTATGAATTTAGGTTGAATTTTCTCTATAAGTGCATCTATTCTCATTTTTAGTAAGTTAATCACAAACTTGTGATTCACACAAATTTCAAAGAATTCAAATTTTAACTATTCAAATTTGAAAACTAATGGCACTAACAGAAAGTTTATATTTTTTCTAAAACTAATGGCACTAACCGAAAGTTTATAATTTTGCTAACCTAAAAGCAAACAGAATTAAAAATTAAAGCAAAAAAACAAAAGAAAATAAATAATGCAAAAAACAAATCAAAAAAACAGGAAAAACTATTTTTATAGTAAAGTTAATCACAAAATAAAATAAATAAAGCAACAAAGAAAACAAAAAACCTAAAAAAGTGTTTTCAAATTTGAAAACTAATGGCACTAACAGAAAATTTATAATTTTTCTAAAACTAAAACCAAAAAGAAAAAAAATAAAGCAAAAACAAAAGAAAATAAATAATGCAGAAAACAAAACAAAAAAACTGGAAAAAAATAGCAACAATAAGTATTCTGTTGTAAGTAGAAACAAAATAAAATAAATAAAGCAACAAAGAAAACAAAAAAAACAAAAAAAAGTGTTTTCAAATTTGAGAACTAATGGCATTAACAAAAAGTTTATAATTTTTCTAAAACTAAAAGCATAAAGAATTAAAAACTGAAGCAAAAAATAAAAGAAAATAAATAAAGCAACAAAAACAAAAAAACAAATGCCACCTACTGGGCCCCCACGGCCTGAATACGACTAGAAACCCATCCAAGGGCCAGGATTCAGGCCCGTAGGAGGCCCAGTAGGCCCACAGGCATAGCAGTGACAATTAGACCCGTAAGCCTGCAATGGAGAGGAGCTCGAGAGGGCTGTGGCAGTGGGGCTTATAAACCACTGCGCACCCCTCTCAACTAGCGAGGTGGGACTAAACTTTCGACGCAGCGGCCGCACAAGGCCTTTGGTCTCGGTTGGTGGCACCAACCGGGACTAAAGGGGGGCATTGGTCACGGTTCGTGGCACAAACCGTGACCAATGCCCCCCTTTAGTCCCGGTTGGTGCCACCAACCGAGACTAAAGGCCGCCGCTTCCCGCCCTTTGGGCTGCTGAAAAGAGGCCTTTGGTCTCGGTTGGTGGCACCAACCAGGACTAAAGGGGGGCATTGGTCATAGTTTGTGCCACGAACCGTGAACAATGCTCCATCTATATAAACCACACTTGTGAAAATTTTGGTTCAGTTTCTTCGATCTTGCCCCGACGACGCCGCCAGGCTGCCCGTGCTCGCCGTCGCCGCCCCGAGGATCTCGTCGCCGTCGCCGCCCGCACCTCGTCGCCGCCACCGCCGGCTCCTCGAGCCCGCGCCGACCCCGTTCCCTTGCCGCCCTCGAGCCCGCGCCGCCCCCGAGCCCGCGCCGCCCCGGAGCTCGCCGTCGTCCCCGAGCTCACGCCGCCCCTCGAGCTCGCCGTCGTCCCCCAGCCCGCGCCGCCCCCGATCTCGCCGTCATCCCCGAGCCCGTGCCGCCCTCGCCGCCCTCCTCCCCGAGCCATCCGCCGCCTCGCCGACGCCCTCGCCGCCCCCGCCGTCGCCCTCGCTGCTGTGAGCCGCCGCCACCTGTTTATCATTTTTTTTTCATTTTTTTGTTCGTATATATAATGTATATATGTATGTGGCTATATGTATGTATAGATGTTCATATATGTGTATTATTTTTTTGTTCCGAGCATTTTTGTTCATATATGTATTTTTTTGTTTATGTGTATTTTTTCATAGCATTTTTTTGTTCATATTTTTTTCATAGCATTATTTCCATGTATATATGTATGTGGCTATGTACGTATAGATGGATAGCATTTTTTCCATGTATGCATGTCATTGTCGATATACCCCCTCCCCGTTAACTTCGACAGGAGGAGGGTCGATATAACCCTCCCCGATAACGTTGACATGAGGGGAGGTCGATATACCCCCTCCCTGATAACTTCGACATGAGGGGGGGTCGAGAACTAGTTTAGGGGGTCGAGGGTTGAGAACTAGTTTAGGGGGTCGAGGGTTGAGAACTAGTTTAGGGGGTCGAGGGTTGAGAACTAGTTTAGGGGGTCGAGGGAAGAAGGGGAAGAAGAGGGAGAAGAAGAGGGAGAAGAAGAGGAGAGAAAGAAGAGGAAGTCTTCTCCTCTATTCTTTCTTCTCTTCTTTTTTCTTCTTCTTCCTATATGTATTAGTTTTTTTATTTAGGTTGTTAATTAGTAGATATTAATTTTGTTCATATATGTATGTATGTATGTGTGTATGTATGTATATATATATCGGGTATGTCATTGTCGATATACCCCCTACCCGATAACTTCGACATGAGGGGGTCGAGAGGGGGTCTAGGGTCGCCGAGGGGTCGAAGGTCGTCGAACATGAGAGGAAGAAGAGGATAAAAAAAGAAGAGGAAGAAGAAAAAAAAGAGGAGAAGAAAATATAGAGGAGTTCTTCTCCTCTATTCTTTCTTCTCCTCTTTTTTTTATTCTTCTTCCTCTTTTTTTATGGCTAATTGGATGTGAGTTTTCATGAATTATTACTGTTGACATTACCCTTGAGGTAAAACGTTGGGAGGCAAAACTATAAGCCCCTATCTTTCTCTGCGTCCGATTAAAACTCCATACCCATAAGTATTGCGTGAGTGTTAGCAATTGTGAAAGACTATATGATAGTTGAGTATGTGGACTTGCTGAAAAGCTCTTATACATTGAATCTTTCCTATGTTATGATAAATTGCAATTGCCTCAATGACTGAGATTATAGTTTGTTAGTTTTCAATGAAGTTTACGATTCATACTTGATATTGTGATTGAATTATTACTCTATCATAAGATATCATCTGACAAGAATTATATAAGTTGTTGTTCTAAGAATGATCATGATGCCCTCATGTCCGTATTTTATTTTTATCGACACCTTCATCTCTAAACATGTGGACATATTTTTCGATTTCGGCTTTTCGCTTGAGGACAAGCGAGGTCTAAGCTTGGGGGAGTTGATACGTCCATTTTGCATCATGCTTTTATATCGATATTTATTGCATTATGGGCTGTTATTTCACATTATGTCACAATACTTATGGCTATTCTCTCTTATTTTACAAGGTTTACATAAGGGGGGAGAATGCCGGCAGCTGGAATTCTGGGCTGGAAAAGGAGCAAATATTAGAGACCTATTATGCACAACTCCAAAAGTCCTAAAACACGACGGAACACCTTATAATAAATAATGAAAAATCCTCGCCAAAGATGAAGACCAGGGGGCCCACACCCTACTCACGAGGGTGGGGCGCCCCACCTAGGGCGCGCCCCCTACCTCGTGGGCTCCCTGGTGGCTCTCCGATGACAGTCTTCTCCTATATGAAGTCTTTCGTCAAGAAAAAAATAAGAAGCAAATTTTCGGGACGAAACTCTGCCGCCACGAGACGGAACCTTGGCGGATCCAATCTAGAGCTCCAGCAGAGCTGTTCTGCCGGAGAAACTTCCCTCCCGGAGGGGGAAATCATCGCCATCGTCATCACCAATGCTCCGCTCATCGAGAGAGGGCAATCTCCATCAACATCTTCCTCAGCACCATCTCATCTCAAAACCCTAGTTCATCTCTTGTATCAAATTCTTGTCTCCAAGTCCGGGATTGGTGCTAGTAGGTTGCTAGTACTGTTAATTACTCCTTGTAGTTGATGCTAGTTGGTTTAATTGGTGGAAGATCATATGTTCAGATCCTATATGCATATTAATACCCCTCTGATTATGAACATGTTTATGCTTTGTGAGTAGTTACGTTTGTTCCTGAGGACAAGGGAGAAGTCTTGCTATTAGTTGTCATGTGAATTTGGTATTCGTTCGATATTTTGTTGAGATGCATGTTGTCTAGCCTCTAGTGGTGTTATGTGAACGTCGACTACACAACACTTCACCATTATTTGGGCCTAAAGGAAGGCACTGGCAAGTAATAAGTAGATGATGGGTTGCTAGAGTGTCAGAAGCTTAAACCCTAGTTTATGTGTTGCTTCGTAAGGGGCTAACTTGGATCCATATGTTTCATGCTATGGTTAGGTTTACCTTAATACTTTTGTTGTAGTTGCGGATGCTTGCAATAGAGGTTAATCATAAGTGGGATGCTTGTTCAAGTAAGAACAGCACCCAAGCACCGGTCCACCCACATGTCAAATTATTAAAGTACCGAACGCGAATCATATGAACGTGATGAAAACTAGCTTGACGATATTCCCATGTGTCCTCGGGAGTGCTTTTCCTTATATAAGAGTTTGTCCAGGCTTGTCCTTTGCTACAAAAAGGATTGGGCCACCTTGCTGCACTTTATTTACTTTTGTTACTTGTTGCTCATTACAAATTATCTTATCACAAAACTATCCGTTACCACTTATTTCAGTACTTGCAGAGAATACCTTGCTGAAAATCGTTTATCATTTCCTTCTGCTCCTCATTGGGTTCGACACTCTTACTTATTGAAAGGACTACGATAGATCCCCTATACTTGTGGGTCATCATGGGAACAATACAATACGTGCCTTGCTGCCCCTGCTGTCACTGGGAAAGGACACTTCAAGATTGAACCCAAAGCTAAACACTTCTCCCATTGCAAGAAAAACCACTCTAGTTGGACAAACCAAATCGATAGTTCGAATAGACTTGCAAATATATCAAACCATGCATCTAAGAATTCAGAGGAGATTCAAATAATATTCATAGATAAGTTGATCATAAATCGACAATTCATCGGATCTGGGCAAACACACCGCAAAAGAATATTACATCAAATAGATCTCCAAGAACATCGAGGAGAACTTTGTATTGAGAATCAAAGAGAGAGAAGAAGCCATCTAGCTACTAGATATGGACCCGTAGGTCTAATGTAAACTACTCACGCTTCATCGGAGGGCAATGGTGTTGATGTAGAAGCCCTCCGTGGTCGATTCCCCCTTCGGCAGGATGCCGGAAAAGGCCCCAAGATGGGATCTCACAGGTACAGAAGGTTGCGGTGGTGAAAAGGTGGTTTCGTGGCTCCCTTGGATGTTTTGGGGGTATAAGAGTATATATAGGAGGAAGAATTAGGTCAGGGGAGCTACGAGGGGCCCACAAGGTCGGGGGACACGCCCCACCCCCTGTGCGTGCCCTCCACCCTTGTGGCTGCCTCGAGCCTCCTTTGACTTGCACTCCAACTCTCATGGGTGTCTTCTGGTCCAAGAAAAATCATGGCAAAAGTTTTAGTCCGTTTGGACTCCGTTTGGTATTTCCTTTTCTGCGAAACTCTAAAATAAGAAAAAAAAACAGAAACTGGCACTGGGCCCTAGGTTAATAGGTTAGTCCCAAAAATTATATAAAATAGCATATTAATGCATATAAAACATCCAAAACAGATAATATAATAGCATGGAACAATCAAAAATTATAGATACGTTGGAGACTTATCAGGCGGTTGCATGTTTGCTATTATACGGACGTGTGACAGACGAACGGGGGGTGTATTCAGAATCGTGACGTTTTTTGAGCAACTTTCATGTACAAAGTATTTTCATCCGAATTACGGATTATTTTATATTCATTTTCGAAGTTTTATACATTTTATAAAAAATTTGATTATTTTAAATTCAAAACAGAATATACTTTTTATACCCACAGTGGCCACAGTGGATGACAAGTGGGGCCAAGGGGCCCAGTTGACTGAGTCAACTACATAGTTAGCAGGTCAACATAGTCAATGTTGACGGGGTTAAAAGTGCAGTGGGCACTAGTAGAAAAAGGGTCAAATGTGAAGCACATTAGTGCCGGTTTGAATTTGAGCCGGCACTAATGTGTACATTAGTGCCGGTTCCAACGGCTAGCCGGGCCGCTCTCATTAGTACCGGTTCATGGCGAACCTTTAGCACCGGTTCGTGCCACGAACTGGTACTAAAGTGAGTAGTGGCAAGATGTTGTCAGTCCAGGGCCCCTCCAGCACCTTTAGTACCGGGTCGTATCACGAACCGGTACTAAAGGTCGTCCTACATAGACCCTTCGTCCACCCGAGCTCGCTCTGTTCTTCCCCTTTCCCCTCTCCTCTCTGTTCTTTTCCCTCTTCCTCTCAAGCTCATCACACATTTTGCCCAAGATTTGAAGGCCCCCATCCATTCAAATGATCACAAAGGTTAGCAACTCTTTCCTTTCATCTCTCATTGCTAGATTAGCTCGTGCAATGTTTTATATAGTGATTGATTTTTGAGTTTAGTAATTTGGGAGGAATTATATATATGTGCTAGTATTTGATTTATATGCAATTTGAGGTCAAAAATAACACTTAGTTTTGCATATGTAGGTGTGGTTTACTTAGTACCTTCTAAATCTCCGTTGTAACCACCGTCGATCGCTCGCAACGTCCCGTCGCCGGCACCACCTTGTGGTGAGCCTCTTGTTCATGAAGTTTTATATAAAAAATGATGTTTGTGTGATTTGGATATATAGTTACTCGTATAATTATCTGACCCATACGTTGTTTGTTATGCATAGTGCCATGGTTTTGATATCCGTCCCCGTCGGCCCTCGTCCGGGTTATGATTCGGATGTGGTATATTCTCTTTTAAAACTATTCATTGCATTTCCTGTTTATGACAAATTATGCCCATCAAGTTGACATAGATATTTGTATGTAGGAGGTAGTTGAACCCAAAATTCCAACCGACCCTATTATCAAGAGGTTAAATTTAGTTGAAAGAGAAAACAAGGATTTGAAGGAAAAATTGAAAAGAATTGAGGGGGAGAAGATGGAATTGGAGTTGCATGTTGCCGATGTCGTCGATGATCACAAGATTAAGATGGATAAAATGCGCTTGAAGATTAGAAAGATTAGAAAATATGCCATTCATAGTGAGGCTTGGTATCATTATGCTGTTGGATCAATTGTTACCTTAGTTGCGATCTTGATCGCATTTGTTGTTGCATTTAAATTCTTTAGCTAGAGAGTTATTTGTTTGTTGCATTGAAGTGTTGTATGCTCTTTATGTATGAACTTTATGTATTTTATTAATTTGATGTTTTTGGTGTTGTGTATTGAAGATGAGCCGGCAATGGATGTACGATGACCGATGCTCTCCCGAGTTCATTAATGGCGTGCGTACTTTTCTGCTTGCGGCTGAGGCAAACAAGCGAGCGGATGGTTTTATGCATTGTCCATGTGCTAGCTGTAAGAATGGTCGCAATTACTCTACGTTAAGAACCATTCATGTCCACCTGTTTGAGTCAGGTTTCATGCCCCACTATACTGTTTGGACCAAGCATGGAGAAAGAGGGGTTATGATGGAAGACAATGAAGAAGAAGAGGACGACGACAGCTATCCTGGCCATGGGTTCCCTAAATACAATGATACAACAATGAGGGAAGAAGCTGAGCCGGTAATGCGGGAAGAAGCTGAGCCGGCAATGCGGGAAGAAGCTGAAGAAGAGGCATCGGATGAGCCCGTTGATGATCTAGGTCGGGCCATTGCCGATGCAAAGAGAAACTGCGCAAGTGATTTGGAGAAGAAGAAGTTGCAGCGCATGTTAGAGGATCACAAAAAATTGTTGTACCCGAATTGCGAAGGTGACAAGAAAAAGCTGGGCACCACACTGGAATTGCTGCAATGGAGGGCAGAGAATGGTGTATCTGACAAGGGATTTGGAAAGTTGCTGGTAATGATAAAGGATATGCTTCCAAAGGACAACGAATTGCCCGAGAGTACGTACCAAGCAAAGAAGGTTGTCTTCCCTCTAGGGTTAGAGGTGCAGAAGATACATGCATGCCCTAATGATTGCATCCTCTACTGCCATGAGTACGAGGATTTGAACGCTTGCCCGGTATGCGGTGCATTGCGATATAAGATCAGCCGCTATAAGATCAGCCGCGATGACCCTGGTGATGTGGTATGCTCCTATAATACCACGGTTGAAACATTTGTTCCAAAACAAAGAGCATGCCAAGGCGATGCGATGGCACAGAGAAGACCGTAAGAAAGACGGAAAGTTGAGAGTACCCGCTGACAGGTCATAGTGGAGAAAAATCGAAAGAAAGTACGGGAAGGAGTTTGCAAATGATGCAAGGAACGTATGTTTTGGTCTAAGCGCAGATGGCATTAATCCTTTTGGGGAGTAGAGCAGCAACCATAGCACCTGGTCTGTGACTCTATGTTTGTATAACCTTCCTCCTTGGTTGTGCATGAAGCGGAAGTTCATTATGATGCCAGTGCTCATCCAAGGCCCTAAGAAACCCGGCAACGACATTGATGTGTACCTAAGGCCATTAGTTGAAGAACTCTTACAACTGTGGAATGGAATAGGTGTACGTGCATGGGAGCACATGGGGGAAGAATTTTACCTAAAGGCGTTGCTGTTCGTGACCATCAATGATTGGCCTGCTCTCAGTAACCTTTCAGGACAAACAAACATGGGATACCGCGCATGCACGTGGGACATCGTCGATTTCTTACGAGCAGGCATCCCATAAGAAAGAAAAGCAAGCATTTCAAAGGTGAGGCGGATCATCGGACGAAGCCTCGCCACCGTACTGGTGCTGATGTACATGATATGGTCAAGGATTTGAAGGTGGTCTTTGGAAAGGGTCCTGGTGGACAACCTGTTCCGAATGACGCTGACGGACGCGCACCCATGTGGAAGAAGAAATCTATATTTTGGGGCCTGCCCTATTGGAAAGACCTAGAGGTCCGCTCCGCAATCGACGTGATGCACGTGACGAAGAATCTTTGTGTGACCCTGCTTGGCTCTTGGGCGTGTATGGGAAGACAAAAGATACACGTGAGGCACGGGAGGACCAGCAACGTATGCACGGAAAAGACGGCATACATCAAGATCATGCAAGCTACGCTCTTACCAAAGAAGAGAAGGAAATCTTCTTTGAATGCCTGCTTAGTATTAAGGTACCGTCTGGCTTCTCGTCGAATATAAAGGGAATAATAAACATGGCAAAGAAAAAGTTCCAGAACCTAAAGTCTCATGACTGCCACGTGATTATGACGCAACTGCTTCCGGTTGCATTGAGGGGGCTTCTACCGGAAAACGTTCGATTAGCCATTGTGAAGCTATGTGCATTTCTCTATGCAATCTCTCAGAAGGTAATCGATCCAGAAATCATACCAAGGTTAGAGAATTATTTGGTGCAATGTCTTGTCAGTTTCGAGTTGGTGTTCCCACCATCCTTCTTCAACATCATGACGCACGTCCTAGTTCACCTATGCGAAGAGATTAACGTTTTGGGTCCTGTATTTCTACACAATATGTTCCCCTTTGAGAGGTTCATGGGAGTCTTAAAGAAATATGTTCATAACCGTGCTAGGCCAGAAGGAAGCATCTCCAAGGGCCATGAAAATGAGGAGGTCATTGAGTTTTGTATTGACTTTATTCCTGACCTTAAGTCGATTGGTGTTCCTGAATCGCGGCATAAGGGCAGACTGGATGGAAAAGGCACGCTAGGAGGGGAACAAATAATATGTATGGACGGACATTCTCTCACTGAAGCACACTGCACAGTTCTACAGAATTCCTCCTTGGTGGCTCCGTATATGGATGAACACAAGAATTTGCTACGCTCCAAACACCAGGAGCGGTCTGATGACTGGATTACACATGAACAAACCAAGAGTTTCGCTAGTTGGTTGCAGACACGTACCATGCATGACACCTCTATTGAAGATGACCTGTACTTGCTGTCCCAGTTACCATCTTTGAATATAATGACTTTCAAAGGGTACGAGATAAATGGTAATACATTTTACATGATCGCCCAAGATAAGAAGAGCACCAACCAAAACAGTGGTGTCCGCTTTGATGCAAAAACCAAGACAGGAAAGGAAACATATTATGGTTATATACACGACATATGGGAACTTGACTATCGATGTGGTTTGAAGGTCCCTTTGTTTCGGTGCAAATGGGTCAATATGACACGAGGCGGGGTAACGGAAGACCCGCAGTACGGAATGACAACAGTGGATCTCAACAATCTTGCGTATGTAGACGAACCATTCATCCTAGCCAATGATGTGGCACAGATTTTCTATGTGAAGGACATGTCTACCAAGCTAAGAAAAAGAAAAGATAAGGAAGCGAATGCATCGTACGACGAGCCAAAGCGGCACATAGTTCTTTCTGGGAAGAGAAACATCGTGGGAGTGGATGACAAGACAGACATGTCAGAAGATTATGAAAAGTTTGATGAAATTGCTCCATTCACAATGAATATTGACCCGAGCATCCCGTTAAATGATGAAGATTTTCCATGGTTACGGCGCAAAGGTACACACGCGAAGAAAAAGTTTCACACCCAAAGATCTGGGATGTGATCGGCTTCACTATCATCACTTTCTTCTGTGTTTCACACCCAGGAGGGAATCTTTGTAATAGTTAGGGTAGTTATGTGTTTTGGCATTTGAAACGCGAAGAAATTTTATGTGCAAACAAATTCTTTCATGCGTTTACTGATTTTTTTAAGCTAAATGACCCTGAAATTAAAAAGCATTTCAAATGAACTCAGAAAAGGTTGAAAGTTGGCATGGTATCATACTTTCACCTACATAGCATGTGCAAAAAAGTAGAGAGGGTTACCGCAAAAATTGGATGCACTTCATGTACTAAATGGACAATCTCTTTCGAAGTATCAGGGTTTCGGACGAAAACTCATCCGTTACAAAAGGCATTTCATTTTTTAAATAACCTAAGCATTACCAAATTGAATATAATGATAAAACACACTAATATTAAACATAAGAAAAAAAATCACTGAAAAATCTATTCTCAAAGTTAAGTTATTCACAAACTAGTGATTCACACAAATTTTAAATAAATCAAAAATTAAACTATTCAAATTTGTAAACTACCGGTACTAACAGAAAGTTTGTAATTTTTTGTACGTAAAGCAAAAATATTCACAAAGAAACTCTAAATATGGCAAAAAAACAACTCAAACAAAAATAAATAAAGCAAAAAAATAAGAAAAAAGCCCACCTACTGCGCCACGGCGGCCTGCATACGACTAGAAACCCAACCTGTTGTTAGGCCAGGATGTAGGCCCGCAAAGGCCCTGTAGGCCCATAGGGCAGCATAGAACATTTAGGCCCAGTAAGCCTGCTTTGGAGAGGAGCTCGAGGGAGCTACCGCACTGGGGCTTATAAACCAGCGCGGACACCCCTCGGCTAGCGAGGTGGGACTAAACATTTCGCACCGCACCTGCGCCAGCGCACCCCCTTTAGTGCCGGGTGGTAGCACCAACCGGTACTAAAGGGGGGCCTTTAGTACCGGTTGGAGCCACCACCCGGTACTAAAGGGGGTGCGGTTCCCGCCGCTTGGCCTGGCCAAAAAAGGCCTTTAGTATCGGTTGGTGGCTCCAACCGGTACTAAAGGTCCATCCTATATAACTAAACACTTCAAAAATTTCAGTTTCTCCTCTGCTTCTTCTACTCTGCCCCGTCGCCCGCCGCCCCGTCTCCATAACCCTCGTCGCCGCCCCCGTCCCCGTCATCGCCGCCCCGTCATCCCCGTCGTCACCGTCGCGCCGTCCCGGCCCGTCCCGCGTCGTCCCCGTCCCCATCATCGCCGCCCCGTCCCCGTCGTCGCCGCCCCGGCCCGTCCCCGTCGTCGCCGCCCCGTCCCTGTCCCCGTCGTCGCCATCCCCGTCGTCGCCGCCCCTGCCGCCTCTCGCCTCGCCGGTAAGCACACACACACACACATATAGCATTGTTAGATTTTTTTTCTTTTTTTAGTTATAGAAATAGTTAGTTATATAGCATTGTTAGAAATGTTAGAATTGTTATAATTTTTTTTGTTTTTTAGTTATAAAATAGTTAGAATTGTTAGAAATTTTTTTCTGTTTTTTAGTTATAGAAATAGTTATAAAAAAGTTAGAAATTTTTCTTTGTTTTAGTTATAGAAATATTAGAAATGTTATACAAATGTTAGTTATATATATAGAAATGTTATAATTTTTTTCTTCTGTTTTTTAGTTATAGAAATATTAGAAATGTTAGTTATATAGCATTGTTAGAAATGTTATAGGAATGTTAGTTATATAGAAATGTTAGAAATTTTAGTTATCGAAATCCAATCATTAAAAAATGTTACTTTTTGCGGGCATATAGCTAGTATTTGTTCTCGACGATGCCCGGCCCGCATCCTCGCCGTCGACCCGTCCGCAACGACGTCCGGCTGACCCATGTCCGGGACTGGGCTCCGCCGGGCTGGCACTGCGAGGTGCTGCCTAGAGGAGCGCGCCGCTTGATGAGGAACCCGACCCCGGGTCCCGTCGTCGACCCTGATCTCGTTTGGTGGCGTTCACATGGGCTAGTGTCGGTGCAGAGGGAGCCGGCCCCGCCGGAGGTGGTACGTCGTCGTGTCAGGGAGGAGGACGAGCACGTCCATCGCTACATGGTTGCGTTAGAGGGTGGCAGGTTCTCCAATACCTGGCAGTTTCTTCAGGGATCTCACTTCAGCTATGATCCTGTGAGGGTTCCTTCTCTTTGGGTGTCCACCGCCCGCGCCGCAGGAACCGCGAGTGTCCTAGATTCTTCTGTAGTATTCGATCTTTATTAGCTACCTAGCCAGTGATGTACTCGATATATAATATTCGAGATGATGTATTTGAGATTATATATTATTCGAGACGATGTATTCGAGATTATATCTATTATTCGAGACGATGTATTCAAGATTATATCTATTATTCGAAACGATGTATTCAAGATTATATCTATTACTCGAGACGACGTATTCGAGATTATATTTGATGATGCTTATTATGTACTATGATTGATTCTGTTTTTCCTTATTAATTGATTGCATCCATGCATTGTAATTTGAATATATTTCTTTTGGATTAGTTAAACAAAACCTATGGCGGACAACACCGGCAGAGAGCGAGAAGAGGCCCTGTTCAATATCATACGCAATCCTCGTGGGCCAGATGATGATCAGAATGAAGAAGATTATGACGGCTCCGAATATCTAAACAACACCGGGGAGGGTGATATGATATTCGATCGCGACGACCGAATTGATGAAGTCGTGAACTATGAACATGACGAAGAAAATGTTGATCTTGAAACAACAAAGACCGGCGAGGTATATATATTTATATATGCAGGCATCTGGTGATCATCACATGTTTTAAATGACTTGAAGATATATTAACGAATCGACCTTTCTTCTTTCAGCCATCCGGATCGAGCAAATCTTCAGGCAACAGGACGAAACGAGGCCCGAACAAAAAGTTGAAGGAGGGCGTAAAGTACAATATCAAGGCAATCAGACCTAATGGCGAACCATTCGCGCCTAAGAAGATTGCGGACAAGTTCGTTCGTCAGTGCGGCGTTCTTGTGAAGGACCAACTCCCGATCTCCCTTCAAGAATGGAGAGAGCCATCAAAGCCACGTCCAGGAGTTACTTTTGTCGACGACAGACAAAACAGTTGCTTTGGGAAACGCTCATGGAACATTTCACCCTACCAGATCATTTCACGAATGCAGATGTGGAGAAAGTCAAGGACGCTGCTCTTAGGAGGATGGAGGTTGCATTCAAGAACCACAAGATTCGTGAATGGGCCAAGTACGTCAACGGAGGAAGGAAGACTCCAGTATTCGAGGGAACACTAGAGAACCAAAGTGCTCATTGGGACGATTTCGTGAAATTCAAGGATTCGGAATTATCTAAGGAACGGTCGAGAATAAACCAGGCCAATGCCGCAAAAAAGGATAAGTTCCATAAGCTGGGGTCAGGTGGCTATGCGGTGGGAATGCCTAAGTGGGATAAGTCTGAGAAAGAGATGCTGGATGCAGGTGTCACTCCAGAAACATTGAGCTGGCCCCCCAGGTGTAGGACCTGGTTCTATGCACATGGGGGGGAGTTGGACCCGAAGACAGGCAAAGTTTCCAAGAAGGCATGTCTGGACGGAGCCGAAGATAAGCTACTTGTTGCAATAGAAGAGGCTCGATCCGGGTTGTTCGAGCCCAACAGAGAGAACGACGAGCTTACGCGTGCCCTGGGAAATCCTGAACACCCGGGAAGAACGCGAGGCATGGGCGCTATTCCGTGGTATGAGGGGTTTTCGGACTAGAACGCCGACTACAGAACCCGTGCGAGAAATAAGATTGCGGAGGAGAAGAAGAGGAAGATGGAGGAGGAGCAGAGGAATCTAGACTATGAACGCCTTCAAGGCCTAGAATCAGCGCACGCGGACTTGGCAATCAAATTCCAGCGGCAGCAGGAGCAGATCGACTCACTTAGCCAGCAAAGGGGGTCTCAGCAGCTAGCGGATGATCCACTAATGGATAGCACCGTCCCATCCATGCCGAGAAGAAGCGTGGGTTCTGCCCCAGGCGACGCATTGCTGGATAGCTATCCAGTGGATGACATCATGGAGAACACTAACTGCGAGCTACACTTCAAAATGAAGAACATATCCATGAAGGTGGCGGACGCCCTTGCTTTTACAAATCCCCCCGAGGCAACCTTCCATTGCAACCCGATTCCAGCGGGCTATGCTCGTGTCTTGGTTGATGAGGTGGTGGACCAATATTCGGGGCTAGAGCTTGACATTCCTGGAGATGACGATGAGCACACACTAGGAGAGGCCAACCATCGTATCATCCTATGGAGAAAGGATTGCATCATCTTTCGAAGGCCACCGACACCGCGTCATCCGACTCTTTGTTGCAGTCTGCCACCGAGTCAGCAGACTCCCGCTCCTCCAAGTCCACCAACGCGTCAGTCCACTCCTCCTCTAAGTCCGGCACAGCTTCAGGCCACTCCTCCTCCAAGTCCGGCAAAGCGTCAGGCCACTCCTCCTCCAAGTCCGGCACAGCTTCAGGCCACTCCTCCTCCAAGTCCGGCACAACTTCAGGCCACTCCTCCTCCTCCAACTCAGCCACGTCAGCCGTCTTCGCCGCCTCAGCAATCACGGAAGAGAGCCGCCTCAGCTATGGTGTGTAGCGGTACAAGTCGAGGTAGTACTGCAGGTACAGGCGGAGGCAAGCGATTTCAATATGGTCCAAGCCTCGCGCCTCTTACACAGAGGCCTTACGACAAGTCCGAGGAGGAAAACGTAGCCATATCAAAGGCCGAGGTGGAAGCCCATTTTGCACCGAAACCGCCACCGCCGCCAAGGGAGAAAGTGCCTGTGGAAATGATTGACCACTTCATTCGTATGGCTAGACCACCAGCTCCCAAGCCTGTTGACACAGACTATGAGCGCCACCTCAGGAAGTTAAATCGAGCACGTCTACAGAAAGAGGCGAGCTCGAGCTCGAGCAAATCAGTTGGCAAAAATGCGGTAAAACCGTTCCCCAGCTCGGAGAACAGGAGCCGCAATCAATCCCCCCGCTTGTTGTGCCAACAACACATGAGAGTAGGCCCGCCCAATATTATTGTGGGAAAACCGTTAACGTTCTCGGGATGGGCGATGTGGTAATAACCGAGGAGCATATTGCGCAGGCTGAATCGATCGGGATCACTGTTGGACAACTCCTCGATATCGAGCCCATGTCTCCGACTAGAGAGGAGGAAATAAAACGGAAATATGCCCGGGGCCAACCTTTGGTCGAGCCAGAGGAGGTCAATAAGCTTCCAACGAGAATGTATGCCTTGCATAAATGGTACATGGACATTACCAAGATTTCCAATCGAGAGTCCCTCATGGTGAATGTTAACGAGGAGCATTACTACCATAAGAAAGCCGTGACCGTTGAGTATTCAGAACTTTTTCAGCTATACAATAAAGACGCACTCGACAAATCTATCGTCAGTTGCTATTGTCTGTAAGTGATTTCTTTCTATAATTTAAGTCTCAAGCTAGCTGATCATTTTGATCAATCATTACCTATAATTATCCTCACTATATTCTTTTCTGTGGTATTATGCAGGATGAAGATTTATGAAATGAAAAAAGATGGATGCTATGGCATTGGGTTCGTTGACCCAAATACCATTAATGAATACACATGGAAAATAGATCCATATCACGCAAAATGTGTAGAGGAAAGCATGCTACAGTTCTTCAAGGAACTCAAATACAATGAAGATATACTACTTCCTTACAACTTCTAGTGAGTCACACTGTCTTGTACTACAAATTCTGTTTTTCCCTACTAGCTATAGCTACATGTTTTTGCTTACATATATATGCCCGCTTAATTAAGACATGCAAACGTGTGTGCATGCAGATTTCACTGAATCTTGTTAATCATTAAAGTTGATGAAGGAACAGTTGAAGTACTAGACTCGCTACTTAAGAAAGCAAGTGACTACAGCATCGTGAAGGGGATAGTCAACAGGTAATTTCAATCATTATTAACTATATCTCGGCCTATTTAATTAGTTCGTCATTTCCTGATAACAACTATTTAATAACTCATTTATTCATTTTCTTTGTCGGCGGGCAGGGCTTGGGCAAAGTTTATCAGGGTCACTCCAGGCCCATGGAAACAAAGCCTAAAATGGTATCGACCCAAGGTAAGTAATTAAGTAGTACTAGCTAGCTGCCATCTCTTTGATTATCATGCTTGATTAATTATTATCTGATCAAAATTCCATTCTCGTAAAGGCCCTGAAGCAGGCGCCGGGGAATGATCTATGTGCATACTATGTTTGCGAGAACATTCGCAAGATGGCGTCCGAAAGGAGCAAATCTCAAAGACAGGAGTGGGTACGATATCGATTGTCAGAACACTATTCATAATTTTTACACCATTATCGATATCTAGTCACACAACTAATACACATGCATATTGATCTCCTTCTTAACAGTTCAAAGAGGTGCGGGACAAGCTCCTAGCACAGGACCGTATAGAAGCAATTCAAGAGGAAATAGCGGGATTTTTGCTCGACCAGGTCATAGATCCCAAAGGAGAATACTATTACCCGCTACCGCCCCCATGAAGCACTTCCAATTGTTATCGTGCTCCGAAGGCACCAATTAGGAGAAATTGTGTGTGTGTGTGTGTCTATATATATATATATATATATATATATATATATATATATATATATTATGATCAGTTCTACTAGAAATTCTATTTATATATGCATAACGTGTACAATATGTAGTATCGTAAAATACCAGCAAACAAAAAATAATTAAATGGAAAACACAAAATTTAATGAAAAAGAAATCATAAACCCAACCCCCCCCCCCAACATTTTAATACCGGTTCGTGACACCAACCGGTACTAAAGGGCTCCCTTCCCCCGAAGCTGGCTCGTGCCACGTGGTTGCCCTTTAGCACCGGTTCGTGCTGAACCGGTACTAAAGGGGGGGGGCCTTTAGTGCCTACATTTTAGCGCCGGTTACCAAACCGGCACTAAAGGGCCTTACGAACCGGTGCTATTGCCCGGTTCTGCACTAGTGGGGGTCCATCTATCAATGTCTTCGGGCTAAAATTAGTTTAATCAAATCAATTAGTTAGTTAGGGGGCCCACTCTTAGTGAATTAGTGGGTGGTTTAGGTTAGTCTTAAACCAGATTAGGCCGACCCTAATTAACTGGGCCGGGGCCCAGGTGGCAGTGGGTGTTTTAGGGGCGGCTATTAGTGTCTAACGACGCTGCCACGTCGGCATCGCCGGAGTTAGGCTCTGGCTGCAGGCGTCCATTCAGGGCCCTGCTTGCGGGTACGAGCTGCTGGACGAGCGGCGCGCCCACTGGAGGTGCTGGGAGGGTGCGGCATGGTCAGTAGCGTCGTTGGCGCTGAGCGAGGCGGCCATGGAGCCGGCCAGCAGACGCGTCGCTCGAGCGGAGTGGAGGCGGGAGTGCAGCGGTAGCAGGGGCTATGGTAGCGAGCGGCAGCAGCAGCAGAGCAGTGCGGCAGCAACGGGTGCGCGCAAAGAAGTGCGGGTGCGGCCATGGGTGGTCGCAGATAGTGATACGTCTCCAACGTATCTATAATTTATGAAGTATTCATGCCATGTTTAAAACAATTTTATATGGTTTTGATACGATTTGATTAGAACTAACTCGGACTGACGCTGTTTTCAGCAGAACTACCGTGGTGTCTTTTTTGCAGAAATAAAAGTTCTCGGAATAAGCTGAAAATTTACGGTGATCAGTTATGAACCAAAAGATACCTACAGAGCACCGGAGTTGTGCCATGAGATGACCAGGGAGGCCACAAGCCAGGGGGCGCGCCCACCCCCAGGGCTTGTGGGGCCCTCGGGTGTCCCCCTGACTTGATTCCAACGCCAAGTACCCCTATATATATATCTGATAACCTCCAGAAAGAACCCTAGACGAGAAGTTCCACCGTCGCAAGCCTCTATAGCCACGAAAAATCAATCTAGACCCTCTCCGACACCCTTCCGGAGGGGGCCATCATCACTAGAGGCCATAGAGGAGGAAGCCGGAGAGGGCCTAGGGTGCAGGTTATGCGTGAGCGAAGATTCTCTGCCAACCGAGTTAATTGCAAAAAACCATCACATTGAGGGATGGATTTGTAGAAAAAACAGTTCTACGATTTTTTTGGAAAAATATACAATGTTTATGGTATTTCTTTTTTGCGTAAACCACTGATCGGGGGATTAGAGCGCTTTGAGCATATTTATGACATATGGGTCTCGTGCATCCGAAGCTGACTTGGCAAAAAGTCATATGGCACTCTTTAATCTCCTTCACCTTTCTACTTGTTTCAAAATGATGTTTCAATGATCTCAGACAGTCAGACTTGTACAACACAAAAGTCATATGAAATTGCAAGATGAATCTAGTGTTGAAAGAAAATTTCAAACGGTGGACCGAGTGTGAAGATTTTGTCCAAATCCGTGCAAAAAAACATCAAACATGCATGAAATTTAACATTTACGGTCCATGGAATTCTGAACCGACCGTCTCAATGGAACTACAACATTGATGTATCATCTTTTTCATGTAGCGCATATCTAGAATCGAGACATCATTGTGTAGATTAGAAAGAAAGAAAAACCATGCACCAGCTCACATCGAGAACGCTTCGCCAGAGTCCTCCACGTCAGCTTCATTGCATCCGTCAGGCTGACTCACTGGAAATGCTCGATTTGAGTGTTGCTCCACACCCAGGTCAACATGTGCTTTAAGCATCGTGCCATGCAGACTCAACCATGTTTGCACATAACAAAACAGCCCCAAAACAAATAGAACAGCCTAGTTGAAGTTGGTGCAGAAAACCAAACAGACCCTAAAAAGACAAGAAAATCAAACAGGTCCATAGCGTTCAATCTGGCTTGCCAAACGCGGCACACAATTCTGGACAGCCACTTTTTTTTTTGAAGTTAATTCTGGACAGCCACTCTTCGTCGGGAGATTTCAAAAGGCGAAAAGGTTGCTCCATCGAGAAAAACAGCTTTTTGCAATCCAGGCGATCATAAAGAACTACCAGGCTGTGGCTTCTAATGCAAGTCCACAAGAGATATCATGGGAGAGACCAACGCAAGGCTCATATAAGCTCAACGTTGATGCATGTTTTTTTGAAAATGGCTCAGGTGCAGCTGCCGCGGTCGTCCGGAATGACCGAGGTGAGGCTTTGGCAGGTTCAACGTGGCTTCTGAATCATGTGCTAGATGCAACTACTGCTGAAGCTATAGCAATGTTGAGAGGTTTGGAGTTCCTAGAGAGTTTGGGTTGCTCACCTTCGACAGTTGAGTTTGATTGTCTCGAGCTTGTCCAGTCTTGCACGGGGATAATTGAAATTTGGAGTCCATACACTGCAATCTTAGCAGAAATTTTTTTGGTGGCCAGAAGAATTTGTTCGACATCCTTCAAGCATTGTCCGCGGGAAGCTAATCAAGTGGCGCACAAACTAGCTCGCTCTTCATTTGATTCTAATTCTGTTATTTCTTGGGATGGTAGTCCTCCCAGCCTTATTTTTGATAAGATTTTTAATGATGTAAGCTTATTCAGTGTTCAACAGGCCCTAAGGATGAAAGGTTTCTTTGATAAATGGCGCCAGTGGATTCACAATTTTGTAACTGAAGGTAGTGTGGCCATCAAAGTCAATGATAATGTAGGCCATTACTTTCAGACAAAAAAAGAACTACGGCAGGGTGACTCCATGTCCCCAATGTTATTTAACATTGTCGCTGACATGTTGGCGATTTTGATTGAGCGCGCCAAGCAGGACGGCCAGATTGCAGGAGTAGTGCCACACCTTGTGGATGGTGGCCTCTCTATTTTACAATATGCCGATGACACAATTCTTTTTATGGAACATGATCTGGACAAGGCTCGAAATCTGAAACTCTTGCTTTCAGCGTTTGAGCAAATGTCGGGTCTCAAAATAAACTTCCATAAAAGCGAATTGTTCTGCTTTGGAGAAGCCGTTGAGGCGGCGGCCGATTATGCTGACCTATTTGGTTGCGCACATGGCCAATTCCCGATTAAATATCTGGGAATACCGATTCATTATCGACGCCTCACCATTGCGGAGTGAAAGCATGTAGAGGAGCGTCTAGAGAAACGGTTGAGTAGTTGGAAAGGCAAACTACTCTCAGTTGGAGGACGGTTGGTTTTGATTAACTCTGTCCTCACAAATATGGTTCTCTATATGCTTTCTTTCTTTCAACTCCCAAAAGGGGTCCTAAAAAGACTGGATTATTTTAGATCCAGATTCTTTTGGCAAGGGGACGGTGAAAAGAAAAAATACAGACTGGCCAAATGGAGCGTGGTTTGTAGGCCGAAAGACCAAAGAGGGCTTGGAATTAATGACTTGCAGGTCAAAAACGAGGCCCTACTCAGTAAATGGTTGTACAAACTTCTTACTGAGGATGGTGTTTGGCAAACCATGCTGCGCAACAAGTATCTAGGTCAAAAGGCGGTGTCCTAGGCATTTTGGAAACCTGTCGATTCACACTTTTGGGCTGGCCTAATGGCGGTAAAGAAACATCTCTTTCGCTTTGGGTCTTTCGCGATAAAGGATGGGTCGGAGATTCGTTTTTGGGAAGACATTTGGCTAGGCAATGCCAGTCTCCGAGAACAATATCCAGGCTTATACAACATTGTTCGCCATAAGAATAATACTATTGCGCAAGTGCTCAGTTCATTCCCACCGAATATTTCGTTCAGGCGGGATTTGATTGGCCCCCGACTTGTGTCATGGCATAATCTTTTATCCCGACTGGATTCGATTAACCTAACACAAGGGTGGGATGTGTTTCCCTGGAACCTTACTACATCAGGGTCTTTCACTGTAGACTCTATGTATCGTGCGCTCACACATTCTGAGCTACCGGTGAGTAATAACAAGAAAAGTTGAAAGTCTAAGATTCCACTAAAAGTGAAAATTTTCATGTGGTATCTTCGGAGGGGGGTTGTGTTAATCAAAAACAATCTCGCACGACGCAACTGGCAAGGGAGTAAGAAGTGTTGTTTTTATACTCATGACGAGACAATCAAACCTCCTTTTCCAATGCAAGTTTGAACGTTCTACGTGGTCAGTCATCCAAATAGCGTCAAATTTGTATCCGCCCACAACTGTTGCCAATATTTTTGGTCATTGGTTGGATGGTATTTCAAATAGGTTCAAAACGCTAATAAGGATGGGAGCGTATGCCTTAATTTGGTCGCTTTGGCTATGTAGAAATAATTTTGTTTTTAATGGAAGAAATGCTTCTCCTCTACAGGTTATTTTCCGGTGTACGCAATTGCTACGTATGTGATCTATGTTACAACGACCGGAGGACCAACCGCTATTCAAGACGGTGTGTATGCGATTGGAGCAGGTGGCTATGGAGGTTTTTTCCTAACATGGGTGGCAACATAACCTTCGGATCGATCCACCACCTCCATCGACATAGGCATAGTGTCAGTCTATAGAGCTCTACTGTTACCGATTTGTCGGGCTTTTTTTTCTTTTTCATCAATTTTTGTCAAACCTTCATATTGGGCGATGTGCATTCTAATTATGCAAAGGCCGGATGTTCTCATAATGCTTTGTATTCACTTAATGCTACATTTGAGATAATAAAATCGCCCTCTATTGAAAAATTTCAGTGTTCAATAAAATGTGCGAGAAGGCTTTCCCGTAAAAAAACGGCCGTTGCTGCGCTCGATCGAAACTGACAAACCTCCAACCGAAATTCTGCCTCCCGCCCAAACGAACCTCCTCCCCCTTCGCCTCCAGGGCCACCGGGGCCTTTACCTCGGCGCCACCGAGCTCCCCGCCGACGTCCTCGGCCGCGGCCACGGCACCCGGGCCTGCTGCGGGGTCGTCCTGGGCTCGCCGTCCTGCCCCAACGACAACGCCTTCCTCTGGTCGCCGCTGCGCGAGGGCGTGCACCTCGCGCTGTCCGGGCCCTACGGCCGCATCCTCCGCGCCAGGTTCGGGCGCACGCCGCAGGACAACTCCGTCGCCGTTGACCTGGACGCCGACCCGGAGGAGAGCTCCTGGGTCGTCGAGGTCGTCCCGGCCGCGGAGGCGGCGCTGCTGCTGCTGCCGTCGCCGCCGCGGCCCTGCCGCGCCCACTCCTGCGACGCCCGCTTGGAGGCGGCCACGTCGGAGTCGGACACGGCGTCCAGCGTCCTCGCCAGGGTGCGCTCCTCCAAGGTACTCCAACGAACAGAAGCCTGATCGATCCTATCTTATTGATTGCTTCCTTTCTCCTGTTCTTGCGCAATCCGAAACAAATTTGTTGATTCCTTCAAGAAAGAATCACCTTCTTGAGTTGCCACGGTGGATCCATGCGTATTTGCAAGCCGATTCCTACTTTCTTGAACGCTTCTTCCTGAATTCTTCTCGGGGGAAGAAGAGACTTTCTTTGATTCAAGAAAGAATCATCTTCCTGAGTTTTCACGGTGGATTCATGCGTATTTGGAAACCGATTGTGCCTGCTATTCCTACTTTCTTGAACGCTTCGTCCTGAATTCTTCTCGAGGAAGAAGAAACTTTCTTTGATTCGTCGATTTTGCTCGTGATTGCGCAGGACATGACCAGTTCACTTGCTACGGTCGAGGAGGAGCCCCTGTCGACGCCGGCGCCGCGGCTGATCTTCTACAACACCGCCAGGGACGACGGCGGCGTGGACGAGTTCGACGAGGGGACGTGGAAGTACTTCTCGTTCAAGGAGCAGAGCCTGGCGGCGCTGCACCGCAGGCTGGAGGAGGAGACCCGGCGCCAGGACTTCGTCGTCTGCCGCCGGAGCGGCCCCGGGCTGTTCCCCGTCGTCCTGGACCTCCCTCCCGGCAACAGCCAGATGGAGTTCGTCCTCGTCCCGGCGTCCCCTCCTGCAGGTAAACAATGGGGTCTCTCTGCTTCTTTTGTTCTCTGTTTCCTGCTCTGGTTCAGCTTCTGAACATTTTGTTCTGAACTTCTGAACATTATGAACATTTTGTTCTTCAGTGCGTATAACTGAAACCTGTGAAGCAATTTTAGTTACGTTTTCGTTCTTCTTTGTTTGCAGTGGCAGATGGTGTTGTTTAGGATGGACGTGGCCCGGCATCGACTGTAGGAAAAGAAAGAGAGAACTTCAATTCGGTGTGGACATATGCATTTTGCGGTGTATATTCATTGGTACTGTGTACAAGAACATACTTGTTTCTACTGTGAAAATTCAGACACCTAGGATGGGATCTCTTACCATTTTCTGTTTTGTTCTCTAGTTCTAGAAAATGACATGGAATTGGCTTGAACATAAATGGTAGATGGGCAGAATTACAAAAAGGTCAAGTATACCTTTTTTTTAGGGAAGGTCGATGTTGAAATCTTCGATGATCAATCTCTTCAATTTTCAGCAATCCATCTAATATTGGAGCGTCTTCCTGCGGAACATGTGTGTGTGTGTGTTGGCTGATTTCTTGTTATCTACATTGACAGTGCATATCCAATGCTGATGTGGCTCACGCTGGCTCTGGTGTGGTTAGAATTTTAGTTGTTCTATTTATACATTGTGTTGGTTTTTGGCTAAAAGCATTCCAATTTTTGTGATAAATTCAATAAATAATCTACTTGCAAATTCCACATCCTGAACAAGTAACATAAAACATATCTTAAGTGAATAACTGTTGTATTCACACATCAAACTATGATATCCCTCAAGGCAATGCTTTAGAGCATCTCCAATAGCCGCGCTATATAAGCGCTGCGCTGGAAATTTTTGGTTTTTAGAGCGCGCGCAACCGCTCAGCAAGCTCCAGCAGAGGCGCAATAACCGCGCGCGCGGCATAAAAAGTTCAGCGCGCGGTCCGAAACGCCATTGCGCGCCGCTTATTTGGTGCGTCCGCTTCCACGCGCCGCACACTCGAGCGCTCGCGCCGCACCCTCTCCGCCGCGCCACTTTCGCCCGCCCGCGCCGCTGTTGGCGAATTGGCCCGATGGACGGACGCGCCGGCACCCCCTCACCCCTTCCTACACCCGCGGCCCCTCCACCACCGCCGCCGTGAACCCTAGCGCGGGGAGCTTTGGCTTCGCCTCCGCCGGTGCTCCTCCAAGCACCGGCATCGCGTGCGGCCTCTTCATGCCGCCGAGGAAGACCTCGGCGGCGGGTGGCGTCGCGCCGACGCCTGCCGTGAAGCCACGTGCCCCCCTCTCGAAGCTCCCAAATGCGGAGCGGGCGAAGAAGGGCAAGGTGTCGGCGAAGAAGAACAAGGCGGCGGACGACTCCTCTAGGCCGTCGATGAAGAAGCTTGCAGGGCGTGCGATGGACGCGGCGGCGACCGAAGTGTCGGCGAGCTCACTTGATGAGCCGGCTACCGACGCGCACAAGGTGTTCGATGAAATTCCCACAAGGTAAAATTTCGCCAACTTTTTGTTGTCGTTGTTGTCGTCGTTGTTGTTGTTGTTTGAATGCATACATATGGATAGCTTATTTGCTTCGTTGTATATACTTTGTAGTTTCAATGATGAGGCATATATGTCAATTATGGGTGTTGGCTCCAACAATTCTCATTGGTCTCAAACCAATGAGATGCATTTCGATGATCATGAGTTTGAGGTGGACGAGGATGGTGAGGGCATCGTTGATGCACCAAAAGGAAGAGGGGGCAACTTCACCATGGATGAAGACATCTTGCTATGCAACACCTGGTTGCAAGTGTCGAGAGATCCCTCCATTGAAGAGGATCAAAGTAGAGATGCATATTGGCTCCGGATGAAGGAACACTTTGATGTACACAACAAAAGTGGAATTGACTGCTTTGGAAGATCTCTATGCTCCTTGTGGTCGACAATCAACCGAGATTGTCAAAGGTGGGCGGCCGCACTTAAGGCGGTTGACAAGTTGAACCCAAGTGGCACTAATGATATAGATAGGGTAAGTGCCATTTCTTTCATGATTATTCCATGTTCATCGTGCTTCTTCTTGGTGTTTCTAGTGCTAACTTGTTTTTTTTGTTCTTCTCTGCTTCTTTTTTTCTCTGTTTCCTACTCTGGTTCAGCTTCTGAACATTTGTTCTGAAGTTCTGAACATTTGGTTCTTCAGTGCATGTTACCGAAACCTGTGAAGCAATTTTAGTTACTTTTTTGTTCTTCTTTGTTTCCAGTGGCAGACGACATTTATTAGGATGGATGTGGCCCGACATCTGCTATAGGAGAAGATGGAAAGAACTTCAGTTCGGTGTGGCGATATGCATTTCGCGGTGTATATTCATTGGTACTGTGTGTACAAGAACAAACTTGTTTCGACTGTAAAAATTCAGACAACTAGTATGGGGTCTTACCCTTTTGTTCTGTAGTTCTAGAGAATGACATGGAGTTGGCCTGAACATAAATGGTAGATGGAAACAATCCTCGGATCCATGTTTTAGTCCTGAAATAACCTACAAAAGGTTTGAAAAAGTTGCTCCGTTAAGAACACAATTGCTCCGACAATTTCAAAATTTCCCAAAATAAGACACACACACACCCTGACCTGGATATGTTCCTTAATTTGTGGTGAGTTCTAGCCAACTAGTTCCAGAACAAATTTGTTACTAGTAGGTGGAGGCAAATTGAAGGCTACAACAAAGATAACAATGATGAATTGTTTCCTTGGTCACAAAAGCAACATTTTTTGCGTTTGTCAATTTATTTTGTTAGGATGACCCCTCCCCCACTCCACCTGCATCACCAGCATCTCGAGTGACAGAGCCCCCCCCCCCCCCCCCCCCCCCCCCCCCCGCCGCGACCAGCCAGACTCTAGGTTGGAAGCATCATTAATTATCTTGAGTCGTATCTCCCAACAGATGGCTACCAAACCTCAAGGGCTTCCCGATCCAATAGTTCGTTGATTTCCTTCTGGCACATGTAGAATCATGAACTAGCATTTCATTAACGTGGATAGAGAATGTTCAGAGCGAATAGAATAAAATGGTTTCTAAAGATCTTAACTTGGAGTGAGATTTGTTTGGAAACTATAATTACAAAGATGAGATAATATTATGACATGAAGTTCATACAATAGCTTACCCACCGGACATGGAGTTTGTGAGCACGAGCTCACATGAACCCTTTGTAATAGTAAAATGCGGGAAAACATTTTTTTAATCTGATATTTTTTACAACAAACATTGATGTGTGTTTTACATGTGTGCAAATTTTCGTGATGAACCCCGATGTTCCAAAAAGACCGTTTTCAAAAGCATTTTAGAGCATCAGTTTTGTTATTTTTGCCCAGGCCTCCATGAATATTATTTCATTGCGCAAATTTGCACGCATGTAAAACACACATATGTGTTTGTTGAATTTTCTTAGTTTTTTATATCTTACTACTACTACTAAGGGTGCATGTGAGCTCGTGCTCACAAGATCACTTATGCTTACCTACGAACATACTAGCAATATACAACCGGGAAAGCTTGGAGCACTAAAGTTCAAATAGTTGTATGTCTATAAAACAACTTTCGCAAACTCGCAACTTCTTCACATATGTACATAAGCAACAACGAAAAGATCGAGCATGGGTAACACACCACATTAAACAACACAAGAATAATTTTTTTAGAGAAAAGGCATAGAGTTCATCAAATTAATGAAGCCATCAAGCTGCTAGGATACAAATGAGCTGATTACAAAGGCCAAAACTTGACCAAAAACTGAAAGATCATAGGCAGATCACGCTCGAGACCAGGAGCTACAAGAAGCAAAGCAACAAACGCCATCGCCTACACTAAGAAACCATAGTTAAGCCGCTAGAGCGCCAAAAGCAGCTAGAGCGGCAGAGCAGAGGCCAACTAGAGATGCTAGCGCATGCAGACGGAAGAGGCTGAACCACATGGAGAGAAACCTGGCACTGCGTCGACTCAAAGGGGCCAATGTTGGAGAGGAGAACGCAGTCCATGCCATGTCACTACACGAGGACGTTGAACACCGGCCAACAACCATCGGACAGGAGCCACTGAAGGATTGTGGACCAGCCAACTCGCCTCCCACACCTCTAGCGACCTAGAGAGAAGCACACCACCACCGCCACCAATCACCAAACACCACAACCGCAACTGCGCCATCCCTAGGACGACACCTCCAAACAGGAACATGTTGTTGGAACGCCGCCGTTGTCCAACCCAAAAGGCCAAGGCTTTCATCTGGGAGCGCGCGGGGGTGGGGGGTGTCGGTGTCAAAACCGGCGGATCTCGGGTAGGGGGTCCCGAACTGTGCGTCTAAGGCGGATGGTAACAGGAGGCAGGGGGCACGATGTTTTACCCAGGTTCGGGCCCTCTTGATGGAGGTAAAACCCTACGTCCTGCTTGATTATTCTTGATAATATGAGTAGTACAAGAGTTGATCTACCACGAGATCGGAGAGGCTAGACCCTAAAAGCTAGCCTATGGTATGATTATATGTTGTCCTGCGGACTAAAACCCTCCGGTTTATATAGACAAAGGAGGGTGCTAGGGTTACACTGAAGGAAATATGCCCTAGAGGCAATAATAAAGTTATTATTTATTTCCTTATATCATGATAAATGTTTATTATTCAGGCTAGAATTGTATTAACCGGAAACATAATACATGTGTGAATACATAGACAAACTTAGTGTCACTAGTATGCCTCTACTAGACTAGCTCATTAATCAAAGATGGTTATGTTTCCTAACCATGAACAATGTGTTGTTATTTGATTAATGAGGTCACATCATTAGTTGAATGATCTGATTGACATGACCCATTTCATTAGCTTAGCACCCGATCGTTTAGTAGGTTGCTGTTGCTATTCTTCATGACTTATACATGTTCCTATGACTATGAGATTATGCAACTCCCGTTTACCGGAGGAACACTTTGGGTACTACCAAACGTCACAACGTAACTGGGTGATTATAAAGGAGTACTACAGGTGTCTCCAAAGGTAGATGTTGGGTTGGCGTATTTCGAGATTAGGATTTGTCACTCCGATTGTCGGAGAGGTATCTCTGGGCCCTCTCGGTAATACACATCACATAAGCCTTGCAAGCATTGTGACTAATGAGTTAGTTGTGAGATGATGTATTACGGAACGAGTAAAGAGACTTGCCAGTAACGAGATTGAACTAGGTATTGGATACCGACGATCGAATCTCGGGCAAGTAACATACCGATGACAAAGGGAACAACGTATGTTGTTATGCGGTCTGACCGATAAAGATCTTCGTAGAATATGTAGGAGCCAATATGGGTATCCAGGTCCCGCTATTGGTTATTGACCGGAGATGTGTCTCAGTCATGTCTACATTGTTCTCGAACCGTAGGGTCCGCACGCTTAACGTTACGATGACAGTTATTATGAGTTTATGCATTTTGATGTACCGAAGTTAGTTCGGAGTCCCGGATGTGATCACGGACATGACGAGGAGTCTCGAAATGGTCGAGACATAAAGATTGATATATTGGATGACTATATTCGGACACCGGAAGTGTTCCGGGTGATTTCGGATAAAACCGGAGAGCCGGAGGGTTACCGGAACCCTACCGGGAGAAGTAATGGGCCTTATGGGCTTTAGTGGAGAGAGAGAAGGGCTGCCAGAGGTGGGCCGCGCTCCACCTCCTCCCTGGTCCGAATTGGACTAGGGGAGGGGGGCGGTGCCCCCCCCCCTTTCCTTCTCCCACTCCACCTCTTTCCCCCTCCTAGTAGGAGTCCTACTCCTACTAGGAGGAGGACTCCTCCTTGGCGCGCCACACCTGGCCAGCCGGCCTCCTCCCCTTGCTCCTTTATATATGGGGGCAGGGGGCACCCCAAGACACACAAGTTGATCCACGTGATCGTTCCTTAGCCGTGTGCGGTGCCCCCTGCCACCATATTCCACCTCGATCATATCGTTGTAGTGCTTAGGCGAAGCCCTGCATCGGTAGAACATCAAGATCGTCATCACGCCGTCATGCTGACGGAACTCCTCCCCGAAGCTTTGCTGGATCGGAGCCCGGAGATCGTCATCGAGCTGTATGTGTGCTAAGAACTCGGAGGTGCCGGAGTAACGGTGCTTGGATCGGTCGGATCGGAAAGAAGACGTACGACTACTTCCTCTACGTTGTGTCAACGCTTCCGCTGTGATCTACAAGGGTACGTAGATCAGACTCTCCCCCTCGTTGCTATGCATCACCATGATCTTGCGTGTGCGTAGGAAAATTTTGAAATTACTACGTTCCCCAATAGTGGCATCCGAGCCCAGGTTTTTTATGGTTTGATGTTATATGCACGAGTAGAACACAAGTGAGTTGTGGGCGATACAAGTCATACTGCCTACCAGCATGTCATACTTTGGTTCAGCGGTATTGTTGGACGAGACGACCCGGACCAACCTTACGCGTACGCTTACGCGAGACCGGTTCCCTCGACGTGCTTTGCACATAGATGGCTTGCGGGCGACTGTCTCTCCAACTTTAGTTGAACCGAGTATGGCTACGCCCGGTCCATGAGAAGGTTAAAACGGAGTCTATTTGACAAACTATCGTTGTGGTTTTGATGAGTAGGTGAGATTGGTTCTTGCTTAAACCCGTAGCAGCCACGTAAAACTTGCAACAACAAAGTAGAGGACGTCTAACTTGTTTTTGCAGGGCATGTTGTGATATGATATGGTCAAGACATGATGCTAAATTTTATTGTATGAGATGATCATGTTTTGTAACCGAGTTATCGGCAACTGGCAGGAGCCATATGGTTGTCGCTTTATTGTATGCAATGCAATCGTGATGTAGTGCTTTACTTTATCACTAAACGGTAGCGATAGTCGTGGAAGCATAAGATTGGCGAGACGACAGCGATGCTACGATGGAGATCAAGGTGTCATGCCGGTGACGATGGTGATCATGACGGTGCTTCGGAGATGGAGATCACAAGCACAAGATGATGATGGCCATATCATATCACTTATATTGATTGCATGTGATGTTTATCTTTTTATGCATCTTATCTTGCTTTGATTGACGGTAGCATTATAAGATGATCTCTCACTAAATTATCAAGAAGTGTTCTCCCTGAGTATGCACCGTTGCGAAAGTTCTTCGTGCTGAGACACCACGTGATGATCGGGTATGATAGGCTCTACGTTCAAATACAACGGGTGCAAAATAGTTGCGCACGCGGAATACTCAGGTTATACTTGACGAGCCAAGCATATACAGATATGGCCTCGGAACACGGAGACCGAAAGGTCGAGCGTGAATCATATAGTAGATATGATCAACATAATGATGTTCACCAATGAAACTACTCCATCTCACGTGATGATCGGACATGGTTTAGTTGATTTGGATCACGTGATCACTTAGAAGATTAGAGGGATGTCTATCGAAGTGGGAGTTCTTAAGTAATATGATTAATTGAACTTAAATTTATCATGAACTTAGTACCTGATAGTATCTTGCTTGTTTATGTTGACTGTAGATAGATGGCTCGTGCTGTTGTTCCGTTGAATTTTAATGCGTTCCTTGAGAAAGCAAAGTTGAAAGATGATGGTAGCAATTACATGGACTGGGTCCGTAACTTGAGGATTATCCTCATTGTTGCATAGAAGAATTACGTCCTGGAAGCACCGCTGGGTGCCAGGCCTGCTGCTGGAGCAACACCAGATGTTATGAACGTCTGGCAGAGCAAAGCTGATGACTACTCAATAGTTCAGTGTGCCATGCTTTACGGCTTAGAATCGGGACTTCAACGATGTTTTGAACGTCATGGAGCATATGAGATGTTTCAGGAGTTGAAGTTAATATTTCAAGCAAATGCCCGGATTGAGAGATATGAAGTCTCCAATAAGTTCTATAGCTGCAAGATGGAAGAGAACAGTTCTGTCGGTGAGCATATACTCAAATTGTCTGGGTATAATAATCACTTGATTCAATTGGGAGTTAATCTTCCAGATGATTGCGTCATTGACAGAATTCTCCAATCACTGCCACCAAGCTACAAGAGCTTCGTGATGAACTATAATATGCAAGGGATGAACAAGACTATTCCCGAGCTCTTCGCAATGCTGAAAGCTGCGGAGGTAGAAATCAAAAAGGAGCATCAAGTGTTGATGGTTAACAAAACCACTAGTTTCAAGAAAAAGGGCAAAGGGAAGAAGAAAGGGAACTTCAAGAAGAACGGCAAGCAAGTTGCTGCTCAGGAGAAGAAACCCAAATTTGGACCTAAGCCTGAAACTGAGTGCTTCTACTGCAAGCAGACTGGTCACTGGAAGCGGAACTGCCCCAAGTATTTGGCGGATAAGAAGGATGGCAAGGTGAACAAAGGTATATGTGATATACATGTTATTGATGTGTACCTTACTAATGCTCGCAGTAGCACTTGGGTATTTGATACTGGTTTTGTTGCTAATATTTGCAACTCGAAACAGGGACTACGGATTAAGCGAAGATTGGCTAAGGACGAGGTGACGATGCGCGTGGGAAACGGTTCCAAAGTCGATGTGATCGCGGTCGGCACGCTACCTCTACATCTACCTTCGGGATTAATATTAGACCTAAATAATTGTTATTTGGTGCCAGCGTTGAGCATGAACATTATATCTGGATCTTGTTTAATGCGAGACGGTTATTCATTTAAATCAGAGAATAATGGTTGTTCTATTTATATGAGTAATATCTTTTATGGGCATGCACCCTTGAAGAGTGGTCTATTCTTGTTGAATCTCGATAGTAGTGATACACATATTCATAATGTAGAAGCCAAAAGATGCAGAGTTGATAATGATAGTGCCTCATATTTGTGGCACTGCCGTTTAGGTCATATCGGTGTAAAGCGCATGAAGAAACTCCATACTGATGGGCTTTTGGAACCACTTGATTATGAATCACTTGGTACTTGCGAACCGTGCCTCATGGGCAAGATGACTAAAACACCGTTCTCCGGTACTATGGAGAGAGCAACAGATTTGTTGGAAATCATACATACAGATGTATGCGGTCCGATGAATATTGAGGCTCGTGGCGGATATCGTTATTTTCTCACCTTCACAGATGATTGAAGCAGATATGGGTATATCTACTTAATGAAACATAAGTCTGAAACATTTGAAAAGTTCAAAGAATTTCAGAGTGAAGTGGAAAATCATCGTAACAAGAAAATAAAGTTTCTACGATCTGATCATGGAGGAGAATATTTGAGTTACGAGTTTGGTGTACATTTGAAAAATTGTGGAATAGTTTCGCAACTCACGCCACCCGGAACACCACAGCGTAATGGTGTGTCCGAACGTCGTAATCGTACTTTACTAGATATGGTGCGATCTATGATGTCTCTTACTGATTTACCGCTATCGTTTTGGGGTTATGCTTTAGAGACAGCCGCATTCACGTTAAATAGGGCACCATCAAAATCCGTTGAGACGACGCCTTATGAACTATGGTTTGGCAAGAAACCAAAGTTGTCGTTTCTGAAAGTTTGGGGCTGCGATGCTTATGTGAAAAAGCTTCAACCTGATAAGCTAGAACCCAAATCGGAGAAATGTGTCTTCATAGGATATCCAAAGGAAACTATTGGATACACCTTCTATCATAGATCCGAAGGCAAGACTTTTGTAGCTAAATTCGGAAACTTTCTTGAGAAGGAGTTTCTCTCGAAAGAAGTGAGTGGGAGGAAAGTAGAGCTTGACGAGGTAACTGTACCCGCTCCCTTATTGGAAAGTAGTACATCACAGAAAACTGTTTCTGCAACACCTACACCAATAAGTGAGGAAGCTAATGATAATGATCATGAAACTTCAGAACAAGACACTACTGAACCTCGTAGATCAACCAGAGCAAGATCCGCGCCAGAGTGGTACGGTAATCCAATTCTAGAAGTCATGCTGCTAGATCATGATGAACCTACGAACTATGAAGAAGCGATGGTGTGCCCAGATTCCGCAAAGTGGCTTGAAGCCATGAAATCTGAGATGAGATCCATGTATGAGAACAAAGTATGGACTTTGGTTGACTTGCCCGATGATCGGCAAGCAATTGAGAATAAATGGATCTTCAAGAAAAAGACTGACGCTGATGGTAATGTTACTGTCTATAAAGCTCGACTTGTCGCAAAAGGTTTTCGACAAGTTCAAGGGGTTGACTACGATGAGACCTTCTCACCCGTAGCGATGCTTAAGTCTGTCCGAATCATGTTAGCAATTGCCGCATTTTATTATTATGAAATATGGCAGATGGATGTCAAAACTGCATTCCTGAATGGATTTCTGGAAGAAGAGTTGTATATGATGCAACCGGAAGGTTTTGTCGATCCAAAGGGAGCTAACAAAGTGTGCAAACTCCAGCGATCCATTTATGGACTGGTGCAAGCATCTCGGAGTTGGAATAAACGCTTTGATAGTGTGATCAAAGCATTTGGTTTTATACAGACTTTTGGAGAAGCCTGTATTTACAAGAAAGAGAGTGGGAGCTCTGTAGTATTTCTGATATTATATGTGGATGACATATTGCTGATTGGAAATGATATAGAATTTCTGGATAGCATAAAGGGATACTTGAATAAGAGTTTTTCAATGAAAGACCTCGGTGAAGCTGCTTACATATTGGGCATTAAGATCTATAGAGATAGATCGAGACGCTTAATTGGACTTTCACAAAGCACATACCTTGACAAAATTTTGAATATGTTCAAAATGGATCAAGCAAAGAAAGGGTTCTTGCCTGTGTTACAAGGTGTGAAGTTGAGTCAGACTCAATGCCCGACCACTGCAGAAGATAGAGAGAAAATGAAAGATGTTCCCTATGCTTCAGCCATAGGCTCTATCATGTATGCAATGGTGTGTACCAGACCTGATGTGTGCCTTGCTATAAGTTTAGCAGGGAGGTACCAAAGTAATCCAGGAATGGATCACTGGACAGCGGTCAAGAACATCCTGAAATACCTGAAAAGGACTAAGGATATGTTTCTCGTATATGGAGGTGACAAAGAGCTCACTATAAGAGGTTACGTTGATGCAAGCTTTGACACTGATCCGGACGATTCTAAATCGCAAACCGGATACGTGTTTACATTAAACGGTGGAGCTGTCAGTTGGTGCAGTTCTAAACAAAGCGTCGTAGCAGGATCTACATGTGAAGCAGAGTACATAGCTGCTTCGGAAGCAGCAAACAAAGGAGTCTGGATGAAGGAGTTCATATCCGATCTAGGTGTCATACCTAGTGCATCGGGTCCAATGAAAATCTTTTGTGACAATACTGGTGCAATTGCCTTGGCAAAGGAATCCAGATTTCACAAGAGGACCAAGCACATCAGGAGACGCTTCAATTCCATCCAGGATCTAGTCCAGGTGGGAGACATAGAGATTTGCAAGATACATACGGATCTGAATGTTGCAGACCCGTTGACTAAGCCTCTTCCACGAGCAAAACATGATCAGCACCAAGGCTCCATGGGTGTTAGAATCATTACTGTGCAATCTAAATTATTGACTCTAGTGCAAGTGGGAGACTGAAGGAAATATGCCCTAGAGGCAATAATAAAGTTATTATTTATTTCCTTATATCATGATAAATGTTTATTATTCATGCTAGAATTGTATTAACCGGAAACATAATACATGTGTGAATACATAGACAAACTTAGTGTCACTAGTATGCCTCTACTAGACTAGCTCATTAATCAAAGATGGTTATGTTTCCTAACCATGAACAATGTGTTGTTATTTGATTAATGAGGTCACATCATTAGTTGAATGATCTGATTGACATGACCCATTTCATTAGCTTAGCACCCGATCGTTTAGTATGTTGCTGTTGCTATTCTTCATGACTTATACATGTTCCTATGACTATGAGATTATGCAACTCCCGTTTACCGGAGGAACACTTTGGGTACTACCAAACGTCACAACGTAACTGGGTGATTATAAAGGAGTACTACATGTGTCTCCAAAGGTAGATGTTTGGTTGGCGTATTTCGAGATTAGGATTTGTCACTCCGATTGTCGGAGAGGTGTCTCTGGGCCCTCTCGGTAATACACATCACATAAGCCTTGCAAGCATTGTGACTAATGAGTTAGTTGCGAGATGATGTATTACGGAACGAGTAAAGAGACTTGCCAGTAACGAGATTGAACTAGGTATTGGATACCGACGATCGAATCTCGGGCAAGTAACATACCGATGATAAAGGGAACAACGTATGTTGTTATGCGGTCTGACCGATAAAGATCTTCGTAGAATATGTAGGAGCCAATATGGGTATCCAGGTCCCGCTATTGGTTATTGACCGGAGATGTGTCTCAGTCATGTCTACATTGTTCTCGAACCATAGGGTCCGCACGCTTAACGTTACGATGACAGTTATTATGAGTTTATGCATTTTGATGTACCGAAGTTAGTTCAGAGTCCCGGATGTGATCATGGACAAGACGAGGAGTCTCGAAATGGTCGAGACATAAAGATTGATATATTGAATGACTATATTCGGACACCGGAAGTGTTCCGGGTGATTTCGGAGAAAACCGGAGAGCCGGAGGGTTACCGGAACCCTACCTGGAGAAGTAATGGGCCTTATGGGCTTTAGTGGAGAGAGAGAAGGGCTGCCAGAGGTGGGCCGCGCGCCACCTCCTCCCTAGTCCGAATTGGACTAGGGGAGGGGGGCGGCGCCCCCCCCCCCCCCTTTCCTTCTCCCACTCCACCTCTTTCCCCCTCCTAGTAGGAGTCCTACTCCTACTAGCTAGTAGGAGTCCTACTCCTACTAGGAGGAGGACTCCTCCTTGGCGCGCCACACCTGGCCGGTCGGCCTCCTCCCCTTGCTCCTTTATATACGGGGGCAGGGGGCACCCCAAGACACACAAGTTGATCCACGTGATCGTTCCTTAGCCGTGTGCGGTGCCCCCTGCCACCATATTCCACCTCGATCATATCGTTGTAGTGCTTAGGCGAAGCCCTGCGTCGGTAGAACATCAAGATCGTCATCACGCCGTCGTGCTGACGGAACTCCTCCTCGAAGCTTTGCTGGATCGGAGCCCGGGGATCGTCATCGAGTTGTATGTGTGCTAAGAACTCGGAGGTGCCGGAGTAACGGTGCTTGGATCGGTCGGATCGGAAAGAAGACGTACGACTACTTCCTCTACGTTGGGTCAACGCTTCCGCTGTGATCTACAAGGGTGCGTAGATCAGACTCTCCCTCTCGTTGCTATGCATCACCATGATCTTGCGTGTGCGTAGGAAAATTTTGAAATTACTACGTTCCCCAACATACACAAGGTCGGTTACAAAGGAGGGGATATACATATCCGTATTGCCTAGCTTGCCTTCCACACCAAGTAGAGTCCCATCCGGACACGGGACGAAGTCTTCAATCTTGTATCTTCATAGTCCAACAGTCCGGCCAAAGGATATAGTCCGGCTGTACGGAGACCCCCTAATCCAGGACTCCCTCAGTAGCCCCTGAACGAGGCTTCAATGACGATGAGTCCGGCGCGCAGTGTTGTATTCAGCATTGCAAGGCGGGTTCCTCCTCCGAATACACCACAGAAGAGTTTGAATACAAGGATAGTGTCCGACCCTGCAAAATAAGTTCCACATACCACCATAGAGAGAGTAATATTACCATAAATCCAATCTTCTGACACGTTTTTGCATCATGACATCATGACATGGTCCGGTAATTATTCGAACCGTTTTCTTTAACCAGACCCGCACATAACGCGAGGCGGTTTCTTGACA
Source organism: Triticum monococcum (assembly GCA_034509565.1). Classification (NCBI taxonomy): domain Eukaryota; kingdom Viridiplantae; phylum Streptophyta; class Magnoliopsida; order Poales; family Poaceae; genus Triticum; species Triticum monococcum. The sequence continues at coordinate 563,526,176 of CM067841.1, read as the reverse complement.
TGTCTTGTCAAGGCAGAGATCGTGTTCCCCTTATTACGGGATTCTCATCAATACGGACGTGGGTAACCCAACCACGCCATCAATTACGACGCTTGGGGGATAAGAGAGTTTTACCAGACTAGTGGGGGCGCATAGTTTAGTCCGCCCTTATAAAGGAATAAGAACTCGCCTTTTTCTACCCACGCCTTCTTCCTCCTTGCTCATCCATTCTCGCGCACTCGAGCTCCAGTGCCCAAGTCCACATCCTCCTCCTCAACTCTCTCCAAACATGTCCGGAGCGGGAGGCAAGTGGATGGCCTCCTCCGTCACGGAGGGGCACATTAAAAAGTTGTGTAGAGCCGGATACTTAGCCGCGGACATCGCGCACCGGCTGCCAGTTGCGGGGCAGGTCATCCCTACCCCGGAACCTCACGAAAGGGTGGTTTTCCTCCCCCACTTCGTCCGCGGATTGGGGTGTCCCCTCCATCCATTCGTCCGCGGCCTCATGTTCTACTATGGGCTGGACTTTCATGATCTGGCCCCGAATTTCATCCTCAACATCTCGGCTTTCATCGTCATGTGCGAGGCTCTCCTCCGCATCCGGCCCCACTTCGGCCTATGGCTGAAGACCTTCAATATCAAGCCGAAGGTTGTAGGCGGCCAACAAGCGGAATGCGGCGGAGCCATGGTGGGCAAAATGCCCAACGTTGCGTGGCTCGAGGGCTCCTTCATGGAGACCATAAAGGGGTGGCAATCGGGGTGGTTCTACATCACCGAGCCGCGCGACACCAACTGGGTGGCGGCCCCCGAGTTTCGATCCGGAATCCCCACGCGGCTCACTTCCTGGAAGGAGAAGGGCCTGTCCTGGGGTTCATAGGTGGAGCTGGGCGGACTCCAGAAGTGTATCCGGAACATGACAAGCAAGAAACTTAAGCTTGTCAACATAGTCCAGGTCATGCTCTTCCGCCGGATCCTCCCATGTCAACAACGGGATTTCAACTTATGGGAGTTCGACCCGGCCCGGCACCATACTCTAAGCAAGCTCTTCAACACGATGCACAAAGACGTCTAGAGGGTGCTATTCAAGGGTGCCGAGGTCCCTCCCTCTCTCACCGAGGACCGCGGGCTAAGCGCGAAGCGCCCTGCGAATCCGGTAAGTTCTGTACATCTGGTAGGATATTTATTTCCCATAGCTTAACCATGTGCGGGCTCTAAGCTCCCATGCCTTTAACAGGACTGGGTGGAGGCATCGGAGCAGATTGACTGTCCGGCCCCCCTGCCCGAAGACACCGCGGACGCTCTCCTGATGGAGATGCTGACTCCGGCTCTTTATAAGGTGCCGGAGAAGACCAAGAAGAAGGCCAAGGGAATCCGAAAGAGTTCCTGGCGCCAGGTGGTATCGGACTCATCGTCCGATAACTCCGCAACGCACTCTCCCATGAAGACAAGGAGGAAGATGAAGATGCTCCCCCTCCAGCCAGGGGAGACAAGAAAAGGAAGGCCGCCCCGACCGGGGAGGCCGAAGGGTCCAAGAAGGGAAGGACTCTCCTTCTGGACTACTCCACCACCGCCGCCGAAGGCGAAGACGAGTGGCTGCTCAGGGCCAAGCCCCTGGCGAAGTCGTAAGTATTCGGATACCAGAGTAACTCATAGCATACCTTTGTCGCACTACTTCTCCTAACGCCGAATATGATTATGCAGACCGTCCCAAGCCCGTATCGACGTATCCTCGTCGGATGGCTCCTTGGATTCGTCGGATATGGATAGCGATCCACTTTCGACCGCCTCCTCCCCTTGCCCTATGGACAATGCCGAGGTATTGTCTCAAGGGGCACCGAGCCGGGGGGATACAGTCCCGGAGGCGCCTCAAGGCGACCTTCCGGACTCCAGGAGCAAAGGGAGCAAGGCTCCCAGGGGCTCCAAGTTCGGCTCTCAGCCGAACACCGCGCCGGAACCTCCAGTGGTTCCGGACTCGGGCAGGCGGCCCCCTTCCAAAATGGGTAAGACGCCCGTGCCGGTGACCTCTGTCCATCCAGAGGCACCGGACAACCTGCTGGCAGCGCTTCGCGGCGCTTGCATCGACGAAGAGCACCACACTATTATGAGTGCGGTGATCAAGAAGGTTCAGTCCGCCAAGAGCGGACTGACTGAAGCCTGTGCCAGCCTTCTAACAGGCTTTGAGGTAAGTATTTAAAATATAGGGAAAATATTACCGCATAGGCAGTAGCCCCTGATGCTCTGTTTGGTTTTCACAAAGAAAAGCCGAATAGAGGATCAAATAATATCTGCAGGAGTCTAATATAAGTATGTCTATATGCGTATGCAGGCTTCGCCACTGACCTCTGCCGCACTGACTGCGGAGGTCGCCGCACTGAAGCAGGACCTCGAGGGGTCTGAGAAAGAGCTCGGCCTTGCCAAGAGGCAGCTCGAGGAGATCAAAGGTAAGTAATACCTTGTCTATATATATATATATATATATATATATATATATATATATATATATATATACAAAAGATGTGATTGCAAAATGACAGGATCATCATGAATTTGCCAGGGGCCACGACCGAAGTGGCGACCCTGAAGCTAGCGCTGTCCGAGGCCGAAAACAAAGCGGCCCAAGAGTGCACCGAGCAGGAAAAGCAAGAGGCACGGGTGGGCGAGGTGCAGCAAGAGCTCCAAGCTCTCGTGACGAAGCACGAGGCGTTGGACCTTGACTCGATGACGCGAGAGTTTGAGCTTATCGCGGCCCTTGAGAGCGCAAAGAATGCCAAGGCTGAAGCCCAAAAGGCCCTCCAGGAGATTGAGGCGATGAGGAAGATAGCGGCGGGTAAGGCATTCAATATACAAAGCAAGCATGTGAAAATAAATTACTTGTTACTTACCCGAGTCCGGAGCTCTCCAGGAGCATTCGTAGATTTGCCCCGTAGCGTGTCGGATGCCGCAAAGTTTTACCAGGCCGAGGAGGGAAGTTCGACGAAGAAGCTGTTCCGGTCTCAGTATACTGGGACCGAACACCCGATGCCTATGAGCGACCAGCTGAAGCAACTGGTCGAGCTGCACAAGGCGGCCGAACAGGCCATGAAGGGCTTTATAGTCCGGATGTGGCCTGGCGACGCCCTTCCCAATAGCTACTTTGGCCTGGTGAGGCGGCTTGTGGATGCCTACCCACGGCTGGAAGTCATCAAGCGGTCCGTCTGCATCGAGGGTGCACGCCGGGCTTTTGCCCGTGCGAAGGTGCACTGGGCCAAGATGGACGCCGAGAAGCTGGTGAAGGAGGGGCCGCCGCAGGGCAAGGAGCATCGCCACCCCGAGATGTATTATAAGGGTGTCCTGAAGGGTGCCCATCTTGTAGCGAACGAGTGTGCGAAAGATGTAATATTTGAATGAACTTGCTCGTGTGATCCTGTGGTATGAAAACTTGTTCATATGCGCTATGCAACGCTTATTTGAATTTAAAATATTACCTTCTGTTCGGCTGTTTATCAAATCTGAGAGATGGCTAGTTGTCGGCTTCTGCCCCCATGCCACGAGTGTTGGGGTGTTCGGGATAAACCTGAGCACTCTTGTTCCCATTTTTGGGTCCTTCGAGGGAGGTGCTCAGCGCAACGAACAAGGCAATCGGACAATAATGCTTTATCACTCTCACTTAGCCATAGAACTCTATAATTTTAAATTTTGGCGAAGCCCCTAGTATTCGGAAGGCCGAATTTCGGGTGCTATACACGCCTTAAGTCGGACAAAGCCGACTCCTCGCTCTAAGCGGCATAAGTCTTTAGGGACTCGAAACCTCTCAAACAACGACCAGTCTCTCGCCTTATCATGACAGTCAGTTTTGGTTTTCTCTACTGAGGTGCTTAGCCCAGCTGACCGAGGCACAATCGCAGTAGTTCTCCCAGTGCTACCTTAGCCGATATAGCGGAACGTAAGGTACCAAAACATGGGAGCCGGGCAAACCCAGCTATTGACCCAAGACATGATTCGGAGCTGATGCATATAATGCTATAAGTTCGGGGTACCGCACTGTCGAAAGTGTTCGGACTTCTCACGCCGTATTATGGGGAATGCTTAAGCCCCTAGCGTACTGGCCGTACCAGAGTGTACGGGTGTTGGATGTCATGAATGAACATATACATATATATAAAAAGAAGAATAGAAAATGCAATAATAGTCTAGTGCTATGCATTGTTTATTCAAAAAGGTGCGTTAAAGCAGAATGATACAAGTAGTGCGATAAGCAAAAAGTAGGACTATTTGACATCTCCCCTCCAAGGGCAAGCTGAGGAATGTTATTAAAGCAAGTATTTCACTCGTTATCGTTATCCACTTGGGAGTTCCGTGGTGCGATGTAGCTTTCTGCCTCCTTGGTTGCTGCATCATGTGTTCGGTAATCGTACTGCTGAACAGGGTTTCCAGAGATTAAAGTCCTGAAAGAGAGAAAAATAACAAAGCGGGAAGCCCCTAGTGCGGTTGAGCCGCGTCTTGGGGCGTGCCGTAGTCGTGCCCCCCTCCCCACCTGTGCCCATGGTATTTTCAATGCGTAATTACGTACGCGTGGCACGGATTTCGTCGTTTGGCTGGTACTGGGGTGGGGGCCGCATTGCTATGCGAGCTCGGAATGTGCCAGGCAGTCTTGCTGCCGATTACTCCAGGCGCGCTTGAAGGTGCCCGGGTCCTTAATCGCCGAACTAGTGGATTGCCTTAAGAGGCTGCTTTGCGCTTCTGCTGCGAGGGCCGCAGTGTGCTCCTCCGTGCGGAGAGAGCGCTCTGTGTTTCCATTAACTGTGATGGCCCCCCGAGGTCCTGGCATCTTGAGCTTGAGGTATGCATAATGCGGTACCGCATTGAATCTCGCAAATGCGGTTCGCCCGAGCAGTGCATGATAGCCACTGCGGAACGGGACTATATCGAAGATTAACTCCTCGCTTCGGAAGTTATCCAGGGATCCGAAGACCACTTCCAGTGTCACTGAGCCTGTGCAATGGGCCTCTACACCTGGTATGACACCTTTGAAGGTCGTTTTTGTGGGTTTGATCCTTGATGGGTCTATACTCATTTTGCGCACTGTGTCCTGATAAAGCAGGTTCAGGCTGCTGCCGCCATCCATAAGGACTCAAGTGAGGTGAAATCCGTCAATGATTGGGTCTAGGATCAGTGCGGCGAATCCGCCATGACGGGTACTAGTGGGATGGTCCCTGCGATCGAAGGTGATCGGGCAAGAGGACCATGGGTTGAACTTTGGGGCGACTGACTCCAACGCATATACATCCCTTAGCGCATGCTTCCGCTCCCTCTTGGGGATGTGGGTTGCGTATATCATGTTCACCGTCCGCACTTGTGGGGGGAATCTCTTCTGTCCTCCGGTGTTCGGCTGCCGGGGCTCCTCCTCGTCATCGCTATGCGACCCCTTATCTTTGTTTTCGGCATTTAACTTGCCGGCCTGCTTGAACACCCAACAATCCCTGTTGGTGTGGTTGGCTGGCTTGTCGGGGGTGCCGTGTATTTGACACGAGCGATCAAGTATACGGTCCAAACTGGACGGGCCTGGAGTGCTTCTTTTAAATGGCTTTTTCCGCTGACCGGGTTTAGAGCCTTTGAATCCGGCATTGACTGCCGTATCCTCTGTATTGTCGCTGTTAATGCGACGCTTGTGTTTGTTGCGACGTGACCTGCCATTGCCATCCTTGGTATCCGAAGTACCATGGTTCTTTGATATGTTATTGTTGCAAGCTAGCCAGCTGTCTTCTCCCGCACAAAAGCGGGTCATGAGTGTCGTGTGGGCTGCCATAGATTTCGGCTTTTCCTGGCCAATGTGTCGGGCGAGCCACTCGTCGCGGATGTTATGGTTAAAAGCTGCTAGGGCCTCTGCATCCGGACAGTCGACGATTTTATTCTTCTTTGTTAGGAACCGTGTCCAGAATTGCCAGGCCGATTCCTCTGGCTGCTGAATTATGTGGCTCAAGTCATCGGCATCTGGCGGTCGCACATAAGTGCCCTGGAAGTTATCGAGGAATACGCAGTTGGCAAGCTGTTGAGACAATGGACTCTGCTGGCAAGCTGTTGAGCCAATGCCGAGCTGGTCCTTTGAGCTTGAGTGGGAGGTATTTGATGGCGTGTAGATCATCACCACGGACCATGTGGATGTGTAGGAGAAAATCCTCGATCCATACCGCAGGATCTGTTGTGCCGTCGTATGATTCGATATTTAAGGATTTGAAACCCTCTGGGATTTGGTGATCCATTACTTCGTCTGTGAAGCATAGGGGGTGTGCGGCGCCTCTGTACTGGGCTATATCGTGACGCAGCTCAAATGAGTCTTGCCCGCTGTGTTTGGCCCGGCCGGATTTACTTTTACTGTATCCGGCGTGACGGTTATCGTCTCGCATAGTGGCGCGCCCTCATGATCCGTAGATCGATCTTGCATGTTTTTCTTTGTCCTCCAATACGTCTCACAGGTCTAGCATGTTTCCCCATGCCTTGTCATTTTTATTTGAGTGGCGTCGGGGTGCGGGCTGAGTTTTTGGCTGAAATGCCTCTCTGTCACGGCCACGAGGTGGCCGGTCAGCTGCATCATATACTGGAGATGTAGGTTTGAGTGCTTCCTCCTCCAGTCGGGGTAGCAACCTGTGCTTTGGGTAACTCTTGGAGGGGCATTCCAGTTTATATTCCTCGGCCGCAAGGACTTCAGTCCATCTGTCAGCTAGCAAATCTTGATCAGCTTGAAGCTGTTGTTGCTTTTTCTTAAGGCTATTTGTCGTGGCTATAAGCCGGCGCTTGAAGCGCTCTTGTTCGACGGGATCCTCAGGCACGACGAATTCATCATCGTCGAGGCTTGCCTCGTCTTCGGAGGGAGACATGTAATTATCATCCTCCGTCTCTCCATCTGCCGCTCTCTCGAGAGGGCTGGCTTCTCCATCCTCCTGCCCTAAATTTTACTGCAGGGGATTGTTGTCGTCTTCGGCACTGTCCGGAGTGGTATTATCTCCTGTGCCGGTGTCACCGCTTTTGCTTTGACAAGACTTAGAGCGGCGCCACTGACGTCGGCGCTTGGGTTGCTTCTTGGAGGGGTCATCCTCCGCTGTCTCGTCGCCATTGCCTTCTTTGGGTGTGTCCACCATGTATATATCATATGATGAGGTGGTTGTCCAGTGCCCTGTGGGTAGTGGTTCCTCTTCGTCTCCCACATCGTTGTCCATACCGTCGATGTCTTCGGAGTCGAAGTCGAGCATGTCGGTTAAGTCATCGACAGTGGCTACTAAGTGGGTGGTGGGTGGGCGGCAAATTTCTTCGTCATCCGCATCCCAATTCTGCCGGACATAGTTCGGCCAGGACTCTCCTGACAAGGAGAGAGACCTTAATGAGTTCAGTATGTCGTCGAAGGGCGAGTGCTGAAAGATATCCGCGGAGGTAAACTCCATGATCGGCGCCCAGTCAGATTCGATAGGCACGGGCGCAGGCGGTTGGGAGTCCGTGGCCGGGGAGGAATCCGGTAGTTCAGCTTCATGGCTCTCGTGAAGGGTAAGGTCGATACTCGGCTCGATCACCGATGAGAGTGCGGCCTCCGTGGCGGGGTCTATCCACCCGTCCATGGATGGCGCAGCTGGTTCTGAATTGAGGGTCGGAGTGGTTGCCGGTGCGATCTTTTGAACACTGTCTGATGGTAGAGCTAAATCATACTCATCATGACCGTGTGGCACACAATGCAGGGGATCGATTCCGTCGAAGATCAAGTCTCCGTGGATATTAGCCGTGTAGTTTAAGCTTCCAAACCTGACCTGGTGGCCAGGGGCGTAACTCTCGATCTGCTCCAAATGGCCAAGCGAGTTGGCCCGCAGTGTGAAGCCGCCGAACACAAAGATTTGTCCGGGGAGAAAAGTCTCACCCTGGACTGCCTCGCTATTGATGATCGAAGGAGCCATCAAGCCTAACGGTGACGACATAGAGGAACTCTCAATGAAAGCACCAATGTCGGTGTCAAAACCAGCGGATCTCGGGTAGGGGGTCCCGAACTGTGCGTCTAAGGCGGATGGTAACAGGAGGCAGGGGCACGATGTTTTACCCAGGTTCGGGCCCTCTTGATGGAGGTAAAACCCTACGTCCTGCTTGATTATTCTTGATAATATGAGTAGTACAAGAGTTGATCTACCACGAGATCGGAGAGGCTAAACCCTAAAAGCTAGCGTATGGTATGATTATATGTTGTCCTACGGACTAAAACCCTCCGGTTTATATATACACCGGTGGGTGCTAGGGTTAACAAGGTCGGTTACAAAGGAGGAGATATACATGTCCGTATTGCCTAGCTTGCCTTCCACGCCAAATAGAGTCCCATCCGGACACGGGACGAAGTCTTCAATCTTGTATCTTCATAGTCCAACAGTCCGGCCAAAGGATATAGTCCGGGTGTTTGGAGACCCCCTAATCCAGGACTCCCTCAGGGGGGATCGAAGAAGAGGGGTGCCGATTGGAAGCTCGGCATGACCTCAAGAGGGAACTAGTGCAGAGCGCCGACACCATCGTGGTTGACACGAGGTATACCAAGGGTTTCCCCCGTTCTAGTCTCCCGCCAACCCATGCCGAACGACTAGATCTGGCGGGTGGGCCATAGCAAGGGGAGGGGGCCAATATCCAGATCCGGCGGAGCCACCGAAACATCTCACAACCATGGAGGACCTCTGCCGCCCACACGGACGGAAGGAATGGCTAGATCCCCTGACGCCATCCACCGGCGAGATCCGTGCTGCCATCTCCACTCGGGGCTACTGCCCCGGCATCTGGAGCTCCTTGCGATGGGGCATGGCAGCCAAGCCTCACCGCCACCTTCATCAAAGGCCGCACACCTGGAATGACGAATCCCTCGGGTGGCGGCATGGAGTGGGAGGGATGGCTAGCTACTCGAGTCCCTAGGGTTAGTATCCATAGTGTAGGCCAAATAGCATTTCATATTTATTTTTTGGTACTTGGCATCCATTCTACACATAGAGAATAGAGAGATTGACGCCACATGAAGATCCTTAACAATCAAACTCTTGGATTTCAAACTAATATTATATTGTCATCTTGTAGTGGTGGTGATTTGTTATTTATATATATTGCTCTCCTAACAGTGACTCAACATCACGTGCCTATGTTTCTTGGCTTCAAGTTATTTACTTTAGTTTTTCTATGTGTTATACTCCCTATTGAGTTTTTGGGAAAAACACATCAAGTTTTGTGATTAAAGCAAGTGAATAATCCATTGGAAATTCACATCATGAGAAAGTCAAACTAACACATGTCGAGCAATGAACAAGTGCACTCAAACCAGAAACCACATTATTCCTAAAGAAGACTCTTTGTATTAGCCCCACCTTGTGATATCTATAATCTACCAGGCCTCCCAACCACACCATGTAAAGGCATCATGTCATCATAGCTTCCCTTAGTCACCTGCAACAACAACTGAATGCTAGTCTTGATATGAACCTAAGTCATCCACCAAGCTTGTGATATAGACAATGATTGAATACATGCATGTATTTTGGGTATCATGCTAACCCTGCTCCAACTACGTCACTTGAGGCACCATCCCCTCGATCCGTTCAACTCTAGTAAGGACCATTATTATTAATCTTGAGCATGCCTCCCACAAGTGGGTGTCAAACCTCGAGGCTTTAGTTTGTGGGCTTGGCTTCACTGTCTAAATGGATTTCTTTTGGCACATGTTAAATCAGGGGCCACATTCTTGAACAATCAAAATATAAACATCAATGGTATTCCACCTCACATTTTATTAACACATCCATTTTATAGAAAAAAGTTGCAGGCCATTTCATAAACAATTGGTTCGAAAGAGGATGGCTCGGAATAGGATGTGTAGGGAATAAAAATTATAGATGAGTGAAGATATTTTAAATTAAACTCGAGTCGGTACTTACCCACCAACATAGGACATGATATACTTTATGAAATCATGAGCACTAGGTCCAAATAATGATACAACCATAAAACATCGTTCTCAAACTTGTGGCTTCTTCATGTACATGAAGGTGTATAATTAATAACCAAAACACGGAGCACGCCTAGCACACGACACTAGTAGCACAAGAACAATGCATGTGTGTGTGGGGGGGGTTGTGGAGAGGGAAAACCATGTGAATGAAGCCAATGTTCCGGTATTGAGAGAAGCCAACTAGGAATAGGAAGCGCTGGGAATTGAAGTTGGCAACACATGGATTAAAAAAGAACCAGATTATTGTGGTGTTGGAATCCATAATGCAAACTAAGTACCATTGGCAATTCACCTTTTGGATTACTCGGGCTTTCTACACGTAGTATGATTGTCGTTGCAATATGATCTCCATATCCAGTAATAAATCTATTGGATATCAAGAACCCAACAAATTTTGGAACACCTTCTTGCGGCGTTGGTGATATTTGTTGTGTATATATATACTTCTGTGATTCAGCACCACATGCCTCTGTTACTTGCTCTCAAGTTTTCGACGTTGGTGGTGCATACCAATGCTAGTATGTTTGAAATTGGCTTTGGTATGGATGGAATTTTGGTTGGTATATGCAATAGTTATACTTAGTGTTGGATCGTTTAGCAAAATAAACATTTCATTATGTTATTATTAAGCATTTCACCTTTTACAATTAAAGTAAGTGAATAATCCACATGGAAGTTTCCATCTAGAGGAAGTCAAATTAGACGTATCTTGGGCAAAGAACATATGCATTCATAATCGAAACCAGAATATTCCTCGAGGGGCCACTTTGCATCAACCCTAGCTTATCATATCAACAATCTATTATGTAGTTAGCTCAAACATAAATTCTCAAGGGAATGCTTTGCGTCAAACCTACCTTACAATAATGCGTCTAGCTCTTTGATTACATGCGTCAATGGTATGAAAAGACAGTGAAAACTTGAGTTTGGTGTGGCGATATGCATCTTGTGTTATATATTAGTTAGAACCGTGTACATGAACATACTTCGTTATCCTGTGAAAATTCAGAAACCTAAGATGGATCCTACCTTTTTTGTTCTGTAATTACGGAAAGTGGTATGTAGTTTGCTTTAATAAAAATGGTAGATGGAAAAAAATCAAGATGGCCATTCAGAAAATTTGTGTAAGTCAATTTTGTGAGAGAAGGGATGGTTGGAGGAGGAAGAAAGCTGAAGGAAGAAGAAAGAAGGATGATAGTTGGATCTTGATCTAATGGCCCAACAAATTAAATTACCCAAAATAAATTTTCAGGCAACTTACATATAGCCAGCCCCAATAGGAAAAGATCTAGCTAATTTGGTGCCCACCTTTGGACTTCATATTGTAGGCCAAATAGCATTGACAAATTCATTTTTGGTATTTGGCACCCATTCTACACAGAGAGATTGTCGTCACATGAAGATTGTTATCAAACTCTCGGATTCAGCAACGAAACTAATATTAAAGCAGCTTCTTGCAGTGTTGGTGATATTAGTTGTGTATAGACTGCTCTCTTGTCCGTAATTCGACATCATGTGCATCTATTACTTGCTTGCAAGTTCTTTTCATTGGTCGTGCATAGCCAATGGTGATATGGCACAACCTGGATTTGATATGGATGGAATTTCAGTTGTTCTATTATACTATGTTGGAATTTTGGCAGAAAATATATATTCCATCCATTGTGAGGAAAGCAAGTGAATAGTACACATGAAAATTTCACATCCCAAGCAATTCAAGTTAAATGTATCTTGAGCGAGAAACACCTAAAACCATATTATTCCTCAAGGGAACACTTTGCTTCAACCCTAGCTTGTGACCTTTATCTATCAGACGTCTAATTCACACCATGCAAAGGCACATGATCGCCGGATGCATCCTAGACGACAAAGCCCAATCATTATGATTCGGTCGGATTCTGTTAGAATAAATCTAAGGTATACCGTTGATCATCCGAGGAGCAAGCAATCACAAGAGCACGACACAGAGATTTGTTAACGAGGTTCACCGATATAGCTACATCCCCGGGGCTTGACTACGGGTGCTCCTCCCCGCGACACCGTCACAATACCGCACACCGGCCACCCGGGCGCCGGCACACGCCGCCGGCTCCCCCTTGCGCGTCTGTGCTATTATGTTGGCATAGGTTACATCGTGTGTCTACCCCGCTATATATGAGAGGTCTAGGATATAAGTGTCCTACTAGAACACGACTCCATACCCTGTAAACACAATACAACTACAAGTCCAACTGTAACCTATCTTGTACACAATATTCGACACAACTCTAACAAACTCCACCTTGGCGAATATTCTTCACCACCCTGGATTTGTCCATGCGTTAAACTTCCATGTACATTGGACTTGAGCTTATCCCATGAGTACCGGTGCTACTCCAAAAACTCCATGTGACTCCACCTGCAACTTGTAGTCCCTTCTTTTCTTGACCACAATCAACACTCGAGCAAAATTAAATTCCTTGTTACTCTAGTTTGTGCTCCCAACTTCCAGAGCTTCGTTCAACGCATCACACACTGATCACTGACATGCGTGAAAATGAACAACTCACGTATTGGGTGTCACACATAAGAGTTACCTGAACTCAACATCACCACTCCTTTCTTGACCGTCTATCTGAAACTTAAAGGAATTTCACCGTTGCTTGTAGTCATCCCGAGTCAAATTCGCAATTGTCTCACCACATGTATGACCACCAGAGCCCTGGCCCGTCTCCATGTCCGTGCATACCGCACGCCTCGCCGCTATTACCGCGTCGAGCCTCTGCTGTCCCGGTCGAGTCTCAAGGGTCGCGAAACCACACCACTCAACCCCCACTGCAGAGTACCACCGATCATCACCGACCGATGATGAGTTTCACGCTTCCATCAGACCACTGGGCTCCAGTCCGAACTGCATGTCACTCGCTTTTCCCCCTTGCTGAATAGGCTTCGATTATCTGGATCCTTACACCGTAGCCCTTCAATCCAGCTCCACCTTCAACATGACTCCATGGTAGATGATCAGTCCACCCATGCGCCTCATCGACTTCAAGCTTCGTGTATACATCACCTTGAATCAATCCCGCGCCATAGTCTTGTCGAAGCCACACAAGCCCCCGGGTCCTGTGTTACGTGTTTCCACGCCCAGAAGTCGGTCACTATCAGCATCACACACCTATGTCGTTGTCGCCGATTCCACCACCGTCTTCTGTACCAACCGACTTGCGTCGATCCGTCAAACTGTCCAGTACAACCCAGCCGAAGTAGTCCGGCTGCATGACACACTCAAGGCCCCCAAATCATCTTCGGCGATTTTTTATCCATCACATAATTTCTATCTTAACTGACATGACTTCCTACAATACCTTCAAGCATCCTTGTTGTACCAACTGAACTTTTCACGATGCAATAGTACATGAAGCAAACCGTTGTCACCTCCCAGTACTAATAGAAATTTAACCAAACAGTTTTGGCTTCACGTGATGTAGCTCCAAGGCTCAACTCCCAATGCTAATTAGTAGTATTTGCTTTGTCCTGCCTCTGCCTTCCAACGGACGCACATCAATTAATGGGTTTATTTCCTTCCGCCGAATTGATCTACTGCCTCTATTCGCATCATACAAGGACTCGGTCCTCTTCTTTTTGTCCAAAAACAAATCCCGGGTGAAGTATCAATCAGATCTGCACCACAGCCTTACACGCGGCACCTAGCCGCCACCTTCCACACCTGGTCCGCGACGCCTGGTCTGCGAACAGAACAGGTGCACCAGCTAGCCCCATAGGCCAGCTTACACCGCTCAGCTTCACAGCCACGCGCGCCCATGCTGCCCGGTTATCGCCTGCATCTGCTGCGTACTCAGAATCCAATCTTCACAAATCGTCGAATTGCCTTCGCCTAACGTATTGTACAATTGATCTCAACCGCGTAAACGATATCGATCAACACATCAAACCTTCCTTCCTCTAGATCAACACGACCGGCCTTGGAACTCAAACCTTGCTCTGATACCACTTGTTAGAATAAATCTGAGGTATATCGTTGATCATCCGAGGACCAAACAATCACAAGAGCACGACACAGAGATTTGTTAACGAGGTTCACCGATATGGCTACTGTTGGGGAACGTAGTAATTTCAAAAAATTTCCTACGCACACGCAAGATCATGGTGATGCATAGCAACGAGAGGGGAGAGTGTTGTCTACCTACCAACGCAGACCGACTGCGGAAGAGATCACACAACGTAGAGGAAGTAGTCGTACGTCTTCTTCCCGATCTGACCGATCCAAGCACCGTTACTCTGGCACCTCCGAGTTCTTAGCACACGTTCAGCTCGATGACGATCCCCGGGCTCCGATCCAGCAAAGCTTCGGGGAAGAGTTCCGTCAGCACGACGGCGTGGTGACGATCTTGATGTACTACCGACGCAGGGCTTCGCCTAAGCACTACAACGGTATGATCGAGGTGAAATTTGGTGGCAGGGGGCACCGCACACGGCTAAGGAACGATCTCAAGGATCAACTTGTGTGTCTATGGGGTGCCCCCTGCCCCTGTATATAAAGGATGGAGGAGGAGGAGGAGGCCGGCCAAGGCAAAGGTGCGGCCAGGATAGGGAGTCCTACTAGGACTCCAAGTCCTAGTAGGAGTCCACCAAAAGGGGAGGAAGGAAGAAGGAATAGGAGGAGAAGGAGAGGTGGCCGGCCCCCTTTTCCCTAGTCCAATTCGGACCAAAGGGGAGGGGGGCCGCAGCAGCCTTTTCCTCTTCCCACTAAAGCCCATCAAGGCCCATTACTTCTCCCGTAACTACCCGGTACTCCGAAAAATACCTGAATCACTCGGAACCTTTCCGATGTCCGAATATAGTCGTCCAATATATCGATCTTTACGTCTCGACCATTTCGAGACTCCTCATCATGTCCCCGATCTCATCCGGGACTCCAAACTCCTTCGGTACATCAATACTCTTAAACTCATAATATAACTGTCATCGAAACCTTAAGCGTGCGGACCCTACGGTTCGAGAACAATGTAGACATGACCGAGACACGTCTCCGGTCAATAACCAATAGCGGGACCTGGATGCCCATATTGGCTCCTACATATTCTACGAAGATCTTTATCGGTCAGATCGCATAACAACATACGTTGTTCCCTTTGTCATCGGTATGTTACTTGCCCGAGATTCGATCGTCGGTATCCAATACCTAGTTCAATCTCGTTACCGGCAAGTCTCTTTACTCGTTCCGTAATACATCATCTCACAACTAACATATTAGTTGCAGTGCTTGCAAGGCTTATGTGATGTGCATTACCGAGAGGGCCCAGAGATACCTCTCCGACAATCGGAGTGACAAATCCTAATCTCGAAATACGCCAACCCAACATCTACCTTTGGAGACACCTGTAGTACTCCTTTATAATCACCCAGTTACGTTGTGACGTTTGGTAGCACCCAAAGTGTTCCTCCGGCAAACGGGAGTTGCATAATCTCATAGTTATAGGAACATGTATAAGTCATGAAGAAAGCAATAGCAACATACTAAACGATCGGGTGCTAAGCTAATGGAATGGGTCATGTCAATCAGATCATTCAACTAATGATGTGACCTCGTTAATCAAATAACAACTCTTTGTTCATGGTTAGGAAACATAACCATCTTTAATTAACGAGCTAGTCTAGTAGAGGCATACTAGTGACACTCTGTTTTTGTCTATGTATTCACACATGTATTATGTTTCCAGTTAATACAATTCTAGCATGAATAATAAACATTTATCATGATATAAGGAAATAAATAATAACTTTATTATTGCCTCTAGGGCATATTTCCTTCAGTCTCCCACTTGCACTAGAGTCAATAATCTAGTTCACATCGCCATGTGATTTAGCAGCAATAGTTCACATCACCATGTGATTAACACCCATAGTTCACATCGTCATGTGACCAACACTCAAAGGGTTTACTAGAGTCAGTAATCTAGTTCACATCTCTATGTGATTAACACCCAAAGAGTACTAAGGTGTGATCATGTTTTTGCTTGTGAGATAATTTTAGTCAACGGGTCTGTCACATTCAGATTCGTAAGTATTTTGCAAAATTCTTTGTCTATAATGCTCTGCACGGAGCTACTCTAGCTAATTGCTCCCACTTTCAATATGTATCCAGATTGTGACTTTAGATTCATCTGGATCAGTGTCAAAAACTTGCATCGACGTAACCCTTTACGATGAACCTTTTTGTCACGTCCATAATCGAGAAACACATCCTTATTTCACTAAGGATAATTCTGACCGCTGTCCAGTGATCTACTCCTAGATCACTATTGTACTCCCCTGCCAAATCAGTGCAGGGTATACAATAGATCTGGTACACAGCATGGCATACTTTATAGAACCTATGAATGAGGCATAGGGAATGACTTTCATTCTCTTTCTATCTTCTGCCGTGGTTGGGCTTTGAGTCTTTACTCAACTTCACACCTTGTAACACAGGCAAGAAACTTTTTCTTTGACTGTTCCGTTTTGAACTACTTCAAAATCTAGTCAAGGTATGTACTTATTGAAAAACTTATCAAGCGTCTTGATCTATCTCTATAGATCTTGAAGCTCAATATGTAAGCAGCTTTACCGAAGTCTTTCTTTGAAAAACTCCTTTCAAACACTCCTTTTATGCTTTACAGAATAATTCTACATTATTTCCGATCAACAATATGTCATTCACATATACTTATTAGAAATGTTGTAGTGCTCCCACTCACTTTCTCGTAAATACAGGCTTCACCGCAAGTCTGTATAAAACTATATGCTTTGATCAACTTATCAAAGCGTATATTCCAACTCCGAGATGCTTGCACCAGTCCATAGATGGATCGCTGGAGCTTGCACATTTTGTTAGCACCTTTCGGATTGACAAAACCTTCTAGTTGCATCACATACAACTCTTCTTTAATGAATCCATTAAGGAATGCAGTTTTGTTTATCCATTTTCCAGATTTCATAAAATGCGGCAATTGCCAACATGATTCGGACAGACTTAAGCATAGATACGAGTGAGAAAAACTCATCATAGTCAACACCTTGAACTTGTCGAAAACCTTTTTCGACAATTCTAGCTTTGTAGATAGTAACACTACTATCAGCGTCCGTCTTCCTCTTGAAGATCCATTTATTTTCTATGGTTTGCCGATCATCGGGCAAATCCATCAAAGTCCATACTTTGTTCTCATACATGGATCATATCTCAGATTTCATGGCCTCAAACCATTTCGCGGAATCTAGGCTCATCATCGCTTCCTCATAGTTCGTAGGTTCATCATGATCTAGTAGCATGACTTCCAGAAAAGGATTATCGTACCACTCTGGCGCGGATCTTACTCTGGTTGTTCTACGAGGTTCAGTAGTATCTTGTTCTGAAGTTTCATGATCATCATCATTAGCTTCCTCACTAACTGGTGTAGGTGTCACAGAAACAGTTTTCTGTGATGTACTACTTTCCAATAAGGGAGCAGGTACAGTTACCTCGTCAAGTTCTACTTTCCTCCCACTCACTTCTTTCGAGAGAAACTCCTTCTCCAGAAAGTTTCCAAATTTTAGCAACAAAAGTCTTGCCTTCGGATCTGTGATAGAAGGTGTATCCAATAGTTTTCTTTGGATATCCTATGAAGACCACTTCTCCGATTTGAGTTTGAGCTTATCAGGATGAAACTTTTTCATATAAGCATCGCAACCCCAAACTTTAAGAAACGACAGCTTAGGTTTCTTGCCAAACCATAGTTCACACGGTGTCGTCTCAACGGATTTAGATGGTGCCCTATTTAACGTGAATGCAGCTGTCTCTAATGCATAACCCCAAAACGATAGTGGTAAATCGGTAAGAAACATCATAGATTGCACTATATCCAATAAAGTACGGTTATGACATTCGGACACACCATTATGCTGTGGTGTTCCAGGTGGCGTGAGTAGTGAAACTATTTCACATTGTTTTAACTGAAGACCAAACTCGTAACTCAAACATTTTACCTCTGCGATCATATCGTAGAAACTTTTATTTTCTTGTCACAATGGTTTTTCACTTCACTCTGAAATTCTTTGAACTTTTCAAATCTTTCAGACTTATGTTTCATCAAGTAGATATACTCATATCTGCTCAAATCATCTGTGAAGATCAGAAAATAATGATACCTGTCGCGAGCCTCAATATTCATCGGACCACATATATCAGTATGTATGATTTCCAACAAATCTGTTGCTCGCTCCATTGTTCCGAAGAACAGAGTCTTAGTCATCTTGCCCATGAGGCATGGTTCGCAAGCATCAACTGATTCATAATCAAGTGATTCCAAAAGCCCATCAGTATGGAGTTTCTTCATGCGCTTTACACCAATATGACCTAAACGATAGTGCTACAAATAAGTTGCACTATCATTATTAACTTTGCATCTTTTGGTTTCAATATTATGATTATGTGTATCACTACGATCGAGATCCAACGAACTATTTTCATTGGGTGTGTAACCATATAAGGTTTTATTCATGTAAACAGAACAACAATTTATTCTCTTACTTAAATGAATAACCGTATTACAATAAACATGATCAAATCATATTCATGCTCAACGCAAACACCAAATAACACTTATTTAGGTTCAACACTAATCCCGAAATTATAGGGAGTGTGCGATGATGATCATATCAATCTTGGAACCACTTCCAACACACATCGCCACTTCACCCTTAACTAGTCTCTGTTTATTCTGCAACTCCCGTTTCGAGTTACTAATCTTAGCAACTGAACTAGTATCAAATACTGAGGGTTTGCTATAAACACTAGTAAAGTACACATCAATAACATGTATATCAAATATACTTATGTTCACTTTGCCATCCTTCTTATCCGCCAATCACTTGGGGTAGTTCCGCTCCCAGTGACTAGTCCCTTTGCAGTAGAAGCACTTAGTCTCAGGCTTAGGATCAGACTTGGGCTTCTTCACTTGAGCAGCAACTTGCTTGCCGGTCTTCTTGAAGTTCCCCTTCTTCCCTTTGCCCTTTTCTTGAAACTAGTGGTCTTGTCAACCATCAACACTTGATGTTTTTCTTGATTTCTACCTTCGTTGATCAGCATCACGAAGAGCTTGGGAGTTGTTTCTGTTATCCCTTGCATATTATAGTTCATCACGAAGTTCTACTAACTTGGTGATGGTGATTAGAGAATTCTGTCAATCACTATCTTATCTGGAAGATTAACTCCCACTTGATTCAAGCAATTGTAGTACCCAGACAATCTGAGCACATGCTCACTAGTTGAGCGATTCTCCTCCATCTTTTAGCTATAGAACTTGTTGGAGACTTCATATCTCTCAACTCGGGTATTTGCTTGAAATATTAACTTCAACTCCTGGAACATCTCATATGGTCCATGACGTTCAAAACGTCTTTGAAATCCCGATTCTAAGCCATTAAGCATGGTGCACTAAACTATCAAGTAGTCATCATATTGAGCTAGCCAAACGTTCATAACGTCTGCATCTGCTCCTGCAATAGGTCTGTCACCTAGCGGTGCATCAAGGACATAATTCTTCTGTGCAGCAATGAGGATAAACCTCAGATCACGGATCCAATCCGCATCATTGCTACTAACATCTTTCAATACAATTTTCTCTAGGAACATATCAAAAATAAACACAGGGAAGCAACAACGCGAGCTATTGATCTATAACATAATTTGCAAAATACTACCAGGACTAAGTTCATGATAAATTTAAGTTCAATTAATCATATTACTTAAGAACTCCCACTTAGATAGACATCCCTCTAATCCTCTAAGTGATCACGTGATCCAAATCAACTAAACCATAACCGATCATCACGTGAGATGGAGTAGTTTTCAATGGTGAACATCGTTATGTTGATCATATCTACTATATGATTCACGCTCGACCTTTCGGTCTCCGTGTTCCGAGGCCATATCTGTATATGTTTGGCTCGTCAAGTATAACCTGAGTATTCTGCGTGTGCAACTGTTTTGTACCCGTTGTATTTGGACGTAGAGCTTATCACACCCGATCATCACGTGGTGTCTGGGCACGACGAACTTTGGCAACGGTGCATACTCAGGGAGAACACTTCTTGATAATTTAGTGAGAGATCATCTTATAATGCTACCGTCAATCAAAGCAAGATAAGATGCATAAAAGATAAACATCACATGCAATCAATATAAGTGATATGATATGGCCATCATCATCTTGTGCTTGTGATCTCCATCTCCGAAGTACCGTCATGATCACCATTGTCACCGGCGCGACACCTTGATCTCTATCGTAGCATCGTTGTCGTCTCGCCAATCTTATGCTTCCACGACTATCACTACCGCTTAGTAATAAAGTAAAGCATTACATCGCGATTGCATTGCATACAATAAAGCGACAACCATATGGCTCCTGCCAGTTGCCGATAACTTGGTTACAAAACATGATCATCTCATACAATAAAATCAGCATCGTGCCTTGACCATATCACATCACAACATGCCCTGCAAAAACAAGTTAGACGTCCTCTACTTTGTTGTTGCAAGTTTTATGTGGCTGCTACGGGCTTAAGCAAAAACTCATCTCACCTACGCATCAAAACCACAACGATAGTTTGTCAAATAGACTCCGTTTTAACCTTCTCAAGGACCGGGCGTAGCCACACTCGGTTCAACTAAAGTTGGAGAGACAGTCGCCCGCAAGCCATCTATGTGCAAAGCACGTCGAGGGAACCGGTCTCGCGTAAGCGTACGCGTAAGGTTGGTCCGGTTCGTCTCGTCCAACAATACCGCCGAACCAAAATATGACATGCTGGTAGGCAGTATGACTTGTATCGCCCACAACTCACTTGTGTTCTACTCGTGCAAATAACATCAAACCATAAAAACCTAGGCTCGGATGCCACTGTTGGGGAACGTAGTAATTTCAAAAAAAATCCTACGCACACGCAAGATCATGGTGATGCATAGCAACGAGAGGGGAGAGTGTTGTCTACGTACCAACGCAGACCGACTGCGGAAGCGATCACACAACATAGAGGAAGTAGTCGTACGTCTTCTTCCCGATCCGACCGATCCAAGCACCGTTACTCCGGCACCTCCGAGTTCTTAGCACACGTTCAGCTCGATGACGATCCCCGGGCTCCGATCCAGCAAAGCTTCGGGGAAGAGTTCCGTCAGCACAACGGCGTGGTGACGATCTTGATGTACTACCGACGCAGGGCTTCGCCTAAGCACTACAACGGTATGATCGAGGTGAAATTTGGTGGCAGGGGGCACCACACACGGCTAAGAAACGATCTCAAGGATCAACTTGTGTGTCTACGGGGTGCCCCCTGCCCCTGTATATAAAGGATGGAGGAGGAGGAGGCCGGCCAAGGCAAAGGTGCGGCCAGGATAGGGAGTAGGACTCCAAGTCCTAGTAGGAGTCCACCAAAAGGGGAGGAAGGGAGAAGGAATAGGAGGAGAAGGAGAGGTGGCCGACCCCCTTTTCCCTAGTCCAATTCGGACCAAAGGGGAGGGGGGGCGCAGCAGCCTTTTCCTCTTCCCACTAAAGCCCATCAAGGCCCATTACTTCTCCCGTAACTACCCGGTACTCCGAAAAATACCCGAATCACTCGGAACCTTTCCGATGTCCGAATATAGTCGTCCAATATATCGATCTTTACGTCTTGACCATTTCGAGACTCCTCGTCATGTCCCCGATCTCATCCGGGACTCTGAACTCCTTCGGTACATCAATACTCATAAACTCATAATATAACTGTCATCGAAACCTTAAGCGTGCGGACCCTACGGTTCAAGAACAATGTAGACATGACCGAGACACATCTCCGGTTAATAACCAATAGCGGGACCTGGATGCCCATATTGGCTCCTACATATTCTACGAAGATCTTTATCGGTCAGACCGCATAACAACATACGTTGTTCCCTTTGTCATCGGTATGTTACTTGCCCGAGATTCGATCGTCGGTATCCAATACCTAGTTCAATCTCGTTACCGGCAAGTCTCTTTACTCGTTCCGTAATATATCATCTCACAACTAACATATTAGTTGCAGTGCTTGCAAGGCTTATGTGATGTGCATTACCGAGAGGGCCCAGAGATACCTCTCCGACAATCGGAGTGACAAATCCTAATCTCGAAATACGCCAACCCAACATCTACCTTTGGAGACACCTGTAGTACTCCTTTATAATCACCCAGTTACGTTGTGATGTTTGGTAGCACCCAAAGTGTTCCTCCGGCAAACGGTAGTTGCATAATCTCATAGTTATAGGAACATGTATAAGTCATGAAGAAAGCAATAGCAACATACTAAACGATCGGGTGCTAAGCTAATGGAATGGGTCATGTCAATCAGATCATTCAACTAATGATGTGACCTCGTTAATCAAATAACAACTCTTTGTTCATGGTTAGGAAACATAACCATCTTTGATTAACGAGCTAGTCTAGTAGAGGCATACTAGTGACACTCTGTTTTTGTCTATGTATTCACACATGTATTATGTTTCCGGTTAATACAATTCTAGCATGAATAATAAACATTTATCATGATATAAGGAAATAAATAATAACTTTATTATTGCCTCTAGGGCATATTTCCTTCAGCTACATCTCCGGGGCTTGACTACGGGCACTCCTCCCCGTGACACCGTCACAATACCGCACACCGGCCACCCGGGCGCCGGCACACGCCGCCGGCTCCCCCTTGCGCGTCTGTGCTATTATGTTGGCATAGGTTACATCGTGTGTCTACCCCGCTATATATGAGAGGTCTAGGATACAAGTGTCCTACTAGAACACGACTCCATACCCTGTAAACACAATACAACTACAAGTCCAACTGTAACTTACCTTGTACACAATATTCGACACAACTCTAACAGACTCTTGGAAGGAACCATCACTATTTATCTTGAGGGTGTCTCCCATAGGTGGCTAATGGACCTCAAGGCTTTTGTTGGTGTGCTTGCCTTCCAGTCGAAAACATTTCGTTGATTATCTTCAACAGTCCAAATATGTCATATCAAGGGTATACAACCTCATGATTTATTGACGTAGAGAGAATGTTTGGGGCAAAAAAAAGTAAAGGTGTTCACTTTCTTCACAAAAAGCCTTAGACTATTTCACAAAATTCGGTTTCAAAGGAGTTGGCTTAGAGCGAGATGTGTTGGGAACTTAAATTACCGACCGGTGAAGATATTTAAAATTAAAGCCGAGTCTGTACTTTGCACATCTGACATGATACAGTTGGAGAAGCTAGGAGCATTAAAGTCCAATAACAATACGTCCATAAAACACAGTTCGCAAACTTGTGTCTTCTTCATGTACGTGAAAAGTGTATAAGTAATAACCAACACATCGAGCATGACTACCACACCTCATTAAGCCACACAAGAAAAAATGGGGAAGAAAGAGGATGAGCCATGAGCATGAACCAACAACCAAAACAGCGAGCATGGCTTGCACACCACATTAAACCACACAAGAACAATGTGGGAGAAAGAGGGCGAGCCATGAGCATGAAACTGAATGTAACATATGAGGGAGAAAGAGGAGTATTTCAGTATCGAGAGAAGTCGGCTGGGAATAGGAAGGGTTGGGAATTGAAGTTGCAGGCGCTTGGTTTCAAAAAGAGCTAGCCTGGCAAGTCCCTGGCGTTGAAATCCATACTGTAGGTCAAAGAGCATTGCAGAATTCACATCTTTTATTTGGTGTTCTTAGGTGCTTTGTACACATAGTGAGATTGTCACCTAAAGGATGTATACAATAACGAACCAAACTCTTGGATTCAACAATCCAACAAATATTGGGATCTCTTCTCAGTAATCCAGCACCACATGTCTATTTTGTGAGTGTATATAGTGCTCTCTTATCTGCATTCAGCACCAGCTGTCTCTTTTGCTTGCTCTCAAGTTCTTGACTTTGGCGGTGTTCGCTCAAGCTGGCTCCTGCATGGATGAAATTTTACTTGGTATGCAATATGTTATACTCAGTGTTGGCTTTTAGCAAAAGGAAAAGGAATCATTTCAGTTTTTGCAATTAAAGCAAGTGAGCAATCCACACGACGATTTCACATCACAAGGAGGTCAAATTAAGCATATCTCTGGGCAAACACCAGCTGCATTCAAAACTGAAACCACATTATTCCGCAAGGGAACGCTTTGCATCAACCCTAGCTGCTAATGATATCTACAATCTATCAAATCTCTCATTCACACCTGTAACATCCACAAAACCTCCTACATACATGCACAGCAACTTCTATTTACCACACGCAAATGCACGTTAAAAGATTAAAAACTGGCGAAGTAACGAATCAACAAGCCATCTGGTCCCTGAATGCATCTAACTCCTCGAATACAGGCAGCCGCCTCGACCTGAACGGTGTCCACTCATTCATCACAAGGTCTAGTCTCTCCATGATCTCTTCAGTGAAACTCAAGCCAATATCAAAGGGCGATGAAACATGTGTAGTCGGACCGAGCTCACTGAGGAGCTGCTCAGCTCGGGCAACCGCCTTGTCGTCATCCAACCCGGAGATTCTGCAAAGTAGGACATCCTCGAGTACTTGCACTGCCTCCTGATGCCTGCCCTGCTTGATCAAGCACAGCCCGAGGTTGCACGCCCTGTTGGCATCAGGTACGATAGTCTGGGCCTTCCGATACACCAATTCTGCGGCTTCATAGTTGTTCTGCTGCATGTAAGCCCAGCCAAGGTTACCCTGTGAAATTGCACATCAAAAGTTTCAGTAACCTTTGTATAACTGAATATTGCTGCAGTGACAGACCAAGACATGCCTAATTAGCAATCAGTAAGAGTAACATGGGAGCAGTAACCCGTACCAGAATGCGTGACATCTCCTGCTGGATCGAGACCTGGAACTTCTTTCCATGGGAGCGGGCCGTCTTGGTGATCTTCCCGTTGAAGGCCTCGCCGAGGCATATCATCTTGAGCTTCTGTTTCAGCAGCTCTATCTGCTCGTAAACTTTCCCGCATTTCTGAAGATGAAAATCAACATACCAGGTCAGAATTAATGCATAAACCAATCCTTGAGCAGCTTTTCCTGTGAGATGTGCAACTGAGACGCACCTTGTAGAGGTCGATGAGCAGGTTGTCGAGGGACTCCTGAGCCTGCCTGGAGCAGAGGTGCCTGAAGGATCTGATGGCCTCTATCGCCTCCTCGGCACGGTCCTGCTGCTTCATCACAACAGCCATGTCCTTGAGCGCGCTGTCCACCCTGTCCCCGGAGTTGATCGCCTTCCAGAACCACACGATCGACGCCTCCGCGTCCTTCTCCACGAGCTGATCAATACAAGCCGTTTCACCCAAGTCAGCAATTTGAAGAAAAAAAACCTTTTTTTGAGGGAAGGGATTTTTTTTCTCGTTCAACTACTAATCATGAATTATGTATGGTGTAACTGAGTTTAATTTTGATGTAATTAGAACATAATCATTCACTAAGCACGCGCGTCGACTCCGCGCGATGGACCACTGCACAGCGACCGATTCGGCGAACAACGATTTCTTTCGGCCAAGAGGAGCAAAGAAGATTTGGCGGCGAGAGCAAGAAGGCAAGAATCGCCAGTAGTGCTACGGAAACGAATGGACGTCTGCTTTCATGGTGGCCGTTATCATGATTGGGAAACCGGTGCACAATCAAGGCTACTGCATACAGTATACTTATATTCCAGTTTCTGTTTTAACCACAATAAATCCAGTAAAGAGGGAGAGAGAACGCGGCGGAAGAATTTGCATGGGCAGGAGGAGAGCTGCGAATGATTAACCAACCTGGAGGTGCTTGGCCCGGACGTAGGGGCTGTCGCCGGCGGGCACCTTGTGGACGACGTGGAACAGATCCTTCTTCTCCACACCCCCGCCGCCGCCGCCGCCTCTCCTCTTGGAGGGTGGAGGTGTGGCCATGCCGTCGAAGCTGATCCGGAACCGAGGCTGGGGGAGAGAGGGAGAGGAGAACAATGGGCGCGCGCGGATTGCTTGCCGGCTGGTGGTTTGTTTCGCGGGTTGCGGGATCTGGAGGGTGGGAAGGGAGGGAAGAGGGGGCCGGGGGGGATGACGAGGCGGGCGGAGTGGATCTGGACGGGAAGGCGTCCGGGTTCGAGGGCGGGGGCTGGATGGCGACCTGGCCCCCATCCGGCGGTCGGGTGGGCACCACGCGTCCGCATCCGCAGTGACGTGCTCGCGGCGCCTTGGGCGAGCACCGGGTGTGACGGGCGGCTCGAAGCCTTTGTTATTACTGTTTGATGGGCGTTTAACGAGCTCAACTGCGTCCCGATTGGCCGCATCTTCTAGACGCATGTGCGATGTAGTACTGGTATTCCCTTTTCTTTTCCGAGACAACTAAGAGTATTCCTTTAATTAAAAAAGAAAAAAATTCCAAAACATACGTTAAACTTGTAGACGAAAGATAAATGGAACCCTGAGTTTGTAATCTCAAAAATTATTACAACGAACTTTTCTATTCCGGTCTATTTTGAACCTTCAGGGCATTTAGCTGAAATTCCCTGATGTGGCAAGTCAAATACTAGGACCGTTGATCGCCTAGCTGGACATTAGCATGAATCGGACCGGCCCATTGGCGCAGTTGCTCGTGCTACTCTGATTTTTTTTCTTTTTTTTCTTTGTTTTTCATTTTTGTAATGATAATATATTTTTAAATATTTTGTAATGACAATATTTTTAACTACACAAAGCCACTTGTCTTCTATAACGAGAGCAACGAAAAATTACTGAGCGACAAAAAATACCCTAACCAAAGTGCTTTACAGGCCTCAATCTCGGGATATCGCACCGAAGCGCTTGCAACTAGCCACTCGCTCTGAAGGTTGCGATAGATGACGCGACCTTAATAAGAACATATAGGAGTGTTCATATATGTAAACACTTTTTTTTTATAAAACTCTAAACATTTCTTGAATAAACATGTGAACGATTTCAAAATGCCAATTTTTTAGACGCAAATAATTTACGAAGTTCTATAAACATTTTTTGGAAAATGTGAGACAATTTTTGAATATCCAAACATTTTCTGAAACATGTGAAACTTTTGGAATTCGGAACATCTTTTGACAAATGTGAACAATTTTTGAAATCACGAACCATTTTTAAAAATGTAATCAGGACTTGAATTTAATTCCAAACACTTTTTGAAAACACGATTTTTTTCAATTTATAACCAAAAAAAAGGAAACATGAACATTTCTTGAACTTTTGAACAAATTATGAAATGTGGGAACATTTATTACAATTCTTCGTTTCACGCCAGATGGGCCGGCCCAATCGCGTCCGCAGGCAACAATCCCGGGATTTGGCTCTGCTAGGTCGACAATCCCTATTTGGAAACGCCCTCAAGGTTCAAAATAGCCCGTGATCATGATTTCAGTGTGCTGATTTCTGGGATTATAAGTTTATGGTTCAATTTAGCTTTTGTCTACAAGTTCAAGGTTTATTTTGGTTTTTTTTGATTAAAAAACACTTACTTCCGTAAAGTAATATCACTGTTATATGTGCACCCTGACGTGATAACTTACATA
Source organism: Triticum monococcum (assembly GCA_034509565.1). Classification (NCBI taxonomy): domain Eukaryota; kingdom Viridiplantae; phylum Streptophyta; class Magnoliopsida; order Poales; family Poaceae; genus Triticum; species Triticum monococcum. Next base: position 563,498,640 of record CM067841.1, on the reverse strand, counting down.
CAAACATCAGGTAGTTTCTTTGATCCGGTAGAAAAACAGCTGTCAGAAAACATACCACATTAACTACTTTGTAAACAACCTGATAATTTACGCACAACATAGTTGATAACTCACATACAAACACCATGATAACTATTGACTCTGAGAAAAAAGTTGTTGAAAAACATATCGCAGTAACTTCTGCGTAAAGAGCATGGTAATATACACACCACAGACATGATAATTTATGTACAAACACCGTGGTAATGCTTTGATCTGGAGGAAAAAGTTGTTGAAATCTGCCCCGGTAACTTCTGTATAAATAGCATGGTAATTTAATCACCATAGATCTGATAACTTGCATAATAACATCATGATAACTTTGAACCTAGAAAAAAGTTGTTAAAAACATAACCTTGATAACTTTTATTCACATAATATGGTGATTTATGCACCGTAGACATGAGAACTTAGGTACAAACACCGCAGTAACTTTGACCCGAAGATTTTTATAATTGAAAGTATACCCCAGGTAACTTATGTGTAAATACTTTGGTACTATATGCACCACATACCTCATAACTTAGGTAGAAAATGTTGCGGTAGCCGGTAGCTTTGACCCCAAAAAAAATAGTTGTTGTAAACATATACCTCGATAATTTATATATAAATAGCATGGTAATATACGCACTGCAGACGTGCTAACCTATGTAGCCCAAGTGTGATAACTTTTTAACCTGGGAAAATTGTAAAAAAAAACACCCCCCGACAACTCATGCATAAATAGCATGGTAATATACGCATAGCGGAGCAAATAACTTACTTAGCCAAAGCATGGTAACTTTTTGACCGAAAAAAGTAGTTGAAACATAACAACAAGGGATCTATTTTCGATGGTCTCGTCGTGATAGATCTTTTATGTGTAAATAAATTTTCAATCGGATCGATAGTTTGAACTATAAAACATTTTGAAGGTTTGAAATATGAGAATCTAAGATGACATCAACTTTGTCGTTCTCTAGTGCATGCACACATGTGCATGTGGATAGAAGGTTGGAGGAACCATTTTTATGCCTAATTTTTTAGTGTAAACAATATGATAAGTTATGTACCACAGCCGTGATAAATTACATGGCACATGCGTGGTAGATTTTTTACCCAAAAATAAAAGCTGTCGAAACATATGAACATGAGATTTAGTTTTGGAGATCTCGTCGTGACGAATTCTTTATGTGAAAGCAGTTTTCAATGGTTTGAGTTACAAAACATTTTGAATTTTCAATTATAATAAAATCTTTGCTGACATCATTTGTTCGTCTTATATGCATGAATGCACAATTAAATTTAGTTGGAGACATCCGCATGCAAATTAGTATGAAAAACTAAAGACATCTGTTCACACGTGCGCATCCAAGGAACCAAAGATCGTTCGGTCATGTTCCTTAGAAATGTAACATTTATCAGATATCCCTTCCGTTTAGAAATTAGTTTACGGAGGAAGTAGTATTGTATTTCTTTCCTCACAATAGCACTACTCTACACTAAGGCCAAATCTTTTTTTGCGGTGTGTTTCATTTCATTTGGTAAAAATCACACAGTGCTAATCCCTGTGATGCGCACGCTATAAGACATGTATGAGGACGCATTCGAGAAGAGGGGGGAGGGGTGTTGCTTAGCCCTCTACCATCGGCTTTTGCACAGGTACATGCATCCTCTTGGTTGGTGCGGACCAGGTGGGCGTGCCATGGTGCATCATGAAAGATACATGTGTTGCGATGTCTCCAAATCGTCCAAGCGGTTAGAGCGATCGATGAGGCGAGGCCCTTGCGATGGCTAGCTAGGGAGTCAGCATGCCGATGCCCACCATCCTTAGAAGCCTATAGATCCATCGTGTGGTTGAATGGTGAGGCGGCACCAGAAAAAGTCGGAGTAGTTTATTGTGTTATCAGACTAGACTATAACATAAAAGCGAGCATTGCAATGCATGTCCATCTTGAGATAAGAATGGAAAACGCTAAAGGTTAAGTATTAGAAATGAATATTCTATGCACTTTTAGCATCAAGAATATCCAAGCCTCTCCACCATGAGGGAGAAAAAACCTAGATAACTCAATACATGCATGAAAACCGTGAGAGAACGTCTTTTATTTCTATGCATCATGCACATGGTTTAAGATGAATTAACACGTGTGTGAGTTAACATCACTACTCCACAGATGCGAGAAGTCATATTGGAGTAATCCTGATTAAACGTCAAAAGGACTCTATAAGCAATGGTGTTATTCCTAGATTGCAAAATTCACCGGATTAATTCCACACGTAACAATTGGATTCTGGTATAAGTCATGTGGATCTCTCGCATGGCTTGTGAGAGGAACAGGAGTGCTTGTGTTAGATTGTGTGTAGTATCCAAAGACAAATTTATCTTAAGTATGATATACACCTAAACAACTACTACATTAAAGGATCAATGTGAGCAGTATGTTATGAGGAACAAGAAGATGAGGATGAATCTTAAGTGAGGAGCTGGGAGATGTATATATCGAACACAATGACATACCAGCCCTTGATGCTCCTCTTGTCATTGCAGTCCCCTGAACCCAGCCCAAAAAGAGAGATACACACCCATCAATGGTCTTTCTACTTGTCCTATCTCTCTTCAAGAAGTTGGTAGTTTAAAGGCTTTGTCGTTTGCATTTAACTTTTAAGGGAACTTTTTGCACCATGTTGGTGCTAGAGTGTCACTTTATTATCTTAGAGTGTTTCGATGAGATCGCCAATGGAGATCCCCTATCTCTACTGTTTGATAGAAGTGACAAAGTTCCTCATCCAAGATGGAGAAAACTTGGAAAGAATGGTCGAGTGACAAACTTGTACGATAAAGCATACACAAGGAGTTTGAGTTCCTTAGCAATGCACTGTGTATTTCACGAGTCTGCTCAACTATATGACGATGGTCAACCATTTTGTGGTCATTTTTGCGGGGTAGCCATTTTGTGGTCATGATACCGCACTATTACATACTACTCACCGCCAACATCGGTTGCGCCGAATTTTGCTTCAAGCTCACCCACAAACATTTGGTATCACGCATATGTAAATATGCGCCCGTCAACTTGTCTCCAATCACGGTAATAATGACATACACAAAACAGACATCAACCACTTGGTACATGTTCATAACAACAACATCGTTTTGGTATGAGATATCTTGAAGTGCACATCTATAAAGGGTTCGATTTTAGAGCCGCCACAAATCTAGAAATAAAATAGTGAACAAAATATTGATTTAGATTGTTGGAATAGTAATATTTGAATAAGTGTGATGATATTTAATATCATAAAAAAATTACGACTAGAGCTGGTAATATGTGAGATATTAGAGATGCAAGTCCATGCCAGAAATAAACTAGCACAATAACATATTTGCATATGGAACAAACACAAATACCAGTATCAACATGACAATTAGATATGTGTTGGTCACAAAGGTAACAGAAGCATGCTTTTAGCCGATGCTCATGGTGGTGAAATCGAAGTACTCCTCACCTTAGTAGTACGACTGAAATGGTTGTAGCCTAAGTAGTCTGATCAAAGAAGTTGTCATAGCCGAAGTAGTCGATTGACAAAGAGGTTGCATACACAGCAGCAGAGTTGTATGCACATAGGTGCGAGTATAGTGCTCCAATTTGTCAACCAGTAAACCAACTACAATAATGCTATGTTTTCCATAACCGACCCGAAATATTCATAGCTATTTATTATTTATCAAAAAATAGAGGCGTGTTATTCTCAAGTCTTTTAGTTGTTAAATCTATTTTCTTTCATCCCCTGCAAGAAGTGGACATTAGGAAATTTAGCCACCGTGTAGGAACATTTTTTTGCGTTTTATTTTAGCTAAACACGTTTGGACAGATTGCAAGAGTGGCCCTCTTGTTCAGAGGTATGGGCTAGATAAGCGAGCTTGAGGCTTTGGCTCTCCACAATGGAGTTTTTTTCTTCTGAAATACAACACTTATGTTCTTCTATTAATTAAGAAAGTGGAATTTACTTGTGATCCAGCATACATGTGCAAGAATACAATATGCCCTATGGAGGTTGCCAGTATATTCACAGATGAAAGACTCAAGTATTATGTTCGTTGCACATGATGCATGATAGAATCGCAACAGTTCCTTTTCCAAGAAAGTTGTTCTGGTAAGTGCACCGGAACCTCATGGAAGGGGAGATGGCCTCATTCCTGAGTCTAAACGCACGTTCCTCTAATTCCAGGACAAGAGGAAGTGCTTGAGTCTAAAATATTGAGCAGAGTCATGGTATTCAATGCAAATGCGTCAATTACAATTGCAGCATCCCCAAACGAGAAAGACCTCGTGCAGACTTTGGGACTGCAACAAATACTCGAATTTCCAATGCCTCCTATACCCATCAGATTTAGTGGAATTGAACTGTCAATGGTACTCTGGACACACATTTGTTGCTCTCCTCTCCAACATTTTTCCCTGGTAACTATAGTAGTACATCTTGGTAATTGGTTGGCCTACCCATGTAGAAATCTATGTGTTATTTATGTTCACATATATGTTAGTGAATAAGTATATACCAAACCCTCATTTAGTGATTTCACCTATTTAATTTGGTGCTTTTATTTTACTTTGTCGGTTCAGTCCCAACTATGAGGAACCTTTCTATCTAGTTTTTTTACACTTTCTTCCTCCAAAGGTGGCACTCGTGAGAGAAATTACCATTTACAATTTGGTCCGTATGATACCTAATCCTGTATACATAAGTAGTTGATCCCACTATCTCAATTCTCTCAACATGCACACATGCCACAACACCACACATGCAACCCCATCACCCCACTAATTATTTCTCTTAGCATACATGGGAAATGGTATTTATATTCTCTCTCAAGATGCACATATCCAAACTCATCACACATGCCACACCTCATCAATCACACTAATTATATATCTCTTACTCCCTCCGTCCGGAAATACTTGTCATCAAAATGAATAAAAGGGGGATGTATCTAGATGTATTTTAGTTTTATATACATCCCTTTTTGTCCATTTTGATGACAAGTATTTTCGGACGGAGGGAGTACCATGCAAGAGAAATGCTACTTATATTCTAAGTATATTTAAAATTATATTATAATCAAATATAATATGTATTGTTTTAGGATAAAAAATATTTATTTTGGATTGGTGGAATAAGTAGCTATTTTCGAATAATTTTAATTGATATTTAATGGAAATGTGTGTGCAGTACACTCCCTTATCTTTGATTTTTGCTTATTTCTCCCAAATGAGACAATATATGGATACTTCTTGGGTCAATGAAACATTAGATTTTTAATGTGTGAAAATAAACCAGATGTTTTGCTCCAGCGTAAATATATAAAATGAGATTTATTTAGATTAAGTTAATTTATATTAAGTATTTATGGTGCACATAAAATTACGAAAGTTTTGTGAAAGTTTCAAGTCCATATATTTTTGGAGAAATAAAAAGGAGAAATTTCCATGTACTATATTTCGTTCATAGCACAAATCTCAATACAATGTTGCATGGTACAAATGAGGGGTGCAATACACCCATATTTCGAAAATCCACCCTCATTTAATATCATAACCATTGTGCTAGCATAACTGATAGGTGAGATGCTACAGATGCAATTTTTTTGTGTTGTAGTGGTGAGGTGAGCAATATAGCGAGTGGGCATGTGAAAGGATCGAGATGGACCTAGAGGGGCGGGGGGTGAATAGGTACAAATACAAATTTTAATTGTTACTTGGCAATTTTAGGCAATAGTGCGGAATATGAAAGTGAGCCTAACAATTGCAAGTGTGGTGCTAAGAGCTAAACAAGATAATCAAGTAATACAAGTAGATGAGTAGGCTAACACAATATGATTTAGGTAAGTGCAGATGAGACAAGTAACCACAAGCAGAGAGTTAAGGTTAGGGATAACCGCAACTCCGAGAGACGAGGATGTAAGCCGATGTTCACTTCCTTGGAGGGAAGCTACGTCACCATTTAGAGAGGTGGGTGTTACCACGAAGGCACACCAACGCCACGAAGGCTCACCCTATTCTCTCTTGGAGATAACACCACGAAGGCGTTTCTCAACCACTAGTGGTAGACCATGGGGTGGTCTCCAAACCCTCACAAACTTTTCCAGGGGTAATCACAAAGGTTGATTCCTCTCTGAAAGACTCCTACCGCCTAGGAGTCTCCAACCTCCAAGAGTAAAAAGAACGATGGGAAAAGCTCAAGACTTTCTCAAGTCACAAATTCCTTTGGTGCAAAGAAGGGGAAGGAGTGGATCTATCACTTGGTCGGACAACTTCTCTCAAATGCTCTCAAATCCCTTGGGGATCTAAGATTTGGTGTGGAGGAGTGAGAGAGAGAGAGAGTGTGTAATGTGTTCTAGGGTTTGTTCAAAGTGAGTGGTCAACCCTATCCCAAGAGGGAAGAAAGGCTATATATAGTGGTAGTGAAGAGCTAGCCATTTGGCCACTTAAGGCACAGGAGCTGCCGGACGTATGGTGGGTACCAGACGACCGGTGACATAGATCGGACCGGACGTCCGGCCGGGCAGCCGGTCGTCCGCTCGCTGGAGTATAAATCTGACCCGTGAAAACAACACAGGTAGCGGACATCCGGAAGGAGCCGGTCGTCCAGAGCCCGGACGTCCGGTGTTGTCGGACATCCGTTAATTGTAGTTCTGTTGGAGTGCACCGGATATCCGGAGATGAGCGGACGTCCGGTGACCGGACATCCGGTGTGACCGGTCTTCCGCTAATTTCAGTTCTGTGCAGACTCACCGGACGACTGGAGAGAGTCGGATGACTGGTTGGTTGAGAGAGGCCGGACGTCCGTAGACTTCGGACGTCCGGTGAAAGTTGGACCTTTTAGCTTGGAAACCTACTACCATTTTTGCACAAGTTAGAGGAAGAATTTATGAGATTGTATGAGAGGGAATTTTGTGGTTTTGAGCAAGTTCTTTCGCGAAATCCATCGACCCCCTCTTAATAGTGCGGGATCCCTACACTCAAGAGCAAAACCGAAAACAAGGAGCCAAAGCTTTTTATCTTTGTCTTGTGTCTCTGCTCTTGGGTGATATATGTTTTTATGTCCGTAGTCATGATCCACACACACACATAGCCCTTGGGACATAATCCTGAGAAATACTCAATAAACATGATTAGTCTCAATATGCATGTTGTCATCAACATCAAAATACGATTAAGGGCATGATTGCACTTTCAATCTCCCCCTTTTTGGTAGCTGATGACAATATACATGCACTTTTTAGAATAAAGCTTTGAATATCGAAAAAATTTAAAAACATTGAATATCGAAGGGTTTGTTGTGGAGCTCCCCCTCAATATGTGCAATAACTCATAGATAAACATAAAGAGAGCTCCCCCTCACTATGATACCAACACAACCGAAAGTCATACACAAGATAATCAAGATAACATCAGATTTAGAATAGGCTTCACAAGGATTCATCACTCATAGCATATAACATAAGTTGGTCCAAACATATCATAAGTTCAATAACAGGTTAATCACATAGCATGAGTTCGATAACAAGATAATAAGATAAGATCATAGCATCATATCACATAAATAAGTGCCTACTCCCCCTTGGCAGCAAATACCCAAAAGGAGGTGTCATAACAGCATCAAAGAGCATCATCGTCATCATCATCATGAGCACCACTACCACCAGCCTCGTCAAGGAAGTCAGCCCACTCAGGACCCGAAGGAAAGCCGAAGTCAGAAGGTGGATCATCAGGAAGACGTTCATCGTCACTCACATCGTAAACTCCGGAGTCTCTCAGACGAGCCTTCAAAGCATTCTTGGAGGTGACCAAGCGTGTGACAACGTCATGATTTTGAGAGCAATGAAAGGTAAACATCTTCATCATGGCAGAGTGAGCTTTCCCAAGAAAGCGAGAGATGCGACCAAAAGGTGCGGAGCCGAAAGAAGTAGACCGAGTGGCGGAAGAAGGAACACTAGCCGGGGTACGACGAGCAGGAGCAGAAGAGTCCTTGGGAACCCAATCCTTCGCCATGTGAGATGGAATGACCCACCGTTCGTGCAAGTGAGTGCGGGCAATGGGAAACGGAGCAACACTCTCGATAAATGCCTGAAGGTAGGGGGCATGAGGAAAGGCTCGCTTGTGTTGAAAACAAGCCAGACGGATCTCATGCCACAGAAAGTGACGGATATTTATCTTCCCTGTGGGAGACTCATAGAGGCGATGCATGAGATCAATGCAGTAGCTGTTACATGATCCCTTGTCACCCATCTTGGGATATATGGTGTGAATAACACACTAAAATATGATGTAGAAGGGTGAGCGCCAAATTCAAACTTGGTTCAGGCCCTTATGTTTCTCCTGATTAGACATTTCACTCATGGGCTTGAGAAGATCCGCACAGACCTCTATGCTCTTGGGCTTATGGTTAGGGTCATCCTTATGAATTTTGAACCCTGTGTCAGGAAAACCAAGAGCAGCAACAAATTGAGCATAGGATGCCGTGAGCATGGTGTCGGAGGTCATCCAAGTGACAGTTTTATCGGGACCAAAGTAACAAGTGTCATAGAATTGATGAATTGCAGCATAGTTAAAATCATGCTGGAATTCAAATGGTGCAGCAAGACTGGAGGACTCAATGAGCTCAATGGCTCCCGGATATTTCTCCGGATGAGTGCGGATATGCTCTAAGTCGATGCACATATGGATAGATAACCCTTTAGGAATGACTATGGTGGTGAAAATGTCGGCTTGGACATTTGTGCGAAAACGAGCATCCTGTGAATCGCTGAGAACAGTGAATTGATTTACATCACGACGAAGCTTAAGGTAAGAAGCGATGGGAACCTCATTGAACCGTTTAATGATGCGGCCGTGAGGGAGTGGAGGTTCAAGAGAGATGCGACGGGCAGCACCTGGAGGTTGAACCGGAGGAGGAGGAGGCTTGAATGTGGGCCGACAAGTTCCAGGCTTGGGTGCAGTGGTGCGAACAGCACATTAAGTGGGTTCCTCAATTTCTTCCAACTCATCCTCGTAGTCGGATTCTTCCGTCGAAGAGGCGCTAGTGGAGCTACGAGGGTGAGCGGCACGCTTCCGAGGACGAGCGCGCTCCTGTGAATCATCGGACCCACCACGATGAGACGAACGAGAGCCTCCAGCGGTGACCTGCTTGCGAGCAGAGCGCTTTGTCCGTGGCATTGCTACCTAGGGAAGGAGGAGACTCCAAATCTTAACAATCGCCATAGATCAAGAAGGTTAGAGCAATGCGGGAAAGAAAAAATAGCAGTTGCTACCTCGGGAGGTCGAGGAAAAGATGTGACGGAGAAGAGATTTCCCCCGAAACCGGCCGGGTCGAGAGAAGGGCGGTCGGAGGCGCGACGAAGGACGGAAGGGCCGAACGGGGTCCCGGCGGCGAGGGGCCCAGCCCGTGAACGCAGCAAGGAGAGAGTGCGGCGGCGGCGAGAGGAGTTAGGTTTAGAGCTGACCGGACCACACGCCCTAGTATATATAGGCGGGCGAGAACCGTACCGAACATCCGGTGTGAACCGGGTGTCCGGGACCTGAGAGGGCAACCTGACACGAGAAGTAGCGGACGATCGGCAAAAGACGGACATCCGACGCATTTAGACAGAGCAGTAATTAACGGAAGTCCGGTTACAACGGACGACCCGCAATAGGGCACCAGAGAAATTTTTACGGATGACCGGTACAGATCGGACGACCGGTGCAAGAGCACCAGAAAGGATTTGACGGACGTCCGGTCTTGACGGACGTCCGGTGGAATTTATTTTTAAATATCTTTTCGAGGAAGACTAAGGCGCCATAGTTGGTGCTAATGACAATGATGGAGAGATGATGAGTGAAATATGTAGTAGGATGCAAGGACACCCTAGATGAAACAATGAGTTTCCTAAACCAACAATAATAAACACACATACTGCTCACATGTTGTTCTAATGACAAGGCGGTGGCTGATGCCACCATGTATGAGTATACGTGACATGACACTGCAAAGATTTGAACTTTGGGTCCATAATCACTATGCCATCATTGAAAGCACCATAGTTAGAATAACATGGTAGCTTCTAGAGTGTTTGTTCTTTTTATGCATTTCATAGGGTGAGAGAACGCATGAGTTGAGTGTCTCCCCCTAAATATATGCCTACATAGAGACAGGACATTATGACAATGCATGCATGAGTACTAATTTTCACATAATGTTGTCAAGCTCCAATATACCAAGTTCACACCTAAGTTGGCAAAATCTTGCCTCATCCAATGGCTTGGTGAAAATATCTGCAAGTTGCATATCTGTGCCAACATGAGCAATGTCAATATCACCCTTCTCCACATGATCTCTCAGGAAGTGGTACCTAATGTCAATGTGCTTGGTGCGGGTATGATCTTTGGGGTTCTCATCAATATTAATGGCACTTTCATTATCACATAGAAGAGGCACATGTCTATAGGTGATACCGTAATCCTTCAAAGTTTGCCTCATCCATAGTAACTGAGTTGCACAACTAGCGGTTGCAATATGTTCAGCTTCGGCAGTGGAGAGGGCAACACAATTTTGCTTCTTCGAGGACCAACTTACCAAGGAGCGTCCAAGAAATTGACATGCACCGGAGGTGGATTTACGATCCACTTTGTCTCCAGCCCAATCCGCATCCGTGTACCCAATGAGATCAAACTTAGCATCCTTGGGGTACCATAGACCTAACTTTGGGGTGTGAACAAGGTATCTAAGAATGTGCTTAACCGCCTTATGATGGCTTTCCCTAGGGGTAGCTTGAAATCTAGCACACATGCATACACTAAACATGATGGCTGGTCTAGATGCACAAAGATAAAGCAATGAACCAATCATAGAGCGGTATTTAGATGGGTCGAAGGGGATACCGTTTGAGTCTTCAGTGAGTACAGTTTTGGTTGGCACGGGGGTCTTACATGGGCTAGCATCAGACATGCAAAATTTTGCTAGGATATCCTTGAGGTATTTGGCTTGAGACAAGAAAATTCCTTCTTGAAATTGTTGAATTTGAAAACCGAGGAAGAACTTCAAATCCGCATTGAGTGACATTTCAAAATTCTTGGTCATTGATGCCACAAACTTCTTGCATAAATGAATATTAGGAGAACCAAAAATGATATCATCTACATAGATTTGGCATAAGATCAAATCACCTTTGTCCCTCTTAGTAAAAAGAGTGGGATCGATCACCCCTCTCACAAAACCATCATCGAGTAGAAACTTCTTAAGATGATCATACCAAGCACGAGGTGCTTGTTTGAGGCCATACAAAGCCTTATGAAGTTTATACACATAGTCTTTGTGATCGGGATCAACGAACCCAGGTGGTTGTGATACATATACTTCTTGTATAGGACCGTTAAGGAAAGCACTCTTCACATCCATTTGATGTAATGTAAAGCCATTGAAAGCAGCATAAGCAAGTAAGATGCGAATGGTCAAGATGGGCAACGGGGGCAAAGGTCTCACCAAAGTCCAAACCTTCAACTTGTGAGTACCATTGTGCCACTAACCTTGCCTTGTTGCGGATGATTACGCCATTCTCATCTTGCTTGTTCTTGAAAATCCACTTTGTTCCAATGACGTTGTGTTCCGTAGTTGGCCTCTTGACTAATGACCACACTTGATTGCGCTCAAAACTATTCAACTCTTCTTGCATAGCAATAAGCCAATCGTTGTCCATCAATGCATCTTGTACCTTGAGAGGCTCAACACTAGACACAAAAAGAAGTGAGCACAAAAGTTTGTCAATTGTTTACGAGTGACTCTACCTTCCGATATGCCGGTGAGGATTTTATCAACATCAACACGACCGGCCACTCGAGGCATGATGGAGGTTAAGGTTTCGCGAGGTTCAACTTCATGTCCATCATCCACGTCCTCAACATATGGATCATTAATGTGTGGTGGAAAATCTTCTTCTTCTTCTTGCATTTGTTGAGGTTCATTTCAATGATTGCACTTTCTTGTTCTTTCCCTTGAGGATGATCTTGTTCTTGATGATTATCATGAAGAGGAACTTGATCATCATCTTGTACTTGGACTAAGGGCATTGATTTAGTAATAGGTGCTTGTGGTGGTATGGGTGTGGAAGTAGTTTGATGGTGTGTGAGGCCTTCATCTTCTTCTTCATCATCATGAGGGTCTTGTTCCATTGGAAGAAGTGCACCAACACCCATCGTCAAGATATCTTGAGAAGAATCTTCTTCACCTACATCACTTAGATCAACTTGCTCCCCATGGGAGCCATTAAATTCATCAAACACCACGTCACAAGTTTCTACAACACATCCATTGGATTTGTTGTAGACTCTATAGGCGTGAGAGTTTGATCCATAACCAACAAATATGCCCTCAATGGTTTTAGATTGAAATTTTCCTAACCGCTCCCTTTTGTTGAGCATGAAGCATTTACACCCAAATACACGAAAGTACTTGACATTTGGCTTGTTCCCGGTCAAGAGCTCATATGGAGTCTTTTCCAATATCGTGCGGAGGAAGAGCCGGTTTGAGGCATGACATGCAGTGTGGACGGCCTCGGCCCAAAAACTATGTGGCGACTTGTATTCATCCAACATGGACCTTGCCATCTCCACAAGGGTGTGGTTCTTCCTTTCTGCAACACCATTTTGTTGGGGAGTGTATGGAGCTGAATATTGGTGCTCAATCCCTTCATCACTAAGAAATCCTTCCAAGGTGTAATTCTTGAACTCAGAACCATTATCACTTCTTATTGCCATGATTTCTTTGTCAAACTTGCGTTGTGCTTGCTTGGCAAAATCAATGAAGGTGATCTTCGTCTCGTCTTTGGACTTGAGGAAAAACACCCATGTGTATCTTGAGTAATCATCCACAATGACAAGTCCATACTTTTTCCCACCAAGACTATCCCATGAAGGAGGCCCAAACAGATCCACATGAAGGAGCTCCAAAGGCCTTGAAGTAGACACAATATTCTTGGCTGGGTGCTTTGATTGATGTTGCTTCCCGGCTATGCATGCACTACACACGCGATCTTTCTCAAAAGAGACATTTGTTAGTCCAAGGATGTGATTTCCCTTTAAGAGATCTTGAAGATTTCTCATGCTGACATGGGCTAGCCGGCGATGCCATAGCCACCCCTTGTCGGCCTTGGCCATTAGACAGGTTGCATGGAATGTGCTCTCTTTCAAGAAATCAACCGTGTAAAGGTTGCCATCCAACTCTCCAACAAAGGCCACTTCGAGAGTATCTCTCTTAAAGACTTTCATATCCGTTAGTCCAAATAGTGTACCATAACCAACAGAGGCCAATTGGCGAACAGAAAGCAAATGGTATTTAAGGGATTGGACAAGCATGACATTTGCAAGAGACGTGTCATTTGTGATAGCCACCTTACCCAAAACCGAGTACCTGTCCTTTTGATCCTCCACCAAACATAATGCTCATAAATGGTTGAATAGCTTCCATGAAATCGTAGAGCAACTTGCTATCTCCGGTCATATGATTGATACATCCACTATCAATCACCCATTTTACTCCACCAGAGAAGGCAACCTACACACAATTATTACTTGGTTAGAGGCACCCATTTTGCAATGGGACCTCTCAAGTTAGTCACAAGGGTCTTAGGGACCCAAATAGCATAAAACCAAAATGCATTTCGAGGACCAACAAACTTTGCACAAACTTCCCCATCCTTAGTCTTACGAAGAACATAGGATGGAGGCATGAACTCTTTTGGCTTGATGACAGTGGGCATGCCCTTTGTGGCCTTCCCACAAACAACCTTACCTTTCTCCTTGTGCCCTTCTCGTACAAAAGTTTCTTCTAGAGGGATGGTGCACTTTTGAGAGGATGTCTTCTTCTTGCTTGTGCTTGGGTCAAACCCGAGTCCTTCTTTGGCAAACACTTCACTGTGTTGTCTCAACACCTCATTAAGGTTCTTTTGCCCTTGAGCACATGTCATGAGCCCTTTCTCGATTTGAGCTTTGAGAAAGTGATTCTCCTCAAGAATAGATGCTAGATCACTACTAGAGTTAGTAGTACAAGCATCAACATTGATAATAGGAGAAGAGTAAGCCTTGGCTAGCATTTCAAGATAAGTAAGCTTGAGTGTCTCAAAACTCTTTGTAAGAAGGGTGAGCTCTTCTTCCTTGGTCTTGAGGGACACGGATAGGAGCTCACAATCCTTAGAGAGAGAAGCATTAGACTTTACAAGCTTACTTTTATCATTCATCAACTCTTTGCAAGAGTCGATAGCCTTTTTCAAGGAGGCAAGATCTCTAGTATGAACATCAATGTTTGCACCAATTTTTAAGCATAGTTCATCATTGCGTGCTTCCTCATATTGGACTTTCCGCTCAAGGATTTCATATTTTTCCTTTTCCTCGGTGATGAGGGTTTCGAGTTCCTTAATGGAAATGGTGTGCTTACTCACCATCTCCATAAGCATACGAAACATAGTGAGCTTCTTTCCTTTAAGAGAGCACATGAACTTATTTAGTTTAGCAAGCATAGGATCATTTATATCATCATCCTCATACCTATCCTCTGCATCAAGATACTCATCACTAGGAGTAGGAGGAGTGAAAAGAGGAGGGTTTGATCGTGGGGTTACCTTGACCTTGTCAGGAGAGTGTTGGTCCTCTCCATCTTCTACCACGGCCTTCGCCATGAGACACTTGTGAGCGTTGCCCTTGTAATCCTTCATGTAGTTGTAGGTGACAACTTCACCAATTTTGTTGACTAGCCTCAATGTGTTTTGAGAATCTTGAGCAACTCCGGCAACACCACTAACATCATCCGGATCGGATTCTTGTTGAGCAACCATTGCTTTCCCATCTCTCTTCTTGAGCTTGGAGTTCAAAGGATTTGGCAACTTCTTCTTGGGAAAGGTCTTGGGAAACCTTGGTTTATCTTCTCTCTTCTCATAAGGGCACTCGTTGGAGAAGTGGTTGGTTTCTTCACAGTTGTAGCATTTTCTTACTTTCTTCTTTTGAAACCTTCCCTTGAATTTTCCCGCGCTAAACTTCTTGACAAAGAGAGCCATGTCTTCATATGAAGGGCCCTCGTCGGATTCAACCTCATCACCATCTTCTTCATCATCATCATCATCATCATCATCTTCTTCTTCTTCTTCACTTTGCTCATATTCACATACATGCTTGGCCTTCAATGCAAGATTGATCTTCGACGATGGGGTACCATGCATGGCAAGATGTTTTGTAGCATTTGCCTTTGACTCTTCAAATAGTTGGAAAATGGATATGATGTCATCTGTAGTCATTTCCTTGAAGGCATGGTGTTGTCTTATGTCCCATACCATCTGATGGTGATATGGAGCAAGAGCATGGAGCAACTTGTCCACAAGGAATCGCTTAGTCATGTTAAATCCATCTTGTGTCTTGTCACACTCACATGACTCAATATCAGCGGTGAGAGTCATGAGACGCTCAAGGAGTTGATTTGGAGTTTCACCTTTCTCCATACAAAAGTTTTGCAATTGCCCCTTGGCAATTTCATATTGAGCACTCCGAAGGGTGGAGGTACCGGTCCTGGATCTTATAATACTTTCCCATAAGTCCTTGGCACTTGTGATGTGTATGAAAGGTCTCCTTTCCTTTTCAACCATACCTCTCCTTATACACATGATTGCCGTGTCATTGAGATTCTTGTCATAAATTTCTCTTGGTGTAGGATTCTTTGGATCAACCACATGGTAACCATACTCCAAGATCTCTAGCATCTCATCGTTTCCAAATCGAAGATGATCCTGCATAGCAACTCTCCACAAAGCAAAATCAGAAGTGGAGTCAAGTAAAGGAGGTTTGCCTTGAGAGTTATATTTCGGTTTCTCAACTTGGGGTCTTGCATAAAGCCAAGGAATACAAGAGTGTTCATTGCTAGGAGGTTGTTGACCAAGTGACGGAGTAGGCACAGTTGGTCTCGAAGCCGCACCACACGAAAGTGGTGCAAGCATCGTGGACAATGTGGCTATCCTCATTTGGACCAAGGCCTCTATAGAAGCATCATGCTCCTCCTTTTGCTTAGCAAGGGCCCGTTCTAGATCCTTAGAAGTAAAGGTCTTGACTTCAGAAGAAGCCTCGCCTTTATCCTTCGGATCTACAATAAGGGGAGTCCCATCGGGGTTCATCTCGCTCTAGGGCGGTTAAGCCACAAGAATAGAGCACGAGGCTCTGATACCAATTGAAAGGATCGAGATGGACCTAGAGAGGGGGTGAATAGGTACAAATACAAATTTTAATTGTTACTTGGCAATTTTAGGCAATAGTGCGGAATATGAAAGTGAGCCTAACAATTGCAAGTGTGATGCTAAGAGCTAAACAAGATAATCAAGTAATACAAGTAGATGAGTAGGATAACACAATATGATTTAGGTAAGTGCATATGAGACAAGTAACCACAAGCAGAGAGTTAAGGTTAGGAATAACCGCAACTCCGAGAGACGAGGATGTAAGCCGATGTTCACTTCCTTGGAGGGAAGCTATGTCCCCGTTTAGAGAGGTGGGTGTTACCACGAAGGCACACCAACGCCACGAAGGCTCACCCTATTCTCTCTTTGAGACAACACCAAAAAGGCGTTTCTCAACCACTAGTGGTAGACCTTGGGGTGGTCTCCAAACCCTCACAAAATTTTCCGGGGGTAATCACAAAGGTTGATTCCTCTCCGAAAGACTCCTACCGCCTAGGAGTCTCCAACCTCCAAGAGTAACAAGAACGATGGGAAAAGCTCAAGACTTGCTCAAGCCACAAATTCCTTTGGTGCAAAGAAGGGGAAGGAATGGATCTATCACTTGGTCGGACAACTTCTCTCAAATGCTGTCAAATCCCTTGGGGATCTAAGATTTGGTGTGGAGGAGTGAGAGAGAGAGTGTGTAATGTGTTCTAGGGTTTTTTCAAAGTGAGTGGTCAACCCTATCCCGAGAGGGAAGCAAGGCTATATATAGTGGTAGTGAAGAGCTAGCCGTTTGGCCACTTAAGGCACAGGAGCTGCCGGACGTCCGGTGGGTACCGGACGACCGGTGACATAGATCGGACCAGTCGTCCGGCCGGGCAGCCAGTCGTCCGCTCGCTGGAGTATAAATCTGACCGTGAAAACAACACAGGTAGCGGACATCCGTAAGGCACCGGCCGTCCGGAGCCCGGACGTCCGGTGTTGTCGGACATCCGTTAATTGTAGTTTTGTTGGAGTGCACCGGATATCCGGAGATGAGCGGACGTCCGATGACCGGACATCCGGTGTGACCGGTCTTCCGCTAATTTCAGTTCTGTGCAGACTCACCGGACGACTGGAGAGAGTCGGGTGTCTGGTTGGTTGAGAGAGGCCGGACGTCCGTAGACTTCGGACGTCCGGTGAAAGTTGGACCTTTTAGCTTGGAAACCTGCTACCATTTTTGCACAAGTTAGAGGAAGAATTTATGGGATGGTATGAGAGGGAATTTTGTGGTTTTGAGCAAGTTCTTTCGCGAAATCCATCGATCCCCTCTTAATAGTGCGGGATCCCTACACTCAAGAGCAAAACCGAAAACAAGGAGCCGAAGCTTTTTATCTTTGTCTTGTGTCTCTGCTCTTGGGTGATATATGTTTTTATGTCCGTAGTCATGATCCACACACACACATAGCCCTTGGGACATAATCCTGAGAAATACTCGATAAACATGATTAGTCTCAATATGCATGTTGTCATCAACATCAAAATACGATTAAGGGCATGATTGCACTTTCAGCATGTTGTTTATCTCTTTGCTCAGGCTACAAGGAGAGGTAAAACATACTCCCTCCGTTTCAAAATAAGTGTCTCAACTCTAGTACAACTTTGTACTAAGCTTAGTATAAAGTTGAGACACTTATTTTAGGACGGAGGGAGTACCACTTTACATGTTGGTGTCCCTCCTTTTCCATTAACGAGAATATAACCCACGCGTTACTACTGGAACAATGCTAAAAATAGGTAGACTGAAGAAATGGATAGTTAGTGAGATGAGATGAATAGTTGTGAGATTAATGATGATCATGTGGTAGCCACACGTAATTTGTTGATATGAATAGCTGAAGTGTGGAGAAATTTTCAGCTTTGCTAAACCAAGTAATTTAACTAATTTGGTTGGGACAAGTTCTCCAACTGGCCTTCTTGTTTCATAGTCACGGCCTCATGGGCTAGCATAAGCGAGATTGAGGCTTTGGCTCTCCGCAGTTCACCTTGTGCATTTCAAAACCGAACTGAAGTATCAAACCGAGAAAAATGGAACCTAGCACAAAAACTTGATTAGTCCACTTTTTGGTTTTCAGCATGGTACGAGATTTCCATAACATTCAGAACTTTGGTAACGATAATTACTGAAGCAAACATCGATTAACTGAACTAACCAAGCATAAATATGTTGCTTTTTTCTTTTACTTTTCTCTATGATATAATACGCAGCAACTTAATTTTTTTTTTGAGAATTCGCAACACCATGATGTGTTGGGCACTTGCGCATGAGTTGGGCAAGCTTCCCACCACCCAGACCCCTTATAGGCATCTCACCTTAGTCATCTCTCATAAAGTAGCGAGGTGGTACAATTTTGGTAGACACATGCACACACTGCATACCAACACAAGTGCACAATTGCTGCTAGGTCTATTTCTCGCTAACTTCGATCTCTACCATGGACTTGCCTTTGGCGCATGGGTGCACGGGCAAGGTAATTAAAACAATTTTAGGAAGGTTCTATAGAATGGTTCGCACCGGATTTAGAAACTTCCAGAGTTTTTTTTTGATCTTTTTTTTATATGCTGTTTTTCCTTTTTTTTTTCTTTGGGGTTCGTGTCGGTATTCTATGATTTTTTGTGTCAGTTTTCACTGGGTTTCAGTTTTCTTTATTGGTTTTTTCTTGTTTTCCCTTTTTCTTTTTTTATCAACAAATGCCTAGTTTTTTCATACACAATTTAACAGTTTTTTGTTTAGATCAAGCACGTTTTTATACATATTTAAAATAATAATTACATGATTGATAGTTTTTTAAATTTATGTTCTGATATCAACTACATTTTGTGTATACATCAGGAGCATTGCTTAAACCACGTTAAATATTATTCAAATAGATTATTAACATTTTTCAGGTATATGTTTCAAACATTTTTTTCAATATGAGCTAACCATATTTTTTTAAACACATATTGTACCTTTTTTGGAATGATGTGAAAAACAACTGTGTGAACATTTGTTTACAAGAACACATTTTATGAAGCACATGAAAACTTAAAAAATGCCGCATAATTTTTTTTTGAACGATACGAAACATTCTTTCTGAATTTGGCGAACATTGTTTTACTGTTATCAATGTTTTTTATATGGCATGAACATGTTTTTAATGTTAGCAATGTTTGCTATAATTTGTGTGAACAGCTTTTTTTACACCGTATTAACATTTTTTAATGTGCGGTAGAATTTGTAATTTTTTTCAGGAAATTAAGTTTTGAAATACATCAAATACATAGAAAATAGAAAAACAAAAAAAGTACGTAATGTGGCTGTTCTGTGGCGGCGTGACTATTATGCACTGGCCCTACGGGTGTCTTTTTTTCTCCGGTTTTCCTTGTTTCTTTATATGTTTTGTTTCCTTTTTCGTTTTTTAGCAAAACATTTCTATGTCTTTCGTACACATTGTACATTTTTTTATATATTAGGAATGTTTTATATAAATTCTTAACATTTTTAAACCATGATTTACATTTTTCAATATATGTTTTATGTCTATTGTTTTCACACACGCGCGCGCGCGCACACACACACACACATAATAGCGTGATATATAATAAAATTAATTATATATAATACATTTTTACACACATTTAAGATTTTTCAACACATGATTAACATTTTATTAAATATATGTTTTGATGTCTATTTTTTCCATACATATCTTAAATTTTTTGGTACACATATAAAACATATTTATACAAGTTTTAATTAGTTCAAATATATGATTACCATTTTTGAAATACGTGTTTTTTGAACATTCTTTGAATACATTAAATAATTTACAAATACACAATTGAAACATTTTTTGTATGATACAAAACATGAAAATTGTGCGAGAATTTTTGCTCTTGCATAAACCTGTTTTTTTTAATATTACAAAACCTATTTTTGAAAGTTGGGAACATGTTTTTGAATGATACAAGTTTTTCCTTTAACTACGAAGACATTTTTTAAATGCCACGTACAATGTTTTTGAAACGCGTGAAATTCTTTCTAAAGTCACAAACATTTTTTAATTCTATCTAAATTTAAAAAAAATGGACAAACAGAGAGTTTACATTGTGTTAACATTTTTCAAATCCGCGGAGAAAAAAAATCTTTGGCACATTATGTTCTTAAAATATATGTATTTATATATTTTTCAAGGAAGAAAATAAAAAGAGCGGAAAAACAAACAAAAACTGTACGTTGACCTCCGTGCTTTGGTGAGACAGGGAAAAAGGTTGGTTAATATGGTATATGCAAAAACTATACTGTTTTTTTTGGTATATACATTCCAAGCCATATTTTAATATCATACCGTATTTATCAAAGTAGCAATACCATAAAAACTGAAAAGTTATATTTACTGAACCAAATAAACCGAACAAACCACACATGCAGAGCTATGGTACCGCATTCCTGAGAGTATGAACTCGCGGACCTCTCATTCCAAGCCAACTCGAAGAGGAGTCCTCTAAACTCTTGCGTACAGTCCAAGTACCCGATCAGAGTGCATCAATTGGGACGACAGGAGAGCTGAAAGGGAAAAGCCTCAGGAATTTATGGCGGGTTCTACTGATACTCAGATTTCCGATGCTTCCTGCCCATCAAATCTTATTAGACGACCGAGTAACCGCGGAATCGCTGAACAAACCTTTTTGTCCAGCCAAGCGTTTGTGGGTCATCTCTCAGCGTCTAGTTATCCAAGTCCGCAGGCCGCAGCAGAGGCACCTCACAACTACTGCAGCGTCCACATCACTGCCATTGATGAGACGACCAGCGTGATTTAACAGATCCACCGGCACATCATTGGAAGCCGCCTTGTCAATCAGTACGTCCCCACACCCAAAGTCAGAAGCAAAAATCTGCGCAAGAATCGGAGGCACATCCAACATTTAAACTAGAAGAAACTCAGAATCAGATCTGAATCCATCTCTTAAGGCAAGCAACTTATCCATCCATCTCCTCCAAAATCGCCTCCATAGTAGTGTTCTGCCGCCGCCCGTGGAAAGGTATCCGAGGTTAATAGACAGTCCGGGGGGCGACAACAAAATCTTGTACCACGTTCACACCTTGGTGAACCCATGCCCCGCGCAGCCTCCATCAGCTGTCACCTACGTTTTATATACTCCCTTCATTTCATAATGTAATACTTCCTCTATTTTCGTGCTTTAACTTTAATTGTAAATTTAACTAACAAGGCTGATTATGGCGGGAGTAAAAATTATATCAGTGAATTCGTATTTGAAAGAAGTTTTCAATTATATATTTTTTCTTCCGCCGCAGTTGATCTCGTTGGTTAAATTTATGATCAAAATTGAACCTCGAAAAACGCAGGCGCACTATATTTTGAAATGAAGGGAGTATTGGATTTGTATTTCCGTTCAGGTTGCCGGTATTGTCAGTCGCACACATCCCTCGACTTGTACTGCCAGTCGAGATCACCGGAGCGCGCGAGCACTTATGTTATATCGCCTTTCTCACGAGTCTAAGGCCAACTCCAGCGGGTGACCCATTTCTATCTCAAATCATCCGTTTGTGTCCGTTTGGGGTAAAACGGACAAACCGAACGACCCAACGCATGGGAGCATAAGGACGTTTCGTCCGGTCTGTATCCGCTTTTGCCCTATTTCCAGACCAAAGTTGCTCTCGGTTTGGGACCAAAGCGGACAGAGAGCGGATGTCTTCGCGTCCTCGTCGTCTGTCTGTGTCTGCCCTTGACCCCATCTGTCACTCTCTCCTTTTCTGTACCTGGCCCATCATACGGACAAAATCCGAACAAAATGGGTATAGATTTAAGGTAACAGCGTTGAGCGCAACGAGTTTGTGCGGCTTCTGTCCGGCGTTTGTTCTCTTTATTTCTACCCCATACAAACAAAATCCAGACAAAATATGTATAAATTTAGAGTCGTGTGGTGAAGTTGGCCTAAACTCTACAACAGAGTCCTACCCGACCAGACTGCATCGGTTCCGACGGCAATCGAGCTGAACAGGAAAAGCCTCATGCATTGATGTTCGGTTCTACTGGTTCTCAGATTTCCGATGCTTCCTATGCCCATCAAATCTTGTTGTGGAATTGAACTGCCGATGGCACTCGATACACTCAGGTTGTTGCTCTCATCTCCAACCTAGCAACTAGAGTAGTAAATTTCAATTGCGGGTTTCTCTAAACCTGCAGAAGTCGATGTGCTATTTATGGGCTACGAAACGCTTATTTAGACTAGTCATAGTGGGGAGTAATTTAGAGTAGTAACATGCACATGTTACTAGTCTATGTTATTATTTCCACAGTGGATAGTAACATATGTGTTGTGTCATGCATAACTTCATTTATTAGGTTGTAGACTCATCTTTTTTTGATATGTGTAATGTTACAGTAACTAGCTATGTTACAACATGTCTTTCTTTCTTCATTAATTACATGCCACATCATCTATTTTGTCTAGATACATGTGATATTATCACCTATGTTACTCCCATTGTAGGTAGTCTTAATGATTTCGTCTAATCCATCTATGAAGATAGAATTAAATCTATGAAGAATCTAACTACCTGGCTAACTACCTATCAATTGTTTAAAATACTCCTTAGTAGCCCGGGAGTATTTAATCTATTGATTTCTTGCCTTGCCGATACAATCCCATCTATGAAGAATCTACCTACCTACCTATCGATTGTTTAGTTTTTTCACGTTCTTCATCTAAAGATGGAGACGGTGAGAGGAAATCCCATTAGCAATTTGCTCACTAATATATAACGGCCGGCCCGTTAGGATTACATGGTCTGGCACATGCAGGCGTGTTTGTGGAGGGCGTCTCCTTTGTGGCAACTGACATGGAAGTATATTCACATAACCCTAATTAAAGGTAAATACTGAGTAATGCTACACACACATGCAATTACGAGCTAGGATTAATTACATGCTGATATATCAAAAGGGGATCACCCCGGTGGGAATTCGAAGAGGGGGTGGGGGTGGTGATGGTGGTGGTTCGGGGGAGGGGAGGGGGGGGGGGGGGGGGTTGTAACAATCTCGTAAAGGGCCCACACATCTAGGATTATTGTTAAATACCACCTATCTACCAACATGTATATATCCAACTCTAACCATGTACTCCCTCCGTTCCTCAATATAAGCCTTTTTAGATATTCCAATATGAACTATATACGATGATAGATGAGTGAATCTACACTCTAAAATACGGGGTTGTAACAATCCCGTAAAGGGCCCATGCATCTAGGATTATTGTTAAATACCACCTATCTACCAACATGTATATATCCAACTCTAACCATATACTCCCTCCGTTCCTCAATATAAGCCTTTTTAGATATTCCAATATGAACTACATACGATGATAGATGAGTGAATCTACACTCTAAAATACGTCCTCATTAGTAGAAAAAGGGTCAAATGTGAAGCACATTAGTGCCGGTTTGAATTTGAGCTGGCACTAATGTGACTATTAGTGCTCGTTCCAACGGCTAGGCGGGTGGGCATCATTAGTACCGGTTCGTAGGTAACCTTTAGTACCGGTTCATGCCACGAACCGGTACTAATGAGGCTGTGTCAGGCTATGGTCAGTCTGGGGCCCCCACGAAGACCTTTAGTACCGGTTCATGCCATGAACCGGTACTAGAGTTTCTTAGTAAGCTGATTTTTAGTCCCACCTCGCCAAGAGAGAGGCAGTATGAGCGGTTTCTAAGCCGTGAGTGCACAGACAATGACGAAGAGTTGCAATGCTCACCTACATGTTGATTAGCTTCAAGCCTTGCGGAATAGCATAGATTGCACTGAGCTATGTGCAGTGCAGTCTACACTATTCTGAATGGCTTGAAGCAAATTAACCAGCATTGCACCTCTTTTTTATTTTTAATAACTTATTTGAACTCCGGACTTCTTTTGTGTTCAGTATGCAGCATTCAAAGCGACGTCATCAATTTCCAACATGTTCTGACATCATTTGTTGTTTTTCGGTCATTTACCTAATTGTTTAGAAAGCTAAATGACCGTGAAATTGAAAATCACAACAAAATGATTCCTGAAAATGTTGCAACTTGGCATGGTATCATCATATCACTCGCATAGCATGCGCGAAAGAGTAGAGAGGGTCACGGCACAAACTGGACGCACTTCTTGTACAAACTGGACAAACTCTTTCGGAGTATCAGGGTTTCGGACGAGAACTCATCTGTTACACGGCCACTTCAATGTTTTTTAAACTTATTTGAACTCCAGACTTTTTTTGTGTTCAGTATGCAGCATTCAAAGCGACGCCATCAATTTCCAACATGTTCTGACATTATTTGTTGTTTTTCGGTCATTTACCTAATTGTTTTAGAGAGCTAAATGACCGTGAAATTGAAAATTACTACAAAATAAATCCTGAAAATGTTGAAACTTGACATGGTATCATCATATCACCCGCATGGCATGCGCGAAAGAGTAGAGAGGGTCACGGCAAAAATTGAACGCACTTCATGTACAAACTGGACATACTCTTTCGGAGTATCAAGGTTTCGGACGAGAACTCATCTGTTACACGGCCACTTCAATGTTTTTTAAACTTATTTGAACTTCGGACTTCTTTTGTGTTCAGTATGCAGCATTCAAAGCAACGTCATCAATTTCTAACATGTTCTGACATCATTTGTTGTTTTTCGGTCATTTACCTAATTGTTTTAGAGAGTTAAATAACCGTGAAATTGAAAATCACTACAAAATGAATCCTGAAAATGTTGAAACTTGGCATGGTATCATCATATCACCCGCATAGTATGCGCGAAAGAGTAGAGAGGGTCACGGCAAAAACTGTATGCACTTCGTGTACAAACTGGACAAACTCTTTCGGAGTATCAGGGTTTCGGACGAGAACTCATCTGTTACATGGCCACTTCAATGTTTTTTAAACTTATTTGAACTCCGGACTTCTTTTGTGTTCAGTATGCAGCATTCAAAGCGACGTCATCAATTTCCAACATGTTCTGTCATCATTTGTTGTTTTTTGGTCATTTACCTAATTGTTTTAGAGAGCTAAATGACCGTGAAATTGAAAATCACTACAAAATGAATCCTGAAAATGTTGAAACTTGGCATGGTATCATCATATCACCCGCATAGTATGCGCGAAAGAGTAGAGAGGGTCATGGCAAAAACTGGATGCACTTCGTGTACAAACTGGACAAACTCTTTCGGAGTATCAGGGTTTCGGACGAGAACTCATCTGTTACACGGCCACTTCAATGTTTTTTAAACTTATTTGAACTCCGGATTTCTTTTGTGTTCAGTATGCAGCATTCAAAGCGACGTCATCAATTTCCAACATGTTCTGACATCATTTGTTGTTTTTCGGTCATTTACCTAATTGTTTTAGAGAGTTAAATGACCGTGAAATTGAAAATCACTACAAAATGAATCCTGAAAATGTTGAAACTTGGCATGGTATCATCATATCACCCGCATAGTATGCGCGAAAGAGTAGAGAGGATCACGGCAAAAACTGGACGCACTTCATGTACAAACTGGACAAACTCTTTCTGAGTATCAGGGTTTCGGACGAGAACTCATCTGTTACACGGCCACTTCAATGTTTTTAATAACTTATTTGAACTCCGGACTTCTTTTGTGTTCAGTATGCAGCATTCAGAGCAACGTCATCAATTTCCAACATGTTCTGACATCATTTGTTGTTTTTCGGTCATTTACCTAATTGTTTTAGAGAGCTAAATGACCGTGAAATTGAAAATCACTACAAAATGAATCCTGAAAATGTTGAAACTTGGCATGGTATCATCATATCACCCGCATAGCATGCACGAAAGAGTAGAGAGGGTCACGACAAAAACTGGACGCACTTCGTGTACAAACTGGACAAACTCTTTCGGAGTATCAGGGTTTTGGACGAGAACTCATCTGTTACACGGCCACTTCAATGTTTTTTGAACTTATTTGAACTCGGGACTTCTTTTGTATTCAGTATGCAGCATTCAAAGCGACGTCATCAATTTGCAACATGTTCTGACATCATTTGTTGTTTTTCGATCATTTACCTAATTGTTCAGTATACATCATTCAATTTCCAGAAGAAAATAAATAGAAGAAAAGAAATAATGCAGAAAATAAAAAAACTATACAAAAAAATTACTCAAAAATATATAGAAGAAAATAAATAATGCAGAAAAGAAAAAACTATATAAAAAACTACTCAAAAATAAATAGAAGAAAATAAATAATGCAGAAAAGAAAAAACTATATAAAAAATTTGTTGGCGCGCTGCCCAGTGGGCCTGCCAGACCTAGGGTGTGCAAATGCAGGCCCAGAAGGGCCAGCAGGCTCACAGGGCAGCGCGTCCTAATTAATTAGGCCCAGAAGCCTGCTATATAGAGGAGTTTGAAGAGGTAGCCGCGGGTGGGTTTATAAACTAGTGCGGCTGCCCTTCGCCCGGTGAGGTGGGACTAAACTTTGGGGTGGCAGCGCGAGGCCTTTAGTACCGGTTGGTGGCTCCAACCGGTACTAAAGACCACCCTTTAGTATCGGTTGGAACCACCAACCGGTACTAAAGGCCTGCTCTTCCCGCCTCTTGGCCTGGCCAAAGTTGGCCTTTAGTATCGGTTGGTGGCTCCAACCGGTACTAAAGGCGTCTCCTATATATACAACACTTACGAAAATTCAGTTAGATCTCCCCACTTCTTTCGTCTCCAACCTCTCGCGCGCCGCTCGAACCCGTTCTCGCCGCCCGTCGCCCGTCGTCCGTCGTCGTCGTCGCTGTCCCTGCCGCCGCCCGTCATCGCCGCCGCCCCGAACGCCGCGCGCCGCCGTCCGTCGTCGTCCCGCCGCGGTCCCGTACGTCTCTCGCTCTCGCGTATACCCGCCGCACCACCGGCCCGTACGCCGCTGCCCCCGCCCCGTACGGCGGCGCCCCCGCCCGTACGTACGGGGCGGCGGATTACGGGGCCGCACACATACACACATACACACATATATATACGTACACACTACACACACACATTTTTTTTACTTATTTTCTGTTTTTAGAAAAGTTAATTAGATGATCGAATGTTTGATTAATGTTGAATGTTAGATGAATTAGCTAGATAGAAAATTGTCGAACTAGAGATTTGAACTAGTTGAATAATTAATATAACTAGTTTATTTTTAGTAAGAAAATTATCGAACTAGTTTATTTAGGTATATGCATTTGAACTAGTTCAATAATTAATATAACTAGTTTATTTTTAGTAAGAAAATTGCCAAACTAGCTTATTTAGGTATATGAGATTTGAACTAGTTCAATAATTAATATAACTACTTTATTTAGGTATATGAGATTTGAACTAGTTCAATAATTAATATAACTAGTTTATTTTTAGTAAGAAAATTTAGGTATCTGAGATTTGATGATCTAATTAAAATATTATTTGTTAATGAGTTTTTCTGTTTATTTAATTTTTTATATATTTTGAGTTTATATAAATGTTAGATTAATGTCGAATGTTAGATGAATTAGATAGAAAAGTTAAATATATAGTAATGTCAATTGTTAGAGATGAATATAGTTAGATATATTAATGTCAAATGTTAGATGAATATATATTTGGCTAGATATTAATTAATGTTAGATAGTAATAGGTGTTTAATGTTTCACCTATATGAACATAGGAAATGTCATCTGATGACGAAAAAGATTTCATTATGTGCGAACACTGTGAAGACCAGCGCGGCCTGTGCGACAGAAATTTTCTTGTTGATGGTAGGCGCTTCAGCATCAAGCTGGATGAGACATTCGAAGTTGATACAGTAAGTCACTTTGTCAATTATTATTTGAATGCAAAACTTATGCTTCATTTGCTTCAACTTATAATTTTAAATTTTCACTATTCTACTAGCGCATCCCCTGCCATGCAAGAATTTTTGTCTTGGATAAGATAGGTTTTAGTGCTATAGATGATATGGAGGTAAAGAGAGTTTACTTGAAGACGGAGCATGGGTATACTTTCAACGTCAAATTATATAATGGAGACACATACACCCATTTTGAATGCAAAACTTGGCAAGCACTATGCAAGGCTTATGCATTTGAGCCTGGTATGGTTGTCACCTTTGATATTCGTCCAGAAGATGATATTGAAGGTAATATAGACATCTGGGTCGATGTGCAAACGCCTCCAGTTCTACCATTATGTGAGTTTTTCTCAACCATGCATGCATATGTTTATGTCTTTGATACAGTTTATTCAAAAATAGTTGACAACTAATTTGTATTGTCAGCTTATTTCGGTTCAAGCAAACATGTCCAGCGCTTGGTAGGCAGGACCTACTACTGCCCCGGGGCTCAACTAAACTGCGACACTGGTAGAAAAAGAGGCTTCCGTCCAGCCCCATTAGTCGCGAAACTGTAGGAACCACGACTAATGAAGTCTTTAGTCGCGGTTCGGCAGACGAACCGCGACCAAATGCCTGGGCCCAGGGCGCTCGCGGGCTTTAGTCGCGGTTGGCCAGGCCAACCGCGACTAAAGCTCCTCCCCTTTAGTCCCGGTTTGTGGCACGAACCGGAACTAATGGGGTTGAGACCTTTAGTCCCGGTTCGTGCCACGAACCGGTACTAAAGGTCCCATTTTCAAACTCTACCCCCCCTCGTGGATCGCCTTTTCAGTTTTAAAAAAAATAAAAGAAAATAATGGAAATGTCAAAAAATAAAAGAAAATAAGTTTCTCATGTGATATGTGGTCTAGTTGTTGGGAAAATTTGCAAATGTGAATTTTGACTTTATTTGCAAAATCTCTCTGAAATTTGTAAAAATGGGCACAACTTTTGCATACTAACTCGGATGAAAAAGTTTTTTATATGAAAAATCATCTACTCGAAAAGTTACATCCAAATTTAACGGGGGAACCCCGTTAAACATTTTCAAAATCCTCAAAAACCTAATAGAAAAAAAGTTACGGGGCTTTTAAGATCTAGAGTGGAAAAAATTGAAAAATATTCAAACAGTGGGCAAACTATGGTCAAACAATGGTCAAACTAATTATTCTAGAATATTAGTGTTACTAAATAATTATTTTAATTATTTCAATTTTGGTCAAATCTGGTCAAACTGTGGTCAACTGTGGTCAAACTGTGGTCAAACAATGGTCAAACTAATTATTCAAGAAATATTAGTGTTACTAAATAATTATTGTTTTTTAAAACAATAGTTTCAAACTCAAACAGTGAAATGTGTCACTTCATGCTCAAGCAAAATTCCTGAAGGTTAATAGGATTGACATCTTATTATTGTCAGGAAAACAATAAGTGCAGACTTGGAGCGTGGGAGAATAGAACCCGGAAGTTAAGCGTGCTTGGGTTGGAGTAGTGAGAGGGATGGGTGACCGGTTGGGAAGTTAGATGATTTGGAATGATGAGGGGTGATAAAAGAATAAATTGAGAAGTGATGAGGGGTGGTGATTACAAACTAGAGGTTAAAATAATTCAGAAATTTGAAAATAAAAAAATTTCAAAAAAAAATTTCAATTTTGTTTTCAAAAACCTGTGGCGGCCTTTAGTCGCGGTTAGCCACAAGAACCGAGACTAAAGGGGGGGGTCTTTAGTCGCGGTCCGTAAGAGCCGCGGCTAAAGGGGAGGGTCTTTAGTCACGCTTATTTAGTCCCGGTTGCACAGCCGGGACTAAAGGCTGTTGCGAACCGGGACTAAAGCGCTTTTTTCTACCAGTGCGAGGAGATAAGTCATTATGTTTCATGGCTTGAGGATCTTAATACTGTCAAGACAAATTTTTTTCCTGAACTTAGAAATGTTAGTACTCAAAATGTGCGACCAATGGTGATCGTATTGAACTACGGTCACATCTATAATCGAAAGATGGTAAGATTTTAACCATTTGTCCTTAATTAGTTCATTTTTTGCATACATTATTTTTGAAGCTAAACTTTCATTGCTTAGTATATTAATTACTATACGATGTTCTTCAATAGGGACTTCCGATGACAGTTGTGCCTCAGTGGATCGAGACTAAAGGTGACATGTCAATGGTTAGCTTACGGCCAAGATATCCTACATTGCACATGAGTGCATTCAGGATTTGTGAAAGCGAAGAATGCTTAATAGTGAAAGATTAGAGCAACATTGTTAACGATCGCAGAGAAGTACTAGGGGGCAGCAAGGAGAAGCGCAACCCAAGATTAGGAGACAGATTCATCTGCATGCTCCAGTATGATGAATCAGGAGAGCTATACATGTTCTGTGCTATTCTACTTGAGAGGGAGCAGCACTAGTTCATGCTCTTAATTAGTGTCTCATGTCCGTGTCCTGAACTTCGATGTTGGTGATGATTATGTTGAACTCGATGATATCTTTGCTTCTGTTACAAAATGAATGTTTCCTCTTTAAGCTAGCTAGTGTTGGTGATGATTAGATAGCTAGTGGTAATGACTATGATGATGAAATAGTGGTAATTAGACGACTACGATGATTTTTAGCTAGCTAGAGTTTATTTATTTATTAATATGCGATGATGATGATGATGATGATGACGACTACAGCTCATTATAACGTAAAACAATCCTAAATTAAATTGATAACACAAATTTAATTGAAAAATATAAAATAAAACAAAAACCCACAAACATTTAGTACCGGTTGGTGTTACCAGCCGGTACTAAAGGGCTCCCGGCCCCCGGAGCTGGCTCGTGCCACGTGGTTTCCCTTTAGCACCGGTTCGTGCTGAACCGGTACTAAAGGGGGGCCTTTAGTGCCCACACTTTAGTGCCGGTTACGGAACCGACACTAAAGCCCCTTACGAACCGGTGCTATTGCCCGGTTCTGCACTAGTGCCTATATACATTCGTATGTAGACATATTCAAATTCTCTAAAAAGTCTTATATTTAGAAACGAAGGGAGTAGTAGATTAGGTGGGAGCAGTTTGGGTAGGCTTGCACGTCAGTGGCATGGCATAATACCGGGTAACCAATAACCTGCCGCTCCTCTCGAATGGGAAACGAGGAACAAAATAAGATAGAATGACCCTGAGCAAATCGATGGAACTGGGCTGGAGGAGGACAAGACTGCCAGCCAACCCTCTGGCCCGGGCTGGCTTGCCGGCCCCGGCGGCACTGGTCAATGCTAGGTATGCCCAGGATGCGGTTCCAGCGATGGCGTGGGGAACGTGGCTGTGGAGGTGGAACACCGGAGCGTCCGTGAGACGTGGTCATGCAGGAAGAGAAGCACCACAGCGTCCGGCTCGGTCGACGTCTCACATGCACCGTAAGACGCGATGGAATCTGAAGTATAACCCGTCGCATTCATGCTTTTGTTTCATGTTTGTGTTAGCTGAATAGAACAAACCGGTAGTGTGTACATGTTCACGCCTAGATCTTCCTTGTTTCTGTTAGTTATTAGAGATTCGTTTGGTATGCTGAATAGAACCCAACCAGGCCCGACTGGGATGAAAATGAGCCGTTTGTTTGCCTACAAGCAGGCCTGCCTTACATCGACACGAAACTTAAAGCACTTTAGAGCCTGGCTCGCTGGAAACGCTCGTATTGGCCATTTCCAATGAGTGAGGCTAAGTCAAGCGCAAAAGCAAGACAGTGCATAGGGCACGGTGTAGAGGGATACGGGCAGAGATGATGGGAGAGGAAAATCGGGGGAGGCGAGATGACGCAAAATATACCCTTATCCGGTAAGGGAACGGGAACCACACGGCAGGCGCGCTTGCAGCATTCCTCAGAGCCTAAACTAGTGTTCCTCTCATTCCAGAGAATAGTTCGGGTAGACGGCAGCAACACCAAAAATGCGAAGCGTCGTGCTATCGCCGAGAGTGCTACTGATACTCAATTTTCGGATGCCTCCTATGCTCGTCAGATCTTGTTGTGGAATTGACTGCCAATGGAATTCCACATACTTTTTGTAACGCCCACGATGCGGCTATATCTCCCACGTGTCGAAGCACGACTTAGAGGCATAACCGCATTGTAAGCAATGTCGCAAGTGGGGTAATCTTCACACAACCCATGTAATACATAAGGGAAAGAGATACATAGTTGGCTTACAATCGCCACTTCACACAATACATGAATAAAGCATTATATCATCCAGATACAATCAATGTCCGACTACGGAACCAAAATAATAGAAGACTACCCCAAATGCTACACAGATCCCCGATTGTCCCAACTGGGCTCCACTACTGATCAACTGAATCGAAACAACACTACGACTAAGGTCTTCATCGAGCTCCTCCTTAAGCTGGGTTGCGTCACCTGCACGGCTTCATCGACACCTGCAAACTGGTTTTGGAAGTATCTGTGAGTCACGGGGACTCAGCAATCTCACACCCTCGCGATTAAGACTATTTAAGCTTACAGGTAAGGTAATGGTATGAGGTGGAGCTGCAGCAAGCGACTAGCATATATGGTGGCTAACATACGCAAATGAGAGCAAGAAGAGAAGGCAAAGGTGAAGGAAATATGCCCTAGAGGCAATAATAAAGTTATTATTTATTTCCTTATTTCATGATAAATGTTTATTATTCATGCTAGAATTGTATTAACCGAAAACATAATACATGTGTGAATACATAGACAAACAGAGTGTCACTAGTATGCCTCTACTTGACTAGCTCGTTAATCAAAGATGGTTATGTTTCCTAATCATGGACAAAGAGTTGTCATTTGATTAACGGGATCACATCATTATTTGAATGATCTGATTGACATGACCCATTTCATTAGCTTAGCACCCGATCGTTTAGTATGTTGCTATTGCTTCCTTCATGACTTATACATGTTCCAATGACTATGAGATTATGCAACTCCCGTTTACCGGAGGAACACTTTGTGTGCTACCAAACGTCACAATGTAACTGGGTGATTATAAAGGAGCTCTACAGGTGTCTCCAAAGGTGAATGTGTTGGAGAACGTAGCCGAAATTCAAAATTTTCCTACGTATCACCAAGATCTATCTATGGAGAGACCAGCAACGAGGGGAAGGAGAGTGCATCTACATACCCTTGTAGATCGCTAAGCGGAAGCGTTCAAGTGAACGGGGTTGATGGAGTCGTACTGGTCGTGATCCAAATCACCGATGACCAAGTGCCGAACGGACGGCACCTCCGCGTTCAACACACGTACAGCCCGGTGACGTCTCCCATGCCTTGATCCAGCAAGGAGAGAGGGAAAGGTTGAGGAAGACTCCATCCAGCAGCAGCACAACGGCATGGTGGTGGTGGAGGAGCGTGGCAATCCTGCAGGGCTTCGCCAAGCACCACGGGAGAGGAGAAGGACTTGGGAGAGGGGAGAGGGCTGCACCAAAGGCAAAGGTAAGAAGTCCTCCATCTCCCCCACTATATATAGGGGGGACAAGGGGGGGGCGCCGGCCCTAGGAGATCCAATCTCCTAGGGGGGCGGTGGCGAAGGGAGGAATGCCTCCTCCCCAAGGCACCTAGGAGGTGCCTTCCCCTTCTGGGACTCTTCCTTTAGGGTTTTCCCCCACACTAGGCGCATGGGCCCTAGGGGAAAGTGGCGCCCCAGCCCACTTTGGGCTGGATCCCATCCCACTTCAGCCCATGGGACCCTCCGGGATAGGTGGCCCCACCCGGTGGGCCCCCGGGACCCTTCCGGTGGTCCCGGTACAATACCGATGACCCCGAAACTTGTCCCGATGGCCGAAATAGGACTTCCTATATATAAATCTTTACCTCCGGACCATTCCGGAACTCCCGTGACGTCCGGGATCTCATCCGGGACTCCGAACAACATTCGGTAACCACATACAAACTTCCTTTATAACCCTAGCGTCATCAAACCTTAAGTGTGTAGACCCTACGGGTTCGGGAGACATGCAGACATGACCGAGACGTTCTCCGGTCAATAACCAACAGCGGGATCTGGATACCCATGTTGGCTCCCACATGTTCCACGATGATCTCATCGAATTAACCACGATGTCAAGGACTTAATCAATCCCGTATACAATTCCCTTTGTCTATCGGTACGATACTTGCCCGAGATTCGATCGTCGGTATACCGATACCTTGTTCAATCTCGTTACCGGCAAGTCTCTTTACTCGTTCCGTAACACATCATCCCGTGGTCAACTCCTTGATCACATTGTGCACATTATGATGATGTCCTACCGAGTGGGCCCAGAGATACCTCTCCATCACACGGAGTGACAAATCCCAGTCTCGACTCGTGCCAACCCAACAGACACTTTTGGAGATACCCGTAGTGTACCTTTATAGCCACCCAGTTACGTTGTGACGTTTGGCACACCCAAAGTATTCCTACGGTATCCGGGAGTTGCACTATCTCATGGTCTAAGGAAATTATATTTGACATTAGAAAAGCTTTAGCATACGAACTACACGATCTTGTGCTAGGCTTAGGATTGGGTCTTGTCCATCACATCATTCTCCTAATGATGTGATGCCGTTATCAACGACATCTAATGTCCATGGTCAGGAAACCATAACCATCTATTGATCAACGAGCTAGTCAACTAGAGGCTTACTAGGGACATGGTGTTGTCTATGTATCCACACATGTATCTGAGTTTCCTATCAATACAATTCTAGCATGGATAATAAACGATTATCATGAACAAGGAAATATAATAATAACCAATTTATTATTGCCTCTAGGGCATATTTCCAACAGTCTCCCACTTGCACTAGAGTCAATAATCTAGTTCACATCGCCATGTGATTAACACTCACAGGTCACATCGCCATGTGACTAACACCCAAGAGTTTACTAGAGTTTGATCATGTTGCTTGTGAGAGAGGTTTTAGTCAACGGGTCTACAACATTCAGATCCGTATGTACTTTGCAAATTTCTATGTCATCTTGTAGATGCAACTACTATGCTACATTTGGAGCCATTTCAAATAAATGTTCTACTTGGAGCTATTCCAAATTGTTGCTCCATTATACGTATCCGGTATCTCTACTCAGAGCTATCCGGATAGGTGTTAAGCTTGCATCGACGTAACTCTTTACATCGAACTCTTTATCACCTCCATAACCGAGAAACATATCCTTATTCCTCTAAGGATAATTTTGACCGCTATCTG
Organism: Triticum monococcum; assembly: GCA_034509565.1. Taxonomy (NCBI): domain Eukaryota; kingdom Viridiplantae; phylum Streptophyta; class Magnoliopsida; order Poales; family Poaceae; genus Triticum; species Triticum monococcum. The sequence goes on along the minus strand of CM067841.1, from coordinate 563,463,267 downwards.
GTGATGTACTCCTAGATCACCTTTGTACCCTCTAGCCAGACATGTGGCAAGGCACACATCAGGTGCGGTACACAGCATAGCATACTATGGATCCTATGTCTAAGCATAGGGGACGACCTTCGTCCTTTCTCTCTGTTCTGCCATGGTCGAGCTTTAAGTCTTAACTTCATACCTTACAACTCAGGCAAGAACTCCTTCTTTGACTGATCCATCTTGAACACCTTCAAGATCATGTCAAGGTATGTGCTCATTTGAAAGTACCATTAAGCGTTTTGATCTATCCTTATAGATCTTGATGCTCAATGTTCAAGTGGCTTAATCCAGGCTTTCCCTTGAAAAACACTTTTCAAATAACCCTATATGCTTTCCAGAAATTCTACATCATTTCTGATCTATGATATGTCGACAACATATATTCATCAGAAATTCTATAGTGCTCCCACTCACTTCTTTGGAATTACAAGTTTCTCATAAACTTTGTATAAACCCAAATCTCATCAAAGCATACATTCCAACTCCGAGATGCTTACTCTAGTCCTTAGAAGGATTGCTGGAGCTTTGCATACTTATTAGCAACTTTCAGGATTGACAAAACCTTCCGGTTGTATCACATACAACCTTTCCTCGTTGAGAAAACAATGTTTTGACATCCTATCTGCAAGATTTCATAAATAATGCAGTAATCGCTAACATAATTCCAACAGACTCTTAGCATCACTACGAGTGAGAAAGTCTCATCGTAGTCAACTCCTTGAACTTGTCGGAAAACATCTTAACGACAAGTTGAGCTTTCTTAATGGTGACATTTACCATCATTGTCCATCTTCCTTTTAAAATCCATATGTACCCAACAGCCTTACGACCATCAAGTAGTTCTTCCAAAGTCTACACTTTGTTTTCATATATGGATCCTCTCTCGGATTATATGGCCTCGAGCCATTTTGGAATCCAGGCCCACCATCGCTTCTCCATAGCTCGTAGGTTCATTGTTGTCTAGCAACATGATTTCCAAGACAGGATTACGTACCACTCTAAATTAGTACGCATTCTTGTCATCCCACGAGGTTTGGTAGTGACTTGATGTAAAGTTTCATGATCACTATCATAAGCTTCCACTTCAATTGGTGTAGGTGCCACAGGAACATCTCCCTGTGCCCTGTCTCACACTAGTTGAAGAGACGGTTCAATAACCTCATTAAGTCTCCACCATCCTCCCACTCAATTCTTTCGAGAGAAACTCTTCCTCGAGAAAGGACCCGATTCTAGAAGCAATCCCTTATTGCTTTCGGATCTGAGACGGGAGGTATACCCAACTGTTTTGGGTGTCCTATGAAGATGCATTTATCCGCTTTGGGTTCGAGCTTATCAGCCTGAAACTTTTTCACATAAGCGTCGCAGCCCCAAACTTTTAAGAAATGAGAGTTTAGGTTTCTTTAAACCATAGTTCATACGATGTCATCTCATCGGAATTACGTGGTGCCCTAAAGTGAATGTGGTTGTCTCTAATGCCTAACCCATAAACTATTGTGGTAATTCGATAAGAGACATCATGGTATGCATCATATCCAATAGGGTGCAGTTATGATGTTCGGACACACCATCACACTATGGTGTTCCAGGTTGTATTAGTTGTGAAACAATTTCCACAATGTCTTAATTCTGTGCCAAACTCGTAATTAAGATATTCATCTCTATGATCATATCATAGATCTTTTATCCTCTTGTCACGACGATCTTTCAACTTCACCCTGAAATTACTTGAACCTTTCAATAATTCAGACTCGTGATTCATCAAGTAAATCTACTCAAATCATCTGTGAAGTAAGAACATAACAATATCCACTACACGCCTCAGCACTCATTGGACTGCACACATCAAAATGTATTACTTCCAACAAGTTGCTTTCTAGTTCCATTTTACTGAAAACGAGGCTTTCAGTCATCTTGCCCATGTGGTATGATGTGCATGTCTCAAGTGATTCAAAATCAAGTGAGTCCAAACGGTCCATTTGCATGGAGTTTCTTCATGCATATACACCAATAGACATGGTTCGCATGTCTCAAACTTTTCAAAAACGAGTGAGCCCAAAGATCCATCAACATGGAGCTTCTTCATGCGTTTTATACCGATATGACTTATGTGGCAGTGCCACAAGTAGGTGGTATTATCTTATATCTTTTGACATGAACATGTGTATCACTACGATCGAGATTCAATAAACCATTCATTTTAAGTGCAAGACCATTGAAGGTATTATTCAAATAAATAGAGTAACCATTATTCTCCTTAAATGAATAACCGTATTGCGATAGACGTAATCCAATCATGTCTATGCTCAACGCAAACACCAAATAACAGTTATTTAGGTCTAACACCAATCTCGATGGTAGAGGGATTATGCGATGCTTGATCACATCAAGCTTGGAAACACTTCCAACACATATCGTCATCTCACCTTTAGCTAGTCTCCGTTTATTCCGTAGCTTTTATTTCGAGTTACTAACACTTAGCAACCGAACCGGTATCTATTACCCTGGTGCTACTAGGAGTACTAGTAAAGTACACATTAACATAATGTATATCCAATATACTTCTATCGACCTTGCCAGCCTTCTCATCTACCAAGTATCTAGGGTAATTCTGCTCCAGTGGATGTTCCCCCTTATTACAGAAGCACTTAGTCTCGGGTTTGGGTTCAACCTTGGGTTTCTTCACTAGAGCAGCAGCTTAATTGCCGTTTCATGAAGTATCCCTTCTTGCCCTTGCCCTTCTTGAAACTAGTGGTTTCACCAACCATCAACAATTGATGCTCCTTCTTGATTTCTACTTTTGTGGTGTCAAACATCGCGAATATCTCAAGGATCATCATGTATATCCCTGATATATTATAGTTCATCACGAAGCTCTAGCAGCTTGGTGGTAATGACTTCGGAGAACTATCACTATTTCATTTGGAAGATCAACTCCCACTTGATTCAAGCGATTGTTGTACTCAGACAATCTGAGCACAAGCTCAACAATTGAGCTTTTCTCCCTTAGTCTGCAGGCTAAGAAAATCGTCGGAGGTCTTATACCTCTTGACGTGAGCACGAGCCTGAAATCCCAATTTCAGCCCTTGAAACATCTCATATGTTTCGCGACGTTTCAAAACGTCTTCGGTGCCTCAACTCTAAACCGTTTAATTGAACTATCACGTAGTTATCAAAACGTGTATGTCAGATGTTCGCAACATCCATAGACGACGTTCGAGGTTCAGCACACTGAGCGGTGCATTAAGGACATAAGCCTTCTATGAAGCAATGAGGACAATCCTCAGTTTACGGACCTAGTCTGCATAATTGCTACTATCAACTTTCAACTAATTTTCTCTAGGAACATATCTAAACAGTAGAACTGAAGCGCGAGCTACGACATAATTTGCGAAGACCTTTTGACTATGTTCAGGATAATTAAGTTCATCTTATTAACTCCCACTCAGATAGACATCCCTCCAGTCATCTAAGTGATTACATGATCCGAGTCAACTAGGCCGTGTCCGATCATCACGTGAGACGGACTAGTCAACGTCGGTAAACATCTTCATGTTGATCGTATCTTCTATACGACTCATGCTCGACCTTTTGGTCTTCTGTGTTCCGAGGCCATGTCTGTACACATGCTAGGCTCGTCAAGTCAACCTAAGTGTTTCGCGTGTGTAAATCTGTCTTACACCCGTTGTATGTGAACGTTAGAATCTATCACACCCGATCATCACGTGGTGCTTCGAAACAACGAACTGTCGCAACGGTGCACAGTTAGGGGGAACACTTTCTTGAAATTTTAATGAGGGATCATCTTATTTACTACCGTCGTTCTAAGCAAATAAGATGTATAAACATGATAAACATCACATGCAATCAAATAGTGACATGATATGACCAATATCATAGTGCTCCTTTTGATCTCCATCTTCGGGGCTCCATGATCATCATCGTCACCGGCATGACACCATGATCTCCATCATCGTGTCTTCACGAAGTTGTCTCGCCAACTATTACTTCTACTACTACAGCTAACGGTTAGCAATAAAGTAAAGTAATTACATGACGTTTATGTTGACACGCAGGTCATAAATTAAGACAACTCCTATGGCTCCTGCCGGTTGTCATACTCATCGACATGCAAGTCGTGATTCCTATTACAAGAACATGATCAATCTCATACATAACATATATCATTCATCACATCCTTTTGGCCATATCACATCACATGGCATACCCTGCAAAAACAAGTTAGACGTCCTCTAATTGTTGTTTGCATGTTTTACGTGGCTGCTATGGGTTTCTAGCAAGAACGTTTCTTACCTACGCAAAACCACAACGTGATATGCCAATTGCTATTTACCCTTCATAAGGACCCTTTTCATTGAATCCGTTCCGACTAAAGTGGGAGAGACAGACACCCGCTAGCCACCTTATGCAACTAGTGCATGTCAGTCGGTGGAACCAGTCTCGCGTAAGAGTACGTGTAAGGTCGGTCCGGGCCGCTTCATCCCACAATGCCTCCGAATCAAGATTGGACTAGTAACGGTAAGCATATTGAACAAAATCAACTCCCACAACTACTTTGTGTTCTACTCGTGCATAGAATCTACGCAATAGGCCTAGCTCATAATGCCACTGTTGGAGAACGTAGCAGAAATTCAAAATTTTCCTACGTATCACCAAGATCTATCTATGGAGAGACCAGCAACGAGGGGAAGAAGAGTGCATCTACATACCCTTGTAGATCGCTAAGCGGAAGCGTTCAAGTGAACGGGGTTGATGGAGTCGTACTCGTCGTGATCCAAATCACCGATGACCAAGTGCCGAACGGACGGCACCTCCGCGTTCAACACACGTACAGCTCGGTGACGTCTCCCATGCCTTGATCCAGCAAGGAGAGAGGGAGAGGTTGAGGAAGACTCCATCGAGCAGCAGCACAACGGCGTGGTGGTGGTGGAGGAGCGTGGCAATCCTGCAGGGCTTCGTCAAGCACCACGGGAGAGGAGAAGGACTTGGGAGAGGGGAGAGGGCTGCACCAAAGGCAAAGGTAAGAAGTCCTCCATCTCCCCCACTATATATAGGGGGGCCAAGGGGGGGGGGGGCGCCGGCCCTAGGAGATCCAATCTCCTAGGGGGGGGGGCAAGGGAGGAATCCCTCCTCCCCAAGGCACCTAGGAGGTGCCTTCCCCTTTTGGGACTCTTCCTTTAGGGTTTCCCCCACACTAGGCGCATGGGCCCTAGGGGAAAGTGGCGCCCCAGCCCACTTTGGGCTGGATCCCATCCCACTTCAGCCCATGGGACCCTCCGGGATAGGTGGCCCCACCCGGTGGGCCCCCGGGACCCTTTCGGTGGTCCCGGTACAATAACGATGACCCCGAAACTTGTCCCCATGGCCGAAATAGGACTTCCTATATATAAATCTTTACCTCCGGACCATTCCAGAACTCCTCGTGATGTCCGAGATCTCATCCGGGACTCCGAACAACATTCGGTAACCACATACAAACTTCCTTTATAACCCTAGCGTCATCGAACCTTAAGTGTGTAGACCCTACGGGTTCGGGAGACATGCAGACATGACCGAGACGTTCTCCGGTCAATAACCAACAGCGGGATCTGGATACCCATGTTGGCTCCCACATGTTCCACGATGATCTCATCGGATGAACCACGATGTCAAGGACTTAATCAATCCCGTATACAATTCCCTTTGTGTATCGGTACGATACTTGCCCGAGATTCGATCGTCGGTATACCGATACCTTGTTCAATCTCGTTACCGGCAAGTCTCTTTAATTGTTTCATAACACATCATCCCGTGGTCAACTCCTTGATCACATTGTGCACATTATGATGATGTCCTACCGAGTGGGCCCAGAGATACCTCTGCATCACACGGAGTGACAAATCCCAGTCTCGATTCGTGCCAACCCAACAGACACTTTTGGAGATACCCGTAGTGTACCTTTATAGCCACCCAGTTACGTTGTGACGTTTGGCACACCGAAAGTATTCCTACGATATCCGGGAGTTGCACAATCTCACGGTCTAAGGAAATGATACTTGACATTAGAAAAGCTTTAGCATACGAACTACATGATCTTGTGCTAGGCTTAGGATTGGGTCTTGTCCATCACATCATTCTCCTAATGATGTGATCCCGTTATCAACGACATCTAATGTCCATGGTCAGGAAACCGTAACCATCTACTGATCAACGAGCTAGTCAACTAGAGGCTTACTAGGGACATGGTGTTGTCTATGTATCCACACATGTATCTGAGTTTCCTATCAATACAATTCTAGCATGGATAATAAACGATTATCATGAACAAGGAAATATAATAATAACCAATTTATTATTGCCTCTAGGGCATATTTCCAACAGAATGTTGGGTTGGCATATTTCGAGATTAGGATTTGTCACTCCGATCATCGGAGAGGTATCTCTGGGCCCTCTCGGTAATGCACATCACTTAAGCCTTGCAAGCAATGCAACTAATGAGTTAGTTGCGAGATGATGTATTACGGAACGAGTAAAGAGACTTGCCGGTAACGAGATTGAACTAGGTATTGAGATACCGACGATCGAATCTCGGGCAAGTAACATACCGGTGACAAAGGGAACAACGTATGTTGTTATGCGGTCTGACCGATAAAGATCTTCGTAGAATATGTGGGAGCCAATATGAGCATCCAGGTTCCGCTATTGGTTATTGACCAGAGACGTGTCTCGGTCATGTCTACATTGTTCTCGAACCCGTAGGGTCCGCACGCTTAAGGTTTCGATGACAGTTATATTATGAGTTTATGAGTTTTGATGTACCGAAGGAGTTCGGAGTCCCGGATGAGATTGGGGACATGACGAGGAGTCTCAAAATGATCGAGATGTAAAAATCGATATATTGGACGACTATATTCGTACATCGGAAAGGTTCCGAGTGATTCGGGTATTTTCGGAGGTACCGGGGAGTTACAGGAATACGAGGAAGAAGCAATGGGCCTTAATGGGCCTTAGTGGGAAGGACCAGGAGGTGGCGCGCGCCCCTCCCAAGCCCAGTCCGAATTGGACAAGGTGTTTGGGGCGCGGCCCCTCTCTCCCTTCCTTCCCCTCTTCCCCCCTTCTCCTAGTTGGACTAGGAAAGGTGGAAACCTACTCCTCCTTGGCGCGCCCCAAGGGCCGGCCGGCCTCCCCCTTGCTCCTTTATATACGGGGGCAGGGGGCACCCCATAGACACAAGTTGATCCACGTGATCATAATCTTAGCCGTGTGCGGCGCCCCCTGCCACCATAGTCCTCGATAATATTGTAGCGGTGCTTAGGCGAAGCCCTGCGATAGTAGTACATCAAGATCGTCACCACGCCGTCGTGCTGACGGAACTCTTCCCCGACACTTTGCTGGATCGGAGTCCGGGGATCGTCATCGAGTTGAACGTGTGCTAAAACTCGGAGGTGCCATAGTTTCGGTGCTTGATCGGTTGGGCCGTGGAGACGTACGACTACTTCAACCAAACGCTTCCGTTGTCGATCTACAATGGTACGTAGATCATACTCTCCCCTCTCGTTGCTATACATCACCATGATCTTGCGTGTGCGTAGGAATTTGTTTGAAATTACTACGTTCCCCAACAATGGCATCCGAGCCTAGGTTTTATGTGTTGATGTTATTTGCACGAGTAGAACACAAGTGAGTTGTGGGCGATATAAGTCATACTGCCTACCAGCATGTCATACTTTAGTTCGGCGGTATTGTTGGATGAAGCGGCCCGAACCGACACTACGCGTACGCTTACGCGAGACTGGTTCTACCGCCGTGCTTTGCACACAGGTGGCTGGCGGGTGTCAGTTTCTCCAACTTTAGTTGAACCAAGTGTGGCTACGCCCGGTCCTTGCGAAGGTTAAAACGGCATCAACTTGACAAACTATCGTTGTGGTTTTGATGCGTAGGTAAGATTGGTTCTTGCTTAAGCCCGTAGCAGCCACGTAAAACTTGCAACAAACAAAGTAGAGGACGTCTAACTTGTTTTTGCAGGGCATGTTGTGATGTGATATGGTCAAGACATGATGCTGAATTTTATTGTATGAGATGATCATGTTTTGTAACCTAGTTATCGGCAACTGGCAGGAGCCATATGGTTGTCGCTTTATTGTATGCAATGCAATCGCACTGTAATGCTTTACTTTATCACTAAGCGGTAGCGATAGTCGTGGAAGCATAAGATTGACAAGACGACACCGATGCTACGATGGAGATCAAGGTGTCGCGCCGGTGACGATGGTGATCATGACGATGCTTCGAAGATGGAGATCACAGGCACAAGATGATGATGGCCATATCATATCACTTATATTGATTGCATGTGATGTTTATCTTTTATGCATCTTATCTTGCTTTGATTGATGGTAGCATTATAAGATGATCTCTCACTAAATTATCAAGAAGTGTTCTCCCTGAGTATGCACCGTTGCGAAAGTTCTTCGTGCTGAGACACCACGTGATGATTGGGTGTGATAGGCTCTACGTTCAAATACAATGGGTGCAAAAAGTTGCACACGCGGAATACTCAGGTTATACTTGACGAGCCAAGCATATACAGATATGTCCTCGAAACACGGAGACCGAAAGGTCGAGCGTGAATCATATAGTAGATATGATCAACATAGTGATGTTCACCAATGAAACTACTCCATCTCACGGGATGATCGGACATGGTTTAGTTGATTTGGATCACGTGATCACTTAGAGGATTAGAGGGATGTCTATCTAAGTGGGAGTTCTTAAGAAATATAATTAATTGAACTTAAATTTATCATGAACTTAGTCCTGGTAGTATTAGCATATCTATGTTGTAGATCAATAGCTCGCATTGTTGCTTCCCTATGTTTGTTTTGATATGTTCCTAGAGAAAAACTATGTTGAAAGTAGCAATGATGCGGATTGGATCCGTGATCTGAGGTTTATCCTCATTGCTTCACAGAAGAATTATGTCCTTGATGCACCGGTAGATGACAGACTTATTGCAGGAGCAGATGGAGACGTTATGAATGTTTGGCTAGCTAAATATGATGACTACTTGATAGTTTAGTGCACCATGCTTAACGGCTTAGAATCGGGACTTCAAAGACGTTTTGAACGTCATGGACCATATGAGATGTTCCAGGAGTTGAAGTTAATATTTCAAGCAAATACCCGAGTTGAGAGATATGAAGTCTCCAACAAGTTCTATAGCTAAAAGATGGAGGAGAATCGCTCAACTAGTGAGCATGTGCTCAGATTGTCTAGGTACTACAATCACTTGAATCAAGTGGGAGTTAATCCTCCAGATAAGATAGTGATTGACAGAATTCTCTAGTCACCATCACCAAGTTAATAGAACTTCGTGATGAACTATAGTATGCAAGGGATGACGAAAATGACTCCCGAGCTTTTTCATGATGATGAAATCGATGAAGGTAGAAATCAAGAAAGAGCATCAAGTGTTGATGGTTGACAAGATCACTAGTTTCAAGAAAAGGGCAAAAGGAAAAAGGGGAACTTCAAGAAGAACAGCAAGCAAGTTACTGCTCAAGTGAAGAAGCCCAAGTCTGGTCCTAAGCCTGAGACTAAGTACTTCTACTGCAAAGGGACTGGTCACTGGAAGCGGAACCACCCCAAGTGATTGGCGGATAAGAAGGATGGCAAAGTGAACATAAGTATATTTGATATACATGTTATTTATGTGTACTTTACTAGTGTTTATAGCAACCCCTCAGTATTTGATGCTAGTTCAGTTGCTGATTAGTAACTCGAAACGGGAGTTGCAGAATAAACAGAGACTAGTTAAGGGTGAAGTGACGATGTGTGTTGGAAGTAGTTCCAAGATGGATATGATCATCATCGCACACTCCCTATAATTTCGGGATTAGTGTTGAACCTAAATAAGTGTTATTTGGTGTTTGCGTTGAGCATGAATATGATTTGATCATGTTTATTGTAATACGGTTATTCATTTAAGTAAGAGAATAAATTGTTGTTCTGCTTACATGAATAAAACCTTATATGGTTACACACCCAATAAAAATAGTTCATTGGATCTCGATCGTAGTGATACACATAATTATAATATTGAAACCAAAAGATGCAAAGTTAATAATGATAGTGCAACTTATTTGTGTCACTACCGTTTAGGTCATATTGGTGTAAAGCACATGAAGAAACTCCATGCTGATGGGATTTTGGAATCACTTGATTATGAATCACTTGGTGCTTGCGAACCATGCCTTATGGGCAAGATGACTAAGACTCCGTTCTTCGGAACAACGGAACGAGCAACAGATTTGTTGGAAATCATACATACTGGTGTATGTGGTCCGATGAATATTGAGGCTCGCGACAGGTATCATTATTTTCTGATCTTCACAAATGATTTGAGCAGATATGAGTATATCTACTTAATGAAACACAAGTCTGAAACAGTTAAAAAGTTCAAAGAATTTCAGAGTGAAGTGGAGAATCATCGTAACAATAATAAAAGTTTCTACGATATGATCGCAGAATTAAAATATTTGAGTTACGAGTTTGGCCTTCAGTTAAAACAATGTGAAATAGTTTCACTACTCACGCCACCTGGAACACCACAGTGTAATGGTGTGTCTGAAGGAAATATGCCCTAGAGGCAATAATAAAGTTATTATTTATTTCCTTATATCATGATAAATATTTATTATTCATGCTAGAATTGTATTAACCGGAAACATAATACATGTGTGAATACATAGACAAACAGAGTGTCACTAGTATGCCTCTACTTGACTAGGTCGTTAATCAAAGATGGTTATGTTTCCTAACCATGGACAAAGAGTTGTTATTTGATTAATGGGATCACATCATTAGATGAATGATCTGATTGACATGACCCATTCCATTAGCTTAGCACCCGATCGTTTAGTATGTTGCTATTGCTTTCTTCATGACTTATACATGTTCCTATGACTATGAGATTATGCAACTCCCATTTACCGCAGGAACACTTTGGGTACTACCAAACATCACAACGTAACTGGGTGATTATAAAGGAGTACTACAGGTGTATCCAAAGGTAGATGTTGGGTTGGCGTATTTCGAGATTAGGATTTGTCACTCCGATTGTTGGAGAGGTATCTCTGGGCCCTCTCGGTAATGCACATCACTTAAAGCCTTGCAAGCATTGCAACTAATGAGTTAGTTGCGGGATGTTGTATTACGGAACGAGTAAAGAGACTTGCCGGTAACGATATTGAACTAGGTATTGGATACCGACGATCGAATCTCGGGCAAGTAACATACCGATGACAAAGGGAACAACGTATGTTGTTATGCGGTCTGACCGATAAAGATCTTCGTAGAATATGTAGGAGCCAATGTGGGCATCCAGGTCCCGCTATTGGTTATTGACCGGAGAAGTGTCTCGGTCATGTCTACATTGTTCTCGAACCGTAGGGTCCGCACGCTTAACGTTACGATGATAGTTATTATGAGTTTATGCATTTTGATGTACCGAAGATTGTTCGGAGTCCCGGATGTGATCACGGACATGACGAGGAGTCTCGAAATGGTCGAGACATAAATATTGATATATTGGAAGCCTATATTTGGATATCGGAAGTGTTCCGGGTGAAATCAGGATTTTACCGGATTACCGGGAGGTTACCGGAACCCCCCGGGAGCCATATGGGCCTTCATGGGCCTTAGTGGAAAGGAGAAAAGGGGCAGCCATAGGTGGCCGTGCGCCCCCTTCCCTTAGTCCTATTAGGACTAGGAGAAGGGGCCGGCCCCCCTCTCTCTCTTTCCCCCTTTGGGAAACCTAGTCCAACTAGGATTGGGGGGGAGTCCTACTCCCGGTGGGAGTAGGACTCCTCCTGCGCCCTCTCCCTGGCCGGCGCACCCCTCCCCCTTGGCTCCTTTATATACAGGGGCAGGGGGCACCTCTAGACACACAAGTTGATCCACGTGATCGTTCGTTAGCCGTGTGCGGTGCCCCCTGCCACCATATTCCACCTCGGTCGTATTGTAGCGGTGCTTAGGCGAAGCCCTGCGACAGTAGAACATCAAGATCGTCACTACGCCGTCGTGCTGGCGGAACTCCTCCCCGAAGCTTTGCTGCATCGGAGCCCGGGGATCGTCATCGAGCTGTACGTGTGCTAAGAACTCGGAGGTGCCGGAGTAACGGTGCTTGGATCGGCCGGATCGGGAAGAAGACGTACGACTACTTCCTCTACGTTGTGTCAACGCTTCCGTTGCGATCTACAAGGGTACGTAGATTAGACTCTCCCCCTCGTTGCTATGCATCACCATGATCTTGCGTGTGTGTAGGAAAATTTTGAAATTACTACGTTCCCCAACAGTGGCATCCGAGCCTAGGTTTTATGGTTTGATGTTATATGCACGAGTAGAACACAAGTGAGTTGTGGGCGATATAAGTCATACTGCCTACCAGCATGTCATACTTTGGTTCGGCGGTATTGTTGGATGAAGCGGCCCGGACCGACATTACACGTACGCTTACGCGAGACCGGTTTCCCCGACGTGCTTTGCACATAGGTGACTTGCGGGTGACTGTTTCTCCAACTTTAGTTGAACTGAGTGAGGCTACGCCCGGTCCTTGCGAAGGTTAAAACGGAGTCTATTTGACAAACTATCGTTGTGGTTTTGATGCGTAGGTAAGATTGGTTCTTGCTAAGCCCGTAGCAGCCACGTAAAATTTGCAACAACAAAGTAGAGGACGTCTAACTTGTTTTTGCAGGGCATGTTGTGATGTGATATGGTCAAAACGTGATGAGTTATAAGTTGTTGTATAAGATGATCATGTTTTGTTGAAGTTATCGGCAACTGGCAAAAGCCTTATGGTTGTCTGTCTATTGCATAAGATGCAAGCGCCCAATAATTGCTTTACTTTATCGCTATGCGATAGCAATAGTTGCAAGAGCAATAGTTGGCGAGACGACCATGTGACGACATATTGATATAGATCAAGATGATGGAGATCATGATGTCATGCCGGTGACGATGGAAATCATGACGATGCTTTGAAGATGGAGATAAAAGGCACAAGATGATGATGGCCATATCATGTCACATATTTTGATTGCATGTGATGTTTATCTTTTTATGCATCTTATCTTGCTTTGATTGACGGTAGCATTATAAGATGATCTCTCACTAAATTATCAAGAAGTGTTCTCCCTGAGTATGCACCGTTGCCAAAGTTCGTCGTGCCCAGACACCACGTGATGATCGGGTGTGATAAGCTCTACGTCCATCTACAACGGGTGCAAGCCAGTTTTGCACACGCAGAATACTCACGTTAAAATTGACGAGCCTAGCATATGCAGATATGGCCTCGGAACACGGAGACCGAAAGGTCGAGCGTGAATCATATAGTAGATATGATCAACATAACGATGTTCACCATTGAAAACTACTCCATCTCACGTGAAGATCGGTTATGGTTTAGTTGATTTGGATCACGTGATCACTTAGAGGATTAGAGGGATGTCTATCTAAGTGGGAGTTCTTAAGTAATATGATTAATTGAACTTTAATTTATCATGAACTTAGTCCTGGTAGTATTGGCATATCTATGTTGAAGATCAATAGCTCGCGTTGTTGCTTTCATATGTTTATTTTGATATGTTCCTAGAGAAAATTGTGTTGAAAGATGTTAGTAGCAATGATACGGATTGGATCCGTGATCTGAGGTTTATCCTCATTGCTGCACAGAAAAATTATGTCCTTGATGCACCGCTAGGTGACAGACCTATTGGAGGAGCAGATGCAGACGTTATGAACATTTGGCTAGCTCAATATGACGACTACTTGATAGTTTAGTGCACCATGCTTAATGGCTTAGAATCGGGACTTCAAAGACGTTTTGAACGTCATGGACCATATGAGATGTTCCAGGAGTTGAAGTTAATATTTCAAGCAAATACCCGAGTTGAGAGATATGAAGTCTCCAACAAGTTCTATAGCTAAAAGATGGAGGAGAATCGCTCAACTAGTGAGCATGTGCTCAGATTGTCTGGGTACTACAATCGCTTGAATCAAGTGGGAGTTAATCTTCCAGATAAGATAGTGATTGACAGAATTCTCTAGTCACCATCACCAAGTTAGTAGAACTTCATGATGAACTATGATATGCAAGGGATAACGGAAACGATTCCCAAGCTCTTCGTGATGCTGAAATCGATGAAGGTAGAAATCAAGAAAAACATCAAGTGTTGATGGTTGACAAGACCACTAGTTTGAAGAAAAGGGCAAAAGGGAAGAAGGGGAACTTCAAGAAGAACACCAAGCAAGTTGCTGCTCAAGTGAAGAAGCCCAAGTCTGGTCCTAAGCCTGAGACTAAGTGCTTCTACTGCAAAGGGACTGGTCACTGGAAGCGGAACTGCCCCAAGTATTTGGCGGATAAGAAGGATGGCAAAGTGAACAAAAGTATATTTGATATACATGTTATTGATGTGTGCTTTACTAGTGTTTATAGCAACCCCTCAGTATTTGATATTGGTTCAGTTGCTAAGAGTAGTAACTCGAAACAGGAGTTGCAGAATAAACAGAGACTAGTTAAGGGTGAAATGACGATGTGTGTTGGAAGTAGTTCCAAGATTGATATGATCATCATCGCACACTCCCCTATACTTTCGGGATTAGTGTTGAACTTAAATAAGTGTTATTTGGTTTTTGCGTTGAGCATGAATATGATTTGATCATGTTTATTGCAATACGGTTATTCATTAAAGTCAGAGAATAATTGTTGTTCTGTTTACATGAATAAAACCTTTGATGGTCATACACCCAATGAAACAAGTTCGTTGGATCTCGATCGTAGTGATACACATATTCATAATATTGAAACCAAAATATGCAAAGTTAATAATGATAAGTGCAACTTATTTGTGGCACTGCCGTTTAGGTCATATTGGTATAAAGCGCATGAAGAAACTCCATGCTGATGGGCTTTCGGAATCACTTGATTATGAATCACTTGATGCTTGCGAACCATGCCTTTTGGGCAAGATGACTAAAACGCCGTTCTCTGGAACAATGGAGCAAGCAACAGATTTGTTGGAAATCATACATACTGATGTATGTGGTCCGATGAATATTTAAGGCTTGCAGCGGGTATCATTATTTTTGACCTTCACAGATGATTTGAGCAGATATGGGTATATCTACTTAATGAAATAGAAGTCTGATACATTTGAAAAGTTCATATAATTTCAGAGTGAAGTGGAAAATCATCGTAACAAGAAAATAAAGTTTCTACGATCTGATCATGGAAAAGAGTATTTGAGTTACGAGTTTGGTCTTCAGTTAAAACAATGTGAAATAGTTTCACTACTCACGCCACCTGGAACACCACAACATAATGGTGTGTCCAAACGTCATAACCGTACTTTATTGGATATAGTGCAATCTATGATGTTTCTTACCGATTTACCACTATCGTTTTTGGGGTCATGCATTAGAGACAGCTGCATTCACGTTAAAAAAGGGGCACCATCTATATCCGTCGAGACGACGCCTTATGAACTATGGTTTGGCAAGAAACCAAAGTTGTCGTTTCTTGAAGTTTGGGGTTGCGATGCTTATGAGAAAAAGTTTCATCCTGATAAGCTCAAAACCAAATCGGAGAAATATGTCTTCATAGGATACCCAAAAGGAGACTATTGGGTACACCATCTATCACAGATCCTAAGGCAAGACATTCGTTGCTTATAATGGATACTTTCTAGAGAAGGAGTTTCTCTTGAAAGAAGTAAGTGGGAGGAAAGTAGAAAACTTGATAAGGTAATTGTACCTTCTACCTTATTGGAAAGTAGTTCATCACAAAAATCTGTTCTTGTGACTACTACACCAATTAGTGAGGAAGCTAATGATGTTGATCATGTAACTTCAGATCAAGTTACTACCGAATCTCGTAGGTAAACCAGAGTGAGATCCGCACCAGAGTGGTATGGTAATCCTGTTCTGGAGGTCATGTTACTTGACCATGACGAACCTACGAACTATGAGGAAGCAATGATGAGCCCAGATTACGCGAAATGGTTTGAGGCCATGAAATTTGAGATATGATCCATGTATGAGAACAAAGTTTGGACTTTGGTTGACTTGCCCGATGATCGGCAAGCAATTGAGAATAAATGGATCTTCAAGAGGTAGACGGACGCTGATAGTAGTGTTACTATCTACAAAGCTAGAATTGTCGCAAAAGGTTTTCGACAAGTTCAAGGTGTTGACTACGATGAGAGCTTCTCACTCGTATCTATGCTTGAGTCTGTCCGAATCATGTTAGTAATTGCCGCATTTTATGAAATCTGGCAAATGGATAAACAAAACTGCATTCCTTAATGGATTTATTAAAGAAGAGTTGTATATGATGTAACAGAAGGTTTTGTCAATCTGAAAGGTGCTAACAAAATGTGCAAGCTCCAGTGATCCATCTGTGGACTGGTGCAAGCATCTCGGAGTTGGAATATACGCTTTGATGAGTTGATCAAAGCATATAGTTTTATACAGACTTGCGGTGAAGCCTGTATTTACAAGAAAGTGAGTGGGAGCACTACAACATTTCTGATAAGTATATGTGAATGACATATTGTTGATCGGAAATAATGTAGAATTATTCTGTAAAGCATAAAGGAGTGTTTGAAAGGAGTTTTTCAAAGAAAGACTTTGGTGAAGCTGCTTACATATTGAGCTTCAAGATCTATAGAGATAGATCAAGACGCTTGATAAATTTTTTCAATGAGTACATACCTTGACAAGATTTTGAAGTAGTTCAAAATGGAGCAGTCAAAGAAAGAGTTCTTGCCTGTATTATAAGGTGTGAAGTTGAGTAAGACTCAAAGCCCGACCACGGTAGAAGATAGAAAGAGAATGAAAGTCATTCCCTATGCCTTGGCCATAGGTTCTATAAAGTATGTCATGCTGTATACCAGATCTATTGTATACCCTGCACTGATTTGGAAAGGGAGTACAATAGTGATCTAGGAGTAGATCACTAGACAGCGGTCAGAATTATCCTTAGTGAAATAAGGATTTGTTTCTCGATTATGGACGTGATAAAAAGATTCGTCGTAAAGGGTTACGCCGATGCAAGTTTTGACACTAATCTAGATGACTCTAAGTCTCGGTCTAGATACATATTGAAAGTGGGAGCAATTAGCTAGAGTAGCTCCATGCAGAGCATTGTTGACATAGAAATTTGCAAAATACATGTGGATCTGAATGTGGCAGACCCGTTGACTAAGATTCTCTCACAAGCAAAACATGATCACACCTTAGTACTCTTTGGGTGTTAATCACATAGCGATGTGAACTAGATTACTGAATCTAGTAAACCCTTTGGGTGTTGGTCACATGGCGATGTGAACTATGGGTGTTAATCACATGATGATGTGAACTATCGATGTTAATCACATGGTGATGTGATCTAGATTATTGACTCTAGTGCAAGTGGGAGACTGAAGGAAATATGCCCTAGAGGCAATAATAAAGTTATTATTTATTTCCTTATATCATGATAAATATTTATTATTCATGCTAGAATTGTATTAACCGAAAACATAATACATGTGTGAATACATAGACAAACAGAGTGTCACTAGTATGCCTCTACTTGACTAGCTCGTTAATCAAAGATGGTTATGTTTCCTAACCATGGACAAAGAGTTGTTATTTGATTAATGGGATCACATCATTAGATGAATGATCTGATTGACATGACCCATTCCATTAGCTTAGCACCCGATCGTTTAGTATGTTGCTATTGCTTTCTTCATGACTTATACATGTTCCTATGACTATGAGATTATGCAACTCCCGTTTACCGGAGGAACACTTTGGGTACTACCAAACGTCACAACGTAACTGGGTGATTATAAAGGAGTACTACAGGTGTCTCCAAAGGTAGATGTTGGGTTGGCGTATTTCGAGATTAGGATTTGTTACTCCGATTGTCGGAGAGGTATCTCTGGGCCCTCTCGGTAATGCGCATCACTTAAAGCCTTGCAAGCATTGCAACTAATGAGTTAGTTGCGGGATGTTGTATTACGGAACGAGTAAAGAGACTTGCCGGTAACGAGATTGAACTAGGTATTGGATACCGATGATCGAATCTCGGGCAAGTAACATACCGATGACAAAGGGAACAACGTATGTTGTTATGCGGTCTGATCGATAAAGATCTTCGTAGAATATGTAGGAGCCAATATGGGCATCCAGGTCCCGCTATTGGTTATTGACCGGAGAAGTGTCTCGGTCATGTCTACATTGTTCTCGAACCGTAGGGTCCGCACGCTTAACGTTATGATGACAGTTATTATGAGTTTATGCATTTTGATGTACCGAAGGTTGTTCGGAGTCCCGGATGTGATCACGTACATGACAAGGAGTCTCGAAATGGTCGAGACATAAAGATTGATATATTGGAAGCCTATATTTGGATATCGGAAGTGTTCCGGGTGAAATCAGGATTTTACCGAATTACCGGGAGGTTACCGGAACCCCCTGGGAGCCATATGGGCCTTCATGGGCCTTAGTGGAAAGGAGAAAAGGGGCAGCCCATAGGTGGCCGCGCGCCCCCCTTCCCTTAGTCCTATTAGGACTAGGAGAAGGGGCCGGGCCCCCCTCTCTCTCTTTCCCCCTTTGGGAAACCTAGTCCAACTAGGATTGGGGGGGAGTCCTACTCCCGGTGGGAGTAGGACTCCTCCTGCACCCTCTCCCTGGCCGACGCACCCCTCCCCCTTGGCTCCTTTATATACATGGGCAGGGGGCACCTCTAGACACACAAGTTGATCCACGTGATCGTTCCTTAGCCGTGTGCGGTGCCCCCTGCCACCATATTCCACCTTGGTCGTATTGTAGCGGTGCTTAGGCGAAGCCCTGCGACAGTAGAACATCAAGATCGTCACCACGCCGTCGTGCTGGCGGAACTCCTCCCCGAAGCTTTGCTATATCGGAGCCCGGGGATCGTCATCGAGCTGTACGTGTGCTAAGAACTTGGAGGTGCCGGAGTAACGGTGCTTGGACGGTCGGATCGGGAAGAAGACGTACGACTACTTCCTCTACGTTGTGTTAACGCTTCCGTTGCGATCTACAAGGGTACGTAGATCAGACTTGTAACGCCCCGGACACACCGCCGGTGGTCGTTACTCCTGACGAGATCTAGACTGGCCCCACAGATCAATACTAGTCTTTTCTGCGCACTTTGTCCTCACTCGTGCGCACCCGGGAGCAACTTCCCGGTCGGTCACCCATCCTGAAACTACTCCAAGCTGAGCACACTTAACTTTGGAGTTCTGTCCAAATGGGCTTTCGGAAAAGAAGGAATTCCTTATTGATATGAGTAGTCTATCATCCCTAATAAGCCAGGCTATCACATACACCCACACTCAGAGGAACCGACGTCCTCGTTGGGCCACAGGAACGTTCCCTCTTGGTACATACGTTTGTGCATCCAGTCCGGTACATGTGCCTTGTCGGGTGCCACGACGGGTCACAAACGTCATGAACAACATGACCACGCACCTATCCGCAACCATCCGTGTAACCGCGAGGGTCGGCTCTGATACCAACTTGTAACGCTTTCCATGCGGCTATGCCTATAAGTCGTGCCTCGACACGTGGGAGATATAGCCGCATCGAGGGCGTTACAAGACTCTCCCCCTCGTTGCTATGCATCACCATGATCTTGCGTGTGCGTAGGAAAATTTTGAAATTACTACGTTCCCCAACAGTGTCCGAACGTCGTAACCGTACTTTATCAGATATGGTGCGATCTATGATGTCTCTTACAGATTTACTGCTATTGTTTTGGGGTTATGCATTAGAGACAGCTACATTCACGTTAAATAGGGCACCATCTAAATCCGTTGAGACGACCGTATGAACTATGGTTTGGCAAGAAACCTAAGCTGTCGTTTCTTAAAGTTTGAGGTTGCAATGCTTATGTGAAAAAGTTTCAACCTGATAAGCTCAAACCCAAATCAAAGAAGTGCGTCTTCATAGGATACCCAAAAGAAAATGTTGGGTACACCTTCTATCACAGATCCGAAGGCAAGACATTCGTTGCTAAGAATGGATCCTTTCCAGAGAAGGAGTTTCTCTCGAAAGAAGTGAGTGGGAGGAAAGTAGAAAACTTGATAAGGTAATTGTACCTTCTCCCTTATTGGAAAGTAGTTCATCACAAAAACTGTTCTTGTGACTACTACACCAATTAGTGAGGAAGCTAATGATGATGATCATGTAACTTCAGATCAAGTTACTACTGAATCTCGTAGGTAAACCAGAGTGAGATCCGCACCAGAGTGGTATGGTAATCCTGTTCTGGAAGTCATGTTACTAGACCATGACGAACTTGCGAACTATGAGGAAGCGATGATGAGCCCAGATTCCGCGAAATGGATTGTGAAGGAAATATGCCCTAGAGGCAATAATAAAGTTATTATTTATTTCCTTATATCATGATAAATGTTTATTATTCATGCTAGAATTGTATTAACCGGAAACATAATACATGTGTGAATACATAGACAAACAGAGTGTCACTAGTATGCCTCTACTTGACTAGCTCGTTAATCAAAGATGGTTATGTTTCCTAACCATGAACAAAGAGTTGTTATTTGATTAACGAGGTCACATCATTAGTTGAATGATCTGATTGACATGACCCATTCCATTAGCTTAGCACCCGATCGTTTAGTATGTTGCTACTGCTTTCTTCATGACTTATACATGTTCCTATAACTATGAGATTATGCAACTCCCGTTTACCGGAGGAACACTTTGGGTACTACCAAACGTCACAATGTAACTGGGTGATTATAAAGGAGTACTACAGGTGTCTCCAATGGTAGATGTTGGGTTGGCGTATTTCGAGATTAGGGTTTGTCACTCCGAGTGTCGGAGAGGTATCTCTGGGACCTCTCGGTAATACACATCACATAAGCCTTGCAAGCATTATAACTAAGATGTTAGTTGTGAGATGATGTATTACGGAATGAGTAAAGAGACTTGCCAGTAACGAGATTGAACCAGGTATTGGATACCGACGATCGAATCTCGGGCAAGTAACATACCGATGACAAAGGGAACAACGTATGTTGTTATGCGGTCTGACCGATAAAGATCTTCGTAGAATATGTAGGAGCCAATATGGGCATCCAGGTCCCGCTATTGGTTATTGACCGGAGACGTGTCTCGGTCATGTCTACATTGTTCTCGAACTGTAGGGTCCGCACGCTTAACGTTACGATGACAGTTATTATGAGTTTATGCATTTTGATGTATCGAGGGTTGTTTGGAGTCCCGGATGTGATCACGGACATGACGAGGAGTCTCGAAATGGTCGAGACGTAAAGATTGATATATTGGAAGCCTATGTTTGGACATCGGAAGTGTTCCGGGTGAAATCGGGATTTTACCGGATTACCGGGAGGGTTACCGGAACCCCCCGGGAGCCAAATGGGCCAACATGGGCCTTAGTGGAAAGGTGAGAGGGCAGCCCACATAGGGCTGCGCCTCTCCCCCTCTCCCTAGTCCTATTAGGACTAGGAGAGGGGCCGACCACCTCTCTCTTTCTCTTCCCCTCTGGGGAATCCTATTAGGAATAGGATTGGGGGGGGGATGAAGGAAATATGCCCTAGAGGCAATAATAAAGTTATTATTTATTTCCTTATATCATGATAAATGTTTATTATTCATGCTAGAATTGTATTAACCGGAAACATAATACATGTGTGAATACATAGACAAACAGAGTGTCACTAGTATGCCTCTACTTGACTAGCTCGTTAATCAAAGATGGTTATGTTTCCTAACCATGAACAAAGAGTTGTTATTTGATTAACGAGGTCACATCATTAGTTGAATGATCTGATTGACATGACCCATTCCATTAGCTTAGCACCCGATCGTTTAGTATGTTGCTACTGCTTTCTTCATGACTTATACATGTTCCTATAACTATGAGATTATGCAACTCCCGTTTACCGGAGGAACACTTTGGGTACTACCAAACGTCACAATGTAACTGGGTGATTATAAAGGAGTACTACAGGTGTCTCCAATGGTAGATGTTGGGTTGGCGTATTTCGAGATTAGGGTTTGTCACTCCGAGTGTCGGAGAGGTATCTCTGGGACCTCTCGGTAATACACATCACATAAGCCTTGCAAGCATTATAACTAAGATGTTAGTTGTGAGATGATGTATTACGGAACGAGTAAAGAGACTTGCCAGTAACGAGATTGAACCAGGTATTGGATACCGACGATCGAATCTCGGGCAAGTAACATACCGATGACAAAGGGAACAACGTATGTTGTTATGCGGTCTGACCGATAAAGATCTTCGTAGAATATGTAGGAGCCAATATGGGCATCCAGGTCCCGCTATTGGTTATTGACCGGAGACGTGTCTCGGTCATGTCTACATTGTTCTCGAACTGTAGGGTCCGCACGCTTAACGTTACGATGACAGTTATTATGAGTTTATGCATTTTGATGTATCGAGGGTTGTTTGGAGTCCCGGATGTGATCACGGACATGACGAGGAGTCTCGAAATGGTCGAGACGTAAAGATTGATATATTGGAAGCCTATGTTTGGACATCGGAAGTGTTCCGGGTGAAATCGGGATTTTACCGGATTACCGGGAGGGTTACCGGAACCCCCCGGGAGCCAAATGGGCCAACATGGGCCTTAGTGGAAAGGTGAGAGGGCAGCCCACATAGGGCTGCGCCTCTCCCCCTCTCCCTAGTCCTATTAGGACTAGGAGAGGGGCCGGCCACCTCTCTCTTTCTCTTCCCCTCTGGGGAATCCTATTAGGAATAGGATTGGGGGGGGGGATGAAGGAAATATGCCCTAGAGGCAATAATAAAGTTATTATTTATTTCCTTATATCATGATAAATGTTTATTATTCATGCTAGAATTGTATTAACCGGAAACATAATACATGTGTGAATACATAGACCAACAGAGTGTCACTAGTATGCCTCTACTTGACTAGCTCGTTAATCAAAGATGGTTATGTTTCCTAACCATGAACAAAGAGTTGTTATTTGATTAACGAGGTCACATCATTAGTTGAATGATCTGATTGACATGACCCATTCCATTAGCTTAGCACCCGATCGTTTAGTATGTTGCTATTGCTTTCTTCATGACTTATACATGTTCCTATAACTATGAGATTATGCAACTCCCGTTTACCGGAAGAACACTTTGGGTACTACCAAACGTCACAACGTAACTGGATGATTATAAAGGAGTACTACAGGTGTCTCCAATGGTAGATGTTGGGTTGGCGTATTTCGAGATTAGGGTTTGTCACTCCGATTGTCGGAGAGGTATCTCTGGGCCCTCTCGGTAATACACATCACATAAGCCTTGCAAGCACTGCAACTAATATGTTAGTTGTGAGATGATGTATTACGGAACGAGTAAAGAGACTTGCCAGTAACGAGATTGAACTAGGTATTGGATACCGACGATCGAATCTCGGGCAAGTAACATACCGATGACAAAGGGAACAACGTATGTTGTTATGCGGTCTGACCGATAAAGATCTTCGTAGAATATGTAGGAGCCAATATGGACATCCAGGTCCCGCTATTGGTTATTGACCGGAGACGTGTCTCCGGTCATGTCTACATTGTTCTCGAACCGTAGGGTCCGCACGCTTAATGTTACGATGACAGTTATTATGAGTTTATGCATTTTGATGTACCGAAGGTTGTTCGGAGTCCCGGATGAGATCACGGACATGACGAGGAGTCTCGAAATGGTCGAGATGTAAAGATTGATATATTGGAAGCCTATGTTTGGACATAGGAAGTGTTCCGGGTGAAATCGGGATTTTACCGGAATACCGGGAGGGTTACCGGAACCCCCCGGGAGACTAATGGGCCTATTGGGCCTTAGTGGAAAAGAGAGAAGGGGCAGCCCACAGCCTAGCCGCCCCCCCTTCCCCAAGTCCTAGTAGGACTAGGAGAAGGGGCCGGCCTCCCCTCTCTCTCCTTTCCCCCCGAGAATCCTAATTGGATTAGGATTGGAGGGAGGAGTCCTACTCCCGGTGGGAGTAGGACTCCCCTGTGCCTCCCTCTCCCTGGCCGGCCGGCCCCCCTTCCTCCAACCTTTATATACGGGGGCAGGGGGCACCCCAAGACACACAAGTTGATCCTTGAGATCGTTCCTTAGCCGTGTGCGGTGCCCCCTGCCACCAAATTCCACCTCGATCGTACCGTTGTAGTGCTTAGGCGAAGCCCTGCGTCGGTAGTACATCAAGATCGTCACCACGCCATCGTGCTGACGAAACTCTTCCTCGACGCTTTGCTGGATCGGAGCCCGAGGAACGTCATCGAGCTGAACGTGTGCTAAGAACTCGGAGGTGCCGGAGTAACGGTGCTTGGATCGGTCGGATCGGGAAGAAGACGTACGACTACTTCCTCTACGTTGTGTGATCGCTTCCGCAGTCGGTATGCGTTGGTACGTAGACAACACTCTCCCCTCTCGTTGCTGTGCATCACCATGATCTTGCGTGTGCGTAGGAAAATTTTCGAAATTACTGCGTTCCCCAACAGTGGCATCCGAGCCTAGGTTTTATGGTTTGATGTTATTTGCACGAGTAGAACACAAGTGAGTTGTGGGCGATACAAGTCATACTGCCTACCAGCATGTCATACTTTGGTTCGGCGGTATTGTTTGGTGAGACGATCCGGACCAACCTTACGCGTACTCTTACGCGAGACCGGTTCCCTCGACGTGCTTTGCACACAGATGGCTTGCGGAAGACTGTCTCTCCAACTTTAGTTGAACCAAGTGTGACTACGCCCGGTCCTTGAGAAGGTTAAAACGGAGTCTATTTGACGAACTATCGTTGTGGTTTTGATGCGTAGGTGAGATGAGTTCTTACTTAAACACATAGCAGCCACGTAAAACTTGCAACAACAAAGTAGAGGACGTCTAACTTGTTTTTGCAGGGTATGTTGTGATGTGATATGGTCAAGGCATGATGCTGATTTTATTGTATGAGATGATCATGTTTTGTAACCGAGTTATCGGCAACTGGCAGGAGCCATATGGTTGTCGCTTTATTGTATGCAATGCAATCGCGATGTAATGCTTTACTTAATTACTAAGCGGTAGTGATAGTCGTGGAAGCATAAGATTGGCGAGACGACAACGATGCTACGATGGAGATCAAGGTGTCGCGCCGGTGACGATGGTGATCATGACGGTGCTTCGGAGATGGAGATCACAAGCACAAGATGATGATGGCCATATCATATCACTTATATTGATTGCATGTGATGTTTATCCTTTTATGCATCTTATCTTGCTTTGATTGACGGTAGCATTATAAGATGATCTCTCACTAAAATTATCAAGAAGTGTTCTCCCTGAGTATGCACCGTTGCCAAAGTTCGTCGTGCCCAGACACCACGTGATGATCGGGTGTGATAAGCTCTACGTCCAAATACAACGGGTGCAAAACAGTTGCACACGCAGAATACTCAGGTTATACTTGACGAGCCAAGCATATACAGATATGGCCTCGGAACACGGAGACCGAAAGGTCGAGCGAGAATCATATAGTAGATATGATCAACATAACGATGTTCACCATTGAAAACTACTCCATCTCACGTGATGATCGGTTATGGTTTAGTTGATTTGGATCACGTGATCACTTAGAAGATTAGAGGGATGTCTATCTAAGTGGGAGTTCCGAAGTAATTTGATTAACTGAACTTAAACTTATCATGAACTTAGTACCTGATAGTATCTTGCTTGTTTATGTTGATTGTAGATAGATGGCTCGTGCTATTGTTCCGTTGAATTTTAATGCGTTCCTTGAGAAAGCAAAGTTGAAAGATGATGGTAGCAATTACACGGACTGGGTCCGTAACCTGAGGATTATCCTCATTGCTGCACAGAAGAATTATGTCCTGGAAGCACCGCTGGGTGACAGGCCTGCTGCTGGAGCAACGCCAGATGTTATGAACGTCTGGCAGAGCAAAGCTGATGACTACTGGATAGTTCAGTGTGCCATGCTTTTCGGCTTAGAATCGGGACTTCAACGACGTTTTGAACGTCATGGAGCATATGAGATGTTCCAGGAGTTGAAGTTAATATTTCAAGCAAATGCCCGAATTGAGAGATATGAAGTCTCCAATAAGTTCTATAGCTGCAAGATGGAGGAGAACAGTTCTGTCAGTGAGCATATACTCAAAATGTCTGGGTATAATAATCACTTGATTCAGATGGGAGTTAATCTTCCAGATGATTGCGTCATTGACAGAATTCTCCAATCACTGCCACCAAGCTACAAGATCTTCGTGATGAACTATAATATGCAAGGGATGA
Organism: Triticum monococcum; assembly: GCA_034509565.1. NCBI lineage: Eukaryota > Viridiplantae > Streptophyta > Magnoliopsida > Poales > Poaceae > Triticum > Triticum monococcum. Next base: position 563,436,857 of record CM067841.1, on the reverse strand, counting down.
ACAAGACTATTCCCGAGCTCTTCGCAATGCTGAAAGCTGCGGAGGTAGAAATCAAGAAGGAGCATCAAGTGTTGATGGTTAACAAAACCACTAGTTTCAAGAAAAAGGGCAAAGGGAAGAAGAAGGGAAACTTCAAGAAGAACAGCAAGCAAGTTGCTGCTCAGGAGAAGAAACCCAAGTCTGGACCTAAGCCTGAAACTGAGTGCTTCTACTGCAAGCAGACTGGTCACTGGAAGCGGAATTGCCCCAAGTATTTGGCGGATAAGAAGGATGGCAAAGTGAGCAAAGGTATATGTGATATACATGTTATTGATGTGTACCTTACCAGAGCTCGCAGTAGCACCTGGGTATTTGATACTGGTTCTGTTGCTAATATTTGCAACTCGAAACAGGGACTACGGAATAAGCGGACGCTAGCAAAGGACGAGGTGACAATGCGCGTGGGAAACGGTTCCAAAGTCGATGTGATCGCGGTCGGCATGCTACCTCTACATCTACCTTCGGGATTAATATTAGACCTAAATAATTGTTATTTGGTGCCAGCGTTGAGCATGAACATTATATCTGGATCTTGTTTAATGCGAGACGGTTATTCATTTAAATCAGAGAATAATGGTTGTTCTATTTATATGAATAATATCTTTTATGGTCATGCACCTTTGAAGAGTGGTCTATTCTTGTTGAATCTCGAAGATAGCGATACACATATTCATAATGTAGAAGCCAAAAGATGCAAAGTTAATAATGATAGTGCAACTTATTTGTGGCACTGCCGTTTAGGTCATATCGGTGTAAAGCGCATGAAGAAACTCCATACTGATGGGCTTTTGGAACCACTTGATTATGAATCACTTGGTACTTGCGAACCGTGCCTCATAGGCAAGATGACTAAAACACCATTCTCCGGAACTATGGAGAGAGCAACAGATTTATTGGAAATCATACATACCGATGTATGTGGTCCGATGAATATTGAGGCTCGTGGCGGATATCGTTATTTTCTCACCTTCACAGATGATTTAAGCAGATATGGGTATATCTACTTAATGAAACATAAGTCTGAAACATTTGAAAAGTTCAAAGAATTTCAGAGTGAGGTTGAAAATCATCGTAACAAGAAAATAAAGTTTCTACGATCTGATCGTGGAGGAGAATATTTGAGTTACGAGTTTGGTGTACATTTGAAAAATTGTGGAATAGTTTCGCAACTCATGCCACCCGGAACACCACAACGTAATGGTGTGTCCGAACGTCGTAATCGTACTTTACTAGATATGGTGCGATCTATGATGTCTCTTACTGATTTACCGCTATCGTTTTGGGGTTATGCTTTAGAGACGGCCGCATTCACGTTAAACAGGGCACCATCAAAATCCGTTGAGACGACACCTTATGAACTATGGTTTGGCAAGAAACCAAAGTTGTCGTTTCTTAAAGTTTGGGGCTGCGATGCTTATGTGAAAAAGCTTCAACCTGATAAGCTCGAACCCAAATCGGAGAAGTGTGTCTTCATAGGATATCCAAAGGAAACTATTGGATACACCTTCTATCACAGATCCGAAGGCAAGACTTTTGTTGCTAAATTCGGAAACTTTCTAGAGAAGGAGTTTCTCTTGAAAGAAGTGAGTGGGAGAAAAGTAGAACTTGACGAGGTAACTGTACCTGCTCCCTTATTGGAAAATAGTACATCACAGAAAACTGTTTCTGCGACACCTATACCAATCAGTGAGGAAGCTAATGATGATGATCATGAAGCTTCAGAACAAGATACTACTGAACCACATAGATCAACCAGAGTGAGATCCGCACCAGAGTGGTACGGTAATCCAGTTCTGGAAGTCATGATGCTAGATCATGATGAACCTACGAACTATGAAGAAGCGATGGTGAGCCCAGATTCCGCAAAATGGCTTGAGGCCATGAAATCTGAGATGGGATCCATGTATGAAAACAAAGTATGGACTTTGGTTGACTTGCCCGATGATCGGCAAGCAATTGAGAATAAATGGATCTTCAAGAAAAAGACTGACGCTGATGGTAATATTACTGTCTATAAAGCTCGACCTGTCGCGAAAGGTTTTCGACAAGTTCAAGGGGTTGACTACGATGAGACCTTCTCACCCGTAGCGATGCTTAAGTCCGTCAGAATTATGTTAGCAATTGCCGCATTTTATGATTATGAAATATGGCAGATGGATGTCAAAACTGCATTCCTGAATGGATTTCTGGAAGAAGAGTTGTATATGATACAACCAGAAGGTTTTGTCGATCCAAAGGGAGCTAACAAAGTATGCAAACTCCAGCGATCCATTTATGGACTGGTGCAAGCATCTCGGAGTTGGAATAAACGCTTTGATAGTGTGATCAAAGCATTTGGCTTTATACAGACTTTTGGAGAAGCCTGTATTTACAAGAAAGTGAGTGGGAGCTCTGTAGCATTTCTAATATTATATGTGGATGACATATTGCTGATTGGAAATGATATAGAATTTCTGGATAGCATAAAGGGATACTTGAATAAAAGTTTTTCGATGAAAGACCTCGGGGAAGCTGCTTACATATTAGGCATAAAGATCTATAGAGATAGATCAAAACGCTTAATTGAACTTTCACAAAGCACATACCTTGACAAGATTTTGAAGAAGTTCAAAATGGATCAAGCAAAGAAAGGGTTCTTGCCTGTATTACAAGGTATGAAGTTGAGTAAGACTCAATGCCCGACCACTGCAGAAGATAGAGAGAAAATGAAAGATGTTCCCTATGCTTCAGCCATAGGCTCTATCATGTATGCAATGCTGTGTACTAGACCTGATGTGTGCCTTGCTATAAGTTTAGCAGGGAGGTACCAAAGTAATCCAGGAATGGATCACTGGACAGCGGTCAAGAACATCCTGAAATACCTGAAAAGGACTAAGGATATGTTTCTCGTATATGGAGGTGACAAAGAGCTCACCGTAAGAGGTTACGTTGATGCAAGCTTTGACACTGATCCGGACGATTCTAAATCGCAGACCGGATACGTGTTTACTTTAAACGGTGGAGCTGTCAGTTGGTGCAGTTCTAAACAAAGCGTCGTAGCGGGATCTACATGTGAAGCGGAGTACATAGCTGCTTCGGAAGCAGCAAACGAAGGAGTCTGGATGAAGGACTTCATATCCGATCTAGGTGTCATACCTAGTGCATCGGGTCCAATGAAAATCTTCTGTGACAATACTTTTGCAATTGCCTTGGCAAAGGAATCCAGATTTCACAAGAGGACCAAACACATCAAGAGACGCTTCAACTCCATCCGGGATTTAGTCCAGGTGGGAGACATAGAGATTTGCAAGATACATACGGATCTGAATGTTGCAGACCCGTTGACTAAGCCTCTTCCACGAGCAAAACATGATCAGCACCAAGGCTCCATGGGTGTTAGAATCATTACAGTGTAATCTAGATTATTGACTCTAGTGCAAGTGGGAGACTGAAGGAAATATGCCCTAGAGGCAATAATAAAGTTATTATTTATTTCCTTATATCATGATAAATGTTTATTATTCATGCTAGAATTGTATTAACCGGAAACATAATACATGTGTGAATACATAGACCAACAGAGTGTCACTAGTATGCCTCTACTTGACTAGCTCGTTAATCAAAGATGGTTATGTTTCCTAACCATGAACAAAGAGTTGTTATTTGATTAACGAGGTCACATCATTAGTTGAATGATCTGATTGACATGACCCATTCCATTAGCTTAGCACCCGATCGTTTAGTATGTTGCTATTGCTTTCTTCATGACTTATACATGTTCCTATAACTATGAGATTATGCAACTCCCGTTTACCGGAAGAACACTTTGGGTACTACCAAAGGTCACAACGTAACGGGGTGATTATAAAGGAGTACTACAGGTGTCTCCAATGGTAGATGTTGGGTTGGCGTATTTCGAGATTAGGGTTTGTCACTCCGATTGTCGGAGAGGTATCTCTGGGCCCTCTCGGTAATACACATCACATAAGCCTTGCAAGCACTGCAACTAATATGTTAGTTGTGAGATGATGTATTACGGAACGAGTAAAGAGACTTGCCAGCAACGAGATTGAACTAGGTATTGGATACCGACGATCGAATCTCGGGCAAGTAACATACCGATGACAAAGGGAACAACGTATGTTGTTATGCGGTCTGACCGATAAAGATCTTCGTAGAATATGTAGGAGCCAATATGGGCATCCAGGTCCCGCTATTGGTTATTGACCGGAGACGTGTCTCGGTCATGTCTACATTGTTCTCGAACCGTAGGGTCCGCACGCTTAACGTTACGATGACAGTTATTATGAGTTTATGCATTTTGATGTACCGAAGGTTGTTCGGAGTCCCGGATGAGATCACGGACATGACGAGGAGTCTCGAAATGGTCGAGACGTAAAGATTGATATATTGGAAGCCTATGTTTGGACATAGGAAGTGTTCCGGGTGAAATCGGGATTTTACCGGAATACCGGGAGGGTTACCGGAACCCCCCGGGAGACTAATGGGCCTATTGGGCCTTAGTGGAAAAGAGAGAAGGGGCAGCCCACAGCCTAGCCGCGCGCCCCCCCCCTTCCCCAAGTCCTAGTAGGACTAGGAGAAGGGGCCGGCCTCCCCTCTCTCTCCTTTCCCCCCGAGAATCCTAATTGGATTAGGATTGGAGGGAGGAGTCCTACTCCCGGTGGGAGTAGGACTCCCCTGCGCCTCCCTCTCCCTGGCCGGCCGGCCCCCCTTCCTCCAACCTTTATATACGGGGGCAGGGGGCACCCCAAGACACACAAGTTGATCCTTGAGATCGTTCCTTAGCCGTGTGCGGTGCCCCCTGCCACCAAATTCCACCTCGATCGTACCGTTGTAGTGCTTAGGCGAAGCCCTGCGTCGGTAGTACATCAAGATCGTCACCACGCCATCGTGCTGACGAAACTCTTCCTCGATGCTTTGCTGGATCGGAGCCCGAGGAACGTCATGGAGCTGAACGTGTGCTAAGAACTCGGAGGTGCCGGAGTAACGGTGCTTGGATCGGTCGGATCGGGAAGAAGACGTACGACTACTTCCTCTACGTTGTGTGATCGCTTCCGCAGTCGGTCTGCGTTGGTACGTAGACAACACTCTCCCCTCTCGTTGCTGTGCATCACCATGATCTTGCGTGTGCGTAGGAAAATTTTCGAAATTACTGCGTTCCCCAACAGGGGAGTCCTACTCCCGGTAGGAGTAGGACTCCTCCTGCGCCTCCTAGCTTGGCCGGCCAGCCTCCCCCCTTCATCCTTTATATACGGGGGCAGGGGGCACCTCTTGACACACAAGTTGATCCTTGAGATCGTTCCTTAGCCGTGTGCGGTGCCCCCTGCCACCAAATTCCACCTCGATCATACCGTTGTAGTGCTTAGGTGAAGCCCTGCGTCAGTAGTACATCAAGATCGTCACCACGCCGTTGTGCTGACGGAACTCTTCCTCGACGCTTTGCTGGATCGGAGCCCGAGGATCGTCATCGAGCTGAACGTGTGCTAAGAACTCGGAGGTGCCGGAGTAACGGTGCTTGGATCGGTCGGATCGGGAAGACGTACGACTACTTCCTCTATGTTGTGTGATCGCTTCCGCAGTCGGTCTGCGTTGGTACGTAGACAACACTCTCCCCTCTCGTTGCTATGCATCACCATGATCTTGCGTGTGCGTAGGAAATTTTTTGAAATTACTACGTTCCCCAACAGATTGAGGCCATGAAATCTGAGATATGATCCATGTATGAGAACAAAGTATGGACTTTGATGGATTTGCTCGATGATCGGCAAGCCATAGAAAATAAATGGATCTTCAAGAGGAAGACGGACGCTGATAGTAGTTTTACTATCTACAAAGCTAGAATTGTCGCAAAAGGTTTTCGACAAGTTCAAGGTGTTGACTACGATGAGATTTTTTCACTCGTATCTATGCTTAAAGTCTGTCCGAATCATGTTAGCAATTGCCGCATTTTGTGAAATCTGGCAAATGGATAAACAAAACTGCATTCCTTAATGGATTTATTAAAGAAGAGTTGTATGTGATGCGACAAGATGGTTCTGTCAATCCTAAAGGTGCTAACAAAATATGCTAGCTCCAGCGATCCATTTATGAACTGGTGCAAGCATCTCGGAGTTGGAATATACGTTTTGATAAGTTGATCAAAGCATATAGTTTTATACAGACTTGCGGTGAAGCCTGTATTTACAAGAAAGTGAGTGGGAGCACTACAACATTTCTGATAAGTATATGTGGATAACATATTGTTGATCAGAAATAATGTAGAATTATTCTGCAAAGCATAAAGGAGTGTTTGAAAGAAGTTTTTCAAAGAAAGACCTCGGTGAAGCTGCTTACATATTGAGTATCAAGATCTATAGAGATAGATCAAGACACTTGATAAGTTTTTTCAATGAGTACATACCTTGACAAGATTTTGAAGTAGTTCAAAATGGAACAGTCAAAGAAAGAATTCTTGCCTGTGTTACAAGGTGTGAAGTTGAGTAAGACTCAAAGCCCGACCACGGCAGAAAATAGAATGAGAATGAAAGTCATTCCCTATGCCTTGGCCATAGGTTCTATAAAGTATGCCATGCTGTGTACCAGACCTATTGTATACCCTACACTAATTTTGGCAAGGGAGTACAATAGTGACCTAGGAGTAGATCACTGGACAGCGGTCAAAATTATCCTTAGTGGAATAAGGATATGTTTCTCGATTATGGAGGTGACAAAAGGTTCATCATAAAGGGTTACATCGATGCAAGTTTTGACATTGATCTAGATGACTCTAAGTCTCAATCTGGATACATATTGAAAGTGGGAGCAATTAGCTAGAGTAGCTCCGTGCAGAGCATTGTTGACATAGAAATTTGCAAAATACTTACGGATCTGAATGTGACAGACCCGTTGACTAAAATTATCTCACAAGCAAAACATGATCACTTTTTGGGTCTTAATCACATAGCGATGTGAACTAGATTACTGAATCTAGTAAACCCTTTGGGTGTTAGTCACATGGAGATGTGAACCAATCACATAAAGATGTGAACTATTGATGTTAAATCACATGGCGATGTGATCTAGATTATTGACTCTAGTGCAAGTGGGAGACTGAAGCAAATATGCCCTAGAGGCAATAATAAAGTTATTATTTATTTCCTTATTTCATGATAAATGTTTATTATTCATGCTAGAATTGTATTAAATGGAAACATAATACATGTGTGAATACATAGACAAACAGAGTGTCACTAGTATGCCTCTACTTGACTAGCTCGTTAATCAAAGATGGTTATGTTTCCTAATCATGGACAAAGAGTTGTCATTTGATTAACGGGATCACATCATTAGTTGAATGATCTGATTGACATGACCCATTTCATTAGCTTAGCACCCGATCGTTTAGTATGTTGCTATTGCTTTCTTCATGACTTGTACATGTTCCTATGACTATGAGATTATGCAACTCCCGTTTACCGGAGGAACACTTTGTGTGCTACCAAACGTCACAAGTAACTGGGTGATTATAAAGGAGCTCTACAGGTGTCTCCAAAGGTGAATGTTGGATTGGCGGTTTTGGAGATTAGGATTTGTCACTCCGATCGTCGGAGAGGTATCTCTGGGCCCTCTCGGTAATGCACATCACTTAAGCCTTGCAAGCAATGCAACTAATGAGTTAGTTGCGAGATGATGTATTACGGAACGAGTAAAGAGACTTGCCGGTAACGAGATTGAACTAGGTATTGAGATACCGACGATCGAATCTCGGGCAAGTAACATACCGATGACAAAGGGAACAACGTATGTTGTTATGCGGTCTGACCGATAAAGATCTTCGTAGACTATGTGGGAGCCAATATGAGCATCCAGGTTCCGCTATTGGTTATTGACCGGAGACGTGTCTCGGTCATGTCTACATTGTTCCTGAACCCGTAGGGTCCGCACGCTTAAGGCGTCGATGACAGTTATATTATGAGTTTATGAGTTTTGATGTACCGAAGGAGTTCGGAGTCCCGGATGAGATCAGGGACATGACAAGGAGTCTCGAAATGATCGAGACGTAAAAATTGGTATATTGGACGACTATATTCGGACATCGGAAAGGTTCCGAGTGATTCGGGTATTTTCGGAGGTACCGGGGAGTTACGGGAATACGAGGAAGAAGCAATGGGCCTTAATGGGCCTTGGTGGGAAGGACCAGGAGGTGGCGCGCGCCCCTCCCAAGCCCAGTCCGAATTGGACAAGGGGTTTGGGGCGCGGCCCCTCTCTCCCTTCCTTCCCCTCTTCCCCCTTTCCCCCCTTCTCCTAGTTGGACTAGGAAAGGTGGAAACCTACTCCAACTAGGAGTAGGAATCCTACTCCTCCTTGGCGCGCCCCAAGGGCCGGCCAGCCTCCCCCTTGCTCCTTTATATACGGGGGCAGGGGGCACCCCATAGACACAAGTTGATCCACGTGATCATAATCTTAGCCGTGTGCGGCGCCCCCTGCCACCATAGTCCTCGATAATATTGTAGCGGTGCTTAGGCGAAGCCCTGCGACAGTAGTACATCAAGATCGTCACCACGCCGTCGTGCTGACGTAACTCTTCCCCGACACTTTGCTGGATCAGAGTCCGGGGATCGTCATCGAGCTGAACGTGTGCTAAAACTCGGAGGTGCCGTAGTTTCGGTGCTTGATCGATCGGGCCGTGGAGACGTACGACTACTTCAACCAAACGCTTCCATTGTCGATCTACAAGGGTACGTAGATCATACTCTCCCCTCTCGTTGCTATACATCACCATGATCTTGCGTGTGCGTAGGAATTTTTTTGAAATTACTACGTTCCCCAACAAAAGGCATGGTCGAGAAACTATGATCAAGAAGTGATCCTAGAACAACCTATGTCAAACATAACTCCAACACCATGTTCACTTCCCGGACTCCGTCGAGAAGAGACCATCACAGCTATACACGCGGTTGATGTATTTTAATTAAGATCAACTTCAGGTTTTCTACAACCGGACATTAACAAATTTCCATCTGCCCATAACCGCGGGCACGGCTTTCAAAAGTTCAAATCCCTGCAGGGGTGTCCCAACTTAGCCCATCACAAGCTCTCACGGTCAACAAGGGATATTCCTTCTCCCAAGACAATCCGATTAGACTCGGCATCCCGGTTACAAGACATCCTCGACAATGGTAAAACAAGTCCAGCAAGACCACCCGCCGTGCCGACAAATCCCGATAAGAGCTGCACATATCTCGTTCTCAGGGCACACCGGATAAGCTAAGCGTACGGGAGCCAACGTAACCCAAGTTGCCAAGAGACGGCCCCGCACGATGCTCTGGGTTGGACCAACACTTAGAGAAGCACTGGCCCGGAGGTTTAAATAAAGATGACCCTTGAGTCAGCCGACCCAAGGGAAAGAAAAAGGCTAGGTGGCAAATGGTAAAACCAATGTTGGGCCTTGTTGGAGGACTTTTATTCAAGGCGAACTGTCAAGGGGTTCCCATTATAACCCAATCGTGTAAGGAACGCAAAATCAAAGAACATAACACCGGTATGACAGAAACTAGGGCGGCAAGAGTGGAACAAAACACCAGGCATAAGGCCGAGCCTTCCACCCTTTACCAAGTATATAGATGCATTAATTAAATAAGAGATATTGTGATATCCCAACAAATATCCATGTTCCAAACATGGAATAAGCTCCAATCTTCACCTGCAATTAACAACGCTCTAAGAGGGGCTGAGCAAAGCGGTAACATAGCCAAACAACGGTTTGCTAGGACAAGGTGGGTTAGAGGTTTGACATGGCAATATGGGAGGCATGATAAGCAAGTGGTAGGTATCGCAGCATAGGCAAAGCAAAAAAGCGAGCAACTAGCAAGCAAAGATAGAAGTGATTTCGAGAGTATGGTCATCTTGCCTGAAATCCCGCAAGGAAGAAGAACGTGTCCATGAAGAAGACAAACGGACATAGTCGAACGAATCCTCACAAACGTGACGTTATCGGAACTAACCCGAAGAAGCAACACCGGAAAGAAAGCAAACAACATAGTAAACAATCATCACAAAAGCATGGCACGATGCGCAAACAAGTATGATGTATGTCCGGTTTAAATAGGCATGGCAATATGCAACAAACAATTCTATAAATTAAGTGGAGCTCAATATGCAACGAGTTGCATATTGACGAAGCACCTCATCAATTATTTAGTTCTCTCTTGTTTAGGTACTCAAAAATATTAAATGTTGTTAAGCATGTCAAGAGATGATACATAACAAAACTATACCATCTAAACAATTTAAATGGGGTCGGGTATAATAAACAACAAACCCGGTAAATCCCCATATGCATTAGTAATTTAATGCAAACAACAATTTTAAACATTTTAATTATTGTTATCATGATGCGGATGACATGAAAAAGTTTATGCAATGTTTATTAAAAGTTGACAAGAGCATTATGAAGCATTTTGTCATCGTGGCGGAAACAAAAAGGGGTCCCACGGCAACGATAACGGTAACGGTGCCACGGCAACGTTCCGGGTTCTGGTACTTGATTGAGATACCGATGCAAAGGGGAAATGTGCGGATGCGTGCAAAAGATGGTGGGGCGCTCCTGGATACCGAGTTCCCACGGGTTAGTGGCATGGAAACGAGTGACAATACGGACATGGTGCAGACAAAGGGGGAATCTCATCCAACATGCATTCATTCGTTCACGGGCGTCGTCTCGGGGTTATACCTTCGAGGCTGGACTTTTCGGAACGGATCAAGTTCATAGCGGGAAGTAGGCGTTCTCGCGGCGGCGGTAGTGGAAGTAGTCGTACATGACGACGGTAGAGGTACTCGCGACGGTAGTGGTACACGTTCATTTCCGGAGAGGTACTTGACGAATCCAACATTTTTGGGGCGACGGTAGTGGTACTTGGCAAAACGCATGTCAACGGTTGTTCTCGTATCGTCATGGAGGTAGTCGTTCACTCGATGGTCTTATCGGAACATCGTCGACGGTAGAGATCCACCTTGGCATTCCGAAGGGTACTTGTCGTCGTGGTACTTGGCAAAAAACACGTCGAGGGTACTTGTACTCGCATCATCGTGGAAGTAGTCGTTCGGGCTCCCATGTGAACTTTCCGGTCTTGGTCTCCGCAGCATAGTTGTGCAAAAGTGTCCTCGGGCTTGGACGAATCCAGAGGCATGCACGAGCGGTGGTGATCTTGAAGGTATGTGACCGAAGCATGGAGGTGGTCACGGTCAACGGAGGAACGTACGTGCGGGCGGATCTGGCAGGCAGCAGCACTGCTCGTCCTTCTCGGTTGAGGCCGAGGCGAAGCAGGGCATGGCGAGCAGACAGTGAGGCAAGGCATCTCGGGGCGGCTGCATGCCTCCAGGAGCGATGTAGGGCTGCAGGCGCGCGTGGAGAGAAGCCCGGTAGGGGAACTGACGGAGGGGAACGAAGGAGGCAAGGAGGCGCAGCCGCGGCCTGGACTCAGGCAGGAGCGGCAGAACGGATCAGAGCAGCAACGCTCGTGCTCAGAGGCGGGGCGGCGACTTCGCGGCGTAGACGGAAGAAGAGGGCGACGTGATGCAGGGGCGTCGGAGTTGGCCTCCAGTGGCGGCTCGGGAGGCCCGGCGCGGCGGAGGGAACAACCACGGCGGACGCTGGTCATCGGCAGGGTCGCAGAGGACGGTGGGGAGGCGTCGCAGGCCTGCTGATCGGGAGCTCGAGGTGACCGGGTTGTAGAAAGGAGGGCAGGTAGGGAGGACGAGGGGGAGAGGGAAAGAGGTAGCGGCGCTGTGGACCAGGGAGGACGACGACTGCGGGCGCGGGGCCTCGCTCCTCCCCCTGGCGCTGCAAGGAAGAAGGAGGGGATCGAGGGCGATGGCTTCTGGTGGCGGCGAGGGAACGAATCGAGGGAGAGGGAGATGAGTGCGGTGCAGGAGCTGGGCTTCGGGCCATCTAGGGTTAGGAGGGAGTGGGTCAGGGAGGCCGGCCGGCGTGGGAGGTTGGCCTAAGCCCTAGAAGGTCTGTGGGTGTGGGTTCTCTCTCCCTTCCTTCTCTTATTATTTTCTTTATCAGAAAACAAGAGAAGACAAAGAAAGAAGGTGTGGGGGGGGGGGTTAGGACACGAGTTGGACTCGCGGATAAATTTCCCGGACTCACAAAAATGTGTATGATCCAAGAAAAATGGAGTGGCCATTTTCAAAGTTTAAATTCAAACTCATTTGATTTAAATTCAAATGGTTCGAATAGGAAGTGAGGGTTAGGAAGGTCCAAAAATGTTCGGATTTTTGGTGGAGCTCTGGAAAAAGATAAAAGAATTTATGGGCGAAGTTTGAGGAGCAAACTCGAATCAGAAAAGACATGTGATTATTTGCAAGTGTGTTTATGGGTGATTCCGAAAATGAAATATTTAATATAGCTCCGTAATATCGAGAGGATATGTTATAAGGACAATCACCATGTGAATTCCCTCGGTTTAAATGGACCGAAGATCCATATGGTTTATTTATTTGAGTTGCAAAAGATTGATGGCATGATGACATGATGACATGATGCAATGCACATAATGCAACGAACCAAAACAAAAACACCTGACAACACTCAGAAACATGAAAGGCATCTGAAACTCCGGTCTTGGGGCGTTACACTTTTGCTGCTCTCTTCTCCAACCTTTCCCCCTAGCAACTAGTACTAGTACATTTTGATTGTCGGTTGACCTACACTTGAGAGGTCGATGTGCTCTATTTATGGGCATGTACACGTCAGAGAATAACTATATACCGAACACTTCTTGAGTGAGTTCATGTATTAAGAGCAACTTCAACGCGCCGATCCATTTCATCTGCGCGTGTCCCTTTGGGTCGCAGCTGACAGAAAAGTTGGCCCAACGCGCCGACCCAAACGGACGCGCGTCCGCTTTTCGTCCGTTTGCTGACCCATTCCCGGTCTAATTTTGAGTCTGATTTGCGTCGGCGCAGACATGAACGGACGCGCGCGACGCACGTCTACTCCTCCCCCTAGCCCGCTAGTCAGTGACACATTGGCCATCCGCTTCCACCCCTATCGACAACAAGCCCTTACCCACCCTGCCGCCGCCCAGTTCCGTTGACTCAACACCTCCCCCCACGCCGCCACCTCTCACATAGCCGCCACCACCGCCTCGCTGTCGGGCCACCGCCCCTACTCCGACGTCGCCGCGAGCATGAAGCCCCCCCTCCCCGGCGGCCCCGGCCAGCTCCTTCGTCCGACACCGCCCCACTGACGCCGCCATGCTCGTCTGATGCCGCCAGACCAGCCACCTAGTCCAGGGGAGGTGCGCATCTCTTCGCCAACCAGCTTATTCGTCGACGCCCACAAGCCGTTCGACAGTTTGCCTCAAGGTACAAATGGACTCCGCCGATGAGTTCCTTTTTCACAATTTTCTATGCAACTCCGACGATTCCACATCCAATGTTGAGGAGATGTGACTGTTGTGTTAGTCCATGACCACCTTAATAGGTAGCGACCGTTGTTCCGGGGCTCGATCCCGGGGCACATTCTGGCGTTGAATCGCAACCGAGAGAGCAGACATTTGCTTCTTCGGAAGTACTACTTTGACACAACCAACCCGCAGTTCAAACATTAGAAATTCTGTCGGCATTTTCGTATGGCTAGGCATGTTTAGAGGGGGTGGTCGGATACGATAATTATTTCGAGTGCAAAAAGGATGCCCTTGGAAAGATTGGCTTCTCATCTTATCAGAAATGCACTGCAGCTATCCGGATGCTTGTATACGAAGTGCCTGGTGATCTCATTGATGACTACGTCCGTATGAGGGAGTATACGTGCCTAGAGTCCATGTACAGGTTCTGCAAGGCTGTGATTGCTGTGTTTGGCCCTGAGTACTTGAGAGAGTCGACTGCTGAAGATACAGCCCGCTTGTTGGCGATGAATGCCAGCAGGGGCTTCTCAGGGATGCTTGGCATCATAGATTGCATGTATAGGGAGTGGAAGAACTTCCCTTCTGCTTGGCGAGGGAAGTATAGGCGCCATGCCAGGGCTTGCACAGTCATACTTGAGGCAGTGGTCTCACAAGATCTCTGGATCTGGTACTCTTTCTTTGGCATGGCCGGATCGCACAATGATATCAACATGCTTCAACGCTCGCCGGTGTTTGCAAGGCTTGCCAAAGGCAACAACCCACCGGTCAATGTTAACATCAACGGGCACAACTACAACAAAGGTTACTACCTCTATCCTTAATGGATCACTATTGTGAAGACAATCCCCAACCCCGTCGGAGAGAAGAAGAAAATATTTGTCCAAGAGCAAGAGAGTGCTAGGAAGGATGTCGAGCGTGCCTTTGGTGTTCTGCAATCCCGATGGGGTATCATTTGGTATCCTGCTAGAGCTTGGGGCACCAAGAAGTTGTGGGAGGTGATGACTGCTTGTGTGATCATGCACAATATGATCGTAGAGGATGAGCGCCCGTAACGTATTTTCGATCATGGGTTTCAGTTTCAGGGTGACAATGTTGTGCCTAAGCATGAAGAAGGAGCGGCAACGTTTACACAGTTCTCCCAATTTCATCATCAAATGCATGATTGAAAAACTCACATTCAGTTGCAAAATGATTTGGTTGAACATATCTGGACTCATGTGGGCAACCAATGTATCTTTAAAAAAATGTATTTGAGACAATTTAATTTTTATTTGGCTTGTAAACTATGCTAAGTTTATTTGGCTGCCAAACTATGCTACTTTTATTTTCTTACGAAACTATACAAAATGTATGTATATTTGTTGAAAAACGGCGGCCAGGCGGCCACGCCCGCAAATATTGGTCAGCACGTTGGGCGCATTGCCAACCCAAATCATAAACAGTGCGGGCGTTGAGCGGGTGACCGACTCAAATAGATAAAAAGCGGACAAAATCGCCATCCGTTTGGGTTGGTGCATTGGAGTTGCTCTAAATCTATTGCTTTTTTACCTTCTTAGTTCAACGTATGATGAATCTATCTATCTAGTTTTTTGTGTGTGGGGGAATTTCGAGAGCTTTGTTCAAATAAAGGCATTCGCTGAACAACAGGCTGATGATGAGGAAGCTAGGATTTATACCAATCCAACTCTAAGTCATGTCAATCATGCAATAGCCCCCTCCTCCTTCGACGCTGCCGTTGTACCTTTTTGTCCGTCACACAGGCATTAACGGACCTCCGCAACCAGCATCGACGTGCTCTCTCTCCTTTCAAGACGGCGCCATGCACCCAGGACCCGTCCGTAGATAGGTACACTCCTCCTCCCCTATTGATGACATCTATGGCGGACATAGTGCGCCGTCAGGTGTTTGTTCAAATGCCATTGTGCTAATTTTTGAACGCCATATCATTTTTTAGAGTATGAAGGATGGCGGGGTACTCAAGCATGGACGATTAGTTGTTGTGCGATGCGTGGTTGATCGTATACGTGGATTTCGTAGGCAAGCACAAAAGGGGGCTCTTCTGGCAACGCATGAATGATTCGTTTCATGCGCGAAAGCAAGTTCGCCCTACGACGTGCACATCATCCAACAATGCAATATGAGGTCATTATCTTATCGGTGGTATGCCATCCAGATCACCGTCACCAAGTTTTGTGACACGGTTGCTCGGCTGGAGGCAAGGTGGCCATTGCGCGTGGCAGCAGAGGAGATTGTAAGTTTTGCTTCTTCTTGCTCAACTCATCGATTGAATCAATTATTTACTCAATGTTGCTTCAAACATTGTGCAGCCCGTACGCGCTACCATGATGTACCACATGATAGAAGGATGACCATTTATGTCCATACACTGTTGGATGTAACCGAAGAGGCAGTATGTGTGAGAGTACATGATTCATTCATGAAAAACTTGTTGATCATCTGTTTAATCTCATTGAATTTGAACTATTATTGTACTAGACTTATTTGCATGTTATCTATGGATGATTTGTGCTATTTCATATTTAAACTTTGATGAATGCCATCAGATTTGCATGAATTTCGTCCGGTTGGTTGAAATATGATTTTAATTGTATACGGACAACGATGGGTGGCCGGTTCTGGCATCCATGTCCATGGACTGGTCCTCCTATCCGCAAATAGACGGGGAAGCAATTTGTGAGTCAGCGTAGAAGATGCCCTAGACCCTAAAGAATTATTACGCTCGTAAAATCAACGGTCAATGATTTTATACTGCTCCAAGCCCTCCGTAGCAGTACAGGGTACCATAAAAATCTCCTTGTTTCAGAGTTATGGGCTAGCATAAGCGAGCTCGAGGATTCGGCTCTCCACAACAATTTTTGTTGACGAAATACAGTGGTGCTGTTTTTCTCTCTATTAATTAAGGAAAGTAGATTTTACAAAGTTTCGGCAGTCATGTGATCCACCGTACATGTGCAAGAATACGGCGTGCCCCATGCATGGAGGTTACCCGTCTATCCAGAGACAAATAGCCTCAAGCATTCTGTTCACAGTGTGAAGAAACAAGTGCGAGAATGAATCAAGCGTTCTTTCCATTGATGATCTCTATACATTATATATCCCTGAAGGGACACAAACGAATGGACATATCCATTCGGGAGGGAGCAGGGAGAGACGCGACGGTTAGAAAAGGCTAACCGCCTGTCGGTTTACAAGGTGGAGATTATCTATAATTAATTATATCTAATTAATTCTTAATACTCCTTCTTGAAAGATCGTGGATGTCGCCTAGAAGGGGGGGGGGGTGTGAATAGGCGCTTTTAAAATAATTACGATTTAGGCTTGAACAAATGTGAAATAAACCTAGCGGTTAATTTATCAAGCACAAAACCTACAACAACTAGGCACATCTATGTGCACCAATAACTTATGCTAAGCAAGATAAACTACTAGGTGATAGCAAGATATATGACACCAATTAATGTAATGTGTCTATAGACATCATTACAATGCAGGACAAAAGAGACTGAATCCGGTCTTCATATATGTCAATAAAATTGAAGTCCACTAACATGTCATCGATACTCAATAGTGGATCTTCCTTTTGCTGAGCATGACCCTAGTTGCCCATGTTCCGAGGAACATCTGGGAACTTTCAACCATTGGGAAATCATTGTTATTGCAAGTGAAGTTCCCATGGGCCTCTTGCCCTTAGCCAATTGATGGACGTACAGATCCACCAAATGCATGGAAGTATCATATTTCCTTGCATTGTGAGTCGTATAACCACATGTGTAGCAATCGAGGCTCCTGACCTTGTCATTCTCCAAGAAATGACTTTTGCCCTTTTGTGCCCCATTCATATTCTGCTTCTCATCATGTCTCCACTCTCCTTCACCATTGATGAAATTGTTCAGTCAGATCCTAATAAAAGGATTGAAAGTGGAAAGCATTTCGATGAGACTAGCACATGAAACTATACTATTGTAGAGTCTCAACTTTCAGTTGATTTGATGCACAATAGAATTGTATGTTGTCACTGATTCGAAGTCATGGAATCAGACGAGCATCCATTTTCTATGCACTATAGGTATCATCACCACTCTATTGATCCCAATAGATCAGCATGTAGGTGATGTGAGATGAAGTGCAATGCAGCATACTACGCTATATCATCTATAGCAGGAGCCCCTGAGCAGGTGCAATTATGGTGGAACTGAGATTCATGCAAACTCGGCAAATCCATTCTCGATATGTCCAACATATCTTGCATGAAATATTCATGCCCATTAATTTACTCTCTAGTAAATTAATTTTCAATAATCATCAACATGTAGCAACCATCAAACTGATTGATCAAATATGTTGATACACTAGTGTGCTTTACGATACAGTAATATACATGAAATTACTGTAAATACACATACAAAGAAAAACTGCATAGCTAAAAGCTAAACAGAAAAGAAATAACATGTGATTTAGGGCTGAATACAGAACAACCCAAACCAATGGCACTAATGCCATTTTTCATTTTAATTTCATCTTTTTTTATTTCACTTAATAATAATAGTAACCAGACATTTAACATGCTGAAAACAATAAGCTTGAGCGCTTATCTGTAAAAACACTCAGACTCCAGGGCTGAATTGCATCCTGTAGAGCCTTGCTCGGGATTATCAGAGCATCTGAGGACTATCCTGCATACTTAAATAAGCATGAGGCATCAAAGTTAACAATAATCCTTTCCATTAATATACAATAAAAAAAGGTCGAAATGCAAATGGCCGAAGAGATAAGGTAATCCCCAATTCTTATCCTGTGCGTGCGGCCATGGAATCACCGTTGCCGTTGTTACTCGCGCGCCGCAGGTGGTCCGTGTGTTGCCGTCGTTGCTCCGTCAGTGCAGCCGACTTAAGGCCACTGCCGCAGCACCACGGCGTGGCGTGCCATTCCAAGGCACGCAGGCTGGGAGGAGCCGCGCCAAGGCCTGCTCCGCCATGGCTTAGTGCGCTGCCCTCGCGGTAGCGCCGCCGTGTGCTGCCGTGGTCGCGCGTCACGCCATCCAATTGGCCGCCGCCGCTTAGTCGTTAAACACTAGCAGCGGCACCATGCCCAGTAGCCGCCGCCGTTGGGAGGAGCGGGGCCGTTTCACTGGTCGTGGTCAGAGCCGCGCTTAACGCTGCGGCGCCGTGGGGATTCAACCGTGGCCGTGCTGGGGTCGGGAACCACCGCCCCGCTTGGAGCCGACGAGGCCATGCCGCGTACTGTACGGCGGGGGTTGTGTGCACCGTCGCGCTACGAGACACGCTTCACCACGCCGGGGCGACGACCGAGAGTCAGCCATCCAGTCTTCTCCGTGCGCTGGTACAACGCCGACCGTCGCCTTGTATCTCGCCTCCGGCCTTTCTCTCTCAGCGGAGAGACACGCGCTGATAACGTGTGAAGAAACAAGTGCCAGAATGAATCAAGCGTTCTTTCCATTGATGATCTCTGTACATTATATATCCCTGATAGCCTGTTTGGTAAACATTTGGGCAAGGAAATGGAAGTTTGCACAAGGGTGTTTATAAAAGGATTAGGCATGGGAAGTAGATTTTTACTTCCATTCCCTTGTTTGGCATATGATGGGAATTGGCGTGGGATAAAACTCTTCTCACAACTTAACAGGGTACCCCTGCGAAGAAATCGGTGGGAATTGGCTTCCCCAACTCCCAGTCCTTTTTCCACTTAAACTCTCATTCCCTCTAATCAAACAGTGGATTTTTAATCTCCTTACCCTTCAACTCTCATTCCCCATCTCTAATTCCCTTAAACCAAACACGCTGTGAAGGGACACAATAGAATGGACATATCCATCCGGGAGGGAGCAGGGAGAGACGCGATGGTTAGAAAAGACTAACCGCCTGTCGGTTTACAAGGTGGAGATTATCTATAATTAATTATATCTAATTAATTCTTAACACACAGCACGCGACGCAGGGTAGAGTCACGCGGCAGGCGAGCGGGCCGATTCCTGAGAGTCTACACTCGTATTCCTCTCATTCCAGTCCAACACAGAGGTGTGGACTCTAAACTCTTGAGCAGAGTCCTAGAACTAGATGCGAGTGCATCAGTTACGACGGCAGCAGCGCCAAACGTCAAAAGCCTCGTGCTGGATCCAAGAGTACCACTAATACTCTATTTTCCGATGCCTCTTATGCCCATCAAATCTTGTTGTGGAATTGAACTGCCGATTGCACCCGGCATACTCAGTTTGTTGCTCTCCTCTCCAACCTTTTCCTCTAGTAACTAGCCGATGTGCTCTATTTATGGGCATGTATACGCCAGTGAATAAGTGGCTACCAAACGCTTATTTAGTGACTTCACGTATTTAATATGTTGCATTTTTACATTGTCTGTACAACCTCAACTATGAGGAATCTATCTATCTAGTTTTCTTTTTCACTTTCTTCCTCCAAAGGTGGCACTGTTGAGAGAAAAAACCATCTAAAACTTGGTCACTTGAGCAACAATAACCAAAATATGCAAATTTGACCCCTATATGTCCGCGGATGCATTCGCGGATAGGAGCCGGTCACCCCCCATTTGTCCCCACACCCCCCATTTGCAACGTGAAACACATCATACACAGTTCATCATATATGGATAAAACAAGCTACATTTGAATGAAAACTACCCTGCTTCTACTCATCGTCTTCCGAAATGGACTGCCGGCCTTGTGGTCATTCGCAGCCGGGTGAAGCTCTGCTGCCTTCTCCTCATTGTCCATGTCCATGAATGGCCGCACCTGCCTCATATTAGAGAGGTGGATAAGACGGTGGTTGGCCACTACCTCCCACTCGGACTGGTGTGACTCAAAGGTGGCCTGGTTTTTGGCCACAAGGATGGGATCAGTGATGAGCGTCGTGAATGCAACATCAGCCAATTACTCCGCCTCCAATTGTTGCTCTGCTACATGGTGAGACGACTATACCTCCGTCCTGGGCGAGCTGAAACTCCACCTCTGCCTCCTCTCAGCCAAATTAGAAGGGCTCCATGCCAGACGTCTCCTCCTCCGCCTCCTCCTCTGGTACCTCCATATCCGCCTCCACATCATCCTCCTCCTCTGCAAGGTGTTGGACGCCCCGTATCTCAGCACCGCACATCGCCCGCATGATCACTGGAGTTATTTACCTAAAACTACCACACTTGGGGCTAGGATAATAACTTGGTACCACACTTGAACCAGGGCACAAAAAAGCATCGAACTTGCGCCTAATGCGTAATGCGGAGGACTTACGCTCGAATTTGGTCGGAAAAAAAATCGATAGATGGGGCCCGCCTGTCGGGCTGAGGCGGCATGCTTGTGTGGACAATATGTTGAGTTGGACGACGGTCCCACTTGTTAATGACTCAAGTGTTTATTTATCTTTCACCTTTTTCTTTTTATTCCTTCCTCTTTTTCTCTGGGCATTTGGCCGAACGGGTTGTGAGCACTGGACCATGGACATCACTGGCACAGCCACCAGAGAGGACGTGTGCAAAAGCAACGCCTGACAAGGCCGTCGCGCCGGGAGACCAGGTTGTGTATGTGGGCTGCATCCTGGAAGTTGCGGCCCACCGAAGGTGGATGCGGACATAGCCGGTGCAGGATCTCGCCGGAGCTCACTGTGTGGCCGCTGAACCTCGTGTGTAACCATAGGGAGGTGCATGAGAGCCACATTGCGCTCACACGGTGAGGAGAGCAATGGCGGCCGGAGGCGGGGCCAAGCGACCGCACGGCCGAGGTCAGCCATGGCTGACGACCAAGGTCACCACAGGACGAGCTGCTGATGGATCTCGCGGGATTGGTGCTGGGCATGTGTAGGTGTGTTGACGACCCACAAGTATTAGGGATCTATCGTAGTCCTTTTTGATAAGTAAGAGTGTCGATCCCAACGAGGAGCAGAAGAAAAATGACAAGTGGTTTTCGGCAAGGTATTCTCTGCAAGCACTGAAATTATCAGTAATAGATAGTTTTGTGATAAAATAATTCGTAACGAGTAACAAGTAACAAGTGTAATAAAGGTGCAGCTAGGTGGCCCAATCCTTTTTGTAGTAAAGGATAAGCCTAGACGAACTCTTATATAAAGCAAAGCGCTCCCGATGACACATAGGAATTATTGTGAAGCTAGTTTTCATCATGCTCATATGATTCACGTTCGTTACTTTGATAATTTGATATGTGGATGGACCGGTGATTGGGTGTTGTCCTTACTTGGACAAGCCTCCTAGTTATGATTAACCCCTTTCAGAAGCATCCGCAACTACGATAGAAGAATTAAGATAAATCTAATCATAGCATGAAACATGTGGATCCAAATCAGCCCCTTACGAAGAAACGCATAAACTAGGGTTTAAGTTTCTGTCACTCTAGCAACCCATCATCTACTTATTACTTCCCAATGCCTTCACCTAGGCCTAAATCATGGTGAAGTGTCATGTAGTCAATGTTCACATAGCACCACTAGAGGAAAGATAACATACATCTCATCAAAATATCGAACGAATACCAAATTCACATGATTACTTATAACAAGACTTATCACATGTCCTCAGGAACGAACGTAACTACTCACAAAGCATATTCATGTTCAAGATCAGAGGGGTATTGAGTATCATTAAGGATCTGAACATATGATCTTCCACCGAATAAACCAACTAGCATCAACTACAAGGAGTAATCAACACTACTAGCAACCCACATGTACCAATCTGAGGTTTTGAGACAAAGATCGGATACAAGAGATGAACTAGGGTTTGAGAGGAGATGGTGCTGGTGAAGATGTTGATGGAGATTGACCCCCACTCGATGAGAGGATCGTTGGTGCTGACTATGGCTTCGATTTCCCTCTCCCGGAGGGAGGTTTCCCCCAAGCTTAGACCTCGCTTGTCCTCAAGCGGAAACCAAAACCGATAATCATGTCCACATGTTTAGAGATAGAGGTGTCGATAAAATAAAATACGGACATGAAGGCATCATGATCATCTTTAGAATAGCAACATATTTTGTCATATAATTTCTTATGCCGAAGTAACAATTTGTTCACAAGATAAAGTATGGAACAAGAACTTTACAGACAACGGGACCCACTGTCGCCGATGCTATTCATTCTCTGCATGGAACCCCTCTATGCACTCTTCTAGTCTGCTACAGAGCAAGGCCTTCTAGCACCTTTGGCTCGTTCTGGCCTGCATCAGCGTGTCTCCATGTTTGCGGATGACGTTGTGGTTTTCATCAAGCCAATTGACCTTGAAGCGGCCACCTGCAGGGCGACCTTGTGCCTGTTTGGCCAAGCTTCCGGTTTGTTTGTCAATATGGACAAGAGTACAATGCTCCCCATTAGATGTTCCCAGGATGAGATTGAGTTGTTTTCCACTATGTTGGGATGCCCTACTGCTCCTTTTCCGTGCAAATATTTGGTACTGCCGCTGACACTTCGAAAGCAAAATGCGGTGCAGCTCCAGCCGCTGGTGGATCGGGTGGATGATAGCTTGCCTCTCTGGAAGGCGACGACAATGCCGAAAAGCGGGCGGCTACTTCTAATTCAGTCAGTGCTCAGTGTGATCCCAGTCCATTCCATGTTGGCGCTTGATATTCCTGCAAAGACTCTTGTGGCCCTTAACAAGATTTGCTGAGGTTTTCTGTGGTGCGGTAAAAAGGATGCGAGAGGGGGCAACTGTGCCGTTGATTGGGACGCAGTATGCACGCCCAAATGGGCGGGTGGTTTGGGGATCCCGAATCTGCAATGGCTTAACAAGGCTCTGCGAGCCAGATGGGCTTGGCTGCAACGAGCGGCAGAGGCAATGGAGTTGGTTCACACGACGGCATACACTACAGTTGGTGATGGCAAATCTACCCTATTCTGGGATGCTAGATGGATCAACGGATGGAGAATTAAGGAGGTTGCACCCACAATCCATAGTTTGATTCAGGATCGGATAAAAAGATCGAAGTTGGTCGTCGATGCTCTACGCAATGACAGTTGGTCGTCGAAGTTGGCCCCAACCTTTCGCCCCAAGCACTGCACGAGTTCTTGCGGTTATGGCCCCTGATCTCGGGACGCCAGCTTACAAACGACGTCGAGGACGTGGTGACATGGGCATGGGAGAAGGATGGACACTTCTCGGCTAGATCAGCTTATGCTGCAGGATTCATGGGGTGTGTGGTCTCCCCGTCAACGGCATTCACTTGGAAGTCCAAGGCACTCTTGCAATGCCGCTTTTTCTCTTGGCTAGCCCTCAAGAAAAGATGTTGGACATCGGACCGGTTGGCTTGCCACGGATTACCTCACCAGGACTACTGCCCACTTTGCAACCAACCTGAGGAAACCATCCAACACCTCCTGGTTGGCTGTGTCTTTGCTAAACAGGTCTGGCATCAGACGGGGAACATCACGGGTAGGCCTGACTTCGAGCCCCAAGATGGAGAAGGCCTTGGCGATTGGTGCCTTCGTCAGGATCACTGCTGAGCCCGTCGGAAGTCCACTCGTGCTAAATGCCTGCTTGGGATGTGGATTATTTGGAAGCATCAAAACGACATTCTGTTTAATGGTGCTGTCCCGTCTCTCACTGCGACATTACTTAGGATTAGAGAGGAGTGTGTTCTGTGGGTTAGGGCTGGTCTCTTGAAAGGCAACACAATAGGTTTTGAATTAGAGGATGGTGGGCCGGATCGTGAGTAGTGACTAGACCGTCCGGTGGTGTCGGAGAATCTCGACATGTAATTATATGTTGTAACCGTGGATATGGGAGTCTTCCCTCTTTCTTCTTTAATGAATGATATGCACACTCGTGCGTATTCGAGAGAAAATTGCAATTTATCATAATGTAGAAAAGAGTCAATATAAGAGCTTTTCATCAAGTTCACATACTCAACTAGTATTTAGTTTTTCATAATTGATAACACTCATGTGATACTTATGAGATCAAAGTTTCGATCGGACACAGAGAAAGATAGGGGCTTATAACTTCGCCTGCCAACTTTTTACCTTAAGGGTAACGTCAATAATAATAGTTTATGAATACCTACATCTGAGTGGATATATATATCTGGATATTCCCCCAACATATAGTGCTTGCCAAAAAGGAAAAGTGTAAAAAGAATAGGTGATGGTCACCATGACTCTTGCATTAAGGTAGAGGGTAAATAAAAGATAGCCCCTTGGCAGAGGGAAACAGAGGTTGTCATGTGCTTTTATGGTTGGATGCACACAATCTTAATGCGAAAAAACGCCACTTTAGATTGCCGCTTGTGATAAACAACTGTATTATGTAGCATGTCGCTTTTATTTCTTCCATATCACAAGTTCGTATAAAGTTTATTTTTCTCGGACTAATAGATCATACATATTTGGAGAATAATTTTTATTGCTTGCACCAATAACAACTTACTTGAAGAATCTTACTCAATCCATAGGTAGGTATGTGGACTCTCATGACAAAACTGGGTTAAGGGATTTTGGATGCACATGTAGTACCTCTACTTGGTGCAAAACATCCTTCAAATATTTCACTTAACTATCATTTTATATTTCAAATAGTCCGATTAATTTTCACGGGCTGCAGTTGGTCTCTGCGCCAATTGGCGCAACAGGTCATCTAGTAACTATAAATGATTCTGCTGCACGAAAAATGTAAACCCCAACAATGTCCGCGCATAGGTGCATAAAGAGTATAGCTCAATTTGTCAACCAGCGAACCAATGCGGATTTTTGAACTTGGATCTACTCACACTTGTAGCAATAAATAAAAAGTAAAATAGTCAAATGCTTATGAAACTGTTTTGCAACAAACATTGTCTGGTATACTACACATGTGCAATGTTTCGCGACAAAATGACTTATGTGGACTTGTTGGTAAAAGTGACGAAATTGCATCTACAAACATGTGAATAGTAACTTTCATGTAATATCAATTTGTCTTTGTTCACCCACAATACCACGAGTTCTTCGTGAGACTCTATGCATGATTAATATGCTAGACAATGTTTCCTGCAAAAAAGTTTCAGAATTATTTGAACTTCTTTTATTTTACTTTGCAATTCAGGCACATGTGCACCCATGTTCACCATTGTATATTCAACCAGCAAACCAGTTAGAATAATGCTATGTTTCTCGTAAACGGACCGCAATATCCATAGACATTTATTATTTTCATGATATAAGGAATTAACAAATAATAGAGGCATGTTATTTTCATGTCTTTTAGTTGTTGAATCAATTTTATTCATCATCTGCAAGAAGTGGACGTTAGGAATTTTTTTGGCGGATTTTCTTGGCTAAGCACATTTGGAAACATTTCTAGAATGGCCTTCTTATTTCAGAATTACGGGCTATAGCATAAACAAGCTTGAGCTTTGGCTCTCCACGTTGGAGTCTAAACTCCTTTTTTTAATACCAAATACAGCATTGCTGTTTTCTTTTTCATTATTTAAGAAATGTGGAATCACTAAGTTTTGGTGGTGACGAGATCCAGCGTACATGTGTAAGAATACAACATGCCCAATAGCCTCAAGCATGATGTTCACAGCACGCAATGCAGGGTAGAGTCACGGAAGTGACCCATGCCACAGGCACGCCAACCTCCAGGAAAGCACCTCACAGCAGGTACGCTTGCCACATTCCTGAGAGTCTAAACTCGCATTCTTCTCATTCCAGTCCAACGCAAAGGGGTGGACTCTAAACTCTTGAACGGAATCCTAGAGCTACTCGTTCGGCGAGGAAGGACTTTTGTCCAACGCAGTGCATCCCTACTCGTTCAGCGGCATCAATTAGGACGGCAGCAGCGCCGAACGACAAAAACCTTGTGCATACATGTAGGGTACCACTGATACTACATTTTCCGATGCCTCCTATGCCAATCAAATCTTGCCGTGGAATTAGGGATGCAAGCGGACGCGTACGCCACCGTCCGCGAAGAAGAAACTAAGCTAATCACTGCTACTTTAATAATCGCCTTAATTCAAAATGGATGGATGGCTTCGCGGGCGCGTCCACCTGCATGCCTATGTGGAAATGAACTGCCGATTGCACCCGGCATACTGAGTTTGCTGCTCTCCTCTCCAGCCTTTCCCTCCAGTAACGAGTCGATGTGCTCTATTTATGGGCATGTATACGTCAGTGAATAAGTTCCTACAACACGCTTATTTAGTGATTTCACGTATTTAATTTGTTGCTTTTTTATTTTGTCAGTACAATCCCAACCATAAGGAATCTATCTATCTAGTTTTTTTTTCACTTTCTTCCTCCAAAGTTGGCACTAGTGAGAGAAAATACCATTTAAAATTTGGCCACTAAGAGCAACTATAACCGAAATGTGCAAATTAATTTGACCCCTATATGTCCACGAATGCGTTCGCGGAAAGGAGCTGGTCACCCCTGATCCCACACACCCCATTTGCAAATCGCTATTTTCATACTCATCCATGCAACGTGTAACACGTCATACGTAGTTCATCATATATAGATAAGACAAGTTACATTTGAATGAAAGCTACCCTACTTCTATCATTGTCTTCAGAGATGTAGATGACCGCAGACCTCGTGGTCATTCGCGACGGGGTGAAGCTCTGGCGCCTCCTCCTCCTCATCGTCCTCGTATGCGATTAGCCGCTCCCGTCACACGTCGCCAAGGTAGATATGACGGCGGTTCACCACCACCTTCCACTCGGATTGAAGTGACTCAAAGATGGGCCTGTTTTTCTGCTATGAGGATGGGATCAGTGATGAGCGCCGAATGTGGCAGCGTCCGCTTGCTCCACCTCCAACTATTGCTTTGCTACAAGGTGCGATGCCTCCACCTCCGCGTTTTAAGCGATCTGGAACTCCACCACCGTCTCCTCCATGCCAAATCTGCCGGCGTACATGCCCGTCGTCTCCTCCTCCGGCACCACCATGTCCACCTCCTCCTCTGGTACCTCGATATCCACCTCCACCTCGTCCTCCTCCTCTGCAAGACATTGGGCGCCACGTATCTTGGTAGCACGCACCGCCCGCACAATCTCCACATGGTGCTCAGGCCTAAGCATTTTGTAATATGTGATCCTTTGTCGGACCATGGTGGACGGCATGGTCGAAGCGGAAAGGGAAGCAGACAGGGAAAGCTGTGGTTGAGCGGATTGGAGGGAAAGGAGGGAAATGGAGGTGTATAGGGCCTTTGCCGTCCGGCCTAAATATCCGGATTTGGTCCCTCGGGCGACAAGCCAGAGTGGCGGATGAATGTGTACTCATCAAATCGATGGAGGAACCTGTATGACATATGGTTTACACGCGGGTCCCGCTCGCTTCTGATATGGAGGACCCTTCTAGGCATTTCATATCCACCGCACATATAGCCTGGATATGAGGAGTGCGGACAACCCAGATGTTTGGGCTGGGTTTAGAGGGTCCGGTTGGGTGGCGGTTCTTTATCCTGGCCTCTGTCTTGGCTTTAGATGCTCTACTTACCTAACTTATGATAATAAATTAACGCAACATACCCAGATACAACACTTTAGTATTACCTCCCAAACATGCAGGGGTATTTGTGGAGGACGTCTCTTACGCGGCAAACTAGCAAGGAAGCGTATTTAAATAAAGCTAATTAAATATTTGCTATCACAAATAAACACGGTCGAGCTGTAAGAATTACATGGTCCGGCACATGCAGGGGTATTTGTGGAGGACGTCTCCTATGCGGCAACTGGCATGGAAGTTGCAAAACTTGTTATATCTGTCCATGCAGTTGCTGTGGTAATAGGGTGCATAAGAATGTTTTGGTCACGTGAGCGTCAGCTGACATTGCTGGTTAGAATTTTTTTAAACGGATATGAATTTATTCATCACATGATAGCAAGGTCGTTTACAGTCAAAGATGAAATAAACTCAGGGGCACTACTATTCCCAACAGAGGCAAATTTGGAGCTGTAGCAAGATTTAGCCAAGCAATCAGCAACTACATTGGCTTAGCAGAATTCAATCATCCCGAAATTTTTGGATAGGTGGAAGCATTCCAAAATCATTGCAACATTGTGTCCATAATAATTCTCTGCATTCCTGACCGCATCATAACTTTCGACTAGTCTGATTCCGTGACTACCATGCTACACCCCATAATGTCGGCCAAGAGTAAACCATTGCGAAGGGCTACAACCTCGGGAGCTTCGGCATCAGACACGTAGGGAATGTTTTATGTAGCAGCCGCAATAAACTGTCAGTCATCTTAGATCAAGAGTGGTATCGCTGAAAATTGGCATATCCACAGTTACACCATAGGATCTTTTAACTAACTAACATTTAGTTCCATGGCGGGTTTCTTTTTGCGGGATCCATACCGGGTCTTTTTTTTTTGAAACCGAGGCAAAAGATTTGCCTCATATATTAATTAAGTAGAGAAGAGGTTTTGTAGCAACTCTTTTTAGCAGGGGTGTTGTAGCAATTAAGAAACACAATTATCATCAAGCGGCGGTAATGAATCAGTTGGTTCTTCAAGAGATTGGTCTCCGTAGGTTCGTCAATCTGCTATCGTGACTCTCGTTGAGTAGAAAAGTGAACACATCGGCAACAAAGTACTATTGATGCTCTAAACACATTCTATGTACATGATCGGATATATGAAATTCAATGCGATGGGATTGGAAGTGAAGAATCATGGCTAACAAAGATGCCTAGCTGCTAGCTGGTGAGGTGATCAAACGGTTTTCACTTTATCACAGTGCATTAACCAGTAGTGCTTTTCTGGCCTCCTTAGTTGGTTGTGCTTGGTAGCGATCCGTGACAAAGTAATATATTATTATGTTGTTCACCCGTTCCAGATAGTGGTTTAGGCTCCGCCGTTGATTCACAAACGGCCACACTGATATAATGGAGAAAGTAAAGAAAAATATGTTCATGCAAGGATCTACGCCCCCGTAGGACATGTACTTAATTAAGACCAGAGGATCATGCACAAATGCGTTCAATGACACATTTCAGGTCAAATATTATCAGAAAAGTATCGCCCCAGGATAAGCTAATCTGCCACGCCATTCAAAATAACGTCGCAGATGAAGCCAAGGAAGAAGACGGTTGATTCCGAAATCTCCCTGCCGATAGGATTTAAGGTAGGCAGATCGGCTTACAAGCCCCTCTGAAGAGATCATTGGAACTGAGTGAGGAGGATGCCAAAGGGTCCAGTCTCTCCATAGAATCGTTCCGCTCTATTATCAATGTCCTATCAGTCGCAATCTGCAGCCCGGCTCGTGCCGTAAGAGCAACTATAATAGGTGACATAGGCAGGACTGTAAAGAGATGACACATCATAATTTTACCTAGTTGGATGGGAGGGGAAAGGAGAGAGAAGAGAAACATACAGCAGATTTATAGCCTGCGGTAGCACGGGCTTGAAAACACTTTGTGAAAAACAATATGGGCTATGTATTAATAATATAGCATACAAGTATGACTAATTATTATATGAGTGGGATATTAGGTTGGTTATAGTTGATGTGACAATTCCATATAGCCGATTATTTTCTATACTATTAGCATTGCTAGAAGGGAGTCGACTGAACTACAAAATACAACGGGGAAGCTAGCCCTGCTGCTGCTACCCATCAGGGGTTGGCCCACAGCGGTGAGAGAAATAAAGGCTGGAGACGATGACTAGAGGGGGTGTTTGGTGACTACGCACAACAAATCACCACTACCGGACTCGCGGGCTATGCCTACGGCCCACGGCCGTCGGCATAGGTCCTTTGCCGTTGGCATAGATCTATGCCTACGGCTGCCGTCGGCATAGCCCCGTCGGCGTAGATTACGTCAGCGTAGATGTGTCAGACCGTTGGCGTAGTATAGCCGTCGGCATAGGTGCATATGCCGACGGCCGTGGGGTAGCCGTCGGCATAGTTTAGCCGTCGGCGTTGTTTTCCGTCTGACGGCAACGGACGGCGCCGTCAACAGCGCTGGTGATTCAGGGGACGACACGTGGCGCACGTATGCCGACGGCCAAGCCGTCGGCATACGTGCGCCACGTGTCGTCCCCTGGCTTCTCCTGGCTGCAGAGATATGCCTACGGCAAAGCCGTCGGCATAGATTTCCATCTATGCCAACGGCTTTGCCGTAGGCATATCTCTGCCACGTGGCAGCTCCTGGTAACTCCTGGGCGTATATATGCCGACGGCTTTGCCGTAGGCATAGCTCCTGGTGGTTTTTTTTATTTGCCCTGTTTTCTCTTTTCCAATTCATTTGACAGCATTTGAAAACAGAACAATATGAAATTATGCAGAAATATAACAATTCATCATGTGAACATACTCAAGTTCATCTAAACATACTCAAGTTCACCATCATCATCTAAACATACTCAAGTTCACCATCATCATCTAAACATACTCAAGTTCATCACATCATCTAAAGATCATCACCGACGGAAGTTCATGAACATAAAAGTAGTGCAACACATGAAACATGATAAAAGTAGGAATATGAAAGGCATGGCACGATGGCCACATGCACGGAATCATCAAGCAAGAGCACCTCCGCCAAAACCACCACCACCTCCGCCAAAAGCGCCACCTCCGTCAAAACCACCACCACTACCTCCGCCAAAACCGCCATCGCGACCACCACCACTCTGCCAGATCGGAGTGACTGGGGTCGACGGAGCAGGAGTCGAGCCACCGGTCCCCTACATGTTTCAGAAAAGATTCTAACGGTAAATATGATATGATAGTGTTTCATGAACGAGAACTAGTTTGCTAGTAGTTAGGCAAATGTACTAACCGGACCATCACTGCCTAGTGCCACCCATTCATCGAACGTGGGCACGTGTGGGGGTTCTCCCGTAGGTGGTGGTGGGGGTCCCATTTGTGGTGGATCCGTGCGGTTAGTCCAAGACGCCAACATAGCCTGAATGTTAGTTAAACAAGCAAACTAGAAGATCAGAAGGAATGAAAGTGCAAAAATTTAGGTTGGTTTTAAGAGGGCAAAACTAACCGTCATCATCTGACGGTTGTAATCATCGTTTGCCTTCACTCGTTTCAAGTACTCCCGCACCTCGAGATTCCTATGCTCGACAAACTCCTTATATGCCTACATAATTTAGGTTGTTTCTAAGTGAGCAATGCTTAAAATAAACTAAGAATGCAAGATAGAAAAAGATAAAGAGGAAGTACTTACAGCATGCTGACGGGCTAAGGGAGTCTGTGAACGCCCCGTACTCTCTAACTGGCTCGGGTTGCTAGCCCGAAGCCGTGTGTACGAGATCGAAGGAGTGATCAAGCCATCGAAACACGGATACCAGCCATTCTTCTTCCCCTGGATGGCCACCACCACTGTGTCATCGATCTGAGACTGGGCGACCTCAGCAACAGGAACATCCGGATGCAACTCCTGATAGTGATGAATGTAAGACCCCAGGTGCTCCTCGGTCTTGCCGTAGTACTGGCTCTCGCCCTCCTTGCGATGACTCCGCTCGCGGGCCAGCTTCCACGACTCCATGTCTGAGAGCGGCCTCTTCAACTTGTCCTCCTACAACGTCAAATAGAAGTCAGCCATACATAAGAATATGACGTAAAGAAGAACAAAAATGCATCATGCACATAGATATACCTTCATGGCCTTGAAGCCCCAGTGGTTCCTGTTTCCTTGGCCGTGTGTCCCGTCGTCTCCACGGTTAGCCCGGGCCTTGATGCTCTTGGCAGCAAACTCTGCATCGGCGCCGAGCCACCTATCCACCAAACTCGCCCATCCGTCATGCCTTCCATAGCACCAACGAGGAACAACCTATGCAAATTTTGGAAGCATGACATGTGAGCACGAAACATATAGTTGACTGCTTGAAATAATGAAAAGTTAGTAATAGTTACCATCATGAACTGCTCCTTGCTCAAGGTAAGTCGTAGCTTCTGCGCTTGACTTTTGGTCATCTTTTGGTGCAGGTAGATGTGGTAGTACTGCGAGACGGCAACCCAGCGCACCTCGTACTGCAACTGACGAGCTTTCTTCTTCGCAGCCGCAAGCAAGACCACGTCGGCTCTGGCCTTGTGCTCGTCAAGAACTCTATAGAGTTGCTGCAATCATGCATAAACCAGAAGCAAACAAGGCATGAGTTGAGTGATTCAATGATAAACTATGAACGAAACTGAAGACAAGTGATTCAGAAGAGAACTTACCCAAAATTTGGTGATCACGGCCTTAGCGGTCGTCCCGTACTCCGCGTTGCTGCAAGCCTCGTAGTGGGCCCAGCTCGTGGCCAAAACCCGCTGCTGCGGGTCCCTGTCTGGCCGCGGGCAGAATAGGCCAGGCCAAAATTCCTTCAACAGGACAGTGATAAGGCCGTTCGGTTTACGGCCCTTTCCACGAAGGATCCAGTTTCTGCAAAAGAATCAAATGATTGCCATGTGTACAATAAGAAAATATTGTCATGTGTTGAAAATATGATTGAGAGGCACTTACTCTGTCCCCACGGGTTCAATGAGCCACTTGTGCTCCTCGATAGAAGGTGGTGTAGGTAGTCCGGCATTACCACGCAGCCACCCCTGCGAAGAACCCGGTGGCAAGTCACCCCACAACGCGGGATCAACCTCCCCTCCACCCTCCTCGGCCTCCTCCTCACCCTCCTCCTCGGCCTCCTCCTCCTCGCCATCAGGAACATACTCCTCCTCCTCAGACTCAGAAGGTGCCTCTGTATAGGAGGGCATCGAAGAAGACCCTCCTATTTCAGACACGGCCCGGAGTTTTTTGCCCCGGTTGCCTCTCCCCCCACCTCCTCCTCCTCTAGGGGCTCTCCCCCATCGCCTCCTCCTCTAGGGTCTCCTCCCCCGACCCCTCCACCTCCCTGTGAGGTGTCATCCTCGCGTAGTCGGGAGGGAACCTTGTGGGCTCGTCCACTCCGAGTAAGTCCGTTAAATTTACTGAGGAAACTAGCGCCGCTGGACTTGCCCATGATTAGCAAACCTGCATTGAGAAGAGAATAAACAATTAGTAAGCATATCAATTAAACAAGCATACAGGAAAAACATTAATACCAGAAGAGCACATTAAACAATTAGTAAGCATATCAATTAAAAGAACTTACATTTTCTAGAACCCATATGAATCATCACTATTGTAATCTATTTGTGGACCAGTCTCATCATCACTATCACGCATATCTTCTTCGTTGTCTGACGGAGGTGGAGGCTCTTCCTCATCGTCAGCATCTTCATTTAACTTTTCAAGCATAATTATGTCTCTTTGATTCACAACTACCTCACCATCAATCCATGCGTCGTCGTCGTTTGGGTCCAGGTCAACATAACCCAAGTCATCATCCTCGTTGTTTCGGACCACGTCATCATGTTCCTCTTGATAGAACACTCCCTCATATGTCATGGGGTTTATGTTGTAGTAATCATCATCGTTCGGGTCCGGTAGCTTACCATGTGGCGACACCTTGAACACAACTTCCCAACCCTTTAGGTACTCTTTCTGGCATGGGTAAGGCAGATAATATACTTGTGTGGCCTGGGTAGCGGCGATAAAGAGATCAGCTCCAGCATAGACGGTTGATGGTTTAACTTCAACTAAACCAACAGAAGGCGTATGTCTCAGCCCCTTTTTGGGGTCGAACCATCGGCATTTGAACACAGTGAGACTTAGGTGTTCGCGGCCACGTTTGAATGTAAGCTCGTATATTTTTCCTACCCTTCCGTAGTAATCTACTTCATTATCTCCTTCAGTGAAGACTCCGGTATTTATGGTTTTGGGATCAGGCCGACTGTTCTGGTGCTCCTCTGTATGGAAGCGATACCCATTCACATCATACTTTTCGCATGTCATGACGACAGGATCAAAACCCATGGAAACCCATCTCAATTCTTCATCCATTGATTCGGTCGGATCATTTCCCTACAAGTTTAATTAAAATTATAGGGTGCATGAGTTTAATTGAAATTATAGGGTGCATGAGTTTAATTGAAAGTGTGAAAATTACTTTCTCGATGAACCACGCAACGAAATTTTTCCTTCCATCAGCACCCTTTCAGAGAAGAGCAAGTGCCTCCGCTTCAGAAGGAGGCAGCATTCCCGTCCATTCTTCTTCAACGAATCGACTACAATAAGAAAAGCGGTATAAGAACTAGGCAAAGTGAACATAACGAATTGACTAAAAGAATGGTGCAAAGGTATTACCTCATCCACTCATCCTCAACTTCCTTGATGTTGTGCAAGATATAGAACATGACATCCTCCCACTCATCTCGTGGCATGAGATAAGATTTCGAGCATCCAGCCCTACTACCTTGCCCGATGAATAGAGGCAACTTGGGTTTATACTTGGGTTCTTCTGTATTGTATCGAGACACCTTATTGTGCAACATGGGAACATGGTCTGGATAGTAGGCTGTCCTGAGGTCTGCCACCTCCTCTAGGATAACTGCCTCGGCTATGGAAGCTTCAATCTTAGCTTTGTTTCCACATTTCTGTCTCAGATGCTTGTTCTGTCTCTCAGGGCCGTACTGCCAACGATTCTGCACAGGGCCCCCCAACAATACCTCGTTCGGGAGGTGCAAAAGGAGATGTGTCATCGGAGTAAAGAAGCCTGGCGGGAAGATCTTCTCTAGCTTGCATATCAACTTCGACGCCTTCTTATGCATTTCTTTTATCTTCTCAGGACATACTTCTTTAGCACAAAGCGTGCGGAAGAAATGGCTTAACTCCGCAAGCACACGCCAGACACGCTTGGGAACATAGCCCCGAACCATCACCGGCATAATCCGCTCAATCCATACATGATAGTCATGACTCTTGAGCCCGGTCACTCTACCCGTTGAAAGATTGACCCCCTTACTTATATTCGACGCATAACCATCAGTGAACTTCACGACGTGTTTCAGCCACTTGAATGTCTCCATCTTATGATCCTTTTTAAGTACGAAGTCAGCATCTGGCTTGAACCAAGATTTTCGACTGCCTGTGGGAGGCTGCATGTGTAGACGTGGTCTATCGCAAATATTCTGTTGATCAACTCTAGCATTAACATTATCCTTTGTCTTATCAGGAATGTTGAGGATCGTGTGAAAAAGGGACTCTGCGACATTCTTTTCGGTGTGCATCACGTCTATGTTGTATGGAAGTTTGAGGTCCTTAAAATAGGGAAGCTGCGTGAAGGGGGTAATGTGAGTCCAGTTGTGCGTCTCACCATATCCTTCAAAAAATTTCTCTTTACTTTTTCCTTTACCCTCGCCCTCGTCTTCGCCTATGCCTTTGCCTTTGCCTTTGCCTTTGCCTTTTCCCTCACCGGCAGGCTTAAGAGCTTTCAGCTAAGCAAGCACATCCGCACCAGAAAACGTTGGAATCTCGTTTACTTCATGGACAACTTTGCCTTTTGTGAAGTTCTTCTTGTCTTCCCTATCAGGATGGTCTGGAGGGAGGAACTGTCGGTGCAGGTCAAATGCAACATATTTGCCACCCTTCTTCAGCCAAATGAAAATCAAGGCCTGCATGCACACTGGGCAAGGCATCTTTCCACTTGTACACCATCCGCAGAACAAGGCATAACCGGGAAAGTCATGCATGCAATATTGTAGCCAAACTTTCATCAAGAAATTTTTCTGCAGATGTTGGTCGTATGTCAACCTCGGGAAGTACCAAGAATGGTGCAAATCATCCACCAACGGCTGCATAAACACACTCAAATTCTTCCCCGGATATTCAGGCCCCGGAATTATAAGCGACAGGAACATGGTCTTGCGTTGCATTATGGCGCCGGGAGGGAGATTCAGCGGAATAACAAATACGGGCCAACAACTGTATGGATTAGACGACATACCATATGGATTGAATCCATCACCTGTTATAGCAATTCTGACATTCCCAGCCTCGGCTGCTTCCTCCGGGTACTCTATATCGAATGACTTCCATGCTTCACCTCCTGATGGATGTACAATTTTTTTGGATTGTACCTTTTCCCTTCCTTGTGCCACTTCATCATTTTGGCAGACTCCTCGGTGATGAAAAGGCGCTGCAGTCTTTTTATAAAATCAAGATACCGAAGAACCTTCACAGGGATTTTTAGCTGCTGCTTCTGACCATGCTTATCGACCACCTCAATATACCGAGAGGAACCGCACTTCCTACAGTACTTGTCATCCGCATACTCATGCCTAAACAAAAGGCAATTCTTTGGACAAACATGTATTTTCTCATAGTCCATCGAGAGCGCCTTCATGATTTTCTTCGTACCGTACATGGTTTTCGGCAGTTCATGGCCCTCAGGCAGGCTGTTAGCCCATACTCCCAGAAATGCTTCGAAGCAACCTTGGCTACAGCCGTACTCAGCCTTGACTGCCATCAATTGCGAGATGGCATCCAGCACAGACAGCTTGGCACCCTCATAGAGAGGTTTCTTTGACGAGGCCAAGATTTCCAGGAAGGCCTTTGCGGTTTCCTCCGGCTCCTCCGGTTCATTCGCTGAATGTGACGGAGGTGTCGGTTGTGCAGCAAAGACATCATCTAGCATGTCTCAAACCCCATCGTCCTCATAACCAGCGACGCGTTGTCGTATCACATCCTCTCTACCACGGTCCCGCTGGGCAAAGTTTATCGGCATATTAAAGTTGGGCATAAATCCATGCGTGCGAAGGTGCTTAGTCATCTCACTCTTATCTCTGCGGATACGTCTCTTACATCTGGCACACGGGCATTCTGGCACCATCCTCATTGGACTACGGAATATCTCTTTCAAAAACACATCAGTTTTCTCGACCCACTCTGTTGTTACTTGATTCCGACGGAAAAACCCACTATACATCCACTGATTATCTGCCATCTCTGCTTTATTGGAAGCCACACAACAAAATTAAGGATTCATTTAAATTACTCACATCAATATTTTATTTTTTACAAGGTTGACGAGAATCGACATTTAATCCACCTACATCTCTAATAGGTAAAGATGGGTCCTAATCCCACCCGAGAATGTGTAGATTGAGTACGTTGTCCATGCTCTACCCCATTCCGAGACAAAATTTCGGCAGCACCTCCCCGCTGTTCTCCAAATACACGTCTCGGCAAAATGCCGAGAGAATGTGCATCCGGAGAACAACAGGGAGGCGCCGCCGAAATCCTGTCTCGGAACGGGGTAGAGCATGAACAACGTACCCAATCTACACATCCTCGGGCTGTCCGTGGAAAGCGCTGGACAATCCGAAAGAGCTGCGGTGATAAATATGCAATTGAATGCATATTTATCGATGCAACCCTTTCGGACGGGAGACCTAGGTTACGCGACTTGATGTGAAAATTTAGTCTAGTGACATAGAAAAAAAGTGGACGAGGTCATGGAATTGCTGCTCACCCTCCGATGTAGAGGATGTAGTCGATCAAAGGAGGGACGATTGTGGACCAACACCTGCAACGTTGACGGTCACTCCACGAAGATGGAACACCACAAATCCTGTTAATTCGACCAAGTGCAAAAAAATAGGTTAAGCATTGACACTTTAAACTATGAAAAAAATCATATTTCGTCAAGTGTCAAATATTGTCCTTCAATTTTTTTAGCAAGATCATCATGATTAAATAACCACTCATCATATGCCAATTTTGGAGCACATCTCACACAACTATTTTAGAAACTAAATGTCACATAGCAAGGATTTAGACACAAACATCATATATCTCACACAAACATCAACTGAAAAATTTGTTTTACATGCATATGTGAATAGACTTAGGGGCTGAATACACCATCCATTAATCTCACATGCATATATTGTCATAATCCATTATATATCATATTGGTATAAATATTTGCAGCAAATAAACATGAAACTATGAATGTCCATATATACACATGTCCATATATACATTGTAGTTATTTGCAGCAAATAAACATGAAACTATGAATGTCACAGTAGGAGAAATGAAAAAAAAAAGAGCATAGCTCACCGGGCAGAGGGGCGTCACGACAATGAAGGGGACAGGAGGGACGGTCGCGGGCCGAAGCTAGCACCAGGGCCGGCCGGGCAGGGTCGCGGGCTAGCCGGAGCCGTGGCCAGGCGTGCTCGGGGAGGGGCCGAGGCGGGGCAGGGCCTGGTTCGTTGCGGGGCAGAGAGCTCGGGTGGAGGCGGCGGCGCGAGAAGGGGAGGGGAGGGGCGGGTGGAGCGGCGGCGGGCGGGCGGCGGAGAGCTGGCGTGGCGGCGGCGGCGCGAGAAGGGGAGGGAAGGGGAGGGGGTGGAGCGGCGGGGAGGGGGGCGGGCGAGGGAAGGGAAGAGTGGCGGGAGGCGGGGAGCAGCGGCGGGCGGGCGGCGGGGAGAGTCGCGGGAGGCGGGGAGCAGCGGCGGGCGGCGGCGGCAGCGCAGGCGGCGGGCGGCGGCGGGCTGCGGGCTGCGAGTGGATGAGGCTGCGCAGCTGCGGGTGTGGGAAAGAACGAGCGGAGGAGGGCGGGCCGCGAGTGGATAAGAGGAACTATGCCGACGCTTAGCCGTCGGCATATATTAACCAAGCCACGTGGCATATATGCCGACGGCTAAGCCGTAGGCATAGGTGTATTTTTTTATACATATTAAATAAAAACTAGCTGTATACATGTTAATTACACACGTGGCATATGTTTTTAGTGTATATTATTTTCATGCACATTGAAAAGTTTCGTATATATATATAGTACTTTTTTATATACACATACATATTAAATATTTTCAAATACAAGTTCTTGAATTTTTTTTTGAATGATACATGGTATATAATTGTATTAAAAATGATACATGGTATACATATTTTTTACATGCACGAACATTATTTAAAATGTACCATACATTTTCTTTAATGGTTTGAAACATTATTTTTAATGACATGATCTTCTTTTTATATTGTACAACAATTTTCTAAAATATCACGTATATTTTTTTCTGAACCGAATTTTATCTATGGTCAGCAACATTTCTTTATGATATAAATATTTTCTATGGTCTCGCGAAAGGTGATACATAGGAGAGCAACTGACTGAGGGGTACCGTTACCGAGTGCCTGATCCGGTAACTCTGCGAGTGCCTGATCCGTCTACTACCGTGTCATCGCCGTCCGTGAGGGGGGCCACGCCCCGGAGACGCATGCCGCTTCTTCGGACATGCCACCACACCACCCCGCATGTATGAGAGCCCTGTGCGACGCTCCGGTAGCATTCCTACCCCCCCAGGCCCCCCTCCCGCCTAACCCTGTAGCGTTTGACCACAGGATCTAGCCCTTTGACTTTGCACGGACGGGCTTTGACCAGCGGACCTCCCCACCCGGTTGTGTTAGGTCAGCCCATAGGAACACTTTGAAGCAACAACTGGGCTAGACCCAGAGCAAGATCCCCTCCGTGTAGACCCGACGCGCCCGTTTCCCCCCTCCAGGTGCCGGCGGCGGCGCCGTCCGTGAGGGGGGGCACACCCCGGACACGCGTGCCGGGCGTTTGCAACCACCACAACACTTCCAAACTTGTGAGAGGCCGCCTACGCAAGAATTGGCGGCATGCTAGCCCCCGGAGGCCGCCGGCCACAGCCGTAGACGCGCGAAGGGCAATCCGCGTAGAGGGAATTTTTTGGGATACTTCTCCATCACCAAAAATTATGAAAAAATATTATCGTTCCTATAGCACATGTGCCCACGTCGTGCAAAAAAACTCATGATTTTATCGCGCTCCAAGTATTTAATAATATTCACGCCGCATCGTTACCGCAGAATGGCTACTACCGTGACATCGCCGTCCGTTAGTGGGGGCCACGCCCCGGAGACGCGTGCCGCCTCTTCGGACATGCCACCACACCACCCCGCATGTATGAGGGCCCGGTGCGATGCTCTGGTGGCATTGCTACCCCCAGGGCCCCCGTCCCGCCTAACCTACAAGCGGTTGATCACGAGATCTAGCCCTTTGACTTCCCACGGACGGGCTCTGACCAGTGGACCTCTCCATCCGGTTGTGTCAGGCCTACCCATAGGGACACCCAGGAGCAACATCCGGGCCAAACCCACAGCTATATCCACTCCGTGTAGACCATACGCGTCCGTTCCCCCCCCCCTCCAGGTGATGGCAGCAGCGCCGTCCGTGATGGGGGGCACACCCCGGAG
Organism: Triticum monococcum; assembly: GCA_034509565.1. NCBI lineage: Eukaryota > Viridiplantae > Streptophyta > Magnoliopsida > Poales > Poaceae > Triticum > Triticum monococcum. The sequence goes on along the minus strand of CM067841.1, from coordinate 563,396,356 downwards.
ATGCGTGTCGCCTCTTCGGACATGCCACAACACCACCCCGCATGTATGAGGGCCCGGTACGACGCTCCGGTGGCATTGCTACCCCCCAGGGCCCCCGTCCGGCCTAACCCTGGAGCGGTTGACCACGGGATCTAGCCATTTGACTTTGCACGGATGGACTTTGACCAGTGGACCTCTCCACCCGGTTGTGTTGGGTCGGCCCAGAGGGACACCGGGGAGCAACATCTGGGCCAAACCCACAGCTAAATCCACTCCGTGTAGACCCGATGCGGTAGTTTCCCACCTCCAGGTGCCGGCGGCGGCGCCGTCCGTGAGGGGGGCCACGCACCGGAGACGCGTGAGTCCTCTTCGGACATGCCACAACACCGCCCTACATGTATGATGCGCGGTACGACGCTCCGGTGGCATTGCTACCCCCCAGGGCCCCCGTCCCGCCTAACCCTGGAGCGGTTGACCACGGGATCTAGCCCTTTGACTTTGCACGGATGGACTTTGACCAGTGGACCTCTCCACCCGGTTGTGTCGGGTCGGCCCAGAGGGACACCGGGGAGCAACATCTGGGCCAAACCCACAGCTAAATCCACTCCGTGTAGACCCGATGTGGTAGTTTCCCCCCTCCAGGTGCCGGCGGCGGCGCCGTCCGTGAGGGGGGCCACGCACCGGAGACGCGTGAGTCCTCTTCGGACATGCCACAACACCACCCCACATGTATGAGGCGCAGTACGACGCTCCGGTGGCATTGCTACCCCCCAGGGCCCCCGTCCCGCCTAACCCTGGAGCGGTTGACCACGAGATCTAGCCCTTTGACTTCCCACGGACGGGCTTTGACCAGCGGACCTCTCCACCCGGTTGTGTCAGGTCGGCCCAAAGGGACACCGGGGAGCAACATCCGGGCCAGACCCAGAGCAAGATCCTCTCCGTGTAGACCCGATGCGTCCGTTTCCCCCTCCAGGAGCCGGCGTCGGCGCCGTCCGTGACGGGGGCCACACCCCGGAGACGCGTGCCGCCTCTTCGGACATGCCACAACACCACCCCGCATGTATGAGGGCCCGGTACGACGATCCGGTGGCATTGCTACCCCCCAGGGCCCACGTCCCGGCTAACCCTGTAGCATTTGACCACGGGATCTAGCCCTTTGACTTTGCACGGACGGGCTTTGACCAGGGGACCTCTCCACCCGGTTGTGTCAGGTCCGCCCATAAGGACACCCGGGAGCAACATCCGGGCCAAACCCACAGATACATCCACTCCATGTAGACCCGACGCGTCCGTTCCCCCCCTCCAGGTGCCGGCGGCGGCGCCGTCCGTGACGGGGCCACACCCCGGAGATGCGTGCCGCCTCTTCGGACATGGCATAACACCATCCGATTGTGGTAGGTCATCCGATATATATGAACACTTGGAGCAAAGTCCCCTTCGTATAGACCCGATGCGGTTGTTCCCCATTCAAGTTGCCGGCTGGCGGCGGCACCATTCGTGAGGGGGGTCACACTGCTCTGTACAGAACCGAAAAATAATGTATGTATGATTATTAACACATACTGTATGTAAGTTAGTTAAATAATAATAATAAAGAAAACAGTGAAGAAAAAGAAAAAGAAAAACTATATGTATGCTTATTAACACATACTATATGCTTATTAACATACTATATGCTTATTAACACATACTATATGTATGCTTATTAACACATACTGTATGCTTAATAATAATAATAATAATAATAATAATAATAATAATAATAATAATAATAATAATAATAATAATAATACTATATGGAAAAAAAGAAAAAAAGAAAAAAAAACTATGCCGACGGCAAAGCCGTCGGCATAGCTGCGGCTAGGGCAGATGAACAGCGCCGCGGATCGATGACGTGTCAGCTATGCCGACGGCTGCCGTCGGCATAGGTCCTGGTCGGTGCGCTCTGGATCGGTGACGTGTCACCCGTTTCTATGCCGACGGCCACCCGTCACGGCCGTCGGCATAGATTTGACGTTGTTAGCCGGCCGTGATGAGTGTTGTCGGCGGGCCCGCATCTATGCCGACGACAGCTGTAGGCGTAGTCTAGGATAAGCCGACGGCTGTTATGTGCCGACGGCTGCTGTCGGCGTAGACGGAAATAGCCCGACGGCCGTTGTACGCCGACGGCTAGGACCTAGCTGTCGGCATAGCTCTGATTAGGCCGACGGTGGCCGTCGGCATACATTTGGCTGTCGGCTTAGAGCCCTGTTCCGGTAGTGCACATAGAGAAAAAATGACATAAATATCCTTGGAGAAAGGAAGGCTACTGCCTAACGGGTTAAACCACATTAATGCTAGTGTGTTACTATCAATGCATCCTGCATATAAGCAACTGACACTTGCGGCAGCAAGATGAACGTATAGTTGGAAAACCTTGTGAGCTCCATCTATTTAGTTTGTTGTGGATTACTGTATGAGACGATGTGGAAGACTGTGCAAGTCATGAGGGTGAGTGGTTACGAAATGATATATCGGATGCATCGATAATTACAGATGATTAGATGAACTATATTGTCAAAAATTGTTGGTATTCCAAAAAACAGTCGTACAAGATAATTCATAGTTCCTTAATCGGAACTTATAGAGAACGAACATTCTCCCTCTTGCCTTCCGGCACACCACAGTATGAGTCGTATGATCATGGCTTGAGACGACACAGTCGCATGATCAAGATGTATACATGACATCTACAAAACAATCTGAAATCACCTAGCTTCATTGAGGGTAGGTACGCCCTTCGATAATAGGCAAAATGACAGCTAGGAAACAAAATTCTCTAACAGCTCTCCATGTCAATCATGAATCGGTTAAACTAGCAAACACTCTAGGTAACCATATTGTCATAGTAGAGCTTGTTTCCGATAGCTTCCCATTGAGAGAGCTTGAATGTGTTGTTCTTTTTAGGCATCTATTTCACCTAAATAAAAAAAATCGTTAAAATTTTGCCACCGTTAGCGTTAAGTACATTCTGCATTAGTTGTTCGGATGAAAATCAGGGCTATGAGATTCGATGTAATGAATCACTGTCAACGAACTCCAAGGTGGCTAGGAAGGTGGTCTATGTTGCTTTGACAGGACACAAAATAAAACATTGCTCGGATATAAAGTGTGGTAAAGAAAACTGCTTTGTATTATAGCAGGTAATTCGATATAGAAAAGGGAACCGCAATGTTGATATATTTTTTCAGAGAACGGGAGAGTATTATTGTTCAATAAATAATGTTCGTAGGGATACAAGAGGCGTCCGGGGCCATGCCAACCAAACATATCTACCTCTACGGATGGAGAAAATGAACATTTTGCTAAAGCATGCACATCTCTATTTAACTGTCTCCACTCGTGGTCAAAAGATGACAACTGAAACATTCCCTTCTTCCTGTCAATCTATTTCAATATAAAACCATAGCTGGTGAGCGTGTTGCCGGAATGTAGATTCTTAATCATGTCGAGGCAATCCGAAATATTCTGAACCCTCGCTTCATGAAGATCAAGTGCCAAAGACAGTGCTTCGCCTATCCCGGTCGCTTCCATGATTTCAAGGGCAATCATACCATCAAAAACTGTGGCCGAGGCACACAAAACGTTGATATGCAGTATCATAATGTATGATGGGCTGAGCATCGTGACATGTCGATAAACTAGGCCTGCTTGTGTTCTGTGGCAAATGGAAACTTAGTGCCGGTTCCTCATGCGAGGGGAGCAACTAGTTAACGAGCGCTCCTTCGGGAGCCTCGCAACGATCAGCGTCACTTGGCGCGCTCTCAGCCATTTACCACGTGTCGCGCTTTGGACGCTTTCTTTGAATTTTTTTATTTTTCCGCACGTGTTTTTGGCTTTTTAAACGATTTTTTCTGGGTTTTTTCGATGTTTTGGTTTTCCCCTGGTCTTTCCTAGCTTTTCGATCAAAAAAAATTTCGAAAAATTTTTTTTTCGCGAAAAAACGCGTTTTTTTCCTTTTGCGAAAGTCACGATTTTTCTTCCGCGAGAAGCACGGTTGTGCTTTAGCAAGAGTCACGGCCGTGCTTTTCGGAAACGAAAAAAAACGCGTTTTCTGTTTTTTTTCTTTTGCGAGAGTCACGGTTTTGCTTCCGCGAGAGGCACGGTTGTACTTTCGCGAGAGTCACGACCGTGCCTCTCGGAAAGGGAAAAACAAAACGCGTTTTTTATTTTTTTTTCTTTCGAGAGAGTCACGGTTTTGCTTCCGCGAGAGGCACGGTAGTGCTTTCGCGAAAGTCACGACCGTGCCTCTCGGAAAGGGAAAAAAATACGCGTTTTTTGTTTTTTTTTCTTTCGCGAGAGTCACGGTTTTGCTTTCGCGAGAGTCACGGCCGTGCCTCTCGGAAACGGAAAAAAACGCGTTTTCTGTTTTTTTCCTTCCACGAGAGTTACGGTTTTGCTTCCACGAGAGGCACGGTTGTGATTTCGCGAGAGGCACGGACGTGCCTCTTTCGGAAAGGGAAAAAAACATGCTCCCGGTCCGGTTTTTTCGCCCGGTTTTTTTTGTCCGGTTTTTTTGTGAAAAAAGAAATTCGTCAAAACCTATCAACATGGGATTTAGTTTTGAAGATCTCGACGCAAGGAATCCAACGGTGAAAACGGTTCGAGATTTGGACGCACGGTTTAAGAGATAAAACGTTTTGAAGAAACGGATCTACGAAAAAAAGGAAAACTCACAGATTGCGACAAGTGGCGTGCTGCATGTGCGCCACTTATCACGATCTGGAAAAGTAAAGTACTCTTTGCAACGAGTACTCCTTAATTAGTGATTTCGTCATGCGAGTATGTCTCGCATATAGCTGGGTGTGGTGGAGCAGTCACCCCACCCAAAAAGCTCACGCTAGCTCATTTTCGCGTAGCTTGGCGCTGATGGGAGCACTCACATGGGCCGACCCAGCAAAGCATGCATTCCTGGCTCGCTCGCTAGGTTGTCGCCTCGTTCCCCCAAATTGTCAATAAAAATAATGCCTTGTTGAATAGTATCAATGATTTTGATGGAGAATCAACCACATTTAGCATTATTACATATTAAAAACGTTATTGTTTTTTATATCCTGACAGAGACGTGTGCGGCGCGTGCATGCTTGTGATGAATTAAAAAAAATCAGATTTTACAAAAATTCACGCATTTGGGAAAAAGAAAATTTTAAAATAACAAACAAAAAGGAAAATATAAAAGAGGAAAATAAAAGTAAAGAAGAAAAACCCAAACCAAAACTGAGTAAAAACGCTGATCAGATAACAGAAAAACAAGAAATAAAAAGAAAGAATCCAACCGAAAGCTTTCGAAAGCTTCACAAAACCGAAAGAGAGTGGCGCAGTAGATGGGCCAGCACATTTAATTTTATGGATAGGCTGCAGTGGGTGCCATGTACGGAATGCATACATGATTTGTTTTTTGTAAAATTTAAAAAATGTTGGACTATTCAATAAAATGCTCATGGAATTCAAATATTATTAGCTAAATATTATTGTAATTTTTGTAGAACTATGCATACATTTACAGACAGATGTTGGTACGATTCAATAACAATATTCATGACATCTAAAAATATTCAAATGTTAAACTATGTTCCTGATATTTTAAAAATATATTTGATAGTGTTTTGAATATTCAGGACACATGAAAAATGTTCACCCATTGTTTACAAAAATCATATGCGTTAAAAAGAGAAGGAAAAAAAGAAAATAAAGATAACAAATAGAAAAATTGTAAACCGGAACAAATACAATAATACCCTACGGAACGCGGAAAAAGAGGTCCGGCTGCTGGGCCGTGGCAGGCATCGGGGTCGCTAGACACGAGCAACATAAGTGAGCCTTTGTGTTCTTCGGAGGGTGATTTTTTTTGCAGGGTAAAAAAAATGCATTACTCGATCAAGAAGTCATTACAATCGAGAGAAACAATCTCCATCACCTCATCCGGACCAGCCCCTAGCCAGGTCACGGTCCTCCCTTGCAATCTAGCAAACGAAGCTAGTGCATCACTAGCCTTATTTTGTGACCTAGCAATATGAATAATACAAGACTGCCTAAGAGACAGTAGGTACTTAATTTCCTTCACGATTGAGGCGTGGATAGAGCGGTCGACGTCTTCACATGAAATCATGGTCACCGCCTCGAGGGAATCCATTTCCACCACAATAGGAAGATCGCTGCGTTGGAGTGCCAATGAGACTCCTTCCATGCATGCACAGAGCTCCGACTCTAAGGCATCCCTACAGGAATATAAGACCCTGCATGCCGAAATATTAACAGCCCCTCGATGGTCACGTAAGATCATTCCAGCCCCGGCATTACCGGCCATACCGAAGGACCCATCAGTGTTTAGCTTTACCCACCCCAGCTCCGGGGGTCTCCATCTTTTCTCCTCTGGTACACTAATGACACCCTCAGCTGGTACCGGTTTTTCATAAACAATTGGAGATTTGCCTTTTGCTGGATCTGATCTCGGGTGGAGCTTAATTCCAATCAGGGAGTCAACGTAGCTTCGCAAGAAACGGATAGAGGCCTCCATAGATGGTGCCGGCTTGCAGTGCACCACTTCATTCCGGACGAACCAACTCCTCCAAAATATCATCAAAACCATCATTCGCCCCACATCATTCAACGGCTCTAGAACATGAAGCAGCCACTCCTTCCCATTATGCTCTATAGATTCTATCTCCGGGATCATCCATACCTTAGCCATAGCGAGATACAAGTCACGGCCGAACTCGCAGTTGACGAAAGGGTGAAAGTTATCTTCCTCCTCCCTCCCACAAACTGGACATCTGCTCCCGACCTCGAGCCCGATTTTGTGTTTTCTCTGCCAAGTGGGGAGTGAGTTAGTAGCTAGTCTCCAAGCAAAATTGCGCACCGAAGGCGGCGCCCAGCTTTTCCAAATAAAGTCCCAACACTTCCGCTGACCAGACGGTGACGAACTGGAGGATACATCTGTCGCCCGGTGTGCTTCCTCAAAGGCCAAAGTATAGGCCGATTTAACAGTGAACACACCATGTTTATCTGGTCCCCATACCAACACATCTTCCTCCAACCTCGGAGAAGCTCTGATCTTTACGATCTCTTGTACATCCGCATCGACAAAATATTCACTCAACAGCTCATAGTTCCAGGAGCCGTTCTGATTTAACAGGTCCGAAACGAATCGAATACGACATCTTCCCTGTGGGGAGATCGGTTTATAAGAATAAGGCCTCGGTATCCAGTTATCCCTCCAAACACGTATGCTCCTGCCATTACCCATCCATACTAGCCCCTTCTTCAATAGATCCAGGCCATAATTGATAGCTTGCCATGACAACGAAGCGTTACTTGTGAAAACGGTATCATCTAACCTGCCCAGTGGGTAATACCTCGCTTTCAAGACTTGGGCGCACAAGCTATCTGGTTTAGTTAGAAGTCTCCACGCCTGTCGCGCTAACAAAGCTTGATTGAATATCCGAAAATCACGGAACCCCACTCCTCCCTTCGCCTTAGGTTGCATCAAGTGATCCCATCCTCGCCAATGCACTTTTCTTTTGCCTTCCGCCGAGCCCCAGTAGAAATTTCTTACCATGCGAGTAAGATCATCACACACTGAGAAAGGCACTTTGAAAACTCCCATTATGTATGTAGGCAGCGCCTGGGCAACGGACTTGATCAACACCTCACGTCCCGGTTGGGCCAACTGACCATCACCCCACTGCATCAGACGTTTTGTCAGCCTAGTTTGCAGGTTCTAAAAGCGTCCTTTCGACATCCTCCCTTCCGGTTTGGCAATCCCAAGTACTTATCCTCAAAAGAATGGCTAGTAACCTGTAACGCTGCTCTTACCTCCTCCTGGACTACTCCAGGGCATGCATCCCCAAAGAGCAATGAACACTTATCATAATTAAGGCTCTGCCCTGTAGCAGCACCGTATGCATCCAAAATCTCTTTAACCTTCTCTGCCTGGACTTTAGACGCCTCAGAAAACAAAATTGTATCATCCGCGAATAGTAAGTGTGATGTACCCGGAGCACCTCTACATACTCTCACTGGAGTAATATCTCCTGAGTCCACATTCTTCCTTAGTAGAGCTGAAAATCCATCTGCCACAAACAAAAATAAGAATGGCGATAAGGGGTCTCCTTGCCGAAGCCCACGCGACGGCGCAAACGAATCCAAGAGAGTTCCATTGAAATTCACCGAGTATCTCACCGACGTGACACAAGCCATAATCCAGTCAACCCATCGTTGAGAGAAACCCATCTTTTGCATCACTTGCCTCAAGAAGCCCCAATCAACCCTATCATAAGCCTTGGACAGATCCAGCTTATACGCACAAAAGCTCTTTGTCGGATCCTTTCCTGTTTGATGTGGTGGATGCACTCGAAAGCCACAAGTGCATTATCCGTGATCAATCTGCCTGGAATAAAGGCGCTTTGTTCCGGAGAAATAAGGTCATCCAAGAGAGGTCTCAACCTATTAACCAAACACTTTGAAATAACCTTATATATAACGTTACAAAGGCTTATAGGCCGATAGTCTGAAATCTTGGCCGGGTTCGGGATTTTAGGTATGAGCACAATGGATGTAGAGTTAACCCCCTCCGGCATAACTCCTGTGTGGAAAAAATCCTTCACCGCCGCCAATACCCCTTCCTTGAGCGTGCTCCAAATGCGCTGGAAGAACCTGGCCGGTAGGCCATCCGGTCCCGGCGCCTTGAGCGGACCAATTTGAAACAATGCATCTAATATCTCCTTCTCCGAAAAAGCCTGACACAACTTGTTGTTATCTGCAGCCGATACCCTTGCTTCCAACAAGTCCAAAACCGGTGATGCATCAAGGTTTGTGTCAACCGAAAAGATGTTATGAAAATACTCATTAGCTAACTGCTCCATGGTAGCAAGATCAGAGTGCACAACACCAATACTATCGGTAAGTTCTCTTATTTTGTTTTTCCTTGCCCTCCAGACAGCTTTACTCTGAAAATATTTGGTATTTCTATCTCCTTCTTTCAACCAAGTTATTCTAGATCTCTGAAGCCACAACATTTCTTCCTGGTAAAGTAGCTCATTCATCTTGTTCGTAACCCTTCTGATCTCCTGTCTATCCGCATTCATATGCATCAACTCTTCCAGCTGGGAACGAGACCTCGCCAACTCCCGTGTTACATTACCAAACTTCCTACTCCACTTCCCCAAGGTTGCCAAAGTTTTTGATAAGGCATATCGGACTTGCGCCAGATTCTCAACATTGCCTATCGCTTCCCACGCCTCTTTTATGACTTCAGGGAGCGCCGCATCCCTCTCCCAAAACAGCTCATACCGTCTTTGCTTCACAAGGTCCGTTGACATTTTTATTACCACCGCCACATGATCAGAGCACGGCGAAGGCACATGGAATACCGTCGTGAAGGCAAACAAGTTTCTCCATTCATTAGTAGCCACAGCTCTGTCCAAACGGACTTGCACATTGCCTGCCCCTCCTCTCTTGTTGTCATATGTAAAAGGAATTCCCACAAAGCCCAAATCCACAAGACCGCAGATTTCCAAGGTATCCCGGAATGCAATCATCTGTGGTTCAGCTCTAGGCACAGCCGACATATGTTCATAGCTCCACATTGCCTCATTAAAATCGCCAACCACAAGCCACGGGGCATCACTTGTGTTCTTCAACCGCTGCAGCTTCTCCCACATAAGATGGAGGTTTTCAACTCTAGGTTCACCATATACACATGTTATCCTCCATTGGGTTGCTCCCTCTGCTACATGCACTAGGGCGTCGATATAGCGATCCTCTTTATCGATTATATCCACCTCATATGTCTCATGCCAAAACAATGCCAGACCACCACTCATCCCATTACTATCGACTCCCGTGAAACCCTTCAGCCCAATTCGACTACGGATCCTTCTCATCTTATCGGCCTTCTGCCTCGTCTCACACAAAAAACACCATGTTTGGGGAATGCGACCGAGATATAGTCGCCAGCTCCCAAACTGTCCGGGTATTCCCCCCTCCCCGGCAGTTCCAACTAATGACATTCATTGGCCCCGGCGGCCCTCCGTCTCGGAGGCCGCCTTGGACGCCACATCCAACTCCATATTTCCTCCATCAGCCCCTTGCTTTCTCCTCTTGACGATTGGCACCTTCCCAGGTGTAGTAGATGAACCACCTTCCACCCCCTCCGACGTGCTACCGCCCTCAAGTAACAAAACTGTGCTCGAGACCTTACCAGCTAGGTTTGGAACCGGCTGTCCACGAACACTAACTGTACCATCACTGTTAATCAGGCGTTTGCGAACTGAACGGGCTTCCTCCTCCCCCCCAACATACTCCCGAGTCTCCCTTTCAACGCCCCCTGTCTCCGTGGGAACACCAACCCCCCCCCCCCCCCCCCCACGGCTCACATTGTGCATTGCAGATCTTCCATTATTTCCTACTCCTCCTCTACCCCCAGCTCCTCCCCCAAACGCCCCTCCAGATCTACCTCTTCCCCTACCTCCTGCTCCACCCGCTACCCCGCCTCCCCCACGACCGCTTCCTGCAGCACCCATAGGCTGTTCATTACTCCAATGTAGCCAATCCCCCCACTCACACTCCGACGGGTCATGAACTCCATCTCCGCATTCTTCTACCACATGGCCCATGCAACCACAAAAGTAGCAAAGTCCGGTAGCTTCTCATAGCTCACCGGGTATCGTTTGTGTTCCTTCAGTGTAATAGGAACGAATCTCACCAAGGGCTTATGTATGTCCACAAAAACCCTAACCCTCAAGAAGCTCGAAGGGTTAATCCTCCCTTCATTGACAGCCACAGTAAAAGGCGGCTTGCCCACCTTCTTAGCAACCTTCTCTGCCAATTCCTTCTTCCTCGTTAGCCCATCCGGCAAACCTTTTATTCTAGCCCATAATGGATACATATCGAGGGCATATTCTGCGACGTTTGTAAAACCATCATACTCAACAATAACAACCGGATCTCTCCTGAATTGCCATGGCCCTCCCTCCATAACCCGCTTCCAATCACCCAAGCAATGACACTGGGCTAGGAACAAATTAGGCCCTTTGATGTTGAAGGTGACTCCTTGGGCGCACGACCATGCATTCCTCAGCAAGTTTAGCAACGCCGCATGGCTAAACGGCTGCATCGTATGAACCCTAAACAAGGACAACCATCTTACCTCCTTGATTAGTTCTTCCACTTCACCCGATAGATCCAAGTCCTCCTCTTCCTCTCCATGCAGCTTCAGACCTTCAAAGGCATCCTCCAGGGCCGCATCATGGCCAAGATTGTCCCAATCCTCAACATCCTCCTGGCGATGATCCGCCCCTACTTCCTCTCTCCCATCCTCCTCACCTTCGTCCAGGTTTGGATTACTGGCCGCCGGGTCATCTACACGGCTTCCATCTACCTCTCCCTTCCCATCTACAAACCCTAGCCCTGCCCGATCTTCCTTCGCTCCCCCTCCCTCCTCCTCCAAAACCGGTTCTGCCATGGTGTTAGTTGCAAGCAGGAGATCCCTAGGCCTCACGCTCGCCGGGAAGAGACCCGACGAACGGTGGTAGGGTTTTGTGGTAGACTCCGGCGTCACCGCCAGAGGAACGGGTGGACTCTAGGAAACCCTAGAGGAAAAACGTATTAGGCGGGTTTGCAGTCCACAAAAAATGTTTCTTCGGAGGGTGATTTTAGGTTCCTTTGAGTCACACACTGGTTTACTCCTCGACAGATTCAAGAAAGAAAATATTGATGCGGGATGCAAGAGCTTGCCAAATGTGTCTTATACGTTCGGGGCGGACGGTTCAATTAGTGACCGATCAGAAAAGGTGCCGGTCAGCATGGGTATTTTAGACTTGTGACTGACACCTCTCATATCCAGCCCATATGTGGGACATATATGAGGAGGCCCGGTGCACCGGGCTGCGTCTGCCACGTCGGACTGACATCTAGGTCCCACAAAAAATCGCTTGAAAATCCAACAGTTCGACAGACGTCTCCTCCAGTGGGGGTGTGAACGCCGTGTGGCACCGCTCTGGCTCACCCCAGGCCAAAGTCCAGCTATTTAAACCAGCTGGCGTCCCCAACCCTAGCTATAACCTCTTTCGCCCTCTCCATGTTGCCAGTCCGAACGCATTCCTCTTCATTCCCACCTCCATCTTCACTCGCCGTCTGCCATGGCCTGGCTAAAGAAGACCATCTATGCAATGCTCACGCCGAAGCGCCTCTTCCAGATCGAGCAGGAGATCTGGGCGAGGCGTGCTACCTACATCGTAGCCGGCCTACCTCCGGACTCGCTGGAGCCGGAGGAGGAGGAGTAGGAGGACGAGGACGAGGAGTAGCATCCGGTTCCGACGGAGGAGGCGGATCCGGATGAGGACGAGGCGGGGAGCAGCCGGAGGAGGAGCTGGCGCCGGCTCCGGGCTTCAACATGGAGGACGCGAAGGCAGAGTTTCGATCGCCCAAGCGGCCGAGATGGTGGACATCATGCCATCATGGAGTCCATCCACAAGGATGCCTATGTGGAGGCCAACCGGCGGTTCATCCGACAGGAGCGGGTGGCAACAGACCCGTTTTTCGCTGAACTCGATGCAGAGATAGAGGGAGAGGCAGAAGCGGAGCAGCTGGAGTTGCGGATGTTGCCCATGTACCCGAAGCCGAGCACGGAGATAGTGGACATCTCCAACGAGGATTGGGGTAGTATAGGTTATTTGATCTACATAGTGCATGGATTTTCTAGTTTAAATGATTTGCATGGGCTTAAGGTTTGAAAAATAAGATACCCAAATGCAGATGCTCGAATTTGAGGTGGGACTGATGACACATCCGCGGACATAGGCTCGAATTTACTGACCATCGGCTGTAGATACTCTAAGGGCATGTTTGGTTGCCTGCATGAGGCCCAACCAGGCCCGCGCGGGAAGGAAACAGAATATTTTGGTTGGCTGCATACACTGTTGGGCCTATGATGTAGACCGAACCTCGATGGAGAGACCCGATCTATTGTTGCGGCCTGATCTTTCACGACACTCCACCACCAGCAGTAGCAACCTCTCGCCCGCGCACGCGATGTACACGAAGTAGAGGGCTTGAACCTTGCGGCCCAGCACGAGAAAACCAATCTCGCCGAAGATACTCACGCGCAAAACAATTTCCACGAAGAGAAATCGCAACACAGAGGTTTTTAAATATCCCTCCAAAACTTGATACGGGTATCTACCCTGAAAAACACATCGTGTCTATTTCATATAAAAATTAACCTCCCTTACATTGAAGGCATCATGGCTTTACATAGTAGCCGACCATCTAACTTGCCTTGAAAAGCAAACTGACCTTCTATCTCTAACTCAAATAAAATCTGGACTCTCCTAAAATATAAACGTAATTGCCTTTTACATCTCGGCAGTTTCCTTTTATTGCTAAAACTAACAAACCGACTCATACTGTATACACATAAAATTAGGTGCGCCATCTCCGTGCCATACTTGAGCTGCCGGTCTGGTGGACCCCATCCCTGATCGCACAAGGAAAATAATCTCCACCATTTAAACCTGCTGACCTGCACCTCTAGCTCCGGCGGCCTTAATCGTGAGAAATAATAGCAGCTTATGATTCCGTGATTAATCTCAAGGAAACAAATCTCCTGGACGTGTATAACTTGGACATGTTTTGGATGTAGCAACCAAAAGAAATAACCAGATATATGCACACCTTGATCAAACGTGCTAGTGTAATCCTTCTTTCCATGTACACACATGTATCTCTCCCCACGTAATGCATGCACGTCCAACATCTTATTTTCCTCTTTCTTAAGCGAGTGCGTCTCCGCCAATACCATAGTATGCATGCATGTAATTTCAACTAATTTTGCAATCTTTTCCGTGTACTGTTTATCAACGCTAATATAGTTTGGCACATATACATCATTAACAGTAACTAATGGAGCAATGATAACTTGATCCTGGTGGGTAGCTTGTACATCGTCATTGTCGTTGGTCCGACTATATGCGAAACTGGTCGTATCATTGTTGGAAATATGCCCTAGAGGCAATAATAAATTGGTTATTATTATATTTCCTTGTTCATGATAATCGTTTATTATCCATGCTAGAATTGTATTGATAGGAAACTCAGATACATATGTGGATACATAGACAACACCATGTCCCTAGTAAGCCTCTAGTTGACTAGCTCGTTGATCAATAGATGGTTACGGTTTCCTGACCATGGACATTGGATGTCGTTGATAACGGGATCACATCATTAGGAGAATGATGTGATGGACAAGACCCAATCCTAAGCCTAACACAAAGATCGTGTAGTTCATATGCTAAAGCTTTTCTAATGTCAAGTATCATTTCCTTAGACCATGAGATTGTGCCACTCCCGGATACCGTAGGAATGCTTTGGGTGTACCAAACGTCACAACGTAACTGGGTGACTATAAAGGTGCACTACAGGTATCTCCAAAAGTGTCTGTTGGGTTGGCATGAATCGAGACTGGAATTTGTCACTCCGTGCAAACGGAGAGGTATCTCTGGGCCCACTCGGTAGGACATCATCGTAATGTGCACAATGTGATCAAGGAGTTGATCACGGGATGATGTGTTATGGAACGAGTAAAGAGACTTGCCGGTAACGAGATTGAACAAGGTATCGGGATACCGACGATCGAATCTCGGGCAAGTACAATACCGCTAGACAAAGGGAATTGTATACGGGATTGATTAAGTCCTTGACATCGTGGTTCATCCGATGAGATCATCGTGGAACATGTGGGAGCCAACATGGGTATCCAGATCCCGCTGTTAGTTATTGACCGGAGAACGTCACGGTCATGTCTGCATGGTTCCCGAACCCGTAGGGTCTACACACTTAAGGTTCGATGACGCTAGGGTTATAAAAGAAGTTTGTATGTGGTTACCGAATGTTGTTCGGACTCCCGAATGAGATCTCGGACATCACGAGGAGTTCCGGAATGGTCCGGAGGTAAAGATTTATATATAGGAAGTCCTATTTCGGCCATCGGGACAAGTTTTGGGGTCATCGGTATTGTACCGGGACCACCGGAAGGGTCTCGGGGGTCCACCGGGTGGGGCCACCTATCCCGGAGGGTCCCATGGGCTGAAGTGGGAAGGGATCCAGCCCAAAGTGGGCTGGGGCGCCACTTCCCCTAGGGCCCATGCGCCTAGGGTGAAGGGGGAACCCTAAGGAAGAGTCCCAACGAGGGAAGGCACCTCCTAGGTGCCTTGGGGGGAGGGAAACCTCCCTTGGCCGCCGCCCCCCTAGGAGATTGGATCTCCTAGGGCCGGCGCGCCCCCCTTGGGCTCCCTATATATAGTGGGGAAGGAGGGCCTCTCAAGACACACTTTTGCCTTGGTGCAGCCCTCCCTCTCTCCCAAGTCCTTCTCCTCATCTCCTGTGGTGCTTGGCGAAGCCCTGCAGGATTGCCACGCTCCTCCATCACCACCACGCCGTTGTGCTGCTGCTGGATGGAGTCTTCCTCAATCTCTCCCTCTCTCCTTGCTGGATCAAGGCATGGGAGACGTCACCGGGCTGTACGTGTGTTGAACGCGGAGGTGCCGTCCGTTCGGCACTAAGATCATCGGTGATTTGAATCACGACGAGTACGACTCCATCAACCCCGTTCACTTGAACGCTTCCGCTTAGCAATCTACAAGGGTATGTAGATGCACTCTTCTTCCCCTCGTTGCTGGTTTCTCCATATATAGATCTTGGTGACACGTAGGAAAATTTTGAATTTCTGCTACGTTCCCCAACAGTGGTATCAGAGCTAGGTCTATTGCGTAGATTCTATGCACGAGTAGAACACAAAGTAGTTGTGGGCGTTGATTTTGTTCAATATGCTTGAAGTTACTAGTCTTATCTTGATTCGGCGGCATCGTGGGATGAAGTGGCCCGGACCGACCTTACACGTATTCTTACATGAGACTGGTTCCACCGACTGACATGCACTAGTTGCATAAGGTGGCTAGCGGGTGTCTGTCTCTCCTACTTTAGTCGGAACGGATTCGATGAAAAGGGTCCTTATGAAGGGTAAATAGCAATTGGCATATCACGTTGTGGTCTTTGCGTAGGTAAGAAACGTTCTTGCTAGAAACCCATAGCAGCCACGTAAAACATGCAAACAACAATTAGAGGGCGTCTAACTTGTTTTTGCAGGGTATGCTATGTGATGTGATATGGCCAAAGGATGTGATGAATGATATATGTGATGTATGAGATGATCATGTTCTTGTAATAGGAATCACGACTTGCATGTCGATGAATATGACAACCGGCAGGAGCCATAGGAGTTGTCTTAATTTATTTATGACCTGCGTGTCAACATAAACGTCATGTAATTACTTTACTTTATTGCTAACCGTTAGCTGTAGTAGTAGAAGTAATAGTTGGCGTGACAACTTCAAGAAGACACGATGATGGAGATCATGGTGTCATGCCGGTGACGAAGATGATCATGGAGCCCCAAGATGGGGATCAAAGGAGCTATATGATATTGGCCATATCATGTCACTACTATTTGATTGCATGTGATGTTTATCATGTTTATACATCTTATTTGCTTAGAACGACGGTAGTAAATAAGATGATCCCTTACAACAATTTCAAGAAGTGTTCTCCCCTAACTGTGCACCGTTGCTAAAGTTCGTCGTTTCGAAGCACCACGTGATGATCGGGTGTGATAGATCTTTACGTTCACATACAACGGGTGTAAGACAGTTTTACACATGCAAAACACTTAGGGTTAACTTGATGAGCCTAGCATGTGTACAGACATGGCCTCGGAACACAGAAGACCGGAAGGTCAAGCATGAGTCGTGTAGAAGATACGATCAACATGAAGATGTTCACCGACGTTGACTGGTCCGTCTCACGTGATGATCGGACACGACCTAGTTGACTCGGATCATGTAATCACTTAGATGACTAGAGGGATGTCTATCTGAGTGGGAGTTCATAAGATGAACTTAATTATCCTGAACATAGTCAAAAGGATTTTGCAAATTATGTCGTAGCTCGCGCTTTAGTTCTACTGTTTAGATATGTTCCTAGAGAAAATTTAGTTGAAAGTTGATAGTAGCAATTATGCGGACTAGGTCCGTAAACTGAGGATTGTCCTCATTGCTTCATAGAAGGCTTATGTCCTTAATGCACCGCTCAGTGTGCTGAACCTCGAATGTTGTTTGTGGATGTTCCGAACATCTGACATACATGTTTTGATAACTACGTGATAGTTCAGTTAAACGGTTTAGAGTTGAGGCACCAAAGACGTTTTGAAACGTCGCGAAACATATGAGATGTTTCGAGGGCTGAAATTGGAATTTCAGGCTCGTGCCCACGTCAAGAGGTATAAGACCTCCGACGATTTTCTTCGCCTGCAAACTAAGGGAGAAAAGCTCAATTGTTGAGCTTGTGCTCAGATTGTCTGAGTACAACAACCGCTTGAATCAAGTGGGAGTTGATCTTCCAGATGAGATAGTGATGTTTCTCCGAAGTCATTACCACCAAGCTGCTAGAGCTTCGTGATGAACTATAATATATCAGGGACATATATGATGATCCTTGAGATATTCGCGATGTTTGACACCACAAAAGTAGAAATCAAGAAGGAGCATCAATTGTTGATGGTTGGTGAAACCACTAGTTTCAAGAAGGGCAAGGGCAAGAAGGGATACTTCATGAAACGGCAATTCAGCTGCTGCTCTAGTGAAGAAACCCAAGATTGAACCCAAACCCGAGACTAAGTGCTTCTGTAATAAGGGGAACAGCCACTGGAGCAGAATTACCCTAGATACTTGGTAGATTAGAAGGCTGGCAAGGTCGATAGAAGTATATTGGATATACATTGTGTTGATGTGTACTTTACTAGTACTCCTAGTAGCACCAGGGTATTAGATACCGGTTCGGTTGCTAAGTGTTAGTAACTCGAAATAAAAGCTACGGAATAAACGGAGACTAGCTAAAGGTGAGATGACGATATGTGATTGGAAGTGTTTCCAATGTTGATATGATCAAGCATCGCACGCTCCCTCTACCATCGAGATTGGTGTTAAACCTAAATAATTGTTATTTGGTGTTTGCGTTGAGCATAGACATGATTGGATTATGTCTATCGCGATACGGTTATTCATTTAAGGAGAATAATGGTTACTATGTTTTATTTGAATAATACCTTCAATGGTCTTACACCTAAAATGAATGGTTTATTGAATCTCGATCGTAGTGATACACATGTTCATGCCAAAAGATATAAGATAGTAATGATAGTACCACCTACTCGTGGCACTGCCACTTAAGTCATATCGATATAAAACGCATGAAGAAGCTCCATGTTGATGGATCTTTGGGCTCACTCGTTTTTGAAAAGTTTGAGACATGCGAACCATGTCTATTGGTGTATATGCATGAAGAAACTCCATGCAAATGGACCGTTTGGACTCACTTGATTTTGAATCACTTGAGACATGCACATCATACCACATAGGCAAGATGACTGAAAGCCTCGTTTTCAGTAAAATGGAACCAGAAAGCAACTTGCTGGAAGTAATACATTTTGATGTGTGCAGTCCAATGAGTCCTGAGGCATGTAGTGGATATCGTTATGTTCTTCACAGATGATTTGAGTAGATGTTGAGTATATTTACTTGATGAATCACGAGTCTGAATTATTGAAAGGTTCAAGTAATTTCAGTGTGAAGTTGAAAGATCGTCATGACAAGAGGATAAAAGATCTATGATATGATCATAGAGATGAATATCTGAATTACGAGTTTGGCATAGAATTAAGACATTGTGGAAATTCTTTCACAACTAATACAGCCTGGAACACCATAGTGTGATGGTGTGTCCGAACATCATAACTGCACCCTATTGGATATGATGCATACCATGATGTTTCTTATCGAATTACCACGATAGTTTATGGGTTAGGCATTAGAGACAACCACATTCACTTTAAATAGGGCACCACGTAATTCCGATGATATGACACCGTATGAACTATGGTTTAGAGAGACCTAAGCTGTCATTTCTTAAAAGTTTGGGGCTGCGACGCTTATGTGAAAAAGTTTCGGGCTGATAAGCTTGAACCCAAAGCGGATAAATGCATCTTCATAGGACACCCAAAACAGTCGGGTATACCTCCTGTCTCAGATCCAAAAGCAATAAGGGATTGTTTCTAGAATCGGGTCCTTTCTCGAGGAAAAGTTTCTCTCGAAAGATTTGAGTGGGAGGATGGTGGAGACTTGATAAGGTTATTTAACCGTCTCTTCAACTAGTGCGTGGCAAGGCACAGGAAGTTGTTCCTGTGGCACCTACACCAATTGAAGTAGAAGCTTATGATAGTGATCATGAAACTTCAGATCAAGTCACTACCGTACTTTGTAGGGTGACAAGAATGTGTACTACTTTAGAGTGGTACGTAATCCTATCTTGGAAGTCATGTTGCTAGACAACAATGAACCTACGAGCTATGGAGAAGCGATGGTGGGCCCGGATTCCAATAAATGGCTCGAGGCCATATAATCCGAGAGAGGATCCATATATGAAAACAAAGTGTAGACTTTGCAAGAACTACTTGATGGTCGTAAGGCTGTTAGGTACATATGGATTTTAAAAGGAAGACGGACAATGATGGTAAGTATCATCATTAAGAAAGCTCGACTTGTCGTTAAGGTGTTTTCCGACAAGTTTAAGGAGTTGACTACGATGAGACTTTCTCACTCGTAGCGATGCTAAGAGTCTGTTGGAATTATATTAGCGATTACTGCATTATTTATGAAATCTTGCAGATAGGATGTCAAAACATTGTTTCCTCGATGATTTTCTTGAGGAAAGGTTGTATGTGATACAACCGGAAGGTTTTGTCAATCCTGAAAGATGCTAATAAGTATGCAAAGCTCCAGCAATCCTTCTAAGGACTGGAGTAAGCATCTCGGAGTTGGAATGTATGCTTTGATGAGATGATCAAAGATTTTGGTGTATACAAAGTTTATGAGAAACTTGTATTTCCAAAGAAGTGAGTGGGAGCACTATAGAATTTCTGATGAATATATGTTGTCGACATATCATAGATCAGAAATGACGTAGAATTTTTGGAAAGCATATAGGGTTATTTGGAAAGTGTTTTTCAATGGAAAGCCTGGATTAAGCTACTTGAGCATTGAGCATCAAGATCTACAAGGATAGATCAAAACGCTTAATGGTACTTTCAAATGAGCACATACCTTGACATGATCTTGAAGGTGTTCAAGATGGATCAGTCAAAGGATTCTTGCCTGAGTTGTAAGGTATGAAGTTAAGACTTAAAGCTCGACCACGGCAGAACAGAGAGAAAGGACGAAGGTCGTCCCCTATGCTTAGACATAGGCTCCATAGTATGCTATGCTGTGTACCGCACCTGATGTGTGCCTTGCCACATGTCTGGCTAGAGGGTACGAAGGTGATCTAGGAGTAGATCACCAGATAGCGGTCAAAATTATCCTTAGAGGAATAAGGATATGTTTCTCGGTTATGGAGGTGATAAAGAGTTCGACGTAAAGAGTTACGTCGATGCAAGCTTAACACCTATCTGGATAGCTCTGAGTAGAGATACCAGATACGTATAATGGAGCAACAATTTGGAATAGCTCCAAGTAGAACAGTTATTTGGAATAGCTCCAAATAGAACGTGGTAGCTGCATCTAGGAGATGACATAGAGATTTGCGAAGTACATACGGATCTGAATGTTGCAGACCCGTTGACTAAAACTTCTCTCACAAGCAACATGGTCAAACCTAGAACTCATTGAGTGTTAATCACATAGTGATGTGAACTAGACTACTGACTCTAGTAAACTCTTGGGTGTTAGTCACATGGCGATGTGACCTGTGAGTGTTAATCACATGGCGATGTGAACTAGATTATTGACTCTAGTGCAAGTGGGAGACTGTTGGAAATATGCCCTAGATGTTGGGGAACGTAGTAATTTCGAAAATTTTCCTACGCACACGCAAGATCATCGTGATGCATAGCAACGAGGGGGAGAGTCTGATCTGCGTACCCTTGTAGATCGCAACGGAAGCGTTGACACAACGTAGAGGAAGTAGTCGTACGTCTTCTTCCCGATCCGACCGATCCAAGCACCGTTACTCCGGCACCTCCGAGTTCTTAGCACATGTTCAGCTCGATGACGATCCTCGGGCTCTGATCCAGCAAAGCGTCGAGTAAGAGTTTCGTCAGCACGACGGCGTGGTGACGATCTTGATGTACTACCGACGCAGGGCTTCGCCTAAGCTCTACAACGATATGACCGAGGTGGAATTTGGTGGCAGGGGACACCGCACACGGCTAAGGAACGATCAACAATGATCAACTTGTGTGTCTATGGGGTGCCCCCTGCCCCCGTATATAAAGGAGCAGGGGGAGGGGTTCGGCCGGCCAGGGAGAGGGGCGCAGGAGGAGTCCTACTCCTACCGGGAGTAGGACTCCCCCCCCCCAATCCTATTCCTAATAGGAATCCTTAAGGGGGAAAGAGAGAAAGAGGGGGCCGGCCCCTTCTCCTAGTCCTAATAGGACTAGGGAAGGGGGGGAAGGTGTGCAGCCCTTGTGGCAGCCCCTTTTCACTTTTCCACTAAGGCCCAATAGGCCCATTTGCCTCCCGGGGGGTTCCGGTAACCCTCCCGGTTTTTTGGTAA
Source organism: Triticum monococcum (assembly GCA_034509565.1). Classification (NCBI taxonomy): domain Eukaryota; kingdom Viridiplantae; phylum Streptophyta; class Magnoliopsida; order Poales; family Poaceae; genus Triticum; species Triticum monococcum. The sequence continues at coordinate 563,374,675 of CM067841.1, read as the reverse complement.
AATCCCGATTTCACCCGGAACACTTCCGATGTCCAAACATAGGCTTCCAATATATCAATCTTTACGTCTCGACCATTTCGAGACTCCTCGTCATGTCCGTGATCACATCCGGGACTCCGAACAACCTTTGGTACATCAAAATGCATAAACTCATAATAACTGTCATCGTAACGTTAAGCGTGCGGACCCTATGGTTCGAGAACAATGTAGACATGACCGAGACACGTCTCCGGTCAATAACCAATAGCGGGACCTGGATGCCCATATTGGCTCCTACATATTCTACGAAGATCTTTATCGGTCAGACCGCATAACAACATACGTTGTTCCCTTTGTCATCGGTATGTTACTTGCCCGAGATTCGATCGTCGGTATCCAATACCTAGTTCAATCTCGTTACTGGCAAGTCTCTTTACTCGTTCCGTAATACATCATCCCGCAACTAACTCATTAGTTGCAATGCTTGCAAGGCTTAAGTGATGTGCATTACCGAGAGGGCCCAGAGATACCTCTCCGACAATCGGAGTGACAAATCCTAATCTCGAAATACGCCAACCCAAAATCTACCTTTGGAGACACCTGTAGTACTCCTTTATAATCACCCAGTTACGTTGTGACGTTTGGTAGCACCCAAAGTGTTCTCCGGTAAACGGGAGTTGCATAATCTCATAGTCATAGGAACATGTATAAGTCATGAAGAATAGCAACAACAACATACTAAACGATTGGGTGCTAAGCTAATGGAATGGGTCATGTCAATCAGATCATTCAACTAATGATGTGACCTCGTTAATCAAATAACAACTCTTTTGTCCATGGTTAGGAAACATAACCATCTTTGATTAACGAGCTAGTCAAGTAGAGGCATACTAGTGACACTCTGTTTGTCTATGTATTCACACATGTATTATGTTTCCGGCTAATACAATTCTAGCATGAATAATAAACATTTATCATGATATAAGGAAATAAATAATAACTTTATTATTGCCTCTAGGGCATATTTCCTTCAGTCTCCCACTTGCACTAGAGTCAATAATCTAGTTCACATCGCCATGTGATTTAACAGCAATAGTTCACATCACCATGTGATTAACACCCATAGTTCACATCGTCATGTGACCAACACTCAAAGGGTTTACTAGAGTCAGTAATCTAGTTCACATCTCTATGTGATTAACACCCAAAGATTACTAAGGTGTGATCATGTTTTGCTTGTGAGATAATTTTAGTCAACGGGTCTGTCACATTCAGATCCGTAAGTATTTTGCAAGTTCTATGTCTACAATGCTCTTCACGGAGCTACTCTAGCTAATTGCTCCCACTTTCAATATGTATCCAGATTGAGACTTTAGATTCATCTGGATCAGTGTCAAAAACTTGCATCGACGTAACCCTTTACGACGAACCTTTTTGTCACATCCATAATCGAGAAACATATCCTTATTTCACTAAGGATAATTCTGACCGCTTTCCAGTGATCTACTCCTAGATCACTATTGTACTCCCTTGCCAAATCAATGCAGGGTATACAATAGATCTGGTATACAGCATGACATACTTTATAGAACCTATGGCCAAGGGATAGGGAATGACTTTCATTCTCTTTCTATCTTCTGCCGTGGTCGGGCTTTGAGTCTTACTCAACTTCACAACTTGTCAAGGTATGTACTCATTGAAAAAACTTATCAAGCGTCTTGATCTATCTCTATAGATCTTGAAGCTCAATATGTAAGCAGCTTCACCAAAGTCTTTCTTTGAAAAAATCCTTTCAAACACTCCTTTATGCTTTACAGAATAATTCTACATTATTTCCAATCAACAATATGTCATTCACATATACTTTATCAGAAATGTTGTAGTGCTCCCACTAACTTTCTTGTAAATACAGGCTTCACCGCAAGTCTGTATAAAACTATATGCTTTGATCAACATATCAAAGCGTGTATTCTAACTCTGAGATGCTTGCACCAATCCATAGATGAATCGCTAGAGCTTGCATATTTTGTTAGCACCTTTCGGATTGACAAAACCTTCTGGTTGCATCATATACAACTCTTCTTTAATAAATCCATTAAGGAATGCAGTTTTGTTTATCCGTTTGCCAGATTTCATAAAATGCAGCAATTACTAACATGATTCGGACAGACTCAAGCATAGATACGAGTGAGAAGCTCTCATCGTAGTCAACACCTTGAACTTGTCGAAAACCTTTTGCGACAATTCTAGCTTTGTAGATAGTAACACTACTATCAGCGTCCGTCTTCCTCTTGAAGATCCATTTATTCTCAATTGCTTGCCGATCATCGGGCAAGTCAACCAAAGTCCAAACTTTGTTCTCATACATGGATCATATCTCAGATTTCATGGCCTCAAACCATTTCGCGGAATCTGGGCTCATCATCGCTTCCTCATAGTTCGTAGGTTCGTCATGGTCAAGTAACATGACCTCCAGAACAGGATTACCATACCACTCTGGTGCGGATCTCACTCTGGTTTACCTACGAGATTCGGTAGTAACTTGATCTGAAGTTACATGATCATCATCATTAGCTTCCTCACTAATTGGTGTAGTAATCACAAGAACAGATTTTTGTGATGAACTACTTTCCAATAAGGTAGAAGGTATAATTACCTTATCAAGTTTTCTACTTTCCTCCCACTCACTTCTTTCAAGAGAAACTCCTTCTCTAGAAAGGATCCATTATAAGCAACAAATGTCTTGCCTTAGGATCTGTGATAGAAGGTGTACCCAACAGTCTCCTTTGGGTATCCTATGAAGACATATTTCTCCGATTTGGGTTTGAGCTTATCAGGATGAAACTTTTTCTCATAAGCATCGCAACCCCAAACTTCAAGAAACGACAACTTTGGTTTCTTGCCAAACCATAGTTCATAAGGCGTCGTCTCGACGGATATAGATGGTGCCCCTTTTTAACGTGAATGCAGCTGTCTCTAATGCATGACCCCAAAAACAATAGTGGTAGATCGGTAAGAGATATCATAGATCGCACTATATCTAATAAAGTACGGTTATGACGTTCGGACACATCATTACACTATGGTGTTCCAGGTGGCGTGAGTAGTGAAACTATTTCACATTGTTTTAACTGAAGACCAAACTCGTAACTCAAATATTTTACCTCTGCGATCATATCGTAGAAACTTTTATTTTCTTGTCACGATGATTTTCCACTTCACTCTGAAATTCTTTGAACTGTTCAAGTGTTTCAGACTTATGTTTCATCAAGTAGATATCCCCATATCTGCTCAAATCATCTTGTGAAGGTCAGAAAATAATGATACCTGCTGTAAGCCTTAATATTCATCGGACCACATACATCAGTATGTATGATTTCCAACAAATCTGTTGCTTGCTTCATTGTTCCGGAGAACGGCGTTTTAGTCATCTTGCCCATAAGGCATGGTTCGCAAGCATCAAGTGATTCCGAAAGCCCATCAGCATGGAGTTTCTTCATGCGCTTTATACCAATATGACCTAAACGGCAGTGCCACAAATAAGTTGCACTATCATTATTAACTTTGCATCTTTTGGTTTCAATATTATGAATATGTGTATCACTACGATCGAGATCCAACGAACTTGTTTCATTGGGTGTATGACCATCGAAGGTTTTATTCATGCAAACAGAACAACAATTATTCTCTGACTTTAATGAATAACCGTATTGCAATAAACATGATCAAATCATATTCATGCTCAATGCAAAAACCAAATAACACTTATTTAAGTTCAACACTAATCCCGAAAGTATAGGGTAGTGTGCGATGATGATCATATCAATCTTGGAACTACTTCCAACACACATCGTCACTTCACCCTTAACTAGTCTCTGTTTATTCTGCAACTCCTGTTTCGAGTTACTACTCTTAGCAACTGAACCAATATCAAATACTGAGGGGTTGCTATAAACACTAGTAAGGCACACATCAATAACATGTATATCAAATATACTTTTGTTCACTTTGCCATCCTTCTTATCCGCCAATCACTTGGGGTATTTCCGCTTCTAGTGACCAGTCTCTTTGCAGTAGAAGCACTCAGTCTCAGGCTTAGGTCCAGACTTGGGCTTCTTCACTTGAGTAGCAACTTGCGTGCTGTTCTTTTTGAAGTTCCCCTTCTTCCCTTTGCCCTTTTCTTGAAACTAGTGGTCTTGTCAACCATCAACACTTGATGTTTTTCTTGATTTCTACCTTCATTGATTTCAGCATCACGAAGAGCTTGGGAGTTGTTTTTCGTCATCCCTTGCATACTATAGTTCATCACGAAGTTCTACTAACTTGGTCATGGTGACTAGAGAATTCTGTCAATCACTATCTTATTTGGAAGATTAACTCCCACTTGATTCAAGCGATTGTAGTACCCAGGCAATCTGAGCACATGCTCACTAGTTGAGCGATTCTCCTCCATCTTTTAGCTATAGAACTTGTTGGAGACTTCATATCTCTCAATTCGGGTATTTGCTTGAAATATTATCTTCAACTCCTGGAACATCTTATATGGTCCATGACGTTCAAAACGTCTTTGAAGTCCCGATTCTAAGCCATTAAGCATGGTGCACTAAACTATCAAGTAGTCATCATATTGAGCTAGCCAAACGTTCATAACGTCTGCATCTGCTCCTGCAATAGGTCTGTCACCTAGCGGTGCATCAAGGACATAATTCTTCTGTGCAGCAATGAGGATAAACCTCAGATCATGGATCCAATCCGCATCATTGTTACTAACATCTTTCAACACAATTTTCTCTAGGAACATATCAAAATAAACACAGTGAAGCAACAACGCGAGCTATTGATCTACAACATGATTTGCAAAATACTACTAGGACTAAGTTCATGATAAATTTAAGTTCAATTAATAAAATTACTTAAGAACTCCCACTTAGATAGACATCCCTCTAATCCTCTAAGTGATCACGTGATCCAAATCAACTAAACCATAACCGATCATCACGTGAAATGGATTAGTTTTCAATGGTGAACATCATTATGTTGATCATATCTACTATATGATTCACGCTCGACCTTTCGGTCTCCGTGTTCTGAGGCCATATCTGCATATGCTAGGCTCGTCAAGTTTAACCTGAGTATTCTGCGTGTGCAAAACTGGCTTGCACCCGTTGTAGATGGACGTAGAGCTTATCACACCCGATCATCACGTGGTGTCTGGGCACGACGAACTTTGGCAACGGTGCATACTCAGGGAGAACACTTCTTGATAATTTAGTGAGAGATCATCTTATAATGCTACCATCAATCAAAGCAAGATAAGATGCATAAAAAGATAAACATCACATGCAATCAAAATATGTGACATGATATGGCCATCATCATCTTGTGCCTTTGATCTCCATCTCCAAAGCATCGTCATGATTTCCATCATCACCGGCATGACATCATGATCTCCATCATCTTGATCTATATCAATATGTCGTCACATGGTCGTCTCGCCAACTATTGCTCTTGCAACTATTGCTATCGCATAGCGATAAAGCAAAGCAATTATTGAGCGCTTGCATCTAATGCAATAGACAGACAACCATAAGGCTTTTGCCAGTTGCCGATAACTTCAACAAAACATGATCATCTTATACAACAACTTATAACTCATCACGTTTTGACCATATCACATCACAACATGCCCTGCAAAAACAAGTTAGACGTCCTCTACTTTGTTGTTGCAAATTTTACGTGGCTGCTACGGGCTTAGCAAGAACCAATCTTACCTACGCATCAAAACCACAACGATAGTTTGTCAAATAGACTCCGTTTTAACCTTCGCAAGGACCGGGCGTAGCCACACTCGGTTCAACTAAAGTTGGAGAAACAGTCACCCGCAAGTCACCTATGTGCAAAGCACGTCGGGGAAACCGGTCTCGCGTAAGCGTACGCGTAATGTCGGTCTGGGCCGCTTCATCCAACAATACCACTGAACCAAAGTATGACATGCTGGTAGGCAGTATGACTTATATCACCCACAACTCACTTGTGTTCTACTCGTGCATATAACATCAAATCATAAAACCTAGGCTCGGATGCCACTGTTGGGGAACGTAGTAATTTCGAAAATTTTCCTACGCACACGCAAGATCATGGTGATGCATAGCAACGAGGGGGAGAGTCTGATCTATGTACCCTTGTAGATCGCAACGGAAGCGTTGACACAACGTAGAGGAAGTAGTCGTACGTCTTCTTCCCGATCCGATCGATCCAAGCACCGTTACTCCGGCACCTCCGAGTTCTTAGCACACGTTCAGCTCGATGACGATCCTCGGGCTCCAATCCAGCAAAGCGTCGAGTAAGAGTTCCATCAGCATGACGGCGTGGTGACGATCTTGATGTACTACCGACGCAGGGCTTCGCCTAAGCTCTACAACGATATGACCGAGGTGGAATTTGGTGGCAGGGGACACCGCACACGGCTAAGGAACGATCAACAATGATCAACTTGTGTGTCTATGGGGTGCCCCTGCCCCCGTATATAAAGGAGCAGGGGGAGGGGTTCGGCCGGCCAGGGAGAGGGGCGCAGGAGGAGTCCTACTCCTACCGGGAGTAGGACTCCCCCCCCCCCAATCCTATTCCTAATAGGAATCCTTAAGGGGGAAAGAGAGAAAGAGGGGGCCGGCCCCTTCTCCTAGTCCTAATAGGACTAGGGAAGGGGGGAAGGTGCGCAGCCCTTGTGGCAGCCCCTTTTCACTTTTCCACTAAGGCCCAATAGGCCCATTTGCCTCCCGGGGGTTCCGGTAACCCTCCCGGTATTTTGGTAAAATCCCGATTTCACCCGGAACACTTCCGATGTCCAAACATAGGCTTCCAATATATCAATCTTTACGTCTCGACCATTTCAAGACTCCTCGTCATGTCCGTGATCACATCCGGGACTCCGAACAACCTTCGGTACATCAAAATGCATAAACTCATAATAACTGTCATCGTAACGTTAAGTGTGCGGACCCTACGGTTCGAGAACAATGTAGACATGACCGAGACACGTCTCAGGTCAATAACCAATAGCGGGACCTGGATGCCCATATTGGCTCCTACATATTCTATGAAGATCTTTATCGGTCAGACCGCATAACAACATACGTTGTTCCCTTTGTCATCGGTATGTTACTTGCCCGAGATTCGATCGTCGGTATCCAATACCTAGTTCAATCTCGTTACTGGCAAGTCTCTTTACTCGTTCCGTAATACATCATCCCGCAACTAACTCATTAGTTGCAATGCTTGCAAGGCTTAAGTGATGTGCATTACCGAGAGGGCCCAGAGATACCTCTCCGACAATCGGAGTGACAAATCCTAATCTCGAAATACGCCAACCCAAAATCTACCTTTGGAGACACCTGTAGTACTCCTTTATAATCACCCAGTTACATTGTGACGTTTGGTAGCACCCAAAGTGTTCTCCGGTAAACGGGAGTTGCATAATCTCATAGTCATAGGAACATGTATAAGTCATGAAGAATAGCAACAGCAACATACTAAACGATTGGGTGCTAAGCTAATGGAATGGGTCATGTCAATCAGATCATTCAACTAATGATGTGACCTCGTTAATCAAATAACAACTCTTTTGTCCATGGTTAGGAAACATAACCATCTTTGATTAACGAGCTAGTCAAGTAGAGGCATACTAGTGACACTCTGTTTGTCTATGTATTCACACATGTATTATGTTTCCGGTTAATACAATTCTAGCATGAATAATAAACATTTATCATGATATAAGGAAATAAATAATAACTTTATTATTGCCTCTAGGGCATATTTCCTTCACTAGATGCAATAATAAATTGGTTATTATTATATTTCCTTGTTCATGATAATCGTTTATTATCCATGCTAGAATTGTATTGATAGGAAACTCAGATACATGTGTGGATACATAGACAACACCATGTCCCTAGTAAGCCTCTAGTTGACTAGCTCGTTGATCAATAGATGGTTACGGTTTCCTGACCATGGACATTGGATGTCGTTGATAACGGGATCACATCATTAGGAGAATGATGTGATGGACAAGACCCAATCCTAAGCCTAGCACAAAGATCGTGTAGTTCGTATGCTAAAGCTTTTCTAATGTCAAGTATCATTTCCTTAGACCATGAGATTGTGCAACTCCCGGATACCGTAGGAATGCTTTGGGTGTACCAAACGTCACAACGTAACTGGGTGACTATAAATGTGCACTACAGGTATCTCCGAAAGTGTCTGTTGGGTTGGCACGAATCGAGACTGGGATTTGTCACTCCGTGTAAAGGGAGAGGTATCTCTGGGCCCACTCGGTAGGACATCATCGTAATGTGCACAATGTGATCAAGGAGTTGATCACGGGATGATGTGTTATGGAACGAGTAAAGAGACTTGCCGGTAACGAGATTGAACAAGGTATCGGGATACCGACGATCGAATCTCGGGCAAGTACAATACCGCTAGACAAAGGGAATTGTATACGGGATTGATTAAGTCCTTGACATCGTGGTTCATCCAATGAGATCATCGTGAAACATGTGGGAGCCAACATGGGTATCCAGATCCCGCTGTTAGTTATTGACCGGAGAACATCTCGGTCATGTCTGCATGGTTCCCGAACCCGTAGGGTCTACACACTTAAGGTTCGATGACGCTAGGGTTATAAAGGAAGTTTGTATGTGGTCACCGAATGTTGTTCGGAGTCCCGGATGAGATCCCGGACGTCACGAGGAGTTCCAGAATGGTCCGGAGGTAAAGATTTATATATAGGAAGTCCTATTTCGGCCATCGGGACAAGTTTCGGGGTCATCGGTATTGTACCGGGACCACCGGAAGGGTCCCGAGGGTCCACCGGGTGGGGCCACCTATCCCGGAGGGTCCCATGGGCTGAAGTGGGAAGGGATCCATCCCAAAGTGGGCTGGGGTGCCACTTCCCCTAGGGCCCATGCGCCTAGGGTGAAGGGGGAACCCTAAGGAAGAGACCCAAGGAGGGAAGGCACCTCCTAGGTGCCTTGGGGGGGAGGGAAACCTCCCTTGGCCACCGCCCCCCTAGGAGATTGGATCTCCTAGGGCCGCCCCCCCCCCCTTGGGCTCCCTATATATAGTGGGGAAGGAGGGCCTCTCAAGACACACTTTTGCCTTGGTGCAGCCCTCCCTCTCTCCCAAGTCCTTCTCCTCATCTCCCGTGGTGCTTGGCGAAGCCCTGCAGAATTGCCACGCTCCTCCATCACCACCACGCCGTTGTGCTGCTGCTGGATGGAGTCTTCCTCAATCTCTCCCTCTCTCCTTGCTGGATCAAGGCATGGGAGACGTCACCGGGCTGTACGTGTGTTGAACGCGGAGGTGCCGTCCGTTCGGCACTAGGATCATCGGTGATTTGAATCACGACGAGTACGACTCCATCAACCCCGTTCACTTGAACGCTTCCGCTTAGCAATCTACAAGGGTATGTAGATGCACTCTTCTTCCCCTCGTTGCTGGTTTCTCCATATATAGATCTTGGTGACACGTAGGAAAATTTTGAATTTCTGCTACGTTCCCCAACAATCATCCTCTCCGCCTTGAAATGAAACCGTCCTCGGTTTCGGGTCCTCATTCTGAGCAATTAAATCTATCTTGATTTTTGAGGTTAAAAGTTCAGTAGCTTCGACCTCCTTTTCCATTGCTTCTTCCTTCTCTTTTAACCTCTCCAGGTGATCTTTCCTCCAGGCAATAAAAAACTGTTGCGACATACATACAAGATCATATTTCTTACCCCCAATGATATGATACATGTATGTGAGATGGTCATATGTAGCACGATATTTCTTGTACCATGGCTCTCCCAATAACAAGTGACATGAAATCATCGACATCGGTATCACGTCACACAAAACCTCACAACAAAATTTCCCAACAAAACGGTACCTTCGTTTGTTGAGTGACAGCGATATCTCCATCACCCCAGCGCAATAAGTACGGACGTGGTAGTGGTGTTGTCCGTAGCTCCAACTTCTCCACCATCTCAATGCTTGCAGCGTTTATCAAACTCATGTGGTCGATCGTCATGGCACATGATCTTTCCCTCACCACAACACGAGTATGAAAAAGTCCGTTCCAGCGGCCTTCCTCCTCTAACTGAAATCCATAGCTTAACTTCCTTAATGACGGCATGCCCACCATCTTCTCCATAGTATCGTGAACAACCTGATGCTCTGATACCATCTGATGTAGACCGAACCTCGATGGAGAGACCCGGTCTGTTGTTGCGACCTGATCTTTCACGACACTCCACCACCAGCAGTAGCAACCTCTCGCCCGCGCACGCGATGTACACGAAGTAGAGGGTTTGAACCTTGCGGCCCAGCACGAGAAAACCAATCTCGACGAAGGTACTCACGCGCAAAAAAATTTCCACGAAGAGAAATCGCAACACAAAGGTTTTCTAAATATCCCTCCAAAACTTGATACGGGTATCTACCCTGAAAAACACATCGTGTCTATTTCATATAAAAATTAACCTCCCTTACATTGAAGGCATCATGGCTTTACATAGTAGCCGACCATCTAACTTGCCTTGAAAAGCAAACTGACCTTCTATCTCTAACTCAAATAAAATCTGGACTCTCCTAAAATATAAACGTAATTGCCTTTTACATCTCGGCAGTTTCCTTTTATTGCTAAAACTAACAAACCGACTCATACTGTATACACATAAAATTAGATGCGCCATCTCTGTGCCATACTTGAGCTGCCGGTCTGGTGGACCCCATCCCTGATCGCACAAGGAAAATAATCTCCACCATTTAAACTGCTGACCTGCACCTCTAGCTCCGGCGGCCTTAATCGTGAGAAATAATAGCAGCTTATGATTCCGTGATTAATCTCAAGGAAACATATCTCCTGGACGTGTATAACTTGGACATGTTTCGGATGTAGCAACCAAAAGAAATAACCAGATATATGCACACCTTGATCAAACGTGCAAGTGTAATCCTTCTTTCCATGTACACACATGTATCTCTCCCCACTAATGCATGCACGTCCAACATCTTATTTTCCTCTTTCTTAAGCGAGTGCGTCTCCGCCATAGTATGCATGTATGTAATTTCAACTAATTTTGCAATCTTTTCCGTGTACTGTTTATCAACGCTAATATAGTTTGGCACATATACATCATTAACAGTAACTAATGGAGCAATGATAACTTGATCCTGGTGGGTAGCTTGTACATCGTCATTGTTGTTGGTTCGACTATATGCGAAACTGGTCGTATCAGCCTGCATAGCACAGAACTTAAAGCACCTCTGGACCTGGCTCGCTGAAAACACTCAGATCGGCAGTTACTTGCGAGCCAGGCCAAGGCGAGCGCATGCAAGCAGGCCCTTGCACGAGTGGAGACAGGGGGATGCGAGGTGATTACGTCAGGTCTTCTTCAACCTCATGTAAGCTTCTCTCTAATCTCCTCTCTTCCTTGTCCCTCTGATCTACACAACGGTGCTTCGATTCGAGGTAACTCTACACGAAAAAGATGCATCTCGATGCTACGTTTTCATTCAGGCGATCGGTTCGTAGTTTCGTCAGCGGGAAGTTCTTTATTTCGTGTTCCCGTTTGGAGCTATTTTGGACGAATTTTGTCAGATTCGTCGCGCATGATCGATCGTTTGAAATTTCCTTTGACCAGCAGTCTAATCTCGCAATTCCGCACAACATTCCTGTTGTAAGTTTTTGATTTCGACGATCGTAGCATCATCTCTCCTTGAACAACAGTCTCGTGCACTCACGCCGCCATGTCGAGCTCCTCTTTCCTTTACACAGAGCCTTCATATTCGTCCCTCTCGATGCCGACGCCCTTCCCCTTGATCTCCTTGCCCGCGTCCTACTACACTAGTGTCGTTTCCGGCGTCGCTCATCTCGGCCTACTCTCTGTCGTCCTCCTACTGCACTGACGCTGCAATGCTGTTCACACTGCTTTCTTGTGTCCTCTGCCTCCGTGCACACTGCAGTTCGCCGCGCAGCCGACAGGGTCGATCATCTCGGCCTCCGCTCTCTTCCTACTGCAAGACGATACCATGGCGCGAGCACTGCATTCTCCTCCTTCGTCCACTGTCTTTGCGCGAGCACCGCAACTAGTTCGCCGACGGTGTCGCTCGCCGTGCCACCCACGAGGCCGCTCGTCCACGACTTCATGCTCGTCATGTCGGACACGACGCCACGGCCACTATCCACCGCAGTCGGCATGGTCCGACGCACACTGTATTTCTTCTCCCCCTTCCTCTGCTAACTCTTAACTCTGTGTGCTAAGTGCAAGTGCTAGCTCTTAATCATAGCCCAGGTGGGCAATCAAACAACGTGTAGTTGTATGCGCCGAGACAATGCAGGCAACCAAACAACGTGCCAAAGTTGATCCCCTATTGCCGGAAGTCAATATGCAGGCAATCAAACAATTTGCAGATGTCGCGTATGAGGCTGTTTTTCCAGAGTCAGACTGAGTGGAGAAGGGTATGCAACGAAGATACTATAGTGGACGGCAACCAAACATGCCCTAAGATGATGTGGTGCATCTACTCCAGACAAGATGATAGATATACCCCGACACATGGTTACTCCGTTCTTTTACCAAAATATTAGGGCATGTACAATGGTTGATAAGATAGTCTTATCTTAAATTTTGCATGTAAATTAGAGATGAGAAAAAAACATGTCTATAATGGGTCATCTCTTAGCCTTATCTTTAATAATTAGTTGTTCCTAAAAACATGGTGAGACAAATTGTGCTAAGAGATCATCTCTTGTCTTTTTTTAAATAATATAAGACAAGCCTTCTTTTATGATTTCTCTCTCCTCCATCTCATCATTTATTCTACATGACACTTTTAAGATAAAACTGTTGTACATGCCCTTAGAATACATAATCTTCATCATCATTATCGGTCTATCTCAAAGTGGATAGAAGGGGTGGAAAACAAAAGAGACCAGGTTCGTCGACGAATCTGGTGCAGGCATCTGCTGCATGCCAGGATATACTCTGCTCCTTTAGAAGCATCTACTTACTCGACAGACCCATTCCTTGCATGTAAAACAAAAGGATCTACACTCCCCTTGTAAACGCATGGGCAATGAGCGCCGGACTTCCGCTATCTTTTTGGATAGTGACGGGCTAGCACAAGAAAATTAGAGCATCCCCTTGACCCCACGGAGCTTGACTCTGGCGCAGGGCCATTGAACACGAACCGACTACGGCGAGTTCGGCGGAAGCACCGGTAAAGATCGTGAGGCTCAGGCATCAAATTTCCGATGCTTCCCACTCCTGTCAGATCTTGTTGTACAATTGAACTAAATTGAATTGTTAACGGCTCTCAGTAAACTGACATGTTGCTCTCCTCTTCGAACTCTTCCCTCCGTAACTAGGAGTACACTTCAAGTGTTGGTTCCTCTATATACATGGCAGAAGTGGACGTGCTATTTATGGGCACGTATATGTGAGTGAATAAGTGGCTACCATACACTTATTTAGTGCTTTCATCTATAAACCAGTGAGTCTTCTTAAGGTATTTTCAAAGCAGACTCGTAAACCTCTCACAACTGTCTGGACCACGGAAGTCTTCCAACACAATTTGTATCGGTCCGCAGAGCGGTTTGGACGCAATTTATCCTGTAAACCGAAGACAAACGTGGGGAGGTTTGCGGAAGTCCGGACAGCTCCCAAGCCTGCTTCTGACCGCCCCGCCCATGAAGGAAATATGACCTAGAGGCAATGATAAAGTTATTATTTATTTCTTTATATCATGATAAATGTTTATTATTCATGCTAGAATTGTATTAACCAGAAACATAATACATGTGTGAATACATAGACAAACAGAGTGTCACTAGTATGCCTCTACTTGACTAGCGCGTTGATCAAAGATGGTTATGTTTCCTAACCATAGACATGAGTTGTCATTTGATTAACGGGATCACATCATTAGGAGAATGATGTGATTGACTTGACCCATTCCGTTAGCATAGCAGTTGATCATTTAGTTTGTTGCTATTGCTTTCTTCATAACTTATACATGTTCCTATGACTATGAGATTATGCAACTCCCGTTTACCGGAGGAACACTTTGTGTGCTACCAAACGTCACAACGTAACTGGATGATTATAAAGGTGCTTTACAGGTGTCTCCGAAGGTACTTGTTGGGTTGGCGTATTTCGAGATTAGGATTTGTCACTCTGACTGTCGGAGAGGTATCTCTGGGCCCTCTAGATAATGCACATCACTTAAGCCTTGCAAGCATTGCAACTAATGAGTTAGTTGCGGGATGATGTATTACAGAACGAGTAAAGAGACTTGCCGATAACGAGATTGAACTAGGTATTGAGATACCGACAATCAAATCTCGGGCAAGTAACATACCGATGACAAAGGGAACAACGTATGTTGTTATGCGGTCGACCGATAAAGATCTTCGTAGAATATGTAGGAGCCAATATGAGCATCCAGGTTCCACTATTGGTTATTGACCGGAGACGTGTCTTGGTCATGTCTACATTGTTCTCGAACCCGTAGGGTCCGTACGCTTAACGTTACGATGACAGTTTCATTATGAGTTTATATATTTTGATGTACCGAGGGTTGTTCGGAGTCCCGGATGTGATCACGGACTTGACGAGGAGTCTCAAAATGGTCGAGACATAAAGATCGATATATTGGACGACTATATTTGGACACCAGAAAGGTTCCGGATGAGATTGGGACAATAGGGATCACCGGGAGGTTATCGAAACCCCCCGGGAGGTATATGGGCCTTATTGGGCCTTAGTGGAAAGGAGGGGAAAGGAGCAAGAGAGGGGGCGCGTCCCCCCCCCCCAAGCCCAATCCGAATTGGGAGCCCCCCCCCCTTTCCTTCCTCCCTCCTTCCTCTTCCTTCCCTCTCCTACTCCTAATAGGAAAAGGGGGAGTCCTACTCCCGGTGGGAGTTGGCCTCCCCCCTTGGGCGCGCCACCCTCCTTGGCCGGCCCCCTCCTCCACTCCTTTATATACGGGGGCAAGAGGGCACCCCAGAGACACAACAATTGATCATTGATCTCTTAGCCGTGTGTGGTGCCCCCCTCCACCATAATTCTCGATAATATTGTAGCAGTGCTTAGGCGAAGCCCTGCGACGGTAGAACATCAAGATCGTCACCACGCCATCGTGCTAACGGAACTCATCCCCGACACTTTGCTGGATCGAAGTCCGGGGATCATCATCGAGCTGAACGTGTGCAAAAACTCGGAGGTGCCATAGTTTCGGTGCTTGATCGGTCGGTCCGTGAAGACGTACGACTACATCAACCGCGTTGTTATAACGCTTCCGCTTCCGGTCTACGAGGGTACGTAGACAACACTCTCCCCTCTCATTGCTGTGCATCACCATGATCTTGCGTGTGCGTAGGAATTTTTTTGAAATTACTACGTTCCCCAACAGCCCCATCAAAAACTCGTCACCCGTCGCTCCCGCGCTTTCCTTCTTATGCATGCGTCGCTTTACGCGCTGCATTCATGCTGGCCCAGAGCACGCGGAGGCCGACATTGATGCCGCGATGTGACCGGAGGGAGGGAGGGCGGCGCTGACCGACGTGACCTCTTGACAGCCGTCGCTTCAATGCGGACGCGGGTTCCGGAGGAACCAACTCCGGCCATTGTGCCGCATTTAAGTGGCTGACTGGCCCTTCACTTGGTCCTCGTCATGACTATTTAAGCCGTGCGCCGGAGTTGCACAGAGATGCACCCCCCCCCCCCTCTCAGAGCACCGCCCCCTTCCCTCCCCTCCCTCGTCTTCATGCCCCGAGCCCCTCCCTCCACCTCTTGAACCCAAGCTACGGCAATGCCGAAGTCGTGGTGCTCCGCGCCGGCTGGTGGAGTTGGTGGAAGCTCCTCCTCCACGGGTCTTGGATCTACCACAGACGCTCTCCGGGCCCGTCAGCGTCCACGGCGGCCGGCTCCTCCACCAAGGAGGAGATCGTCATCTCCTCCGCTGACGAGGAGGAGCAGGCACCGCCGCCGCAGCAACAGCCACCCCGCTTCCTCAAGGAGGCCGCTCTGAGGGACGAAGATTTCGTCCGTCAGATCGAGTTAATGACGGAGCGGTCTCTCTGCAACACGGGGCCCTCACCGCCGGTGTGCGTGAAAGAGAAGCCGGCCTCCCAGTCGCGCAACAACGTCAAGACCGAGCAGGCGTCCACGCTCATGCTGGTGAAGGAGGAGCCGGCCTCGCCAACATCCAGATCGAACGTTGCGTCAAGGAGGAGTGGCCTCGCCCGCGCACCACTTTAGCGTCCAGATCGGACACCGCGCCAAGGACGAGCTTGCGTCCCCACCGCACAGCCGGTACGGCCGCATCGACGCACCGTTCTCCCCGCCGCGTCGTCACCGCCTCGCCTTCAAGGAGGAGCTGCCACCCGCGATCAAGAAGGCGCGCGGCCGGCTCCTCCACTACCTCGGCGGTCCGTCCTCTTCGAGGCGGAGCGCGTGGCTCGGCAGCAGGAACGGTACGACCGGCGCAATGCCAGTCGCCACTCCGCGTCCGCCAAGAGCGACATGGCGTCGGACTGGGTGCGCAACGACCCTGACCTCACCTCCGCGTCGACGCTCGACCACTCCATCACCACCGCGGAGACGGTCGCCAGACGCCGCCGCCGCCTTGACAGCAAACCCGTCAAGATCGACGAGGAGTGGTCGCTTAGCGACGACTCCACGAACGCTGGTCGCGGCAAGGTCGCCGCTAGGGCTCTGCATGCCACGTTAGCAGTGGCCGCGGCTGCCCTCTGCACGACACGGTAGGAGGTTGAGCGGATCCTCCGCGAGAGACAGGCAGCCGCCAGCAAGGTTGCCGCGGCCCTCCGGTGCCGTTCAGCCGCTGGAGCGACCACGGCGACAACGAAGGAGAGGGCGGTGCGGCAAGGAAGGGCGGCCACGCGTACGAGTTGGTCGTCCGGTATAGTGTTTAGGGTTTGTTTTTTGGTTTTTTAGTTAAACGACCGAAATACTATCCTTTTTATGTAGATTATATCCGAACTTGAATGAAAACCATTCGGTTTGCACGAATTTCATCTGGTTAGTTTGAGTGGCTGTCAAATATATGTGGCTATCGTTGGATGGCTGCCTCCCGCATCCATGTCCACGGACTGATCCCCTGTCCGCGGACGGATGAGGGAGGTTTTTGCAAGTTGCTGTTGGAGATGCCCTTATGGTACATTTTACTACTCATTTTTTGGAAATAGTACAGTTTTATAGGGGCAGTAGTATAAACTAGATCAACCGTTGATTGGATGGGCATTTTTGTCATTTTCATTTGTAATAGTAAGCACTGTTTGCGATCTTGCTGTGCAATGCTCCTGAATCCTCACGCCGCTGTTATCCCATGACATGTGGCCTTGGCGAGACATTGGCTGACGGAAGGCTGACTTGCTACATCTATGCGACCGCGCTAACAATTGCCTCGGCAAAGTATTTTCTTTTTTATTTTCCAAATTAAATCACTTTCGGTTTTCTAAAACCTTTTAAAAAATATTTGAATTTGATTAATTCAAATCCGACCAATCTAAACTTCAACATATACAAGCTATATATCAATTTGGGGTATACTTTTGCATAGATTATGAATATCCACTTTGAACATGTTAAAACTGCAATCACATGTACTTTTACAAATAGGTCCTTATACTTTCTCAAAATCACAAATTCATACTTTAATCGATTTTGACAAATTATATATTTTTTGGATCAGAATCTTGAAAGATTTCTGTTGGTATACCATGTTTTCAAATTTGAACAAAGTAAAATCATGTTTGCTTCAAATTTGTAGAAAACCCCTCTTGTTTTGACGTTTTTTGTTTATTTTGATCCTTGGTTAAATGAAGCAAATTTTACATCTTTTTGCATCAAAAAGTTTCAAGGATTTTAGATATAACTTTTAATTTAATTTCATGTAATTTTTCCAAAACCCTACTGTTTTGCAAAACAACCCCTAGAACTTGGCTGGAATGTAACTTTTAGGTCCCAAATTCTTTGGGCATATATGATTTGTGTGTAACTTTTTACAACCTACATGAATTTGCCATTGGTCTATATGTCCCCGCACTGGCGAGGCCGCACACGTGTGCGGTGGTGTCTCCGAGCAATGTCGGGCATGCGAGCCTTTGCCGCTGGTCGACATGGTCACCGTTACAACCTGATGATCTGATGCCACGTGTTGCCGGTGAAGCTTGCCGGAGCACCTCTCTCTCTCTCTCCCAACTCGATCACTCTCTGAAGAAAAACGAGTTAGGGGCGATTTGTACAGTGCAAGTTCTGCTGCTTTTCTGTTCTTCTCCTCCTTTTATTCAGTGATGCTAAATCGTGCTGTAAAGCTCGCAACATACTCCATCTTATCTGTGCCATTCCATGGGCGAAGTTGTGCAGCAGGCCTACTACCTATTCGCGCGCAGCACACATCGAAACGTGCCCTCGTGCGGCTAACTGAAAACATAACATAAAACTGAAACTACTGACAGAAACGTCACCTATCGATTTTGGCTACCATGGCAGCGAAAACGAGCAGCGTTATTTGCCTAACTGAATTATCCCAACACTAGTTCCCTTTGTCAGCAAGTTGAAGAGGTGAATATCCAAGAAGGAAAAGCAGGCTGAAGGGGTGAGATGATCGTGTGCAAGTACAAAACATTCCTTCGGGGTTCCATGGTAATCTTTAATGAACTGATGTATATACTTGGGGCCTAACAGTCATGATATCACAGCTTCCCTTCCCCATCATGGGCCGAGACACTAGACACAGGATACTTGCACAAGAAGCGACTGCACCTAGTTCTGCTGTTGCGGCGAATGAGCAGAAAGAGGCTCGTGCACCACATGTTAAGGCTACTACTCAAATTTCTGATGCCTCCTACTCCTATGAAATAATTTTGCGTAATTGAACTGAATTATGGATTGCAGTTGGTATGCTTCGGAGTGTCGGTTCCCCTACACATGTGGAAGTCGACATGCTATATATGAGCACCAGATGACCCATTGATTTTAATTATTTAAATAGCGCAAAAGCCTGATTTAGACTAACATTTATTTGCATGTAAAGGCTTAACAGTATAGGTAGTACTGTTATGCCAACTGTATCTGCATGTAAGGAGCAGTATGTCAAAATTGAAAAGGCTTGAAGATGAAACATGTGAGTGACCAGTGTTGGCCACATTGATCATACTTTCCAAACACATGGCCAAGACAGCTGTAAGCATAAAGACAGGTGATACTCTGCTCTCACACACCCAAACAGCGACATCATACTATTGTTCTCATCTCTCCCCACACTGAGCCCTTCTTCCCCAAACAGATCGTTCTAGGTTTCAAGCCGTTGGATAACACAGATTCCTCCCCGAGCAGATCCTTTTGCGTGTAACTCTCTCCTCAACTCCCAGAGATGAGCTTGCCTTCCATTTAGAGTTCCTTTCTGCCGGTAACAATACTGTTGATAGATGCATCTATGTCTCCTTTGAAAGAGTTCTAATCAGACTGAGTCTCCTATGCATAATATTGTACAGAATAATTGTATACAGAACTATTAATTATCGTTCACCATTATAGAAGCGTAGAGAAAACTACAGAAGCATTTCCGACAATTTCTAAGCTCCTAATTTCTCTCTAAAAAAAGAATATAAACTCAGTATTTGGCACAGTGAATAGTACATTGAACAAGGGAATTGGTTTGCCATCGATCTGTTTGGGGAAGAAGAGCTCGGTTTGGAGATGTGCCGATGGAACCACACTAAGTAGAGTTGGGATCCAGGCTATCTAGATTCGGGCCATTGTTCTCGGATTGGAGGGCTTTGTTCGTTCAATTGCACGATTGCACGAAATTGATTGTCGCACGGTAAATCCTCCAAAACATACCTAGAAAAAAACGAAGTATCTAAAAAAATTCTCTTGCTAATTAATGGTTCTTCGCATGCAAGTGGAAGTAAGTGCCAATACAACATAAGGCTGGTTGTAATGGGAGTATCATAGCTAGTATTATGCATGTCAACAAGGCAAATTTGATGAGGTGTCATAAAATTAAATGAAAAAAGAGAGGATTGAGTATCATATCATGATACTGTATCATAATAAATGTTAGGCTAGTATGTGTCATGCATGACAAATAAAGCACTACATGATACTCATATATAATACCACACATTAGGGAGGTAGTATCATACACTAGTATCATATGCATGATACTAGTATATGATACTCCCCATTACAACCAGCCTAAAAGCGATTTTGCATCATGAGCCTGCGTGAAGTGACAAATCAACACTTTTGTTTGTTGAATATGCTGCAGGCAGAAGGACGGGCCCAACATTTTTGTTAAATGATGATTCAAATTCTAGTACCGTATTGAACTAGACGTAGTACAAACGGTGTAGGCCTTTACGTTGGTACCAACACGTACGAGTATAACTCGTTTACTTGTCCTTCAAGAACTCTTATGTGTTGCCCTCATATATACCCCATATAATCGCACCTAAAAACGGCATGTCGTCTCGTGCTTGTAATACTCCTCCATCATAGTGATTGCGTCTTCGTATGTCCGTGATTTTCTCCCGCAAGAATTTCCACGTAAAAATTTATGTCTCTCGTGTCTCGTTTATTCTCGTTTTATCTAACAATTTTCACTATAATGGTAAGGTGTAGTTGTGTAGACATACATAAGTGTGTAAGGGTCTAGTTCTTCGGTTTTTCAACCACCAAAAGAGTTGTCGTAATGCTTTATATGTTTTCATCACCACCAATAAAGTACTGATAAAGTAATAGACGTGTTTTATTTTACATCCTTCAGTTGGTGAATCAACTTCCTTCAATCATTTACTAAAGGCGCCAATGGGACCCTCTCTCCCTGCTTCTCTTCGTCATCAGGATCTACCCCCTTGCACGTCTCTTGCAGTTGGCCGCCGAGAGGGGGGACTTGCACCTATTGGGGGGAGGGCGAGGAGAACTATTTCGTTCATCTCTCTACACGGACGACGACGCCATCTTTGAAGCCCCTATTAAGGAGGACATCCACACTCATGCTACCATCCTCAACGATTTTGGGGTGGTCATCGGGTTGAGGACGAATTTCTGCAAGTCCCTATTTGCGCCTATACGTTGCGAGGAAATCAACCTCGATGATATCATGCAAAGAAGTCCGGCGAATAGAGCTTCCTTCCCGGCTTCCCCATGCGCTACCTTGGGCCACCTTGTCGGTTAAGCGCCTCAAGAGGGTTCACTTCCAACACTTGGAAGATACGGCGGCCGTAAAGCTACCTCTGTGGCAGGAGAAATACTTCACTTTTGAGGGAAAGAGGAAGCAATGAGCGGCGGCGGGCGGACGGGCACGGGCGGTCGTCTCTTCTAGCTGCGAAGAGGTGGGTCCCACGCTTACTGGACAAGTGATGGGTCCCGCGCTTACGTGGATAAGTTGTGGGTCGAGCCCATAACAGCTAATGAGGGCATCAGTTCAGCTTAAGGGCCATATTGTGTCTGAGCTATTTACTCGTTCAAAAGTGTCATCCCAAAGTCATTTTCGTCAACAACATCGCACTCCGTTCAATTCCCAAGAAAAATGTTGCACATGAGCTATTGACCCCAAGCCGTCATGCCGCATATCGCACATAACTATTTTATGAAGTTTGTACCCAAGTTCAGAAATAAATTGACACTATTTTTTTCTAATTAGGCATTTTCTCCAAAACTGACGGGCTAACCTGCCATTGGGCCTATTTGGTCTTAGAGATACATGCATATTTCTCCATGGCGCCTCCTATGAGGCAAAACGCGCAGGTGTGTATTTACCCGAACTAAAGAAACAACAATTATCACAGTATAAAATGTATTCCTATCATCTCATCCTGATTAGTCAAACAATTAGTTCTCGACGATCGTCTCCCAGCCCGGTAAACAAAGAATCTTGTTCCGTCTGTCTACATACAGAAATTCTGTAGCTATCTACCAGCCTGTAAGAGTCCACCCGTTCCTCTGGCGGCGACGCCCGAGTCTACCACAAAACCCTACCGCCGATCGCCTGGTTCTGCCCCGACGGTCGACAGGCCTAGGGATCACCCGCACGCGCCTGCTGCCATGACGGATCCGGTTCCCGCGGAGGAGGATGGGGGTGCGAAGGAAGTACGGGAGGGAGTAGGGTTTGCAGATGAGAAGATTGAGGGAGAAGGAAGCCAAGAGGGAGTATTGGCGGGCAACAAGCCGATCCTGAACAAACCTGTGGATGTCGGGAGGGAGGACGAGGAGGCGGAACCTCGCCAGGAGGATGAGGAAGATTGGGATAATCTGGGCCATGATCCGGCTTTGGAGGACGCCTTTGAGGGGTTGAAGCTTCATGGAGAAGAGGAGGAAGCTTTGGATCTATCTGGGGAAGTTGAAGAACTCATTAAGGAGGTTAGATGGTTGTGCCTGTTTAGGGTTCATACGATGCGGCCGTTTAGCCATGCGGCTTTGCTAAACTCATTGAGAAACGCTTGGTCGTGTGCCCAAGGAGTCACGTTCAACATCAAAGGGCCTAATCTGTTCTTGGCTCAATGCCATTGCTTGGGGGATTGGAAGAGGGTGATGGAGGGAGGGCTGTGGCAATTCAGGAGGGATCCAGTCGTCATTGTTGAGTATGATGGGTTCACAAACGTTGCAGAATATCCCTTGGATATGTATCCATTATGGGCTAGAATTAAGGGTTTGCCAGATGGGCTCACGAGGAAGAAAGAATTGGCTGAAAAAGTTGCTAAGAAGGTGGGCAAGCCACCCTTCACGGTTGCTGTAAATGAAGGAAGAATTAACCCGTCGAGCTTCTTGAGGGTTAGGGTTTTTGTGGATGTTCACAAACCCTTGGTTAGATTTGTTCCGATCACTCTGAAGGAAAACAAGCAATACCCAGTGAGCTATGAGAAATTACCGGATTTTTGTTTCTTCTGTGGTTGCATGGGCCATGTGGTGGAAGAATGTGGGGACGGTGTGCATGATCCGTCGGAGTGTGAGTGGGGAGATTGGCTGCATTGGAGCAATGAGCAGCCTGTGGGGGGTGCTGGTAGTGGTCGGGGTGGAGGGGGTGCTGCTGGTGGTGCAAGAGGTAGGGGCAGAGGCGGAGTAGGAGGGGCGTTTGGAGGAGGGGCCGGGGGTAGAGGAGCAGGTGGTGTTGGGGAACGTAGTAATTTCAAAATTTTCCTACGCACACGCAAGATCATGGTGATGCACAGCAACGAGAGGGGAGAGTGTTATCTACGTACCAACGCAGACCGACTGCGGAAGCGATCACACAACGTAGAGGAAGTAGTCGTACGTCTTCTTCCGATCCGACCGATCCAAGTACCGTTACTCCGGCACCTCCGAGTTCTTAGCACATGTTCCGCTCAATGACGATCCTCGGGCTCCGATCCAGCAAAGCATCGAGGAAGAGTTCTGTCAGCACGACGGCGTGGTGACGATCTTGATGAACTACAGCAGCAGGGCTTCGCCTAAACTCTGCTACAGTATTATCGAGGAATATGGTGGCAGGGGGCACCGCACACGGCTAAGGAATAGATCACGTGGATCAACTTGTGTGTCTATGGGGTGCCCCCTGCCCCCGTATATAAAGGAGCAAGGGGAGGAGGCGGCCGGCCAAGGTGTGGCGCGCCAAGGGGAGTCCTACTCCCATAGGACTCCTAGTTGGACTAGGAGAGAAGGGGGAGAATAGGAGGAAGAGAGGAAGGAAAGGGGGGGGGCGCCGGCCCCCTTCCCTTGTCCTATTCGGACTAGGAAGGGGAGGGGCGCGCGGCCACCTCTTGCCTCCTCTCCTCTTCTCCCTTAAGGCCCATGTTGGCCCAATAACCCCCCGGGGGGTTCCGGTAACCCCCCCGGTACTCCGGTAAAATGCCGATTTCACCCGGAACAATTCCGATGTCCAAATATAGGCTTCCAATATATCAATCTTTATGTCTCGACCATTTCGAGACTCCTCGTCATGTCCGTGATCACATCCGGGACTCCGAACTAACTTCGGTACATCAAAATGCATAAACTCATAATTACTGTCATCGTAACGTTAAGCGTGCGGACCCTACGGTTCGAGAACAATGCAGACATGACCGAGACACATCTCCGGTCAATAACCAATAGCGGGACCTGGATGCCCATATTGGCTCCTACATATTCTACGAAGATCTTTATCGGTCAGACCGCATAACAACATACGTTGTTCCCTTTGTCATCGGTATGTTACTTGCCCGAGATTCGATCGTCGGTATCCAATACCTAGTTCAATCTCATTACCGGCAAGTCTCTTTACTCGTTCCATAATACATCATCTAACAACTAACATATTAGTTGCAGTGCTTGCAAGGCTTATGTGATGTGCATTACCGAGAGGGCCCAGAGATACCTCTCCGACACTCGGAGTGACAAACCCTAATCTCGAAATACGCCAACCCAACATCTACCATTGGAGACACCTGTAGTACTCCTTTATAATCACCCAGTTACGTTGTGACGTTTGGTAGTACCCAAAGTGTTCCTCCGGTAAACGGGAGTTGCATAATCTCATAGTTATAGGAACATGTATAAGTCATGAAGAAAGCAATAGCAACATACTATACGATCGGGTGCTAAGCTAATGGAATGGGTCATGTCAATCAGATCATTCAACTAATGATGTGACCTCGTTAATCAAATAACAACTCTTTGTTCATGGTTAGGAAACATAACCATCTTTGATTAACGAGCTAGTCTAGTAGAGGCATACTAGTGACACTTTGTTTAGTCTATGTATTCACACATGTATTATGTTTCCGGATAATACAATTCTAGCATGAATAATAAACACTTATCATGATTTAAGGAAATAAATAATAACTTTATTATTGCCTCTAGGGCATATTTCCTTCAGGTGGGGGCCGGGGGGGTAGCTGCAATGCATGCAATGAATAAAGGGGATACACATGCCCCTTCGAACTTAGGAGGTGGTGGGAGAGAGATGCATGCGCATAATGGGGTGGAGGAGGAAGGCCGCTTGATCCGTAAGCGTCTAATAAACAGTGATGGTACAGTTTGTGTTCGAGGACAGCCGGTTCCTAATATAGCTGGTAAAGTCTCGAGCACGGTTCTATTATTGCAGGGTGGTAGTACGTCGGAGGTTGTTGAGGGGGGATCTTCTAATACACCGGGGAAGGTACCAATTGTTAAGAGGAGGAAACAAATAGGGGATGGAGAAACTATGGATATGGATGTGGCGTCCGAGGCGGCCTCCGACTTGGAGGGCCGCCGGGGCCAATGAATGTGTTAAGTTGGAACTGCCGGGGAGGGGGGAATACCCGGACAGTTCGTGAACTAGCGACTATCACACAGTCGCATTCCCCCAAATTGGTTTTTTTGTGTGAGACAAGGCAGAAGGCTGATAAGATGAGAAGGATCCGTGGACGGCTGGGGTTGAAAGGGTTCACTGGTGTGGATAGCACTGGGATGAGTGGAGGTTTGGCTCTGTTTTGGCATGAGGCTTACGAGGTGGAAATACTTGATAAAGAAGAACGGTACATTGATGCCCTTGTGCGTGTTGCGGAAGGAGAAACCCAATGGAGGATTACGTGTGTATATGGAGAGCCTAGGGTGGAGAACCGTCATCTTATGTGGGATAAGCTACAGAGATTGAAGAACACGAGTGATGCTCCTTGGTTAGTGGTGGGTGATTTTAATGAGGCGATGTGGAGTTATGAACACTTGTCGTCAACACCCAGGGCAGAATCACAGATGCTAGCTTTCCGCGATACTTTGGAGATATGCGGTTTTGTTGATTTGGGTTTTTTGGGTACTCCTTTTACATATGATAATAAGAGGGAAGGGGCCGGCAATGTCCAGGTCCGTTTGGACCGAGCGGTGGCAACAAACGAGTGGAGAAACCTCTTTGCCTTTACTTCAGTTTTTCATGTGCCGTCACCATGCTCTGATCACGTAGTGCTGGTACTAAAAGCATCATCTGACCAAGAACCGCGAGGGGGTAAGAAGAGACGCTATGAACTGTTTTGGGAGAGAGATGCTGCGCTCCCGGATGTAATTAAGGAGGCTTGGGAGTCAATTGGTAATGTTCAAAACCTAGCACAACTCCGGGATGCCTTATCAAAAACAATGAGAACTTTGGGCAAGTGGAGTAGGAAGTTTGGTAATATTACTCGGGAGTTGGCAAAGTCTCGCTCTCAACTGGAAGAACTTATGCACATGAACGCGGATAGACATGAGATCAGAAGAGTTACGGACAAGATGAATGAGTTGCTCTATCAAGAAGAGATGTTATGGCTGCAGCGATCGAGAATCACGTGGTTGAAAGAAGGGGACAGGAACACCAAATATTTTCATAGCAAAGATGTTTGGAGAGCGAGGAAAAACAAAATACGAGAGCTTACAGATAGTATTGGGGTGGTGCACTCTGATCTTGCTACCATGGGGCTGTTGGTAAATGAGTATTTCCAGAACATCTTTTCGGCTGATACGTCCTTGGATGCCACACCGATTCTGAATCTTCTGGATACTAGAGTGTCGGCTGAAGATAACTCCAAGCTATGCAAGGAGTTCTCGGATAAGGAAATATCCGATGCTCTGTTTCAAATAGGTCCGCTCAAGGCGCCGGGCCCGGATGGTCTCCCAGCTCGGTTTTTCCAGCGCAACTGGAGCACGCTAAAGGAGGGGGTTTTGGTGGCAGTGAAAGATTTCTTCCAATCAGGAGTTATGCCGGAAGGGGTAAATTCTACATCCATTGTGCTTATTCCTAAAATCTCAAATCCTACCAAAATTTTAGATTACCGGCCTATCAGTCTCTGTAATGTTATATACAAGGTTATCTCGAAGTGTTTGGTTAACAGGTTGAGACCTCTTCTGGATGATCTCATCTCTCTGGAGCAGAGTGCTTTTATTCCGGGAAGAATGATTACGGACAATGCGCTGGTGGCCTTTGAGTGCATCCACCACATCAAGCAAGAAAAGGATCCAACGAGGAGTTTTTGTGCATACAAGTTGGATTTGTCCAAGGCTTATGATAGAGTCGATTGGGTCTTTTTGAGGCAAGTGATGCAAAAGTTGGGTTTCTCTCAGCGATGGGTTGACTGGATTATGACATGCGTCACGTCGGTGAGGTACTCGGTAAATTTTAATGGAACCCTTTTGGATTCGTTTGCGCCGGCGCGAGGGCTTCGGCAAGGAGACCCCTTATCGCCACTCTTATTTCTGTTGGTGGCAGATGGACTTTCAGCTTTGTTGAGGAATAGTGTGGAGACGGGTGAGTTAACTCCTGTCAGGGTGTGTAGAGGTGCACCGGGTATATTGCATTTACTTTTTGCTAATGATACAATCCTGTTTTTTCAAGCTTCTAAAGCTCAGGCCGAAAAGGTGAAAGCTATTCTGGATGTGTATGGTGCGGCCACTGGACAGAGTCTCAATTTTGATAAATGTTCACTATTATTTGGTGATGCGTGCCCAGGTCCAGTCCAAGAGGAGATCAGATTGGCACTTCATGTTACTAGCCACTTCTTTGAAGATAAATATTTGGGGCTGCCCACACCGGAGGGGAGGATGTCCAAGGGGCATTTCCAGAACCTGCAGGCTAGATTGACAACACGTTTGGTGCAGTGGGGAGATGGACATCTAGCCCAACCAGGGCGCGAGGTGCTGATCAAATCAGTAGCTCAAGCGTTGCCGACTTACATAATGGGGGTATTCAAAGTGCCTTTCTCGGTTTGTGATGATCTTACCCGGATGGTAAGGAATTTTTATTGGGGCTCGGCGGAAGGCAAGAGGAAAGTGCATTGGCGTGGATGGGACTATTTGATGCAGCCCAAGTCGAAGGGGGGTGTGGGGTTCCGCGATTTTCGAATGTTTAACCAAGCCCTGTTAGCACGTCAAGCGTGGAGGCTCTTAACTAAACCAAACAGCCTGTGTGCCCAAGTGTTAAAAGCAAGGTACTACCCATTGGGCAGGTTGGATGATACGGTTTTCACTGGAAATGCGTCATCGTCATGGCAAGCGATCAGTTATGGTTTGGATCTGTTAAAGAAGGGCATAATATGGAGAGTTGGCAATGGCAGAAGTATTCGTGTTTGGCGAGATAACTGGATCCCTAGGCCCTTTTCCTACAAACCAATTTCCCCGCAAGGACGATGTCGTGTTCGGTTCGTGTCTGACTTGTTAAACCAGAACGGATCATGGAATTTTGAGCTTTTGAATGCTTAGTTTGTTGCGGCAGATGTACAAGAAATAGCAAAAATCAGGCCATCCCCGAGGTTGGAGGACGATGAGATAGCATGGGGGCCAGGTAAGCATGGGATATTTACTGTTAGGTCGGCCTATAATCTGGCTTTTGAGCAGGCGCACCGGGCTACTGAGTCATCTCCAGCTCGTCACCATCAGGACAAAGGAAATGTTGGGATTTTGTTTGGAAGAGCTGGGCACCGCCTTCGGTTCGCAATTTTGCATGGAGACTTGCCACTAATTCACTCCCTACCTGGCAGCGAAACAAAAAATTGGCCCTGAAGTTGTTAGCAAATGTCCGGTTTGTGGGATGGAGGAGGAAGATAATTTTCACCCGTTCATAAACTGCCAGTTGGGACGGGACCTGTACCTTGCCATGTCCAAAGTTTGGGCGATCCCGGAGTTAGAATCCATGCGCAACAATGGGAGGGAGTGGCTGCTCCATGTTCTATCACCATTGAATGATGTGGGGCGGATGATGGTTTTGATGATTTTTTGGAGAAGCTGGTTTGTCCGGAACGAAGTGGTGCACTGCAAGCCTGCACCACATATGGAGGCTTCAGTACGGTTCTTGCGAAGCTATGTGGACTCCCTGATTGGAATCAAGTTATTCCCGCATGCAGATCCAGCAAAGGGTAAGTCTCCTATAATATATGAAAAACCAATGCATTCTGAAAGTGTCATTACTGTGGCAGAGGAGAAGCCTTGGATGCCACCGGAGTTGGGGTGGAACAAACTGAACACTGACGGGTCCTTTGATTCGTCTGGTAATGCTGGGCGGGAATGATCTTACAAGATCACCGTGGTACCATTAACTTTTCGGCTTGCAGAACTTTGTTCTCCTGTAGAGATGCTTTGGAGGCGGAACTTTCCGCATGCATGGAGGGTTTATCGCTGGCGATTCAAAGGAGCGATCTTCCTATACTGTTAGAAATGGATTCTACTGAAGCCGTGGCCACGATCTCATGTAAATCCGTCGATCGCTCCGTCTACGCTTCCATCGTGAAGGAGATTAAGCACTTATTTTCCCTTAGACAAACGTGTATTTCTCATATCATTAGATCTCAGAATAAAGCTAGTGATTGCTTAGCAGGGTTTGCTCGAACCCAAGGTAGGACCATGACCTGGTTAGGGGCTGGTCCGGTTGAGTTGATGGAGATTGCTTCTCTTGATTGTAAGGACATCTTGATTGAGTAATGCAAGTTATTTATCCCGCAAAAAAAATCTACCAGCCTGTATACCTCTAGTTGTAACCCTGCAAGTAGCTAAGGCGAGAACTGTCCAGGCAGGCCCACATGTCATGGGTAATGACAGGAAGTTTCTCTCCGTCCATATGAAATAGGCAAGAAAGAAACAAAACAATCAGATGGAGTGACGTGATAACAAGACGAACTCGCGACGCGTTTGGTTCGCGACATTTTCGCTGTCTCCTAAAAGAGCAACTCTAGCAGACCCTGCATCCTGTCCCGACCCGTAAAATAATCGCTAAAATGCGGGTCGGGGTGAGAAAACCTGCTCGATCAGAATCCGCATCCTGCCCCGGCTCGTAAAAAAATTAAGGGGCGCAACAAAATTTTGGCCCCAACCCGTGAATATATGGGCTTCTCTCTCATCGCTGCGGTGTCCTGCATATAAGAGGAAGCAGTTGGTGGGGGAACATTTCAGCCCGCGTTTTCCCACCAACCACCTCCCCTCTCCCCTTCGCGTCGCCGCCAGGCCGTCGCCCAAGATTCGGGCGAAAGCAGCCGGTAGGAGCACGCCGAAAGGCCGCCACACGCACGAGGCCTACCCTCCCCCTACGTCGGCGGGCCGCCGGATTTGTGGATCTGCGGCCTTCATCACGGGCCGCCATATTTGATTTTTCCGGCCGCCGGTGGCTGCGCCAAACGATGGAGTGGTCGGGGAGCATCTCCCGCAGCCCCGGCAAGGGCGCATCGCTGCATGCAGGTACGTGTTCGTCCTCCCGACGTCGCCGACGGTTTGCGGGCATGGATTCGCCCGGCCGTCCACTGGGCTCGGCGCTCGCGCAGCGGCTCTGTGTGGCTCGCCGATGCCGCTCATACAGTGCGATAACTGCACGCGGACAGTGCTGCGGCTAACTTCGGGCACGCCGAAGCACCCGGGATGGGTATTCTTCAAATGCGAAAACGACAGGGTACGTGCACTTGCGGTAGCTCATTTCGATAGCTCATTTTTTGGTTCAATTGCGGTAGCTCATTTCGAACATGCTCATTCATGTGTGTAGAAAGATGGATGCTCATTTTGGATTTGGGGGGCGAATACATTGATTTGTTAATAGGAAGAAACTTAATAGACGTTGACGCACTCCTTAGAAGAATCGAAAGCAATGACGCGGCTGCATGTGCAACTAGAGGGGAATCAACATCTACTTCTTTTGAACCAAAGATGAAGAAAGAAGAATGCAAAATCAAGAATTCGCAGATAAACAATGAATGCATGGAGAAGATATTAATCCAACTAGTGGGAGCAGTTATGAAAGTTGGAAATCTTCTAAAATCCATATTTGTGGTTCTTGTTTTCTTTGGTCTTACTATTCTAGCAAAAATTTGGTGATGTCTTATGTATCCAATGTTGTTGAAAAAGTAAAGAAATGCATTATGTTGGATCAAATTAAGGTGCAAATTTAGATTTTCCGGGCTGGGAGGAGCTGCTCCAGATCAGATCCCGCAAAGCCGACCCGTGAGAGAGCATATTCCGCGAATATCCTTTTTACGGGTCCGTTATGCGGGGTCTGCAACTGCGGCCATCCGCGCCGGCCCGCAAAGGCGTTTTTCCACGAACTGCAAACACGTTTTGCGGGCCGGCCGGATGCGGGGTCTACTAGAGTGTTAGCATCCAACTTGGTCTAGCCCACACTCTACTTATGTTTTGGATGTTTATGCGCACATGGACCAACATTCAGCAGAGAGCCCACTCCATCCCAAAATCCCGGACTGAAAGGAGGAGGAATACTCTCCCTTATAAGTTGGTCATGGCCTACTCCCGTAAGCGAGGTGGGACTAAACCAAGCCAACCTCCACTGGTGGACAACAGCCCTAACCTCCCATCCCCCCGAGAAGCCTCTCTGGAAGGCATGGCGATGCTGGCTCTGATACCAGATGTTAGCGTCCAACTTGGTCTAGCCCACACTCTACTTACATTCTGTACGTTTATGCGCACATGGGCCAACATTCAGCAGAGAGCCTACTCCATCTCAAAAGTCCAGACTGAAAGGAGGAGGGATACTCTCCCTTATAAGTTGATCATGGCCTTCTCCCGTAACCAATGTGGGACTAAACCAAGCCAACCTCCACTGGTGGACAGCAGCCCTAACATAGAGCTGCTCTAACGTTTACATTACATGCGTTTGTTTCAGCCGCGGCGGTTTCAGATCCCGTGTAATCGTAAATCGCCCTTCACAAAACTGAAAACACCCGATCCAACGTGGTATTGTATAACACCGCTTGTGCTGGTCGATTTCTTCACCACAAGGACCAAGCAGCAGCGGGGTAGTACCATCACCGTCTCAACTCACCGCCGTCGATCTCCATTCGCCTTCGCTGCCGTAGGCAGCGCCGCCGATCTCTCTTCACCACCACCGCCATGGCCAGCACCGCCGATCTCGCTTCGCCGCGTGAGCCGTAGCATTGTTGTTAATGGCTGATGATCTCATTTTCGGTCACGAGTCATCTCCAGCAGCCGTCCGTCCTCCAATCCTCTATTATCTTCTACAAGGCCGGCGACGGTACTCCACGACATCCTATTCCTTTGCATGAACCAAACACATCATATATCCACTTA
Source organism: Triticum monococcum (assembly GCA_034509565.1). Classification (NCBI taxonomy): domain Eukaryota; kingdom Viridiplantae; phylum Streptophyta; class Magnoliopsida; order Poales; family Poaceae; genus Triticum; species Triticum monococcum. The sequence continues at coordinate 563,342,643 of CM067841.1, read as the reverse complement.
TCTCTAATCTAATACAGTGTACTCTCATTACAACAGGGAATACGTTACCTGAGCTCCAACCGTGTAAAGGGGTAATATTACTCAAAAATCATTTTTTTTGTTGAACGGCCTAATCCAGTACCTACTCGCAGCTAAATCTATATACGATGGTTGGAGGCTAGTAAATTAAACTCGTTGGTGCAGATTACTCCAGAGTTGCACTCTATCATAAGCGTGTTACATTATTTCTTTGCCTTCATGGAGTCTAAACTCTAGTGTAGGGTCGTTCTTCGTGACCCGGCTGCGTGAACTATAGTTGCCAGGTTCTCGGGTCGATGACCACATAAAACATGTGGTAAGCAATTCAAACAATCAAAAAAAAAAGGTTTCCGGATCGATGGGGTCGAGGGACGGAAACCAGGGTCGAGGATGGCTGACGGCCGATAGTAGGGAACGAAGGGGGTATACATCTTCCGACCGAACCGATCGATAGGTGGAACATGACCCCAACAATTTGGGAACGATGACCCCGAACGATACGGCGGGTCGAGGAACGTGACCCTCCTTAATTTGGCAACGATGTCCTTTTTACATTTCTTTTCACAGTACATTTTTTGGAAGATGACATGAAAGAAGGGAAAGTGTGACAATATCCCGCAAGTGTTCACGGCAGAAAATTATCTACTCCACGCAGTTTCCCCATACGTACGATTCCTAAACACCAATCAAGATCCCGGATGGGCAGCCATGCGGCACATACGGAGCAGCAGGAATCCGGCCACAACGTCCGCATCCGCACGTCCACACCAGCCACCGGCGCCGCCGGGCACCGCGTCCTCACGTCCACGTCCACACCAGCCAGCGGCACCGCCGGGCACCGCATCAGCAGTCCGCACGTCCACACCAGCCGCCTGTACGTATCTATCAGCAGCGCTTGAACCTGCCCGAGCTGTCGTTTTGGTCGACGGTGGAAGGCCGATGCCATGGATTCCAGGTATGTCTCAACTCTATCCAGTTCGCCGTCCGTTCCTTCGATTGGGGTCGCTGAATCGGAGCTACAAACCTACGATTCCGGGGTCGCGTTCCCGTCACCGAATCGCATCGTTCCCTGTGTCGACCCCGACCCTCGATCCGGGTCGATGTTCCCGGTACAGGGGACGTGGCACCGTTCCCCGTTCCCGGCAACGTGAAGCAGCTGACAGAAATCACTTTGCGCTTGTGCTACTCAAATTTCCAACGCCTCCTACTCCCATAAGATTTTATTGTGGAATTGAATTCTAAAAAACAATGAATTATCGATATCACTCCGGACGCTCATTTGCTCTGCTCTCCAACCTCCCCCCTAGGAACGACCACTGCACATTCAGTGTTGGTTCCCCTACACACAGAAGTCGACATGGTTTTTATAGGCATGCACATATTCACTCACGTATACATTACCTAACGTCTATTTAGTCAGTGATTTTACCTATTAATTTCTTGCCTTTTTTCTCTCGCCACACCTTTTTGTTGTTCTGCTCTGAGCATTTCCTACCGTTTCGCCTACAAAAGGCCTTAAAAAAGAAGTTAAATATAGGATTGGCGAGAGAGAATACAGTTTATATTTTTGTCACATATACAACAAATTTAAGAAACAAATTGATACAATATATCTCATCTAAGCATTTCCCCCAAAACTGCATAGGCTGGCATTAAGGTGCGCAAAACCGAACCGAAAACCCAAAACCGAACCGAAAAAACCAAACCAAACCAAAATTTCAGTTTTTTCATGTTTCGGTTTCAGTTTTAGTTTTGAAATCTGAAAACCATTTGTATTTCTCTTTTTTCGTTAGAAACCGAAAACCATTTGGTTAAACCGAGTTAACCGAAATTGAGGCTTTTTGGGTTCAAAAGCATAATGGTCTGCTACAGTACAATACTCCCTCCGTTCCAAGTTACTCGTCGCGGAAATGGGTGTATCTAGAACTAAAATATAACTAGATACATCCATCTGCGACAAATAATTCGGAATGGGGGGCGTACTTACTAGCCAATTTAGTGCTTCAGTTTACATGATTAGCCTGGCTGTTTATCCAACGTCCCTTCTTTATCCTTCTAATTGTTTTTCCTCATTATGATATATATCATATATTTATACAAGAAAAAGTTATGTGTTGGCTCAAAAATTTCGAGTCAACTTTGGTTAATTTGGTTATTACCGAAATCAAACCAAAATTAAATGGTTATTACCGAAACCGAAGTGTATCTATGTATAATACTATATAAACTGAAGTATAAAAATCATAAAAACCGAACCAAATCAAAGCGAAAAAAATCAGTGTGTTGTGTTTCATGGCTTGACACATATGGGCATATATCTGCAGGTGTTCCTATGTGGCAAAAGGCACGTATTTGTGTTTAAATCTTACCAAGAGCATAGCATCTAAGAAATATAGAGAGATTATTAAAATTTTGACTTAAATGCGCCATTGGTCCATCAACCCAAAGTAGTTGCACACCTTAAGCAAAGAACACGGGACTGATCAATTTAGTCCATATAGTTGTTTATTTGATCAAATAAGACCAAAACCAATTTGAAAAAAAAAACCTGTCCAGGTGTCTTCCACGTTAGCATTCCCTTCTATTGTTGGATCAGCTTTCTTTCCTTCGTACTCACAAGGCGACTAGGGCATAGTTCACCTCCAGTTCCATCGGCCAGCTCTTGAATTCTCCTCCCCTTGGCTTGCCACTCTAGCGTCTGATCGCAGGAAGAGAAACCCAGTGCCTCGGCTCTGTCTAGTAGTTTTAATTATCGTTTTTAGTGCTCACAATGGCGTTGCTTCGACGGATAGCAGCGCTTCATCTTCGAGTTGGTCTTTTGGGCTTTGACCCTCCTAGAATTTGTTTGTTGGGACGGACAAAGCTCTAGCCTAGATTCCTACCATCTTCTTGGGGCGGCGAGGTTAGGGCGAGATCGGATATCAGGTGCTTCAGATCTTTTTAAGGCTCCAATGACGGCCACTACAAATCCACGGCGCTGGTCCTAAGGGGCACATGCACGAAGACTTTCCGGTTCTCATTGACAAGTTCAGGCTGATTCCGCTATTGGAGCGGCGATAGCGGGTCGTTTTGGGGACAGAAGTAGTCGTTCAGTTGCTCCAGAGACGTCGATGTAATTTTTATTATGTTCGGGGTACTTTGTACTTGCGGTGAACTTTTATAATAGATCAAAGTATTCAAAAAAAAAACTTCCTTTCTTGTTCCTCAAAAGTGGATGGAACAGAAATTAGGCTCTGTGTGGGGGGCACATTTAGCCCAGCCTGATCAGCAAATTGAACTTCTTTTTTCAAAGAAAACTCTTCCATTCACATTTTCCTCGACAAGGACATCAAGCACCTGATTGTAGCCAGATTGATGTAGGATCCTTAGAGTTACATCAAGAGCAAACTGAACTCGTGGGTGTGGATTACTTAGAGTTTCAGAGTTATGAGTTGACACAAGAGAGCGCCTTCATGGAGCCTAAACTCTAGAGCCAGGTCCTGGCACGGAACCGGCATGCGTCGAGTTCGGTGGCAGCAGCGGCTAAGAGAATGTGGTTCGCGCGTAGAACAACGGTGCTTCTGCTCCTAAAATTTCCAATGCCTCCTTGTCCCATCAGATCTTGTCGTGGAACTGAATCGTGGCACTCTGCACGCTCGTTTGTTGCTTTGCTCTCCAACTATTTTTTTCTGGCAACTAGCAGTACATTTCAAGTGTTGTTTCCCTAGACACGCAGAAGTCGACATGGTTTTAATAAGCATGTGCCGGTCAGTGAATAAGTGGCTACCAAACACCTGTCGTCCCCAAACGCCGTTTTTTGAAACATGAAATCGACAAAAACACGTCCAAACTAGGCGATTTCATTAATATTTTAGAAAAAACTTACAAACATAAATGAAAACACAAATTAAAAATGACTACGCCTAGCATACCCAATAGTCCAATAATATACAAAATGGCGTTTTATCGATTACAGTTTAACGAAAAAAATTATCATTGCTTTTATTTCAGAATTAGCCCGCTGTTGTGATAAAATGATAATTCAGTTGCTTTAGTACTATGATAAATTTCTACAAGAACCATTTGAAATTGTAACGATAGAATTGCTTCTGTTTTGGAACTAATCAAACAAACAGGAAGAACACAATATCGTTACCATGATTTGTATTAAGAAACTTATAAAAATGGCAATACATGAGATTGGTTCTTACCACAAGAAATGGATGCCTTCAGTTTTGACTCGGTGAGGTAAGGAAGCGGCATCACCCGCCAGCAGGTAACCTTTGTCATGACCATCGGCTCATCTCAGAGTGCGTAGAACGGTAGAATGCGGATAAAACTAAAGAGACCAGATTCGTAGACGGATCACATGCACACATCTGCTGCATGCCAGTATATACGCGGTACCTTTCTGAAGGATCTACTCCACCTACTAGCGTCACCCATTTCCTCGTAGCAAGAACAAAGGGCATCTACCCTCCACGTTACACCCATGGTAGTGAGTAGGCTCACACGAACGGATCGACGAGGTGGCTAACAGGCTAAAGACAGTCGTACGTATTTGACCGGGGCCTGGCTTTCCGTCTTGCGCAGAGCGATCTTCATGGCTACACGTTCGAAACGGTGTGTGGCATGCATGCATGGACAGCTAGGAGAGCGCTTCGCGTGGTGCCATTATGCAGCCCCGCTCTTTATAATTTCTGAACGAGTAAAATCTTTGTGTTTTCTACAAAGAGAAAAAGGAAAGCTAAAGGACATGGCCTCTCCCCTAGCTCCTTTGTCAGCAAGCCGAAGAGGTGAATATGCAAAGAGAAAAATCGAGCTGAAGGTGAAATGATTGTGTGCAATTACAAAACGTTCCCTATATTCCCGGGCAACCTATAATCAAGTCATGTACTCTCTGTGTGAGGAAATATAAGCTCGTTTATATCACTATATTAATTGCCATTTTGTGTTTTCCCGCCCCGTACTGATCCGAGAGGCGTATGTCACTACATGACCACATGAGAGGCATTTTAGAAGTACAAATTGATGACCTTTATTTAGGAGCGTCATAAAATTTCTCTTCTATTTAAATTTTGAGAAAAGTATGTTTTGAGTCCCTCAAATTTACAAAAAGTAGACAGTTGGTCCCTTAAGTTTTTTCGGGTGACATTTCGTCCTTCATGTGAGGTGAGGCGAGTGGAGGAGGGGAAAAGTGAGCACTGTTAGATGGGTGAGGCAAAACTGAGCATTACTAAGAAAGGAGGACTGGTGGGTGCCCCATACCCGGCAGGCGTCCTACTTGGGACCTCAGGTCTTAGATGTTAGGTTTGGCTACGAGGTCTGTTTGATATTAGACCCAGACTATCAGCATCCCTGCATCAACTGGATATGAGTAGCGATAGATGTTGCCTAGACGGTGACTTTAGTCTTACTGTTGTATGACTTTGTAAAATCTTGTGTGAATAATTAATAAAGTGGTTGCATGCATCGTTCAGATGCAGAAGCCGGGGTTCTCCTTCTTTTCTTAAAAAAATAAGAAAGGAGGGGCATGAAAATAGAAACTTCTATTTTATTACTACTGCACACTCTCTTTCCCTGAATGTTTTGATAGAACCTCTGGAAATTCATGTGACCATATGACATTATCCTAAAAAATTGTCATTGTCACTTGGTATTACACAAACTTCAGTTTCTGTTCATATAGATGGCACCTGTGAGAGAAAATATGATTTAGAAAATTCTACCTAAATTCAGAAATAAATTGACACTAAATTTTCCATTTGAGCATTTTCTCAAACTGACGAGCGGTCTATTTGGTCTTGGAGATACATGCGTCTTTCTCCACGGCGTGTCCTACGGGGCAAAAGGTGTGGATATGCATTCACCCGAAACTAAAGAAACAACAATTATCACATATCAAATGTATTGCTAAGACCTCATCCATACTAGTTAAACAATTCGTTCTCGATGATCGTCTCCCAGCCGGTAAACAAAGAATCATGTTCGGCCTGCCTACGTACAGAAATCTTGTAGCTATCGACAAGCCTGTATAGCTCCAGTTTTAAGAGCATTACTAGTAAAACTCTTAAACCCTCAAATCCTTTAAACAGTTTTAAGGATTGAGAATTGTCACTTTTTGACAGTTTTAAGGGTTGAAAAGAGGGGCAAATACTAGAACCCTCAAACCCAACCCTTAAACTGTTTTAAGGATTAGATTTAAGGGTTCTAGTCTTTGCCTCGGCCCTAACCTTTAAATCTATCATTTGACATCTTACAATTTATGATAACAAGAATACAATCAACTTCCAAACAAACTACCAAATGACAATCATTGATGCATGGTTTAATAGTTTACATCACAAAATCATCATCTTCCTCCTCTCATCGGCACCATCACCAAAAAGTTGCACCTCGGCGCCATCTCCTAGATCACAAGCGGACTCCATCAAGCATCTCCATCGGCACCGGTGGAGTCGTACACACCGCCATCACCACAACTACTCATCGGAGTGTCACCTCGAAAAGTAGAGGACGCAACACGTAACATCCTCTTCCTCTCCGCGATGTCCTCCTTGTAGTCCTTCCACCATTGCAATTGGTCTTGATCCATGTCCTTTTTGGACATCATCATGTGCTCTTTCTCTTCAACCATGAGTTCTTTCCATAGCTTTGCCTCTTTGAGCTTGATCATCCTCTCCTCCAACTCGGCCTTGCGCTTTGCTTCTTCGCGCTTTGCTTCAGCTTGTGCAAGCTTGACCTCTTTCTTCTTCTCGGTGATAAGAAGCTTCGTCTCCAATGTTTTCGTTGTCAATTCCTCTCTTGCCTTCATCATGTGGTCCATCTTCTCCCTTAGGCTTGACGCCTCTTCTTCCATCTTCACCCTTAGCTTGCCCTTCTTGGTTCCCTCGGGCTTGCCCAAGTTCCTCTCTTCCTCAGCTTCACTATCATCCATCCTTAGCATTGCCGATTTCTTGGGTGCGGTCTCTTGATCCCTGAACTTTCACTTGTCAAAGGTTTGAAGAATTGACCAAACATGCTTAAATGGGAATGGCTTGCCCTTGGAAGCGGCCATCTCCTTGTACCTCATGCCGGCAATTGTCTCCTATCAACCACACATAAATCACATAAGAACCCATGAATAGCATAGTGCGCACACATAATCAAAATAGTGAAGAAATATGTAGTCACATAGTCACTTTCCACGGTTCCACTAGGTGGTGCATCCCTCACTTGGTCCATGGCCGCACTCCAACGAGCACAGCGGGCTTGATCAACTCCCACCGGCCTTGAAGCAACCGGAAAGTGCGATGGATGAACCCATTATTCTTCGGCTTGATCCTACAATAGACGTCATCTATCCTTTGCCAATACCGTTTACCGGTTTGATCGGTGCCAGTGGTTGCATCCATTCCCACAGCTGCCCAAGCACGAACCAAGAGGACATCTTCCGCCTCGGTGTAGTTTGTCGACCGCGCGTGTGGGCGGGAAGCGGCGGTGAATGCCTCCTCCCCTATCTCGGCCACCTCCTCCTCGTCATCCCCTTCATCCTCCTCATCTTCCTCCTTTTCCTCCAACTCGTCACCAACCCTAAAGGGGTCTAGAGGCGGAGCTCCGAGGTCCACCTCCGCGTTTTGGAGGAGGTCCATGAACGAGGATGTGGTTGCCATTTCCTCGAACACCTCGTGCGTGGCGGGAGGAGGTTCGGCGACGGCGGCGGGCGGGGCCGCGGGCTTCTTCCGCGGCTTGGTCACGGCCGGGGACGAGCCGGCGACCTTGGAGGCCGCCCCTCGCGGCCCATGAGAGGCCGCCTTCGGCCGGCTCTTCTTGGTGGCCGGGGCGGGCGCCGGGAGGCGGCGAGGGCGGGCGCCGGGGCGGTGACGGTGGCCGGGGCGGGAGCCGGGGAGGTGGCAGGAGGAGGTGCGAGGCCCGCCCGCCGCCGCTTGGCCCCGACGTGGGTCGCCGCCACCACGTCGGCCACTGTCGGGTGGGCGGGGGCGGGGGCGGGCGAGGTGGGCGGGACGGGCGGGGGCGCGGCGGCGGCGGGGCCCTCCATGGCCGGCGCGACAGGAGGCGCCGGGAGAAGGAGGCAATTGCCTCCCGCGTGAGAGAGAAGGAGGAGTGCGGGTTGGGGGGAGATTTTCCTCTCAACCCCTACTTCTTCATGTTGCAAAGTGGTTTGAGGGTTGGACCTCTAATTTTTTTTATGGGTTTAAGGGTTTAGAGGTTCTAGTCTACGATGTTTTTTGGCGAAAACTGTAAAAAAACAGTTATTTTTAGGGGTTTGAGAGTTTGAGGCTCTACTAGTAATGCTCTAACCCTACAAGTAGCTAAGGCGAGAGCAGTCAAGATAGGCCCACATGTCATGTGCAATGACAGGAAGCATCCCTCCGTCCATATGGAACGGGCAAGAAAGAAAGAACACAATATGGAGTGACGTGATAACAAGACGAAATCAGATTTTCTTTTTTGGGAAAAATGGGTTATATATTATTCAGAAATCAAATTTCTGTTCAACGGCGTGTTTCCAGTACCTAGTCGCAGCCAAATTTATGTACGATGGTCGCGGGTACGGGCTAGCAAATTAAACTTGTTGGTGCAGATTACTAGAGGGTTACAGGCTAACATAAGCGAGCTGCAGCCTTGCGTTTGCCTTCTTGGAGCCTAGCTCTAGAGCAGGGTCGTTGTAGATTACCCTCCTGTGTCGGGATCACTGGCAGCAGCAGATGAGAGAAAGTAGTCCCCGCTTAGAACGACGGTAGTTTTGCTACTCAAATTTCCAATGCCTCCTATTCCCATCAGATTTTATCGTGGAATTGATTTCTCAAAAACAATGAACTCTTGATGCTACTCTGCTCGCTCATTTGCTGTGTTCTCCAACCTCCCCGCAACAAGCACTGCATATCCAGCGTTGGTTCCCCGCTGGTTTTTATAGTCATGTATACGGGAGTGAATATGTGCCTACCTAACGTCTATTTAGTGATCTTACCTATTAATTTCCTGCCTTGTTTTCATTCACTTGTCACGCCGTTTTGTTGCTCTGCTCCGAGCATTTCCAACCGCTTGGCCTACAACAGAGCTTAAAAAAAGGCTAAATATGGGATTGTTGAGAGAAAATACAGTTTGTTTTACCAATGCACTAAAATTATGAAACAAGCTGATACAATATATCTCATGTAAGCATTTCCTTCAAAACTGACTGGCATGGCCTGTCTGTCGGGTTTCTGATGTACAAATAATCCCATTGAGATAAGTGGTTAGCATTAGTAGTTTTGTTTTCTGCTAAATAAGAGTCCAACTAACGTGTGTATGTCCATGTCTTGGTAAAAGTGAAATGTCAAATTCTAGAGTGACATAAATAAAATGATCAAAAGCTAAAGCGGCAAAAACAAAGTTTATATATTAAGGGCCAAATGAAAGAGAGAGGCTGGATTTGTCCTGACGTTGTAGAAGTGACACCAAAAGTAAAGGAAGAAAGAAAGATAGGATGGATGCGTTTTGTGAGGGGGGAATCACGCACGCCCACACCAGACAAACAAACAAGCAAGCAAACAATTGAGCCATCTCCATCTCCATCTCCATCGGCTGGAACAGTGAGCGAGTGGTAGTGGTACTGATAGTGGGGGAAGGGAGGGGCCTAACTGCAAATCCTCCTCTGCTCTGCTCTGCTCTGTTGGCTGTGTGTGGCTGTTGAGCTGAGCTTCTTCCTTCCCCCACCGCAACAGCAGCCGCAGCCGCAGCCGACGGAAGGCAACCACCGCACCGCACCGCAGCGAGGAGCCCCTTCCCTTCCTTTCCTTTGGTCCCGGATCGATCTGGCGCAGCGGGGGCCTGCCGGGAATCGATCGACCCAGGACCAGGAGGGAGCGGTGAATTAAATTGAATTCAAGAAAGAAAAGGGCCGGCCAAGCCGGGGGCAGGGGCGGCGATGAGCGCTTCTCGGTTCATCAAGTGCGTGACGGTGGGGGACGGCGCCGTCGGCAAGACTTGCCTCCTCATCTCCTACACATCCAACACCTTCCCCACCGTAAGCTGCGTCCTTCCCTTCCCTCCCCTTCCTTGTTCAACCACTCTGCCCTACATACATGTACTACATGGATAGATAGATCCCCTTCTTCTTAGAACAAGACGGACGGATGGATGGGTGGATTCCCCATTTTTACAAGATGAATCACGATTACTTCCTTTGTTTTCAGTTCAACCGATGCTAAGCCTTCCAAATACTAGGGAAAAAGAAGATTGATAGATGGATTGTGTTGGAGGTTGATGAGGAGGGAGGGAGGGAGAGAGAATCTGACTTAACCAACCAGAGTACCCTGCTATGCTAATGCTAGACTCACTCAATTTACTAGCTACTCCCTCCGTAAATAAATATAAGAGCGCTCCCTCTGTTCACTAAAGTAGTGATCTCTGTAAAGAAATATAAGAGTGTTTAGATCACTAAAGTAGTGATCTAAACGCTCTTATCTTATTTACGGAGGGAGTACTATATATCCCTGTTAGTCTCCTCCGACTCCAAGTGAGGAGTTTATCTCCACCCAACAATCAAATCAAAGCAAATCAAATCAAATCAATTGCTATCACATGAAACCTCTTAATTGTTAACCCCTCCCTCCCTGTTTCCAGGCACACACACACACACACACACAATGACTTTTAGATTATTTTTTTCTACTGCGTTCGTTCATCTTCATCTGCCACCCAATATGATGAATAGCTAAAGCAACTGCGTTTTCATATCCAATGTACAGCAAGCAAACACTTTTGCATCTTGTACTACTAACTCGTGCCTTATCCTCCATTTCTACATTACATTACAGGACTATGTCCCAACAGTCTTCGACAACTTCAGCGCTAATGTCGTGGTCGACGGGAGCACCGTCAACCTCGGATTATGGGATACTGCAGGTTAGCTTTTCTTTTCCCCCATTTATATTATGTGCACACATGCTAATATCAACATCCTCGTTTCCATCTTCTAGTCTCTGTTTGTCTGTGTGTGTGTGTGTTCAATAAATCACACCCACCAGAATAATTAATGGGGAAAAATGCGATGAATTTTACAGGACAAGAGGACTATAATAGACTACGCCCACTAAGCTACCGAGGTGCCGATGTCTTCCTGCTCGCCTTTTCTCTTATCAGCAAAGCAAGCTACGAGAATGTCACTAAGAAGGCAACCCATCCTCCTTTGATCCTCTCTGTTTCCTTGCTCCCACTCTCAATGACTTGTTCTAGTTTCATAAATTGTTTGTTATCTTGCTTATGATATATGACATGTGCTTGTAATTTTCCAGTGGATCCCTGAGCTACGGCACTATGCTCCTGGTGTGCCCATAATTCTTGTTGGGACAAAACTTGGTATATGCCCCCATTCGTCTCCTATCTCTGTTATGCTTATGCAAAGTATCACATTTCTCTGTAATTCTTGCCGGAACTATGCTTGGCGTGCCCTTTTATGTCCTATTGCATTGCTTCTGCTTTAAGTAGTCTGAAATCCCTGTCTAAGTATAGGCATCTTTGTTGTCATGAGTTCACTTGTACTGTCACTGATGACGGTCTGCAGGCTTATGATATTTCAATATCATCTTTACCCATCTTTGCATGTTGAAATGCTGCTGACTTGGTGAACGGAAAGCAAGCAAGCTATTTGAATTTTATGGAGGCATGCCTGCTGCCCAATACTTTCTAATACAGGAATATGGCATATATCCCTTCAAGCAAGTAGTTTTTTCTGCTACTAAGAACCAGCTCATGGTTTAGATGAGAGATTGTTGTTGGTCCTTAAACAAGAAAATGGCAGACTCGTGTCTTTTAGTATGCAGGAGCTTGTGTTAATTCGAAAACTTGAGATCCTTATAATTAATGTTGAATTCCCCGGTGTGAAATTAAGACTTGATGTGATGATATTCGGGTCATCTCTGATAAAGGTGTGATGATACTCGTGTACTAAATTAATGAATGTTGCAGAGACTAGAATGCTATTTCCTTTGTTATGCCAGTGACTAGACATCAGTTTGAACTTAAGATTAGTTTTTATCTGGTTGTAGTCCATATTCTTTGGCTCAAGTCCGATGTACCGAGGCTGTTTTCTTTACCTGATTTTATTCAGTTTTCAGTATGACAGAAATTCTTGATGTTATTACCTCTTAGAGCCCTGCACACGTTCTTATCAAATTCACGACGGTTTAGTCAATTTGAGAACATGTGGAACACAGTGCTGTTGTAGCCACTTGAGATTGAGTTGCATTGCTTTGTACCTGATGCCCAATTACAGTTGACTGTAAGAAATGCTGTCTAATAAGAAGTGACATTATTCCGCATGTTTCGGCCAATTGCTGTTTTCTTGCTACTTGTTGCTGTAAGAAATGTTGTATAACTCAGCAACTATGTTGATGTTAATAGATCTGCGGGATGACGAGCAGTTTTTCGTGGATCACCCTGGGGCTGTTCCTATTTCCACCGCGCAGGTACTCAGAAGCTTTATCTGTTATTTTCTTGAGAAAATAAATAGCATATGCGTATGTTCTGTTCTGTTGCTTGCTTGCATAAGATAGTGATCTCATCTCTGTGGATAATGATTGTAGGGTGAAGAGCTGAAGAAGGTAATTGGCGCGACGACCTACGTCGAGTGCAGCTCAAAAACACAGCAGGTAAAATGAGTGCACCTCCTAGTAGTGAAGAAGAAGGCTAGTTGTAGTGTTGGGTTAGTGATTTGGTTGCACGGTGCAGAACATCAAGGCGGTGTTTGATGCGGCGATCAAGGTGGTTCTCCAGCCTCCGAAGCAGAAGCGGAAGAAGAGGAAGTCGCAGAAAGGATGCAGCATCTTGTAAAACTAGCTCAAAATGGTGGAGTGAGCTGAGGAGCAGCCCTTTGTTTTGCAGTGTCTCGCTTCGATCAAAGGGATCATAATTGCCTCGCCTCGCCTCTCCTTGTTGTTGTTGTTGTTGTTGTTGTTGTTGTTGTTGTTGTTGTTGTATAATTTAGTTTGGCTTGATAAGGAAGATATGTAGGCTTGACATATTTTTTACTAAGTTGCAGCATGAGCTCATGATGATATAGATGTAGTAGGTAGTATTTTGTGGACGATGAACATGGAGTGCTCAATCCAATCCTAGTACTTACTGAAATATACTACTAGCTGCTTATTTGTTTGTTTGTGCTTTGCATTTTGGATTTGCAGTGGCAAATTTAGACGAACCCCAAATGTTTTGAAAAATAATCACACTCATCACTGACTGACTGACTGTTTGAATAGCAAAATTACAAGTCTGAGTAATACTAGAATCTTCCGGGGTGTCTCTGCTACCTTAACAATTCAGTTGGTACAGACTAGACTAGACTAGACTAGACTGGAGGAGAAAAAGCAGAGTGGAAGCAGCCAAGGCAAAGGATCTGTCTCCGGCGGAGAGTCGTCCGGTTTGGTGGTGGCCTGCGGAGGTGGTGCAGGAGAGGGTGACGTCGGGGTCGCTGAAGCAGCCGTGCTGCTGGGCGATGCCCCTGCCGGCGGCCTCCAGCTGGAAGCTGGAGTTGGGGCTGCCGCTGCTGAAGAGGAGGCACCAGAAGCCGCCGCGGTCGACGCCGGCGCCCACCTGCGCGTGCTCCCTGCCGCGGACCACGGTGGCGTTGGCCATGTGGAGCGCGTCCCCGCTGACGCCGTCGGAGCTTTGGCTGCTGCAGCCGAGGATGCGGCCGGAGACGACGTCCACCGTGGGCAGCTCGACCCCGCAGTTGGCGGCGTAGACCTCGGTGATGTCGGTCTCCGGCGGGTGGCAGGGCGGCGCCAGCGTGCCGTCGGCGGCGCAGGCGGTGGCGGGGGAGAGGGCGAGGCAGCGGGCGATGCACTGCAGCGCCATGCAGCCGAGGCCCTTGGTGGTGCGGAGGGCGGGTAGCTTGGCGGCTGCCCGGTCGGCGTTCACCAGCGCCACCAGCGCGTTGGCTGGGTTTGGGTTCCCCCCTCCGCCTTGAGCGCCTCCTTCTGCACATCCATCCCAAAGGATAGAATAGAATCAATGAGCCAAGCACATGCACATGCACAGCACATAACAAGAAGAAGAGAGAGAGAGAGGAGGAGAAGATGCATCGATCGGGAAGAATATGTATGTACTGTACCGTACCGTGGTGGATGGTAGGTGCGGCGAGAGGCAGCATCGACATGGATATGGATATGGCGCAGAGGCCAAGCATGGCGACCACTGCTCCTTGTCCTTCTCCTTGCTTGGAATTGGAGATCCCAAGCCACATTGTCATTCAGTGTTAAGAAGAAGAAGAAGAAGAAGAAGAAGACGAGGAAGCAGATAGATAGGTAGATCGATGACAATAAAGAAATAAAGAAAGAAATAAGCAGCAATGGTGGACGGACACGGAAAGAAGAAGAATAAGAAGAAGAAGAAGAAGACGACGACGACGACGAAATTGGGGAAGAGATGGGTCCGCCCGTCCGTTGGCGTGGATGAGATGAGATGAAAATGAGATCGGAGAAAGTGAAGGCGGAGCAGCTGCTCTGCCCTTGCTCTGTTCCACGGAAAGGAAACGGAGAAAAGTCATAGGGCTCATCAATTCACCTTCCCGTACACTGGTACACAGTAGACACGCAAACGCAAACGCAACGCAACGCAACGCAATTGATCCTATCCGTCTGTGCCGTGCACGGAAAGGCTTGGGCAGGCAAATAAATTAGCAGGCTCCTCCACTACCACTGTCTCTGCTGTAGTACCATGCATGCTGCAGTGAAAATGAAATGAAATGAGGGGAGGGGGAGGGGACCAACAGAACAGCTTCTGTCATTCAGAGTCTCTTTTCCCTACTATTGTCTACACTGCACCTGTTCTCTCCGTAAACTAATATAAAAGCTTTTAGATTACTATTTTAATGATCTAAATGAATAGTGATCTAAACGTTTTTATATTAATTCTAAAATAGTGATCTAAACGTTCTTATATTAGTTTATAAAGGGAGTAGTATTTACCAAGAGGCCGGCCATGCTTCAACTTGCTTCCTTTTTACCACTAAACACACGCATACGCTTGTTTTTTTTTTCCGATAAAGGGCTTTTCATTGAATTGAAATATTGAGTTGATACAATCGCATCAAAAATCACCCGGCCTCTGCATAACTAGATGCACACAGCCAAAAGTTCGAAGAAGTAAAGATCGAAATAAACTGGCCAAAAGCCAGAAGCAAAGATAAATAAAGACCAGCCTATAAAGGGGCTGATCCTATCCGAAGATCACACCGCCATTCATGGGGTAGAAAATCTCCCAGACAGAACGCTCCAGCCGAGTAGACGCCATCATAAAAAGGTCTCTGTCCTCCGGCTTCTGCAGGATAGACCACGTACGGAGCCATCGCGAGCATATATGAATAACCTGCATAGAAGATGAAACACATTTACGGTTAAAAACAATGTCATTCCTGGTGAGCCAGAGTGCCCAACATAAGGCAGCCGCCCCCACAAGAATGTGAGCAGAAAACTGTTTATCTATACCCCTCAACCAATTGCTGAATATATTCCGTGCACTACGTGGGGGATATAAATTCGAAGCTATTTGGACGATGGCCCATACAGAGCGTGCAAACTTGCATTCAAAAAATAAGGGTTTAATCGACTCATCATGGTGACAGAAAACACATTTTTTGCAACCTTGTCAATTTCGTCGTGCCAAATTATCCCTAGTTAAGATAACCCATTTATTGAGAAACCATAGGAAAATTTTCACTCTTAAAGGAATCTTAAGCTTCCACAGTTTTCTATTATCAATTGGGACCTCATTATGTACCAATTCATCATACATGGATTTGACCGAAAACTTTCCACTCTGATGCAATTTCCATCAAAAGATGTCTGGTTCCTCCGACA
Organism: Triticum monococcum; assembly: GCA_034509565.1. Lineage (NCBI taxonomy): Eukaryota > Viridiplantae > Streptophyta > Magnoliopsida > Poales > Poaceae > Triticum > Triticum monococcum. Next base: position 563,326,804 of record CM067841.1, on the reverse strand, counting down.
GCTGAATGGCTCCCAAACGGGTTAGCAAATCCTCCCATGCTGCCAAACGAGGTCCAAAGGGCGTTCTACGAAAAGAAATATCTGGGTTTTCTTGACCCAACACTTGCTTAATCGTGACAAACTTGTCTAACTACCCGATATAAGCTTGGATATTGCACGTTTAAGGGGTTGTTCCCCAACCATGTGTCTTCCCAGAATCGTATTTGGGAGCCGTCCCTGACCGAGAATGTTCCAAATTGGAAAAAGAAATCTTTAGCTTTCATCACCCACTCCAAAAGTGTGAGTCACCCGGTTTCCAGTAAACTTGGGAGATTGCTTTGGAACCCACGTATTTATTATGAATGATTTCCTGCCAAACACCATCCTCAGTGAGTAGTTTATATACCCATTTGCTGAGCAATGCAATATTTTTGATCTCTAGATCCTGGATACCAAGTCCCCCTTGGCTTTTTGGATGGCATAAGACGTTCCACCTAGCCAAACGATATTTCTTGGTTTCATTATCACTTTGCCAAAAAAAAAATCTTGATCTATAGTAATCAAGACGCTGAAGCACACCTTTTGGGAGATGAAAAAAATGATAACATGTAGAGAACCATATTGGTAAGGACCGAGTTAATCAGAATTAATCGGCCCCCATAGGACATGAGCTTGGCCTTCCAACTAGCCAGACATTTCTCCAATCTCTCTTCAACATGCTTCCATTCAACTATTGTCAATCGTCGATAATGAATAGGGATACCCAGATATCGAATCGGAAATTGTCCAAGTTGACAACCAAAGATTTCAGCATAATCTTGTGAGGCTTCTGCGGCCTCGCCGAAGCAGAAGAGTTCACTCTTATGAAAATTAATCTTTAGTCCAGATAAATCCTCGAAAGCACATAACAGCAGTTTGAGGTTTCTGGCCTTTTCTATGTCATGATCCAAAAACAAAATAGTGTCATCCACATACTGCAATATTGATAGGCCTCCTTCTACTAAATGAGGAATGCCCCGGTGACTTGACCTGCTGACTAGGCCCTCTCGATGAGAGTAGCTAGCATATCAGCCACAATATTGAACAAGATGGGTGATGCGGGGTCCCCCTGACGGAGCCCCTTCTTTGTCTGAAAATAGTTTCCTACATCATCATTTACCTTAATGGCGACACTACCTCCGGACACAAAGCTCTCAACCCATCGACACCAAGTATCGGAAAACCCTTTCATTTGTAATGTTTGTAGCAGAAAGGGCCACTTTACTTTATCATAAGCTTTCTCGAAGTCGATTTTAAAAATGACTTCGTTCAACTTTTTGTGATGAAGCTCATGAACCGTTTCATGAAGGACAGCAACTCCATCCAAAATGTTTCGTCCTTGCATGAAAGCTGTTTAGAATAAGGAAATATTTCTCAATTATGGAGGTGAAAAAAGGTTCGTCGTAAAAAGTTACGTCGATGCAAGTTTTGACACAGATCTGGATGACTCTAAGTCTCGATCAAGATACATATTGAAAGTGGGAGCAATTAGCTAGAGTAGCTCCGTGCAGAGCATTGTAGACATAGAATTCGCAAAATACTTACGGATCTGTATGTGATAGACCCGTTGACTAAAATAATCTCACAAGCAAAACATGATCACACCTTAGTACTCTTTGGGTGTTAATCACATAAACGATGTGAACTAGATTACTGACTCTAGTAAACCCTTTGGGTATAGGTCACATGACGATGTGAACTATGGGTGTTAATCACATGGTGATGTGAACTATTAGTGTTGAATCACATGGCGACGTGAACTAGATTATTGACTCTAGTGCAAGTGGGAGACTGAAGAAAATATGCCCTAGAGGCAATAATAAAGTTATTATTTATTTCCTTATATCATGATAAATGTTTATTATTCATGCTAGAATTGTATTAACCGGAAACATGATACATGTGTGAATACATAGACAAATAGAGTGTCACTAGTATGCCTCTACTTGACTAGCTCGTTAATCGAAGATGGTTATGTTTCCTAACCATGAACAAAAGAGTTGTTATTTGATTAACGAGATCACATCATTAGAAGAATGATGTGATTGACATGACCCATTCCATTAGCTTAGCACCCGATCGTTTAGTATGTTGCTATTGATTTCTTCATGACTTATACATGTTCCTATGACTATGAGATTATGCAACTCCTGTTTGCCGGAGGAACACTTTGTGTGCTACCAAACATCACAACGTAACTGGGTGATTATAAAGGAGCTCTACAGGTGTCTCCAAAGGTACATGTTGGGTTGGCGTATTTCGAGATTAGGATTTGTCACTCTGATTGTCGGAGAGGTATCTCTGGGCCCTCTCGCTAATGCACATCACATAAGCCTTGCAAGCATTGCAACTAATGAGTTAGTTGTGAGATGATGTATTACGAAACGAGTAAAGAGACTTGCCGGTAACGAGATTGAACTAGGTATTGACATACCGACAATCGAATCTCGGGCAAGTAACATACCGATGACAAAGGGAACAACGTATGTTGTTATGCGGTCTGACCGATAAAGATCTTCGTAGAATATGTGGGAGCCAATATGAGCATCCAGGTTCTGCTATTGGTTATTGACCGGAGACGTGTCTCGATCATGTCTACATTGTTCTCGAACCCGTAGGGTCCGCACGCTTAAGGTTTCGATGACAGTTATATTATGAGTTTATGAGTTTTGATGTACCGAAGTTAGTTCGGAGTCCCGGATGTGATCACGGACATGATGAGGAGTCTCGAAATGGTCGAGACATAAAGATTGATATATTGGACGACTATATTCAGACACCGGAAGTGTTCCGGATGATTTCGGAGAAAACCGAAGTGCCGGAGGGTTACCAGAACCCCCCCGGGAGAAGTAATGGGCCTTATGGGCCTTAGTGGAGAGAGAGAGGGGCGGCCAGGGTGGGCCGCGCGCCCCCTCCCCCTCTGGTCCGAATTGGGCTAGGATAGGGGGGCGACGCCCCCCTTTCCTTCTTCCTCTCCCCCTTCCTTTCCCCCCTCCTAGTAGGAGTAGGGAAGAGGGGAGTCCTACTCCTACTAGGAGGAGGACTCCTCCTCCTTGGCGCGCCATAGGGCCGGCTGGCCTCCTCCCCTTGCTCCTTTATATACAGGGGCAGAGGGCACCCGTAGACACACAAGTTGATCCACGTGATCGTTTTCTTAGCCGTGTGCGGTGCCCCCTTCCACCATACTCCTCGATAATATTGTAGCGGTGCTTAGGCAAAGCCCTGCAACGGTAGAACATCAAGATCGTCAGCATGCCGTCGTGCTGACGAAACTCTTCCCCGACACTTTGCTGGATCGGAGTCCGGGGATCGTCATCGAGCTGAACGTGTGCTAAAACTCGGAGGTGCCGTAGTTTCGGTGCTTGATCGATCGGGCCGTGAAGACGTACGACTACATCAACCGCATTGTCATAACGCTTCCGCTGTCGGTCTACGAGGGTACGTAGATCACACTCTCCCCTCTCGTTGCTATGCATCACCATGATCTTGCGTGTGCGTAGGATTTTTTTGAAATTACTACGTTCCCCAACAGTGGTATCAGAGCCTAGGTTTTATGTGTTGATGTTATATGCACGAGTAGAACACAAGTGAGTTGTGGGCGATATAAGTCATACTGCTTACCAGCATGTCATACTTTGGTTCGGCGGTATTGTTGGATGAAGCGGCCCGGACCAACATTACGTGTACGCTTACGCGAGACCGGTTCTCCCGACGTGCTTTGCACAAAGGTGGCTAGCGGGTGTCAGTTTCTCCAACTTTAGTTGAACCGAGTATGGCTACGCCCGGTCCTTCCGAAGGTTAAAACAGCACCAACTTGACAAACTATCCTTGTGGTTTTGATGTGTAGGTAAGATTGGTTCTTGCTTAAGCCCATAGAAGCCACGTAAAACTTGCAACAACAAAGTAGAAGACGTCTAACTTGTTTTTGCAGGGCATGTTGTGATGTGATATGGTCAAGACGTGATGAGATATAAGTTTTTGTATAAGATGATCATGTTTTGTTGAAGTTATCGGCTACTGGCAAAATCCTTATGGTTGTCTCTCTATTGCATAAGATGCAAGCGCCAAATAATTGCTTTACTTTATCGCTATGCGATAGCAATAGTTGCAAGAGCAGTTGTTTGCGAGACAACCATGTAACGACACATTGATATAGATCAAGATGATGGAGATCATGGTGTCATGCCGGTGACGATAGAGATCATGACAGTACTTTGGAGATGGAGATCAAAGGCGCAAGATGATGATTGGCATATCATGTCACATATTTTGATTGCATATGATGTTTAACTTTTATACATCTTATTTTTGCTTAGTTTGATGGTAGCATTTTAAGATGATCTCTCACTAATTATCAAGAATTGTTCTCCCTGAGTATGCACCGTTGCGAAAGTTCTTCGTGCTGAGACACCACGTGATGATCGGGTGTGATAGGCTCTACGTTCAAATACAACGGGTGCAAAACAGTTGCACACGCGGAATACTTAGGTTATACTTGACGAGCCAATCATATACAGATATGGCCTCGGAACACGGAGACCGAAAGGTCGAGCGTGAATCATATAGTAGATACGATCAACATAGTGATGTTCACCAATGAAACTACTCCATCTCACGTGATGATCGGACATGGTTTAGTTGATTTGGATCACGTGATCACTTAGAGGATTAGAGGGATGTCTATCTAAGTGGGAGTTCTTAAGTAATATGATTAATTGAACTTTAATTTATCATGAACTTAGTCCTGGTAGTATTAGCATATCTATGTTGTAGATCAATAGCTCGCGTTGTTGCCTTCATATGTTTATTTTGATATGTTCCTAGAGAAAATTGTGTTGAAAGATGTTAGTAGCAATGATGCGGATTGGATCCGTGATCTAAGGTTTATCCTCATTGCTGCACAGAAAAATTATGTCCTTGATGCACCGCTAGGTGACGGACCTATTGCAGGAGCAGATGCAGACGTTATGAACGTTTGGCTAGCTTAATATGATGACTACTTGATAGTTTAGTGCACCATGCTTAACGGCTTAGAATCGGGACTTCAAAGATGTTTTGAACGTTATGGACCATATGAGATGTTCCAGGAGTTGAAGTTAATATTTCAAGCAAATACCCGAGTTGAGAGATATGAAGTCTCCAACAAGTTCTATAGCTAAAAGATGGAGGAGAATCGCTCAACTAGTGAGCATGTGCTCAGATTGTCTGGGTACTACATGTTGGAAATATGCCCTAGAGGCAATAATAAATTGATTATTATTATATATTTCCTTGTTCATGATAATTGTTTATTATCCATGCTAGAATTGTATTGATAGGAAACTCAGATACATGTGTGGATACATAGACAACACCATGTCCCTAGTAAGCCTCTAGTTGACTAGCTCGTTGATCAATAGATGGTTACAGTTTCCTGACCATGGACATTGGATGTCATTGATAACGGGATCACATCATTAGGAGAATGATGTGATGGACAAGACCCAATCCTAAGCCTAGCACAAGATCGTGTAGTTTGTTTGCTAAAGCTTTTCTAATGTCAAGTATCATTTCCTTAGACCATGAGATTGTGCAACTCCCGGATACCGTAGGAGTGCTTTGGGTGTGCCAAACGTCACAACGTAACTGGGTGGCTATAAAGGTACACTACAGGTATCTCCGAAAGTGTCTGTTGGGTTGGCACGAATCGAGACTGGGATTTGTCACTCCGTGTAAACGGAGAGGTATCTCTGGGCCCACTCGGTAGGACATCATCATAATGTGCACAATGTGATCAAGGAGTTAATCACGGGATGATGTGTTACGGAACGAGTAAAGAGACTTGCCGGTAACGAGATTGAACAAGGTATCGGGATACCGACGATCGAATCTCGGGCAAGTATCGTACCGCTAGACAAAGGGAATTGTATACGGGATTGATTAAATCCTCGACATCGTGGTTCATACAATGAGATCATCGTGGAACATGTGGGAACCAACATGGGTATCCATATCCCGCTGTTGGTTATTGACCGGAGAACGTCTCGGTCATGTCTGCATGGTTCCTGAACCCGTAGGGTCTACACACTTAAGGTTCGATGACGCTAGGGTTATAAAGGAAGTTTGTATGTGGTTACCGAATATTGTTCGGAGTCCCGGATGAGATCCCGGATGTCACGAGGAGTTCCGGAATGGTCCGGAGGTAAAGATTTATATATGGGAAGTCCTGTTTTGGTCACCGGAAAAGTTTCGGGTTTTATCGGTAACGTACCGGGACCACCGGGAGGGTCCCGGGGGTCCACCAAGTGGGGCCACAACCCCTGGAGGGCTGCATGGGCCAAGTGTGGGAGGGGACCAGCCCCAGGTGGGCTGGTGCGCCCCCCCACCAAGGCCCAAGGCGCCTAAAGGGGAGGAAGGGGGCAAACCCTAAGGCAGATGGGCCTTAGGGCCCATACCTGGTGCGCCTCCCTCTCCCCTCCCCTTGGCCGCCCCCTAGATGGGATCTAGGGGCTGCCACCACCCCTAGGGAGGGAACCCTAGGTGGGGGCGCAGCCCCTCCCCTCCCCCTATATATAGTTGAGGTTTGGCTGCCCAATACACACGAGTTCCTCTCCCTGTTGGCGCAGCCCTATCCCTCTCTTTCTCCTCATATCTCGCTGTGCTTGTCGAAGCCCTGCTGGATCACCACGCTCCTCCATCACCACCACGCCATTGTGCTGCTACTGGATGGAGTCTTCCTCAACCTCTCCCTCTCTCCTTGCTGGATCAAGGCATGGGAGACGTCGTCGGGCTGTACGTGTGTTGAACGCGGAGGTGCCGTCCGTTCGGCACTAGGATCTCCGGTGATTTGGATCACGACGAGTACGACTCCATCAACCCCATTCACTTGAACACTTCCGCTTAGCGATCTACAAGGGTATGTAGATGCACTCTCCTTCCCCTCGTTGCTGGTTTCTCCATAAATAGATCTTGGTGACACGTAGGAAAATTTTGAATTTCTGCTACGTTCCGCAACAGTGGCATCATGAGCTAGGTCTATTGCATAGATTCTATGCACGAGTAAAACACAAAGCAGTTGTGGGCGTTGATTTTGTCAATTTACTTGCCGCTACTAGTCTTATCTTGATTCGGCGACATTGTGGGATGAAGCGGTCCGGACCGACCTTACACGTACTCTTACGTGAGACTGGTTCCACCGACTGACATGCACTAGTTGCATAAGGTGGCTAGCGGGTGTCTGTCTCTCCCACTTTAGTCGGATCGGATTCGATGAAAAGGGTCCTTATGAAGGGTAAATAGCAATTGGCATATCACGTTGTGGTTTTTGCGTAGGTAAGAAACGTTCTTGCTAGAAACCCATAGCAGCCATGTAAAACATGCAAACAACAATTAGAGGACGTCTAACTTGTTTTTGCAGGGTATGCTATGTGATGTGATATGGCCAAAGGATGTGATGAATGATATATGTGATGTATGAGATGATCATGTTCTTGTAATAGGAATCACGACTTGCATGTCGATGAGTATGACAACCGGCAGGAGCCATAGGAGTTGTCTTAATTTATTTATGACCTGCGTGTCAACATAAACGTCATGTAATTACTTTACTTTATTGCTAACCGTTAGCTGTAGTAGTAGAAGTAATAGTTGGCGAGACAAGTTCATGAAGACACGATGATGGAGATCATGATGATGGAGATCATGGTGTCATGCCAGTGACAATGATGATCATGGAGCCCCGAAGATGGTGATCAAAAGGAGCAAAGTGATGATGGCCATATCATGTCACTATTTGATTGCATGTGATGTTTATCATGTTTATGCATATTATTTGCTTAGAATGACGGTAGTAAATAAGATGATCCCTCATTAAAATTTCAAGAAAGTGTTCCCCCTAACTGTGCACCGTTACAAAAGTTCGTTGTTTCGAAGCACCACGTGATGATCGGGTGTGATAGATTCTTACGTTCCAATACACCGGGTGTTGACGAGCCTAGCATGTACAGACATGGCCTCGGAACACATGCAAACACTTAGGTTGACTTGACGAGCCTAGCATGTACAGACATGGCCTCGGAACACAGAAGACCGAAAGGTCGAGCATGAGTCGTATGGCAGATACGATCAACATGAAGATGTTCACCGAGGTTGACTAGTCCGTCTCACGTGATGATCGGACACGGCCTAGTTGATTCAGATCATGTAATCACTTAGATGACTAGAGGGATGTCTATCTGAGTGGGAGTTCATAAGATGAACTTAATTATCCTGAACATAGTCAATAGGTCTTCGCAAATCATGTCGTAGCTCGCGCTTCAGTTCTATTGTTTAGATATGTTCCTAGAGTAAATTTAGTTGAAAGTTGATAGTAGCAATTATGCGGACAAGGTCCGTAAACTGAGGATTGTCCTCATTGCTTCATAGAAGGGTTATGTCCTTAATGCATTGCTCAGTGTGCTGAACCTCGAACGTCGTCTGTAGATGTTGGGAACATCTGACATACGAATTTTGATAACTACGTGATAGTTCAGTTAAACGGTTTAGAGTTGAGGCACCGAAGACGTTTTGAAACGTCGCGAAACATATGAGATGTTTCGAGGGCTGAAATTGGGATTTCAGGCTCGTGCCCACGTCAAGAGGTATAAGACCTCCGACGATTTTCTTAGCCTGCAGACTAAGGGAGAAAAGCTCAATTGTTGAGCTTGTGCTCAGATTGTCTGAGCACAACAATCATTTGAATCGAGTGGAGTTGATCTTCCAGATGAGATAGTGATGTTTCTCCGAAGTCATTACCACCAAGCTGCTAGAGCTTTGTGATGAACTATAATATATCGGGGACATATATGATGATCCTTGAGATATTCGCGATGTTTGACACCACAAAAGTAGAAATCAAGAAGGAGCATCAATTGTTGATGGTTGGTGAAACCACTAGTTTCAAGAAGGGCAAGGGCAAGAAGGGATACTTCATGAAACAGCAAATCAATGCTGTCATAGTGAAGAAACCCAAGGTTGAACTCAAACCCGAGACTAAATGCTTCTGTAATAAGAGGAACAGCCACTGGAGCAGAATTACCCTAGATACTTGGTAGATGAGAAGGCTGGCAAGGTCGACAAAAGTATATTAGATATGCATTATAATGTGTACTTTACTAGCACTCCTAGTAGCACCAGGGTATTAGATACCGGTTCGGTTGCTAAGTGTTAGTAACTCGAAACAAAAGGCTACGGAATAAACGGAGACTAGCTAAAAGGTGAGATGCCGATATGTGTTGGAAGTATTTCCAAGGTTGATCAAATATCGTACGCTCCCTCTACCATCGAGATTGGTATTAAAACCTAAATAATTGTTATTTGGTGTTTGCGTTGAGCATAGACATGATTGGATTATGTCTATCGCGATACGGTTATTCATTTAAGGAGAATAATGGTTACTCTGTTTATTTGAATAATACCTTCAATGGTCTTGCACCTAAAATGAATGGTTTATTGAATCTCGATCGTAGTGATACACATGTTCATGCCAAAAGATATAATATAGTAATAATAGTACCACCTACTTGTGGCACTGCCACTTAAGTCATATCAGTATAAAACGCATGAAGAAGCTCCATGTTGATGGATCTTTGGACTCACTCATTTTGGAAAGGATTGAGACATGCGAACCATGTTTGTTGGTAGATATGCATGAAGAAACTCTATGCAGATGGATCGTTTGGACTCACTTGATTTTGAATCACTTGAGACATGCAAATCATACCACATGGGCAAGATGACTGAAAGCCTCGTTTTCAGTAAAATGGAACTAGAAAGCAACTTGTTGGAAGTAATACATTTTGATGTGTGCAGTCCAATGAGTGCTGAGGCGTGTAGTGGATATCGTTATGTTCTTACTTCATAGATGATTTGAGTAGATGTTAAGTATATTTACCTGATGAATCACGAGTCCGAATTATTGAAAGGTTCAAGTAATTTCAGGGTGAAGTTGAAAGATCGTCGTGACAAGAGGATAAAATATCTATGATATGATCATAGAAATGAATATCTGAATTGCGAGTTTGGCAAAGAATTAAGACATTGTGGAAATTGTTTCACAACTAATACAGCCTGGAACACCATAGTGTGATGGTGTGTCCGAACATCATAACTGCACCCTATTGGATATGATGCATACCATGATGTCTCTTATCAAATTACCACGATAGTTTATGGGTTAGGCATTAGAGACAACCACATTCACTTTAAATAGGGCACCACGTAATTCCGATGAGATGACACCGTATGAACTATGGTTAGAGAAACCTAAGCTGTCATTTCTTTAAAGTTTGGGGCTGCGATGCTTATGTGAAAAAGTTTCAGGCCGACAAGCTCGAACCCAAAGCAGATAAATGCATCTTCATAGGACACCCAAAACAGTTCGGTATACCTCCTGTCTCAGATTCGAAAGCAATAAGGGATTGTTTCTAGAATCGGGTCCTTTCTCGAGGAAAAGTTTCTCTCGAAAGAACTGAGTGGGAGGATGGTGGAGACTTGATGAGGTTATTGAACCGTCTCTTCAACTAGTGTGTGGCAGGGCACAGGAAGTTGTTCCTGTGGCACCTACACCAATTGAAGTGGAAGCTTATGATAGTGATCATGAAACTTCAGATCAAGTCACTGCCAAACCTCGTAGGATGACAAGGATGCGTACTACTTCAGAGTGGTATGTAATCCTGTCTTGGAAGTCATGTTGCTAGACAACAATGAACCTACGAGCTATGGAGAAGCGATGGTGGGCCTGGATTCCAAAATGGCTCGAGGCCATATAATCCGAGAGAGGATCCGTGTATGAAAACAAAGTGTAGACTTTGGCAGAACGGCTCGAAGGTCGTAAGGCTGTTAAGTACAGATGGATTTTAAAAGGGAAGACGGACAATGATGGTAAGTATCACATTAAGAAAGCTCGACTTGTCATTGAGATGTTTTCCGACAAGTTCAAGGAGTTGACTACGGTGAAATTTTCTTACTCGTAGCGATGCTAAGAGTCTGTTGGAATTATATTAGCAGTCGCTGCATTATTTATGAAATCTTGCAGATAGGATGTCAAAACATTGTTTCCTCGACAATTTTCTTGAGGAAAGGTTGTATGTGATACAACCGGAAGGTTTTGTCAATCCTGAAAGATGCTAATAAGTATGCAAAGCTCCAGCAATCCTTCTGAGGACTGGAGTAAGCATTTCGGAGTTGGAATGTATGCTTTGATGAGATGATCAAAGATTTTGGGTGTATACAAAGTTTATGAGAAACTTGTATTTCCAAAGAAGTGAGTGCGAGCATTATAGAATTTCTGATGAATATATGTTGTTGACATATTGTTGATCAGAAATGACGTAGAATTTCTAGAAAGCATATAGGGTTATTTGGAAAGTTTTTTTCAATGGAAAGCCTGGATTAAGCTACTTGAACATTGAGCATGAAGATCTACAAGGATAGATCAAAACGCTTAATGGTACTTTCAAATGAGCGCATACCTTGACATGATCTTGAAGGTGTTCAAGATGGATCAGTCAAAGAAGGAGTTCTTGCCTGAGTTGTAAGGTATGAAGTTAAGACTTAAAGCTCGACCGCGGCAGAATAGAGAGAAAGGACGAAGGTTGTCCCCTATGATTTTGACATAGGCTCTACAGTATGCTATGCTGTGTACCGCACCTGAAATGTGCCTTGCCATGAGTCAGTCAAGGGGTACAAGAGTGATCCAAGAATGGATCACAGGACAGCGGTCAAAGTTATCCTTAGTAACTAGTGGACTAAGGAATTTTCTTGATTATGGAGGTGGTAAAAGAGTTCGTCGTAAAGGGTTACACCGATGCAAACTTTGACACTAATCTAGATTATTCTGAGTAGTAAACTGGATTCGTATAGTAGAACAGTTATTTGGAATAGCTCCAAATAGAACGTGGTAGCTGCATCTAGAAGATGACATAGAAATTTGCAAAGTACATATGGATCTTAATGTTACAGACCCGTTGACTGAAACCTCTCTCACAAGCATAACATGATCAAACCCAGAACTCTTTGGGTGTTAGTCACATGGGGATGTGACCTTGAGTGTTAATCACATATCGATGTGAACTGGATTATTGACTCTAGTGCAAGTGGGAGACTGTAGGAAATATGCCCTAGAGGCAATAATAAATTGATTATTATTATATATTTCCTTGTTCATGATAATCGTTTATTTTCCATGCTAGAATTGTACTGATAGGAAACTCAGATACATGTGTGGATACATAGACAACATCATGTCCCTAGTAAGCCTCTAGTTGACTAGCTCGTTGATCAATAGATGGTTACAGTTTCCTGACCATGGACATTGGATGTCATTGATAACGGGATCACATCATTAGGAGAATGATGTGATGGACAAGACCCAATCCTAAGCCTAGCACAAGATCGTGTAGTTTGTTTGCTAAAGCTTTTCGAATTTCAAGTATCATTTCCTTAGACCATGAGATTGTGCAACTCCCGGATACCGTAGGAGTGCTTTGGGTGTGCCAAACGTCACAACATAACTGGGTGGCTATAAAGGTACAGTACAGGTATCTCCGAAAGTGTCTGTTGGGTTGGCACGAATCGAGACTGGGATTTGTCACTCCGTGTAAACGGAGAGGTATCTCTGGGCCCACTCGGTAGGACATCATCATAATGTGCACAATGTGATCAAGGAGTTAATCACGGGATGATGTGTTACGGAACGAGTAAAGAGACTTGCCGGTAACGAGATTGAACAAGGTATCGGGATACCGACGATCGAATCTCGGGCAAGTATCGTACCGCTAGACAAAGGGAATTGTATACGGGATTGATTAAATCCTCGACATCGTGGTTCATCCAATGAGATCATCGTGGAACATGTGGGAACCAACATGGGTATCCAGATCCCGCTATTGGTTATTGAGCGAAGAATGTCTTGGTCATGTCTGCATGGTTCCCAAACCCGTAGGGTCTACACACTTAAGGTTCGATGACGCTAGGGTTATAAAGGAAGTTTGTATGTGGTTACCGAATGTTGTTTGGAGTCCCGGATGAGATCCCGGACGTCACGAGGAGTTCCGGAATGGTCCGGAGGTAAAGATTTATATATGGGAAGTCCTGTTTTGGTCACCGGAAAAGTTTCGGGTTTTATCGGTAACGTACCGGAACCATCGGGAGGGTCCCTGGGGTCCACCAACTAGGGCCACAAGCCCCGGAGGGCTGCATGGGCCAAGTGTGGGAGGGGACCAACCCCAGGTGGGCTGGTGCGCCCCCCACCAAGGCCCAAGGCGCCTAAAGGGGAGGAAGGGGGCAAACCCTAAGGCAGATGGGCCTTAGGGCCCATACCTGGTGCGCCTCCCTCTCCCCTCCCCTTGGCCGCCCCCTAGATGGGATCTAGGGGCTGCCGCCACCCCTAGGGAGGGAACTCTAGGTGGAGGCGCAGCCCCTCCCCTCCCCCTATATATAGTTGAGGTTTGGGCTGCCCAATACACACGAGTTCCTCTCCCTGTTGGCGCAGCCCTATCCCTCTCTTTCTCCTCATATCTCGCTGTGCTTGGCGAAGCCCTGCTGGATCACCACGCTCCTCCATCACCACCACGCCGTTGTGCTGCTGCTGGATGGAGTCTTCCTCAACCTCTCCCTCTCTCCTCGCTGGATCAAGGCATGGGAGACGTCGTCGGGCTGTATGTGTGTTGAACGCGGAGGTGTCGTCCGTTCGGCACTAGGATCTCCGGTGATTTGGATCACGACGAGTACGACTCCATCAACCCCGTCACTTGAACGCTTCTGCTTAGCGATCTACAAGGGTATGTAGATGCACTCTCCTTCCCCTCGTTGCTGGTTTCTCCATAGATAGATCTTGGTGACACGTAGGAAAATTTTGAATTTCTGCTACGTTCCCCAATACTACAATCGCTTGAATCAAGTGGGAGTTAATCTTCCAGATAAAATAGTGATTGCCAGAATTCTCTAGTCACCATCACCAAGTTAGTAGAACTTCGTGATGAACTATGATATGCAAGGGATAACGGAAATGATTCCCAAGCTCTTCGCAATGCTGAAATTGACGAAGGTAGAAATTGAGAAAAATATCAAGTGTTGATGGTAGACAAGATCACTAGTTTCAAGAAAAGGGCAAAGGAAAAAAAGGGGAACTTCAAGAAAAACAACAAGCAAGTTGCTGCTCAAGTGAAGAAGCCCAAGTCTGGTCCTAAGCCTGAGACTAAGTGCTTCTACTGCAAATGGACTGGTCACTGTAAGCGGAACTACCCCAAGTGATTGGCGGATAAGAAGGATGGCAAAGTGAACATAAGTATATTTGATATACATGTTATTGATGTGTACTTTACTAGTGTTTATAGCAACCCCTCAGTATTTGATACTAGTTCAGTTGCTAAGATTAGTAACTCGAAACAGGAGTTGCAGAATAAACAAAGGCTAGTTAAGGGTGAAGTGACGATGTGTGTTGGAAGTGGTTCCAAGATTGATATGATCATCATCGCACACTCCCTATACTTTCGGGATTAGTGTTGAACCTAAATAAGTGGTATTTGGTGTTTGCGTTGAGCATGAATATGATTTGATCATGTTTATTGTAATACGATTATTCATTTAAGTAAGAGAATAAATTGTTGTTCTGTTTACATGAATAAAACCTTATATGGTTACACACCCAATGAAAATAGTTCATTGGATCTCGATCGTAGTGATACACATATTCATAATATTGAAACCAAAATATGTGAAGTTAATAATGATAGTGAAACTTATTTGTGGCACTACCGTTTAGGTCATATTGGTGTAAAGCGCATGAAGAAACTCCATGCTGATGGGATTTTGGAATCACTTGATTATGAATCAGTTGGTGCTTGCGAACCATGCCTTATGGGTAAGATGACTAAAGACTCCGTTCTCCGGAACAATGGAGCGAGCAACTGACTTATTGGAAATAATACATACTGATGTATGCGATCCGATGAGTGTTGAAGCTCGCGGCGGGTATCGTTATTTTCTGACCTTCACATATGATTTGAGTAGATATGGGTATATCTGCTTGATCAAACACAAGTCTAAAATATTTGAAAAGTTCAAAGAATTTCAGAGTGAAGTGGAGAATCATCGTAACAAAAAAAAGTTTCTACGATATGATCGCAGAAGTAAAATATTTGAGTTACGAGTTTGGCCTTCAGTCAAAACAATGTGAAATAGTTTCACTACTCACGCCACCTGGAACACCACAATGTAATGGTGTGTCCGAACGTCATAACCATACTTTATTAGATATGGTGTGATCTATGATGTCTCTTACCGATCTACCACTATCGTTTTGGGGTTATGCATTAGAGACAGCTGCATTCATGTTAAATAGGGCACCATCTAAATCTGTTGAGACGACACAATTTGAACTGTGGTTTGGCAAGAAACCAAAGTTGTCGTTTCTTAAAGTTTGGGGTTGTGATTCTTATATGAAAAAGTTTCATCCTGATAAGCTCAAACCCAAATCGGAGAAATATGTCTTCATAGGATACCCAAAGTAGACTATTGGGTACACCTTCTATCACAGATCCGAAGGCAAGTTATTCATTGCTGAGAATGGATCCTTTCTAGGGAAGGAGTTTCTCTCAAAAGAAGTGAGTGGGAGGAAAGTAGAACTTGATGAGGTAACTGTACCTACTCCCTTATTGGAAAGTAGTTCATCACAGAAATCTGTTCCTGTGACTACTAGACCGATTAGTGAGGAAGCTAATGATGATGATCATGTAACTTCAGATCAAGTTACTACCGAACCTCGTAGGTAAACCAGAGTGAGATCCGCACCAGAGTGGTACGGTAATCCAGTTCTGGAGGTCATGTACCTTGACCATGACGAACCTACGAACTATGAGGAAGCGATGATGAGCCCAGATTCCGCGAAATGGCTTGAGGCCATGAAATCTGAGATGAGATCCATGTATGAGAACAAAGTATGGACTTTGATTGACTTGTCCAATGATCGGCGAGCCATTGAGATTAAATGGATCTTCAAGAGGAAGACGGACGCTGATAGTAGTGTTAGTATCTACAAAGCTAGAATTGTCGCAAAAAGGTTTTCGACAAGTTCAAGGTGTTGACTACAATGAGAGTTTCTCACTTGTATCTATGCTTAAGTCTGTCCGAATCATGTTAGCAATTGCCGCATTTTATGAAATCCGGCAAATGTATAAACAAAACTGCATTCCTTAATGGATTTATTAAAGAAGAGTTATATATGATACAACCAGAAGATTCTGCCAATCCTAAAGGTGCTAACAAAATGTGCAAGCTCCAGTGATCCATCTATGGACTGGTGCAAGCATCTCGGAGTTGGAATATGCGCTTTGATGAGATGATCAAAGCATATAGTTTTATACAGACTTGCGGTGAAGCCTGTATTTACAAGAAAGTGAGTGGGAGCACTACATCATTTCTGATAAGTATATGTGAATGACATATTGTTGATCAGAAATAATGTAGAATTATTCTACAAAGCATAAAGGAGTGTTTTGAAAAAAGTTTTTCGAAGAAAGACCTCGGTGAAGCTGCTTACATATTAAGCATCAAGATCTATAGAGATAGATCAAGACGCTTGATAAGTTTTTTCAATGAGTACATACCTTGACAATATTTTGAAGTAGTTCAAAATGGAACAGTCAAAGAAAGAGTTCTTGGCTGTGTTACAAGGTGTGAAATTGAGTAAGACTCAAAGCCCGACCACGGCAGAAGATAGAAAGAGAATGAAAGTCATTCCCTATGCCTCAGCCATAGGTTCTATAAAGTATGCCATGCTATGTACCAGATCTATTGTATACCCTACACTGTGTTAAGCAAGGGAGTACAATAGTGATCTAAGAGTAGATCACTGGACAACGGTCAAAATTATCCTTAGTGGAATAAGGAAATATTTCTCAATTATGGAGGTGAAAAAAGGGTCGTCATAAAAAGTTACGTCGATGCAAGTTTTGACACAGATATGGATGACTCTAAGTCTCGATCTAGATACATATTGAAAGTGGGAGCAATTAGCTAGAGTAGCTCCGTGCAGAGCATTGTAGACATAGAATTCGCAAAATACTTACGGATCTGTATGTAATAGACCCGTTGACTAAAATAATCTCACAAGCAAAACATGATCACACCTTAGTACTATTTGGGTGTTAATCACATAAACGATGTGAACTAGTGACTCTAGTAAACCCTTTGGGTATAGGTCACATGACGATGTGAACTATGGGTGTTAATCACATGGTGATGTGAACTATTAGTGTTGAATCACATGGCGATGTGAACTAGATTATTGACTCTAGTGCAAGTGGGAGACTGAAGGAAATATGCCCTAGAGGCAATAATAAAGTTATTATTTATTTCCTTATATCATGATAAATGTTTATTATTCATGCTAGAATTGTATTAACCGGAAACATGATACATGTGTGAATACATAGACAAACAGAGTGTCACTAGTATGCCTCTACTTGACTAGCTCGTTAATCGAAGATGGTTATGTTTCCTAACCATGAACAAAAGAGTTGTTATTTGATTAACGAGATCACATCATTAGAAGAATGATGTGATTGACATGACCCATTCCATTAGCTTAGCACCCGATCGTTCAGTATGTTGCTATTGCTTTCTTCATGACTTATACATGTTCCTATGACTATGAGATTATGCAACTCCCGTTTGCCGGAGGAACATTTTGTGTGCTACCAAACATCACAACGTAACTGGGTGATTATAAAGGAGCTCTACAGGTGTCTCCAAAGGTACATGTTGGGTTGGCGTATTTCGAGATTAGGATTTGTCACTCCGATTGTCGGAGAGGTATCTCTGGGCCCTCTCGGTAATGCACATCACATAAGCCTTGCAAGCATTGCAACTAATGAGTTAGTTGTGAGATGATGTATTACGAAACGAGTAAAGAGACTTGCCGGTAACGAGATTGAACTAGGTATTGAGATACCGACGATCGAATCTCGGGCAAGTAACATACCGATGACAAAGGGAACAACATATGTTGTTATGCGGTCTGACCGATAAAGATCTTCGTAGAATATGTGGGAGCCAATATGAGCATCCAGGTTCTGCTATTGGTTATTGAACGGAGACGTGTCTCGGTCATGTCTACATTGTTCTCGAACCCGTAGGGTCCGCATGCTTAAGGTTTCGATGACAGTTATATTATGAGTTTATGAGTTTTGATGTACCGAAGTTAGTTCGGAGTCCCGGATGTGATCATGGACATGATGAGGAGTCTCGAAATGGTCGAGACATAAAGATTGATATATTGGACGACTATATCCGGACACCGGAAGTGTTCCGGGTGATTTCGGAGAAAACTGGAGTGCCGGAGGGTTACCGGAACCCCCCGGGAGAAGTAATGGGCCTTATGGGCCTTAGTGGAGAGAGAGAGGGGCGGCCAGGGTGGGCCGCACGCCCCCTCCCCCTCTGGTCCGAATTGGACTAGGAGAGGGGGGGGGGCGCCCCCCTTTCCTTCTCCCTCTCCCCCTTCCTTTCCCCCTCCTAGTAGGAGTAGGAAAGAGGGGAGTCCTACTCCTACTAGGAGGAGGACTCCTCCTCCTTGGCGCGCCATAGGGCCGGCCGGCCTCCTCCCCTTGCTCCTTTATATACAGGGGTAGAGGGCACCCCTAGACACACAAGTTGATCCACGTGATCGTTTTCTTAGCCGTGTGCGGTGCCCCTTCCATCATACTCCTCGATAATATTGTAGCGGTGCTTAGGCGAAGCCCTGCGATGGTAGAACATCAAGATCGTCACCACGCCGTTGTGCTGACAGAACTCTTCCCCGACACTTTGCTGGATCGGAGTCCAGGGATCGTCATCGAGCTGAACGTGTGCTAAAACTCGGAGGTGCCGTAGTTTCGGTGCTTGATCGATCGTGCCATGAAGACGTACGACTACATCAACCGCGTTGTCATAACGCTTCCGCTGTCGATCTACGAGGGTACATAGATCACACTCTCCCCTCTCGTTGCTATGCATCACCATGATCTTGCGTGTGCGTAGGATTTTTTTGAAATTACTACGTTCCCCAACAGAAACTTGCTGAATATCATGACAAGTAGACTCATCCATCTCAAGTGTCGCGTTCATAGATGGACCAAACAAATCTTCCTCTTCCATTCCATTCCATGTCGAGTTTGTTGAATTCTACTTATTCGAATCGAATCACCCACAAATGTTGAACCACATCATCCTCATGAGTAGCTCCGTGACGAGTCTATTGATGCATGCATTTGGATAATTTCCTCGGACGTCGCAGGATTCGGCTCAACAATGTCCTTGCGTAGGATGACCGGTTTTCCCAAATAACAGACCAAAAATTCATAATAAAATAAAATTACAGACCGTTCCGCACTCCGTTACCTTATCCTCCACAATCATCTTGTACATCATCACACAAGCTATCATCACCTCCCACGGTGTCTCTGCATTCCATCTTGTCTCAATATTCTTGGTGATGTTGGGTCAAGTGCACCATTCAACATTTGCATGTTCGAACACTATGATATAATTACTATTGATGCCGATGAAGCGGGGAGCGGAGGTTCGCAGTGGCAAGCTGCCTCCCTCCTTGAGACCCTTTCTTCCATCGATTTTTGTCTGGATGTCCATCTGAGAAGTTGGTCCTTACCAGGGCCCCTGCCGCTGCCTGCATATTTTCTGTTGGCGTGTGATGGGACTCCGAGCATGTAACTGTGGCATCTCGATTGCTTTGCTCATCTTTCTTCTTTTCCTTAATAGGCCGGCCTTGCCCTCGCCCAACATGCTCTTTTTAATCGGCTGGCGAGTTCACAACAACCCCTCGGCCTCTTCTTGCTCGGATGCCCTTCGCTCGAAGTGTCTCTTTTCCTTTAGAAACAGTGTTTGTGACTGATAGGATTTTTAGCCGGGCTACATCATGATCAAGATCGTCCAAGACCGCCTGGTCAAGCACTTTGATCTCCTCATTACTGAATACTATCTCGACGCTTTCCTCCTGACTCGTATCCGACGTGCCTACCATGCAGCATGACTGGACTGAGGTTGCCTGCCACAGACGGGGAGGTGTCGTGGCTGGTGGGCAACTAATTTGCCGAGTTGCGCATCTCCTCGTCGGGGTACTCCTTGTTCCTCTCGAGGACTTGGACACTTGGTGATGTCCTCCACATTGGTGAACAAGTGGGTGATGGGTGGTCAAAAAATTGGGTGCCCATCGACGAGCCTTGAGTTTTATTTTTGCCTCACATAGTGTATTGGTTCTCTCTACTGTGATGGTGGACGTGATGTGGCCTAGCCCAGAGGAGGTGCACGACTGTCTCGGCGAAACATTGCTCTTCGGCATGGTCTGTGCCTCTCTCTGTTGAGTTGTGGCTAGGTAGCGGGGAGCCCTTGGATGGTGGTTGTGACTCTCCTAGTTCTTCAATTACTTGGTGTTGGATACCCTTGCACTCTTGCGAGTCTACCTAGTGGTGTTGACTGCTTGTCACAGCTTGTTATCTGCTTCTTTCTTGTGTTGTTCCTTGTTACTGCTTATGTGTATCGTAGCAAAGCAGCATGAAAAAGAAAATAAAATAAGATGTTGACATTGAATATCCAACTATGCACGCAATATTACTCGAGTCGAGCTAGTTCCACCCGTGTGGTTGGCGGGGGTGCCTGCCATGGGGGTGTGATCTGGTCTGGCTCATATTTGGCTAACAAAGCAAAGTGGTGAGGAGGCCTTTATGCTCCCATTCCACCTTCCTCCTGCGTCTTCCTCCTCGAGCTCATGCGCCCTAGCCCCCTTGCGAATCCCATACACCTACTAAAACGCAGTTCCGCTGCCTCAAATGGCCAACGGTCGCCAATAGAATCCACCGGCCACAGAGGGCCAAGCCCTTGGCCTGCCATCTCGAGCGGTGGTCATCCTAAAAGGGGAATATAAGCTTTGTACGATATCAGTGGGTAAATTAGATCGGCTTAGGGGACTCATCGAAGCTTACATAAGAAGTTAGGGATTCATTTACGTATAGCATGGGATGCGTTTACGATCTGCGATGGTCAGCGGCCAAGATATGCAGGGATGTCTAATCCGCGATGCTTTAGGTCAAAGTCTTGTGCTGGCCTTGCTAGCATAGATGATGGTCATGCCTTCAGGAGCCGTTTTTCTCCTTGGAGGCGTCATTGTGAAGCTCCTACATCGTATCATCTCATGTGCTCCAGGTGAAAGGCTAAGAGACATCCATTGATCGGACGACAATGACATCTTCGATATTGTTTCCCTCTTAATGGCTTTATCTTTGGAGTCATTGAGCCACTCTATTGATTGTTCGTCTTATCATCGAGTTCGGTTGGTCTGTTTGGTGTGTGGTTGGTTTGTTGGAGTGTATGGTGGTGGCAGTTGAACTGGGTCCGTGGCAGCGGTCTTTGCCTTGGTCATCTTGGTGTTGTTTGTCGACTTCTCTCTTTGGGGCTTCGTGGCAACGGTGAGGACTTGAAGTTTGGTCTCGTTCGATGACCCTTGAGGTTCTTTCACCTCACATAGTGGCCTAGAGGAGGTGCATGGCTATCTCGGCAGAACATCTGTTGCATTGTGGCTAGACAGTGGGAAGCCCTTTTCAACTGGAGTTGCGCCTATCCTGGCTAGTTCTTCAAGGCGCAGATTGATCGCAGGCGACTTCTTGGTGTTGATCTCCTTTCGCCTGACTCAACAATACTAGTTTCGGCTCTTGTCGGCAATTGGTTGCGGGGTATTGATAAACAATTTTCTGCACATATTCTTGTGGGGGTGGATGCCTTATGTTGGGCATTGTGGCTTACCAGGAATGATATGGTTTTAATAATAAATGTGGTTCTTCTCCTGTGCAGGTTATTCATGCATGTATGTGATGGCTCCATACTTCGTCTATCCTACGGAAGTTGGAGGACATATACCTTTTTATAACGGCATCTACATGGCTGGAGCGTACGACCAGGTAGGTTTTCTCCCTCCATGGATGGCGGTGTAATTTCCATATAGGATCTGCCCGACCGTAGGCTGGATTGATTTATTTTTTCTGCAAAACAATGTTTATTTTTCGGAAGTTTGGACTTGTTAGTTGTGTGCATCATGTTTTGTAGAGGTCGGGCATTCTTTAGATACGATTGTATCACCTTGATCAATCAATTCAATAAAATATCCTTTATCGAAAAACAACTATGAATGCACTATTAGAGAATCTCTAGCGGATCCCGCATATGGGGTTGTCCGCTATAATAAATGTCGTTTATGGGATCCATTCCGTATCCCCGGCCCGAACAACTACTCCAAGTCGGGCCATCCCGGAAAAAAAATATTGTGGGATCCCGCGTCCGCGAGCCCAATTCCTTCATATCTGCGGGATTTTGATACGTCTCCATCGTATCTATAATTTTTTATTGTTTCATGCTAATATTATACAACTTGCACATACTTTTGGCAACATTTTATATTATTTATGTGACTAACATATTGATCCAGTGCCCAGTGTCAATTCCTGTTTTTTGCATATTTTTTGTTTCATAGAAAATCCATATAAAACAAAGTCCAAATGCAATAATTTTTTAGGAAGATTTATTTTGTAATATATGTGTCCTTAAGCTCCTTGTGGAAAACTTCGCCAATGCGTCCCATAGCAATGTGGACTGCCATACTCTTGTCTAGACTCCAAGTTGGTGCATCAAAGGAAAACTCTATGGGTTTAGTGACTGGCGAGAACGTCCTTCCTCGAACTTGAACTCGAATCATCCAGCGCTCCTCTTCTGGTAAAATGATGGTATAGGTCTCGGTGAAGCTTGGTATTCCAATGTTCAGGTACTTAGTGACTTCCTTCAAGTGTCGTCCAAAAGGTGTGTCTTCATCCGGTTGTGCAAACTTGTTCCTCGAGTCTGCTATCCTAAAGAGTAGAAAATGGAGAGGAGTCAGAAATAAGTAGAGAAGAGTGGCCTATGGTTTTTCTTAGTGGTCGTGTCCTACATTCAGCGTGTACTCTGATACCATCTTGTAGCGACTCGACCTCAAATGGTCAAGTCTATGTGCTTCAGTGTCATCCCTGGATCGGTAATGCTGACACACATAGTACTCGAAGGATTTATAACAGAGTGGGAATCACACACTTATTACATCGAATGTCTCAAGAGAGAACTTATTACAATAAATATTGCTTAAGGTCATCTAATACGATAACAATGGAAGGCTTGGAAGATAAAGTGAGTCCATCAACTCCAACAACATAGCTGAGTGCATGACAAACGACCTATCGCATCTTACTCCTCGTCTGAAAAGTCTGCAACATGATACATTGCAGCCCGAAAACGGGCCAGCACATGGAATATGCCGGCAATGTAACACAGGAGAGTAATGAACAGATAAATGCTATCACTACATGCATATATGGATGGTGGAGGCTGTATGGTTAATATGTTTTGCGAAAAGCCAATTTTTTTCCCTACAACAAAGGAATATATTTTATTTAACTATCATGGTAGTTGAACAATATTGAGAAGGTTCCTCCAACTCAATCCCAATTAAAGTAATTATCAACCCAACAAAATTTATTTAGAGTGATGAGATCCATATGATAATCCAAGAACTAGATACTCAAGATGTCCATAACCGGGGACACGGCTAACCATGATTAGTTTATACACTCTGCAGAGATTTGCACACTTTTCCCCACAAGACTCGATCTCCTCTATTGGATTTCTCGCACTACATGGTGTTTGAGAAACGGATGACCGAGACACAATCTTTCAGAAGCATTTGCTCTCTACTCCGGGCGGACCGGTACACCTACAATCCCCTACATCTGCTAGTCCACCACTTCAAGAGTTTACGCAACTTATTCAACTATGCCAGAGCCCATAATGGCTCGTGGCTGCACACGGAAGTTTCTAGCATGAATAGTCTTATGATCCCTTTGAGCCTGGGTGACAGACCGTAGGATGATCACAGAGTACTCCGGGATATCCTAGGACAACACTGGATTCTCCAGGTGCCCACAAGCAATCCACCCAGATGTATATTAAAGTTGCCACCTTAAGTTGAACCATTAATTAACATCTCACAACTGTAATGGATACACTCAAATCCAATCCACGTTTACGAGCATAGCATGGCAATGTAAGCATAACATAGAAGTAACTCCCAAGAGTTTGAGAATAAAACGGTCAATATGTTCTACCTCATCATCTACTTCCCAGACCCACATGTTAGGAGATCCTACTCATGCAATGTGTGAAGGTTGAAACTAATTCATAAAAACTGGGTGATAAAGGGGGTATGATCAAAGTGTTACTTGCCTTGCTGACGATCTGCAAATCCTAAAGACTCGTAGTAGCACGCTTCGCACTCCAGGTGTTCTATCGCAAAAAAACAATAGCATACATAAGAAATCAAGCAAGGATGCACGGGTAAAACTCAAATAAGAAGATCTAACCATTAAGTTCAACTGAAGAACTCCGGTTTGCAAAAAGAATCAAATCAAACGGAGCAACCAAACTCAAACTGCGAAAGAAACAAGATCCAATTACTAATCTAGACTAAAATCAAATTTTACAGTATCAAAATCTTGTTCAAGTTGGTTAAACAGAAAGAGGGCTTTGAGACGAAGATCTAGGCGCTTGAATCGGCCGAATCCGATAAATGAATGAAAAGATAAACTAAAACTAAGATCAGGGCAAAAATCGCGATCGAAAATAATCGCGGAAAACCCTGAAAAAAGAAAAACTGACGAACAGGCTAACGAACGAACGTTCGCTGTCTGTGACAAACGGATGAACGAAGTTTGTTAAAACGAACGTATGAACGAACGTCCGCAAAATAAATAAACCGACGGAAAAGCCGATCTAATAAAAAATGAGATGCATGGTTTCGAAAGAAAACCGAACGATTTTCTCGCGAAAACCGGTGGCGACGGCGGCTACCTCTGGCGGGGGATGGCGGGGCAGCGGTGCGGCGGCGGCGCGGCTCCGACGGGTCGGGCGCGGGGCGGCAAGGCGGCGGCGGCGAGCGGGGTCGGCGACGGCGCGGCGGGATGCCCCCCTTAAGATGAATCTCGCCATCGAGATTCGGGTTGGCTAGAAAATAGGTGTGGGTGGTCTTTGCGTAGACCATCCTCTCTTTCCCAAGTGGCTTCATCCTCGGTATGGTGGCTCCACTATACTTTGCAAAGATTGATAACCTTGCTGCGGGTAACTCGACTGGCAAATTCGAGAATCCTGACTGGTTTCTCCTCATATGTCAAATCACTGTCTAATTGAATTGCTTTCAGGGGAACTGTATCTCTTAGAGGAATATCGGCCATCTCAGCATGGCACTTCTTCAACTGGGAAACATGAAACACATCATGCACTCTTGACAGTCCTTCAGGTAATTCCAACTTGTAAGGAACCTCTCCCATGTGTTCCAAAACACGGTACGGTCCTACAAATCTCGGGGCTAACTTTCCCTTAACTCCGAAATGCTTAACTCCTTGCAGAGGTGACACTCGCAGATATGCTTTGTCTCCGATTTCGTAGACTACCTCCTTGCATTTCGAGTCTGCATAACTTTTCTGTCTGGACTGAGCTACTTTCAGTCTATCTCGAATCAGCTTAACCTTCTCCTCGGACTCCTTAATCAAATCCGGTCCAAACAACTGGCGGTCTCCAACTTCATCACACATCAACGGTGTTCGGCATCTTCTTCCGTACAGGGCTTCAAACGGTGCCATCTTCAAACTGGCCTGGTAGTTGTTGTTGTACGAGAACTCCGCACAGGGTAAATTATCATCCCAACTAGACCCGTAGTCTAGTGCACAAGCTCTCAACATGTCCTCTAGAATCTGATTGACTCTCTCAGTCTATCCATCTATTTGCGGGTGAAAAAATATACTAAACTCCAGCCTGGTTCCCAAAGTCTGGTGCAGTTGGTGCCAAAACTTTGACGTAAATTGTGTTCCTCTGTCTGATACGATGATCCTCGGAACTCCATGCAGCATACGATCTTGGTCATATATATCTTGGCCAACTTCACACTTGTATATGTGGTTTTCACTGGGATAAAGTGAGCTACTTTGTTCAAGCGGTCCACTACTACCCAGATAGAATCATATCCCGATCGGGTCCTGGGTAATCCGGTGATAAAGTCCATGCCAAGCTTATCCCACTTCTATTTGGGTACCGGCATAGGCTGCAGTAATCCTGCTAGCTTCTAATGTTCTTCCTTCACTCTCTGACATACATCACATACGACTACATACTCGGCAATATCATTATTCATTCCAGTCCACCAGAAATGCTCCTTTAAATCCAAATACATCTTGGTGTTTCCGGGGTGTATCGAGTATGGTGAATCATGAGCTTCCTGTAATATCAACTTCATGATCTCGGCATTATTGGGCACAAATACACGGTCCTCAAACCACAAGGTGTCGTGCTCATACTCACGAAAACCTTTGGCTTTGCCTTCACTCATCTTCCCCTTTATCTCGACAATTTCTTTGTCATCCTTCTGGGCTTCTCGAATCTTTCCCAACAAGGTCGACTGAACTTCCATGGTTGTAACAAAACCTCTAGGAACAATCTCTAAACGTAGCTCCCTAAAATCTTCTGCTAACTCCCTTGGCAAACCTCCTGTTACTAAGGTATTGGCATAACTCTTTCAGCTCAAAGTGTCTGCTACGACATTGGCCTTTCCCGGATGATAGTGCAACCTCATATCCTAATCCTTTATAAGCTCCAACCATCTCCTTTGCCTGAGGTTCAACTCTTTCTGTGTGAAAATATACTTCAAACTCTTATGATCCGTGTACACATCACAACGGTTCCCAATAAGAAAATGTCTCCAGGTCTTGAGTGCATGCACTACGGCTGCCAACTCCAACTCATATGTGGCATAATTCAACTCATGCGGTCGAAGTTGTCGTGAGGCATATGAAACAACCCTTCCGTCTTGCATAAGTACTCCTCCAAGTCCTAAGCGAGAGGCGTCGCAATACACCTAGAAATCCTTGTGTTTATCTGGCAGAATCAACATTGGGGCTGTAGTCAAACGTTTCTTTAACTCCTGGAAACTTGCTTCACATTCCTCAGTCCAATGAAACTTGGTGTCCTTCTTCAACAACGTCGTCACATGCTTCACAATCTTAGAGAAATTTTCAATGAATCTCCGATAGTATCCCGCGAGTCCAAAAAAACTGCGGATCTCTCCAACTGAGGTGGGTGCCAACCACTCAGTGACCGACTGAACTTTGGTGGGGTCTACTGCTATACCTTCTCCTGATATAACATGTCCAAGAAATCCAACTTCCTTCAACCAAAACTCACATTTGTTGAATTTGGCATACAACTGATGTTCCCTGAGTTTCTCGAGAACTAAACGCAAATGCTCCTTATGTTCCTCTTCATCCTTTGAGTATACTAAAATATCATCAATGAACACCACGACAAACTTATCCAAGAACTTGATGAACACCTTATTCATCATACTCATGAAATAGGCAGGGGCGTTAGTCAATTCAAATGACATAACCGTATAGTCATAAAGCCCATACCTTGTGGTAAAAGCTGCCTTAGGTATATCCTTTTCTCGAATCTTCAGCTGGTGGTAACCTGATCACAGGTCGATCTTCGAAAACACTTTAGCTCCTTGCAGCTGGTCAAATAGATCATTGATCATCGGCAGTGGGTACTTGTTCTTGATTTTCACTTCATTCAATGCCTGATAATCAACAACCATTCTCATAGACTTATCCTTCTTCTCAACCAATAGCACCGGGGCTCCCCATGGTGATGAACTCCGTCGGATGTAACCTTTCTCCAATAACTCCTTAATCAGTTTCTTGATCTCCTCCAGATCATTCGCGGGCATCCGATATGGTCTCTTTGATATAGGCCCGGTGCCTGGCAACAACTCTATCAAAAATTCGATGTCTCGATCTGGCGGCATGCCTGGTAACTCCTCTGGAAATACATCTGGGTAATCCTTCACAACAGGCACTTCCTCCTGAACAGCTCCCGTGACAGAATGTACTTGGGTTCTCCTTGGCGCATGCCTAGATACATACTTGATCCTTTTCCCCTCCGGGGTAGTAAGCAAAATTGACTTACTGGCACAATCGATGTTTCCTCCATACATCGACAGCCAATCCATTCCTAGTATCACATCCAATCCTTGTAACTCTAGAATTATCAACTTAGAGGGGAAAACATGACTACCTATGGTTAATGGCATCTGAAAACATCCACTGCTTGCCATATACTCGGCTCTGGGTGAGGTTACTAGCATAGGTGTCTTAAGAACTTTAGTGGTCAACTTATACTTATCCACAAATCCCCTTGATATGTATGAATGCGATGCACCAGTATCAAAAAGAACGATTGCAGTAAACGACTTAACTAAAAACTTACCGATAACTACATCTGGTTGCTATTCAACCTCCTCCACGTTCACGTGGTTCACTTGTCCTTTGTTAAATGGATTGGGCTTCTTCCTAGAGCTCCCATTACCATTTGCGTTCTTCGCTTCAGGGCACTCAGTGGCATAGTGTCCAGTCTTCCCGCACTTGAAACAAGTAACGTGGCTTAGGTCCCTTTTGGCGGTGTGGCTGGATTGGAACGGTTCTGATTGCTTCTTGCTCCATTCCCATTCCCATTCTTTGGGCAATTATGATTATGGGAAATTCCTCCATTGTGAGTGTGGCCATCATGGTTATGGGTAAGCCCTCCCGAGTTCGGGGTAAAGCGAGGCTTCTACTAAGCTCCTGAATTGTACTTCCCTTGTCCATATTTCCTCTTGCGGCTCTCTATCTGCTGCTGCTTCTCTTCGATCATGAGAGCTTTATCTACCAACTCTTGGTAGTTTTTAAATGTTGCCACCATTAACTGCATACTCATCTCATCATTCAGCGCTTTCCATAAACTTCTCCTACTTCGCGACATCTGTGGCCACATGATCCGGAGCATAGCGGGATAACTTACTAAACTCCTCCACCTACTGGCCTACAGTACGGTTCCCTTGACGTAAGTTGCGAAACTCACGCTTCTTCATACTCATAGCTCCAGGGATACATGGGATGTGTGGAATACTTGCTGAAACTGCTCCCAGGTGACATTGGCTATAGGAAAAGTGGCTGTGTAATTCTCCCACCATGCGGCTGGGGGTCCATCCAATTGGTGTGCGGCAAAACGCACCTTCTCAGCATGTGTGCAACCTCCAGTGGTCAACTCCCTTCCAATCCTGCGCAGCCAATCATCAGCAACTATTGGCTCGGTGCTACTGGAAAACACCGGCGGCTGCAGCCTCAGAAAACGGGTTAAGTTGTTGTTGCTGCCTTGGTTCTGAACTAACAACTGCATCAAGGCATTCTGCTGCTGGATCAACTGAGTGAGCTCCGGTGGGAAAGCAAAACTGGGGTCATGTCTCGGAGGCATCTGATAGGTTTAGAGGGAAGAGATTAGAATAGAATGAGGTCTAATGAGAAAACACTACCCATATGCACATGAGACAAACACAATCATATCACTCAATCAATCAAGCAAGGGCCACTAGTAGAAAAAGGGTCAAACGTGAAGCACATTAGTGCCGGTTTGTATTTGAGCCGGCACTAATGTATACATTAGTGCCGGTTCCAACGGCTAGCCGGGCCGCTTTCATTAGTACCGGTTCGTGGCGAACCTTTAGCACCGGTTCGTGCCACGAACCGGTACTAATGAGAGTGGTGGCAGGATGTTGTCAGAATGGGGCCCCTCCAGCCCCTTTAGTACCGGTTCTTGGCACCAACCGGTACTAAAGGTCGTCCTACATAAACCCTTCGTCCACCTGAGCTCGCTCTGTTCTTCCCCTTTCCCCTCTCCTCTCTGTTCTTCCCCTCTTCCTCTCGAGCTCATCTCACATTTTGCCCAAAATTTGTCAAGATTTGAAGGCCCCCATCCATTCAAATGATCACAAAGGTTAGCAACTTTGTCCTTTCATCTCTCATTGCTAGATTAGCTCTTGCAATGCTTTATATAGTGATTAATTTGTGAGTTTAGTAATTTGGGAGGATATATATATATATATATATATATATGTGCTAGTATTTGATTTATATGCAATTTGAGGTCAAAAATAACACTTAGTTTGCATATGTAGGTGTGGTTTACTTAGTGCCTTCTAAATCTCCATCGTAGCCACCGTCGATCGCCCGCACCGTCCCTTCGCCGGCACCACCTTGTGGTGAGCCTCTTGTTCATGAAATTTTATATAAAAATTGATGTTTGTGTGATTTGGATATATAGTTACTCGTATAATTATCTTACCCGTACGTTGTTTGTTATACATATAGTGCCATGGTTTTGATATCCGTCCCCGTCGGCCCTAGTCCTTGTTATGATTCGGATGTGGTATGTATATTCTCTTTTAAAACTAGTTGCATTTCGTGTTTATGACAAATTATGCCCATCAAGTTGACATAGAAATTTTTTGTAGGAGGTATGTGAACCGGAAATTCCAACCGACCCTATTGCCGAGAGGTTAAATTTAGTTGAAAGAGAAAACGAGTACTTGAAAGAAAAGTTGAAAAGAATTGAGGGGGAGAAGATGGAATTGGAGTTGCATGTTGCCGATGTCGTCGATGATCACAAGATCAAGATGGAGAAAATGCGCTTGAAGATTAGAAAGATTAGAAAATATGCCATCGATAGTGAGGCTTGATATCATTATGCTGTTGGATCCATTGTTACCTTAGTTGCGATCTTGATCGTATTTCTTGTTGCATTTAAATGCTTTAGCTAGAGAGTTATTTGTTTGTTGCATTTAAGTGTTGTATGAACTTTATGTATGAACTTGTATTAATTTGGTCTATTCGGTGTTGTGTAATGAAGATGAGCCGGCAATGGATGTACGATGACCGATGCTCTCCCCAGTTCGTTGAGGGCGCGCATACTTTTCTGCTTGCGGCTGAGGCAAACAAGCGGGCGGATGGTTTTATGCCTTGTCCATGTGCTCCCTATAAGAATGGTCACAATTACTCTACGTCAAGAACCATTCACGTCCACCTGTTTAAGTCCGGTTTCATGCCCCATTATAATGTTTGGACCAAGCACGGAGAAAGAGGGGTTATGATGGAAGACAATGAAGAAGAAGAGGATGACGACAGCTATCCTGGCCATGGGTTCCCTGAATACGATGATACAACAATGGGGGAAGAAGCTGAGCCGGCAATGCGGGAAGAAGCTGAAGAAGAGGCATCAGATGAGGCCGTTGATGATCTAGGTCGGGCCATTGCCGATGCAAAGAGAAACTGCGCAAGTGATTTGGAGAAGAAGAAGTTGCAGCGCATGTTAGAGGATCACAAAAAATTGTTGTACCCGAATTGCGTAGGTGACAAGAAAAAGCTGGGCACCACACTGGAATTGCTGCAATGGAAGGCAGAGAATGGTGTATCTGACAAGGGATTTGGAAAGTTGCTGGTAATGATAAAGGATATGCTTCCAAAGGACAATGAATTGCCTGAGAGTACGCACGAAGCAAAGAAGGATGTCTGCCCTCTAGGGTTAGAGGTGCAGAAGATACATGCATGCCCTAATGATTGCATCCTCTACCGCAGTGAGTACAAGGATTTGAACGCTTGCCCGGTATGTGGTGCATTGCGCTATAAGATCAGCCGCGATGACCCTGGTGATGTCGAGGGCCGGCACCCCAGGAAGAAGATTCCTGCCAAGGTGATGTGGTATGCTCCTATAATACCATGGTTGAAACGTTTGTTCCAAAACAAAGAGCATGCCAAGGCGATGCGATGGCACAGAGAAGACCGTAAGAAAGACGGAAAGTTGAGAGTACCCGCTGACGGGTTGCAGTGGAGAAAAATCGAAAGAAAGTACGGGAAGGAGTTTGCAGATGA
Organism: Triticum monococcum; assembly: GCA_034509565.1. NCBI lineage: Eukaryota > Viridiplantae > Streptophyta > Magnoliopsida > Poales > Poaceae > Triticum > Triticum monococcum. Next base: position 563,294,915 of record CM067841.1, on the reverse strand, counting down.
CGCAAGGAGCGTATGGTTTGGTCTAAGCGCAGATGGCATTAATCCTTTTGGGGAGCAGAGCAACAACCATAGCACCTGGCCTGTGACTCTATGTTTGTATAACCTTCCTCCTTGGTTGTGGATGAAGCGGAAGTTCATTATGATGCCAGTGCTCATCCAAGGCCCCAAGCAACCCGGCAACGACATTGATGTGTACCTAAGGCCATTAGTTGAAGAACTCTTACAACTGTGGAATGGAACAGGTGTACGTGCATGGGATGAGCACATGGGGGAAGAATTTGACCTAAAGGCGTTGCTGTTCGTGACCATCAATGATTGGCCTGCTCTCAGTAACCTTTCAGGACAGACAAACAAGGGATACCGCGCATGCACGCACTGTTTGGACGATACCGACAGTATATATTTGGCTAACTGTAAGAAGAATGTGTACCTGGGACATCGTCGATTTCTTCCGAGCAGGCATCCCGTAAGAAAGAAAGGCAAGCATTTCAAAGGTGAGGCGAATCACCAGATGAAGCCTGGCCACCGTACTGGTGCTGATGTACATGATATGGTCAAGGATTTGAAGGTGGTCTTTGGAAAGGGTCCTGGTGGACAACCTGTTCCGAATGACGCTGACGGACGCGCACTCATGTGGAAGAAGAAATCTATATTTTGGGACCTGCCCTATTGGAAACACCTAGAGGTCCGCTCCGCAATCGATGTATGCACGTGAAGAAGAATCTTTGTGTGACCCTGCTTGGCTTCTTGGGCGTGTATGGGAAGACAAAAGATACACCTGAGGCACGGGAGGACCAGCAACGTATGCACGGAAAAGACGACATACATCAGGGTCATGCAAGGTACGCTCTTACCAAAGAAGAGAAGGAAATCTTCTTTGAATGCCAGCTCAGTATTAAGGTACCGTCTGGCTTCTCGTCGAATATAAAGGGAATAATAAACATGGCAGAGAAAAAGTTCCAGAACCTAAAGTCTCATGACTGCCACGTGATTATGACGCAACTGCTTCCGGTTGCATTGAGGGGGCTTCTACCGGAAAATGTTCGATTAGCCATTGTGAAGCTATGTGCATTTCTCAATGCAATCTCTCAGAAGGTAATCGATCCAGAAATCATACCAAGGTTACAGAATGATTTGGTGCAATCTCTTGTCAGTTTCGAGTTGGTGTTCCCACCATCCTTCTTCAACATCATGACGCACGTCCTAGTTCACCTATGCGAAGAGATTAACGTTTTGGGTCCTGTATTTCTACACAATATGTTCCCCTTTGAGCGGTTCATGGGAGTCTTAAAGAAATATGTTCATAACCGTGCTAGGCCAGAAGGAATCATCTCCAAGGGCCATCAAAATAAGGAGGTCATTGAGTTTTGTATTGACTTTATTCCTGACCTTAAGCCGATTGGTGTTCCTGAATCGCGGCATAAGGGCAGACTGGATGGAAAAGGCACACTAGGAGGGGAACAAATAATATGTATGGACGGACATTCTCTCACTGAAGCACACTACACAGTTCTACAGAATTCCGCCTTGGTAGCTCCGTATATGGATGAACACAAGAATTTGCTATGCTCCAAACACCCGGAGCGGTCTGATGACTGGATTACACGTGAACAAACCAGGAGTTTCGCCAGCTGGTTGCAAGCACGTACCATGCATGACACCTCTATTGAAGATGACCTGTACTTGCTGTCCCAGTTACCATCTTCGAATATAATGACTTTCAAAGGGTACTAGATAAATGGTAATACATTTTACACGATCGCCCAAGATAAGAAGAGCACCAACCAAAACAGTGGTGTCCGCTTTGATGCAGAAACCAAGACGGGAAAGGAAACATATTATGGTTATATACAGGACATATGGGAACTTGACTATCGACGTGGTTTGAAGGTCCCTTTGTTTCAGTGAAAATGGGTCAATATGACACGAGGCGGGGTAACGGAAGACCCGCAGTATGGAATGACAACAGTGGATCTCAACAATCTTGCATATGCAGACGAACCATTCATCCTAGCCAATGATGTGGCACAGGTTTTCTATGTGAAGGATATGTCTACCAAGCTAAGAAAAAGAAAAGATAAGGAAGCGAATGCATCGTACGATGAGCCAAAGCGGCACATAGTTCTTTCTGGGAAGAGAAACATCGTGGGAGTGGATGACAAGACAGACAAGTCAGAGGATTATGAAAAGTTTGATGAAATTGCTCTATTCACAGTGAATATTGACCCGAGCATCCCGTTAAATGATGAAGATTTTCCATGGTTACGGTGCAAAAGGACACACGCGAAGAAAAAGTTTCACACCCAAAGATCTGGGATGTGATCGGCTTCACTAGCTATCATCACTTTCTTCTGTGTTTCACACCCAGAAGGGAATCTCTGTAATAGTTAGGGTAGTTAATTATGTGTTTTGGCATTTGAAACGCGAAGAAATTTTATGTGCAAACAAATTCTTTCATGCCTTTACTGATTTTTAAAGTTAAGTTATTCACAAACTAGTGATTCACACTAATTTCAAATAATTCAAAATTTAAACTATTCAAATTTGAAAACTACGGGCACTAACAGAAAATTTGTAATTTTTTGTACCTAAAGTAAAAATATTCACAAAGAAACTCTAAATACACAAAAATAACAACTCAAAAATAAATAAAGCAAAACAAAATAAAAAAGCCCGCCTACTAGGCTAGAGCGGCCTGCATACGACTAGAAACCCAACCCGTTGTTGGGCTAGGATGCAGGCCCGCAAAGGCCCGGTAGGCCCACGGGGCAGCACAACACAGGTAGGCCCAGAAGGCCTGCATTTGAGAGGAGCTCGAAGGAGCAGCCGCGGCTGGGTTTATAAACCAGTGTGGCTGCCCTTCGCTAGGCGAGGTGGGACTAAACTTTGCGCCCCTCGCCTGGCAGCGCACCCCCCTTTAGTACCGGTTCGTGGCACCAACCGGTACTAAAGGGGGGGCCTTTAGTACCGGTTGGAGCCACCAACCGGTACTAAAGGGGGTCGCTTCCCGCCGCTTGGCCTGGCCAAAACAGGCCTTTAGTACCGGTTGGTGGCTCCAACCGGTACTAAAGGTGTCCCCTATATAAGAAACACTTCAAAAAATTTCAGTTTCTCATCTCCCACTTCTCTCTGCCGCCGCCCCGTCCCACGCCGTCGCCGCCCTCGTCGCGCCATCCCCGTCGACTCCACGACGCCCCGTTCCTCGTCGCGTCGTCCCCGTCGACTCCGCGGCACCCCCGTCGCCGTCCCGGTCGCCGATCCCCTCGCTTCGCCGTCGCCGTCGCCTCGACCTCGCCTCACCGTCGCCGTCGCCTCAACCTTGCCCGCGCGCGCTGTGAGCCCCTCCCCCGGCCCCTCTCCTCCCTCCAATCGATCGTAGCGCACACCGGCGCCGGCGCCGGCGCCGACCGTAGCGCACACACACGTGCACGCGCACACACACACACACTACATGCACACACACACACACACTAGACGCGCACACACACACAATTTTTCTGTTTTTAGCTTTTAGTTTTTTCTGTTTTTCTGTTTTTCATACAAAGTTTTAGATGAATTAATTAATTAGATTAGATTAATGTCAAATAGTATGTAGAAATGTTAGTTATAATATATATAATGTCAAATGTTATAGAAATGTTAGAAATTTTGGAAATGTTAGTTTTAGCTAGCTAGATGAATTAGATTAATTTCAAATTGTTAGACGATGATCGATGTTTTTTTAGTTTCTTATATTTTTAGTTATAAAATTTAGAATTTGCATATAGGAAATCATCACAATCCATCATTTAAAAAATGTTACTTTACTTTTGCGGCATATAGTATTTTGTTGTCGACGATGCCCGGGCCGCATCCTCGCCGTCGACACGTCCGCGACGACGTCCTGCTTCAGAGGACCCATGTCCGGGACTGGGCTCCGCCGGGCTGGCACTGGGAGGTGCTACCTTCAGGGGCGTGATGCTTGGGGAGGAACCCGGCCCCGGGTCCCGTCGTCGACCCTCATCTTCTTTGGTGGCATTCGCATGGGCCAGTTTCGGTGCGGAGGGAGCCGGCCCCGCCGGAGGTGGTACGTAGCCGTGTCAGGGAGGAGGACGAGCATGTCCATCGCTACATGGCTGCTATGGACGTCAGGTTCTCCAATACCTGGCAGGTTCTTTGGGGAGATCAGCCGAGCTATGATCCAGTGATGGTTCCTTCACTTTGGTTGTCCACCGCCTAGATTACTCTCTAGTATTTGATCTTTATTAGCTAGCTAGTGATGTATTCGATATATAATATTCGAGATGATTTATTCGAGATTATATATATTATTTGAGACGATGTATTCGACGAGATTATATCTATTATTCGAGACGACGTATTCGAGATTAAATCTATTATTCGAGACGATGTATTCGAGATTATATCTATTATTCGAGACAATGTATTCAAGATTATATCTATTATTTGAGATTATACTAAATTGTTTTATATTTCTTTTGTCATAGTTAAATAAAAGCTATGGTGGACAATACCGACAGAGAGAGAGAACAGACCATGTTTGATATCATACGCGGGCCAGATGATGACCAGAATGAAGAAGATTTTGACGGCTCCGAATTTCTAAACAACACCGGAGAGGGTGATATGATATTCGATTGCGACGACCGAGAAGATGAAGTCATGAACTACGACGAAGAACATGTTGATCCTGAAACAACAAACACCAGCGAGGTATATATATTTATATAAGGAGGAATCTGGTGATCATCGCATGTTTTAAATGAGTTGAAGATATATTAACGAATCGATCTTTCTTCTTTCAGCCATCCGGATCGAGCAAATCTTCAGGCAAAAGGATGAAACGAGGCCCGAACAAAAAGTTGAAGGAGGGCGTAAAGTACAATATCGAGGCATTCAAACCTAATGGCGAACCATTAGCGCCTAAGAAGATTGCGGACAAGTTCGTTCGTCAGTGCGGAGTTCTTGTGAAGGACCAACTCCCGATCTCCCTTGAAGAATGGAGAAAGCCAGCAAAGCCACGTCCAAATGTTACTTTTGTCGACGAGAATAAAAAAACTGCTTTGGGATACTCTCATGGAACATTTCACCCTACCAGATCATTTCACCCTACCAGATCATTTCACAGAAGCAGATGTGCGGAAAGCCAAGGACGCTGCTTTTAGGAAGATGGCGGTTGCATTCAAGAACCACAAGAGAACGACGTGGGAGAAGTACGTCAAGGGAGGAAGGAAGACTCCAGTATTCAAGGGGATACTAGAGAATCAAAGTGCTCATTGGGACGATTTCATGAAATTCAAGGATTCAAAATTAGCTAAGGAACGGTCGAGAATAAACAAGAAGAATGCCAAAAAAAGGATAAGTTCCATAAGCTGGGGCCAGGTGGCTACGAGGTGGCAATGCCTAAGTTGGATAAGTCTGAGAAAGAGATGGAGGATGCAAGTGTCACTCCGGTTACTAAGAGCTGGCCCCCCAGGTGCAGGACTTGGTTCTATGCGCATGGGGGGGGGGAGTTGGACCCGAAGACAGGCAATGTTTCGACGAAGGCATGTCTGAACGGAGCCGACGATGCGCTACTTGTTGCAATAGAAGATGCTCGATCGGGGGTGTTCCAGCCCAACAGAGAGAACGACGAGCTTACGCGTGCCCTGGGAAATCCTGAACACCCGGGAAGAACACGAGGCAAGGGCGCTATTCCGTGGTATGAGGGGTTTTCGGACTGGAACGCCGACTATAGAACCCGTGCGAGAAAGAAGATTGTGGAGGAGAAGAAGAGGAAGATGGAGGAGGAGCAGAGGAAGCGGGACTATGAACGCCTTCAAGGCCTAGAAGCAAGTCAAGCGGAATTGGCAGCTAAATTCCAGCGGTGGCAGGAGCAGATTGACTCACTTAGCCAGCAAAGGGAGTCTCAGCAGCTGCAGCAGCTAGCGGATGATCCAGCATTGGATACCACCGCCCCATCCATGCCGAGAAGCAGCGTGGGTTCCGCCCCGGGCGACACACTGTTGGATAGATACCCCGTGGATGATATCACGGAGAACACTAACTGCGAGCTACACTTCAAAATTAAGAACATATCCTTGAAGGTGGCAGACGGTGTTGCTTATACAAATTCCCCCGATGCAACCTTCCATTGCAACCCGATTCCAGCAGGCTATGCTCATGTCGTGGTTGATGAGGTGGTGGACCAATATTCGGGGCTAAAGCTTGACATTCCTGGAGGTGACGAGGAGCACACACTCGGAGATGCCAAACATCGTATCATCCTATGGAGAAAGGATTGCATCATCTTTCGAAGGCCACCAACACCGCGTCACCCGACTCCTCGTCGAAGTCCGCCACCAAGTCAGCAGACTCCCGCTCCTCCAAGTCCACCAACGCGTGAGGCCACTCCTCCTCCAAGTCCGGCAAAGTGTCAGGCCACTCCTCCTCCAAGTCCGACACAGCGTCAGACGTCCACTCCTCCTCCAAGTCCGGCACAACCTCAGGCCACTCCTCCTCCAAGTCCGGCACAGCTTCAGGCCACTCCTCCTCGTCCAACTTAGCCCCGTCAGCCGTCTCCGCCGCCTCAGCAATCGCAGAAGAGACACCTCGCAGCTATGGTGCGTAGCGGTATGAGTCGAGGTGATAGTACAGGAAGTACAAGCGGAGGCAAGCGATATAAATATGGTCCAAACCTCAGTACTCCTCTTCCTGTGAGGGCTTACGACAGGACCGAGGAGCAAACCAATGCCATAGTGCGGGCAGAAGTCGACGCCCATTTTGGACCGAAACTGCCACCGCCGCCAAGGGAGAAAGTGCCTGTGGAAGTAGTTGACCACTTCATTCGTATGGCTCAACCACCAGCTCCTAAGCCTGTTGACATAGACTATGAGCGCCACATTAGGAAGTTACATCGACAACGTCTACAGAAGGAGGCGAGCTCGAGCTCGAGCAAACAACAAGCAGCTATCAAAAAATGCGGGAAAATCGTTACCTAGCTGGGAAAACAGGCGGCGCAATCGATCCCCCCGCTTGTTGTGCCGCCAACAACACGTGACAGTACGCACGCCCAATATTATTGTGGCCAAATAGTTTACGTTCCCGAGGTGGGCGATGTGGTAATAACCCAGGAGCATATAATGCAGGCTGAAAAACTCAAGATCACTGTTGGACAACTCCTCGAGATCGAGGACATGCCTCTGATTACAGAGGAGGAAATAAAATGGAAATTTGTTCGGGGCCAACCTTTGGTCAAGCCAGAAGATGTCAACAAGCTCCCAACGAGAATGTATGAATTGCATCAATGGTACATGGACATTATCAAGAGATCCGATCGAGAGTCCCTCATGGTGTATGCCAAGAAGGATGATTACTACCATCAAACAGCTGTGGCCGTTGAGTATTCTGAACTGTTTCAGTTATACAATCAAGCCGCACTCGACAAATCTATCATCAGTTGCTATTGTCTGTAAGTGATTTCTTTCTGTAATTTAAGTCTCAAGCTAGCTGTAGTGATCCTTTTGATCAATCATTACGTGTAATTATCCTCACTATATTCTTTTCTGTGGTATTATGCAGGATGAAGATGTATGAAATGAGAAAAGGTGGACGCTATGGCATTGGGTTCATTGACCCAAACACCGTTAATGAATACACATGGAAATTAGATGCATATTATGAAAAAGAGGTAGAGGACAGCATGCTAGAGTTCTTGAAGCGCCTCAAATACAATGAAGATATACTACTTCCTGACAACTTCGAGTGAGTCACACTTTCTTGTACTACAAATTCTCTGTTTTTGCCTACTAGCTAGCTACATGTTTTTGCTTACATATGCCCGCTTAATTAAGACATGCAAATTGTTGGAAATATGCCCTAGAGGCAATAATAAATTGATTATTATTATATTTCCTTGTTCATGATAATCGTTTATTATCCATGCTAGAATTGTATTGATAGGAAACTCAGATACATGTGTGGATACATAGACAACACCATGTCCCTAGTAAGCCTCTAGTTGACTAGCTCGTTGATCAATAGATGGTTACGGTTTCCTGACCATGGACATTGGATGTCGTTGATAATGGGATCACATCATTAGGAGAATGATGTGATGGATAAGACCCAATCCTAAGCCTAGCACAAAGATCGTGTAGTTCGTTCGCTAAAGCTTTTCTAATGTCAAGTATCATTTCCTTAGACCATGAGATTGTGCAACTCCCGGATACCGTAGGAATATTTTGGGTGTGCAAACGTCACAACGTAACTGGGTGGCTATAAAGGTGCACTATGGGTATCTCTAAAAGTGTCTGTTGGGTTGGCACGAATCGAGATTGGGATTTGTCACTCCGTGTGACGGAGAGGTATCTCTGGGCCCACTCAGTAGGACATCATCATAGTGTGCACAGTGTGATCAAGGAGTTGATCACGGGATGATGTGTTACGGAACGAGTAAAGAGACTTGCCGGTAACGAGATTGAACAAGGTATCGGGATACCGACGATCGAATCTCGAGCAAGTACAATACCGCTAGACAAAGGGAATTGTATACGGGATTGATTAAGTCCTTGACATCATGGTTCATCCGATGAGATCATCGTGGAGCATGTGGGAGCCAACATGGGTATCCAGATCCCGCTGTTGGTTATTGACCGGAGAACATCTCGGTCATGTCTGCATGTCTACCGAACCCGTAGGGTCTACACACTTAAGGTTCGATGACGCTAGGGTTATAAAGGAAGTTTGTATGTGGTTACCGAATGTTGTTCGGAGTCCCGGATGAGATCCCGGACGTCACGAGGAGCTCCGGAATGGTCCGGAGGTAATGATTTATATATGGGAAGTCCTGTTTTGGTCACCGGAAAAGTTTCGGGGTTTATCGGTAACGTACCGGGACCACCGGGAGGGTCCCGGGGTCCACCAAGTGGGGCCACCAGCCCTGGAGGCTTGCATGGGCCAAGAGTGGTAAGGGACCAGCCCCTGAGTGGGCTGGTGCGCCTCCCACAAGGCCCAAGGCGCCTAAGGGAAGAAAGGGGGGCAAACCCTAAGGGCAGATGGGCCCTAAGGCCCATGCTCCCTGCGCCTCCCTCTCCTCCCCTCTTGGCCGCCCCCCCAAACCCATCTAGGGCTGCCGCCCCTCTTGGGGTGGGAACCCTAGAGGGCGCGCACCCTCCTCCTTCTCCCCTATATATAGTTGAGGTATTTGGGGCTGCACACATACGAGTTTGGACCTCTCCATGGCGCAGCCCTGCATCTCTCCTTCCTCCTCTCCCGCGGTGCTTGGCGAAGCCCTGCAGGATTGCCACGCTCCTCCAGCACCACCACGCCGTTGTGCTGCTGCTGGATGGAATCTTCCTCAACCTCTCCTTCTCTCCTTGCTGGATGAAGGCATAGGAGACGTCACCGGGCTGTATGTGTGTTGAACACGGAGGTGCCGTCCGTTTGGCACTAGGATCATCGGTGATTTGGATCACGACGAGTACGACTCCATCAACCCCGTTCTCTTGAACGCTTCCGCTTAGCGATCTACAAGGGTATGTAGATGCACTCTCCTTCCCCTCGTTGCTGGTCTCTCCATAGATAAATCTTGGTGACACGTAGGAAATTTTTTGAATTTCTGCTACGTTCCCCAACAGTGGCATCATGAGCTAGGTCTATTGCGTAGTTTCTATGCACGCGTAGAACACAAAGTAGTTGTGGGCGTTGATTTTGTTCAATATGCTTACCGTTACTAGTCCAATCTTGTTTCGACGGTATTGTGGGATGAAGCGGCCCGGACCGACCTTACACGTACTCTTATGTGAACTGGTTCCACCGACTGACATGCACTAGTTGCATAAGGTGGCTAGCGCGTGTCTGTCTCTCCCACTTTAGTCGGAATGGATTCGATGAAAAGGGTCCTTATGAAGGGTAAATAGCAATTGGCATATCACGTTGTGGTTTTTGCGTAGGTAAGAAACGTTCTTGCTAGAAACCCATAGCAGCCATGTAAAACATGCAAACAACAATTAGAGGACGTCTAACTTGTTTTTGCAGGGTATGCTATGTGATGTGATATGGCCAAAGGATGTGATGAATGATATATGTGATGTATGAGATGATCATGTTCTTGTAATAGGAATCACGACTTGCATGTCGATGATTATGACAACCGGCAGGAGCCATAGGAGTTGTCTTAATTTATTTATGACCTGCGTGTCAACATAAACGTCATGTAATTACTTTACTTTATTGCTAACCGTTAGTTGTAGTAGTAGAAGTAATAGTTGGCGAGACAACTTCTTGAAGACACGATGATGGAGATCATGATGATGGAGATCATGATGATGGAGATCATGGTGTCATGCCGGTGATGATGATGATCATGGAGCCTCGAAGATGGAGATCAAAAGGAGCAATATGACATTGGCCATATCATGTCACTATTTGATTGCATGTGATGTTTATCATGTTTATACATCTTATTTGCTTAGAACGATGGTAGTAAATAAGATGATACCTCATTAAAATTTCAAGAAAGTGTTCCCCCTAACTGTGCACCATTGCGAAAGTTCATCGTTTCGAAGCACCATGTGATGATCGGGTGTGATAGATTCTTACGTTCGAATATAACGGGTGTTGACGAGCCTAGCATGTACAGACATGGCCTCGGAACACATGCAAAACACTTAGGTTGACTTGACGAGCCTAGCATGTATAGACATGGCCTCGGAACACAAGAGACCGAAAGGTCGAGCATGAGTCGTATGGTAGATACGATCAACATGAAGATGTTCACCGATGTTGACTAGTCCGTCTCGCGTGATGATCGGACACGGACTAGTTGACTCGGATCATGTAATCACTTAGATGACTAGAGGGATGTCTATCTGAGTGGGAGTTCATAAGATGAACTTAATTATCCTGAACATAGTCAAAAGGTCTTCGCAAATTATGTCGTAGCTCGCGCTTCAGTTCTACTGTTTAGACATGTTCCTAGAGAAAATTTAGTTGAAAGTTGATAGTAGCAATTATGCGGACTAGGTCCATAAACTGAGGATTGTCCTCATTGCTTCATAGAAGGCTTATGTCTTTAATGCACCGCTCAGTGTGCTGAACCTCGAACGTCGTCAGTGGATGTTGCGAACATCTGACATACACATTTTGATAACTACGTGATAGTTTAGTTAAATGGTTTAGAGTTGAGGCACCGAAGACGTTTTAAAACGTCGCAAAACATATGAGATGTTTCGAGGGCTGAAATTGGGATTTCAGACTCGTGCCCACGTCAAGAGGTATAAGACCCCCGATGATTTTCTTAGCCTGCAAACTAAGGGAGAAAAGCTCAATTGTTGAGCTTGTGCTCAGATTGTCTAAGTACAACAATCATTTGAATCGAGTGGGAGTTGATCTTCCAGATGAGATAGTGATGTTTCTTCGAAGTCATTACCACCAAGCTGCTAGAGCTTCGTGATGAACTATAATATATCAGGGACATATATGATGATCCTTGAGATATTCGCGATGTTTGACACCACAAAAGTAGAAATCAAGAAGGAGCATCAATTGTTGATGGTTGGTGAAACCACTAGTTTCAAGAAGGGCAAGGGCAAGAAGGGATACTTCATGAAACGGCAATTCAGCTGCTGCTCTAGTGAAGAAACCCAAGGTTGAACCCAAACCCGAGACTAAGTGCTTCTGTAATAAGGGGAACAGCCACTGGAGCAGAATTACCCTAGATACTTGGTAGATTAGAAGTCTGGCAAGGTCAATAGAAGTATATTGGATATACATTGTGTTGATGTGTACTTTACTAGTACTCCTAGTAGCACCAGGGTATTAGATACTAGTTCGGTTGCTAAGTGTTAGTAACTCGAAATAAAAGCTACGGAATAAACGGAGACTAGCTAAAGGTGAGCTGACGATATGTGTTGGAAGTGCTTCCAATGTTGATATGATCAAGTATCGCACGCTCCCTCTACCATCGAGATTGGTGTTAAACCTAAATAATTGTTATTTGGTGTTTGCGTTGAGCATAGACATGATTGGATTATGTCTATCGCGATACGGTCATTCATTTAAGGAGAATAATGGTTACTCTGTTTATTTGAATAATACCTTCAATGGTCTTGCACCTAAAATGAATGGTTTATTGAATCTCGATCGTAGTGATACACATATTCATGCCAAAAGATATAAGATAGTAATGATAGTACCACCTACTTGTGGCACTGCCACGTAAGTCATATCGGTATAAAACGCGTGAAGAAGCTCCATGTTGATGGATCTTTGGGCTCACTCGTTTTTGAAAAGTTTGAGACATGCGAACCATGTCTATTGGTGTATATGCATGAAGAAACTCCATGCAAATGGACCGTTTGGACTCACTTGATTTTGAATCACTTGAGACATGCAAATCATACCACATGGGCAAGATGACTGAAAGCCTCGTTTTTCAGTAAAATGGAACTAGAAAGCAACTTGTTGGAAGTAATACATTTTGATGTGTGCAGTCCAATGAGTGCTGAGGCGTGTAGTGGATATCATTATGTTCTTACTTCACAGATGATTTGAGTAGATGTTGAGTATATTTACTTGATGAATCACGAGTCTGAATTATTGAAAGGTTCAAGTAATTTCAGGGTGAAGTTGAAAGATCGTCGTGACAAGAGGATAAAATATCTATGATATGATCATAGAGATGAATATCTGAATTACGAGTTTGGCACAAAATTAAGACATTGTGGAAATTGTTTCACAACTAATACGGCCTGGAACACCATAGTATGATGGTGTGTCCGAACTTCATAACTGCACCCTATTGGACATGATGCATACCATGATGTCTCTTATCGAATTACCATGATAGTTTATGGGTTAGGCATTAGAGACAACCACATTCACTTTAAATAGGGCACCACGTAATTCCGATGAGATGACACCGTATGAACTATGGTTTAGAGAAACCTAAGTTGTCATTTGTTAAAAGTTTGGGGCTGCAACGCTTATATGAAAAAAGTTTCAGGCTGATAAGCTCGAACCCAAAGCGGATAAATGCATCTTCATAGTACACCCAAACAGTTGGGTATACCTCTTGTCTCAGATCCAAAAGCAATAAGAGATTGTTTCTAGAATCAGGGCCTTTCTCGAGGAAAAGTTTCTCTCGAAAGAATTGAGTGGGAGGATGGTGGAGACTTGATGAGGTTATTGAACCGTCTCTTCAACTAGTGTGTGGCAGGGCACAGGGAGTTGTTCCTGTGGCACCTACACCAATTGAAGTGGAAGCTTATGATAGTGATCACGAAACTTCATATCAAGTCACTACCAAACCTCGTGGGATGACAAGGATGTGTACTACTTCAGAGTGGTACGTAATCCTGTCTTGGAAGTCATGTTGCTAGATAACAATGAACCTACGAGCAATGGAGAAGCAATGGTGGGCCTGGATTCCAAAATGGCTCAAGGCCATATAATCCGAGAGAGGATCCATATATGAAAACAAAGTGTAGACTTTGGAAGAACTACTTGATGGTCGTAAGGCTGTTAGGTACATATGGATTTTAAAAGGAAGACGGACAATGATGGTAAGTATCACCATTAAGAAAGCTCGACTTGTCGTTAAGATGTTTTCCGACAAGTTCAAGGAGTTGACTACGATGAGACTTTCTCACTCGTAGCGATGCTAAGAGTCTGTTGGAATTATATTAGCGATTACTGCATTATTTATGAAATCTTGCAGATAGGATGCCAAAACATTGTTTCCTCGACGATTTTCTTGAGGAAAGGTTGTATGTGATACAACTGGAAGGTTTTGTCAATCCTGAAAGATGCTAATAAGTATGCAAAGCTCCAGCAATCCTTCTGAGGACTGGAGTAAGCAACTCGGAGTTGGAATGTATGCTTTGATGAGATGATCAAAGATTTTGGGTGTATACAAAGTTTATGAGAAACTTGTATTTCCAAAGAAGTGAGTGGGAGCACTATAGAATTTTTGATGAATATATGTTGTCGACATATTGTTGATCAGAAATGACGTAGAATTTCTGGAAAGCATATAGGGTTATTTGGAAAGTGTTTTTCAATGGAAAGCCTAGATTAAGCTACTTGAACATTGAGCATCAAGATCTATAACGATAGATCAAAACGCTTAATGGTACTTTCAAATGAGCACATACATTGACATGATCTTGAAGGTGTTCAAGATGGATCAGTCAAAGAAGGAATTCTTGCCTGAGTTGTAAGGTATGAAGTTAAAGCTCGACCACGGTAGAAGAGAGAGAAAGGACGAAGGTCGTCCCCTATGCTTAAGACGTAGGCTCTACAGTATGCTATGCTGAGTACCACACCTGAAGTGTGCCTTGCCATGAGTCAGTCAAGGGGTACAAGAGTGATCCAAGAATGGATCACAGGACAACGGTCAAAGTTATCCTTAGTAACTAGTGGACTAAGGAATTTTCTCGATTATGGAGGTGGTAAAAGAGTTCGTCGTAAAGGGTTACGCCGATGCAAACTTTGACACTAATCCAGATTATTCCGAGTAGTAAACTGGATTCAAATAGTAGAACAGTTATTTGGAATAGCTCCAAATGTAGCGTAGTAGTTGTATCTACAAGATGACATAGAAATTTGCGAAGTACATACGGATCTGAATGTTTCAGACCCGTTGACTATAACATCTCTCACAAGCATAACATGCTCAAACCCGGAACTCTTTGGGTGTTAGTCACATGGGGATGTGACCTTGAGTGTTAATCACATATCGATGTGAGTTGGATTATTGACTCTAGTGCAAGTGGGAGACTATTGGAAATATGCCCTAGAGGCAATAATAAATTGATTATTATTATATTTCCTTGTTCATGATAATCGTTTATTATCCATGCTAGAATTGTATTGATAGGAAACTCAGATACATGTGTGGATACATAGACAACACCATGTCCCTAGTAAGCCTCTAGTTGACTAGCTTGTTGATCAATAGATGGTTACGGTTTCCTGACCATGGACATTGGCGGTCGTTGATAACGGGATCACATCATTAGGAGAATGATGTGATGGACAAGACCCAATCCTAAGCTTAGCACAAAGATCGTGTAGTTCGTTCGCTAAAGCTTTTCTAATGTCAAGTATCATTTCCTTATACCATGAGATTGTGCAACTCCCGGATACCGTAGGAATACTTTGGGTGTGCCAAACGTCACAACGTAACTGGGTGGCTATAAAGGTGCACTACGGGTATCTCCGAAAGTGTCTGTTGGGTTGGCACGAATCGAGATTGGGATTTGTCACTCCGTGTGACGGAGAGGTATCTCTGGGCCCACTCGGTAGGACATCGTCATAGTGTGCACAATGTGATCAAGGAGTTGATCACGGGATGATGTGTTACGGAACGAGTAAAGAGACTTGCCGGTAACGAGATTGAACAAGGTATCGGGATACCGACGATCGAATCTCGGGCAAGTACAATACCGCTAGACAAAGGGAATTGTATACGGGATTGATTAAGTCCTTGACATCGTGGTTCATCCGATGAGATCATCGTGGAGCATGTGGGAGCCAACATGGGTATCCAGATCCAGCTGTTGGTTATTGACCGGAGAACGTCTCGGTCATGTCTGCATGTCTCCCGAACCCGTAGGGTCTACACACTTAAGGTTCGATGACGCTAGGGTTATAAAGGAAGTTTGTATGTGGTTACCGAATGTTGTTCGGAGTCTCGGATGAGATCCCGGACGTCACGAGGAGCTCCGGAATGGTCCGGAGGTAAAGATTTATATATGGGAAGTCCTGTTTTGGTCACCAGAAAAGTTTCGGGGTTTATCGGTAACGTACCGGGACCACCGGGAGGGTCCTGGGGTCCACCAAGTGGGGCCACCAGCCCCGGAGTCTTGCATGGGCCAAGAGTGGTAAGGGACCAGCCCCTGAGTGGGCTGGTGCGCCTCCCACAAGGCCCAAGGCACCTAAGGGAAGAAAGGGGGCAAACCCTAAGGGCAGATGGGCCTCAAGGCCCATGCTCCCTGCGCCTCCCTCTCCTCCCCTCTTGGCCGCCCCCCAAACCCATCTAGGGCTGCCGCCCCTCTAGGGGTGGGAACCCTAGAGCGGGCGCACCCTCCTCCTTCTCCCCTATATATAGTTGAGGTATTTGGGGCTGCACACATACGAGTTTGGACCTCTCCATGGCACAGCCCTGCATCTCTCCTTCCTCCTCTCCCGCGGTGCTTGGCGAAGCCCTGCAGGATTGCCACGCTCCTCCAGCACCACCACGCCGTTGTGCTGCTGCTGGATGGAGTCTTCCTCAACCTCTCCTTCTCTCCTTGCTGGATCAAGGCGTAGGAGACGTCACCGGGCTGTACGTGTGTTGAACACGGAGGTGCTGTCCGTTCGGCACTAGGATCATCGGTGATTTGGATCACGACGAGTACGACTCCATCAACCCCGTTCTCTTGAACGCTTCCACTTAGCAATCTACAAGGGTATGTAGATGCACTCTCCTTCCCCTCGTTGCTGGTCTCTCCATAGATAGATCTTTGTGACACGTAGGAATTTTTTTGAATTTCTACTACGTTCCCCAACACAAACGTGTGTGCATGCAGATATCACTGGATCTTGTGTATCATTAAAGTTGACGCCGGAACAGTTGAAATACTGGACTCGCTGCTCAAAGCAAATAGTGACTATAACATCTTGTTTGGGATAGTCAACAGGTAATTTCAATCATTATTAACTATATATCTCGGCCTATTTAGTTCGTCATTTCATGATATGAACTACTTAATAACCCCTTTATTCATTTTCTTTGTCGGCGGGCAGGGCTTGGGCAAGGTTCATCAGCGTCACAGAAGGCGAATGGAAACCAAAGCTGAAATGGTTTCGAGCCAAGGTAAGTAATTAAGTAGTACTAGCTAGCTAGCTAGCTGCCATCTCTTTAATTATCATGCTTGATTAATTATTATCTGATCAAATTAAATTCCATTCTCGAAATAAAGGCCCTGAAGCAGGCGCAGGGGACTGATCTGTGTGCATTCTGCGTTTGCAAGAACATTCGCATGATGGCGTCCGAAAGGAGCAGATCTCAAAGACAGGAATGGGTACGCTTGTCAGAACACTATTCACAATTTTTACACCATTACCGATATCTAGTCACACAACTAATACACATGCATATTGATATCCTTCTTAACAGTTCAAAGAGGTGCGGGACAAGCTCCTAGAAACGGAGCGCGTAGAAGCACTTCAAGAGGAAATAGCGGGATTTTTGCTCGACCAGGTCATAAATCCGAAGGGAGAATACTATTACCCGCTACCGCCCCCATCGACTAAGTCATGAACCACTTCCAATTGTCATCGTGCTCCGAAGGCACCAATCAGGCTAATGCCACTGGCTCCGAAGGCAACATGCATATGTAGGAGAAATTGTATATAGCTATACATGTGTGTATGTGTGAATTAATATGGTGGTTTGTGAGACATGATTGATGATATATATATGATTGGTTCTACTAGAAATTCTATTTATATATATACATATACATATACATATATATATATGCATAACGTGTACAATGTGTAGTACCGTAAAATACCAGCAAACGAAAAAGAATTAAAATGGAAAACACAAAATTAAATGAAAAAGAAATCATAAAACCAAAAACCCCCCAAACATTTTAGTACCGGTTGGTGTTACCAACCGGTACTAAAGGGCTCCCGGCCCCCGGAGCTGGCTCGTGCCACATGGTTGCCCTTTAGCACCGGTTCGTGCTGAACCGGTACTAAAGGGGGGGGGCTTTAGTGCCGAAACTTTAGTGTCGGTTCCTAAACCGGCACTAAAGGGCCTTATGAACCGGTGCTATTGCCCGGTTCTGCACTTGTGGGCATACAATTGGTCTAACTATCGTTACAGTGCTCGGACTACTAATATTTACATGGGGGTGTACTACTAATAGTATGGTGGTCTACTAGAAATTTTGATCGGTGGAAGACTCCATGATATCCGCTCCAGCTTCGTCTTCATAGTCATCATCACTACTATCCAGGTCGGAGTCGGTGTCGTCGATGATGATGTAGTCTTCAAAACGAATCTCCTTGGGTTCGTCGTCTTCTCCTCCTGGCGCGGGGTCTCCCATAAAAACTCCTAGTTTCCTGGTCATGTCGTCATTCCTCTCCACAAGTATCATCATTTCCTCCTCATATCCATCGCGTGTAGACTTAAGCTCCTCTTCTAGCTCCGTGATCCTGATCATCGCCTTCTTCAAATCTATCATGCTTGCGCACATCTGGTTCTCCTGGCGACGAATGTGATGGTTTAATTCCTGGATGAATGCTGCAATGGACATGTCCTTCCTGGTGTTGATCATCTCCCATTGCTCATCTCGGCGCCCACATATTTGGTAGATAGTGTGCTTAAGCTCCTTGTGGTAAACTTCGCCGATGCGTCGCATAGCAATGTGGGCTGCCATACTCTTGCCTAGACTCCAAGTTGGTGCATCAAAGGAAAACTCTATGGGTTTAGTGAATGGCGAGAACGTCCTTCCTGGAACTTGAACTCGAATCATCCAGCGCTCCTCTTCTGGTAAAGTGGCGGTATAGGTCCCGGTGAAGCTTGGTATTCCAATGTTTAGGTACTTAGTGACTTCCTTTAAGTGTCATCCAAAAGGTGTGTCTTCATCCGAATGTGCAAACTTGTTCCTCCAGTCCGCCATCCTAAAGAGTAGAAAATAGAGAGGAGTCAGAAATAAGTAGAGAACAGTGGCCTATGGTTTTTCTTAGTGGTCGTGTCCTACATTCAGCGTGTGCTCTGATACCATCTTGTCGCGACCCGACCTCAAACGGTCAAGTCTCTGTGCTTCAGTGTCATCCCTGGATCAGTAATGCTGACACACATAGTACTCGAAGATTTATAACAGAGTGGCAATCACACACTTATTACATCGAATGTCTCAAGAGAGAACTTACTAAAATAAATATGGCTTAAGGCCATCTAATACGATAACAACGGAAGGCTTGGAAGATAAAGTGAGTCCATCAACTCGAACGGCATAGCTAAGTGCATGACAAACGACCTATCGCATGTTACTCCTCGTCTAAAAAGTCTGCAACATGATACGTTGTAGCCCGAAAACGGGTCGACACATGGAATATGCCGACAATGTAACACAGGAGAGTAATGAACAGATAAATGCTATCATGCTACGTCTCGAGCTAGCGTTGGTTTTCCCCAAAGAGGAGGGGGTGATGCAGCACAGTAGCGTAAGTATTTCCCTCAGTTTTTGAGAACCAAGGTATCAATCCAGTAGGAGGTCACGCGCAAGTCCCTCGTACCTGCACAAAACGGTAGCAACTCGCAACCAACGCTTAGGGGTTGTCAATCCCTTCACGGTCACTTACGAGAGTGAGATCTGATAGAGATAATATTTTTGGTATTTTTGGTATAAAGATGCAAAGTGAAAAGTAAAAGCAAAACAAGTAAAATAAAGTAATGGAGATTGATATGATGAGAATAGACCCGGGGCCCATAGGTTTCACTAGTGGCTTCTCTCAAGAGCATAGATATTCTACGGTGGGTGAACAAATTACTGTTGAGCAATTAATAGAATTGAGCATAGTTATGAGGTTATCTAGGTATGATCATGTATATAGGCATCACGTCCGTGATAAGTAGACCGACTCCTGCCTGCATCTACTACTATTACTCCGCCCATCGACCGCTATCCAGCATGCATCTAGAGTATTATGTTAAAAACAGAGTAACGCATTAAGCAAGATGACATGATGTAGAGGAATAAATTCATGCAATATGATAAATACCCCATCTTGTTATCCTCGATGGCAACAATACAATACGTGCCTTGCAACTCTTTCTGTCACTGAGTAAGGACACCGCAAGATTGAACCCAAAGCTAAGCACTTCTCCCATTGCAAGAACTACCAATCTAGTTGGCCAAACCAAACAGATAATTCGAAGAGACTTGCAAAGATAACTCAATCATACATAAAAGAATTCAGAGAAGATTCAAATATTATTCATAGATAAGTTGGATCATAAACCCACAATTCATCGGTCTCAACAAACACACCGCAAAAAGAAGATTACATCGAATAGATCTCCACGAGAGAGGGGGAGAACATTGTATTGAGATCTAAAAAGAGAGAAGAAGCCATCTAGCTACTAGCTATGGACCCGAAGGTCTGAAGTAAACTACTCACACTTCATCGGAAGGGCTATGGTGTTGATGTAGAAGCCCTCCGTGATGGATGCCCTCTCCGGCGGAGCTCTGGAACAGGCCCCAAGATGGGATCTCGTGGGTACAGGAAGTTGCGGCGGTGGAATTAGGTTTTTGGCTCCGTCTTTGCTCTAATGGGGGTACGTAGGTATATATAGGAGGAAGGAGCACGTCGGTGGAGATCCGAGGGGCCCACGAGGCAGGGGGCGCGCCCAGGGGGGCGCCCTCCACCCTCGTGACCTCCTCGGAAACTTCTTGGAGTAGGGTCCAAGTCTCCTGGATCACGTTCGGTGAGAAGATCACGTTCCCAAAGGTTTCATTCCGTTTGGACTCCGTTTGATATTCTGTTTCCTCGAAATACTGAAATAGGCAAAAAACAGCAATTCTGGGCTGGGCCTCCGGTTAATAGGTTAGTCCCAAAAATAATATAA
The DNA here is from genome assembly GCA_034509565.1 of Triticum monococcum. Classification (NCBI taxonomy): domain Eukaryota; kingdom Viridiplantae; phylum Streptophyta; class Magnoliopsida; order Poales; family Poaceae; genus Triticum; species Triticum monococcum. The sequence goes on along the minus strand of CM067841.1, from coordinate 563,274,304 downwards.
AAGTGGAAAATAAAGCGCAGTATAGTCCAAAATAGTAGATAAAGTAGCATGGAGCAATCAAAAATTATAGATACATTGGAGACGTATCAGGCATCCCCAAGCTTAACTCCTGCTCGTCCTCGAGTAGGTAAATGATAAAAAGAGAATTTTTGATGCGGAGTGATACTTTGGCATAATTTCAATGTAAATCTTCTTAATCATGGTATGAATATTCAGATCCGAAAGGTTCAAGACAAAAGTTCATATTGACATAAAAATGATAATACTTCAAGCATACTAATTAAACAATTATGTCATCTCAAAATAACATGGCCAAAGGAAGTTCATCCCTACAAAATCATATAGTTAGGCTATGCTTCATTTTTGTCACACAAAGATGTTCCCAACTTCTATACCCCCGATGACAAGCCAAGCAATTGTTTCATACTCAAATAATCTCAAACTTTTTCAACCTTCACGCAAAACATGAGCGCGAGCCATGGACATAGCACTATGGGTGGTATAGAATATGATGATGGGGATTGTGTGGAGAAGACAAAAAAGGAGAAAGTCTCACATCAACGAGGCTAATCAATGAGCTATGGAGATGCCCATCAATTGATGTTAATGTAAGGAGTAGGGATTGCCATGCAACGGATGCACTAGAGCTAAGAATGCTCAACAAAAGAAAACTAGTGGGTGTGCATCCAGCTTGCTTGCTCATGAAGACCTAGGGCATTTTGAGGAAGCCCATTGTTGGAATATACAAGCCAAGTTCTATAATGAAAAATTCCCACTAGTATGAACAAGACAACTTATGAGACTCACTATATGAAAATCATGGTGCTACTTTGAAGCACAATATATGAGACTCACTACATGAAGAACAAGGTGCTACTTTGAAGCACAAGTGTGGAAAAAGAGATAGTAGCATTGCCCTTTTTATTTTCTCTTTTTTTGGGCCTTTCTTTTTTTTTCTTTTTGGCCTTTCTCTTTTTTTTGATTGGGCAATGCTCTAATAATGATGATCATCACACTTCTATTGATTACAACATAATGATTACAACTCGATACTAGAACAAGATATGACTCTATATGAATGCCTCCGGTGGTGTACCGGGATGGTGCAATGAATCAAGAGTGACATGTATGAAAAATAATGCATGGTGGCTTTGCCACAAATACGATGTCAACTACAAGATCATGCAATGGCAATATGACAAAAGTAAAGCATGTCATGATGATGATGATGATGATGATGATGATGGAAGTTGCATGGCAATATATCTCGGAATGGCTATGGAAATGCCATGATAGGTAGGTATGGTGGCTGTTTTGACGAAGATATAGGGAGGTTTATGTGTGAAAGAGCGTATCATATCATGGGGTTTGGATGCACCGGCGAAGTTTGCACCAACTCTCAATGTGAGAAAGGGCAATGCACGGTACCGAAGAGGCTAGCAAATGGCGGAAAGGTAAAAGTGCGTATAATCCATGGACTCAACATTAGTCAAAAGAACTCATATACTTATTGCAAAAATTTAGAAGTCATCAAAAATCAAGTACTACGCGCATGCTCCTAGAGGGATAGATTGGTAGGAAAAGACCATCGCTCGTCCCCGACCGCCACTCATAAGGATGCACAAGCCAGGTACACTTCATGCTTCAAATTTGTTACACAACTTTAACCATACGTGCATGCTACAGGACTTGCTAACTTCAACACAAGTATTTTTCAAATTCACAACTACTCAACTAGCATGACTATGATATTATCACCTCCATATCTCAAAACAATTATCAAGCATCAAACTTATCTTATTATTCAACCCACTAAAAAGAAAGTTTCACATATCTTGAATACCAAGTATATTAACATTAAGCAAATTACCATGCTATTAACGACTCTCAAAATAATCTAAGTGAAGAATGAGAGATCAAGTTTCTTTAAAACAAACCACCACCGTGCTCTAAAAGATCTAAGTGAAGCACTAGAGCAAAAATTATCACGCTCAAAAAGATATAAGTGAAGCACATAGAGTAAACTATCAAGCTCAAAAGATAAAAGTGAAGCACATAGAGTATTCTAACAAATTTCAATTCATACATGGATCTCTCAAAAGGTGTGTACAGCAAGGATGATTGTGGTAGACTAATAAGCAAAGACACAAATAATACAAGACGCTCCAAGCAAAAGACATATCATGTGGTGAATAAAAATATAGCCCCAAGTAAATTACCAATGGAAGTGGACGAAAGAGGGGATGCCTTCCGGGGAGGGCATCCCCAAGCTTTGACTTTTTGGTGTCCTTGGATTATCTTGGGGGTGCCATGGGCATCCCCAAGCTTAGGCTCTTGCCACTCCTTGTTCAATAATCCATCAAAAGAATTCACCCAAAACTTGAAAACTTCACAACACAAAACTCAATAGAAATCTCGTGAGCTCCTTTAGAGAAACAAAACAAAAGACTACTTTAAGTTACTGTAGTGAACTTGTTCTTTTATTTGTATTGGTGTTAAACCTACTGTATTCCAACTTCTCTATGGTTTATAAACTATTTTACTAGCCATAGATTCATCAAAATAAGCAAACAACACACGCAAAACAGAATCTGTCAAAAACAGAACAGTCTGCAGTAATCTGTTACTAACGCAAACTTATGGAACCCAAAAAATTCTACCAAAATTAGAAGACCTGGGAAATTTGTTTATTGATCAGCAGCAAATGGAATCACTATTTTATCACGTTCTGGTTATTTTTGACAATTCGGGCACTGAGCGCAAAGATTCTAGAAATTACAGCAAGATCAAATAACTATGTTCCAAGAAGATCTAATAGGTTTAACTTGGCACAAACACTAATTAAAAGATAAAACCACATCTAAACAGAATCTAGATGGATTATTTATTCCTAAACAAAACCAAAAAGAAAAAACACAAAATAAAATTGGGTTGCTTCCCAACAAGCGCTATCGTTTAACGCCCCTAGCTAGGCATAAAAGCAAGGATAGATCTTGGTATTGTCATCTTTGATAGGCAATCCATAAGTGGCTCTCATGGTAGATTCATATGGTAATTTTATTTTCTTTCTAGGAAAGTGTTCCATGCCCTTCTCTAAGGGAAATTGGAATTTAATATTCCCTTCCTTCATATCAATAATTGCACCAATCGTTCTATGGAAAGGTCTACTGGGGAACGTAGTAATTTCAAAAAAAATCCTACGCACACGCAAGATCATGGTGATGCATAGCAACGAGAGGGAGAGTGTTGTACACATACCCTCGTAGACTGAAAGCGGAAGCGTTGACGCAACATAGAGGAAGTAGTCGTACGTCTTTACGATCCGACCGATCCAAGCACCGAAACTATGGCACCTCCGAGTTCTAGCACACGTTCAGCTCGATGACGATCCCCGGACTCCGATCCAGCAAAGTGTCGGGGAAGAGTTCCGTCAGCACGACGGCGTGGTGACGATCTTGATGTTCTACCGTCGCAGGGCTTCGCCTAAGCACCGCTACAATATTATCGAGGATTATGGTGGAAGGGGGCACCGCACACGGCTAAGAGAACGATCACGAAGATCAACTTGTGTGTCTATGGGGTGCCCCCTGCCCCTGTATATAAAGGAGTGGAGGAGGGGAGGGCCGGCCCTCTCTATGGCGCGCCCTAGGGGAGTCCTACTCCCACCGGGAGTAGGATTCCCCCTTTCCTAGTCCAACTAGGAGTCCTTCCAAGTATTAGGAGTAGGAGACAAGGAAGGGGAAGAGGGAAGAGAAGGAAGGAGGGGGCGCAGCCCCTCCCCCTAGTCCAATTCGGACTAGGCCTTGGGGGGCGCGCGGCCTGCCTCTTCCTCTCCCCTAAAGCCCAATAAGGCCCATATACTTCTTCTCCCGTATTCCCGCAACTCCCCGGTACTCCGAAAATACCCGAACCACTCGGAACCTTTCCGATGTCTGAATATAGTCGTCCAATATATCGATCTTTATGTCTCGACCATTCCGAGACTCCTCGTCATGTCCCCGATCTCATCCGGGACTCCGAACTCCTTCGGTACATCAAAACTCATAAACTCATAATATAACTGTCATCGAAACCTTAAGCATGCGGACCCTACAGGTTCGAGAACAATGTAGACATGACCGAGACACGTCTCCAGTCAATAACCAATAGCGGAACCTGGATGCTCATATTGGCTCCCACATAATCTACGAAGATCTTTATCGGTCAGACCGCATAACAACATACGTTGTTCCCTTTGTCATCGGTATGTTACTTGCCCGAGATTCGATCGTCGGTATCTCAATACCTAGTTCAATCTCGTTACCGGCAAGTCTCTTTACTCTTTCCGTAATACATCATCTCGCAACTAACTCATTAGTTGCAATGCTTGCAAGTCTTATGTGATGTGCATTACCGAGAGGGCCCAAAGATACCTCTCCGACAATCGGAGTGACAAATCCTAATCTTGAAATACGCCAACCCAACATGTACCTTTGGAGACACCTGTAGAGCACCTTTATAATCACCCAGTTACGTTGTGATGTTTGGTAGCACACAAAGTGTTCCTCCGGCAAACGGGAGTTGCATAATCTCATAGTCATAGGAACATGTATAAGTCATGAAGAAAGCAATAGCAACATACTAAACGATCGGGTGCTAAGCTAATGGAATGGGTCATGTCAATCAGATCATTCACCTAATGATGTGATCCCGTTAATCAAATAACAACTCTTTGTCCATGGTTAGGAAACATAACCATCTTTGATTAACGAGCTAGTCAAGTAGAGGCATACTAGTGACACTTTGTTTGTCTATGTATTCACACATGTATTATGTTTCTGGTTAATACAATTCTAGCATGAATAATAAACATTTATCATGAAATAAGGAAATAAATAATAACTTTATTATTGCCTCTAGGGCATATTTCCTTCAGTCTCCCACTTGCACTAGAGTCAATAATCTAGATCACATCACCATGTGATTAACATCGATAGTTCACATCATCATGTGATTAACACCCATAGTTCACATCGCCATGTGACCAACACCCAAAGGGTTTACTAGATTCAGTAATCTAGTTCACATCGCTTATGTGATTAACACCCAAAGAGTACTAACACTGGTAGAAAAAGGGCCTATAGTCCCGGTTCGTAAGGGCCTTTAGTCCCGGTTCCTGAACCGGGACTAAAGTGTTGGTACTAATGCCCCGACCCTTTAGTCCCGGTTCAATCCAGAACCGGGACTAATGGGCCTCCACGTGGGCAGTGCGCAGAGCCCAGGCAGGAGACCCTTTGGTCCCGGTTGGTGGCACCAACCGGGACCAATAGGCATCCACGCGTCAGCATTTCTATGGCTGGGGTTTTAGTTTTTTTTGAAGGGGGGGGGGGTTTGGGCGTTTTGGGGGGTTAATTTAGGTGTTTCATATATTGTGTTAGCTAGCTATAATTAATAGAGAGAAGTGTCCTCTCTTATGTCCGTGCTTGGTCGACGCTACGTACTATACATACGTATAGAGAGGACTAGACACGCTGGCTAGCTAGTAAGCAAACGAAGGAAACAGAAGATCGTCATGAACATATATGCATACAGAGAGAAGTGATCTCGACCACCTCTCCTTCTCCGAGAGATTGGTCGAACAACAAGTTCTCGTATATCTATCTGACACTACCGGCTACATACATATAGTAATTATCTCTTACAAATATAATCATACGGATTCAGGGTCAACATAGAATTCTCCGTCTTCAGGGATCACGTTGTCAAGAAAGAATGCCGCCAATTCCTCTTGAATTCCTTGCATGCGAGCTGGTGCTAGGAGTTCATCCCGCTTCCGAAACATCTAATTTAAAGAAGGGGGTCAATACATCTATACCACTATATAGTGTGCGAATAACTTTGAATAACAACCATTGGATGAAGCCGATCTAACGGTGGAGACGTGGCAAATCCGAGTGTTATTGACCGTTGGATCTTCTCATTACTTCACTGGATTCTTCCACGTGTACTATCTAGAAGATTCTATGGTTGGGCTAAAGCCATATGGACATTTTGCACAAAATTTAAAGCACACTTCTACTTTATTCTAGACTCTTCCATACTCAGACTCTCCTAACTTCTTTTTCTATCGAAACTATCATTCATTTTACTTCGTATTCAAGTCTATGTACCTTCATAAATCATATTTATCTTTACAGATACTGTAGAACATTAGCTTTGAGATAGCCAAAAAAGATACCTAGATAAAACACGCTCAGTATATTTTACGTGATTTTTGTATGTTATACTTCATGCATATGCCTCACAATTTCATTTGCCGGCATAACTAGCCAAAAAGGATACCTAGATAAAACAGGCACAATATATTTTACAGTAACAATATGTCTATCTTTGGTTGTAGTTTGACTATATGAGCTCTCACGTGCTATGCATGTATAACTTACTAGTATATATATGAATGAATGAAACTCAACACAAATGATGGTAATAAAATAAAATTGTGAATGTTGTTATTTACGTACTTCATATTGTTCGTCAGTGTAGCCCCGCTCACAGGTCGTGTGGCGGATGGACTTGCAAACATAGTATCCACAGAAATCATTCCCTTGTTCCTGCCACAACCACTTTACAAGAAATAGAGGTTAATCAAACCGATAAGCAAGAATGCCAAATGGTATTGATGAAACTAGCGCTTGAATGACTAGTAGATGCGCTTAAAATGCTACTATAGCTAGTACTTACTTTCGGGTGTCTAAATTGCAGCTCCTTCGGCAGTCCCGGAGCTTTTCTGGTGAATTTTCTCCAAACCCTGCCGGACAAAGAAAACAATTACTTGATATATCAGGAAATGAACAAAGTTGCTGATATGGTGGATAATGATCGATTTAACTTACTTCTCGAGTATTTGAGTCATGTCTGCATAGTCCTTGGGATCTTTTCGTCTTGAGTCTAAGACGGTTACTAGTCCCTGCTCAAGCTTAATATGTAGGAGAATATAGTGGAAACTGCACACGCATGCATAACTCATCAATTACATTACTATAACCTTGACTAATATATAAGGGAAACCGAATACGCACAAGACAGTAACACTCACTTGAAGTTGTAAGGAAAGAGTATTATATCTTTGTTTTGATTTATTATCAACGATTGTAGGATGCTGGCCTCGGTTTCTGTGGCATGAAATTTAACCTGAGTTGCATCTATGAGATATGTGTTAATGAACCCAATATCACCGACTTGTCTTTTCTTCAATTCGACGATCTTCAATCTGCATAATATAGTGAGGATGATTATAAATACATGCAATGAAAGAGCTAAGCTATATAGAGAAACTTAATGACAGAAGTAGTACTACTTACAGACAGTAGCAAGCGACCGTTGTTTTATCGAGGGCCAATTGATTGAAAAACTGATAGAACTCCTCAAATGGAACAGGCAACAGATCAATTCCAATGAGGTCATGCTCCTTTTTAACTTTCAAATACAAAGTACTCCTCCGCCCAGAGTCTCTGCAGATTTTCAAGTACCAATCATGCAATCTTCGCATCATCGTTGATATAGATCTTTCATCTTTGACGAGAGGCTTCCCGTACTCGTATCTTTGTATCTGCATCTCCATGTGTTCATAATGTACTTCGTCGGGCAGGTAATCTGCAAGATTGCTATAATCGGGGACCATCCTCGGATCATTAGCGACGTTGTGGCTAGGCACCTTGAGCGGGGGGCACGATTGCTTTGCTTGTTCGCCGAGCTGGGCAATTTGTTTCCTAGCTCGTCATTCTTTCAGCCTTTGATCACTGACAGTACTTCCCGACCGCTCCGCTTCGGCAAATTCCTTTCCAATAATGCGGTCATAGTTTCCTTTCGGCGGATCAGACTTCGGTGGTTTTGTCAGGGCAGCCAGAGTGCGCTTCACTTTCACCCGATCTACCTTCTCCTCCGGAGGTGGATGTTTCTTTGCTTTCACCCCTTCAAAGAATTTCCTCACTTCTTCTCGCGCGATCTCGGCGTTCTCCTCCTGGGTCCTCTCGTATGGTAACTTCTCTGGAGTCTTCAGAGAAGGACCGAATCTGTATGTCCGACCGCCTCTGGTTGTACTGCTAGACGCCGACCGAGCAGACGGAGCAGTTGCCTTCTTTACTTGCTTAAGAGGCGGAGGAGAAGGACTACGACGCGCCGGAGCAGCTGGAGCGGCGGCAGGTCTCTTCCGCCCTTGCTGACGAGGCGGAGAAGGAGGAGGCTGGCTGCTCGGGCGCGTCGGCGCAGGCGGAGAAGGAGGCGGAGTGCCGCCACGCGCCGGAGAAGGAGCCGGCCGAGGGCCTTGATCGTCACTCGCCGGAGGAGGAGGCGGTGGAGGAGGCGGAGTGCCCTGACTCGCCGGAGGAGGAGGAGGAGGAGGCGGAGGCGTCCAGTTCGGAAGGTTGATGAGCTCCTTCCGCCATAGGCATGGAGTCTTCAAAGCAGACCCTAGCCGAGTCTCCCCTTCACCGGTAGGGTGGTCAAGCTGGAGATCCTCAAATCCCTCCGTTATCTCATCCACCATCGCCCTAGCATATCCTTCTGGAATCGGCCGACAGTGAAAAGTTGCGCCGGGTTCAGTAGGATAAACAGAGCAACAGCCGCCTTGACCTTCAAATTCATCCATTGCATCATAAGGTGGCAATTTTGAGACTCCGTGATAGCATCCACGGGATAGCTGGCAGGAGCCGTCAAGGCATGCTCCGGCCGAAGCAGCTCGGTGGAAGCCACGCTACTTCTGCGCTGAGATGGCAGGGTAGCTTCGGGGGAGGCTTCGGCAGTACGTTTGCTGCGAGTTGCTTCTCGTTCCTCTATCGCGTCTACCCTTGCTTGCAGCGCCTGCATTTGGGTCTGCTGCACTTTTTTCCTCCTCTCATGGGATTTGTAACCGCCTGCGTCCGGAAACCCAACCTTCCACGGAACAGAGCCTGGCGTGCCTCATGTCCGTCCAGGGTGCTCAGGATTCCCGAGGGCCATTGTGAGCTCGTCGTTCTCTCTGTCTGGAAAGAACGTCCCTTCCTGCGCTGCTTCGATATACTGCTTAAGCTTACTGATTGGTATGTCTGTTTGTTCGTTCGTCCAAATGCACTTCCCTGTTTCAGGGTCCAAGGTTCCGCCAGCCCCGAAGAACCAAGTTTGGCAACGGTCTGGCCAGTTATTTGTCTCTGGTTCGATCCCTATATGAACCAGATCATTCTCAATCTTGGACCACTTAGGCCGGGCTACGAGGTAGCCACCTGACCCCGTGCGATGGTGAAGCTTCTTCTTCGCAGCATTTTGCTTGTTTGTCGCCGACATATTCTTACTCTTTTCCGATGTCTTGTGGGCCACAAATGCGGGCCAGTGATCTCTGATCTTCTCATATCTGCCCTTGAATTCTGGTGTCTCATTATTTTCGACAAACTTATTATTCAGCTCTTTCTTCCACCTCCTAAATAGTTCTGCCATCCTCTTCAGAGCAAAAGACTTGATTAATTTCTCTTTAATTGGGTTCTCTGGATTATCCTCTGGCGGTAGGGTGAAATTTGACTTTAGCTTAGTCCAAAGATCATTTTTCTGCATATCATTGACATAAGACACCTCAGGGTCTTCTGTAGCCGGCTTAAACCATTGCTGGATGCTTATCGGGATCTTGTCCCTAACCAGAACCCCGCACTGAGCAAAAAATGCGCTCTTTGTCCGGCGGGGTTCAATAGGTTGGCCGTCGGGCGCGATTGCTGTGATCTCAAGCTTTTCATCCGAGCTCAACTTTTTCTTCGGGCCTCGTCTCTTTACTGAAGTTGTGCTCGATCCAGAGGGCTAGAAAAAAGAACAAAGACTTAATTAATATGTGTACATACCAAAACAATGAATGCATCAATCAGCTAGTCAGCATAGGCTTTTCTAATATATATACCTGGCCGGACTCGGTTCGGTCACCGGAGCCGTCATCACGGTCTCCTTCTTGCACCGGGATTGGGTCACCGGAGCCGTCCTCATGTTCTTCTTCGTGCACCGGCATTAGGTCACCGTAGCCAGCTTGTTCACCCTCTCCTTCCAGACCATCGGTTTCGTTGAGAAAGTACGAGACGGCATCACTTCCTTCTGCGATTATCTCCCTCAACAACGCTTCTTTTGTTGCTTCATCTAGGGCGGTGTCCATAGTTTCTACAAATATTTACAACATGGCAATTATTATTCAAACATGACAGATGGATATATTAGTGCCAAACGTAGAACTAGCTACCTAATCATAGTAAGCTATCGGGAGGGGGTATATATCAACAACGACGACACTACATCTATGTCCCTCGACGACCCTCGTTCCTGATAAAAAAGAGGAAGAAGAAGAAAAAAGGAGGAGAAGAAAGAATAGAGGAGAAGAACTCCTCTATTCTTTCTTCTCCTCTTTTTTTCTTCTTCCTCTTCTTTTTTATCCTCTTCTTCCTCTCATGTTCGAGAGGATCGCCGAGGGGTCGGGAGGTTTCCTAGTGTCAAAGGATTCAACAAAACCATGTCTTCATCATTAGGCGAAAGTAACATGTGCATGATGGTACAAAGCTCTTCAAAGTTGTTCTGGAACGGAGTCCCAGATAGGATAATTCGCTTTTTGGTACAAAGTTCAGAAAGAGCCTTCCGAATATCGCTATTTGGAAGGCCTTTGCTGAATTCGTACCAAAAGGCGGATTATTCTATCCGGGACTCCATTCCAGAACAATTTTGCAGAACTTCGTACCAACATGCCCTGGTTACTTCCAGCTAATGATGAAGGCATGGATTTCTTCAATACTTTGACACTAGGAGAAGAAGAAAGGAATAGCTAGGGAGGAGAAGATCGAAGAAAAAAAGAAGAAAAAAAAGAGGAGAAGAAGAAAGGAATAGTGGAGAAGAAGTATTTTCTCTTCTTCTCCACTATGCCTTTCTTCTTCTCCTCTTCTTTTTCTTCTTTTTTCTTCTTCTTATTTATTTCTCCTCTTCTTTTTGGTAGAGGAAACCCTAAATAGCAAGTATCGTGGCTGTGAGATACATGTGGCCGTCGGTGTCGGACACTACATCCACGTCCCACAAGTGACGTGGGCGTCGAAGCCCGCGCCACTTGTGGGATGTGGATGTAGTGTCCGACACCGACGGTACATGTATCTCACACCGACGATACTTTCTATTTAGGGTTTCTCCTCTACCGCTCGGCGACCCTCGACGACCCTCGTTCCCGATAAAATAAAGAGGAAGAAGAAGAAAAAACAGAAGAAAAGAAAGAATAGAGGAGAAGACTTCCTCTTCTTCCTCTCCTCTTCTTCTCCCTCTTCTTCCCCTTCTTCCTCGCCTCTCTCATGAATGTCCAACGTTCTCGACCCCCCCCCCATGTGTCGAAGAAAAAAAGAAGAGAAAAAAAGAAGAGAAGAAGAAAGGAATAGAGGAGAAAAGAGAAAATAGAATATATATTCTAATTTTCTCTTCTTCTCCTCTATTCCTTTCTTCTTCTCCTCTTCCTTTTCTTCCTCTCCTCGTCTTCTCCTTCTTCTTCTCCTTCTTTCTCTACTTATTTTCCTTTTCCTTATTTTACTTTTTCCTCTCCACTAACATCATCATATATATGAAAAAATGCATATATGAAAAAAAACATCATCATATATATCATCAACAGAAAAAAAACATCATCATATCATCAACAGAAAAAAACATCATCATATCATCAACAGGAAAAAAAACATCATCAACATCATCATATCATCAACAGGAAAAAAAACATCATAAACATCATCATCTTATTTAGTTCTCTCGACCCCTCGTCCCTCTCTCATGTTGTCGGGGAGGGGCTATATCGACCTCTCCGCTCATGTTGAAATTATCGGGGAGGGGGTATATCGACCCCCACCCCCCTCATCATGCATATATAGCTACCACATACATATATACATTGAAAAAAATTACATATGTGCAACAAAAACATTAATACATATATGAAAAGAATACATATATGAACAAAAACATGATGTGAACAAAAACATTAATGTAATAAATCTAATAAGAAATTAATCTAATAAAAAACATGCTTTGAGCCGGAATGGCACGGCGGCTCACAGCGGGGGCGTCTGGCGATGGCGACGGCGGGGGAGCAGGCACGGGCGGGGGCGGGCCGCGGGAAGGGGCTAGGGCGCGGGGCAGGGGCCGGCGCGGCGACGATAGGGGCGGCGCGACGACGGCACCGGAGGCAGGGGCGGCACGGCGACGGCGTCGGAGGTAGGGGCGGCACGGCGACAGCGTCGGGGGCAGGGGCGGCGCGGTGACGGCATCGAAGGCAGGGGCGATGATGGCGACGGCAACGAGGAGCAGCGCTGGGGCGTCGGGCACGAACTGACGGTGAAGTTGTGAAATTGTCACAAGTCCAGCTTATATACCAACAGCATTGGTCCCGGTTGGTGCTACGACCCGGGACTAATGCCCCCCTTTAGTCCCGGTTGGTGCCACCAACCGGGACCAACGGCCGCCGCCTCCCGCCCTTTGGGGCGGCCTTTGGTCCCAGTTGGTGGCACCAACCGGGACTAAGAACCGTGACCAATGCCCCCCTTTAGTCCCGGTTGGTGCCACCAACCGGGACCAATGCCCTTGTGCTGCCCGCGCCCAAAAGTTTAGTCCCACATCGCTAGCTGAAGGGCGCCGGCACTTGTTTATAAGCGCTGCTGTGCCTCCCCATTCGAGCTCCTCTCTAATGCAGGCTTTCGGGCCTAAACTTGCTACTGCCTGTGGGCCTATTGGGCCTCTGCGGGCCTGAATCCGGGCCCACGTAGGTTTTCTAGTCGTATTCAGGCCGTGGAGGCCCAGTAGGTGCCATTTTTTTTGGTTTTTTCTTTTTTATTTCTACATTTTTTTGGGTTTTTATTTTTTTATTTCTACTTAAAACTAAATACTTACAGTTTTTTAGTGATTTCTTTTTGCTTTTAGGTCACAAAAATTATAAACTTTCTGTTAGTGCCATTAGTTTTTAAATTTTGAATAGTTTAAATTTGAATTTTTAAAAATTTGTGTGAATCACTAGTTTATGAATAACTTTACTATAAAAATAGAATTTTTTTCTATTTATTTTTTATTTATACTTACAACTAAATACTTATAGTTTTTTAGTGATTTCTTTTTGATTTTAGGTCACAAAAATTATAAACTTTCTGTTAGTGCCATTAGTTTTAAAATTTTGAATAGTTTAAATTGGAATTTTATAAAATTTGTGTGAATCACTAGTTTATGAATAACTTTACTATAAAAATAGAATTTTTTTTCTTCTTTGCTATTTATTTTGTATTTATACTTACAATTAAATACTTATAGTTTGATTTTAGGTCACAAAAATTATATTCTTTTTGCTATTGAAGAATATTATAGTTTTATTTTAGTTGATCATAACATAATATTTTAATTGATTGTTTTTATTTTCATAAAAGTTTTGTAGTTCATTCTGTTTGCTATTAATTCATTCTTTGAGCTAAATGACTCTGAAATTGGAAAGCATTTCAAAATGAACTCTGAAAAGGTTGAAAGTTGGCATGGTATCATCATTTCACCCACATAGCATGTTCCAAAAAGTAGAGAAGGTTATGACAAAAACTTGATGCACTTCGTGTACAAAATGGACAATCACTTTCGAAGTATCAAAGTTTCGAACCATAAGACATGAAAGCATTTCAAATGAACTCTGAAAAAGTTGAAAGTTGGGATGGTATCATAATTTCACCCACATAGCATTTGCTTATTGCGGGAGAAAGTCTTCACTTTTTCTTCGTTTGTGTCATTTGCTTATTGCGCCGTAACCATGGATAATCTTCATTGTTTATCAGGATGCTTGGGTCAGCCTTGACATTGAAGGGAGGAATTTCATGAAACTTTTCATAATCTTCAGACATGTCTGTCTTGCCGTCCACTCCCAGGATGTCCCTTTTTCCTGAAAGAACTATGTGGCGCTTTGGCTCATCGTATGATGTATTCGCTTCCTTATCTTTTCTTTTTCTTGGTTTGGCAGACATGCCCTTCACATAGATAACCTGTGCCACATCATTGGCTAGGACGAACGGTTCGTTAGTGTACCCAAGATTTTTCAGATCCACTGTTGTCATTCCGTACTGTGGGTCTACCTGTACCCCGCCGCCTAACAGATTGACCCATTTGCACTTAAACAAAGGGACCTTAAAATCAGGTCCGTAGTCAAGTTCCCATATGTCCACTATGTAACCATAATATGTGTCCTTTCCGCTCTCGGTTGCTGCATCAAAGCGGACACCGCTGTTTTGGTTGGTGCTCTTTTCATCTTGGGCGATCGTGTAAAATGTATTCCCATTTATCTCGTATCCTTTGTAAGTCAATACAGTCAAAGATGGTCCCCTGGACAACAAGTACAACTCATCACAAACAGTGTTGTCACCTCTGAGACGTGTTTCCAACCAACTGCTGAAAGTCCTGATGTGTTCACATGTAATCCAGTTGTCGCATTGCTCCGGGTGTTTGGAGCGCAGACTGTTCTTGTGTTCATCGACATACGGGGTCACCAAGGTAGAGTTCTGTAGAGCTGTGTAGTGTGCTTGAGACCAAGAATATCCGTCCCTGCATATTATTGAGTCTCTTCCAAGAGTGCCTTTTCCAGTCAGTCTCCCCTCATACCGCGATTTAGGGAGACCTATCTTGTTAAGGCCAGGAATGAAGTCAACAGAAAACCCGATAACATCCTCTGTTTCATGGCCCATGGAGATGCTTCCTTCTAGCCTAGCGCAGTTGCGGACATATTTCTTTAGGACTCCCATGAACCTCTCAAAGGGGAACATATTGTGTAGAAATACGGGCCCAGGATGACAATCTCGTCGACTAGATGAACTAGGACGTGCGTCATGATATTGAAGAAGGATGGTGGGAACACCAGCTCGAAACTGACAAGACATTGTGTCACATCACTCCTTAGCCTTGGTACGATTTCTGGATCGATCACCTTCTCAGAGATTGCATTGAGGAATGCACATAGCTTCACAATGGCTAATCGGACGTTTTTCGGTAGAAGCCCCCTCAATGCAACCGGAAGCAGTTGCGTCATAATCACGTGGCAGTCATGAGACTTTAGGTTCTGAAACTTTTTCTCTGGCATATTTATTATTCCCTTTATATTTGATGAGAAGCCAGTCGTGACCTTCATACTGAGCAGGCATTCAAAGAAGATTTCTTTCTCTTCTTTCGTAAGAGCGTAGCTGGCAGGACCTTTATACTGCTTCGGAGGCATGCCGTCTTTTTCGTGCAAACGTTGCAGGTCCTCCCGTGCCTCAGGTGTATCTTTTGTCTTCCCATACACGCCCAAGAAGCCTAGCAGGTTCACGCAAAGGTTCTTCGTCACGTGCATCACGTCGATTGAGGAGCGGACCTCTAGGTCTTTCCAGTAGGGTAGGTCCCAAAATATAGATTTCTTCTTCCACATGGGTGCGTGTCCCTCCGCGTCATTCGGAACAGCTAGTCCACCGAGACCCTTTCCAAAGATTACGTAGTGTAAATCATTTACCATAGCAAGCACGTGATCACCGGTGCGCATGGCGGGCTTCTTCCGGTGATCTGCCTCGCCTTTGAAATGCTTGCCTTTCTTTCGACATTGATGGTTGGTCGGAAGAAATCGACGATGGCCCAGGTACACATTCTTCCTGCATTTGTCCAGGTATATACTTTCAGTGTCATCTAAACAGTGCGTGCATGCGTGGTATCCTTTGATTGTCTGTCCGGAAAGGTTACTGAGAGCGGGCCAATCGTTGATGGTCACGAACAACAACGCCTTAAGGTTAAATTCCTCCTGTCTGTACTCATCCCACGTACGTACACCGTTTCCATTCCACAGCTGTAAAAGTTCTTCAACTAATGGCCTTAGGTACACATCAATTTCGTTGCCGGGTTTCTTAGGGCCTTGGATGAGAACTGGCATCATAATGAACTTCCGCTTCATGCACATCCAAGGAGGAAGGTTATACATACATAGAGTCACGGGCCAGGTGCTGTGATTGCTGCTCTGCTCCCCGAAAGGATTAATGCCATCCGCGCTTAAAGCAAACCATACATTCCTTGGGTCCTTTGCAAACTCATCCCAGTACTTTCTCTCGATTTTTCTCCACTGCGACCCGTCAGCGGGTGCTCTCAACTTCCCATCTTTCTTTCAGTTCTCACTGTGCCATCGCATCAACTTGGCATGCTCTTCATTTCTGAATAGACGTTTCAACCATGGTATTATAGGAGCATACCACATCACCTTCGCAGGAACCCTCTTCCTGAGGGGCTCGCCATCAACATCACCAGGGTCATCTCGTCTCATCTTATACCGCAACGCACCGCATACCGGGAATGCATTCAGATCCTTGTATGCACCGCGGTAGAGGATGCAGTCATTAGGGCATGCATGTATCTTCTCCACCTCCAATCCTAGAGGGCATACGACCTTCTTTGTTGCGTATGTACTGTCGGGCAATTAGTTATCCTTTGGAAGCTTCTTCTTCAATATTTTCAGTAGCTTCTCAAATCTTTTGTCAGCCACAGCATTCTCTGCCTTCCACTGCAGCAATTCCAGTACGGTACCGAGCTTTGTGTTGCCATCTTCGCAATTGGGGTATAACCCTTTTTTGTGATCCTCTAACATGCGATCGAACTTCAGCTTCTCCTTTTGACTAATGCATTGTGTCCTTGCATCGACAATGACCCGGCGGAGATCATCATCATCGGGCACATCGTCTGGTTCCTCTTGATCTTCAGCAGCTTCACCCGTGGCAGCATCATTGGGCACATCGTCTGGTTCCTCTTGATCTTCACCAGCTCCCCCCGTTGCAGCATCACCGTATTCAGGGGGCACATAGTTGTAATCGTACTCTTCTTCTTCGCCGTCTTCCATCATAACCCCTATTTCTCCGTGCCTCGTCCAAACATTATAGTGTGGCATGAAACCCTTGTAAAGCAGGTGGGAGTGAAGGATTTTCCGGTTAGAGTAAGACCTCGTATTCCCACATTCAGTGCATGGACAACACATAAAACCATTCTGCTTGTTTGCCTCAGCCGCATCGAGAAACTCATGCACGCCCTTAATGTACTCGCGGGTGTGTCTTTCACCGTACATCCATTGTCGGTTCATCTGCGTGCATTATATATAATTAAGTGTCCAAATTAATAGAAGTTCATCATCACATTAAAACCAAAGTGCATACATAGTTCTCATCTAATAACATATAGCTCTCCAGAGCATCTAATTAATTAAACCATACATTGAAACTATGTAAAGCATTTCAATGCAAAAACAAATGCGATCATAATCGCAACCAAGGTAACAATTGATCCAACGGCATAATGATACCAAGCCTCGGTATGAATGGCATATTTTCTAATCTTTCTAATCTTCAAGCGCATTGCATCCATCTTGATCTTGTGATCATCGACGACATCCGCAACATGCAACTCCAATATCATCTTCTCCTCCTCAATTTTTTTTCCTTCAACAAATTGTTTTCTTCTTCAACTAAATTTAACCTCTCGACAATAGGGTCGGTTGGCATTTCCGATTCACATACATCCTAGATAAATAAAATCTATGTCACGTTGGTCGGCATAATTTTCATAAACAATAAATGAACCAATAGTTATAAAGATAATATACATACCAAATCCAAATCATAGACAGGACGAGGGCCGACGGGGGCGGATACCAAAACCATCGCACTATGTAAGATGCAATAATAAATGTAAGAAAATGATACAAGTATCTATCTAAACATACAATTAAGAATATTTTTCCTTTCAGAAAGAAGATAAGAACAAGAGGCTCACCACGGTGGTGTCGGTGATGAGATCGGCGCGGGTGATCGACGGCGGTGAAGATGGGGATGGGGCGTGACGGACCGCTAAATCTAGACAAATCTCGAGGAAAATGGAGCTTGGAGGTCGAGCTTCGAGAGGAGAAAGCTTAAGTACTGTGGCTCGGGCATTCCATCGAACACCTCATGTGCATAGGAGGTGAGCTAGAGCACCACAAAGCCCTCTCCCCCTCGGCCAGAAAAAACAGAGCACTGTGCTCTGCTCTTGCGCGAGGGGGTATCTATAGGAACCTCATTGGTCCCGGTTGGTGACATGAACCGGGACTAAAGGGGAGCCTTTGGTCCCGGTTCATGCCACCAACCAGGACCAATGGTGGTGGGCCAGGAGCGAGGCCCATTGGTCCCGGTTCGTCCCACCAACCGGGACCAAAAGGTCCAGATGAACCGGGACCAATGGCCCACGTGGCCCGGCCGGCCCCCTGGGCTCACGAACCGGGACCAATGCCCACATTGGTCCCGGTTCTAGACTGAACCGGGACTAATGGGCTGAGCCAGCCTGGACCATAGCCCTGTTTTCTACTAGTGTAAGGTGTGATCATGTTTTGCTTGTGAGAGAAGTTTAGTCAACGGGTCTGCCATATTCAGATCCGTATGTATTTTGAAAATTTCTATGTCAACAATGCTCTGCACGGAGCTACTCTTAGCTAATTGCTCCCACTTTCAATATGTATCCAGATTGAGACTTAGAGTCATCTAGATCAGTTTCAAAATTTGCATCGACATAACCCTTTACGACGAACCCTTTTTGTCACGTCCATAATTGAGAAATATATCCTTATTCCACTAAGGATAATTTTGACCGCTGTCTAGTGATCTAATCCTAGATCACTATTGCACTCTCTTGCCAAAATCAGTGTAGGGTATACAATAGATCTGGTACACAGCATGGCATACTTTATAGAACCTATGGCCAAGGCATAGGGAATGACTTTCATTCTCTTTCTATCTTCTGTCGTGGTCGTGTTTTGAGTCTTACTCAATTTCACACCTTGTAACACAGGCAAGAACTCTTTCTTTGACTGTTCCATTTTGAACTACTTCAAAATCTTGTCAAGGTATGTACTCATTGAAAAAACTTATCAAGCGTTTTGATCTATCTCTATAGATCTTGATGCTCAATATGTAAGTAGCTTCACCGAGGTCTTTCTTTGAAAAACTCCTTTCAAATACTCCTTTATGCTTTGCAGAATAATTCTACATTATTTCCGATTAACAATATGTCATTCACATATACTTATCAGAAATGCTGTAGTGCTCCCACTCACTTTCTTGTAAATACAGGCTTCACCGCAAGTCTGTATAAAACTATATGCTTTGATCAACTTATCAAAGCGTGTTTTCCAACTCCGAGATGCTTGCACCAGTCCACAGATGGATCGATGGTGCTTGCATATTTTGTTAGCACCTTTAGGATTGACAAAACCTTCTGGTTGCATCATATACAACTCTTCTTTAATAAATCCATTAAGGAATGCAGTTTTGTTTATCCATTTGCCAGATTTCATAAAATGCGGCAATTGCTAACATGATTCGGACAGACTTAAGCATAGATACGAGTGAGAAACTCTCATCGTAGTCAACACCTTTAAACTTGTCGAAATTTTTTTTGCGACAATTCTAGCTTTGTAGATAGTAACACTACTATCAGCGTCCGTCTTCCTCTTGAATATCCATTTATTTTCTATGGCTTGCCGATCATCGGGCAAGTCAACCAAAGTCTACACTTTGTTCTCATGCAGGGATCCCATCTCAGATTTCATGGCCTCAAGCCATTTTGCGGAATCTGGGCTCATCAGTGCTTCCTCATAGTTCGCAAGTTCGTCATGGTCTAGTAACATGACTTCCAGAACAGGATTACCGTACCACTCTGGTGCGGATCTCACTCTGGTTTACCTACGAGATTCGGTAGTAACTTGATCTGAAGTTACATGATCATCATCATTAGCTTCCTCACTAATTGGTGTAGTAGTCACAAGAACAGATTTCTGTGATGAACTACTTTCCAATAAGGGAGATGGTACAATTACCTTATCAAGTTTTCTACTTTCCTCCCACTCACTTCTTTTGAGAGAAACTCCTTCTCTAGAAAGTATCCATTCTCAGCAACGAATGTCTTGCCTTCGGATCTGTGATGGAAGGTGTACCCAACAGTCTCCTTTGGGTATCCTATGAAGACATATTTCTCCGATTTGGGTTTGAGCTTATCAGGATGAAACTTTTTCATATAAGCATCACAACCCCAAACTTTAAGAAACGACAACTTTGGTTTCTTGCCAAACCACAGTTCAGATTGTGTCGTCTCAACGGACTTAGATGGTGCCCCTTTTTAACGTGAATGCAACTGTCTTTAATGCATAACCTCAAAAACGATAGTGGTAAATCGGTAAGAAACATCATAGATTTGCACTATATCTAATAAAGTACGGCTATGACGTTCGGACACACCATTATGCTGTGGTGTTCCAGGTGGCACGAATTTGTGAAACTATTCCACATTGTTTTAATTGAAGACCAAACTCGTAACTCAAATATTTGTCTTCGCGGTCAGATCGTAGAAACCTTATTTTCTTGTCACGATGATTTTCCACTTCACTCTGAAATTCTTTGAACTTTTCAAATGTTTCAGACTTATGTTTCATCAAGTAGATATACCCATATCTGCTCAAATCATCTGTGAAGGTCAGAAAATAATGATACCCGCTGCAAGCCTTGATATTCATTGGACCACATACATCAGTATGCATGATTTCCAACAAATCTGTTGCATGCTCCATTGTTCCGAAGAACGGCGTTTTAGTCATCTTGCCCAAGAGACATGGTTCGCAAGCATCAAGTGATTCATAATCAAGTGATTCCAAAATCCCATCAGCATGGAGTTTCTTCATGCGCTTTACGCCAATATGACCTAAATGGCAGTGCCACAAACAAGTTGCACTATCATTATTTACTTTGCATCTTTTGGCTTCAATATTATGAATATGTGTATCATTACAATCGAGATCCAACAAACCATTTTCGTTGGTGTGTATGACCATAGAAGGTTTTATTCATGTAAACAGAACAACAATTGTTCTCTAACTTAAATGAATAACCGTATTGCAATAAAGATGATCAAATCATATTTATGCTCAACGCAAACAGCAAACAACACTTATTTAGGTTCAACATTAATCCCGAAAGTATAGGGAGTGTGCGATGATGATCATATCAATCTTGGAACCACTTCCAATACACATCGTCACTTCACCCTTAACTAGTCTCTGTTTATTCTGCAACTCCCGTTTCGAGTTACTAATCTTAGCAACTGAACTAGTACCAAATACTGAGGGGTTGCTATGAACACTAGTAAAGTACACATCAATAACATGTATATCAAATATACCTTTGTTTACTTTGCCATCCTTTCTTATCCACCAAATACTTGGGGTAGTTCCGCTTCCAGTGACCAATCCCTTTGCAGTAGAAGCACTTTGTCTCAGGCTTAGGACCAGACTTGGGTTTCTTCACTTGAGCAGCAACTTGCTTGCTGTTCTTCTTGAAGTTCCCCTTCTTCCTTTTGCCCTTTTCTTGGAACTAGTGGTCTTGTCTACCATCAACACTTGATGTTTTTCTTGATTTCTACCTTCGTCGATTTTAGCATCACGAAGAGCTTGGGAATCGTTTCCGTTATCCCTTGCATACTATAGTTCATCACGAAGTTCTACTAACTTGGTGATGGTGACTAGAGAATTCTCAATCACTATCTTATCTAGAAGATTAACTCCCACTTGATTCAAGCGATTGTAGTACCCAGACAATCTGAGTACATGCTCACTGCTTGAGCGATTCTCCTCCATCTTCTAGCTATAGAACTTGTTGGAGACTTCATATCTCTCAACTCGGGTATTTGCTTGAAATATTAACTTCAACTCCTGGAACATCTCATATGGTCCATGACGTTCAAAACGTCTTTGAAGTCCCGATTCTAAGCCGTTAAGCATGGTGCACTAAACTATCAAGTAGTCATCATATTGAGCTAGCCAAACGTTCATAACGTCTGCATCTGCTCCTGCAATAGGTCTGTCACCTAGCGGTGCATCAAGGACATAATTTTTCTGTGCAGCAATGAGGATAAACCTCATATCACGGATCCAATCCGCATCATTGCTACTAACATCTTTCAACATAGTTTTTCTCTAGGAATATATCAAAACAAACATAGGGAAGCAACAACGCGAGCTATTGATCTACAACATAGATATGCTAATATTACCAGGACTAAGTTCATGATAAATTTAAGTTCAATTAATCATATTACTTAAGAACTCCCACTTAGATAGACATCCCTCTAATCATCTAAGTGATCACGTGATCCAAATCAACTAAACCATGTCCGATCATCACGTGAGATGGAGTAGTTTTCAATGGTGAACATCACTATGTTGATCATATCTACTATATGATTCACGCTCGACCTTTCGGTCTCCAATGTTCCGAGGCCATATCTGCATATGCTAGGCTCGTCAAGTTTAACCTGAGTATTCCGCGTGTGCAAAACTGTCTTGCACCCGTTGTAGATGGACGTAGAGCTTATCACACCCGATCATCACGTGGTGTCTGGGCACGACGAACTTTGGCAACGGTGCATTCTCAGGGAGAACACTTTTATCTTGAAATTTAGTGAGAGATCATCTTATAAAGCTACCGTCGAAATAAGCAAAATAAGATGTATACAAGATAAACATCACATGCAATCAAAATATGTGACATGATATGGCCATGATCATCTTGTGCCTTTGATCTCCATCTCCAAAGTACCGTCATGATCTCGATCGTCACCGGCATGACACCATGATCTCCATCATCTTGATCTATATCAATGTGTCGTCATGTGGACGTCTCGCCAACTATTGCTATCGCATAGCAATAAAGTAAAGCAATTGTTTGGCGCTTGCATCGTATGCAATAGAGAGACGACCATAAGGCGTTTGCCAGTTGCCGATAACTTCCACAAAACATGATCATCTCATACAACAACTTATATCTCATCACGTCTTGACCATATCACATCACAACATGCCCTGCAAAAACAAGTTAGACGTCCTCTACTTTGTTTGTTGCAAGTTTTACGTGGCTGCTACTGGGCTTAGCAAGAACCGTTCTTACCTACGCATCAAAACCACAACGATAGTTTGTCAAGTTGGTGATGTTTTAACCTTCGCAAGGACCGGGCGTAGCCACATTCAGTTGAACTAAAGTTGGAGAAACTGACACCCGCTAGTCACCTGTGTGCATAGCACGGCGGTAAAACCAGTCTCACGTAAGCGTACGCGTAATGTCGGTCCGGGCCGCTTCATCCAACAATACCGCCGAACCAAAGTATGACACCCTGATAAGCAGTATGACTTATATTGCCCACAACTCACTTGTGTTCTACTCGTGCATATAACATCAACACATAAAACCTAGGCTCTGATACCACTGTTGGGTAACGTCGTAATTTCAAAAAAAAAATTCCTACGCACACGCAAGATCATGGTGATGCATAGCAACAAGAGGGGAGAGTGTTGTCCACGTACCCTCGTAGACCGAAAGCGTAAGCGTTGACACAACGTAGAGGAAGTAGTCGTACGTCTTCACGATCCGACCGATCCAAGCACCGAAACTACGGCACCTCCGAGTTCTAGCACACGTTCAGCTCGATGACGATCCCCGGACTCCGATCCAGCAAACTGTCAGGGAAGAGTTCCGTCAACTTGTGTGTCTATGCGGTGCCCCCTGCCCCCGTATATAAAGGAGTGGAGGAGGGGAGGGCCGGCCCTCTCTATGGCGCGCCCTAGGGGAGTCCTACTCCTACCGGGAGTAGGATTCCCCCTTTCCTAGTCCAACTAGGAGTCCTTCCAAGTATTAGGAGTAGGAGACAAGGAAGGGGAAGAGGGAAGAGAAGGAAGGAGGGGGCGCAGCCCCTCCCCCTAGTCCAATTTGGACAAGGCCTTGGGGGGCGCGCGACCTGCCTCTCCCTCTCTCCTAAAGCCCAATAAGGCCCATATACTTCTTCTCCCGTATTCCCGTAACTCCCCGGTACTCCGAAAAATACCCGAACCACTCGGAACCTTTCCGATGTCCGAATATAGTCGTCCAATATATCGATCCTTATGTCTCGACCATTTCAAGACTCCTCGTCATGTCCCCGATCTCATCCGGGACTCCGAACTGCTTCGGTCCATCAAAACTCATAAACTCATAATATAACTGTCATCGAAACCTTAAGCGTGCGGACCCCACGGGTTCGAGAACAATGTAGACATGACCGAGACACGTCTCCGGTCAATAACCAATAGCGGAACCTGGATGCTCTTGTTGGCTCCCACATATTCTACGAAGATCTTTATCGGTCAGACCGCATAACAACATACGTTGTTCCTTTTGTCATCGGTATGTTACTTACCCGAGATTCAATCGTCGGTATCTCAATACCTAGTTCAATCTCGTTACCGGCAAGTCTCTTTACTCATTCCGTAATACATCATCTTGCAACTAACTCATTAGTTGCAATGCTTGCAAGGCTTATGTGATGTGCATTACCGAGAGGGCCCAGAGATACCTCTCCGACAATCAGAGTGACAAATCCTAATCTCGAAATACGCCAACCCAACATGTATCTTTGGAGACACCTGTAGAGCACCTTTATAATCACCCAGTTACGTTGTGACGTTTGATAGCACGCAAAGTGTTCCTCCGGCAAACGGGAGTTGCATAATCTCATAGTCATAGGAACATGTATAAGTCATGACGAAAGCAATAGCAACATAGTAAATGATCAGGTGCTAAGCTAATGGAATGGGTCATGTCAATCAGATCATTCACCTAATGATGTGATCCCATTAATCAAATAACAACTCTTTGTCCATGGTTAGGAAACATAACCATCTTTGATTAACGAGCTAGTCAAGTAGAGGCATACTAGTGACACTCTGTTTGTCTATGTATTCACACATGTATTATGTTTCCGGTTAATACAATTCTAGCATGAATAATAAACATTTATCATGAAATAAGGAAATAAATAATAACTTTATTATTGCCTCTAGGGCATATTTCCTTCAAGGTCTACCAAGAATAATAGGACATGTAGGATTGCAATCTATATCAAGAACGATAAAATCTACGGGCACATAATTCCTATTTGCAACAATAAGAACATCATTAATTCTTCCCATAGGCTTTTTAATAGTGGAATCCGCAAGATGCAAGTTTAGAGAGCAATCATCAAAGTCACGGAAATCTAACAAATCACACAAAGCTTTGGGGATAGTAGAGACACTAGCACCCAAATCACACAAATTATGAAACTCGTAATTTTTAATTTTAATCTTAATTGTAGGTTCCCACTCATCATGGAGTTTTTTAGGGATAGAAACTTTCAACTCAAGCTTTTCTTCATAAGATTGCATTAAGGCGTCAACAATGTGTTCGGTAAAGGCCTTATTTCGACTATAAGCATGAGGAGATTTTAACACGGATTGCAACAAGGAAATACAATCAATTAAAGAGCAATTTTCATAGTTAAATTCCTTGAGATCCAAAATAGTGGGTTTAGCAATATCTAGATTTTTATTTCTTTCAATCCCTTTTTTATCAATTTCATCATCAGGATCTAAAAACTCAGAATTCTTAGAACGCCTTCTAGGTAAGGGAAGATCATAATCAGATTCATTAAGATTCACATTGCAAAACAAAGATTTAATAGGGGACACATCAAAAACTTTCAGATCTTCATCTTGATTTTCATAGGATTTAGAAGAACACGCTTTAATAAAGGCATCTTTGTAAGCACGCATCCTAGCGGTTCTTTCTTTGCACTCATCAATGGAAATTCTCATGGCTTTGAGAGACTCATTGATATCATGCTTAGGAGGAATAGATCTAAGCTTTAAAGAATCAACCTCAAGAGAAATTCTATCAATGTTCCTAGCCAAATCATCAACTTTAAGCAATTTCTCTTCAAGCAAAGCATTGAAATTCTTTTGCGAATTCATAAATTCTTTAACACTACTCTCAAATTCAGAGGGCATCTTATTAAAATTTCCATAAGAGTTGTTGTAGGAATTTCCATAATTATTAGAAGGATTACTAGGATAAGGCCTAGAATTAAAATTCCCTCTATACGCGTTGTTACCAAAACTATTCCTACCAACAGAATTCACATCCATAGATTCATTATTATTCTCAATCAAAGTAGATAAAGGCATATTATTGGGATCAGAAGAAACACTCTTAACAAATAAATTCCTAAGTTCATCCATCTTTTCACTCAAAACATTGATTTCTTCTATAGCATGCACTTTTTTGTTAGTAGATCTTTCAGTATGCCATTGAGAATAATTGACAATAATATTATCTAGGAGTTTAGTAGCATCTCCTAAAGTGATTTCCATAAAAGTGCCTCCCGCGGCCGAATCTAAAAGATTTCTAGAAGCAAAATTCAATCCAGCATAAATTTTTTGTATAATCATGCATAAGTGCAAACCATAAGTAGGACAATTACGTAGCATTAATTTCATTCTCTCCCAAGCTTGTGTAACATGTTCATGATCAAGTTGCTTAAAATTCATAATATCATTCCTAAGAGAGATAATCTTAGCGAGAGGAAAATACTTAGAGATAAAAGCATCTTTGCACTTGTTCCAAGAATCAATACTATTTTTAGGCAAAGATGAAAACCACGCTTTAGCACGATCTCTAAGCGAAAAAGGAAATAGCTTCAATTTAACGACATCATTATCGGCATCCTTTTTCTTTTGCATATCACATAAATCAACAAAGCCATTTAGATGAGTAGCGGCATCTTCACTAGGAAGGCCGGCGAATTGATCTTTCATAACAAGATTCAACAAAGCAGTAATGATTTCACAAGATTCAGTATTGGCAAGAGAAGCCATCGGAGTGCTAAGGAAATCATTGTTATTGGTATTGGTGAAGTCACACAATTTGGTAGCATCTTGGGCCATCACGACAAGCAAGCAAACTAACACACGAGCAAACAAAAGGCAAAGGGAAAGAGAGGGCGAATAAAATGGCAAGGGTGAAGTGGGGGAGAGGAAAACGAGAGGCAAATGGCAAATAATGTAATGCGAGAGATAGAGATTGTGATGGGTACTTGGTATGTTGAATTTTCGTAGGCTTCCCCGGCAACGGCGCCAGAAATGGCTCGTTGACGGGAGAGTAAATCTTGACTTGACTTGGCGTAGGCCTCCCCGGCAACGGCGCCAGAAATCCTTCTTGCTACGTCTCGAGCTAGCGTTGGTTTTCCCCGAAGAGGAGGGGGTGATGTAGCACAGTAGCGTAAGTATTTCCCTCAGTTTTTGAGAACCAAGGTATCAATCCAGTAGGAGGTCACGCGCAAGTCCCTCGTACCTGCACAAAACGGTAGCAACTCGCAACCAACTCTTAGGGGTTGTCAATCCCTTCACAGTCACTTACGAGAGTGAGATCTGATAGAGATAATATTTTTGGTATTTTTGGTATAAAGATGCAAAGTGAAAAGTAAAAGCAAAACAAGTAAAATAAAGTAATGGAGATTGATATGATGAGAATAGACCCGGGGGCCATAGGTTTCACTAGTGGCTTCTCTCAAGAGCATAGATATTCTACGGTGGGTGAACAAATTACTGTTGAGCAATTAATAGAATTGAGCATAGTTATGAGGTTATCTAGGTATGATCATGTATATAGGCGTCACGTCCGTGACAAGTAGACCGACTCCTGCCTGCATCTACTACTATTACTCCACTCATCGACCGCTATCCAGCATGCATATAGAGTATTAAGTTAAAAACAGAGTAACGCCTTAAGCAAGATGACATGATGTAGAGGAATAAATTCATGCAATATGATAAATACCCCATCTTGTTATCCTCGATGGCAACAATACAATACGTGTCTTGCAACTCTTTCTGTCACTGAGTAAGGACACCGCAAGATTGATCCCAAAGCTAAGCACTTCTCCCATTGCAAGAACTACCAATCTAGTTGGCCAAACCAAACAGATAATTCGAAGAGACTTGCAAAGATAACTCAATCATACATAAAAGAATTCGGAGAAGATTCAAATATTATTCATAGATAAGTTGGATCATAAACCCACAATTCATCGGTCTCAACAAACACACCGCAAAAAGAAGATTACATCGAATAGATCTCCACGAGAGAGGGGGAGAACATTGTATTGAGATCCAAAAAGAGAGAAGAAGCCATCTAGCTACTAGCTATGGACCCGAAGGTCTGAAGTAAACTACTCACACTTCATCGGAAGGGCTATGGTGTTGATGTAGAAGCCCTCCGTGATGGATGCCCTCTCTGGCGGAGCTCCGGAACAGGCCCCAAGATGGGATCTCGTGGGTACAGGAAGTTGCGGTGGTGGAATTAGGTTTTTTGCTCCGTCTTTGGTCTAATGGGGGTACGTAGGTATATATAGGAGGAAGGAGCACGTCAGTGGAGCTCCGAGGGGCCCACGAGGCAGGGGGCGCGCTCCACCCTCGTGACCTCCCCGGAAACTTCTTGGAGTAGGGTCCAAGTCTTCTGGATCACGTTCGGTGAGAAGATCACGTTCCCGAAGGTTTCATTCCGTTTGGACTCCGTTTGATATTCTGTTTCCTCGAAATACTGAAATAGGAAAAAAAACAGCAATTCTGGGCTGGGCCTCCGGTTAATAGGTTAGTCCCAAAAATAATATAAAAGTGGAAAATAAAGCCCAATATAGTCCAAAACAGTAGATAAAGTAGCATGGAGCAATCAAAAATTATAGATACGGTGGAGACGTATCATATCACTACATGCATATATGGTTGGTGGAGGCTGTATGGTTAATATGTTTTGCGAAAAGCCAAATTTTCCCGACAAAAAAGGAATATATTTTATTTAACTATTATGGTAGTTGAACAATATTGAGAAGGTTCCTCCAACTCAATCCCAATTAAAGTAATTATCAACCCAACAACATTTATTTAGAGTGATGAGATCCATATGATAATCCAAGAACCAGATACTCAAGATGTCCATAACCGGGACACGGCTAACCATGATTAGTTTATACACTCTGCAGAGGTTTGCGCACTTTTTCCCACAAGACTCGATCTCCTCTATTGGATTTATCGCACTACACGGTGTTTGAGAAACGGATGACCAAGACACATTCTTTCAGAAGCGTTTGCTCTCTACTCCGGGTGGACCGGTACACCTACAGTCCCCTACTTCTGCTAGTCCACCTCTTCAAGAGCTTACGCTACTTACTCAACTATGCCATAGCCCATAATGGCTTGTGTCTGCACACGGAAGTTTCTAGCATGAATAGTCTTATGATCCCTTTGAGCTGGGTGGCGGACCGTAGGATGATCACATGGGTACCCGGGATATCCTAGGACAACACTGGATTCTCCAGGTGCCCACAAGCAATCCACCCAGATGTGTATTAAAGTTGCCACCTTAAGTTGAATCATTAATTAACATCTCACAACTGTAGTGGATATACTCAAACCCAATCCACGTCTACGAGCATAGCATGGCGATGTAAGCAGAACGTAGAAGTAACTCCCAAGAGTTTGATAATAAAACGGCCAGTAGGTTCTACCTCATGATCTACTTCCTAGACCCACATGTTAGGAGATCCTACTCATGCAATGTGTGAAGGTTTAAACTGATTCATAAAAAATGGGTGATAAGGGGGGTATGATCAAAGTGTTACTTGCCTTGCTGATGATCTGCAAATCCTAAAGACTCGTAGTACCACGCTTCGCACTCCGGGTGTTCTATCGCAAACAAACAATAGCATACATAAGAAATCAAGCAAGTATGCACGGGTAAAACTCAAATAAGAAGATCTAACCAGAAAGTTCAACTGAAGAACTCCGGTTTGCAAAAAGAATCAAATCAAACAGAGCAACGAAACTCAAACTGCGAAAGAAACAAGATCCGATTACTAATCTGGACTAAAATCAAATTTTACAGTACCAAAATCTTGTTCAAGTTGGTTAAACAGAAAGAGGGCTTTGAGACGAGGATCTAGGCGCTTGAATCGCCTGATTCCGATAAACGAGCGAAAAGATAAACTAAAACTAAGATCAGGGCAGAAATCGTGATCGAAAATAATCGCGGAAAACCCTGGAAAAAGAAAAACTGACGAACAGGCTAACGAATGAATGGGGCGGCGGTGGGGCGGCGGTGCGGCGGCGGCGCGGCTCTGGCGGGTCAGGCGCGGGGCGGCAAGGCGGCGGCGGCGAGCGGCGCTAGGGTTTCGGGGCTGGGGCGACTTGGGCCTCGGGCCTCGGGGGCGCGGCTTATAAAGCCCCGGGCTAAGTGTCCTTGCCGGACACGGCCCGGTAAGTCGGTTCGCAACTATTTTTTTAAAAATTATTCCGACGCGCAGAAGAACGATTAAAAGAAATACTAAACGGACTCCAAAAACCCTGAAATAAAATTTCCCCGTCCTCTAAAAATATAGCGGACAAAGTGAAAATTTATTTGGGCCTCTCATGAAATTTTGAAAAACGCATATTTTTCCTAATCCAAATAAAACAGCGATAAAACTCCAAATAAAATAAAAACAAATTGATTTTAATATTTTCCTCAAACATTTCATTTATTTTGGAGAAGTTATATTATCTCCTCTCATATAATTTTAATATGAAATATTTTGGGGGAGAAAAATAATTAAAACCAAAGTGATCTTTGTTTCAATATTTGAGAAAAGTTCAAATATGAGAACTAGGAAAATCTCCAACTCTCTCCGAGGGTCCTTGAGTTGCTTAGGATTTCGAGGATCACAAAACGAAATGCAATAAAATATGATATGCATGAATGACCTATGTGTAACATTCCAAATTGAAAATTTGGAATGTTTCATTTATGCGGATACTATGTTTGCGAGTTCATTTACAACGCGACCTCTCAGCGGTGCTACTCTGAAAAACAATATGAAGTACGTAAACAATAATATTCACAATTTTATTTTATTACCATCATTTGTGTTGAGTTTCATTCATATATATGTATTGACCCCCTTCTTTAAATTAGATCTGGCAGATGCGGGATGAACTCCTACCACATGATCGCATACGAGCAATTCAAGGGGAATTGATGGGTTTTTTTCTTGACCACGTCATAAATGAGAAGGGAGAATACCATGCGGAAATTGAAAGGGATTTTAGATGATTTTAGGGATTGTAAGACATGTTATATTGTATATATCTAGTAGTGTCGGATAGATATACGAGAACTTGTTGATCGACCAACCTCTCAGAGAAAAAGAGGTCACTTCTCTCTATATATGTTCATGACGATCTTCTGTACTTAATGGTTCCTTCATTTGCTTACTAGCTAGCGTGTCGAGTTATCTTTATATATATAATAGCTAGCGTCGACCAAGCACGGAGAAAGAGATGTCACTTCTCTCTATTAACTAGCTAACACAATATGAAACCCCTAAATTAACCCTCCGAAACCCCCTACCCTCCTAAAAAAATAACAAAAACCCCAGCTTCTGCCAGCTACTGACGCGTGGCTGCTTTTTGGTCTCGGTTGGTGTTACCAACCGGGACTAAAGGTCCTCCTGCCTGGGCGCCCCGCAGCGGCCACGTGGAGCCCCTTCTGTCCCGGTTCGTAAGTGAACCGGGACTAAAGGTTTTGGGCTTTAGTCCCGACCTTTTTGTCCCGGTTACAGAACCGGGACTAAAGGCCATCTGGAACCGGGACTAGTTCCCTGTTTCTACTAGTGTATCATGAAAATAGAACTACCAATGCACATTATTACCTTTCCTAAACAAACAAGGCACCACTAAAAAACACTTTATTCATAATATTTGGGTATTTACCCTAGCAAAAAAAATCAAGGTAATTAACTCTACCTATTTGGAGATGAAACATTCTAAAGACCCATGTACAAACATATATTTTTTTAGTTGGCCTAGCACAAAGATCTGAGATATTTAAGAAAGTTCTAGCATATTAGGAAAAACAAATTAAATATGGATGAAGGACTATAATAAATTGTATGTACCACAAAACCCCCCAAAAAATCAAATTTAATTTTGTATGTGGAACATACTGTTGCCAACGGATTCTCAAATTTCTTTTCAAGAAACCAAAATCCGATTGAAAGCATACCTTGCAACTATGTTGATGTGTATATAAGTTAAAATGCATACTGTTTTGTGAAAGATTTTAGTCATTTTTCACTCAATAGTAGATGTGGCAAAGTTCTTAGATATACATTTCCATATTATTAATGGGTGCCTTTCAAAAAAAAAGTTATTGCCTATTTAGTAATCTTACATCTTAGAAGGTAAGAGATCAGTTGTCACTTGGATAAAAAATATAGGCAGGTAAAATAGTTTGGGGCCATTTTAAAAATTCTTATCATAACTGTTGGGTCTACATAATGATATTTAAAATAGATTGTATCTATTAGATCTATGTGACCATAACTAAACCGATTGCATACATTAGGTTTACATAATCACACCTAAACAAAATGCATTAGATTTTTCATAATTGTACCTGATCAAATCGTGAATGGCAGAATTTTGTACCTAATAAAAACCACAATCGACGGATCATCATACTTGCACTTAGATATATCCCACAAGAACACTATTTCTTAACCACACATGTTAATTATTAGCTTATTTTTCTTTTCTAGCGGGAAAAACTTCCTATCTATTCGTCATCTGTCATGACAATACAAGGAACATCAGAAATAACAAAAATTATATCCAGATCCGAAGACTACGTAGCCACATGTCAATAATTAGTAGTTAGTTGAACTATAAATAGCAAATACATGTTACGGCTGATTTTAAAATAGTACAATAAAATGGGCAACATCTACATAAGATAAAAATAAACAATCAAGTCTTTGATAAGACCCAATACGAAGAAGTTAAACCATCCATTGTGGACGATCTCTGCAAGAGAGATTGCATCCAGTAAACATGGAATCTTGTTCCGTCTTTCTACGTACAGAAATCTACCAACCATAATGAATATAGCTTCAACTTTAACCCAAGATGCTTAGGTTCATTGCGCTGGAACTAACCCCTTTGGATTTAAGTCCTAGACTTGGCATTGATACTCGTGTTTTTTGAATTTATTACAGATTTTTTATCCACAACGAGACGCATGTGGTGACTTCGTCAATCTCAAAATATTGTGCTTGCTGAGTATCTCAGAGGCGCTTATATTTGTGCCGGCTCAGTATGTTGGAGGTGCTCATAGAATATGTGTGCATGCTCATATATACGTGCATCGGCATTTATATATCGTTTTTTATAAATAATCTAACCACACATAAGGTGAGACCAGTCTGGGTGGGCCCACATGTCAGTGGCATAACGGAAGCGTCCGTCCGTCCATCTGGAACGGGAAAGAACGAACAGAATCAGATGAAGCGACGTGATTGCTAGCGAGTGGAGGAAGCTATAGCCGGCAAGGCGAGTGCAGCGCAGGGGCCCATCGGCTTCCAAAGCTAGCAGCTCGGAATCAAGCCGGCCACGTTCCCGAACCAGCTCCGCTCTCGTCCCCATGCATGGTCCTACAAAAGCGCGGCAGCTGATTTGCTTTCACCCCGCAAAGAAGAGAGAACAAAGCCACGAAGAAGCAAGAGAAAGCAAAGCAAAGCGAACCGAGCCAAAGCGCCACGAGCATCGATCAATGGCCAGAGGAAAAGAGGATTGGGGGATAAGAATGTTTGGCGGGCAGGGATCGCAGATTCCCTCCCCTTCCAAGTCACGTAAAAAGGCGCATTTCGCGCGATCTAAGTGCGCATTAGACGCGCACTTGTGGTGGTGATATGCTTTGCTTACCCCCCCTTTCCATAACACCATATTTGATCTCGCCTGCCTGCCTTGCCATTGCCACTGTCATTGTCATCATGCAGCTGTGCTCTCCTCCTCTTCTTCTTCTCCCTTCGCTTTTCTCTACTGCTCCCACCAGCTTCATATAGTGGCCGGTAGCTCAACGACGTCTTTGCTGGGTTCGTTCCGTTCACTGTGTAGAGAGAAACAACATTGCCTCCTTGGGTTCTGGTGGCGAGGAGGAGAAACTTCAGAAGCAGAGGAGGGCCTCTCTCTATATGGGAAGACGGCCGGATAGGTCGCTAGGGGCATCGGCGTGTTGCAAGCGAGTGGTGGCCGTCATCTTCCTCGTGTGTGTTGCCCTTCTTGTGGTGATGGTGGCGACGACGAGTGGTGCTGGCGTCGGCTTCGGTCCAGCTCAACCCGGTGGCAGAGTGAGTACGAAGAGCTCCCCGGTGCAGAAGCCCGGTGGCGGACAAGCCGGCGAGGACGCGTACCGAAGCAGCAAGAGGAGGATTCCCAAGGGGCCTGACCCTATCCACAACAGGTAAATTTTGGTTGATTCATGTTTGATGCATATGCATTCACTTGTTGTTTTCCTTGGCAGCATGCATTCTGCCTCTCTACCTGAAATATCTCCTGTTTTTGGGAAAGTTTATAATTTTCTAGCACATTCATCAAGAAATGGGATATAGTTTTGCATCATCAAAATTGAAATGTTTATGACTCTTAACTAGTGGGACAAGATTGATGGACTGAACTGAATAAATGACACGGCCTGAAATACTCTGCTCCTTGATACTCTGCTCTGTTGTTCTTTACACTTACAAGCACTCTGCTCATTTGTTTCTCCGGAACAGACTCTGCTCAGTTGTCGGCTCTGCTGTCATGCAGTGAACAACAAGCAGAAGTCTAGAGATGATTTGAAAGTTCTGCCGCATAAAATAGCAATGAAAAATTTAAACACAGTTCTTATGCTTCTTCTCCCGGTGAAGGCCACAGAAATCTGTAGTTCTTGTTTACAATAAAAATATGTCTATGTGGATTATAAGATTTCCAATGAGTTGTTGCAATAAAGAGGTCTTGGTATGGTTTGGCATTTTGTGAGCAGAATAATAAAAAGGAACAAAGCAAGCGTACACTCTGAGCCAAGCACATCATTTCCGAAGTCGCTTTACTGACAAGAAGAGTGCCAGTGCTGCATACTTCATTCCCATTAGGGACACCTAAGATTCCATTACTAGAACCTTATCTCCCTGCTTTTGATGATTTACCTAGGGAAACTAAAATCAGGCATCACACCGATGATTGGGCAATGTGGTTTGCACAAATGTAGCCTCATCAGAAAATAACTGAATATCTCAGTGGGTCTCACAGATCACTGCATGAGAGGGACATAAGCTGTAAACTAAACAAAATTAAGTAGCCCACTAACTAATCGGCATCTTCTGTTTTGGTTGCCACCTCCAAGTCTGATAGAACTGTGCTTTCAGGCGTGCCGGGAAGACCACGATTGCGCCACGCCGGAGAGACTAGTACCGGCGAGATGACGACCACCCACCCGGTCTTCTTATCGGCAAATGTTGCGACGGGGAAGCAGGATGGGTTCCTTGGCTTCCTGGAATGAGGTGGAGAGATCAGCTCTCCTACAATGTGGATTTTGGTAGTGGGGGTAATGTACAAAAGTTGCGATCTTCCCGCAAAAAAATCTGTCATTTTTTTGACCGAGATTGATCGACCGATCTACCTTTCGCATATCCTTTCGAGATTTCTTTTGAATCCGTGGTGATTTTGCCCAAAAATTTGTTTCTGTTTGTGTGTGTATTTATCTATCTGAGCATGTACGCAGATAAGCAGATTGCTCTGCTGCGTCAGTAAGTGAACCCACTGATGAGCTCACTATATGCCAGTAGCACCTATGTAAATCAAATTTTGTGGTTTGCGATAAGAGCCAAAGATTTGTCGAAGGGCGTATTTTATGATTTGCGTCGCATGCATGGCCGCGTGGCCCAGATATGCATGGGACATGAATCTTCTTGGCCTGGAAAGCATGAGAGAAGTATAACATGAGAGGCAGAGAAAGAGCTAAAGCTTCGCATCGATGCGTACGGCTCGCGTGTGCATGCGGGTGTGAGACTGGTGGTGCTTTTTTCCTTTTACTTCTTTTCTTGCAACCGTGTATTTTGAAGTAACCGAGGAGGGAAAGAAGAGGAAAAGAGTAGAAAGGCACGTATGGGCGTGGATGTGCACGTCGTATCGGGTTCAGTCATTTTTCTTTTTTTGAGGGGAACGAGCTCAGGCATTTTGAAGTTTAAAAAATATGAAAACAGCTTGAATACGAAAAATGCTATAAGATGTGGACTTGACATTTTGATGCAAACATATGACAAATTCGCCTGTACAAAGATGAGCTAAGAGCACTCTCAAACCAAACGCAACCGTTCGGACCGTGCGGTCTCGACGTATTTTGCCATTCAACACGGTCCAGTATCGGTCCACCGTCGGTTCGGACGTGCATTTTCCCGCAAATCGCTTTTGGCTACCCTGGCCCACCTAAAATCCTTCTCCCTCGCCTGGGTGCTTTTCCGCTCGACACCAGCTACCCGCATTCATGCCGCTGTTAGAGCAACCGCTACGCACTTATGTCGTATCAAAGCGGAGGCGTCCACTCACTACCGGCATTGAAGAGGCACGCCGGCAGAGAGAGCGGCGCGCCGGCTGAGAGAGCACTGCCCGCTGCAAGCCCGGCTGAAGACACCTCCTCGACACATTCAAACGGCTACATACTGCCCACATACCTTCGTTAAACCTGCGCGGGTGTCCAGAAACCTACTCCGGCCACACGTCTGTTTACATGCCGGCCAGCAATAAACACAACCCCGGTTAGCTCCTCGCGTCCGTCCACTATTTAAATGAGGCCAGCCGCCGGGCAAGAACCGCACCACACCTCCGCTCCCCATTTTCTCCTTGCACCATATTCTCCACACTCTCCATGCCATCTGGCGAGGAGGAAGAGGGGTTCTTCAGCATAAACGCTGGCTTGGTGGCCCGCCGAGCCCGCCGGATGCAAGCTAGGCAACTCGCTGTCCACCTTCCTCGCCGCTCCAGGCCGTGAGTACAATGGGCGAGGCTGAAGGTGGGTGAATGGAGGAGCAAGTGGCCGCTCCAATCCGGCGCGTGGTTCAATAATTCGCTGCTCCAAGCTAGCTCACATAGGAGTGACAAGTTGTTGTAGACCGGCACGCGGTTGAGCACAGCAGCACGGGCATCATGCTTGCCATGGATGAGGCGGTATCGTACCGCTCCTCCCACGCTATCCGTCATCAAAGTGTGTTGAACTGCACCTTGCCGACGGTGAAAGAAGCTAGCTCAGACAGACAAAATCAATATAGATGAGAAAATGCCACAGAGACTTACACAGACCAAGTCAACATCTTGAGTTGCGCTGATGACGGGTCCCGCTACCCACAAACTAAAAAGATGGTTAAGTGGTGGTGGAACCATGGTGACATGTACCCATATTGGCTTCAATGGTTATATATTGGCCTGACATCGGACTCGGATTTCCATTCACTAATAGAAATTACCATATAGGGGGATTTGACCTTTAACTCAAAAGCATGCGCCCTTTATTAAACCTCCATAGATGAGAAAGCAACAAGGAACATTTTGAGGCAGGCAGATCTGCCTCAACTCACATGCCTCACAACAACTACGAGACATGATTAATTTTGAATGAATGTCCGTGAGCTGAGTTACGGATGAAAATTTTCCTTAAGAATACAAGAAATCAATTAAGTATTGGCCTAAATTGCCAAGCGGTTCATTCACAAAAAGAAAATAGCCAAGCGGTTGTATATAGTCTATATTCTGGTAAAGTTAGCCTATTGGACAAGATGAGACATAGGCTTCAGATTGCAGATAAGAGGGGTTTCAGGATTCTCAGCCTTTCACAAACTGATGCAAAGAATGCAGCAAGTGTTGGGGAACGTAGTAATTTCAAAAAAATTCCTACGCACACGCAAGATCATGGTGATGCATAGCAACGAGAGGGGAGAGTGTTGTCTACGTACCCTCGTAGACCGATAGCGGAAGCGTTATGACAACGCGGTTGATGTAGTCATACGTCTTCATGACCCGACCGATCAAGCACCGAAACTACGGCACCTCCGAGTTCTAGCACACGTTCAGCTCGATGATGATCCCCGGACTCTGATCCAGCAAAGTGTCGGGGAAGAGTTCCGTCAGCACGACGGCGTGGTGACGATCTTGATGTTCTACCGCCGCAGGGCTTCGCCTAAGCACCGCTATAATATTATCGAGGAGTATGGTGGAGGGGGGCACCGCACACGGCTAAGAGAACGATCACGAAGATCAACTTGTGTGTCTAGAGGTGCCCCCCTGCCCCCGTATATAAAGGAGCAAGGGGAGGGCGGCTGGCCAGGAGGAGGCGCGCCAGGGAGGAGTCCTACTCCTACTGGGAGTAGGACTCCCTCCTTTTCCTTGTCCAAGTAGGAGAGGGGGAAGGAAGGGAGAGACGAGAGGAAGGAAAGGGGGGCGGCGCCCCCCCCCCCCCCCTCCTTGTCCAATTCGGACTAGAGGGGGAGGGGGCGCGCGGCCTGCCCTGGCCGCCCCTCCTCTTCTCCACTTTAGGCCCATGTGGCCCATTAACACCCCCCCGGGGGGGTGGTTCCGGTAACCCCCCGGTACTCCGGTTTTATCCGAAACTTCTCCGGAACACTTCCGATGTCCGAATATAGTCATCCAATATATCAATCTTTATGTCTTGACCATTTCGAGACTCCTCGTCATGTCCGTGATCACATCCGGGACTCCGAACTAACTTCGGTACATCAAAACTAATAAACTTATAATATAACTGTCATCGAAACCTTAAGCGTGCGGACCCTATGGGTTCGAGAACAATGTAGACATGACCGAGACACGTCTCCGGTCAATAACCAATAGCGGAACCTGGACTCTCATATTGGCTCCCACATATTCTACGAAGATCTTTTATCGGTCAGACCGCATAACAACATACGTTGTTCCCTTTGTCATCGGTATGTTACTTGCCTGAGATTCGATCATCGGTATCTCAATACCTAGTTCAATCTCGTTGCCAGCAAGTCTCTTTACTCGTTCCGTAATACATCATCTCGAAACTAACTCATTAGTTGCATTGCTTGCAAGGCTTAGGTGATGTGCATTACCGAGAGGGCCCAGAGATACCTCTCCGACAATCGGAGTGACAAATCCTAATCTCGAAATACGCCAACCCAACATGTACCTTTGGAGACACCTGTAGAGCACCTTTATAATCACCCAGTTACGTTGTGACGTTTGGTAGCACACAAAGTGTTCCTCCGGCAAACGGGAGTTGCATAATCTCATAGTCATAGGAACATGTATAAGTCATGAAGAAAGAAATAGCAATATACTAAACGATCGGGTGCTAAGCTAATGGAATGGGTCATGTCAATCACATCATTCTCCCAATAATGTGATCCCATTAATCAAATTACAACACATGTCTATGGTTAGGAAACATAACCATCTTTGATTAACGAGCTAGTCAAGTAGAGGCATACTAGTGACGTTTAGTTTGTCTATGTATTCACACAAGTATTATGTTTCCGGATAATACAATTCCAGCATGAATAATAAACATTTATCATGATATAAGGAAATAAAATAATAACATTATTATTGCCTCTAGGGCATATTTCCTTCAGTCTCCCACATGCACTAGAGTCAATAATCTAGATTACACAGTAATGATTCTAACACCCATGGAGCTTTGGTGCTGATCATGTTTTGCTCGTGGAAGAGGCTTAGTCAACGGGTCTGCAACATTCAGATCTGTATGTATCTTGCAAATCTCTATGTCTCCCACCTGGACTAGATCTCGGATGGAATTGAAGCATCTCTTGATGTGCTTGGTTCTCTTGTGAAATCTGGATTCATTTGCCAAGGAAATTGCACTAGTATTGTCACAAAAGATTTTCATTGGACCCGATGCACTAGGTATGACACCTAGATCGGATATGAACTCCTTCATCCAGACTCCTTCGTTTGCTGCTTCCGAAGCAGCTATGTACTCCGCTTCACATGTAGATCCCGCCACAATGCTTTGTTTAGAACTGCACCAACTGACAGCTCCACCGTTTAATGTAAACACGTATCCGGTTTGCGATTTAGAATCGTCCGGATCAGTGCCAAAGCTTGCATCAACGTAACCATTTACGATGATCTCTTTGTCACCTCCATATAAGAGAAACATATTCTTAGTCCTTTTCAGGTATTTCAGGATGTTCTTGACCGCTGTCCAGTGATCCACTCCTGGATTACTTTGGTACCTCCCTGCTAGACTTATAGCAAGACACACATCAGGTCTGGTACACAGCAGTGCATACATGATAGAGCCTATGGCTGAAGCATAGGGAACATCTTTCATTTTCTCTCTATCTTCTGCATTGGTCGGGCATTGAGTCTTACTCAATTTCACACCTTGTAACACAGGCAAGCATCCTTTCTTTGCTTGATCCATTTTGAACTTCTTCAAAACTTTGTCAAGGTATGTGCTTTGTGAAAGTCCAATTAAGCGCCTTGATCTATCTCTATAGACATTAATGCCCAATATGTAAGCAGCTTCACCGAGGTCTTTCATTGAAAGACTCTTATTCAAGTATTCCTTTATGCTATCCAGAAATTCTATATCATTTCCGATTAGTAATATGTCATCTACATATAATATCAGAAATGCTACAGAGTTCCCACTCACTTTCTTGTAAATACAGGCTTCTCCAAAAGTCTGTACAAAACCAAATGCTTTGATCACACTATCAAAGCGTTTATTCCAACTCCGAGAGGCTTGCACCAGTCCATAAATGGATCGCTGGAGCTTGCACACTTTGTTAGCTCCCTTTGGGTCGACAAAACCTTCCGGCTGCATCATATACAACTCTTCTTCCAGAAATCCATTCAGGGATGCAGTTTTGACATCCATCTGCCAAATCTCATAATCATAAAATGCGGCAATTGCTAACATGATTCGGACAGACTTAAGCATCGCTACGGATGAGAAGGTCTCATCGTAGTCAATCCCTTGAACTTGTCGAAAACCTTTTGCGACAAGTCGAGCTTTGTAGACAGTAACATTACCGTCAGCGTCAGGCTTCTTCTTGAAGATCCATTTATTCTCAATTGCTTGCCGATCATTGGGCAAGTCAACCAAAGTCCATACTTTGTTCTCATACATGGACCCCATCTCAGATTTCATGGCTTCAAGCCATTTTGCAGAATCTGGGCTCACCATCGCTTCTTCATAGTTCGTAGGTTCATCATGATCTAGTAGCATGACCTCCAGAACAGGGTTACCATACCACTCTGGTGCGGATCTTACTCTGGTTGATCTATGAGGTTCGGTAGTAACTTGTTCTGAAGTTTCATGATCATTATCATTAGCTTCCTCACTAATTGGTGTAGGTGTCACAGAAACCGGTTTCTGCGATGTACTACTTTCCAATAAGGGAGCAGGTACAGTTACCTCATCAAGTTCTACTTTCCTCCCACTCACTTCTTTCGAGAGAAACTTCTTCTCTAGAAAGGATCCATTCTTAGCGACAAATGTCTTGCCTTCGGATCTGTGATAGAAGGTGTACCCAACAGTCTCCTTTGGGTATCCTATGAAGACACATTTCTCCGATTTGGGTTCAAGCTTATCAGGTTGAAGTTTTTTCACATAAGCATCGCAGCCCCAAACTTTTAGAAACGACAACTTTGGTTTCTTGCCAAACCACAATTTGTTGGAAATATGCCCTAGAGGCAATAATAAAATGGTTATTATTATATTTCTTTGTTCATGATAATTGTCTATTGTTCATGCTATAATTGTGTTATCCGGAAGTCGTAATACATGTGTGAATACATAGACCACAACACGTCCCTAGTGAGCCTCTAGTTGACTAGCTCGTTGATCAAAAGAGAGTCATGGTTTCCTGACTATGGACATTAGATGTCATTGATAACGGGATCACATCATTAGGAGAATGATGTGATGGACAAGACCCAATCCTAAGCATAGCTCAAAGATCGTGTAGTTCGTTTGCTGTAGCTATTCTGAATGTCAAGTATCATATCCTTAGACCATGAGATTGTGCAACTCTCGGATACCGTAGGAGTGCCTTGGGTGTGCCAAACGTCACAACGTAACTGGGTGACTATAAATGTACATTACAGGTATCTCCGAAAGTGTCTGTTAGGTTGGCACGAATCGAGACTGGGGTTTGTCACTCCGTATGACGGAGAGGTATCTCTAGGCCCACTCGGTAATGCATCATCATAATGAGCTCAATGTGATCAAGTGGTTGATCATAGGATCATGCATTACGGTACGAGTAAAGTGACTTGCCGGTAACGAGACTGAACAAGGTATTGGGATACCGACGATCGAGTCTCGGGCAAGTAACGTACCGATTGACAAAGGGAATTGTATACAGATTGATTGAATCCTCGACATCGTGTTTCATCCGATGAGATCATCGTGGAGCATGTGGGAGCCAACATGGGTATCCAGATCCCGCTGTTGGTTATTGACCGGAGAGTCGTCTCGGTCATGTCTGCATGTCTCCCGAACCCGTAGGGTCTACACACTTAAGGTTCGGTGATGCTAGGGTTGTTAGGAAGACTTGTATGTGATTACCGAATGTTGTTTGGAGTCCCGGATGAGATCCCGGACGTCACGAGGAGTTCCGAAATGGTCCGGAGGTAAAGATTTATATATGGGAAGTTGTCATACGGTCGCCGGAAAGGTTCAGGGGCATATCGGTATTGTACCGGGGCCACCGGAGGGGTTTCGGGGGTCTACTGGGAGGGGCCACCTCTTCCGTGGGGCCTTATGGGCTGTATGGAGAAGGGAACCAGCCCAAGTGGGCTGGGGCGCCACACCCCCCTAGGGCCCATGCGCCTAGGGTTGGGGGAAACCCTAAGGGGGGCGCCCCCTTGCTTGGGGGGCAAGCCCCCTCCCCTTGGCCGCCCCCCCCTCTAGATCCCATCTAGAGGGGGTCGGCCCCCTTCCTCCTTCCCCTATAAATTGAGGGGTGAGGGGAGGGCTGCACACAACATCCAAGGCGCAGCCCCTCCCCTCCCCAACACCTCTCCTCCTCCATAAGAGCTTGGCGAAGCCCTGCCGGAATAGTGCAGCTTCACCACCACCACGCCGTCGTGCTGCTGTTGGAGCCCTCTTCCTCAACCTCTCCCTCCTCCTTGCTGGATCAAGGCGCGGGAGACGTCCTCGCTTTGTACGTGTGTTGAACGCGGAGATGCCGTCCGTTCGGCGCTAGGATCTTCGATGATTCGGATCACGTCGAGTATGACTCCATCAACCCCGTTCTCTTGAACGCTTCCGCTCGTGATCTACAAGGGTATGTAGATGCACTCTTCTCTCCCTCGTTGCTAGATGACTCTATAGAATGATCTTGGTGATGCGTAGAAAATTTTAAAATTCTGCTACGTTCCCCAACAGTGGCATCTTGAGCTAGGTCTATGCGTAGTTACTATGCATGAGTAGAACACAAAGCAGTTGTGGGCG
The DNA here is from genome assembly GCA_034509565.1 of Triticum monococcum. Classification (NCBI taxonomy): domain Eukaryota; kingdom Viridiplantae; phylum Streptophyta; class Magnoliopsida; order Poales; family Poaceae; genus Triticum; species Triticum monococcum. Next base: position 563,231,042 of record CM067841.1, on the reverse strand, counting down.
TCAAAATTGTCAATTATCTTGCCGTTACTAGTCTTATCTTGATTCGGCGGCATTGTGGGATGAAGCGGCCCGGACCAACCTTACACGTACGCTTACGTGAGACTCAAGATGGCGATGGGGCCCCGAAACCCGCGTCCCCGTGGGTTTTTACCCTATTAGGGGACGGGGATGGGCGTCTTTTTAACCCCGCGGGGCTGTTGTTGGGTAAAGTATAAAACCCGACACGTTTCACGGGTTCAAACCCGTTTCAACAATACCCGAACCCGAAACCCGCCATCCCCGTCAAAATACTACAATAAGCATATTCGAGGAGTATAATCTTGAGAGTGATGATGATCATGGACATTCGTCTTTCTCATTCTCTTCTTTGCAAGCTCCAATCCGTATGCCACTGTTCAATGAACATGTTGCTCGAAAATGGCCAACATCTTTTAGTATAAAATCTGAGCTAGACTGTTACTTGGAAGATGAGCTAGTTCCATTGTTCAAAGATAAATTCAGTGTGTTAGATTGGTGGAAAGTTGGTGGAACACGCTATCCAACTTTGAGGCTGCTAGCACGTGATATTTTTGCAACTCCGATCAGCATGGTTGCCTTGGAATCAGCATTTAACACAAGTGGTGGAATTCTAGTTCTAAGTGGTAGAGCTCCAGTCCTTATGTTTGCTTAAATATGCCGATTTCCCCGTGGGTTCCCCGTGGGTTTTGAAACCCCGATGGGTTTAGGGGACGGGCAAAAAGCTAGCCCCGCGTACAGTGACGGGGACGGGCACGGGCTTGCGATTTTTTCGTGGGGATGGGTTTGGGAAGGCAAAAACCGGTGGTTTCGTCCCCGTTGCCATCTTGACGTGAGACCGGTTCCACCGACTGACATGCACTAGTTGCATAAGGTGGTTGGCGGGTGTCTGTCTCTCCCACTTTAGTCGGATCGGATTCGATGAACATGGTCCTTATGAAGGGTAAATAGAAATTGGCAATTCACGTTGTGGTTTTGGCGTAGGTAAGAAACGTTCTTGCTAGAAACCTATAGCAGCCACGTAAAAACTTGCAACAACAATTAGAGGACGTCTAACTTGTTTTTGCAGCAAGTGTTTTGTGATGTGATATGGCCAAAGGATGTGATGAATGATATATGTGATGTATGAGATGATCATGTTCTTGTAATAGGAATCACGACTTGCATGTCGATGAGTATGACAACCGGCAGGAGCCATAGGAGTTGTCTTTATTTATTTATGACCTGCGTGTCAACATAAACGTCATGTAATTACTTTACTTTATTGCTAAAGCGTTAGCCATAGTAGTAGAAGTAATAGATGACGAGACAACTTCAAGAAGACACGATGATGGAGATCATGATGCTGGAGATCATGGTGTCATGCCGGTGGCAACGATGATCATGGAGCCCCGAAGATGGAGATCAAAAGGAGCAAATGATATTGGCCATATCATGTCACTATTTGATTGCATGTGATGTTTATCATGTTTTACATCTTATTTGCTTAGAACGACGGTAGCTTAAATAAGATGATCCCTCGTAATAATTTCAAGAAAGTGTTCCCCCTAACTGTGCACGGAGGCGCCGTTGTTCGGCGCTTAGATCGGAATCAACTGCGATCTGAATCGCTACGAGTACGACTCCTTCATCCGCGTTCTTGCAATGCTTCCGCTTAGCGATCTACAAGGGTATATAGATGCACTCCCCTTCCCCTCGTTGCTAGATTACTCCATAGATTAATCTTGGTGATGCGAAGAAAATTTTAAATTTCTACTACGATCCCCAACAGTGGCATCATGAGCTAGGTCTATGCGTAGTTTCTATGCACGAGTAGAACACAAGTTGTTGTGGGCGTCAATTTTGTCAATTTACTTGCCGTTACTAGTCTTATCTTGATTCGACGGCATCGTGGGATGAAGCGGCCCGGACCAACCTTACACGTACTCTTACGTGAGACTGGTTCCACCGACTAACATGCACTAGTTGCATAAGGTGGCTAGCGGGTGCCTGTCTCTCCCACTTTAGTCGGATCGGATTTGATGAAAAGGGTCCTTATGAAGGGTAAATAAAAATTGGCATATCACATTGTGGTTTTGGCGTAGGTAAGAAACGTTCTTGCTAGAAACCTATAGCAGCCACGTAAAAACTTGTAACAACAATTAGAGGACGTCTTACTTGTTTTTGCAGGGTATGCTATGTGATGTGATATGGACAAAAGGATGTGATGAATGATATATGTGATGTATGAGATTGATCATGTTCTTGTAATAGGAATCATGACTTGCATGTCGATGAGTATGACAACCGGCAGGAGCCATAGGAGTTGTCTTAATTTATTTATGACATGCGTGTTAATGAAAACACTATGTAATTACTTTACTTTATTGCTAATCGTTAGCCATAGTAGTAGAAGTAATAGTTGGCGAGGCAACGTCATGAAGACACGATGATGGAGATCATGGTGTCATGCCGGTGACGAAGGTGATCATGCCGTGCCTCGAAGATGGAGATCAAAAGGCGCAAGATGATATTGGCCATATCATGTCACTTTATGATTTGCATGTGATGTTTGTCATGTTTACATCTTATTTGCTTAGAACGACGGTAGCTTAAATAAGATGATCCCTCGCAATAATTTCAAGAAAGTGTTCCCCCTAACTGTGCACCGTTGCGAAGGTTCGTTGTTTCGAAGCACCACGTGATGATTGGGTGTGATAGATTCTAACGTTCGAATACAACGGGTGTAAGCCAGATTTACACACGCAATACACTTAGGTTGACTTGACGAGCCTAGCATGTACAGACATGGCCTCGGAACACAGAAGACCGAAAGGTCGAGCATGAGTCGTATAGAAGATACGATCAACATGAAGATGTTCACCGATGTTGACTAGTCCGTCTCACGTGATGATCGGACACGGCCTAGTTAACTCGGATCATGTTATAGTTAGATGACTGGAGGGATGTCTATCTGAGTGGGAGTTCATTGAATCATTTGATTAGATGAACTTAATTATCATGAACTTAGTCTAAAATCTTTACAATATGTCTTGTAGATCAAATGGCCCACGTTGTCCTCAACTTCAACGCGTTCCTAGAGAAAACCAAGCTGAAAGACGATGGCAGCAACTATACGGACTGGGTCCAGAACCTGAGGATCATCCTCATAGCTGCTAAGCAATATTATGTCCTAGAAGCACCGCTAGGTGACGCACCCATCCCACAGAACCAAGACGTTATGAACGCTTGGCAGACACGTGCTGATGATTACTCCCTTGTTCAGTGCGGCATGCTTTACAGCTTAGAACCGGGGCTCGAAAAGCGTTTTGAGAGACACGGAGCATATGAGATGTTCGAAGAGCTGAAAATGCTTTTCCAAGATCATGCCCGGGTCGAGAGATATGAAGTCTCCGACAAGTTCTTCAGTTGCAAGATGGAGGAAAATAGTTCTGTCAGTGAGCACATACTCAAAATGTCTAGGTTGCATAACCGCTTGACTCAGCTGGGAGTTAATCTCCCGGATGACGCGGTCATTGACAGAATCCTTCAGTCGCTTCCACCAAGCTACAAGAGCTTTGTGATGAACTTCAATATGCAGGGGATGGAAAAGACCATTCCTGAGGTATATTCAATGCTGAAATCAGCAGATGTAGAAGTCAAAAAGGAACATCAAGTGTTGATGGTGAATAAAACCACTAAGTTCAAGAAAAGCAAGGGTAAGAAGAACTTCAAGAAGGACGGCAAGGGAGTTGCCGTGCCCGGTAAGCAAGCTGCCGAGAAGAAGCCAAAGAATGGACCCAAGCCCGAGACTGAGTGCTTTTATTGCAAGGGAAGTGGTCACTGGAAGCGGAACTGCCCCAAATACTTAGCGGATAAGAAGACCGGCAACACTAAAGGTATATGTGATATACATATAATTGATGTGTACCTTACCAGTACTCGTAGTAGCTCCTGGGTATTTGATACCGGTGCGGTTGCTCACATTTGTAACTCAAAGCAGGAGCTGCGGAATAAGCGGAGACTGGCGAAGGACGAGGTGATGATGCGCGTCGGGAATGGTTCCAAGGTCGATGTGATCGCTGTCGGCACGCTGCCTCTACATTTACCTACGGGATTAGTTTTAAACCTCAATAATTGTTATTTAGTGCTAGCTTTGAGCATGAACATTGTATCAGGATCTCGTTTAATTCGAGATGGCTACTCATTTAAATCCGAGAATAATGGTTGTTCTATTTATATGAGAGATATGTTTTATGGTCATGCTCCAATGGTGAATGGTTTATTCTTAATGAATCTCGAGCGTAATGCTACACATATTCATAGTGTGAATACCAAAAGATGTAAGGTTGATAATAATAGTCCCACATACTTGTGGCACTGCCGCCTTGGTCACATAGGTGTCAAACGCACGAAGAAGCTCCATGCAGATGGACTTTTAGAGTCTCTTGATTACGAGTCATTTGACACGTGCGAACCATGCCTCATGGGTAAAATGACCAAGACTCTGTTCTCAGGAACAATGGAGCGAGCAACCAACTTATTGGAAATCATATATACTGATGTGTGCGGTCCAATGAGTGTTGAGGCTTGCGGTGGCTATCGTTATGTTCTCACCCTCACTGATGACTTGAGTAGATATGGGTATGTCTACTTAATGAAACACAAGTATGAGACCTTTGAAAAGTTCAAGGAATTTCAGAGTGAGGTTTAGAATCAACGTGACAAGAAAATCAAGTTCTTGTGATCAGATCGTGGGGGAGAATACTTGAGTCACGAATTTGGCACACACTTAAGAAAATATGGAATAGTTTCACAACTCACGCCACCTGGAACACCTTAGCGAAATGGCGTGTCTGAACGTCATAATTGCATTCTATTGGATATGGTGCGATCTATGATATATGTTACCGATCTACCGCTATCATTTTGGGGCTATGCTTTAGAGACTGCCGCATTCACTTTAAATAGGGCTCCGTCGAAATCCGTTGAGACGACACCGTATGAATTATGTATTGGGAAGAAACTTAAGCTGTCGTTTCTAAAAGTTTGGGGATGCGATGCTTATGTCAAGAAACTTCAACTTGAAAAGCTCGAACACAAATCGGAAAAATGCGTCTTCATAGGATACCCTATAGAAACTGTTGGGTATACCTTCTACCTCAGATCCGAAGGCAAGATCTTTGTTGCCAAGAATGGGTCCTTTCTAGAGAAAGAGTTTCTCTTGAAAGAAATAAGTGGGAGGAAGGTAGAACTTGATGAAGTATTACCTCTTGAACCGGTAAGTGGCGCAGCTCAAGAAAATGTTCCTGAGGTGCCTGCACCGACTAGAGAGGAAGTTGATGATGATCATGAAACTTCAGATCAAGTTGCTACTGAACTTCGTAGGTCCACGAGGACACGTTCCGCACCAGAGTGGTACGGCAACCCTGTCCTAGAAATCATGTTGTTAGACAACGGTGAACCTTCGAACTATGAAGAAGCGATGGCGGGCCCGGATTCCGACAAATGGCTGGAAGCCATGAAATCCGAGATAGGATCCATGAATGAAAACGAAGTATGGACTTTGACTGACTTGCCCGATGATCGGCGAGCCATAGAAAATAAATGGATCTTTAAGAAGAAGACAGACGCGGATGGTAACGTAACCATCTATAAAGCTCGGCTTGTCGCTAAGGGTTATCGACAAGTTCAAGGGGTTGACTACGATGAGACTTTCTCACCCGTAGCGAAGCTGAAGTCCGTCCGAATCATGTTAGCAATTGCCGCATTCTATGATTATGAAATATGGCAAATGGACATCAAAACGGTATTCCCTAATGGTTTCCTTAAGGAAGAATTGTATATGATGCAGCCAGAAGGTTTTGTCGATCCTAAGAATGCTGACAAGGTGTGCAAGCTCCAACGCTCGATCTATGGGCTGGTGCAAGCATCTCGGAGTTGGAACAGTCGTTTTGATGAGATGATCAAAGCGTTTGGGTTTATGCAGACTTATGGAGAAGCCTGCATTTACAAGAAAGTGAGTGGGAGCTCTGTAGCATTTCTCATATTGTATGTGGATGACATACTGTTGATGGGAAATGATATAGAATTCTTGGAAAGCATAAAGGCCTACTTGAACAAGTGTTTTTTAATGAAGGACCTTGGATAAGCTGCTTATATATTAGGCATCAAGATCTATAGAGATAGATCGAGATGCCTCATTGGTCTTTCACAGAGTACGTACCTTGACAAGATATTGAAGAAGTTCAAAATGGATCAGACAAAGAAGGGGTTCTTACCTGTATTGCAAGGTACGAGATTGAGCACGGCTCAATGCCCGATCACGGCAGAAGATAGAGAAAAGATGAGTGTCGTCCCCTATGCCTCGGCCATAGGGTCTATCATGTATTCTATGCTGTGTACCAGACCTGATGTAAACCTTGCTGTAAGTTTGGTAGGAAGGTACCAAAGTAATCCCGGCATGGAACACTGGAAAGCGGTCAAGAATATCTTGAAGTACCTGAAAAGGACTAAGGACATGTTTCTCATGTATGGAGGTGACGAAGAGCTCGTCGTAAGGGGTTACGTCGATGCTAGCTTCGACACAGATGTGGATGACTCTAAGTCACAAACCGGATACATGTATATTTTGAATGGTGGGGCAGTAAGCTGGTGTAGTTGCAAGCAAAGCGTTGTGGCGGGATCTACATGTGAAGCGGAGTACATGGCAGCCTCGGAGGCAGCACAAGAAGCAGTCTGGGTGAAGGAGTTCATTACCGACCTAGGAGTCATACCCAATGCGTTGGGCCCGATGACTCTCTTCTGTGACAACACTGGAGCTATTGCCCTTGCCAAGGAGCTCAGGTTTCACAGGAAGACCAGGCATATCAAGCGTCGCTTCAACTCCATTCGTGAAAGTGTTCAAAATGGAGACACAGAGATTTGTAAAGTACATACGGACCTGAATGTAGCAGATCTGTTGACTAAACCTCTCCCTAGAGCAAAACATGATCAACACCAGAACTGCATGGGTGTTTGATTCATCACAATGTAACTAGAATATTGACTCTAGTGCAAGTGGGAGACTGTTGGAAATATGCCCTAGAGGCAATAATAAAATGGTTATTATTATATTTCTTTGCTCAAGATAATTGTCTATTGTTCATGCTATAATTGTGTTATCCGGAAATCGTAATACATGTGTGAATACATAGAGCACAACACGTCCCTAGTGAGCCTCTAGTTGACTAGCTCGTTGATCAAAAGATAGTCATGGTTTCCTGGCTATGGACATTAGATGTCATTGATAACGGGATCACATCATTAGGAGAATGATGTGATGGACAAGACCGAATCCTAAGCATAGCTCAAAGATCATGTAGTTCGTTTGTTGTAGCTTTTCTGAATGTCAAGTATCATATCCTTAGACCATGAGATTGTGCAACTCCCGGATACCGTAGGAGTGCCTTGGGTGTGCCAAACGTCACAACGTAACTGGGTGACTATAAAGGTACATTACATGTATCTCTGAAAGTGTCTGTTGGGTTGGCACGAATCGAGACTGGGATTTGTCACTCCGTATGACGGAGAGGTATCTCTGGGCCCACTCGGTAATGCATCATCATAATGAGCTCAATGTGATCAAGTGGTTGATCACAGGATCATGCATTACGGTACGAGTAAAGTGACTTGCCGGTAATGAGACTGAACAAGGTATTGGGATACCGACGATCGAGTCTCGGGCAAGTAACGTACCGATTGACAAAGGGAATTGTATACAGATTGATTGAATCCTCGACATCGTGGTTCATCCGATGAGATCATCGTGGAGCATGTGGGAGCCAACATGGGTATCCAGATACCGCTGTTGGTTATTGACCGGAGAGTCGTCTCGGTCATGTCTGCATGTCTCCCGAACCCGTAGGGTCTAGACACTTAAGGTTCGGTGACACTAGGGTTGTTAGGAAGACTTGTATGTGATTACCGAATGTTGTTCGGAGTCCCAGATGAGATCCTGGATGTCACGAGGAGTTCCGGAATGGTCCGGAGGTAAAGATTTATATATGGGAAGTTGTCATACGGTCGCCGGAAAGGTTCAGGGGCATATCGGTATTGTACCGGGGCCACCGGAGGGGTTTCGGGGGTCCACCGGGAGGGGCCACCTCTTCCGGGGGGCCTTATGGGCTGTATGGAGAAGGGAACCAGCCCAAGTGGGCTGGGGCGCCACACCCCCCCTAGGGCCCATGCGCCTAGGGTTGGGGGGAAATCCTAAGGGGGCGCCCCCTTGCTTGGGTGGCAAGCCCCCCTCCCCTTGGCCGCCGCCCCCCTCTAGATCCCATCTAGAGGGGGCCGGCCCCCTTCCCCCTTCCCCTATAAATAGAGGGGTGAGGGGAGGGCTGCACACAACATCCAAGGCGTAGCCCCTCCCCTCCCCAACACCTTTCCTCCTCCATGAGAGCTTGGCGAAGCCCTGCCGGAGTACTGCAGCTTCACCACCACCACGCCGTCGTCCTGCTGTTGGAGCCCTCTTCCTCAACCTCTCCCTCCTTCTTGCTGGATCAAGGCGCGGGAGACGTCCTCGCTCCGTACGTGTGTTGAACGCGGAGGTGCCGTCCGTTCGGCGCTAGGATCTTCGGTGATTCGAATCACGTCGAATACGACTTCATCAACCCCGTTCTCTTGAACGCTTCCGCTCGTGATCTACAAGGGTGTGTAGATGCACTCTTCTCTCCCTCGTTGCTAGATGACTCCATAGATTGATCTTGGTGATGCGTAGAAAATTTTAAAATTCTGTTACGTTCCCCAACACAGTTCATAAGGCATCGTCTCAACGGATTTTGATGGTGCCCTATTTAACGTGAATGCGGCTGTCTCTAGAGCATAACCCCAAAACGATAGCGGTAAATCTGTAAGAGACATCATAGATCGCACCATATCAAGTAAAGTACGATTACGATGTTCGGACACACCATTACGCTGTGGTGTTCCGGGTGGCGTTAGTTGCGAAACTATTCCGCATTGTTTCAAATGTAGACCAAACTCATAACTCAAATATTCTCCTTCACGATCAGATCGTAGAAACTTTATTTTCTTGTTACGATGATTTTCAACTTCACTCTGAAATTCTTTGAACTTTTCAAATGTTTCAAACTTATGTTTCATTAAGTAGATATACACATATCTGCTTAAATCATCTATGAAGGTGAGAAAATAACGATATCTGCCACGAGCTTCAACATTCATTAGACCACATACATCTGTATGTATGATTTCCAACAAATCTGTTGCACTCTCCATAGTACCGGAGAACGGTGTTTTAGTCATCTTTCCCATGAGGCACGGTTCGCAAGCACCAAGTGATTCATAATCAAGTGGTTCCAAAAGTCCATCAGTATGGAGTTTCTTCATGCGTTTTACACCGATATGACCTAAACGACAGTGCCACAAATAAGTTGCACTATCATTATCAACTCTGCATCTTTTGGCTTCAACATTATGAATATGTGTATCACTACTATCGAGATTTATCAAAAATAGACCACTCTTCAAGGGTTCATGACCATAAAAGATATTACTCATATAAATAGAACAACCATTATTCTCTGATTTAAATGAATAACCTTCTCACATCAAACAAGATCCAGATATAATGTTCATGCTCAATGCTGGCACCAAATAACAATTATTTAGGTCTAATACTAATCCCGATGGTAGATGTAGAGGTAGCGTGCCGACCGCGATCACATCAACTTTGGAACCATTTCCCACACGCATCGTCACCTCATCCTTCGCCAGTGTTCGCTTAATCCGTAGTCCCTGTTTCGAGTTGCAAATATTAGCAACCGAACCAGTATCAAATACCCAGGTGCTACTGCGAGCTCTAGTAAGGTACACATCAATAACATATATATCACATATACCTTTGTTCACCTTGCCATCCTTCTTATCCGCGAAATACTTCGGGCAGTTCCGCTTCCAGTGATCAGTCTGCTTGCAGTAGAAGCACTCAGTTTCAGTCTTAGGTCCAGATTTGGGTTTCTTGTCTTGAGCAGCAACTTTCGTGTTGTTCTTCTTGAAGTTCCCCTTCTTCTTCCCTTTGCCCTTTTTCTTGAAACTAGTGGTCTTGTTGACCATCAACACTTGATGCTCCTTCTTGATTTCTACCTCCGCAGGTTTCAGCATTGCGAAGAGCTCGGGAATAGTCTTATTTATCCCTTGCATATTATAATTCATCACGAAGCTCTTTTAGCTAGGTGGTAGTGATTGGAGAATTCTGTCAATGACGTAATCATCAGGAAGATTAACTCCCAATTGAATCAAGTGATTATTATACCCAGACATTTTGAGTATATGCTCACTGACAGAACTGTTCTCCTCCATCTTGCAGCTATAGAACTTATTGGAGACTTCATATCTCTCAATCCGGGCATTTGCTTGAAATATTAACTTCAACTCCTGGAACATCTCATATGCTCCATGACGTTCAAAACGTCGTTGAAGTCCCGATTCTAAGCCGTAAAGTATGGCACACTGAACTATCGAGTAGTCATCAGCTTTGCTCTCCCAGACGTTCATAACATCTGGTGTTGCTCCAACAGTAGGCCTAGCACCCAGCGGTGCTTCCAGGACATAATTCTTCTGTGCAGCAATGAGGATAATCCTCAAGTTACGGACCCAGTCTGTGTAATTGCTACCATCATCTTTCAACTTTGCTTTCTCAAGGAACGCATTAAAATTCAACGGAACAACAGCACGGGCCATCTATCTACAATCAAACATAAACAAGCAAGATACTATCAGGTACTAAGTTCATGATAATTTTAAGTTCAATTAATCATGTTACTTAAGAACTCCCACTTAGAAAAACATCCCTCTAATCTTCTAAGTGATTACGTGATCCAAATCAACTAAACCATAATCGATCATCACGTGAAATGGAGTAGTTTTCAATGGTGAACATCGCTATATTGATCATATCTACTATATGATTCACGCTCGACCTTTCGGTCTCAGTGTTCCGAGGCCATATCTGCATATGCTAGGCTCGTCAAGTTTAACCTGAGTATTCTGCGTGTGCAAAACTGGCTTGCACCCGTTGTAGATGGACGTAGAGCTTATCACACCCGATCATCACGTGGTGTCTGGGCACGACGAACTTTGGCAACGGTGCATACTCAGGGAGAACACTTTTATCTTGAAATTTAGTGAGAGATCATCTTATAATTCTACCGTCAATCAAAGCAAGATAAGATGCATAAAAGATAAACATCACATGCAATCAATATAAGTGATATGATATGGCCATCATCATCTTGTGCTTGTGATCTCCATCTCCGAAGCATCGTCATGATCACCATCGTCACTAGCGCGACACCTTGATCTCCATCGTAGCATCGTTGTCGTCTCGCCAATCTTATGCTTCTACAACTATCGCTACTGCTTAGTGATAAAGTAAAGCATTACAGGGCGATTGCATTGCATACAATAAAGCGACAACCATATGGCTCCTGCCAGTTGCCGATAACTCGGTTACAAAACATGATCATCTCATACAATAAAATATAGTATCATGTCTTGACCATATCACATCACAACATGCCCTGCAAAAACAAGTTAGACGTCCTCTACTTTGTTTGTTGCAAGTTTTACGTGGCTGCTACGAGCTTAAGCAAGAACCAATATTACCTACGCATCAAAACTACAACGATAGTTTGTCAAGTTGGTGCTGTTTTAACCTTCGCAAGGACCGGGCGTAGCCACACTCGATTCAATTAAAGTTGGAGAAACTGACACCCGCCAGCCACCTGTGTGCAAAGCACGTCGGTAGAACCAGTCTCGCGTAAGCGTACGCGTAATGTCGGTCCGTGCCGCTTCATCCAACAATACCGCCGAACCAAAGTATGACATGCTGGTAAGAAGTATGACTTATATCGCCCACAACTCACTTGTGTTCTACTCGTGCATATAACATCAACACATAAAACCTAGGCTCGGATGCCACTGTTGGGGAACGTAGAAATTTCAAAAAAATTCCTACGCACACGCAAGATCATGGTGATGCATAGCAACGAGAGGGGAGAGTGTTGTCTACGTACCCTCGTAGACCGATAGCGGAAGCGTTATGACAACACGGTTGATGTAGTCATACATCTTCACGGCCCGACCGATCAAGCACTGAAACTACGGCACCTCTGAGTTCTAGCACACGTTCAGCTCGATGACGATCCCCGGACTCCGATCCAGCAAAGCGTCGGGGAAGAGTTCCATCAGCACGATGGCGTGGTGACGATCTTGATGTTCTACCGTCGCAGGGCTTCGCCTAAGCACCGCTACAATATTATCGAGGAGTATGGTGGAGGGGGGCACCGCACACGGCTAAGAGAACGATCACGAAGATCAACTTGTGTGTCTAGAGGTGCCCCCTGCCCCCGTATATAAAGGAGCAAGGGGAGGGGCGGCCGGCCAGGAGGAGGCGCGCCAGGGAGGAGTCCTACTCCTACCGGGAGTAGGACTCCCTCCTTTTCCTTGTCCAAGTAGGAGAGGGGGAAGGAAGGGAGAGAGGAGAGGAAGGAAAGGGGGGCGCCGCCCCCCTCCTTGTCCAATTCGGACTAGAGGGGGAGGGGGCGCGCGGCCTGCCCTGGCCGCGCCTCCTCTTCTCCACTTTAGGCCCATGTGGCCCATTAACCCCCCGGTACTCCGGTTATATCCGAAACTTCTTCGGAACACTTCCGGTGTCCGAATATAGTCATCCAATATATCAATCTTTATGTCTCGACCATTTCGAGACTCCTCGTCATCTCCGTGATCACATCCGGAACTCCGAACTAACTTCGGTACATCAAAACTAATAAACTTATAATATAACTATCATCGAAACCTTAAGCATGCGGACCCTACGGGTTCAAGAACAATGACACACGTCTCCGGTCAATAACCAATAGCGGAACCTGGATGCTCATATTGGCTCCCACATATTCTACGAAGATCTTTTATCGGTCAGACCGCATAACAACATACGTTGTTCCCTTTGTCATCGGTATGTTACTTGCCCGAGATTCGATCGTCGGTATCTCAATACCTAGTTCAATCTCGTTGCCGGTAAGTCTCTTTACTCGTTCCGTAATACATCATCTCACAACTAACTCATTAGTTGCATTGTTTGCAAGGCTTAGGTGATGTGCATTACCGAGAGGGCCCAGAGATACCTCTCCGACAATCGGAGTGACAAATCCTAATCTCGAAATACGCCAACCCAACATGTACCTTTGGAGACACCTGTAGAGCACATTTATAATCACCCAGTTACGTTGTGATGTTTGGTAGCACACAAAGTGTTCCTCTGGCAAATGGGAGTTGCATAATCTCATAGTCATAGGAACATGTATAAGTCATGAAGAAAGCAATAGCAACATACTAAACGATCGGGTGCTAAGCTAATGGAATGGGTCATGTCAATCATATCATTCTCCCAATAATGTGATCCCGTTAATCAAATGACAACATATGTCTATTGTTAGGAAACATAACCATCTTTGATTAACGAGCTAGTCAAGTAGAGGCATACTAGTGACGTTTAGTTTGTCTATGTATTCACATAAGTATTATGTTTTCGGATAATACAATTCCAGCATGAATAATAAACATTTATCATGATATAAGGAAATAAAATAATAACATTATTATTGCCTCTATGGCATATTTCCTTCAGCAAGAAGTCCTGCTGAGGAAGAATGCGAACCAGATGGGCACAATCGCAGGATGGCAACACATAGAGCTCCGGGGTAGTATAGGCAATGCTCCAATTCCCCATGCATCCCAATTCAGACACCATAGTGCTACTCAATGTCCTCATCACCCCTTCCCCGCTCTCATCCACTGAGACAAAAACATGAAAAACGAAAGCATAACATGTAGAACTGTTTCTAAGTCTTATGAGCTATAAGTAAGAAGGAAGACAACAGGTGCCTTACTTAAGGACGCCATGCAAAAGTGTCTGGGACTTTAGTTCATCAACCACAGTTAGCCGGTTATCCCACTCAGGTATTCGTACACTGGTAGGGAACCAATAAACACTCTGAGACGTGCTTCCATACACCCCCAATAAATTCCCCAAAAATGGTAGTTTTGTCCATCCTTAATTATCATTGGTTAGTAATTGGGGGCCACCAGCGACCTGTCCCTCTCTCTCAACCAGAGGGCGTATGCATGAGTGGAATCAACATCTATATGATGGAAGACATGTAGATATGCATGTTTTTCCTATGAATTAACATGTGAAGTAGAGTGAATTGCAGAAAATATCAACATTGAAGGCTAGGTTTGTAGGAATCACAAGTCTACGAAATTATGCCCAAAACCATTAATTTTTTGTCTAATTTTTTGCAACAAACACTAGTTGACAGCTTTGGTCGTTTTGATGACGATTATGACAGGTAGGTCCCATAAATGATGACGTGGTGTAATTGTTCACGGGGACAGCGTTAAGCATCTGGATTTTCTAGATTTACAAAAGGGGCCCTGTAGTTTTATGGGGACACCCTTCAATCAAAGAGCAAAAAGCAATCCACTCCATCCATAGATTTGGGCTGCCCAAGCAGCCGAGAAGAGCAGCAGCACGCCGGCAATGGGTCTCGCCGCCGGTTGCCGCGGCCCAAGGGCATCCTCAAGGCGACTGTCGTGGACACGCTGAGCAAGGGCGGCAGAGGCTGGGCCCGAGGAACAACCCCTCACAGCGAGGTGCGCTACCCGACCTCGGCGCTCGGCCTGGAGGTGGCGCCCTCTGCGAGGCCGGCCGCATGGCAAGGCGGTGCTGCAGGTCGCCATAGCCGCCGAGCTCCTGCACGCATCACTCCTCCGTCGCCTCTCGCTCACTGGTGGACTGACAGTGCCCTCCTCAGCAGCTGCTCTAGGCGCGAAGGGGGCTGGGTTGGCGGCGCCGACTCCTGGATCCAGTCGAGAACGGCGGAGGGGCAGCACAGGGGCGTGATCTCAGGGATGTCCATGGCGGCGACACCTGCGGAAGAAGAGAGGGAGCTCAGGGAGGGAAGAGGAGAGATGGGAGAGGAAGGAGCGGAGGAGTCAGGTCGCACATCGGCGCGAGTTGCCATGTCGCCCCGCCGCCTGGAATAGCTCGTTTGCCAATGTCGAAGTAACAGCTGCCCCGAGAGCTGGCCGACGCGTTCTCGCCGGATCCATTGCCTGGCCGGAGCGTTGGAGGCCCGATGTGGCTGGATCTGGCTCTGGACACGACAGTAGTGGCCCAGGGAGGGAGGCCCGGTGACGTGAGCGGGCCAGAGTTGAGGCTGGCCTGCACGCCGTGCAGGGAGTGAGGGGTGCTGTTTTGTAGATTTTTTTAGGCAGGAGCTTTTGGCAAAAAAAACATGTAACGCCGTCTAGCCCGTGAACAGTTACGCCATGCCATCATGTATGGGACCCACCTGTCATAATCGTCATCAAAACCACCAAAGCTGTAGTGTTTTTTTGCCAAAAATTAGACAATAAAATTAGTGATTTTGGCCATAATTCCGTAGATTTGTGGTTCCTGCAAATCTAGCATTCAATTTCGATGTTTTCTCCAATTCACTCTGTGAAGTAGGAAATTGTTGTGATTGTATTTTTGTTCCACGTCTATTATTTATTTCAGGAATGTTTGTTTTCACTCTTGTGCACGTTCCTCACAAGAACAAAACATCATTAATATGATGCAACAAATCAATTGAATGTTTCCCTAGATTGCCAAGCGGCATGGCAGTTCACTCTTTTCCACATGTAATTTCCTTTCAGTTTACTGACACGATAGGCAGGAAAGTGTCGCTCATGCCAGAAAAGACGATGTCCTAGGACATATCCGGCACATACATAAGATGACTTGAGCTCCGATCCTTCACAGGTTGAGAGACATATAGAGCAGAGATTTTTTTTCTTCTTTTTTGAAATGAAACCGCAAACCAGAAACTGTCCTCTTTTTAATGGAGACAAAAATACGTCTCATCTATTAATTAAAAAGATAATAGAGTTTGAGTTACAAAGACACCACAATACACAAATACGTTACTCTTCCGATATAAATGTTCCCAATTTCTTCGCACCCACTGAAATCCAAAGCTTCGCCTCACATTTGATGCTCTGATCAAGATTATCCATGGTGCTATTTTGGCGAAATACTTGGGTGTTCCTTTCCTTCTATACGGCTGGTGGTACTTGGTAGCATGGTGTTAAGGTGTATCGGTGGCGACCGCGATGTGCTCAGCTGTTTGCGCGCAAGGAGATGGTGTCGTTGGGCGCCGTGGTGGCGTCGACGACAGCTAAACCGAGCAAGGTTGATGCGTCAGTACAACTCTGAAGATGAAGCGGTGGCAGTTGGCGGCGACGGCCTCTGAGAGCGTGCCGGACCAGTGTGTGCCCCAGACCCGGCAAGTGGCTAGGTTGGGGCCTCAGATCTTAGGTGTTAGACTGGGCTTCGAGGTCTGTGATATTAGGCCCAGACTATCAGCATCACTTCTTCAACTGGATAGGAGTAGTGACAGATGTTATCTAGACAGTGGCTTCAGATTTTACTATTGTATTTCTTTATAAAGTCTTTTATGAATAATTAATAAAATAACTGCATAGATCGCCCAGGCTGGAGGTCTTCCTCCCTTAAAAAATGGGACGCCGATAACTGCCACACGTGTGGCATAACGCCCACCCGACCACACGACTCTGTGTGGCATATCCGCAGGCAGCCCACACGGCGTTGTGTGGGCGAACATTGGACTGCCCACACGTGTTCGGGACGATCGCTCTCCCGGCCCGCATCGCTGCCACCACCCGAACGTCCATCCTATCAGCCCTACAGGCCTTTTCTATATTGGGCCCTCCAAACTTAGTAAAGAAAAAAAGCCGAGGTTTTTCTCCGTGACAAAAAAAGCCTACGATGCCATCCAACAACTTTAAAAGTGGGAAAAACTATGTGAATTTCCAGAAAAGTTGCCACTACATTTACGACTTGCCATCATGTTATTTTTTACAAAAATGACAGGGTTTACCAAAACATATTAAATTGTCAGGGCAGAAAGAATATGTTACAGAAAATGACATGAACTAAAATGTTCTATAGATCATCATCCATACACTATAAGTTCCATGATGCATGTTTCGGAAAATGACATGAACTAAAATGTTATATAGATCATCATCCATACACTATAAGTTCCATGATGCATAGGCTATATTTGCCATGAGCCATGGCAACTTTGTTGAAAAAATGTTCTATATATCATGATACATAGACTAAAAAATGCATAGACTTTCATGGCATGATAAACAAATAACAACACAGTTTTGTTGTGATAATAAAGCCCAGATTTACCATCCTATGAAAATGGAAAGATGAATTAGCCATAATACATAAGAGTGACAAACAAACTAGTACTGAAAAATCCCAATGGTTCAAACCGAAAAAATGTCAGTCATGCCTACAAGCAAAATTTGCCATGGTCAAAAAACATGTTTTTATATTAAGTAAAAAAGGAAAAGTTCATGGCAATTTGCATCTGTATCACGGGGGCAGAAAAAATGGATTAAAAAATTTGTTTATGTTTTTCCGTGCCAATCAAACAACACAAAAATGATTAAAATTGCCATGGCAAATGCATATACAAATTTGCCGTGGGACTTTTTGTCAAAATTGCCATGCTTATATATGATTTATTTGCCATTATTGTGAAATAATAAAAAAAGATATCAAAAATTGCCATGGCAAAAACATGTTCCATGGTATTTTATCAAAACTTGCCATCTTTGTTTAATTAATTTGCCATGTATATAAAACAACACGAAAACAAAGATAAAAAATGTAATGGCAAAAGCGTACTCTAATTTGCCATGGAATATTTAATCAAATTTGCCATGCTAATATAAAAAAAATTACCATGAATGTGAAAAAAAATACAAAAATGATCAATAGTTGCCATGGCAAAAGCATGCTGAAAATTGCCATGATTGTGAAATAATAATAATAATAAATTGCCATGGCAAAAGCATGTTCAAAACTAACCATCTATTTTATCAAAACTTGACATCTTTGTGTAATTAAATTGCCGTCTATGTGAAACAACACGAAAAGAAGATCAGAATTGCCATGGCAATGCATATTCTAATATGCCATGGATTTTTTTATCGAATTTGGAATGCTAATATAAATAATTTTGCAATATTGTGAAATATTACAAAAATGATGAATAGTTGCCATGGCAAGGGAATGTTCAAATTTGCCATGGCATTATACCAAAATTTGCCATATTTGGTGTCATTAATTTGACATGTAACGGAAATAACACAAAAAATTGTCAAATTTGCCATGAAAAAAAATGTATATTTGAATGCCATGGCAAATGCATATTCAACTTTTTGTGGGGTTTTATTATCAAATTTGCCATGCTTATGTCTAAACAGTTGCCATGAATGTGAAATTATACAAAAATTGTGATGGCAAAAAGCATGTTCAAACTTGCCATGGCGTTTAACCAAGACTTGCCATCTTCTTTGGTATTAAGTTGCCGTGTATGTGAAACAACACACAAAAAATCACCATGAACATGGCAACATATTAAACTACATTTGCCATGCTCTCATAGAACTCAAATTGCCATGTTGCAAAGAAAAACATGGCAACACATCATATATTTACATGGCAACACAACCCTTTTGTTAGTTCTGTGGCAACACATCATGGAAAATCTAAAAAGTTGAGTTGCCATGGCAACTAAAAACAAAAAAGTTTGACATTTTGATAAAAATAACATGGCAAATTTGAATGTGTATTTGCCATGGCAATATTCTCCATCATTTCTTTGTGCTATTTTATCCGTGGCAAATTTGTTAAACATTTTTCCATGGCAAATTGTTGTAAATTCATGTCATGGCAAATTGTTCTAAATTTATGTCATGGCAAAATCTGTATTTTTTTCCATGACCAACACTCTAGTTAGCCATGGCAAATTTGTAATTTTTTTTCACATGACAAACAATCTAGTTAGCTCAAAGGTAAATTTGCCATGGCAACTATACCATCTGGATGAGGGTAAATGTGCCACCTGAACTAACTTGCCTCTTCAAAAATTAAGATGGCAGAAGTGGTAGAGGCATACTAGAAAAGCCATAGGACAGATGGCAAACATACTGTATGTGCTGGCCCATACATGCAATGGTGGAGCTCGCCGTAGAAAACTCGCGGCGGACACTTGCGCGCCCATGGCCGGGCCCATGGGCACCCGCCGCATCTGGAAGCACCCCGCCGTCTTGAGGCCGCCGTGCCCGGAGAGAGCCAGCCCGGAGATAGAGGGGATGACCTCCGCCCGCCGGCCCACCCCCACGACGGAGACGCCGTCGCCTGCTCTGCCGTCCACGCCGTGGCTATCGCCTCCAATCCCCTTGCATCGGTGCCTCCATGACCTAGCTGCCGCAGCCCCCTTCTCGCGTGGGATCTAGAGAAGTTTGCCATGTTTTAGAATTTTCCAGAATTTAACAAGTAAATTTGACATGGCAATGTAGGTACGAAATTTGCCATGGCAAGTGAAAACTATATGTTGCCATGGCAATGAAAAGTGTAGAATCTGCCATGGATGTGTAGTTATATTTGCCATGTCAACAAAGATAGAATTGCCATTACAAATATAAAAAAAGCAAAATTTGAAGAACTTGCCATGAGAGCATTACAAAGGAAAGCTGAAATTTGCCATGTTCGGAAAACATGAATGTGATGGACTTCATGAGATCACAATGCACAAGAAAAACACATAAACACATGACAACAAAACAACACTTATATGACAAATGGCACAGACGACTGTATGATCCTCTCCATGAAGATTTGAATTGCCATGGCAACTACTATGTCCCATCCAATACTAAAAACATGAAAAAAAATACGGATTGGAAATTACCATGGCAACTATGGATTGAACACGGAAGGATTAATATGAAAAACTATCACAAAACATTATATTGAAAAATGAAAACAAAAAACTTATCATCAATTGATAATAATCATCGCACTAAAATATTGGGCACCTTGGCACATGTTGTTCATTCATGAAACAAACAAATCTTCTGAAATGCTAAAACAGGGTAAGGTATAATGAAGCTTTAGCTAAGTGAATTACGATGTGGCTCACAACACAAACTGCATGATGCTGAAAAACAACACAAGTACTCTAACAGTCGAAATCTGGCAACTCCGGCCACGAATTCAAAGGGCACAACGCCTCTGTATATCGATATTGAGGGAAGGAAGCAGGGGTGAGACGTAGCTCACCTTGGGGACGTGCTGGTGAGCACGGAGGTGTCCAGGGAAGCAGGATGACGGCAGGAACTAGAGGAGAGCATCGGCGGCGAGCCCGCCTCACACGCGCGACGCCGTCCTTCCGTCGGTGAAACTCCTCTCTGTAGTGGCCCGCCTCGGCTCCGCTGCCACCAGCCATGGGAATGGCTGCGTGGGGGAGGTTAAGATGTCGGCCACGCCGTGCGCTTCCACGCCCTCGAGCAATCCACCGCGCGCGTCTCCACATCGTCGTCGATGCGCGCTGCGCCACCCCCGCCGCTGCCGACCCCGTGCTGGATGCGGGGGCTGGTTGGAGGGGATTGGCGCCCTCGCCGTCGCCTGGGTTGGCGCCGACGGCGCCCGTGGCCTGCTCTGCCAGAAGCATCCCCTGCTCCGTCGGCTCCTCGTCCGCGACGCGGTGCCGAATCAAGGCGGA
Source organism: Triticum monococcum (assembly GCA_034509565.1). Lineage (NCBI taxonomy): Eukaryota > Viridiplantae > Streptophyta > Magnoliopsida > Poales > Poaceae > Triticum > Triticum monococcum. Next base: position 563,210,328 of record CM067841.1, on the reverse strand, counting down.
GCTACACGCGCTCGGTGCGGAGACAATGAGACCCGACCTCACCCGCCAACCTCGGCGATGACGGCAGGTCGACACCGGCAGCCCGTCTTCATATCCGGCGAAGAAAAGGGGAAGAAAACAGTGAGGAGTATTGGGGGAGGAGGCCGCTGGGGTGGGGTGAAGGGGAGTTGTGCCATCGCGGTCGCCGGCCACCTGACGGAGCCGGAATCCTCTCTCTGCTCACTTACTCCGTGTGGGTGGGGGGGGGGGGAGGTCAATGAGAAGGGTGGGAGTGAGCAAGCGAGGAGAGGACAGCGTTCGGGCGAGGACCCAAACAGCCCGCACGACCGCTACTGCTGACGTGTCTGTGCACCCTGCTTTAAGATTGATGCAACGCATCTAACGGCAGTGAGGGCGTTCGGTCGAAGTGGTCTCAGCCGATACGAGTGGGCGTTAATATCTCTGAAAAAATAATCTTCCAGGCTACGTGGGGGAAAAAAGAGCCAAGGACCAAGGCTGATGGCGTGCACATGCCACAAGCGATACGGGGAGTTCGGTTCTTCACCACCCACCAGATAGGCTGACTATTTATCCGGGGAGAAATTTAAAGGTTCTCTTAAATTGATACGTTGTCCATTTGCACTTTGGTTGGCCTCAGTCCCCTCTCTGCTCTAGTAAGACAGGACATCATCAGCTTTGTGTGATCTAAATTTCAATATCCATGTGTCCCGTCTGAAATCACCCCACGACCGTGTTGCCGTGTTAGGGTCGTGACTATAGTGATGCCGTGTCGATGCAATCGTGCCGTCGTGGATGACGCGGTTGATGCCATCATCGTGACACGGTCTAGCCGTTGTCGAGGTCGCATCTTGTAGACAAATCTGTCAGAGGACACTAGCTGTCCATCTATAAACGAGGCGGCAGCAATGTGTCAACACTTCATCGCCGCGAGGGACGCTTCCAAGCAACGCATCACTGTCGACATACCGCTGCAACGCCATCGCTGACACGTCATCACCAAGGTCTTCATCAACTTGGTCTTCACCAACATCGCTGACGTTCATGTACGTGTACTTTGCAGTTAGTGTGTGTAGTATGTGTGTAGTGTGCAGTTGTTTTCAACGTAGTACGTGTGTATTTTCCAAGCTAACATATGTTCACTTTCTAAGTTCACCAAACACACCCAAAAAAAACGAGATGTCAAGCATTGCAACTTCAAGTTTGAATTTTCTACAGAGAGATGTCAACTACATATTGGTTCAATGTATTTATACATGGAGCAAGGCTAGCACTTGTGTCGTGTGGTTTCTCCCCTATGACATACGGAGTACCCAGTTGTAATCAAAGGGCAAATCAGTAATCCACTTGGCCTTGAGTATTAATTAGAGGATATATTTCAGAATTGTAGACCATGATCCTGCTGTCACTGTATGGTAGGAGGAAACACTAGTGTAAGTGTGGTCTAGATAAGTTGTGGCAAGCTTGTGCGCCAGAAACTCTGGCACATCACGCCCGACATGAACCATCTCGTGCACTAAAATGTACTTTCTCTGTCCGAAAATACTTGTCATAAAAATGGATGAAAAAAGTTGTATTTAGATATATTTTAGTTTTAAATACATCTCTTTTTATTTATTTTGATGACAAGTATTTTCGTACGGAAAAAGTAACAGACTAGTGAATAGGCTGGTTTTGTGTAGACACTTGCCAGCTAAAATTTCTGAAGCATCTCATTCTTAAAGCTTCCCACCACGTAGCCATAGATGTCATCCTCATTAGTCACCACCTTCTTCCGCCTCGCACTCTTCAGTCTAAAAGAACAATGTGGCAAACATTACAATTTAGAGTGTTAACTTGGCTACAGGAACGAATCTGCTACATTAGATCCGACTTCCTTATATATGGAGCAAAGCACTTCATTGTTTTACCAACTAGTTGTCCCGTTATTTATTGTGAACCTTCTCTCCTCTGACATACCTGTGCTGTGAGCTAGCAACTCGTTCGAAAATCAAACGGTAAAAGAGGATCGCAGTAATATATACAGAACACGTATGCACACTTGACATGCCTAGAAATAAGTCGGCGTGGCGAACAACCTGTGGTTAGATGGTTAGGAGAACAATGGTATCCTTAACTCAGCAGAGTTTAAAATCTAGACTTAACATTGATGCTCGCATTTTCTTGAATTTATTTAAAAAATTTCGGCGATGTTCATTTAGTGGGAGGAAACGTTTTCGTCGACTATGATACGCATATGGTGACTTCATCAATATTAAAATACTATGCGGTCTTGATCTCTCGAAAGTGCTCATAGGGGTAAAGTGTGCGTTCATTTATAAATGTGAGTATATGCAAACAACTTGGATTGTAATGTGTTTAAAAAAAGAAAAGTGGGCTCGTGTTTTTCTTTTCTAATAACAGAACTCGGTACGTGTCATAATACAGTTGGATACAAGCCGAGCCGGGCTCTCGGCTCAAGCCAGGCTATGGTCCGCTCTTCTCTGAGTAGATTCTGGCCCGACCGGGTATTTCTCTAGCCTGGTCCGGCTCGAGCAAACTCGCGAGCCCGTAAGTGAAGTTTGAAATAAACTGTAGAGCTCGACGGAAATGAACCCTTACGTCTAAATCTCTGAAATCTGTATCCTGACTTCATTGATCTCGGCCTCTTTGAACCTTGAGGTCATATCCAAACAGGAGATTCCTACATACTACCGGGAAAGATTACTCAGCCAACACCTGCAGATGGGTCCCACGCTGTCAGCACTCAGCAACATCGCCATGGACTGCACATCGTGCGAGCGGCCACAGGAGCTGCGTGACTCGCAACCACTCATGGCTGTGCCAGGATCGCCGGCTGGCGTACCAGGACCTGCTTGTTTTCGGTGCTAGCCATGGCTGCAGCACAACCAGCTTCCTACACCGGCGAGCTGTCGGATGTCTCGCCGGATCCTGCATTGCTTGGGCTGTTGGGCGTCTTGCCTGCCATGGCGTCGCCCGCGCTGCCTTGCATCGCCGGTTTCTTCGTTGCTCGGGCAGCCGCGCGTCTCGTAGACGCCAGGGCCATGGGCCTCACCGGCACCTTGCCACAGGCGCTGCCTCTATGCCGCTTGACTTGCTGAAACCAGGGCCACGCATCTAGCAAAGTGTGCACACCGTGGTAATATTCGGCAATTCAGCTACGGGGCACCAGGAACTCAAAGCCACCCATGGCGGAGCGCACCCGCATCTCCCTGAGATTCCTGACTCCCGAGCACGTCGCTGCTAGCCACCGTGATGTGCTGCACGCCGGGGTCGCCGTGGTGGTCCAAGAACAGTGTTACCCGGCTCGGCGCTTGGTGTCATGCACCGGCTCGCTGTAGAGCTTGACCAATGTTCGCAGGCTACATGCACGTACAAGCCAGCAATCTACAGGCATGCTTCTGATTCACCGGCTTGACGCGTATGTATATATATGCATGTACAGGCGTGCTGCTGATCTATTCCCGGCGAGAAACACGACACGCGCAAGGTAGAATGAGAAGTCGACGGCGAAGATGTACAGGCCGAAGCACGGGAGGCGGTCCACCTAGAGATCGTTCGCGGACGGGGCAGCGAGCTAGAGCATGGACAGGAGGCAGTGCAGCTCGTACTGGCAGCGCAGGAGCGCAACGCGGATAGCCAGCAGTGGCTCACAGGTGAGCAAGCCTCATTAATTCAGTCAGAGTCAACAATCCCAGCCTCCGAGTGCCACATCACCAAATCCTCTTGTAGAAACGCCAAAAGGTTCAAAATGACCGGGTTATGCAAGACTAGGGTATAGATTTCAAGGATTTAGATGTGAGGATTTATTTTTGTCGAGCTCTACAACCATAAAGTTTATTTGAGACTTCACTCCGAGCCAGCCCCCACAAGCTGCTACCATGTGGGCCAGCCCGGGGGATGGGGCGAGGGGCATCTGTGGCATTGGCAAGCGGTGGTGTAGCCTCAGCGTGGCGTCGGGGACTGTGGGTGCGGTGTGTGCAGCGTCAGCGAGCATGGAGCCTGAACGATGTGAGCTGGGAGCGAGAGGCAATCTGGTCGTGGATGTAGTCCATCAAATTCAGCAACTGAAACGAAATCTTGAAACGACGAAACAAGAACTTCCATTATTTGAACTCTTAATTAGTCTAACCACATTTGTTATTCATCGAATCCCAACACAAGAGTTACGAACCGTTGAGTTTACATTTAGTGCCATTACTGGTAGTTACACAATATTTTTAAAGAAACAAACTGAGATAGGATTACAACGATATAAGAGTAACTCTAACGATTCGTAAAACTTTGTGTTATACCATCGATTCCCAAAAATTAACTCCAAAACCCATACTGAAAATATAAAAAATATGATGTTGACAGTCGGTGTGGTGAAGACGACTCATATTGTGTTACCCGCCAGTCGACACCAGGAGACTTCAAGCTCGCAGCCGCTACTAGACTTCTGGCCAGCTCCCTCCGCAAGCCGTCCTGCCGCTTTGGTGGGCCCTGCTGCCTAAGGTTGTGGGGGGGGGGGGGGTGGCATGGGGGTGAGTTTCCTCTCCTTCATATGATGACACCGAAGCACTACTAGAGAAAAGCTTATAGATAGACGCTTACTAGTAGCGTTCTATTTTGACCCGCGCTACTGCTACTTACTAGTAGCGCGTTCTATTTACCAACGCTACTAGTAAATATTACTGGTAGCGCGTGACCTAAAAGACACGCTACTAGTAAATAATTCTAATTGTGCCCCGCAGACAGGTCATAGTAGTAGCATGGGTTGCACCACACACGCTACCGCTAATAAATAGTTGTAGCGCGTGAGGTTCTACTGCGCTACTACTATCTGTCAACAAAAGTGCACCGCACCCTCTCTCTTCTTTGTCCTGTCTCTCCCCTCCCTACCTCCCTTAATTATCCCCTCCGGCCCCTAGGATCCGCCACACCTGCCACACCACCACCTCTACTGCACCCGCCATTCACGCCGTGAGAGACGCTAGCGGGGTTCCTCCTCCAGTCCGATGGCGTCGGAGGCCAGGTTCGGGGGCATGTGGCGGATTCCGCTGCAGCCGAGGGACGACAACGCGGCGGCCTCCCTGTCATTGGGCGGCGCGACCCTTGCCAAATCGAAGGTGAAGGCGAAGGCACGGGCGGCTGGCCGCTATTGGTGAGGTCGTATGCTGCCAGGGCTGACGCGAAGAGCAGGGCGGAGGCGGTGGTAAGGGAGAAGGAGGTGTTGGCGGAGGAGCTGGACAAGGCGCGGGAGCGACGGGGACGACTGCGGGCCGTGTGGCAGGTCATGGAGAGGGTGTTGGTGGAGGCGGACGATGGAGCCCAACCATGCTGTCGTGGAAGTGTCACGGCAGATGTCCTCGTAGAAGGACTTAGTTGTGGAGCCATTGCGACGAGATTAGCTTAAAGGGGTTAAAACGAGACAAAGGACACGGGGAGTTTATACTAGTTCGGCCCCTTGTTGTGAAGGTAAAGGCCTACTCCAGTTTGAGGTGGTATTGCTAGGGTTTCGATTACCAGGGAGCAAACACGCTTTGCCTGGCTTTCGACTTGTTGCTTCTTGCCCTAAGCCGCTGCCGGGTCGTCCCCTTATATACATGGGTCAATGCCCTACGGCCTACAGAGTCCCGGCCGGCTCATACAAATGTGTCCGGCTCGGTGACTTATCTTACATGCCTTATAATACAAGTTTACATATACATGGCGGTTTACACTTACGGGCCTTAAGCCGCCCCCAGACTTGGGCCTTTTAACATGCCTATCTATGAACCACCATCCTTAGTATACTCTTGGGTTTCATTTAGATGAACCGCCATAAGGATGACCCGGCCCCTCCTAGGCGGGTCATATCTGATAGTCATATCCCCAACATTAGGCCCCAGGTTGATTTGAACTTGTTCATGTCAATCTTCAACTTTTAGAAAAAACCCTTCTTCATCTTCCTGTGCCACGCTATAACCCGCCATGACATCATTTCCGGCAATTGCGGTAACCCGCCGTGACGTCACATGTAATTAATATGACGCACATCCCAAATAAATCTTTTTCTTAACTGACCCTTCCGAAAATCTAGGCTCTCACGCCGTGACATATCCACTTTTCTGTCTCCTCGATTCCAGCGTATGCCACGTATCCTTCCGGCCTTATAAATAAGTTATGTACATCCTACCAGCCCCCAAGTCTACTGGCTATGATAAGATTGAATAGCTGTAGACTTAGAAGAATTCATAAGCTTCTGTCATAGACTCCCTCCAAGTCCGGTTTAAAATTTAAACCGGATGTTGAAGCAGTTTAATTTTGCATCCGTAGTCCCCAAGGGCCGGTTTAATCAGCATCAATAAGCCGGTCCTATTTATCATTGTGTAAGAAAGTAGAACTTAACTGCATAGCCCCCATGAGTCGGCTGAGACTGTTTACAGCATATCCGGCTCACCATTAATAAGTTTCAACAAATATGCATTAGCCCCCAAGTGCCAAGTAGTGTTGCTTGCAAAGTGCTTGGCACTTTATTTATAAGAGCTGTTTCCTTGAAAAATTGCTTTGACAGACATTAGCCCCCAAGTGCTAAGTGTTGTTTCTTACAAAGGACTTGGGACTTATATTGTTGTAATCCTCCATGAATGTATTTGACAAGTTCTGCACTTTATGCAGGCTGCCACTGCTGAACTGGAATCTCAATTAAATGATGCAAAGACCTGGCTGGTGACTCAGGGAACCGAGACTCAAAAAGCTGAGTCAAAGTTCCAATTTAGCGTGGCTGAGTCAGAAAAACTGAAGACCAATTTTGAGGAGGAGAAAAAGACTTGGGCTGATGAAAAGACTGCCTTAATACAGCGAGCTGAAAAAGCAGAGGCAGCTCTTCAAGAGGTAACCACTGAGCTCACCGGCTTAAAGCACCGTGTATCTCAGATGGTTTCTGCTATCTTTGGTGAGTCGCCTTGTTATTCATCCACAGTAAATACTTGTCGTAGTAATATAAACTGCCATTTAACCGATCTGTGATTTACTCAAGTCCCAGGAGCAGCAACCTTAACCAGGACATGCTTGTGAAGCTCAAGGCGGTCTACACTCTTGTCGAGCAGTTGTATACCGGAGCTCAGCGTACCTTCGCTACCATTTCTCCAACAAACCAAGGACCCAATCTGTTAAGTGATGTGTTGAAGAAATTATCAATCATGCCCACTAGAATTCAAGAGATAAAGCGGTCTTGTGCGAGAGCCGGTGCTGTGACAGCTTTGAGTCGTGCTAAGGCATGGGTACCAGAGTTAGACCCGGCCGACGTAGCCAGTGAATATCCAAGTCTGAAGGAAGATGGGACTTCTTTTGATCAACAAGACTTCGCCGCTTGTGTTAAAGCAATCCGTCCTCATGCGACAGTCATTGCTGAAGAAACCAATCTCTCCAAATATCAGCCGTTTTACGACGCAGAGAACCAGAAGATGCATACTCTTGTGTATAAAGTGATGGATTTGATTCCTCCAATTCGTAAGCACACCTTCGCCCCTGAAATTGACCCGTCCAATCTTATTGATGACGAAGCTGAATTCTACGCCTTGCGGGGCTTTGATTGGTCAACACCAAACTTCCAGACAGCGGAGGAGGACGAAGAACCGGCAAGGGATGACCCACAGCCTGGCCAAGAAGAATGAACCGCCGGGCGGCTGATACCTTTGATCTTTAAAAAAACACTTGATCTCATTCGGCTCATGAAACCATGTAATAGGGTAGTAAAAACTTGAATCTGTTGTGCCATCGTGCATGTTTCTGCCTTTTTCTTAATACTGCTGATCTGCCGGTTTAAAAACCCTTATGAGTATGATAGCCTTTGACTTATGCAGATCTGAATGATTATTATCCTGCACGCAAAGAAAATATAAGCGCCCTGGCGGCTTACCGCCGGGCGGGTCATGACACCCAATTAAAGCCACTGAGGACGAAAAGTCCATAACCAGGGCCGATCTAAAAATTGTGAAATAAGGTGTCATACATGTAGTATATGCTTAGACTGCCGGCTTATCAGCTTCATGCTGTTAGAGGTGTTTGAGCTATAACTCTAAACATGATACTCTGGCGACTTAGAATCTGTCCTCCTGACGGGTTGTCGAAACCCAAAGTATGCTTCAAATATGAGCTGTAAAAAGGGCAGCTGGGCCCGACTTGCAAAAAACAGAAAGCAGCGAAAAAACCATATAAAGAATACAAATAAGAAATTAGAAGAAATTCGAGGCTTTTGTACGCTATCAAGCCAAAGTGTCTTCTTCAATGAAACTAGCCCGAGCCACTGGATTGTTCATGCATTGTGTGAGCCTGACTCACAGTGTGCCCAATCGACATTTGAACCCTAGATAAAGTCTGGTCTTGCTCAAAGACTTTTCAGGAGTACGCGGGGCCAGAGTAACAACATACATCACGGGCCGATTTATTCAAGTTTCAAGGAAGGCGGCTTATGAAGGTTGGATTCATCCTGACTATCTGTAAACCGTGCTCTCGCGTGACAAGCCGCTATTTGAACCTTAATCGAGCTCAGATCTTGGTCGAATACGCCGTAAAGACTGATCGTTAAGAGTTCGGAGGGTCAATCAGGATGACCCGATGGAGTTAAAGCAGTTGGTTACAGGTAGGATGACCCGGTCATAGTTTGTTCTCTTTGGTCGAATACGCCTATGTTTGAACAAACCTGGTCAAGAGGGTAGTAACGCTATGTTCTCTTTGGTCGAATACGCCTATGTTTGAACAGGAAGCCCCCAAGTGACATGCTTACAAATCGTGCTCATTAGGGACCTATGTTTGAGCTGTGTTGTGCATCCAAATCTCTTTGGTCCCTGAAACTTGGGCGCCGAGCCTCTTAAATGAATATGATGATAAAGACTCTGCTTCGAGGAAGCGAAATGACAGAGGTCCTGAACTGTCAGGCATGCCGGCATTATTATACTGCTTATATTATATACATCAGGTAACTATGTACATCATGAGAGCATGTGGATCAAGTATAGTAGGGCCGAAGATGAGCAATGTTCCACGGCCGACGGGTCTCCTCCTTTGATGTGCGTGAGCCCTTGTAGTCTCGAACATCGATAAAGTAGTATGACCCATTATGCAGATTCTTGTTGACCACAAAAGGTCCTTCCCAAGGTGGTGATAGCTCATGCATATCCTTTTCGTCCTTGATGAGCCGGAGCACTAAGTCACCTTCTTGAAAGGTTCTGATTTTGACCCGGCGGCTGTGGTAACGACGTAGGTTGCTACCTCTTGAGCACTTGCGTTGGTTTTTTCTTGAAGAGGAAAGGGTGGTGCGGTAAAGTAGCGTAAGTATTTCCCTCAGTTTTTGAGAACCAAGATATCAATCCAGTAGGAGGCCATGCACGAGTCCCTCGTACCTACACAAACAAATAAATCCTTGCAACCAACGCGATAAGGGGTTGTCAATCCCTACACGGTCACTTACGAGAGTTAGATCTGATAGATATGATAAGATAATATTTTTGGTATTTTTATGATAAAGATGCAAAGTAAAATAAAAGGCAATAAAAATAACTAAGTATTGGAAGATTAATATGATGAAAGATAGACCCGGGGGCCATAGGTTTCACTAGTGGCTTCTCTCGAGAGCATAAGTATTCACGGCAGGTAAACAAATTACTGTTGAGAAATTGACAGAATTGAGCATAATTATGAGAATATCTAGGCATGATCATATATATAGGCATCACGTCCGAGACAAGTAGACCGACTCCTGCCTGCATCTACTACTCTTACTCCACATATCGATCACTATCCAGCATGCATCTAGAGTATTAAGTTCAAGAGAACAGATTAACACTTTAAGCAAGATGACATGATGTAGATGGATAAACTCATGCAATATGAAATAAACCCCATCTTGTTATCCTCGATGGCAACAATACAATACGTGCCTTGCTGCCCCTACTGTCACTGGGAAAAGATGCCGCAAGATTGAACCCAAAGCTAAGTGACGGTGTCCTGGACTAGGGGTACTCACCACGTCATCTCCCGGTCAGTTAGATTGGGCCGAGGACCCCCATGGCTGTATACTCATGGGCCAGTTTGGACAGCTGCCGCATACAAGGAAGATTCCACAAGACTTGGTGGTCAAGACAAGGACTCCTCCCCCACAGGTGTATTCAGCTAGGACTCTTGTTATCCTAGGCCTCTGGTGCATTATATAAACCAGGGCCAGGCTAGTCGATAGATATACATACAATCATACCATAGGCTAGCTTCTAGGGTTTAGCCTCTACGATCTCGTGGTAAATCAACTCTTGTAATACTCATATAATCAAGATCAATCAAGCAGGACGTAGGGTATTACCTCCATCAAGAGGGCCTGAACCTGGGTAAACATCGTGTCCCCTGCCTCCTGTTACCATCTGCCTTAGACGCACAGTTCGGGACCCCCTACCCGAGGTCCGCCGGTTTTGACACCGACATTGGTGCTTTCATTGAGAGTTCCGCTGTGTGATCGGCAAAAGGATCGATGGCTCGTCTGCAGATTAACTACGACGTCGACATCTTCGTCACCGGCTCGACTGGTCACTTTGGCTTGACCGAGGACTGTGCCCTGCCTCCGATCGTCATGTTCGTATGGGGGCCTTTATCAACACCAACTCCGATCACTATCAAGATCATGGAGGAATCGTCCATAGAGCCCGGGGGCTCAACGTCAACATTGTCGTCGGGCGACCGTGCTGTTTTTTTGGACAGCGAACGCGTATCTGCCGCCACCGCCTCCTCGAGTGTCGTTTTAACGATCGCTTCGATGGACTTGTGCGGAATCGAGTCTACAACAACCCTGGAAAATTTCGTCGAGTTCCGATGAAGGAATCTCTGACAATCTATGATACCGGAGCCCTGTCAAATCCAGACGGGAATCTGGATGAGTTTAGAGCGTGGTCTCCAGAGCCCAGCTCGGAAGTCCTTTGGAAGATCCAACCGTTCATCTGCTGCGGAACTGCCATATCTACCACCCTTCAAAATTTCAGCTCGATCCGACCGTCCGAACTCCAGGAACCTTCCGATTAGTGCATCACTTTTCAGATATGTTTCCTGCGCGAATACGGATCTGACCCGAATTCATGTTTCTTTATGAACATGATATTTGACAACCTTTTTAAATGGAATTTTCTTCTAAGGTATTGTGCATTGTTTTAACACGCGCCCATAAAATTTTAATCCTCCTCTGAGGTAATCTTCGCCATCATGCTGGTGTCAAACCAGTCCGGTAATATAGCTCCACGACTCCTGACCTGCGCTAGACATGTCGTTGCTTTTTAAGCCGAGCTCACCTTTTCGGATCCTCACCTCGGCGAGCCCAATAAGAGTTCGGAATCACCAAGGATAAATCATCACCAACATCGCCACCCTACGGATTACACGGAGCAGGCACACCGACATCGCCGCATGGTCACTTCATCAGACCAGCATTGGCCGCGTCACAAGTTACGACCTGGGTCGGCATGGCCGCACTGTTGCTTCTTCGAGCCAATGTCCATCATGCCGAACTACTTCAACACCTCGGCTGACATGGCAGCTACAACAACTCCTCACCGCCCTGCTCCGTCACCTCGGCTAGACCAGGGACTTGGCTATTTCTTCATCAACATACTCCGGTGACTTCGGCGTCACCAGCCGACCAACTTAGTCACGTTAGCTGGACCGAGGGCTTCTCCTTAGCAAGCCAACCTTTGCCAGCATCACCAGGCCATCGCTTTATCGCCCATCAGGCACTGGGTGTGCGGATCGATTCCCAATTTTGGGAGTCGCTTTTCTTTGGAATGCTACAACAAATAAACCAGGTGCTATTAATCCTAACAATTTTTGCTTGTTGGGTTTACTTTTCTTAAGTAATTATTACTCTAGTTTGTTTCATCATCTGTACACAGGTCTATCAAATGGCGGCCACATTAACAACGACCGCGTGGTGGTTCGGTCAGTTTTCGTATATAGTTCGGCGAATGCCGCATCTGGAACTCAGATCGGCCTTCGAATTCAGGCTTGGCCATGCCTTCACCGCGTCACGCCGATGCCCTGCATCGACATGACTTCGGCGCCATGCCACATCTCTTTCAATAAATTATTTTTGCGAAAACCAATTATCCTTTTTGGACCGCACTATTTTATGTGTGTAGGTGATCGACTTCGACTGTGTCACGTAGTCTCTTTGGCAAGCCGATGTCGTCGTCCCAATCGGCGTAAATCGGCTCGCGTGATCACCTTGTTGGTCGTGTTGCCATACCGACGTGTTCGGTTGCCTCGGGGACTTCGGCATCGCCGAGAGAGCTCTACCTCATCGAGTGTTCGGCGCACATGCCATATTTCTATTATTACACACTTTGCATAAATTATTGATTATGCAACACTTATTATTATTATTATTCCTATTATCTCCAGCTTGCACTATGTTCTATGCACAGGTAGATAATCCGGGCAGCGCTGTCACCGCGGTGTACCAACATACCACGTCACCTCGGCTGACCGGGGGTTCGTCATCACTTCATTAACACACGCTGGGGGCTTCGGCGTCACACTGCCGGCCTGCTCCGTCGCCGCGGTCAGGCTGGGGTGTCACCACTTCATCAAGCCGAGTTCTTTACTCGGACATCTTAGGACCGGCTTGGGGGCTGGGATCTCGTCCCGCCACAATCTCGGCCTGCGTCGTCAACATCGAGCACATTAACCAGCTAAGTCGCTTTCATGCTCAAAAACTTTCAGTTTTAAATTTTGCTCGGTTCGACCAAGCATTATACTTTTCAGCACAAAGTTGTTTGTGATAAAGTTCCTTGTCAAAACTTTGTTTGTGACTCGCATATTCAAATACCCCGTTTATTTGGGGGCTCCATTGATGGAGCTTTTCCTCTTGCATATGATTATACTTATACGACTTCGTTCCTTGTTCGTGTATTACGCCACAATATGCACCATATTGACCTAAGCGATTTGCAAGCTGGGTTGCCTCGTTCCTGTATTTACCCCTACGTTCCCGATTGTTCGGCTAGGGAGTAAAGGGAGCACCTCTGCGGTTGTCACGACCGGGTCATCCGAGTTCTGACCTCAGACTGGGTGAAGCCGAAAGCTAGCGCTCTTATTGTTTTCAATCATGGTCGGCACACAACGGAACTCATGAGTACAAAAAATCTATTGCACTCATAGTAATAATGAGCACCGAAGAAAGGTATCGGTGGGGGTACTATTTTCTTCGAAGATGCTTCTTACACTTTATTAGTAATATAGTATAAGTTCCCTGAGCGCGCTTTGTATGTTATAGCCTTATGGCCTGATTGCCTAGTCATCGGAAATACCATCGACACTCTCGACAGGCGGAGTACATGACACTCTTCGGCCCTTGGCTGAAGAGGGAGAAGCCGACGGTCGGTTAAGACGCATTTAAAGTTCAGGTGAACACATATATGATATAAGTAGTTCGGTACATATAATCATTATACATAATTTTTTTATCCAAGTCACTTGGGGGCTCTTAAAATTTATATATGAGTTGTAAATGTGTTTTCTTCTTGGTCGTTGTCAAAACACAACAGAAGCACACTTTTTTTTCTCTTCCAATTTTCGGATTGGCACCAAACACTTGATCTTGTTCAGACGTCATGTTTTTACTGACGTTTTTTGGTTTTCCAAGCTTTTGGCACTTTTAAACTATTTGTGTGTTTTCAGCATAAGTCTCGCAGTGCAACGCCGGACACCTTTAGAGATTTGGCAAAAACATTCTCGGATATTGCTATATATGCATCGGTTTCGAACTGTGTCTTCGGTCAATAGTTGGGTTGCCCGGCTCCTGCGCTTGCCTCCTACATTCCGCTTTGTTTGGCTAGGTGTGCAAAGGAAGAACCACTGCGATTGTGCTTCCAGCTCACATGGTTAAGCACCTCAGTGGAGAAAGCCGAAAACTGACTGTCACAATAAGCATAAACTGGTCAGCGATCCGATGACTATGTTAAATGATGAGCCGTTCATAACATTGGCCGAAGTGTTTACGACTTGACCTCGACTATCGCCGAACACTATCGGGGGCTAATAACTGGCCTCCCAAACTAAATTCTCAATATTTTGCTCTTACATTAGAGCTGAGGTTTCATGATCATGCTTAGCATGACAACCCAAAGAAAGGAACCAATGGCGGGACTATTTTCTTTGGGAGACATTTCTTATGTTAAACAGTAATATAACATATCTCTCTGAGTACCTTTGTTTATAAAATGTATGGCCAGATTGCCTTGTTTGTCGAAAATCTTTGCCCTCATAAAGGCTTTATAGAGTAGGACAAACACTCCTCGGCTACTGGCTGAGGAGGTGGAAGCCGATGGTCGGTCAACAAAGTTTTGTACAATGCAGATCCGAGCATTAATGATGTAAAGTACTTGGATACATAGAGTCATTATACATAATTTATGATTTTACTATGGATATCGATCCTTAATTCGGCCACCCATGCCCGCATTAAGGCTCGGGGGCTACTGGGCTTCAGGCTTATTATTTACAAATATTAAAGGGGCACATCGATCCCCTGATCTGGTGTTGCCACCCGACCAGTGTCTCGGGGGCTACTACATTGCTTGTCCAATGCAGAAAATTTTAAGTGCAATACAGTTTCTGAGGAGATTTTGATCCTCAGCTTGGTCGGTCGCACCCAACCCGAGTCCCGAGGACTGAGCACGCCGCTTTTTGTGTCTCGAAGTATTCTGCCGAGCTAGGACTTGATCCTCAGGCCGATTTTGCAAATCAACCTGAGTCTCAGCGACTACTGGGATCAGCAGTCTTATGTCATCCTTCACGTGCATTTCGGGTTTTAGACCGATACATACCTTGAGGGCTACTGGCTATATATCTCGGCAGAGAATAAATTGCACCAATAAAAAATATTGACAAAAAATCGGCCCACAGTCGGGGTGGTGCACCACCTCGAAAGCAGTCCAGCATAAAGCTCGGGCGCTAGTGGCTGGCTCCATAAAGAGCATTCCCGGCATTAAGCTCGGCTAAACTCCTTCAAGTTTTTTGAACCAAGGTGATATGACACCTCGGATATAGTCCGGCATTGGAGCCCGGATATAGTCCGGCATTGGAGTTTGGACATAGTCCGGCGTTGGAGCTCGGATACATTCCGGCGTTGGAGCTCGGAATGCGGTCCGGTGTTGGTGCTCGGCTGCAAAAGATACCTTGAATGCAGTTCGGCGTTGGAGCTCAGATGCAAGAGGACGCTGCCGCCCGGGAACAACTTCAAACCCGAGGTGTGGCATAAAAATAACAAGGCATTGATAAAGGCCGAAGACTTAAAGGGCTCCTCAGATACCCGACGTGTGAGATCTTCATATTTAGCTCAGCAATCCTCAAGATAGAAGATGGGAAGATTTGTTGAACCAGTTTTCAAGACCGACGACCAAAGACAAAGAGCAGTTTGTAAGAACCGAGGAGCGTCCCCAACTTGAAGACCGGTTCAGGGGGATACTGACGGTGTCCTGGACTAGGGGGTACTCACCACGTCGTCTCCCGGTCAGTTAGATTGGGCCGATGACCCCCATGGTCGTATACTCATGGGCCAGTTCGGACAGCTGCCGCATACAAGGAAGATTCCACAAGACTTGGTGGTCAAGACAAGGACTCCTCCCCCACCGGTGTATTCGGCTAGGACTCTTGTTATCCTAGGCCTCTGGTGCATTATGTAAACCAGGGCCAGGCTAGTCGATAGATATACATACAATCATACAATAGGCTAGTTTGTAGGGTTTAGCCTCTACGATCTCGTGGTAAATCAACTATTGTAATAGTCATATCATCAAGATCAATCAAGAAGGACGTAGGGTATTACCTCCATCAAGAGGGCCCGAACCTGGGCAAATATCGTGTCCCCTGCCTCCTGTTACCATCTGCCTTAGACGCATAGTTCGGGACTCCCTACCCGAGGTCCGCCGGTTTTGACACCGACACTAAGCACTTCTCCCATTGCAAGAAAGATCAATCTAGTAGGCCAAACCTAAATGATAATTCAAAGAGACTTGCCAAGATAACCAATCATACATAAAAGAATTCAGAAAAGATTCAAATATTGTTCATAGATAAACTTGATCATAAACCCACAATTCATCAGTGTCAACAAACACACCGCAAAAGAAGATTACATCGAATAGATCTCCACAAGAGAGGGGGAGAACTTTGTATTGAGATCCAAAAAAAGAGAAGAAGCCATCTAGCTAATAACTCGTAAACTACTCACACTTCATCAGAAGGGCTATGGTGTTGATGTAGAAGCCCTCCATGATCGATGCCCCCTCCGGCGGAGCTCCGGAACAGGCCCAAAGATGGGATCTCGTGGATACAGAAAGTTACGGCAGTGGAATTAGGGTTTTGGCTCCGTTTCTGATAGTTTGAGGGTACGTAGGTATCTCTACTCCTAATGGAGCAGTTGGTAGTCTAGCTTTCAGGTCTTTTTTCGTCCCACCTTTGTCGGTTTTTTTTCGTCACGATTTTTTTTCGCTCGTTTTATTTCGCCCCGCCCCTCCCCCGACCCCACCCACACACGTTGCGATCCCCTCGACCTCGACGTTAGCGCCGCCGATCTCGGAGGAGACCCCGTCGGATCTAGCTGCCGCCGGACGACTCGAGAAGACCCCGCCGGATCTCGCCCTCGTCATCAGTTCTGTATCGCTGCCCGCCGCGGACCCCCTCCGGAATACCCCGCCGATGGGCGCCGTAGGACGCAGGCCGGTTTCAACCCCAGGTTCTGGATCGCCGTCGCAGGCCGGTTTCAACCCCGGGTAATCCTACCAACTCAATACCCCGTCGGATCTAGCCGCCCCCGCAGGCCGCCCCTCAGCCGCACCTCCCACCGCTGGCGTGCAACCTGTACCAGGGGTGGTGGACGTACGATGCGGAGGCGTCCCAGGTGCGACTGTACAGGGAGCCGGAGTGCGAGTTCCTGACGGAGCAGGTGACCTGCATGCGCAACGGCCGGCGCGATGACTCGTACCAGCGGTGGCGCTGGCAGCCTTCCTCCTGCGACCTCCCCAGGTACCATCCCGTACCTTCCATCCATCCATCCCCAATTCAATTCAGTTCATCAGCACTCGTAGATCTCAACCCAACTGAATTGGATCTTGCTGTAGGTTCGATGCGCGGTTGCTGCTGGAGCGGCTGCGGAACAAGAGGCTGATGTTCGTGGGGGACTCCCTGAAGTCGATGGTGTGCCTGGTGTCGTCGGGGATCCTGTCGCGCGACCAAAAGTCCCTGGCCAAGTTCGTGGGGCCCAACGGCTCTCTCAACGTGTTCATGGCGGCGGATTACAACGCGACGGTGGAGTTCTACTGGGAGCTCCAACTCGGATGACCCGCAGGCGCACGGCGTGCTGGACCCCGTCATTGCCTGGCGGTCCATTCCCAAGCACGCCCGGCACTAGCGAGCCGCCCACTTCCTCGTCTTCAACATCTACATCAGGTGGCTCAACAACTTCGAGATGAAATTGTGAGTCCTCCGTCCTCCCTCCATTACTTGCTTGGTTCAGTGAGTGAATCGTTGTGAGTGATGAAGATGTTTATGATTGATAGGGATTCTTTCTGGTTGCAGGAAGAATCCTCGGGCGTTACCGGACAAGTACACGAGTGCAAGCACAACGTAACATATTGGGCAAACCGGCATTCTACGTGTTTGGTCTTGGATCGGCAAGCTACATCAGCAGTGTCAGGTTCTCTAGCTAGGTCCAGAAGAATGAAGGAGTACATGCCATAGATCGAGTTCGTGGTGGATACAGGAGGTATGATCCACTTCACCATGCTGGACCCGAAGGGCGCAAAGTCTATCTCATGAACTAGCCGTGCATCTTGCTCAACACCTTTCCATATATGTACAATCAGGCAGGTATTTCCTCGCGTACGCGGTTGCTGGCTGCTAGATTAAACTTCTGTTTCAGAGCGTTCCAGGTTGTGTGAGTGCATGTTTGACCAATTGCAGTTTATCCCGGCTAAGGTTCTACATTGCATGCCTCAAATACCTGATCATGTGGCTTCCTTTCGTTAGCTTTGAGTACTCAATGTAGAGGTTTCCCTTCTTGAGTCATACATACCTCAAATCGATAGTTCTCTCTAACTTCACAAAATATTTGGTGCGTGTATATATCACTTTATTTAGGAAATACTCAAATTGCAGAGTTTGTTTCATTGTTAATCACTTGAATAACTTGGATTACTCTGAAATCAGACTCCCTTTTCGAAGCACAATAGGACTTCTTTTTATAGACACATTTCAACTATGGTGCTAATATCTTTTTTTCTGGGAAGTGCTATATACGTTAGGATTCCTCCACCATGTCTACCACACCTCTCATCCTTTTCTAAGATGTTGACTACTGAATAATGACTCAAGTTAACAAGATTGGCAGAGGTTCTATCTCATACACTAAATCTGTCATCGAACCCATCATAGGTGCATTGCAAGGTTTGATAATTGTTGTCAATTCAGAAGGGGGATTTGCCTCATTGAAGATACAGATAAAAGATTTTCTGACCTCATATCGATTCTTACTTCCATTCCTCATGTGTCCTATGTCTCACGTCTCTTACACGGGCAGAACGACCTGGGCCGTAGATTATACGGTGAACGAGGGCGGTGGCAGCACTAGAGTGAGGCATGGCTGGTTGAGGAATAATTTATTTAAATCATTTACCTACAGACTAATGTTCGCTATGCTTCTTTTAGTGAAAGCTTGTAATTTTGTTTGAGAGCATATCATGGGTGCACTACTAATTTAATAATCTTAGCAATGTAATGTTAATCCACCTAATATGGTATAATAGCTAAAACTAGCAGACATGCTTCCATCTTCATGGTGCTATGGTATTAATCATTTGGGAGTAAATTTGCTAACCCAGATCCTCAAATCTACTTTTTTTTTCTAGAACTCTACATCTCGAAGTCTGAGGCACTGGCATACTTAGCCATGCCATTAAGAAGCCAAATCCATAGGTTGCGAGCGAGATGTTCGTCCGCACTGTTGCTTGCCTGCCTGCCTGTGAAGCTTCGCCACCATGCGAAACCATTTCAAGCCGCTCGATGTACTCTTCTTTCTTCTGATTGCATGTTTTGTATATGTGGGTGCTCGTAGTATGTATTAGGGTTTATTGATCATTTGATTCAGCCATAGTATTGATGCCGCACGTACAACATGTTCCAGATATATTTCTAGAATAACCCGTGTCTATATAGGTTCAAGACTATTACAGTCCATGTCGTTTTGGTACTTGTATGTTCATACGGCCAACCATTGGCCAGTAGTTGGTTGTGCAGCAGGAGATGATATAACTTCAGTTCTTCTTCACATAAACATCTCGATCCTTATTTTTTCTTCATACGGCCAACCATTGGCCAGGTACTACTATTCTAAAGTAACTGAATTTATCTTATTTCATTTGATTAGTACTGTTGGGCTGCTGGCAGTTATTGTTCAGAAGCCTGATTGTATATTGATGGTGAACTCTGTCTGTCTTTATCCCAATTTAAGATGTTATGGCGCTACACAACTGTATATAGGTATGTTCTAATAGCTTGATTGTTCACTATTGAATAGTAATTGCTGCCATTTTAATTTTTTTATACATCTATTTTTCCAATGGGACATGTTCATCGCAGCGTGATATGGAGGAACCAAATGTGCCAGAAGCATCACTTCATTAAACATTTAGGGATGAAACTTTTTTGGCATATGACGAAATTTTGTTAAAGGTAAGTTGACTCTTTCACTTGCTTACCTTGTTCTTTTGTTCTGGATTACTACTAACATTTAAAAAATCACTACTGTCAGGTTTTAGCTATCCTATTGAGTAAATCTCAATCAGTCTTTCCATACGTGGTTGGGATCAACATTATCATAAGTAGGTTCATATGTACATGTGAGAGAACCAAGTTTCTATAGTATTGTAAAAGGAAAGCCTGAAAAGCATTTTTTCACATGAGATATTAGTTTCATCGCTTGAAAAATACTTGATAAGCGATCCAGTCCATTTGTTCAAAATTGGTGAAACAATATGCGCTGGGTAGTAATTTACCGAGCAGAACATTCCACTAATCATATTTCGGGCATGGCTAGAGTGTGTTACAACTGAATAATTTCTTGTGTTAATACTTGGAGATCAGGATGCACATGAATAATGAGCACATGTTATCCTCCACAAGTTGCGGCTCATGTTAACGTGATGCATTGATCAAAAAGTTGTTCTTGCAATTAACATCTACCTTAATGGTAACATATTCTATAGCTTACCCTTAAATTTGTTAGATTTCTGTTAAAAGTATCGCCTATTCATTTTGGGTTATCCTGTTTGTTAAAGATGGAGATTGAAAGGAAGGATAATTCTAATCGTTAGTATCTTCATGGGTTCATTATCTTCATATTCATAATTTTAGATGACCAATTTCTTTCTTTAACCAGTAAGGATTATTAATTATTGCCAATGTCTTTTATCTCCCTATACATCACCTATCACTGTATTATGATGATTTGAGACATAATGGGGTACACATATTCTTATGATTCATCTAGCAGTATGTGATTTGTTGACATTTACCCAGCAATTTCACTTTGGTTTTCTTATTTGCTTTTAAGTAGTTGTGTTATTGATCAGAACTACGTACATAACAATGCGACACAATATAATTTGGCATTTTCAATGCTAGCACATGGAGCGGCAAGAGGGAGGAGAGGAGCTACGGTGGCCAGGTAACTCGAGGATGGAGGGGAATTGGTGTAGAATAAGCCTGCACTCTTCAAGAAAATACATAGGATAATTATGAAACAAGGTAGTGAAAAAAAACAAGAAAATATAGGTGACCAAATACTTGAGGGGCTGTAACTGCAAGACTAAAATTAACAGAAAGGTAACCCTTTTTCTTTTTTAGATGAACAAACAGCTAAGCCAGCTGAGGAGCGATCTCCAGAAGCTCCCCGGTTGCCAGTGGTCAAGGATTGTCTGCTGAAAGACAAACAAGTGATCATGTTCTAGCATTGTTGAAAGGTGTAGCGAATGCTGATGTATGTACATTTTTTGTTCGGTGTATTGGAAGTGCAAATTTGTATATACTTTACTGGCATTATTTACTGGATTTTAACATATTTGATATATTGGATTTTATGTTGTGTTCTAATGGTGCTTCAAATAGTTTTACAAAATAAATAAGAAAATACTAGAAACAAAATATTTAGCATACTATATGCACGTCTAGCATAGTAACCGAGGTGTAGCATGTCTGCATGTGTTTGTATATATAATGAAAATAGTTAGTTAAGTTCAGAATGGTATTCCATAAAGGAAAGGGATTCCAATCAAAACAAAAAAATACCGAGTCTCTTAAACAAGACATTCTAAAACTTAGGTAATTTATAGTCATTAGGATTTTAGTTCTATATGAAGTAAGGACTATTCGATAATTTCTTATTGGAGTTTGGTCATGGCAAGGTGCGACTTGCGGCGAGATCTATGGCCGGTGAGGGAGGCCTCTGAGGGGAAACAACCTACATTGGACGCGTGCATGAGGGGAGTGTCTTTGACGTAGTGCGGGAGACATCTCGCGGAGGGAGGGGATCGTGAAAAGTGGTGGATCGCAACTGTTTGGATGTACTTGGTCTAACGACTGGTATGCATGTTTGAACAATAGTACTTATGTTACGTGGGTAATGTATGATAAAGTGAAACATGGTGGACTGTTTGGATGTACTCGATCTAACGACTGGTATGCATGCTTGAACAATAGTACTGATGTTACGTGAGTGTATGATAAAGTGAAACATGATGGACATGGCATCGTGACAGAGCTGACGGAGACATGTAAGTGGTGATGTTGAAGCCGGCGACGGAAGTGATGGCCAAACAGGGTTCCTTAGCGCTAGCGAGGAGGCTGATGGGTTCCGAGGACCAATGAAATATTGCAGGAACAACCTATTGGGTTCCATTTTCTGGCGGAGAAGAACTGATGAACGACATGTGCGCTATTCGTTTGTTCATTCATTTGATAGATCCTTATTCCACTCAACTCAGATTCATTTAATTTTGTACTTACCCACAGTTTGGTGGATCAAGAAATTTAGTGATATTAATTGCAAGGAGTGTCATATATCCATAAACCTTGGAGTTTTTTTCCCGTAGAACATGATCATGATGAACCAGAAAGATTTGTAAAATGCCCGTGGCAACGCATGGGCATTCTACTAGTATATAGGAGGAAGGAGTACGTCGATGGAGCAACAGGGGCCCCACGAGGATGGAGGGCGCGCCCCTACCTCGTGGCCTCTTGGTTGATGCCTTGACATATGGTCCAAGTCCTCTGGATCATGTTCGTTTCGAAAATCACGTTCCCGAAGGTTTCATTCCGTTTGGACTCCGTTTGATATTCTTTTTCTGCAAAACCCTAAAATAGGAAAAAACAGCAATTCTGGGTTGGGCCTCCGGTTAATAGGTTAGTCCCAAAAATAATATAAAAGTGTATAATAAAGCCCAATAATGTCCAAAACAGAATATAATATAGCATGGAACAATCAAATATTATAGATACGTTGGAGACGTATCAAGCATCCCCAAGCTTAATTCCTGCTCGTCCTTGAGTAGGTAAATAATAAAAACTGAATTTTTGATGTGGAATGCTACCTAGCATAATTATCAATGTAATTTTCTTTATTGTGGCATGAATGTTCAGATCCGAAAGATTCAAGACAAAAGTTTAATATTGACATAAAAATAATAATACTTCAAGCATACTAATAAAGCAATCATGTCTTCGCAAAATAACATGGCCAAAAAAAGTTATCCCTACAAAATCATATAGTCTGGCTATGCTCTATCTTCACCACACAAAGTATTTAAATCATGCACAACCCCGATGACAAGCCAAGCAATTGTTTCATACTTTTGGCGTTCTAAATTTTTTTCAATCTTCACACAATATATGAGCGTGAGCCATGGATATAGCACTATAGGTGGAATAGAATGGTGGTTGTGGAGAAGACAAAAAGGGAGAAGATAGTCTCACATCAACTAGACGTATCAACGGGCTATGGAGATGCCCATCAATAGATATCAATGTGAGTGAGTAGGGATTGCCATGCAACAGATGCACTAGAGCTATAAATATATGAAAGCTTAACAAAAAGAAACTAAGTGGGTGTGCATCCAACTTGCTTGCTCACGAAGACCTAGGGCATTTTGATGAAGCCCATTGTTGGAATATACAAGCCAAGTTCTATAATGAGAAATTCCCACTAGTATATGAAAGTGATAACATAGGAGACTCTCTATTATGAATATCATGGTGCTACTTTGAAGCACAAGTGTGGAAAAAAGGATAGTAGTATTGCCCCTTTTTATTTTTATATTTTTTGGGCCTTCTTTTTTTTCTCTTTTTTCTTTGGCCTTTTTTTATTTGGGACAATACTCTATGAATGATGATCATCACACTTCTATTTATTTACAACTCAATGATTACAACTCGATTCTAGAACAAAGTATGACTCTATATGAATGCCTCCGGCGGTGTACCGGGATAGCAATAATGCATGAGTGACTTATATGAAAGAATTATGAACGGTGGCTTTGCCACAACTAAAATGTCAACTACATGAACATGCAAAGAAATATGACAATGATGAAGCATGTCATGATAAACGGAACAATGGAAAGTTGCATTGCAATATATCTCGGAATGACTATGGAAATGCCATGATAGGTAGGTATGGTGGCTGTTTTGAGGAAGGTATATGGTGGGTGTATGATACCGGCGAAAGATGCGCGGTATTATAGATGCTAGCAATGGTGGAAGGGTGAGAGTGCGTATAATCCATGGACTCAACATTAGTCATAAAGAACTCACATACTTATTGCAAAAAGCTATTAGTTATCGTAGCAAAGTACTACACGCATGCTCCTAGGAGGATAGATTGGTAGGAAAAGACCATCGCTCGTCCCCGACCGCCACTCATAAGGAGGACAATCAATAAATACATCATGCTCCGATTTCTTAACATAACGGTTCACCATACGTGCATGCTACGAGAATCACAAACTTCAACACAAGTATTTCTCAAATTCACAACTACTCAACTAGCACGACTCTAATATCACCATCTCCATATCTCAAAACAATTATCAAGTTTCAAACTTCTCATAGTATTCAATACACTCATAAGAAAATTTTATTTATTTAATCTTGAATGCCTCAAATAATTAAAGCAAATTACCATGCTGTTTTGTAGGACTCTCAAAATAATCTAAGTGAAGCATGAGAGAACAATGGTTTCTATAAAACAAATCCACCGATGTGCTCTAAAAGATATAAGTGAAGCACTAGAGTAAAAACTATATAACTCAAAAGATATAAGTGAAGCACACACTACTAGGGAAAAGCCTATACACAGAATCTTACCAGTAGCGCTGTACAAAATCAAACGCTACCGCTACTTAGTAGCAGCGCGCGTAAATAAACCGCGCTACTGCTATGACTTTTGCAGTAGTGCGTACTAGCGAAAAGCGCTGCTGCTATGTTTGAACTGGGCGCGCATGGCTAGCCCAACCTAGCAGTAGCGCGTATACTGGCCCAGCGCTACTGCTACTCTCCTTAGCTGTAGCGCGCTTACGTGTAAGGCGCTGCTGCTACCGGAAATAAAATAAAGTGAAAAACAAGTAGAAAAGTAAATGAAAATGAAAGAAATAGAAAAGGGAGAAATGAAAAAAATAAAATGTAAAGAAAAATAAAAGAAAAAAGGGAAAAAATGAGAAAGGAATAGCAGTAGCGGGTTTCAGGAAACACGCTACCGTTACGTTTCACTTAAACAGCAGATCCCCCCGCCCCGGCCACCACTTCTTCCCCAAATCCCTCGCCCTCACCGTTGTCTCCCCAATTCGCCGTCACCCCACTTCGCCGCCGTCTCCTGCCGGCGTGGATGCCTGCAACCTCACCGTCTCCCCCCCGAGGCCGCCGTCATCCTCACCGCCGCCGCCCGAGGCCGCCCTCAGCCTCACCGCCGCCGCCCGAGACCACCCTCGACGTCACCGTCGGCGCCCTCCACCTCACCGCCGCCCGAGCCCGCCCAGGACCGCCGTTGCCCGTGCCCGAGCCCGCCCTCTCTGCCCCTGCCTCCGTCACCGAGCACCTCCCCGCCACCGTCTCTCCCCTCTTTGTAAGTCCCCCACCCCTCCCCCACTCATCTCTCTTTGCATTTTAGAGAAAAAATGAGTAGAGCAAAAGTTTGTTTATAGCAAAAAATTTAGTTTAGAGCAAAGGATGTTTAGTAGTAGATGTTAGAGCAAAAAAATTGGTTTACAACAAAAGTTAGTTAGGGCAGTAGGGTTTAATTAGGGTAGATGCTGCTTGTATAGTATATAGTGATACTAGTAGATATTAATTAGGTTAGGGCAATAGTGGTACTAGTAGATGTTAATTAGATGTTTTTCAGTTAGGGCACTAGAGTTTTGCTAGGTTAATTAGGTTAGTAGTGCTGCTAGTAGTAGTGGTACAGTAGGTTGATTAGGTGATGTTAAATGAATAACCTAAATGAATGAAATTAGTAGTTAACTGAATTTTTTTCCTTTCATCATTATAGAGCACTAAAGTTAACTGAATTTTGTTCTATTAGTAGTTAAATGAATTTTCTTCTACACTTTGTTTTTGAATTAGCTTGTGAAATTTGGACATGTGGTTGCTCATGTATATTTGGACATGTGTTGCGGTGTCGAAGAGGGATATTTGAACACTGTTTCCAGGGAATGATGCTGAGTGGCCTATGTTTTGCCGGAATGTTGATTCATTTCTGTTCCGGCAAATTTCAGGTTCTCGATTTGTCCACTTTTTAGGAAAGGTCATGCCAAAAATTTTCATGAATTTCGGCATGACTTGTGCTACAAACTAGGACATATCGAGTGCCCGTGATTTGCCACACCAGGAAGGAGTCAACATTCCTGCAAAACAATAGGCCTTTTTATGTCATTATTCATTTTATTAGGTCTAGAATTAATTGACTAGATTTAATCATAGGAAACATGGCTAGCAATGATGAAGGACAGGGTTCTAGTGATTGCGACGACACCTACCGGGCGACAGACAAATTTTTTAGCCTTACCAACGATCAACCGATGTTATTGCTAGGCCCACCGGTGGCATCGGGGGCTGAGACCGACATGCGGACCGGTGCTGAGACTGAGATCGGCGCTCAGACTCAGACCGGCATTGAGACCGGTGCTGCCTCGGGGAGCGGAGCCGGTGTAGAACCGAAAGCAAAGAGGTAACGGGTTCCTAACAAACTCAGGACTACTAAAGTGGTGGTCACGGAGGTGGACGACGGCAATTTTGGGCCAACGGCGCCCGAGGAAGCGCGTCGATGCTACGACAATCAAATAGGCTGCATCGTACGGACAACCGCCACCATCAAGGATGAGAAACTACAGAAGATAGAAAATATGAGGAGCTCCCTCCTAAAGAAGTTTCACCAGATATTCTTGTTCCCGGGCCGGAATGAGAAGGATTATAAAGATCCAGATGAGGACCCGTCAATGAAGAAGATAAACAAACATGCCATGACCAAGTTTAGCAACGCATTCGCCGCCTGGAAAAACCGAGTGAAAGCAAGGATCATCGACAAGAAGGAACCCTACTCCGAGATTGTAAAGGATAATCCGACAATCACGGAAGAGCAGTTTGAAATATTCAAGGAGGCTTGCGAGGCCGAAGATGCCAAAAAAGTCTAAGTACATGAAGGGGCTTCAAGAGAGGAACTTTGGGAGCCACCACCTCGGAAGCCGTGGTTACGGCGGAAAGAGGTCCAAATGGGCCAAGGTGGACGCGGAAGCCGCGAGTCTGGGCATCCCAGACCCATTGGCGGAGTTCACCGTCCCGCAGGAGCATGACGTCCTCAGGGCCCGGCACCGTTGGTGTGACGCCCCCGATTTGACCGTACACTAATCATACACGCAAACGTGTACGATCAAGATCAGGGACTCACGGGAAGATATTCCAACACAACTCTACAAATAAAATAAGTCATACAAGCATCATATTACAAGCCATGGGCCTCGAAGGCTCGAATACAAGAGCTCGATCATAGACGAGTCAGCGGAAGCAACAATATCTGAGTACAGACATAAGTTAAACAAGTTTTCCTTAAGAAGGCTAGCACAAACTGGGATACAGATCGAAAGAGGCGCAGGCCTCCTGCCTGGGATCCTCCTAACTACTCCTGGTTGTCGTCAGCGGGCAGCACGTAGTAGTAGGCACCTCCGGTGTAGTAGGAGTCATCGTCGATGGTGGCGTCCGGCTCCTGGGCTCCAACATCTGGTTGCGACAACCAGGTAGAAGGGATAGAGGGAAAAGAGGGAGAAAGCAACCGTGAGTACTCATCCAAAGTACTCGCAAGCAAGGAGCTATACTACATATGCATGGGTATCAAATGGAATAAGGGTATCATATGTGGACTGAACTGCAGAATGCCAGAATAAGAGGGGGATAACTAATCCTGTCGAAGACTACGCTTCTGGCAGCCTCCGTCTTGCAGCATGTAGAAGAGAGTAGACTGAAGTCCTCCAAGTAGCATCGCATAGCATAATCCTAATCGATGATCCTCCCCTTGTCGCCCTGTGAGAGAGCGATCACCGGTTGTATCTGGCACTTGGAAGGGTGTGTTTTATTAAGTATCCGGTTCTAGTTGTCATAAGGTCAAGGTACAACTCCGGGTCGTCCTTTTACCGAGGGACACGGCTATTCGAATAGATAAACTTCCCTGCAGGGGTGCACCACATACCCCAACACGCTCGATCCCATTTGGCCGGACACACTTTTCTGGGTCATGCCCGGCCTCGGAAGATCAACACGTCGCAGCCCTACCTAGGCACAACAGAGAGGTCAGCATGCCGGTCTAAATCCTATGGCGCAGGGGTCTGGGCTCATCGCCCTTTGCACACCTGCATGTTGCGTACGCGGCCGGAAGCAGACCTAGCCTAGTGGCTTTCCAGTCCAATCCGGCGCGCGCCACTCAGTCGTTGACGTCACGAAAGCTTCGGCTGATACCACGACGCCGGGATACCCATAACTGCTCCCACGTAGATGGTTAGTGCGTATAGACCAAATGGCCAGACTCAGATCAAATACCCAGATCTCGTTAAGCGTGTTAAGTATCCGCGAACACCGACCAGGGCCAGGCCCACCTCTCTCCTAGGTGGTCGGAACCTACCCTGTCGCTCCGCCTCAAAGATCCACTCGCGGGTGCTCCTACGAGCCGTCCCGTCTTTAGTCACCACATGTATCATGTATAAAGTATATAGTACATACCCGTGATCACCTCCCGAGTGATCATGGCCCGATAGTATAGCATGGCAGACGGACAAGAATGTAGGGCCACTGATGATAAACTAGCATCCTATACTAAGCATTAGGTTTGCAGGTAAAGGTAACAACAGTAGTAGTAAGGACAGGCTATGCATCAGTATAGGATTAACGGGAAACAGTAACATGCTACACTACTCTAATGCAAGTAGTATAGAGAAGAGTAGGCGATATCTGGTGATCAAAGGGGGGGCTTGCCTGGTTGCTCTGGCAAGAGAGATGGGTCGTCAACACCGTAGTCGTACTGGACAGCAGCGGCGTCGGTCTCGGTATCTATCGAGAGAAGAGGGGGGAGAAACAATAAATATTTAAGCAAGCATGTGCATAGTGATGCATGACATGACAAGTAACGGTGCTAGGGGTGCCCTAACGCGGTAATAGGTGCTACCGGTGAAGGGGGATGACATCCGGGAAAGTATCCCCGGTGTTTTGCGTTTTCGAGCAGAGGAGCCAGAGGGGGAAACTTGCGAGTTTGCTATGCTAGGGATGCGTGACGGATGAACGGGCTGCGTACCCGGGTTCGTCTCGTCGTTCTGAGCAACTTTCATGTACAAAGTTTTTTCATCCGAGCTACGGTTTATTTATATTAATTTTAAAAGATTTAAATCATTTTTAGGATTTATTTAATTAATTTAATAAACATTATCCAGAATAGTGTCTGCTGACGTCATCATGACGTCAGCATGACGTCAGTAGTTGACTTGGTAAACCTGACAGGTGGGTCCCGTTCGTCATACTCTGTTTTAATTAACTAACAGTTAATTATGTTAATTAGTGATTAGGTTAATTTAATTATAATTAATTAACTTAATTAATTCCTTAATTAAATAATTAATTTAATAATAATAATAATAATAATTATTTTTAATTCTCTTTTTTTAAACGTTCTGTGGGGCGGGGCCCCCCTGTCATAGGCACAGGGGCCTTAGTGGGTGGGGTTAACGGGTGCTGAGCACGCGGGTTCCGGGCGCATGTGCCCGAGGGGCGCTGCCCAGGCTACCAGGGGGGCGCCGGCCATGGCAGGGCGCCGGAGCAGCACAACAAGGGGGCGAGCACGCGCAGCGTCGGCGCGCGCGGCCAAGGGGACGCGGCCGGCCGAAGCAGAGGCAAGCGGCGGGGGTGAGGCCGTAGTGGAGCAAAGTTCTGGGGGCAGGTGGGAGAGACGCCCAGGGCCATGGTGAGCGCGAGGCCACGGCGTGACGGGCAGCGCACGCAGCAGGGGCAGGGGGTCGCCATGGCCTGTGAGGGCGGGGCACGACGGCGATGCGCGGTGGCAGCGGCGCGCGCGCACAGAGGCGGAGAAGGAGGAAGAGGGAGGCAGGTGCGTTGCTCACGGCGGGGTGTAGGGTACTGGCAGCGGGCTCGGAGAGGGGCCGAGGAGGTCCGGCGATGCGGCACCGGCGAGGTCCGAGGCGCCCGCGTGCGGTCGTCGCGGCGAGCGAGGGTGACGGGATCGGAGACGGGTGGCGCCGGCTTCAGGTGGGGGGAGGGTCGCGCGAGGAGAGAGGGGGGGCGAGAAGGCAACGGCGACGGAGATCCGGGGCGGTGGCGTCGCGAGGTGGGGGGGAGCGGGCTCGTCCCCGATCCAGATCAGATCGGGAAGGGGAGAGGAGGGGTGTGGGGAGTGGGGGTGAGTGGGGAGGTTAGGGTTCGAGGAGTGGGGTGGGGTGGCCTATTAGGCCAGGGGAGGTGCGGGGTGGGCCGGCTGGGCCGGCGTGGTCGGCTGAGCCGACTGGGCCAAGGGGCCCAGTGGGGGGGGGGGGGGGGGGGGGCTTGCGGCCTGCTGGGCCGAAGCCCAGGGGGCAGGGGGGTTTCTCTCTTCTTCTTTTTTTGTTTGTTTTCTGTTTATTTGTATTCTCTTTTCTTTATTTATTTTCTTTTCTGTTTTAATTCATTTTAAGTATTTAGGTTTTTTTATAAAGGCATGGATCCCACACCATAAATTCCTAGGCATTTATTTGCACACCCCGAACATTTTTGTTTTAAATTTTGAAAAGTTTTTATTCTTTGGTTGATTTTGAATTTGGATTTGAATCAGTTTCGAACTAGCACGAAATTAGGAACAGAAATCGAGGTGACGTGGCATCATTAGCAGGGGTTCACTATAGCTTAATTATCCGGGCGTTACAAAACTCCTCCACTACAAGAAATCTCGTCCCGAGATTTAGGAGGTAGAAGGAAACAACGCGGGGTATTCATCACGCAGGCGATCCTCGCGTTCCCAAGTGGCTTCGTCTTCAGAGTGATTCGACCACTGGACTTTGAGGAATTTGATCGCCTTCTGACGTGTGCGACGTTCAGCTTGGTCAAGAATGCGGACCGGATGCTCTTTATAAGAGAGGTCCTGTTGCAATTCGAGCACTTCATGATCCACCGCTCGGATTGGATCCTTGAAGCAACGGCGGAGTTGTGACACATGGAACACATCGTGAACCTGAGAAAGGTTCGGCGGAAGCTCCAGTTGATATGCCACTTTTCCACGCCTTTCAAGAATAGTGAAGGGACCGATATAGCGAGGAGCTAGCTTGCCCTTGATCCCGAAGCGGTGAGCACCCTTCATTGGTGTAACTCGAAGATAAGCCTTTTCGCCAGGTTGATAGACCATGTCTTGGTGATGACGGTCATACTGACTTTTCTGACGTGACTGAGCAGTCTTGAGATTCTCGCGAATAATGCGAACTTGTTCTTCGGCCTGTTGGATAATATCCGGACCGAAGAGTGGGCGTTCCCCCGTTTCTGACCAGTTCAGAGGGGTTCGACACTTTCGTCCATATAGCACTTCGAAGGGGGACATCTTCAGACTAGCTTGATAGCTATTATTATAAGAGAACTCGGCATATGGAAGAGATTCCTCCCATTTCTTGCCGAATGAGATTACACAAGCTCGAAGCATGTCTTCGAGAACTTGGTTGACACGTTCAACCTATCCTTGCGACTGAGGATGAAACGCAGTACTGAACGACAGCTGAGTTCCCATAGCTTCTTGGAAACTCGCCCAAAACCTTGAAGTGAATAAGCTGCCATGGTCTGAACTGATAACCAATGGAATACCGTGAAGTGAAACAATTCTGGCCATGTAGAGAGTAGCAAGCTGACTAGCAGTGATTGTCTCTTTGACCGCCAGAAAATGGGCAACTTTGGAAAGCCGGTCAATGACGACAAGAATAGCATCGTTACCTTTCTGCGATTTGGGAAATCCAGTGACGAAGTCCATTTCAACATGGTCCCATTTCCATTTAGGAATAGAAATAGGTTGCAGAGTTCCAGCAGGCCTTTGATGCTCTGCTTTGATTCAGCGACAAACATCACACTCAGCAACATAACGAGCAATGTCCTGCTTCATATTAGACCACCAGAATCTTTGACGAATATCCTGGTACATCTTTGTACTACCAGGATGGATGGACAGAGGCATATCATGGGCTTCTTGCATAACCCTTTTAGTCCTATCCAGGTTTTTCTTCGAACATGGTACCACTAGGCGGCCTTTGAAATACAAGGCGCCATCGTCAGCAACAGTGAAGAATGAGGGCTTTCCTTTTTTTAGGTCTCGCTTAATCTTGAGGACTTCATCGTCACATTTCTGTATCCATTTGATGGCGTCCACAAGATCTGGTTTCGCAACCAGGGTATTGAGAGAACCCTTGGAAACAACATGGAGGTTCCGTTTGGGGAAATCTTCGGGAGGGGGAGCGAGTGATCCCGGAGGAACAATATGGAGGTTCAGCCTTCTAAATTCTTCAACAAGCGATGGGTGAACTTTGTGAACCTGGAGGTGGTTACAGTAAGACTTGCGGCTCAAGGCATCAGCCATTACATTAGCCTTGCCGGGGGTATAGGATATACCCACGTCAAAGTCTGCAACAGTCTTCATCCATCTTTGCTGACGTAGGTTTAAATCTGGCTGAGTAAACAGATACTTCAGGCTTTGATGGTCGGTGAAGATCTCGCAACGATTACCGAGAAGGTAATGTCGCCACTGCTTCAGTGCATGAATGACAGCAGCAAGCTCGAGGTCGTGAACTGGGTAGTTTTCTTCGTGAGGGCGCAGTTGACGAGAGGCATAAGCAATCACTCTGCGCTCTTGCATTAGGACACAGCCTAATCCTTGACGGGAAGCGTCGCAGTAAATGACGAAGTCCTTCTTAGTATCAGGTGGAGCAAGTACGGGGGCAGAAGTCAACTTGTCTTTGAGCGCCTGGAAACTATCCTGACACTTGTCTGTCCAGTCAAATTTGACACCCTTATGCAACAGATTAGTCAAAGGCCTGGCAATCTTGGAGAAGTTCTCGACGAATCGACGGCAATAGCTGGCGAGACCGAGAAAACTTCGGACTTGCTTGACGTTCTTCGGAGGAGTCCAATCAAGAATAGCCTGAACTCGTTCAGGGTTGACGGCAATACCATCCTTGGAGATGACATGCCCAAGATAGGTTACTTCGGGGAGCCAGAATTCACACTTGGAATACTTAGCGTACAGTTGATGTTCTCGAAGCTTCTCCAGCATAAGACGAAGATGTTCAGCATGCTCTTCTTCGTTCTTGGAAAATACCAGGATATCATCCAGATAAACCACGACGAACTTGTCGAGGTAATCCATGAATATATAATTCATCGGCCGAGAAAAGGTGGCGGGAGCATTCGTTAAGCCGAATGACATGACGGTGTACTCGTATGACCCATACCGAGTCACGAAGGCGGTTTTTGGGATGTCCTCTTCACGAACACGGATCTGGTGGTAACCCAACCTCAAGTCGAGTTTAGAGAACACTGACGAGCCAGCCAGTTGATCATAAAGATCATTGATCCAAGGAAGCGGATATTTATTCTGAATGGTAGCTTGGTTTATAGGACGGTAGTCTTGGACTAATCGGTTTGTCCCATCCTTTTTCTTAACAAAGAGAGAAGGTGCTCCCCAAGGAGAGCAACTTGGGCAAATGAAACCTTTGACAAGAGATTTGTCGATTTCCTCCTTAAGCTCAATGAGTTCATGCGGCGGCATCTTATAGGGTCGTTTAGCTATAGGGGCGGTGCCGGGTTTCAAGTCGATGATGAATTCGACAGCTCTAGCAGGGGGAATCCCTGGAAGTTCTTCTGGGAAGACATCTTGGAATTCACGAACGACGGGAATGTTTTCAATGCCCTCGAGTGGTGCAGTGTTCAACGCATTCAAGGCATAAAGTCGTGCCTCGGCGTTTTGAACTAGATGAGCTTGGTAAGCTATTATTTCGTCAGAAGGGTGTAGTAGATGGACGACCTTAGTGGCGCAAACTATAGAAGCAGTATGCGCTTTCAACCAATCCATTCCCAGAATGAGGTCGATGTTAGACGACTTCAGGATAATGGGAGAGGCATAGAATTCCAGCCCTTCGATTTCCACGGGGACATCGATGCCAACCAGTGAGGTTTGACATTGTCCCACGGGTTTTTTACCAATACCGAAGTGTTCATCTCCTCACATTTAACGTCATGCTTGTATGCAAAATCTTCTGACATGAATGAATGCGATGCTCCTGAATCGAATAAAACAGATGCAGGTACTGAGTTTACGAGGAGTGTACCCATCACGGTAGCAGGCTGGTCTTGGGCTTCGTTCAGATCAACATGGTTGGCATGAACGCGACCGTAAGACTTGGCATTGTTGTTGCGGGGCTGGTTGTTTCCACGGCCAGTTGCTGGAAGGGCCAGTTGATTCTGTTTCTGGTTGCATTCCCTAGCACAGTGCCCTGGTTGTCCACACCTGAAGCACAAACCATTCTCGGGAGTAGGAACAGGAGCTAGGGGTGGTGGAGCTGGAAGCCTTGGCTGCCTAGTTGGAGCAGTAGGCAGACGAGGTGCAGCATAGGACTACCTTGGGGCAGGTGCATCCGGCTAGTACATGCTGTTGGGAATCGATATTTTGCGCTTTTGCGAGGACGGGCCCGAAGATGAGCCCGTGTCACGGCTGCGCCTGTGAGAGCTCTGGTATTCCTGCAGACCAGTTTCAACGTTGATGGCTTTGTTCACCAAGGAGGCGAAATCAGTAAAGTCATGCACGAGAAGTGCGAGCTTGATGTCAGCTTGAAGGCCATCACGGAACTTCTCCTGTCTGCGTGCATCAGTTGCAATGTCCTCTTCAGCATAGCGGGACAAGTCCAGAAACTCCCGCTGATAAGCTTCCACAGTTTTGTTGCCTTGGGTGAGGTTGCGGAACTCACGCTTCTTCCGGTCCATGACTCCTTGAGGAATGAAGCGAGCACGGAAGGCAGCTTGGAAGTCTGGCCAGGTGATGATTGTCCCAGCTGGCAGAGTACGCCTGTGGCTGTCCCACCATTGAGCCGCGGGTCCTTTCAGGAAGAATGAAGCAAAGGTGACATTGCTGGCAGGGGCTACATCAGCAGACTCCATCTCATAGGTGATGTCACGGAGCCAGTCATCAGCATCCAGAGGCTGAGTTGAGCTGCGGTACACGGTTGGGTTGAGGCGCATGAAATCCTGCAGAGTCACTTGGGTTGGCTGCTGGTTCATATTGGGGCGAGGGAACTAAGCCATAATATTCTCCATGAACTGACAATTCAGCTCAAACTGTTGCATCATCCCAGCCATGTACTCAGGCGGTGGTGGGGGGTTGCCACCACGACCACAACCACCTGGTCTAACCATCCTGCTAATATTTAACAGGGGTAGTTCAGCATTTAGAAATTTGCAAAGACAAGAATCATTCATGAAGAAACATGCACAACGAAAGCAGCACGATAGATACTACATAGTAGTCGGCATATCTTACAAAGGAGACCATGCATAGAGTTCGTTACACAGAGTTCGGTACAAAGGCTAAGACATCATAGGCGGCACACAGGCTCGCGGCGAATGCATCTAACACTAACAAGCAAGTCTACATCAGTCCCACGCGGTACTGTGGAGGTAGGTGTAGCCCGACAACTGGTAGTGACGCGAAGGAAAGACCTCCACGTGAGTAGCCTGGGGTCCGCGGATACTCTGGTGCGGAACCCGATGCACAGGTGGCAGGAGAGGACCAAGTGCAGGAGAGTAGCCTCCCACATCTGGCCAGCCGACGCCCTGGGGCATCACGGTCCTGGCGGGATAGATCACAGAACGCGATAGATCACCAGATCGGACAGAGGGGTGTAACAGTGTCAGAGCACGATACAGGTGCTGACGGGTGGTGTACAACTCGTGTCGAAGAGCTCGGTTAGCTCTATCCAGCCCATCAGCATGCAGAACCAGGTTCTGATGGTAGAAGGGCTCGCGGGTGACAGTGGAGTAGGCCGCAGTGTAGTAACCCTCCGCACCAACATCGGATGCGATAGCAATGTGCCTGAAGGGGGAGGTGTCCAACTCCTGATACTCTCCACGAAGACGTGTCAGAGTAGCATAAGCAGCATCGTGGACCGCCATATCAATAGTCACTCCAACACCATGATCAGTGTGCAGCACAGTAGTGGAGTCATACTCCCGAGAGTAGAGGTGGACGATGGCACGGTACTGCTCCTGGTTGAAGTCCTGATACTCCTCATAGACGGTGTACTCAGGGTGCGAGCGATAACCCAGATAGGTCATCATCTCAACCAACACCGCAGGTGATCCTGAGGCACCAATGGCCGTCGTGTGGCGCACGACCTGCCTTGTGGGTTCCATCTGAAAACAAAGATGTTTTCACAGGAGTCAAATGACAAGGTGGACAATGTTCAAATACTACTCTAAAGAATAACTAGGGCTTATCCAACTTTGGGGTGAATGTCGTAATGGGATCCTAGTGCCAGAGTTAGTAAATTCGTCTTAACCCGAATAGAAGAGAGATCAGAGTCCCAGAGTAAGGATCGAGGAGTAAAAGATCCTAATACCACCCAGATGGCAACGTGGGCCCGTAAGCCGCACAACCATGTTAGTAAAAGTTTTTGTAATGTCTAGACTCGACTTCGGCCAAGGCGTGTGGAAGGGGGATTCCTACAGGCAGTCGGCTCTGATACGAACTTGTGACGCCCCCGATTTGACCGTACACTAATCATACATGCAAACGTGTACGATCAAGATCAGGGACTCACGGGAAGATATCACAACACAACTCTACAAATAAAATAAGTCATACAAGCATCATATTACAAGCCATGGGCCTCGAAGGCTCGAATACAAGAGCTCGATCATAGACGAGTCAGCGGAAGCAACAATATCTGAGTACAGACATAAGTTAAACAAGTTTGCCTTAAGAAGGCTAGCACAAACTGGGATACAGATCGAAAGAGGCGCAGGCCTCCTGCCTGGGATCCTCCTAACTACTCCTGGTCGTCGTCAGCGGGCAGCACGTAGTAGTAGGCACTTCCGGTGTAGTAGGAGACATCGTCGACGGTGGCGTCCGGCTCCTGGGCTCCAACACCTGGTTGCGACAACCAGGTAGAAGGGATAGAGGGAAAAGAGGGAGAAAGCAACCGTGAGTACTCATCCAAAGTACTCGCAAGCAAGGAGCTATACTACATATGCATGGGTATCAAATGGAATAAGGGTATCATATGTGGACTGAACTGCAGAATGCCAGAATAAGAGGGGGATAACTAATCCTGTCGAAGACTACGCTTCTGGCAGCCTCCGTCTTGCAGCATGTAGAAGAGAGTAGACTGAAGTCCTCCAAGTAGCATCGCATAGCATAATCCTAACCGATGATCCTCCCCTCGTCGCCCTGTGAGAGAGCGATCACCGGTTGTATCTGGCACTTGGAAGGGTGTGTTTTATTAAGTATCCGGTTCTAGTTGTCATAAGGTCAAGGTACAACTCCGGGCCGTCCTTTTACCGAGGGACACGGCTATTCGAATAGATAAACTTCCCTGCAAGGGTGCACCACATACCCCAACACGCTCGATCCCATTTGGCCGGACACACTTTTCTGGGTCATGCCCGGCCTCGGAAGATCAACACATCGCAGCCCTACCTAGGCACAACAGAGAGGTCAGCACGCCGGTCTAAATCCTATGGCGCAGGGGTCTGGGCCCATCGCCCTTTGCACACCTGCACGTTGCGTACGCGGCCGGAAGCAGACCTAGCCTAGTGGCTTTCCAGTCCAATCCGGCGCGCGCCACTCAGTCGCTGACGTCATGAAAGCTTCGGCTGATACCACGACGCCGGGATACCCATAACTGCTCCCACGTAGATTGTTAGTGCGTATAGACCAAATGGCCAGACTCAGATCAAATACCCAGATCTCGTTAAGCGTGTTAAGTATCCGCGAACACCGACCAGGGCCAGGCCCACCTCTCTCCTAGGTGGTCAGAACCTGCCCTGTCGCTCCGCCTCCAAGATCCACTCGCGGGTGCTCCTACGAGCCGTCCCGTCTTTAGTCACCACATGTATCATGTATAAAGTATATAGTACATACCCGTGATCACCTCGCGAGTGATCACGACCCGATAGTATAGCATGGCAGACAGACAAGAATGTAGGGCCACTGATGATAAACTAGCATCCTATACTAAGCATTAGGTTTGCAGGTAAAGGTAACAACAGTAGTAGCAAGGACAGGCTATGCATCAGTATAGGATTAACGGGAAACAGTAACATGCTACACTACTCTAATGCAAGCAGTATAGAGAAGAGTAGGCGATATCTGGTGATCAAAGGGGGGGCTTGCCTGGTTGCTCTGGCAAGAGAGATGGGTCGTCAACACCGTAGTCGTACTGGACAGCAGCGGCGTCGGTCTCGGTGTCTATCGAGAGAAGAGGGGGGAGAAACAATAAATATTTAAGCAAGCATGTGCATAGTGATGCATGACATGACAAGTAACGGTGCTAGGGGTGCCCTAACGCGGTAATAGGTGCTACCGGTGAAGGGGGATGACATCCGGGAAAGTATCCCCGGTGTTTTGCGTTTTCGAGCAGAGGAGCCGGAGGGGGAAAGTTGCGAGTTTGCTATGCTAGGGATGCGTGACGGACGAACCCGGGTTCGTCTCGTCGTTCTGAGCAACTTTCATGTACAAAGTTTTTTCATCCGAGCTACGGTTTATTTTATATTAATTTCAAAAGATTTAAATCATTTTTAGGATTTATTTAATTAATTTAATCAACATTATCCAGAATAGTGTCTGCTGACGTCATCATGACGTCAGCATGACGTCAGTAGTTGAGTTGGTCAACCTGACAGGTGGGTCCCGTTCGTCATACTCTGTTTTAATTAACTAACAGTTAATTAGGTTAATTTGTGATTAGGTTAATCTAATTATAATTAATTAACTTAATTAATTCCTTAATTAAATAATTAATTTAATTTTTTTTTAATTCTCTTTTTTTAAACGTTCTGTGGGGCGGGGCCCCCTTGTCATAGGCACAGGGGCCTTAGTGGGTGGGGTTAATGGGTGCTGAGCACGCGGGTTCCGGGCGCATGTGCCCGAAGGGCGCTGCCCAGGCTACCAGGGGGGCGCCGGCCACGGCAGGGCACCGAAGCAGCACAACGAGGGGGCGAGCACGCGCAGCGCCGGCGCGCGCGGCCAAGGGGACGCGGCCGGCCGAAGCAGAGGCAAGCGGCAGGGGTGAGGCCGTAGTGGAGCAAAGCTCTGGGGGCATGTGGGAGAGACGCCCAGGGCCATGGTGAGCGCGAGGCCACGGCGTGACGGGCAGCGCACGCAGCAGGGGCAGGGGGTCGCCATGGCCTGTGAGGGCGGGGCACGACGGCGATGCGCGGTGGCAGCGGCGCGCGCGCACAGAGGCGGAGACGGAGGAAGAGGGAGGGAGGTGCGGTGCTCACGGCGGGGTGTAGGGTACTGGCAGCGGGCTCGGAGAGGGGTCGAGGAGGTCCGGCGATGCGGCACCGGCGAGGTCCGAGGCGCCCGCGTGCGGTCGTCGCGGCGAGCGAGGGTGACGGGGTCGGAGATGGGTGGCGCCGGCTTCAGGTGGGGGGAAGGGTCACGCGAGGAGAGAGGGGGGGCGAGAAGGCAACGGCGACGGAGATCCGGGGCGGTGGCGTTGCGAGGTGGGGGGGAGCGGGCTCGTCCCCGATCCAGATCAGATCGGGAAGGGGAGAGGAGGGGCGTGGGGAGTGGGGGTGAGTGGGGAGGTTAGGGTTCGAGGAGTGGGGTGGGGTGGCCTATTAGGCCAGGGGAGGTGCGGGGTGGGCCGGCTGGGCCGGCGTGGTCGGCTGAGCCGACTGGGCCAAGGGGCCCAGTGGGGGGGGGGGGGGGGCTTGCGGCCTGCTGGGCCGAAGCCCAGGGGGCAGGGGGGTTTCTCTCTTCTTCTTTTTTTGTTTGTTTTCTGTTTATTTGTATTCTCTTTTCTTTATTTATTTTCTTTTCTGTTTTAATTCATTTTAAGTATTTAGGTTTTTTTTTATAAAGGCATGGATCCCACACCATAAATTCCTAGGCATTTATTTGCACACCCCGAACATTTTTGTTTTAAATTTTGAAAAGTTTTTATTCTTTGGTTGATTTTGAATTTGGATTTGAATCAGTTTCGAACTAGCATGAAATTAGGAACAGAAATCGAGGTGACGTGGCATCATTAGCAGAGGTTCACTGTAGCTTAATTACCCGGGCGTTACAGTTGGGATCCAGTGAAGAAGGTTTACGAGACAACACTAGTCATTACGGAGTTCATGAGACTGCTGGTTATTTTAGTTTCTGATCAACTCGACTGCACACGTTAGTCATATTTGTAAATGATCCTTGTGCCTTTGGCAGAGAGAGCAGCACAGGATTGCGGCCGAAAGCGACTCGCCGTCTGAGGCATTGGCGAGGCCCAAGTGGGACACTCCATTCAATCGGGCGTTGAACATATTGAAACAACAACCGGTGGATACTCGACTGTCGTATGGACGCGTGCACGGTGTCGGAGACGGCGCCACGTGGAAGAAGTACTACTGTGAGACCACGGAGGAGAGAAAGGAAAGACGGAGGTTAAATGAAGAAAACATTGACAAGAGGGTTGAGATTGCGGTTAAGAAGAAATCAACGCAGACAGTCGCAACAGCGGTAGCTGCCGCAAAACAGGTGGGTGTAGATATTTCTACTACCTTGGTTCCGGCCGTTTTCAATTGGACCAGGCAAAATCCAGAAAAAATGCAGCGGACTTTCCCCTTGCTAACTTCTTGGCGGGGAGCAGCTCCACTAGCGTTGCACCAGCACCTGCAGCTGCACCTGCTCCCGCACTGGACGTGCTAGGCGGTGCTTCATCTTTGGCTGAGCTCGACGCCCTTACGGTATTTGTCACACCGGCCCCCTTCAATATAAATGTATAATCTCCCGTTTTCGTTGCCTTTCGGATGTCTCACGTCGCAGACTTTTCTTTGCAGGCCGACAAAACCCCGTGCACCATATTGTACACCATCGGCGACCAGAAGGTGGACGTGGGGAAGGTGACGATAATGGAGCCGAAGGAACCATTGTTCCACAGCCGGCCGGTCCCCCCGAACATCTTCAAGGTTTCCGTGGCCAACGTCAACCGGGCCACGAGAATTTGCCTCCTCCAGTACTACTGGGGGATGACGACGAGACACCGCGGTGGCTTGGTGATTGTTGCAATGCTGGATGGGTCCTGTTGTGGCCAAAGAGTCTGCTTCATCTGGAGGCGGCCGGGAGCACACCCACGAGCACACAGCCTCAGCAAGGTATGAACATCAACACCCCACCTACCCAATTAGCGTCGGGTGTCGGGTTGGGTGATAGCGGATGGGGTAAGGAGGAGGCTCCATTAGTCGCTGATGACGTTGCCATGGATGAGGATGAGGACGACGATGGCGCTGGTAAACAGTATGTCTATACTGGCGCCTCCTCAGGGTTTGAGCGTCATGAGTCGGTGCCTGAATTGCCGTCTCAACGTATTATGGACGACCCTCCGGTAGTAAAGAAGTTTAGGAAGAGAGCGAGGAAAGACAAAAAAGCTGTTTCTATGATCCAGCCGCCTCAGCAGCCTCGGCTTCATGACCGTATAGATATCCCCGATGCGGATAAATGGCATATCCCCGGTCAACCAATCCTACCCGCAACAGTGCTACGGGCCAGATTAGGCGATCTAAAGAGACTTCATGACGATGTGCTGCGGGTAGAGAAAGACCTCATCACCTCGAAAGATCCAGGATACCCACTCTACGTGGTTAACGTTCCGTGGCAAATGTCGTACGTCGACAGCTTCCCCGCGGATAAGTTCTTCCTCCGATTCGATTACATATTCGACATGTTTCACGTGAAGAAGCTGGATTTTACGTTTGTCCGCCTTTATGCCTTGCACATGGACTACATCATCGGGGTTGAGCAGATATCTCATATCTGTGTCACTAACCCGTACTACATGCACGGGGGCTTCTTGGGAGTCTGCACAAAGCACCGTGAATATGTGAGGGATTACATCGCCATTTTCATGCTCGCCAATAAGGACAAGGGGGCGATTCTCATGCCTTATCATCCCGTGTAAGTCATCTGCGCTGCTTTCCTTCCTTTGATTTCAATCATTCATTTGCACGGTGGAGGCTAATTAATTTGAGGACTTATTTTGCGCAGCAGCGGGCGCGCCGTTCTCATCATCCTCTACCCCCGATTCTCCCACGCTCTTTACTTGTACTCGTCGAAGAACATTCACAAAAAGGATTACACCCACATCAAGGATGTTCTCGACAGTGCTATGTATTACTACCAATCAATGGGTGGAGAGGTCAGGGACAAGAAGATAAGGGGCGGCAGGGTCGCCTTCGGCCATAAGACCGACTTCTGCTGCATCCAGCAACCGAACGATTCTCTTAATGATGGATTCTATGTCCTACACCACATGCTGGAGTACAGACGGGATCACCAGAACCTTTCCATGGCACCTTCTTCCGGCGATGCCCATATTCTGCAATGGGCAAAGGACATAGGAGATATCGAGGATCATCGACTTCGAGCTGAGTTCTATAACATCCAGTGCGAACTTGCCCAAATCATCATGAAGGAGGTCGTCGGAAAAACAAGGATGTTCTATGGAGAAGGACAAATGTCGCGGGAAGACGTCCGAACATGGATAGCCTCTCAACGTCTCGACCTGAAGCCTTTCACTAGGCTCGGGGACTATCTCCCTGACTTGGATGGATGGAACGACATGTTGGAGTGATTGTCGATAAATGACAATGTGCCCGTTTAGTCCATACTTTATGTATGAAAAAACCTTGAGTTATGCACGGTGAAACTTTATTTGTGATGTAATTAAACCATCCTCCTCCTCGACTAGCGAAAATCACTCTAGTTAGGGCATTTTGGGGTACGATGAACTTTGTTATTTATGCTTATGATATGTTGTTTCTATTTTTGCCAAGTCTGTCTCTTTTTGTTGCTCAACTATATATGTTGCATATGATCGACTCATGTGATGATGCAGGTGCATAGATCATAGATGGCGAAGAAGTGCTACGCCAGGAGTATATATACGACAAGTGGTCGGAGTGTCAGGCCGCCCAGGTGTACTGGTTTCTGGTTTCCGAGCGACAGGCAGTAGTTAGTTTAGGTTCACGCTAATGCGAGAGAGGGATACGAACTCATGTTCTCAAAGTGATAGCTCTTCTCGCGTATATCATTGTTTAGATGGATGACGATGTATTTGCAAGTAATCGAGACTTGTATCGCTATTTTCGAGATGATGACGAGAGACCACTTTGTGTTGGATGATGATTATGATGATGACATGATTTGATGAGACTAATTGTATGTATATGCTATGATTACATTTGTATGTGTATGATATGCTAAAGATTATTGTATAAAGCCTATTCAAATACAAAATAGACACAAAACAAATATGCAGGAAAAAAACTAATAAATAAACTAGTAGTAGCGAGGGGGGGAATTTAGCAGTAGCGCCTCCTTACCAGTAGCGCGTCCCAGCAAACAGCGCTGCAGATAATATCAGTAGCGCCCTTCCCCAAAGAGCGCTACAGCTATTCATGTATAGCAGTAGCGTGGGACAACAGGCGCTACTACTATACGTTAGCTGTAGCGCCTTATTAGTAGCGCCGGCACCCGCGCTACTGAGAGGCCCAAAACCCTCGCTGCTGCTAGGCTTTTCCCTAGTAGTGACATAGAGTATTCTAATAATTTCCGAATCATGTGTGTCTCTCTCAAAAAGGTGTGTGCAGCAAGGATGATTGTGGAAAACTAACAAATAAAGACTCAAATAATACAAGACGCTCCAAGCAAAACACATATCATGTGGTAAATAAAAATATAGCTCCAAGTAAAGTTACCGATAGAAGTAGATGAAAGAGGGGATGCCTGCCTGGGCATCCCCAAGCTTTGGCTTTTAGGTATCCTTAGATTATCTTGGGGGTGCCATGGGCAACCCCAAGCTTAGGCTCTTGCCACTCCTTGTTCCATAATCCATCAAATCTTGACCCAAAACTTGAAAACTTCACAACACAAAACTTAAAGTAGAAAATCTCGTGAGCTCCGTTAGCGAAAGAAAAAAAAACACCACTTCAAGGTACTGTAATGAAATCATTATTTATTTATATTGGTGTTAAACCTACTGTATTCCAACTTCTCCATGGTTTATAAACTATTTTACTAGCCATAGATTCATAAAAATAAGCAAACAACACACGAAAAACAGAATCTGTCAAAACAGAACAGTCTGTAGTAATCTGTAGCTAACGTAAAATATGGAACCTGAAAAATTCTAAAATAAATTTCTGGACTTGAGG
Source organism: Triticum monococcum (assembly GCA_034509565.1). NCBI lineage: Eukaryota > Viridiplantae > Streptophyta > Magnoliopsida > Poales > Poaceae > Triticum > Triticum monococcum. Next base: position 563,166,327 of record CM067841.1, on the reverse strand, counting down.
AATTTATATATTAATCATCTGCAAAAAGAATTAACTAAATATCACTTTCCAAATAAAAATGAAAGCAGTTCCCATGAGCGCTAAAGTTTCTGTTTTTCACAGCAAGATTAACAAGACTTTCCCCAAGTCTTCCCAACGGTTCTACTTTGCACAAACACTAAGTAAACACAAAAAACACAGCAAAAATAGAGGCTAGATAAACTATTTATTACTAAACAGGAGAAAAGAGTAAGGAATACAAATAAAATTGGGTTGCCTCCCAACAAGCGCTATCGTTTAACGCCCCTAGCTAGGCATAAAAAGCAAGGATATATCTAGGTGTTGCCATCTTTGGTAGGCAATCCATAAGTGTCTCTCATAATAGATTCATAAGGTAATTTAATTTTCTTTCTAGGGAAGTGTTTCATGCCTTTCCTTAACGGAAATTGGAATCTAATATTCCCCTCCTTCATATCAATAATTGCACCAATCGTTCTAAGGAAAGGTATACCAAGAATAATAGGACATGAAGCATTGCAATCTATGTCAAGAACAATAAAATCCACGGGCACATAATTCCTATTTGCAACAATAAGGACATCATTAATTCTTCCCATAGGTTTATTAATAGTGGAATCCGCAAGGTGCAAGTTTAAAGAGCAATCATCAAAATCACGGAAACCTAACAAATCACACAAAGTCTTTGGGATCGTGGAAACACTAGCACCCAAATCACACAAAGCATAGCATTCATGATCTTTAATTTTAATTTTAATAGTAGGCTCCCACTCATCATAAAGTTTTCTAGGGATAGAAACTTCCAACTCAAGTTTTTCTTCATAAGATTGCATCAAAGCATCAACGATATGTTTAGTAAAAGCTTTATTTTGACTATAAGCATGAGGAGAATTTAGCACGGATTGCAACTGAAAGTGCGTTATATCGACTAGAGGGGGGCTGAATAGGCGATTTTTATGAAAGTCTTCAAAACATGGAAGTTTCGAAGACAAACGATAGAAATAAACCTATTACCATGCAGCGGAAGTTAGACTACACTAGGTAAACCATAGTCATGTATTCAATGAAGTGAAAGCACAATGACTAATAGCAGCTAGGTAGTAAGGATCAGGCAGGAAGATATTAAGAAGCCAAATAGATCACATAGTCACTCACTGAAGACAAAAGATAGTGCAAACATACAATGACTTCACACAGAGTAACAGTAAGTAAAGAGAAGGGAAGGATGAAACTAGTGACTCGTTGAAGACAATGATTTGTTGGACCAGTTCCAGTTGCTGTGACAACTGTACGTCTAGTTAGGGCGGCTAGGTATTTAAACCAAATGACACACAGTCCTGAACACGCAGCTCAGGACACCCAGTCCTCACCGTATTCCCCTTGAGCTAAGGTCACACAGACCTCGCACAATCACTCTGGTAAGTCTTCAAGGTAGACTCCCAAACCTTCACAGACCTCGTTCACCGGCAATCCACAATGTCTCTTGGATGCTCAGAATGCGACGCCTAACCGGCTGGAGGATGCACAGTCCTCAAGTGTAATAAGTCTTTAGATCACACAGACAAGAAGACTTAAGTGATGCCTAATTCTCTTTGGCTCTGGGTGGTTAGGGCTTTATCCTTGCAAGGAATTCTCTCTCAATGGCTTTGAGGTGGGTTGCTCTCAAACGACAAAAGGCGTACTCTGAATCTGAGCAGCCAACCGTTTATGGTTGTAGGGGGTGGGCTATTTATAGCCACTAGGCAACCCGACCTGATTTGTCCAAAATGACCCTGGGTCACTAAGGAACTGACACGTGTTCCAACGGTCAGATTTCAAACTCACACGGCAACTTTACTTGGGCTACAAGCAAAGCTGACTTGTCCGACTCTGGACAAGATTTGCTCTCATAGTCTTCACTCGAAGACATAGGTTTTTGTTTAAGCATCACTTCAGTCATTCTGACTGGTTCTCTTGGACCCCACTTAACAGTACGGTGGTTCCTATGACTCAACACAGAAGAAAAAGAACTACGAAAGATCTAAGTCTTCGAGCTCCATAGGCTTCATGCGGTGTCTTCTCTTGTCATAGTCTTCAATGTGAATATCTTCATATACCACCTTTGACATCATGTCTTCATACATTTTTAGGGGTCATCTCTGGTGGGAAAACCGAATCAATGAGGGACTTCTACCTGTGTTATCCTGCAATTCTCACAAACACATTAGTCCCTCAACTAGGTTTGTCATCAATACTCCAAAACCAACTAGGGGTGGCACTAGATGCACTTACAATCTCCCCCTTTTTGGTGATTGATGACAAACTAGTTGAAGTTTTCAACAGGGAATATAATATGTGAAATTGTAATGGATAAGGAATTGTCTTCATAAGTTGCAAGGGCTCCCCCTGAAGATGTGCATATAAGTAATTTGCTTTTGGAATGCAAATGCACATGGCAGGTTGTGCTTGTGGAGATCCACTTCAACTTATGATGACGATCCACTATGCATGTGAAAGTATGTGAAGATAATGACATGCATAATGGAAAATGGACGTCTGCAAAATGATCTAAGTGCGGAATTTATCATCACAACACAAGGTAGCAAATAGGTAGCAGACGACCATCAAGTTTAAGTGTTACAACTCAAAGAACCAAATGTTTCAAAACGAGAGTTGTAAGCACGAAGCAAAATATAAAACACCCGCCCATATGGACCCGCTTGACGACTATCAAACTCATATGCTTCTTCCCCTTTTGTCAGTAAGGACCAAAAAGGTTTGAAGACATAGAGCCTCTACTCGTTCCCATGAGGAGTAGGTGAAGCAGCAGGGTCGTTGGTGGTGTTTGGCGGTGCAGACGAACTTGGAGCAGTGTCGACGTGTGCTGAAGGAGGTGGCGATGAAGTAGCATCATCTTCATCCTCGATCACTCTGGCATTCACAGTTGCAGCAGAGGAAGAGAACTCAGAGTCTTCAAGTGATGGAGTTCGTCGCAGCACTGCCCTTCGAGGAGGTGTGGAGTCAAACTTGAAGCGCTCAGTGAAGCCATCCTCTTGAAGATCATCTTCAGAACACAACAGCGTCAGCCCTTTCCATGTGCGTCAAGAGGTTTCATGAGCAACAAAGGCTTTCTTGGTGACAAGATTGCGAATGCGATTAACATCCACCAAGAGGCTTTGCATTTGACGCTTTAGCCAGTCATGATGCCTATCCTGTTTCTGATGAAGGGCCACCAGAAGCTCTCGGTCATTGAGAACACGAGTGCGTTTCTTGGGTCGTTGAGCAATGGTGCTATCAGTGGCTTCAGTGAGAGCAGGATGCGGTGCACGTGTAGTGCCAGCCAAAGGATACACACGAGTTACTGCTTCAACGCCTTCAACGTTCTGAGAAAAACGTTGATGCTCTGCATTCTGAAGACTTAGAGGTTCCTTGGCAGGCTCAGGATATATGGCTTCAATAGACATATCCACATCAGGCAAAAAGATCCGATGATTGCGGGCAGATGGCTGATATGAGATAGCAGAGTGAAGTTTGATCAGCCGCATCACCCAAGGGGCATAGAACTTCAAACCAAACAGATCAGAGCCTTATGCAGCAAGTTGGCGAATGAAGAAATCCTGTGTATTGAAGCATTTTCCATGAAGAATATAGAAGACCAAAGTCTTCATTGCACCTTCCAGCTTGGCATGGGGAGAATGTCCTTTGATTGGCCAGAGAGTTCGCCTTATGATGTGATAAATGGTCCTTGGCAGATACTCAAGGTCTTCAACAAAGAACTCCGTGGGATAAGGAGCATCTTGGGGCAATGGCTTCATCATACGGAGCATCTGACTCATATTAGGTTCAGTCTTCTGAAAGATGCTCTCAACAGCTTGACTATGAAGCTGACAGCCATGCTCATAGAGATCGCCAGGAGTGGGCAAGCCAGTGAGCTTAATGATGTCAAAGGCTTTGGCTTCGTGATGAACGTTTCCTGTCATCCACTCCAGGACCCAAGTCTTCGGATCTCTGTTATACCCGCGGATGTGAAGTGTGGCATAGAATTGGAGCAACAACTCTTCATTCCAATGCTCTTGGTCAGTGACGAACGACAGCAGCCCAACTTCTTGGAAGCAATCTAGAGCTTCTTCCAGATAGGGCAGACCAGCTATGGCTTCAATGTCAAGGCGCTTGTGTGGGAAGATGTGACCTTGGTTGTAAAGGATGCATGAGTAATAGCTTCGCTGCTGATAGCTCCAGAACCGATCAGATGATATTCTTTCCCTTGAGTAGGGGTTCCTGGAGCTATTGAAGAATGTGTTGTCTGCTTTGAAGCCATTGATATTGAAGGAGCCAGGTGCTGATGCAGGACCTGGGAACCTGGGCAATCTTGGGATTGGCTTCTGGACCTGAGGCCTGTGCTCAACATGATAGTCGAATTGGGGACTGGCAGCAGACGCAGGAACAGAAGCAGCAGGATCAGTGGCTTCGCTGACTTCTGGTGCTGTTGGGGGTGAGGGCTCCACATTAGCTTCAGCCATGACAGCGTCAGTGGCTTCAGTGGTGTTGGTGGTGGCAGCCTCAAGATTTTCAACCTCCACTTGACGAGCTGGAGGGTCGGTCACGATCACGTTCTCCTCGAGAACCGCTTCTTGGTGGGGCAGGGGAGTAGCAGCTTGTGGGACTTCTTCTTCTTCAGCGGCTGATGCAGCTGGATTGTCTTCAGCAGTTTTATCTTCAGATGCAGAGACTTGAGGCCGTGGACCTTTGCGAAGCCTGCGCAACGCGGGCGACGCCTGTGGAGTTGGTATTGGCTGGGCCTCAAAGTCTTCTTCCTCTTCTGGGCGATCCGCCCATGAAGCATCCTGTGCAATTGGCGTCAGTGGACGACCAATGCTGATGAGTTTGCTGTGCGTTAGCACATGCGATGATACCTGTTGGTGCTCTAGCTAAGGAAGGGCTGCATCATCTTCAACATGGTCATGGTGACCAATGTTTTCAGCTTCATGAGCCTCTGTGAAAGCAGGCTCATGGACAGTCAGTCGACGTTCTTGTGGATTAGCATCGGGGTGAACCATGGAAATGGGTTCAACAATCAAGGGCTCTGTGGGAGCAGCCCGTTCCTTCTTGGTCTTTCTTTTCTTCTTGGCGGGGGCAGTAGCAGAGGCTTCAAGATGTTTTATCTTCCTTGCTTCAGCCTTAGCAGTCCTGGTCTTCTTCAGTTCTGAAGCGGTTGACCTGGCCTTTGGCTTCGGGCCAGTCATGCTAGTTGGGAAGACAATGGGATCTGCTTCCTGCCTTGGTGCTTCAGGTTCAGCCATAGCGGGCTTCTTCTTCTTCTTGGCAGCCATCCTGGGGTCGATGCCAGGATGCCCAAGGGCCTTGCGCTTCTCAGCCTCATTGTAGGCTTTCACACACCTATCAGCCAGGACTTTCATGCGCTCATGTGAACCCTGAGCTTCTGCACGTTTCTTTAGAAAGGCTTCTTTGAGGTCGTGCAGCATAATCTTGAAGTTCTTTACGTCTTGCACGCTGAGCTTGGCCATATGCTTCTTGAACTGAGATTTCTCATAGTCAATCTTCTGCTTCAGTTCAACAACGCGCTGGGCGATGGCTAACTCTGAAGCAATGGCGCCATGGAAGGCGACACTGAGGCCAATGGGTAGTTCGAGATCTTCGAAGCTGATGTTTGGCGTGTCAAACCACTCATCAATGAAGTTGTGGATAATTGATACATCAAAGAGCGGCAGATCATTGAAGATTTCTGCTTCTTCTTTGCTCTTGATGAGTTGCTCAAGAGCGTCATCTGCAAGATCTTCATCACTTGATAGATCAATGGCATCATTGCGCAGAATGGCAGCAGCAGTTAGCTCTTGGCCGGTGTGTGTCAGAGGCATCTTGACCTTCTGGGGCTTGGAGACGCGTGACAAATCTTCAGACTGCACACTGTCTTCAGGAGGTGCAGTTGCCAGTGGCTTCGCCCTTGAGATTTTTGGTGAAGGGGCAGGCTTTGAAGCTTTGGGCTTCTTCAACTTCTTTGGCTTCGGCGCTACAGGCGCTTCATCTAATTCAGCGTTAGCTGCAGGCTCATTCACGGCTGTCCCTTGAACCAAGATATGGGTGATGAGACCTGCAAGGTTGTAGAAAGGACCGACGACATTGGGTTCTGCATCGCGTGTGCCGTCAGGCCTTGGAGCAGAAGGACTAGGGTTGAAGTCTAATCCCAAAGACTTCTTGTTCTGCTTCGCTGAGTTCTTGGCAAAACTGGAAGTTGCGCTTGAACAGTTGTCGTCACGACACCATAGTAGTGACGATGGGTGTGCATCTGCAGGCTGTGGCCCATGGACCATGCTGGGATAGAAGCTTTGTTCAATGGCTTCTTCTCTGGACCTGGGTTGAAGATTCCTGTATAGGATATCTCCCCACGGTCTCTTGATGGCATTTTTCTCAGCATATTCCTAGGTCACAAACCGGTATTTGAACCATTGTTCTGCCCAATATCTTCGAATCCATTGGATTCGGGTCTTGCGCTGATTGTAATCCTCTTCAGGATCTGTCTTGTAAAGCTCTGAGAGGTCATCAGGCAAATCTCTTGATGTTCCCCCATGACACTGTCTGCCACCCTTCCTTACTGATTTCTCTGCAGCCATGAACTTCAAACTGAAAGGCTTCAAAATGTTCAAAGGCTTCAAAGGTTTTCGCTTGCTGGACAAACAGGAACTGGCTTCGGGAGAATTTATATGATGCTGTAAGAATTCTGCAAATGAATGCAGACTATGAGAACCAAGGGATTCTCCCACAGACATGTACCTGTGACATCATTAAGGTGCGAGGGAAGGGGAAGAGGTCATATGCATTCTCAGAAGATTTTGAAGATTAATCAGTTTAGAAGACATTGACCTCATCATGCGAAGACATTCACTCATAAATAAGTAGTTGGTTCCAGATTTGTACGAATCCAGAGATCCGTACAAGTGAGGAATCTAACTACTTTGTGAAGCATAAGTGAATATACTAGGCACATTATGAGATGCAGTATGAAAGAGATCCAACTTGTGTGAATAGAAACTTCTTGTGGTAGAAAGTGACAAAGCCATAGGATCAAAGGGGGCCGTAAAAAGAAGTTTTATTTACCACACTAGGAACTGCTAGACGGAGTGGAAGAGGAGGCCGAGCAGTTCGATCTTCTGTGCCCTAACTTGGCGACGGAGGACACCTACGGCGACGGTGGAGAGGACGATGTCCGTGGTCGGCGTGAAGACAGCGTTGGAGAGGTTGCGGCAATGAAGCACTTCGTCGCTGGCGTCGTCGAGGGCTAGCGGTGGCGCTAGGGTTCGTGCGAGAGTGGAAGAAGAGATAATTGTTGGGGAACGTAGTAGTTTCAAAAAATTTCCTACGCACACGCAAGATCATGGTGATGCACAGCAACAAGAGGGGAGAGTGTTGTCTACGTACCCACGCAGACCGACTGCAGAAGCGTTGACACAACGTAGAGGAAGTAGTCGTATGTCTTCCCGATCCGACCGATCCAAGCACCGTTACTCCGGCACCTCCGAGTTCTTAGCACACGTACAGCTCGATGACGATCCCCAGGCTCCGATCCAGCAAAGCGTTGGGGAGGAGTTCCGTCAGCACGACGGCGTGGTGACGATCTTGATGTTCTACCGACGCAGGGCTACGCCTAAGCACTACAACGATATGATCGAGGTGGAATATGGTGGCAGGGGGCACCGCACACGGCTAAGGAACGATCTCAATGATCAACTTGTGTGTCTAGAGGTGCCCCCTACCTCCGTATATAAAGGAGCCAAGGGGAAGGGGGCCGCCGGCCAGGAGGAGGGCGCAGGAGGAGTCCTACTCCTACCGGGAGTAGGACCCCCAACCCCCACAATCCTAGTTGGACTAGGATTCCCCGAGGGGGAAAGAGAGAGAGGGGGGCCAGCCACCTCTCCTAGTCCTAATAGGACTAGGGGAGGGGGGAGGCGCGCGGCCACCTTGGGCTGCCCCTTTCTCCTTTCGACTAAATCCCATTAAGGCCCATATGGCTCCCGGTGGGTTCCGGTAACCTCCCGGTACTCCGGTAAAATCCTGATTTCACCCGGAACACTTCCGATATCCAAATATAGGCTTCCAATATATCAATCTTTATGTCTCAACCATTTCGAGACTCCTCGTCATGTCCGTGTTCACATCCGGGACTCCGAACTAACTTCGGTACATCAAAATGCATAAACTCATAATAACTATCATCGTAACGTTAAGCATGCGGACCCTACGGTTCAAGAACAATGCAGACATGACTGAGACACATCTCCGGTCAATAACCAATAGCAGGACCTGGATACCCATATTGGTTCCTACATATTCTACGAAGATCTTTATCGGTCAGACCGCATAACAACATACGTTGTTCCCTTTGTCATCGGTATGTTACTTGCCCGAGATTCAACCGTTGGTATCCAATACCTAGTTCAATCTCGTTACCGGCAAGTCTCTTTACTCGTTCCGTAATACATCATCTCGCAACTAACTCATTAGTCGCAATGCTTGCAAGGCTTATGTGATGTGCATTACCGAGAGGGCCCAGAGATACCTCTCCGACAATTGGAGTGACAAATCCTAATCTCGAAATACGCCAACCCAACATCTACCTTTGGAGACACCTATAGAGCTCCTTTATAATCACCCAGTTACGTTGTGATGTTTGGTAGCACACAAAGTGTTCCTCCGGTAAACGGGAGTTGCATAATCTCATAGTCATAGGAACATGTATAAGTCATGAAGAAAGCAATAGCAACATACTAAACGATCGGGTGCTAAACTAATGAAATGGGTCATGTCAATCAGATCATTCAACTAATGATGTGACCTCGTTAATCAAATAACAACACCTTGTTCATGGTTAGGAAACATAACCATCATTGATTAACGAGCTAGTCAAGTAGAGGCATACTAGTGACACTAAGTTTGTCTATGTATTCACACATGTATTATGTTTTCGGTTAATACAATTCTAGCATGAATAATAAACATTTATCATGATATAAGGAAATAAATAATAACTTTATTATTTCCTCTAGGGCATATTTCCTTCAGTCTCCCACTTGCACTAGAGTCAATAATCTAGATTACACAGTAATGATTCTAACACCCATGGAGCCTTGGTGCTGATCATGTTTTGCTCGTGGAAGAGGCTTAGTCAACGGGTCTGCAACATTCAGATCCGTATGTATCTTGCAAATCTCTATGTCTCCCACCTGGACTAGATCCCGGATGGAATTGAAGCGTCTCTTGATGTGCTTGGTCCTCTTGTGAAATCTAGATTCCTTTGCCAAGGACATTGCACCAGTATTGTCACAAAAGATTTTCATTGGACCCGATGCACTAGGTATGACACCTAGATCGGATATGAACTCCTTCATCCAGACTCCTTCGTTCGCTGCTTCTGAAGCAGCTATGTACTCTGCTTCACATGTAGATCCTGCTACGACGCTTTGTTTAGAACTGCACCAACTGACAGCTCCACCGTTTAATGTAAACACATATCCGGTTTGCAATTTAGAATCGTCCGGATCAGTGTCAAAGCTTGCATCAACGTAACCTTTTATAGTGAGTTCTTTGTCACCTCCATATATGAGAAACATATCCTTAGTCCTTTTCAGGTATTTCGGGATGTTCTTGACCGCTGTCCAGTGATCCACTCCTGGATTACTTTGGTACCTCCCTGCTAAACTTATAGCAAGGCACACATCAGGTCTGGTACACAGCATTGCATACATTATAGAGCCTATGGCTGAAGCATAGGGAACATCTTTCATTTTCTCTCTATCTTCTGCAGTGGTCGGGCATTGAGTCTGACTCAACTTCACACCTTGTAACACAGCCAAGAACCCTTTCTTTGCTTGATCCATTTTGAACTTCTTCAAAATCTTGTTAAGCTATGTGCTTTGTGAAAGTCCAATTAAGCGTCTTGATCTATCTCTATAGATCTTTATGCCTAATATGTAAGCAGCTTCACCGAGGTCTTTCATTGAAAAACTCTTATTCAAGTATCCCTTTATGCTATCCAGAAATTCTATATCATTTCCAATCAGCAATATGTCATCCACATATAATATCAGAAATGCTACAGAGCTCCCACTCACTTTCTTGTAAATACAGGCTTCTCCGAAAGTCTGTATAAAATCAAATGCTTTGATCACACTATCAAAGCATTTATTCCAACTCCGAGAGGCTTGCACCAGTCCATAAATGGATCGCTGGAGCTTGCACACTTTGTTAGCTCCCTTTGGATCGACAAAACCTTCCGGTTGCATCATATACAACTCTTCTTCCAGAAATCCATTCAGGAATGCAGTTTTGACATCCATCTGCCAAATTTCGTAATCATAAAACGTGGCAATTGCTAACATGATTCGGACAGACTTAAGCATCGCTACGGGTGAGAAGGTATCATCATAGTCAACCCCTTGAACTTGTCGAAAACCTTTTGCGACAAGTCGAGCTTTATAGACAATAACATTACCGTCAGCGTCAGTCTTTTTCTTGAAGATCCATTTATTCTCAATTGCTTGCCGATCATCGGGCAAGTCAACCAAAGTCCATACTTTGTTCTCATACATGGATCCCATCTCAGATTTCATGGCTTCAAGCCACTTTGCGGAATCTGGGCTCACCATCGCTTCTTCATAGTTCATAGGTTCATCATGATCTAGTAGCATGACTTCCAGAACTGGATTACCGTACCACTCTGGCGCGTATCTTAGTCTGGTTGATCTACGAGGTTCAGTAGTATCTTGTTATGAAGTTTCATGATCATTATCATTAACTTCCTCACTTATTGGTGTAGGTGTCACAGAAACAGTTTTCTGTGATGTACTACTTTCCAACAAGGGAGCAGGTACAGTTACCTCGTCAAGTTCTACTTTCCTCCCACTCACTTATTTCGAGAGAAACTCCTTCTCAAGAAAGTTTCTGAATTTAGCAACAAAAGTCTTGCCTTCGGATCTGTGATAGAAGGTGTATCCAATAGTTTCCTTTGGATATCCTATGAAGACACATTTCTCCGATTTGGGTTCGAGCTTATCAGGTTGAAGCTTTTTCACATAAGCATTGCAGCCCCAAACTTTTAGAAACGACAACTTTGGTTTCTTGCCAAACGATAGTTCATAAGGCGTCGTCTCAACGGATTTTGATGGTGCCCTATTTAACGTGAATGCGGCCATCTCTAGAGCGTATCCCCAAAACGATAGCGGTAAATCAGTAAGAGACATCATAGATCGCACCATATCTAGTATAGTACGATTACAATGTTCGGACACACCATTACGCTGTGGTGTTCCGGGTGGCGTGAGTTGCGAAACTATTCCACAATTTTTCAAATGTACACCAAACTCGTAACTCAAATATTCTCCTCCAGAATCGGATCGTAGAAACTTTATTTTCTTGTTATGATGATTTTCAACTTCACTCTGAAATTCTTTGAACTTTTCAAACGTTTCAGACTTATGTTTCATTAAGTAGATATACCCATATCTGCTTAAGTCATCTGTGAAGGTGAGAAAATAACGGTATCCGCCACGAGCCTCAACATTCATCGGACCACATACATCTGTATGTATGATTTCCAACAAATCTATTGCTCTCTCCATAGTACCGGAGAATGGTGTTTTAGTCATCTTGCCCATGAGGCACGGTTCGCAAGTACCAAGTGATTCATAATCAAGTGGTTCCAAAAGTCCATCAGTATGGAGTTTCTTCATGCGCTTTACACCGATATGACCTAAACGGCAGTGCCACAAATAAGTTGCACTATCATTATCAACTCTGCATCTTTTGGCTTCTACATTATGAATATGTGTATCACTACTCTCGAGATTCAACAAGAATAGACCACTCTTCAAGGGTGCATGACCATAAAAGATATTACTCATATAAATAGAACAACCATTATTCTATGATTTAAATGAATAACCGTCTCACATTAAACAAGATCCAGATATAATGTTCATGCTTAACGCTGGCACCAAATAACAATTATTTAGGTCTAATACTAATCCCGAAGGTAGATGTAGAGGTAGCGTGCCGACTGCGATCACATCGACTTTGGAACCGTTTCCCACGCGCATCGTCACCTCGTCCTTAGCCAATCTTCGCTTAATCCGTAGTCCCTGTTTCGAGTTGCAAATATTAGCAACAGAACCAGTATCAAATACCCAGGTGCTACTGCGAGCATTAGTAAGGTACACATCAATAACATGTATATCACATATACCTTTGTTCACCTTGCCATCCTTCTTATCCGCCAAATACTTGGGGCAGTTCTGCTTCCAGTGAACAGTCTGCTTGCAGTAGAAGCACTCAGTTTCAGGCTTAGGTCCAGACTTGGGTTTCTTCTCCTGAGCAGCAACTTGCTTGCCGTTCTTCTTGAAGTTCCCCTTCTTCTACCCTTTGCCCTTTTTCTTGAAACTAGTGGTTTTGTTAACCATCAACACTTGATGCTCCTTCTTGATTTCTACCTCCGCAGCTTTCAGCATTGCGAAGAGCTCGGGAATAGTCTTGTTCATCCCTTGCATATTATAGTTCATCACGAAGCTCTTGTAGCTTGGTGGCAGTGATTGGAGAATTCTGTCAATGACGCAATCATCTGGAAGATTAACTCCCATCTGAATCAAGTGATTATTATACCCAGACATTTTGAGTATATGCTCACTGACAGAACTGTTCTCCTCCATCTTGCAGCTATAGAACTTATTGGAGACTTCATATCTCTCAATCCGGGCATTTTCTTGAAATATTAACTTCAACTCCTGAAACATCTCATATGCTCCATGACGTTCAAAACGTCGTTGAAGTCCCGATTCTAAGCCGTAAAGCATGGCACACTGAACTATCGAGTAGTCATCAGCTTTGCTCTGCTAGACGTTCATAACATCTGGTGTTGCTCCAGCAGCAGGCCTGGCACCCAGCGGTGCTGCCAGGACGTAATTCTTCTGAGCAGCAATGAGGATAATCCTCAAGTTACGGACCCAGTCCGTGTAATTGCTACCATCATCTTTCAACTTTGCTTTCTCAAGGAACGCATTGAAATTCAACGGAACAACAACATGAGCCATCTATCTACAATCAAACATAAACAAGCAAGATACTATCAGGTACTAAGTTCATGATAAGTTTAAGTTCAATTAATCAAATTACTTAAGAACTCCCACTTAGATAGACATCCCTCTAATCCTCTAAGTGATCACGTGATCCAAATCAACTAAACCATGTCCGATCATCACGTGAGATGGAGTAGTTTCATTGGTGAACATCACTATGTTGATCATATCTACTATATGATTCACGCTCGACCTTTCGGTCTCCGTGTTCCGAGGCCATATCTGTATATGCTTGGCTCGTCAAGAATAACCTGAGTATTCCGCGTGTGCAACTATTTTGCACCCGTTGTATTTGAACGTAGAGCCTATCACACCCGATCATCACGTGGTGTCTCAGCACGAAGAACTTTCGCAACGGTGCATACTCAGGGAGAACACTTCTTGATAATTTAGTGAGAGATCATCTTATAATGCTACCGTCAATCAAAGCAAGATAAGATGCATAAAAGATAAACATCACATGCAATCAATATAAGTGATATGATATGGCCATCATCATCTTGTGCCTGTGATCTCCATCTCCGAAGCACCGTCATGATCACCATCGTCACTGGCGTGACACCTTGATCTCCATCGTAGCATCGTTGTCGTCTCGCCAATCTTATGCTTCCACGACTATTGCTACCGCTTAGTGACAAAGTAAAGCATTACATCGCGATTGCATTGCATACAATAAAGCGACAACCATATAGCTCCTGCCAGTTGCCGATAACTCGGTTACAAAACATGATCATCTCATACAATAAAATTTAGCATCATGTCTTGACCATATCACATCACAACATGCCCTGCAAAAACAAGTTAGACGTCCTCTACTTTGTTGTTGCAAGTTTTATGTGGCTGCTATGGGCTTAAGCAAGAACCAATCTCACCTACGCATCAAAACCACAACGATAGTTTGTCAAATAGACTCCGTTTTAACCTTCGCAAGGACCGGGCGTAGCCACACTCGGTTCAACTAAAGTTGGAGAGACAGTCGCCTGCAAGCCACCTGTGTGCAAAGCACGTCGGGGAAACCGGTCTCGCATAAGCGTACGCGTAATGTTGGTCCGGGTCGTCTCGTCCAACAATACCGCCGAACCAAAGTATGACATGCTGGTAGGCCGTATGACTTATATCGCCCACAACTCACTTGTGTTCTACTCGTGCAAATAACATCAAACCATAAAACCGAGGCTCGGATGCCATTGTTGGGGAACGTAGTAATTTCAAAAAATTTCCTACGCAACGCAAGATCATGGTGATGCACAGCAACGAGAGGGGAGAGTGTTGTCTACGTACCCATGTAGACCGACTGCGGAAGCGTTGACACAACGTAGAGGAAGTAGTCGTATGTCTTCCCGATCCGACCGATCCAAGCACCGTTACTCCGGCACCTCTGAGTTCTTAGCACACGTACAGCTCGATGACGATCCCCGGGCTCCGATGTAGCAAAGCACCGGGGAGGAGTTCAGTCAGCACGACGGCGTGGTGACGACCTTGATGTTCTACCGACGCAGGGCTTCGCCTAAGCACTACAACGATATGATCGAGGTGGAATATGGTGGCAGGGGGCACCGTACACGGTTAAGGAACGATCTCAATGATCAACTTGTGTGTCTAGAGGTGCCCCCTGCCTCCGTATATAAAGGAGCCAAGGGGAAGGGGGCCGCCGGCCTGGAGGAGGGCGCAGTAGGAGTCCTACTCCTACCGGGTGTAGGACTCCCCCCCACAATCCTAGTTGGACTAGGATTCCCCGAGGGGAAAAGAGAGAGAGGGGGGCCGACCACCTCTCCTAGTCCTAATAGGACTAGGGGAGGGGGGAGGCGCGCGGCCACCTTGGGCTGCCCCTTTCTCCTTTCCACTAAAGCCCATTATGACCCATATGGCTCCCGGGGGGTTCAGGTAACCTCCCGGTACTCCGGTAAAATCCCGATTTCACCCGGAACACTTCCGATATCCAAATATAGGCTTCCAATATATCAATCTTTATGTATCGATCATTTCGAGACTCCTCGTCATGTATGTGATCACATCCGGGACTCCGAACTAACTTCGGTACATCAAAATGCATAAACTCATAATAACTGTCATCGTAACGTTAAGCGTGCGGACCCTACGGTTCGAGAACAATGTAGACATGACGGAGACACATCTCTGGTCAATAACCAATAGCGGGACCTGGATGCCCATATTGGCTCCTACATATTCTATGAAGATCTTTATCGGCCAGACCGCATAACAACATACGTTGTTCCCTTTGTCATCGGTATGTTACTTGCCCGAGATTTGATCGTCGGTATCCAATACCTAGTTCAATCTCGTTACCGGCAAGTCTCTTTACTCGTTCTGTAATACATCATCTCGCAACTAACTCATTAGTCGCAATGCTTGCAAGGCTTATGTGATGTGCATTACCGAGAGGGCCCAGAGATACCTCTCCGACAATCGGAGTGACAAATCCTAATCTCGAAATACGCCAACCCAACATCTACCTTTGGAGACACCTGTAGAGCTCCTTTATAATCACCCAGTTACGTTGTGACATTTGGTAGCACACAAAGTGTTCCTCTGGTAAATGGGAGTTGCATAATCTCATAGTCATAGGAACATGTATAAGTCATGAAGAAAGCAATAACAACATACTAAACGATCGGGTGCTAAGCTAATGAAATGGGTCATGTCAATCAGATCATTCAACTAATGATGTGACCTCGTTAATCAAATAACAACACCTTGTTCATGGTTAGGAAACATAACCATCATTGATTAACGAGCTAGTCAAGTAGAGGCATACTAGTGACACTAAGTTTGTCTATGTATTCACACATGTATTTTGTTTTCGGTTAATACAATTCTAGCATGAATAATAAACATTTATCATGATTTAAGGAAATAAATAATAACTTTATTATTGCCTCTAGGGCATATTTCTTTCAATAATGACCGCTGTGAAGGGTGTATTTATAGGTACAGGGGCGGCACTGCGTTATTACACAGGTGCCCCTGGCGATTCACATCTGAGGAACACGTGGCCATCATGCAGTATATTGGGGTTTGTTCCACGTCCCACGCACGCCTGGATTGTCGGGTGGTCATTCCTACTTCTCCGGGTTTCATGTGGAGGAATGAGCATTGAAAATGGACTTAATATTTGTCTCTGTATCTTCTGCTGACAAGGACACAGAGAAGACATTCGACAGTTTCAATAGAATGCATATGATTTGGAGAGATAGAGTTTGAGATAGAAAGCACAGAGAGGTTAGGGTCCGATCACATTCACTTAGATCAAAAGATTCAACAAGAAGACATAGCTATAAGTGAATGCTATAGAGGACAGAACACTAGTATATATATAATCAACATAGTGAAGATAATCATGAAAACATGTTGAGATTGAAACCAAACCAAATGTGAAGACATAGCAAGGTAACGCCATGAGTGAAACACTTCAGATAGATCATTTGGTGGTGGCGTTACCCACCGTATAGGAAGTATTAGACCCAGACACGACGCACAATTATCGTGGCGCTCCGAAGTCAAATTCCACATTAATGTATTCACACTTAGAATGTATGTTTTCATTGATTGAAGATATACTTTACTTCGTGTGTTGCACATCTAAGTCATCAATATGCATAAGGGTTAGGATGTGTGCCTGATCACAGGACATTTGAGGATTCCAGGATATTTAGCTCACACCGTAACTTGCAAAATCTCTTATCATCCAAGGGCTTGGTGAAGATATCTGCCAATTGCTCTTCAGTGTTGACGTGTATGATATCAATATCTTCCTTCACAACATGATCTCTGAGAAAGTGATGATGAATTTCAATGTGCTTTGTCTTCGAGTGCTGAACAGGGTTGTTGGCCTTGATGGCGCTTTCGTTTTTGCAGTAGAGTGGCACTTGCTTCAGATGAATGCCATAGTCCTTGAGGGTTTGCTTCATCCATAGAAGCTGAGCGCAGCAAGATCCAGCAGCAATGTATTCAGATTCAGCATTGGAGAGAGATACACAGTTCTGCTTCTTTGAAGACCAACATACAAGTGATCGTCCCAGAAAATGACATGTGCCTGATGTAGACTTGCGATCCACCTTGTCACCAGCATAATCAGCATCCGAGAATCCAACCAGATCAAACTCTGAGCCCTTTGGGTACCATAATCCTAGAGTTGGGGTGTGAGCCAAATATCGAAGAATTCACTTCATAGCTAAGTGATGCGACTCCTTTGGTGCCGCTTGAAATCGAGCACACATGCAAACACTAAGCATAATATCTGGCCTAGATGCACATAGATAAAGCAAAGAACCAATCATGGAGCGGTATACCTTTTGATCGAACTCTTTACCATTGTCGTCAGGACCCAGATGATGCTTGGCTGGCATTAGCGTCGTGAACCCTTTGCAGTCTTGCATACCGAACTTCTTAAGGCAATCTTTGAGATACTTCTCTTGAGATATGAAGATGCCGTTGCGTTGCTGTCGTATTTGAAGACCGAGGAAGAACTTCAGCTCTCCCATCATGGACATCTGATATTGCTCTTGCATCATATATCCAAACTCTTCACTGTACTTCTGATTGGTGCAGCCGAAGATAATGTCATCCACATATATTTGGCACACAAACAGTTCACCATCATATGTCTTCATGAAGAGAGTGGGGTTGAGGGAACCAGGTATGAATGCTCTTCAGGAAGTATTTGAGTGTGTCATACCAGGCCCGAGGGGCTTGTTTGAGGCCATACAGTGCCTTGTTGACCTTGTATACCATATCAGGATGTTTTGGATCTTCAAAGCCAGGTGGTTGTGCAACATACACTTCTTCAATCTTGCCATTGAGAAAGGCGCTCTTCACACCCATTTGATAAAGAAGTATGTTGTGATGATTTGCATAGGCCAGCAGTATGCGTATGGCTTCAAGTCTAGCCACAGGAGCAAATGTTTCATCGAAGTCAATGCCTTCCACTTGAGTATATCCTTGAGCAACGAGACGAGCTTTGTTTCTGACAACTTGACCATGCTCATCTTGTTTGTTGCGGTATATCCATTGTGTGCTTATTATGTTGTGCTTCCGAGGATCAGGACGCTTAACCAGTTCCCATACATTATTCAGCTCAAACTATTGAAGCTCTTCTTGCGTAGCTTGAATCCATTCAGGTTCCATGAAGGCTTCTTCCACTTTCTTGGGTTCTGTTATTGAGACGAATGCGAAGTGCCCACAGAAATTTGCCAGCCGAGTTTCCCTTGATCGAGTGAGTGGACCAGGTGCATTGATGCTGTCAATTATTCTCTCAATCTGCACTTCACTGGCAACACGAGGATGTACAGGGCGAAGATTTTGCTCTTGCTGAGCATTGTTGTTGTTGGAGGGATTGTCTTCAGGTTGAGCATTGTCTTCTGATCTGGTGCGGAGATGATGAGTTCCTCTTCAGGATGAGCTTCAGAAGGTATGATTTCTCCAGTTCCCATTAGCTTTATTGATTCACTGGATGGAACTTCATCTAGCACATTTGGTAGGTGCTCTCTTTGTGAACCGTTAGTCTCATCGAACCGCACATCCACTGTTTCAACCACTTTATAATGAAAGAGGTTCAAGACTCTGTAGGAGTGCGAATCCTTTCCATATCCAAGCATAAAACCCTCATGTGCTTTTGGGGCAAACTTTGAAGTGTGATGTGGGTCCTTGATCCAGCACCTTGCGCCAAATACTCTGAAGTAACTGAGATTTGGCTTCTTGCCAGTGAGGAGCTCATACGATGTCTTATTCAGAAGCTTGTGAAGATAAACACGATTGATTGTATGGCATGCAGTATCAATGGCTTCAGGCCAGAATTTTCTTGGAGTCTTGTATTCATTTAGCATTGTTCTGGCCATCTCAATGAGTGTTCTGTTCTTGTGTTCGACGACGCCATTCTGCTGTGGCGTGTACGGGGCTGAGAATTCATGTGTGATGCCAAGGTATCAAGATATGTATCAAGGCCAGTGTTCTTGAATTCAGTGCCATTGTCACTTCTGATGTGCTTTATCTTGGTGCCATAGTTGTTCATTGCTCGATTGGCGAAGCGTTTGAAGACATCCTGCACTTCAGTCTTGTAAAGGATTATATGCACCCAAGTATATCTAGAATAATCATCAACAATGACAAAGCCATAGAGACAAGCAGTAGTAGTAAGAGTTGAGTAATGAGTGGGACCGAAAAGATCCATGTGAAGCAGTTCGAAGGGTCGAGTAGTAGTCATGATTGTCTTCGAGGGATGTTTGGCCCTCGTCATCTTTCCTGCTTCACAGGCACCGCATAAGTGATCTTTCTTGAACTTGATGCCCTTGATGCCTATGACATGCTTCTTCTTTGCAAGGGTGTGGAGGTTCCTCATGTCAGCATGCCCAAGCCTCCAATGCCAGAGCCAACATTCTGAAGCTTTTGCTAGAAGATATACGGCAAGCTGTGGTCCTGCTGAGAAATCTACCACGTACAGATCATCTTTCCGATACCCTTACAACACTAGAGACTTGTCAGATTCCATTAGAACAAGACAACGATATTTACCAAATATTACGATCATGTTCAAATCGCAAAGCATTGAGCCAGACATTAAGTTGAAGCCAAGGGATTCAACAAGCATGACTTTATCCATGTGTTGATCCTTTGAGATTGCAACTCTACCTAGACCCAATACCTTACTTTTACCAGTGTCAGCAAATGTGATGTGGCTCTTGTCGGATGGACATAAGGTTGAGTCCATAAGAAGGCTTCTTTTGCCAGTCATGTGATTTGTACACCCACTATCAATAATCCATTCTGTAGACGCTGGTGTCGTACCCTACAGTGCAGTTAGGGGGATAGGCTTCACGAAGGGAATTGTGAAGCAAAAACATTTGACGAACCAGTGGGTTATGAAATCTTAGATCCAGATTAGGACTGACAGGGAGTGTAGCAAGCGATTCAGGAACGAAGTACATAGTAAGACCATTCATGCATTTGATCTTGCGCCCTACAATATGTTTAAGGTCCCTAGCAATAGCGTCAAAAGATTTTGGTTTTCTGCTGGAGACCTTTCCCTGCAAAAGAGAGTTAAGCCTTCTTAACCACCCACATCTTCAAGGGTGGCTTAGAAGCGATAAGTCTAGGTGCAGCGTGTGACGCCCGGATAATTAAGCTACAGCGATCCCCCGCTAATGATGCCACGTCACCTCGGTTACTGTTGGTAAACTCTCGATAATTCAAAACCGAAACAAATTCAAAATTTAATTAAAAGGCAAATAGTAAATTTTTTTAAATATTAAAATCAAAATATTCGGAGTGAATCAAATATTGCATAGGTAATTATGGTGGAGAAACCACACATCTATAAAATGTTTAAGTATTATAAGATGAATAAAACAATAGTAAAAACAATTATTGAAATACCTTTTCTAATTAATAAAATGTCAAACTAATTTATTTGTGGACTAGAATTTTTGTGACTATGGACTAAGTTGAAATACTAATTTAGATGCTACGTGTATATTTTACTAAAACTAAAATAATAGGAAACAAAGAGAAAACAGAAAATAAGAAATAAAAGAAAATAGAAAATAGAAAAAACAGTAACTAAACTAAAACAAGAGAAAGAAAACTCCCCTCCCCTGCTGGGCCATTGCTCAGCTGGCCCTTGCCAGGCAGGCCGGCCCACCTACTCCCGTCTCCCCTTTCCTCTGTTCACAGAACAGAGGCGTGGCAAACATCCATGGCTCCCTGGCCATGGATGGCCTCCACGTCGCCCCTCTGGTCCTATAAGGACGCCCCCGCGAAACCCTAGACCACTCTCGTCCATTCCCCCCAGGATCCCCCATCAGCCCCCTCCTCTTCCGCTTGATTTCAAGCTCGATTTGCTCTGCAGTCACCACTGCCTCGTCCTCTTGCCGCGGCCACCGTCGTCGCCGTCGCTTGGGAACACGTCCTGGAGGATCTCCGCACTCGGCTTCATCCGTTCAGGGGACCATCTTGAGCCGAGGAGCTGCGTGGCCGACGCCATCGCCGTCTTCTTCAATTGGCCGCCATCAACTCACAGTCGATGCCGTCGCTCCGGTCCACCCCAACCCTCCCCGAGCACGCCGACGAACTCGCAGTGAGCTCCTCCCTCGGATCCCCCTTCCCCCCTTTCGTTTTGGACGCCGTAGGCCACCTTCACCATCATGCCCGATCTCGCGTGTACGCGTACGTATGTGTGTGTGCTCTGTGCTGTTGCTATGCCTTGCACTACTGCTGCTTTGGGCTGCTGCTTCATTGCTACTCTAGTTGCTGGCTGTTGCGTGCTGCTGCTCCTAGGCGCCGCTGCTGCTGTTCTATCTGCTGTTGCTGCTTGTGTCATTGTTGCTCGCGCGCCGCTCGCCTTGCCTGCTGTTCCGCCCGGCCGCGCCTGGCCACCACAGCCGTCGCCCGCACGCGCGCTCGCCTTCCCTTGGCCGTGCACCGTGCGTGCACGCGCGCCTGCGTGCTTGCCTCTACTGCTGGCTGCTGGGGCTTCTTGCTCTGCTACGCGACGCTGCTCATGCTGCTTACTGCTGCTACTTACTGTTCATCGGCTAACTGTTGCTGATGCTTGGCCATGGCCACTTTTGCTATGCCCCCGTGCGTGCTGTGTCGGCCATGGGAACACATCCACTTGATGTGAGGCCACCCCCCGTTCAATCAGTATTGGGTTAATTAGTAGTTCGGTTAAGGTACTAGTAGATGACATGTGGACCCCATTAATTAGGTTAGTATTTATTTATTTATTTAGGTATAGCCTATGACATGCGGGTTCCACTTTTACTATTCACATTTTGACAAGTCAATGTTGACTGGGTCAACCCAGCTCCCTGGCCCCCACATGTCCTTGACCGTGGTTAGCCCATCACTATGTAATAATTGTATTTCTGTCAAAATTCGAATTAATTAAATAAATTCTAAAAATGATTTAAAACTTTAGAAAATCATATAAAATAAACCGTAGCTCGGATGGAAAAACTTTGTATATGAAAGTTTCTCAGAACGACGAGACGAACCCGGATACGCAGCCCGTTCATCCGCCACGCATCCCTAACCTATCCAACTCACAACTTTCCCCCTCCGGCTCCTCTGCCCGAAAACGCGAAACGCCGGGGATACTTTCCCGGATGTTTTCCCCCTTCACCGGTATCACCTCATACCGCGTTAGGGCATGCCTAGCATCACGCTTAGCTTTGTCATGCATCGTTATGCATCTGTTTGCATTGTATTTATTGTTTCTCCCCCCTCTTCTTCCGCTAGACACCGAGACCGACGCCGCTGCTACCCAGTACGACTACGGAGTTGACGACCCCTCTCTCTTGCCAGAGCAACCAGGGAAGCCCCCCCCTTGATCACCAGATATCGCCTATTCTTCTCAGTACTGCTTGCATTAGAGTAGTGTAGCATGTTACTGCTTTCAGTTAATCCTATACTGCTGCATAGCCTGTCCTTGCTACTACTGTTGTTACCTTTACCTGTTATCCTACTGCTTAGTATAGGATGCTAGTATTCCATCAGTGGCCCTACACTCTTGTCCGTCTGCCATGCTATACTACTGGGCCGTGATCACTTCGGGAGGTGATCACGGGCATACTATATACTTTACACTGTTACATTACCTGTGATACTGTTCGGAGATGGGGGCTGAAGGGGAAGGTGGCTCCATCCCGGTAGAGGTGCGCCTGGGTTCCCGACGGCCCCCGACTGTTACTTTGAGGCGGAGTGACAGGGCAGGTTGAGACCACCTAGGAGAGAGGTGGGCCTGACCCTGGTCGGCGTTCGCGGATACTTAACACGTTAAACGTGATCTTGGTATTTGATCTGAGTCTGGCCACTAGCTTATACGCACTAACCATCTACGCGGGGACAGTTATGGGCACTCGACGTCGTGGTATCAGCCAAAGCCTACGTGACGTCAGCGACTGAGTGGCGCGCGCCGGGTTGGACCGCGTAACGCAATTTCCTTTGTAATGGAGGTTGCTAGGTCTGCTCTCCGGCCGTGTTCGCAACGTGCAGGTGTGCAAAGGGCGATGGGCCCAGACCCCCGCGCCATAGGATTTAGACCGGCGTGCTGACCTCTCTGTTGTGCCTAGGTAGGGCTGCGACGTGTTGATCTTCCGAGGCCGGGCATGACCCAGAAAAGTGTGTCCGGCCAAATGGGATCGAGCGTGTTGGGTTATGTGGTGCACCCCTGCAGAGAAGTTGATCTATTCGAATAGCCATGTCCCTCGGTAAAAGGACGACTTGGAGTTGTACCTTGACCTTATGACAACTAGAACCGGATACTTAATAAAACACACCCTTCCAAGTGCCAGATACAACCGGTTGTCGCTCTCTCACAGGGCGACGAGGGGAGGACCATCGGTTAGGATTATGCTATGCGATGCTACTTGGAGGTCTTCAGTCTACTCTCTTCTACATGCTGCAAGAAGGAGTCTGCCAGAAGCGTAGTCTTCGAAAGGATTAGCTATCCCCCTCTTATTCTAGCTTTCTGCAGTTCAGTCCACCGATATGGTCCTTTACACATTCACCCATGCATATGTAGTGTAGCTCCTTGCTTGCGAGTACTTTGGATGAGTACTCACGGTTGCTTTCTCCCTCTTTTCCCCTATCCCTTCTACCTGGTTGTCGCAACCAGATGTTGGAGCCCAGGATCCAGACGCCACCGTCGACGACGACTCCTACTACATCGGAGGTGCCTACTACTACGTGATGCCCGTTCACGACGACCAGGAGTAGTTTAGGAGGATCCCAGGCAGGAGGCCTGTGCCTCTTTCGATCTGTATCCCAGTTTGTGCTATCCTTCTTAAGGCAAACTTGTTTAACTTATGTCTGTACTCAGATATTGTTGCTTCCGCTAACTCATCTATGATCGAGCTCTTGTATTCGAGCCCGCGAGGCCCCTGGCTTGTAATATGATGCTTGTATGACTTATTTTATTTGTAGAGTTGTGTTGTGATATCTTCCCGTGAGTCCCTGATCTTGATCGTACACATTTGCGTGTATGATTAGTGTACGATTGAATCGGGGGCGTCACACAGCGTCTGAAAACTTTGGCTTTGGAGCCCTAGCAAAAAGTCTTGCAGGAGGACAATAATACTCATAAGAATAAGCAAAATAGTTTTTGGTCTTATGAACATGGCGGTTCGATGAACCACGCTCATATTCATAGGCCTGAGTATGGTTTCCCTGCAAAACATTTGCGTTAGTGCGACTCAGGTGAGTCCTCTGTCTGTATGAAGCCTATGGGCCGTATGAAGCCTGTGGTATGGGGTTTGTCTTCTTCATCTGTGGTGTCATGATGACATTCATAGGAAGATTTTCCAAACACCTTTTGGGCACCCAGATCTTCTTCATAGGCGGTCCATTCCTGCAGTTAGTACCAATGTACCTGGCAAACACTTCACCATTCTGATTTTTAAATAGTTTATAGTTTGCATCAAAGGATTCATCAATGACAATGGGGTTAGCACAAGTTAAGCCAGATAGACTGGATGGATCTGCTGAAGGTTCCTTTGCAGCAACCCATGTGGTTTTGGGATACTGCTCGGGTTTCCAGTAAGAGCCATCAGTATTCATTTTCCTAATGAACCCAACACCCTCTTTCCTCGGGTTTCGGTTCAGAATCTGCCTTTTGAGGACATCACATAGTGTTTGATGCCCTTTAAGACTTTTGTACATCCTTGTTTCAAGCAATGTCTTCAACCTAGCATTCTCATCAGCAATAGCAGTGGTATCCTCAGCAGAGGGGTTAGTTACCACATCAACAGTTGAAGATATTGCAACAGTACCAACAGTAGAACATTCAGCAACAGAAGTAGCATTATCACGCTCAATGCATTTAAGACATGGTGGTTCAAATCCTTCCTGAGCGGAACTGATCTGTTCGGCGCGAAATGACTCGTTTTCCTTTTGAAGATCTTCATGAGCCGGTCTCAATTTCTCAAGATCTTGCTTCCTTTGAAGATAATCATAGGAAAGCTTTTCATGAGTTGTTGCGAGCGTTTCATGACGACTTTCAAGTTCCTCATACTTAACGTGAAGATTTTTTATGTCTTCAATTAAGGACTCAGATCGAGTCATTTCAGCACCCAACAGATCATCGCTTTTGTCTAACAGTTTTTGAATATGTTCCATGGCTTTCTGTTGTTCAGTTGCAATTTTAGCAAGTGTTTTGTAGCTGGGTCTTGAATCACAATCAGAGTCATCATCACTAGACGTTTGATAGTGAGTAGTGCGTTTGTTTACCTTGGCACCGCGTGCCATGAAGCAGTAGGTAGGAGCAGAGTCGTCCTTGTCATTTGCATCGGCGTCGGTGGTGAAGTCATTGTCTTCAGTGTTGAAGATGGACTTGGCAACGCATGCTGTAGCCAGACTTGCAACGCCAGAATCGGGCTCCTCCTCAGACTCCACCTCCGCCTCCTCAGAAGCGGACTCCTCCTCTGAATCCATTTCCTTGCCAACAAACGCACGTGCCTTGCCAGATGAGCTCTTCTTGTGTGATGAAGACTTTGAGGAAGACTTGGAAGAGGACTTTGAGTATTTCTTCTTCTTCTTGTCGTCAGAGTCATATTCCTTGTTCTTCTTCTTCTTTCTGTTCTCATTGTCCCACTGCGGACACTCAGAGATCAAGTGGCCAGTTTTCTTGCACTTGTGACATGTTTTCTTCTTGTAGTCATGAGCTTGATCGTGAAGACTTTCTGAAGCCTTTCTTCTTGGTGAATCTATGGAACTTCTTTACAAGCATAGCAAGTTCCTTTCCAATGTCTTCAGGATCATCAAAACTGCTGTCAGATTCTTCTTCAGATGAGGAGACAGCTTTTGCCTTCAGGGCACGAGTTCGCCCATAGTTTGGACCGTAGATATCTCTTTTCTCAGAAAGCTGAAACTCATGTGTGTTGAGCCTCTCAAGTATGTCGGACGGAGTCGAGTGTCTTGAAATCAGGTCGTTCTTGAATCATCAGGGCCAAGGTGTCAAACGAACTGTCAAGTGATCTCAGTAGTGTCTTGACGACTTCATGCTTGGTGATCTCAGTGGCGCCGAGGGCTTGAAGCTCATTTGTGATGTCAGTGAGTCGGTCAAACGTGAGCTGGACATTCTCATTGTCATTTCGCTTGAAGCGGTTGAAGAGGTTGCGAAGAACGCTGATTCTCTGATCTCTCTGGGTTGAGACGCCTTCGTTGAGCTTGGAGAGCCAGTCCCAGACCAGCTTGGATGTTTCCAAAGCACTCACATGGCCATACTGTCCTTTGGTCAGATGACCACAGATAATATTCTTGGCAGTAGAGTCCAGTTGAACGAACTTCTTGACATCAGCTGCAGTGACACCTTCTCCAGCCTTGGGAACGCCGTTCTTGACGGCATACCATAGGTCGACGTCAATGGCTTCAAGATGCATGCGCATCTTATTCTCCCAGTAGGGATATTCAGTTCCATCGAAGACGGGGCACGCAGCGGAGACTTTAATTATCCCTGCAGTCGACATAGCTAAAACTCCAGGTGGTTAAACCGAATCACACAGAACAAGGGAGCACCTTGCTCTGATACCAATTGAAAGTGTGTTATATCGACTAGAGGGGGGGGGGGGTGAATAGGAGATTTTTATGAAAGTTTTCAAAACATGGAAGTTTCAAAGACAAACGATAGAAATAAACCTATTACCATGCAGCGGAAGTTAGACTACACTAGGTAAACCATAGTCATGTATTCAGTGAAGTGAAAGCATAATGACTAATAGCAGCTAGGTAGTAGGGATCAGGCAGGAAGATATTAAGAAGCCAAACAGATCACACAGTCACTCAGTGAAGACAAAAGATAGTGCAAACATACAATGACTTCACACAGAGTACAGTAAGTAAGAGAAGGGAAGGATGAAACCAGTGACTCGTTGAAGACAATGATTTGTTGGACCAGTTCCAGTTGCTGTGACAACTGTACGTCTGGTTAGGGAAGCTAGGTATTTAAACCAAAGGACACACAGTCCCGGACACCCAGTCCTGAACACGCAGCTCAGGACACCCAGTCCTCACCGTATTCCCCTTGAGCTAAGGTCACACAGACCTCGCCCAATCACTCTGGTAAGTCTTCAAGGTAGACTCCCAAACCTTCATAGACCTCGTTCATCGGCAATCCACAATGTCTCTTGGATGCTCAGAACGCGACGCCTAACCGGCTGGAGGATGCACAGTCCTCAAGTGTAATAAGTCTTCAGATCACACAGACAAGAAGACTTAAGTGATGCCTAATTCTCTTTGGCTCTGGGTGGTTAGGGCTTTATCCTCGCAAGGAATTCTCTCTCAAAGGCTTTGAGGTGGGTTGCTCTCAAACGACAAAAGCCGTACTCTGAATCTGAGCAGCCAACCGTTTATGGTTGTAGGGGGTGGGCTATTTATAGCCACTAGGCAACCCGACCTGATTTGTCCGAAATGACCCTGGGTCACTAAGGAACTGACACGTGTTCCAATGGTCAGATTTCAAACTCACACGGCAACTTTACTTGGGCTACAAGCAAAGCTGACTTGTCCGACTCTGGACAAGATTTGCTCTCATAGTCTTCACTCGAAGACATAGGTTTTTGTTTAAGCATCACTTCAGTCATTCTGACTGGTTCTCTTGGACCCCACTTAATAGTACGGTGGTTCCTATGACTCAACACAGAAGAAAAAGAACTACGAAAGATCTAAGTCTTCGAGCTCCATAGGCTTCATGTGGTGTCTTCTCTTGTCATAGTCTTCAATGTGAATATCTTCATATACCACCTTTGACATCAATGTCTTCATACATTTTTAGGGGTCATCTCTGGTGGGAAAACCGAATCAATGAGGGACTTCTACTTGTGTTATCCTGCAATTCTCACAAACACATTAGTCCCTCAACTAGGTTTGTCGTCAATACTCCAAAACCAACTAGGGGTGGCACTAGATGCACTTACAGCAATAAGGAAATACAATCTATCAAAGAGAAATTGTCATAATTAAATTCCTTGAAATCGAAAATAGTGGGTTCATCAATATTTAAAGTTTTGACTTCTTCAAACCCACTTTTAACAATTTTGGCATCAAGATCTAAACACTCTGAATTTTGGGAACGCCATCTAGGTAAAGGTGGATCATATTCAGTCCCATTATTATCAAGATTCATATTGAAAAACGAAGATTTAATAGGGGACACATCAATAACTTTTAAATGTTCATCTTTATTATCATGGAAACTAGAAGAACACGCTTTTATAAATCAATCTTTCTTAGCATGCATCCTAGAGGTTCTTTCTTTGCACTCATCAATGGAAATTCTCATGGCTTTGTGAGACTCATTGGTATTATGCTTAGGTGGAATAGATCTAAGTTTCAAAGAATCAACATCAGGAAAAATTCTACCAGCGTTCCTAGCCAACTCATCAATCTTAAGCAATTTTTCTTCAATCAAAGCATTGAAATTCTTCTGCGAAGTAATAAATTCTTTAATATTAGATTCAAAATCAGAGGGCATCTTATTATAATTTCCATAAGAATTGTTGTAGGAATTACCATAATTATTAGAGGAATTACTTGGATACGGCTTAGGGTTAATGTTTCCTCTATATGTGTTGTAACCAAAATTATTCCTACCAACAAAATTCACATCCATAGATTAGTTATTATTCTCAATCAAAGTAGACAAAGGAATATCATTAGGATCAGAAGAAACACTTTTATTAGCAAATAATTTCATAAGTTCATCCATCTTTCCACTCAAAACATTAATTTCTTCTATCGCATGCACTTTTTTATTAGTAGATCTTTCAGTGTGCCATTGAGCATAATTATACATAATATTATCTAGGAGTTTAGTAGCTTATCCTAAAGTGATTTCCATAAAAGTGCCTCCCACGGCCGGATCTAGAAGATTTCTAGAAGCAAAATTCAATCCGGCATAAAAATGTTGTATAATCATCCACAAATTCAAACCATGCGTAGGGCAATTACCTATCATTAATTTCATCCTCTCCCAAGCTTGTGCAACATGTTCATGATCAAGTTGCTTAAAATTCATAATATCGTTTCTAAGAGAGATGATCTTAGAGGGAGGAAAATACTTAGAGATAAAAGCATCTTTGCACTTATTCCACGAATCAATACTATTTTTAGGCAAAGACAAAAACCAAGCTTTAGCACTATCTTTAAGAGAAAAAGGAAATAGCTTCAATTTAACAATATCATTGTCCACATCTTTCTTCTTTTGCATATCACACAAATCAATGAAGCTATTTAGATGGGTAGCGGCATCTTCACTAGGAGCGTCGACGAATTGATCTTTCATGACAAGATTCAACAAAGCAACATTAATTTCACAAGATTCAGTATTGGTAAGAGGAGCAATCGGAGTGCTAAGGAAATCATTGTTGGTTGTATTAATAAAGTCACACAATTTGGTATTATCTTGAGCCATCATGACAAGCAAGTAATCCAACACACGAGCAAACAAGATGCAAGCGGAAAAGAGGCAAACGAAAAAAAGAGGCGAATAAAACGGCAAGGGTGAAGTGGGGGAGAGGAAAACGAGAGGCAAATGTCAAATAATTTAATGCGGGACATAAGGGTTGTGAGGGGTACTAGGTATGTTTACTTTTGCGTAGACCTCCCCGGCAACGGCGCCAGAAATCCTTCTTGCTACCTCTTGAGCATTTGCGTTGGTTTTCCGTTGAAGAGGAAAGGGTGGTGCAGCAAAGTAGCGTAAGTATTTCCCCCAGTTTTTGAGAACGAAGGTATCAATCCAGTAGGAGGCCACGCATGAGTCCCTCATACCTACACATACAAATAAATCCCTGCAACCAACGTGATAAGGGGTTGTCAATCCCTACACGGTCACTTACGAGAGTGAGATCTGCTAGATATGATAAGATAATATTTTTGGTATTTTTATGATAAAGATGCAAAGTAAAATAAAAGGCAATAAAAATAACTAAGTATTGGAAGATTAATATGATTAGAGATAGACCCGGGGCCATAGGTTGCACTAGTGGCTTCTCTCGAGAGCATAAGTATTCACGGCGGGTAAACAAATTACTGTTGAGCAATTGAAAGAATTGAGCATAATTATGAGAATATCTAGGTATGATCATGTATATAGGCATCACGTTCGAGACAAGTAGACCGACTCCTGCCTGCATCTACTACTATTACTCCACACATCGACCGCTATCCAACATGCATCTAGAGTATTAAGTTCAAGAGAACAGAGTAACACTTTAAGCAAGATGACATGATGTAGAGGGATAAACTCATGCAATATGAAATAAACCCCATCTTGTTATCCTTGATTGCAAGAATACAATACGTGCCTTGCTGCCCCTACTATCACTGGGAAAGGATACCGCAAGATTGAACCCAAAGCTAAGCACTTCTCCCATTGCAAGAAAGATCAATCTAGTAGGCCAAACCAAACTGATAATTTAAAGAGACTTGCAAAGATAACCAATCATACATAAAAGAATTCAGAGAAGATTCAAATATTGTTCATAGATAAACTTGATCATAAACCCACAATTCATCGGCCTCAACAAACACACCACAAAAGAAGATTACATCGAATAGATCTCCACAAGAGAGGGGGAGAACTTTGTATTGAGATCCAAAAAGAGAGAAGAAGCGATCTAGCTAATAACTATGGACCCGTAGGTCTGAGGTAAACTACTCACACTTCATCGGAAGGGCTATGGTGTTGATGTAGAAGCCCTCCGTGATCGATGCCCCCTCCGGCGGAGCTCCGGAACAGGCCCCAAGTTGGGATCTCGTGGATACAGAAAGTTACGGCGGTGGAATTAGGGTTTTGGCTCCGTATCTGGTAGTTTGGGGGTACGTAGGTATATATAGGAGGAAGGAGTACGTCGGTGGAGAAACAGGGGACCCACGAGGGTGGAGGGCGCACCCAGGGGGGTAGGCGCGCCCCCTACCTCGTGGCCTCCTAGTTCATGTCTTGACGTATGGTCCAAGTCCTCTGGATCATGTTCGTTCCGAAAATCACATTCCCGAAGGTTTCATTCCGTTTGGACTCCGTCTGATATTCTTTTTCTGCGAAACCCTAAAATAGGCAAAAAACAACAATTCTGGGCTGGGCCTCCGGTTAATAGGTTAGTCCCAAAAATAATATAAAAGTGTATAATAAAGCCCAATAATGTCCAAAATATAATATAATATAGCATGGAACAATTAAAATTATAGATACGTTGGAGATGTATCATAGGTCTTGCTGATAAATCGCCGAACGAGCCACCGCGAGATCACGCTCCTCATCCAATAGGTCAAGTGCATCTTGACATGCCTTTTCATTGTCAGCTTCAACATAAGCCGCCACCCGGGATGAATCGTGACGGATGTCACTAGGGAGAACCGCCTCTGCTCCATAAACCGTGAAAAAGGGTGTGTAACCCGTAGATCTGTTGGGGATTGTGTTGATACTCCATAGCACCGATGGTAACTCCTATACCCAACAACCTGGCGTTCTTTGCAAAGGGACCATAAGCCGGGGCTTGATACCCCGCAAAATCTCCTGATTTGCTCGTTCTGCCTGACCATTGGACTAAGGATGAGCCACAGATGAAAAGTCAAGCCGGATATGCTCCCGTTGACAAAATTTTTTCATAGCACCTTTAGAGAGATTAGTTCCATTATCTGTTATAATGCTGTGTGGAAAGCCAAAACGAAAGATCACCTTCTTCATGAATTGAACCGCCATTGCACCATCACAATTACTGACCGGTTCTGCCTCCACCCACTTAGTGAACTTATCGATCGCCACCAAAAGGTGGGTCTTCTTATCCTTGGACCTTTTAAAAGGCCCAACCATGTCAAGCCCCCAAGTCGCAAACGGCCAAGTGATTGGAATCATCCTCAACTCCGGAGCTGGAACATGAGCTCGTCGTGAAAACTTCTGACAACCGTCACATTTACTGACCAAGTCCTCAGCGTCAGCATGAGCCGTCAACCAATAGAAACCGTGACGAAAAGCCTTGGCTACGAGAGATTTAGAACCGCGTGATGACCACAATCTCCTTCATGAATCTTTCGCAGAATCTCGCAGCCTTCTTCAGGAGAGACACAATGTTGAAACGCCCTTGTGACACTGCGATGGTGCAACTCTCCATTGACAATTGACATTGATTTACATCGTCAGGTTATCGGTCTGGCCAAGGTCTCATCCTCGGGAAACTCACCCCGGGTCATGTAAGCCAAGTATGGAACTGTCCAATCAGAGATAGCATGAAGAGCCGCCACCAATTGTGTTTCAGGGTCAGGAACAACGAGGTCCTCCTCCGTAGGTAATTTGACCGAAGGGTTGAGTAGAACATCCAAGAACGTGTTAGGTGGCACTGGCTTATGCTGTGACCCTAGCCGGCTTAAGTTGTCAGCCGCTGATACGTCTCCGTCGTATCTATAATTTTTGATTGTTCCATGCCAATATTATACAACTTTCATATACTTTTGGCAACTTTTTATACTATTTTTGGGACTAACATATTGATCCAGTGCCAGTTCCTATTTGTTGCATGTTTTTTGTTTCGCAGAAAATCCATATCAAACGGAGTCCAAACGGGATAAAAACGGACGGAGAATATTTTTGGAATATTTGTGAAATATGGGAAGAAGAATCAATGCGAGAAGGTGCCCGAGGGGGACACGAGGCAGGGGGCGCGCCCCTGACTCTCGTGCCCCCCCGTAAGGCGGTTGCTGCTCTTCTTTGGCCGCGAGAAAGCTAATTTTTGGAGAAAAATCTAGGCGAAGGTTTCAATCCAATCGGAGTTACGGATCTCCGGATATATAAGAAACGGTGAAAGGGCAGAATCCCAGAACACAGAAACAGAGAGAGACAGAGAGACAGATCCAATCTCAGAGGGGCTCTCGCCCCTCCCATGCCATGGAGGCCAAGGACCAAAGGGGAAACCCTTCTCCCATCTAGGGAGAAGGTCAAGGAAGAAGAAGAAGGAGGGGGCTCTCTCCCCTTCTCTCCCGGTGGCTATCATCATCACCGCGATCTACACCAACACCTCCGCCATCTTCACCAACATCTCCATCACCTTCCCCCCTCTATCTACAGCGGTCCACTCTCCCGCAACCCGCTGTACCCTCTACTTGAACATGGTGCTTTATGCTTCATATTATTATCCAATGATGTGTTGCCATCCTATGATGTCTGAGTAGATTTTCGTTGTCCTATCAGTGGTCGATGAATTGCTATGATTGATTTAATTTGCTTGTGGTTATGTTCCTGTCCTTTGGTGCCCATCATATGATTGCGCGTGTGGATCACACCCTAGGGTTAGTTGTATGTTGATAGGACTATGTATTGGAGGGCAAGAGTGACAGAAGCTTCAACCTAGCATAGAAATTCATGCATACGGGATTGAAGGGGGACCAATATACCTTAATGCTATGGTTGGGTTTTACCTTAATGAGCGTTAGTAGTTGCGAATGCTTGCTAATAGTTCCAATCATAAGTGCACAGAATTCCAAGTCAGGGATAACATGCTAGCAGTGGCCTCTCCCACATAATACTTGCTATCGGTCTAGTAAAGTAGTCAATCGCTTAGGGACAATTTCGCAACTCCTATCACCACTTTTCCACACTCGCTATATTTACTTTATTTCTTCTTTACTTACAACAGCACCTACCTTTTATTTACATACTATTTATTATCTTGCAAACCTATCCAACAATACCTACGAAGTACTTCTAGTTTCATACTTGTTCTAGGTAAAGCGAACATCAAGCGTGCGTAGAGTTGTATCGGTGGTCGATAGAACTTGAGGGAATATTTGTTCTACCTTTAGCTCCTCGTTGGGTTCAACACTCTTAATTATCGAAAATTGTTGCGATCCCCTATACTCGTGGGTTATCAGCTTCCTATTTATGATGATTATAATTATGAAAGTGGATTTGGAGAGGTCATGACTTTATTTAGTGATGAATCCACTATTTCGAAAGAGGTTCCAATTGATTATAAGAACAAAGTTGCTCTCTATGATGATTATTGTGATGACTTGTATGCTATAAAGAATAATGATATCCATGAAACTTGTCATCATGATTTTAATTTTCAATTGGATTATGCCTCACATGATAGTTATTTTATTGAGTTTGCTCCCACTACTATTGATGAGAATAGATTTGCTTATGTGGAGAGTAATAATTTTTCTATTCCTGTAGATCATGAAAAGAATACTTTGTGTGATGGTTATATTGTTGAATTCATTCATTATGCTACTGAAAATTATTATGAGGGAGGAATATATGCTTGTAGGAATTGCAATAATATCAAGTTTCCTCTCTATGTGCTTAAAATCATGAAATTATGATTGTTTTGCTTTCCTATGCTAGTTGATTATTGTTCCCATAAATTGTTTGCTCACAAAATCTCTATGCATAGGAAGTGGGTTAGACTTAAATGTGCTATTCATATGCTTCACGATGCTTCAATTATGTTTCAATTCTTATCTTTTATGTGAGCATCCTCGAAATCATCATGCCTAGCTAGGGGCGTTAAAGGTAAGCGCTTGTTGGGAGGCAACCCAATTTTGTTTTTGGTGTGGCTTTTTGCTCCTCTTTAGTAATAAATAATTCATCTATCCTCTATTTAGATGTGGTTTTATGTTTTAATTAATGTTTGTGCCAAGTAGAACCTTTGGGAAGACTTTGGGGAAAGTCTTTGCGATCCTGCTATAAAAAATAGAAACTTTAGCGCTCACGAGATTTGCTGCCATTTTTAATGGAGAGTGCTATTTAGTTAATTATTTTTGAAGATTATTAATAGATAAATTACTCACGCCATAAATGTATTTTAGAATTTTTGGGGTTCCAGAAGTATTCGAAACCTACAGATTACTACAGACTGTTATATTTTTGACAGATTCTGTTTTTTCGTGTGTTGTTTGCTTATTTTGATGAATCTATGGCTAGTAATAGAGTTTATGAACCATAGAAAAGTTGGAATACAGTAGTTATAACATGAATATAAATAAAGAATGAGTTCATTATAGTACCTTGAAGTGGTGGTTTGTTTTCTTTTACTAACGGAGCTCACGAGTTTTCTGTTAAGTTTTGTGTTGTGAAGTTTTCAGGTTTTGGGTAAAGATTCGATGGAATATGGAATAAGGAGTAGCAAGAGCCTAATATTGGGGATGGCCAAGGCACCCCAAGGTAATATTCAAGGACAACCAAGAGCCTAAGCTTGGTGATGCCCCGGAAGGCATCCCCTCTTTCGTCTTCGTTCATCGGTAAATTTACTTGGAGCTATATTTTCATTCACCACATGATATGTGTTTTCCTTGGAGCGTCAATTTATTTTGTTAGGATTTGCTTTCTGTTATTTATAAAAATGTTTTGCATTTTTATTTCAATAAAAGTGGCATTGATGGCCTTTACTATGCCTATTTTACAAGTCTACATGTTGTTGTTTGAAAACAGAAAGTTTACGACTGTTGAAAATATTCCCTAGAAAAGTCAGAATGTGATAAAATGTTGAAACCTTTTGAATAATAAGGTCTGATAAATTTCATACATTGGGAATTTTATTTCATAATTTTTGGAGCTAGGGAAGTATGGATCTTGCTGCATTCTTTACAGACTGTCCTGTTTAGGCAGATTGCTGTTATGTTTGCATTGTTTGCATATGTTTGCTTCTTTAATGATTCTATTTGAGGATAAAACTATTAAATAAGCATAGGCATTTAGTATGCAATGTTGAATAATAATTTTAGTGATTTGCTACAGTAGAGTATGATAAGGTTTTTGCATTGGTTTATACTAACCTATCTCACGAGTCCTTGTTGAGTTTTGTGTGGATGAAGCTTTTGAGATTTAGGGAGACCGTGATATGATAGGAATTAAGGAGACACAAAAGCTCAAGCTTGGGGATGCCCAAGGCATCCCAAGACAATATTTCAAGAATTCTCAAGCGTCTAAGCTTGGGGATGCCTCGGTTGGCATCCCAGCTTTCTTCTTCAACAACTATTGGTTAGTATCGGTTGATCCTAAGTTTTTGCTTGTTCACATGATGTTTGCTATTCTTAGATGTCATTTTATTTTGTTTTGATTGCTGTTTGAATAAAGTACCAAGATCTTAAATTATTAAATGGGAGAGTCTTCACATAGCTAAATAATTATTTAACTACTCATTGATCTTCACTTATATCTTTCGAAGTAGTTTGTTATTCATTCACGTGCTTCACATATATCCTATGAGTAAATGGTTGAATGAATTGAATATAATAGATCCGAAATTATATATGTTTCATATGCTTATCCCATGGGGAGTAATGACTTCACATATAAGAAGTAGAGGTGGTAAATTTATTGAAGGTTAGCAAACATTGTATTGGTCACTTGAACAATTCATGAAAGAATATTGAGGGAAGAGATATTTCACATATAAATATACTATCTTGGACATCCTTTGTAATTGTGAGCACTCAATAAAATATGACAATGTAATGGGTTATGTTTTCTTATATTTGAAATAAAGTATATTGTCATGGATCATTCAACATGCTGAGCTTGACTTTCCCCCTCATGCTAGCCAAATTATTTGCACCAAGTAGAGATACTACTTGTGCTTCCAAACACCCCTTAAACCAGTATTGCCATGAGAGTCCACCATACCTACCTATGGATTGAGTAAGATCCTTCAAGTAAGTTGTCATCGGTGCATGCAATAAAAATTGCTCTCTAAATATGTATGATCTATTAGTGTGGAGAAAATAAGCTTTATACGATCTTGTGATGTGGAAGCAATAAAAGCGACGGACTGCATAATAAAGGTACCTATCACAAGTGGCAATATAAAGTGACGTTCTTTCGCATTAAGATTTTGTGCATCCAACTATAAATGCGCATGACAACCTCTGCTTCCCTCTGCGAAGAGCCTATCTTTTATTCTTGTCTTATACCTTATGCAAGAGTCATGGTGATCTTCACCTTTCCTTTTTACATTTTATCCTTTGGCAAGCACATTGTGTTGGAAAGATCCTGATATATATATATATATATATATCCAATTGGATGTAAGGCATCATGAACTATTATTGTTGACATTACCCTTGAGGTAAAAGGTTGGGAGGTGAATCTATAAGCCCCTATGTTTCTCTGTGTCTGATTAAAACTTTGAACCCATAAATATCACGTGAGTGTTTAGAAATTGTGAAAGACTAAATGATAGTTGAGTATGTGAAGTTTGCTGAATCAAAGCTCTGACATAGACTCTTCCTGAAAATAGGAAGAATTGTAATTATTTGATGACTAATAACACGGTTTGTTAGTTTTCAAGAAAGTTTATGATCTATACTTTAACATGTGAATAGCTTGTTACTTGATCATGAGAAGTCCTACGAGTTGAGCTACTGTTATGATATATAATGATGCTAGAAAAGGTGATTGAAATTACCATTCATCAAACTTGTGCACCTGCTAGCATTCACACTTCATAAATTCTTTCTTTTATCATTTACCTACTCGAGGACGAGCAGGAATTAAGCTTGGGGATGCTGATACGTCTCCAACGTATCTACAATTTATGAAGTATTCATGCTATTATATTATCTGTTTTGGATGTTTATGGGCTTTACTAAACACTTTTATATTATTTTTGGGACCAACCTATTAACTGGAGGCCCAGCCCAAATTGCTGTTTTCTTGCCTATTTCAGTGTTTCGAAGAAAAGGAATATCAACCGGAGTCCATACAGAATGAAACCTTCAGGAGAGTTATTTTTGGAACGGAAGCAATCCAGGAGACTTGGAGTAGATGTCAGGGAAGCTTCGAGGAAGCCACGAGGCAGGGAGGCGCGCCCTACCCCCTGGGCACGCCCCCACCCTCGTGGGCCCCTCGTGGCTCCCCTGACCAACTTCTTTCGCCTATATATGTCCATATACCCTAAAAACATCAGAGAGCAGAATAGATCGGGAGTTCCGCCGCCGGAAGCCTCCGTAGCCACCGAAAACCAATCGGGATCCTGTTCCGGCACCCTGCTGGAGGGGGAATCCCTCACTGGTGGCCATCTTCATCATCCCGGCGCTCTCCATGACGAGGAGGGAGTAATTCACCATCATGGCTGAGGGTATGTACCAGTAGCTATGTGTTTGATCTCTCTCTCTCTCTCTCTCTCTCTCGTGTTCTTGAGTCGGTACGATCTTGATGTATTGCGAGCGTTGCTATTATAGTTGGATCTTATGATGTTTCTCCCCCTCTAGTCTCTTGTAATGGATTGAGTTTTCACTTTGAAATTATCTTATCGTATTGAGTCTTTAAGGATTTGAGAACACATGATGTATGTCTTGCATGTGCTTATCTATGGTGACAATGGGATATCATGTGATCCGCTTGATGTATGTTTTGGTGATCAACTTGCGAGTTCCGTGAACTTATGCATAGGGGTTGGCACACGTTTTCATCTTGACTCTCCGGTAGAATCTTTGGGGCACTCTATGAAGTTCTTCGTGTTGGTTGAATAGATGAATATCATGTAATCATACCTACGGATACTTGAGGTGACATTCGAGTATCTAGGTGACATTAGGGTTTTGGTTGATTTGTGTCTTAAGGTGTTATTCTAGTACAAACTCTATGATAGATTGAACGGAAAGAATTGCTTCATGTTATTTTACTATGGACTCTTGAATAGATCGATCAGAAAGGGTAACTTTGAGGTGGTTTCGTACCCTACAATAATCTCTTCGTTGTTCTTCGCTATTAGTGACTTTGGAGTGACGCTTTGTTGCATGTTGAGGGATAGTTATATGATCCAATTATGTTATTATTGTTGAGAGAACTTGCACTAGTGAAAGTATGAACCCTAGGCCTTGTTTCAACACATTGCAATACCGTTTGTGCTCACTTTTATCATTAGTTACCTTGCTGTTTTTATATTTTCAGATTACAAAAACGTTTATCTACCATCCATATTGCACTTGTATCACCATCTCTTCGCCGAACTAGTGCACCTATACAATTTACCATTGCATTGGGTGTGTTGGGGACACAAGAGACACTTTGTTATTTGGTTGCAGGGTTGCTTGAGAGAGACCTTCTTCGTCCTATGCCTCCCACGGATTGATAAACCTTAGGTCATCCACTTGAGGGAAATTTGCTACTGTCCTACAAACCTCTGCACTTGGAGGCCCAACAACGTCTACAAGAAGAAGGTTGTGTAGTAGACATCACCCGGCCTATGGCTTCCCTGTTTTGGATGATACCTCCTAAAGGAGCAGAACTAACCACAATGATGGGATGACCTTGAAAATATTGCTTAAGCTTCCGGCTTGCCATGAAAGCCCCATACACAAGCTTCTGCCAGTGCGGATACCTCTGTTTGGACTCGATAAGCACCTCATTGATGTAATAAACAGGCCGTTGAACCGGTTACTCCTTGCCTACCTCTTTCCTTTCCATCACAATGGCTACAATCACTACTTGGAAAAGGCCTACTAGTGGCGCACCAGTTTTGCCTACTAATGGCGCACTACTGGTGCGCCAGTAGTACCACACCCCTAGTATCTGGTATACTAATGGCGCACCGCGCTGTGCGCCATTAGTATAGACCAACATGCGCCATTAGTATCTAGCATACTAATGGCGCACTGTGGGGTGATGCGCCATTAGTATGAATATTAGGTTTTTTTACTTTTCTGATTTTTGCACAGGTTACAAAATATATTATTGGACATAATATAGACAGCACCACACAGCAAAAGCAGATTCATCGAATACAATAGAAGATTAGTCTCCGAATACAATTCATCATATTAGTCTCCGAATTCAAAAGACCGAACAAAGATAGAACATTACAAGTCTCGAGACCGCGAGTAGCGAGTTTGTCGGAAGTAATACTAATCCTAACAAGTCCTACTAATCATCATCATACAACTTCTACTCGTTATTAATAACAAGTCATACGATCGTATGACTTGTTATTAATAACGAGTAGAACACATGCACTAGTGGCACGTATTGACCATAATGTTGAGGAGTTTGATTGTGGATATTGTAATTCTCAATGTCAGTACAAAATCCGACCAGATGATTTTTCTCCTTGTAAGTTGTTAATTCGGAGCCATCGGTGTAGTGGGTTTTGTCTACCATCTCCCGCACATTCTTTGAACAATAAAAATAAGCTGTCAATGGAAATAAGCTGTCAACTATTTTGAAATAAACAATATAAATTAGCTAATAACTATGTTTGAGAAACTCACATAGCGGTAGAACTAGAGGCGTATCAACAAGGACCCAAATGTCCATATTGTCTTGGTCAATGTCAGGATTACCAAGATCCATGGTGATAAGCATACCCTCATCAAAACCATACATTTTGCAAAATGCTTCCCAATTTTTGCAACCAAAATGGGTTACGCTCTCAGAATTATACAGATTTACTTCAAAGTCCACATCGTGATGAGTCCTTAGGTGAATTTTCTTTGTTTCATAAATTTCATGGTCTTCAAAATCCATCCTCTCCAAGACATAGCATCTTGCATGGCATGGGATAAGCTATACTCGAATTGTAAAAGATGAAAATTACACGTTGAAATAGTTGAAGTCATGCTTAATTATGAAAAAAACAATTGTCGTCGTTGTGTACCGTTTCAACTTCGAAGGTCTCCTCGAGCTTAATGCTAAATAGCCGATCATCGTCCAGGTGAGGCCTGTCACAAGGACCTCGATTGTCGTGGCACCAGCCGCACTCCCCCGGGAGACTTTCATCGTCCCATGACAACATTTCCTACGTTCATAATTCAAAACTACATCATCTCTTGACATTAGTAATAACTATGAGTTGATATCACACATCTATATGTATAACACAAGATGCAGTTGATCCTACTTAATTAAGTACTAAGATACCCAGGCGCATGCATTAGTCGCAAGTACCCCATATGTCCTATTGTTAGCAAAGTCATGCTAAAATTCACGGAAAATTTCAGCATGACCTTTGCTAAAAATAGGACATATGGAGTACCCGAATTTCCCGAAACGGAAGTTAATCGACATTCCGGCAAACTCAATGGCCTCTCGGGGTACCTGCAAAATCATTGTTGGGGAACGTAGTAATTTCAAAAAATTTCCTACGCACACGCAAGATCATGGTGATGCATAGGAACGAGAGGGGAGAGTGTGATCTACGTACCCTTGTAGACCGACAGCGGAAGCGTTAGCACTACGCGGTTGATGTAGTCATACGTCTTCACGGCCCGACCGATCAAGCACCGAAACTACGGCACCTCCGAGTTCTAGCACACGTTCAGCTCGATGACGATCCCCGGACTCCGATCCAGCAAAGTGTCGGGGAAGAGTTCCGTCAGCACGATGGCGTGGTGACGATCTTGATGTACTACCATCTCAGGGCTTCGCCTAAGCACCGCTACAATATTATCGAGGATTATGGTGGAAGGGGGCACCGCACACGGCTAAGAATATGATCACGTGGATCAACTTGTGTGTCTAGAGGTGCCCCCTACCCCCGTATATGAAGGATCAAGGGGGGGGGGGTGCGGCCGGCCAGGAGGAGGGCGCTCTAGGAGGAGTCCTACTCCCACCGGGAGTAGGATTCCCCCCTTTCCTAGTTGGAATAGGATTCGGGAGGGGAAATAGGAGAGAGAGAAGGAAGGGGGGGGGCGTCGCCCCCCTCTTCTTGTCCTATTCGGACTAGGGGGGAGGGGCGCGTGGCCCAGCCCTGGCCTCCTCTCCTCTCTTCCACTAAAGCCCATTAAGGCCCATATACCTCCCGGGGGGTTCCGGTAACCTCACGGTACTCCGGTAAAATCCCGATTTCACCCGGAACACTTCCGATATCCAAATATAGGCTTCCAATATATCAATCTTTATGTCTCGACCATTTCGAGACTCCTCGTCATGTCCGTGATCACATCCGGGACTCCGAACAAACTTCGGTACATCAAAATGCATAAACTCATAATATAACTGTCATCGAAACCTTAAGCGTGCGGACCCTACGGGTTCGAGAACAATGTAGACATGA
Organism: Triticum monococcum; assembly: GCA_034509565.1. Taxonomy (NCBI): domain Eukaryota; kingdom Viridiplantae; phylum Streptophyta; class Magnoliopsida; order Poales; family Poaceae; genus Triticum; species Triticum monococcum. Next base: position 563,124,218 of record CM067841.1, on the reverse strand, counting down.
CCGAGACATGTCTCCGGTCAATAACCAATAGCGGAACCTGGATGCTCATATTGGCTCCTACATATTCTACGAAGATCTTTATCGGTCAGACCGCATATCAACATACGTTGTTCCCTTTGTCATCGGTATGTTACTTGCCCGAGATTCGATTGTCGGTATCTCAATACCTAGTTCAATCTCATTACCGGCAAGTCTCTTTACTCGTTTCGTAATACATCATCTAACAACTAGCTCATTAGTTGCAATGCTTGCAAGGCTTATGTGGTGTGCATTACCGAGAGGGCCCAGAGATACCTCTCCGACAATCGGAGTGACAAATCCTAATCTCGAAATACGCCAACCCAACATGTACCTTTGGAGACACCTGTAGCGCTCCTTTATAATCACCCAGTTACGTTGTGACGTTTGGTAGCACACAAAGTGTTCCTCCGCCAAACGGGAGTTCCATAATCTCATAGTCATAGGAACATGTATAAGTCATGAAGAAAGCAATAGCAACATACTAAACGATCGGGTGCTAAGCTAATGGAATGGGTCATGTCAATCACATCATTCTCCTAATGATGTGATCCCATTAATCAAATGACAACACATGTCTATGGTTAGGAAACATAACCATCTTCGATTAATGAGCTAGTCAAGTAGAGGCATACTAGTGATGTTTGGTTTGTCTATGTATTCACACAAGTATTATGTTTCCGGATAATACAATTATAGCATGAATAATAAACATTTATCATGATATAAGGAAATAAAATAATAACAATATTATTGCCTCTAGGGCATATTTCCTTCAGTCTTCCACTTGCACTAGAGTCAATAATCTAGATTACACAGTAATGATTCTAACACCCATGGAGCTTTGGTGCTGATCATGTTTTGCTCATGGAAGAGGCTTAGTCAACGGGTCTGCTATGTTCAGATCCGTATGTATCTTGCAAATCTCTATGTCTTCCACCTGGACTAGATCCCGAATGGAATTGAAGCATCTCTTGATGTGCTTGGTTCTCTTGTGAAATCTGGATTCCTTTGCCAAGGCAATTGCACCAGTATTGTCACAAAAGATTTTCATTGGACCCGATGCACTAGGTATGACACCTAGATCGGATATGAACTCCTTCATCCAGACTCCTTCGTTTGCTGCTTCCGAAGCAACTATGTACTCCGCTTCACATGTAGATCCCGCCACAACGCTTTGTTTAGAACTGCACCAACTGACAGCTCCACCATTTAATGTAAGCACGTATCCGGTTTGCGATTTAGAATCGTTCGGATAAGTGTGAAAGCTTGCATCAACGTAACCATTTACGATGAACTCTTTTCACTTCCATATATGAGAAACATACCCTTAGTCCTTTTCAGGTATTTCAGGATGTTCTTGACCGCTGTCCAGTGATCCACTCCTGGATTACTTTGGTACCTCTCTGCTAGACTTATAGCAAGACACACATCAGGTCTGGTACACAGCATTGCATACATGATAGAGCCTATGGCTGAATACGGAACCTCTTTCATTTTCTCTCTATCTTCTGCATTGGTCGGGAATTGAGTCTTACTCAATTTCACACCTTGTAACACATGCAAGAATCCTTTCTTTGCTTGATCCATTTTGAACTTCTTCAAAACTTTGTCAAGGTATGTGCTTTGTGAAAGTCCAATTAAGCATCTTGATCTATCTCTATAGATCTTAATGCCCAATATGTAAGCAGCTTCACCGAGGTCTTTCATTGAAAAACTCTTATTCAAGTATCCTTTTATGCTATCCAGAAATTCTATATCATTTCCGATTAGCAATATGTCATCTACATACAATATCAGAAATGCTACAGAGCTCCCACTCACTTTCTTGTAAATACAGGCTTCTCCAAAAGTCTGTAAAAAACCAAATGCTTTGATCACACTATCAAAGCGTTTATTCCAACTCCGAGAGGCTTGCACCAGTCCATAAATGGATCGCTGGAGCTTGCAAACTTTGTTAGCTCCCTTTGGATCGACAAAACCTTTCGGCTACATCATATACAACTCTTCTTGCAGAAATCCATTCAAGAAAGCAGTTTTGACATCCATTTGCCAAATTTCGTAATCATAAAATGCGGCAATTGCTAACATGATTCGAACAGACTTAAGGATCGCTACGGGTGAGAAGGTCTCATCGTAGTCAATCCCGTGAACTTGCCGAAAACCTTTTGCAACAAGTCGAGCTTTGTAGACAGTAACATTACCGTCAGCGTCAGTCTTCTTCTTGAAAATCCATTTATTCTCAATTGCTTGCCGATCATTGGGCAAGTCAACCAAAGTCCATACTTTTCTCTCATACATGGATCCCATCTCAGATTTCATGGCTTCAAGCCATTTTGCGGAATCTGGGCTCACCATCGCTTCTTCATAGTTCGTAGGTTCGTCATGATCTAGTAGCATGACTTCCAGAACAGGATTACCGTACCACTCTGGCGCGGATCTTACTCTGGTTGATCTATGAGGTTCAGTAGTATCTTGTTCTTGAAGTTTCATGATCATTATCATTAGCTTCCTCACTAATTGGTGTAGGTGTCATAGAAACAGGTTTCTGTGATGTACTACTTTCCAATAAGGGAGCAGGTACAGTGACCTCGTCAAGTTCTACTTTCCTCCCACTCACTTCTTTCGAGAGAAACTTCTTCTCTAGAAAGTTTCCGAATTTAGCAAAAAAAGTCTTGCCTTCGCATTTGTGATAGAAGGTGTATCCAATAGTTTCCTTTGGATATCCTATGAAGACACATTTCTCTGATTTGGGTTCGAGCTTATCAGGTTGAAGTTTTTTCACATACGCATCGCAGCCCCAAACTTTCAGAAACGACAACTTTGGTTTCTTGCCAAAACATAGTTCATAAGGCGTCGTTTCGACGGATTTTGATGGTGCCCTATTTAACGTGAATGCGGCCGTCTCTAGAGCATAACCCCAAAACGATAGCGGTAAATCAGTAAGAGACATCATAGATCGCACCATATCTAGTAAAGTACGATTACGATGTTCGGACACACCATTACACTGTGGTTTTCCGGGTGGCGTGAGTTGCGAAACTATTCCACATTGTTTCAAATGTACACCAAACTCGTAACTCAAATATTCTCCTCCATGATCAGATGGTAGGAATTTTATTTTCTTATTACGATGATTTTCAACTTCACTCTGAAATTCTTTGAACTTTTCAAACGTTTTAGACTTATGTTTCATTAAGTAGATATACCCATATCTGCTTAAGTCATCTGTGAAGGTGAGAAAATAACGATATCCGCCACGAGCCTCAACATTCATCGGACCACATACATCTGTATGTATGATTTCCAAGAAATTTGTTGCTCTCTCCATAGTACCAGAGAACGGTGTTTTTGTCATCTTACCCATAAGGCACGGTTCGCGAGTACCAAGTGATTCATAATCAAGTGGTTCCAAAAGCCCATCAGTATGGAGTTTCTTCATGCGCTTTATACCGATATGACCCAAACGGTAGTGCCACAAATAAGTTGCACTATCATTATCAACTCTGCATCTTTTGGCTTCAACACTATGAATATGTGTGTCACTACTATCGAGATTTAATAAGAATAGACCACTCTTTAAGGGTGCATGCCCATAAAAGATATTACTCATATAAATAGAACAACCATTATTCTCTGATTTAAATGAATAACCGTCTCGCATCAAACAAGATCCAGATATAATGTTCATGCTTAACGCTGGCACCAAATAACAATTATTTAGGTCTAATACTAATCCCGAAGGTAAATGTAGAGGTAGCGTGTCGACTGCGGTCACATCGACTTTGGAACCATTTCCCACGCGCATCGTCACCTCGTCCTTAGCCAATCTTCGCTTAATCCATAGTCCCTGTTTCGAGTTGCAAATATTAGCAACAGAACCGGTATCAAATACCCAGGTGCTACTGCGAGCATTAGTAAGGTACACATCAATAACATGTATATCACATATACCTTTGTTCACCTTGCCATCCTTCTTATCCGCCAAATACTTGGGGAAGTTCCGCTTCCAGTGCCTGGTCTGCTTGCAGTAGAAGCACTCAGTTTCAGGCTTAGGTCCAGGTTTGGGTTTTTTTCTCTTGAGTAGCAACTTGCTTGCTGTTCTTTTTGAAGTTCCCCTTCTTCTTCCCTTTGCCCTTTTTCTTGAAACTAGTGGTCTTGTTGACCATCAACACTTGATGCTCCTTCTTGATTTCTACCTCCGCAGCTTTCAGCATTGCGAAGAGCTCGGGAATAGTCTTATCCATCCCTTGCATATTATAGTTCATCACGAAGCTCTTATAGCTTGGTGGTAGTGATTGGAGAATTCTATCAATGATGCAATCATCTAGAAGATTAACTCCCAATTGAATCAAGTGATTATTATACCCAGACATTTTGAGTATATGCTCACTGACAGAACTATTCTCCTCCATCTTGCAGCTATAGAACTTATTGGAGACTTCATATCTCTTAATCCGGGCATTTTCTTGAAATATCAACTTCAACTCCTGGAACATCTCATATGCTCCATGACGTTCAAAACGTCGTTGAAGTCCCGATTCTAAGCTGTAAAGCATGGCACACTGAACTATCGAGTAGTCATTAGCTTTGCTCTGCGAGGCGTTCATAACATCTGGTGTTGCTCCAGCAGCAGGCCTGGCACCCAGCGGTGCTTCCAGGACGTAATTCTTCTATGCAGCAATGAGGATAATCCTCAAGTTACGGACCCAGTCCGTGTAATTGCTACCATCATCTTTGAAGTTTGCTTTCTCAAGGAACGCATTAAAATTCAACAGAACAACAATCAAACATAAACAAGCAAGATACTATCAGGTACTGAGTTCATGATAAATTTAGGTTCAATTAATCATATTACTTAAGAACTCACACTTAGATAGACATCCCTCTAATCCTCTAAGTGATTACGTGATCCAAATCAACTAAACCATGTTCGATCATCACGTGAGATGGAGTAGTTTCATTGGTGAACATCACTATGTTGATCATATCTACCATATGATTCACGCTCAACCTTTCGGTCTCCGTGTTCCGAGGCCATATCTGTATATGCTTGGCTCGTCAAGTATAAGAGTATTCCGCGTGTGCAACTATTTTGCACTCGTTGTATTTGAACGTAGAGCCTATCACACCCGATCATCACGTGGTGTCTCAGCACGAAGAACTTTCGCAACGGTGCATACTCAGGGAGAACACTTCTTGATAATTAGTGAGAGATCATCTTATAATGCTACCATCAATCAAAGCAAGATAAGATTCATAAAAGATAAACATCACATGCAATCAATATAAGTGATATGATATGGCCATCATCATCTTGTGCTTGTGATCTCCATCTTCGAAGCACCATCATAATCACCATCGTCACCGGTGCGACACCTTGATCTCCATCATAGCATCATTGTCGTCTCGCCAATCTTATGCTTCCACGACTATCGCTACCGCTTAGTGATAAAGTAAAGCATTACAGCGCGATTGCATTTCATACAATAAAGTGACAACCATATGGCTCCTGCCAGTTGCCGATAACTCGGTTACAAAACATGATCATCTCATACAATAAAATTTAGCATCATGTCTTGACCATATCACATCACAACATGCCCCGCAAAAACAAGTTAGATGTCCTCTACTTTGTTGTTGCAAGTTTTACGTGGCTGCTACGGGCTTAAGCAAGAACCAATCTTACCTACGAATCAAAACCACAACGATAGTTTGTCAAGTTGGTGCTGTTTTAACCTTCGCAAGGACCGGGCGTAGCCACACTCGGTTCAACTAAAGTTGGAGAAACCGTCAGCCGCTAGCCACCTTTGTGCAAAGCACGTCGGGAGAACCGGTCTCGCGTAAGCGTACGCGTAATGTTGGTCCAGGCCGCTTTGTCCAACAATACCGCTGAACCAAAGTATGACATGCTGGTAAGCAATATGAGTTATATCGCCCACAACTTATGACACCCGAAAATTTTGACCTTGTTTTGATGAATTAAAATTTTCCCAGGAATTAAAACTTTGAATCTCTAAGCTCCCTTTTGATTTTGTTTAATCATTTTCTTCCCTGTTGTGATGAGTTTTTTTCCAAAGTAAAAATCTTTGAAATTGTTATTGGACTTATTTAATCTCTCAAGAGAAACTTTTCCTTATTCAATATAACCAATTAAATAATTAAGTTGCTTGATCTTCACTTTCTTGAAAATGGCTTTTCAAGGTTAAGTGGCCATATTTGAACTACAACCATTTGATAAATTCACTTAATATTTCCACAAAAATTTGGAGATGTCATGTGATGTTTTTAAATCACCTTTGTATAAAAACATCTTTATTTAATGAAATATTTTGAGTTCTACAACAGATTTCTCTTCTCTGGTCCAGTGGGCATTTTGCACTACAACTCATTTAAATATTTTCTTCTAGCCTCCACCAAAATTTTTGGATGTTAGTAGTAGCATATGATTCAACATTTTGCAAAAAAACCCAGTGCTGTTCTTTGAAAAATTTGAGTGAATCAACCTCATTTTTATTCTGGTCCAACTTGAGGATTTGTACAGCAACTACATCTTAAGTTGCTCCTTTACCCATGATTCCTTTTCCTGCTTGCAGACCACCCTACCAAACCCCTAAATCTAGGAGCATGCACCCATTGGTTCATTTTTGGTTCATGAAATAATGCCATTTATTTCCTGTCCAGAATTGAAGTTTTGCAAAACTTGCACTAACAAGTTTCTGCTTTTGGCCAAATAACCTCACCACCTTCTCATTCATCTAAGGAGACCCTGATCTGGAGAGTTTGGCAACTCCAAGAAAAGCCTAGGTGCCTGTGGCATTTTATCAAACACCCTGTGTGCATGGCCAGATTTGGCATGGATTCAAGTTTGCATTGTAAACTTGGCCACCTGACCTAGCCACCATGCCCATTTCCCCTCTATCTAACCCTAACCTGGCCCTGTTCCTTCCCAGCCTCAACCGCGACCTCTAGCGTGCTCTGGCATTGTGTCGAGCACATCTCGTGCGTGCCCAGAGCGCGAGCAGAGCGTGCGTTTGGCACGCGTTTTGCACCTGCCGCGCCCGAGCCGACACGCTGGCCCCCCTGGCTTTGGCCCAATCGCCAGCACCTCGCCAAGCACGTCCCTCCTCACCGCTACGCGCCAAGCCGCCCCTCGCCACGCCCGAAAGGCCAGGAGCTAGCCGCCACGGCCGCCGACAACCCCTGCTCCGTTCAGCGCCGCCGAGCCTTCCCCGCTCGCCACCTGCCCCCTTGAGCAGCGCAAGCTTATCCGCAGCCATGTCCGCTAGCGCTCGTCGCCGCCACGATGACCTGCAGCTACAGAAAGACGGTCGCCGACGAGCTCATCCACGGCCGCCGCTGAACCGCCTCGACTCGCCTATTTAAGGAGCCCCGAGCTCATCTCCGCACGCAGGCAGTCCCAAGCCACCTCCCGAGGACCCCCAATGGCAGCCAATCGACCCGGGGAGGCCTCCTTCCGCATCTCCGGCAACCGCAGCCGCCGCCACCGCCCCGGCCATTCCGGCACCACCAGGGCCTACCCCTCTCCATTCTCTTTGCCAGAAACTTCCTCATCCTCCCGTGAACCCATTCCCCTACTCAATCTTGATCAGGAACCACCGTAGCCCCAAATCCACCTTGCTCCCGAAGCTTCCCTCTGGCGCGGAGCTCGCCGCCGGCGATTTCCTCCACTTCCGACAACCCTACGACTACCGGAGTGACCACCTCGGCCCCCTGAATCCACTGGTGGCCTCAGCTTTCCGAACGGAGCCACCATTCGCCGGCGATGATCGCCGGAGCCCCGCTCCACTCGGGCAGAGGAGGGAGACAACGCGGGCGACTGGTCAAACCTAACCAGTGCGCCAGGCGGGCCCACCGACAGAGACCCAGCACTAGTCCACGTGGTTAAGTGGAGGCGTAAAGGGCGCAAGTGCTTTTTCTCTGCACCAAAAGCGTAATCTCGTTTGAACCATTTTCTTTTCCTGATTTTATTCAAAAACAGATTTTGACCAAATCTTTGACTGGCTATAACTTTTTAATTATAACTCCAAATGAATTGATTCTTTTTCCTACCTTCCTCAAATTTGGTCTAGTTTATTTTAAGATTTATTTCAAAAAATTTCCAAACGACTTTTTGTACTGTTTTTGAAATGTGTGTTAATTCAAATATATTTTAAAATAGGATTTTGGAGAGAGAGAAGAAACTTTCAAAAGTTTTGGAGAGCACCTCACCCCTCCACAACTTAAAGGCAAGCATTCTGAACCCTGGTATAATGTTTTTGGTGTGTTATTTGACACGTTTATAACACCACCTTATTTCAGAGGACTTGTTATTTTATGTGATGTGATCATATGCATGGAAGCATATCAGTGATTTTCCTTGCTGTTGGAAATGAATATTTTTGTGATGGTAATCATCCTCATGTGCCTTGCATGCATGCCGGAAAGGAATCCGGGAAAGCCTCGGCCTTGGGTAGGTGTGAGCTTGTCACCGGTCCCCGTCGGGACGGTTATGCCCGGTATGGCATGGTAAGGTATATTGAGTGGTGATTTCGTCGGTTGTAATATATTTGATATACATGTCTTGCAGGGAACTTATAAACCTCCTGAGTCGACCGCAGATCGAGTCTTGTTCCAGTAACCCCCATACTTGCCTCGTACTACCACTCGTCCCTGCCACAGGTAGGGTACGGTTCAGTAAGTCGTCAACCCTTTCCAGCACACACAGTACAGAGAGGCCATGGTGGAAGATATCGGTTGTAGCCGGTAGGCAGGCCACCTGGTCCGGGGGCATGGGTGTTTCCGGTTGGGACCGAGAGGGGAGGCCACCCCTTAGAGCGCGCGATATAAATTTGATCCCATGCTACGCGAGGTTGTAGCCTCCCCACTTAGAGTTTTGCTTAACAAGTGTCGTGGGTGATTCCAGACACCGATGAGGTAAGCTGGTGTGTGCAAGTTAGGCGTGTTTTCAACTAAAAGGCCGTAGACGGAATTAGTCCCGATGGACTAAAGGAATCCGTTACTCGTGGGTAAAGAGTACGCCCTCTGCAGAGATTAAACCTATACGAATAGCCGTGTCCATGGTTAAGGATTACAGTCTGGGATGGGTCAAGTGTTGGTCTTAGTGTCGGTCTTCGGAGGTGAAATTGTTAAACTAAACTTGGATACTGACCGGTGACTTGTGAGGACCATGATTATTATTTTTGTTATGGACTAACCTGTGGTAATATTTGTATTATCGAGTATTCCTGGGATGGTGCTATCCCCTGGATATTCATGGTGATTATTTATTTTCTAAGCCCGGTTAAATGTTTACTCCTGTGAATGGACTAACCCTTTATTATCATGAACTGAGTATTTTATTATGAGAAATATTTATTTTTGATCTTAAAGCCCTTTCTGTGATGTCGCTCAGACGTCTGACTGTGGCATTTCTTTTAAAGCCCTCTTTGTGATGTCGCTCAGACGTCCAACTGTGGCATTTCTTTTAAAGCCCTTTCTGTGATGTCGCGCAGACGTCCGACTGTGGCATTTCTTTTAAAGCCCTTTCTGTGATGTCGCGCAGACGTCCGACTGTGGCATTTCTTTTAAAGCCCTTTTTGTGATGTCGCTCAGACGTCCGACTGTGGCATTTCTTTTAAAGCCCTTTATGTGGTGTCGCTCAGACGCCCGACTGTGGCATTGCTTGTTATTTATTTACCGTATAAGCCCTTTATGTGGTGACGCACAGACGCCCGACTGCGGCATTTTTATTTCCACTCCCTTATTACTTATTCATGTTGCATATAAATAATCGCTTGCATGCATAAAAGATATTTTATTTGTGACTGACGATGTGATCATAGAATATTTCAGTGCATAGATATCAATTATATTATTCCAGTGTTCTTAATGTTTGCGAGTACATTCAAAGTACTCACTGGCTTGTCCCTGGCTATTGTCTTGGCCAGATTTCTGCATGGAGAGGAGCGTTGCGATGACAGCCCCGGAAATTAAGCAATGGTGATAGCAGCCTCGCGAAGATAGGAGTTAACCTGGTCAGCTGTTCCCGTGGGAAATGGAGTCCCATAGACACTTGACTCACAAACCGCTTCCGCCATCAACCACTAGAAAACCATTTGATGTACTCACAGGCCACAATGGTCTTGTACTACGCATTTTGTACTTTTGCTTGGAATTTCTGTAACAAGTTGGTGCCTCATCAGCTAACAGTAATCCTGGGCTGGTGAGCACAACGGCCATTTTTCTGGAAATTTTTGTCCGGAAAACCGGTCGTGACAGACTTGGTATCAGAGCCAGGCTGGCCATTGGCTAATCCTATCTTAGCCAGGTCTATAAACCTAAGTAAACCAGCCCACGAGACTTTGACCAAACCCCAGTCAAGCTTCCCTAGCAAGATAGCGACACCGTGACCCGACACCTTTTGGGCAGTCGGTGCCCAACCTATCAACCCAAGCTGTCACTCATGCACGAGTGACCGAGTCCTAAATAGTCCTTTTCACAGGCGTGCGAAGGAAGACTCCGTCCCCTTTTTCCTATAAAAAGGGCACGATAGCCCCAACACAGCACAACCTCTACCCCAAACCAAGCCACAATGCCCGGCCCTATCGTGCACAATGAGACCACAACAACCAACCTTGGAGGCTTTGTGACCATACTCGCAAACCTCACCTGTCGTGCCTATGCGTTAGAAGAGCCCCCAGAATATGTTGTTTACCAAGGACCCATGAGCGGTGAGAGCCGTCAATTCTGGGCCACTGTGCACATTTATGGTAGGGGCTAGAGCCCGAGCGCCCCTACAGGTTCATCGGAAGGACAACTTCGTTTGAGCCACAAGCCATCCAACTAGCTGCTCGAGAAGCTATAGTTCATCTCCGACACTTGTCGCCCAGAGTTAACTGTCACTCGTTCCACTACTACCCCAGACGTGAAGGGTATGGTAGACCACCCCAAGTTGTCAACGGAGATCGCGAGACAAATCCTGCATTATGGCACCTAGTGCGCTATGTAAGTGCACTAGAGGAACTATGCGATCAAATGATGATTGATCTAATCGCAGCTCGTGGAGAGCTGGTTCATCGAACCCCGGCGAGAGGAGAGATCGAGCCCAACATCAACAACCCAGTTGTGCTATTTGGACACCCGATCGAGCCCCGGAGACCTGCCCCAACCATCGGCCAAGGTGCCGCGATAACCCCAGAAGTACTTCGCCGCATACTGGAAGCACACTCCAACGGGGTTGTGGCCAACAATCCCCGAGATGGTCATCATCGCTACCCCGAGCCTGCAGCCCGTCAGACCTATCCAGTTAATTCAGACAATGATACCCGAAGAGAAGCCTCGACATCCACAAGGCACGCCCGCTTGGATATAAACGAGGTAGACTAAGTCACCCGAATCATATCGAGTCCCAGTGTACCCTTGCTTTGTAATCATGTGGCCTTGTTTTTAAACGCCGCCTGTTGTCGTGCCTCTGTTTTAAATAGTATCCCCTGCATGGGTATGTCAGCACCCAGTTGCATATTTTTCCGGACACTACTACCCAAAAACCTTCCCCGACAATCCCCACAGTAACACATCACTCTAGTGAAATGTGTGAATCTGTGGCTAGACCCCGACCTTGGAACAGAGCTGAAAAATTTTCTTTACCCTTCACCACGGTAAAAATGACCCAGCTCCAGTGCTATAAGAGGCCACCGCGTGAACTTGCCAAGCACCCCTCATCTTGTGCACCATCCTCACAATCGATTCTTGCCATGCCAAGCCCCAGCATTTACCTGAGAACCCCAGATGCAACCCAGGGTAGTTTTGTCAAGATATTGTGGGATTTTACCTGGAGTACCATGGGCGCTACCCAGCCACCCCAGTACGAGCTGTTCAAATCAAGGATCACCTCTTCCACCTCTAGATATTGGGCAGCAGTGCACATCCCTCCCGTAAACTCAAACCAAGATCCAACAGAGGTCTCCTTCGTGGGGAAATCTATGCCAACCCCACAGATGGCCGTAGAAGCTGCTGCATACGAAGCGCTTGCTCGCCTTCGATTCGCAGTGCCCTATGCCAGCGAACGAGGATACTATTACTTTCCGAGCCGTGCAGAACACGGAGGAGTGACATCTTTTCCTGGTGGACGAATTGAGAGAGACCCAGTCCTGGACAACCTTGTCCAGTACGTCATCGCTCAAGAGCGTTTAACCCAACGTGTGATGGGTTATCTCTAGAGCCTCGCAGATTTGAATCCTCAAATCGCCATAGGCAGAGCACTAAGGCCCGACCGGGAGAGATACGTGCATCGACTAGTCAATCCACTTTCTTCGATAGAAGAGGAGTGTATCCCAGTACCTGAGACGTTTTCTAGGGACCCCGTCCAATTACCATTCCCATTTTAGGCGTTGCTGCGGTGTTCATTATTGCAACATTTATTTATGTGCTTGACTTATGCGTAATGCCCTGAGTTTGTACGACAAGTTAATTAATTGGCTTCTACTAATGGATGTAGTTTTTGTTGTGGTTTATGCCCTTTTTAAATTAACTGCTTTTCTCGCAAATCCTGGAGTGAGATTTCCTTTTCCTGAGTTGCCACATCTACACTTTCTCGCAGCGTGGATTTATTAATTTCACCACGGCAGCAGACTCACAACCAAATCATTCGAGCACATACACTGTTTGCAATACTTTGCAACGGTGTTGCCTCCAGCAAATTCCCCCCTAACAACAGTTAGCACCTAGCACACCCCATCTACTCCTCGTGATCACCACCACCGCGGAGAGCCAACACCCGAGCAGCAGCGTCGCGACGATCGTCGAGGATCATCGCGCACAGGAGCATAGAGAGCCCCAGTAGTGTCACCAGTCCCGCGAATATCAAGATCGCAAACCAGTCCGGCATCGCCTCCGCCATTAGAGCCTCACCCGAGCTTTTGTAAGCAGTAGTGGAGGAGGAGGAGAAGTGAGGCCAGGTGTGAGGAAGAAGAGAGGAGAACACCCCGGCCATTTTATAGCTCGAGCTCGGTGTACGGTGGGAGAAGTCCACCAACGCTGCTCGTCACCGATCGCCGGTGTTTGGAGACGAATCCGCAAGCAGTGCCGACAGCATGCTGGCCCGCGAGGTGAGTGCACGCTGCACCGGCAGCTAGCACGCCGCGCACTACCTCGGTACGGCCTAGATGCCCTACGCGCTAGACGTCGCCGATGGAGAAAGCGCGGGGAAGCACCCGAGAGAGAGGAAGAAGAGAGAACCAGAGGGAGAAGAAGAGGCTGACAGTGGGCCTCGGGTCCACCAGTCGGCCAGGGAGAGCACTGTGCTCTCGGGTGCGGCCAGCGTATTTTTTAAATTTAGAAACTATTCTAAATTTTTATCCAGCTAGGGATCCTACTTTCTTTTGTCCCGAACCATAGATTTCTCACGCAGCACCAGTATCCACACTGTGGTTTTACACCACTTATTGCCCTCTCACTGTAGCCACATCTTTGTTGCATAAAATTTTCTTGAAACAGCCTTTGGCAAATCTCGAGGACGAGATTGTTTCTTAAGGGGGGTAGTGTTATGACACCCCAAAATTTTGACCTTGTTTTAATGAATTAAAATTTTGCCAGGAATTAAAACTTTGAATCTCTGAGCTCCCTTTTGATTTTGTTTAATCATTTTCTTCCCTGTTGTGATGAGTTTTTTTTTCCAAAGTAAAAATCTTTCAAATTGTTATTGGACTTATTTAATCTCTCAAGAGAAACTTTTCCTTATTCAATATAACCAATTAAATAATTAAGTTGCTTGATCTTCACTTTCTTGAAAATGGCTTTTCAAGGTTAAGTGGCCATATTTGAACTACAACCATTTGATAAATTCACTTAATATTTCCACAAAAATTTGGAGATGTCATGTGATGTTTTTAAATCACCTTTGTATAAAAACATCTTTATTTAATGAAATATTTTGAGTTCTACAACAGATTTCTCTTCTCTGGTCCAGTGGGCATTTTGCACTATAACTCATTTAAATATTTTCTTCTAGCCTCCACCAAAATTTTTGGATGTTAGTAGTAACATATGATTCAACATTTTGCAAAAAACCCAGTGCTGTTCTTTGAAAAATTTGAGTGAATCAACCTCATTTTTATTCTGGTCCAACTTGAGGATTTGTACAGCAACTACATCTTAAGTTGATCCTTTACCCATGATTCCTTTTCCTGCTTGCAGACCACCCTACCAAACCCCTAAATCTAGGAGCATGCACCCATTGGTTCATTTTTGGTTCATGAAATAATGCCATTTATTTCCTGTCCAGAATTGAAGTTTTGCAAAACTTGCACTAACAAGTTTCTGCTTTTGGCCAAATAACCTCACCACCTTCTCATTCATCTAAGGAGACCCTGATCTGGAGAGTTTGGCAACTCCAAGAAAAGCCTAGGTGCCTGTGGCATTTTATCAAACACCCTGTGTGCACGACCAGATTTGGCATGGATTCAAGTTTGCATTGTAAACTTGGCCACCTGACCTAGCCACCATGCCCATTTCCCCTCTATCTAACCCTAACCTAGCCCTGTTCCTTCCCAGCCTCAACCGCGACCTCTAGCGTGCTCTGGCATTGTGTCGAGCACATCCCGTGCGTGCCCAGAGCGCGAGCAGAGCGTGCGTTTGGCACGCGTTTTGCACCTGCCGCGCCCGAGCCGACACGCTGGCCCCCTGGCTTTGGCCCACTCGGCAGCACCTCGCCACGCACGTCCCTCCTCACCGCTACGCGCCAAGCCGCCCCTCGCCACGCCCGACAGGACAGGAGCTAGCCGCCACGGCCGCCGACAGCCCCTGCTCCGTTCAGCGCCGCCGAGCCTTCCCCGCTCGCCACCTGCCCCCTGGAGCAGCGCAAGCTTATCCGCAGCCATGTCCGCTAGCGCTCGTCGCCGCCACGATGACCTGCAGCTACAGAAAGACGGTCGCCGACGAGCTCATCCACGGCCGCCGCTGAACCGCCTCGACTCGCCTATTTAAGGAGCCCCGAGCTCATCTCCGCACGCAGGCAGTCCCAAGCGACCTCCCGAGGATCCCCAATGGCAGCCAATCTACCCGGGGAGGCCTCCTTCCGCATCTCCGGCAACCGCAGCCGCCGCCACCGCCCCGGCCATTCCGGCACCACCGGGGCCTCCCCCTCTCCATTCTCTTCGCCAGAAACTTCCTCATCCTCCCGTGAACCCATTCCCCTACTCAATCTTGATCAGGAACCACCGTAGCCCCAAATCCACCTTGCTCCCGAAGCTTCCTTCCGCCGCGGAGCTCGCCGCCGGCGATTTCCTCCACTTCCGACGACCCTACGACTACCGGAGTGACCACCTCGGCCCCCTGAATCCGCTGGTGGCCTCAGCTTTCCGAACGGAGCCACCATTCGCCGGCGATGATCGCCGGAGCCCCGCTCCACTCGGGCAGAGGAGGGAGACGACGCGGGCGACTGGTCAAACCTGACCAGTGGGCCAGGCGGGCCCACCGTCAGAGACCCAGCGCCAGTCCACGTGGTTAAGTGGAGGCGTAAAGGGCGCAAGTGCGTTTTCTCTGCACCAAAAGCGTAATCTCGTTTGAACCGTTTTCTTTTCCTGATTTTATTCAAAAACAGATTTTGACCAAATCTTTGACTGGCTATAACTTTTTAATTATAACTCCAAATGAATTGATTCTTTTTCCTACCTTCCTCAAATTTGGTCTAGTTTATTTTAAGATTTATTTCAAAAAATTTCCAAACAACTTTTTGTACTATTTTTGAAATGTGTGTTAATTCAAATATATTTTAAAATAGGATTTTGGAGAGAGAGAAGAAACTTTCAAAAGTTTTGGAGAGCACCTCACCCCTCCACAACTTAAAGGCAAGCATTCTGAACCCTGGTATAATGTTTTTGGTGTGTTATTTGACACGTTTATAACACCACCTTATTTCAGAGGACTTGTTATTTTATGTGATGTGATCATATACATGGAAGCATATCAGTGATTTTCCTTGCTGTTGGAAATGAATATTTTTGTGATGGTAATCATCCTCATGTGCCTTGCATGCATGCCGGAAAAGAATCCGGGAAAGCCTCGGCCTTGGGTAGGCGTGAGCTTGTCACCGGTCCCCGTTGGGACGGTTATGCCCCGTATGGCATGGTAAGGTATATTGAGTGGTGATTTCGTCGGTTGTAATATATTTGATATACATGTCTTGCAGGGAACTTATAAACCTCCTGAGTCGACCGCAGATCGAGTCTTGTTCCAGTAACCCCCATACTTGCCTCGTACTACCACTCGTCCCTGCCGCAGGTAGGGTACGGTTCAGTAAGTCGTCAACCCCTTTCCAGCACACACCGTACAGAGAGGCCATGGTGGAAGATATCGGTTGTAGCCGGTAGGCAGGCCACCTGGTCTGGGGGCATGGGTGTTTCCGGTTGGGACTGAGAGGGGAGGCCACCCCTTAGAGCGCGCGATATAAATTTGATCCCATGCTACGCGAGGTTGTAGCCTCCCCACTTAGAGTTTTGCTTAACAAGTGTCGTGGGTGATTCCAGACACCGATGAGTTAAGCTGGTGTGTGCAAGTTAGGCGTGTTTTCAACTAAAAGGCCGTAGACGGAATTAGTCCCGATGGGCTAAAGGAATCCGTTACTCGTGGGTAAAGATTACGCCCTCTGCAGAGATTAAACCTATTCGAATAGCCGTGTCCATGGTTAAGGATTACAGTCTGGGATGGGTCAAGTGTTGGTCTTAGTGTCGGTCTTCGGAGGTGAAATTGTTAAACTAAACTTGGATACTGACCGGTGACTTGTGAGGACCATGATTATTATTTTTGTTATGGACTAACCTGTGGTAATATTTTTATTATCGAGTATTCCTGGGATGGTGCTATCCCCTGGATATTCATGGTGATTATTTATTTTCTAAGCCCGGTTAAATGTTTACTCCTGTGAATGGACTAACCCTTTATTATCATGAACTGAGTATTTTATTATGAGAAATATTTATTTGTGATCTTAAAGCCCTTTCTGTGATGTCGCTCAGACGTCCGACTGTGGCATTTCTTTTAAAGCCCTCTCTATGATGTCGCTCAGACGTCCGACAATGGCATTTCTTTTAAAGCCCTTTCTGTGATGTCGCGCAGACGTCCGACTGTGGCATTTCTTTTAAAGCCCTTTCTGTGATGTCGCGCAGACGTCCAACTGTGGCATTTCTTTTAAAGGCCTTTTTGTGATGTTGCTCAGACGTCCGACTGTGCCATTTCTTTTAAAGCCCTTTATGTGGTGTCGCTCAGACGCCCGACTGTGGCATTGCTTGTTATTTATTTACCGTATAAGCCCTTTATGTGGTGTCGCACAGACGCCCGACTGCGGCATTTTTATTTCCACTCCCTTATTGCTTATTCATGTTGCATATAAATAATCGCTTGCATGCATAAAAGATATTTTATTTGCGACTGACGATGTCATCATAGAATATTTCAGTGCATAGATATCAATTATATTATTCCAGTGTTCTTAATGTTTGCGAGTACATTCAAAGTACTCACTGGCTTGTCCCTGGCTATTGTCTTGGCCAGATTTCTGCATGGAGAGGAGCGTTGCGATGACAGCCCCGGAAATTAAGCAACGGTGATAGCAGCCTCGCGAAGATAGGAGTTAACCTGGTCAGCTATTTCCGTGGGAAATGGAGTCCCATAGACACTTGACTCACAAACCGCTTCCGCCATCAACCACTAGAAAACCATTTGATGTACTCACAGGCCACAATGGTCTTGTACTACGCATTTTGTACTTTTGCTTGGAATTTCTGTAACAAGTTGGTGCCTCATCAGCTAACAGTAATCCTGGGGCTGGTGAGCACAACGGCCATTTTTCTGGAAATTTTTGTCCGGAAAACCGGTCGTGACAGACTTGGTATCAGAGCCAGGCTGACCATTGGCTAATCCTATCTTAGCCAGGTCTATAAACCGAAGTAAACCAGCCCACCAGACTTTGACCAAACCCCAGTCAAGCTTCCCTAGCAAGATAGCCACACCGTGACCCGACACCTTTTGGGCAGTCGGTGCCCAACCTATCAACCCAACCTGTCACTCATGCACTAGTGACCGAGTCCTAAATAGTCCTTTTCACAGGCGTGCGAAGGAAGACTCTGTCCCCTTTTTCCTATAAAAAGGGCACGATAGCCCCAACACAGCACAGCCTCTACCCCAAACCAAGCCACAATGCCCGGCCCTGTCGTGCACAATGAGACCACAGCAACCAACCTTGGAGGCTTTGTGACCATACTCGCAAACCTCACCCGTCGTGCCTATGCGTTAGAAGAGCCCCCAGAATATGTTGTGTCCCAAGGACCCATGAGCGGTGAGAGCCGTCAATTCTGGGCCACTGTGCACATTTATGGTAGGGGACTAGAGCCCGAGCGCCCCTACAGGTCCACCGGAAGGACAACTTCCTTTGAGCCACAAGCCATCCAACTAGCTGCTCGAGAAGCTATAGTTTATCTCCGACACTTGTCGCCCAGAGTTAACTGTCGCTCGTTCCACTACTACCCCAGACGTGAAGGGTATGGTAGACCACCCCAAGTTGTCAACGGAGATCGCGAGACAGATCCTGCATTATTGCACCTAGTGCGCTATGTAAGTGCACTAGAGGAACTATGCGATCAAATCACGATTGATCTAATCGCAGCTCGTGGAGAGCTGGTCCGTTGAACCCCGGCATAATGGAAAATGGACGTCTGCAAAATGATCTAAGTGCGGAATTTATTATCACAACACAAGGTAGCAAATAGGTAGCAGACGACCATCAAGTTTAAGTGTTACAACTCAAAGAACCAAATGTTTCAAAACAAGAGTTGTAAGCACGAAGCAAAATATAAAACACCCGCCCATATGGACCCGCTTGACGACTATCAAACTCATATGCTTCTTCCCCTTTTGTCAGTAAGGACCAAAAAGGTTTGAAGACATAGAGCCTCTACTCGTTCCCATGAGGAGTAGGTGAAGCAGCAGGGTCGTTGGTGGTGTTTGGCGGTGCAGACGAACTTGGAGCAGTGTCGACGTGTGCTGAAGGAGGTGGCGATGAAGTAGCATCGTCTTCATCCTCGATCACTCTGGCATTCACAGTTGCAGCAGAGGAAGAGAACTCAGAGTCTTCAAGTGATGGAGTTCGTCGCAGCACTGCCCTTCGAGGAGGTGTGGAGTCAAACTTGAAGCGCTCAGTGAAGCCATCCTCTTGAAGATCATCTTCAGAACACAACAGCGTCAGCCCTTTCCATGTGCGTCAAGAGGTTTCATGAGCAACAAAGGCTTTCTTGGTGACAAGATTGCGAATGCGATTAACATCCACCAAGAGGCTTTGCATTTGACGCTTTAGCCAGTCATGATGCCTATCCTGTTTCTGATGAAGGGCCACCAGAAGCTCTCGGTCATTGAGAACACGAGTGCGTTTCTTGGGTCGTTGAGCAATGGTGCTATCAGTGGCTTCAGTGAGAGCAGGATGCGGTGCACGTGTAGTGCCAGCCAAAGGATACACACGAGTTACTGCTTCAACGCCTTCAACGTTCTGAGAAAAACGTTGATGCTCTGCATTCTGAAGACTTAGAGGTTCCTTGGCAGGCTCAGGATATATGGCTTCAATAGACATATCCACATCAGGCAAAAAGATCCGATGATTGCGGGCAGATGGCTGATATGAGATAGCAGAGTGAAGTTTGATCAGCCGCATCACCCAAGGGGCATAGAACTTCAAACCAAACAGATCAGAGCCTTATGCAGCAAGTTGGCGAATGAAGAAATCCTGTGTATTGAAGCATTTTCCATGAAGAATATAGAAGACCAAAGTCTTCATTGCACCTTCCAGCTTGGCATGGGGAGAATGTCCTTTGATTGGCCAGAGAGTTCGCCTTATGATGTGATAAATGGTCCTTGGCAGATACTCAAGGTCTTCAACAAAGAACTCCGTGGGATAAGGAGCATCTTGGGGCAATGGCTTCATCATACTGAGCATCTGACTCATATTAGGTTCAGTCTTCTGAAAGATGCTCTCAACAGCATGACTATGAAGCTGACAGCCATGCTCATAGAGATCGCCAGGAGTGGGCAAGCCAGTGAGCTTAATGATGTCAAAGGCTTTGGCTTCGTGATGAACGTTTCCTGTCATCCACTCCAGGACCCAAGTCTTTGGATCTCTGTTATACCCGCGGATGTGAAGTGTGGCATAGAATTGGAGCAGCAACTCTTCATTCCAATTCTCTTGGTCAGTGACGAACGACAGCAGCCCAACTTCTTGGAAGCAATCTAGAGCTTCTTCCAGATAGGGCAGACCAGCTATGGCTTCAATGTCAAGGCGCTTGTGTGGGAAGATGTGACCTTGGTTGTAAAGGATGCATGAGTAATAGCTTCGCTGCTGATAGCTCCAGAACCGATCAGATGATAATCTTTCCCTTGAGTAGGGGTTCCTGGAGCTATTGAAGAATGTGTTGTCTGCTTTGAAGCCATTGATATTGAAGGAGCCAGGTGCTGATGCAGGACCTGGGAACCTGGGCAATCTTGGGATTGGTTTCTGGACATGAGGCCTGTGCTCAACATGATAGTCGAATTGGGGACCGGCAGCAGACGCAGGAATAGAAGCAGCAGGATCAGTGGCTTCGCTGACTTCTGGTGCTGTTGGGGGTGAGGGCTCCACATTAGCTTCAGCCATGACAGCGTCAGTGGCTTCAGTGGTTTTGGTGGTGGCAGCCTCAAGATTTTCAACCTCCACTTGACGAGCTGGAGGGTCGGTCACGATCACGTTCTCCTCGAGAACCGCTTCTTTGTGGGGCAGGGGAGTAGCAGCTTGTGGGACTTCTTCTTCTTCAGCAGCTGATGCAGATGGATTGTCTTCAGCAGTTTTATCTTCAGATGCAGAGATTTGAGGTGTTGGACCTTTGCGAAGCCTGCGCAACGCGGGCGACGCCTGTGGAGTTGGTATTGGCTGGGCCTCAAAGTCTTCTTCCTCTTCTGGGCGATCCGCCCATGAAGCATCCTGTGCAATTGGCGTCAGTGGACGACCAATGCTGATGAGTATGTTGTGCGTTAGCACATGCGATGATACCTGTTGGTGCTCTAGCTGAGGAAGGGCTGCATCATCTTCAACATGGTCATGGTGACCAATGTTTTCAGCATCATGAGCCTCTGTGAAAGCAGGCTCATGGACAGTCAGTCGACGTTCTTGTGGATTAGCATCGGGGTGAACCATGGAAATGGGTTCAACAATCAAGGGCTCTGTGGGAGCAGCCCGTTCCTTCTTGGTCTTTCTTTTCTTCTTGGCGGGGGCAGTAGCAGAGGCTTCAAGATGTTTTCTCTTCCTTGCTTCAGCCTTAGCAGTCCTGGTCTTCTTCAGTTCTGAAGGGGTTGACCTGGCCTTTGGCTTCGGGCCAGTCATGCTAGTTGGGAAGACAATGGGATCTGCTTCCTGCCTTGGTGCTTCAGGTTCAGCCATAGCGGGCTTCTTCTTCTTCTTGGCAGCCATCCTGGGGTCAATGCCAGGATGCCCAAGGGCCTTGCGCTTCTCAGCCTCATTGTAGGCTTTCACACACCTATCAGCCAGGACTTTCATGCGCTCATGTGAACCCTGAGCTTCTGCACGTTTCTTTAGAAAGGCTTCTTTGAGGTCGTGCAGCATAATCTTGAAGTTCTTCACGTCTTGCACGCTGAGCTTGGCCATATGCTTCTTGAACTGAGATTTCTCATAGTCAATCTTCTGCTTCAGTTCAACAACGCGCTGGGCGATGGCTAACTCTGAAGCAATGGCGCCATGGAAGGCGACACTGAGGCCAATGGGTAGTTCGAGATCTTCGAAGCTGATGTTTGGCGTGTCAAACCACTCATCAATGAAGTTGTGGATAATTGATACATCAAAGAGCGGCAGATCATTGAAGATTTCTGCTTCTTCTTTGCTCTTGATGAGTTGCTCAAGAGCGTCATCTGCAAGATCTTCATCACTTGATAGATCAATGGCATCATTGCGCAGAATGGCAGCAGCAGTTAGCTCTTGGCCGGTGTGTGTCAGAGGCATCTTGACCTTCTGGGGCTTGGAGACGCGTGACAAATCTTCAGACTGCACACTGTCTTCAGGAGGTGCAGTTGCCAGTGGCTTCGCCCTTGAGATTTTTGGTGAAGGGGCAGGCTTTGAAGCTTTGGGCTTCTTCAACTTCTTTGGCTTCGGCGCTACAGGCGCTTCATCTAATTCAGCGTTAGCTGCAGGCTCATTCACGGCTGTCCCTTGAACCAAGATATGGGTGATGAGACCTGCAAGGTTGTAGAAAGGACCGACGACATTGGGTTCTGCATCGCGTGTGCCGTCAGGCCTTGGAGCAGAAGGACCAGGGTTGAAGTCTAATCCCAAAGACTTCTTGTTCTGCTTCGCTGAGTTCTAGGCAAAACTGGAAGTTGCGCTTGAACAGTTGTCGTCACGACACCATAGTAGTGACGATGGGTGTGCATCTGCAGGCTGTGGCCCATGGACCATGCTAGGATAGAAGCATTGTTCAATGGCTTCTTCTCTGGACCTGGGTTGAAGATTCTTGTATAGGATATCTCCCCATGGTCTCTTGATGGCATTTTTCTCAGCATATTCCTAGGTCACAAACCGGTATTTGAACCATTGTTCTGCCCAATATCTTCGAATCCATTGGATTCGGGTCTTGCGCTGATTGTAATCCTCTTCAGGATCTGTCTTGTAAAGCTCTGAGAGGTCATCAGGCAAATCCCTTGATGTTCCCCCACGACGCTGTCTGCCACCCTTCCTTACTGATTTCTCTGCAGCCATGAACTTCAAACTGAAAGGCTTCAAAATGTTCAAAGGCTTCAAAGGTTTTCGCTTGCTGGATAAACAGGAACTGGCTTCGGGATAATTTATATGATGCTGTAAGAATTCTGCAAATGAATGCAGACTATGAGAACCAAGGGATTCTCCCACGGACATGTACCTGTGACATCATTAAGGTGCGAGGGAAGGGGAAGAGGTCATATGCATTCTCAGAAGATTTTGAAGATTAATCAGTTTAGAAGACATTGACCTCATCATGCGAAGACATTCACTCATAAATAAGTAGTTGGTTCCAGATTTGTACGAATCCAGAGATCCGTACAAGTGAGGAATCTAACTACTTTGTGAAGCATAAGTGAATATACTAGGCACATTATGAGATGCAGTATGAAAGAGATCCAACTTGTGTGAATAGAAACTTCTTGTGGTAGAAAGTGACAAAGCCATAGGATCAAAGGGGGCCGTAAAAAGAAGTTTTATTTACCACACTAGGAACTGCTAGACGGAGTGGAAGAGGAGGCCGAGCAGTTCGATCTTCTGTGCCCTAACTTGGCGACGGAGGACACCTACAGCGACGGTGGAGAGGACGATGTCCGTGGTCGGCGTGAAGACGGCGTTGGAGAGGTTGCGGCAGTGAAGCGCTTCGTCGCTGGCATCGTCGAGGGCTAGCGGTGGCGCTAGGGTTCGTGCGAGAGTGGAAGAAGAGATAATTGTTGGGGAACGTAGTAATTTCAAAAAATTTCCTACCCACACGCAAGATCATGGTGATGCACAGCAACGAGAGGGGAGAGTGTTGTCTACGTACCCACGCAGACCGACTGCGGAAGCGTTGACACAACATAGAGGAAGTAGTCGTATGTCTTCCCGATCCGACCGATCCAAGCACCGTTACTCCGGCACCTCCGAGTTCTTAGCACACGTACAGCTCGATGACGATCCCCGGGCTCCGATCCAGCAAAGCGTTGGGGAGGAGTTCCGTCACCACGACGGCGTGGTGACGATCTTGATGTTCTACCGACGCAGGGCTTCGCCTAAGCACTACAACGATATGATCGAGGTGGAATATGGTGGCAGGGGGCACCGCACACGGCTAAGGAACGATCTCAATGATCAACTTGTGTGTCTAGAGGTGCCCCCTACCTCCGTATATAAAGGAGCCAAGGGGAAGGGGGCCGCCGGCCAGGAGGAGGGCGCAAGAGGAGTCCTACTCCTACCGGGAGTAGGACCCCCCCCCCCCACAATCCTAGTTGGACTAGGATTCCCCGAGGGGGAAAGAGAGAGAGGGGGGCCGGCCACCTCTCCTAGTCCTAATAGGACTAGGGGAGGGGGGAGGCGCGCGGCCACCTTGGGCTGCCCCTTTCTCCTTTCGACTAAATCCCATTAAGGCCCATATGGCTCCCGGGGGGTTCCGGTAACCTCCCGGTACTCCGGTAAAATCCTGATTTCACCCGGAACACTTCCGATATCCAAATATAGGCTTCCAATATATCAATCTTTATGTCTCAACCATTTCGAGACTCCTCGTCATGTCCGTGGTCACATCCGGGACTCCGAACTAACTTCGGTACATCAAAATGCATAAACTCATAATAACTGTCATCGTAACATTAAGCGTGCGGACCCTACGGTTCGAGAACAATGTAGACATGACTGAGACACATCTCCGGTCAATAACCAATAGCGGGACCTGGATACCCATATTGGTTCCTACATATTCTACGAAGATCTTTATCGGTTAGACCGCATAACAACATACGTTGTTCCCTTTGTCATCGGTATGTTACTTGCCCGAGATTCAATCGTCGGTATCCAATACCTAGTTCAATCTCGTTACCGGCAAGTCTCTTTACTCGTTCCGTAATACATCGTCTCGCAACTAACTCATTAGTCGCAATGCTTGCAAGGCTTATGTGATGTGCATTACCAAGAGGGCCCAGAGATACCTCTCCGACAATCGGAGTGACAAATCCTAATCTCGAAATACGCCAACCCAACATCTACCTTTGGAGACACCTATAGAGCTCCTTTATAATCACCCAGTTACATTGTGACGTTTGGTAGCACACAAAGTGTTCCTCCGGTAAACGGGAGTTGCATAATCTCATAGTCATAGGAACATGTATAAGTCATGTAGAAAGCAATAACAACATACTAAACGATCGGGTGCTAAACTAATGAAATGGGTCATGTCAATCAGATCATTCAACTAATGATGTGACCTCGTTAATCAAATAACAACACCTTGTTCATGGTTAGGAAACATAACCATCATTGATTAACGAGCTAGTCAAGTAGAGGCATACTAGTGACACTAAGTTTGTCTATGTATTCACACATGTATTATGTTTTCGGTTAATACAATTCTAGCATGAATAATAAACATTTATCATGATATAAGGAAATAAATAATAACTTTATTATTGCCTCTAGGTCATATTTCCTTCAGTCTCCCACTTGCACTAGAGTCAATAATCTAGATTACACAGTAATGATTCTAACACCCATGGAGCCTTGGTGCTGATCATGTTTTGCTCGTGGAAGAGGCTTAGTCAACGGGTCTGCAACATTCAGATCCGTATGTATCTTGCAAATCTCTATGTCTCCCACCTGGACTAGATCCCGGATGGAATTGAAGCGTCTCTTGATGTGCTTGGTCCTCTTGTGAAATCTAGATTCCTTTGCCAAGGACATTGCACCAGTATTGTCACAAAAGATTTTCATTGGACCCGATGCACTAGGTATGACACCTAGATCGGATATGAACTCCTTCATCCAGACTCCTTCATTCGCTGCTTCTGAAGCAGCTATGTACTCTGCTTCACATGTAGATCCTGCTACGACGCTTTGTTTAGAACTGCACCAACTGACAGCTCCACCGTTTAATGTAAACACGTATCCGGTTTGCAATTTAGAATCGTCCGGATCAGTGTCAAAGCTTGCATCAACGTAACCTTTTACAGTGAGTTCTTTGTCACCTCCATATATGAGAAACAATTCCTTAGTCCTTTTCAGGTATTTCGGGATGTTCTTGACCGCTGTCCAGTGATCCATTCCTGGATTACTTTGGTACCTCCCTGCTAAACTTATAGCAAGGCACACATCAGGTCTGGTACACAGCATTGCATACATGATAGAGCCTATGGCTGAAGCATAGGGAACATCTTTCATTTTCTCTCTATCTTCTGCAGTGGTCGGGCATTGAGTCTTACTCAATTTCACACCTTGTAACACATGCAAGAATCCTTTCTTTGCTTGATCCATTTTGAACTTCTTCAAAACTTTGTCAAGGTATGTGCTTTGTGAAAGTCCAATTAAGCGTCTTGATCTATCTCTATAGATCTTTATGCCTAATATGTAAGCAGCTTCACCGAGGTCTTTCATTGAAAAACTCTTATTCAAGTATCCCTTTATGCTATCCAGAAATTCTATATCATTTCCAATCAGCAATATGTCATCCACATATAATATCAGAAATGCTACAGAGCTCCCACTCACTTTCTTGTAAATACAGGCTTCTCCGAAAGTCTGTATAAAATCAAATGCTTTGATCACACTATCAAAGCATTTATTCCAACTCCGAGAGGCTTGCACCAGTCCATAAATGGATCGCTGGAGCTTGCACACTTTGTTAGCTCCCTTTGGATCGACAAAACCTTCCGGTTGCATCATATACAACTCTTCTTCCAGAAATCCATTCAGGAATGCAGTTTTGACATCCATCTGCCAAATTTCGTAATCATAAAACGCGGCAATTGCTAACATGATTCGGACCGACTTATGCATCGCTACGGGTGAGAAGGTATCATCATAGTCAACCCCTTGAACTTGTCGAAAACCTTTTGCGACAAGTCGAGCTTTATAGACAGTAACATTACCGTCAGCGTCAGTCTTTTTCTTGAAGATCCATTTATTCTCAATTGCTTGCCGATCATCGGGCAAGTCAACCAAAGTCCATACTTTGTTCTCATACATGGATCCCATCTCAGATTTCATGGCTTCAAGCCACTTTGCGGAATTTGGGCTCACCATCGCTTCTTCATAGTTCGTAGGTTCATCATGATCTAGTAGCATGACTTCCAGAACTGGATTACCGTACCACTCTGGCGCGTATCTTAGTCTGGTTGATCTACGAGGTTTAGTAGTATCTTGTTATGAAGTTTCATGATCATTATCATTAACTTCCTCACTTATTGGTGTAGGTGTCACAGAAACAGTTTTCTGTGATGTACTACTTTCCAACAAGGGAGCATGTACAGTTACCTCGTCAAGTTCTACTTTCCTCCCACTCACTTATTTCGAGAGAAACTCCTTCTCAAGAAAGTTTCTGAATTTAGCAACAAAAGTCTTGCCTTCGGATCTGTGATAGAAGGTGTATCCAATAGTTTCCTTTGGATATCCTATGAAGACACATTTCTCCGATTTGGGTTCGAGCTTATCAGGTTGAAGCTTTTTCACATAAGCATTGCAGCCCCAAACTTTTAGAAACGACAACTTTGGTTTCTTGCCAAACGATAGTTCATAAGGCGTCGTCTCAACGGATTTTGATGGTGCCCTATTTAACGTGAATGCGGCCGTCTCTAGAGCGTATCCCCAAAACGATAGCGGTAAATCAGTAAGAGACATCATAGATCGCACCATATCTAGTACAGTACGATTACGATGTTCGGACACACCATTACCCTGTGGTGTTCCGGGTGGCGTGAGTTGCGAAACTATTCCACAATTTTTCAAATGTACACCAAACTCGTAACTCAAATATTCTCCTCCAGAATCGAATCGTAGAAACTTTATTTTCTTGTTACGATGATTTTCAACTTCACTTTGAAATTCTTTGAACTTTTCAAACGTTTCAGACTTATGTTTCATTAAGTAGATATACCCATATCTGCTTAAGTCATCTGTGAAGGTGAGAAAATAACGGTATCCGCCACGAGCCTCAACATTCATCGGACCACATACATCTGTATGTATGATTTCCAACAAATCTGTTGCTCTCTCCATAGTACCGGAGAATGGTGTTTTAGTCATCTTGCCCATGATGCACGGTTCGCAAGTACCACGTGATTCATAATCAAGTGGTTCCAAAAGTCCATCAGTATGGAGTTTCTTCATGCGCTTTACACCGATATGACCTAAACGGCAGTGCCACAAATAAGTTGCACTATCATTATCAACTCTGCATCTTTTGGCTTCTACATTATGAATATGTGTATCACTTCTATCGAGATTCAACAAGAATAGACCACTCTTCAAGGGTGCATGACCATAAAAGATATTACTCATATAAATAGAACAACCATTATTCTATGATTTAAATGAATAACCGTCTCGCATTAAACAAGATCCAGATATAATGTTCATGCTTAACGCTGGTACCAAATAACAATTATTTAGGTCTAATACTAATCCCGAAGGTAGATGTAGAGGTAGCGTGCCGACTGCGATCACATTGACTTTGGAACCGTTTCCCACGCGCATCGTCACCTCGTCCTTAGCCAATCTTCGCTTAATCCGTAGTCCCTGTTTCGAGTTGCAAATATTAGCAACAGAACCAGTATCAAATACCCAGGTGCTACTGCGAGCATTAGTAAGGTACACATCAATAACATGTATATCACATATACCTTTGTTCACCTTGCCATCCTTCTTATCCGCCAAATACATGGGGCAGTTCTGCTTCCAGTGAACAGTCTGCTTGCAGTAGAAGCACTCAGTTTCAGGCTTAGGTCCAGACTTGGGTTTCTTCTCCTGAGCAGCAACTTGCTTGCCGTTCTTCTTGAAGTTCCCCTTCTTCTTCCCTTTGCCCTTTTTCTTGAAACTAGTGGTTTTGTTAACCATCAACACTTGATGCTCCTTCTTGATTTCTACCTCCGCAGCTTTCAGCATTGCGAAGAGCTCGGGAATAGTCTTGTTCATCCCTTGCATATTATAGTTCATCACAAAGCTCTTGTAGCTTGGTGGCAGTGATTGGAGAATTCTGTCAATGACGCAATCATCTGGAAGATTAACTACCATCTGAATCAAGTGATTATTATACCCAGACATTTTGAGTATATGCTCACTGACAGAACTGTTCTCCTCCATCTTACAGCTATAGAACTTATTGGAGACTTCATATCTCTCAGTCCGGGCATTTTCTTGAAATATTAACTTCAACTCCTGAAACATCTCATATGCTCCATGACGTTCAAAACGTCGTTGAAGTCCCGATTCTAAGCCGTAAAGCATGGCACACTGAACTATCGAGTAGTCATCAGCTTTGCTCTGCCAGACGTTCATAACATCTGGTGTTGCTCCAGCAGCAGGCCTGGCACCTAGCGGTGCTGCCAGGACGTAATTCTTCTGAGCAGCAATGAGGATAATCCTCAAGTTATGGACCCAGTCCGTGTAATTGCTACCATCATCTTTCAACTTTTCTTTCTCAAGGAACGCATTAAAATTCAACGGAACAACAGCATGAGGCATCTATCTACAATCAAACATAAACAAGCAAGATACTATCAGGTACTAAGTTCATGATAAGTTTCAGTTCAATTAATCAAATTACTTAAGAACTCCCACTTAGATAGACATCCCTCTAATCCTCTAAGTGATCACGTGATCCAAATCAACTAAACCATGTCCGATCATCACGTGAGATGGAGTAGTTTCATTGGTGAACATCACTATGTTGATCATATTTACTATATGATTCACGCTCGACCTTTCGGTCTCCGTGTTCCGAGGCCATATCTGTATATGCTTGGCTCGTCAAGTATAACCTGAGTATTCCGCGTGTGCAACTGTTTTGCACCCGTTGTATTTGAACGTAGAGCCTATCACACCCGATCATCACGTGGTGTCTCAGCACGAAGAACTTTCGCAACGGTGCATACTCAGGGAGAACACTTCTTGATAATTTAGTGAGAGATCATCTTATAATGCTACCGTCAATCAAAGCAAGATAAGATGCATAAAAGATAAACATCACATGCAATCAATATAAGTGATATGATATGGCCATCATCATCTTGTGCCTGTGATCTCCATCTCCGAAGCACCGTCATGATCACCATCGTCACTGGCATGACACCTTGATCTCCATCGTAGCATCGTTGTCGTCTCGCCAATCTTATGCTTCCACGACTATTGCTACCGCTTAGTGATAAAGTAAAGCATTACATCGCGATTGCATTGCATACAATAAAGCGACAACCATATGGCTCCTGCCAGTTGCCGATAACTCGGTTACAAAACATGATCATCTCATACAATAAAATTTAGCATCATGTCTTGACCATATCACATCACAACATGCCCTGCAAAAACAAGTTAGACGTCCTCTACTTTGTTGTTGCAAGTTTTATGTGGCTGCTATGGGCTTAAGCAAGAACCAATCTCACCTACGCATCAAAACCACAACGATAGTTTGTCAAATAGACTCCGTTTTAACCTTCGCAAGGACCGGGCGTAGCCACACTCGGTTCAACTAAAGTTGGAGAGACAGTCGCCTGCAAGCCACCTGTGTGCAAAGCACGTCGGGGAAACCGGTCTCGCGTAAGCGTACGCGTAATGTTGGTCCGGGTCGTCTCGTCCAACAATACCGCCGAACCAAAGTAAGACATGCTGGTAGGCCGTATGACTTATATCACCCACAACTCACTTGTGTTCTACTCATGCAAATAGCATCAAACCATAAAACCGAGGCTCGGATGCCATTGTTGGGGAACGTAGTAATTTCAAAAAATTTCCTACGCACACGCAAGATCATGGTGATGCACATCAACGAGAGGGGAGAGTGTTGTCTACGTACCCATGTAGACCGACTGCGGAAGCGTTGACACAACATAGAGGAAGTAGTCATATGTCTTCCTGATCCGACTGATCCAAGCACCGTTACTCCGGCACCTCCGAGTTCTTAGCACACGTACAGCTCGATGACGATCCCCGGGCTCCGATGCAGCAAAGCACCAGGGAGGAGTTCCGTCAGCACGACGGCGTGGTGACGACCTTGATGTTCTACCGACGCAGGGCTTCGCCTAAGCACTACAACGATATGATCGAGGTGGAATATCGTGGCAGGGGGCACCGTACATGGCTAAGGAACGATCTCAATGATCAACTTGTGTGTCTAGAGGTGCCCCCTGCCTCCGTATATAAAGGAGCCAAGGGGAAGGGGGCCGCCGGCCTGGAGGAGGGCGCAGTAGGAGTCCTACTCCTACCGGGCGTAGGACTCCCCCCCCCCCACAATCCTAATTGGACTAGGATTCCCCGAGGGGAAAAGAGAGAGAGGGGGGCCGACCACCTCTCCTATTCCTAATAGGACTAGGGGAGGGGGGAGGCGCGCGGCCACCTTGGGCTGCCCCTTTCTCCTTTCCACTAAAGCCCATTAAGACCCATATGGCTCCCGGGGGGTTCAGGTAACCTCCCGGTACTCCAGTAAAATCCCGATTTCACCCGGAACACTTCCGATATCCAAATATAGGCTTCCAATATATCAATCTTTATGTATCGACCATTTCGAGACTCCTCGTCATGTCTGTGATCACATCCGGGACTCCGAACTAACTTCGGTACATCAAAATGCATAAACTCATAATAACTATCATCGTAACGTTAAGCATGCGGACCCTACGGTTCGAGAACAATGTAGACATGACGGAGACACATCTCTGGTCAATAACCAATAGCGGGACCTGGATGCCCATATTGGCTCCTACATATTCTACGAAGATCTTTATCGGTCAGACCGCATAACAACATACGTTGTTCCCTTTGTCATCGGTATGTTACTTGCCCGAGATTTGATCGTCGGTATCCAATACCTAATTCAATCTCGTTACCGGCAAGTCTCTTTACTCGTTCTGTAATACATCATCTCGCAACTAACTCATTAGTCTCAATGCTTGCAAGGCTTATGTGATGTGCATTACCGAGAGGGCCCAGAGATACCTCTCCGACAATCGGAGTGACAAATCCTAATCTCGAAATACGCCAACCCAACATCTACCTTTGGAGACACCTGTAGAGCTCCTTTATAATCACCTAGTTACGTTGTGACGTTTGGTAGCACACAAAGTGTTCCTCCGGTAAATGGGAGTTGCATAATCTCATAGTCATAGGAACATGTATAAGTCATGAAGAAAGCAATAACAACATACTAAACGATCGGGTGCTAAGCTAATGAAATGGGTCATGTCAATCAGATCATTCAACTAATGATGTGACCTCGTTAATCAAATAACAACACCTTGTTCATGCTTAGGAAACATAACCATCATTGATTAATGAGCTAGTCAAGTAGTGGCATACTAGTGACACTAAGTTTGTCTATGTATTCACACATGTATTTTGTTTTCGGTTAATACAATTCTAGCATGAATAATAAACATTTATCATGATTTAAGGAAATAAATAATAACTTTATTATTGCCTCTAGGGCATATTTCTTTCAATAATGACCGCTGTGAAGGGTGTATTTATAGGTACAGGGGCGGCACTGCATTATTACACATGTGCCCCTGGCGATTCACATCTGAGGAACATGTGGCCATCATGCAGTATATTGGGGTTTGTTCCACGTCCCACGCACGCCTGGATTGTCGGGTGGTCATTCCTACTTCTCCGGGTTTCATGTGGAGGAATGAGCATTGAAAATGGACTTAATATTTGTCTCTGTATCTTCTGCTGACAAGGACACAGAGAAGACATTCGACAGTTTCAATAGAATGCATATGATTTGGAGAGATAGAGTTTGAGATAGAAAGCATAGAGAGGTTAGGGTCCGATCACATTCACTTAGATCAAAAGATTCAACAAGAAGACATAGCTATAAGTGAATGCTATAGAGGACAGAACACTAGTATATATATAATCAACATAGTGAAGATAATCATGAAAACATGTTGAGATTGAAACCAAACCAAATGTGAAGACATAGCAAGGTAACGCCATGAGTGAAACACTTCAGATAGATCATTTGGTGGTGGCGTTACCCACCGTATAGGAAGTATTAGACCCAGACACGGCGCACAATTATCGTGGCGCTCCGAAGTCAAATTCCACATTAATGTATTCACACTTAGAATGTATGTTTTCATTGATTGAAGATATACTTTACTTCGTGTGTTGCACATCTAAGTCATCAATATGCATAAGGGTTAGGATGTGTGCCTGATCACAGGACATTTGAGGATTCCAGGATATTTAGCTCACACCGTAACTTGCAAAATCTCTTATCATCCAAGGGCTTGGTGAAGATATCTGCCAATTGCTCTTCAGTGTTGACGTGTATGATATCAATATCTTCCTTCACAACATGATCTCTGAGAAAGTGATGACGAATTTCAATGTGCTTTGTCTTCGAGTGCTGAACAGGGTTGTTGGCCTTGATGGCGCTTTCGTTGTTGCAGTAGAGTGGCACTTGCTTCAGATGAATGCCATAGTCCTTGAGGGTTTGCTTCATCCATAGAAGCTGAGCGCAGCAAGATCCAGCAGCAATGTATTCAGATTCAGCAGTGGAGAGAGATACACAGTTCTGCTTCTTTGAAGACCAACATACAAGTGATCGTCCCAGAAAATGACATGTGCCTGATGTAGACTTGCGATCCACCTTGTCACCAGCATAATCAGCATCCGAGAATCCAACCAGATCAAACTCTGAGCCATTTGGATACCATAATCCTAGAGTTGGGGTCTGAGCCAAATATCGAAGAATTCACTTCATAGCTAAGTGATGCGACTCCTTTGGTGCCGCTTGAAATCGAGCACACATGCAAACACTAAGCATAATATCTGGCCTAGATGCACATAGATAAAGCAAAGAACCAATCATGGAGCGGTATACCTTTTGATCGAACTCTTTACCATTGTCGTCAGGACCCAGATGATGCTTGGCTGGCATTGGCGTCGTGAACCCTTTGCAGTCTTGCATACCGAACTTCTTAAGGCAATCTTTGAGATACTTCTCTTGAGATATGAAGATGCCGTTGCGTTGCTGTCGTATTTGAAGACCGAGGAAGAACTTCAGCTCTCCCATCATGGACATCTGATATTGCTCTTGCATCATATATCCAAACTCTTCACTATACTTCTGATTGGTGCAGCCGAAGATAATGTCATCCACATATATTTGGCACACAAACAGTTCACCATCATATGTCTTCATGAAGAGAGTGGGGTTGAGGGAACCAGGTATGAATGCTCTTTAGGAAGTATTTGAGTGTGTCATACCAGGCCCGAGGGGCTTGTTTGAGGCCATACAGTGCCTTGTTGACCTTGTATACCATATCAGGATGTTTCAGATCTTCAAAGCCAGGTGGTTGTGCAACATACACTTCTTCTTCAATCTTGCCATTGAGAAAGGCGCTCTTCACACCCATTTGATAAAGAAGTATGTTGTGATGATTTGCATAGGCCAGCAGTATGCGTATGGCTTCAAGTCTAGCCACAGGAGCAAATGTTTCATCGAAGTCAATGCCTTCCACTTGAGTATATCCTTGAGCAACGAGACGAGCTTTGTTTCTGACAACTTGACCATGCTCATCTTGCTTGTTGCGGTATATCCATTTTGTGCTTATTATGTTGTGCTTCTGAGGATCAGGACGCTTAACCAGTTCCCATACATTATTCAGCTCAAACTATTGAAGCTCTTCTTGCGTAGCTTGAATCCATTCAGGTTCCATGAAGGCTTCTTCCACTTTCTTGGGTTCTGTTATTGAGACGAATGCGAAGTGCCCACAGAAATTTGCCAGCCGAGTTGCCCTTGATCGAGTGAGTGGACCAGGTGCATTGATGCTGTCAATTATTCTCTCAATCTGCACTTCATTGGCAACACGAGGATGTACAGGGCGAAGATTTTGCTCTTGCTGATCATTGTTGTTGTTGGAGGGATTGTCTTCAGGTTGAGCATTGTCTTCTGATCTGGTGCGGAGATGATGAGTTCCTCTTCAGGATGAGCTTCAGAAGGTATGATTTCTCCAGTTCCCATTAGCTTTATTGATTCACTGGATGGAACTTCATCTAGCACATTTGGTAGGTGCTCTCTTTGTGAACCGTTAGTCTCATCGAACCGCACATCCACTGTTTCAACCACTTTATAATGAAAGAGGTTCAAGACTCTGTAGGAGTGCGAATCCTTTCCATATCCAAGCATAAAACCCTCATGTGCTTTTGGGGCAAACTTTGAAGTGTGATGTGGGTCCTTGATCCAGCACCTTGCGCCAAATACTCTGAAGTAACTGAGATTTGGCTTCTTGCCAGTGAGGAGCTCATACGATGTCTTATTCAGAAGCTTGTGAAGATAAACACGATTGATTGTATGGCATGCAGTATCAATGGCTTCAGGCCAGAATTTTCTTGGAGTCTTGTATTCATCTAGCATTGTTTTGGCCATCTCAATGAGTGTTCTGTTCTTGTGTTCGACGACGCCATTCTGCTGTGGCATGTACAGGGCTGAGAATTCATGTGTGATGCCAAGGTATCAAGATATGTATCAAGGCCAGTGTTCTTGAATTCAGTGCCATTGTCACTTCTGATGTGCTTTATCTTGGTGCCATAGTTGTTCATTGCTCAATTGGCGAAGCGTTTGAAGACATCCTGCACTTCAGTCTTGTAAAGGATTATATGCACGCAAGTATATCTAGAATAATCATCAACAATGACAAAGCCATAGAGACAAGCAGTAGTAGTAAGAGTTGAGTAATGAGTGGGACCGAAAAGATCCATGTGAAGCAGTTCGAAGGGTCGAGTAGTAGTCATGATTGTCTTCGAGGGATGTTTGGCCCTCGTCATCTTTCCTGCTTCACAGGCACCGCATAAGTGATCTTTCTTGAACTTGATGCCCTTGATGCCTATGACATGCTTCTTCTTTGCAAGGGTGTGGAGGTTCCTCATGTCAACATGCCCAAGCCTCCAATGCCAGAGCCAACATTCTGAAGCTTTTGCTAGAAGATATACGGCAAGCTGTGGTCCTGCTGAGAAATCTACCACGTACAGATCATCTTTCCGATACCCTTACAACACTAGAGACTTGTCAGATTCCATTAGAACAAGACAACGATATTTACCAAATATTACGATCATGTTCAAATCGCAAAGCATTGAGCCAGACATTAAGTTGAAGCCAAGGGATTCAACAAGCATGACTTTATCCATGTGTTGATCCTTTGAGATTGCAACTCTACCTAGACCCAATACCTTACTTTTACCAGTGTCAGCAAATGTGATGTGGCTCTTGTCGGATGGACATAAGGTTGAGTCCATAAGAAGGCTTCTTTTGCCAGTCATGTGATTTGTACACCCACTATCAATAATCCATTCTGTAGACGCTGGTGTCGTACCCTACAGTGCAGTTAGGGGGATAGGCTTCACGAAGGGAATTGTGAAGCAAAAACATTTGACGAACCAGTGGGTTATGAAATCTTAGATCTAGATTAGGACTGACAGGGAGTGTAGCATGCGATTCAGGAACGAAGTACATAGTAAGACCATTCAGGCATTTGATCTTGCGCCCTACAAGATGTTTAAGGTCCCTAGCAATAGCGTCAAAAGATTTTGGTTTTCTGCTGGAGACCTGTCCCTGCAAAAGAGAGTTAAGCCTTCTTAACCACCCACATCTTCAAGGGTGGCTTAGAAGCGATAAGTCTAGGTGCAGCGTGTGACGCCCGGATAATTAAGCTACAGCGATCCCCCGCTAATGATGCCACGTCACCTCGGTTACTGTTGGTAAACTCTCGATAATTCAAAACCGAAACAAATTCAAAATTTAATTAAAAGGCAAATAGTAAAAGTTTTTAAATATTAAAATCAAAATATTCGGAGTGAATCAAATATTGCATAGGTAATTATGGTGGAGAAACCACACATTTATAAAATGTTTAAGTATTATAAGATGAATAAAACAACAGTAAAAACATTATTGAAATACCTTTTCTAATTAATAAAATGTCAAACTAATTTATTTGAGGACTAGACTTTTTGTGACTATGGACTAAGTTGAAATACTAATTTAGATGCTACGTGTATATTTTACTAAAACTAAAATAATAGGAAACAAAGAGAAAACAGAAAATAAGAAATAAAAGAAAATAGAAAATAGAAAAAAACAGTAACTAAACTAAAACAAGAGAAAGAAAACTCCCCTCCCCTGCTGGGCCATTGCTCAGTTGGCCCTTGCCAGGCAGGCCGGCCCACCTACTCCCGTCTCCCCTTTCCTCTGTTCACAGAACAGAGGCGTGGCAAACATCCATGGCGCCCTGGCCATGGATGGCCTCCACGTCGCCCCTCTGGTCCTATAAGGACGCCCCCGCGAAACCCTAGACCACTCTCGTCCATTCCCCCCAGGATCCCCCATCAGCCCCCTCCTCTTCCGCTCGATTTCAAGCTTGATTTGCTCCGCAGTCACCACTGCCTCGTCCTCTTGCCGCGGCCACCGTCGTCGCCGTCGCTCGGGAACACGTCCTGGAGGATCTCTGCACTCGGCTTCATCCGTTCAGGGTACCATCTTGAGCCGAGGAGCTGCGTAGCCGACGCCGTCGCCGTCTTCTTCAATTGGCCGCCATCAACTCACAGTCGATGTCGTCGCTCCGGTCCACCCCAACCCTCCCCGAGCACGCCGACGAACTCGCAGTGAGCTCCTCCCTCGGATCCCCCTTCCCCCCTTTCGTTTTGGACGCCGTAGGCCACCTTCACCATCATGCCCGATCTCGCGTGTATGCGTACGTATGTGTGTGTGTGTGTGCTCTGTGCTGTTGCTATGCCTTGCACTACTGCTGCTTTGGGCTGCTGCTTCATTGCTACTCTAGTTGCTGGCCGTTGCGTGCTGCTGCTCCTAGGCGCCGCCGCTGCTGTTCTATCTGCTGTTGCTGCTTGTGTCGTTGTTGCTCGCGCGCCGCTTGCCTTGCCTGCTGTTCCGCCCGGCCGCGCCTGGCCACCACAGCCGTCGCCCGCATGCGCGCCCGCCTTCCCTTGGCCGCGCACCGTGCGTGCACGCGCGCCTGCGTGCTTGCCTCTACTGCTGGCTGCTGGGGCTTCTTGCTCTGCTACGCGACGCTGCTCATGCTGCTTACTGCTGCTACTTACTGTTCATCGGCTAACTGTTGCTGATGCTTGGCCATGGCCACTTTTGCTATGCCCCCGTGCGTGCTGTGTTGGCCATGGGAACACATCCACTTGATGTGAGGCCACCCCCCGTTCAATCAGTATTGGGTTAATTAGTAGTTTGGTTAAGGTACTAGCAGATGACATGTGGACCCCATTAATTAGGTTAGTATTTATTTATT
This sequence comes from Triticum monococcum, assembly GCA_034509565.1. Taxonomy (NCBI): domain Eukaryota; kingdom Viridiplantae; phylum Streptophyta; class Magnoliopsida; order Poales; family Poaceae; genus Triticum; species Triticum monococcum. The sequence continues at coordinate 563,086,157 of CM067841.1, read as the reverse complement.
TATTTAGGTATAGCCTATGACAATGCAGGTTCCACTTTTACTATTCACATTTTGACAAGTCAATGTTGACTGGGTCAACCCAGCTCCCTGGCCCCCACATGTCCTTGACCGTGGTTAGCCCATCACTATGTAATAATTGTATTTCTGTCAAAATTCGAATTAATTAAATAAATTCTAAAAATGATTTAAAACTTTAGAAAATCATATAAAATAAACCGTAGCTCGGATGGAAAAACTTTGTACATGAAAGTTGCTCAGAACGACGAGACGAACCCGGATACGCAGCCCGTTCATCCGCCACGCATCCCTAACCTATCCAACTCAGAACTTTCCCCCTCCGGCTCCTCTGCCCGAAAACGCGAAACGCCGGGGATACTTTCCCGGATGTTTCCCCCCTTCACCGGTAACACCTCATACCGCGTTAGGGCATGCCTAGCATCACGCTTAGCTTTGTCATGCATCGTTATGCATCTGTTTGCATTGTATTTATTGTTTCTCCCCCCTCTTCTTCCGCTAGACACCGAGACCGACGCCGCTGCTACCCAGTACGACTACGGAGTTGACGACCCCTCTCTCTTGCCAGAGCAACCAGGGAAGCCCCCCCCTTGATCACCAGATATCGCCTATTCTTCTCTATACTGCTTGCATTAGAGTAGTGTAGCATGTTACTGCTTTCAGTTAATCCTATACTGCTGCATAGCCTGTCCTTGCTACTACTGTTGTTACCTTTACCTGTTATCCTACTGCTTAGTATAGGATGCTAGTGTTCCATCAGTGGCCCTACACTCTTGTCCGTCTGCCATGCTATACTACTAGGCCGTGATCACTTCGGGAGGTGATCACGGGCATACTATATACTTTACACTGTTACATTACCTGTGATACTGTTCGGAGATGGGGGCTGAAGGGGCAGGTGGCTCCATCCCGGTAGAGGTGGGCCTGGGTTCCCGACGGCCCCCGACTGTTACTTTGAGGCGGAGTGACAGGGCAGGTTGAGACCACCTAGGAGAGAGGTGGGCCTGACCCTGGTCGGCGTTCGCGGATACTTAACACGTTAAACGCGATCTTGGTATTTGATCTGAGTCTGGCCACTGGCTTATACGCACTAACCATCTACACGGGGACAGTTATGGGCACTCGACGTTGTGGTATCAGCCGAAGCCTACATGATGTCAGCGACTGAGTGGCGCACGCCGGGTTGGACCGCGTAACGCAATTTCCTTTGTAATGGAGGTTGCTAGGTTTGCTCTCCGGCCGCGTTCGCAACATGCAGGTGTGCAAAGGGCGATGCGCCCAGACCCCCGCGCCATAGGATTTAGACCGGCGTGCTGACCTCTCTGTTGTGCCTAGGTAGGGCTACGACGTGTTGATCTTCCGAGGCCGGGCATGACCCAGAAAAGTGTGTCCGGCCAAATGGGATCGAGCGTGTTGGGTTATGTGGTGCACCCCTGCAGAGAAGTTGATCTATTCGAGTAGCCGTGTCCCTCGGTAAAAGGACGACTTGGAGTTGTACCTTGACCTTATGACAACTAGAACCGGATACTTAATAAAACACACCCTTCCAAGTGCCAGATACAACCGGTTGTCGCTCTCTCACAGGGCGACGAGGGGAGGACCATCGGTTAGGATTATGCTATGCGATGCTACTTGGAGGTCTTCAGTCTACTCTCTTCTACATGTTGCAAGACGGAGTCTGCCAGAAGCGTAGTCTTCGAAAGGATTAGCTATCCCCCTCTTATTCTGGCTTTCTGCAGTTCAGTCCACCGATATGGTCCTTTACACATTCACCCATGCATATGTAGTGTAGCTCCTTGCTTGCGAGTACTTTGGATGAGTACTCACGGTTGCTTTCTCCCTCTTTTCCCCTATCCCTTCTACCTGGTTGTCGCAACCAGATGTTGGAGCCCAGGATCCAGACGCCACCGTCGACGACGACTCCTACTACATCGGAGGTGCCTACTACTACGTGATGCCCGTTCACGACGACCAGGAGTAGTTTAGGAGGATCCCAGGCAGGAGGCCTGTGCCTCTTTCGATCTGTATCCCAGTTTGTGCTATCCTTCTTAAGGCAAACTTGTTTAACTTATGTCTGTACTCAGATATTGTTGCTTCCGCTGACTCATCTATGATCGAGCTCTTGTATTCGAGCCCTCGAGGCCCCTGGCTTGTAATATGATGCTTGTATGACTTATTTTATTTGTAGAGTTGTGTTGTGATATCTTCCCGTGAGTCCCTGATCTTGATCGTACACATTTGCGTGTATGATTAGTGTACGATTGAATCGGGAGCGTCACACAGCGTCTGAAAACTTTGGCTTTGGAGCCCTAGCAAAAAGTCTTGCAGGCGGACAATAATACTCATAAGAATAAGCAAAATAGTTTTTGGTCTTATGAACATGGCGGTTCGATGAACCACGCTCATATTCATAGGCCTGAGTATGGTTTCCCTGCAAAACATTTGCGTTAGTGCGACTCAGGTGAGTCCTCTGTCTGTATGAAGCCTATGGGCCGTATGAAGCCTGTGGTATGGGGTTTGTCTTCTTCATCTGTGGTGTCATGATGACATTCATAGGAAGATTTTCCAAACAACTTTTGGGCACCCAGATCTTCTTCATAGGCGGTCCATTCCTGCAGTTAGTACCAATGTACCTGGCAAACACTTCACCATTCTGATTTTTAAACAGTTTATAGTTTGCATCAAAGGATTCATCAATGACAATGGGGTTAGCACAAGTGAAGCCAGATAGACTGGATGGATCTGCTGAAGGTTCCTTTGCAGCAACCCATGTGGTTTTGGGATACTGCTCGGGTTTCCAGTAAGAGCCATCAGTATTCATTTTCCTAATGAACCCAACACCCTCTTTCCTCGGGTTTCGGTTCAGAATCTGCCTTTTGAGGACATCACATAGTGTCTGATGCCCTTTAAGACTTTTGTACATCCCTGTTTCAAGCAATGTCTTCAACCTAGCATTCCCATCAGCAATAGCAGTGGTATCCTCAGCAGAGCGGTTAGTTACCACATCAACAGTTGAAGATATTGCAACAGTACCAACAGTAGAACATTCAGCAACAGAAGTAGCATTATCACGCTCAATGCATTTAAGACATGGTGGTTCAAATCCTTCCTGAGCGGAACTGATCTGTTCGGCGCGAAATGACTTGTTTTCCTTTTGAAGATCTTCATGAGCCGGTCTCAATTTCTCAAGATCTTGCTTCCTTTGAAGATAATCATAGGAAAGCTTTTCATGAGTTGTTGCGAGCGTTTCATGACGACTTTCAAGTTCCTCATACTTAACATGAAGATTTTTTATGTCTTCAATTAAGGACTCAGATCGAGTCATTTTAGCACCCAACAGATCATCGCTTTTGTCTAACAGTTTTTGAATATGTTCCATGGCTTTCTGTTGTTCAGTTGCAATTTTAGCAAGTGTTTTGTAGCTGGGTCTTGAATCACAACCAGAGTCATCATCACTAGACGTTTGATAGTGAGTAGTGCGTTTGTTTACCTTGGCACCGCGTGCCATGAAGCAGTAGGTAGGAGCAGAGTCGTCCTTGTCATTTGCATCGGCGTCGGTGGTGAAGTCATTGTCTTCAGTGTTGAAGATGGACTTGGCAACGCATGCTGTAGCCAGACTTGCAACGCCAGAATCGGGCTCCTCCTCAGACTCCACCTCCGCCTCCTCAGAAGCGGACTCCTCCTCTGAATCCATTTCCTTGCCAACAAACGCACGTGCCTTGCCAGATGAGCTCTTCTTGTGTGATGAAGACTTTGAGGAAGACTTGGAAGAGGACTTTGAGTATTTCTTCTTCTTCTTGTCGTCAGAGTCATATTCCTTGCTCTTCTTCTTCTTTCTGTTCTCATTGTCCCACTGCGGACACTCAGAGATCAAGTGGCCAGTTTTCTTGCACTTGTGACATGTTTTCTTCTTGTAGTCATGAGCTTGATCGTGAAGACTTTCTGAAGCCTTTCTTCTTGGTGAATCTTTGGAACTTCTTTACAAGCATAGCAAGTTCCTTTCCAATGTCTTCAGGATCATCAAAACTGTTGTCAGATTCTTCTTCAGATGAGGAGACAGCTTTTGCCTTCAGGGCACGAGTTCGCCCATAGTTTCGACCATAGATATCTCTTTTCTCAGAAAGCTGAAACTCATGTGTGTTGAGCCTCTCAAGTATGTCGGACGGATCGAGTGTCTTGAAATCAGGTCGTTCTTGAATCATCAGGGCCAAGGTGTCAAACGAACTGTCAAGTGATCTCAGTAGTGTCTTGACGACTTCATGCTTGGTGATCTCAGTGGCGCCGAGGGCTTGAAGCTCATTTGTGATGTCAGTGAGTCGGTCAAACGTGAGCTGGACATTCTCATTGTCATTTCGCTTGAAGCGGTTGAAGAGGTTGCGAAGAATGCTGATTCTCTGATCTCTCTGGGTTGAGACGCCTTCGTTGAGCTTGGAGAGCCAGTCCCAGACCAGCTTGGATGTTTCCAAAGCACTCACATGGCCATACTGTCCTTTGGTCAGATGACCATAGGTAATATTCTTGGCAGTAGAGTCCAGTTGAATGAACTTCTTGACATCAGCTGCAGTGACACCTTCTCCAGCCTTGGGAACGCCGTTCTTGACGGCATACCATAGGTCGACGTCAATGGCTTCAAGATGCATGCGCATCTTATTCTCCCAGTAGGGATATTCAGTTCCATCGAAGACGGGGCACGCAGCGGAGACTTTAATTATCCCTGCAGTCGACATAGCTAAAACTCCAGGTGGTTAAACCGAATCACACAGAACAAGGGAGCACCTTGCTCTGATACCAATTGAAAGTGTGTTATATCGACTAGATGGGGGGGGGGGTGAAGAGGAGATTTTTATGAAAGTTTTCAAAACATGGAAGTTTCAAAGACAAACGATAGAAATAAACCTATTACCATGCAGCGGAAGTTAGACTACACTAGGTAAACCATAGTCATGTATTCAGTGAAGTGAAAGCACAATGACTAATAGCAGCTAGGTAGTAGGGATCAGGCAGGAAGATATTAAGAAGCCAAACAGATCACACAGTCACTCAGTGAAGACAAAAGATAGTGCAAACATACAATGACTTCACACAGAGTACAGTAAGTAAAGAGAAGGGAAGGATGAAACCAGTGACTCGTTGAAGACAATGATTTGTTGGACCAGTTCCAGTTGCTGTGACAACTGTACGTCTGGTTAGGGCAGCTAGGTATTTAAACCAAAGGACACACAGTCCCAGACACCCAGTCCTGAACACGCAGCTCAGGACACCCAGTCCTCACCGTATTCCCCTTGAGCTAAGGTCACACAGACCTCGCCCAATCACTCTGGTAAGTCTTCAAGGTAGACTCCCAAACCTTCATAGACCTCGTTCATCGGCAATCCACAATGTCTCTTGGATGCTCAGAACGCGACGCCTAACCGGCTGGAGGATGCACAGTCCTCAAGTGTAATAAGTCTTCAGATCACACAGACAAGAAGACTTAAGTGATGCCTAATTCTCTTTGGCTCTGGGTGGTTAGGGCTTTATCCTCGCAAGGAATTCTCTCTCAAAGGCTTCGAGGTGGGTTGCTCTCAAACGACAAAAGCCGTACTCTGAATCTGAGCAGCCAACCGTTTATGGTTGTAGGGGGTGGGCTATTTATAGCCACTAGGCAACCCGACCTGATTTGTCCGAAATGACCCTGGGTCACTAAGGAACTGACACGTGTTCCAACGGTCAGATTTCAAACTCACACGGCAACTTTACTTGGGCTACAAGCAAAGCTGACTTGTCCGACTCTGGACAAGATTTGCTCTCATAGTCTTCACTCGAAGACATAGGTTTTTGTTTAAGAATCACTTCAGTCATTCTGACTGGTTCTCTTGGACCCCACTTAATAGTACGGTGGTTCCTATGACTCAACACAGAAGAAAAAGAACTACGAAAGATCTAAGTCTTCGAGCTCCATAGGCTTCATGTGGTGTCTTCTCTTGTCATAGTCTTCAATGTGAATATCTTCATATACCACCTTTGACATCAATGTCTTCATACATTTTTAGGGGTCATCTCTGGTGGGAAAACCGAATCAATGAGGGACTTCTACTTGTGTTATCCTGCAATTCTCACAAACACATTAGTCCCTCAACTAGGTTTGTCGTCAATACTCCAAAACCAACTAGGGGTGGCACTAGATGCACTTACAGCAATAAGGAAATACAATCTATCAAAGAGCAATTGTCATAATTAAATTCCTTGAAATCGAAAATAGTGGGTTCATCAATATTTAAAGTTTTGACTTCTTCAAACCCACTTTTAACAATTTTGGCATCAAGATCTACAGACTCTAAATTTTGGGAACGCCATCTAGGTAAAGGTGGATCATATTCAGTCCCATTATTATCAAGATTCATATTGAAAAACGAAGATTTAATAGGGGACACATCAATAACTTTTAGATGTTCATCTTTATTATCATGGAAACTAGAAGAACGCGCTTTTATAAATCAATCTTTCTTAGCATGCATCCTAGAGGTTCTTTCTTTGCACTCATCAATGGAAATTCTCATGGCTTTGAGAGACTCATTGGTATTATGCTTAGGTGGAATAGATCTAAGTTTCAAAGAATCAACATCAGGAAAAATTCTACCAGCGTTCCTAGCCAACTCATCAATCTTAAGCAATTTTTCTTCAATCAAAGCATTGAAATTCTTCTGCGAAGTAATAAATTCTTTAATATTAGATTCAAAATCAGAGGGCATCTTATTATAATTTCCATAAGAATTGTTGTAGGAATTACCATAATTATTAGAGGAATTACTTGGATACGGCTTAGGGTTAATGTTTCCTCTATATGTGTTGTAACCAAAATTATTCCTACCAACAAAATTCACATCCATAGATTAGTTATTATTCTCAATCAAAGTAGACAAAGGAATATCATTAGGATCCGAAGAAACACTTTTATTAGCAAATAATTTCATAAGTTCATCCATCTTTCCACTCAAAACATTAATTTCTTCTATCGCATGCACTTTTTTATTAGTAGATCTTTCAGTGTGCCATTGAGAATAATTATCCATAATATTATCTAGGAGTTTAGTAGCTTATCCTAAAGTGATTTCCATAAAAGTGCCTCCCACGGCCGGATCTAGAAGATTTCTAGAAGCAAAATTCAATCCGGCATAAAAATGTTGTATAATCATCCACAAATTCAAACCATGCGTAGGGCAATTACCTATCATTAATTTCATCCTCTCCCAAGCTTGTGCAACATGTTCATGATCAAGTTGCTTAAAATTCTTAATATCGTTTCTAAGAGAGATGATCTTAGAGGGAGGAAAATACTTAGAGATAAAAGCATCTTTGCACTTATTCCACGAATCAATACTATTTTTAGGCAAAGACAAAAACCAAGCTTTAGCACGATCTTTAAGAGAAAAAGGAAATAGCTTCAATTTAACAATATCATTGTCCACATCTTTCTTCTTTTGCATATCACACAAATCAATGAAGCTATTTAGATGGGTAGCGGCATCTTCACTAGGAGGGCCGACGAATTTATCTTTCATGACAAGATTCAACAAAGCAACATTAATTTCACAAGATTCAGTATTGGTAAGAGGAGCAATCGGAGTGCTAAGGAAATCATTGTTGGTTGTATTAATAAAGTCACACAATTTGGTATTATCTTGAGCCATCATGACAAGCAAGTAATCCAACACACGAGCAAACAAGATGCAAGCGGAAAAGAGGCAAATGAAAAAAAGAGGCGAATAAAACGGCAAGGGTGAAGTGGGGGAGAGGAAAACGAGAGGCAAATGTCAAATAATTTAATGCGGGACATAAGGGTTGTGAGGGGTACTAGGTATGTTTACTTTTGCGTAGACCTCCCCGGCAATGGCGCCAGAAATCCTTCTTGCTACCTCTTGAGCATTTGCGTTGGTTTTCCGTTGAAGAGGAAAGGGTGGTGCAGCAAAGTAGCGTAAGTATTTCCCTCAGTTTTTGAGAACGAAGGTATCAATCCAGTAGGAGGCCACGCACGAGTCCCTCATACCTACACATACAAATAAATCCCTGCAACCAACGCGATAAGGGGTTGTCAATCCCTACACGGTCACTTACGAGAGTGAGATCTGATAGATATGATAAGATAATATTTTTGGTATTTTTATGATAAAGATGCAAAGTAAAATAAAAGGCAATAAAAATAACTAAGTATTGGAAGATTAATATGATGAAAGATAGACCCGGGGCCATAGGTTGCACTAGTGGCTTCTCTCGAGAGCATAAGTATTCACGGCGGGTAAACAAATTACTGTTGAGCAATTGAAAGAATTGAGCATAATTATGAGAATATCTAGGTATGATCATGTATATAGGCATCACGTTCGAGACAAGTAGACCAACTCCTGCCTGCATCTACTACTATTACTCCACAAATCGACCGCTATCCAACATGCATCTAGAGTATTAAGTTCAAGAGAACAGAGTAACACTTTAAGCAAGATGACATGATGTAGAGGGATAAACTCATGCAATATGAAATAAACCCCATCTTGTTATCCTTGATTGCAAGAATACAATACGTGCCTTGCTGCCCCTACTATCACTGGGAAAGGATACCGCAAGATTGAACCCAAAGCTAAGCACTTCTCCCATTGCAAGAAAGATCAATCTAGTAGGCCAAACCAAACTGATAATTTAAAGAGACTTGCAAAGATAACCAATCATACATAAAAGAATTCAGAGAAGATTCAAATATTGTTCATAGATAAACTTGATCATAAACCCACAATTCATCGGCCTCAACAAACACACCACAAAAGAAGATTACATCGAATAGATCTCCACAAGAGAGGGGGAGAACTTTGTATTGAGATCCAAAAAGAGAGAAGAAGCGATCTAGCTAATAACTATGGACCCGTAGGTCTGAGGTAAACTACTCACACTTCATCGGAAGGGCTATGGTGTTGATGTAGAAGCCCTCCGTGATCGATGCCCCCTCCGGCGGAGCTCCGGAACAGGCCCCAAGTTGGGATCTCGTGGATACAGAAAGTTACGGCGGTGGAATTAGGGTTTTGGCTCCGTATCTGGTAGTTTGGGGGTACGTAGGTATATATAGGAGGAAGGAGTACGTCGGTGGAGCAACAGGGGACCCACGAGGGTGGAGGGCACACCCTGGGGGGTAGGCGCGCCCCCTACCTCGTGGCCTCCTAGTTGATGTCTTGACGTATGGTCCAAGTCCTCTGGATCATGTTCGTTCCGAAAATCACATTCCCGAAGGTTTCATTCCGTTTGGACTCCGTCTGATATTCTTTTTCTGCGAAACCCTAAAATAGGCAAAAAAACAACAATTCTGGGCTGGGCCTCCGGTTAATAGGTTAGTCCCAAAAATAATATAAAAGTGTATAATAAAGCCCAATAATGTCCAAAATATAATATAATATAGCATGGAACAATTAAAATTATAGATACATTGGAGATGTATCATAGGTCTTGCTGATAAATCGCCGAACGAGCCACCGCGAGATCACGCTCCTCATCCAATAGGTCAAGTGCATCTTGACATGCCTTTTCATTGTCAGCTTCAACATAAGCCGCCACCCGGGATGAATCGTGACGGATGTCACTAGGGAGAACCGCCTCCTCTCCATAAACCATGAAAAAGGGTGTGTAACCCGTAGATCTGTTGGGGATTGTGTTGATACTCCATAGCACCGATGGTAACTCCTATACCCAACAACCCGGCGTTCTTTGCAAAGGGACCATAAGCCGGGGCTTGATACCCCGCAAAATCTCCTGATTTGCTCGTTCTGCCTGACCATTGGACTAAGGATGAGCCACAGATGAAAAGTCAAGCCGGATATGCTCCCGTTGACAAAAATTTTTCATAGCACCTTTAGAGAGATTAGTTCCATTATCTGTTATAATGCTGTGTGGAAAGCCAAAACGAAAGATCACCTTCTTCATGAATTGAACCACCGTTGCACCATCACAATTACTGACCGGTTCTGCCTCCACCCACTTAGTGAACTTATCGATCGCCACCAAAAGGTGGGTCTTCTTATCCTTGGACCTTTTAAAAGGCCCAACCATGTCAAGCCCCCAAGTCGCAAACGGCCAAGTGATTGGAATCATCCTCAACTCCGGAGCTGGAACATGAGCTCGTCGTGAAAACTTCTGACAACCGTCACATTTACTGACCAAGTCCTCAGCATCAGCATGAGCCGTCAACCAATAGAAACCGTGACGAAAAGCCTTGGCTACGAGAGATTTAGAACCGCGTGATGACCACAATCTCCTTCATGAATCTTTCGCAGAATCTCGCAGCCTTCTTCAGGAGAGACACAATGTTGAAACGCCCTTGTGACACTGCGATGGTGCAACTCTCCATTGACAATTGACATTGATTTACACCGTCAGGTTATCGGTCTGGCCAAGGTCTCATCCTCGGGCAACTCACCCCGGGTCATGTAAGCCAAGTATGGAACTGTCCAATCAGGGATAGCATGAAGAGCCGCCACCAATTGTGTTTCAGGGTCAGGAACAACGAGGTCCTCCTCCGTAGGTAATTTGACCGAAGGGTTGAGTAGAACATCCAAGAACGTGTTAGGTGGCACTGGCTTATGCTGTGACCCTAGCCGGCTTAAGTTGTCAGCCGCTGATACGTCTCCGTCGTATCTACAATTTTTGATTGTTCCATGCCAATATTATACAACTTTCATATACTTTTGGCAACTTTTTATAGTATTTTTGGGACTAACATATTGATCCAGTGCCAGTTCCTATTTGTTGCATGTTTTTTGTTTCGCAGAAAATCCATATCAAACGGAGTCCAAACGGGATAAAAACGGACGGAGAATATTTTTGGAATATTTGTGAAATATGGGAAGAAGAATCAATGCGAGAAGGTGCCCGAGGGGGACACGAGGCAGGGGGCGCGCCCCTGACTCTCGTGCCCCCCCCCCCCCCCCCCGTAAGGCGGTTGCTGCTCTTCTTTGGCCGCGAGAAAGCTAATTTTGGGAGAAAAATCTAGGCGAAGGTTTCAATCCAATCGGAGTTACGGATCTCCGGATATATAAGAAACGGTGAAAGGGCAGAATCCCAGAACACAGAAACAGAGAGAGACAGAGAGACAGATCCAATCTCAGAGGGGCTCTCGCCCCTCCCATGCCATGGAGGCCAAGGACCAAAGGGGAAACCCTTCTCCCATCTAGGGAGAAGGTCAAGGAAGAAGAAGAAGGAGGGGGCTCTCTCCCCTTCTCTCCCGGTGGCTATCATCATCACCGCGATCTACACCAACACCTCCGCCATCTTCACCAACATCTCCATCACCTTCCCCCCTCTATCTACAGCGGTCCACTCTCCCGCAACCCGCTGTACCCTCTACTTGAACATGGTGCTTTATGCTTCATATTATTATCCAATGATGTGTTGCCATCCTATGATGTCTGAGTAGATTTTCGTTGTCCTATCAGTGGTCGATGAATTGCTATGATTGATTTAATTTGCTTGTGGTTATGTTCCTGTCCTTTGGTGCCCATCATATGATTGCGCGCGTGGATCACACCCTAGGGTTAGTTGTATGTTGATAGGACTATGTATTGGAGGGCAAGAGTGACAGAAGCTTCAACCTAGCATAGAAATTCATGCATACGGGATTGAAGGGGGACCAATATACCTTAATGCTATGGTTGGGTTTTACCTTAATGAGCATTAGTAGTTGCGAATGCTTGCTAATAGTTCCAATCATAAGTGCACAGAATTCCAAGTCAGGGATAACATGCTAGCAGTGGCCTCTCCCACATAATACTTGCTATCGGTCTAGTAAAGTAGTCAATCGCTTAGGGACAATTTTGCAACTCCTATCACCACTTTTCCACACTTTCTATATTTACTTTATTTCTTCTTTACTTACAACAGCACCTACCTTTTATTTACATACTATTTATTATCTTGCAAACCTATCCAACAATACCTACGAAGTACTTCTAGTTTCATACTTGTTCTAGGTAAAGCGAACATCAAGCGTGCGTAGAGTTGTATCGGTGGTCGATAGAACTTGAGGGAATATTTGTTCTACCTTTAGCTCCTCGTTGGGTTCAACACTTTTACTTATCGAAAATTGTTGCGATCCCCTATACTCGTGGGTTATCAGCTTCCTATTTATGATGATTATAATTATGAAAGTGGATTTGGAGAGGTCATGACTTTATTTAGTGATGAATCCACTATTTCGAAAGAGGTTCCAATTGATTATAAGAACAAAGTTGCTCTCTATGATGATTATTGTGATGACTTGTATGCTATAAAGAATAATGATATCCATGAAACTTGTCATCATGATTTTAATTTTCAATTGGATTATGCCTCACATGATAGTTATTTTATTGAGTTTGCTCCCACTACTATTGATGAGAATAGATTTGCTTATGTGGAGAGTAATAATTTTTCTATTCCTGTAGATCATGAAAAGAATACTTTGTGTGATGGTTATATTGTTGAATTCATTCATTATGCTACTGAAAATTATTATGAGGGAGGAATATATGCTTGTAGGAATTGCAATAATATCAAGTTTCCTCTCTATGTGCTTAAAATCATGAAATTATGATTGTTTTGCTTTCCTATGCTAGTTGATTATTGTTCCCATAAATTGTTTGCTCACAAAATCTCTATGCATAGGAAGTGGGTTAGACTTAAATGTGCTATTCATATGCTTCACGATGCTCCAATTATGTTTCAATTCTTATCTTTTATGTGAGCATCCTCGAAATCGTCATGCCTAGCTAGGGGCGTTAAAGGTAAGCGCTTGTTGGGAGGCAACCCAATTTTGTTTTTGGTCTGGCTTTTTGCTCCTCTTTAGTAATAAATAATTCATCTATCCTCTATTTAGATGTGGTTTTATGTTTTAATTAATGTTTGTGCCAAGTAGAACCTTTGGGAAGACTTTGGGGAAAGTCTTTGCGATCCTGCTATAAAAAATAGAAACTTTAGCGCTCACGAGATTTGCTGCCATTTTTAATGGAGAGTGCTATTTAGTTAATTATTTTTGAAGATTATTAATAGATAAATTACTCACGCCATAAATGTATTTTAGAATTTTTGGGGTTCCAGAAGTATTCGAAACCTACAGATTACTACAGACTGTTATATTTTTGACAGATTCTGTTTTTTCGTGTGTTGTTTGCTTATTTTGATGAATCTATGGCTAGTAATAGAGTTTATGAACCATAGAAAAGTTGGAATACAGTAGTTATAACATGAATATAAATAAAGAATGAGTTCATTATAGTACCTTGAAGTGGTGGTTTGTTTTCTTTTACTAACGGAGCTCACGAGTTTTCTGTTAAGTTTTGTGTTGTGAAGTTTTCAGGTTTTGGGTAAAGATTCGATGGAATATGGAATAAGGAGTAGCAAGAGCCTAATATTGGGGATGGCCAAGGCACCCCAAGGTAATATTCAAGGAAAACCAAGAGCCTAAGCTTGGTGATGCCCCGGAAGGCATCCCCTCTTTCGTCTTCGTTCATCGGTAAATTTACTTGGAGCTATATTTTCATTCACCACATGATATGTGTTTTCCTTGGAGCGTCAATTTATTTTGTTAGGATTTTCTTTCTGTTATTTATAACAATGTTTTGCATCTTTTATTTCAATAAAAGTGGCATTGATGGCCTTTACTATGCCTATTTTACAAGTCTACATGTTGTTGTTTGAAAACAGAAAGTTTACGACTGTTGAAAAAATTCCCTAGAAAAGTCAGAATGTGATAAAATGTTGAAACCTTTTGAATAATAAGGTCTGATAAATTTAATACATTGGGAGTTTTATTTCATAATTTTTGGAGCTAGGGAAGTATGGATCTTGCTGCATTCTTTACAGACTGTCCTGTTTAGGCAGATTGCTGTTATGTTTGCATTGTTTGCATATGTTTGCTTCTTTAATGATTCTGTTTGAGGATAAAACTATTAAATATGCATAGGAATTTAGTATGCAATGTTGAATAATAATTTTAGTGATTTGCTACAGTAGAGTATGATAAGGTTTTTGCATTGGTTTATACTAACCTATCTCACGAGTCCTTGTTGAGTTTTGTGTGGATGAAGCTTTTGAGATTTAGGGAGACCGTGATATGATAGGAATTAAGGAGACACAAAAGCTCAAGCTTGGGGATGCCCAAGGCATCCCAAGACAATATTTCAAGAAGTCTCAAGCGTCTAAGCTTGGGGATGCCTCGGTTGGCATCCCAGCTTTCTTCTTCAACAACTATTGGTTAGTATCGGTTGATCCTAAGTTTTTGCTTGTTCACATGATGTTTGCTATTCTTAGATGTCATTTTATTTTGTTTTGCTTGCTGTTTGAATAAAGTACCAAGATCTTAAATTATTAAATGGGAGAGTCTTCACATAGCTAAATAATTATTTAACTACTCATTGATCTTCACTTATATCTTTTGAAGTAGTTTGTTATTCATTCACGTGCTTCACATATATCCTATGAGTAAATGGTTGAATGAATTGAATATAATAGATCCGAAATTATATATGTTTCATATGCTTATCCCATGGGGAGTAATGACTTCACATATAAGAAGTAGAGGTGGTAAATTTATTGAAGGTTAGCAAACATTGTATTGGTCACTTGAACAATTCATGAAAGAATATTGAGGGAAGAGATATTTCACATATAAATATACTATCTTGGACATCTTTTGTAATTGTGAGCACTCAATAAAATATGACAACGTAATGGGTTATGTTTTCTTATATTTGAAATAAAGTATATTGTCATGGATCATTCAACATGCTGAGCTTGACTTTCCCCCTCATGCTAGCCAAATTCTTTGCACCAAGTAGAGATACTACTTGTGCTTCCAAACACCCCTTAAACCAGTATTGCCATGAGAGTCCACCATACCTACCTATGGATTGAGTAAGATCCTTCAAGTAAGTTGTCATCGGTGCATGCAATAAAAATTGCTCTCTAAATATGTATGATCTATTAGTGTGGAGAAAATAAGCTTTATACGATCTTGTGATGTGGAAGCAATAAAAGCGACGGACTGCATAATAAAGGTACCTATCACAAGTGGCAATATAAAGTGACGTTCTTTTGCATTAAGATTTTGTGCATCCAACTATAAATGCGCATGACAACCTCTGCTTCCCTCTGCGAAGAGCCTATCTTTTATTCTTGTCTTATACCATATGCAAGAGTCATGGTGATCTTCACCTTTCCTTTTTACATTTTATCCTTTGGTAAGCATATTGTGTTGGAAAGATCCTGATATATATATATATATATATATATATATATATATATGTATGTATCCAATTGGATGTAAGGCATCATGAACTATTATTGTTGACATTACCCTTGAGGTAAAAGGTTGGGAGGTGAATCTATAAGCCCCTATCTTTCTCTGTGTCTGATTAAAACTTTGAACCCATAAATATCATGTGAGTGTTTAGAAATTGTGAAAGACTAAATGATAGTTGAGTATGTGAAGTTTGCTGAATCAAAGCTCTGACATAGACTCTTCCTGAAAATAGGAAGAATTGTAATTATTTGATGACTAATAACACGGTTTGTTAGTTTTCAAGAAAGTTTATGATCTATAATTTAACATGTGAATAGCTTGTTATTTGATCATGAGAAGTCCTACGAGTTGAGCTACTGTTATGGTATATAATGATGCTAGAAAAGGTGATTGAAATTACCATTCATCAAACTTGTGCACCTGCTAGCATTCACACTTCATAAATTCTTTCTTTTATCATTTACCTACTCGAGGACGAGCAGGAATTAAGCTTGGGGATGCTAATACGTCTCCAACGTATCTATAATTTATGAAGTATTCATGATATTATATTATCTGTTTTGGATGTTTATGGGCTTTACTAAACACTTTTATATTATCTGTTTTGGATGTTTATGGGCTTTACTAAACACTTTTATATTATTTTTGGGACCAAACTATTAACTGGAGGCCCAGCCCAAATTGCTGTTTTCTTGCCTATTTCAGTGTTTCGAAGAAAAGGAATATCAACCGGAGTCCATACGGAATGAAACCTTTAGGAGAGTTATTTTTGGAACGGAAGCAATCCAGGAGACTTGAAGTAGATGTCAGGGAAGCTTCGAGGAAGCCACGAGGCAGGGAGGCGCGCCCTACCCCCTGGGCGCGCCCCCACCCTCGTGGGCCCCTCATGGCTCCCCTGACCAACTTCTTTCGCCTATATATGTCCATATACCCTAAAAACATCAGAGAGCAGAATAGATCGGGAGTTCCGCCGCCGGAAGCCTCCGTAGCCACCGAAAACCAATCGGGATCCTGTTCCGGCACCCTGCTGGAGGGGGAATCCCTCACTGGTGGCCATCTTCATCATCTCGGCGCTCTCCATGACGAGGAGGGAGTAATTCACCATCATGGCTGAGGGTATGTACTAGTAGTTATGTGTTTGATCTCTCTCTCTCTCTCTCTCTCTCGTGTTCTTGAGTCGGTACGATCTTGATGTATTGCGAGCGTTGCTATTATAGTTGGATCTTATGATGTTTCTCCCCCTCTAGTCTCTTGTAATGGATTGAGTTTTCACTTTGAAATTATCTTATCGTATTGAGTCTTTAAGGATTTGAGAACACATGATGTATGTCTTGCATGTGCTTATCTATGGTGACAATGGGATATCATGTGATCCGCTTGATGTATGTTTTGGTGATCAACTTGCGAGTTCCGAGAACTTATGCATAGGGGTTGGCACACGTTTTCATCTTGACTCTCCGGTAGAATCTTTGGGGCACTCTATGAAGTTCTTCGTGTTGGTTGAATAGATGAATATCATATAATCATACCTACGGATACTTGAGGTGACATTGGAGTATCTAGGTGACATTAGGGTTTTGGTTGATTTGTGTCTTAAAGTGTTATTCTAGTACAAACTCTATGATAGATTGAACAGAAAGAATAGCTTCATGTTATTTTACTATGGACTCTTGAATAGATCGATCAGAAAGGGTAACTTTGAGGTGGTTTCGTACCCTACAATAATCTCTTCGTTGTTCTTCGCTATTAGTGACTTTGGAGTGACACTTTGTTGCATGTTGAGGGATAGTTATATGATCCATTTATGTTATTATTGTTGAGAGAACTTGCACTAGTGAAAGTATGAACCCTAGGCCTTGTTTCAACACATTGCAATACCGTTTGTGCTCACTTTTATCATTAGTTACCTTGCTGTTTTTATATTTTCAGATTGCAAAAACGTTTATCTACCATCCATATTGCACTTGTATCACCATCTCTTCGCCGAACTAGTGCACCTATACAATTTACCATTGCATTGGGTGTGTTGGGGACACAAGAGACACTTTGTTATTTGGTTGTAGGGTTGCTTGAGAGAGACCTTCTTCGTCCTATGCCTCCCACGGATTGATAAACCTTAGGTCATCCACTTGAGGGAAATTTGCTACTGTCCTACAAACCTCTGCACTTGGAGGCCCAACAACGTCTACAAGAAGAAGGTTGTGTAGTAGACATCACCCGGCCTATGGCTTCCCTGTTTTGGATGATACCTCCTAAAGGAGCAGAACTAACCACAATGATGGGATGACCTTGAAAATATTGCTTAAGCTTCCGGCTTGCCATGAAAGCCCCATACACAAGCTTCTGCCAGTGCGGATACCTCTGTTTGGACTCGATAAGCACATCATTGATGTAATAAACAGGCCGTTGAACCGGTTACTCCTTGCCTACCTCTTTCCTTTCCATCACAATGGCTACAATCACTACTTGGAAAAGGCCTACTAGTGGCGCACCAGTTTTGCCTACTAATGGCGCACTACTGGTGCGCCAGTAGTACCACACCACTAGTATCTGGTATACTAATGGCGCACCCCGCTGTGCGCCATTAGTATAGACCAACATGCGCCATTAGTATCTACCATACTAATGGCGCACTGTGAGGTGATGCGCCATTAGTATGAATATTAGGTTTTTTTACTTTTTTGATTTTTGCACAGGTTACAAAATATATTATTGGACATAATATAGACAGCACCACACAGCAAGAGCAGATTCATTGAATACAATAGAAGATTAGTCTCCGAATACAATTCATCATATTAGTCTCCGAATTCAAAAGACCGAACAAAGATAGAACATTACAAGTCTCGAGACCGCGAGTAGCGAGTTTGTCGGGAGTAATACTAATCCTAACAAGTCCTACTAATCATCATCATACAACTTCTACTCGTTATTAATAACAAGTCATACGATCGTATGACTTGTTATTAATAACGAGTAGAACACATGCACTAGTGGCACGTATTGACCATAATGTTGAGGAGTTTGATTGTGGATATTGTAATTCTCAATGTCAGTACAAAATCCGACCAGATGATTTTTCTCCTTGTAAGTTGTTAATTCGGAGCCATCGGTGTAGTGGGTTTTGTCTACCATCTCCCGCACATTCTTTGAACAATAAAAATAAGCTGTCAATGGAAATAAGCTGTCAACTATTTTGAAATAAACAATATAAATTAGCTAATAACTATGTTTGAGAAACTCACATAGCGGTAGAACTAGAGGCGTATCAACAAGGACCCAAATGTCCATATTGTCTTGGTCGATGTCAGGATTACCAAGATCCATGGTGATAAGCATACCCTCATCAAAACCATACATTTTGCAAAATGCTTCCCAATTTTTGCAACCAAAATGGGTTACGCTCTCAGAATTATACAGATTTACTTCAAAGTCCACATCGTGATGAGTCCTTAGGTGAATTTTCTTTGTTTCATAAATTTCATGGTCTTCAAAATCCATCCTCTCCAAGACATAGCGTCTTGCATGGCATGGGATAAGCTATACTCGAATTGTAAAAGATGAAAATTACACGTTGAAATAGTTGAAGTCATGCTTAATTATGAAAAAAACAATTGTCGTCGTTGTGTACCGTTTCAACTTCGAAGGTCTCCTCGAGCTTAATGCTGAATAGCCGATCATCGTCCAGGTGAGGCCTGTCACAAGGACCTCGATTGTCGTGGCACCAGCCGCACTCCCCCGGGAGACTTTCATCGTCCCATGACAACATTTCCTACGTTCATAATTCAAAACTACATCATCTCTTGACATTAGTAATAACTATGAGTTGATATCACACATCTATATGTATAACACAAGAAGCAGTTGATCCTACTTAATTAAGTACTAAGATACCCAGGCCCATGCATTAGTCGCAAGTACCCCATATGTCCTATTGTTAGCAAAGTCATGCTAAAATTCATGGAAAATTTCAGCATGACCTTTGCTAAAAATAGGACATATGGAGTACCTGAATTTCCCAAAACGGAAGTTAATCGACATTCCGGCAAACTCAATGGCCTCTCGGGGTACCTGCAAAATCATTGTTGGGGAACGTAGTAATTTCAAAAAATTTCCTACGCACACGCAAGATCATGGTGATGCATAGGAACGAGAGGGGAGAGTGTGATCTACGTACCCTTGTAGACCGACAGCGGAAGCGTTAGCACTACGCGGTTGATGTAGTCGTACGTCTTCACGGCCCGACCGATCAAGCACCGAAACTACGGCACCTCCGAGTTCTAGCACACGTTCAGCTCGATGACGATCCCCGGACTCCGATCCAGCAAAGTGTCGGGGAAGAGTTCCGTCAGCACGATGGCGTGGTGACGATCTTGATGTACTACCGTCGCAGGGCTTCGCCTAAGCACCGCTACAATATTATCGAGGATTATGGTGGAAGGGGGCACCGCACACGGCTAAGAATATGATCACGTGGATCAACTTGTGTGTCTAGAGGTGCCCCCTGCCCCCGTATATGAAGGATCAAGGGGTGGGGGTGCGGCCGGCCAGGAGGAGGGCGCTCTAGGAGGAGTCCTACTCCCACCGGGAGTAGGATTCCCCCCTTTCCTAGTTGGAATAGGATTCGGGAGGGGAAAGAGGAGAGAGAGAAGGAAGGGGGGGGGGGGCGTCGCCCCCTCTTCTTGTCCTATTCGGACTAGGGGGGGAGGGGCGCGTGGCCCAGCCCTGGCCACCTCTCCTCTCTTCCACTAAAGCCCATTAAGGCCCATATACCTCCCGGGGGGTTCCGGTAACCTCACGGTACTCCGGTAAAATCCCGATTTCACCCGGAACACTTCCGATATCCAAATATAGGCTTCCAATATATCAATCTTTATGTCTCGACCATTTCGAGACTCCTCGTCATGTCCGTGATCACATCCGGGACTCCGAACAAACTTCGGTACATCAAAATGCATAAACTCATAATATAACTGTCATCGAAACCATAAGCGTGCAGACCCTACGGGTTCGAGAACAATGTAGACATGACCGAGACATGTCTCCGGTCAATAACCAATAGCGGAACCTGGATGCTCATATTGGCTCCTACATATTCTACGAAGATCTTTATCGGTCAGACCGCATATCAACATATGTTGTTCCCTTTGTCATCGGTATGTTACTTGCCCGAGATTCGATCGTCGGTATCTCAATACCTAGTTCAATCTCATTATCGGCAAGTCTCTTTACTCGTTTCGTAATACATCATCTCACAACTAACTCATTAGTTGCAATGCTTGCAAGGCTTATGTGGTGTGCATTACCGAGAGGGCCCAGAGATACCTCTCCGACAATCGGAGTGACAAATCCTAATCTCGAAATACGCCAACCCAACATGTACCTTTGGAGACACCTATAGCGCTCCTTTATAATCACCCAGTTACGTTGTGACGTTTGGTAGCACACAAAGTGTTGCTCCGCCAAACGGGAGTTCCATAATCTCATAGTCATAGGAACATGTATAAGTCATGAAGAAAGCAATAGCAACATACTAAACGATCGGGTGCTAAGCTAATGGAATGGGTCATGTCAATCACATCATTCTCCTAATGATGTGATCCCATTAATCAAATGACAACACATGTCTATGGTTAGGAAACATAACCATCTTCGATTAATGAGCTAGTCAAGTAGAGGCATACTAGTGATGTTTGGTTTGTCTATGTATTCACACAAGTATTATGTTTCCGGATAATACAATTATAGCATGAATAATAAACATTTATCATGATATAAGGAAATAAAATAATAACAATATTATTGCCTCTAGGGCATATTTCCTTCAGTCTTCCACTTGCACTAGAGTCAATAATCTAGATTACACAGTAATGATTCTAACACCCATGGAGCTTTGGTGCTGATCATGTTTTGCTCATGGAAGAGGCTTAGTCAACGGGTCTGCTATGTTCAGATCCGTATGTATCTTGCAAATCTCTATGTCTTCCACCTGGCCTAGATCCCGAATGGAATTGAAGCGTCTCTTGATGTGCTTGGTTCTCTTGTGAAATCTGGATTCCTTTGCCAAGGCAATTGCACCAGTATTGTCACAAAAGATTTTCATTGGACCCGATGCACTAGGTATGACACCTAGATCGGATATGAACTCCTTCATCCAGACTCCTTCGTTTGCTGCTTCCGAAGCAACTATGTACTCCGCTTCACATGTAGATCCCGCCACAACGCTTTGTTTAGAACTGCACCAACTGACAGCTCCACCATTTAATGTAAGCACGTATCCGGTTTGCGATTTAGAATCGTTCGGATAAGTGTGAAAGCTTGCATCAACGTAACCATTTACGATGAGCTCTTTGTCACTTCCATATATGAGAAACATACCCTTAGTCCTTTTCAGGTATTTCAGGATGTTCTTGACCGCTGTCCAGTGATCCACTCCTGGATTACTTTGGTACCTCACTGCTAGACTTATAGCAAGACACACATCAGGTCTGGTACACAGCATTGCATACATGATAGAGCCTATGGCTGAATAGGGAACCTCTTTCATTTTCTCTCTATCTTCTGCATTGGTCGGGAATTGAGTCTTACTCAATTTCACACCTTGTAACACATGCAAGAATCCTTTCTTTGCTTGATCCATTTTGAACTTCTTCAAAACTTTGTCAAGGTATGTGCTTTGTGAAAGTCCAATTAAGCGTCTTGATCTATCTCTATAGATCTTAATGCCCAATATGTAAGCAGCTTCACCGAGGTCTTTCATTGAAAAACTCTTATTCAAGTATCCTTTTATGCTATCCAGAAATTCTATATCATTTCCGATTAGCAATATGTCATCTACATACAATATCAGAAATGCTACAGAGCTCCCACTCACTTTCTTGTAAATACAGGCTTCTCCAAAAGTCTGTAAAAAACCAAATGCTTTGATCACACTATCAAAGCGTTTATTCCAACTCCGAGAGGCTTGCACCAGTCCATAAATGGATCGCTGGAGCTTGCAAACTTTGTTAGCTCCCTTTGGATCGACAAAACCTTTCGGCTACATCATATACAACTCTTCTTGCAGAAATCCATTCAGGAAAGCAGTTTTGACATCCATTTGCCAAATTTCGTAATCATAAAATGCGGCAATTGCTAACATGATTCGAATAGACTTAAGGATCGCTACGGGTGAGAAGGTCTCATCGTAGTCAATCCCGTGAACTTGCCGAAAACCTTTTGCAACAAGTCGAGCTTTGTAGACAGTAACATTACCGTCAGCGTCAGTCTTCTTCTTGAAAATCCATTTATTCTCAATTGCTTGCCCATCATTGGGCAAGTCAACCAAAGTCCATACTTTTCTCTCATACATGGATCCCATCTCAGATTTCATGGCTTCAAGCCATTTTGCGGAATCTGGGCTCACCATCGCTTCTTCATAGTTCGTAGGTTCGTCATGATCTAGTAGCATGACTTCCAGAACAGGATTACCGTACCACTCTGGCGCGGATCTTACTCTGGTTGATCTATGAGGTTCAGTAGTATCTTGTTCTTGAAGTTTCATGATCATTATCATTAGCTTCCTCACTAATTGGTGTAGGTGTCATAGAAACAGGTTTCTGTGATGTACTACTTTCCAATAAGGGAGCAGGTATAGTGACCTCGTCAAGTTCTACTTTCCTCCCACTCACTTCTTTCGAGAGAAACTTCTTCTCTAGAAAGTTTCCGAATTTAGCAAAAAAAAGTCTTGCCTTCGCATTTGTGATAGAAGGTGTATCCAATAGTTTCCTTTGGATATCCTATGAAGACACATTTCTCTGATTTGGGTTCGAGCTTATCAGGTTGAAGTTTTTTGACATACGCATCGCAGCCCCAAACTTTCAGAAACGACAACTTTGGTTTCTTGCCAAAACATAGTTCATAAGGCGTCGTTTCGACGGATTTTGATGGTGCCCTATTTAACGTGAATGCGGCCGTCTCTAGAGCATAACCCCAAAACGATAGCGGTAAATCAGTAAGAGACATCATAGATCGCACCATATCTAGTAAAGTACGATTACGATGTTCGGACACACCATTACACTGTGGTTTTCCGGGTGGCGTGAGTTGCGAAACTATTCCACATTGTTTCAAATGTACACCAAACTCGTAACTCAAATATTCTCCTCCATGATCAGATGGTAGGAATTTTATTTTCTTGTTACGATTATTTTCAACTTCACTTTGAAATTCTTTGAACTTTTCAAACGTTTTAGACTTATGTTTCATTAAGTAGATATACCCATATCTGCTTAAGTCATCTGTGAAGGTGAGAAAATAACGATATCCGCCACGAGCCTCAACATTCATCGGACCACATACATCTGTATGTATGATTTCCAAGAAATTTGTTGCTCTCTCCATAGTACCGGAGAATGGTGTTTTTGTCATCTTACCCATAAGGCACGGTTCGCAAGTACCAAGTGATTCATAATCAAGTGGTTCCAAAAGCCCATCAGTATGGAGTTTCTTCATGCGCTTTATACCGATATGACCCAAACGGCAGTGCCACAAATAAGTTGCACTATCATTATCAACTCTGCATCTTTTGGCTTCAACACTATGAATATGTGTGTCACTACTATCGAGATTTAATAAGAATAGACCACTCTTTAAGGGTGCATGCCCATAAAAGATATTACTCATATAAATAGAACAACCATTATTCTCTGATTTAAATGAATAACCGTCTCGCATCAAACAAGATCCAGATATAATGTTCATGCTTAACGCTGGCACCAAATAACAATTATTTAGGTCTAATACTAATCCCGAAGGTAAATGTAGAGGTAGCGTGTCAACTGCGATCACATCGACTTTGGAACCATTTCCCACGCGCATCGTCACCTCGTCCTTAGCCAATCTTCGCTTAATCCATAGTCCCTGTTTCGAGTTGCAAATATTAGCAACAGAACCGGTATCAAATACCCAGGTGCTACTGCGAGCATTAGTAAGGTACACATAAATAACATGTATATCACATATACCTTTGTTCACCTTGCCATCCTTCTTATCCGCCAAATACTTGGGGCAGTTCCGCTTCCAGTGCCCGGTCTGCTTGCAGTAGAAGCACTCAGTTTCAGGCTTAGGTCCAGGTTTGGGTTTTTTTCTCTTGAGTAGCAACTTGCTTGCTGTTCTTTTTGAAGTTCCCCTTCTTCTTCCCTTTGCCCTTTTTCTTGAAACTAGTGGTCTTGTTGACCATCAACACTTGATGTCCTTCTTGATTTCTACCTCCGCAGCTTTCAGCATTGCGAAGAGCTCGGGAATAGTCTTATTCATCCCTTGCATATTATAGTTCATCACGAAGCTCTTATAGCTTGGTGGTAGTGATTGGAGAATTCTGTCAATGACGCAATCATCTGGAAGATTAACTCCCAATTGAATCAAGTGATTATTATACCCAGACATTTTGAGTATATGCTCACTGACAGAACTATTCTCCTCCATCTTGCAGCTATAGAACTTATTGGAGACTTCATATCTCTTAATCCGGGCATTTTCTTGAAATATCAACTTCAACTCCTGGAACATCTCATATGCTCCATGACGTTCAAAACGTCGTTGAAGTCCCGATTCTAAGCCGTAAAGCATGGCACACTGAACTATCGAGTAGTCATCAGCTTTGCTCTGCCAGACGTTCATAACATCTGGTGTTGCTCCAGCAGCAGGCCTGGCACCCAGCGGTGCTTCCAGGACGTAATTTTTCTGTGCAGCAATGAGGATAATCCTCAAGTTACGGACCCTGTCCGTGTAATTGCTACCATCATCTTTCAACTTTGCTTTCTCAAGGAACGCATTAAAATTCAACAGAACAACATCACGGGCCATCTATCTACAATCAAACATAAACAAGCAAGATACTATCAGGTACTAAGTTCATGATAAATTTAGGTTCAATTAATCATATTACTTAAGAACTCCCACTTAGATAGACATCCCTCTAATCCTCTAAGTGATTACGTGATCTAAATCAACTAAACCATGTTCGATCATCACGTGAGATGGAGTAGTTTCATTGGTGAACATCACTATGTTGATCATATCTACCATATGATTCACGCTCAACCTTTCGGTCTCCGTGTTCCGAGGCCATATCTGTATATGCTTGGCTCGTCAAGTATAAGAGTATTCCGCGTGTGCAACTGTTTTGCACCCGTTGTATTTGAACGTAGAGCCTATCACACCCGATCATCACGTGGTGTCTCAGCACGAAGAACTTTCGCAACGGTGCATACTCAGGGAGAACACTTCTTGATAATTAGTGAGAGATCATCTTATAATGCTACCATCAATCAAAGCAAGATAAGATGCATAAAAGATAAACATCACATGCAATCAATATAAGTGATATGATATGGCCATCATCATCTTGTGCTTGTGATCTCCATCTTCGAAGCACCTTCATGATCACCATCATCACCGGTGCGACACCTTGATCTCCATCGTAGCATCATTGTCGTCTCGCCAATCTTATGCTTCCACGACTATCGCTACCGCTTAGTGATAAAGTAAAGCATTACAGCGCGATTGCATTTCATACAATAAAGTGACAACCATATGGCTCATGCCAGTTGCCGATAACTCGGTTACAAAACATGATCATCTCATACAATAAAATTTAGCATCATGTCTTGACCATATCACATCACAACATGCCCTGCAAAAACAAGTTAGATGTCCTCTACTTTGTTGTTGCAAGTTTTACGTGGCTGCTACGGGCTTAAGCAAGAACCAATCTTACCTACGAATCAAAACCACAACGATAGTTTGTCAAGTTGGTGCTGTTTTAACCTTCGCAAGGACCGGGCGTAGCCACACTCGGTTCAACTAAAGTTGGAGAAACTGTCAGCCGCTAGCCACCTTTGTGCAAAGCACGTCGGGAGAACCGGTCTCGCGTAAGCGTACGCGTAATGTTGGTCCAGGCTGCTTTGTCCAACAATACCGCTGAACCAAAGTATGACATGCTGGTAAGCAATATGACTTATATCGCCCACAACTTATGACACCCGAAATTTTTGACCTTGTTTTGATGAATTAAAATTTTGCGAGGAATTAAAACTTTGAATCTCTAAGCTCCCTTTTGATTTTGTTTAATCATTTTCTTCCCTGTTGTGATGAGTTTTTTTCCAAAGTAAAAATCTTTCAAATTGTTATTGGACTTATTTAATCTCTCAAGAGAAACTTTTCCTTATTCAATATAACCAATTAAATAATTAAGTTGCTTGATCTTCACTTTCTTGAAAATGGCTTTTCAAGGTTAAGTGGCCATATTTGAACTACAACCATTTGATAAATTCACTTAATATTTCCACAAAAATTTGGAGATGTCATGTGATGTTTTTAAATCACCTTTATATAAAAACATCTTTATTTAATGAAATATTTTGAGTTCTACAACAGATTTCTCTTCTCTGGTTCAGTGGGCATTTTGCACTACAACTCATTTAAATATTTTCTTCTAGCCTCCACCAAAATTTTTGGATGTTAGTAGTAGCATATGATTCAACATTTTGCAAAAAAACCCAGTGTTGTTCTTTGAAAAATTTGAGTGAATCAACCTCATTTTTATTCTGGTCCAACTTGAGGATTTGTACAGCAACTACATCTTAAGTTGCTCCTTTACCCATGATTCCTTTTCCTGCTTGCAGACCACCCTACCAAACCCCTAAATCTAGGAGCATGCACACATTGGTTCATTTTTGGTTCATGAAATAATGCCATTTATTTCCTGTCCAGAATTGAAGTTTTGCAAAACTTGCACTAACAAGTTTCTGCTTTTGGCCAAATAACCTCACCACCTTCTCATTCATCTAAGGAGACCCTGATCTGGAGAGTTTGGCAACTCCAAGAAAAGCCTAGGTGCCTGTGGCATTTTATCAAACACCCTGTGTGCATGGCCAGATTTGGCATGGATTCAAGTTTGCATTGTAAACATGGCCACCTGACCTAGCCACCATGCCCATTTCCCCTCCATCTAACCCTAACCTAGCCCTGTTCCTTCCCAGCCTCAACCGCGACCTCTAGCGTGCTCTGGCATTGTGTCGAGCACATCCCGTGCGTGCCCAGAGCGCGAGCAGAGCGTGCGCTTGGCACGCGTTTTGCACCTGCCGCGCCCGAGCCGACACGCTGGCCCCCCTGGCTTTGGCCCACTCGGCAGCACCTCGCCACGCACGTCCCTCCTCACCGCTATGCGCCAAGCCGCCCCTCGCCACGCCCGGCAGGCCAGGAGCTAGCCGCCACGGCCGCCGACAGCCCCTGCTCCGTTCAGCGCCGCCGAGCCTTCCCCGCTCGCCACCTGCCCCCTGGAGCAGCGCAAGCTTATCCGCAGCCATGTCCGCTAGCGCTCGTCGCCGCCACGATGACCTGCAGCTACAGAAAGACGGTCGCCGACGAGCTCATCCACGGCCGCTGCTGAACCGCCTCGACTCGCCTATTTAAGGAGCCCCGAGCTCATCTTCGCACGCAGGCAGTCCCAAGCCACCTCCCGAGGACCCCCAATGGCAGCCAATCGACCCGGGGAGGCCTCCTTCCGCATCTCCGGCAACCGCAGCCGCCGCCACCGCCCCGGCCATTCCGGCACCACCAGGGCCTCCCCCTCTCCATTCTCTTTGCCAGAAACTTCCTCATCCTCCCGTGAACCCATTCCCCTACTCAATCTTGATTAGGAACCACCGTAGCCCCAAATCCACCTTGCTCCCGAAGCTTCCCTCTGGCGCGGAGCTCGCCGCCGGCGATTTCCTCCACTTCCGACGACCCTACGACTACCGGAGTGACCACCTCGGCCCCCTGAATCCACTGGTGGCCTCAGTTTTCCGAACGGAGCCACCATTCACCGGCGATGATCGCCGGAGCCCCGCTCCACTCGGGCAGAGGAGGGAGACGACGCGGGCGACTGGTCAAACCTGACCAGTGGGCCAGGCGGGCCCACCGACAGAGACCCAGCACCCGTCCACGTGGTTAAGTGGAGACGTAAAGGGCGCAAGTGCGTTTTCTTTGCACCAAAAGCGTAATCTCATTTGAACCGTTTTCTTTTCCTGATTTTATTCAAAAACAGATTTTGACCAAATATTTTACTGGCTATAACTTTTTAATTATAAGTCCAAATGAATTGATTCTTTTTCCTACCTTCCTCAAATTTGGTCTAGTTTATTTTAAGATTTATTTCAAAAAATTTCCAAACGACTTTTTGTACTGTTTTTGAAATGTGTGTTAATTCAAATATATTTTAAAATAGGATTTTGGAGAGAGAGAAGAAACTTTCAAAAGTTTTGGAGAGCACCTCACCCTCCACAACTTAAAGGCAAGCATTCTGAACCCTGGTATAATGTTTTTGGTGTGTTATTTGACACGTTTATAACACCACCTTATTTCAGAGGACTTGTTATTTTATGTGATGTGATCATATGCATGGAAGCATATCAGTGATTTTCCTTGCTGTTGGAAATGAATATTTTTGTGATGGTAATCATCCTCATGTGCCTTGCATGCATGCCGGAAAGGAATCCGGGAAAGCCTCGGCCTTGGGTAGGCGTGAGCTTGTCACCGGTCCCCGTCGGGACGGTTATGCCCGGTATGGCATGGTAAGGTATATTGAGTGGTGATTTCGTCGGTTGTAATATATTTGATATACATGTCTTGCAGGGAACTTATAAACCTCCTGAGTCGACCGCAGATCGAGTCTTGTTCCAGTAACCCCCATACTTGCCTCGTACTACCACTCGTCCCTGCCGCAGGTAGGGTACGGTTCAGTAAGTCGTCAACCCTTTCCAGCACACACCGTGCAGAGAGGCCATGGTGGAAGATATCGGTTGTAGGCGGTAGGCAGGCCACCTGGTCCGGGGGCATGGGTGTTTCCGGTTGGGACCGAGAGGGGAGGCCACCCCTTAGAGCGCGCGATATAAATTTGATCCCATGCTACGCGAGGTTGTAGCCTCCCCACTTAGAGTTTTGCTTAACAAGTGTCGTGGGTGATTCCAGACACCGATGAGTTAAGCTGGTGTGTGCAAGTTAGGCATGTTTTCAACTAAAAGGCCATAGACGGAATTAGTCCCGATGGACTAAAGGAATCCGTTACTCGTGGGTAAAGAGTACGCCCTCTGCAGAGATTAAACCTATTCGAATAGCCATGTCCATGGTTAAGGATTACAGTCTGGGATGGGTCAAGTGTTGGTCTTAGTGTCGGTCTTCGGAGGTGAAATTGTTAAACTAAACTTGGATACTGACCGGTGACTTGTGAGGACCATGATTATTATTTTTGTTATGGACTAACCTGTGGTAATATTTGTATTATCGAGTATTCCTGGGATGGTGCTATCCCCTGGATATTCATGGTGATTATTTATTTTCTAAGCCCGGTTAAATGTTTACTCCTGTGAATGGACTAACCCTTTATTATCATGAACTGAGTATTTTATTATGAGAAATATTTATTTGTGATCTTAAAGCCCTTTCTGTGATGTCGCTCAGACGTCTGACTGTGGCATTTCTTTTAAAGCCCTCTTTGTGATGTCGCTCAGACGTCCAACTGTGGCATTTCTTTTAAAGCCCTTTCTGTGATGTCGCGCAGATGTCCGACTGTGGCATTTCTTTTAAAGCCCTTTTTGTGATGTCGCTCAGACGTCCGACTGTGGCATTTCTTTTAAAGCCCTTTATGTGGTGTCGCTCAGACGCCCGACTGTGGCATTGCTTGTTATTTATTTACCGTATAAGCCCTTTATGTGGTGTCACACAGACGCCCGACTGCGGCATTTTTATTTCCACTCCCTTATTGCTTATTCATGTTGCATATAAATAATCGCTTGCATGCATAAAAGATATTTTATTTGTGACTAACGATGTGATCATAGAATATTTCAGTGCATAGATATCAATTATATTATTCCAGTGTTCTTAATGTTTGCGAGTACATTCAAAGTACTCACTGGCTTGTCCCTGGCTATTGTCTTGGCCAGATTTCTGCATGGAGAGGAGCGTTGCGATGACAGCCCCGGAAATTAAGCAACGGTGATAGCAGCCTCGCGAAGATAGGAGTTAACCTGGTCAACTGTTCCCGTGGGAAATGGAGTCCCATAGACACTTGACTCACAAACCGCTTCCGCCATCAACCACTAGAAAACCATTTGATGTACTCACAGGCCACA
Source organism: Triticum monococcum (assembly GCA_034509565.1). Classification (NCBI taxonomy): domain Eukaryota; kingdom Viridiplantae; phylum Streptophyta; class Magnoliopsida; order Poales; family Poaceae; genus Triticum; species Triticum monococcum. The sequence continues at coordinate 563,055,692 of CM067841.1, read as the reverse complement.
ATGGTCTTGTACTACGCATTTTGTACTTTTGCTTGGAATTTCTGTAACAAGTTGGTGCCTCATCAGCTAACAGTAATCCTGGGGCCGGTGAGCACAACGGCCATTTTGCTGGAAATTTTTGTCCGGAAAACCGGTCGTGACAGACTTGGTATCAGAGCCAGGATGGCCATTGGCTAATCCTATCTTAGCCAGGTCTATAAACCTAAGTAAACCAGCCCACCAGACTTTGACCAAACCCCAGTCAAGCTTCCCTAGCAAGATAGCCACACCGTGACCCGACACCTTTTGGGCAGTCGGTGCCCAACCTATCAACCCAACCTGTCACTCATGCACGAGTGACCGAGTCCTAAATAGTCCTTTTCACAAGCATGCGAAGGAAGACTCCGTCCCCTTTTTCCTATAAAAAGGGCACGATAGCCCCAACACAGCACAACCTCTACCCCAAACCAAGCCACAATGCCCGGCCCTATCATGCACAATGAGACCACAGCAACCAACCTTGGAGGCTTTGTGACCATACACGCAAACCTCACCCGTCGTGCCTATGCGTTAGAAGAGCCCCCAGAATATGTTGTGTACCAAGGACCCATGAGCGGTGAGAGCCGTCAATTCTGGGCCACTGTGCACATTTATGGTAGGGGCTAGAGCCCAAGCGCCCCTACAGGTTCATCGGAAGGACAACTTCCTTTGAGCCACAAGCCATCCAACTAGCTGCTCGAGAAGCTATAGTTCATCTCCGACACTTGTCGCCTAGAGTTAACTGTCGCTCGTTCCACTACTACCCCAGACGTGAAGGGTATGGTAGACCACCCCAAGTTGTCAACGGAGATCGCGAGACAGATCTTGCATTATTGCACCTAGTGCGCTATGTAAGTGCACTAGAGGAACTATGCGATCAAATCATGATTGATCTAATCGCAGCTCGTGGAGAGCTGGTTCGTCGAACCCCGGCGAGAGGAGAGATCGAGCCCAACATCAACAACCCAGTTGTGCTATTTGGACACCCGATCGAGCCCCGGAGACCTGCCCCAACCATCGGCCAAGGTGCCGCGATAACCCCAGAAGTACTTCGCCGCATACTGGAAGCACACTCCAACGGGGTTGTGGCCAACAATCCCCGAGATGGTCATCATCGCTACCCCGAGCCTGCAGCACCTCAGACCTATCCAGTTAATTCAGACGACGATACCCAAAGAGAAGCCTCGACATCCACAAGGCACGCCCGCTTGGATATAAACGAGGTAGACTAAGTCACCCGAATCGTATCGAGTCCCAGTGTACCCTTGCTTTGTAATCATGTGGCCTTGTTTTTAAACGCCGCCTGTTGTCGTGCCTCTGTTTTAAATAGTATCCCCTGCATGGGTATGTCAGCACCCAGTTGCATATTTTTCCGGACACAACTACCCAAAAACCTTCCCCGACAATCCCCACTGTAACACATCACTCTAGTGAAATGTGTGAATCTGTGGCACAGACGCCCGACTGCGGCATTTTTATTTCCACTCCCTTATTGCTTATTCATGTTGCATATAAATAATCGCTTGCATGCATAAAAGATATTTTATTTGTGACTGACGATGTGATCATAGAATATTTAAGTGCATAGATATCAATTATATTATTCCAGTGTTCTTAATGTTTGCGAGTACATTCAAAGTACTCACTGGCTTGTCCCTGGCTATTGTCTTGGCCAGATTTCTGCATGGAGAGGAGCGTTGCCATGACAGCCCCGGAAATTAAGCAACGGTGATAGCAGCCTCGCGAAGATAGGAGTTAACCTGGTCAGCTGTTCCCGTGGGAAATGGAGTCCCATAGACACTTGACTCACAAACCGCTTCCGCCATCAACCACTAGAAAACCATTTGATGTACTCACAGGCCACAATGGTCTTGTACTACGCATTTTGTACTTTTGCTTGGAATTTCTGTAACAAGTTGGTGCCTCATCAGCTAACAGTAATCCTGGGGCTGGTGAGCACAACGGCCATTTTTCTGGAAATTTTTGTCCGGAAAACCGGTCGTGACAGACTTGGTATCAGAGCCAGGCTGACCATTGGCTAATCCTATCTTAGCCAGGTCTATAAACCTAAGTAAACCAGCCCACCAGACTTTGACCATACCCCAGTCAAGCTTCCCTAGCAAGATAGCCACACCGTGACCCGACACCTTTTGGGCAGTCGGTGCCCAACCTATCAACCCAACCTGTCACTCATGCACCGGTGACCGAGTCCTAAATAGTCTTTTTCACAGGCGTCCGAAGGAAGACTCTGTCCCCTTTTTCCTATAAAAAGGGCACGATAGCCCCAACACAGCACAGCCTCTACCCCAAACCAAGCCACAATGCCCGGCCCTGTCGTGCACAATGAGACCACAGCAACCAACCTTGGAGGCTTTGTGACCATACTCGCAAACCTCACCCGTCGTGCCTATGCGTTAGAAGAGCCCCCAGAATATGTTGTGTCCCAAGGACCCATGAGCGGTGAGAACCGTCAATTCTGGGCCACTGTGCACATTTATGGTAGGGGACTAGAGCCCGAGCGCCCCTACAGGTCCACCGGAAGGACAACTTCCTTTGAGCCACAAGCCATCCAACTAGCTGCTCGAGAAGCTATAGTTTATCTCCGACACTTGTCGCCTAGAGTTAACTGTCGCTCGTTCCACTACTACCCCAGACGTGAAGGGTATGGTAGACCACCCCAAGTTGTCAACGGAGATCGCGAGACAGATCCTGCATTATTGCACCTAGTGCGCTATGTAAGTGCACTAGAGGAACTACGCGATCAAATCACGATTGATCTAATCGCAGCTCGTGGAGAGCTGGTCCGTTGAACCCCGGCAAGAAGAGAGATCGAGCCCAACATCAACAACCCAGTCGTGCTGTTTGGACACCCGATCGAGCCCCGGAGACCTGCCCCAGCCATCGGCCAAGGTGCCGCGATAACCCCAGAAGTACTTCGCCGCATACTGGAAGCACACTCCAATGGGGTTGTGGCCAACAATCCCCGAGATGGTCATCATCGCTACCCCGAGCCTGCAGCCCCTCAGACCTCTCTAGTTAATTTAGACGACGATACCCGAAGAGAAGCCTCGACATCCACAAGGCACGCCCGCTTGGATATAAACGAGGTAGACTAAGTCACCCGAATCGTATCGAGTCCCAGTGTACCCTTGCTTTGTAATCATGTGGACTTGTTTTTAAACGCCGCCTGTTGTCGTGCCTCTATTTTAAATAGTATCCCCTGCATGGGTATGTCAGCACCCAGTTGCATATTTTTCCGGACACAACTACCCAAAAACCTTCCCCGACAATCCCCACAGTAACACATCACTCTAGTGAAATGTGTGAATCTGTGGCTAGACCCCGACCTTGGAACAGAGCTGAAAAATTTTCTTTACCCTTCACCACGGTAAAAATGACGCAGCTCCAGTGCTATAAGAGGCCACCGCGTGACCTTGCCAAGCACCCCCCATCTTGTGCACCATCCTCACAATCGATTCTTGCCATGCCAAGCCCCAGCATTTACCTGAGAACCCCAGATGCAACCCAGGGTAGTTTTGTCAAGATATTGTGGGATTTTACCTGCAGTACCATGGGTGCTACCCAGCCACCCCAGTACGAGCTGCTCAAATCAAGGATCACCTCTTCCACCTCTAGATATTGGGCAGCAGTGCACATCCCTCCCGTAAACTCAAACCAAGATCCAACAGAGGTCTCCTTCGTGGGGAAATCTATGCCAACCCCACAGATGGCCGTAGAAGCTGCTGCATACGAAGCGCTTGCTCGCCTTCGATTCGCAGTGCCCTATGCCAGCGAACGAGGATACAATTACTTTCCGAGCCATGCAGAACCCGGAGGAGTGACATCTTTTCCTAGTGGATGAATTGAGAGAGACCCAGTCCTGGCCAACCTTGTCCAGTATGTCATCGCTCAAGAGCGTTTGACCCAACGTGTGATGGGTTATCTCCAGAGCCTCGCAGATTTGAATCCTCAAATCGCCATAGGCAGAGCACTAAGGCCCGACCGGGAGAGATACGTGCATCGACTGGTCAATCCACTTTCTCCGATAGAAGAGGAGTGTATCCCAGTACCAGAGACGTTTTCTAGGGACCCCGTCCAATTACCATTCCCATTTTAGGCGTTGCTACGGTGTTCATTATTGCAACATTTATTTATGTGCTCGACTTATGCGTAATGCCCTGAGTTTGTACGACAAGTTAATTAATTGGCTTCTACTAATGGATGTAGTTTTTGTTGTGGTTTATGCCCTTTTTAAATTAACTGCTTTTCTCGCAAATCCTGGAGTGAGATTTCCTTTTCCTGAGTTGCCACATCTACACTTTCTCGCAGCGTGGATTTACTAATTTCACACAGCACCACGGCAGCAGACTCACAACCAAATCATTCGAGCACATACACTGTTTGCAAAACTTTGCAACGGTGTTGCCTCCAGCTAATTCCCCCCTAACAACAGTTAGCACCTAGCACACCCCATCTACTCCTCGTGATCACCACCACCGCGGAGAGCCAACACCCGAGCAGCAGCATCGCAACGATCGTCGAGGATCATCGCGCACAGGAGCATAGAGAGCCCCAGAAGTGTCGCCAGTCCTGCGAATATCAGGATCGCAAACCAGTCCGGCATCGCCTCCGCCATTAGAACCTCACCCGAGCTTTTGTAAGCAGTAGTGGAGGAGGAGGAGAAGTGAGGCCAGGTGTGAGGAAGAAGAGAGGAGAACACCCCGGCCATTTTATAGCTCGAGCTCGGTGTACGGTGGGCGAAGTCCACCAACGCCGCTCGCCGCCGATCGCCGGTGTTTGGAGACGAATCCGCAAGCAGTGCCGACAGCATGCTGGCCCGCGAGGTGAGTGCACGCTGCACCGACAGCTAGCACGCCGCGCACTACCTCGGTACGGCCTAGATGCCCTACGCGCTAGATGTCGCCGGTGGAGAAAGCGCGGGGAAGCACGCGAGAGAGAGGAAGAAGAGGCTGACAGTGGGCCTCGGGTCCACCAGTCGGCCAGGGAGAGCACTGTGCTCTCGGGTGCGGCCAGCGTATTTTTTAAATTTAGAAACTATTCTAAATTTTTATCCAACTAGGGATCCTACTTTCTTTTGTCCCGAACCATAGATTTCTCGCGCAGCACCAGTATCCACACTGTGGTTTTACACCACTTATTGCCCTCTCAATGTAGCCACATCTATGTTGCATAAAATTTTCTTGAAACAGCCTTTGGCAAATCTCGAGGACGAGATTTTTTCTTAAGGGGGTAGTGTTATGACACCCCAAAATTTTGACCTTGTTTTAATGAATTAAAATTTTGCCAGGAATTAAAACTTTGAATCTCTGAGCTCCCTTTTGATTTTGTTTAATCATTTTCTTCCCTGTTGTGATGAGTTTTTTTCCAAAGTAAAAATCTTTCAAATTGTTATTGGACTTATTTAATCTCTCAAGAGAAACTTTCCCTTATTCAATATAACCAATTAAATAATTAAGTTGCTTGATCTTCGCTTTCTTGAAAATGGATTTTCAAGGTTAAGTGGCCATATTTGAACTACAACCATTTGATAAATTCACTTAATATTTCCACAAAAATTTGGAGATGTCATGTGATGTTTTTAAATCACCTTTGTATAAAAACATCTTTATTTAATGAAATATTTTGAGTTCTACAACAGATTTCTCTTCTCTGGTCCAGTGGGCATTTTGCACTACAACTCATTTAAATATTTTCTTCTAGCCTCCACCAAAATTTTTGGATGTTAGTAGTAACATATGATTCAACATTTTGCAAAAAACCCAGTGCTGTTCTTTGAAAAATTTGAGTGAATCAACCTCATTTTTATTCTGGTCCAACTTGAGGATTTGTACAGCAACTACATCTTAAGTTGCTCCTTTACCCATGATTCCTTTTCCTGCTTGCAGACCACCCTACCAAACCCCTAAATCTAGGAGCATGCACCCATTGGTTCATTTTTGGTTCATGAAATAATGCCATTTATTTCCTGTCCAGAATTGAAGTTTTGCAAAACTTGCACTAACAAGTTTCTGCTATTGGCCAAATAACCTCACCACCTTCTCATTCATCTAAGGAGACCCTGATCTGGAGAGTTTGGCAACTCCAAGAAAAGCCTAGGTGCCTGTGGCATTTTATCAAACACCCTATGTGCATGGCCAGATTTGGCATGGATTCAAGTTTGCATTGTAAACTTGGCCACCTGACCTAGCCACCATGCCCATTTCCCCTCTATCTAACCCTAACCTAGCCCTGTTCCTTCCCAGCCTCAACCGCGACCTCTAGCGTGCTCTGGCATTGTGTCGAGCACATCCCATGCGTGCCCAGAGCGTGAGCAGAGCGTGCGTTTGGCACGCGTTTTGCACCTGCCGCGCCCGAGCCGACACGCTGGCCCCCCTGGCTTTGGCCCACTCGGCAGCACCTCGCCACGCACGTCCCTCCTCACCGCTACGCGCCAAGCCGCCCCTCGCCACGCCCGACAGGCCAGGAGCTAGCCGCCACGGCCGCCGACAGCCCCTGCTCCGTTCAGCGCCGCCGAGCCTTCCCCGCACGCCACCTGCCCCCTGGAGCAGCGCAAGCTTATCCGCAGCCATGTCCGCTAGCGCTCGTCGCCGCCACGATGACCTGCAGCTACAGAAAGACGGTCGCCGACGAGCTCATCCATGGCCGCCGCTGAACTGCCTCGACTCGCCTATTTAAGGAGCCCCGAGCTCATCTCCGCACGCAGGCAGTCCCAAGCCACCTCCCGAGGACCCCCAATGGCAGCCAATCGACCCGGGGAGGCCTCCTTACGCATCTCCGGCAACCGTAGCTGCCGCCACTACCCTGGCCATTCCGGCACCACCAGGGCCTCCCCCTCTCCATTCTCTTCGCCAGAAACTTCCTCATCCTCCCGTGAACCCATTCCCCTACTCAATCTTGATTAGGAACCACCGTAGCCCCAAATCCACCTTGCTCCCGAAGCTTCCCTCCGCCGCGGAGCTCGCCGCCGGCGATTTCCTCCACTTCCGACGACCCTACGACTACCGGAGTGACCACCTTGGCCCCCTGAATCTGCTGGTGGCCTCAGCATTCCAAACGGAGCCACCATTCGCCGGCGATGATCGCCGGAGCCCCGCTCCACTCGGGCAGAGGAGGGAGACGACGCGGGCGACTGGTCAAACTGACCAGTGGGCCAGGCGGGCCCACCGTCAGAGACCCAGCGCCAGTCCACGTGGTTAAGTGGAGGCGTAAAGGGCGCAAGTGCGTTTTCTCTGCACCAAAAGCGTAATCTCGTTTGAACCGTTTTCTTTTCTTGATTTTATTCAAAAACAGATTTTGACCAAATCTTTGACTGGCTATAACTTTTTAATTAGAACTCCAAATGAATTGATTCTTTTTCCTACCTTCCTCAAATTTGGTCTAGTTTATTTTAAGATTTATTTCAAAAAATTTCCAAACAACTTTTTGTACTATTTTTGAAATGTGTGTTAATTCAAATATATTTTAAAATAGGATTTTGGAGAGAGAGAAGAAACTTTCAAAAGTTTTGGAGAGCACCTCACCCCTCCACAACTTAAAGGCAAGCATTCTGAACCCTAGTATAATGTTTTTGGTGTGTTATTTGACACGTTTATAACACCACCTTATTTCAGAGGACTTGTTATTTTATGTGATGTGATCATATGCATGGAAGCATATCAGTGATTTTCCTTGCTGTTGGAAATGAATATTTTTGTGATGGTAATCATCCTCATGTGCCTTGCATGCATGCCGGAAAGAAATCCGGGAAAGCCTCGGCCTTGGGTAGGCGTGATCTTGTCACCGGTCCCCGTCGGGACGGTTATGCCCGGTATGGCATGGTAAGGTATATTGAGTGGTGATTTCGTCGGTTGTAATATATTTGATATACATGTCTTGCAGGGAACTTATAAACCTCCTGAGTCGACCGCAGATCGAGTCTTGTTCCAGTAACCCCCATACTTGCCTCGTACTACCAATCGTCTCTGCCGCAGGTAGGGTACGGTTCAGTAAGTCGTCAACCCCTTTCCAGCACACACCGTACAGAGAGGCCATGGTGGAAGATATCGGTTGTAGCCGGTAGGCAGGCCACCTGGTCCGGGGGCATGGGTGTTTCCGGTTGGGACCGAGAGGGGAGGCCACCCCTTAGAGCGCGCGATATTTATTTGATCCCATGCTACGCGAGGTTGTAGCCTCCCCACTTAGAGTTTGGCTTAACAAGTGTCGTGGGTGATTCCAGACACCGATGAGTTAAGCTGGTGTGTGCAAGTTAGGCGTGTTTTCAACTAAAAGGCCGTAGACGGAATTAGTCCCGATGGGCTAAAGGAATCCGTTACTCGTGGGTAAAGAGTACGCCCTCTGCAGAGATTAAACCTATTCGAATAGCCGTGTCCATGGTTAAGGATTACAGTCTGGGATGGGTCAAGTGTTGGTCTTAGTGTCGGTCTTCGGAGGTGAAATTGTTAAACTAAACTTGGATACTGACCGGTGACTTGTGAGGACCATGATTATTATTTTTGTTATGGACTAACCTGTGGTAATATTTGTATTATCGAGTATTCCTGGGATGGTGCTATCCCCTGGATATTCATGGTGATTATTTATTTTCTAAGCCCGGTTAAATGTTTACTCCTGTGAATGGACTAACCCTTTATTATCATGAACTGAGTATTTTATTATGAGAAATATTTATTTTTGATCTTAAAGCCCTTTCTGTGATGTCGCTCAGACGTTTGACTGTGGCATTTCTTTTAAAGCCCTTTCTGTGATGTCGCGCAGACGTCCGACTGTGGCATTTCTTTTAAAGCCCTTTCTGTGATGTCGCGCAGACGTCCGACTGTGGCATTTCTTTTAAAGCCCTTTTTGTGATGTCGCTCAGACGTCCGACTGTGGCATTTCTTTTAAAGCCCTTTATGTGGTGTCGCTCAGACGCCCGACTGTGGCATTGCTTGTTATTTATTTACCGTATAAGCCCTTTATGTGGTGTCGCACAGACGCCCGACTGCGGCATTTTTATTTCCACTCCCTTATTGCTTATTCATGTTGCATATAAATAACCGCTTGCATGCATAAAAGATATTTTATTTGTGACTGACGATGTGATCATAGAATATTTCAGTGCATAGATATCAATTATATTATTCCAGTGTTCTTAATGTTTGCGAGTACATTCAAAGTACTCACTGGCTTGTCCCTGGCTATTGTCTTGGCCAGATTTCTGCATGGAGAGGAGCGTTGCGATGACAACCCCGGAAATTAAGCAATGGTGATAGCAGCCTCGCGAAGATAGGAGTTAGCCTGGTCAGCTGTTCCCGTGGGAAATGGAGTCCCATAGACACTTGGCACACAAACCGCTTCCGCCATCAACCACTAGAAAACCATTTGATGTACTCACAGGCGACAATGGTCTTGTACTACGCATTTTGTACTTTTGCTTGGAATTTCTGTAACAAGTTGGTGCCTCATCAGCTAACAGTAATCCTGGGGCTCGTGAGCACAACGGCCATTTTTCTAGAAATTTTTGTCCGGAAAACCGGTCGTGACACAACTCACTTGTGTTCTACTCGTGCATATAACATCAACACATAAAACCTGGCTCGGATGCCACTGTTGGGGAACATAGTAATTTCAAAAAATTTCCTACGCACACGCAAGATCATGGTGATGCATAGCAACGAGAGGGGAGAGTGTGATCTACGTCTTCACGGCCCGACCGATCAAGCACCGAAACGACGGCACCTCCGAGTTCTAGCACACGTTCAGCTCGATGACGATCCCCGGACTCCGATCCAGCAAAGTGTCGGGGAAGAGTTCCGTCAGCACGACGACGTGGTGACAATCTTGATATACTACCGTTGCAGGGCTTCGCCTAAGCACCGCTACAATATTATCGAGGATTATCGTGGAAGGGAGCACCGCACACGGCTAAGAATATGATCACGTGGATCAACTTGTGTGTGTAGAGGTGCCCCCTACCCCTGTATATAAAGGATCAAGGGGGGGGTGCGGCCGACCAGGAGGAGGGCGCGCCAGGAGGAGTCCTACTCCCACCGGGAGTAGGATTCCCCCCTTTCCTAGTTGGAATAGGATTCGGGAGGGGGAAAGAGGAGAGAGAGAAGGAAGGAGGGGGGGGGGGGCGCCGCCCCCCTCTCCTTGTCCTATTCGGACTAGGAGGGGAGGGGCGCGCGGCCCAGCATTGGCCACCTCTCCTCTCTTCCACTAAAGCCCGCTAAGGCCCATATACCTCCCGGGGGGTTCCGGTAACCTCCCGGTACTCCGGTAAAATCCCGATTTCACCAGGAACACTTCCGATATCCAAATATAGGCTTCCAATATATCAATCTTTATGTCTCGACCATTTCGAGACTCCTCGACATGTCCGTGATCAGATCCGGGACTCCGAACAAACTTCGGTACATCAAAATGCATAAACTCATAATATAACTATCATCGAAACCTTAAGCGTGCGGACCCTACGGGTTCGAGAACAATGTAGACATGACCGAGACACGTCTCCGGTCAATAACCAATAGCGGAACCTGGATGCTCATATTGGCTCCTACATATTCTACGAAGATCTTTGTCGGTCGGACCGCATAACAACATACGTTGTTCCCTTTGTCATCGGTATGTTACTTGCCCGAGATTCGACCGTCGGTATCTCAATACCTAATTCAATCTCGTTACCGGCAAGTCTCTTTACTCGTTTCGTAATACATCATCTCACATCTAACTCATTAGTTGCAATGCTTGCAAGGCTTATGTGATGTGCATTACCAAGACGGCCCAGAGATACCTCTCCGACAATCGGAGTGACAAATCCTAATCTCGAAATACGCCAACACAACATGTACCTTTGGAGACACCTGTAGCGCTCCTTTATAATCACCCAGTTATGTTGTGACGTTTGGTAGCACACAAAGTGTTCCTCCGGTAAACGGGAGTTGCATAATCTCATAGTCATAGGAACATGTATAAGTCATGAAGAAAGCAATAGCAACATACTAAACGATCGAGTGCTAAGCTAATGGAATGGGTCATGTCAATCACATCATTCTCCTAATGATGTGATCCCATTAATCAAATGACAACACATGTCTATGGTCAGGAAATATAACCATCTTCGATTAACGAGCTAGTCAAGTAGAGGCATACTAGTGACGTTTGGTTTGTCTATGTATTCACACAAGTATTATGTTTCCGGATAATACAATTCTAGCATGAATAATAAACATTTATCATGATATAAGGAAATAAAATAATAACAATATTATTGCCTCTAGGGCATATTTCCTTCAATCATTATCCCACCCCGCCCCGCTGCAACCCCACAACACCCCACAATATCATCATGACACGATGGTCAGAGACAAAACCCCCCAATATCATCATGACACGATGGTCGGAGACAAAACCCAGCAATATATCATCTAGCCATGAAACCCTACCTTGATTCTCCTTTCTTCCTCTTTTTTCACTTAAACCTGCAAACATGTAGGGAAAGCAATTAATACAAGGCACAAAAATGGCATGCTATGTAGCCTTAATGCTACAGAACATATGAAATACATGCCAGCAATATATATGATATAAACTCCAATAATTTTTTAATAAAAACAGTAGCTAAAAAAAGTAGCAAGCAAGCAATTCATTTGACTAACTATCTAAGTGTTCTGGACTCCAACAACCACTTTGCAGACAAGCAGGAAAGTGGTTCTTCATGGATAGCCGAAAGTGGTTCTTCCTTGAGGGGTGTGTGATCTATGATGGTGTTGTCTTTTTGCTTAATTGGCTTTGCTTAATCCTATGAGGAGCACTGGATTGAAGCAACGTCTCAGAACATGTCAACTGCCTATGCATGCTACTGCCTATGTAGAAGGCAATCCAACCATCTGGCCTGACTCTCTGACTTAGCCACCGCTGCACGCACACCCGCATGATTAATAGGCCAATGGCCAGGATTACTCCTTCCAGCACCACCTGCAAACACCAAGCTCACCACCCTGCTACTCCATGGACCACATGCTCGGCGCTGACCAAAGGCACAACAACAGCAACAATGGCTTCTACTCTTCTTCCGAGCACCTGTGGCATGATCAGCATCGGGAAAGAGCAACACCAAGGCAGCAACAAGCAGAGGCCAAGTAGCGAACATCAATAGCAGCAGCAGTGCAGTCAGCAGAGCAATAGCAACAGCGGGGGCAGCATGACAACAGTCAGCACGGGCGCGCGCGAGCGGCAACGGGCGGACGAGCACGGGCGAGGGATGGCCAGGGGCGCAGGCGGATGCGTGCCCAAGGGCGGGAGCAACTGGTAGGGCGGCAGAGGAGTCCGGGGGCACACGGGGCGGCTATGGGGCGACATCGGCGGCTTATGGCAGCCTATGGAGGCGGATCGAAGGGTGGAATGGTTGAGGGACTCACCGCGGAGATCGTGGAGGCGTAGGAGACCGGGCGGCGGTGCAGTGGGTGGGGCGGCGGCGGGTGGGGCAGGTGGCCGAAGGCGATGGACGGGCGGAGGAGGAGGGGGGCTTACGGGCGGAGGAGACCGGGCGGCGGTGCAGTGGGTGGGGCGGCGGCGCAGTGGGTCGGCGGCGAGGACCGAGACGGCGAGGCGGGGCGCGGGGGTCGTCGGAGCGAGGGGGAAGTGGAGGTAGGGACGAAGGGATCGGGCGAATTAGCTAGGGGGAAGATTACTAATGGCGCACCCCCTGGCGGTGCGCCATTAGCTAGGGAAAAAAACTTAGTAATGGCGCACCTATGGATAGTGCGCCATTACAAGTTTTAACTAGTAATGGCACACTGTCTACATGCTGCGCCATTAGTATGTTTGGAAAAATGAAAAAAAATTGTTACTAGTGGCGCACCATGTATCCGGTGCGCCATTAGTGTCTTCCACACTAATGGCGCACCTGCACATGGTGCGCCACTGCTATATTGTAGTGGCGCACCACATGTTAGGTGCGCCATTCGTATCCATTTCATCTATAGCCCTTTTCCTAGTAGTGAATGACGGCCCGGCTATTAGCAGCCACATATAAGAACAGAGGCTCTTTATCAATAGGGGTAGCAAGCACGGGCGGCTCAGCCAACTATTTCTTCAGGTCCTCAAACGCTTGATTAGCCGCATCGGTCCAAACAAAGTGATCCATCTTCTCCGTCATCTGATAAAGGGGGATAGCCTTCTTACCCAGTCGGCTTATGAACTGTTTTAAAGCCGCAATATGACCCTCCAGTCGCTGAACATCATTGACACAAGCCGGTTTAGCCAAGGAAGTAATGGCTTTGATCTTCTCCGGGTTAGCTTCAATGCCTCTGTTAGAAACCAGAAATCCCAGGAGCTTGCCTGCTGGTACACCAAAGACACACTTAGCTGGGTTAAGCATCCTCTTGTAGATCCAGAGATTGTCAAACGTCTCCTTCAAATCATCAATCAGGGTCTCCTTCTCTCTTGACTTCACCACAATGTCATCTACATAAGCATGAACATTGCACCCAATCTGATTGTGAAGGCAATTTTGTACACACCGCTGATAAGTCGCGTGGGCACTCTTGAGCCCAAAAGGCATAGACACACAGCAGAAGGCTCCAAACGGAGTAATGAAAGCTGTCTTCTCCTGATGCTTAACTGCCATCTTGATCTGATGATAACCAGAATAAGCACCAAAAACTCAAAGGCTCATAATCCGCCGTAGCATCAATGATTTGATCAATATGAGGGAGAGCAAACGGATTAGCCGGACAAGATTTGTTCAAGTCCGTTTAATCCACAAACATCCTCCAAGTGCCATTCTTCTTGAGTACCAGCACTGCGTTAGCCAACCACTCAGGATGGAAAACTTCAATAATAAACCCGGCCGCCAAAAGCCCGGCCACTTCCTCGCCAATGGCCTTCCGCCTCTCCTCATTAAATCAGTGAAGAAATTGCTTGACTGGCTTAAACTTTGGATCAATATTAAGACTGTGCTCAGCGAGTTCCCTCGGTACACCCGGGATGTCTGAAGGCTTCCATGCAAAGATATCCCGGTTCTAACGGATGAACTTGATGAGCGCGCTTTCCTATTTCAGATCTAGATTAGCATTGATGCTGAACTTCTTAGATGAGTTGCCAGGGACGAAGTCAACCATTTTAGTATCATTCGCCGACTTAAACTTTAACGAAGGATCATACTCTGGGGTCAGTTTTTTTAAGGCCGTCATGTCTGCCGGGTCAACAGTGTCCTTGTAAAATTTCAGCTCCTCCGTTGCAGAAACTGATTCAGCATAAGCCGCATCACCTTCCTTACACTCCAAGGCCACCTTGCGACTCCCATGCACTATGATGGTGCCCTTATCACCCGGCATCTTAAGCTGCAAGTAAACATAACAAGGCTTTGCCATGAACTTAGCATAAGTCGCCCGCCCAAATAGAGCATGATAGGGCCTCTTCATCTTGACCACTTCGAAGATTAAAGTCTCAGACCTGGAATCATGCTCGTCTCCAAAGGCAACTTCCAAAGATATCTTACCCACCGGGTAGGCCGACTTACCCGGCACCACACCATGGAAGACATTGTTTGATGGCTTAAGATTCTTATATGTCACTCCCATGTGACGGAAGGTCTCATAATAAAGGATGTTAATGCTGCTAACTCCATCCATGAGCACCATAGTAAACTTATAGCCCCCAACCTGAGGTGCCACCACCAGAGCCAGGTGACCCGGATTATCAACCCGGGGTGGATGATCCTCACGACTCCACATAATAGGCTGCTCTGACCACCGCAAATAATGTGGCACCGCCGACTCAACCGCATTCACAGCTCTCTTATGAAGCTTCTACTCCCGCTTACTTAAGCTAGTGGTGAAGACATGATACTGCCCACTATTCAACTACTTCGGGTTTCTTTGATAACCAGACTGCTGCTGATGTTGATTCCCCCGATTACTCTGCTGATTATAATCACCCTTGTTGCCATGGCCCCGAAACCCGGAACTTGAACCTCCGCTGCTATGACCCGGACCATGAGAACCGGACCCTGATCCGCCATTCGAGCCATGGTGGCGCTGGATGGACTCCCTAAAGCTTCTCATTATGCTGCAATCTTTCCACAAATGAGTAGCTAGCTTCTGATTCGTTCCGTGTTTCAGACACGGCTGATTTAACATTGCCTCAAGGTCAAATCCTGTCCTCGGAGTTGGCTGTCCCTTACGACGCTGGTTATAATTGCGCGCACCAGTGTTAGCCCCAAAGTCATCAGCTTTTCTCTTACCGTTGCCGTCTTGATGGTAGAATTGTACTGCTGTCCCTTCATGCCGCTACTCTTCTTTCCCTTTCCCGATCTTTCATCCTCAGAGTCGGGGTCCTTGGTACCATCAGAGTCGGCCTACTTAACAAGAGCCGCCATTAGAATACCCATGTCGTTGCAATGACGCTTGAGCCATCCAAGCTTCTGCTTGAGTGGAGTAAAACGGCAATTTTTCTCCAACATCAGAATCCCTGAACCGACGTTTATGTTATCTGAAGATTGTATGATAGTTGAGACCCGGCGCACCCAGCTGGTTGTTGACTCACCCTCAGCTTGAACACAAGAAACCAAATCCACGATCGACATAGGCTGCTTACATGTGTCTTTGAAATTCTGGATAAACCGGGCCTTCAGCTCCACCCATGACCCGATGGAGTTAGGCGGCAGCCCCTTCAACCAGGTATGAGCCGTCGCCTCCAGCATCATGGTGAATTACTTAGCGTACGCGGCCTCACTAACGTCCAGCATCTCCATAGCCATCTCATAAATCTCCACCCACGCCTCAGGGGGTTGATCGGCTATGTAATTAGGCACCTTACGAGGGCCTTTGAAGTCTTTGGGTAGACGTTTGTTTCACAGAGCTGCCGTTAGACATGGCATACTAAAAGCCTTGGAAGTTACACCGGCCTCAATTGAAGCTGTTGAGTAAACTAGCGCGTGCTCATGAGCCGCCAGCTCGGCCTCCGGACGTGCTCTGCCCTAGTCCGCCAAATCCTGTGCATTGGTACCATCGCGCGCTGTCGGGTGGTAGGTGCGACATATGCCAACGGGTGGCTTATCATTGTGGGAGCTAGTAAAACATCGCCGGTGCCTGGAAATAGGATGAGGCGAAGACATGCACGCCGGCGAATCTTACCCAGCTTCGGGGCTCTCCGTGGAGATAACACCCCTACTGCTGCTTTGCGGGGTCTCCGCATGATCACTAGATGGACAAGTAGCTACACAATGCTCCTGGAGCTGTTTTGGTGGAAGGAGGAAGAAGGGTACGGCCTGCTCTCTTCTTCTCTCGGTGTGGTGTCTAGAACTAGTAGGGGTCTCTCTCTCTTGCATGGGTGCCTCGGGGGCTTATATAGGCCTACCCCCCGGGGGTACAATGGTAATCCGGCTGGGCGCGGGGCCCAGCCGTCTGTGACTACGCTCGCCGGCTTCTGTGCCGGCTACTGGGGCCCGCCGACTGGTGGGTCCCGCCAGCTGCCGGCCCCTTGGTCGACAGGCAGGCCCCACTGTCCAGGACCTTGTCGGCGGCTGGTTACTGTTGCTCAATCTTGGTGACGTGGGCTTCGTCGAGGTAGGCGTGGCTACAGTGCCGCGGTCCGGAGGGCGATTGCTGTAGCCTCACCGCGTCTTGTCTCCTTAATGGGGCGTCCCCTTCGAGGGAGGCGGCAAGCCGGCTGTGGGGAGCCGGCTCTATCTTGGGCCGACTGGGGGAGGTGTGGCCGCCTTCGGGTGTCTCTCTGCCCGAAGGGGCCCACCGCCCGTGGGCCATACTGGTAGTCCATCGTGGATGACATCAGGGTCAACATGGCAACAGTGCTACACCGGACGGGTCGTGGCCACCCGTACGTCGTGCTGCGCCGGTCGTGCTCCGAGATTCGGGGGTGGCAGGCTTCACTATAGCCACGCCCCGTCACATCGCCGTTAGGTGGATGCAAACTTTGAGGGTACGGTCTCGACCACTTTGTGAGATCCGGCTTCTTGGAGTCGGCCTTCTCGCGGCCGGCTTCTCGAAGCCGGCCCTCTCGTGGCTTTCTTCGCGAGGGCTAAAGTCGGGCCACCTTCCGATAGCTAGCCTGGGTGACAGCCAGCAAGGGGAAGGCGGCCCCACGTCTTGGATTCTTGAGAGCCGGACGGGCTCGTAATTTTTTCAGAAGGGCCAGGGGAACCCGGCTAGGCTACCCATGGCTATTTACTCCAACAGTAGTCCCCGAAGCTGATCGAGCTTCAAGGCGGACAGAGGGACGAGAAGCTTGGTCAGCTTCATACCCTGAGGAGCCGGCTTTGCTGGTGTATGCCGATTTCGGAGAGCTCCGTTTCTTGTAGGTGGGACCGCGGTCGACCCGCGAGCTGACCGCAGGCCTTCCCGCGAGCCACGTGGCAATGAAATCCTGCCAGTGCACGCGCGCGACGAGATGCCGCCGCAGGCCCGGGCCCGCCACTCCTAGGCCTCGGCCCGATCGCTGATCTTTTGTGGCCCATGCGGACCGCTGCCTTCCTGTGGCGATTTTATTACGCCATTAGGGCGCAATAATCGCGGGACGTGGGGGAGTGGGAACAGTCTATCCCCATGTTCCCCCACGCCACGCCTCCTCGGCTCCGCCACGCGAGCCTACAAGTAGGGGGAGGAGGGGGAGAGACAGAGGTTCGCACGCTCTCCCTCACTCCGCCCCTCCTCGTCTTCCTTCTTCTTCTTGCTGCTGCCGTAGCCCCCCATCGCAGCGCCGCTGCGCCGCCACATCGTCTTTCTCCCATGGCGCTGTCAAGTTTGTGGGACGGCTCCAACGTCCATGAGGACCACGTTGAGTTCCTCCGCCGGACGCGGCGCCTGCCCGACGCCAAGTTCGTGCGGGAGATTTCGCCGGCACCGGAGGAAGGCGAGCGGGTTGTCTTCCGCTCGCACTACCTGCGCGGCTTCGTCCTTCCGGCGAGCGGGTTCCTCCGTTCCTTCCTCGAATTCTACAATCTTCAGCCGCATCACCTCACGCACAACGCGGTGATGCTGCTGTCAGCCTTTGTCTCCTTCTGCGAAGGTTTCTTGGGGGTGCTCCCCACGCTTGAGCTCTGGGGGGAATTCTTCTAGAGAAAACTCGGCACCGTCGTCGCAGGCGTGCCCGCCCCCTGCGGGGCCTACATCGCCATGAGGCGGTCGGGCGAGAACAACCCGTTCCCGCCTATTCTGCTGATCCAGTCGGTGAAGATCTGGCAGAAGTCGTACTTCTACGTGAAGAACATCGCCCAGAACTGCGACTACGTCAACCTGCCGGCTTACTTAGCTGGCCCGCCGACTGGGAGGCAGCCCTCATGGAGC
The DNA here is from genome assembly GCA_034509565.1 of Triticum monococcum. NCBI lineage: Eukaryota > Viridiplantae > Streptophyta > Magnoliopsida > Poales > Poaceae > Triticum > Triticum monococcum. The sequence goes on along the minus strand of CM067841.1, from coordinate 563,037,366 downwards.
TTCCGGTCCAGGTCATTGTCTCAGGCCGGGAACGCAGCCGTCTCCTGGCTCCGGGTGATGATCCGGTCGGAAGGCCTGACCGGAGCCGACTTGGTGGCCGCCTTCATGGAGCGCCGGGTACTTCCTCTCCAAAGCCAGCCCCACATGATGTGTCAGATGAGCGGCCGCTTCGACCCAAGCCGGCTAAGCACCAGGTAGATGCCTCATTTGGAGGTGTCGTACATGGTGAATTACATCTCCAACTGTAAGCTCGCCGAGGACTGGCGATATGGCAAGGCGCCGTATTCTCGCGCCAACCCTCCGCCCATGGTAAGTTTTTCCTCTCTTCTCTTTTTGTTGGTAGCCAGCCTCACGATAGCCGGCTTTTTATTAGTCGGTTCTCCCTTAGCAGAACCCTCTCCTTCCGCCGATGGCCGGGGCAGCAGGGATAGAGCGCCAGTACGTCCCCGACCGCATGGCGGACGATGCCGACGACCCGGACTTGGGAGCGGCCGCCATGGAAGACGCCATCACGGGGGACAACGACGAGCCCGGAGGCACGGGGCTCACTGCCGGCTTCGTGGACTGGCCGGATGATGCCGAGGTCGAAGTCGTCCCGCGCCGCAGCCGGCGCCTGATCATCAAGGCGCAGGCTCGTCCGCCGTGCCGGCTGTCGCCGGCGGTGCCCAGAAGCGTCGGGCCGCGTCGATCCTCTTCGGCAGCCAGCTTAAGAAGTCCAAGGCTTCCACCGCGGCGACCAAGCGAGATGAGGCGGCCGCGAAGGCAGCCCGCTTCCGCAAGGCGGTGAAGTAGCCGCAGAAGATCTCATTCTAAGTCATCGAATGCTTGGACGCATACTTTTCGTTCTTATCTTTGATTGAACACTCTTCTAAACCTTTCCTTCTAAACCTTTCCTTGCTCGCTGGACAGAGCGCCGCTTTCCCTTGAGCGGGGTCCGGGCGGCTCCGTAGTCGGGCCGACTGGGGGGTCTTCAGGCTCCCACTACATGGACCCCCCGCGCCGACCTCAGGGAAGCCACGGAGCGGAACATCCGTGAGGCGCGGGAGGAGCGGGAGGCGGCGGAGCTAGAGGCCGCCCAGGCGGCGAAGGAGCAGGCCGACGTGGCAGCCAAGGCCCAGGCAGAGGCGGCGGCCGCAGAGACGGAGGCGGAGGTTTCGCATAACCAGCCTCCGATGCTCGCCATTCCCCTCCGTGCCGTGGCCCCCGACATCCCATTGCCCCTGGCGGAGCAAGTCGGCCAAGACCCGCCACTGATGGAGAGGAGGAAGGACTCCGTGGTCTTCCTGGAGAGGGCGCCGGTGGCAGCGCCAACCGGAGCGGGCCAAGGCAGCCAATTGGCAGTGACGCTAGAGAAGCCGGCCGGGGCGAGCCGGAGGTCGGAGCCGGCCTCGAGGTGCAGCCGATAACGCGCCGGCACGCAGGGGGAGGCACTGCTGCGCCGGAGCCGCGCCGAGTTGCGGGCGCCGGCCGGACGGCGGAGGCCCTGGAGACGGCCAGCACCGCCACGTCCGAGTGGACTCCCAGCGGGGGGACGGGCGAGCTGAACATGGCGGCCCAGGAGGTCCGGAGCCGGCTTCAAGCTCAGGCCCCCTTGTTGCAGCAGTACACCCAGGAGTTCCTTTCGACGCGGGCCACCATCCGGGTGAGTCTTCTATCCTTAGTTGCTTTGTTCTCTTGATTTCTTCCGTGGGGGCGCGTCAGCGCACCCATTGGGTGTAGTCCCCGAGATTTGGGCCGACTGCTGAGCAGTCGGGTCGGATCTTCCTTGACGATTATCTTATTCTCACCTCCTGTCTGATCTTCCAGGAGTATCATAACTCCCGTGCTGCCGCCTTCAACTTCCAGGCTCAGGAGTTGGGTCGGAAAACCGAAGATCTGGTCAATAGGCGAAGTGAGTACTTGATCTTGTTTATCTCCTGTGGGGGCGTGTCAGCGCACCCACTGGGTGTAGTCCCCGAGATTCAGGCCGACTGCTGAGCAGTCGGGTCGGATCTTCCCTGACGACTTTTTCCTCATTGGTTTTTTCTTTTGTCTTTCGTGCTTGCAGGGGCCAATGCCGACTATCGCTCAGCGTGCCTCGACGATCGCCGAGTGCACCAACATCAGCATTTTTCCACCTGAAATCAATGATGACGGTGTTGCCCAGCCGGAGGAGTGGTTCGGGCTGAACCCGGCGGTGGGCGAGGACTCGGCAGAGGAGATTGCCTCGAGCGACGAAGGCGAAGATGACGAAGAAGAGGAAGGTGAAGACGCCGAGCCAGCCAGTGGAACAACCGGCAAGACCTCAGGCTGACCGTGCCTCCAGCGATGAGGCACGCGCAAGCGCGCTTTCTACGGGAGGCGGTGATCATGTCGAGGTTCGCCAGCCGGCCACTCCTCCAGCCGGCACTGGCGTCTCCACCGACCTGCCCGGCTCGTCAGTCGCTCCGCCGGCTTAATCTGCCGTCCTTGTTTTTCCTGGTTTGTTGCCTTCTGAACAATTTTATTAAGCTTTCGCAGTTCCACCCACTGGGGGTGTATCCAAACTATGTTGAATGCTGGCCTCTTGGAGGTCTTTTATGTAAATATTATTGTGTGCATGTTTGGTTTCCATTCATGTATGCCTTTTATCCTTAGGCTTTTTCCTTTGCCGCCTTCCCTCTTTGGGGAGGCAAGTACTCGAGCTTTCTTGGATTGAAGTGAAGTGGATGGAAGCCGGCCGGCCGGCTACTCTGGTAGTCGGTCGGTGGTAGGAGGCAAACCGGCTTTCGTTATATTAGTCCGTTAGTCCCTAGCCATTTTTCATGTGGGCATCCTCTCCTGCTTTTAACTCTTGCCAGCCTGACAGCCGGTTCTTCGAACTGCGACTTTTGGCAAGAGTTAAGCTTGGGTGTCGGCACACTACTTGTCTGACCGCGGGTAGGACTTCTAATATAACTCCAGTCGGCCAGTCCCCGGGCCGACTAGTCGAACCCGGTGCCGGACGGAACAAGTAAATGAAATGACACGGTCATAAGCATGATACTCTTCATTTATAGATAAAAGATGGCAGTCCCCGAGCTCTCCTCGGGGGGCCTATTGTCACGTACTTAGTAAAAAAGTTAGCGTGATACATACTGCATTTCAACTGTAAAATCTTCAGAGGAGGTTGGCGTTCCATGGTCGTTCCGACTCCTTGCCGGAGTCATCTCTCTTGCGTGCCTTGGGCTTCTGTGCGTCAATTAGGTAGTAGGAGTCGTTGCCTAAAGCTCTGCTGATGACGAAGGGGCCCTCCCAAGGGGCCGAGAGCTTGTGCTGGCCGGCTGTTCAATGGATCAGCCGGAGCACAAGGTTGCCCTCTTGGAAGGATCTTGGCCTGACCTTTCGACTGTGGTAGTGGTGCAAACCCTGCTAGCAGATGGCAGACCGGCTGAGGGCTAACAGCCGGCCTTCTTCCAGCAGGTCGATGCCGTCTTCTCGTGCTTCCTTGGCCTCCGCCTCCGTGTACATGGTTACCCGGGGCGAGTCGAACTCGATGTCGGTTGGGATGATCGCCTCGGCATCGTAAACGAGGAAGAAAGGAGTGAAGCCGGTTGACTTGTTTGGAGTAGTGCGGAGACTCCAGAGGACAGCCGACAGCTCATCGAGCCAACAGCCGGCTGAACGCTCCAGTGGTACGACCAGTCGGGGCTTGATGCCGGAAAGGATGAGGCCGTTGGCTCACTCGACCTGGCCGTTTGACTGCGGGTGGGCAACGGACGCTAAGTCCAGCCGGATACCTTGTGTTGCGCAGAAACGTGCCAAGGCTCCCTTGGCAAAATTCGTGCCATTGTCGGTGATGATGCTGTGTGGCACGCCGTACCGAGTTGTTATATCTGAGATGAATGTCATGGCAGTCGGCCCATTCAGCTTCTTGATCGGCTTTGCCTCAATCCACTTGGTGAATTTGTCCACGGCGACGAGCAAATGTGTCATGCCGCCGCGCGCCATCTTGAATGGGCCTACCATGTCCAGTCCCCAAACAGCGAAGGGCCAGGTGAGGGGAATGGTCTTGAGTGCCGAAGCCGGCATGTGTTGCTTGGAGCTGAAAAGTTGGCACCCTTTGCAATGTTTAACCTACTCTTTGGCGTCATCCAAAGCAGTCGGCCAACAGAAACCGTGGCGGAAAGCTTTGGCGACGAGTGATCTTGAGGCCGCATGGTGGCCGCATTCTCCTTGGTGGATGTCTCTGAGGATTGCAATGCCCTTCTCTTGCTCAACGCATCGTTGGAGGACTCCAGTGACACTGCGCTTGACGAGCTCTCTGTTGACGATTGTGTATGCTCCGGCTCGGCGTTGGACTTGTCTTGCCTCTGATTCGTCAGCCGGCAGATCTTGGTTTATTAGGAAGTTGAGGATGGACTGAGCCCATGATGGAGCTGCGACTTCTCCTATTGCCAATGTGGTTACTGCCGCCAGGGTGGGCAGGCTGGGTGGTGAAATGCTGGAGTCGGCCGCCGGCTGTTGTGTTGGTGCAGTCCCCGGGCCGGCTACCGCAGTCCCCGAGTCGGGTGTGGCAGTCCCCGGATCGGGCGTGACTGCGGAAGTCCCCGAGCCGGCTACCGAAGTCCCCGGGTCGCCTGCTTGGCTCTTCAAGCCGGACCCGGCCGCGTCGGGGTCAGCCGGCACGAAGATAGAATCGGACTCTGGAGACGGCTTGATGGACGGCTTGAGGAGGCGTTGTACAGTGACACCGGTTGGTATTGCTTGCCGAGTGGAGCCTATTCGAGCCAGGGCATCGGCCGGCTCGTTGTCGGCTCGCGGTACATGGAGGAACTCGCATCCTTCAAAGTATCCACTGATTTGCTGAACCAGGAAGCGGTAGCTTGCCATATTTGCGTCCTTGGCGTCCCAGTCGCCGGATGATTGCTGGACCACCAAGTCCGAGTCGCCATAACATCGGATCCGGCGAATGTCGAGTTCTTTGGCAAGCCGGAGCCCGTGTACGAGCGCCTCGTACTCGGCTACATTGTTCGAAGTGGCAAAGTGAATCTGCAACGTGTATCTGAGCTTGTCCCCTTGGGAGAGGTAAGGACGACGCCGGCTCTCAAACCGGTGCGCATCTTGGACCCGTCGAAGTGCATGCGCCAATGGGTGGAGTCGGGAGCCGGCGGCAGGTACTGGGTCTCAGCCCAGTCGACAAGGAAGTCGGCCAGTGCTTGGGACTTGATGGCGGTGCGGGGCTGGTAGAAGATCGTGTAAGGGGCCAGCTCAATGGCCCATTTCGCCACCCGGCCGGATGCATCCCGGCTGCCTATGATCTCGGCCAGCGGGGCGGTGCATACGACCGTGACGGGATGCTCTTGAAAGTAAGGCTTGAGCTTCTTGGCGGTGAAGTATACGCCGTAACACATCTTCTGGTAGCGCGGGTAGTTCTGCTTCGAGGCGGACAGTACCTCACTCAAATAGTACACTGGCATCTGGACCGGCTGGGCCTGGCCCTGTTCTAGGCATTGGACTACGATGACGGTGCTGACCACCCGGCTGGTTGCAGCAATGTAGAGGAGCATGGGCTCTTTCTCAGTCGGCGCCGCTAGGACTGGTGGTGTGGCCAGCATCTTCTTCAGCTCGTGAAAAGCTTGGTCGGCCTCGTCATTCCACTCGAAGTGAGTGGTCTTCTTCATGAGGCGGTAGAGGGGGAGAGCTTTCTCTCCGAGCCGGCTGATGAAGCGGTTCAGGGAGGCCAAGCATCCGGTGAACTTCTAGATGTCTCGAAGCTTGGTGGGAATCGCCATTCTCTCGATGGCCTTGGTCTTCACTGGGTTGCATTCGATGCCGCGTTCGGAGACCAGGAAGCCTAGGAGCTGGCCGGCTGGCACTCCGAACACGCATTTCTCGGGGTTGAGCTTGATTTGGAACCAGCGTAGGTTCTCAAATGTTTCTTTGAGGTCTTCCAGCAAGGTGCCGCGCTTGTCCATCTTCACCACAATGTCATCTACGTAGATGTGAGCATTTCTTCCGAGTTGCTTGAGGAGGTACTTCTGCATGCAACGCTGAAAAGTGGCACCGACATTTCTCAAGCCGAATGTCATAGTCAGGTAGCAGAAGGCTATGAATGGCGTGATGAAGGCGGTCTTCAGGCGGTCAGCCGAATCTAACTTTATTTGGTGGTATCCTGAGTAAGCATCCAAGAAACTCAACAGTTCGCATCCGGCCATGGAGTCTATCACTTGGTCAATCCTTGGTAGGGCAAAGGGATCTTTAGGGCAGGCCTTGTTGAGGCTTGTGTAGTCTATACACATGCGCCACTTGTTGTACTTTTTTAGCACGAGGACCGGGTTGGCGAGCCACTCTGGAAAGAAAACTTCCATAATGAAGCCGGCTGCTAGAAGCCGGGCTATGTCTTCCCCTACAATCCTTCTCTTTTCCTTCGATAGTCGGCGGAGGGGCTGTTTGACTGGTTTTGCATCTTCTCGGACGTGTAGTCTGTGCTCGGCGAATTCCTTCGGAACACCCGGCATGTCCTTGGGGCACCATGCAAAGATGTCCCGAATCTCACGGAGGAAATCGGCGAGCTCGCCTTCCTATTTGCTGTTCAGGCTTGCCCCGATGACGGCAAACCTCTCGGGGTGCTCGGGGTCAAGAGGTATCTTCTTTGTTTCTTTGGCCGGCTGGAAAGATCCTTGGGCATCATACTCCTTGTGATCGGGGGGCAGGTTCGGCTGCTTGCCGGCCATGGCCACGACCCGGTCCAACATCTTCTTCTCTTCGGCAATCACAAGGGACTCGGCCAGCCAGCTACTGGCGGCAGCGCACTCGGAGGACTTCTTGTAATCGCCGGCTATGGTGATGATGCCCTTGGAACTCGGTATCTTCATCTTGAGGTATGCATAGTGGGGAACTGCCATGAACCTGGCCAAGGCGGGTCAGCCAAGCAACGCATGGTAGGGGCTCTCTAGGTCCACCACTTCAAACCAAATCGCTTCCCGGCGGAAATGCTCCTTGTCCCCAAAGAGTACATCAATCTTGATCTTGCCAATGGGGCGCAGGACAAGCCGGGTACGATGCCATGGAACACTGTCCGAGTAGGCATGAGTTGCTTTGTCTTGACATTCAGCTTCTCCAGGGTGTCACGGTATAGGATGTTGATGCTGCTCCCGCTCTCTATCAACACACGGGAGAAACAGGCAGCGCGTCTGTCCGTCGCGAGGGTGGCTTCCAGGACCAACGCATAGGAGCCGGGAGACGGCATCACCTCTGGGTGGTCGGCCCGGCTCCAGCTGATAGGTTTTTCCGACCAATGCATGTGTCCGGCGGGGTTGGCAGCGACCACGCTGACCTCCTGGTGCTCTCGGCGTTTGCCGCGCCGGTCTTCGAGCTGGCTTGTAAAGACGATGTAGGTCGCGTGCTCGTCGGGGAACTCATCGTGCATGGCTCCGACTACGAGCCGAGCGGCCGGCGGCGGCAGGGCCGGAGGCGGCGGGCTGGCAGGCGGAGGCGGCGCGAGCCCTTTGCCTTTGGAGATTCGGGTGAGCCAATGGCACTTCCGGGTTGTGTGGTTGGACAGCTTCGCGCCGTTGTGGAACTTGCACGGGGCGTTGAGAGTTTGCTCGTAGGAGAAGGCCGGCTGCCAAGCCGGCCGGCCGCCCTTGGGTTTCTTGGGCGCGGGCTGCCCTTCGGGCGGCGCGTCTTCGACTGTGGCCACCTGCCGACTGGCGGGAGGCGGCGCAGGGCCCTTGCGCTTGTGATCGTTCGGGTGTGGACGTCGGCCGAAATCCCCTGCCGGTGTCTTGGGCGCCGGGTTGAGTACTTTCCTGGACGCGTCTACCCGGAGCTCAGTCTTCATCGAAGAGTCGGCGGTGGCGTATTTGTCCGCAATGTCCAGAAGCTCGTCGAGGGTAGTCGGCTCGTCGCAGAGGAGCTTGTGCTTGATGAGGGTGCCTTCTCGGCACCCGGAAGTGAAGTATTCTATGGCTTGCACCTCGTGCACCCCCTCGCAAAAGTTGCGGAGCTCGGCCCAACGCGTGAGGTAGTCGCGAGTGGACTCGGCTGGGCCTTGCACGCATAGGGAGAGCTGCCTGGGCTTGGGAGACCGCTTGTAGGTGCTGGTGAAGTTGCGGATGAAAGCTTCAGTGAAATCTAGCCAGGTGTTGATGCTGAAGGGCTTGAGGCTGTTGAGCCAGGTCCGTGCCGTGCCTTGCAGCATGAGGGGCACGTACTTCACGGCAACGCGCCTATTGCCGTTGGCTATGCTAACCGCTGTGGAGTAGTCGATCAACCAATCTTCCGGCTTCACGGAGCCATTGTACTTGGCCGTGTCTCTCGGGAGCGAGAACCCTTTGGGGAAAGGCTCGTCGCGGATGCGGGGGCCGAAACAAGGCAGGCCGACATCGTCTTCTTCTTCCAGTGTCAGGGATCGCGTCAGGCGGTCGATCCGATGGCGGGTGTCGTTCTCGCCGACTCCTTCGCGGCGACCTAGTCGGCCGCTGAGAGTCGGATGCGCCATAGGCGACGGGGTGGGATATCTCTCTCCACGGGGCCGAGGCGGACGCGGGTTGCCCCGCCATTCCACGGCTCGGGGATGGCCTTCTGTGTCTCGCTCGATGGAGATTCGGGTTCGGCTTCGGCTGGCAGCCAACTCTTTCTCGCGCCGCGCGCGGGTGTTGCTCGTAGTCGGTGTCCGGGACGTCGCGCCGTGATCTCGGCGCGGGGGAGGGCCTCCTGCGCGGGCGTCGGCTTCATGCCGCCGTGCGGCCGCATCAATCAACTGCTGGATTCGCCTGGTCATGTGGGGGAGTTCTTCGGCCTCCAATCCGTCCAACTCGTCTATGGCCGCCTGGGCGGCACGCAAGTTCTCGAGTGGAGTGGCATAGACCGGGTGGTCGACTCTCAGCGTGTCGGTGATGACAGCGCCGCATTGCTTGACAACGCCGGTCCGGCTTGGCCCGCCCGGGGCCGGCGTGCCGAAGGCGGTGCGGTCAGCTTCGCGCTGGTAGGCCTCAATGAGGCGTCTCTTGGAAGCCAGCCTCCGGCCCTCCGCGAGGAGAGCGAGGCGGCGTGCCTCCAGTGCTTCGTCGTCGGCATCAGCCAGGAGCGGGATGGACAAGTCGTGGACCGCCGCGTGCGAGACATCGTGGGCGCTCTCGTCAGCCGTGCCGCCGTGGCCGATGACCATCACCTCGGTGGTGACAGTGTCGCAGCCATAGGTCCGGGGAAGCGGGTCATTGTCGATCGCGACGTTGGTGGGGAAGGTGTCGAGTGAGGCCGTGTCGGAGTCGACATGCATCGGGTCGGTGGAGCCAACCGATTCCAAATCCACAGCAGGCTCGTCGGAGACATGGAGCCGGCCGAGGAGGTTGGCGAGGTGGTCGGTGCCCGCATCGGAGGCGAGCTCGTCGGAGATGGGGGTTTCGTCGAGGAGATCTGTGAGGCTGCTCGCCACGCAGATGCTGGTGACGCCTTGCAGCGCGTCGTGGCAAGCGCCATCGGGCGTGCCGGGCTGGCTACGCTCGCTGGGGAGGAAGAGGGTTCCCGTCCAGAACAAGTCTCCGGACAACGGTGCACCTGGCCCCATGGTGGGCGCCAAATGTCGGGTGGTAGGTGCGACATATGCCAACGGGTGGATTATCATTATGGGAGCCAGTAAAACATCGCCGGTGCCTGGAAACAGGATGAGGTGAAGACATGCACGCCGGCGAATCTTACCCAGCTTCGGGGCTCTCCGTGGAGATAACACCCCTACTGCTGCTTTGCGGGGTCTCCGCATGATCACTAGATGGACAAGTAGCTACACAATGCTCCTGGAGATGTTTTGGTCGAAGGAGGTAGAAGGGCACGGCCTGCTCTCTTCTTCTCTCGGTGTGGTGTCTAGAACTAGCAAGGGTCTCTCTCTCTTGCATGGGTGCCCCGGGGGGCTTATATAGGCCTACCCCCCGGGGTACAATGGTAATCCGGCTGGGCGCGGGGCCCAGCCGTCTGTGACTACGCTCGCCGGCTTCTGCGCCGGCTGCTGGGGCCCGCCGACTGGTGGGTCCCGCCAGCTCCCGGCCCCTTGGCCGACAGGCAGGCCCCACTGTCCAGGACCTTGTCGGCGGCTGGTTATTGTTGCTCAATCTTGGTGACGTGGGCTTCGTCGAGGTACGCGTGGCTACAGTGCCGCCGTCCGGAGGGCGATTGCTGTAGCCTCACCGCGTCTTGTCTCCTTAATGGGGCGTCTCCTTCGAGGGAGGCAGCAAGCCAGCTACGGGGAGCCGGCTCTGTCTTGGGCCGACTGGGGGAGGCGTGGCCGCCTTCGGGTGTCTCTCTGCCCGAAGGGGCCCACCGCTCGTGGGCCGTAGTGGTAGTCCATCGTGGATGACATCAGGGTCAACATGGCAACAGTGTTGCGCCAGATAGGTCATGGCCACCCGTACGGCATGCTGTGTCGGTCGTGCTCCGAGATTCGGGGGTGGCAGGCTTCACTGTAGCCACGCCCCGTCACATCGCCGTTAGGTGGATGCAAACTTTGAGGGTACGGTCTCGACCACTTTGTGAGAGCCGGCTTCTTGGAGTCGGCCTTCTCGCGGCCGGCGTCTCGAAGCCGGCCCTCTCGTGGCTTTCTTCGCAAGGGCTAAAGTCGGGCCGCCTTCCGATAGCCGGCCTAGGTGACAGCCAGCAAGGGGAAGGCGGCCCCACGTCTTGGATTCTTGAGAGCCGGACGGGCTGGTAATTTTTTCACAAGGGCCAGGGGAAGCCGGCTAGGCTACCCATGGCTATTTACTCCGACACGCGCCGGGTCGTGCCCATGAGGTCGATTATGGTGATGCTCCGTACTTGAGACTGCCGATGAGTCAATGTGCCTACTATAGCTCCGGCTTGGACGAGGGGTTGAATGGATCCGGTCACGACTATAAGAGTAAGCCTGTTGCTGGACTAAAGTTGTTTGAAGGAGCTCCCTAGCCCTTCGGGTTTCAACTGCCGCCAGAGTCTCACCCTCAATTGGTAAAGCCGCCAATCACATCACCGCATCAATCATGTTGTCCAAAGGGGCGGAGTAGTGACCCGACGGTGTTACCACGTGTTGAGGCGGGGTGTTGTTCATATATGGAGAACTTGTCATGCGTGGCTGACCCAGCACCCCACCGCCTGGTGCTTCAGTCATTCAATTTACCACCGGCGGGTTACTAGCCCCAGCTCCAGGGTGTTGAAGAGGTCCCTTCACTCATAAACTGAGGGCAGACGACTCCAGTATTTCTCCTCAAAACTTCGTTCGACGCGTTCTGATCCACCGTGAGCTAGTATGAATCTGCTTGAATCCTCTATGCTTGGGCACTTAAAATGGCCCGCTCTGCAGCCATCCTGGCATTTTTTGCTGCTAATTCCGCCTTAGCCTGTGCTATCTCATCACGCAATTTAGCTATCTCTGCCTTGTGCTGCTCCTGGTTGTCTGGGGTCACCTCAACCTCCATCAAAGTTGCCAGGGCATCCAATAGATTTGTTAAGACTTGAGCCGGCGGGCGCGCTGAACCGCCAGCCCCGGTCGCCGTTACCGCTGCTACACTGGAAGTCACAGCCACGGCGATTGTCGAACCAAGAACCGGTTAGGTGCCAGCCATGAAGATCACCACTCTGTTCAGCGGCTCACGGGGATCCAGAATACTTTCGCCATCGGAACATCCCCCAAGCCGCCCGTCTTGTAGCTGATACATTGAGTTGGTCTCACCTGTGGACGACTCATCATCGGAGCAGATGGCCGTCTCACCGCCGGAGACAGAGCCTCCCAACTCGGCCCCATGGGTAAACCCAACGAAGACATGCCTTATGGCGGGTTGAGCCCGGGTGGGTTGTGCATGCTCAGCCATCTCGACGGTGTTGGTGCAGATGTCCGGCCAGGGCCCGGCTCTCCGATCTTGCCGATGAAGACATGGATTCCACCAAAGGGGACCCGATACCTATTGGGGATATTACTACCAGTATGACCCGCCCAGGAGGGGTCGGGTCAGCCCTAATGGCGGGTTACATAAGAAGCCCAATAAACATTCAAGATGATAGTTTATTAAAACATATAGAAGGCCCAAAGGCCTGGGGCCGGCTTAAGGCCCGATATTGTAAACCGACGTATGTAAGGAAAGACTTGTAAAGAAAGGCATGTAAAGGAAGTCACCGAGCCGGACACGATTATGAGCCGGACGGGACTGTAGGCCACCAGGCGTCAACCCATGTATTATAAGGGGACGACCCGGTGGCAGCTTAGGGTAAGAAACAACCAAATCGATAACCAAGCCGGCGAGTTGAGCCCCTTGGAAATTGAAACTTCAGCAATACCAATCCCAACTAGACGTAGGCTTTTACCTTCATCGTAAGGGGGCGAACTAGTATAAAAACTCTCTTGTGTCCTTTGTCTTGATTAACCCCTTTAAGCTTCCTAGTGCGATGGCCCTACGACTAAGTCCTTGCTCTGGGCCGGATGACCAAGTGTCGTCGCGGCAAGCTCTACATCGATGACGAAGGCTGGGGCCCCAAGGCCGGCTCAATCGAGTACGGGTACCGGGTCCCCTTCGGCGGAATTCACGGCTTCATCGATGGCTCGGCGAGTCGGGCTCTGAGCCGGACGTCCACACCAACCTCATCGAAACGGCTCAGCATGCCAGGACCACCCGTGTTCAATCTGTTGTGAAGCATGCCTTCGTAGGCTCCATCCACGGCAGTGAATACTCCGAAGGATCGGTGGAAGGCGCGGAGATGGCCATCTTCTCTGATACTGCATCATCAACAGGTGAGACGGGCTCGTTGTACCAGCTGCAAGACGGCATGCTCGGGGGCTGTTCTGATGGCAGCAGTATTCCGGACCCCCTTGAGCCGCCGAATTGGGCCGGAGTCTTCATGGCGGGAACGCAGCCCGGGCAGAACTCTACCGCAGCGGCAGCAGCAGCTACCGGGTCGGCAGCAGCCGGGTCAGGAGACCCCGCGCGCCCGCTAGCTCAGATTCTAATGGACCTCATGGATAGGTTGATGACTCTGTTAACCGCCATGGTAGAGCCGGCGGATAAAGGCCAGCATGACGCAGAAGTGGCACGCGTGCGGGAGGAGATGGTGCATGCTAAGGAAAATCTAGCCGCAGAAGAAACCCGGATGGCAGTAGAACGAGCAGCTCTGGATGCTCATGCTCAACAACTTCAAGCAGAAACTTTCCGGCTCTCGGTTGATCTTAACACATCAAACGAGGTCATGTGGAGGACGCATCAGAAAACTCAGTCGTGTCTACCTTTAACGCTGGATCCGAGGAACCTGTTCCATACACCCGGGGCTGGGGGGAGCAACCCGCCGGAGGCAAACCGGGTCACAACACCCGGTGCACCAGTTCAGCCACGCGCCATGGAGCCACCTCTTATAAATACAGCTCCTCCTCGGTATGTGTCAACACCTCCGGGTCACTTCTCCAACCCTCTAGAAAACCTCATCGCAGTGTCGGCTCATTTGCCGGCTCTCCCAATGGAAGGCGACTCGCCAGCAACAATTGAAACCCGGAGGGTAAGGGAACTACTTCAGACAGCTCTGGCCCAGTAGGATGCATACTCCTACAGTCGAGACAGGATCCATTCAACTCCTCGCCCAAGCCGGAGCTCGAGTTACAGTAGGCACATGGAGTCTGCAGAGATGTCAAGTAATGCTCAATGCCACAACCGGCCATATAGGCATGAGCCGGTGTGGGCTGGTGCCCTTAACTTGGCGGATCAAGAGAGGATTCGTCAAGAGGCGGAACGAGCGGCTCAAATGGCGGCAGAGCAGGCGGCTCATCAAACCTTTCTGGCTTATCTAGCAACCTCGGTTGAGGCAGGAGTGGCCACAAGAACCGCAGGTGTGCCTTGCTTGGTACCGGCCATACGCAATGAGCAGTTGAAAAAGGATTTCAAGGTGCCTCGTAAGGTGCCTAATTACACGGCTGACCTACAGCCAGGGGCTTGGATTGAGAGTTATGAGATGGCTATGGAACTATTGGAGGTTAGCGACGCTGCAATGGCCAAGTATTTTACCATGATGTTGGATGGAATAGCTCGGACTTGGTTGAAGGGATTGCCACCCAATTCTATCGGCTCATGGGCAGAGTTGAAAGCACGGTTCATCCAGAACTTTAAGGACACGTGTAAGCAGCCAATGTCGATTGTGGACCTGACCAATTGCAAGCAAGAGGATGGTGAATCTACAACCCATTGGGTGCGCCGGGTCAAGGAGATAATACATTCATATGATAAGATGGATGCCGGCTCAGCAGTTTTAATGTTGGAGAAAAATTGCCGTTTTGAACCTCTAAAGCAGAAGCTGGGGCGGCTCAAACGTGACTGTAATGAAATGGGAACATTGATGGCGGCTCTTGTCAAGTATGCTGATTCTGATACCACCAAGGACCCGGTGTCTGACGAAGAAAAGGCAATGAAGCGAAAGAAGAATGGCAACGACAAGGGTCACCAGCATAACCCGACAAATCAGGGAGGTAATAAACGTAAGGCTGATGAGTTTGTTGCTAATACTAATGCGCAGGGTGGTAATCAGTGGCGCAAGGGCAGACAACCTCCTCGATCGGGCGGGTCAGGCCCCACCCTTGAGCAGTTGTTGAATGAACCTTGTCCAAAGCACGGCACCCGGGAGAAACAAGCCACCCACTTGTGGAAGGATTGCACGATCATGAAGGCATTTAAAAATTCAAATGCGTTTGATGGGGGTCACGGCCCGGGTGCCGGTTCAGGTGGACGCGGCTTCCAGGGCCCGGGCGCCGGTTCAGGCAAAGGAAGTTCTCACGGTCAGGGTTATCCTGGTCACCAAGGAGGATATAATCAGCATCCCGGCCAGGGTAATCAGCAGCAGCAGTCCGGTTATCAGAGCAACCCGAAGCAGCTGAGTAGTGGGCAATATCATGTATTTACAACCAGTTTATGTAAGAGGGACCAAAAACTTCACAAGAGAGACTTTTGGTAATGTCCGAGTCAGATGTGTCATCAAGTTTCATCAAATCTTCAGACCCGCCGGGTGTCCCGAGAGAACTCGCTGATCACACTCTTAATATTGATCCAAAGTTCAAACCTATCAGACAGTTTCTCCGACGGTTCAATGAAGAAAGGCGCAAGGCCATTGGAGAAGAGGTGGCCTGGCTCTTAGTAGCCGGGTTCATTGTGGAGGTCTTTCACCCGGAGTGGTTAGCTAACCATGTGCTTGTACTCAAAAAGAATGGCACCTGGCGTATGTGTGTGGATTACACCGACCTGAATAAAGCTTGTCCGGCTGATCCTTTTGCGCTTCCTCGTATTGATCAGATGATTGATGCTACTGCGGGTTGCGTATGTTTGAGTTTCTTGGATGCTTATTCCGGTTATCATCAGATTAAGATGGCAATCAAAGATCAGGAGAACACAACTTTTATTACTCCCTTTGGAGCTTTCTGCTATGTGTCTATGCCTTTGGGCTTAAGAGTGCCCAGGCTACTTACCAGCGGTGTTTGCAAAATTGTCTTCACGATCAGATTGGGCGTAATGTTCATGCTTATGTGGATGACATAGTGGTGAAATCCAGGAAAGGGGAAACCTTGATCACAGATCTGAAAGAGACTTTTGATAATCTTCGGGTCTAGAAGATGATGCTTAACCCGGCCAAGTGTGTTTTTGGAGTCCCATCCGACAAGCTTTTGGGTTTTTTGGTGTCCAACAGAGGCATTGAAGCTAACCCGGAGAAAATCAAGGCAATTACATCCCTAGCCAAACCAACATGCATCAATGATGTCCAGTGGCTGGCGGGTCGAGGTGCTGCTTTGAGCCGGTTCATAAGCCGGTTAGGGGAAAAGGCAATGCCTCTGTATCAGATGATGAAGAAAACAGATGCTTTTGTTTGGAGCGATGCTGCGAACGCCGCTTTTGATGATTTGAAGACACAGCTTGCTAAGCCGCCAGTCCTGGCTGCTCCAATTGAGAAAGAGCCGCTATTGTTATACGTGGCTGCCAACTCACGAGCTGTTAGTGTGGCTATTGTGGTAGAGTGCAAGGAGGCCGGCAAAGAGCATCCGGTTCAACAGCCGGTTTATTACGTCAGTGAAGTGCTAATTGAATCTAAAAACCGATATCCACACTGGCAGAAGCTTGTATATGGGGTGTTCATGGCAAGCCGGAAGCTTAAGCATTACTTTCAGGGACATCCAATCACTGTGGTTAGCTCTGCTCCTTTGGGAGACATTATTCAAAACAGAGAAGCCACTGGGCTAGTCGCCAAGTGGGCAATTGAGCTTGGGTCTCATGGGTTGAAGTATGTTCCACGCACTGCAATTAAGTCTCAAGCCTTGGTTGACTTCATCAATGACTGGACAGAGATGCAGATGCCAGAAGAGAAGCCAGACAACACATATTAGACTATTCATTTTGATGGGTCCAGGCAGCTGGAAGGCTCGGGGGCTGGAGTCGTGCTAACTTCCCCACGAGGTGACAAATTTTGTTATGTGTTACGGTTGATGTTTCCTTGCACTAACAACGCAGCAGAGTATGAAGCCTTGCTCCATGGTCTTCAAGTGGAAAAAGAGATGAGCTTGAGCCGGGTCAGATGTCTTGGCGACTTGGATCTAGTGGCTCAACAGGTATCTGGCAAGTGGGATTCCAAGGACCCTCTCATGGCGGCTTATCGCCGAGAGGTTGATGTCGTTCCAGGACATTTTAAAGGTTATCAGGTGGAGCACATTGACCGTCGAAAGAACGAAGCAGCTGATGCTTTCAGCCGGCTGGGGTCTCAGCGTAAGCCGGTGCCACCTAACACCTTTTTGGATGTTTTGCATAACCCCTCTGTCAAGTTGCCCACAGAAGAAGATTTAGTTGTTCCTGACCCGGAGGCGAAGTTGGTAGCGGCTCTTCATGTCATCCCAGATTGGACGGTGCCGTTCTTGGCTTACATGACCCGGGGAGAGTTGCCAGCGGATGAGACCCTCGCTCGATAGATAACCCGGCGATCTAAGTCCATGACGATTTCAGATGGAGAGGTATATCATCGCAGTGTTTCCGGAGCGTTTCAGCGATGTGTTTCCCTCGAAAAAGGTCAAGAAATCCTTCGTGAGATCCATGAAGGCGATTGTGGTCATCATGCCGGGTCAAAATCTATAGTGGCCAAGGCATTTCGTCACGGTTTTTACTGGTTGACGGCTCACGCTGATGCAGAAGATCTGGTCAGTAGATGTGATGGACGTCAAAAATTTGCACGACGAGTGCATGTGCCGACTCAAGAGCTCCAGATGATTCCAATCACTTTGCCATTTGCGGTCTGGGGGCTTGACATGGTGGGACCTTTCAAAAGGTCTAAGGATAAAAAGACACATCTCCTGGTAGCAGTTGATAAATTCACCAAGTGGGTTGAGGTGGAGCCTGTGTGTAAATGTGACGCAGCCACGGCGGTTCAGTTCATGAAAAAAGTGATTTGCCGTTTCAGT
Organism: Triticum monococcum; assembly: GCA_034509565.1. Classification (NCBI taxonomy): domain Eukaryota; kingdom Viridiplantae; phylum Streptophyta; class Magnoliopsida; order Poales; family Poaceae; genus Triticum; species Triticum monococcum. The sequence goes on along the minus strand of CM067841.1, from coordinate 563,019,998 downwards.
TTTCCACACAGTATTATCACTGATAATGGCACTAATCTGTCCCAGGGGGCTATGGAAGAGTTTTGTCAACGAGAACACATCCGGCTTGATGTTTCTTCTGTAGCTCATCCTCAATCCAACGGTCAAGCTGAGAGAGCCAATCAGGAAATTTTGAAAGGGCTCAAACCCCGGCTTATGGTTCCTTTACAGCGAACACCGGGTTGTTGGGTAGAGGAATTACCCTCGGTGTTATGGAGTATCAACACTATGCCCAATAGGTCTATGGGTTACACACATTTCTTCATGGTTTATGGAGCAGAAGCAGTATTGCCTAGTGACATCCATCATGACTCGCCCCGTGTGGCGGCTTATGTTGAAGCTAATAATGAACAAGCCAGACAGGATGCACTTGACTTGTTGGATGAAGAAAGAGACTTAGCAGCAGCCCGGTCAGCAATTTATCTACAGGACCTGCGTCGTTAGCACAGCCGCCGGGTTAAGTCCAGGACTTTTTAGGAAGGCGACTTGGTGCTCCGGCTCATCCAGGATCTCTCAGATGCACACAAGTTATCCCCACCTTGGGAAGGACCCTTTGTGGCCAGTAAGAATTTAAACAACGGGTCATATTACCTCATTGACGTTTGAGAGCATGCAGACTCACGTAAATCAGAGGAGGAGACCCGCCGGCCATGGAACATTGCTCAACTTCGGCCATACTACACCTGAGCCACCGGCTCTCATCATGTACATACGTTCACATTGTATATATCATGATAAGCAATAAAGTAAGACCATTGGTGTCTTTTCTTTTCAAAGATTATACGTCTTTTCTCATTTTCAAAAGACTATTAAGGAACTGATCATATTTGAATCAAGTTTACCCTTTTTGTCCGGCTTATGATCGTATCCGAATCTAAGCTGTAATCTCATGGTCACTTGGGGGCTTCCTGTTCAAACATAAGTCGTATTCGAACCAAAGAGAACATAGCTGTCGTAACCCTCTTGATCGGCTCAAGGCCAGACTCACTTGGGGGCTTCTTGATCGTATCCGAATCATAGCTTAGCCCCTCTTGAGTCTGACATGGATCGTATTCAAATCAGGGTCGTTAAAAACCTCTCAAGGTCATTTGGGGGCTTCCTGTTCAAACATAGGTCGTATTCGAACCAAAGAGAACATAGCTGTCAGTACCCTCTTGATCGGCGCAACGCCAAAGCCACTGGGGGCTATATGGTCATATTCGAACCTTAGCTTAACCCCTTTGGTCCGGTTTACTGATCGTATTCGAATCAGAAACCCCCACCTTTTGAATATAGGATTAAATCATGCTTACTATCTGTTACTTGTCTTTTAGTTTTTTGTTGTTGTTTTACATATTGCAAACAATTAGCCTAGTTTCCCCCACCGGCTCGACTATTTGACAACACAATCGCCCGGGTCGTTCACGCTGGCGGTTTACGGATCAAAAGGTGCAACCTATCAAGGTATAACACTCATTGATTTCTTATAAAGATTGAATTATCAAAATTCATCACCCGGGTTATTTAAAACCGACGATCTAAGGATCCAAGGGGACAAGGTATGGTTATTACTTGTACGCACTTACCTGCTGCGTTAACTACAGATTTAGCTTCAACTCTTGTCCTTTATGTATATCTGTCTCTATTTCCTATCGTGGCAAATGTATGGGCTATAAACTGGGTGTTTTCAAACCGCTTTGGTTTTAAGCCGCCAAGCCAGTCTTTTCTTTGTGTGTACAGGCAACAGAGTTCAAGACATTGCAGAGACAAGCATTAAAAGTAACACATACATTGGTATCAGGAAACACAAAAGTCACATAAAAGTATTTTGTGCGCGATGGCATAAGCAGAACATACGGTGTTTTAACAGCTAAGTTATTACAAGGCTTTATAAGCCTATGAAGATGCTCATTGTCCCTCCCTTGCCGGTTCACCACCTTTTGTTTGCTGGAAATTGGGTTTTGACCAATCAAAGCCATTCATGGCGACAAATTCGGCTTCGTCGTCAATCAGGCCGACTGGGTCAACCTCCGTGGAAAATGTACCTTCTCTTACTGGTGGGATCAAATCTGTTACTTTATATGAGGGAGTGGCCATCTTCTTATTCTCACTATCAAAACCCGGCTGGTACTTGTCAACATTGGTGTCATCTCCAAGGCTAGTCGCCTGAGGCTGGACATCGTGTACACAAGCCATGAAGTCATCCTCATCAAAAGGAGACCCGTCCTCCTTCATGGTGGGATAGCCTCTTGCTACGTCCGTTGGGTCTAGGTCTGGCACCCATGCCTTGGAACGGCTTAGGGCAGTCAAAGCTCCGGCTCACGCGCAGGAGCGTTTTACTTCTTGGAACCTGGCAGGAAGGATAGACAGCTTCTTCGGGACATCGCTGAGCCGGTTGGGTCCTTGATTAGCAGGAGAGATGGCAGCCAGAGCCCGTTGTGCGCCGATATACAATTGTTCTACCAAAGTATATACCGCCTTCAGTTTAATCAACGGGTCTTCACTCAGATTCTTGCTTCGAGGAGTTGCATAAATTTTTACACACAAAATCAGTTGGCAGATTATACTCCGGTTTGGCAAAAAACACACAAAAGGCCAAGTCAGGCAACATACCAAAGATAGCAGCTACCTGTTCCCACACGAACACGTCACCGTGTACCCTCGATGCCGGGGGTGATGCACCGCAGCTCACGTCGAAGGAGACCCGTCCGAAAGCGCTGTACGCAAGCAATCCGGTGGGTGCTTTTGAGGACCCCAAACCCCACACGCCCGGGAAGGACCCTGTTAGGGTGCACAGCAGCTATGGGCTGCCCTAGGTTGACCTGATTGCCCCTAGGGCCTCGAGATTCGTCGCCCTGCAACAAGAAGAACGGACGAAGAACGAGGAAGAAGAAGAACTAGGGTTAGGGAGAAAAGATAAAGGATAAAAAGTGGTAGATGATTTGATCGATTGTGTGTTGTTCGATCGGCCGTCACCCTTTAGGTATATAAGAGGCGGCTGGACTTCCCGTGCAAGGTAAAGGCTTGGATTCACGTCCAAAACCCTAGTCAAATTCGGATTGGTTTTGTCTGAACTTTCCAAAACTGTTTGGTTTAAACTAGCTACACCTTGCCGGTCCTTTTTGTGGTGGTAAACGATCTCGGATGGAAACGAGCCCAAAAGCAATCTTGACCGTTTCGACAAGACAAACAAAATTCATGTTGAATGTTTTTCGATTTGAGGCCATCTTCTAGGCCAAAACGGTCATGCAGAACACCTGTTCGCTCGCGCTACCCATCAGACCTATGTCTGGTGGGGCGCGCCACATCTCGCCTGGTGACAGGGCTGCACTCCGATAGCTCTAACTTCTGCATACGAACTCGGATTGGGACGATTGTTATATCAAAGTCGACCATTTGGATGAGACGAAGACAATTTGTGTTGATCATTTTTCCATATGAGGACATCTTAATTGGGTTTCAAGCCATTCTTTAATCTGGTGTCAACATGAGCATTTCCGAAGTTGTCATAACTTTTGCATCCGAACTCCATTTTAGACCATCTTCATATTCATCTTGATCTTCTCGAAGAGAGCCATCTCATAGTGACTTTCAATAGTAAGTTTGAATTACTCTTGACATAGCTTCAAGCCACTCTTTATAAATGTGCCACTTTTGAGCGTCAACACATGCCCCCCTGTTTTTCGGCAAAGCTAGCGTGCCGAAAAATAACTTGTACCAAGTTTGTTCTAAGGATGATGTCAACACTCCATCGGCCATTTATATGTCCTTAGGACAATAAGTATATATCGACCATGTCTTATGTGAACTTTCTGATGCAAACTTGGGTGAAACCTTCTCAGCTTCATTAACAATCCGGTGATAAAGTACCATAGATATGTATCTCAAGGTCATCCTCCGAACCATATTGTTCACCCTTTTGCTAGGATTTTGTAGATAATCAACAATACTTTCTCCAATCCTTACTTTTGCCTGCTTAAAAATTTCATTAGTGTCCGAAGCTATGGACTTCGGTTCGGCCTTACCTATATTGACGAGACTAAGCATCGGCTATTGAGAGAAATGCAATACAACATGATTAACATAGTTGCCGGATGTTTGCTGTGCCAATTCTTTCAAATTGTCATGTCTAAATATATGAACAATTTTAAAGCAAACCAAGGTAAATTTTGCATCTAGACATACCCCAAGATAAACTATGAGTGATTCGTCAAAACATTGATAAACCCTGAATATTTGTTGCACTACTCATAACGAATCACCGTAAGCCTCAGTATGTATAGCACCTATAGCAAGTAAAAGACTCAATCCGAATAACAATGCATACTCGGCTTTCCTTAGTAGTGCATAAAAATATTCTAAGAGGCATGGGGCTTAAAAACAGTACCATAAAGAAATATATAAACAACACCAACACTTTGGCCATTGCTACGAATTGAACCATCAAAATATAATCTCCATAGTACTAGAAAGACAAGGCTAATATCAACATTATGCATGTCATTAATCTGATGTTTAGTAATAAAATCAGTTATGATTTGGCCTCTTATAGATCTCAGAGATGCATAAGCCAAATCATATCCAAACAAAGTATAAGCCCACTAGCCAATTCTGTAACTATGAATTGGCCTATGCAGCATATATTCAATGACATCGGTCACTATGTCCCAACTCCATTCAATCATAATATAGGCATACATATAAATTTCCATGAGCATGTACGTTGTCTCGCTCTCTAATCGAACTAAGGACGATGCTAGAATACTACACCGGCCATGTATTGACATACTCTTAGGACGATAGATAAATATCGGCCATTACCATGTAAACTTCATTCAAAACACATACAGCCGAAATAAACAAATGAAATGACAAATCAAGTATTTCGGCCCTTTGGATCTACAACAAACTTGTAGCTAATAAAATGTATAGTGACTTGGTAATACCCTTTATGACGTAAGAAATTATATTGCATCCATGTATTAAAATAAGCCCATTGAGGGTTACCAATCATACCTGATGATGAATTCCATGGCATAGGCATTAATGGCATAGTTGAAGAATATGGATAATGTGTAGACCAAAGATGTTGAAACCTTCGGCCTGTTCCTTCATAGTTTTCACTCCTTTCCTTCTTCACCTTTGTCACACTTCTTGTAATGGTAGCTTGCACATAATTCTTATTTTGAGCACTTCCTTTGGGAACCCATGCCATGTTCCTTTCTTCAAGTTCTTATGCACTAAGTTTTTGTAATTTCTTCTTTTGCCAATACGATAAGCTGAGCAAGCATCTCGGCTGTGATTATGTTTTGACCAATGGAAATTCCTTTTTGGCCTTGTGCACTCTCAACTTCTTTTCTTCAGATTTGGCAGTTCGACTCTCAATAATTGGTTTCTTTGTCTCATTGTCTTTAGTAGCCAATGTCAACACATTAATTGGCTCTTTTTCATTTGAGATCAAATCTGAAGTTGCACTCTTACGGCCATCTCTTTTAACACGGTAAACTTGCTTGACCTCCTCTTTCTTCTTCCTTGAGCTCTGCATTGATTCCTTATGATTGAAACGGTCTTTAACATGTGATTGTTCAAATGTTGATCTTCTTGGAGCTGCATAATATTGGTGAGATAGTCTAAAATAAGATGGAGAATGTGCCCTTGTATCATACCTGTCCCATGAGGAATATGGATCTATATGAGCATAGGGATGTCAGGACCCCGATCCTAAGCCACATCGATCTAGCATCCATATCACTTTGCGGCCTCACGCACGGTATTCCCACGGGTTCCACCTTACCTGGCCCGGAACCGTTTGCGCCTTTTGGCTCACGTATATGATAGTGTCGCTAGCATCCATATGACAGAGAACCCGGGCCGACATGGCTAGTCGTGAAACCAAAGCGGCACTAACCCATGGGAATAGGCATACATGAATCAACCTCGAGCATGTCGGTCAACAGCGTGTGAATCCGGGCTGTAGCACTGGGCTAACAGGACTCCGGTAACCCGGCTGTAGCAGGCTAGGCAGGACTCCGGATGTCACCGCTTGACATTTCCCCGAAGGGACAGACACAGGAACGAAGTGAAACACATGCCGGCCAGTCAAGTGTCCTGAGCAGTAGTGCTGGGCTAGCAGGACTCCGGTGTACCGGGCTGTAGTAGACTACTATGGCTCATGGAAGCACTAGACTACATTTCCCCATAAGAGAGGCTGCCAAGGATAAACAACTAGATTGTGGGAACCCACACATACCAAGCATTTCAATCATATACACAATATGCTCGATATGTGTAAATACAACATGGCATCACAACAAGACTCTACGACTCAAGTATTAATTCATTAGGCTCCGAAGAGCCAGATATTACAAACATGGGTCTCATGACCCAACAATCATAGCATACAATGCAAAGCACATGCGGAAGCTTAACATGTCTGAGTACAGACATCTATAAATGAAAAAGGCTAAGAAGCCTGACTATCTACCAGATCCTGTCGAGGGCACAAGATCGTAGCTGAGGTATCAAGCTAAACGTCGAAGTCCACGCGGAACTACTAGCGAGACTGAAATCTCTGCAAAACATAAATTAAGAAAACGTGAGTACAAAGGTACTCAACAAGACTTACATCAGATCAAAACTACATATGCATCGGTATCATCAAGGGGGTGGAGTTTAACTGCAGCAAGTCAGCTTTGACTCAGTGGCTAACCCGAACTACGATTGCAAGCAACTCTTTTGGGGTGGCGCACACGAGTCCACATATTCACCATTCAATACACCACTATGGATCCGCTCTCGTCTCCCTACGAGAAGGCCATCCATAGGACTCATGCTTATCTTGCGAGTTTTAGGGTATCCACTTCCACTTCTCTATGGACTGTTATAGGCAACCTAGAAGTCCATTACCGCGAGCATGGCTATTCGAATAGATGATGTTAACCCTGCAGGGGTGTACTTCTTCACACATGCTCTCACCACTTACCGTCGTTTACACGACATGTACTCGGCAACCTTCAAGCGGAAGCCCAACGAGGGTGTCGGCCACAGCCTACCTAAACACTCAAGTCTCTAGTCCAGGTTTATCGCCTATCCAGGTTCCATCCACAGGGAGTCCGGCCGAGGTTTCCACATACGGCCCCGAACGATGTGAACAGGGTTCCCAAGACACCAAACGGGCGCCCGGTACACCGTGCCACGGTGTATCTACCGCATCATAGCCCACCCCTAGGGTCAGCGCTACGCACGGCCGCCAACACATATCCTATAAACACCAGAAACTAGTTGCAACTCTTGGACAGAGGACAAGGGTGATCAAGAAGCTGAGAGGGTCCATTGGTTTCGGGCCCAATGCGTGGTAGTAACTGTTTCATGGATCACAAACACAGAACTCAGTTCCTAAGAACGGTTTCAATGAGACAACCCACCATGTACTCCTACATGGCCTCTCACCGCTACCTTTACCAAATCGTGTTCACACACTTAGCTCACACACAGTAGGACATGTTCACACACCTTCGATTCATCCCCGATGAATCAGACCTGACTCAACTCTAAGCAGTAGCAGGCATGACAAACAAACATGAATGAGTAGGCACATCAGGGCTCAAACAACTCCTACTCATGCTAGTGGGTTTCATCTATTTACTGTGGCAATGACAGGTCATGCAGACGAAAGGGGTTCAACTACCGCAGCATGTAATAGTTCAATCATTGTTCTCCTAATGCAGCAAAAGAGAGCATGAGCGAGAGAAGGGGATTGTATCGGAATGAACAAGGGAGTTTTGCTTGCCTGGCACTTCTGAAGATAACATTGAGTCTTCATCAGTGTCAACGATCACAGCGTCGGAGTAGCGTCCACCGAGAGGGGACAATTACCGTCAAACAAGGAAGAACACAATCAATGCAATGCAAAAATTATGATGCATGATAATATCATGGCAATATGCTATTGATTGAGCTAATGCAGCTAGCAACCATATTAAATGAAGTTGGTTTGAACCAAGGGTTCAAATTCAAACTCCATATGTGCTTATTTAAATGTCAATTATGCAAATTGCCCTGTACAGCAACCCTAGGTTGTTCAAACATGCATGCAAATGCCATAAACAGATTCCTTGAATTTTTCTGATAATTTTTCATATATAATTTATTTCATTTGGAGTTACGGTTGATTTTCTATGATTTTTAGAAGTTTTGGGCATTTTCTGGAATTTTCTGAATTATTTAGAATTAACTAATTCCAGAAAATGAATTATTGCGTCAGCATTACATAAGCATGATGTCAGCAAGTCAACTGCGGCTGACCGGGGTCAAACCTGACAGTGGGTCCCGCATGTCAGTGTCATTCGTTTTAACTAATTATAATTAGTACTAACCCTAGATTAATTAGCCGGCTAGGCCCCACCTGTCATTGACCCAGGAGAGTCAAACAGGGTCGACCCGGGTCAAACTCGCCGGAGTTGACCCGGCGCTCTTCGCCGGCAAGGCCAGAGACGGCGGAGGGGCTTGAGATTCCTCCTCCGGCGAGCAAATGGCCAGCGGAGGGCATCTATGCGGAGCTGGGACTCGCCCGCATCCATCTGGGCAAACGGCAGGGGCTGAGGTGGCCTGAGCTCGCCGGAGGCAAGCTCGCGGCGGTGGCTGGAGTTCGGGCCTCGAACGAGTCGATGGTGCAGGGCATGACAGGAGCCACGGTTAGGCGTGTTGGACTCGTGGGGGTGCGGTGATCTCAGCGGTAAGCTCGGGCGCGTGTTTGCACGGCCGTAACCACGACGGCGACATGGCCGGCGGCGAGGAGCACTCGGGCTCGAAGGGGGCAGTGGCTACGCGGCGTAATCGAGCACAGGAAGTAGAGGGCTAGGTAGAGGAGCTCACGGCGGATCCAGAGAGCTGGTCGGCGACCTTGGGGAAGCGCGGACGGCGGCGAATGATGGTGGCGATCTCCGGTGGCCGAGGTTGAAGAAGACGACGCCAAGGACGAAGCAGGGCTTCCCGGCTCGCTTGGCTCGGTGCAGAAGGCGTAGGTGACAGTGGCGGAGCTTCCACGCAACACGGGAAGGCGAGAGGGGGTCGGGGAGCGCGGTGGTTCACGGCGGCGCTTCCATGGCCGCGTCGGCCGTCGCGGGAGAGGGCAAGGGAGAGGAGGGGAGAGGCGATGGGAGAGGTCGAGAGAGGGTCCAGGGGGCGCGTGGCGTTGCAGACGAAGGCCAGGGCGATGAGAGGGCAGCCAGGAAGGCAGCTGCCGGCGTGGCACGCCTTGGCGCCGTGGCTGTCTTCTCCTCTGCCTTCTGGCTGGAGGAGGAAGACGCCCCTGCCCTTGGTGGGCCGGCCAGGTGGCTGGGCTGGCTTATGGGCCGCACAGGTAAGTGACCAGGTTGGCTTTACTCTCTCTCTCTCTTCTCTTTTTGTTTTCTATTTATGTTATTTTGTTTTGATTTAGTTTAAATACTAAATCATTTTATAAAATCCTGAAAATAAATATGTGACTAGAACTAAAATATCCCAAACCACATGAAATGTTCCAGGATTATTGGACATATATTAATTATATAAAGAATATATATCCAATGCAAATAGTTATTGAATTAATTCAAAGGCCCAAAATAAATATCTCTGAGATTCCAAAAATATTGTTTTAAGTTTTACCTCTTGCCAATATTTTCAGAGACTAAGAGGAACATTTTCTTGGACTTCTTTGAAAAGATTTTAATGTTGATTATTTTTGAAGTGATTTATGAGGGTTTCAACTAACCTCAATTGAACTTTCAAAATTTAGACATGATGCATGATACTCACTCAGGTAAATAGCTACAAGCAAATTCTAGGGCTGTGACAAGGGAGGCATCCACGACATTGGTATTGGCGGCCCAAAATAAGGATATGAATATGTTGCATTAAAATTCTCACTTTGCCAATACCGATCCTCATATCTGCGCCTTGGGGGTGATGTTGGTTTCTTTGCATGATTTGGCCAACAAGCATTCTTCTCTTCAATCTTCTATTGATATTTATCCAATAGTTCAGCGAAGGTGATTTTTGATCTCTTACACTTGCGCTTATTTTAGCCTTTGTTTTCTTTTGGTTTGCTTTCATCGATCATTGGATTTTCTTGCTGCCCCCCAGTCCTTGGCGTCTCCATTGTAGCTTCGATGGAATTCTCGCCCTTAAGATTATGTTCATTATGCTCTTCAACAACTTATTTACTTGAAAGCTTGATCCCATCACCTGCAGTTTTTACCTTCTCTTTAAATTGATCGGCTTGAAGCAGCCGATGCAAAAACTTTTTTCCATCGGGACCAATCGGTATATACTGGTCATTTCTTGGTATTTGAACAAACTTCAATCGTCCTTTTTCAATGACCGATTTAACTATTTGATGAAATATGTTGCAATCCTCAAAATTGTGCTTGGACGAATCATGCAACTTACAATACATTCGTCCTTGGATTGATGGCTTAACATGGTGATCAAGAGTTGTAATGTAATTATTTTTCAGCAACAAATCAAATATTTGATCATACATGCTTGAATTGAAGGTATACTTCTTGTTTTCTAGCCGATCGTGTTGTGAGAACGGCTTTGGAGTTAAGCAAACGAATGGTTCAGATTTTGCATCACCCCATTCGGCTATGCATTGTGTTTTGCACTCTATCTCCGATGTCTTTGGATAAGAAACTATACTGGCATCGGTTTGCTCAGAAGATTTTAAGCTTGGCTTTAAATTTCTGAAATGAAAATACCTAGAACATACATGTCTCAATTGAGACCAAGTGTAAGCCAAGTAAGAAATAAGCAGAGCTACCCAATTAGATATGAGCTTTAGATAAAGCAATGGGGAAAGCCTTGTCTGCAATAGTTTTTCGCAATCGGTCTTTCTGAATGGTGCAATATGTTGACTGATATGCTTTGTGACAATCATATTGCTAACAGAGAAATTACCCTTCTTCATTGGTCTCTCAATATTTCTTATGAAGATTTTTCTAATATATGCATCAACAACTAAGTCATGAACAAATCTGAAAACAGGTAAATTAATTGCTAGACATACCTCTTCAAATATGTTGGGAGAGCATGATGGTGGTGTGACTTGAAGAATATCTTGCTCCGCCTTCGGATAGCTCCCCAGCGCCTTGTCATCATCTTTCTCTTGATTTCATGCATCACTAGTTTGAAGAACTTCGTCCACCAAACTTTCTTCGGCCACTTGTTCTTGTTCTTGAAGCTCATCAATTTCTATGGCACGAAACTCATAGGGCAGGAAGTAGGTTCCATTAACTTTAGAAAAATCAAGTATGGCTGTCTTGCTATACTTTCCATGCCCTTTCTCAACAATGTTTGCCTCTTTGGATTTGATGGATTCGGAATATATACTACTTGATTCGGCTTTTTCAACCGAAGAACTTTTAGTTTCTGAATCATCATTATTTTCACTAGTTATATAAATTGGCAAGGATTCGTTTGTTCGAGCTAATTCCCTATCAATTTTCTCTTGGCGAAGTACTTGCACCATATCACGCAAAGCTTTAACTGCCCTCTCAATTTCAGTCCGCTCTAGATTAGTTTGCCCCTCAATGCTTTAAGGATCTTTCGGCAATGAAGTGTTAGTGTTGCCGAAATTTTGCAATTGTGTAGGGGGTGTATAATATGCTGCGGTACTAGGTGGAGGTGTATGCACTATCGTATAACCATATGCTCTCTCACCAATACTATCAATTGATGAAGTTTCATCTTCCTGCAAAACTCTAGCTTTATTGCAGCATAATCAGGAAACAACCCCTTTTCATATTGTTCAAGGCAAAGAGAACTAATTCTCTTGTTTCGTGCCAAGCTCTTTTTTAATGCAGCCACAACCGCTTCTGGAAGGGATTGCTCCGCAATACTTTCAGATTCTTTTCGCAATGATTTGTGAGTGTTGCAGAAATTCTTGAATTACGTAGAGTATGCATTATATGCTACAGTATTTGACGACCGCACATGTGTTCCTGTAAAAATTTCACTTATTCGGCTATGACCATGAAGATGCGGGGCCGAATTACGAACATCTACAGTTGCATACGGTGCTGAAAAATTACTAACATGAGGTGTAGCATATGATGGTTGAGAGTAACTGGCCGAATAGCTAGTAGTAGCATGGCCAATTCTCCCATTCATCGACAAGGTTGGATTCACATATTGCAAATTAGTTGTCGATGAATAAAAAGATGAAACACTTTCTTGTATGCTGCTGGAAATTTTAACATGAGGTGTTTCAAATTAATTAACCCAACCCATCATGTTGTTCGTCGACATATGTATTTGTGGGGTTGCCGATGCATGAGAGTTTGGATACATATGTTGTACGTTGCTAAAATCATAAGAATTAGAAGCATGAAGATTGCTTTGCATCGGCCCTTGCACATAATTAGATGCATGATTGATAAAACTAGGGCTAGCCGATACATTATGCTCATTAGGTGATCCAAGAACAGCATATGGATTATTTGCATCTACATAGGGGAATTGAGCATTCATATTACCTTTGTAGATTGCAGCAACTTGATGACGATCTCTTCGTAGCAATAATGGGCTGGAGATCGTTCAAAGCTTCTTCCCCAGCGGAGTCACCAAAAAGTGTGTTCACACATGAACACGTCACCGTGTACCCTAGACGCCGGGGGTGATGCACCGTAGCTCACGTCGAAGGAGACCCGTCTGGAAGCATGGTGCGCAAGCAATCCGGCGGGTGCTTTTGAGGACCCGAAATCCCACACGCCCGGGAAGGACCCCGTCAGGGCGCGCAGCAGCTATGGGCTGCCCTAGGTCGACCTGATCGCCCCTATGGACTTGAGGTTCGCCGCCCTGCAACAAGAAGAACAGACGAAGAACGAGGAAGAAGAAGAACTAGGGTTAGGGAGAAAAGATAAACGATAAAAAGTGGTAGATGATTTGATCGATTGTGTGTTGTTCAATCGGCCGTCACCCCTTAGGTATATAAGATGCGGCTGGACTTCTTGTGCAAGGAAAAGGCTTGGATTCATGTCCAAAACCCTAGTCAAATTCGGATCGGTTTTGTCTGAACTTTCCAAAACTGTTCGGTTTAAACTGGCTGCACCTTGCGGGTCCTTTTTGTAGTGGTAAACGATTTCGGATAGAAACGAGCCCAAAAGCAATCTTGACCGTTTCGATGAGACGAACAACATTCGTGTTGAACGTTTTTCGATTTGAGGCCATCTTCTAGGCCAAAACGGTCACGCAGAACACTTGTTCGCTCGCGCTACAGATCAAACCTATGTCTGGTGGGGCGCGCCACATCTCGCGTCGTGACAGGGCTGCACTTCGATAGCTCTAACTTTTGCATACGAACTCGGATTGGGACGATTTTTATATCAAAATCGACCGTTTTGACGAGATGAAGACAATTTGTGTTGATTATTTTTCCATATGAGGACATCTTAATTGGGTTTCAAGCCATTCTTTAATCTGGTGTCAACATGAGCATTTCCGAAGTTGTCATGACTTTTGCATCCGAACTCCATTTTAGACCATCTTCATATTCATCTTGATATTCTCGAAGAGAGCCATCTCATAGTGACTTTCAATAGTAAGTTTGAATTACTCTTGACATAGCTTCAAGCCACTCTTTATAAACGTGCCACTTTTGAGCATCAACACAACCATCTGTGACACCCGCCCTTTCAAACCATTCAACTGTGTTGAAATCTATTTCAGAGTTGTTTCGGCTGTCTCAGCTCGTTGGATCAGAAGTGTTTTTTCCTTTTCCCAAGTTTTTCCTTGGCAGCAAAGCTAGTCTTCAAATTTTCCATTGCAGAGAGGCTTATTTGCAGTTTGGAGTTAGAAGATTTGATTTCTGTCTCCTGACTTGCTAGTCGGGTCTTTGCGTCAGTCAATTGACAGTTCAATTCATACAAAGCATTCTGTGAAACTATTAGATGAGTCAGGACTTGGGTTCAAATTCAAAAATCCAAAATTCAAGATTCAAGTCTCAAGTACTTTACAAACAAACCACTTGACACTTGGGGGCTAATGTATGCCAAATCAAATTTCTACGACCCTACAAACATATTTAAAAGTCACAAATACCTTACAAAGTAAAAGCACTTGGCTCTTGGGGGCTAATGTATGCAGTTCAACAAGTTTATCAAGGTTAAGCCGGAGTGTTAAGTATTATGAAGACGGTTTTAAAAACAATTTTAAAGTAGCGATTCATTTATGATCAAAATGAACCGGTCCTTGGGGACTACATGTGACGCTTTATTCTATCAATGTCAAGCAAAGATTCAGTGGTAAAAGTCTCGGCCTATATTTTAAAGTCTATAGGTTATTCTGTTTCTCTCATAATCTGAAGACTTGGGGGCTGAAGGAATACATGTAAGCCAGAAAAAACATACCTCATACTTCAACCGAAGCTGCTTGACCATCTCAATCTCAGACTCGCGACTGGAGTGTGCATGACTAAGATAGCCGGATAAAATGTCAGTAGCATTGAGATGGTCATAGTTGGCAACATCAAAGCGAACTTTCTGCCTTTCCAACGCCTCTTGCTTTGCTGTACACCGAGCCAGTACCGTTGGGTTCCCCGGCTCAACAAAGCGGCTCCGAGTAATTTGAACATCTTGAGCACGTGGAGATGGCGGGATGGCTGAGCTTGACGGTCCAGCTATAGAACGATTCATAGTGGCTTCGTCAAAAGACGGCTCCGGAGGATTTGCTTCATTGGCAATAGGCGGGTCTTCCGGAGCGTCAGTTAATGGAGAAGGCGGCCTAGCCGGGTCAGATGCCAGCACTAGCGGGTCTTCCGCCGGTTTTGCTGCCTTTGCCTTTTTTTGATTTAGCTTGGCCGCTAAGAAAAAATGTTACAAGAATGTCAGTATAAAGATAAATTTCAACAACCCAAAAGAAAGGAGGATTACTGATTACCCGGGAGAAGTCTTGTAAGCCGAGAATTGGGTTTGTGAAGAGTCGCTAGAGGAACGAGACACCTCCTGAAAGAATAAAAAAAAGTTCATACAAATACAAGGAGAAGGATCCATTAAGAAGAGTTAAAGACAGAGATAAGTAAACCTCATTTGGACGTTTCTGAGGAGTTTGTTGAAGGACGATAGCCGGTTCATCTTCAAACCCAACTTCACGCCGGCTTTCATGTTGCTGCTTTTTCAAATGAAAGTTGAGATCCAAATGAGATAAAGGGTTAGAAAACCTTACTTTACAGATCACTCGTCGAACTTTGTGTCTTGGTAAGGGCTCTGAGTCGGAGGAAATAATAGTTACCTCAGCTTCCCCGGCCTGACTGGCCCTAGTGTCATCCTGGTAAGGATCAGTGTCAATAAGATTGTTAAAAAATTGGCCAAGGGAATCAAGGGCTATCTCTGAGTCAGATGTGTCATCAAGTTTCATCAAATCTTCAGCAGTGGTCTTCTTTTTCTTCTTTGATCTCCGGGTCATTTTCTTGGCATTCATGGCGGCGATTTTCGCCTTCTTGGCAGCTTCGTGATCATATTTCACTTTCCAAAAGTTAGAATTGGCCTACAAACACAAGAGGAAGGATAAGTGATAAACAATACGGCTGGGAAAAATACAAGGGAAAAAAGATTAGAATATCCTTACTTCTGGTACCGGGTTAAGTTTACACAAGGGATTTAACCCAACAATGCTGCAGTCTTCATATTTCCCATTTACCAAAAGGTTTGACATTGAGACAATGTCTTCTTCGGTTAATTGAATCGGGCTATGAAGAAGAGAGTCGTCCGGGCCTCCACCATATTCATACATCAATTTTGACCGGCGGCTTAATGGAATAATCCCCCATGAGATCCAGCAGCGGGTCAGATCAACTCCGGTTAAACCGTTCCCCAACAAAGCGTTGATTCTTCTGATGGATGGAAGCAGCCTCTTGCGTGCAGCAACAGTAAGTTTATCTGGAAGTGCGAACTTGGAGTCAAGACGATCGGGATGGTAACCCGGCAGTGGCTTCTCGTTGGCTGGTGAGATGTCCTGACAGTAAAACCAAGTTTGGTTCCAGTCCTTTGGGTGACTTGGTAAAACTATCAAAGGGAATACAACACCCTGCCGGCGCTGAATTGAGATGCCTCCAAGCTCTAAGCTAAGGCCATTGGTGCACTCGTTCTACCGGTTCAGATAGAAGTATTCCCTAAACAGTTCTACAGTCGGCTCTTGCTGAAGATATACCACACAGAGCACTTGGAAGTTACAAATATTAGATATGGAATTGGGCCCAATGTCCCGAGGATGGAGTTTGAAAAAGTGAAGGACCTCTCCGAAGAACTCTGAACTGGGCGGTGAGAAGCCATGGTTCATGTGGTCAGTAAAGAGAATCACCTCGCCGTCTTTTGGATTGGGTCGTTCTTCTTCTGGGTTAGGAGCACGATAAGACATGACAGTTTTTAAGGGCAGAAACCCAATGAGGAAGAACTCTTTTAAACGATCCTCGGTTATGGTTGAGGGGGACTAGTTACAGATTGTGGGTGTCTTTGATGGCATGATGTGCAAGGAACTAAAAAAGAAAAAAATAACATGTCAGTCAGTTTACGGCAAGATTAATAGTTAAAGGATGAAGATGTAAAACATGTAATGAAGGCTTAACTAAGAGCTAATGACATATAAGGAAAAGAAAGCCAGAGCGGTAAACTGCCATGACTATAGATTCTTTCAGAAAGCGAATCCAGCTAAGTCTTGGCGTAAACAAATTTCACCAAGCTATCATTATTATTTTGGATCAAATGGCTGTCCCAAAAAGAAAATATTCTAGACCTAAAAGTCCACTACTGATGAGTTTGTCAGCTATAATGAAGCATCTATACAGGAAAAATGGATCTACTGATATAAAAAATGGACGCAAAACAACTACCGCGCGAGTTATATTTCTTTTTTGGATCAGAAGAAGTTGCGGAAGAAGAGCTATAGGAAGATCCGTGATGAACAAGTGAAGAACACTGATGAACTCGCAACCCTAATACAGATCTAGATGTGTGAGAAAGAAGGAACTTACGAGATGCAGATCTAGTGCGAAGAGTTGCCGCGCCTCTCTGGACGAACTCAGGGTGGTGCAGCGGCCGATGTTGAGGGCAACAGTGAGTGGTATGGCAGCGGCGGAGCTCGACAAGCAGGGAGGCAGTGACAGGAAGAAGAAGAGAGAGAGATAAGAATGAGGAAGGCCGGGGAAGCCTATTTATAAGGACAAGATGCGGACAGACGGGCGCGAAAATCAAGGGAGAACCAAATAATGGTTATCTAGCTATATAGATGCCTCGATTCTCGGGAAGCATTAAAGATAAAAGGTTCGTTTGAAGATGACGTCATGAAAGTTTTTTGTGTTTTCAAAAGATGACGTCACGGCGGGTTACAGAGTTTTTCAGAAAGAAGAATATGGATTTCATCTAAGTATTGAAGATTGACAAAGAACAAAGTTCAAAGTCAACCTGGGGCCTAATGTTGGGGATATTACTACTAGGATGACCCGCCCAGGAGGGGCCGGGTCAGCCCTAGTGGCGGGTTACATAAGAAGCCCAATAAACATTCAAGATGATAGTTTATTAAAACATATAGAAGGCCCAAAGTCCTGGGGCCGGCTTAGGCCCGATATTATAAACCGCCGTATGTAAGGAAAGACTTGTAAATAAAGGCATGTAAAGGAAGTCACCGAGCCAGACACGATTATGAGCCGGCCGGGACTGTAGGCCACCAGGCGTCAACCCATGTATATAAGGGGACGACCCGGTGCCGGCTTAGGGTAAGAAACAACCAAATCGATAACCAAGCCGGCGAGTTGAGCCCCGTGGAAATCGAAACTTCAGCAATACCAATCCCAACTAGATGTAGGCTTTTACCTTCATCGTAAGGGGACGAACTAGTATAAAAACTCTCTCGTGTCCTTTGTCCCGATTAACCCCTTTAAGCTTTCTAGTGCGATGGCCCTACGACTAAGTCCTTTCTCTAGGACATCTGCCGTGTCAACTCCATGACAATACCCGTACTCAATTGAGCCGCTATCGGGCCCTAGCCTGCATTGTCGATGTAGAGCTTGCCGCGATGACTCTTGGTCATCCGGCCCACAGTGTATCCCTTAAGCCCTTCGAAGCTGCCCTTTAAGAACTCAAAACCACCATGCGCGAGCCCCACGGTGGGCGCCAACTATCGTGTAAGTATCACGGCAGATGTCCTCGTAGAAGGACTTAGTTGTGGAGCCATTGCAATGAGGTTAGCTTAAAGGGGTAAAAAGGGGACAAAGGACACGAGGAGTTTATATTGGTTCGGTCGCTTGAAGTGAAGGTAAAGACCTACTCCAGTTTGAGGTGGTATTGCTAGGGTTTCGATTACCAGGGAGCAAACACGCTTTGCCTGGCTTTCGACTTGTTGTTTCTTTCCCTAAGCCGCTCCCGGGTCGTCCCCTTATATACATGGGTCGATGCCTTGAGGCCTATAGAGTCTCGGCCGGCTCATACAAACGTGTCTGGCTCAGTGACTTATCTTACATGCCTTACAATACAAGTTTACATATACATGGTGGTTTACACTTAGGGGCCTTAAGCCGCCCCCAAACTTGGGCCTTTTAACAGGCCTATCTATGAACTACCATCCTTAGTATACTCTTGGTCTTCATTTAGATGAACCGCCACAAGGGATGACCCGGCCCCTCCTGGGCGGGTCATATCTGATAGTCCTATCCCCAATACATGTTATTGGCTATTATGGAGGCATGAAACAGCAATGTCACACACATGCTATTGCCACTATTGACAAATAAGCAGCTCCCTGAAGTATTATTCAGTTAGGATTGAAGACTAACCAGGTAGATATACATGCAACTTGTTACTACTTGACTATTGGCAACCCAAGATCAGAGAAAATATAATCCAAGTTAAGAACCAGCCCCAAACCTTTGTTAATTCCTAGATCATGCTTGCCTAGAAAACATTAAACTACCACTCACACTCTTGTGTATGGCACCCTTTGTGTATTGAGATGCACGCGCGCGCGATGCTCTCTCACTCGACTATTCTCCTGTCAGCTCTCTTTCGCTGATCACATTTGTTTTGTTTTAGAAGGTTAATTCATCTCTGATAGCAATGACCCGCCGTCTGAGACCCCTCACGGTAGTAACGGCGGTTGCCATTGTCATATCCTCCATGGTTAGCATAGCATCTTGAGACGAAGCGCCTATCTCAGTGCCCATGTTTGGCGCCAACCCGCAAGGCCACCATCATGTCATCCTTTGCCGATGCCTCGCTAGCCGTCATAGCCTCAAGGCTCATCTTTTACTAGACCGTGATCTCTCACATTTTGATGCAACCATTGGCTTTAATTTGGTTACATTGATTAGGAGTTAGCGGATACTCTATTATGGTTGCAACAGAATTTACTCAATAAAAACGTAGAGACCCAAGAATGATCATTCTTGCAAACTGAGAAGGGAATGGAGGGAGAATTTCAGGGACGGAAACAGTTGAATGACATACACGTATGGAATTAAAATGGATTTCGCTGAAGCATGGGCCGTTCATTTCCAGTGTTCCAGGAACGTGACGCTTGTCAAGTGTTCTCTGACCCAAAACTGAAGCTCCTCTAGCTGAAATGAGTTGACAGAAAAAGAGATGTGATCCACCTCAGTCTTCTCCTTTGCTAAGCATATACCCGCAGTGAAGATGCTTCAGACAGGATGACCGAGGATGAACTAGCATTTCTAATGCTTCTCCATCTTATATTCCTGATGCATCCCGTTGCTATATAGTAGATCCCACAATTTATCGGCCATTGTTCTCATCTATGGTCATTATTACCAGCAAGTAGTAGAAACAAAGGAGATGACCATGGGTTCTTCCACTAAGCTTTGCGTGTCCATTGTGATATGTGATGTAACAGCCTTTTAAAGGCAGGAAGTGTTTGGTCTAGGCATTATCGCGTTGTGGAACTACACCTAACAATTGTAGTTTAGTTGCAGCTCCTCGAGGGAGTTGTAGCAAGTGGATTCTTCTCTGGCCCGTTATTGCTCCATATAACAGTAAAGAGCATGTTAGATGGAGGCATGAAAGAACTACTTTTGCTACCAGGAGGCATGTTGAGGAGTGCGCCGGATTGCTAGGTGCCCCATACCCGGTAAGAGTCCTGGTTTTGACTTTAGGTCTTAGATGTTAGGTTTGGCTACGAAGTCTATTTGGTATTAGGCCCAGACTATCAGCATCCCTTCATCAACTGGATAGGAGTAGCGACAGATGTTGGGTGGCTTTAGTCTTACTGTTGTATGACTTTGTAAAGTCTTGTGTGAATAATTAATAAAGTGACTGCATGCATCGTCCAGATGAATAGGCCGGTGGTCCTCCTCATTTTTAAAAAAAACAAGGGGGGTTCGGGTACACACCAGTTCTTTCTCATATAGCTAAAAAAAGTGATTTTGTCTTGTCAACGTAAAATACTTGGAGCCACCCTTTCAACAAAAGTTCACATACACACACTCTGACCATCTCACCCTCTAACAAACTGTTTGAAAATAAGCGGCTACATGAAGTAATAATCAGCGGGTCAAACAAATTAGTGGTCAGGTTGTGGACTAGCTAGACATGCATACACAGAGACAACTGGTAGGTGGATCAGCAATGTCCATAACCAATTGCATCTTTCCATGCTCGATTTAACTTGGTAGTTGATATGTGTGTCTTTCTTTTCATCATGCAGAATGGCTTGGCCGGCTCTTTCTATATGACACATAGCTCTCGCGCTCCATGCCAACAACATCTGTTGGTCAGCACTTCCTATGTGAGGCTCTGTACGACATAATGTCGCACAATCTCTTAGACTCATAAATGAGCAAGTGAAATTGGACTAGCCCATTTTAGTTATTAGTGTGTTTTTACTTCATCTTTCTGTACCATCTTGTTTTTGGTATTCCTTTTTCTATCATGTTTTTCCAGTTCTATTTATGATTTTATTGATTATTTCGTTTTTCCTTATTCCCTTTTTAGACTATTAAAAAATCAGAATTTCTTAAAGTTCATAAAATATTTTAAATGTTCATGTTTTTCAAAGAAACACTATAAATTTATGAGTTTTCAAAACATATTGATGTTTTCAAAGAATTCAGAGGTTTTGCAAAAATTTCCAAGTTTTCAAAACATATTGACGTTTTCAAATAATGTTCCTTTTAAAAAATCAGGTTTTAAAAAAATATTTATAAAATATTTGAAAAATTCTTCAACTTTTATTAAAACTTTAGCATTTCTTAATAAATAAATTTTAATATTTTTGTGAAAATAAAAATTAAGAAAACAAAATTTAGATTAATAAAACAGAAACTTAAAAAATATGATCAACTAGTGATATGCTTGTAACTATTGATTAACGCTATAGCAGCATGGTCATGTGTGCGTCAGCCCTCCTATTGGACACGAAGAACGTCACTCAGATAGGAGGTCTCCCGTTTTGGGATCTGAATCCTCTAACAATAAGAAGGAAAGTTAGAGAAGTTACAATACCCAAATTTTCCTTCTTTTAATTGATATGATTAACATTAAAATGATTTAAATTAATTTGCAAATTACAGATTTAATGTGTACATTCATAATTATTCACTACTAGGGAAAACCTTGTACACAGAAATTTAGCAGTACCGCGTGTCAAAAATGGGCGCTAGTGCTAAATAGCAGTAGCGCGCGTTCGTAAACCGCGCTATAGATACAATAGTAGCAGTAGCGCGTGCGCATGAAAAAGCGCTACCACTAATATTTCCGTTGCTAAAACGATAGGCTACGCATAGCAGTAGCGGTCTAGAGGGAAGCGCGTTACCACTAAGACATAAGTAGCAGCGCGTTTCGCGCGGAGAGCGCTACTGCTAATGAAAATAAAATAAAATGAAAAACAAATGGAAAGTAAATGAAAAAGAAAGAAATAGAAAAAGGAGAAAGGAAAAAATAAAATGTAGGGCAAAATAAATGAGAAAGAGAAAAAAGGAGAAAGGCGTATCAGTAGCGTTTGTTCTGTAGCGACCCGACCTCAAACGGTCATGTCTCTGTGCTTCAGTGTCATCCCTGAATCGGTAATGCTGACACACACAGTACTCGGGGATTTATAACAGAGTAGCAATGACACACTTATTACATCAAATGTCACCAAAGAGAGCTTATTACAATAAATATGGCTTAAGGCCATCTAATACGATAACAGCGGAAGGCTTGGAAGATAAAGTGAGTCCACCAACTCCAACGGCATAGCTAAGCTGCACGGCAATGACCTAACGAACCTTACTCCTCGTCTGAAAAGTCTGCAACATAATACGTTGCAGCCCGAAAACGGGTCAACACATGGAATATGCTGGCAAAGTAACACAGTAGAGCAAGAACAGAATAATGCTATCACTACATGCATATTTGGCTGGTAAAAAGATCTATGGTTATTGTTTTTCGAAAAGCCAAATTTTCCCTATAACAAAGGAATAGATTTTAAATAACTATCATGGTAGTTGAAACATCATTGAAAAGGTTCCTCCAAGTCAATCCCAATTAAGGTCATTATCAACCCAACAATATTAATTTAGAGTGATGAGATACTTAAGATACTCCAAGTACTAGATACTCAAGATGTCCATAACCGGGGACACGGCTAACCATGATTAGTTTGTACACTCTGTAGAGGTTTGCGCACTTTTCCCCACAACACTCGATCGCCTCCGTTGGATTTCTCGCACTACGTGGTGTTTGAGAAACGGATGACCAAGGCACAATCTTTCAGAAAAATTAACTCTCTACTCCGGGCAGACCATACCAAACCTACAACCCACTACCTGCTGATCCACCTCTTCAAGAGCTTCACGTAACTTACTCAACTATGCTAGAGCCCATAATAGCTTGTGGCTGCTGAAAGTGCTAGTGATCGACTAGAGGGGGGGTGAATAGGCGATTTTATGAAAGTCTTCAAAACATGGAAGTTTCGAAGACAAACAATAGAAATAAACCTATTACCATGCAGCGGAAGGTAGACTACACTAAGCAAGCCATAGTCAAGTATTCAATGAAATGAAAGCATAAAGACTAATAGCAGCTAGGCAGTATAGATCAGGATGGAAGATAGTATGAAGCCAATCAGAACAAGCAGTCACACAGTGAAGACAAATAGATGATGCAAACAGGCAATGACTTCACAAGGACCAATCCGCAAATAAAGAGATGGGAAGGATAGAACCAGTGGCTCGTTGAAGAAAATGATTTGTTGGACCAGTTCCAGTTGTTGTGACAACTGTACGTCTGGTTAGGGAGGCTGAGATTCAACTCAGAAGACCGCATCTTCACCTTATCCCCCTTGAGCTAAGGACACCCAGTCCTCGCCCAATCACTCGGGTAAGTCTTCAAGGCAGACTTCCAAACCTTCACAGACTTTGTTCATCGGTGATCCACAATGACTCTTGGATGCTCAGAATGTGACGTCTAACCGGCTGGAGGATTCACAGTCCTCAAGTGTAATAAGTCTTCAGATCACACAGACAAGAAGACTTAAGTGATGCCTCACTCTTTGGCTCTCGGTGTTTAGGGCTTTATCCTCGCAAGGAATTCTCTCTCAAAGGCTTCGAGGTGGGTTGCTCTCAAACGACAAAAGCCGTACACTAACTCTGAGCAGCCAACCGTTTATGGTTGTAGGGGGTGGGCTATTTATAGCCACTAGGCCACCCAACCTGATTTGTCCGAAATGACCCTGGGTCACTAAGGAACTCACACGTGTTCCAACGGCCAGATTTCAAACACACACGGCAACTTTACTTGGGCTACAAGAAAAGCTGACTTATCCAACTCTGAATAAGATTTGCTCTCATAGTCTTCACTTGAAGACATAGGATTTTGGTTAAGCATCACTTCAGTCAGTCATTCTGACTGGTTCTCTTGGACCCCACTTAACAGTACGGTGGTGTTGGGAAACGTAGTAATTTCAAAAAAATTCCTACGCACACACAAGATCATGTTGATGCATAGCAACAAGAGGGGAGAGTGTTGTCTACGTACCCTCATAGACCGGCAACGGAAGTATTGACACAACGTAGAGGAAGTAGTCGTACGTCTTCCCGATCCGACCGATCCAGGCACCGAACGTATGGCACCTCCGAGTTCTAGTACACGTTCAACTCGATGACGATCCCGGACCCCGATCCAGCAAAGTGTCGGGGAAGAGTTCCGTCAGCACGACGGCGTGGTGACGATCTTGATGTTCAACTGTCGCAGGGCTTTGCCTAAGCACCACTACAATATTATCGAGGATTATGGTGGAAGGTGGCACTGCACACGGCTAAGAAAACGATCACGTGGATCAACTTGTGTATCTAGGGGTGCCCCCTGCCCCCATATATAAAGGAGCAAGGGGAGGAAGCCGGCCGCCCCTATGGCGCGCCAAGGAGGAGTCCTCCTCCTAGTAGGAGTAGGACTCCTACTAGGAGGGGGAAGGAAGTGGGGAGGGAGAAGGAAAGGGGGGCGCCCCCCCCCTCTCCTAGTCCAATTCGGATCAGGGGGGAGGAGGCGTGCGGCCCACCCTGGCTGCCCCTCTCTCTCTCCACTAAGGCCCATATGGCCCATTACTTCTCCGGGGGGGAGGGGGGGGGGGTTCCGGTAACCCTCCGAC
The DNA here is from genome assembly GCA_034509565.1 of Triticum monococcum. Taxonomy (NCBI): domain Eukaryota; kingdom Viridiplantae; phylum Streptophyta; class Magnoliopsida; order Poales; family Poaceae; genus Triticum; species Triticum monococcum. Next base: position 562,995,395 of record CM067841.1, on the reverse strand, counting down.
TCTCCGGTTTTCTCCGAAATTACCTGGAACGCTTCCGATGTCCGAATATAGCCGTCCAATATATCAATCTTTATGTCTCGACCATTTCGAGACTCCTCGTTATGTCCGTGATCACATCCGGGACTCTGAACTAACTTCGGTACATCAAAACACATAAACTCATAATATAACTGTCATCGAAACCTTAAGCGTGCGGACCCTATGGGTTCGAGAACAATGTATACATGACCGAGACACGTCTCCGGTCAATAACCAATAGCGGAACCTGGATGCTCATATTGGCTCCAACATATTCTACGAAGATCTTTATCGGTCAGACCGCATAACAACTTACGTTGTTCCCTTTGTCATCGGTATGTTACTTGCCCGAGATTCGATCGTCGGTATCTCAATAGCTAGTTCAATCTCGTTACCGGCAAGTCTCTTTACTCGTTACGTAATACATCATCTCGCAACTAACTCATTAGTTGCAATGCTTGCAAGGCTTATGTGATGTGCATTACCGAGAGGGCCCAGAGATACCTCTCCGACAATCGGAGTGACAAATCCTAATCTCGTAATACGCCAACCCAACATTTAACTTTGGAGACACCTGTAGAGCTCCTTTATAATCACCCAGTTACATTGTGACATTTGGTAGCACACAAAGTGTTCCTCCAGCAAACGGGAGTTGCATAATCTCATAGTCATAGGAACATGTATAAGTCATGAAGAAAGCAATAGCAACATACTAAACGATCGGGTGCTAAGCTAATGGAATGGGTCATGTCAATCACATCATTCTCCTAATAATGTGATCCCGTTAATCAAATGACAACACATGTCTATGGTTAGGAAACATAACCATCTTTGATTAACGAGCTAGTCAAGTAGAGGCATACTAGTGACGTTTAGTTTGTCTGTGTATTCACACAAGTATTATGTTTCCGGATAATACAATTCTAGCATGAATAATAAACATTTATCATGATATAAGGAAATAAAATAATAACATTATTATTGCCTCTAGGGCATATTTCCTTCAGTCTCCCACTTGCACTAGAGTCAATAATCTAGATTACACAGTAAAGATTCTAACACCCATGGAGCTTTGGTGCTGATCATGTTTTGCTCGTGGAAGAGGTTTAGTCAACGGGTCAGCAACATTTAAATCCGTATGTATCTTGCAAGTCTCTATGTCTCCCACCTGGACTAGATCCCGGATGGAATTGAAGCGTCTCTTGATGTGCTTGGTTCTCTTGTGAAATCTGGATTCCTTTGCCAAGGCAATTGCACCAGTATTGTCACAAGAGATTTTCATTGGACCCGATGCACTAGGTATGACACCTAGATCGGATATGAACTCCTTCATCCAGACTCCTTCGTTTGCTGCTTCCGAAGCAGCTATGTACTCCGCTTCACATGTAGATCCCGCCACAACGCTTTGTTTAGAACCGCACCAACTGACAACTCCACCGTTTAATGTAAACACATATCTGGTTTGCGATTTAGAATCGTTCGGATCAGTGTCAAAGCTTGCATCAACGTAACCATTTACAATGAGCTCTTTGTCACCTCCATATATGAGAAACATATCCTTAGTGATTTTCAGGTATTTCAGGATGTTCTTGACCGGTGTCCAGTGATCCACTCCTGGATTACTTTGGTACCTCCCTGCTAGACTTATAGCAAGACACACATCAGGTCTGGTACACAGCATTGCATACATGATAGATCCTATGGCTGAAGCATAGGGAACATCTTTCATTTTCTCTCTATCTTCTGCATTGGTCGGGCATTGAGTCTTACTCAATTTCACACCTTGTAACACAGGCAAGAATCCTTTCTTTGCTTGATCCATTTTGAACTCCGAGAGGCTTGCACCAGTCCATAAATGGATCGCTGGAGCTTGCACACTTTGGTAGCTTCCTTTGGATCAACAAAACCTTCTAGCTGCATCATATACAACTCTTCTTCCGGAAATCCATTCAGGAATGCAGTTTTGACATCCACCTGCCAAATTTCATAATCATAAAATGCGGCAATTGCTAACATGATTCGGACAGACTTAAGCATCGCTACGGGTGAGGTCTCATCGTAGTCAATCCGTTGAACTTGTCGAAAACCTTTTGCGACAAGTCGAGCTTTATAGACAGTAACATTACCGTCAGCATCAGTCTTCTTCTTGAAGATCCATTTATTCTCAATTGCTTGCCGATCATTGGGCAAGTCAACCAAAGTCCACACTTTGTTCTCATACATGGATCCCATCTCAGATTTCATGGCTTCAAGCCATTTTGTGGAATCTGGGCTCACCATCGCTTCTCCATAGTTCGTAGGTTCATCATGATCTAGTAGCATGACTTCTAGAACAGGATTACCGTACCACTCTGGTGTGGATCTTATTCTGGTTGATCTACGAGGTTCAGTAGTATCTTGTTCTGAAGTTTCATGATCATCATCATTAGCTTCCTCACTAATTGGTGTAGGTGTCACAGAAACTGGTTTCTGTGATGTACCACTTTCCAATAAGGGAGCAGGTACAGTTACCTCATCAAGTTCTACTTTCCTCCCACTCACTTCTTACGAGAGAAACTCCTTCTCTAGAAAGTTTCCGAATTTAGCAACAAAAGTATTGTCTTCGGATCTGTGATAGAAGGTGTATCCAATAGTTTCCTTTGGATATCCTATGAAGACACATTTCTCCGATTTGGGTTCGAGCTTATCAGGTTGAAGCTTTTTCACATAAGCATCGCAACCCCAAACTTTTAGAAGCGGCAACTTTGGTTTCTTGCCAAACCACAGTTCATAAGGCGTCGTCTCAACGGATTTTGATGGTGCCCTATTTAATGTGAATGCGGCTGTCTCCAGAGCATAACCCCAAAATGATAGTGCTAAATCAGTAAGAGACATTATAGATCGCACCATATCAAGTAAAGTACGATTACGACATTCGGACACACCATTACGCTGTGGTGTTCCGGGTGGCGTGAGTTGCGAAACTATTCCGCATTGTTTCAAATGTACACCAAACTCGTTACTCAAATATTCTCCTCCACGATTAGATCATAGGAATTTTATTTTCTGGTTACGATGATTTTCAACTTCACTATGAAATTCTTTGAACTTTTCAAATGTTTCAGACTTATGTTTCATTAAGTAGATATACCCATATCTGCTTAAGTTATATGTGAAGGTGAGAAAATAACGATATCCTCCACGAGCCTCAACATTCATCGGACCACATACATCTATATGTATGATTTCCAACAAATCTTGTTGCTCTCTCCATAGTACCGGAGAACGTTGTTTTTGTCATCTTACCCATAAGGCACGGTTCGCAAGTACCAAGTGATTCATAATCAAGTGGTTCCAAAAGTCCATCAGTATGGAGTTTCTTCATGCGCTTTACACCGATATGACCCAAACGATAGTGCCACAAATAAGTTGCACTATCATTATCATCTCTGCATCTTTTGGCTTCAACATTATGAATATGTGTGTCACTACTATTGAGATTTAATAAGAATAGACCACTCTTTAAGGGTGCATGACCATAAAAGATATTACTCATATAAATAGAACAACCATTATTCTCTGATTTAAATGAATAACCGTCTCACATCAAACAAGATCCAGATATAATGTTCATGCTCAACACTGGCACCAAATAACAATTATTTAGGTCTAATACTAATCCCGAAGGTAGATGTAGAGGTAGCGTGCCGACCGCGATCACATCAACTTTGGAACCATTTCCCACGCTCATCGTCACCTCGTCCTTAGCCAATCTTCGCTTAATCCGTAGTTCCTGTTTCGAGTTGCAAATGTTAGCAACAGAACCAGTATCAAATACCCAGGTGCTACTACGAGCATTAGTAATTTACACATCAATGACATGTATATCACATATACCTTTGTTCACCTTGCCATCCTTCTTATCCGCCAAATACTTGGGGCAGTTCCGCTTCTAGTGACCAGTCTTCTTGCAGTAGAAGCACTCAGTTTCAGGCTTAGGTCCAGGTTTGGGTTTCTTCTCTTGAGTAGCAACTTGCTTGCTGTTCTTTTTGAAGTTCCCCTTCTTCATTCCTTTGCCCTTTTTCTTGAAACTAGTGGTCTTGTTGACCATCAACACTTGATGCTCCTTCTTGATTTCTACCTCCGCAGCTTTCAGCATTGCGAAGAGCTCGGGAATAGTCTTATTCATCCCTTGCATATTATAGTTCATCACGAAGCTCTTTTAGCTTGGTGGCAGTGATTGGAGAATTTTGGCAACGACGCAATCATCTAGAAGATTAACTCCCAATTGAATCAAGTGTTTATTATACCCAGACATTTTGAGTATATGCTCACTGACAGAACTGTTCTCTTCCATCTTGCAGCTATAGAACTTATTGGAGACTTCATATCTCTCAATCCGGGCATTTTCTTGAAATATTAACTTCAACTCCTAGAACATCTCATATGCTCCATGACGTTCAAAACGTCGTTGAAGTCCCGATTCTAAGCCGTAAAGCATGGCACACTAAACTATCGAGTAGTCATCAGCTTTGCTCTGCCAAATGTTCATAACATCTGGTGTTGCTCCAGCAGCAGGCCTGGCACCCAGTGGTGCTTCCAGGACGTAATTCTTCTGTGCAGCAATGAGGATAATCCTCAAGTTAAGGACCCAGTCCGTGTAATTGCTACCATCATCTTTCAACTTTGCTTTCTCAAGGAACGCATTAAAATTCAACGGAACAACAGCACGGGCCATCTATCTACAATCAAACATAAACAAGAAAGATACTATCAGGTACTAAGTTCATGATAAATTTAGGTTCAATTAATCATATTACTAAAGAACTCCCACTTAGATAGACATCCCTCTAATCCTCTAAGTGATTACGTGATCCAAATCAACTAAACCATGTCCGATCATCACGTGAGATGGAGTAGTTTCATTGGTGAACATCACTATGTTGATCATATCTACTATATGATTCACGCTTGACCTTTCGGTCTCCGTGTTCCGAGGCCATATCTGTATATGCTTGGCTCGTCAAGTATAACCTGAGTATTCTGCGTGTGCAACTATTTTGCACCCGTTGTATTTGAACGTAGAGCCTATCACACCCGATCATCACGTGGTGTCTCAGCACGAAGAACTTTCGCAACGGTGCATACTCAGGGAGAACACTTCTTGATAATTAGTGAGAGATCATCTTAAAATGCTACTGTCAACCAAAGCAAGATAAGATGCATAAAAGATAAACATCACATGCAATCAATATAAGTGATATGATATGGCCATCATCTTGTGCTTGTGATCTCCATCTTTGAAGCACCGCCGTGATCACCATCGTCACCGTCACGACACCTTGATCATCATCGCAGCATCGTTGTCGTCTCGCCAATCTTATGCTTCCACGACTATCGCTACCGTTTAGTGATAACATAAAGCATTACAACGCAATTGCATTGCATACAATAAAGCGACAACCATATGGCTTCTGCCAGTTGCCGATAACTTGGTTACAAAACATGATCATCTCATACAATAAAATTTTAGCATCATGTCTTGACCATATCACATCACAACATGCCCTGCAAAAACAAGCTAGACGTCCTCTACTTTGTTGTTGCAAGTTTTACGTGGCTGCTACGGGCTTAAGCAAGAACCAATCTTGCCTATGCATCAAAACCACAACGATAGTTTGTCAAGTTGGTGCTGTTTTAACCTTCGCAAGGACCGGGCGTAGCCACAGTCGGCTCAACTAAAGTTGGAGAAACTGACACCCGCTAGCCACCTTTGTGCAAAGCACATCGGGAGAACCGGTGTCGCGTAAGCGTACGCGTAATGTCGGTCCGTGCCGCTTCGCCCAACAGTACCGCCGAACCAAAGTATGACATGCTGGTAAGCAGTATGACTTATATCACCCACAACTCACTTGTGTTCTACTTGTGCGTATAACATCAACACATAAAACCCAGGCTCGGATGCCACTTTTGGGAAACGTAGTAATTTCAAAAAAATTCCTAGTCACACACAAGATCATGGTGATGCATAGCAATGAAAGGGCAGAGTGTTGTCTACGTACCCTCGTAGACCGGCAACGGAAGTGTTGACACAATGTAGAGGAAGTAGTCGTACGTCTTCCCGATCCGACCGATCCAAGCACCAAACGTACAGCACCACCGAGTTCTAGCACACGTTCAGCACGATGACGATCCCCGGACTCCGATCCAGCAAAGTGTCGGGGAAGAGTTCCGTCAACACGACGGCATGGTGACGATCTTGATGTTCAACTGTCGCAGGGCTTCGCCTAAGCACCACTACAATATTATCGAGGATTATGGTGGAAGGGGGCACCGCACACGCCTAAGAAAATGATCACGTGGATCAACTTGTGTATCTAGGGGTGCCCCCTGCCCCTGTATATAAAGGAGCAACGGGAGGAAGCCGTCCGCCCCTATGGCGCGCCAAGGAGGAGTCCTCCTCCTAGTAGGAGTAGGACTCCTACTAGGAGGGGGAAGGAAGTGGGGAGGGAGAAGGAAAGGGGGCGCCGCCCCCCTCTCCTAGTCCAATTCGGACCAGGGGGGAGGAGGCGTGTGGCCCACCCTGGCTGCCCCTCTCTCTCTCTCCACTAAGGCCCATATGGCCCATTACTTCTCTGGGGGGGGGGGGGGGGTTCCGGTAACCCTCCGGCTCTCCGGTTTTCTCCGAAATCACCTGGAACACTTCCGGTGTCCGAATATAGCCGTCCAATATATCAATAGTTATGTCTCGACCATTTCGAGACTCCTCGTTAGGTCCGTGATCACATCCGGGACTCCGAACTAACTTCGGTACATCAAAACTCATAAACTCATAATATAACTGTCATCGAAACCTTAAGCGTGCGGACCCTACGGGTTCAAGAACAATCTAGACATGACCGAGACACGTCTCCGGTCAATAACCAATAGCAGAACCTGGATGCTCATATTGGCTCCCACATATTCTACGAATATCTTTATCGGTCAAACCGCATAACAACATACGTTGTTCCCTTTGTCATCGGTATGTTACTTTCCCGAGATTCGATCGTCGGTATCTCAATACCTAGTTCAATCTCGTTACCGGCAAGTCTCTTTACTCGTTTCGTAATACATCATCTTGCAACTAACTCATTAGTTGCAATGCTTGCAAGGCTTATGTGATGTGCATTACCGAGAGGGCCCAGAGATACCTCTCCGACAATCGGAGTGACAAATCCTAATCTCGAAATACGCCAACCCAACATTTACCTTTGGAGACACCTATAGAGCTGCTTTATAATCACCCAGTTACGTTGTGACGTTTGGTAGCACACAAAGTGTTCCTCCGGCAAACGGGAGTTGCATAATCTCATAGTCATAGGAACATGTATAAGTCATGAAGAAAGCAATAGCAACATACTAAACGATCGGGTGCTAAGCTAATGGAATGGGTCATGTCAATCACATCATTCTCCTAATAATGTGATCCCGTTAATCAAATGACAACACATGTCTATGGTTAGGAAACATAACCATCTTTGATTAACGAGCTAGTCAAGTAGAGGCATACTAATGACGTTTAGTTTGTCTATGTATTCACACAAGTATTATGTTTCCGGATAATACAATTCTAGCATGAATAATAAACATTTATCATGATATAAGGAAATAAAATAATAACATTATTATTGCCTCTAGGGCATATTTTCTTCACGTGGTTCCTATGACTCAACAAACAAGAGAAAAAAACGACGAAACAACTATGTCTTCGCGCTCCATAGTCTTCACGCGGTGTCTTCTCTTGTCATAGTCTTCAATGTGAATGTCTTCACATACCACCTTTGACTTCAATGTCTTCATACATTTTTAGGGGTCATCTCTGGTAGGAAAACCTAATCAATGAGGGACTTCTACCTATGTTATCCTGCAATTCTCACAAACACATTAGTCCCTCAACCAGGTTTGTCGCCAATACTCCAAAACTAACTAGGGGTGGCACTATATGCACTTACAATCTCCCCCTTTTTGGTGATTGATGACAAACCAGTAGAAGTTTTCAATGGGGAATAAAATATGTGAAATTGTAAAGGAAAGGGTATTGTCTTAATAAGTTGCAAGGGCTCCCCCTGAAGATGTGCATATAAGTACTTTGCTCTTGGAATGCAAATGCACATGGCAGGTTGTACTTATGGAGATCCTCTTCAACCTATGATGACAATTCATCATGCATGATATGATGTAACGAAGATAATGACATGCATAATGAAAAATGGACGTCTGCAAAATGACCTAAGTGCGGAATTTATCATCGCACATGCGGAATTTATCATCGCATCACAGAATAGCAAATAAGTAGCAGACGACCATCGAGTTTAAGTGTTACAACTCAAAGAACCAAATGTATCGAAAAGCAAGAGTTGTAAGCACTTGGCAAAAGTAGCAAAAGGTAGAGCAACCACCCATATGGACCCGCTTGAAGACTATCAACACATATGCTTATCCCCCTTTTGTCAGTAAGGACCAAAAAGGTTTGAAGACATAGAGCACCTACTTGTTCCCATGAGGTGCAGGCGAGGCAGCAGGGTCATTGTTGAGGTCCGGTGGTGCAGAAAAACTTGGTGTAGTGTCGACACGCGCTGAAGTTGGAAGAGGTGAAGTTGCATCATCTTGGTCATCAATGACTCTGGCATTCACTATCGCAGTTGAGGACGAATAGTCAGAGTCTTCAAGTGAGGGAGTCCGACGCAAGTGAGCATTCCTGGGAGGACTTGAATAAAACTTGAACTATTCGGTGAAGCCATCGTCTTACAGATCAGCTTCAGCACTAAGTAATATCAAACTCTTCCACGACCTCCGACAGGTTTCATGAGTGACAAAGGCATTGTTGGTGGCAAGATTGCGAATGCGGTTGACATCCACCAAGAGGCTTTGCATCTGATGCTTAAGCCAGTCGTGATGTTTGTCCTGTTTCTGGTGTAGCGCGATGAGAAGCTCTCGGTCATTTAGGACACGAGATCGCCTTCGAGGCCTTTGCGAAAATGTGCTACCAGTGGCGTCAGTTTGAGTGTGAGGGCACGCGTGTTGCCAGCAAGGGGATAAACACGAGAAACTGCTAGAACTCCTTCAATAGGCTGGGTGAAGCTTTGGTGATCAACATTGTGAAGATAAATGGGATCCTTAGCAGGCTCTAGGTAAATAGCTTCAACTGCTAGATCAACCTCTGGCAAGAATATAAGATGATTGCACGTAGACGGCTGATAGTTGAAGGCAGAGTGACGCTTGATAAGACGCATGACCCATGGAGCATAGAATTTCAACCCAAAAATGTCAGAGCCAGATGCAGCCAACTGCCTGATGAAGAAGTCTTGAGCATTGAAGCTGATACCATTAAAGATTTAAAAAACCAAAGTCTTCATTGCTCCTTCAAGCTTCGCTGCAGATGAATGTCCTTTGACATGCCATGGAGTCTTTCTGATGATATAGTAAATGGTGCGAGGCAGGTACTCTAGGTCTTCAACAAAGAATTCAGACAGGTATTCACCGTCATGAGGCAAAGGCTTCATCATGCTCAGCATTTAACTCATGTTGGGTTCTGGCTCTGAAAAATGCTTTCCATGGCATTCTGGTATTGTTGACAACTTGGTTCATAGTATTCACCAGGAGTGGGCAGGCTTGTAAGCTCAATGATATCAAGAGCTTTGGCTTCATGATGGACATTGGCTGTCATCCACTCAAGGACCCAAGTCTTTGGATCCTTGTTGTAGCCTCGGATGTGATGAGTTGCATAGAACTATAGCAGAAGCTCTTCATTCCAGTGTTCCTTATCTGTGACAAACTGCAACAGTCCAGCATCTCTGAAGCAATCCAACACTTCTTCAAGACAAGGCAGGCCAGCTATAGCTTCAGAGTTGAGGCGCATATGTGGAAATATGCGCCCTTGATTGTATAGGACGCATGAATAGTAGCTACGCTACTGATAGCTCCAAAACCGATCTGATGAAATGCAAGGTTTGGTATAAGGGTTCTTGGCGCTGTTGAAGAAGGTGTTATGTGCCACGAAGCCATTCACATTGAAGACCCCAGGTGAAGTTGCAGTGCCTGGGAATCGTGGAAGTCTTGGCTAGGGCTTTTGGACTTGAGGTCTGTGCTCGACATGATATTCAAATTGTGGAGCCGCAGCAGGTGGAGGAACCAGAATGGGCCAGCGGACCATAACAGGCTGACCATGATCAAATGCTAGCTCAATTGTTGAGGTCTTGGAGGGGGAACATGAGCATTGGCATTGTCGTTGAAATGAGCTTCAGAGGCCACATTGGCTTCAGGTGCTTGTACCTCAGGTGCTTCAGTATTGACTTCGGGTGATGCAGTGGCTTCAGGCACTTGGACTTCTGGCACCGCAGTAGCTTCAGGCGCCGCATTAGCTTCAGCCATGACAACGTCATGGCTTCAGCGGTGATGTTGGTGGCCGCCTCAGGGTTGTTAACCTCCACTTCAGAAGCTGGAGGGTCGGACACGTTCTCCTCGAGAACAACATCTTGGTGGGACGGGGGTGTAGCTCTTGTTTCTTCTTCTTGATCGGCTGATGCAGCTGGAATATCTTCAGCCATTTTGGCTTCAGACTCAGATACGTGCATAGTGGGAGTGACATGGGGCCTTGGTCCTTTGCGAAGCCTGCGTAATGCTGGCGATGCTTGCGGAGATGGAGTGTGCTGGGCCTCAAAATCATCGTCATCTTGCACTGGTGAGGTAGCTTGTGGTTGGGGAGAACTTGGGGTGTCTTGTCGTTGTGGGTGATCAGCCCACGATGCATCCTGAGTAGTTGGCATCAGAGGATGACCAATGCTGATGAGTTCGCTGTGCGTGAGCACAGGCGATGATACCAATTGGTGCTCGATCTGAGGAAGGACTTCATCATCTTCAACATTGTCGTGAGGACCAATTTCTTTAGCTGCGGTGGGGTCAACAGCTGGATTGTCTTCAGCGTCAGGAGCCTCTGGGGAAGCAGGCTCATGAACTATCACTTGGCGTTCTTGATTTTCAGACACAGGACGAGCCACTGAGATTGGCTCGATCTCAAGGGGCTCTGTGGGAGCAGCCTGATCTCTCTTCTTTGTTTTGCGTTTCTTAGTTGCAGGAGCATCATCAGTGGTGCCCTTGGTTTTGCGCTTTCTGGCTTCAGCTTCAGCTGCCCTTGTTTTCTTCAGTTTTGAAGCCACTGTGGGGACCTTAGGCTTCGAGCCTGTCATACTGGCTGGGAAGACAATTGGATGTACTTCCTGCCTTGGTCCTTTGGGTTCTGCCATAGTTGTCTTCTTCTTCTTTTTGGCCGCCATTCTGGGGTCGATGCCTTGTCGCCCCAAGGCCTTGCGCTTTTCAGCTTCATTGTATCCTTGAACACATTTAGTAGCAAGATCCTTCATGCGCTCACGAGAACCTTTGGCTTCTTCGCGTTTGGTTCAGAATGCTTCCTTAAGCTCATGCATCATGGTCTGGAAGTTCTGAATGTCTGCAATATTGAGCTTGGCCATATGCTTCTTGAACTGATCTTTTTCATAATCTATCTTATGATTCAGCTCAACAATCTTCTGAGCTAGAGCTAGCTCAGCAGCAATGACTCCGTGGAAGGCAACGCTGAGGCCAACGGGAAGCTAAAGATCATCAAAGCTAACATTTGGGCTGTCAAACCACTCATCAATGAATGTGTTGATCATTTCAACATCAAAGAGCGGAAGGTCATTGAAGATTTCTCCCTCTTGCTTGCTCTTGATCAACTGCTCAAGAGCGTCATCGCCAAGATCATCGTCGCTGGACAGATCAATGGCGTCATTCTCATTTCGCAGAATAGCAGCAGGGGTCCGTGCTTGGCTAGTGGGTTGCATTGGCATCTTCATTTTGGAGGGCTTGGAGATGCGTGATAGATCTTCAGACTGCACACTGTGTTCAGGAGGTGCAGTGGCCAGAGGCTTCACCCGTGCGACCTTTGGTGCAGGGGTAGGCTTTGAAGCTTTAGGCTTCTTCAGCTTCTTTGGCTTCGGTGGTGCAAGCGCTTCGTTAGATTCAGCATCATCTGCAGGTTGATCCACGACTGCCCCTTGAACCATAATATGAGTGATGAGACCTTCCAGGTTTTAGAAGGGCCCAACAAGATTGGGTTCAGCTTTGCGTGAGCCATTGGCTCGAGGAGCAAAGGGACCTGGGTTGAAGTCTAATCCCCGCGACTTATTATTTTCTTTGGCCGAGTTCCTGGCAAACTGAAGGTTGTGCTTGAACAGATTGTCATCACGACACCATAGCAATGACGATGGGTCTGCATCTCCAGGCTGTGGTCCACGGACCATGCAAGGATAGAAGCCTTGTTCAATGGCTTTAGCTCTGGACCTGGGTTCAAGATTTTTGTATAGGATGTCTCCCCACGGTCACTTGATGGCATTCTTCTTAGCATACTCCTGGGTCACGAACCTGTACTTGAACCAATGTTCTGGCCAATATCTTCGAATCCATTGGATTCGAGTTTTCCGCTGATTATAGTCCTCCTCTGGATCTGTCTTGTACAGCTCATAGACGTCAGGAGGCAAATCTCTTGAGGTGTTGCCACGATGTTGTCTGCCACCCTTCCTTGCAGATTTTTCTGGTGCCATGAAGTTTAGACTAAAAGGCTTCAAAACTGTCAAAGTCTTCCGTCTACTGGTTAGACAAGAATGGGCTTCAGGAGAATTTATATGATGCTGTAAGAATTTGCAAATGAATGCAGACTATGAGAACGAAGGGATTCTCCCACGGACATGTACCTGTGACAACATTAAGGTGCGAGGGAAGGGGAAGAGGTCATATGCATTCTCAGAAGATGTTGAAGATAAATTAGTTTAGAAGACATTGACCTCATAGTGCGAAGACATTCACTCATAGATAGAGAGTTGGTTCCAGATTTGTATGAATCCATGAACAAGTACAAGTGAGGAATCCAACTACTTTGTGAAGCATAAGTGAACATACTAGGCATATTATGAGATGGAGTATGAAATAGATCCAATTTGTGTGAATAGAAACTGCTTGTGGTAGAAAAGGATGAATCTATCGGATCAAAGAGACCGTAAAAAGGAGGTTTTATTTACCACTCGGGGAACTGCTAGACGGAGTGGGAGAGTAGGCCGAGCAGTTCGATCTTCCGTGCCCTAACTTGGCGACGGAGGACACCTACGGCGACGGCGGAGAAGACGATGTCCACGGCCGGCGTGAAGAAGGCGTCGGTGAGGTTGCGACAGCTAAGCGCTTCGTCCCCGGCGTCGTCAAGGGCTAGCGGTGGTGCTAGGGTTTGTGCGAGAGTGGGAGAAAGGATAATGACTATGGTGAGGCGTGTATTTATAGGGACAGGGACGGCACAGTGTTATTACACAGGTGCCCCTGGCGGTTCACATCTGAAGGACACGTGGCTATCATGCAACACATCGGAGGTTGTTCCACGTTCCCACTCACGCCTGGATTGGCGGGTGGTCGTTCCCACTACTCCGGGTTTTAGGGGGAAGGATTTAGCATTGAAAACGGATTAATGTTTGTCTCTGTGTCTTCTCCTGACAAGGATGCAAAGAAGACATTTTGACAGTGTCAATAGAATGCATATGATTTGGATAGATAGACTTAGGAAAGAAGCATAGAGGGGTTTGGGTCCGGTCACATTCACTTAGTTCAAAAGATTCAGCAAGAAGCCATAGCTATAAGTGAATGTTGTAGATGATAGAAACCAAATCAGTACGTTGAAGATAAACATGTGGTCATGTTAACATTGAAGACAAACAGAAAGCGAAGACTTTGCAAATGTAACGTCATGTGAGAAACACTTCTTAGGGAAGAATTTTGTGGTGGCGTTACCCACCGTATAGGAAGTATTAGACCTAGACACAGCGCACAACTTTCGTGGCACTCTAAAGTCGAATTCCACGTTAATGTATTCACACTCAGAATGCAAGTCTTCATTGATTGAAGACATACGTTAATTCGTGTGTTGCACATCTAAGTCATCAACATGCACAAGTGTTAATTAGGAAGTGTGCCTGATCACAGGACATTTGAGATTCCAAGATATTTAGCTCACACCGTAACTTGCAAAACCTCTTCTCATCCAAGGGCTTTGTGAAGATATCGGCCAATTGCTCATCAGTGTTGACGTGTATGATATCAATATCTTCCTTCATAACGTGATCTCTGAGAAAGTGATGACGAATTTCAATGTGCTTTGTCTTCAAGTGTTGAACTTGGTTGTTGGCAATGTTGATGGCGCTCTCGTTGTCGCAGTAGAGTGGCACTTGCTTCAGATGAATGCCATAGTCTTTGAGTGTTTTCTTCATCCATAGAAGCTGAGCGCAGCAACATCCAGCAGTAATGTATTCAGATTCAGAAGTGGAGAGAGATACACAGTTCTGCTTCTTTGAAGACCAACATACAAGTGATCGTCCCAGAAAATGACATGTGCCTGATGTAGACTTGCCATCCACCTTGTCACCAGCATAATCAGCATCCGAGAATCCAACTAGATCAAACTCTGAGCCCTTCGGATACCATAATCCTAGTGTTGGGGTGTGAGCCAAATATCTAAGAATTCGCTTAACAACTAAGTGATGCGATTCCTTTGGTGCCGCTTGGAACCGGGCACACATGCAAACACTAAGCATGATATCTGGCCAAGATGCACATAAATAAAGCAAAGAACCAATCATGGAGAGGTATACCTTTTGATCGAACTCTTTACCATTGTCGTCGGGACCCAGATGGTGTTTGACTGGCATTGGCGTCGTGTAGCCTTTGCAGTCTTGCATTCCAAATTTCTTCAGGCAATCTTTGAGTTATTTCTCTTGAGATATGAAGATGTCGTTCGGTTGCTGACGTATTTGAAGACGAAGGAAGAACTTCATCTCACCCGTCATGGACATCTGATATTGCTCTTGCATCATATATCCAAACTCTTCAGTGTATTTTTGGTTAGTGCGGCCGAAGATAATGTCATCCACATATATTTGGCAGACAAACAGTTCGCCATCATATGTCTTCGTGAAGAGAGTGGGATCCAGGGAACCAGGTTTGAAGCCTTTGCTCTTCAGGAAGTCTTTGAGTGTGTCATACCAAGCTCGAGGGGCTTGTTTAGGGCCATATAGTGCCTTGTTGAGTATGTAGACCATGTCAGGATGTTTTGGATCTTCAAAGTGAGGCAGTTGTGCAACATACACTTCTTCTTCAATCTTGCCATTGAGAAAAGCGATCTACACATCCATTTGATACAGAAGAATGTTATGATGATTTGCATAGGCCAGCAGTATGCGTATAGCTTCAAGCCTAGCCATAGGAGCAAATGTTTCATCGAAGTCAATTCCTTCAACTTGAATGTATCCTTGAGCAACGAGACGAGCTTTGTTTCTGACAACTTGACCATGCTCATCTTGCTTGTTGCGATATATCCATTTAGTGCCTATTATATTGTGCTTACGAGGATCAGGACGCTTAACCAGTTCCCACATATTATTCAACTCAAACTGTTGAAGCTCTTCTTGCATAGCTTGAATCCATTGAGGTTCCTTGATGGCTACATGAACTTTCTTGGGTTCAGATATTGAGATGAATGCGAAGTGCCCACAGAAATTTGCTAGTTGTGTTACCCTTGAACGAGTGAGTGGACCTGGTGCATTGATGCTATCAATTATTCTCTCAATCTGTACTTCATTTGCAACACAGGGATGAACAGGACGAAGATTTTGCTCTTGCTGATCATTGTCATTGTTAGAAGGATTGACGTCAGGCTGAGCATTGTCTTCAGGCTGATCTGGTGCAGAGATGATGAGTTCCTCTTCAGGCTGAGCTTCAGACGGTATGATTTCTCCAGTTCCCATGAGTTTGATGGCTTCGCTGGATGGAGCTTCATCTAGCACATTTGGCAGGTGCTCTCTTTGCGAGCCGTTAGTCTCATCGAACCGCACATCCATAGTTTCAACCACTTTATAGTGAAAGAGGTTGAAGACTATGTAGGAGTGCAAATCCTTTCCATATCCAAGCATAAAACCTTCATGTGCCTTCGGTGCAAATTTTCAAGTGCGATGTGGATCCTTGATCTAGCACCTGGCACCAAATACTCTGAAGTAACTGACATTTGGCTTCTTGCCAGTAAGGAGCTAACAGGATGTCTTGTTCAGAAGCTTGTGAAGGTAAACACGGTTGATGATATGGCATGCAGTATCAATGGCTTTAGGCTATAACTTTCTTGGAGTCTTGTATTCATCGAGCATCGTCCGGGCCATCTCAATAAGTGTTCTGTTCTTGTGTTCCACGACGCCATTCTGCTGTGGCGTGTATGGAGCTCACTAGTAGAAAAAGGGCCTATAGTCCAGGTTCGTAAGGGCCTTTAGTCCCAGTTCCTGAACCGGGACTAAAGTGTTGGTACTAATGCCCCGACCCTTTAGTCCCGGTTCAATCCAGAACCGGGACTGATGGGCCTCCACGTGGGCAGTGCGCAGAGCCCAGGCAGGAGACCCTTTGGTCCCGGTTGGTGGCACCAACCGGGACCAATAGGCATCCACGCGTCCGCATTTCTGTGGCTGGGGTTTTTGTTTTTTTTTGAAGGGGGGGGGTTGGGGGTTTTGGGGGGTTAATTTAGGTGTTTCATATATTGTGTTAGCTAGCTATAATTAATAGAGAGAAGTGTCCTCTCTTATGTCCGTGCTTGGTTGATGCTACATACTATATGTACGTATAGAGAGGACTAGACACGCTAGCTAGCTAGTAAGAAAATGAAGGATACAGAAGATCGTCATGAACATATATGCATACAGAGAGAAGTGATAACGGCCACCTCTCCTTCTCCGAGAGATTGGTCGAACAACAAGTTCTCGTATATCTATCCGACACTACCGGCTACATATATACAATAATTATCTCTTACAAATATAATCATATGGACTCATGGTTCACATAGTATTCCCCGTCTTCAGCGATCACGTGGTCAAGAAAGAATGCCGCCAATTCCTCTTGAATTGCTCGCATGCGAGCTGGTGCTAGGAGTTCATCCCGCTTCCGAAACATCTAATTTGAAGAAGGGGGTCAATACATATATATATATGAATGAATGAAACTCAACGCAGATGATGGTAATAAAATAAAATTGTGAATGTTGTTATTTACGTACTTCATATTGTTCGTCAGAATACCCGCCCCGCTCATAGTTCGTGTGGCGGATGGACTCGCAGACGTAGTATCCACAGAAATCATTCCCTTGTTCCTACCACAACCACTTTACAAGAAATAGAGGTCAATCAAACTGATAAGCAAGAATGCTAAATGGTATTGATGAAACTAGCGCTTGAATCACTAGCTAGGAGATGCGCGGAACATGCTACTATAGTACTTACTTTCGGGTGTCTAAATTCCAGCTCCTTCGGCAGTCCCGGAACTTTTCTGGTGAATTTTCTCCAAACCCTGCCGGACAAAGAAAACAATTACTTGATATCAGGAAATGAACAAAGTTGCTGATATGGTGGATAATGATCGATTTAACTTACTTCTTGAGGATTTCAGTCATGTCCGCATACTCCTGGGGATCTTTTCGTTTAGAGTCCAAGATAGTTACTACTCCCCGCTCAAGCCTAATCTCTAGGAGAATATAGTGGTACCTCCACACGCATGCATAACTCATCAATTACATTACTATAACCTGGACTAATATATAAGGGAAACCGAATATGCACAAGACAGTAACACTCACTTGAAGTTGTAAGGAAAGAGTATTATATCTTTGTTTTCATTTTTTTCGAATGATCATAGCAAGTTGGCCTCGGTATCTTCAGGACGATGTTCAACCTCAGTTGCATCTATGAGATATGTGTTAACGAACCCAATATCACCGATTTGTCTTTTCTTCAATTTGGCGATCTTCAATCTGCATAATATAGTGAGGATAATTATAAATACATGCAATGAAAGAGATGAGCTATACAGAGAGACTTAATGATAGAAGTAGTAGTACTTATAGACAGTAGCAGGTGACCGTTGTTTTATCGAGGGCCAATTGATTGAAAAACTGATAGAAATCCTCAAATGGAATAGGCAACAGTTCAATTCCAACGAGGTCATGCTCCAGTTTAACTCTCGCATACAAAGTATTCCTCCCCTCAGACTCTCTGCAGATTTTCAAGTACCAATCATGTAATCTTCGCATCATCGTTGTTAAATATTTTTCATCTTTGACGAGAGGCTTCCCGTACTCATATCTGTGTTTTTTCACCTCCATGGGATCATAATGTACATCGTCGGGCAGGTAATCGTCAACATTGCAATAACCGGGCACCATCCTTGGATCGACGATGTCGCTAGGCACCTTGAGCGGGGGGCACAATTGCTTACCTTGTTTGCCGAGCTAGGCAATTTGTTTCCCAGCTGCTCGTCCTTCTTTCAGCCTTTGATCACTGACTGTACTTCCCGACCACTCCGCTTTGGCCCATGTCTTTGCAATAATGCGCTCATAGTTGCCTTTCGGCAGAGACTTGGGTGGTTTTGCCAGGGCAGCCAGAGTGCGCTTCACTTTCACCGGATCTACCTTCTCCTCCGGAGGTGGATGTCTCTTTGCTTTCAACCCTTGAAACCAGTCATCCACTTCGGTTCGCGCGATCATCGCGTTCTCCTCTAGGGTCCTCTCGTATGGTAACTTCTCTGGAGTCTTCAGAGAAGGACCGAATCTGTCTGTCCTCCCGCCTCTGGTTGTACTGCTAGGCGCCGACTGAGCAGACGGAGCGCTTGTCTTCTTTACTTGCTTAAGAGGCGGAGGAGAAGGACTACGACGTGCCGGAGCAGCTGAAGCGGCGGTAGGTCTCTTCCGCCCTTGTTGACGAGGCAGAGAAGGAGGAGGCTGGTTGCTCGGGCGCGTCGGCGCAGGCGAAGAAGGAGGCGGAGTGCCGCCACGCGCCGGAGAAGGAGCCGGCCGAGGGCCCTGATCGTCACTCGCTGGAGGAGGAGGCGGTGGAGGAGGCGGAGTGCCCTGACTTGCCGGAGGAGGAGGAGGAGGCGAAGGCGTCCAGTTCGGAAGGTTGATGAGCTCCTTCCGCCATAGGCATGGAGTCTTCAGAGCAGACCCCAGCCGAGTCTCCCCTTCACCGGTAGGGTGGTCAAGCTGGAGGTCCTCAAATCCCTCCGTTATTTCATCCACCATCACCCTAGCATATCCTTCTGGAATCGGCCGGCAGTGAAAAGTTGCACCGGGTTCAGTAGGATAAAAAGAGCGAACAGCCGTCTTGACCTTCAAATTCATCCATTGCGTCATAAGGTGGCAATTTTGAGACTCCGTTATAGCATCCATGGGATAGCTGGCAGGAGCCGTCAAGGCATGCTCCGGCTGAAGCAGCTCGGTGGAAGCCATGCTTCTTCTGCGTTGAGATGGCGGGGTAGCTTCGGGGGAAGCTTCGGCAGTACGTTTGCTGCGATTTGCTTCTCGTTCCTCTATCGCGTCTACCCTTGCTTGGAGTGCCTGCATTTGGGTCTGCTGCACTTTTTTCCTCCTCTCATGGGATTTGTAACCGCCTGCGTCCGGAAACCCAACCTTCCACAGAATGGAGCCTGGCATGCCTCGTGTCTGTCCAGGGTGCTCAGGATTCCCGAGGGCCATTGTGAGCTCGTCGTTCTCTCTGTCTGGAACGAACTTCCCATGCTGCGCTGCTTCGATATACTGCTAAAGCTTCCTGACTGGTATGTCCATTTGATCGTTCGTCCAAATGCACTTCCTTGTTACAGGGTCCAAGGTTCCGCCAGCCCCGAAGAACCAAGTCCGGCAACGGTCTGGCCAGCTAATTGTCTCTGGTTCGATCCCTTTAGCAACCAGATCATTCTCAGTCTTGGCCCACTTAGGCCGGGCTACGAGGTAGCCACCTGACCCCGTGCGATGGTGAAGCATCTTCTTCGCAGCATTTTGCTTGTTTGTCGCCGACATCTTCTTACTCTTTTCCGATGTCTTGTGGGCCACAAATGCGGGCCAGTGATCTCTGATCTTCTCATATCTGCCCTTGAATTCTGGTGTCTCTTTTTTATCGACAAACTTATTCAACTCTTTCTTCCACCTCCTGAATAGATCTGCCATCCTCTTAAGAGCAAAAGACTTGATTAATTGCTCTTTAACTGGCTTCTCCGGATCATCCTCTAGGGGTAGGGTGAAATTTGACTTCAGCTCAGTGCAAAGATCATTTTTCTGCATATCATTGACATAAGACACCTCAGGGTCTTCTGTAGCCGGCTTAAACCATTGCTGGATGCTTATCGGGATCTTGCCCCTAACCAGAACCCCGCACTGAGCAACAAATGCGCTCTTTGTCCGGAGGGGTTCAATCGGTTGGCCGTCGGGCGCGATTGCTATGATCTCTAACTTTTCATGCGAGCTCAACTCTTTCTTCGGGCCTCGTCTCTTTACCGAAGTTGTGCTCGATCCGGAGGGCTAGAAAAAAGAACAAAGACTTAATTAATATGTGTACATACCAAAACAATGAATGCACCAATCAGCTAGTCAGCACAGGCTTAACTAGTATATATACCTGGCCGGACTCGTTCGGTCACCGGAGCCGTCATCACGGTCTCCTTCTTGCACCGGCATTGGGTCACCGGAGCTGTCCTCAGGTTCTTCTTCTTGCACCGGCATTAGGTCACCGTAGCCAGCTTGTTCACCCTCTCCTTCCAGACCATCGGTGTCGTTGAGAAACAACGAGACGGCATCACTTCCTTCTGCGATTATGTCCCTCAACAACACTTCTTTTGCTTCGCCTCGGGCGGTGTCCATAGTTTCTACAAAGATTTACAACATGGCAAATATTATTCAAACATGACAGATGGATATATTAGTGCCAAACGTAGAACTAACTACCTAATCATACCAAGCTATTGGGAGGGGGTATATATCGATAACGACGACACTACATCTATGTCCCTCGACGACCCTCGTTCCCGATAAAAAAAGAGGAAGACCTCTTTTTTTTCTTCTTCCTCTTCTTTTTTTATCCTCTTCTTCCTCTCATGTTCGAGAGGATCGCCGAGGGGTCGGGAGGTTGCGTAGTGTCAAAGGATTCAACAAAACCATGTCTTCATCATTAGGCGAAAGTAACATGTGCATGATGGTACGAAGCTCTTCAAAGTTGTTCTGGAACAGAGTCCAAGATAGGATAATTTGCTTTTTGGTACAAAGTTCTGCAAGAGCCTTCCGAATATCGCTATTTTTGCTGAATTCGTACCAAAAGGCGGATTATTCTATCCGGGACTCCATTCCAGAATAACTTTGCAGAACTTCGTACCAACATGCCCTGGTTACTTCCGGCTAATGATGAAGGCATGGATTTCTTCAATACTTTGACACTAGGAAACCTCTCTTGACCCCTCGGCGATCCTCGACCCCTCGAGCCCTCGACGACCCTGGAACCCTCGACCCCTAGACGACCCTGCTGGAACCCTCGACCCTCGACCCTATAGAACCCTCGACCCTGAAACCCTCGACCGTTGACCCCTTAACGACCCTCGATCCTCTACCCTAGTTCCCGACCCTCGACCCCTCGGCGATCCTCGACACCCTCGTTCCCGATAAAAATTAAGAAGAAGAAGAAGAAGAAGAAGAAGAAGAAGAAGAAAATAGAGGAGAAGAAGAAAGGAATAGCTAGAGGAGAAGATCGAAGAAAAAAAAGAGGAGAAGAAGAAAGGGATAGTGGAGAAGAAGAGAAAATAGAATATATTCTATTTTCTCTTCTTCTCCACTATCCCTTTCTTCTTCTCCTCTTCTTTTTCTTCTTTTTTCTTCTTCTTATTTATTTCTCCTCTTCTTTTCCTCTCCTCTTCTTCTTTCTTTCCTCTTCTTATTTTATTCTTTCCTATCCTTCTTTTTCTAAAATTGTAACTTTTGCATATATAAAACTTTTCTAAAATTGTAACTTTCTATATAAAACTTTCCTATCGGGAGGGGGAGAAGATCGAAGAAAAAAAAGAAGAAACAAAGAGGAGAAGAAGAAAAAATAGAAAATTCTATTTTTTATTCTTCTCCTCTATTCCTTTCTTCTTCTCCTCTTCCTTTTCTTCCTCTCCTCTTCTTCTCCTTTTTCCTCTTCTTATTTTCCTTTTTCCTCTCCAAAATATATAAAACTTTTCTGAAAATGAAAGTAACATAAAATGTACGAAATCAGAGAACATATATAGATAATCCTTTTCTAAATATTTAAACCTAACTTTTGCATATATGAACATATATACACAAAGAACATAAAAACATATATACATTTTTATAAAAAAGAAAAATACAAAATACAAACATATATATGAAAAAAAATCTGAAAAGAAGCAATATACACAATACATATATGCATAATATACACAAAGAGGCAATATACACAAGCATATATAATATATAAAAAAACAGGGGAGGGGCACCGGCCGGACCAACGGGCAGGGCGACGGCGACGGTGACGGGCGGGTCGGGGTGATGGCGACGGGCGGGGCGGGGCGACGACGACGGGCGGGGCAGGGGCGACGGTGACGAGCGGGGCAGGGGCGACAGCGAGGGGGAGGCCGGCGACGCGGCGCGGGGCGACGGGGAGGGGGCCGGAGATGGCGCACGCAGCGACAAGGAGGAGGCCGGCGACGACGCAAGCAGCGACGGGGACAAGGCCTGCAGCGGCGCGGGGCGACGGGGAGCGGGCGACGACGGGCTCGATTGGGGCGGCGACGACGACGACCAACGACCTAGGGGCGTCGGGGGCGAATGGGAGCGGTTGGCGAAATTTTCACAAGTGCTACCTTATATACCCAGAGCAATGGTCCCGGTTCGTGGCACGAACCGTGACCAATGCCCCCCTTTGGTCCCGGTTGGTGCCATGAACCGGGACCAAAGGCCAATTTTTAGCAGCCCAAAGGGCGGGAAGCGGCGGCCTTTGGTCCCGGTTGGTGGCACCAACCGGGACTAAAGGGGGGCATTGGTCCCGGTTGGTGCCACGAACCGTGACCAATGCCCCCTTTAGTCCCGGTTGGTGACACCAAACGGGACCAATGTCCTTGTCACTAATAGAAAAAGGGCTATAGATGGGATTGACACTAATGGCGCATCTGACAGGCGGTGCGCCATTAGTATATAGTAATGACGCACCACCATCTGGTACGCCATTAGAGTTGAAACTACTAATGGCGCACCTGGCACAGGGTGCACCATTAGTATCAATTTTTTTAACTAGTTCGCCTGTCCAAACATACTAATGGCGCATCCAGAAAAAGTGCGCCATTACTAGTTGTAACTAGTAATGGCGCACCTGTCGGAAAGTGCGCCACTAATGTTGTTTTTTTTATTATATTTTTTATTCCCTTTTTTGCAAAACAACTAATGGCGCACTGTTGCACCGTGCACCATTACTAGTTCAAACTAGTAATGGCGCACTGGGGGACAGTGCGCCATTAGTAATTTTTTTTGCAAAACTACTAATGGCGCACCACCAGATGGTGCGTCATTAGTAACCTGGATTACTAATGGCGCATTTGGAGTTGGTGCGCCATTAGTAAGTGGGCAGCAACAAGATATTTTGGGGAGCCTCTCCTACCCACACTCACTTTCTCCCCACTTCATTCTCACCACCTCCTCCTTGTCTCGGGTGCCTCCTCTTTTTCACCTCATTTCCACCATAGATTCATTCAATTTAAGTGGTTAAATTACCTTGTTTTGATAGGTAAGTAATGGGGGAAGCTATATTTATGTATTTCTCCCTACGACAATGTGCACATGCACTTTTTATGGCCTAGCTAGATCTATGTATGTTCGCGGTGTTGCATATGTTTTTGGTGTTGCATATGTGTTTGTGTTTGGAGGTGTACCGGTATTTGAAATGCGATATTTGCCAATATTTTGCCGGAATGTTGATTCATTTCCCTTTCGGCGAGAATTTTGGCATTAAGCATTCTTTTTTGTCCTATTTTTAGGCAAAGTCATGCCAAATTTTTTGTTGGTTCTAAAATATCGTTTTGCTCTACCCCGCAGGCGACCATGGTCCGCATGATGACTGAAGGCATCGTGAATAGGTTTTTGAGGTCCGCGAAGGCCGAGATGCTTCAAAAGAACGAGACAGAGATAAGATGTCCGTGTCGAAGATGCAAGCTGAAGAGCCTTATTGCGGACCCGGAATCCGGGCAGGTGCGGGACCACCTGCTCTTGCGTGGTTTCATGGATGGCTATCGGTGGCAAGGTGATGAAGATGACTACGAAGTCGTCCATGGGGGCCGGGCAAGAAATGAGGAAGGGCAGCAAGACAACCACCGCGGCTCGGGCAGGCGAGAAGACGAAGAATCCCCAGCAGATGATCACGACGGTGATGCTGTACACAGTCATCATGTAGAAGATGCAGCACATGAGGATGAGGAAGATGCCGGACCAGACGATGCTGGACCATCGATGGGCTGGGTGCAGGACCCTCATATTCAAGAGCTGCTTCTCAAGCAGACGGATAACGCAAGAGCTGCCACCCGAGAGAAAGCCAAGATGGATCAACTTGAGTTAGACGCGGTCACTCCATTGTATGAAGGATGCAGGCCCGAGGATACCCGCCTGAAAGTAACGCTCATGGCTCTGGAGATGAAGGTAAAACACAAAATGACCGACGCATGCTTCGACGAGAAGATGTCATTCTGGCACGAACGTCTTCCCAATGGGAACAAGTGCCCGACCAGTTTGGAGGAGGCGAAGAAAATCGTGTGTCCTCTGGATTTACCGCACGTGAAATACCATGTGTGCATGAACAATTGCATCATTTATCGGGACGAGCACGCGGAGTCTACCATATGTCCGGTGTGCGGCGTCACTCGATACAAGAAGAGGAAGAAAGCTCCTCGAGAAGTGGTGTGGTACTTTCCGATCACTCCTCGTCTGCAGCGGTATTTCGCGGACCCTAAGGTAGCAAAGCTCCTGCGTTGGCACGCGGATAGGGAGGAGAAGAAGCAAGAAGATGACGCAAATGATCCGGAGATAGATAAAAAAGACAAGATGCTGAGTCACCCTAAGGATGCGAGCCAGTGGCAAGCGTTGAACTTTGAAGACCCAGAATTTGGGAACGATCCAAGGAACATCGTGCTGGGTGCGAGCACCGATGGAGTCAATCCGTTTGGCAGCCAGAGAAGCACACATAGCACCTGGCATGTGTTTGTGTGGATGTACAACCTTCCCCCCTGGTTGTGCATGAAGAGGAAGTACATTCACATGAGTATGCTAATTGAAGGACCAAAACAACCAGGGAACGACATCAATCTGTATCTGGGGCTGCTAAAAGAGGAGCTTGACACGCTGTGGAAAACGCCAGCCAATACGTGGGACGCCGCAGAGAAAGAATATTTCCCTATGAGAGCCGCGCTGCTCACGACGGTGCACGACTATCTCGGTTACGGATATGTCACGGGGCAGGTGGTCCACGGATTTTCTGGATGCGCCAGGTGCATGGATGACACAACGTATCGCCAGCTAGATAGAGATCCCGGGTCTTCGAAAACCGTGTTCATGGGACATCGAAGGTGGCTTCGCGACGATGACCCGTGGAGAAAACGCAAGGATCTGTTCGATGGTGAAACTGAACCCCGAGGACGCCCGCGTATGAGGAGCGGCGAGGAAATAGATGAGCTGCTGAAAAATTGGAAAGACTGCCCACTACCGGGAAAGAAGCAAAAGGCGCCAGAGCCGGGAAAGAAGCGAAAGGCGCCAGAGCCGCTGCTGAAGGTATGGAAAACGAGGTCTGTTTTCTGGGACTTGCCGTACTGGAAGATCCACCGTGTGCCTCACAGCCTTGATGTCATGCATATCACGAAGAACGTGTGTGGGAGTCTGCTTGGTACCCTGCTCAACATGCCAGAGAAGACCAAAGATGGGCCGAAAGCAAGGGCAGACTTGAAATCAATGGGCATCAGGCAGGAGCTTCACACTATATATGATGATCATGATGATGAGGCGAAGCAGGACACGGAAAGTCGTCGCAAAGTCAAGAAGGCCAAGAAGACCGGAAATGACTACCCTCCCGCGTGCTTCAGTCTAAGTCAGGAGGAGATCGAGCAGTTTTTCACCTGCCTCGTAGGAGGAAAACTTCCTTACGGTTACGCGGGGAACATAAGCAGATACCTAGACCCAGCGAAGCAGAAGTTCAGCGGGATGAAGTCTCACGACTGTCACGTGCTGATGACACAGATACTTCCAGTTGCAATCCATGGGATCATGGACGCGCACGTCCGTGGAACCCTATTTGGCCTATGCAACTTTTTCGACGTCATCTCTCGGAAGTCTGTTGGCGTGAGGCAGCTCAGAAGGCTACAGGAAGAGATCGTGGTGATACTGTGCGAGCTTGAGATGTACTTCCCGCCCGCATTCTTCGATGTTATGGTGCATCTGCTGGTCCATATCGTGGACGATATCATCCAACTCGGTCCGACGTTCCTGCACAGCATGATGCCGTTCGAAAGGATGAATGGTGTCATCAAAGGATACGTTCGCAACATGTCACGTCCAGAGGGAAGCATAGCCAGGGGCTTTCTAACCGAAGAGTGCATCTCCTACTGCATGAATTATCTAGGCATCGAGAACCCCATTGGTCTGCCCGTCAACAGGCACCTCGGCAGGCTCGCTGGATGGGGTCACCGTGAGGGTCGTCGCGAAATGCATGTCGACTTCGAGGGTCGACTCGCCGACTATGAAAGAGCAAACCTAGTCGCGCTACAACACATAGACGTGGTCGATCCTTGGGTGGTACAGCACAAAACCTTTATTAAGAAGACGTACAATGACCGAGGCCAACAGAGGATGGATGGAGATATACTCAAAGAGCACAACTCATGTTTCACGCGTTGGTTCAAGCAGAAGCTTCTGTCGTACCCTTTACATGAGGATTCTTCCGCGGAAGAACAACTCATATTCGCCTTGTCACAGGGCGCCGAGCACAACCTGATGACCTATGAGGCGTACGATATCAACGGCTACACATTCTACACTGAGGCCAAGGACATGAAGAGCGATGGTTATCAGAACTCCGGGGTAACGATTGAATCCTACACCGGTAACGACAAGGACAGATACTACAGAAGGATCGAGGAGATCTGGGAGCTAAGCTACGCTGGAGAGAAGGTCCGGATGTTCCGTGTCAGATGGGCCAAGAGCATCCTAAAAGAAGACCGGTATTTCACCACCATAGTTATACCTGAAGCCAAATCCAAGACCGCGGGCACAAACGTCACCGTGAAAAATGAGCCATGGGTACTGGCTTCCCAAGTGGACCAATGCTTCTTCATTACCGACCCATCAAAGCCCAGTCATGTTGTCGTGAGGAGAGGCAAAAGGAAGATCATCGGAATGGATGGAGTAGCCAATGAGCAAGACTTCGACAAGTACGGCGACCCGAGGATCGAACATGACGACGAAGATGAAGTAGCAGCATACAGCACAAGAAGAAGCAGGACCACCCTACCTAAAGGACGTCCGTTCCACAGAAGAACTCCATTTGCGAAAAAGAAGGGCAAGAAGATTGCGAACAGATAGCTAGCTAAGATCAATTGTATTTAAATCGTAGCCTTCATTTCTCGATTGTATTTCATGGGGACTTTTTGAACTATCATGAATATTTTTAAATTTCATGGACACTCGATCTCGATCCCCCTCCATCTCGATCGCTATCCCACCTCGCCAGATCCGGTCCCCCTCGCCGCCGAGCACCCCCGGTCCATCGGCCGCCGCCGCCGACCCCTCGCACCCTCGATTCCCCTACTCAACCGCCACCGCCGACCCCCCGCACCCCTCCCCTACTCAACCGCCGCCGCCGACCCCCCGCACCCCGCGCACCCTCCCCCGCTCCACCGGCATTACTGTTTGATGATATTATTTAAAAAATTATTACTGTCTTATAAAAAAATATTACTGTTATGATTTAAACAAGTTTGAACATATTTAAACACAAATAAGGATCAAACAGCATTTTAAATGCATAAAAAAAATTTGTGGAGCCTAGGAATCAAACCCAGGACCTCCTAGTGTGAGAACAGGCTGCTGACCAGTCGAGCTAGTAGAGGCAACTTGGTGTGTATCAGGTCAGGTGGAAGATAACCTGTTGGCTCGAGAAGAAATAAAAAAATTACTAATGGCGCACCACGGTGAGGTGCGCCATTAGTATGGATCTACTTATGGCGCACCGAGGGGTGGTGCGCCATTAGTATTGTGCCATTGCTATAAGAAAAAAAACCTACTAATGGCGCACCACGGTGAGGTGCGCCATTAGTATGGATGTACTTATGGCGCACCAAGGGGTGGTGCGCCATTAGTATTGTGCCGCCCCCATCCATATTTCCTCCCGGCCCCTCCCTATCCCCTCTCTCTCCCTCGCCCTCGCCCTCGATCCCCTTCCCCTCTCCTCTCCCGACGCCGTCGCCCCGTCGTCCTCGTCTCCCCGCCGCCCCGTCGTCCTCGTCTCCTCGGCGCCGCTCTCCCCATCGCGTTGGATCCCATCGCCCCGCCGCCCTCGTCGCCGGTGGCCCGGACGCCACCCCGTCCACACCACCGTCGCCGGAGCACCACCACCACCCAGACCTCGTTGCCTCCCGGACCTCGTCGCACCACCACCACCCGGACCTCGTCGCCCCACCTCGTCGCCCCGCCCACACCACCGCCCCCGTGAGCTCCCCCTCCTCCTCTCCCCCTCTCCCCCTATGTTTTACATTTGTCTGTGTGCAAAACCGCAATAGTGACCTTGGTTTTGCATTTGTTATAGCCTGCTATTGTCAAAAGGGATGAACCTAAATATATGCTACCGTTATGGAAAAGTTCAGTTAGGTATGAGATGTGTGGCCTTAGCTGGGAGATTTCTTTTGCTTCCATGTGCTTGTATGGCTACTCTTGCATTCATAAGAAAATTATATGTTAACCATCTGATGGTTGTACCCTGCTGTAATGAATAAAACTAGATGCTCTTGATCGCTGTATGGTGTCATAATCAGATGAACATAAACACCTGAACTAAAGTATGTAGCATATAAAAGGAGAACTAATTATAAATAGGAAGCAGTGCATCCTTGTATCCCTGTATCTACATGTCCGGATAAACTAGCTTCTTGATGCAACCACTTTATTCTGATAGTGCTAGTGTTGATTTGGCATTTTACATTGTCTCCTGAATTTGTCTTTTCCCCTTGCTGCTATGTGGTGTGGTCAACTCAGACCTGCTTGGTGCTATGTGGTGTGGTGATTTCATACCCACTTGGATGTTTTCTTTTTAAAGGTTGCTGCCCTTTTTTATATAATAGAATATGGGTTCCATGAATTGTCTATCTGACCTTCGTCTACATTCCTTTAAAATTCTTCAAGTGAAATTGCATCCTGCACCGTGTGTTTGTCAATCTAAGTTGGAATTGCATCCTGCCTACAAATCTGAAAGTGAACTGCCACATGCCTTCTGATTGAATCTTTGTTTGCAAAAATGCTGTTGTACTGTAGATGAACTGCCACATGACTGCTAGTATGACATTAGTTGGAGGTCACCTTTTTTTTGGGGTAGTCTTTGTTTGGAGATTGCAATTGGAATTGTTGTATTTGGTGCATCTGTCAGTCAACTGCTGCTGACCATAAGATACTGCTTGGAGATGCATATATTGTTTCACCTCTTCACATGCCAATGTATTTTCCATGTTGTGATGAAGGCCTTTTTTGCCTTGTCCACCCGAGAGGCCCTTGAGTTTGCTGGAATGTCGATTAACTTCCGTTCCGGCAAATTCGGGTACTCCATATGCCCTATTTTCAGCAAAGGTCATGCTGAAATTTTCCGTGAATTTTAGCATGACTTTGCTAAAAATAGGACATATGGGGTACTTGTGACTAATGCATGGGCTGGGGTATCTTAGTAGTTAATTAAGTAGGATCAAGTGCCCCTTTATTCTAGCTGCATTAAACCATAGGCGACAATAGAGCCAAGTGATTAGGCCCAACTTAGAATTCTCCTCGGTGTCGACAAACCCTAAATGATGAGACCATGATCTTGTTCCTTGACAATAACCAACTTTTTGACCAAACTTCGTTCCTATTTAGAGAGAAACATGGCCAACAACGATGAGGCCGGGGGTTCGGGCGTCAAGGTATTCTGGGAGCTGTCCCAGGAGATGGAGGAACAACCTCAATTGTATGAGGCCGCCGCCTTCCCCACCGATCCTGAGACCACTGATGGTACCGCCGAGGATGACCCCGCTGATGCCACCACTGATGGTGCCGCCGAGGATGCCACCACTAATGATGGCGGCGCACGCACAGATGGCAGCCAACCGAAGAGGCAACGGAAGGACCGGCGCCCGACCGTGCTCCGCACCCTCAAGGAGGAAGTTACTGAAGTGGACTCCAACGGGAATCCAACGGCGCCCGAACGAATAGTCAAGGGGTACTCGCTTCAGCTCGGGTGCATTCTCCGGAGCACCGTCTCGATCAACACCGAGAACCTCAGGCATCCTGACCGAGGGAATTTGGGCAACCTCCTCTTCACGAAGCTGCACGAACAATACAAGTTCCCCGCTGAATTTGAAAACACAAGCCTCAAAGGGAATAAAGTGAACAATTCTCCCCTCACAAAGATGAGCACGGCCCTGTCTACATGGAAAAGCAATGTGAAGTGAATGATCCAGAAAGGTGAGAGTTAGGAGAAGATAAAGGAAAAAAAATCCTTCGATCACCAAAGATGACTACAACGACTTGAAGATCAATTGCTCGAGCACCGCAAGCTCCGATTCAAGTAAGTGGGGGAAAGAAATGCGGGAGCTGAACTTAGGGGAACACACACTCGGTCCCGGTGGTTACAGAGTGGCGGAGCCTATATGGGACAAGGAGGATGCGGACCGTGCCGAGCAAGGCCTACAGCCCCTCTTCGATAAATACGGTGACAAGCAGACCAGGAACTTTGTCAGGGCCTGGTACAAGAAGGACCCGAAAACAAAGGAGCTTACCACGGATCCGAAGACCAGGGAGCTTGAGCTTGTTCTGGTAAGGAATACACCCCCGCGTAATTAGCTTCATATGGTTGCATTCTAATTAATGAAGCCAAATTTCTAAATGGTTCACATTCCTTCCGTAGGCGATTGAAAGCAGTAGCGCAGGGTCGACTAAGAGCAACCCTTGGGACACCACTCTAAATAGGGCGTTGAATGTAATGAAGAACAAGGATAAGCTCAGTAAGCCGACGTCAGCTGGTCGTGTGGCCGGCAAAGGCTTGTCGACAAAATGGTCGTCATACTATAACACTAGTGGGCGAAAGGAGAAAAAGACCAGCTCGGAAAGCCAGGCGCGCGAGGTTCAAGAACTCAGGGCACAGGTGGCGCAGATTCCGGAGATGGTCCAAGAGCAAGTGGAACAACAACTCGGAAGGACGATCACGGCCATTGTGCCTACCTTGATCCTGGGGATTAGTGCATGGATTGCGGGCGGCCAACAGGGGCCGCCCCCGATTCCTAGCTTCACGTCCAGCACTCGCAGAACGCGATGGCGGGGCCATTGGTGTCTCCGACGGAGGCGGCATTGGTGTCTCCAACGCCGGCACGGGAGCTTAATGCACCCGGGTGTACGCCGGCCGGCACCTCTGCAGCAAGCGGCCCCTCCGTCAACTGCACGCTCGCCGTTGGCGGTGCCTCGACATTAGCCGAGCTCGACGCCATCATCACAGCAACTAATTAAGCCTCTCTCGGCCGAGGACTTCATCTTCTTGCCTTTGACTGGGCATCCCTGACGCCCTACATGTTTTCGCAGGGCGCCGCCGACGTTCCGTGCACTCTCCTGCACTTCGTGAACAACGAGTTGGTCGATGTCGCCAAGGGCAAAATCGTTCAACCGGGCAACCCCTTGTTCCACGGTACCCAGATGCCACCCAACTTGTTTAGGGTTCAACTGGTTAGGGTGCTGCCAGGCTGCGACGAGTTTTTACCTCCGATTCGACCCGTCGGGGCCGACGATGATGACGTGATGACCCTCAGCGCCTGCCTGAGCTGGCCCCTGCTTTGGCCGAAGAGCCAGATTCGTTTGGGGGCGGGGGACACCACCCCAAAGAAAACACCCAGTCGTGCCGGCGCCAAGTCGGCCCCATGGCAAGACCGCCGCAACGGTGCCGGACATCCCTATGCCACTGGATCCAAACCTGCATATGGCACAGGATCAGAACGACGACGACGATACATTTGCCAACGTCGATCAGTACTTTGCCGATCATGGGTACGGTGGCGACTTCATGGGGCCTCCTTCTCAAGAACCCAACAAAACAAAAGACCTGCGCGATCTAGCTGGTACCGCGGAGAAGCCAAGTTGCAACAGGCGTCGTCTAGCGTTCAGCTCTCAGGAGACGCCTCCAGCTGCCGACTTCACCGAGCCTCAGATAGGCGAGGAGCGAAATATTATCAGCCCCAACACACTCAAGAAGGCGGTCTGTGAGCAGAACTCGGTCCCATTAATGGAGAAGAAGAAGGCACGCAAAAGAAAGAGTAACAAGGGTGCGGGCCAGCCGGCACCGAGTACAATCCGTGCTCAGGACGGGCCACCTGCACCTGAGGATATCTCGAGGAGGGTGCATGTGGCGGGTAGGCCGATGCTACCGAGAAATATGCTCGACGCTGCAACCGGTGCTATGCGGAGTCTGCATGACAGTGTTCTTTCTTTGGAGAAGTGGCGTCTCGGAGAGAAGGATGTGGCATGCCCGGTTTTCGCGGCCAAGGTGCCAGAGGGCAAGGGCTTTGTGGATAACTCCATCGGGGGTACGATCGTCCTGCGGTTTGATGACATCCACGCTATGTTGAACCTTCATCCGCTGCACTACACTTTTGTTCGGCTATTTTCGCTGAGTATGGAGATGCGGATCATTCGCGACAAGACCCCGGACATCGGGATAGTCGACCGCTTCTACATGCATGCCAAGATCTTGGGCAGCGCTGGGGACCGGCAAGTCGCGAGTTCTTACCTCAAAGGCGTCATTCTGGCAAACCAAGATAAGGATAACTTCCTCGTGCCTTACTTTCCTGAGTAAGTCCTAGCTCCCCTCAACCGCCCCATAACATATGAATTCTTAGATTTTGATCGTTTTTCTTTTAACATTCCGTGTTTTCTGCAGTGACACACGTTGCATGCTCATCCTCCTAAGCCCCAAATATTCCATGGCCACATATTTCGACCCAGACCGTCAGTCGAACGTAGACTACACAAATGTCAAGAAGGTTCTTGATGATGTTCTCCCCGGCTACGTCAAATCTGGAGGCACCTTCACCAGGCCTATTCGTAAGTACGGCAAGCACGTGTTCTCCCACAATAGGACGTTCTGCTGCGTCAAGCAGCCAACTGGCGGTCAGAAGGGTGCCTACTACGCCATCCATCACATGCGGGCGATCGTACGGGACCATCATCAACTTCTGCTACCGAGTAGACTCAAAGATTGGGCCGCGAGCGTGTCGGCAATCCAGGACGCGGACATCAGACAAGAATTCTTTCGCATCCAGTCGGAGTTTGCGGAAATCATCCATCAAGATGTCCTTCGTACCTCGGGGCAGTTCTACCTCAGGAATCAACCGTCCAACAGTGACATCGACACAATCCTACAAATGCAGGCTGACAACGCCCGTTGTTTCACGACTCCCACGACCGACGGCGGCTTCATCCACGCTCCGGTCCCTTGAGTCGAGTCGAAAACAGTGATGCTGTGTCTAGTTCTGAAACATCGATTGGCTCATGTTGTAATTAAACTTTAATGAACTTGTAGTATGTCTCTTTGGTTTCGAGAGTCGTTCAACTTAGATGTAATCGATGCTATTAATGTTTTGCTTTTCTCTTCCGATCGTTCTGTTGCATACTTATATGTTGCTTATGTATTGTCTGTGAATTGGTACTAACGTTTCGTTTGGCTACTGCATAGCGATGCCGTGGTATGTCGTGTACAAGGGTAAGGTTCCCGGAGTCTACAACGACTGGGAGGAGTGTCGGAGATAGGTTCACCGATTCAGCGGTAATAGTTACAAAGGGTACACCACTAGGGCCGAGGCCGAATCTAGATACGCCCACTATCTAGCGGGAGAGGGGAGGGAGCGTTGGAGGAACCGGATGAAGACGAGTTTCATCGTGATGATGCTCATCGTGATGACCACAACTCTCTTCTATGTGATGGTAGTTTAGATGATCGATATCGACTTGTAATGTGAAGACAAACTCGCGGTCTCGAGACTTGTAATATAATGTTCTATCTTTGTTCGGTCTTTTCAATTCGGACACTAATATGATGAATTGTATTCGGAGACTAAAATGATGAATTGTATTCAGAGACTAATCTTCTATTTTATTCGATGAATCTGTTGTTGATGTGTGCTGTCTATATTTTGTCCATTTGTACATTTTGTAACCTGTGCAAAAAACAGAAAATAAAAAAAATAAAAAAAACTAATATTCATACTAATGGCGCATCACGTCATAGTGCGCCATTAGTATGCCAAAGGATACTAATGGCGCATCATTAAACAGTGCGCCATTAGTATGCCGAAGTTACTAATGGCGCATTCTGTTGTTGTGCGCCATTAGTATGCCAAAGCACCTGGGTATACATGGCCCCCTGGGAGGCATACTAATGGCGCACCGTGGGCTATACTAATGGCGCACCGCGTGGTGGTGGTGCGCCATTAGTATACCAGATACTAATGGCGCACCAGTGGTGCGCCATTAGTAAAATATACTAATGGCGTTCTACTAATGGCGCACCACTAATGCGCCATTAAAGGCCAAATTAGGTGCGCCATTAGCAGGCTTTTTCCTAGTAGTGTGTGCTGCCCCGCGCCCAAAAGTTTAGTCCCACATCGCTAGCTGCAGGGCGCCGGCACTTGTTTATAAGCGCTGGTGTGCCTCCCCATTCGAGCTCCTCTCTAATGCAGGCTTTCGGGCCTAAACTTGCTACTGCCTGTGGGCCTATTGGGCCTTCTGCGGGCCTGAATCCTGGCCTATGTAGGGTTTCTAGTCGTATTCAGGCCGTGGAGGCCTAGTAGGTGGCATTTTTTTGGTTTTTTCTTTTTTATTTCTACATTTTTTCGGTTTTTTATTTTTTTTCATTTATACTTAAAACTAAATACTTACAGTTTTTTAGTGATTTCTTTTTGCTTTTAGGTCACAAAAATTATAAACTTTCTGTTAGTACCATTAGTTTTAAATTTTGAATAGTTTAAATTTGTATTTTTTAAAATTTGTGTGAATCACTAGTTTATGAATAACTTTACTATAAAAATAGAATTTTTTTTCTTTTTTGCTATTTATTTTTTATTTATACTTACAATTAAATACTTATAGTTTGATTTTAGGTCACAAAAATCATATTCTTTTTGCTATTGAAGAATATTATAGTTTTATTTTAGTTGATCATAACATAATATTTTAAGTGATTGTTTCTATTTTCATAAAAGTTTTGTAGTTCATTCTGTTTGCTATTAATTCATTCTTTGAGCTAAATGACTCTGAAATTGGAAAGCATTTAAAAATAAACTCTGAAAAGGTTGAAAGTTGGCATGGTATCATCATTTCACCCACATAGCATGTTCTGAAAAGTAGAGAGGGTTACGACAAAAACTTGATGCACTTCATGTACAAAATGGACAATCACTTTCGAAGTATCAAAGTTTCGAACAATAACTGCGCCACATCATTGGCTAGGACGAATGGTTCGTCTGTGTACCCAAGATTGTTTGGATCCACTGTTGTCATACCGTACTGTGGGTCTACCTGTACCTCGCCTCCTGACATATTGATCCATTTTCGTCAACACATAAAACCTTGAACCATAAGACATGAAAGCATTTCAAATGAACTCTGAAAAAGTTGCAAGTTGGGATGGTATCATAATTTCACCCACATAGCATGTGCATGTACAAAACGGACAATGGTAGCATGTTCGTCTGTTACAAATTTGGCATGGTATCATGATAATAGTTGCGGGAGAAAGTCTTCACTTTTTCTTCGCTTGTGTCATTTGCTTATTGCGCCGTAACCATGGTTAATCTTCATTGTTTATCAGGATGCTTGGGTCAGACTTGACATTGAAGGGAGGAATTTCATGAAACTTTTCATAATCTTCAGACATGTCTGTCTTGCCGTCCACTCCCAGGATGTCCCTTTTTCCTGAAAGAACTATGTGGCGCTTTGGCTCATCATATGATGTATTCGTTTCCTTATCTTTTCTTTTTCTCGGTTCGGTAGACATGTCCTTCACATAGATAACCTGTGCCACATCATTGGCTAGGACGAACGGTTCGTCAGTGTACCGAAGATTCTTTAGATCCACTGTTGTCATTCCGTACTGTGGGTCTACCTATACCCCGCCGCCTAACAGATTGACCCATTTGCACTTAAACAAAGGGACCTTAAAATCAGCTCCGTAGTCAAGTTCCCATATGTCCACTATGTAACCATAATATGTATCATTTCCGCTCTCGGTTGCTGCATCAAAGCGGGCACCGCTGTTTTGGTTGGTGCTCTATTGATCTTGGGCGATCGTGTAAAATGTATTCCCATTTATCTCGTATCCTTTGTAAGTCAATACAGTCAAGGATGGTCCCCTGGACAACAAGTACAACTCATCACAAATAGTGTTGTCACCTCTGAGACGTGTTTCTAACCAACTACTGAAAGTCCTGATGTGTTCACATGTAATCCAGTCATCGCACTGCTCCGGGTGTTTGGAGCGCAGACTGTTCTTGTGTTCATCGACATACGGGGTCACCAAGGTAGAGTTCTGTAGAACTGTGTAGTGTGCTTGAGACCAAGAATATCCGTCCCTGCATATTATTGAGTCTCTTCCAAGAGTGCCTTTTCCAGTCAGTCTCCCCTCGTACCGCGATTTAGGGAGACCTATATCTTGTTAAGGCCAGGAATAAAGTCAACACAAAACCCGAAAACATCCTCTGTTTGATGGCCCATGGAGATGCTTCCTTCTGGCCTAGCGTGGTTACGGACATATTTCCTTAGGACTCCCTTGAACCTCTCAAAGGGGAACATATTGTGTAGAAAAACGGGCCCCAGGATGACAATCTCGTCGACTAGATGAACTAGGATGTGCGTCATGATATTGAAGAAGGATGGTGGGAACACCAGCTTGAAACTGACAAGACATTGCCCCACATCACTCCTTAGCCTTGGTACGATTTCTGGATCGATCACCTTCTGAGAGATTGCATTGAGGAATGCACATAGCTTCACAATGGCTAATCGGACGTTTTTCGGTAGAAGCCCCCTCAATGCAACCGGAAGTAGTTGCGTCATAATCACATGGCAGTCATGAGACTTTAGGTTCTGAAACTTTTTCTCTGGCATATT
This sequence comes from Triticum monococcum, assembly GCA_034509565.1. NCBI lineage: Eukaryota > Viridiplantae > Streptophyta > Magnoliopsida > Poales > Poaceae > Triticum > Triticum monococcum. The sequence continues at coordinate 562,958,077 of CM067841.1, read as the reverse complement.
TATTATTCCCTTTATATTCGACGAGAAGCCAGTCGTGACCTTCATACTGAGCAGGCATTCAAAGAAGATTTCTTTCTCTTCTTTCGTAAGAGCGTAGCTGGCAGGACCTTTATACTGCTTCGGAGGCATGCCGTCTTTTTCGTGCAAACGTTGCAGGTCCTCCCATGCCTCAGGTGTATCTTTTGTCTTCCCTTACACGCCCAAGAAGCCTAGCAGGTTCACGCAAAGGTTCTTCGTCACGTGCATCACGTCGATTGAGGAGCGGACCTCTAGGTCTTTCCAGTAGGGTAGGTCCCAAAATATAGATTTCTTCTTCCACATGGGTGCGTGTCCCTCAGTGTCATTCGGAACAGCTAGTCCACCGAGACCCTTTCCAAAGATTACGTAGTGTAAATCATTGACCATAGCAAGCACATTATCACCGGTGCGCATGGCGGGCTTCTTCCGGTGATCTGCCTCGCCTTTGAAATGCTTGCCATTCTTTCGACATTGATGGTTGGTCGGAAGAAATCGACGATTCCCCAGGTACACATTCTTCCTGCATTTTTCCAAGTATATACTTTCAGTGTCATCTAAACAGTGCGTGCATGTGTGGTATCCTTTGTTTGTCTGTCCTGAAAGGTTACTGAGAGCGGGCCAATCGTTGATGGTCACGAACAGCAATGCCTTAAGGTTAAATTCCTCCTGTTTGTGCTCATCCCACGTACGTACACCGTTTCCATTCCAAAGCTGTAAAAGTTCTTCAACTAATGGCCTTAGGTACACATCAATGTCGTTGCCGGGTTGCTTAGGGCCTTGGATGAGAACTGGCATCATAATGAACTTCCGCTTCATGGACATCCAAGGAGGAAGGTTATACATACATAGAGTCACGGGCAAGGTGCTGTGATTGCTGCTCTGCTCCCCGAAAGGATTAATGCCATCCGCGCTTAAAGCAAACCATACATTCCTTGGGTCCTTTGCAAACTCATCCCAGTACTTTCTCTCGATTTTTCTCCACTGCGACCCGTCAGCGGGTGCTCTCAACTTCCCATCTTTTTTTCGGTTCTCACTGTGCCATCGCATCAACTTGGCATGCTCTTCGTTTTTGAACAGACGTTTCAACCGTGGTATTATAGGAGAATACCACATCACCTTCGCAGGAACCCTCTTCCTGGGGGGCTCACCGTCAACATCACCAGGGTCATCTCGTCTGATCTTATACCGCAATGCACCGCATACCGGGCATGCGTTCAGATCCTTGTATGCACCGCGGTAGAGGATGCAGTCATTAGGGCATGCATGTATCTTCTCCACCTCCAATCCTAGAGGGCATACGACCTTCTTTGCTGCGCATGTACTGTCGGGCAATTCGTTATCCTTTGGAAGCTTCTTCTTCAATATTTTCAGTAGCTTCTCAAATCCTTTGTCAGCCACAGCATTCTCTGCCTTCCACTGCAGCAATTCCAGTACGGTACCGAGATTTGTGTTGCCATCTTCGCAATTGGGGATAACCCTTTTTTGTGATCCTCTAACATGCGATCGAACTTCAGTTTCTCCTTTTGACTAATGCATTGCGTCCTTGCATCGACAATGACCCGGCGGAGATCATCATCATCGGGCACATGTCTGGTTCCTCTTGATCTTCAGCAGCTTCACCCGTGGCAGCATCATTGGGCACATCGTCTTGTTCCTCTTGATCTTCACCAGCTCCCCCCGTTGCAGCATCACCGTATTCAGGGGCACATAGTTGTCATCGTACTCTTCTTCTTCGCCGTCTTCCATCATAACCCCTATTTCTCCGTGCCTCGTCCAAACATTATAGTGTTCCATGAAACCCTTGTAAAGCAGGTGGGAGTGAAGGATTTTTCGGTTAGGGTAAGACCTCGTATTCCCACATTCAGTGCATGGACAACACATAAAACCATTCTGCTTGTTTGCCTCAGCCGCATCAAGAAACTCATGCACGCCCTTAATGTACTCGCGGGTGTGTCTGTCACCGTACATCCATTGCCGGTTCATCTGCGTGCATTATATATAATTAAGTGTCCAAATTAATAGAAGTTAATCATCACACTAAAACTAAAGTGCATACATAGTTCTCATCTAACAACATATAGCTCTCCAGAGCATCTAATTAATTAAACCATACATTGAAACTATGTAAAACATTTCAATGCGAAAACAAATCAGATCATAATCGCAACCAAGGTAACAATTGATCCAACGGCATAATGATACCAAGCCTCAGTATGAATGGCATATTTTCTAATCTTTCTAATCTTCAAGCGCATTGCATCCATCTTGATCTTGTGATCATCGACGACATCCGCAACATGCAACTCCAATATCATCTTCTCCTCCTCAATTTTTTTTATTTTTTCCTTCAACAAATTGTTTTCTTCTTCAACTAAATTTAACCTCTCGACAATAGGGTCGGTTGGAATTTCCAATTCACATACATCCTAGATAAATAAAATCTATGTCACATTGGTCGGCATAATTTTCATAAACAATAAATGAACCAATAGTTATAAAGATAATATAAATACCACATCCGAATCATAGACAGGACGAGGGCCGACGGGGGCGGATACCAAAACCATCGCACTATATAAGATGCAATAATAAATGTAAGAAAATGATACAAGTATCTATCTAAACATACAAGTAAGAATATTTTTCCTTTCAGAAAGAAGATAAGAACAAGAGGCTCACCACGGTGGTTTCGGTGATGAGATCGACGTGGGTGATCGACGGCGGTGAAGACGGGGACGGGGCGTGACGGACCGCTAAATCTAGACAAATCTCGAGGAAAATGGAGTTTGGAGGTCGAGCTTCGAGAGGAGAAAGCTTAAGTAGTGTGGCTCGGGCATTCCATCGAACACCTCATGTGCATAGGAGGTGAGCTAGAGCACCACAAAGCCCTCTCCCCCTCGGCCAGAAAAAACAGAGCACTGTGCTCTGCTCTCACGCGAGGGGGTATATATAGGCACCTCATTGGTCCTGGTTGGTGGCATGAACTGGGACTAAAGGGGAGCCTTTGGTCCCGGTTCAAGCTACCAACCGGGACCAATGGTGGTGGGCCAGGAGCGAGGCCCATTGGTCCCGGTTCGTCCCACCAACCGGGACCAAAAGGTCCAGATGAACCGGGACCAATGGCCCACGTGGCCCGGCCGGCCCCCTGGGCTCACGAACCGGGACCAATGCCCACATTGGTCCCGGTTCTAGACTGAACCGGGACGAATGGGCTGACCCGGCCTAGACCAAAGCCCTGTTTTCTACTAGTGGATGAGAATTCATGAGTGATGCCCAAAGTATCAAGATAAGTGTCTAGGCCAGTGTTCTTGAATTCAGTGCCATTGTCACTTCTGATGTGCTTGATCTTGACGCCATAGTTGTTTATGGCTCGATTGGTGAAGCGTCTGAAGACATCCTGCACTTCAGTCTTGTAGAGTATTATATGCACCAAGTATATCTTGAATAATCATCAACAATGACAAAGCCGTAGAGACAAGCAGTAGTAGTAAGAGTTGAGTAGCGAGTGGGAACGAAGAGGTCCATGTGGAGCAGTTCGAAGGGTTGGGTCGTTATCATGATTGTCTTCGAGGGATGCTTCGCCCTCGACATCTTTCCTGCTTCACAGGCACTTCATAAGTGATCCTTCTTGAACTTGACGCCCTCGATGCCTATGACATGCTTCTTCTTTGCAAGAGTGTGCAAGTTCCTCTTGCCAGCATGCCCTAGCCTCCGATGCCAGAGGCAGCATTTTGAAGCTTTTGCTAGAAGACATACGGCAAGCTGTCGTCCTGCTGAGAAATCTACCACGTACAAATCATCTTTCCGATACCCTCCAAAGACTAGAGACTTGTCAGATTCCATTAGAATAAGGGAACGATATTTTCCAAATATCACAATCATGTTTAAATCGCCAAGCATTGAGACAGACATTAAGTTGAAACCAAGGGATTCAACCAGCATTACTTTATCCATGTGTTGATCCCTCGAGATTGCAACTCTACCTAGACCCAATACCTTGCTTTTACCAGTATCAGCAAATGTGATGTGACTCTTGTCAGATGGACGTAAAGTTGAGTCCATGAGAATACTTCGCTTGCCAGTCATGTGATTAGTACACCCACTATCAATAATCCATTCTGAAGCAGCTGGTGTCATACCCTACAGTGTAGTTAGGGGGATAGGCTTCACAAAGAGAATTGTGAAGCATAAACATTTGACGAGCAAGTGGATTATGAAAGCTTAGATAGAGGTTAGGACTGATAGGGCAAGTAGCAAGTGACTCGGGAACAAAATACATAATAAGACCATTTGGGCATTTGATCTTGCGCCGTACAAGATGTTTAAGGTCCCCAGCAATAGCTTCAGACGAATTTGATTTTGGGCTGGAGACCCTTCCCTGCAAAAGAGAGTTAAGCTTTCTTAGCCACGCACAACTTCAAGGGTGGCTTCGAAGCAATGAGTCTAAGTGCAGCATCTGAGAACTTTGGCTTTGGAGCCTAGCAAAAAGTCTTGCATGTTGACAATAGTACTCATAAGAATAAGCAGAATAGTTCTTGGTGTTATGAACATGGCAGTTTGATGAAACGTGCTCATATTCATAGGCCTGAGTTTGGTTTCCCTGCAAAACATTTGCATTAGTGCAACTTAGGTGAGTCATTTGTTTGTATGAAGCCTTTCGACCATATGAAGCCTGTGGTCTGGGGTTTTTCTTCTTCACTTGTGGTGTCATGACGACATTCATAGAAAGGTTCTCCAACAACCTTTTCGGCACCCATACTTTCTTCATAGGTGGCCCATTCCTGCAGTTAGTACCAATATACCTGGCAAACACTTCACCATTCTGATTTCTTAAGCAGTTTATAGTTTGCACCAAAAGATTCATCAATAACAATGGGATTAGCACAAGTGAAGCTAGAAAGGGTGGATGGATCCACTGAAGGTTCCTTTGGAGCAACCCATGTGGTTTTGGGGTACTGCTCAGGTTTCCAGTAAGAGCCATCAGCATTCATTTTCCTTTCGAACCCAAGACCCTCTTTCCTAGGGTTTCGGTTCAAGATCTGCCTTTGGAGGACATCACATAGTGTCTGATGCCCTTTGAGACTTCTGTACATCCCTGTTTCAAGCAATATCTTTAACCTAGCATTTTCATCAGCAATAGCAGTGGGATCCTCAGCAGAGGGGTTAGTTACCACATCAACAGTTGAAGATATTGCAATAGTAGCAGCAGTAGAACATCCAGCAATAGAAGTAGCGTTGTCACACTCAATGCATTTAAGACATGGTGGTTCAAATCCTTCCTGAGCGAAACGGATTTGTTTGGCGTGAAGTGACTCGTTTTCCTTTTGAAGATCTTCATGAGCCGGTCTCAATTTCTCAAGATCTTGCTTCCTTTGAATATAATCATAGGAAAGCTTTTCATGAGTTGTTGAGAGCATTTCATGACGACTTTCAAGTTCCTCATACTTAACATGAAGATTTTTTATGTCTTCAATTAAGGACTGAGATCGAGTCATTTCAACGTCTAACAGGTCATCGCTTTTGTCTAACAGTTTTTGAATATGTTACATAGATTTATGTTGTTCAGTTGCAATTTTAGCGAGTGTTTTGTAGCTGGGTTTGGAACCACAATCAGAGTCATCTTCACTGGATGTTTGGTAGCGAGTAGTGCGTGTGTTTACCTTGGCACCACGTGCCATGAAGCAGTAGGTGGGAGCGGAGTAGTCCTTGTCATTTGCATCGGTGTCGGTGATGAAGCCATTGTCACTAGTAGAAAACGGAGCTTTAGCGCCGGTTTGTAAGGGCCTTTAGTGCCGGTTCCATAACCGGCACTAGGGGGTGGGCACTAAAGCCCCCCCCCCTTTAGTACCGGTTCAGCACGAACCGGCGCTAAAGTGCCACCACGTGACATGAGCTCGCGCCCTGGTATGGGGGACCTTTAGTGCTGGTTGGTGTTACCAACCGGTACTAAAGGTTTTTTGTTTTTGAATTTTTTTTGAAAATTTTGGAAAAAAATATTTGATTTTTTTTCGATTTTTTATTTTTCTGAATTATTTGATGATTTAGTCTCTAATCACGTCTCTTAACTGCTCAAGTGTGGATCACTGATTCCAAATCGCCTGACTTCCCGGCCGGTCACCCATCCTCTCACTCCCCCAGCCTGAGCACGCTTAACTTCGGAGTTCTATTCCCCCTACATTCCAAGTCTGCACTTGTTGTTTTCCTAACAAATGTAAGCTGTCAATCCTATTAACCCTCAGTAGTTTAGCTTGAGCATGAAGTCACACGTTTCACCGTTTGGGTTTGAAACTATTATTCTAAAAAACAGTAATTATGTATTAACACTAATATTTCTTGAATAAGTAGTTTGACCATAGTTTGACCACAGTTTGACCAGATTTGGCCAAAATTCAAAAAAACTGAGATACTTATTTAGTAACACTAATAGTATTGCGTAATTATTTAGTAACACTCTATATTTCTTGAATCAGTTGTTTGACCGGTTTGACAAGATTTAACCAAAATTCAAAAAAACATAAATTAGAGCATATATTGTTTTTCCTTTTACAATTTTTTCATTTCAAAAATTGTCCTAAACCCTAAACCCGGGACTTAAAACGTCGGAAACTCTATGCTAAACAGTAAAAACTAAGGGTTTAAACCATAAAACCTAACCCTAAAGTCTGAAATCTAAACCCTAGCACTAAACGCTAAAAACGTCTAAAACGCCCAAAAACTGTATTTTCCCTTTGGAATTTTATGATTTTAAAAAATTGTTGAAACGGAAAACTGGGACTATAGCTTAGATGATTTAGTTATGATTTTTTCAAGTTTGAAAATTTCCCTATAGTCTCGGTTTGTGTCTCCAACCGGGACTATAGCTTAGACCCCTTTAGTGCCGGTTCGTCGCACGAACCGGTACTAAAGGTTGGCCCTTTAGTACCGGTTTGTGCCACAAACCGGGACTAAAGAGGCTCGTGGGGCCCCGGCCTGACGCCAGCCTGCCACAACCCCTTTAGTACCGGTTCGTGGCACGAACCGGTACTAAAGGTTCAACACAAACCGGCATTAATGTAAATCCGTTCGAACCGGCACTAATGGTACCATTTGTACCGGGCCAAAATCAAACCGGCACTAATGTGCTTCACATTTGACCCTTTTTCTACTAGTGTGTCTTTAGTGTTGAAGATGGACTTGGCAACGTATGCTGTAGCCAGACATGCAACGCCAGAATCGGACTGCTCCTCAGACTCCACCTCCGCCTCCTCAGAAGTGGACTCCTCCTCTGAATCCATTTCCTTGCCAACGAACGCACGAGCCTTGCCAGATGAGCTCTTCTCATGAGATGAAGATTTGAGGAAGACTTGGAAGAAGGCTTTGAGTATTTCTTCTTCTTCTTGTCGTCACAATCATACTCCTTGCTCTTCTTCTTCTTCTTGTTCTCATTTTCCCACTGTAGACACTCAGAGATGTAGTGGCCAGGTTTCTTGCACTTGTGGCATGTTCTCTTCTTGTAGTCATGAGCAGAAGCTTCATCATTCCTTGAGCTTGATCGTGAAGACTTTCTGAAGCCTTTCTTCTTGGTGAATTTTTGGAACGTCTTCACAAGCATAGCAAGCTCCTTTCCAATGTCTTCAGGATCATCAAAACTGCTGTCAGATTCTTCTCCAGATGAAGAGACAGCTTTTGCCTTCAGGGCACGAGTTCGCCCATAGTTGGGACCGTAGATGTCTCTTTTCTCAGAAAGCTGAAACTCATGTGTGTTGAGCCTCTCAAGTATGTTAGACGGATCGAGAGTCTTGAAATCAGGACGTTCTTGAATCATCAGGGCTAGGGTGTCAAATGAGTTGTCAAGTGATCTCAGGAGTGTCTTGACGACTTCATGCTTGGTGATCTCAGTAGCGCCAAGGGCTTGAAGTTCATTTGTGATGTCAGTGAGTCAATCAAACGTGAGCTGAACATTCTCATTGTCGTTTCTCTTGAAGCGGTTGAAGATGTTGCGAAGGACACTGATTCTTTGATCTCTCTGGGTTGAGACACCTTCGTTGACCTTGGAGAGCCAGTCCCAGACTAGCTTAGATGTTTCCAAAGCACTCACACGGCCATACTGTCCTTTGCTCAGATGACCACAGATGATGTTCTTAGCAGTGGAGTCCAGTTGAACGAACCTCTTGATATCAGCAGCAGTGACACCTTCACCCGCCTTGGGAACGCCATTCTTGACGACATACCATAGGTCGACATCAATGGCTTCAAGATGCATGCGCATCTTACTCTTCCAGTAGGGATATTCAGTTCCATCAAGGACTAGGCACGCAGCGGAGACTTTGATTATCCCTGCGGTCGACATAGCTAAAACTCCAGGTGGTTAAACCGAATCACATAGAACAAGGGAGTACCTTGCTCTAATACCAATTAAAAGTGCTAGTGATCGACTAGAGGGGGGTGAATAGGCAATTTTTATGAAAGTCTTCAAAACATGGAAGTTTTGAAGACAAACAATAGAAATAAACCTATTACCGTGCAGCCGAAGGTAGACTACACTAAGCAAGCCATAGTCTAGTATTCAATGAAATGAAAGCACAAAGACTAATAGCAGCTAGGCAGTATAGATCAGGATGGAAGATAGTATGAAGCCAATCAGAACAAGCAGTCACACAGTGAAGACAAATAGATGATGCAAACAGGCAATGACTTCACAAGGACCAATCTGCAAATAAAGAGATGGGAAGGATAGAACCACTGGCTCGTTGAAGACAATGATTTGTTGGACCAGTTCCAGTTGCTGTGACAACTATACGTCTGGTTAGGGAGGCTGAGATTCAACTGAGAAGACCGTGTCTTCACCTTATTCCCCTTGAGCTAAGGACACCCAGTCCTCGCCCAATCACTTGGGTAAGTCTTCAAGGAAGACTTCCAAACCTTCACAGACTTCGTTCACCGGCGATCCACAATGACTCTTGGATGCTCAGAACGCGACGCCTAACCGGCTGGAGGATTCACAGTCCTCTAGGTGTAATAAGTCTTCAGATCACATAGACAGGAAGACTTAAGTGATGCCTAACACTCTTTGGCTCTCGGTGTTTAGGGCATTATCCTCGCAAGGAATTCTCTCTCAAAGGCTTCGAGGTGGGTTGCTCTCAAACGACAAAAGCCGTACACTAACTCTGAGCAGCCAACCGTTTATGGTTGTAGGGGGTGGGATATTTATAGCCACTAGGCAACCCAACCTGATTTATCCGAAATGACCCTGGGTCACTAAGGAACTGACACGTGTTCCAACAGTCAGATTACAAACACACACGGCAACTTTACTTGGGATACAAGCAGAGCTGACTTATCCAACTCTAAATAAGATTTGCTCTCATAGTCTTCACTTGAAGACATAGGATTTTGGTTAAGCATCACTTCAGTCATTCTGACTGGTTCTCTTAGACCCCACTTAATAGTACGGTGGTTCCTATGACTCAACAAAGAAGAGAAAAAAAAACGACGAAAAACTAAGTCTTCGCGCTCCATAGTCTTCACGCGATGTCTTCTCTTGTCATAGTCTTCAATGTGAATGTCTTCACATACTACCTTTGACTTCAATGTCTTCATACATTTTGAGGCGTCATCTCTGGTAGGAAAACCGAATCAATGAGGGACTTCTACCTGTGTTATCCTGCAATTCTCACAAACACATTAGTCCCTCAACCAGGTTTGTTGTCAATACTCCAAAACCAACTAGGGGTGGCACTAGATGCACTTACAGCTGCACACGGAAGTTTCTAACATGAATCATCTCAGTTCCCTTTGAGCCTGGGTGGCGGCCCATAGGAAGATCACACGAGTACTCCAGGATTTCCAAAAATACAGGCAACACTGGGTACTCCAGGTGCCTTAATTCACACAGATGTGTATTTAAGTTGCCACCTTAAGTTGAACCATTAATTAACAATGTCACATCTGTCATGGATTTCACTCACCCAAACCACGTCTACGAGCATAGCATAGCAATATAAGAGATTCGTAAGTAACTCCCAAGGGTTTGAATGTAACAGGGCAATAGGTTCTACCTCATCAACTACTTCCCAACCCACATGTTAATGTCATCCTAACCATGCAATGTTTGAGGTTTGGAACTAAAGCATAAAACTGGGAGATAAAGGGATATGATCAAAGTGTTACTTGCCTTACTGACGATCCGCGTAACCTAGGGACTCCAAATAACATGCTTCGCACTCCGGGAATACTATCGCAAACAATCAATAGCATACATAAGCAATCAAGCAAAGAAGCACGGGTAAAACTCAAATAAGAAGATCTAACCAGCAAGTTCAACTTAAGAACTCCGGTTTGCAAAAAGAATCAAATCAAACGGAGCAATGAAACTCAAACGGCGAAATAAACAAGATCCGTTACTAACCTGGACCTAGGTCAAATTTTGCAGTAGCAAAAGCTTGTTCAAGCTGGTTAAGCGGAAAGAGGGTCTCGAGACGAAGATATAGGCGATTGAATCGCCTGATTCCGACAAACGAGCGATAAGATAAACCAGAACGAAAATCGGATCAGAAATCGCGATCAGAAATAACTGCGGAGAAATTCGATAAAAGAAAACTGACGAACAGGCTAACGAACGAGCATTCATTATCTGTAACTGACGAGCGAAAACCGTTCGTTAAAATGAACGTACGGACGAGTGTCCGCTAAAAGGAAAAACCGAGAAAAACCGGTGAAAAGAAAAAAACGAACTAGGGTTTTCTTTAAAAAAACGGATCGGTTTTCTTAAAAAAACCGGCGACTACCTCATCGGTCCGGCGAGACACGGCGGCGACGGCGAGGCAAGGCAGCGACGGCTGCTGCAGGCGGGGCGGGGCGACGGTGGCGGGTGGTGGTGGTCGGGGGGCGGTATTTAAGGGGAGGGGTGCCTTGGGGAGGGGGCAAAGGGGTGGCGGCGGCGGAGTCCTAGCCGGACTCCAGTCCGGGTCAGAGCGTGGCGGCGTCGGTCTCCTGAGGGAGACGGCGTCGCGGGGGAGGTGGGCCGACGGCTGGGCTTTGACCGAGTTAGCCACGCGCATTTTTTTTAATAATTCCGCCCAAACTATAAAAAATCCTAGAAAATAAAATAAAATTCTAAAAATGCCAAAACAAATTTTTCCGTCTAAATAAAATATTTAGAACGAGATGAACATTTTCTTGGCCCTAAAATGCAATTTTGAAAACGTGCAATTTTTCTAATGCAAACAAAATTGCAAATAAAATCCAAATAAAAACAAATATTGATTTTAATATTTTTCCTCCAATATTTCATTAATATGAAATATTTTTGGAGAGAAAAATAATTAGAACCAAAATCCTCGTTTCGGAATTTGATAAAATCAAATTTCAAGATCGGGGAAATCCCCAACCTCTCTTCGAGGGTCCTTGATTTGCTTAGGATTTCGAGGATCGTGAGACGAAAATGCAATAAAATATGATATGCAAGAATGATCTATGTATAACATTCAAATTGAAAATTTGTGATGTTACAAACCTACCCCTTAAGATGAATCTCGCCCTCGAGATTCGGGTTGGCTACAAAATAGGTGTGGGTGGTCTTTGCGAAGATCATCCTCTCATTCCCAGGTCTGGTGTAACTAATGCCAAAACTTTTAGGTAAACTATGTCCTTCTATCTGATACGATGGTCCTCGAAACTCCATGCAGACATACGATCCTCGTCATATATATCTTGGCCAACTTTGCACTGGTATAAGTTGTTTTCACTGGGATAAAGTGTGCCACTTTGGTCAAGCGGTCAACTACTACCCATATAGAATCATATCCTGATTTGGTCCTGGGTAATCTAGTGATAAAATCCATGCCAAGTTTATCCCACTTCCATTCGGGTCGGCATAGGCTGTAACAATCCTGCTGGCTTTTGATGCTCTGCCTTCACTCTCTGACACACATCACATACGGCTACATACTCGGCGATATCCTTCTTCATCCCTGACCACCAGCAAAGTTCCTTCAAATACAAATACATCTTGGTGTCTCCGGGGTGTATCGAGTATGGTGAGTCATGAGCCTCCTGAAGTATTAACTTCCTGATCTCTGTGTTATTGGGCACATAAACACAGTCCTCAAACCATAAGGCGTCGTGTTCATCCTCACGAAAACCTTTGGCCTTTCCTTCGCTCATTCTCTCTTTTATCTCGGCAATCTCTTTGTCATCCTTCTGAGCTTCTCAAATTTTTCCTAACAATGTAGACTGAGCTTCTATTGTTGCAACAAAACCTCTGGGTACAATCTCCAACCGAAGTTCCCGGAGATCCTCCGCTAACTCCTTCGGCATTCCCGTGCTCTCTAGGGTATTAGCATAACTCTTCCGGCTCAACGCGTCCGCTATGACATAGGCCTTTCCTGGATGATAGTGAAGCTTCATGTCATAATCCTTTATGAGCTCCAACCATCTTCTCTGCCTAAGGTTCAGTTCCTTATGGGTGAAATTTACTTCAAACTCTTATGATCCTTGTACACATCACAATGGTTTCCAATAAGGTAATGTCTCCAAGTATTCAACGCATGCACTACGGCTGCTAGCTCAAAATCATGCGTGGCATAATTTAACTCGTGTGGTTTTAGTTGTCATGAGGCATATGAAACAACTCTTCCGTCCTGCATGAGCACTCTTCCAAGTCCTAGGCGAGAGGCGTCGCAATACACATGGAAATCCTTGCGTATATATGGCAGTGTCAGCACTAGGGCTGTAGTCAAACATTTCTTCAGCTCCTGGAAACTTGCCTCACAATAATTCCGTCATTGGCTTCGCGATCTTGGAAAAATTCTCAATGAATCTCTGATAGTATCCTGCGAGTCCAAGAAAACTGCGGATCTCGCTAACTGAAGTGGGTGCCAAACATTCAGTGACTGACTGAACCTTGGTGGGGTCTACTGCTATACCTTCTCCTGATATAACATGTCCAAGGAATCCGACTTCCTTCAACCAAAACTCGCATTTGCTGAACTTGGCGTACAACTGATGTTCCCTGAGTTTCTCGAGAACTAAACGCAAATGCTCCTTGTGTTCCTCTTCATTCTTTGAATATACCATTATATCATCAATGAAAACCACTACAAACTTATCCAAATATTACATGAACACCTTGTTCATCATGCTCATGAAATAGGCAGGGGCGTTAGTCAGTCCAAACGACCTGACCGTATATTCGTACAACCCGTACCGTGTGGTGAATGATGTCTTTGGTATATCCTTCTCCCGTATCTTCAGCTGGTGATATCCTGATCGTAGATCGATCTTCGAAAACACCTTAGTTCCTTGCAGCTGGTCAAACAGATCATTGATCATCAGCAGTGGGTACATGTTCTTGATTGTCACTTCATTCAGGGCCCGATAATCAACAACCATTCTTAGGGACTTATCCTTCTTCTCAACCAAAAGCACTGGGTCTCCCTACGGTGATGAACTCTGTCGAGTGTAACCTTTCTCCAATAACACCTTGATCTATTTCTTAATCTCCTCCAGATCATTCGCAGGCATCCGATAGGGTCTCTTGGATATTGGCCGTGTGGCTGGCAATAGCTCAATCAAAAACTCGATATCTCAATCCGGTGGCATGCCTGGTAACTCCTCTAGAAAAACATACGGGTAATCCTTTACTACAGGCAGTTCCTCCTGAACAACTCCCGTGAGGGTATTTACTTGGCTACTTCTTGGCGCATGCCTAGATATATACTTTATCCTTTTCCCTCCGGGGTGATGAGACAAATTGACGTACTAACACAGTCAATGCTTCCTCCATACTTTGACATCCAGTCCATTCCTAATATCACATCCAATCCTTGTGACTCGAAGATAATTAGGTCGGACGGAAAAACATGGCTACCAATGGTTAAGGGTATCTGGTCGCACCATCGACTAGCCATATACTCTGCTCCAGGTGAGCTTACTAACAAAGGGGTCCTAAGGGTTTGGGTCGGTAGTTAAAACTTATCCACGAATTCCCTTGATATGTATGAATGTGATGCACTAGTATCAAAAAGAACAAGAGCGGTAAATGACTTAACCAAAAACTTACCTATAACCGCGTCTGGCTGCTCTTCAACCTCCTCCACGTTCATGTGGTTCACTTGTCCTTCGTTGAATGGATTGGGCTTCTTCCCCGCGCTCCCATTTCCGTTTCCATTCTTCCCTTCAGGGCACTCCGTGGCATAGTGTCTAGTCTTCCCGCACTTGAAACAAGTAACGTGGCTTAGGTCTCTCTTGGTGGGTGTGGCTGGATTGGGGCGGTTCTGATTGTTGCTTGTTCCATTCCCATTCCCATTCCATGGGCCAGTATGATTATGGTTACTGTTGGGGAACGTAGTGATTTCAAAAAATTTCCTACGCACACACAAGATCATGGTGATGCATAGCAACGAGAGGGGAGAGTGTTGTCTACGTACCCTCGTAGACCGGCAATGGAAGTGTTGACACAACGTACAGGAAGTAGTCGTACGTCTTCCCGATCCGACTGATCCAAGCACCGAACGTACGGCACCTCCGAGTTCTAGCACACGTTCAGCTCGATGACGATCCCCGGACTCCGATCCAGCAAAGTGTTAGGGAAGAGTTCCGTCAGCACGATGGCGTGGTGACGATCTTGATGTTTAACTGTCGCAGGGCTTCGCCTAAGCACCACTACAATATTATCGAGGATTATGGTGGAAGGGGGCACCGCACACGGCTAAGAAAATGATCACGTGGATCAACTTGTGTATCTAGGGGTGCCCCCTGCCCCCGTATATAAAGGAGCAAGGGGAGGAGGCCGGCCGGCCCTATGGCGCGCCAAGGAGGAGTCCTCATCCTAGTAGGAGTAGGACTCCTACTAGGAGGGGGAAGGGAGTGGGGAGGGAGAAGGAAAGGGGGGCACCGCCCCCCTCTCCTAGTCCAATTCGGACCAGGGGGGAGGAGGCGCGCGGCCCACCCTGGCTGCCCCTCTCTCTCTCCACTAACGCCCATATGGCCCATTAATTCTCCCGGGGGGGGTTCCGGTAACCCTCCGGCTCTCCGGTTTTCTCCGAAATCACCTGGAACACTTCCGGTGTCCGAATATAGCCGTCCAATATATCAATCTTTATGTCTCGACCATTTCGAGACTCGTCGTTATGTCCGTGATCATATCCGGGACTCCGAACTAACTTTGGTACATCAAAACTCATAAACTCATAATATAACTGTCATCGAAACGTTAAGCGTGCGGACCCTACGGGTTCGAGAACAATGTAGACATGACCGAGACATGTCTCCGGTCAATAACCAATAGCGGAACCTGGATGCTCATATTGGCTCCCACATATTCTACGAAGATCTTTATCAGTCAGACCGCATAACAACATACGTTGTTCCCTTTGTCATCGGTGTGTTACTTGCCCGTGATTCGATCGTCGGTATCTCAATACCTAGTTCAATCTCTTTACCGGCAAGACTCTTTACTCATTTCGTAATACATCATCTCGCAACTAACTCATTAGTTGCAATGCTTGCAAGGCTTAGGTGATGTGCATTACCGAGGGCCCAGAGATACCTCTCCGACAATCGGAGTGATAAATCCTAATCTCGAAATACGCCAACCCAACATTTACCTTTGTAGACACCTATAGAGCTCCTTTATAACCACCCGGTTATGTTGTGACATTTGGTAGCACACAAAGTGTTCCTCCGGCAAACGGGAGTTGCATAATCTCATAGTCATAGGAACATGTATAAGTAATGAAGAAAGCAATAGCAACATACTAAACGATCGGGTGCTAAGCTAATGGAATGGGTCATGTCAATCACATCATTCTCCTAATAATGTGATCCCGTTAATCAAATGACAACACATGTCTATGGTTAGGAAACATAACCATCTTTGATTAACGAGCTAGTCAAGTAGAGGCATACTAGTGACGTTTAGTTTGTCTATGTATTCACACAAGTACTATGTTTCCGGATAATAGAATTCTAGCATGAATAATAAACATTTATCATGATATAAGGAAATAAAATAATAACATTATTATTGCCTCTAGGGCATATTTCCTTTAGTCTCCCACTTGCACTAGAGTCAATAATCTAGATTACACAGTAATGATTCTAACACCCATGGAGCTTTGGTGCTGATCATGTTTTGCTTGTGGAAGAGGTTTAGTCAACGGGTCTGCAACATTCAGATCCGTATGTATCTTGCAAATCTCTATGTCTCCCACCTGGACTAGATCCCGGATGGAATTGAAGCGTCTCTTGATGTTCTTGGTTCTCTTGTGAAATCTGGATTCCTTTGCGAAGGCAATTGCACCAGTATTGTCACAAAAGATTTTCATTGGACCCGATGCACTAGGTATGACACCTAGATCGGATATGAACTCCTTCATCCAGACTCCTTCGTTTTCTGCTTCCGAAGAAGCTATGTACTCCACTTCACATGTAGATCCCGCCACAACGCTTTGTTTAGAACTGCACCAACTAACAGCTCCACTATTTAATGTAAACACGTATCCGGTTTGCGATTTAGAATTGTCCGGATCAGTGTCAAAGCTTGCATCAACATAACCATTTACAATGAGCTCTTTGTCACCTCCATATATTAGAAACATATCCTTAGTCCTTTTCAGGTATTTTAGGATATTCTTGACCGCTGTCTAGTGATCCACTCCTGGATTACTTTGGTACCTCCCTGCTAGACTTATAGCAAGACACACATCAGGTCTGGTACACAACATTGCATACATGATAGATCCTATGGCTGAAGCATAGGGAACATCTTTCATTTTCTCTCTATCTTCTGCATTGGTCGGGCATTGAGTCTTACTCAATTTCACACCTTGTAACACAGGCAAAAATCCTTTCTTTGCTTGATCCATTTTGAACTTCTTCAAAATTTTGTCAAGGTATGTGCTTTGTGAAAGTCCAATTAAGCGTCTTGATCTATCTCTATAGATCTTAATGCCCAATATGTAAGCAGCTTCACCGAGGTCTTTCATTGAAAAACTCTTATTCAAGTATCCCTTTATGCTTTCCAGAAATTCTATATCATTTCCGATTAGTAATATGTCATCTACATATAATATCAGAAATGCTACAGAGCTCCCACTCACTTTCTTGTAAATACAGGCTTCTCCAAAAGTCTGTATAAAACCAAATGCTTTGATCACACTATCAAAGCGTTTATTCCAACTCCGAGAGGCTTGCACTAGTCCATAAATGGATCACTGAAGCTTGCACAGTTTGTTAGCTCCCTTTGGATCAACAAAACCTTCTGGCTGCATCATATACAACTCTTCTTCCAGAAATCCATTCAGGAATGCAGTTTCGACATCCATCTACCAAATTTCATACACTACAGGAATCAGCTACTTTGCCGTCTGCCATGGCGGACGGCAAAGGCACGAACGGCGGACGGCAAAGGCCTTTGCCGTCAGCGGCGGACGGCAAAAGGCTCCGGCAAAGTAGGCTTCGGTAAACAGGTTCTTTGCCGTCTGCGGCGGACGGCAAAGAGAGAGCGGCAGACGGCAAAGACGGCGGACGGCAATAGGTGCGCTGTCAGTCCGTTAAGTGGCTAACGGAAGGCCTTTGCCGTCCGCCGCTGACGGCAAAATTTCTAGGGTCTTTGCCATCCGCTGTATGATGTCATCTGCACGTCACTACATGGCAGGTTCTTTGCCGTCTGCCACTGACGGCAAAGTCTTTGTCGTCTGCCACTGTAGGCAAACTGACCAAACGGGTCAGCTCCCAGGAAGCACAGGTGGACGCCACGTGGCTTCTTTGCCGTCTGCGGCAGACGGCAAAGAGCCCGTTGCCGTCAGTGGCAGACGGCAAAGAGCCTGCATATTGGCTCTTTTTTCTGTTTTTTCATATACCCAACCATTTTCACAGCAAATAGATGATACATATATATTTTTCACATGGCAAGTTCACAGCAAATATATGAGATATCCAACACATATAATTTCATCATACATGCATAGTTCCATCAACCATACATAGCAAGTTCGACATACATGCATCCAACCATACATATTACAATAGTGTCATCCTACCATACATGCATAGTTCATAGATACAAAGGAAACATAGTTCATCCAAACAAGCACTCCATCTATGCAAGCTTTCGTGAAGTGAATGAATTCTGCAAAATGGGAAATAAGAAAGTTAGAAGAAGAAGATTAGAAGAAGAAGAAGACGAAATTGAAGAAGAAGAAGAATATATATGACATTTATGAGCTAATTTAGGTGAAATTGATCATTTGTGAGCTAACTTAGGTGAAATGGATCGTTTATGAGCTAACCTAGGTGCAATGGATCGCTTATGAGCAAACTTAGGTAAAATGCATCATTTTAGAGGTAACCTAGGTAAGATGGATCATTTTGGAGCTAACCTAGGTAAAATGGGTCATTTTAGAGCTAACTTTGGTAGAATGGATCATTTATGAGCTAAGTAAGGTTAAATGGATCATTTTAGAACTAACTTAGGTAAAATAGATTGTTTATCAGCTAACTTAGGTAAAATGGATCGTTTTTGAGCTAACTAAGGTGAAATGAATCGTTTTTGAGCTAACTAAGGTGAAGGGCATCATTTTTGAGCTAACTAAGGTGAAATGGATCGTTTTTGAGCTAACTAGGTGAAATGAATCGTTTTTGAGCTAACTAAGGTAAAATGGATCGTTTTTGAGCTAACTTAGGTGAAATGGATCGTTTTTGAGCAAACTTAGGTGAAATGGATCATTTAAGAGCTAATTTAGGTGAAATGGATCGTTTTTGAGCTAACTAAGGTGAAATGGATCGTTTTTGAGCTAACTAAGGTGAAATGGATCGTTTTTGAGCTAACTAAGGTGAAATGGATCGTTTTTGAGCAAACTTAGGTGAAATGGATCATTTAAGAGCTAATTTAGGTTAAATGGATCGTTTTGAGCAAACTTAGGTGAAATGGATCATTTAAGAGCTAATTTAGGTGAAATGGATCGTTTTTGAGCAAACTTAGGTCAAATGGATCATTTCACAGCTAATTTAGGTGAAATGGATCGTTTTTAGCTAACTTAGGCGAAATGGATCGTTTAGGAGCTACTCTAGGTAAATTGGGTCATTTTAGAGCTAACTTGGATAAACTGGATCATTTATAAGCTAACCTAGGTAAGATGGGTCATTTTGGAGCTAACTTAGGTAAAATGGATCGTCTATGAGCTAACTAAGCTAATTATGCAATTTTTGACATAAGTAAGCTAAGTATAGATCGTTTTAGAGCTAACTTAGGTAAAATGGATGGTTTTGGAGGTCAGTAAGCTTATTAATTCATTTTGGAGGAGAAGAAGCTAAGTCTACGTCATTATGGTAAGCATTGGAGGAAATAAAGCTAAGTCTAGGTCTTTATGCATGTGTTAAGCAAAACACTAGATAAACTTACCAAGATCCAGGAGGTGTAGGAGCGGGGTGGCTCGTGTCGGTAGCTGGAGAAGGATCGTGCGATGCTTGTCTGGAGTTACGCTGCACCAAAGATCATTTCCAATGTCTTGTTAGCTTGATGACACTCAAATGTGAAGACTAGCAAGTAATGTCCATTCAAATAAAACTCACCGTGCTCCCAGGAGCAATCACTGGCATCGGCGGAGCGGTCTGACCTGTCTTCTCGCACACAGACTGCACATTTGGTTTTGACGACTCACCATGTTTTCCATCCCGGTACCATGCTCGCTGGTGCGACGACGATCCACCTCAACTCGGTCACGTTGGGCAGACTCACCATGAAATGTCCACACCGTATAATCAGGCATAAAACCACTCTTCTGCAGGTGTTTGCCCATTTCAGCCTCTGTCTTCTTTTCCCAATTGCCGCACCGGAAATAGGGGCACCAGGTTTTCTTTTGGCCATTTGCAAATGTGGCTTGCACAAACCCCTTAGTTTTTGTGAACCATTCAGCGCTCCATTTGTTCTGACCAGTGTGAACGGTATACATCCAAGCACGGTCACTCATCTTGACTTTCAGAGCTACTGGACACACAACAATTATATATGTAATTCACCATGTATATATTCATCAGTTGATCTACTTTGTCAATTTTATTACGTCCATGCAACCTACACTCTAATAGGTAATGATAGGTCCTAATCCCACCCGTGTATGTGTAGATTGGGTTCATTTTCCCATGCTATGCTCCGGATCCGACGCAAAATTTCGGCAGCACCTCCCCGCTGTTCTCCTGATACATGTCTCTGCAATGAACAGAGAGGATGTGTACCCGGAGAACAACAGGGGAGGCACTGACGAAATATATGCGTCGGATCCGGAGCAAAGCATATGGGAAAACGAACCCAATCTACACATACTCGGGCTGTCCATGGATAGCGTTGGACAATTCGAAAGAATCAAGGTTATAAATATGCAAATGCATGCATATTTATAACTATGACGCTTTCGAACGGGAGACACATATTGGTTACGCATACTGATGATTCAAGACACATATATAGCTAGCTATCAAGTTTCATCGGAATAGATCAAATAATTAATGGGGGAGGAGGACTTGTCATTTGTGCTCACCCACGAACGAAGGGGCAGAGCTCGTCAAACGCACGGCGAGGTCGTCGAACACCAAACCTTGCAGCGATGAAACAACTGCACATTTAAAACTACACGATCAACACAATTATATATGACGTTTTTCATAACTAAATCGAAAAATATATGACCTAACTAATAATTCACAAATATATGACCCCGCCGGCCTCTGGAAAGCCAAAGAACACCTTCATTTTCGGGAGGTGTCGGTGGTCGGGGTGCCCTGTCGGTGTCGGGGTGCCGTGTCGGGGTCGGGGTCGGAGTCTCGGGGTCGGGTTGTCGGGTCGGGGTGCCGGGTCGGGGTCAGGGTGCCGTGTCGGTGTTGGGGTCGGGGTGTCGGGTCAGGCTCGGGGTCGGGGTGTCGTGGTCGGGGTCGGGGTCGGGGTCTCGGGGTCGGGGTGTCGGGTCGGGGTGCCGGGTCGGGGTCGGGTTGTCGGGTCAGGCCCGGGGTCGGGGTCTCGGGGTCGGGGTGTCGGGTTGGGTGCCGGGTCGGGGTCAGGGGTCTCGAGGTCGGGGTGTCGGGTCAGGCTCGGGGTCGGGGTCTCGGGGTCGCGGTGTCTGCTCGGGGTGCCGTGTCGGTGTCGGGGTAAGGGTGGGTGTGGTGTCAGGGTGTCGGTGTCGGGGTGTCGTGTCGGTGTCGGGGTGTCGTGTCGGTGTCGGGGTCGGGGTCTCGGGGTCGGGGTGTCGGGTCGGGGTGCCGGGTCGGGGTCGGGGTGCCGTGTCGGTGTCGGGGTCGGCGTGTCGGGTCAGCCTCGGGGTCGGGGTGTTGGGGTTGGGGTCGGGGTCGGGGTGTCGGGGTCGGGGTCGGGGTGTCGGGGTCGGGGTCTAGGGGTTGGGGTGTCGTGTCGGGGTGCCGGGTCGAAGTCGGGGTGCCGTGTCGGGTCGGGTTTTTTTCCCTCTTTTTTCCTTTTCTTCTTCTTCCTATTCTTCCTTTTTTTCCTCCTCCTCCTCCTCCTTCTTCTTCTTCTTCTTCTTCTTCTTCTTCTTCTTCTTCTTCTTCTTCTTCTTCTTCTTCTTCTTCTTCTTCTTCTTCTTCTTCTTCTTCTTCTTCTTCTTCTTCTTCCTCCTTTCCTTTTTCCTCTTCTTCTTCTCCCCCTCTCCTCTTTTTTCTTCTTCTTCTTCTTCCTCTTCTTCTTTTTTCTTCTCCTCCTCCTCCTCTTCTTCTTCCTTTCCTTTTTCCTCTTCTTCTTCTCCTCCTATCCTCTTTTTCTCTTCTTCTTCTTCTTTCCGCAAACTAAACTAAACCTAGAACTAAAACTAAAACTAAAACTAAAACTAAATCTAAACTAAACATAAACCTAAAACTAATAAAACAGAAAAAAGGAAAAAACTAAATCTAAACCTAAAACTAAACTAAAACTAAAACTAAATCTAAACTAAAACTAAAAAGAAAAAAACAAAAAAAAAGAAAAAAGGAGGGGGCTCACCTGGGGCAGGGCTGGTGGAGGAGGGGGCGGGGCGGTGGAGGAGCTGGCCGGGGCGGCGGCGGGGGGCCGGGCCCGGGGCGGCGGGGGGGGGGGGCGGTGGAGGAGGCCCCCGGTGGAGGAGCTGGCCGGGGCGGCGGCGG
Organism: Triticum monococcum; assembly: GCA_034509565.1. NCBI lineage: Eukaryota > Viridiplantae > Streptophyta > Magnoliopsida > Poales > Poaceae > Triticum > Triticum monococcum. The sequence goes on along the minus strand of CM067841.1, from coordinate 562,935,955 downwards.
GGGGCCGGGCCCGGGGCGGTGGGGGGCCGGGGCACGGGGGGGCCGGGGCGGCGGGGAGGGGGGGGGGGGGGGCGACGGGGTGGTGGGGCGGCGGGGGCCGGGGCGGTGGGGCGGCGGGGGCAACGGGGCGGCGGGGGCGACGGGTGGTGGGGCGACCGGGCGGCGGCGAGTGGTGGGGGCGGCGGCGCGCGGCGGGCGGCGGCGGTGGGGTGGGAAGTGCTGGCGGGGCGCGTCGGCGAGGAGTGAACAGAGAGTAACGGGTGGGGGGTACGGGCCGTTAGGTAGTGGCCTCTTTGCCGTCTGCCTCTCTTTGCCGTCTGCCCTTTTGCCTCTTTGCCGTCTGCTGGCAGACGGCAAAGAGGTGGGCAGTTAGGTTTTTCCCAAACGGGGGGGGGGGGGGTGGGGGCCACCTCTCTCTTTGCCATCTGCAAGCGGACGGCAAATATTCTTTGCCGTCCGCCAGCGGACGGCAAAGATCTGGCAGACGACAAAGAAGCTCTTTGCCGTCCGCCAGCTCTTTGCCGTCCGCTTTTGGGTAGCTGATGGCAAAGAGCTTCTTTGCTGTCAGCTAGCAGACGGCAAAGAGCTGGCAGATGGCAAATTATCTAATTCCAGTAGTGATAATCATAAAATGCGGCAATTGCTAACATGATTCAGACAGACTTAAGCATCGCTACGGGTGAGAAGGTATCATCGTAGTCAATCCCTTGAACTTGTCGAAAACCTTTTGCGACAAGTCGAGCTTTGTAGACAGTAACATTACCGTCAGCGTCAGTATTCTTCTTGAAGATCCATTTATTCTCAATTGCTTGCCGATCATTGGGCAAGTCAACCAAAGTCCACACTTTGTTCTCATACATGGATCCCATTTCAGATTTCATGGCTTCAAGCCATTTTGTGGAATCTGGGCTCACCATCACTTCTCCATAGTTCGTAGGTTCATCATGATCTAGTAGCATGACTTCCAGAACAGGATTACCATACCACTCTCGTGCGGATCTTATTCTGGTTGATCTACGAGGTTCAGTAGTATCTTGTTCTGAAGTTTCATGATCATCATCATTAGCTTCCTCACTAATTGGTGTAGGTGTCACAGAAACTGGTTTCTGTGATATACTACTTTCCAATAAGGGAGCAGGTACAGTTACCTCATCAAGTTCTACTTTCCTCCCACTCACTTATTTCAAGAGAAACTCCTTCTCTAGAAAGTTTCCGAATTTAGCAACAAAAGTCTTGCCTTTGGATCTGTGATAGAAGGTGTATCCAATAGTTTCCTTTGGATATCCTACGAAGACACATTTCTCCGATTTGGGTTCGAGCTTATCAGGTTGAAGCTTTTTCACACAAGCATCGCAACCCCAAACTTTTAGAAACGACAACTTTGGTTTCTTGCCAAACCACAGTTCATAAGGCGTCGTCTCAACGGATTTTGATGGTGCCCTATTTAACGTGAATGCGGCTCTCTCTAGAGCATAACCCCAAAATGATAGCGGTAAATCTGTAAGAGACATCATAGATCGCACCATATCAAGTAAAGTACAATTACGACGTTCGGACACACCATTACGCTGTGGTGTTCCGGGTTGCGTGAGTGCGAAACTATTCCACATTGTTTCAAATGTACACCAAACTCTTAACTCAAATATTCTCCTCCACGATCAGATCGAAGGAATTTTATTTTCTTGTTACGATGATTTTCAACTTCACTCTGAAATTCTTTGAACTTTTCAAATGTTTCAGACTTATGTTTCATTAAGTAGATATACCCATATCTACTTAAGTCATCTGTGAAGGTGAGAAAATAACGATATCCGCCACGAGCCACAACATTCATCGGACCACATACATCTGTATGTATGATTTCGAACAAATCTGTTGCTCTCTCCATAGTACCGCAGAACGGTGTTTTTGTCATCTTACCCATAAGGCACGGTTCGCAAGTACCAACTGATTCATAACCAAGTGGTTCCAAAAGTCCATCAGTATGGAGTTTCTTCATGCGCTTTACACCGATATGACCCAAACGGCACTGCCACAAATAAGTTGCACTATCATTATCAACTCTACATCTTTTGGCTTCAACATTATGAATATGTGTGTCACTACTATCGAGATTTAATAAGAATAGACCACTCTTTAAGGGTGCATGACCATAAAAGATATTACTCATGTAAATAGAACAACCATTATTCTCTGATTTAAATGAATAACCGTCTCGCATCAAACAAGTCCAGATATAATGTTCATGCTCAACGTTGGCACCAAATAACAATTATTTAGGTCTAATACTAATCCCGAAGGTAGATGTAGAGGTAGCGTGCCGACCGCGATCACATTGACTTTGGAACCATTTCCCATGCGCATCGTCACCTCGTCCTTAGCCAATCTTCGCTTAATCCGTAGTCCCTGTTTCGAGTTGCAAATGTTAGCAACAGAACCAGTATCAAATACCCACGTGCTATGGCGAGCATTAGTAAGGTACACATCAATAAGATGTATATCACATATACCTTTGTTCACCTTGCCATTCTTCTTATCCGCCAAATACTTGGGGCAGTTCCGCTTCCAGTGACCAGTCTGCTTGCAGTAGAAGCACTTAGTTTCAGGCTTAGGTCCAGGTTTGGGTTTCTTCTCTTGAGTAGCAACTTGCTTGCTGTTCTTTTTGAAGTTCCCCTTCTTCTTTCCTTTGCCCTTTTTCTTGAAACTAGTGGTCTTGTTGACCATCAACACTTGATGCTCCTTCTTGATTTCTACCTCCGCAGCTTTCTGCATTGCGAAGAGCTCGGGAATAGTCTTATTCATCCCTTGCATATTATTGTTCATCATGAAGCTCTTGTAGCTTGGTGGCAGTGATTGGAGAATTCTGTCAATGACGCAATTATCTGGAAGATTAACTCCCAATTGAATGAAGTGATTATTATACGCAGACATTTTGAGTATATGCTCACTGACAGAACTGTTCTCTTCCATCTTGCAGCTATAGAACTTATTGGAGACTTCATATCTCTGAATCCGGGCATTTGCTTGAAATATTAACTTCAACTCCTGGAACATCTCATATGCTCGATGACGTTCAAAACGTCGTTGAAGTCCCGATTCTAAGACGTAAAGCATGGCACACTGAACTATCGAGTAGTCATCAGCTTTGCTCTGCCAGACGTTCATAACATCTGGTGTTGCTCCAGCAGCAGGCCTGGCACCCAGTGGTGCTTCCAGGACGTAATTCTTCTGTGCAGCAATGAGGATAATCCTCTAGTTACGGACCCAGTCCGTGTAATTGCTACCATCATCTTTCAACTTTGCTTTCTCAAGGAACGCATTAAAATTCAATGGAACAACAGCACGGGCCATCTATCTACAATCAAACATAAACAACCAAGATACTATCAAGTACTAAGTTCATGATAAATTTAGGTTCAATTAATCATATTACTAAAGAACTCCCACTTAGATAGACATCCCTCTAATCCTCTAAGTGATTATGTGATCCAAATCAACTAAACCATGTCCGATCATCACGTGAGATGGAGTAGTTTCATTGGTGAACATCACTATGTTGATCATATCTACTATATGATTCACGCTTGACCTTTTGGTCTCCGTTTTTCGAGGCCATATTTGTATATGCTTGGTTCGTCAAGTATAACCTGAGTATTCCATGTGTGTAACTGTTTTGCACCCGTTGTATTTGAACGTAGAGCCCATGACACCCGATCATCACGTGGTGTCTCAGCACGAAGAACTTTCGCAACGATGCATACTCAGGGAGAACACTTCTTGATAATTAGTGAGAGATCATCTTAAAATGCTAGCGTCAATCAAAGAAAGATAAGATGCATAAAAGATAAACATCACATGCAATCAATATAAGTGATATGATATGGCCATCATCTTGTGCTTGTGATCTCCATCTTCGAAGCACCGTCGTGATCACCATCGTCACCGGCGCGACACCTTGATCCTCATCGCAGCATCGTTGTCGTCTCGCCAATCTTATGCTTCCACGACTATCGCTACCGTTTAGGGATAAAGTAAAGCATTACAGCGCAATTGCGTTGCATACAATAAAGCGACAACCATATGGCTCCTGCCAGTTGCCGATAACTTGGTTACAAAACATGATCATCTCATACAATAAAATTTTAGCATCATGTCTTGGCCATATCACATCACAACATGGCCTGCAAGAACAAGTTAGACGTCCTCTACTTTGTTGTTGCAAGTTTTACGTGGCTGCTACGGGTTTAAGCAAGAACCAATCTTACCTACGCATCAAAACAACAATGATAGTTTGTCAAGGTGCTGTTTTAACCTTCGCAAGGACCGGTCGTAGCCACACTCGGTTTAACTAAAGTTGGAGAAACTGACACCCGTTAGCCACCTTTGTGCAAAGCACGTCAGGAGAACTGGTCTCGCGTAAGCGTACGCGTAATGTCGGTCCGGGCCGCTTCGTCCAACAATATCGCCGAACCAAAGTATGACATGCTGGTAAGCAGTATGACTTATATCACCCACAACTCACTGGTGTTCTACTCGTGCATATAACATCAACACATAAAAACTTAGGCTGTGATGCCACTGTTGGGGAACATAGTAATTTGAAAAAATTTCCTACGCACACACAAGATCAAGGTGATGCATAGCAACGAGAGGGGAGAGTGTTGTCTACGTACCCTCGTAGACTGGCAACGGAAGTGTTGACACAACATAGAGGAAGTAGTCGTATGTCTTCCCGATCCGACTGATCCTAGCACCGAACGTACGGCACCTCCGAGTTCTAGCACACATTCAGCTCGATGACTATCCTCGGACTCCGATCCAGCAAAGTGTCGGGGAAGAGTTCCGTCAGCATGACGGCGTGGTGACGATCTTGATGTTTAACTGTCGCAGGGCTTCGCCTAAGCACCACTACAATATTATCGAGGATTATGGTGGAAGGGGGCACCGCACACGGCTAAGAAAACGATCACGTGGTTCAACTTGTGTATCTAGGGGTGCCCCTGCCCCCATATATAAAGGAGCAAGGGGAGGATGCCGGCCGGCCCTATGGCGCGCCAAGGAGGAGTCCTCCTCCTAGTAGGAGTAGGACTCCTACTAGGAGGGGGAAGGAAGTAGGGAGGGAGAAGGAAAGTGGGGCACCGCCCCCCTCTCCTAGTCCAATTCGCACCAGGGGGGAGGAGGCGCGCAGCCCACCCTGGCAGCCCCTCTCTCTCTCTCCACTAACGCCCATATGGCCCATTACTTCTCCTGGGGGGGGGTTCCGGTATCCCTCCGGCTCTCCAGTTTTCTCCGAAATCACCTGGAACAATTCCGGTGTCCGAATATAGCCGTCCAATATATCCGTGATCATATCCGGGGCTCCGAACTAACTTCGATACATCAAAACTCATAAACTCATAATATAACTGTCATCGAAACCTTAAGCGTGCGGACCCTACGGGTTCGAGAACAATGTAGACATGACCGAGACACATCACCGGTCAATAACCAATAGCGGAACCTCGATGCTCATATTGGCTCCCACATATTCTACGAAGATCTTTATCGGTCAGACCGCATAACAACATACGTTGTTCCCTTTGTCATCAGTATGTTACTTGCCCGTGATTTGATCGTCGGTATCTCAATACCTAGTTCAATCTCGTTACTGGCAAGACTCTTTACTAGTTTCGTAATACATCATCTCGCAACTAACTCATTAGTTGCAATGCTTGCAAGGCTTATGTGATGTGCATTACCGAGGGCCCAGAGATACCTCTCCGACAATCGGAGTGACAAATCCTAATCTTGAAATACGCCAACCCAACATTTACCTTTGGAGACACCTATAGAGCTCCTTTATAACCACCCGGTTATGTTGTGACGTTTGGTAGCACACAAAGTGTTCCTCCGGCAAACGGGAGTTGCATAATCTCATAGTCATAGGAACATGTATAAGTCATGAAGAAAGCAATAGCAACATACTAAACGATCGGGTGCTAAGCTAATGGAATGGGTCATGTCAATCACATCATTCTCCTAATAATGTGATCCCGTTAATCGAGTGACAACACATGTCGGAGATGATAGCCATGGGTAGCCTAGCCGGCTTCCCCCGGCCCTCCTGAAAAAATTACGAGCTCGTCCGGCTCTCAAGAACCCAAGACATGGGGCCGACTCCCCCTTTGCCGGCTGTCACCCAGGCCGGCTTCGAAAGGCGGCCCGACTTTAGCCCTCATGAAGAAAGCCATGGGAGGGCCGACTTCAAGAAGCCTGCCGCGAGAAGGCCGACTCCAAGAAGCCGCCCCCCATAAACCGGTCGAGACCGTACCCTCAAAGTTTGCATCCACCTAGCAATGATGAAGCGGGGCGTGGCTATAGTAAAGCCTGCCACCCCCAAAACCCGGAGCGCGACCGGCACAGTGCGACGTACGGGTGGCCACGACCCGCCCGTCGCGACACTGTTGCCACGACGACCCTAACGCCATCCACGACGGACTACCAGCGTGGCCTACGGGCGGTGAGACACCCGAAGGCGGCCACACCTCCTCCCAGTCGGCCTGAGAAAGAGCCGGCTCCCCGCAGCCGTCTTGCCATCTTCCTCGAAGGAGACGCCCCATTAAGGAGACAAGACACGGTGAGGCTACAGTAATCGCCCGCCAGGCGGTGGTACTGTAGCCATGCCTACCACGACGAAGCCCACGTCATCAGAATAGAGCAACAGTAACTAGCCACCGACCGGGCCCTGGACGGTGGGGCCTGCTTATCGACCAAGGAGCCGGCAGCCGGCGGGACCCACCAGTCGGCGGGCCCCGCGCCTAGCTAGATTACCATTATACCCCCGGGGGGTAGGCCTATATAAACCCCCCGGGGCACCCATGCAAAGGGTTCGACCCATAGCTAGTTTTAGACACCATACGGGGAGAAGAAGCAAGCTAGCCATGCCCTTCTTTCTCCTTCCACCAAAACAGCTCAAGGAGCATTGTGTAGCTACTTGTCCATCTAGTGATCATGCGGAGACCCCGCAGAGCAGCAGTAGGGGTGTTATCTCCATGGAGAGCCCCGAAGCTGGGTAAGATGCGCCGGCGTGCATGTCTTCGCCTCATCCCGTTTCCAGGCACCGGCGATGTCTTACTGGCTCCCACAATGATAAGCCACCCGTTGGCATATGTCGCTCCTACCACCCGACATTTGGCGCCCACTGTGGGGCCAGGTGCACCGTCGTCTGGAGACCTGTTCTGGATGGGAACCCTCTTCCTCCCCAGCGAGCGTAGCCAGCCCGGCACGCCCGATGGCGCTTGCCACGATGCGCTGCAAGGCGTCACTAGCATCTGCGCGGCGAGCAGCCTGACCGATATCCTCGATGAAACCCTCATCTCCGACGAGCTCGCCTCCGATGCAGGCACCGACCACCTCGCCAACCTCCTCGGCCAGCTCCATGTCTCCAGCAAGCCCGTTGTGGACCTGGAGTCGGTTGGCTCCACCGACCCGATGCCTGTCGACTCCGACACGGCCTCCTTCGACACCTTCCCCACCAACGTCGCGATCAACAATGACCCGCTTCCTCGGACCGACGGCCGCGATACTGTCACCACTGAGGTGATGGTCATCAGCCACGGTGGCCCGGCCGACGAGAGCACCCACGACGCCCCGCACGCGGCAACGCACGACTTGTCCATCCCCCTCCCGGCTGACGCCAATGACGAGGCACTGGAGGCACGCCGCTTCGCCCTCCTCATAGAGGGCCGGAGGCTGGCTTCCGTGAGATGCCTCACTAAGGCCTAGCAGCGTGAAGCTGACCGCACCGCCTTCGGCACGCCGGCCCCGGGCTGGCCAAGCCGGGCCGGCGTTGTCAGGCAACGCGGCGCCGTCCTTGCCGAAGCATTGGGAGTCGACCGCCCGGTCTATGCCACTCCGCTCGAGAACTTGCGTGCCGCCTAGGCGGCCGTGGATGAGTTGGACGGCTTGGGGGCCGAAGAACTCCCCCACATGACCCGGCGCATCCAGCAGCTGATTGACGCGGCCGCACGGCGGCACGAAGCCGACGCCCGCGCGGGAAGCCTCTCGGCGCGACATCACGGACGCCGACTATGAGCAATATCCGCGCGTGGCGCGAGAAAGAGCCGGCTACCAGCCGAAGCCGGAGCCGAATCTCCATCGAGCGAGACGCGGACGGCCATCCCCGAGCCATGGAATGGCGGGGCAACCCGCCTCCGCCTCGACCCCATGGAGAGAGATATCCCACCCGCCACCAGTGGCGCACTCGACTCTCAGCGGCCAACTAGGTCGCCGCGAAGGAGTCGGCGAGAACGACGCCCACCATCGGATCGACCGCCTAGCGAGGTCCCTGGCGCTGGAAGAAGAAGACGATGTCGGCCCGCCTTGTTTCAGCCCCCGTATCCGCGACGAGCCTTTCCCCAAAGGGTTCTCGCTCCCAAGAGACACGCCAAAGTACAACGGCTCCGTGAAGCAGGAAGATTGGTTGATAGACTACTCCACGGCGGTCAGCATAGCCAACGGCAACCGGCGCGTTGCCGTGAAGTACGTGCCCCCCCATGCTGCAAGGCACGACGCGGACCTGGCTCAACAGCCTCAAGCCTCTCAGCATCAACAGCTGGGTAGATTTCACCGAAGCTTTCGTCCGCAACTTCACCAGCACCTACAAGCGGGCTCCCAAGCCCAGGCAGCTCTCCCTGTGCGTACAGGGCCCAACCGAGTCCACGCGCGACTACCTCACGCGTTGGGCCGAGCTCCGCAATTCTTGCGAGGGGGTGCACGAGGTGCAAGCCATCGAATATTTCACTGCCGGGTGCCGAGAAGGTACCCTCCTCAAGCACAAGCTCCTCTGCGACAAGCCGACTACCCTCAACGAGCTTCTGGACATAGCCGACAAATACGCCACCGCCGACTCTTCGATGAAGACCGAGCTCCGGGTAGACACGTCCGGGAAAGTACTCAACCCGGCGCGCAAGACACCGGTAGGGGATTCTGGCCGACGCTCACACCCGAACGACCACAAGCGCAAGGGCCCTGCGCCGACTCCCGCTAGTCGGCAGGTGGCCACGGTCGAAGACACGCCGCCTGAAGGGCGGCCCGTGCCCAAGAAGCCTAAGGGCGGCCGGCCGGCCTGGCAGCCGGCTTTCTCCTACGACCAAACTCTCGATGCCCCGTGCAAATTCCACAGCGGCGCGAAGCCGTCCAACCACACAACCCGGAAGTGCCATTGCTCACCCGGATTTCCAAAGGCGAAGGGCTCGCGCCGCCTCCGCCTGCCGGCCCACCGCCTCCAGCTCCGCCGCCCCCGGCCGCTCGGCCCGCAGTCAGAGCCGTGCACGACGAGTTCCCCGACGAGCAAGCAACCTAGTCGTCTTTACAAGCCAGCTCGAAGACCAGCGCGGCAAACGCCGAGAGCACTAGGAAGTCAGCGTGGTCGCTGCCAACCCCACCGGACACATGCATTGGTCAGAAAAGCCCATCTGCTGGAGCCGGGCCGACCACCCAGAGGTGATGCCGTCTCCCGGCTCTTATGCGTTACTCCTGGAAGCCACCCTCGCGACGGACCGACGCGCTGCCCACTTCTCCCGCGTGCTGATAGACGGCGGGAGCAGCATCAACATCCTGTACCGTGACACCCTGGAGAAGCTAAATGTCAAGACGAAGCAGCTGATGCCAACTCGGACAGTGTTTCATGGCATCGTACCCGGCTTGTCCTGCGCCCCCATTGGCAAGATCAAGATTGATGTACTCTTTGGGGACAAGGAGCATTTCCGCCGGGAAGCAATCTGGTTTGAAGTGGTGGACCTAGAGAGCCCCTACCATGCGTTGCTTGGCCGACCCGCCTTGGCCAGGTTCATGGCAGTTCCCCACTATGCATACCTCAAGATGAAGATACCAAGTTCCAAGGGCATCATCACCGTAGCCGGCGATTACAAGAAGTCTTCCGAGTGCGCTTCCGCCAGTAGCCGGCTGGCCGAGTCCCTTGTGATTGCCGAAGAGAAGAAGATAATGGACCGGGTCGTGGCCCTGGACAGCAAGCCGCTGAACCAGTTCCCCGACCCCAAGGAATATGATGCCCAAGGATCTTTCCAGCCGGCCAAGGAAACCAAGAAGATACCCCTTGACCCCGAGCACCCCGAGAGGTTTGCCGTCATCGGGGCAAGCCTGAACAGCAAATAGGAAGGCGAGCTCGCCGATTTCCTCCGTGAGAATCGGGACATCTTTGCATGGTCCCCCAAGGACATGTCGGGTGTTCCGAAGGAATTCGCCGAGCACAAACTACACGTCCGAGAAGACGCGAAACCAGTCAAGCAGCCCCTCCGCCGACTATCAGAGGAGAAGAGAAGGATTGTAGGGGAGGAGATAGCCCGGCTTCTGGCAGCCGGCTTCATTATGGAAGTTTTCTTTCTAGAGTGGCTTGCCAACCCGGTCCTCGTGTTAAAGAAGAACAACAAGTGGTGCATGTGTATAGACTACACAAGCCTCAACAAGGCCTGCCCTAAAGATCCCTTCGCCCTGCCAAGGATTGACCAAGTGATAGACTCCACAGCCGGATGCAAGCTGTTGAGTTTTTTGGATGCTTACTCAGGTTATCACCAGATAAAGCTAGACCCGGATGACCGCCTGAAGACCGCCTTCATCACGCCATTTGGAGCCTTCTGCTACCTGACTATGACATTCGGCTTGAGAAATGCCGGTGCCACTTTTCAGCGCCGCATGCAGAAGTGCCTCCTCAAGCACCTTGGCAAAAACGCTCAGGTCTACGTGGACGACATTGTGGTGAAGACGGAGTAGCACGGCACCTTGCTGGAAGACCTGAAAGAAACATTTGAGAACCTGCGCCGGTTCCGAATCAAGCTCAACCCCGAGAAGTGCGTGTTCGGAGTGCCAGCCAGCCAGCTCCTAGGCTTCCTGGTCTCCGAAGGCGGCATCGAATGCAACCCGGTGAAGATCAAGGCCATCGAGAGAATGGCGATCCCCACCAAGCTTCGAGAAATCCAGAAGTTCACCGGATGCTTGGCCTCCTTGAACCGCTTCATCAGCCGGCTCGGAGGGAAAGCTCTCCCTCTCTACCGCCTCATGAAGAAGAGCACTCACTTTGAGTGGAACGACCAGGCTGACCAAGCTTTTCACAAGCCGAAGAAGATGCTGGCCACGCCGCCCGTCCTAGCGGCGCCGACTGAGATAGAGCCCATGCTCCTTTACATTGCCGCAACCAGCCGGGTGGTCAGCACCGTCATCGTAGTCCAACACCCAGAAGAAGGCCGAGCCCAGCCGGTCCAGAGGCTGTTGTATTATTTGAGCGAGGTGCTGTCCGCCTCAAAGCAGAACTACCCGCATTACCAGAAGATGTGTTACGGCGTGTACTTCACCGCCAAGAAGCTGAAGCCCTACTTTCAAGAGCATCTCGTCACGGTCGTATGCACCGCCCCGCTGGCCGAGATCACAGGCAGCTGGGATGCATCCGACCGGGTGGCGAAGTGGGCCATCGAGCTGGCCCCTGACACGATCTTCTATCAGCACCGCACCGCCATCAAGTCCCAAGCACTGGCCGACTTCCTCGTCGACTGGGCCGAGACCCAGTACCTTCCACCGGCTCCCGCCTCCACCCATTGGCGCATGCACTTCGATGGGTCCAAGATGCGCACCGGCTTGGGAGCCGGCGTCGTCCTTACCTTTCCCAAAGGCGACAAGCTCAGATACACACTGCAGATTCACTTTGCCGCCTCCAACAACATAGCCGAGTATGAGGCACTCGTACACGGGCTCCGGCTTGCCAAGGAACTCGGCATCCGCCGGATCCTATGCTATGGCGACTCAAACTTGGTGGTTCAGCAATCATTCGGCGACTGGGACGCCAAGGACGCAAATATGGCAAGCTACCACTTCCTGGTTCAACAACTCAGCGGATACTTTGAAGGATGCGAGTTCCTCCACGTACCGCGAGCCGTCAACGAGCCACCCGATGCCCTGGCCCGAATAGGCAACACTCGGCAAGCAATACCAACCGGCGTCGCTCTACAACGCCTCCTCAAGCCGTCCATCAAGCCGTCTCCAGAGTCCGACTCCATCTTCATACCGCCCGACCCCGACGCGGCCGAGTCCGGCTCGAGGAACCAAGCAAGTGACCCGGGGACTTCAGTAGTCGGCCCGGGGACTTCGGCAACCGGCTCGGGGACTACCACACCCGGCTCGGGGACTGCAATAGCCGGCCCAGGGACTGCACCAACACAATAGTCGGCGGCCAACTCCAGCATTTCATCACCCAGCCCGCCCACCCTGGTGGCAGTAGCCACACTAGCAATAGAAGAAGTCGCAGCTCCATCATGGGCTCAGTCCATCCTCAACTTCCTAGTAAACCAAGATCTGCCGGCTGACGAAACAAAGGCAAGACAAGTCCAACGCCGAGCCGGTGCATACACAATCGTCAACAGAGAGCTCGTCAAGCGCAGTGTCACTGGAGTCCTCCAACGGTGCGTCGAGCAAGAGAAGGGCATTGCAATCCTCAGAGACATTCACCAAGGAGAATGCGGCCACCATGCGGCTTCAAGATCACTCGTCGCCAAAGCTTTCTGCCATGGTTTCTTCTGGCCGACTGCTTTGGATGACGCCAAAGAATTAGTTAAATATTGCAAAGGGTGCCAACTCTGCAGCTCCAAGCAACACATGCTGGCTTCGGCACTCAAGACCATTCCCATCACCTGGCCCATCGCCATTTGGGGACTGGACATGGTGGGCCCATTCAAGACGACGCGCGGCGGCATGACGCATTTGCTCATCGCCGTGGACAAATTCACCAAGTGGATTGAGGCAAAGCCGATCAAGAAGCTGAATGGGCCGACTGATGTGACATTCATCACAGACATAACAACTCGGTACGGCGTGCCACACAGCATCATCACCGACAATGGCACGAATTTTGCCAAAGGAGCCTTGGCACGTTTCTGCGCAACACAAGGTATCCGGCTGGACTTAGCGTCCGTCGCCCACCCACAGTCAAACGGCCAGGTCGAGCGAGCCAACGGCCTCATCCTCTCCTGCATCAAGCCCCGACTGGTCGTACTGTTGGAGCGTTCAGCCGGTTGTTGGCTCAATGAGCTGCCGGCTGTCCTCTGGAGTCTACGCACTACCCCAAACAAGTTAACCGGCTTCACTCCTTTCTTCCTCGTGTACGGTGCCGAGGCGATCATCCCAACCGACATCGAGTTCGACTCGCCCCGGCTAACCATGTACAGGGAGGCGGAGGCCAAGGAAGCACGAGAAGACGGCGTCGACCTGCTGGAAGAAGGCCGGCTGTTAGCCCTCAGCCGGTCTGCCATCTACCAGCAGGGGTTGCGCCGCTACCATAGTCGGAAGGTCAGACCAAGATCTTTCCAAGAGGGCGATCTTCTGCTCCGGCTGATCCAGCGAACAGCCGGCCAGCACAAGCTCTCGGCCCCTTGGGAGGGCCCCTTTGTCATCAGCAGAGCTCTAGGCAACGACTCCTACTACCTAATCGACGCGCAGAAGCCCAAGGCACGCAAGAGAGACGACTCTGGCAAGGAGTCGGAACGACCATGGAACGCTAACCTCCTTCGAAGATTTTACAGTTGAAATGCAGTATGTATCACGCTAACTTTTGTACTAAGTACGAGACAATAGACCCCCCGAGGAGGACTCGGGGACTGCCATCTTTTATCTATGAATGAAAAGTATCATGCTTATGACCTTGTCATTTCATTTACTTGTTTTGTCCGGCACCGGGTTCGATTAGTCGGCCCGGGGACTGGCCGACTGGAGTTATATTAGAAGTCTTACCCGCGGTCAGACAAGTAGTGTGCTGACACCCAGGCTTAGCTCTTGCCAAAGCCGCAGTTCAAAGAACCGGCTGTTCGGCTGGCAAGAGTCAAAAGCAGGAAAGGATGCGCACACAAAAAATGGCTAGGGACCAACGGACTAATATAACGAAAGCCGGTTTGCCGCCTCCCACCGACCAACTACCAGAGTAGCCGGCCGGTCGGTTTGCATTCACTTCACTTCAATCCAAGAAAGCTCGAGTACTTGCCTCCCCAAAGAGGGAAGGCGGCAAAGGAAAAGGCCTAAGGATAAAAAGCATACGTGAATGGAAACCAAACATGCACATAATAATATTTACATAAAAGACCTCCAAGAGGCCAGCATTCAACATAGTTTGGATACACCACCAGTGGGTGGAACTGTGAAAGCTTAAAGATTGTTCAAAAGACAACAAGCAGGAAAAATAAGGACGGCAGGTCAAGCTGGCGGAGCGACTAACGAGCTGGGCTGGTCGGTGGAGACGGTTGTGCTGGCTGAAGGAGTGGCCGGCAGGCGAACCTCGGCTTGATCACCGCCTCCCGCAGAGGGCCCGCTTCCGTGCGCCTCGTTGCTGGAGGCACGGTCAGCCTTAGGCCGGCCGGTTGTTCCACTAGCCGGCTCGATGTTTTCACCGTCCTCTTCCTCGTCATCTTCGCCCTCATCGCTGGAGGCGATCTCCTCTGCTGAGTCCTCGCCCACCGCCGGGATCAGACCGAACCACTCCTCCGGCTGGGCAACGCCATCATCATTGATTTCAGGCGCGAAGACGCTGGTGTCGGTGCACTCGGGGATCGTTGAAGCACGCTGGGCGATAGCCGGCCGCACATCCTCCAGCTCCGCGTCAGCCTCGAGCCGCCAAGTGCGCAGCTGGTCCAGGTTCAGCCCTGGGTACCAAGCGCGAACGAACTCCAACGCCCGCCCGGCTCCAAGACGGGCCGCCGATGCCTTCCAAGCTTCAAAACGACCAACTGCGATCTCCAGCCAGTCGGCAGTCCGGCTTGGGGTGCGGGGGATCGTCTCGCCAGGCCAGAGGGCGGCCAGCACCTGCGCCCCGGCATGTTGGAGCCGGCTGCAGCCGCGCTTGAACAGCCAAAAGCTGCTCCTCCAACGTCCGATTTGCTACCGGCGCGATGTCGACCCCCGCCTGACGGCGCGCCTCGCGATGGGCCTCGACGGTTTGGGCGGCGAAGGCGGAATAGCCGGGAAAGTAGTCTGCACAGGAAAACAGGTAGCAGCACAAGTCAGGCCAAAACCCAGGCGGCAAGGGGCAGGAGAGGAGCGAGGAAGGTGGCTTACCGTCGATCAAGTCCTCGATGCGGCCGAAGCCTTCATCCAGCGCTTGCCGGGTCTCAGCCCAGCTCGCCGCCTCGGTCTCAAACTCCGCCTTCAGGGCGGCCTCGCTGTCCTGCGCTTTCTGAAGGGCCGCCTTGTGGCTCTCCTCCTGGTCAGCCAGCTTCTTGGCTAGGCGGTCACGCTCCTGGACCAAGGCGGCGTACTCGGCATCCTTGGTGCGAAGGGCGGTCTGTGCTTCGCCGAGCTCCCTCCTCAAGTCGGTGTTGGCCCCTGAAGGCACGAAGGACAAAAGAGAAAACCAATAAGGAAAAAGTCGTCAAGGAAGATCCGACCCGACTACTCAGTAGTCGGCCCGAATCTCGGGGACTACACCCAGTGGGTGCGCTGACGCGCCCCCGCAGGAGATAGACAAGATCGAGCACTTACTTCGGCTGTTGACCAGGTCGTCGGTCCTCCGGCCCAAATCCCGAGCCTGGGAGTTGAAGGCGGCAGCACGGGAGTTATGATATTCCTGGAAGTTCAGACAGGAAGCAAAAATAGGGTTGTCATCAAGAAAGATCCGACCCGACTGCTCCGCAGTCGGCCCGAATCTCGGGGACTACACCCAGTGGGTGCGCTGACGCGCCCCCACGGAAGAAGTCAAGAAACCAAAGCGGCCAAGAATAAAAGACTCACCCAGATGGCGGTCCGCGTCGACAGGAACTCCTGGGTGTACTGCTGCAGCAGGGCGGCCTGCGCTTGAAGCCGGCTCCGGACCCCTTGGGCCGCCACATTCAGCTCGCCAGTCCCCCCGCTGGGAGTCCACTCGGACGTGGCGGTGTTGGCCGCCTCCAGGGCCTCCGCCGACTGGCCGGCGCCCACAACTCGGCGCGACTCCGGCGGAGCCGCGTTTCCCCCCGCGCGCCGACGCGTCACCGGCTGCACCTCGAGGCCGGCTCCGCCCGCCGGCTCACCCCCGGGCGGCTCCTCCGGTGCCGCTGATGATTGGCCGCCTTGGCCCGCTCCGGTTGGCGCTGTCGCTGGCGCCCTCTCCGCGAAAACCAGGAGGTCCTCCCCCCTCTCCATCAGTGGCGGGTCTTGGACGATTTCCTCTGGCAGGGGCAGTGCGGTGTCCGGGGCCACGGATCGGTGGGGGATGGCGAGCAGCGGAGGCTGGTTACGCGAACCCTCCGCCTCCGTCTCCGCGGTCACCGCCTCCGCCTGGGCCTTGGCTGCCGCATCAGCCCGCTCCTTTGCCGCCTGAGCGGCTGCCTATTCCGCCGCCTCTCGCTCTTCCCGCGCCTCACGGGCGTTCCGCTCCGTGGCCTCCCTGAGGTCGGCGAGGGGGTCCACGCGGCGGGGGCCTGAAGACCCTCCAGTCGGCCCAACCACGGAGCCGCTCAGGCCCCGCTCAAGGGAAAGTGGCGCCCTGCCCGGCAAGCGGAGAAAGGTTAGGAAGAATGACTCAAAACAGAAGAAAACGATGAAAAACATGCGTCCAAGCAATCGACGACTTACGCTGAGACTTCCTGAGGCTGCTTCACCACTTTGCGGAAGCGGGCCGCCTTCGTGACCGCCTCATCTCGTTTGGTCGCCGCAGCGAAGGCTTTGGGCTTCTTCGGTCGGCTACCGAAGAGGGTTGACGCGGCCCAGCGCTTCTGTGCGCCGCTACTGGCAGCCAGTGCGGTGGACGAACCCGCGCCTTGATGGTCGGCCGCCGGCTGGCGACGCGGGGCGACTTCTGCCTCGGCATCATCCGGCCAGTCCTCGAAGCTGGCGGTGAGCCCTGTACCTCCAGGCTCGGCGTTGTCCCCGACAACATCGTCTTCCATGGCGGCCGCCCCAGATCCGGATCGTCGACGTCGTCTACCGTGCGGTCGGGGGCGTACTGGCGTTCTATCCCTGCCACCCCGGTCATCGGTGGAAGAAGGGGGTTCTGCTAAAAAGAGCCGACTGATTGGAGGCTGGCCGTCATGACGCCGGCGATCAACAAAAAGAAGAAAGAGAGGAAAGCTTACCACAGGTGGAGGATTGGCGCGAGAATACGGTGCCTTGCCGTACTGCCAGTCGGCGGCGAGCTTGCAATTGGCGATGTAATTAACCATGAGCGACACCTCCGCATGAGGCATCTCCCAGGTGCTCAGCCGGCTTGGGTCTAAGCGGTCGCTCATCGGACACGTCATATGGGGCCGACTTTGGAGAGGAAGAATCCGGCACTATACAAAGGCGGCCACCAAGTCGGCCCCGCGTAGGCCTTCCGACTGGATCATCACCCGAAGCTGGATGCTCCATGAGGGCTGCCTCCCAGCCGGCGGGCCGGCTACGTAAGCCGGTAGATTGACGTGGTCTCCTTGCGGGGCGGCGTTCTTCACGTAGAAGTACGACTTCTGCCAGATCTTCACCGACTGGATTAGGGGGATGGGCGGGAACGGATTGTTCTCGCTTGACCTCCTCATGGTGATGTAGGCCCCGCAGGGGGCGGGCACGCCTGCGACGACGGTGCCGAGTTTGCTTTGGAAGAATTCTCCCCAAAGCTCCAACGTGGGGAGCACCCCCAAGAAGCCTTCACAGAGAGAGACGAAGGCCGACAGCAGCATCACCGCGTTGGGCGTGAGGTGATGCGGCTGAAGATTGTAGAACTCGAGGAAGGAGCGCAGGAATCCGCTCGCCGGAAGGCCGAAGCCGCGCAGGAAGTGCGAGCGGAAGATGACCCGCTCGCCCTCCTCCGGTGCCGGCGAGATCTCCGTCTCTGGTGCCAGGCGGACCTGCACGAGGTTGGCGTCGGGCAGGCGCCGAGTCTGGTGGAGGAACTCCACATGGTCGTCATGGATGTTGGAGCCGTCCCACGAGCTCGACAGCGCCATGAGAGCGAGATGATGCGGCGGCGCTGAGATGGGAAGTTGCGGCGATGGCAAGAAGAAGAAGGAAGACGAGGGGGCGGAGTGGGGGAGAGCGTGCGAACCTCTGCCTCTCCCCCTCCTCCCCCTACTTATAGGCTCACACGGCGGAGCCGAGGAGGCGCGGCATGGGGGAACGTGGGGATCTATCGTGCCCACTCCCCCCACGTCCCGCGTTTATTACGCCCTAACGGCGAAACAAAGTCGCCACAGGAAGGCGAGCGGTCCACCTGGGCCGCAGAAGATCAGCGCTCGAGCCGAGGCCAAGGAGTGGCGGGCCCGGGCTTGCGGCGGCGTCCCGTCACACGCGTGCACTGGCAGGTTTCCGCTGCCGCGTGGCCTGCGGGAGGGCCCGCGGTCAGCACGCAGGTCAACCACCATCCTGCCTGCAAGACACAAGAGCAAAGCTGGCTCCTCAGGGTAAGAAGCTGACCAAGCTTCTCGTCCCTCTGTCCGCCTCGAAGCTCGATCAGCTTCGGGGACTACTGTCGGAGATGATAGCCATGGGTAGCCTAGCCGGCTTCCCCTGGCCCTCCTGAAAAAATTATGAGCTCGTCCGGCTCTCAAGAACCCAAGACATGGGGCCGCCTCCCCCTTTGCCGGCTGTCACCCAGGCCGGCTTCGGAAGGCGGCCCGACTTTAGCCCTCATGAAGAAAGCCATGGCAGGGCCAACTTCGAGAAGCCTGCCGCGAGAAGGCTGACTCCAAGAAGCCGGCCCCCATAAATCGGACGAGATTGTACCCTCAAAGTTTGCATCCACCTAGCAATGATGAAACGGTGCGTGGCTACAGTAAAGCCTGCCACCACCAAAACCCGGAGCGCGACCGGCACAGTGCGCCGTATGGGTGGCCACGCCCCGCCCGGCGCGACACTGTTGCCACGACGACCCTAACGCCATCCATGATGGACTACCAGCGCGGCCTACGGGCGGTGGGTCCCTTTGGGCAGAGAGACACCCGAAGGCGGCCACACCTCCTCCCAGTCGGCCCGAGAAAGAGCCGGCTCCCCGCAGCCGGCTTGCCATCTTCCTCGAAGGAGACGCCCCATTAAGGAGACAAGACACGGTGAGGCTACAGTAATCGCCCGCCAGGCGGCGGTACTGTAGCCACGCCTACCAGGACGAAGCCCACGTCATCAGAATAGAGCAACAGTAACCAGCCACCGACCGGGCCCTGGACGGTGGGGCCTGCTTGTTGACCAAGGAGCCGGCAGCCGACGGGACCCACCAGTCGGCGGGCCCCAGCGGCCGGCGCAGAAGCCGGCGGGCGCAGTCACAGAGGGCTGGGCCCTGCGCCCAGCCGGATTACCATTGTACCCCCGGGGGGTAGGCCTATATAAACCCCCCGGGGCACCCATGCAAAGGGTTCGACCCCTAGCTAGTTTTAGACACCATACGGGGAGAAGAAGCAAGCTAGCCGTGCCCTTCTTTCTCCTTCCACCAAAACAGCTCAAGGAGCATTGTGTAGCTACTTGTCCATCTAGTGATCATGCGGAGACCCCGCAGAGCAGCAGTAGGGGTGTTATCTCCACGGAGAGCCCCGAAGCTGGGTAAGATCCGCCGGCGTGCATGTCTTTGCCTCATCCCGTTTCCAGACACCTGCGATGTCTTACTGGCTCCCACAATGATAAGCCACCCATTGGCATATGTCGCACATACCACCCGACAACACATGTCTATGGTTAGGAAACATAACCATCTTTGATTAACGAGCTAGTCAAGTAGAGGCATACTAGTGACGTTTAGTTTGTCTATGTATTCACACAAGTATTATGTTTCCGGATAATACAATTCTAGCATGAATAATAAACATTTATCATGATATAAGGAAATAAAATATTAACATTATTATTGCCTCTAGGGCATATTTCCTTCATTTACTTCCTCCATTATGGGTGTGGCCTCCATGGTTATGCACAAGTCCTCCCGAGTTCGGGGTTAGGCGAGGTTTTTGCTGAGCTCCTGTGTTATACCTCCCTTGTCCATACTTCCTCTAACGGCTCTCAATTTGCTGGTGCTTCCCTTCAATCATAAGAGCCTTATCTACCAACTCCTGGTAGTTGTTGAATGTTGCCACCGTCAACTGCATACTCATCTCATCATTCAGCCCTTCCATAAACTTCTCCGGCTTTGCGGCATCTATGGCCACATCATCAGGGCCATAGAGAGATAACTTGCTAAACTCATCTGCGTACTGAGCCATAGTACGGTTCCCCTGGCGTAAGTTGTGAAACTCACGCTTCTTCATATTCATGGCTCAAGTTGAGACATGGGCTATACGGAAGGCTTGCTGAAACTGGTCCCATGTCACCGTGGATATAGGGTAGGTGACAGTGTAATTCTCCCACCATGAGGCTGCTGGTCCATGCAACTGATGTGCGGAAAAACGCACCTTCTCAGCATCGGTACATCCTGCAGTGGTTAACTCCCTTCCAATCACGTGGAGCCAACCATCTGCTACTATAGGCTCAGTGCTACTGGAAAACACCAGCGGCTGCAACCTCAGAAAACGGGTTAAGTTGTCATCTGTTGGTGGTGGTGGATTGTTGTTGTTGTTGTTGCCTTGGTTCTGAACTAACAACTTCATCAGGGTATTCTATTGCTGGATCAACTGAGTGAGCTCCGGTGGGAAAGCAAATCCGGGGTCACGTCTCAGAGGCATCTGATGGGTTTAGAGGGGAGAGATTAGAATAGAATGAGGTCTAACGAGAAAGCACTACCCATATGCACATGAGACAAACATAATCATTTCACTCAATCAGTCAAGCAAGGCATACAATCGATCTAACTACCGTTACAAAAGTGCTCGGACTACTCTATTTACATGGTGGAATACTACTGATGTGGTGGTCTACTAAAAATATTCCTCGGTTGAAGACTCCATGATATCCGCTCCAGCTTCGTCTTCATAGTCATCACTGCTAAGATCGGAGTCGGTGTCGTCGATGATGATGTAGTCCTCCGGACGAATCTCCTTGGGTTCTTCATCTTCTTCTCCTGGTGCGGGGTCTCCCAGGAATACTCCTATCTTCTTAATCAGGTCGTCATTCTTCTCCACAAGTACGACGATTTCCTCCTCATAATCTTCACGTGTAGCCTTAAGTTCTTCCTCTAGTTCCGCGATCCTTGTCATCGCCTTCTTCAGATCTATCATGCCTGCGCACATCTGATTCTCCTGGCGTCGAATGTGCTGGTTGAGTTCCTGGATGAAAGCTGCAATTGATCTATCCTTCCTAGTGCTGATCATCTCCCGTTGCTCATCTCGGCGCCCACAGATCTGGTAGATAGTATCCATAAGCTCCTTTTGGTAAACCTCTCCAATGCGTCCCATGGTGATGTGAGCTGCCATACTCTTTCCTAAACTCCAGATTGGTGCATCAAAGGAAAACTCTATGGTTTTAGTGACTGGCGTGAAGGTTCTTCCTGGAACTTGAACTTGAATCATCCATCGCTCCTCTTCTGGTAAAGTGGCGTTGTAGGTCCCGATGAACCTTGGTATTTCTATGTTCAGGTACCTAGTGACTTCCTTCAAGTATCATCCAAAAGGTTCCTCTTCATCCGGTTGTGCAAACTTGTTCCTTGCATCCGCCATCCTAAAGAGTATAAAATGGATAGAAGTCAGAAATGGGTAGAGAAGAGTGAACTAGGGTTTATCTTAGTGGTTGTGTCCTACACTCATCGTGTGCTCTGATACCATCTTGTAGCAACCCGACCTCAAACGGTCAAGTCTCTGTGCTTCAGTGCCATCCCTGGATCGGTAATGCTGACACACATAGTACTCGAGGATTTATAACAGGGTAGCAATCACACACTTATTACATCGAATGTCTCCAAAGAGAAATTATTACAATAAATATGGCTTAAGGCCATCTAATACGACAACAACGGACGGCTTGGAAGATAAAGTGAGTCCATCAACTCCAACGGCATAGCTGAGCTGCACGGCAACGACCAAACGAACCTTACTCCTCGTCTGAAAAGTATGCAACATAATACGTTGCAGCCCGAAAACGGGCCAGCACATGGAATATGCTAGCAAAGTAACACAGTAGAGCAAGAACAGAAAATCGCTATCACTACATGCATATTTGGCTGGTCGAAAGCTCTATGGTTATTGTTTTTGCGAAAAGCACATTTTCCCCTACAACAAAGGAATAGATTTTAATTAACTACCATGGTAGTTGAAACATCATTGAGAAGGTTCCTCCAACTCAATCCCAATTAAGGTAATTATCAACCCAACAATATTAATTTAGAGTGATGAGATACTTAAGATACTCCATGTACTAGATACTCAAGATGTCCATAACCAGGGACACGGCTAACCATGATTAGTTTGTACACTCTGCAGAGGTTTGCGCACTTTTCCCCACAAGACTCGATCGCCTCCGTTGGATTTCTCGCACTACGTGGTGTTTGAGAAACGGATCACCGAGACACAGTCTTTCAGAAACATTAAGACTCTACTCCGGGCAGACCATACCAAACCTACAACCTACTACCTGCTGATCCACCTCTTCAAGAGCTTCACGTAACTTACTCAACTATGCCAGAGCCCATAATAGCTTGTGGCTGCACACGGAAGTTTCTAGCATGAATCATCTCAGTTCCCTTTGGGCCTGGGTGGCGGTCCATAGGAAGATCACACGGGTAATCCAGGATTTCCAAAAATACAGGCAACACTGGGTACTGCAGGAGCCTCAGTCCTCCTAGATGTGTATTTAAGTTGCCACCTTAAGTTGAACCATTAATTGACAATCTCACATCTATCATGGATTTCACTCACCCAAACCACGTCTACGAGCGTACCATAGCAATATAAGCAATTCGTAAGTAACTCCCAAGGGATTGAATGTAATAGGGTAATAGGTTCTACCTCATCAACTACTTCCCAACCCACATGTTAAGGTCATCCTAACCATGCAATGTTTGAGGGTTGGAACTAATGCATAAAACTAGGTGATAAAGGGATATGATCAAAGTATTACTTGCCTTGCTGACGATCCGCATAACCTAGAGACTCCAAATAACACGCTTCGCACTCCGGGAATTCTATCGCAAACAAACAATAGCATACATAAGCAATCAAGCAAAGAAGCACGGGTAAAACTCAAATAATAAAATCTAACCAGAAAGTTCAACTTAAGAACTCCAGTTTGCAAAAAGAATCAAATCGAACGGAGCAACGAAACTCAAACGGCGAAAGAAACAAGATCCATTACTAATCTGGACCTTGGTCAAATTTTACAGTAGCAAAAGCTTCTTCAAGTTGGTTAAGCGGAAAGAGGGTCTCGAGACGAAGATCTAGGCACTTGAATCGCCTGATTCCGACAAACGAGTGAAAAGATAAACTAGAACGAAAATCGGATCACAAATCGCGATCAGAAATAACCACGGAAAAATCCGATAAAAGAAAACTGACGAACAGGCTAACGAACGAGCGTTCATTATCTGTAACTGACGAGCAAAAACCATTCGTTAAAACGAACATATGGATGAGCGTCCGCTAAGAGGAAAAACTGGGAAAATCGGCGAACCGAAAAAAATGAACTAGGGTTTTCTTTAAAAAAACCGGATCGGTTTCTTAAAAAAACCGGATCGGTTTTCTTAAAAAAACCGGCGACTACTTCATCGGTCCGGTGAGACATGGCGGCGACGGCGAGGCGAGGTGGTGCAGTGTGGCAAGGCGGCGGCATGGCAAGGCGGCGGCGCCTGCTGCGGGCGGGGCGGGGCGGCGGTGGCGGGTGGTAGTGGTCGGGGGGCGGTATTTAAGGGGAGGGGTGCCTTGGGGAGGGGGCAAAGGCGTGGCGGTTGCGGAGTCCTAGCCGGACTCCGGTCCGGGTCGGGGTGTGGCGGCGTCGGTCTCCTGAGGGAGACGGCGTCGTGGGGGAGGTGAGCCGCCGGCTGGGCTTCGGCCCAGTTAGCCACGTGCATTTTTTTTTAAATAATTCTGCCGAAACTAAAAAACTCATAGAAAATAAAATAAAATTCTAAAAATGCCCAAACAAATTTTATCCGTCTAGATAAAATAATTTGAACGAGATGAACATTTTCTTGGTCTTAAAATGCAATTTTGAAAATGTGTAATTTTTCTAATGCAAACAAAATTGGAAATAAAAACAAATATTGATTTTAATATTTTCCTCCAATATTTCATTTTTTGGAGAAGTCATATTATCTCCACTCATATATTTTAATATGAAATATTTTCGGAGAGAAAAATAATTAAAACCAAAAGCCTCGTTTCGAAATTTGATAAAATCTAATTTGAAGACCGGGGAAATCCCCAACGCTCTCCGAGGGTCCTTGAGTTGCTTAGGATTTCGAGGATCGCGAGATGAAAATGCAATAAAATATGATATGCAAGAATGATCTATGTATAACGTTCCTAATTGAAAATTTGGGATGTTACATGTTCGTAAGAGGCGCTATAGCTAACGTAGCTGCAGCGCGTTTCCTAGATCTCCGCTGTAGAAACAGAAAACTATAGCAGTAGCGCGTTTTGTGAAAATCGCTATAGCTAACTTAACTATAGCGCGTTTCGCAAAAAGCGCTACCGCTAAGTTTAACTTAACCAAAAAACCCTTCCCCCCCGGCCACCACTTCTCCCCCAAATCCCTCGACCCACCCTGCCGCTGTCTGCCCGATTCGCCGTCGCCCCACTTCGTCGCCGTCTCCTGCCGACGTCGACGCCCCCGGAGCCACCAGAGCCGCGCGCCATCAACGCCATCGGAGCTGCCCCCAACGCCACCGGAGCCGCGCGGCCTCATCAACGCCACCGGAGCCGCAGTCGACGCCACCGGATCCTCCCTCGCCACAACTGCCTCCCTCGCCATCACCGGAGATGCCCCTGCCTCCCTCGCCACCACTGCCTCCCGCGCCAGCACCGGAGCCATCCTCTGTAAGCCCCCACCCCTCCTCTCTCTCCCTCTCTCTAAATTAGTTAGGTCAATTTAGTTAGGAAAATAATTTAGTTAGGTTAATTTAGTTAGGTTAATTTGACAGAGACGCCCCTGCCTCCCTCGCCGTAGGAAAAAATTGTATATGCTTAACTAGGGCAGTAGGGTTAGGGTTGTAGTGTTTAATTACATATGTTAGGAAAGTAAGGTTTAACTAGATGTTAACTAGGGTGGTAGGATTTAGTTTAGAGAAAACAATCAATATAAAAATATAAATTTCTATTAGTGTTGCAATTCTAGTAGGTTCTTAATTTTTAGTGGATTTTTGTAAGGACAAAAATTTAGGACATAATTTGAGTTCTAGGTTCATAATTTGAGTTCTAGGGTTCATCCATCTATATTTGGTTTTTGAATTGATTTTTCAGAGAGCACGAGATTTGTGTAGATTTTGTTGAAGTCTCAAACACTAGGAGATGCAAATTTGAAGTGGTCATGATATGTGAAAAATCCTCAATTGTATTTGTTCATTGATCATAATCGACATTGAAGTGGTTCGATTGTGCCCAAGTGGCCTTTTGTTGTTTCCAGGGAATGAAGCCAAGTGGCCTATGTTTTGCCGGAATGTTCATTCATTTCTGTTCCAGCAAAATTTAGGTTCTTGCTTTGTCCACTTTTTAGCAAAGGTCATGCCGAAATTTTCCGTGAATTTCGGCATGACTTGTGCTACAAACTAGGACATATCGAGTGCCCGGGATTTGCCGCACCGGGAAGGAGTCAACATTCCTGCAAAACAATAGGCCTTTATTATGTCATTATTCATTTTATTACTTCTAGAGTTAATTGACTAGATTTAATCATAGGAAACATGGCTAGCAATGATGAAGGACAGGGTTCTGGTGATTGCGACAACGTCTACCGGGCGACAGACGAATTTTTGAGCCTTGCCGATGAGACTGAGACCGGCGCTGAGACTGAGATCGGCACCGAGACTCAGACTGGCATCGAGACCGACACTGAGACCGGTGCTTCCTCGGGGAGCGGAGCCGGTATAGAACCGAAAGTAAAGAGCCAACAGCTTCCTAAAAATCTCAGGACTACCAGAGTGGTGGTCATGGAGGTGGACGATAGCAATTCTGAGCCAAACGCGCCCGAGGAAGCGCGCGCGTGCTACAACAATCAAATTGGCTGCATCATACGGACAACCACCACCATCAATGATGAGAAACTAAACAAGTTAGATAATATGAGGCCTGCCCTCCTAAAGAAGCTGCACCAGATTTTCTTGTTCCCGGGCCGGAATGAAAAGGATTATAAAGATCTAGATAAGGACCCAACAATGAAGACAAACAAACATGCCATGAGCAAGTTTAGTGACGCATTGGCCGCCTGGAAAGCAAGGGTGAAATATCGTATCTTCAGCGAAAAGGAACCCTACTCTGAGATTGTAAAGAATAAATCGACAATCACGGGAGATCACTTTGAAATATTAAAGGCGGCTTGCGAGGCCGAAGATGAGAAAAAAAGTCAGAGTACATGAAGGGGCTTCAACAGAAGAACATTGGGTGCTACCACCTTGGAAGCCGTGGTTACGGCAGGAAGAGGTCCATGTGGGCCAAGGAGGACGCGGAAGCCGCGAGTCTGGGCATCCCAGACCCCTTGGCGGAGATCACCATCCCGCTGGAGCATGACATCCTCAGGGCCCGGCACCGTTGGGACCCGGTGAAGAAGGTTTATGAGAAGAACACGGTCACGACGGAGTTCATGAGACTGCTAGTAATTTTAGTTTCTGATCAATTCGACTGCATGTTAGTCACATTTGTAAACGATCCATGTGTCTTTTGTAGAGATAGCAGCACAGGATTGTGGCTGAAAGCGACTCGCCGTCTGAGGCGTTGGCGAGGCCCAAGTGGGACACTCCATTCAACCGGGCGTTGAACATATTGAAAGGACTCCCGGTGGAGACTCGACCGTCGTATGGACGCGTGCACGGTGTCGGAGACGGCGCCATGTTGAAGAAGTACTACCATGAGACCACGGAGGAGAGTAAGGAAAGACGGAGGTTAACTGAAGAAAACATCGACAAGAAGGTTGAGATTGCGGTTGAAAAGCGATCATCTGAGACAGTCGCAACAGCGGTAGCTGCCGCAAAACAGGTGCTTGTAGATATGTCTACTACCTTGGTTCCGACCGTTTTCAATTGGAGCAGGCAAAATCCAGAAAAAAAATGCAGCACACTTTCCCCTTGTTGACTTCCTCAGGAGCAGCTCGACTAGCGTTGCACCAGCACCTGCACCTGGTCCAGCACCGGCTCCTGCACCTACTCCCGCACCTGCTCCGGCACTGGCTCCTGCACCTGCTCCCGTACCGGCTCCTGCACCTGCTCCTGTACCGGCTCCTGCACCTGCTCCCTCACCGGCTTCTGCACCTGCTCCGCCACTAGCTCCGGCACCGGACGTGCTCGGCGTTGCTTCGTCTTTGGCTAAGCTCGACGCCCTCATGGTATCTGTCACACCGCCCCCCTTCAATAAATGTATAATCTCCCATTTTGGTTGCCTTTCGGATGTCTCACGTCGCAGACTTTTCTTTGCAGGTCGACGAAACCCCGTGCACCATATTGTACAACATGGGCGACCATAAGTTGGACGTGGGGAAGGCAACGATAATGGAGCCAAAGGAACCATTGTTCCACAGCCGGCCGATCCCCCCGGAACTCTTCAAGGTTTCCGTGGCCAGTGTCAAACCAGGCCACGAGAATTTGGCTCTTCCGGTACTAGTGGGCGATGAC
The DNA here is from genome assembly GCA_034509565.1 of Triticum monococcum. Lineage (NCBI taxonomy): Eukaryota > Viridiplantae > Streptophyta > Magnoliopsida > Poales > Poaceae > Triticum > Triticum monococcum. The sequence goes on along the minus strand of CM067841.1, from coordinate 562,908,312 downwards.
GATGAGACCCCGCGGAGGCTTGGTGATTGTTGCAATGGGTGGGTCATGTTGTGGCCAAATCGTTTGGAGGCGGCCGGGAGAACACCCACGAGCATGCAGTTAGGTATGAACATCAACACGTCGCCTACTCCATTAGTCGCTGGTGACATCGCCATAGATGAGGATGAGGATGACGATGACACTCTACAGTATGTCAATACTGGCGCCTAGTTAGGGTTTGAGCCTCATGAGTCGGTGCTTGAAGTGCCACCTCCGGAGTCTGAATGTATTACGGACAACCTTCTGGTAGTAAAGAAGTCTAGGAAGAGATTGAGGAAAGGCAAAAAGCTGCTTCTGTGATCCAACCGCCTCAGCAGCCTCGGGTTCAAGACCGTATAGATATCCCTGGTGCGGCAAAATGGCATATCCCCGGTCAACCAATCCTACCTGAAGCAGCACCGCGGGCCAGATTCGGCGATTTAAGGTGACTTCATGACAATGTGCTGCAGATGGAGAAAGGCCTCATCGCCTCAAATAATATAGGATACCCACTCTACATGGTTAACGTGCCGCGGGGATTGTCGTACGTCAACACATTCCCCGCGGAGAAGTTCTTCCTTCGATTCAATTACATCTTCGACATGTTTCACTCGAAGAAGCTGGATTTTGCGTTTATTCGCCTTTATGCTTTGCACATGAACTACCTCATCGGGGTTGAGCAGATACCTTATATCTGTGTCACTAACCTGTACTTCATGCACGAGGCCTTCTTGGGAGTCTGCGCAAAGCACTGTGAATACGTGAGGGAATACATCGTCAATTTCATGCTTGCCAATAAGGACAAGGAGGCAATTATCGTGCCTTATTATCCCATATAAGTCATCTGCGCGGATATCTTTCCTTTGACTTCAATCATCCATTTAGATGGTGGAGGCTAATTAATTTGAGGTGTACTTATTCGGCGGGCGCGCCGTCCTCATCATCCTCTACCCCCGATACTCCCACGCTCTTCACTTGGACTCGTCGAAGAACATTAACAAAAAGGATTACACCCACATCAAGTCTGTTCTCGACAGTGCTAAGTTTTACTACGGCGCACGGGGTGGAGAGGTCAAGGACAAGAAGAAAAAGGACGGCAGGCCCGCCTTCAGCCATAACACCGACTTCTGCTGCATCTAGCAACCGAGTGATTCTCTTAATGATGGATTTGATGTCCTAGACCAAATGCTGGAGTACAAATAGGATCTGTCGGCGTTCTGGGAATGGGGGACCCCAGACTTGCCTGCCTACGGCCTGTGGCGTGGCTCAAGCAGGGGCCCAGCGCGGCCCATCTTCATCAGCTCAAGCTCAAGACCCACGCGAGGGGCCAAGCCTCGTGGGGCGGACAATAGGAAGCTTCCTCAGAGGCGGCCTCATCAGGCAGGCTCGCGAGGAGGCGGAGAGATCAATGCAAGGGTACCTCGCGAGGAACCCATGATGCAAGCCGTGACGATCGAGACCAGGCGGGCGCCAGGCGGGCGCCGGCCTGCGCAGTGTCCTTGTTTCCCCTTTGGTGCAAAGGGGGCAAGCACAGGCCAAGGCATCAGGCAAAGGTTACCATTCCGGTGCAACGAGACCAAGACCAGCCGGACGGCAGGACGGAGGTCACCGTGTCGCCCAGGACGGCGTCATCGCTGGTGCTTTTGGCAGGTGAAGACCACCTTTGGTCAGGATAACTTGTACTAGATGTTCCCCTTCAAAATGGCCAATTGTTGGCGCCCTTCCTGCTCATTATTTGGGGAGAGGCCCAGGGCCTCTATAAATAGAGCTAGCCACCACAGAGTAGAGGAGGAGACACCCGGGAGAGATCGAGACACCCCGGAGAGACCAAGGCACCGAGGAAGGGAGAAATCTGGAGACATCTAGAGATCTGGTAGTACCCTAACAGAGAGAGAGAGAGAGGCGACTGAACTCACCCTAGAAGTTCGTCGCACCAGCTCAAGAACACCTCTCGCGAGGCTGTTCTTCCCTTGTACTATCCATCATCAGCCCCAGAGGCAATCCACCACACCACACAGTGGAGTAGGGTATTACACCACAACGGTGGCCCGAACCAGTATAAACTTCGTGTCTCTTGTGTTGTTCATCATTTTCATCTTAGTTCGCACCAGAGGCTCGGACGTAGATCGGTAGGGGAGAGATCTCCGCGCGCACCCCAGTGTTCAAACCACAAGGGTCTGCCGGAACCCGAAACCCAACATTTGGCGCGCCAGGTAGGGGTGCACCGGAGTCCTCCTTCCTCCGCGTCGCGTTCCGCCGCTTCTCCACCTAGATGTCAAGCAACCCGGCTGCCAACGCCAACCGCTGGGCGGCGTGGCCCGCCCACACCGTGTCGCCGTCTTAGGGCGACCTCAACCTTGCGGCTCAGGCAGCTCGTGCTCCGCAGGGCGCTGTAGGGCGCGGGCGACGTGGCCAGACGCCGCCCGCCCTCACGCCACGGCAGGTGCGGGCCGCAGCAATGGCCTCGAACCACGCCGTTGCCACGGCGCCATACACCCGACGGGAGCAGGCGAACTCCAGCGCCGTGCTCACGGTGGCCCGAGAGCTACTACGGTGCCGCTTGCTGGAAGGCAACCGCGACGTGTTGTTGGAGCGAGTGGCTGACCTCCTGGACGCCGCCGCCTCGGGAGTGCACCCTTTCTGCATCGAGCTGCCGCCCCAGATGCAGGACAGGTCGCATGATGGCATTATGCGCGCCCACGCGTGTCACACCCTAGCTAGGTTATGCATTAGAGTGTGCATCATGTTTACATTCATCAGAAATTGAAATGGGGAAAGCAGAACCCCCAGCACCCCCCCCCCTGAAATCAACTAGGGTTTACTAAAAATAAATTCAATGAACCTGAAATGCCCTTCAGATATGTTCACCCTCTTTGCCTTGGGTTAGAACCCTTGGGAAAAATGGTGCATATAATTTTAGGTCAACAAAAGGGGCATTGACTTAATTCATAAATATTTGAATTTGGGCATTTAAATACTATTAAATAATTCAAATGCTCAAATAATGTTGGAATTATTTTTGGGCCACTAAAATATTTCAGAAAGTGTCCATAAATATTTTCAGGATTTTATAAAATGATTTAGTATTTAAACTATATCAAAACAGAATAGCAAAAATAGAAATCAGAATAAATTAGAGAGAAGAACAGAGGCTCACCTGGACTTACCTGCCGGCCAAGCACTGTACGGCCCAGCCCACCAGGCCGACGCCAGTCGTCCCCTAGCTCCTGCCAGGAGGACGCAGGGCGTGTGCCCGCGGTGCGCCGGCACGCGCGCGGCCACCGACGGCCACCTCCTGCTTCGGCCGCCTCCCCGACGTCGCTATGGACGCCACGCACCCACCTGGCCCTCTCATTCACTCTCCCTCGCCCTCATTCCCTCCCCTTTCTCGGTCTCTCACACACACCCGAACGCGCCGTCGCCGCCGTTCGCTGCCACCGCGTCCACAGCCACCCCCTCGCACCCTCTCCGCGTCCCTGGGCTCCGCCTTGACCCCGTGGAGCTACACACCCGAAGCACGCGACCAGAGGAGGCCCAGTCGACCCGAGCGTCGTCGTCTTCATCTCCGGTGCCCGAAGATCGCCGTCGTCAATTCGCCGTTGCAGAAGCGTCCCCGAGCCCGCTGAGTCCTCCCTCGAGATCGCTGTGAGCTCCCGAGCATTTCCCCCTTCTCCCCGCAGTGAATCTCTTCCCCTAACTAGCCTAGCCATTGGAGCCGTGAGCTCCTCACCGTCGGCCATGGCGCCGTCGTGGCTAGAGCCAAAGTGGCTCGAAGCCAGGCTCACCTCTGTGCTCAGCGCACCACCAGGAGCCCGTAGCCACCACCAGCTCCTCCTCCCGTGCACCGCAGCATCGATCCCGCGAACACCCGAACTCCGGCGGCAGCAAAAGAGCTCGCCGCCGTCAGCTCCTGTTGGTCTCCCTAGATGCGCACGAGCACGAGCTCCTCCCTGGTGCCCCCAGCGCGCCAAACCATCGCCTGTAGCGAAATCCCGACGCGGACGCCGCCGCGATCTGAGGTCGCCGGCGGCTAAACGCCGGTAGCCGACGTGGCCGTCATTAGCGGCTAACTAACCCACTAACCACCCCTCTAGAGCCACTGCCATGTGGGCCCTAGTGCTTAATTAGCTAGTTAAATATTCTGTTAGATTAGCACCGGTCTCAGGAGGGCCCCACCTGTCAGTTTGACTTTGCCACGTCACAGTTGACCTGGTCCCACACGTCAGCCACAGAAACCAACTAGAGTCACTGACCAGTGGACCCCACTGGTCAGGTTTGACCTAGAGGCAACCCTGTTGACTTGCTGAGGTCATGCTGACGCAAGGCTGACGCAGTAAATCATTTTCTAGTTTAAAAATAATTCAGGAAATTCCAGAAAATACCCAAAACATCAAAAATTCATAGAAATTCAACCATAACTCCAAATGAGATAAATTATATATGTAAAATTATCAGAAAAATTCAAGGAATCCATCTGTACCATTTTCATGCATGTTTGAACAAAGCTTGTCCTCTGTTTTGGACAAAACAAATAAAGGGCATTTAAATAATCATATATGGGGTTGGAATTTGAATCTTGTATTCAAACCAACTTCATTTAAATCATAGCTAGTTGCATTAGCTCAAGACACATCCATATTGCCATGTCATAGCATGCATCATATTGTTGCATATCGTCATGTGTTGATTGTGCTCGGTTGTGTTCTTCGTGGTAGGTTCTGCCTCCGAGGATATTCACGAGTATCCAACTGAAGGGCAGTATCCCGTTACCACTCCATCAGGCAAGCAACCATTGATCATTCTGATACAACCCATGTTCTCGCTCCTGCTCTTGTTTACTGCATTAAGACAACACGATTCAAACTGCTGTGTGCTACGGTAGTTGAACCCTTATCCTCTGCATGACCTGTCATTGCCACCGTAACTAGATGAAACCCACTAGCATGTGTAGGAGTTGGTTGAGCCATGTTTTGTGATTCCTACCTTGCCATGCCTGCTATGCTTAGAGTTGTGTCAGGTCTGGTTCATCTGGGGGATGGGCTAGAGTGAAATGCTTGTGCCAGTAATATGAGGGATGTGTTGAACATGTTTTGGTAAAGGTATCGATGAGAGGCCATGTAGGAGTACATGGTGGGTTGTTTCATTGAAGCCGTCCCTAAGAACTGAGTTCTGTATGCGTGAATTAAGATTCAACTACTACCACACATTGGGCCCTGAAATATGACCCCGCTCGACTTACTGACCCCTCTCGCCTCAGTCCAGGAGTTGCAACTAGTTTCTGGTGTTTGTAGGATATGTGTTGGCGGCCGTGCGTAGCGCTGACCCTAGGGGTGGGCTATGTTGCGGTAGATACACCGTGGCACGGTGTACCGAGTCACCCGTTTGGTGTCTCGGGAACCCTGTTCACATCGTTCGGGGCCGTTGAGGACACCCCGGCCGGATTTCCTTGCGGATGGAACCTGAATAGGCGATGACCCTGGACTAGAGACTTGTGAGGTTAGTCTGGTCGTGGTCTACACCCACGTCGGTTTTCGCTTGAAGTCTGCCGAGCACATTTCGTGTGCAGACGCTAAGTGGTGGAAACATGTGTGACGAAGTACACCCCTGCAGGGTATAAAACTATTCGAATAGCTGTGTCCGCGGTAAAGGACTACTTGATTGCATATACAGTTCATAGACAAGTTAATGGATACTACTAAAAGACTCAAGATAAGTGTGAGTACCGAGGATGGCCCCCTCGCAGGATACGAGGGAGGATCCACGGTGGAGTATTGTGATGGTGAGTAGTGGACTCGTGTGCGAAAACTATTTTGCTAAAAGATTCCGTAGGATAGCTTAGCCAAGAGTCAAAGCTGGCTTGCTGCATAAACCCCACCACCTTCTTGAGAATGAGCATGTACAGTAGGTTCTGATGTAAGACTTGCTGAGTACCCTTGTACTCATGTTTGCTTATTTATTGTTTTCAGACGACAACACTGCCCCCTCCGATGGGTTTTACGTAGACCATGACATCGACGAGTGACTAGCCACCCAGGTGGTGATCTAGGCCATGGAGGGCCCTATGTAGATAGACAGGCTTCGAGAAGCCTTCTTTCTTTCTAGAGTCTGTACTCAGACTAGTTGCTTTCGCATGTGATTGTATGACTGTATGACTTGAGTGTCGGGTCATGTGACCCCTACCTGTATGGATATGTTATGTATGGCTCCCTGGAGCCTTTAAATAAGTACTTGAGTTGTAGAGTTTTGTTGTGATGCCATGTTGTATGTACTCATATCGAGCATATTGTATGTCTGATTGAAATGCTTGGTATGAGTGGGATCCGACAATCTAGTTGTTTGTCCTTCGCAGCCTTTCTTATGGGGAAATGTAGTCTAGTGCTCCTCGAGCCATAGTAGTCCGCTACAGCCCGGTTCACCGGAGTCCTGCTAGCCCAGCACTACTGTTCAGGACACTTGACTGGCCGGCATGTGTTTCACTTCGTCCCTATGTCTGTCCCTTCGGGGAAATGTCACGCGGTGATCTCCGGAGTCCTGTCTAGCCTGCTACATCCCGGGATCCCCGGAGTCCTGTTAGCCCGGTGCTATAGCCCGGAGTCACTCGTTGATGACCGACATGTTCGTTGTGAATCATGTATGCCTGTCTCCATAGGTCTGTGCCGCTTTGGGTTCACGACTAGCCATGTCGGCCCGGGTTCTCGGTCATATGGATGCTAGCGACATTGTCATATACACGAGCCAAAAGGTGCAAACGGTCCCGGGCCATGGTAAGGCGACACCCGTGGGATACCGTGCGTGAGGCCGCAAAGTGATATGAGGTGTTACCGGCTAGATCGATGTGGCTTAGAATCGGGGTCCTGACAGCGTTGGCATCAGAGCCGGACTGCCTGTAGGTTCGTTCAGCCAAACTGGTCGATGTCGAGTCTAGAAATGCTTTAGTTATATGTAAGGGAATTGATTGTGGGAGGGAACGTAAGGTTCTTTTTACTCCTTTACCCTATGCTTCTGATCTGAGTCATTCTCTTCTCATTCAACGTGGGTTAAGGACTAGGCTCTCTTCTTCTATCAGGTTCACGTGTTACTAGTCCGTAGTAGCTCATAGGATTATTGTTACGAGTTCCAGTCCAGTTCTACTATTTTAGTACGTTGCTATTTGAATCAGAACCTTGATATGATGCTGTTGAGCGGTATTGTGAACTGTTGTGGATGTCTCAAATCTTTTTCTGAGCATTTACAGCCGTTATGCTGCCCAATTTTCCCTAGGAATTCTGATGTCTTTGTCTTGTGGTTGTGCTTTCAGATGGCCAATCAGTCTCAAAATCAAGTGGTTCGCCTCACCAGGTGCCTCGACGTGCCCGGTCATACTGCTATGTTGGTCCGGGTCATGATCGAGACAGGATACCGTTGGTATCCCGAATACACTGTTGAAGAGCAGTTCCGCGACTTTAATCAAAGCCAGTATTTATGCACCGTCAGGATATTTCCTTCCTATCCTGGATCTACCGAGCCCCTTCACTGTTCCTATGGACTCGGAGTTACCATTGAGATGGCTGTGCAGGATGCTGCCTATTCCATGATGACCATCTTGCGAGTCCGGACTGGCCTGCTTCGGAACACTGACTTCCGTTACATGCTAGCTTCACTTCCGGGAGCGCAGGGGTATCTCCAGGCTATCTATGCTGACTCCACTCAGGAGGACTCATTAACTCGTACCACCGCTGAGATGCTCGAAGATAAGGACCGAGAGAATCGGGCCTTGAGGCTGGAGCTCTTTAATACCCGTGATGATCATTGGGCCACATTGACTCGGTTTGCACCCGCGGTGCAAGCTGGATGTATGGATACCAGGGATCTGTATCCTGTGAGAGCAGCTCTGCCAGACATGGTGGATTGGCGTGATGTGGGAGGCATCACCCCACCCCTTGGTCCCCGCAGGCCACCGTTTGTTGGTCCAAGACCTTATCCTAGCCCCTATGGTCCACAGGCTCCTCAGGACCGTCTGTTTCCGGATGATCACGTTGAACTTCCAGGCTATGGAGGTGACTTCTATGAGGACTACTACGGAGCTATCTGAGTTAGTAGTAGTACCACTAGTATTGTAGTAGTTGTATCTCCACTGTCCTGTGTGACTTGTGGAATACGACTTGGTGTGTAATCGATTCCGGAGGTGTAGAAAAATAATGTATAGGGACTCGGAATGCCTCCGATGAGATGTAACGTCTACCTTCATAGTTGTACTGTAGCATGGGCTTGTACTAAACTATGTATGACGAGTATGACCGTTGGTGTATATATGGCAGTTTTATATTACCATGGCATACGAATGAGCAACTCTGCATTCTGCGTTATCCTTTACCTTCTGCACTTCCCTGTTAAGTTTGAGCCATCCTTGTCTAAACCGTTGTCTTGTTTCCTTCTAGGATGGTCAACACCCGCGGAAACCCTGCTGCCCCGGAGCAGGGGGAAGCCAATGCAGCTAGAGGTGAAAATTTGCCTCACCCACCTTCCCTGGCCGAAGTAATGCTGGAGGCGGAAAGGAACAAGCGTGAGACCAACCGCCTGCTGGAGCGGATTGAGCAGAACACTGCACGCCACCCACGAAATGACTTGGTGTCAATCAACGACTTTATCAAGCTGTACCCACCAAAGTTTAACCATTCCGTCAAGCCCCTCGACGCGGATGATTGGCTTCGCAGCATCACCCACAAGCTACGTTCTGCCAACATAGCTGAAGCCGACAAGGTTACCTATGCTGCTTATCATCTTGAGGGCCCCGCTAGCCATTGGTGGGAAAACTACGAAGCTATGCGCCCGGTCGGCCAAATCACTACCTGGGCTGAGTTCAGCGACGCTTTCCGTGAGCATCACATTCCGGAAGGTCTCATGGATCGCAAGAGGGAGGAGTTCTGCAACTTCACCCAAGGAAGGCTGACTGTGGATGCATATAGCCGAGAATTTGGGAACCTGGCACGCTATGCTCCTGAAGAGGTTTCTACTGACGCCAAGAAGCAGGCAAGGTTCCGTAAGGGACTTAGCCCTGAGCTTCGCCGCGATCTCCGTCTGCACGAGTGCACATCCTTCCAGAAGCTGGTCAATAAAGCTATCAGTGCTGAGACAGGCCAGACTGATTATGACGCTTCACGCAAGCACTCTCGTGATTTTGGGTCTTCATCCGGCTCTGGAGCTCAGAAGCGCCGGGTGTGGATTCCAAGCACCGCACTGCCACCCAGATTCACCCCGAGGCCATCCTTTGAGGCGCCTCGTCCCAACCAGCAATTTGCACCGTCCAAGCCCTATGGTGGCCCCGCTGCTAATGTTGCTCCACGCCCCACTGTGGTAACATGCTTCAAGTGTGGAGAACCGGGTCACTATAGTCGAGAGTGTCCCTAGAACAACCCCAATCAAGCTGGAAAGTCCATTGGCCGTGGTAAGCCCGCGGGAAAGACTTTCTACGCCAAGCCGGCCACTACTGCACGTGGCCATGTCAACTACGTCTCAGCCGAAGAGGCTCATGAGGATCCCAACGTCGTCCTTGGTACGCTCCTTGTTAACTGCCATCCGGCATCTGTTCTTTTTGATACTGGAGCATCTCATTCATTCATATCCGAGAATTATGCTCGATTGCATAACACGACATTCTGTGACATGCCCACTTCCATGGTAATTCAAACTCCGGGTTCCAAATGGCAAACTTCTAGGGTAAGCCATGGGAACGAAATTCTTGTCGATAGGCTTGTTTTCCTTGCATCTTTAATAGCTCTCAAGTCCTCCGACATAAACATCATCTTGGGTATGGACTGGATGTCGGCTCATTATGCCAAGATTGATTGTGCCACTAGAACCGTTCAACTTACTCATCCCTCGGGCAAGACAGTTAATGTCGTAACTCGAATGGCCAAGCGCCAACTTTACTCTCTCAATGCCAACCCTCTTCCAGACCTTGAGGACGTTCCGGTAGTCCGAGACTTCCCGGATGTGTTTCCGGAAGAACTGCCAGGTGTTCCACCTGACCGGGATGTCGAGTTTGTGATAGACCTTGTTCCAGGAACCGTTCCAATTGCTAGAACACCCTACGAGATGGCACCCTTAGAACTAGCCGAGCTTAAGAACCAACTCGATGAGTCCTTGAACAAAGGGTTCATCCGTCCTAGCTCCTCTCCTTGGGCTTGCCCCGTCCTCTTTGTCAAGAAGAAGGATGGAACGGATCGAATGGTTGGGGATTACCGACCTGTCAATCTGGTCACCATCAAGAACAAATACCCGCTTCCCAGGATCAACGACCTGTATGATCAGCTCACTGGATCCTCGGTCTTCTCCAAGATGGATTTGAGATTGGGCTACCATCAAATCAAAATCAGAAACGGGGACATTCTCAAAACGGCTTTTGTTACTCGTTATGGCCAATACGAGTACACCGTCATGTCCTTTGGTTTAACCAATGCCCCAGCCACTTTCTCCCGGTTAATGAACTCGGTTTTCATGGAGTACTTGGAAAAATTCGTCGTAGTATACCTCGATGACATACTCATCTACTCCAAGAATGAAGAGGAACATGCCGAACATCTAAGGCTGGTATTGATGAAACTTCGAGAGCATCGCCTTTATGCCAAATTCTCCAAGTGTGAATTTTGGTTGTCAGAAGTGACCTATCTAGGCCATGTAATCTCTGGTAAGGGTATTGCTGTCAATCCCGAGCGAGTTCAAGTCGTCCTTGATTGGACTCCACCTGTTTCGGTCAAGCAAGTTCGGAGTTTCCTTGGCCTAGCGAGCTATTGCCGCCGCTTCGTCGAGAATTTCTCCAAGGTTGCTAAACCTCTAACTGAACTCCTCAAGAAAGATAAAAAGTTCGAGTGGACTCCACAGTGCGAGTTCAGTTTTCAGGAACTGAAAAGACGCCTGACATCTGCTCCCATACTGGTACCACCAGATTTCTCCAAGGACTTTATTATCTATTGCGACGCCTCGCGACAAGGACTAGGTTGCATACTCATGCAGGATCGTCAGGTAATTGCCTATGCTTCACGGCAATTACACCCACATGAGGAAAATTATCCCACACATGATCTAGAGCTTGCAGCTGTAGTCCATGCACTCAAAACCTGGCGACATTACCTCCTCGGTAATCGTTGCGAGATCTTCACCGATCACCAAAGCTTGAAATATATCTTCACCCAACCAGATTTGAATCTCAGGCAAAGACATTGGGTCCAGTTGATCTCGGATTACGACTTAGGAATAACTTACACCCCTGGCAAGGCCAATGTCATGGCCGATGCACTAAGTCGTAAGTCCTACTGTAACAACCTGATGTTACAACAAAGTCAACCACTTCTCCATGAGGAATTTCGCAAGCTTAATCTTCACATTGTTCCTCAAGGATTCCTGTCTACTCTGGTGGCGAAACCTACCCTTATGGATCAAATCATAGCTGCCCAAAAGCGTGATAAGGGCATATCCCGGATTAAGGAAAACATTGCTAGCCGAGTAGCTAAATGTTTTTCCATGGATGAGCAAGGTGCTGTCCTCTTTGAGAACCGCCTGGTGGTTCCCAAGAACCAACATCTATGCCAGATGATCCTTAAGGAAGCTCATGAATCCCCTCTCACCATTCATCCCGGTAGTACCAAAATGTATCAAGACCTACGCCAGAGGTTTTGGTGAACTAGGATGAAGAGAGAAATCGCTCAATACGTTGCTAATTGCGACGTTTGTCGTCGTGTTAAAGCAGAACATCAACGGCCTGCTGGCACCCTTCAACCTTTGGCTATTCCTGAATGGAAATGGGACAAAATCAGTATGGATTTCATCACTGGGTTTCCCAGGACCAAGAGGGGGAATAATGCCATCTTCGTCGTGATCGACCGTCTTTCCAAAGTAGCCCATTTTCTACCTGTTCGTGAGAGTATTACCGCTAGCCAGCTAGCTGACCTATACATCTCCCGAATAGTGTCTCTTCATGGTGTCCCATTGGAAATTAACTCAGATCGTGGAAGTATCTTCACCTCTCGATTTTGGGAAAGTTTCCAAAATGCTATGGGAACTCATCTCTCCTTTAGCACCGCCTTCCATCCTCAATCAAGTGGTCAAGTAGAGCGAGTAAATCAAATTTTGGAAGATATGCTCCGAGCTTCTGTTATCTCGTTCGGAATGAGTTGGGAAAAATGCCTTCCATTTGCGGAGTTTGCTTATAACAATAGCTATCAAGCTAGCTTGGGCAAGGCTCCCTTCGAAGTTCTCTATGGACGAAAATGTCGAACGCCTCTTAACTGGTCAGAAACCGGGGAAAGACAACTCTTTGGCCCGGATATGATTCAGGAAGCAGAAGAGTAGGTTCGCGTTATTCGTGAGAAATTGAAAACAGCCCAATCTCGCCAAAAGAGTCAATATGATCGTAAGCATAAGCCTATGACATTTGAAATTGACGAGAAAGCTTACCTTCGGGTTACCCCGTTAAAGGGAACCCATCGCTTCGGTATCAAAGGCAAATTGGCTCCTCGTTACATTGGACCCTTTCGCATTCTTGCCAAACGAGGAGAAGTTGCCTACCAATTGGAACTACCTCCGCATCTTTCCAGAGTTCACGATGTCTTCCACGTTTCGCAACTCAGGCATTGCTTCGCGGATCCTATCCGTGGAGTGGACCACGAAACGCTTGATTTACAAGATAACCTTTCTTATCGGGAATACCCCGTTCGTATCCTTGATCAAGCCGAGCGTACCACTCGACGTCATAATATCAAGTTTCTCAAGGTTTAATGGTCACACCATTCCGAGGAAGAAGCCACTTGGGAAAGGGAGGATCGTCTTCGACTCGAGTACCCCGCCTTCTTCCCAGATGATCCTAAATCTCGGGACGAGATTCTATTGAGTGGGGGTGAGTTGTCACACCCTAGCTAGGTTATGCATTAGAGTGTGCATCATGTTTACATTCATCAGAAATTGAAATGGGGAAAGCAGAACCCCCAGCACCCCCCCCCCCTGAAATCAACTAGGGTTTACTAAAAATAAATTCAATGAACCTGAAATGCCCTTCAGATATGTTCCCCCTCTTTGCCTTGGGTTAGAACCCTTGGGAAAAATGGTGCATATAATTTTAGGTCAACAAAAGGGGCATTGACTTAATTCATAAATATTTGAATTTGGGCATTTAAATACTATTAAATAATTCAAATGCTCAAATAATGTTGGAATTATTTTTGGGCCACTGAAATATTTCAGAAAGTGTCCATAAATATTTTCAGGATTTTATAAAATGATTTAGTATTTAAACTAAATTAAAACAGAATAGCAAAAATAGAAAACAGAATAAATTAGAGAGAAGAACAGAGGCTCACCTGGACTTACCTGCCGGCCCAGCACTGTACGGCCCAGCCCACCAGGCCGACGCCAGTCGTCCCCTAGCTCCTGCCAGGAGGACGCAGGGCGTGTGCCCGCGGTGCGCCGGCACGCGCGCGGCCACCGACGGCCACCTCCTGCTTCGGCCGCCTCCCCGACGTCGCTATGGACGCCACGCACCCCCCTGGCCCTCTCATTCACTCTCCCTCGCCCTCATTCCCTCCCCTGTCTCGGTCTCTCACACACACCCGAACGCGCCGTCGCCGCCGTTCGCTGCCACCGCGTCCACAGCCACCCCCTCGCACCCTCTCCGCGTCCCTGGGCTCCGCCTTGACCCCATGGAGCTACACACCCGAAGCACGCGACCAGAGGAGGCCCCAGTTGACCCGAGCGTCGTCGTCTTCATCTCCGGTGCCCGAAGATCGCCGTCGTCAATTCGCCGTTGCAGAAGCGTCCCCGAGCCCGCTGAGTCCTCCCTCGAGATCGCTGTGAGCTCCCGAGCATTTCCCCCTTCTCCCCGAAGTGAATCACTTCCCCTAACTAGCCTAGCCACTGGAGCCGTGAGCTCCTCGCCGTCGGCCATGGCGCCGTCGTGGCTAGAGCCAAAGTGGCTCGAAGCCAGGCTCACCTCTGTGCTCAGCGCACCACCAGGAGCCCGTAGCCACCACCAGCTCCTCCTCCCATGCACCGCAGCATCGATCCCGCGAACACCCGAACTCCGGCGGCCGCAAAAGAGCTCGCCGCCGTCAGCTCCGGCCACCCCCGCACCTCCCGTTGATCTCCCTAGATGCGCACGAGCACGAGCTCATCCCTGGTGCCCCCAGCGCGCCAAACCATCGCCTGTAGCGAAATCCCGACGCGGACGCCGCCGCGATCTAAGGTCGCCGGCGGCTAAACGCCGGTAGCCGACGTGGGCGTCATTAGCGGCTAACTAACCCACTAACCACCCCTCTAGAGTCACTGCCATGTGGGCCCTAGTGCTTAATTAGCTAGTTAAATATTCTGTTAGATTAGCACCGGTCTCAGGAGGGCCCCACCTGTCAGTTTGACTTTGCCACGTCACAGTTGACCTGGTCCCACACGTCAGCCACAGAAACCAACTAGAGTCACTGACCAGTGGACCCCACTGGTCAGGTTTGACCTGGAGGCAACCTTGTTGACTTGCTGAGGTCATGCTGACGCAAGGCTGACGCAGTAAATCATTTTCTAGTTTAAAAATAATTCAGGAAATTCCAGAAAATACCCAAAACTTCAAGAATTCATAGAAATTCAACCATAACTCCAAATGAGATAAATTATATATGTAAAATTATCAGAAAAATTCAAGGAATCCATCTGTACCATTTTCATGCATGTTTGAACAATGCTTGTCCTCTGTTTTGGACAAAACAAATAAAGGGCATTTAAATAATCATATATGGGGTTGGAATTTGAATCTTGTATTCAAACCAACTTCATTTAAATCATAGCTAGTTGCATTAGCTCAAGACACATCCATATTGCCATGTCATAGCATGCATCATATTGTTGCATATCGTCATGTGTTGATTGTGCTCGGTTCTGTTCTTCGTGGTAGGTTCTGCCTCCGAGGATATTCACGAGTATCCAACTGAAGGGCAGTATCCCGTTACCACTCCATCAGGCAAGCAACCATTGATCATTCCGATACAACCCATGTTCTCGCTCCTGCTCTTGTTTAATGCATTAAGACAACACGATTCAAACTGCTGTGTGCTACGGTAGTTGAACCCTTATCCTCTGCATGACCTGTCATTGCCACAGTAACTAGATGAAACCCACTAGCATGTGTTGGAGTTGATTGAGCCATGTTTTGTGATTCCTACCTTGCTATGCCTGCTATGCTTAGAGTTGTGTGAGGTCTGGTTCATCTGGGGGATGGGCTAGAGTGAAATGCTTGTGCCAGTAATATGAGGGATGTGTTGAACATGTTTTGGTAAAGGTATCGATGAGAGGCCATGTAGGAGTACATGGTGGGTTGTTTCATTGAAGCCGTCCCTAAGAACTGAGTTCTGTATGCGTGAATTAAGATTCAGCTACTACCACACATTGGGACCTGAAATATGACCCCGCTCGACTTACTGACCCCTCTCGCCTCAGTCCAGGAGTTGCAACTAGTTTCTGGTGTTTGTAGGATATGTGTTGGCGGCCGTGCGTAGCGCTGACCCTAGGGGTGGGCTATGTTGCGGTAGATACACCGTGGCACGGTGTACCGAGTCACCCGTTTGGTGTCTCGGGAACCCTGTTCACATCGTTCGGGGCCGTTGAGGACACCCCGGACGGATTTCCTTGCGGATGGAACCTGAATAGGCGATGACCCTGGACTAGAGACTTGTGAGGTTAGTCAGGTCGTGGTCTACACCCACGTCGGTTTTCGCTTGAAGTCTGCCGAGCACATTTCGTGTGCAGACGCTAAGTGGTGGAAACATGTGTGACGAAGTACACCCCTGCAGGTTATAAAACTATTCGAATAGCCGTGTCCGCGGTAAAGGACTACTTGATTGCATATACTACTAAAAGACTCAAGATAAGTGTGAGTACCGAGGATGGCCCCCTCGCAGGATACGAGGGAGGATCCACGGTGGAGTATTGTGATGGTGAGTAGTGGACTCGTGTGCGAAAACTATTTTGCTAAAAGATTCCGTAGGATAGCTTAGCCAAGAGTCAAAGCTGGCTTGCTGCATAAACCCCCCCACCTTCTTGAGAATGAGCATGTACAGTAGGTTCTGATGTAAGACTTGCTGAGTACCCTTGTACTCATGTTTGCTTATTTATTGTTTTCAGACGACAACACTGCCCCCTCCGATGGGTTTTACGTAGACCTTGACGTCGACGAGTGACTAGCCACCCAGGTGGTGATCCAGGCCATGGAGGGCCCTATGTAGATAGACAGGCTTCGAGAAGCCTTCTTTCTTTCTAGAGTCTGTACTCAGACTAGTTGCTTCCGCATGTGCTTGTATGACTGTATGACTTGAGTGTCGGGTCATGTGACCCCTACCTGTATGGATATGTTATGTATGGCTCCCTGGAGCCTTTAAATAAGTACTTGAGTTGTAGAGTTTTGTTGTGATGCCATGTTGTATGTACTCATATCGAGCATATTGTATGTATGATTGAAATGCTTGGTATGAGTGGGATCCAACAATCTAGTTGTTTGTCCTTCGCAGCCTTTCTTATGGGGAAATGTAGTCTAGTGCTCCTCGAGCCATAGTAGTCCGCTACAGCCCAGTTCACCGGAGTCCTGCTAGCCCAGCACTACTGTTCAGGACACTTGACTGGCCGGCATGTGTTTCACTTCGTCCCTATGTCTGTCCCTTCGGGGAAATGTCACGCAGTGATCTCCGGAGTCCTGTCTAGCCTGCTACAGCCCGGGATCCCCGGAGTCCTGTTAGCCCAGTGCTACAGCCCGGAGTCACTCGTTGATGACCGACATGTTCGTTGTGAATCATGTATGCCTGTCTCCATAGGTCTGTGCCGCTTTGGGTTGACGACTAGCCATGTCGGCCCGGGTTCTCGGTCATATGGATGCTAGCGACATTGTCATATACGCGAGCCAAAAGGCGCAAACGGTCCCGGGCCATGGTAAGGCGACACCCGTGGGATACCATGCATGAGGCCGCAAAGTGATATGAGGTGTTACCGGCTAGATCGATGTGGCTTAGAATCGGGGTCCTGACAACGCGATTTCAGGCGGGCCCCAGGGCCGGTCCGCCGGCACCGGGCGGCTGATCGCGCTGGCCCTTCCCCAGGCCAATGAAGGGATGCGCGCCGTGGCCTTTGGCCTCAGCGGACCACCGCGTCATCACATACAAGGCGACGCCCCAAGCCAAACTGCGTGGCATGCGGGGTGCTATAGCGAGGTCCACGAGGTGGTCGCCCCGGAGGCCTATGTATCCCGCATGGTGGATCAAGGGCGCGAGCTGGAAGAAGGTCGCGGCTGTTTCCTCAGGCCCGGCTGGGGCGAGGAGGCGCCGGAAGCCGAGCTCTTTCAGGAACCCCAAAAGAGCATCGACAATCGCGCTGACAGTAGCAAGTATCGGGTACCACTCATCCCTCTAGAGCAAGCTTACGCTTACCATGGGTCGCAGGAGGTATAGGTCGCCGCAGCGGATGGCTGCCCCAAGGCTGCAGCCTCTTATCCCTCGAGAGGAGGGTGCAGGGGGCCGCAAGAAAGGGGCCGAGATCCGGGCTCACCCTTGCGGCGGTCGGGTCAAGATGTTCTCAGGAGGTAGGCCCTCTGCCGGGGAGGTGCCCCATGGCCTACCCCCGGCGGAGGACCCACGGTCGTCCGGGGAACCGCTGGCGACCGCTCTGCCCCATGGGCGTCGTCCTTGGTTTCCGGTCACCGTCAATGGTGGCAGAGTGAGGCGCAAGGCGGGGCCCTCGTCTGGCGATATGAAGCAAGGCCAGTACCTATGCAGAAGGCCTAGTGCCTGTGAAGCTTGCCGCCCCATGACACTCTCACATAATAATGAGCGGGGCTATACACGCCCCGGAGTCTCAGGAGCGCCGGCCTCAGGCCCTGGGGCTCCCACCGACGACCAGTGGCAGCACTTAGCTCCGCGCTGGTGAGAAGACGCCCGAGCAAGGTGCCAGACGTGGCTTTTTTTCTTTTCTTCTGCCTTTTTGCTTTTTTGCTTCTTCCTTGTCGGCAAGTTTCTTTGGTTTGGATTTAAGTTGGATTTGAGTTCGAAGCTTGCGTGCATTCAGGGAGGGGGTGTTTAGTCTCGTTCGAGCAATCCCTCGCATTTTGGTTTCGGATTTACGCCCCAAGCTAGCGTCAGCTGCCCCCCCCCCCCTCACGAGCCCCTCGTGAGCCGGGTCGGGCCAGGCACGCCTACAGCCAGGACCACTGTCTCCCCACCCTCTCCGGAGGTCCTCATCACAGGATTAGTAGGTTATTCGAGGGACACCGGAGGCGTAGCATCCCCTCGCAGGCCCGCTCAGGGCAAGCCAGGACCAGAAGGTAAACGAATCAACCAAACCATCACCGGGCTAGCAACTAAACTCACGCATAACGTTGTGCTCACCAGAGTACGGATTACAAATCTCTACATGAGGGGCCTCCCCTCCCAAAATGCTCTTATATTTTTCAGGGCCATGCCCGAGTCTTCTTCATGCAGGATAAACTGCAGAGACATGCAGTCAGTCGGACATATCACTCACCACGTCTTCTGGGGTTCCCTCAGAAGCGTCACTGGCGTCGTCGACATTGTCACCACTGCCGCCAGCATCCCCATCATCGCCAGGATCGTCCACAGCGTCGCCTTCATTGACGCCCACGACCACACCATCGTCATCATACACGAAGGCCCTGACAAGGGCGTCCACATTGTCCTCCACCCACCGCGCCAGGTCACCTCGGACGGCAATGGGCACGGGTGCGATGGCAGCGTCGAAGTCGAAGTGGGGGTCCCTGTCCTGCAGATAGCTGAAGACACGGGAGAAGGCACGCCCGAGCAAGGCTCGCCTCCTCTCTTCGACAAGCCAGCAGGACCTCTCGGACCGGTTCCCCAGAAGCGTCACCACATCAATGAAAAATTGGATGTTGCCGGCATAGTTGACCTCGTGCGGCTCCCTAGCAGCAGCCTCGCAGACATAGCCCAAAGCTGTGTTGGCCCTCTCTCGGAGCGTTTGAAGCATGAGGGCATGCACATGCTCCAGAACCCACCGCTGACGGAGCTCGTCCTCACTTCGCTGCGCGACGGCCTCGGCGTCATTGACCCTCTGCTGAAGAAGAAGCTGCTCGGCCCGGGAAGAGGACAGCTCCGCCTGCGCCGTGCCGAGGACGGCTTCGGAGGAGTCCGCATGCCGCGTTGCTTCGGTCAGTTTGGCCCTGCAGGCTGCGGTCCTGCCCTCGACCTCGGCCTTGATCAGCCCCAACCTCGTCCAGTGTTCGCGCTCGAGGGCCGAGCGAGCTTCTGCCATGCGGCGATCGACTTCTTCCTAGGCTCGGGCTTCATGTGCGGCAACGTCATCCTCCGCCTTGGCCACTAGGCGCTCCCTCGTCTCCAACCGCTCAAGGTCAAGGTTGTGCTCGGCGGCCTCCAGCGTCAGCACCTCCTCGTGCTTCAGAAGCTCTACCTGGTTGACAGAGGCTGCCCCCATCGACTCAAGGGCCGTCTGGCGCAATTCCACTTGCTGCTCCAAGGAGTTGCTCCAGGCTTAGAGCTCCCATGCGTGCTCCCCTCATCGTTGCGCCGCCGGTCTGCCTCCCGAGCCTCCTCAACGGCCAGGGAGCAGGCCTCTCACGAAGCTGCCAGCGACGCCTCAGCCTTCGCGTTGTCAAGATCATGTTGATGACGCGCAAGGGCTACGACAACCTTTAGTTTGCACTTCTCCTCAAAAAGGCGCAAACCTTCGGCCTCGAGGCGCTCATCCTCGTCAGCAAGCTCTGCCCCGATCCGGCTCACCGCATCTGCCGCCCCTTGGAGGAACTCTTCACGAAGGGCACGACGCTCCCGAGCATGCATGAGCAACTCTTAGACATCACCCTCTTCCACTGGAGCATGGAGAGGGCCCCGGGGCGGTAAGCCCCCTCCAGGCATGGGGCAGGGGGCTACCGCCCCAGCCGTTGCCGGATGGACCGCACTGAGAGTCCGGCCCGGCGTCGATCCACCCACGGAAGAGGAGCCAAGGACAAACCTCAGCCATTCGCCTTCTATGGCCAGAGAAGGGGCACGGAGCAAACCTGACGCACCCCAAGAAGACTCGCGAAGAAAGGGCATTGGGCGAGCAAGCTCGAGGCGTCCTATGGAGCAGATCACTCCACCAACCGGTCCAGCGGCGAGGGCGCCACCTGAGCTCGGCGGACCTGGAGCCAGCAAAGGGGGCGAAGCTACGGGGGCTGGCTACTAGGTCGACTCAACGGACTTAGCAAGGCGGGACCTGAAGGGCCACGATCAGCCACAAGGATAACAGAGCAAGTGAGCAGGGAAAGAAGAAGGCTTACTCGTCCATCGCAAATACTTCCTGCGCTTCAACAAGCGGCAAGGGTGGTCGCTGCCGCCTGAGGCCTCCTTCCTCTTGCGAAGGGCCTCGAAGTCTACACGAAACCGACCCAAGCGCCTGGGGCGGTGGTCGGCCTGGGGCGCAGAAGAAGCCCCAGGATTGTCTGCGCCAGAGGAGTCAACTTTGGGGGCACCGTCGGGCGTCGCCTCGCGAAGAACGGCTGGGGGCTCGGGAGCCCCGGCCTCAGGAGCTGAAGGCCAAAACCATGCATCAACCACCGCCCCAGGGCGGGCCTCGGGAGACGCCGCCTTTGACGCTTCACGCGGCGCCACCACCTCGACATCAGCCACCTCGGCTCCCGCCGGCTATCTTCCCGCTCTGCCGCCTGGGGAGGGACCGCTGTGGGCGGCAGGGGGAGCAACCACGACAACTGAGTTCTCGCGTGGCCCCATGAGGCCAGCCGGGCGCAGCCCCCACTCGTCGAAGCTGGTCATGTGCATCATGAAATCGGCCCTGCCGGAACAAAGGTACAGAAGGACGCCACCGCTCCGTAGGCTGCCTGGGGAAGGATCACCAGTCAAGACCCGAAGCACCGTGCGCAGCACTTCGGGCGCCAAATCCTCCTCCTGAAGCCGCATGCGGTCTCTGCGCCCCGCAAAGTCCCACATCCGGCGAGAGTGGCGCTGGAGAGGAGCAATGCGACACAGAAGGAACTCCCTCACCACCTTGGGCGCTATCACATTGTGCGCCCTCAAACTTTCGAAGCGGCGCCAGACGAAAGTGAGCCGGGGGCTTGTGAGCGGTTCATGAACCCAGCCTGGGTTGGGAACAACAGGCAAGGTCAGGTGCGAGAGCGAGGGGCTGGGCACCCCGACGTCCACGTACAGCCACCTCTCTCTGGACCTGGCCTGAGAAGGCGGAAGGCCGAAGTCAATCCTTGAAGCAGCCGTCTTGGGCATGAAGAAGAAGCTTACACACCCGAGCACTGAGTGGGATCGCTCAGGCGCAAAGAGAAGAAGTGGCGCAACAGGGCAACAGAAGGAGGCATCGCTATCATCGCCTCGCACATGAAAGCAAAGGCGGCCAAGAGGGTAATGGACTCCGGCCAGAGGTGCATCATGTGGATCTGATAATAGGAGAGCACAGCATTGAAGAAAGCAGAAAAGGGGGGAACCAAACCCACCCATAGGGCGCCGGCGAAGAATCGGACCTCCGTGACGCTCCTAGCAAGAAAGGAGCGGGATGTGGGCCAAATTGTGGTCCGACCGCACTCGTTGAAGATGGAAGCGAGGGCGGAGTGGACCTTGTCCAAGGCTTCCGGGTTGAGTATGATTGACCGATCGACGGCGGGGGCCGCCGCTGGAAGTGCGCAGGACGAAGGCGCAGGCTTCTTCCCCCTTCCCTTCTTTGTCGGTGCCATGGCGTTGGGGAAGGGGAAGAGCTCAAGCCGGATTGGCGGCGGAGGTTGGAGCTCGGAGAAGAGGAAAGGTAGGAGGCGAGCGGGCAGCCAAAAGAGGAACAACTGTGTGCAACTACGGGTCCGCTTAGCCGGGCGCGTAGCAAGGCGTCGTGGGAAGTGCAGACGCCCACGCCCAATCAACCGCCACGCGGTGCCCAAGGCCGTGGGCTGTTAGGGCCCGCGGTGCTTCACGCTTGCCCCTTCGCTTCTCTGCTAAGCCAAGCCCGCGCGTGCCTTGGGCCCGGGGGCTACTGTCAGTGTTCTAGGAACGGGGGTCCCTAGACTTGCCTGCCTACGGCCTACGGCGTGGCTCAAGCGGGGGCCCAGCGCAGCCCATCTTCATCAGCTCAAGCTAAAGACCCTCGCGAGGGGCCAAGCCTCGTGGGGCGGACGACAGGAAGCTTCCTCAGAGGCGGCCTCATCAGGCAGGCTCGCGAGGAGGCAGAGAGATCAATGCAAGGGTACCTCATGAGGAACCCATGACGCAAGCCATGACGATCGAGACCAGGCGGGCGCCAGGCGGGCGCCGGCCTGCGCAGTGTCCTTGTTTCCCCTTTGGTGCAAAGGGGGCAAGCACAGGCCAAGGCATCAGGCAAAGGTAACCATTCCGGTGCAACGAGACCAAGACCAGCCGGACGGCAGGACGAAGGTCACCGTGGAGCCCACGACAGCGTCATCGCCAGTGCTTTTAGCAGCCGAAGACCACCTTTGGTTGAGACAACTTGTACTAGCCAATTGTTGGCACCCTTCCTGCTCATTATTTGGGGAGAGGCCCAGGGCCTCTATAAATAGATCTAGCCACCACAGAGTAGAGGAGGAGACACCTGGGAGAGATCGAGACACCCCGGAGAGACCAAGGCACCGAGGAAGGGAGAAATCTGGAGACATCTAGAGATCTGGTAGAACCCTAACACACACAGAGAGAGAGGCGACTGAACTCACCCTAGCAGTTCATCGCACCAGCTCAAGAAAACCTCTCGCGAGGCTGTTCTTCCCTTCTACTGTCCATCATCAGCCCTAGAGGCAATCCACCACACCACACACTGGAGTAGGGTATTACACCACAACGGTGGCCCGAACCAGTATAAACTTTGTGTCTCTTGTGTTCTTCATCATTTTCATCTTAGTTCGCATGAGAGGATCAGACGTAGATCGGTAGGGGAGAGATCTTCGCGCACACCCCAGTGTTCGAACCACAATGGTCTGCCGGAACTCGAGAATCAACAGGATCACCAGAACCCTCGCATGTCACCTACATCCAGCGATGCCCATATTCTGCAATGGGAAAAGAACTTAGGAGATATCGAGGATCATTGACTTTGAGCTGAGCTCTATCACATCCAGCACGAACTTGCCCAAATCATCATGAACACTACTAGGGAAAACCTTATACACAGAATCTTAGCAGCAGCGCGGCATAAAAATAGGCACTGCTGCTAAGTAGTAGCAGCGCGGCTACGGAAAGCTCGCTACTGGTGCAAACTTAGCAGTAGCGTGTGAGGCTTAAACCGCGCTGCTACAAAAATCCACCGACAGTACACAACGACATAAGTTTACCAGTAGCGCGGCGCCAGGGAGCACGCTGCTGCTAATGCCATAGTAGCAGCGCGCTTTTTTGTCACCTTGCTGCTGCTAATTTCGAAATTGTGCACAGGGTTGGCCCGTTTAGCAGTAGCGCGTGACAGTAAAGCGCGCTGTTGCTACGCTCTTAGCAGCAGCGCGCTTTCTCTCCCGCGCTACTGCTAAGACGCAGCACCCACCACCATTTCCACCTCCCCTCCCCATCTCCTCTCCTCCCTTTCCCCTACCTCCCACATCCTCCCTCTCTCACTCTTCTTCTTCCTCAATACTTCTCCCCCATTACTCTCCCTCTTCTACCTACCTTTCTCTCTCTTCATTACTCCTAGCTATAACTACACCACCTCCATTAATTCATCTCCTTTCTCTTTTTCCTCCCCCCTCCACTAGTTGAAGTTGTCTCCTCCCAAATTAGCTAGCTAGGTAGATGTAGCATTTAGTTAAGTGACCTATTTGCCCCCTAACTAGATCTTTCATCGTCAAGAAGAGCTTTGTGCACTTTTGACCTCCCTACATCATCATCTCCACCGTGTGCTCGATCTCGAGATAGAGGTGTGATTAATATTTCATGCTTTTGCAAAATGGAAATATATGTTCCTATTTTGTATACACACTTAATTAGCCATTATTATGCATGGGTCCAATGATGTAATATATATATGTTCCTATTTTGTATACACACTTAGCCATTATTATCCAAGGGTCCAATGATGTAATATATATGTTCCTACTATGCTGAGGAAAAGAAAAAAGGGAAGCTGCTTATAGCAGTAGCGCTTTAGTGAAAAAGAGCTACAGCTAGTCAAGGTAGCTGTAGCGGTTTCTGCAGAAAAGCGCTATAGCTGCTCGTAATAGTAGTAGCGCGTTTCGTGTAAACGCGCTACTGCTACGTCCACTTAACCCAAAATTCTCCCTCTTCCTGCTTCATCCCGCCTCTTTTCCCCTAAATCCCCACTCTCTCTTCCCCGGCCCCTTCGCACCGCCGCGCCCGCCCCCGACCTCGGCGCGCTCGCCCCCGACCCGAGCGCGCTCGCCCCTGACCCTGCCGCGCCCGACCCCGCCACCCCCGACCCAGGCGCGCTCGCCCCCGGTGCCGGCGCTCGCCCCCGACCCGTCGGCCCTCGCCTCCCTCCTGTGCTTCCTCCCCTCCCAACCTCGGCCGTCGTCGGGCCTGCCTCCTCGCCCTGCACCCTCTGTAAACCACCCCCCCTCTCTCTCTCTGCTAATTTACTTAGGTTTTAGTTATGTTAATTAGGTTATCTATTTAGTTATGAATTTAGATAGATTTCAAAATTTGCTGAATTTAGATAGGTTCAACACGTGCACTAGTGGCACGTATTGACCATATTGTGGAGGAGTTTTATAATAGATATTGTAATTCTCAAGATCAGTACAAAATGCGACCAGATGATTTTTCTCCTGCTAAGTTAACTCAGAGCCATCAGTGTAGTAGGTTCTGTCTACCATGTTCCGCACATTGTTTGAACAATGAAAATAAGTTGTCAATGGAAATAAGCTGTCAACTATTTTGAAATGAACAATATAAATTAGTTAATAACTATGTTTGAGAAACTCATATAGCAGTTGAATTGGAAGCGTATCAACAAGGACCCAAATGTCCATATTGTCTTGGTCGATGTCTGGATCACCAAGATCCATGGTGACAAGCATACCCTCATAAAAACCATACATCTTGCAGAGTGCTTCCCAATTTTTGCAAAAAAAATGGGTTACGCTCTCAGAATTATATAGATTTACTTCAAAATCCACATCATGATGGGCCCTTAGGTGAATTTTCTTTGTTTCGAAATTTTCATGGTCATCAAAACCCATCCTCTCCAAGACATAGCGTCTTGCAAGGCATGGGACAAGCTACTCGAATTGTAAAAGATGAAAATTACACGTTGAAATAGTTGAAGTCATGCTTAATTACGAAAAAAACATTTTTTGTCCTTGTGTACCGTTTCAACATCGAAGGTCTCCTGGAGCTTAATGTGAAGCGCCGATCTTCATCCAGGTGAGGCCTGTCGCACAAACCTCGATTGTCGTTGCACTAGCTACACTCCCCCGAGAGACTTTCGTCATCTGATGACGACATTTCCTACGTTCATAATTCAAAGATTAAACTTGTACAATTCAATATATGTACTATAAAAATGAAATTAGATCATTATTATTCATCATGGGTTGACTATCGGTCTGCCGAGTCTATATGGTGGAGACTCTCCCTTACTGATTCCTCTCTGCATTTGCGACTGTCGGTGATGGTCCCTACCCCTCCTTCCCCTAGTGCATAACAAAGGTCTAGCACAAGGAGAAGAAGGAGAAACGTGTTGGGGAACGTAGTAATTTCAAAAAATTTCCTACGCACACGCAAGATTATGGTGATGCATGGAAACGAGGGGGAGAGTCTGATCTACGTACCCTTGTAGATCGCAACGGAAGCATTGACACAACATAGAGGAAGTAGTCGTACGTCTTCTTCCCGATCCGACAGATCCAAGCACCGTTACTCCGGCACCTCCGAGTTCCTAGCACACGTACAGCTCGATGACGATCCCCGGGCTCCGATCCAGCAAAGCTTCGGGGAGGAGTTCCGTCAGCACGACGGCGTGATGACGATCTTGATGTTCTACCAACGGAGGACTTCGCCTAAGCACTACAACAATATGATCGAGGTGGAATGTGGTGACAGGGGGCACCGCACACGGCTAAGGAACGATCTCAATGATCAACTTTGTGTGTCTAGAGGTGCCCCCTGCCTCCGTATATAAAGGAGCCAAGGGGGAGGGTGCGGCCGGCCAGGAGGAGGGCGCAGGAGGAGTCCTACTCCTACTGGGAGTACGACCCCCCCCCCCCAATCCTAGTTGGACTAGGATTCCCCGAGGGGGAAAGAGAGAGAGGGGGGCCGGCCACCTCTCCTAGTCCTAATAGGACTAGGGGAGGCGGGAGGCGCGCGGCCTCCTTGGGCTGCCCCTTTCTCCTTTCCACTAAAGCCCATTAAGGCCCATATGGCTCCCAGGGGGTTCCGGTAACCTCTCGGTACTCCGGTAAAATCCCGATTTCACCCGGAACACTTCCGATATCCAAATATAGGCTTCCAATATATCAATCTTTATGTCTCGACCATTTCGAGACTCCTCATCATGTTCGTGATCACATCCGGGACTCCGAACTAACTTCGTTACATCAAAATGCATAAACTCATAATAACTGTCATCATAACGTTAAGCGTGCGGACCCTATGGTTCGAGAACAATGTAGACATGACTGAGACACATCTCCGGTCAATAACCAATAGCGGGACCTGGATGCCCATATTGGCTCCGACATATTCTACAAAGATCTTTATTGGTCAGACCGCATAACAACATACGTTGTTCCCTTTGTCATCGGTATGTTACTTGCCCGAGATTCGATCGTCGGTATCCAATACCTAGTTCAATCTCGTTACCGGCAAGTCTCTTTACTCGTTTCGTAATACATCATCTCGCAACTAACTCATTAGTCGCAATGCTTGCAAGGCTTATGTGATGTGCATTACTGAGAGGGCCCAGAGATACCTCTCCGACAATCGGAGTGACAAATCCTAATTTCGAAATATGCCAACCCAACATCTACCTTTGGAGACACCTGTAGAGCTCCTTTATAATCACCCGGTTACGTTGTGACGTTTGGTAGCACACAAAGTGTTCCTCCGATAAACGGGAGTTGCATAATCTCATAGTCATAGGAACATGTATAAGTCATGAAGAAAGCAATAGCAACATACTAAATGATCGGGTGCTAAGCTAATGAAATGGGTCATGTCAATCAGATCATTCAACTAATGATGTGACCTCGTTATTCAAATAACAACACTTTGTTCATGGTTAGGAAACATAACCATCTTTGATTAATGAGCTAGTCAAGTAGAGGCATACTAGTGACACTAAGTTTGTCTATGTATTCACACATGTATTATGTTTCCGGTTAATACAATTCTAGCATGAATAATAAACATTTATCATGATATAAGGAAATAAATAATAACTTTATTATTGCCTCTAGGGCATATTTCCTTCAAAACGACCCCCATGACAACAGTCGGGATTCTTCGTCCTCTCATATATGTTGGATACACTCCCTCATAGATTTTTCGACCATCGGTGATGGTCGTTATTCCTCCTTCCAATAGTGCATAACATAGGTCTAGCACAAGGAGAAGAAGGAAAAACGACCCCCACGACAATAGTCAGGCTTCTTAGCCCTCTCTCATATATGGTGGATACACTCCCTCACGGATTTTTCAACCTTCGGTGATGGAGCCTCGACAGCCTGAAAGTCAACCCGAAATGTCCTTTAATTATTTTTCGAGAAAATCTAGGCCACTCAATATTTCCTACATATTATAGCACAAGTCATGCCAGAATTCACACAAAAATTCGGCATGATCTTTGCTAAAAAAGGACATATCGAGGGCCTAAAATTTGCTGGAACGGAAATTAATCAACACTCCGGCAAAACATAGGCCACTATAGGAGGTGTAACCTGCAAACTTGCCCGGCCACTTGGGCAAGCACATATCCTATTTGAGCAACACAAGATATACATGTTTATATCTACATCATATGCGCATTCAAACTTGATGGAGTAGTTTTCCAATTTGAGCATTCAATAAGCAAAACCAAATCGTAAAATAAATTAGTATTCAAATTAGCATTCTCAATAAGAAAAACTGAACCATCTCTTTCGCCCGTACATCATCGAATATTATCACTAATAGATCTCGAATAGTATCATACATATAACATCACTAATACAGCTAAAACTGTAGCGAACGAGGGGTACCGGCGTGAGCGGTGGACACCCGAAGAGAAGGAACCATCACAAGATCATAACTCCAGTGAGATCCCTGAAGAAGCTCCCAGGTATTGGAGAACCCGCCCTCCAATGCAACCATGTAGCGACGGACGTGCTCGTCCTCCTCGTTGACACGATGACGTACCACCTCCGCGGGGTCCTCAAGCCTCCGCAACGTCACTGGCCCACCCGACCGCCACCAAAGAAGGTTCTGGTCAACAACAGGTTGGCTCCTCACCAAGCTACGCCCCCCGGAAGGTAGCACCTCCCAGTACCACCCCGGCGGAGCCTAGTCCCGGACATGGCTCCTCACCAAGCCCAGGCCTCCTCCACCGAGTCAACGACGAGGATGCGGGATAGGCATCGTCGACGTCGATTCAGGAATAATTGGTTTAACTAAAAAACAAACTAGTTCTATTTGTTTTCTTACTAAAAATAAACTAGTTCTATAGTAAAATTTTAATTAGATCATCAAATCTCATATACCTAAATTTTCTTACTAATCATAAACTAGTTTTATTAATTCAACTAAGCACATACTATAAATAAAATAAACTAGTTTAACTAGTTCTATTAATTTTCTAACTAATTCTATTAAACACTTACTAAAAACAGTAAAAAACTATATTGAATTTTTTCTATAAACTAAACACCACAGACCTAAATTAGCATCTACTTAATTAGTTACCTAACCTACTTCTCTAACTAAAAAACATCTAAGTTAATAAACTAAATTCACCTAAGTCACCGAACCTAATGAACTAAATGGATGGAGGAGGAGTATCTCACGGTGGTGGAGGAGGCCGATGCGGGGAGCAGAGCCGGCGTGGTCGAGGTTGGTCGACGGGGGAGGAGGCCGACACGGGTGAGGGTGGCCAGGTGGGAGCAGAGCCGGCACGGGCGAGGGCGGCCGACAGGAGAGCTCCAGCACGGGGGACGGTGGTGCGCGGGGGAGGGCGGCGGCGACGACGGCAGAGAGAGGCGAGTGAGTGTGTAAGGGCGGGGGAGTGTGTGAGGGCGGAGGAGTGTGAGAGAGAGTGAGAGAGAGAGAGGTCGAGTGTGAGCTGTTGGGCTGGATAAAGAGCCTGTAGTAGTAGCTCTTATATGTAGAAAGCGGTACTGCTACGTCTGGTAGCAGTAGCGCATCCTACATAAAAGCGCTACTACTATGCCTGGCCTGCCGGCAATGGCCTGGCAATTGTAGTAGTGGCGTTTTTTTACTAAAACTATGCTGCTGGTAAGTGCATAGTAGGAGCGCTTTTTATAAAAAGCACTACTGATAAGTAGTAGCATCGCTTTATTATAAAAAGCGCTACTACTATGCTACTATCTATAAGAATTTTCCTAGTAGTGAAGTTTGATTGGCTTGGGAGAGATTGGGCAGGAATGAGCTTTTGAATGGCAATGGAGCTTGGGGGGGGGGAGGTCAACTCTAGGAAGAAGAAGAACCCCCTTTATATAGGGGAACCAGAATCCAACCGTTTTCTGCCCAGGCCCGCAGCTAATTGGTACAACCGTTCCTAGGAGCAGTACTGCCGCTTAGGTGGTACTACTCCGCACAAGCCTAAATATACATAGAATGTATCTATGGTAGTGCCGTCGAAGTGGTACTACTGCTCACCCCGGCGGTACTACCGCCTAAAGCTTTAAACTTGGAGAGGCAGCAGTAGTAGAGGGTGCCAGGGCCGGCAGTACCGTTCGAAGCGGTACTACCGTCCTAGTGCCGCTCTACTACCGCTTGGAGCAAAATGGGAACAGAACATTGCACAGAGGAGAATCCCACAAGAGGTAGTGGGAACGGTAGTACGGGCTATAATACCGCTGGAGCGGTACTACCGCGCTAGTACCGCCTTACTGCTGTGAATTGCAGATGGACAACAGAACATTGCACGCTCGGGGGAAACCTAAGCGGTAGTGCCACGGAAGTACCCAGCGGTACTGCCGCACAAGCGGTACTACCGCAGGCACTAGCGGTACTACCGCTAGCAAGATGTTGAAAACACCACAGAAAACAAGGAAATGTTCCGGAGAAGAAAAAGGAGGTCGTGGATGCATATGGGGCTGTGTACAGTTGATTCCACCTATACCTTTCCGAAGCGGACCCCCTCTTAATAGTACGACTTTCATATGACTCAAATCCATTGAAAAGAAACAGAGAGAACCGCCGTCTTTGATATGCTCCGAGGGGCATCGGATCATCTAGTGCCTAGACAAGAGATGTCTGAGATGCTCAATGCACACGATTAGTCTGCAAATGCATTGTCATCAATCACCAAAACCACTTAGGGAGAAATATGCCCTTACAATCTCCCCCTTTTTGGTCGATTGATGACAATACGGGATTTGCACACAGAGATATATAAAGAGCATAAGCAAACCCAAAATTTATTTAATATAGACATGCTCCCCTTAGATGTGTGCATTCTATGGATGTTCTTTGGACTGCACAACACACACACACGGATCAACACTCCCTATATATTTTATAGACAAGGTAGTCCTTGCAACAATATAAGTGACACTAAGCAAGGAAAATATTAAGACATAAGAGCATAATCTCACACACATAGGGATATAATAAGGATAACCAGGGTAGCATATGTCTTACACCATATGATAGAGTCTCACACCAAACCAAAGCCAACGAAGGAAAATATTTCACAAGCAGAAACACAGAAGCAACAAGAACCAAGCTTGTGACTCAACAACACCCTGTAGAAAGACAAATCCCCGGTCCTAAACCTCCCCCTTTGGCATCGAGACACCAAAAGGGGCAAAGAGTGACCTAACGCAACTTCAGGTGGCACTAGTCTCCTCTCATGGACTCGTCAGACTCCTTAGAATCAGACCCACCAGCAGACTCCTCCGCAGACTCGTCGGTCTCCTCCTTGATCTCCTGATCCTGAGCTGGAGCAGAAGTAGCAGCATTGGACTCATCCGAGTCCGTCCAGTGAGAGTGCGAATAAATCCACTTGCCCTCTTGAGTGATACGATCCTCAGAGCCATCTTGAACTGGGATCTCAAGCTTCCTCATGATAGCCTTCCTCTCCTAATGAGCCTTCTTGGCATCCACATGTGCCAAGTACATCTTGTGCTGAACATTGGTCTGAAGGCAAAAGAGCTTCTTCACCTTTTGCTTGAGCTTAGCCGCCCAACCTGACTGACCAGAAGAATGCTCTATGCCGGGAGCAAGACCACCATCATCACCCTGATCCTCTCCAAAAGCAGAAGACACTGCCACCTCAGGACAAGTAGTAGAGGCCCAAATCTCCTTCTGACGCAAGTTGAGAACGTCATGAGCAGTCAAGGGTCCGGTCTCAAGAGGCACACTGATACGTCTCCAACATATCTATAATTTTTTATTGCTCCATCCTATAGTATCTACTGTTTTAGACATTATTGGGCTTTATTATCCACGTTTATATTATTTTTTGGACTAACCTATTAATCGGAGGCCCAGCCCAGAATTGCTGTTTTTTGCCTGTTTTAGAGTTCTAAATAAAAGGAATATCAAACTGAGTCCAAACGAAATGAAACCTTCGGAAATGAGATTTTCTCATCACATAAGATCTAGGAGACTTGGACCCTCCGTCAAGAAAGCCACGAGGCGGTCACGAGGGTGGAGGGTGCCCCCCTAGGGTGCGCCCCCCGCCTCATGGGCCCCTCGAAGCTCCACCGACATACTTCTTCCTCCAATATATGTCCACGTACCCCCAAACAATCAGGGACGGAGCCAAAAACCTAATTTCACCACCGCAACTTTCTATATCCACGAGATCCCAACTTGGGGCCTGTTCCGCAGCTCCGCCAGAGGGGGCATCGATCACGGAGGGCTTCTACATCATCATCCAAGAACCTCCGATGAAGTGTGGGTAGTTTACTTCAGACCTACGGGTCCATAGTTAGTAGCTAGATGGCGTCTTCTCTCTTTTTTGATCTCAATACAATGTTCTCCCCCTCTCTCGTGGAGATCTATTCGATGTAATCTTCTTTTTGCGGTGTGTTTGTTGATATCGATGAATTGTGGGCTTATGATCAAGTCTATCTATGACTAATATTTGAATCTTCTCTGAATTCTTTTATGTATGATTGGTTATCTTTGCAAGTCTCTTCGAATTATCAGTTTGGTTTGGCCTACTAGATTGGTTGTTCTTGCCATGGGAGAAGTGCTTAGCTTTGGGTTCGATCTTGTGGTGTCCTTTCCAAGTGACAGAAGGGGCAGCAAGGCACGTATTGTATCGTTGCCATCGAGGATAACAAGATGGGGTTTTTATGATATTGCATGAAACTATCCCTCTACATCATGTCATCTTGCTTAAGGCGTTACTCTATTTTTTAACTTAATACTCTAGATGCATGCTAGATAGCGGTCGATGAGTGGAGTAATAGTAGTAGATGCAGGCAGGAGTCGGTCTACTTTTCTCGGACGTGATGCCTATATACATGATCATACCTAGATATTCTCATAACTATGCTCAATTCTGTCAATTGCTCAACAGTAATTTGTTCACCCACCGTAGAATACTTATGCTCTTGAGAGAAGCCACTAGTGAAACCTATGGCCCCCATGTCTCTTTCTCATCATATCAATCTCCGTCACTTTATTATTGCTTTGCTTTTACTTTTTACTTTGCATCTCTATACCAAAAATATTATCTATCATCTCTATCAGATCTCACTTTCGTAAGTGACCATGAAGGGATTGACAACCCCTAAGCGCGTTGGTTGCGTTGAGCTATTGTTTTTGTGTAGGTACGAGGGACTCGTGTGTATCCTCCTACTAGATTGATACCTTGGTTCTCAAAAACTGAGGGAAATACTTATGCTACTTTGCTGCATCATCCTCTCCTCTTCGGGGAAATCCAACGCAGTGCTCAAGAGGTAGCAAGAAGAATTTCTGCCGTCATTGCCGGGGAGTCTGCGCAAATGTCAACATACCAAGTACCCATCACAATCCCTATCTCCCGCATTACATTATTTGCCATTTGCCTCTCATATTCCTCTCCGCTCAATTCACCCTTGCCATTTTATTCGCCCTCTCTCTCTATCCTACCTCTCCCTCTCAATCTGCCTCTTTTGCCCGTTTGCCTTTTGTTTGCTTGTGTGTTAGTTTGCTTGCTTGTTGTCATGGCTAGTCTCATATCTTCTCCGTTGTCTCCCGAGAATGAAGTTCTAAATTTTAAACATAGGGAGGGAGAAAATCTAAAAGATGCTTGGTATAGAATTTGCAATGCTCAAAATAGATCTACCAGGAAGCAATCTACTTCAGTTCTTCTCCGCAATTTTTATGTAGGTGCTAGTCCTTGGTATAGATTTATACTTGATACCATTACCGGAGGTAATTTCTTGGGTAGCCATACTTTTGATTCTTATAATGCTATGTTACATTTATTTGGCTCACCACCTCTTTTGGTTAATGGAAATATGTTAACTTTGGAGCATGTTATGAAAAACTTGAAATTATTGAAAATAAAGTTGCTACTATTGAATTAATTGAAAAACTAGATAAAAAGATCCACAATCAAATTACCCAATACGGATCTATGGTAGGAATGACTTTGAAAAATATTAAGGAAAAAGAACCCATAGTTAATGAGAAAATAAACTTAGATTCTACTAGAATCGATAAACTTGAGGGTATCATTACGAACTTGGGAACCGCTTTTTCTTCCGTAAAGAATACTCCAAGTCCTCCTACTAAAATTTCCAAGCTTATGTATGTTCCTAAAATAAGGGTGAATCATCTAGTAAGGAAACTGCGGATCTTAAATCTATAAGTATTCATCCCAATCTTTTTGCTATCATTAAGGAACCAATTGCTACAAATGAATTTTTCGATCTTGTGCCTAAGAGTTTGATAATCACTAGAAAGAAAGAAATTCCTAAGGGAGATAAATGCCTCATTGAAGAATTGCCTACCAAAGATGGAAATACATAGATCTATCCTTGCTTGTTATGCCTAGCTAGGGGCGTTAAACGATAGCGCTTGTCGGGAGGCAACCCAATTTTATTTTTATTCCTTGCTTTTTGCTCCTGTTTAGTAATAAATAAACTATTTAGCCTCTGTTTTGGTTGTGTTTTTTGTGTTTAATTAGTGTTTGTGCCAAGTAGAACCGTTGGGAAGTCTTGGGGAAAGTCTTGTTGAACTTGCTGTAAAAAACAGAAACTTTAGCGCTGACGAGAACTGCTGTCATTTTTATTTGGAGAGTGCTATTTAGTTAATTATTTTTGCATATGATTAATAGATAAATTACTCACGTCCAGAAATTTATTTTAGAATTTTTTGTGTTCCAGATCTTACGCTAGCTACAGATTACTACAGACTGTTCTGTTTTTGACAGATTCTGTTTTTCGTGTGTTGTTTGCTTATTTTGATGAATCTATGGCTAGTAAAATAGTTTATAATCCATAGAGAAGTTGGAATAAAGTATGTTTAACACCAATATAAATAAATAATGAGTTCATTACAGTAACTTGAAGTGGTCTTTTGTTTTCTTTCGCTAACGGAGCTCACGAGATTTTCTACTTTAAGTTTTGTGTTGTGAAGTTTTCAAGTTTTGGGTAAAGATTTGATGGATTATGGAACAAGGAGTGGCAAGAGCCTAAGCTTGGGGATGCCCATGGCACCCCCAAGATAATCTAAGGACACCTAAAAGCCAAAGCTTGGGGATGCCCCAGAAGGCATCCCCTCTTTCGTCTACTTCTATCGGTAACTTTACTTGCAGCTATATATTTTTATTCACCACATGATATGTGTTTTGCTTGGAGCGTCTTTTATGATTTGAGTCTTTGATTATTAGTTTACCACAATCATCCTTGCTGTACACACCTTTTTAGGGTGCCATACATAATTTGGAATTTGATAGAATACTCTATGTGCTTCACTTATATCTTTTGAGTTATATAATTTTGCTCTATTGCTTCACTTATATCTTTTAGAGCACGGTGGTGGATTTGTTTTATAGAAACTATTGATCTCTCATGATTCACTTAGATTATTTTGAGAGTCTTAATAGCATGGTAATTTGCTTAATAATAATATGCTTGTTATTCAAGATTTGTACAACTTTCGTTTGAGTGCGTTGAATACTAAGAAAAAAATTGATGCTTGATAATTGTTTTGAGATATGAGGATGGTGATATTAGAGTCATGCTAGTTGAGTAGTTGTGAATTTGAGAAATGCTTGTCTTAAAGTTTGTGATTCCCGTCGCATGCACGTATGGTGAACCGTTATGTGATGAAGTCGGAGCATGATTTATTTATTGATTTTCTTCCTTATAAGTGGCGGTCGGGGATGAGCGATGGTCTTTTCCTACCAATCTATCCCCCTAGGAGCATGCGCATAATACTTTGCTTTGATAACTTCTAGATTTTTGCAACAACTATATGAGTTCTTTATGACTAATGCTGAGTCCATGGATGATACGCACTTTCCATCCTTCCACCATTGCTAGCCTATCTAATACCGCGCACTTTTCACTACTAGGGAAAACCTTATACACATAATCTTAGCAGCAGCGCGGCATAAAAACAGGCGCTGCTACTATCACATCCTCCCTCTCTCACTCTTCTTCTTCCTCAATACTTCTCCCCCCATTACTCTCCCTCTTCTACCTACCTTTCTCTCTCTTCATTACTCCTAGCTATAACTACACCACCTGCATTAATTCATCTCCTTTCTCTTTTTCCTCCCCCCTCCACTAGTTGAAGTTGTCTCCTCCCAAATTAGCTAGCTAGGTAGATGTAGCATTTAGTTAAGTGACCTATTTGCCCCCTAACTAGATCTTTCTTTGTCAAGAAGAGCTTTGTGCACTTTTGACCTCCCTACATCATCATCTCCACCATGTGCTCGATCTCGAGACAGAGGTGTGATTAATATTTTATGCTTTTGCAAAATGGAAATATGTTTATGCATGTGTGTGTGATATTTTTATGGAAATTGTGTGTGTGGCATGAGTTGACGCCAAATTGTGCATTTGAGTTGCCTATGTTTTGCCGCAATGTCGATTTATTTCCGTTTCGGGGAATTCCGGGCAAACTCTAGATCTATATATGTCCTACTTTTAAGGAAGGTCATGCCGAATTTTTGTATGACTTTGATGAATGCACGCATTTTTATAATCAATTTGTTTATTATTACCACGCAGAGTTCATGATGGTCAGTGGAACTATGGTGGACAGGTGGTTGCGGTCGGCGGTGCAGGACATGAAGGAAAATAACCTGACAGAGGTTTTATGTCTGTGTCGAAAATGCAAAGGAATAGTTTGGCTTGACCCCCATGTCGATGGTCATGTCAAAGCGCACCTGCTCATGACTGGTTTCATGGATGGCTATACTCGGTGGATAACTGAAGATGAGGATGGCGATGTTGAGGATGCCGACGGGGCAGGCAATGATGACACGGGGCAAGACGAAGAGATGATCGATAATGGCGGTGGGGAAGAGGCCGGACATGGCGGCGGAGAGAACGACATGGAGTCCACACAGCAAAGTTCGTCGGTACTAAGTTCAATCGTGCGGGACCCTCATGTTAAAGCATTGCTTCGCAAGGACATGAGTACTGAGAGAGCTGCTTCTAGAGAGGAGGCTAAGCTGGAGCAACTGGTGGTAGACTCGACCACTCCATTGTATGATGGTTGCAATCCTGAGATGACCCGCTTGAGTTTCACGCTCCAAGTGCTGAAGACGAAGGCTAAACACAAATGGACCGACACTAGCGTCGATGAGCATCTCAAGTACCTAAAGGATGTTCTTCCCGAGGGTAATATATCTCCTAGTAGTGTTGATGAGGCCAAGAAGATCGTGTGCCCTCTTGATCTGCCACACGTTAGATACCATGCATGCATCAACGATTGCATAATTTATCGAAAGGAGCACGCGGAAAAAACAAGTTGTCCAGTGTGCAATGCTTCTCGATACAAGAAGGCTGGGAAGAAATGTCCCTAGAAAGTGGTATGGTACTTACCGATCACTCCCCGTCTCCAGAGGTATTTTACCGATCACTCTCCTAAGGTGACCCGGAAAGTCGATTAGTGTGAAGCAGCTCCGAAGGCTACAGGAAGAGATCGTTGTGATACTAAATGAGCTTGAGATGTACTTCCCGAACGCGTTCTTTGACGTGATGGTGCATCTGTGTGTCCATATTGTTGATGACATAATAGACCTGGGGCCGTCATTCCTGCACAACATGATGTCGTTTGAGAGGATGAATGGGATCATCAAAGGATTCGTTCGTAACATGTCCCGTCCGGATGGAAGCATCGTCCAGGGCTATTTGACACAAGAGTGCATCTCTTTCTGTGAGAATTTTCTATATGGCACAGACCAGCCGCCTGGTGTTAGTGTTGGTTTGCCCGTTAACAAGCACGATGGGAGGCTTGAAGGAGAAGGTCACTGCAACGGTCGCAGGGAGCTGCACGTGGCATACTCAGATCGACGTAGCGACTTTGACAAAGCAAACTTGGTACTGCTACAACACCTAGACGAGGTAGATCCTTTCGTGGCACTACACAAAGAAATTATCGCAAAGAAGTACCGTGACCGGGGGGTATGCAGGACGGACGCCGAAGTTACTAGAGAGCACAACTCCACTTTCCTGCATTGGTTCAAAGAGCATATTATTGCTAATCCCTCGGAGGAGGGATCTAAGGACGGATTGCTCATATACGCCTTAGCACATGGCCCCTCGCCCAACCTCGTAACCTATCAGGCATATGATATCAACGGATACACGTTCTACACGGTGGCCAAAGATATGGACAGTGATGAATATCAGAACTCAGGGGTGACGATGAAATGCATGACCGGCAGCAACAATGGCGCAACTGAATGATTTTATCGAAGGGTCAAGGAGATCTGGGAGCTTGACTACTCTGGACTGCACAACACGACGATCTTCCGTGTCAGATGGGCTAAGAATGTCAAACGAGAAAGCCGGATTTTCACTACCATGACTATACCCGACGCCAAGAGCGCTACCGTGAACACTATCGCAAAAAAGAGCCATGGGTACACGCTAAGCACGTGACACAATGCTTCTTCATAACCGACCCATGCAATCCCAGTCGTGTTGTCGTGAGGAAAGGCAAAAGAAACATCATTGGAATAGACGGAGTCGCCACGAGGAAGACTATGATCAGTACGGCAACCCAATGAGGGAAGATGACGATGATGATGAAGTATACATCAAAAGAAGAATCAATACTACGTACATTACCAAAGATAAATCGTACTCCATGGAAAAGGCAAAGTCACAATGAGGGGCTCAATTATTCTTCGACGAACAAGAAGGGAAAGAAGCTGACTCAAAAACGAAAATGTCAGCGCTGAGGAATCGGTCAAATGATGTAATATATATATATATATATATATATATATATATGTTCCTATTTTCTATACACACTTAATTAGCCATTATTATGCATGGGTCCAATGATGTAATATATATATGTTCCTATTTTGTATACACACTTAGCCATTATTATGCAAGGGTCCAATGATGTAATATATATGTTCCTATTATGCTGAGGAAAAGAAAAAAGGGAAACTGGTTATAGCAGCAGCGCTTTAGTGAAAAAGAGCTACAGCTAGTCAAGGTAGCAGTAGCGGTTTCTGCAGAAAACCGCTACAGCTAGTCGAGGTAGTAGTAGCGCGTTTCATGTAAACGCGCTACTGCTACGTCCACTTAACCCAAAATTCTCCCTCTCCCTGCTTCATCCTGCCTCTTTTCCCCCAAATCCCCACTCTCTCTTCCCCGGCCCCGTCGCACCGCCGCGCCCACCCCCGACCCCGGCGCGCTCGCCCCCAACCCCGCCGCCCCCGACCCCGCCGCCCCCGACCCAGGAGTGCTCGCCCCCGACCCGTCGGCCCTTGTGTCCCTCCTCTGCTTCCTCCCCTCCCAACCTCGGCCGTCGTCGGGCCTGCCTCCTCGCCCTGCACCCTCTGTAAACCACCCCCTTCTCTCTCTCTCTCTGCTAGCTAGGGTTAATTTACTTAGGTTTAGTTTATGTTAATTAGGTTATCTATTTAGTTATGAATTTATATGCAAATTTGAACTTGTCATGTGATATGTGGATATGTCATGTTTTGGTAAATGATCCGAGTTGCCTACGTTACGCCAGAATGTTGATTCATTTCCGTTCCGGTGAATTTCAGGCGCTCGATATGTCCATTTTTTAGCAAAGGTCATGCCGAAATTTCCCGTGAATAAAGACATGATTTGTGCTACATAGTTGGCATATCAAGTGCTGGCACATAGATTTATTTTTTATCTCGTTTCTCATTTATTCATACTTTTAGAAATAAATGAGGACACTTAATCATAGGAAACATGTCGAACAACGAAGAAACTGGGCCTTCTGACCAAGATGCAGACGAGATGGATTATGAGGGTGAACAAGACTACATCGACTTTTTGACTGCTAAGCAAGGTTTGCAGGTCCACCTCGATGACGGTACTGAAGCCGACACCGACACCGACGGTGCCGGCACCGATGGCGGCGCCGAGACCGGTGGGGAAGGTACCGCCGAGGAAGATACCGGCGCCGATGCCGGTATCAAAAGAGGCATAAGAAGCAGAGGATACAAAAACCTAACAAACTAGGGAATGCGCGAGCATCAATGACGATGACTTAAGGAGTAAAGAACATTTATTCATACTTTTAGAAATAAATGAGGACACTTAATCATAGGAAACATGTCGAACAATGCGGACAAGGAGAAAAAGGTTTTTTACACGGACAAGATCACGAGGAAATTGATTAGACTACTTGAGAAGCAACACCAGCTTGCAGCCGAAAACCCAACTTCTCCGATGAGGCCCAAGTGGGACACCCCTCCCAACCGGGCCTTGAACAAACTTGAGGGACTCCCTTTGGGCCAGCGGCCGCATTATGGTCGTGTGCACGGCGCTGGAGATGGCGCCACGTGGAAGGTGTTTTACAACGAGGGCCCAGAGGCCAAGAAGCAGAAAAAGAGGTTTAGTCAGGCGGACATCGACGCGAAGGTGAAGCTTGCGGTCGAGAAAAGAGCAGCTGAGGACGCGAAAAAAGCAGTCGAGGACAAATATGAGTTGCTACAGCAGGCAGTCAATGCAGCTATAACTGCCTGCAGAAATGATTTTGCTACTAACTTGGTTCTAGTTATCATCAACTGGACGAAGGAAAATCCAGACAAGACGGTACATGATTTCCCGTTACCCAGTTTCGTCAGGAGCAACTCCATGAACAACAACACCATCGCACCATCACTTGCCCACGCAACTAGGCCTCCTCTCGCAGCCGCTCCCGCTCATAGCTGCCCGTCCTCAGTCTCTGGCACGCTTGGTGGGCCTTCATCTTTGGTTGAGCTCAACGTCGTCACGGTAATTACATGTCCCACCAACATATATATATATATATATAATATTCCATTTTTGTTGCCTTTCGGGTGTTTTACACCACAGACATATGTGTTTGCAGGCGAACATACTCTACTTGATCAAAGGCCAGAAGGTGGACGTGGGAAAGGGGATGATAATGGACCACTTGCAACCCACGTTCCACAACCAGCGCTGGGCACTTCAGGGTTAGCTTGTAAAGTGTGAAATCGGGGCACGAGGATTTGCCTCCTCCAGTACAGCATGTGGGAGCGGACGACGAGACCCCACTGCGGATTGGAAGCTGCAAGGGTTGGGTGCTGCTATGGCCGAAGAATCTTATTCGTCTGGAGCCGGCCGAGAGCACACCAATAACCACACATCAACAAGCATGTGCGGAGACCACCACCCCGCCTACGCAATTACCAGCTCCTGTAGTGCCGGGTGAGAGTGGCGGACGACATGATGAAGGGGGTGCAATAGTGCTGGCTGATGTAATTTGTCCTGTAAACAGAGAATGGATGATGAGATGGAGGTCGGCCCTATGGATTTCCTCAATACAAACGCGTATGACTATGACATAGAATTGATGAGTCAACCATATGACGAATCGGGCTATCAGCTTGCTAATGAGGATATGGATGATATGCCCGGGCAGGAAAGTCGTAGCAGGGATTGCAAAAAGTCTCTCTTCATGAAATCCTCACAGGACATGCCTGAAGATGCCACCTCAACACAGGCTCAACTATCCCAGTGCAAGGGTCGTACAGTACTTAGCCCGGGAACACTGGGGTAGGGGTAAAGGAAGGGTCTAGAAGGTGTGCCCAAGAAAAAGGAGAGAAAGAGATCGGAGAAGATAGCTGCCTCCAAACAAGCCAGAGCACATAGCAGCCAAATGATGCATTCTGAAGAGCATGTACCCGTGAAAGGTGCGTCCATGTTCGATCTCACGGGCGAGCTGATGCTACCACCAAAACCACTTGAGGCACTATCAGGGGATCTCAGGAGACTGCACGACCATGTGGTGTCGACTGAGAAAAGCCTACTAGCCTCAAAGGATCCAGGATATCCGACATACGCGACTCGTGTGCCTGAGGGGAAGTGCTACGTCGAGACACGTCCCCGCGGAGGTGTTCTTCCTGCGGTTTGACCATATCTTTGAGATGTTTCTGACAAGGCGGCTCGATTTTACAATCGTCCGCCTTTTTGCGCTACATATGAGTGTTGGGGAACGTAGTAATTTCAAAAAAATTCCTAAGAACACGGAAGATCATGGTGATGCATAGCAACGAGAGGGGAGAGTGTGATCTACGTACCCTTGTAGACCGACAGCGGAAGCGTTAGCACAACGCGGTTGATGTAGTCATACGTCTTCACGGCCCGACCGATCAAGCACCGAAACTACGGCACCTCCGAGTTCTAGCACACGTTCAGCTCGATGACGATCCCCGGACTCCGATCCAGCAAAGTGTCGGGGAAGAGTTCCGTCAGCACGACGGCGTGGTGACGATCTTGATGTACTACCGTCGCAGGGCTTCGCCTAAGCACCGCTACAATATTATCGAGGATTATGGTGGAAGGGGGCACCGCACACGGCTAAGAATATAATCACGTGGATCAACTTGTGTGTCTAGAGGTGCCCCCTGCCCCCGTATATAAAGGATCAAGGGGGGGTGCGGCCAGCCAGGAGGAGGGCGCGCCAGGAGGAGTCCTACTCCCACCGGGAGTAGGATTCCCCCCTTTCCTAGTTGGAATAGGATTCGGGAGGAGAGGGAGAAGGAAGTGGGGGCGCCGCCCCCCTCTCCTTGTCCTATTCGGACTAGGGGGGAGGGGCGCGCGGCCCAGCCCTGGCCACCTCTCCTCTCTTCCACTAAAGCCCACTAAGGCCCATATACCTCCCGGGGGGTTCTGGTAACCTCCCGGTACTCTGGTAAAATACTGATTTAATCCGGAACACTTCCGATATCCATATATAGGCCTCCAATATATCAATCTCTATGTCTCGACCATTTCGAGACTCCTCGTCGTGTCCGTGATCACATCCGGGACTCCGAACAAACTTCGGTACATCAAAATGCATAAACTCATAATATAACTGTCATCGAAACCTTAAGCGTGCGGACCCTACGGGTTCGAGAACAATGTAGACATGGCCGAGACACGTCTGCGGTCAATAACCAATAGCGGAAACTGGATGCTCATATTGGCTCCTGCATATTCTACGAAGATCTTTATCAGTCAGACCGCATAACAACATACGTTGTTCCCTGTGTCATCGGTATGTTACTTGCCCGAGATTCGATCGTCGGTATCTCAATACCTAGTTCAATCTCATTACCGGCAAGTCTCTTTACTCGTTCTGTAATACATCATCTCGCAACTAACTCATTAGTTGCAATGCTTGCAAGGCTTATGTGATGTGCATTACCGAGAGGGCCCAGAGATACCTCTCCGACAATCAGAGTGACAAATCCTAATCTCGAAATACGCCAACCCAACATGTACCTTTGGAGAAACCTATAGAGCTCCTTTATAATCACCCAGTTACATTGTGACATTTGGTAGCACACAAAGTGTTCCTCCAGTAAACGGGAGTTGCATAATCTCATAGTCATAGGAACATGTATAAGTCATGAAGAAAGCAATAGCAACATACTAAACGATCGAGTGCTAAGCTAACGGAATGGGTCAAGTCAATCACATCATTCTCCTAATGATGTGATCCCGTTAATCAAATAACAACTCTTTGTCTATGGTTAGGAAACATAACCATCTTTGATTAACGAGCTAGTCAAGTAGAGGCATACTAGTGACACTCTGTTTGTCTATGTATTCACACATGTATTATGTTTCCGGTTAATACCATTTTAGCATGAATAATAAACATTTATAATGAAATAAGGAAATAAATAATAACTTTATTATTGCCTCTAGGGCATATTTCCTTCAGTCTCCCACTTGCACTAGAGCCAATAATCTAGTTTACATCGCCATGTGATCCAACATCAATAGTTCACATCTTTATGTTGTTAAAACCCACAGTTCACATCGATATGTGACCAACACCCAAAGGGTTTACTAGAGTCAGTAATCTAGTTCACATTGCTATGTGATTAACACCCAAAGAGTACTAAGGTGTGATCATGTTTTGCCTGTGAGAGAAGTTTAGTCAACGGGTCTGCCATATTCAGATCCGTAAGTATTTTGCAATTTTCTATGTCTACAATGCTCTGCACGGAGCTACTTTAGCTAATTGCTCCCACTTTCAATATGTATCCAGATGAAGACAAAGAGTTCCGGATCAGTGCCAAAACTTGTATCGACGTAACCCTTTTTACGATGAACCTTTTGTCACCTCCATAATCGAGAAACATATCCTTATTCCACTAAGGATAATTTTGACCGCTGTCCAGTGATCTACTCCTAGATCACTATTGTACTCCCTTGCCAAAATTAGTGTAGGGTATACAATAGGTTTGGTACACAGCATGGCATACTTTATAGAACCTATGGCCAAGGCATAGGGAATGACTTTCATTCTCATTCTATTTTCTGCCGTGGTCGGGCTTTGAGTCTTACTCAACTTCACACCTTGTAACACAGGCAAGAACTCTTTATTTATTTTGAATTACTTCAAAAATCTTGTCAAAGTATGTACTCATTGAAAAAACTTATCAAGCGTCTTGATCTATCTCTATAGATCTTGATGCTCAATATGTAAGCAGCTTCACCGAGGTCTTTCTTTGAAAAATCCTTTCAAACATTCCTTTATGCTTTGTAGAATAATTCTACATTATCTCTGATCAATAATATGTCTTTCACATATACTTATCAGAAATGTTGTAGTGCTCCCACTCACTTTCTTGTAAATACAGGCTTCATCGCAAGTCTGTATAAAACTATATGCTTTGAGCAACTTATCAAAACGTACATTCCAA
The DNA here is from genome assembly GCA_034509565.1 of Triticum monococcum. NCBI lineage: Eukaryota > Viridiplantae > Streptophyta > Magnoliopsida > Poales > Poaceae > Triticum > Triticum monococcum. The sequence continues at coordinate 562,863,819 of CM067841.1, read as the reverse complement.
CTCCGAGATGCTTGCACCAGTCCATAGATGGATCGCTGGAGCTTGCATATTTTGTTAGTACCTTTAGGATTGAAAAAATCTTCTGGTTGCATCATATACAACTCTTCTTTAATAAATCCATTAAGGAATGCAGTTTTGTTTATCCATTTGCTAGATTTCATAAAATGCGGCAATTGCTAACATGATTCGGACAGACTTGAGCATAGATACGAGTGACAAACTCTCATCGTAGTGAACACCTTGAACTTGTCGAAAACCTTTTTGCGACAATTCTAGCTTTGTAGATAGTAACACTACTATTAGCATCGGTCTTGCTCTTGAAGATCCATTTAATCTCAATGACTCGCCGATCATTGGGCAAGTCAATCAATGTCCATACTTTGTTCTCATACATGGATCTTATCTCAGATTTCATGGCCTCAAGCCATTTCGCGGAATCTGGGCTCATCATCGCTTCCTCATAGTTCGCAAGTTCGTCATGGTCTAGTAACATGACTTCCAGAACAGGATTACCATACCACTCTGGTGCGGATCTCACTCTGGTTTACCTACGAGATTCGGTAGTAACTTGATATGAAGTTACATGATCATCATCATTAGCTTCCTCACTAATTGGTGTAGTAGTCACAAGAACAAATTTCTGTGATGAACTACTTTCCAATAAGGGAGAAGGTACAATTACCTTATCAAGTTTTCTACTTTCCTCCCACTCACTTCTTTCAAGAGAAACTCCTTCTCTAGAAATGATCCATTCTTAGCAACGAATGTCTTGCCTTCGGATCTGTGATAGGAGGTGTACCCAACAGTCTCATTTGGGTATCCTATGAAGACATATTTCTTCGAATTGGGTTTGAGCTTATCAGGATGAAACTTTTTCACATAAGCATCACAACCCAAAACTTTAAGAAACGACAACTTTGGCTTCTTGCCAAACCATAATTCAGATTGTGTCATCTCAATGGATTTAGATGGTGCCCTTTTTAACGTGAATGCAACTGTCTCTAATGCATAACCCCAAAACGATAATGGTAGATCGGTAAGAGACATCATAGATTGCACTATATCCAATAAAGTACGGTTATGACGATCGGACACACCATTATGCTGTGGTGTTCCAGGTGGCATGAGTTTGTGAAACTATTCCACAATGTTTTAATTGAAGACCAAACTCGTAACTCAAATATTTGTCTCCACGATCAGATCGTAGAAACCTTATTTTCTTGTCACGATGATTTTCCACTTCACCCTAAATTTATTTGAACTTTTCAAATGTTTCAGGCTTACGTTTCATCAAGTAGATATACTCATATCTGCTCAAATCATCTGTGAAGGTCAGAAAATAACGATACCCGCCACGAGCCTCAACACTCATTGGACTGCATACATCAGTATGTATTATTTCCAATCAAGTTTGTTGCTCGCTCCATTGTTTTGGAGAACGGAGTCTTAGTCATCTTGCCCATGAGGCATGGTTCGCAAGTACCAAGTGATTCATAATCAAGTGGTTCCAAAAGTCCATTAGTATGGAGTTTCTTCATGCGCTTTACACCGATATGACCTAAACGGTAGTGCCACAAATAAGTTGCACTATCATTATTAACTTTGCATCTTTTGGCTTCAATATTATGAATATGTGTAACACTACAATCGAGATCCAACGAACTATTTTCACTGGGTGTATGACCATCGAAGGTTTTATTCATGTAAACAGAACAACAATTATTCTCTGACTTTAATGAATAACCGTATTGCAATAAACATGATCAAATCATATTCATGCTCAACGCAAACACCAAATAACACTTATTTAGTTTCAACACTAATCCCGAAAGTATAGGGAGTGTGCGATGATGATCATATCAATCTTGGAACTACTTCCAACACACATCGTCACTTCACCCTTAACTAGTTTCTGTTCATTCTGCAACTCCCGCTTCGAGTTACTACTCTTAGCAACTGAACCAGTATCAAATACCGAGGGGTTGCTATGAACACTAGTAAAATACACATCAATAATCTATATATCAAATATACCTTTGTTCACTTTGCCATCCTTCTTATCCGCCAATCACTTGGGGTAGTTCCGCTTCCAGTGACCAGTCCCTTTGCAGTAGAAGCACTTAGTCTCAGGCTTAGGACCAAACTTGGGCTTCTTCACTTGAGCAGCAACTTGCTTGCTGTTCTTCTTGAAATTCTCCTTCTTCCTTTTGCCCTTTTCTTGAAACTAGTGGTCATGTCTACCATCAACACTTGAAGTTTTTCTTGATTTCTATCTTCGTCGATTTTAGCATCACGAAGAGCTTGGGAATCGTTTCCGTTATCCCTTGCATATTATAGTTCATCACGAAGTTCTACTAACTTGGTGATGGTGACTAGAGAATTCTTTCAATCACTATGTTATCTGGAAGATTAACTCCCACTTGATTCAAGAGATTGAAGTACCCAGACAATCTGAGCACATGCTCACTAGTTGAGCGATTCTCCTCCATCTTTTTAGCTATAGAACTTGTTGGAGACTTCATATCTCTCAACTCGGGTATTTTCTTGAAATATTAACTTCTACTCCTGGAACATCTCATATGGTCCATGACGTTCAAAACGTCTTTGAAGTCCCGATTCTAAGCCGTTAAGCATGGTGCACTAAACTATCAAGTAGTCATCATATTGAGCTAGCCAAACATTCATAACGTCTACATCTGCTCCTGCAATAGGTCTGTCACCTAGCGGTGCATCAAGGACATAATTCTTCTGTGCAGCAATGAGGATAAACCTCAGATCACGGATTGAATAGGCATCATTGCTACTAACATCTTTCAACACAATTTTCTGTAGGAACATATCAAAATAAACACTGGGAAGCAACAACGCGAGCTATTGATCTACAACATAATTTGCAAAATACTACCAGGACTAAGTTTATGATAAATTAAAGTTCAATTAATCATATTACTTAAGAACTCCCACTTAGATAGACATCCCTCTAATCCTCTAAGTGATCATGTGATCCAAATCAACCAAACCATGTCCAATCATCACGTGAGATGGAGTAGTTTCAATGGTAAACATCACTATGTTGATCATATCTACTATATGATTCACGCTCGACCTTTCGGTCTCCGTGTTCCGAGGCCATATCTGTATATGCTTGGCTCGTCAAGTATAACCTGAGTATTCTGCGTGTGCAACTGTTTTGCACCCGTTGTATTTGAACATAGAGCCTATCACACCCAATCATCACATCGTGTCTCAGCACGAAGAACTTTCGCAACGGTGCATACTCAGGGAGAACACTTCTTGATAATTAGTGAGAGATCATCTTAAAATGCTACCGTCAATCAAAGCAAGATAAGATGCATAAAAGATAAACATCACATGCAATCAATATAAGTGATATGATATGGCCATCATCATCTTGTACTTGTGATCTCCATCTCCGAAGTACGGTCATGATCACCATCGTCAACGGCGCGACACCTTGATCTCCATCATAGCATCGTTGTCGTCTCGCCAATCTTATGCTTCCACGACTATCGCTACCGCTTAGTGATAAAGTAAAGCATTAGAACGCGATTGAATTGCATACAATAAAGCGACAACCATATGGCTCCTGCCAGTTGCCGATAACTCGGTTACAAAACATGATCATCTCATACAATAAAATTTAGCATCACGTCTTGACCATATCACATCACAACATGCCCTGCAAAAACAAGTTAGACGTCCTCTACTTTGTTGTTGCAAGTTTTACGTGGCTGCTACGGGCTTAAGCAAGAACCAATCTTACCTACGCATCAAAACCACAACGATAGTTTGTGAAGTTGGTGCTATTTTAACCTTCGCAAGGACCGGGAGTAGCCACATTTGGTTCAACTAAAGTTGGAGAAACTGACACCCGCTAGCCACCTTTGTGCAAAGCACGTCCGGAGAACCGGTCTCGCGTAAGCGTACGCGTAATGTCGGTCTGGGCCGCTTCGTCCAACAATACCGCCGAACCAAAGTATGACATGCTGGTAAGCAGTATGACTTATATCGCCCACAACTCACTTGTGTTCTTCTCGTGCATATTACATCAACGCATAAAACCTAGGCTCTGATACCACTTTTGGGGAACGTAATAATTTCAAAAAAATTCCTACACACACGCAAGATCATGGTGATGCATAGCAACGAGAGGGGAGAGTGTGATCTACATACCCTTGTAGACCGACAGCGGAAGCGTTAGCACAACGCGGTTGATGTAGTCATACGTCTTCACGGCCCGACCGATCAAGCACCGAAACTATGGCACCTCCGAGTTCTAGCACACGTTCAGCTCGATGACGATCCATGGACTCCGATCCAGCAAAGTGTCGGGGAAGAGTTCTGTCAGCACGACGGCGTGGTGACGATCTTGATGTACTACCGTCGCAGGGCTTCGCCTAAGCACTGCTACAATATTATCGAGGATTATGGTGGAAGGGGGCACCGCACACGGCTAAGAATATGATCACGTGGATCAACTTGTGTGTCTAGAGGTGCCCCCTGCCCCTGTATATAAAGGATCAAGGGGGGTGCGGCCGGCCAGGAGGAGGGCGCGTCAGGAGGAGTCCTACTCCCACCGGGAGTAGGACTCCCCCCCTTTCCTAGTTCGAATAGGATTCCGGATGAGAGAGAGAAGGAAGCGGGGCGCCGCCCCCCTCTCCTTGTGTTATTCGAACTAGGGGGGAGGGGCGCGTGGCCCAGCCCTGGCCACCTCTCCTCTCTTCCACTAAAGCCCACTAAGGCCCATATACCTCCCAGGGGGTTCCGGTAACCTCCCGGTACTCCGGTAAAATCCCGATTTCATCCGGAACACCTCCGATATCCAAATATCGGCTTCCAATATATCAATCTTTATGTCTCGACCATTTTGAGACTCCTCGTCATGTCTGTGATCACATCCGGGACTCCGAACAAACTTCAGTACATCAAAATGCATAAACTCATAATATAACTGCCATCGAAACCTTAAGCGTGCGGACACTACGGTTTCGAGAACAATGTAGACATGACCGAGACACGTCTCCGGTCAATAACCAATAGCGGAACCTGGATGCTCATATTGGCTCCTACATATTCTACGAAGATCTTTATCAGTCAGACCACATAACAACATACTTTGTTCCCTTTGTCATCGGTATGTTACTTGCCCGAGATTCGATCGTCGGTATCTCAATACCTATTTCAATCTCGTTACCGGCAAGTCTCCTTACTCGTTCCGTAATACATCATCTCGCAACTAACTCATTAGTTGCAATGCTTGCAAGGCTTATGTGATGTGTATTACCGAGAGGGCCCAGAGATACCTCTCCGACAATCGGAGTGACAAATCCTAATCTCGAAATACGCCAACCCAACATGTACCTTTGGAGACACCTGTAGAGCTCCTTTATAATCACCCAGTTACGTTGTGACGTTTGGTAGCACACAAAGTGGTCCTCCAGTAAACGGGAGTTGCATAATCTCATAGTCATAGGAACATTTATAAGTTATGAAGAAAGCAATAGCAACATACTAAACCATCGAGTGCTAAGCTAACGGAATGGGTCAAGTCAATCACATCATTCTCCTAATGATGTGATCTCGTTAATCAAATAACAACTCTTTGTCTATGGTTAGGAAACATAACCATCTTTGATTAACGAGCTAGTCAAGTAGAGGCATACTAGTGACACTCTGTTTGTCTATGTATTCACACATGTATTATGTTTCCGGTTAATACAATTTTAACATGAATAATAAACATTTATCATGAAATAAGGAAATAAATAATAAATTTATTATTGCCTCTAAGGCATATTTCCTTCAATGAGCTCTGTCATGAACAGTGAAGAAGTCCCGCAAATCTGTGTGGCGGATCCGTACTACATGCACGAGTCTTTCTTTAGTCTCGGCGACTTTGAGCGTGAAACTGCTAGGGACTACCTCCAAAACTTCATGGTACAGAATAAGGACCGGGAAATTGTCCTCGTGCCTTATCATCCAAAGTAAGTCAGTTTCGAACAACCCTTTCATACATTTCAATCATTCCTTCTCTCTCTATGGGGAATAATTTGAGGTGTCTTTTCCCCGCAGCAACGGGCGCGCCGTCCTTATCGTTCTTTTTCCGCAAGTCTCCCATGCCGTGTATTTTGACCCATCCAGAGACTACGAGAAAAAAAGACTACACCCACATAATGAATATTCTAGATGATGCTCTCCAAGGCTTCAGCTTTAGAGGTGGCCACATGCAGATCAGGAAACAAAGGAACAAGAAGATGGGTTTCGCGCATAAAACTAACTTCTCCTGCATCCAAGTCCCAAAACCAAGCAAGAAGGATGGATTGTACATCCTCCATCTCATGAATCAGTTCAACACAGATCACCAAAAGCTTCGCATGAGAAGCAGAATGATGATCATATCCACAAGTGGCTAGAATCTCATGGAGAAGCGGATTATAAACTTAGAGATGACGTCTTTCGCATCCAAAGCGACATTGCGACGATCATCATGAAAGAAGTCGTCGATGAGAAGGGGATGTTCCACCACGGCCCTATATCGTGAGCTGACGTCCGAACTCGCATAGGCATGCAACTTCTAGACCTCACGTCATTCAAGAAGCTAGGGTCCATCCTCGATGATATGGAAGGATGGAACTTCTAGTTATTTATAATACCGATGATGATGATATGTGTCGGTTGAACTTGGATACTATTTGTAGTGATGCAACTTTGTGATGTCCACGATCCCTGCCGAACCTGCGTAACGCTACTTTGTTAGTTTGCGTACGATGACCTGCGTACCTCTAGTTAATTAATTTGCATACTACATGTTGCATCTAGTTGCTAACCCTTTCTTTTTCGGTGTTCTCTAGTATATTTTGTTGCGTATATATGATTGTACATCCTCTTCATGAACATGCATCTCTAACAGGTACCTAGTTTCTTGATGGCGAGATGGAACTGCTATGTTGTGTACAAAGGGAAGGTTCCGAGGGTGTACAACAAGTGGCATGAGGCGCAAGTGAATGGGTTCTCGGACGCCAGCCATAAAGGCTTCAAAAGCAGACAAGAAGGAGAAGCTAGTTACTTGAGGTTCACGCTAGCGCGAGAGAGGACTCGTAACCACCATCTCATGTACTGCATAGTTCCGCTCTCAATCATAGTGATAGCTCTGCTCGCGTATACCTTTGTTTAGATGGATGACGTTGTAGTTGCAAGTATTCGAGACTTGCATCTATCGCTATTTTCGAGATGATGACAAGATACCACTTTGTGTTGGATGATGATTATGACGAGACTATTTGTATGTATATGCTATGATTACATTTGTGGTCTCATAGGCATTTGTATGTGTATCATGATGAAATTTGTATGTGCTAAATAATCTTCTATAAAGCCTGTTCAAATACAAAACAAATAGGCCAAAAAAACAAAAAACTACTAAAATTAGCAGTAGCGAGTGCGGAAAAGTTAGCAGCAGCGCGGTTGTAGCAGTAGCACGCACAGGGGAAGCGCGCTATAGCTATTAGCAGCAGCGAGGTTCCTTTAAGCGTGCTGCTGCAACACTTGTGTAGCAGTACCGCGGGTGGACCAGCGCTACTACTATGCGTTAGCTGCAGCGCCTTATTGGTAGCACGGGTACCCGCGCTGCTGATAAGCCTAAAACCCGCGCTGCTGCTAGCCTTTCCCTAGTAGTGTTTCACTGGTATCATACACCCACCAAATACCTTCCTCAAAATAGCCACCATACATACCTATCATGGCATTTCCATAGCCATTCCGAGATATATTGCCATGCAACTTTCCACCGTTCCGTTTATTATGACATGCTCCATCATTGTCATATTGCTAGCATGATCATATAGTTGACATCGTATTTGTGGCAAAGGCACCGTTCATAATTCTTTCATACATGTCACTCTTGATTCATTGCATATCCCGGTACACCGCCGGAGACATTCATATAGAGTCATATTTTGTTCTAAGTATTGAGTTGTAATTGTTGAGTTGTAAGAAAAATAAAAAGTGTGATGATCATCATTTTTAGAGCATTGTCCCAAGTGAGGAAAGGATGATGGAGACTATGATTCCCCCACAAGTCGGGATGAGACTCCGGACGAAAAAAAAAGAGGCCATAAAAAAAGAGAAGGCCCAAACAAATGAGAGAAAAAGAGAGAAGGGACAATGTTACTATCCTTTTACCACACTTGTGCTTCAAAGTAGCACCATGATCTTCATGATAGAGAGTCTCTCATTCTGTCACTTTCATATACTAGTGGGAATTTTTCATTATAGAACTTGGCTTGTATATTCCAATGATGGGCTTCCTCAAAATGCCCTAGGTCTTCGTGAGCAAGCAAGTTGGATGCACACCCACTTAGTTTCTTTTGTTGAGCTTTCATATACTTATAGCTCTAGTGCATCCATTGCATGGCAATCCCTACTCACTCACATTGATATCTATTGATGGGCATCTCCATAGCCCGTTGATACGCCTTGTTGATGTGAGACTATCTTCTCCCTTTTTGTCTTCTCCACAACCACCATTCTATTCCACATATAGTGCTATATCCATGGCTCACGCTCATGTATTGCGTGAAGATGGAAAAAGTTTTGAAATTGTCACAAGTATGAAACAATTGCTTGGCTAGTCATCGGGGTTCTGCATGATTTAAATACTTTGTGTGGTGAAGATAGAGCATAGCCAGACTATATGATTTTTTAGGGATAGCTTTCTTTGGCCATGTTATTTTGACAAGTCATAATTGCTTTGTTAGTATGCTTTAAGTATTATTATTTTTATGTCAACACGAAATTTTGTCTTGAATCTTTTGAATCTGAATATTTTTACCACAATTAAGAAGATTTACATTGAAATTATGCCAAGTAGCACTCCACATCAAAAATTCTCTTTTTATCATTTACCTACTCGAGGACGAGCAGGAATTAAGCTTGGGGATGCTTGGTACATCTCCAACATATCTATAATTTTTGATTGCTCCATGCTATATTATCTACTGTTTTAGACATTATTGGGCTTTATTATCCACTTTTATCTTATTTTTGGGACTAACCTATTAACCGGAGGCCCAACCCAGAATTGTTGTTTTTTTCCTGTTTTAGGGTTTTGAAGAAAAGGAATATCAAACGGAGTCCAAACGGAATGAAACCTTCGGAAATGAGATTTTCTCATCAGATCAAATCCAGGAGACGTGGACCCTCCGTCAAGAAAGCCACGAGGCGGTCACGAGGGTGGAGGGTGCCCGCCCCAGGGCGCGCCCCCTGCCTCGTGGGCCCCTCAAAGCTCCACCGACGTACTTCTTCCTCCTATATATATATATATCCACGTACCCCCAAACGATCAGGGACGGAGCCAAAAACCTAATTCCACCGCCGCAAACTTTCTATTCCAGGAGATCCCATCTTGGGGCCTGTTCCGGAGCTCCGCCGGAGGGGGCATCGATCACGGAGGGCTTCTACATCATCATCAAAGCCCCTCCGATGAAGTGTGAGTAGTTTACTTCAGACCTACGGGTCCATAGTTAGTAGCTAGATGGCTTCTTCTCTCTTTTTGGATCTCAATACAATGTTCTCCCCCTCTCTCGTGGAGATCTATTCGATGTAATCTTCTTTTTGCGGTGTGTTTGTTGATACCGATGAATTGTGGGTTTATGATCAAGTCTATCTATGAATAATATTTGAATCTTCTCTGAATTATTTTATGTATGATTGGTTACCTTTGCAAGTCTCTTCAAATTATTAGTTTGGTTTGGCCTACTAGATTGGTTGTTCTTGCCATGGGAGAAGTGCTTAGCTTTGGGTTCGATCTTGCGGTGTCCTTTCCTAGTGACAGAAGGGGCAGCAAGGCACGTATTGTATCGTTGCCATCGAGGATAACAAGATGGGGTTTTTATCATATTGCATGAAACTATCCCTCTACATCATGTCATCTTGCTTAAGGCGTTACTCTGTTTTTAACTTAATACTCTAGATGCATGATGGATAGTGGTCGATGAGTGGAGTAATAATAGTAGATGCAGGCAGGAGTCGGTCTACTTGTCTCAGACGTGATGCCTATATACATGATCATACCTAGATATTCTCATAACTATGCTCAATTCTATCAATTGCTCAACAGTAATTTGTTCACCCACCGTAGAATAATTATGCTCTTGAGAGAAGCCACTAGTGAAACCTATGGCCCCCGGATGTGTTTCTCATCATATCAGTCTCCGTCACTTTATTATTGCTTTGCTTTTACTTTTTTACTTTGCATCTCTATACCAAAAATACCAAAAATATTATTTATCATCTCTATCATATCTCACTTTCGTAAGTGACCGTGAAGGGATTGACAACCCCTAAGCGCGTTGGTTGCGTTGAGCTATTGTTTTTGTGTAGGTACGAGGGACTCGCGCGTAGCCTCCTGCTGGATTGATACCTTGGTTCTCAAAAACTGAGGGAAATACTTACGCTACTTTGCTGCATCATCCTCTCCTCTTCGGGGAAATCCAACACAGTGCTCAAGAGGTAGCACACACCAGGGAAAGTGGAGCTCCTGGTAGTCTGAATCAGCTTGAAGATGAAGGGAGCATAATTTGGGCGGTGATCTCCATAGGTAGCACTCACTAGCTCTTTCCACATGACATGGGAGACATCCAAGACTACATCCGTGCCCTTCTTAGAGTGGCATAACAGTAGCATATCCACAAGGTGCCCATTCACCATGTCCAAGTTCCAATGCAAGGAAAGAGAGTGTGCTGGAAGATGCGATGCATAATGTCAAAGAATGGCTTCAGCTCCTTGACTCCTTTCTCTGTCTTGGTGATAATCATATGAGGCTTCTACTCATCCTTGTGAGTAGGCCTCCCACATTGTGAGGACGAAGGCCAAGAGGCTTCCTCAGCCCCTCGTCAGGATATACCAGAAGTGCCATAAAAGCACCCCATGTGGTGCGCAACTGCCTGCCATTGGTCATCCAGATCAAAGTGCGCCATGTGTTTGTGCCATACCATATGGTTGCAAAGAACTGAGCAACCAACTCTGCATCGAAATCAAAGTTGAAGGTCATGAGGGGCAGGATGTTGAGCTGTTCATAAAGGGCACGAGCTTCGCCAAAGTATGTCTGGTACTTCTCCATGTGATCCAAGTTGATTGACTTGGTCTTCACAAACAGGTTCTTCCTTCCCTTGATCCGATCAAAGTACACAAGTGATTGGTCCTTGTTCAAGAATGGTGAGCCAACAAGAGAAGAATCCTGAGGCAGGAGGTAGGGGTTTTGCTCATGGTATTTCAAATACTCATTTTGCTTCAATTCAGCAGTCATCTTGACCATTTCTTTCTTCTTGTGAGTAGCGGTTGACTTGACATTGGATTTGCCCTTGTTCCTGGCAGACTGACGACGAGCAGGCGAAAGTGTGGGGGCAATCTCTTCTTCAACTTCAGAATACACAATTCTGGCATGATTGGTGCACCCATGCTTGGATGGGGGATTCACATTCTTGCGACGAACCTTGGAGCTACTACCACCTGAAGAGACACGAAACCACACGGGAAAAACGTGAATACAAACTATGCATAAGCCTCGGAGAAACACAAGTGAGAACGGAAGAATTAGGTGAGCATTCTGGAATTGGGGGCCTCGAGCGGTAGTACCACGGAACTAGGACGGTAGTACCGCCCGAGCGGTAGTACCGCTGCACTAGAGCGGTAGTACTGATGTGGGAACGGACACATAGAATCCCTAGATCTGGTAGTACCGAAGGTCACAAATTCAAAAATGCTGAACTAAATCTTCAATCCTCCTATCTGGCAGACATTCAATGTCTTACTCAAGCCCCGATTTAGCCAAAAATCGAGAAACCAACATGCATTGCCCTAGAAAGCTTGATTCAAAGGAAAGAGCCTTAGGAGCAATGAATGGGGGCAATACCGGGTTCCATGGCGGGAGGAGGTGGAGGGAAGGATTCCACCGGACGGAATCGCAGATGGCATAGAATCGGCCAGCCGGAGCGGCAGCTGGGGCTCTTCTTCGTCGCCTGAGAGAGAGAGAGACAGATGTGGGGAGAGAGAGAGAGTGAAAGGGTATGGGGGAGTTAGAACCCCCCCCCCCCAGACCGATACTTACCCCTCACCACGTCCTGCTAGGCGGTAGTACCGTTACGATACTACAGCCGGGACAGGAGTCCCGGTAGTACCGCTCGATGGAATGGTAGTACCGCTTGAAGTGGTAGTACTGCCGGCAGGGAGACAGAACAACCCAGAAATAGAAGAAATGGCTAATGCATGACTAGGGTGGTTGAAGCATAGGGATAGGCTTGGGATAGAGACTCAAAACGACAGCATAGGGAACACATACTCCACGTTCGAAAAACCAAGAAACCAAGAGCAACTTGGGGTAACTCAACGCACAAACAACACCCTAAGGAAGCTACTCGAACAAGCACCTCTCAAAGGAAGGCGGTGGCCGAGGCCACCTATGTTTGAGTCAATTGCTATGGCACCACAAAGATTTTAACCTTGGATCCATGACCAAAACTCGTCTTTGAAGCACAAGTACCATCAACAATGGCGAGTGTGAAAGAGTTGATCAATTTTATGCATAATGGGGAAGGGACAGTTCATTGAGAGAACAACACTCCCCCTATGTCCATGCCTACATCTAAACAAGACAACATGATGAGTGTGGTGGGGTGTGCAAAGGTTCAAGCCACATTGCACAAATCGATGATATTTAGCTCATTCCTTAACTCACGAAATCTTGCTCCATCTAATGGCTTCGTGAAGATATCTGCAAGGTTATCATGAGTGTTCACATAGTTGAGCTCAATCTCTCCTCTCCTAATATGATCCCGGATGAAATGATACCGAATCTCAATATGTTTCGTCTTGAAGTGTTGCACTGGGTTGAGAGAGATCTTGATGGCATTTTCATTGTCACCCCAAAGAGGCACTTCCTAAAAACAATTATTGGCGGCCACAGCTCCGCATCAGTGGAGGAGAGAGAAACACAACTTTTATTCTTAGAAGACCAACTCACCAAAGAGCAACCAAGAAATTAGCACCCTCCGAAAATTGACTTCCTATCCACTTTGTATCCCTCCCAATCTGAGTACGAAAAGCCCACGAGGTTGAAGTTTTCTCCTCTAGGGTACCATAAGCCAAAGTTTGGGGTATGAGCCAAATATCGAAAGATTCGCTTGACCGCAACCTTGTGGCTCTCCTTAGGTGAGGCTTGAAACCGTGCACAAATTTCCACACTCAACATGATATCCGGTCTAGATGCACAAAGGTAAAGCAAGGAGCTAATCATCGAATAATATACCTTTTGATCCACCGCTTTACCATTGGGATCTGTGTCAAGTTGGCATTCGACGGGCATTGGAGTGGAAGCTGGCTTGACATCACTTAGCTTGAATCTCTTGATCATGTTTTGAACTTGGTTCATGGAGGTTCCTTCTCTTCTTTGTTTGATTTCGAACCCAAGAAAGAACTTGAACTCTCCCATCATGGAAATCTTGAACTTTGAGGTCATGGGAGCGGCAAACTCCTCACTGAAAGCTTTGTTAGGAGAAACAAAGATAATATCATCAACATATAGTTGGCATGCAAACAACTCCCCTTTGACCTTCTTAGTAAAAAGAGTGGGGTCAATTTTCCCAATTTCACACCCACGATCTTGCAACAACTCGACAAGGTGCTCATACCACGCACGCGGGGTTTGTTTGAGGCCATAGAGTGCCTTATCGAGTTGGTACACATGATTGGGGAACTCGGGATCCTCAACCCCAGGGGTTGTTTGACATACACCAACTCATTAATAGGACCATTAAGAAAAGCACTCTTCACATCCATTTGTTGCAACTTCAAGTTATAATGATAAGCATAAGCAATCAACAAATGAATAGATTCAAGGCGAGCAACGGGAGCAAATGTTTCACCATAGTCGATACCCTTGACTTGGGAGTAGCGTTGTGCTACCAAACGAGCCTTGTTGCGAACGGTAATCCCATGAGCATCTTGATTGTTCTTGAATATCCACTTGGTTCCAATAACATTATGGTTCTCCTTTGGCCTTGGATATATTCCAAAGTAATTCTCTGTAAAATTTTATTGCATTTTGACTTCGTTTGATATGGATATTCTGCGATACAAAAAACATGCAAAAGAATAGGAACTGGCACTGGGCACTGGATCAATAGGTTAGTCCAATAAATCATATAAAAAGTTTCCAAAAGTATGTAAAAGTTGTATAAGATTCACATGAAACAATAAAAAATTATAGATACGACAGAGATGTATCAGCATCCCTGAGCTTAATTTATGCTCGTCCTCAAGTAGGTAAATTTTAAAAAAGATAATTTTTGATGTGGAATGCTACCTACCATAAACTTGATCATATTATAATCATGGCATGAATATTAAGACATAAGTCATTCAAAGAATAGTCTATAATTTGACATAAAGACATCAATACTCAGTCATCCCAACAAACAATCATGTCTTTCAAAATATTAATGCAAAAGAAGCTATCCCTACAAAATCATATAGTCTTGTCATGCTCTGTCTTCTTAACACAAAGTATTTATCATGCATAACCCCGATGACAAGTTAAGCAATTGGTTCATACTTTTTAATGCGCTTTATCTTTGTCTACCCTCACGCAATACATGAGCGCAAGCCATGGACATAGCACTTGAAGGAAATATGCCCTAGAGGCAATAATAAAGTTATTGTTTATTTCCTTATATCATGATAACTGTTTATTATTCATGCTAGAATTGTATTAACGGGAAACATAATACATGTGTGAATACATGGACAAACAGAGTGTCAATAGTATGCCTGTACTTGACTATCTCGTTGATCAAAGATGGTTATGTTTCCTAACCATAGACATGAGTTGTCATTTGATTAACAGGATCACATCATTAGGAGAATGATGTGATTAACTTGACCCATTCCGTTAGCTTAGCGCTTGATCGTTTAGTTTGTTGCTATTGCTTTCTTCATGACTTATACATGTTCCAATGACTATGAGATTATGCAACTCCCGTTTACTGGAGGAACACTTTGTGTGGTACCAAACGTCACAACATAACTGGGTGATTATAAAGGTGCTCTACAGGTGTCTCTGAAGGTACTTGTTGGGTTGGCGTATTTCGAGATTAGGATTTGTCACTCCGATTGTCGGAGAGGTATCTCTGGGCCCTCTCGGTAATGCACATCACCTAAGCCTTGCAAGCATTGCAACTAATGAGTTACTTGCGAGATGATGTATTACGGAACGAGTAAAGAGACTTGCCGGTAACGAGATTGAACTAGGTATTGAGATGTCGACGATCGAGTCTCGGGCAAGTAACATACCGACGACAAAGGGAACGACGTATATTGTTATGCGGTCTGACCGATAAAGATCTTTGTAGAATATGTAGGAACAAATATGAGCATCCAGGTTCCCCTATTGGTTATTGACCGGAGACGTGTCTCGGATATGTCTACATAGTTCTCAAACCCGTAGGGTCCACATGCTTAAAGTTCGGTGACGATCGTAATTAGGGTTTTTGTGTTTTGATCTACCGATGGTTGTTCGGTGTCCCGGATGTGATCACGGACATGACGAGGAGTCTCGAAATGGTCGAGACATAAAGATTGATATATTGGAAGCCTATATTTGGATATCGGAAACGTTTCGGGTGAAATCGGGATTTTATCGGAGCACCGGGGGGTTACCGGAACCCCCCCCCCCCCCTCGGGGGGGGGGGGGGGTTATTGGGCCTACATGGGCCCTAAGGGAGAAGAGGAGGGCCGGCCAGGGCAGGCCGCGTGGCCCCTCCCCCCTAGTCCGAATAGCACAAGGAAGGGGGGGGCAGCGCCCCTCTTTCCTCTTTCCCCCTTCCCCCTTCCTTTATATACGGGGGCACCTCCAGGTGGGAGTAGGACTCCTCCAGGCGCACCCCTTGGGCCGGCCGCACCTCCCCCTCTACCTCCTTTATATACGGGGGCAAGGGGGCATCCCATGACACACAAGTTGATGTTCGTGATCGTTCCTTAGCCGTGTGCGGTGCCCCCTTCCACCATATTCCACCTCAGTCATATCGTACGGTGCTTAGGCGAAGCCCTGTGTCGGTTGAACATCATCACCGTCATCACGTCGTCGTGCTGACGAAACTCCCCCTCAACACACGGCTGGATCGAAGTTAGAGGGATGTCATCAAGCTGAACGTGTGCTGAACTCGGAGGTGCCGTGCGTTCGGTACTTGATCGGTCGGCTCGTGAAGACGTACGACTACATCAACCGCGTTGTTCTAACGCTTCCGCTTTTGGTCTACGAGGGTACGTGGACAACGCTTTCCCCTCTCGTTGCTATGCATCACCATGATCTTGCGTGAGCGTAGGGAAATTTTGAAATTACTACGTTCCCCAACAGTGGTATCAGAGTCAGGTTTTATGCGTTGATGTTGTGCATGAGTAGAACACAAGTGAGTTGTGGGTGATATAAGTCATACTGCTTACCAGCATGTCATACTTTGGTTCGGCGGTATTGTTGGATGAAGCGGCCCGGACCGACATTACACGTACGCTTACGCGAGACTGGTTCTACCGACGTGCTTTGCACACAGGTGGCTGGCGGGTGTCAGTTTCACCAACTTTAGTTGAACCAAGTGTGGCAATGCCCGGTCCTTGCGAAGGTTAAAACATCACCAACTTGACAAACTATCATTGTGGTTTTGATGCGTAGGTAAGAACGGTTCTTGCTAAGCCCGTAGCAGCCATGTAAAACTTGCAACAACAAAGTAGAGGATGTCTAACTTGTTTTGGCAGGGCATGTTGTGATGTGATATGGTCAAGACATGATGCTAAATTTTATTGTATGAGATGATCATGTTTTGTAACTGAGTTATCGGCAACTGGCAGGAGCCATATGGTTGTCACTTTATTGTATGCAATGCAATCGCGTTGTAATGCTTTACTTTATCACTAAGCGGTAGCGATAGTCGTGGAAGCATAAGATTGGCGAGACGACAACGATGATACGATGGAGATCAAGGTGTCGCGCCGGTGACGATGGTGATCATGACGGTACTTCGGAGATGGAGATCACAAGTACAAGATGATGATGGCCATATCAAATCACTTATATTGATTGCATGTGTTGTTTATCTTTTATGCATCTTATCTTGCTTTGATTGACGGTAGCATTATAAGATGATCCCTCACTAAATTATCAAAGTATAAGTGTTCTCCCTGAGTATGCACCATTGCGAAAGTTCTTCATGCTGAGACACCACGTGATGATCGGGTGTGATAGGCTCTACGTTCAAATACAACAGGTGCGAAATAGTTGCACATGCGGAATACTCGGGTTAAACTTGACGAGCCTAGCATATAACAGATATGGCCTCGGAACACGGAGACGGAAAGGTCAAGCGTGAGTCATATAGTAGATATGATCAACATAGTGATGTTCACCATTGAAACTACTCCATCTCATGTGATGATCGGACATGGTTTAGTTGATACGGATCACGTGATCACTTAGAAGATTAGAGGGTGTCTGTCTAAGTGGGAGTTCTTAAGTAATATGTTTAATTGAACTTTAATTTATCATGAACTTAGTTCTGGTAGTATTAGCATATCTATGTTGTAGATCAATAGCTCGTGTTTAGCTCCCCTGTTTTATTTTTGATATGTTCCTAGAGAAAATTAAGTTGAAAGATGTTAGTAGCAATGACGTGGATTGGATCCGTGATCTGAGGATTATCCTCATTGCTGCACAGAAGAATTATGTCCTTAATGCACCGCTAGATGACAGGCCTATTGCAGGAGCAGATACAGACGTTATGAATGTTTGGCTAGCTCAATATGATGACTTCTTGGTAGTTTAGTGCACCATGCTTAAACGGCTTAGAATCGGGACTTCAAAGACGTTTTAAACGTCATGGGCCATATGAGATGTTCCAGGAGCAAATACCCGAGTTGAGAGATATGAATTCTCCAACAAGTTCTATAGCTAAAAGATGGAGGAGAATAGCTCAAGCAGTGAGCATGTGCTCAGATTGTCTGGGTACTACAATCGCTTGAATCAAGTGGGAGTTAATCTTCCAGATAAGATAGTGATTGACAGAACTCTCTAGTCACCATCACCAAGTTAATAGAACTTCGTGATGAACTATGATATGCAAGGGATAACGGAAATGATTCCCAAGCTCTTCGTAATACTGAAATCAACGAAGGTAGAAATCAAGAAAAATATCAAGTCTTGATGGTAGACAAGACCACTAGTTTCAAGAAAAGGGCAAAGGGAAGAAGGGGAACTTCAAGAAGAATGGCAAGCAAGTTGCTGCTCAAGTGAAGAAGCCCAAGTTTGGTCCTAAGCCTGAGACTAAGTGCTTCTACTGCAAAGGGACTAGTCACTGGAAGCGGAACTGCCCCAAGTATTTGGCGGATAAGAAGGATGGCAAAGTGAACAAAGGTATATTTGATATACGGATTATAGATGTGTATTTTACTAGTGTTCGTAGCAACCCCCCGGTATTTGATACTGGTTCATTTGCTAAGAGTAGTAACTCGAAACGGGAGTTGCAGAATGAACAGACACTAGTTAAGGGTGATGTGACGATGTGTGCTGGAAGTGGTTCCAAGATTGATATGATCATCATCGCACACTACCTATACTTTCGGGATTAGTGTTGAACCTAAATAAGTGTTATTTGGTGTTTGTATTGAGCATGAATATGATTTGATCATGTTTATTGCAATACGGTTATTCATTTAAGTAAGAGAATAAATTGTTGTTCTATTTACATATATGGTTACACACCCAATGAAAATGGTTCGTTGGATCTCGATCATAGTGTTACACATATTCATAATATTGAAACCAAAAGATGCAAGGTTAATAATGATAGTGCAACTTATTTGTGGCACAGCTGTTTAGGTCATATTGGTGTAAAGCGCATGAATAAACTCCATGTTGATGGACTATTGGAATCACTTGATTATGAATCAGTTGATGCTTGCGAACCATGCCTCATGGGCAAGATGACTAAGACTCCGTTCTCCAGAACAATGCAGCAAGCAACAGATTTGTTGGAAATCATGCATACTGATGTATGTGGTCCAGTGAATATTGAGGCTCGCAGCAGGTATCATTATTTTCTGATCTTCACAGATGATTTGAGCAGATATGAGTATATCTAATTGATGAAACACAAGTCTGAAACATTTGAAAAGTTTAAAGAATTTCAAAGTGAAGTGGAGAATCATCGTAACAAAATAAAAGTTTCTACGATATGATCACAGAAGTAAAATATTTGAGTTACGAGTTTGGCCTTCAGTTAAAACAATGTGAAATAGTTTCACTACTCACACCACCTAGAACACCACAGTGTAATGGTGTGTCCGAATGTCATAACCGTGCTTTATTAGATATGGTGCGATCTATGACGTCTCTTACTGATTTACCGCTATCGTTTTGGGGTTATGCATTAGAGACAGCTACATTCACGTTAAATAGGGCACCATCTAAATCCGTTGAGACAACACCGTATGAACTATGGTTTGGCAAGAAACCTAAGCTGTCGTTTCTTAAAGTTTGAGGTTGAAATGCTTATGTGAAAAAGTCTCAACCTGATAAGCTCAAACCCAAATCGGAGAAGTGCGTCTTCATGGGATAATCAAAAGAAAATGTTGGGTACACCTTCTATCACAGATCTGAAGGCAAGATATTTGTTGCTGAGAATGGATCCTTTCTAGAGAAGGAGTTTCTCTTGAAAGAAGTGAGTGGTAGGAAAGTAGAACTTGATGAGGTAACTGTACCTGCTCCCTTATTGGAAAGTAGTTCATCATAGAAATCTGTTCCTGTGACTACTGCACCAATTAGTGAGGAAGCTAATGATGATGATCATGTAACTTCAGATCAAGTTACTACCGAACCTCGTAGGTAAACCAGAGTGATATCCGCACCAGAGTGGTACGGTAATCCTGTTCTAGAGGTCATGTTACTTGACCATGACGAGCCTACGAACTATGAGGAAGCGATGATGAGCCCAGATTCCGCGAAATGGCTTGAGGCCATGAAATTTGAGATGAGATGCATGTATGAGAACAAAGTATGGACTTTGATTGACTTTCCCATTGATCGGCGAGCCATTGATATTAAATGGATCTTCAAGAGGAAGACGGACGCTGATAGTAGTGTCACTATCTACAAAGCTAGAATTGTCACAAAAAGGTTTTCGACAAGTTCAAGGTGTTGACTACGATGAGAGTTTCTCACTCGTATCTATGCTTAAGTCTGTCGGAATCATGTTAGCAATTGCCGCATTTTATGAAATGTGGCAAGTGGATAAACAAAAGTGCATTCCTTAATGGATTTATTAAAGAAGAGTTGTATATGATGCAACTAGAAGGTTTTGTCAATCCTAAAGGTACTAACAAAATATGCAAGCTCCAGCGATCCATCTATGGACTAGTGCAAGCATCTCGGAGTTGGAATATATGCTTTGATAATTTGATCAAAGCATATAGTTTTATACAGACTTGCGGTGAAGTCTGTATTTACAAGAAAGTGAGTGGGAGCATTACAACATTTCTGATAAGTATATGTGAATGACATATTGTTGATCGGAGATAATGTAGAATTATTCTGCAAAGCATAAAGGAATGTTTGAAAGGAGTTTTTCAAAGAAAGACCTTGGTGAAGCTGCTTACATATTGAGCATCAAGATCTATGGAGATAGATCAAGACACTTGATAAGTTTTTCAATGAGTACATACCTTGACAAGATTTTGAAGTAGTTCAAAATGGAACAGTCAAAAAGGAGTTCTTGCATGTGTTACAAGGTGTGAAGTTGAGTAAGACTCAAAACCCGACCACGGCAGAAGATAGAGAGAGAATGAAAGTCATTCCCTATGCCTCAGCCATAGGTTCTGTAAAGTATGCCATGCTGTGTACCAGACCTATTGTATACCCTGCCCTGAGTTTGGCAAGGGAGTACAATAGTGATCTAGGAGTAGATCACTGGACATTGATTATGGAGGTGACAAAAGGTTCGTCGTAAAGGCTTACATCGATGCAAGTTTTGACACTGATCCAGATGACTCTAAGTCTCAATGTGGATACATATTGGAAGTGGGAGCAATTAGCTAGAGTAGCTCCGTGCAGAGCATTGTTGACATAGAAATTTGCAAAATACATACGGATCTGAATGTGGAAGACCCGTTGACTAAACTTCTCTCACAAGCAAAACATGATCACAGCTTAGTACTCTTTGGGTGTTAATCACATAGCGATGTGAACTAGATTATTGACTCTAGTAAACCCTTTGGGTGTTGGTCACATGTCGACGTGAAGTATGGGTGTTAAACACATGGTGATGTGAACTATTGGTATTAAATCACATGGCGATGTCAACTAGATTATTGACTCTAGTGCAAGTGGGAGACTGGAGGAAATATGCCCTAGAGGCAATAATAAAGTTATTATTTATTTCCTTATATCATGATAAATGTTTATTATTCATGCTAGAATTGTATTAACCGGAAACATAATACATGTGTGAATACATAGACAAACAGAGTGTCACTAGTATGCCTCTACTTGACTAGCTCGTTGATCAAAGATGGTTATGTTTCCTAACCATAGACATGAGTTGTCATTTGATTAACGGGATCACACCATTAGGAGAATGATGTGATTGACTTGAACCATTCCGTCAGCTTAGCACTTGATCATTTAGTTTGTTGCTATTGCTTTCTTCATGACTTATACATGTTCCTATGACTATGAGATTATGCAACTCCCGTTTACCGAAGGAACACTTTGTGTGCTACCAAACGTCACAACGTAACTGGGTGATTATAATGGTGCTCTACAGGTGTCTCCGAAGGTACTTGTTGGGTTGCGTATTTTGAGATTAGGATTTGTCACTCCGATTGTCGAAGAGGTATCTCTGGGCCCTCTCGGTAATGCACATCACCTAAGCCTTGCAAGCATTGCAACTAATGAGTTAGTTGCGAGATGATGTATTACGGAACGAGTTAAGAGACTTGCTGGTAATGAGATTGAACTAGGTATTGAGATGCCGACGATCGAATCTTGGGCAAGTAACATACCAATGACAAAGGGAACAACGTATATTGTTATGCGGTCTGGCCGATAAAGATCTTTGTATAATATGTAGGAACCAATATGAGCATCTAGGTTCTACTATTGGTTATTGACCGGAGACGTGTCTCGGTCATGTCTACATAGTTCTCGAACCCGTAGGGTCAGCACGCTTAAAGTTTGGTGATGATCGTAATTAAGGCTTTTGTGTTTTGATGTACCGAAGGTTGTTCGGTATCCCAGATGTGATCACGGACATGACGAGGAGTCTCGAGATGGTTGAGACATAAAGATTGATATATTGGAAGCCTATATTTGGATATCGGAAACGTTCCAGGTGAAATCAGGATTTTACCGGAGTACCGGGGGGTTACCGGAACCCCCCCCCCCCCCCGGGGGGGGGGGGGGGGTTATTGGGCCTACATGGGCCCTAAGGGAGAAGAGGAGGGCCGGCCAGGGCAGGCCGCGCGCTCCCTCCCCCCTAGTCCGAATAGGACAAGGAAGGGGGGCGGAGCCCCCCTTTCCTCTTTCTCCCTTCCCCCTTCCTTTTCCAACAAGGCAACATGGGGGAGTCCTACTCCCGGTGGGAGTAGGACTCCTCCAGGCGCACCCCTTGGGCCGGCCGCATCTCCCCCTCTCCCTCCTTCATATACGGGGGCAAGGGGGCACCCCATGACACACAAGTTGATCTTTGTGATCATTCCTTAGCCGTGTGCGGTGCCCCCTTCCACCATATTCCACCTTAGTCATATCGTAGCGGTGCTTAGGCGAAGCCCTGCGTCGGTAGAACATCATCACCGTCATCACGCCGTCGTCCTGACGAAACTCTTCCTCAACACTCGGCTGGATCGGAGTTAGAGGGACGTCATCGAGCTGAACATGTGCTGAACTCGGAGTGCCGTGTGTTTGGTACTTGATCGGTCGGATCATGAAGACGTACGACTACATCAACCACGTTGTGCTAACGCTTCCACTTTCGGTCTACGAGGGTACGTGGACAACACTCTCCCCTCTTGTTGCTATGCATCACCTTGATCTTGCATGTGCGTAGGGAAATTTTGAAATTACTACGTTCCCCAACAGCACTATGGGTGGAATAGAGTATGATGACAGGGGTAAATATAAAGAAGACAAAAATGTAAGAAAGTCTCACATTGATGCGGATAACCAACTGGCTATGGAGATGTCCATCAATTGATATCAATGCGAGGAGTAGGGATTGCCATGCAACGAATGCACTAAGAGCTATATATGTATGAAAGCTCAATATGAAAACTAAGTGTGTGTGTGTGTGTGTGTGTGCATCTAATCCTATAATGAAAAATTCCCACTAGTATATGAAAGTGACAACATAAATGACTCTCCATATGAAAAACATGGTGCTACTTTGAAGCACAAGTGTGGTAAAGGATACTAACAATGCCCCTTCTCTCTTTGTTTATTTATTCTTTTTCTTTTTCCTCTGTTTATTTTCTTTTTCTCTTTTTCTCTCATTGTCCGGAGTCTCATCCCGACTTGTGGGGGAATCATATTCTCCATCATACTTTCCTCACTGGGGAACTACTCTAAAAATTAATGATAATGATCATCACACTTCTATTTACTTATAAGTCAAAAGAAATAAAAATTACAACTCGATACCTATGACTCTATATGAATGCCTTTGGCATGTAGTAGGATGTGCAATGATCTAGCGTAACATGTATGGAAAATGATGAACGGTGGCTGAGCCACAAGTACTATACGATCATGCAAAGCAATATGACAATGAATGCTCAAGTCATCAAACGGAAGCGGTGGAAGTTACATGACAATATATCTGGGAATGGCCATGGAAAAGCCATAATAGGTAGGTATGGTGGCTATTTTTTGGAAGATATAATAAGGCTTATGTATGATATCACGGGGTTTGGATGCACCTGCGAAGTTTGCACCATGTCTCAATGTGAGAAAGGGCAATGCACGGCACCGTAGAGGCTAGCAAATTGCGGAAAGGTAAGAGTGTGTATAATCCATGGACTCACATTAGTCATAAAGAACTCATATACTTATTGCAAAAGTTTATTAGTGTCGGAGTAAATAGCCATGGGTAGCCTAGCCGGCTTCCCCTGGCCCATCAGAAAAAATTACGAGCCTGTCCGACTCTCAAGAAGACTCAAGACCTGGGGCCGCCTCCCCCCTCTACCGGCTACCTCCTAGGCCGGCTTCGGGGGCGGCCCGCCCTTTACCCTCATGAAGAAAGCTGTGGAGGGCCGACTATGAGAAACCGGCTACAGCAAGGCCGACTACAAGAGATCGGCTCCCATAAAGTAGTCAAAGCCGTACCCGTGGTGTACGCGTCCACCCCGCGATGATGAAGCAGGGCGTGGCTACAGTAGAGCCTGCCACCCCCAAAACCCGTAGTACGCCTGGTATAGTGCGCCGTGCGGGTGGCCACGACCCGTCCGGCGCGGCACTGTTGCCACGGCGGCCCCGACGCCGTCCACGACGGGCCACCAGCATGGCCCCCGAGGCGGTGGGCCCCTTTGGGCGGAGTGATACCGAAGGCGGCCGCACCTCCTCCCAAGTCGGCCTGATGGAGAGCCGGCCCCCCATGGCCGGCTCGCCATCCTCCTCGAGGGAGACGCCCATTAAGGAGACAAGATACGGCGGGGCTACAGTAATCGCCCGCCAGGGCGGCGGCACTGTAGCCACGCTTACCCCGACCAAGCCTGCGTCAACTGCGCGGAGCAACAGTAACCAACCACCGACCAGGCCCTGGATAGTGGGGCCTTCCTGTCGACCAGGGAGCCGGCAGCCGGCGGGACCCACCAGTCGGCGGGCCCCAGCAGCCGGTGCAGAAGCCGGCGAGCACAGTCACAGGCAGCTGGGCCCAGTGCCCGGCTGGATTACCATTGTACCCCTGGGGGGTAGGCCTATATAAACCCCCCGGTGCACCCATGCAAAGGGTTGGACTCTCAAGCTAGACCTAGACACCACACCAGGAGAAGAAGCAGGCTAGCTGTGCCCTTCTTCCCCCCTCCACCCAAACAGCTTGAGGAGCATTGTGTAGCTACTTGTTCATTTAGTAACCATGCGGAGACCCCGTAGAGCAGCAGTAGGGGTGTTATCTCCTCGAAGAGCCCTGAAGCTGGGTAAGATTCGCCGGCGTGCATGTCTTCGCCTTATCCCGTTTCCGGGCACCGGCGATGTTTTATTGGCTCCCACAATGATAAGCCACCCGTTGGCATATGTCGCACCTACCACCCGACATTTGGCGCCCACCGTGGGGCCAGGTGCACCGTCGTCCGGAGACCTGTTCTGGACGGGAACCCTTTTCCTCCCCCGCGAGCGTAGCCAGCCCGGCTCGCCCGATGGCGCTTGCCACGACGCGCTGCATGGCGTCACTAACATCTGCGCGGCGAGCAGCCTCGCGGACCTCTTCGACAAGGCCCGCATCTCCGACGAGCTTGCCTCCGATGCGGGCACCGACCACCTCGCCAACCTCCTCAGCCAGCTCCACGTCTCCAGGGAGCCCGCTGCGGATTTGGAGTCGGTTGGCTCCTCCGACCCGATGCCTGTCGACTCTGACACGGCATCCTACGACACCTTCCCCACCAACGTCACGATCTACAACGACCCGCTCCCTCCGGCCAGCGATCGTGATACTGTCACCACTGAGGTGATGGTTATCGGCCACGACGGCCCAACCGACGAGGGCGCCCGCGACGCCCCGCGCGTGGCGGCCCACGACTTGTCCGCCCCCCTTCCGGCTGACGCCAACGACGAAGTACTGGAGGTGCATCGCCTCGCCCTCCTCGCGGAGGGCCGGCGGCTGGCCTCCGTAAGACGCCTCACCGAGGCCTACCAGCGCGAAGCTGACCGCGCTGCCTTCGGCACGCCGGGTCCGGCTGGCCCAAGCCGGGCTGGTGCTGTCAGGCAATGCGGCGCCGTCATCGCCGACACGCTTGGAGTCGATCGCCCAGTCTATGCCACTCCGCTCGAGAACCTGCGCGCCGCCCAGGCGGCCGTAGACGAGCTGGACGGCTTGGAAGCCGAAGACCTCCCCCACATGACGTGGCATATACAGCAACTAATTGACGCGGCCGCTCGGCGGCACGAAGCCGACGCCTACGCGGGGAGCCCTCCCCCGCGCCGCGACCACGACGCGACTTCCCGGTCGTCGACTACGAGCAACACCCGCGCGTGGCGCGAGAAAGAGCCGGCTTCCAGCCGAAGCCGGACCCAAATCTCCATCGAGTGAGACGCGGACGGCCGCCCCCGGGCCATGGAATGGCGGGGCACCCCGCCTCCGCCTCGAGCTCGTAGAGAGAGATACCCCACCCCGCCTCCAGTAGACGAGCTGGACGGCTTCGTCACCGCGAAGGAGTCGGCGAAAACGACGCCCGCCACCGGATCGACCGCCTGGCCAAATCCCTGGCGCTGGAAGAAGAAGACGATGTCGGCCCGCCTTGCTTTGGGCCCCGCATCCGCGACGAGCCCTTCCCCAAAGGGTTCTCGCTCCCAAGAGAGACGCCCAAGTACAACGGCTCAGTGAAGCCGGAAGACTGGCTGACCGACTACTCCATGGCCGTTAGCGTCGCCAATGGCAACCGGCGCGTTGCCGTGAAGTACGTGCCCCTTATGCTGCTGGGCACGGCATGGACTTGGCTTAACAGCCTCAAGCCTCTCAGCATCAACAGCTGGGTAGATTTCACGGAAGCCTTCGTTCGCAACTTCACCAACACCTACAAGTGGGCTCCCAAGCCCAGACAGCTCTCCCTGTGCATACAGGGCCCAGCCGAGTCCACTCGCGACTACCTCACGCGTTGGGCCGAGCTCCGCAACTCCTGCGAAGGGGTGCATGAGGTGCAAGCCATTGAATACTTCACTGCCGGGTGCCGAGAGGGCACCCTCCTCAAGCACAAGCTTCTTTGCGACGAGCCGACTACCCTCGACGAGCTCCTGAACATCGCCGACAAGTACGCCACCGCCGAGTCCTCGATGAAGACCGAGCTCCGGGTGGACGCGACCGGGAAAGTGCTCAATCCGGCGCCCCAAGCACCGGTTGGAGATGCCGGCCGACGCCAACACTAGAATGATCAGAAGCGCAAAGGCCCTGCGCTGCCTCCCGCTAGCCGCCAGGTGGCCACGGTCGAAGATGCGCCGCCTGAGGGGCGGCCCGCGCCCAAGAAGCCCAAGGGCGGCCAGCCGGCTTGGCAGCCGGCCTTCTCCTACGAACAAACCCTTGACGCCCCATGCAAGTTCCATAGCGGCGCGAAGCCGTCCAACCACACGACCCGAAAGTGTAACTGGCTCGCCCGAATCTCCAAGGGCGAAGGGCTCATGCCGACTCCGCCTGCCTGCCCGCCGCCTCCGGCTCCGCCGCCCAAAGCCGCTCGGCCCGCGGTCGACGCCGTGCAGGACGAGTTCCCCGACGAGCAAGCATCTTACGTTGTCTTTACGAGCCAGCCCGAAGACTGGCGCAGCAAGCGCCGAGAGCAACAAGAAGTCAATGTGGCCGCCGCCAACCCAGCCGGCCACATGCATTGGTCAGAGAAATCCATCAACTGGAGCCGGGCCGACCACCCAGAGGTGATGCCGTCCCCCGGCTCCTACGCTTTGGTCCTGGAGGCCACCCTTGCGACGGACACGCGCGCCGCACGCTTCTCCCGCGTGCTGATCGATGGTGGAAGCAGCATCAACATCCTGTACCGCGACACCATGGAGAAGTTGGGTGTCAGGGCAAAATAGCTTGTGCCGACTCGAATGGTGTTTCACGCCATCGTACCCGGTTTGTCCTACGCCCCATCGGCAAGATCAAGATCGATGTACTCTTTGGGGGCAAGGATCATTTCCGCCGGGAAGCAATCTGGTTCGAGGTGGTGGACCTGGAGAGCCCTTATCACACCTTGCTTGGCCGGCCCGCCTTGGCCAACTTCATGGCAGTCCCCCACTACGCATACCTCAAGATGAAGATACCAAGTTCCAAGGGCATCATCACCATCACCTGCGACTACAAGAAGTCCGCCGACTGCGCCGCGGCCAGCAGCCGGCTGGCCGAATCCCTCGTGATTGCCGAAGAAAAGAAGACGCTGGACAGGGTCGTGGCCCTGGCCAGCAAGCAGCTAAACCAGCCCGCCGACTCCAAGGAGTATGATGCCCAAGGATCTTTCCAGCCGGCCAAGGAGACCAAGAAAATACAGCTCGACCCCGAGCACCCCGAGAGGTTTGCCATCATTGGGGCGAGCCTAAACAGCAAATAGGAAGGCGAGCTCGTCGATTTCCTCCGTGAGAATCGGGATATCTTTGCATGGTCCCCCAAGGACATGCCGGGTGTTCCAAAGGATTTCGCCGAGCACAAATTACATGTGCGGGAGGACGCCAAACCAGTCAAGCAGCCTCTCTGCCGACTGTCAGATGAGAAGAGAAGGATCGTAGGGGAGGAGATAGCCCGGCTTCTTGCAGCCGGCTTCATCATGGAAGTTTTCTTCCCCGAGTGGCTCGCGAACCCGGTTCTCGTGCTGAAAAAGAATAACAACTGGCGCATGTGTATAGATTACACAAGCCTCAACAAAGCCTGCCCAAAAGATCCCTTCACCCTGCCCAGAATTGACCAAGTGATAGACTCCACAGCCGGATGCGTGCTGTTGAGCTTTTTGGATGCTTATTCGGGGTACCACCAGATAAAACTGAACCCGGATGACCGACTGAAGACCGCCTTCATCACCCAGTTTGGAGCCTTCTGCTACCTGACCATGACGTTCGGCTTGAGGAATGCCGGCGCCACTTTTCGGCGTTGCATGCAGAAGTGCCTCCTCACGCAGCTCGGCAAAAACGCCCACGTCTATGTGGACGATATCGTGGTGAAGACGGAGAAGCACGGCACTCTACTGGAAGACCTGAAGGAGACATTCGAGAACCTGCGTCGGTTCCGAATCAAGCTCAAACCCGAGAAATGCGTGTTCGGAGTGCTAGCCGGCCAGCTCCTAGGCTTTCTGGTCTCCGAACGCGGCATCGAGTGCAACCCTGTGAAGATCAAGGCCATCGAGAGGATGGCGGTTCCAACCAAGCTTCGAGAGATCCAGAAGTTCACCGGGTGCCTGGCCTCTCTGAACCGCTTCATCAGCCGGCTTGGAGACAAAGCTCTCCCTCTCTACCGCCTCATGAAGAAGAGCACCCACTTCGAGTGGAATGACCAGGCCGACCATGCTTTCCACGAGCTAAAGAAAATGCTGGCCACGCCGCCTATCTTGGCGGCGCCGACTGAGAAAGAGCCCATGCTCCTTTATATTGCCGCCACTAGCCGGGTGGTCAGCACCGTCATTGTAATCCAACGCCCCGAAGAAGGCCGAGCCCAGCCGGTCCAGAGGCCGGTTTATTACCTGAGCGAGGTGTTGTCCGCCTCGAAACAGAACTACCCGCACTACCAGAAGATGTGCTACGGCGTGTACTTCACCGCCAAGAAGCTGAAGCCGTACTTTCAAGAACATCCTATCACGGTCATATGCACTGCCTCGCTGGCCGAGACCATAGGCAGCCGGGATGCATCCGGCCGGGTGGCTAAGTGGGCCATCGAGCTGGCCCCTTACACGATCTTCTACCAACCCCGCACCGCCATCAAGTCGCAAGCACTGGCCGACTTCCTCGTCGACTGGGCCGAGACCCAGTACTTACCACCAGCTCCCGACTCCACCCATTGGCGCATGCACATCGATGGATCCAAGATGCGCACCGGCTTGGGAGCCGGCGTCGTCCTTACCTCCCCTAAGGGCGACAAGCTCAGATACACGCTGCAGATCCACTTTGCCGCCTCCAACAATGTAGCCGAGTACGAAGCGCTCATACACGGGCTCCGGCTTGCCAAGGAACTTGGCATCCGCCGGATCCTATGCTATGGCGACTCGGATTTGGTGGTTCAGCAATCATCTGGCGACTGGGACGCCAAGGATGCAAACATGGCAAGCTACCGCTTCCTAGTGCAGCAAATCAGCGGATACTTTGATGGATGCGAATTCCTCCATGTACCGCGAGCCGACAACGAGCCAGCAGATGCCCTGGCACGAATAGGCTCCACGCGGCAAGCAATACCAACCGGTGTCGCCCTACAACGCCTCCTCAAGCCGTCCATCAAGCCGTCTCCGGAATTCGACTCCATCTTCGTGCCGCCTAACCCCGATGGGGTCGGGTCCGGCTCGAAGAATCAAGCAGTCGGCCCGGGGACTTCAATACTCGGCTCGGGGACTGCAGTAGCCGGCTCGGGGACTGCCGCACCCGGCTCGGGGACTGCGGTAGCCGGCCTGATCTCAGCACTTCATTACCCAGCCCGCCCACCCTGGTGGCTGTAGCCACATTGGCGGCAGGGGAAGTCGCAGCTCCATCATGGGCCCAAACCATCCTCAAGTTTTTGGTGAACCAAGATCTGCCGGCTGACGAAACCGAAGCGAGACAAGTCCAACGTCGAGCCGGAGCATACACAATCGTCAACAGAGAACTTGTCAAGCGTTGTGTCACTGGAGTCTTACAGCGATGCGTCGAGCAGGAGAAAGGCATTGCAATCCTCAGAGATATACACCAAGGAGAGTGCGGCCACCACGCCGCATCAAGATCACTTGTCGCCAAAGCCTTCGGCCACGGTTTCTTCTGGCCGACTGCTTTGGACGACGCCAAAGGGCTAGTCAAACACTGCAAAGGCTGCCAGCTTTTCAGCTCCAAGCAACACATGCCGGCTTCGGCACTCAAGACCATTCCCCTCACCTGGCCCTTTGCCGTCTGGGGACTGGATATGGTGGGCCCATTCAAGACGGCGCGCGGCGGCATGACGCATTTGCTCGTCGCCGTCGACAAATTCACCAAGTGGATTGAGGCGAAGCCGATCAAGAAGCTGAATGTGCCGACTGCGGTGACTTTCATTGCAGATATAACAACCCGGTACGGCGTACCGCACAGCATCATCACCGACAACGGCACGAATTTTGCCAAAGGTGCCTTGGCATGGTTCTGCGCTGCACAAGGTATCCGGCTGGACCTTGCATCCGTCGCCCACCCGCAGTCAAACGGCCAAGTGGAGCGAGCAAATGGCCTCATCCTGTCCGGCATCAAGCCCCGACTGGTCGTACCTCTGGAGCGTTCAGCCGGCTGTTGGCTCGATGAGCTGCCAGCTGTCCTATGGAGTCTGCGTACTACCCCAAACAGATCAACCGGCTTCACTCCTTTCTTCCTTGTATATAGTGCCGAGGCAGTCATCCCAACAGACATCGAGTTCGACGCGCCTCGGGTAACCATGTACACGGAAGCGGAAGCCAAAGAAGCAAGAGAAGACGGCGTCGACCTACTAGAAGAAGGCCGGTTGTTAGCCCTCAGCCGGTCTGCCATCTACCAGCAGGGTTTGCGCCGCTACCACAGCCGGAAGGTCAGACCAAGATCCTTCCAGGAGGGCGACCTTGTGCTCCGGCTGATCCAGTGAACAGCCGGCCAGCACAAGCTCGCAGCCCCCTGGGAAGGTCCCTTCGTCGTCAGCAGAGCTCTAGGCAACGATTCCTACTACCTCATCGACGCGCAGAAGCCGAAGGCACGCAAGAGAGACGACTCCGGCAAGGAGTCGGAACGACCATGGAATGCCAATCTTCTTTGGAAATTTTACAGTTAAAATGCATTCGAAAAACCGACTGCCCGGCTGGCAAGAGTCATAAGCCGGAAAGGGTGCGCACACGAAAAACGGCTAGGGACTAACGGGCTTATATAACAAAAGCCGGCTTGCCGCCTCCCGCCGACCGACTACTAGAGTAGCCGGCCGGCCGGCTTACATTCAGTCTGCTTCAAATCCAAGAAAGCTCGAGTACTTGCCTTCCCAAAGAGGGAAGGCGGCAAAGGAAAAGGCCTAAGGATAAAAAAGTGCACTTGAATAGAAGCCAACACATGCATACAATAATATTTACACAAAAGACCTCCAGAAAGGTCAGCATCCAACATTGTTCGATACACCCCCAGTGGGTGGAATTGCGGAAACTTAAAAATTGTTCGAAAAGGCAAAAGTAGGAACAACAGAGACGGCAGATCAAGCCGGCGGGGCCGCTGACGAGCCGGGCTGGGCGATGGAGACGGTCGTGCCGGCTGAAGGAGCGGCCGGCTGGCCAACTTCGGCCTGATCACCACCTCCGGCAGAGGGCGCGCTCCCGCGCGGCTCGTTGCTGGAGGCACGGTCGGCTTGAGGGCGGTCGGTCGTCTCACCAGCCGGCTCGGCGTCTCCGCCGTCTTCTTCCTCGTCATCCTCGCCCTCGTCGCTGGAAGCAATCTCCTCGGCCGAGTCCTCGCCTTCCACCGGGTTCAGCCCGAACCACTCCTCCGGCTGGGCGATGCCGTCATCACTGAGTTTCGGCGTGAAGACGCTGGTGTCGGTGCACTCGGCGATCGTCGAGGCGCGCTGCACGATCGCCGGCCGCACCTCCTCCAGCTCCGCGTCGACCTCCAACCGCCAAGTTCGCAGCTGGTCCAGGCTTAGCCCTGGGTACCATGCGCGGACAAACTCTAACGCACGCCCGGCTCCGAGGCGGGCTGCTGACGCCTTCCAAGCCTCGAAGTGGCCGATTGCGACTTCTAGCCAGTCGGCGGTCTGACTTGGGGTGCGGGGAATCATCTGGCCGGGCCAGAGCGCGGCCAGCACCTGCGCCCCGGCACGTTGGAGCCGGCGGAGCATCCGATGGGCCGGCTGCAGTCGCGCTTGGATGGCAATGAGCTGCTCCGACAGCGTTCGATTTGCATTCGGCGAAATAACAACTCCAGCCTGACGGCGCGCCTCGCGATGGGCCTCGATGGCTTGGGTGGCGAGGCCGGAGTGGCCGGGAAAGTAATCTGCGCAAAGTAACAAAGCGCAAGTCAGAATAAAACCCCAGGTGGCCGGCAGATGGAGGAAGGGTAAGAAAGGCGGCTTACCATCGATCAGATCTTCGATTCGGCCGAAACCTTCCTCCAGCGCCTGGCGCGTCTCGGCCCAGCTCGCCGCCTTGATCTCGAGCTCCACCTCCAGGGCAGCCTCGCCGTCCTGCGCCTTCTGTAGGGCCGCCTTATGGCTTTCCTCCTGGTCGGCCAGTTTCTTGACCAGGCGGTCGCGCTCCTAAACCAAGTCGGCATACTCGGCGTCCCTGGCACGAAGAGCGGTCTGCACTTCGTCGAGCTCCCTCTGCAAGTCGGCATTGGCCCCTACACGAGCAAAAGACAAAGAGAAATGGTCAATAAGGGAAAGGTCATCAAGAAAGATCCGACCCGACTGCGCTGTAGTCGGCCCGGATCTCGGGGACTACACCCAGTGGGTGCGCTGTCGCGCCCCCACGAGAGACAGATAAGAGCAATATACTTACATCGGCTGCTGGCCAGGTCTTCGGTCCTCCGGCTCAGCTCCCGAGCCTGTGAGTTGAAGGCGGCGGCACGAGAGTTGTGATAATCCTAAAGATCAGACAGAAAACAGAGTTAAGATAGTCGTCGGGAAAGATCCGATCCGACTGCGCTGCAGTCGGCCCGGATCTCGGGGACTACACCCAGTGGGTGCGCTAGCGCGCCCCCACGGAAAAAATCAGAGGACCAGAGCGGTCGACAAGTAAAAAATTTACCCGGATTGCGGACCGCATCGACAGAAACTCCTGAGTAAATTGCTGCAGGAGGGCGGCCTGAGCCTGCAGCCGGGTCCGAACCCCTTGAGCCGCCATGTTCAGCTCGCCACTTCCTCCGCTGGGAGTCCACCCGGACGTGGCGGAACTGGCCGCCTCCAAGGCTTCTGTCGTCTGGTTGGCACCAGCGGCTTGGCGCGTGTCCGACGGGGCCGTGCTCCCTCCGG
Organism: Triticum monococcum; assembly: GCA_034509565.1. Classification (NCBI taxonomy): domain Eukaryota; kingdom Viridiplantae; phylum Streptophyta; class Magnoliopsida; order Poales; family Poaceae; genus Triticum; species Triticum monococcum. Next base: position 562,829,899 of record CM067841.1, on the reverse strand, counting down.
CGCGCTGGCTCGCCGCCAGCTGAATTTCAAGACCGGTTCCGGCCTCGGGTGCGGCCCGGGCCGGCTCCTCCGGCACTGCCGACGACTGGCCGCCTTCGCCCGCTCCGGCTGGCGCTGCCGGCGGCATCCTCTCCGCGAAGACCTCGAAGGGCTCCTCCCTCTATGCCGGCGGCTGATCGGGGGTGATCTCCTCCGCCATGGGCAGCGGGATGTCCGGGTCCACGGTGCGGAGGGGGATGGCGAGCAGCGGAGGCCGGCTGTGCATGCCTTCCGCCTCCGCCTCCGCAGCCGCCCGCTCCAATGGAGTCTCGGCTACCACATCCGCTTGCTCCGTCGCCGCCCGGGCGGCCTCCCGCTCCGCCGCCTCCCTCTCTTCTCGCGCCTCGCGGGCGTTCCGCTCCGTGGCTTCCGCAAGATCGGCGCGGGGGTCCACGCGGCGGGGCCCTGAAGATCCAGCACCCGGCGCGACCACAGAGCCGCCTGGGCCTCGCTCAAGGGAAAGCGGCGCCCTGCTCAGAAATCGGAGAAGGGTTAGAACAAAAGAAGACAACAAGAAACAAGCACGCAAGCGGCCAAAGGGCTTACGTGGAAACCGCTGGAGGTTGCTTCACCGCCTTCCGAAAATGGGCCGCCTTCGCCGCCGCTTCGTCTCGCTTCGTTGCCGCGGCGGAGGCCCTCATCTTTTTCGGCCGGCAGACGAAGAGAGGAAGCGCGGCTCGGCGCTTCGACGTTCCACCACCGGCAGCCGGCGCGGCGGACGAGCCCGCGCTGTGACGATCGGTTGCCGGCTGGTGGCGCAGGATTTCTTCGGCGTCGGCGTCGTCCGGCCAGTCGTCAAAACTGGCCGAGAGCCCCGTGCCTCCGGGCTCGGCGACGTCCCCCGTGGCGGCGTCCTCCATGGCGGCCGCCCCCAAATCCGGGTCGTCGATGTCGTCTACCATACGGTCCGGGGCATACCGGTGTTCGACTCCTGCCGCCCCGGCTGGCGGCGGAAGAAGAGGGTTCTGACAAAAAAAGAAGGGGGAAGAGCCGCCTCGTCAGAAGCCGGCCGGCACAAGCCGGCTGATGACAGAAAGAAGGACTTACCACGGCCAGAGGATGGGCGCGGGAGTACGGCGCCTTGCCGAATTGCCAGTCGTAGGCGAGCTTGAGGTTGGCGATGTAGTTCACCATGAGTGCTACCTTGGCATGGGGCATGTCCCATGTGCTCAGCCGGCAAGGGTCGAAGCGGCCGCTCATCTGGCATAACATGTGGGGCCGGCTCTGAAGGGGAAGGATCCGGCGCTCGACAAAGGCGGCCACCAAGTCGGCTCCGCGCAGGCCTTCCGACTGGATCATTACCCGAAGCCGGGCGATGGCGGCGTTCCCGGCCGGAGATAAGGACTTGGACCGGAAGCCCCAAGACGGCTGCCTCCCAGCCGGCGGGCCAGCTACGTATGCCGGCAGATTAACGTAGTCTCCTTGCGGGGCGACGTTCTTGACGTAGAAATACAATTTTTGCCATAGTTTGACCGATTGAATTAAAGGGATGTGCGGGAAGGGGTTGTTCTCGCCTGACCTCTTCATCGCGATGAAGGCCCCGCAGGGGGCGGGCACGCCGGCGGTGACGGTGCCGAGCTTGTTTTGGAAGAGGTCCGCCCAAAGCTCCAGCGTGGGCAGCACTTCCAAGAAGCCTTCACAGAGAGAGACGAAGGCCGACAGCAGCATCACCGTGTTGGGCGTGAGGTGATGCGGCTGGAGACGGTAGAAGTCGAGGAAGGAGCGCATGAACCCACTCGCCGGGAAGCCGAAGCCACGCAAGAAATTCATACGGAAGACGACGCGCTCGCCTTCCTCTGGCGCCGGCGAGATTTCCGCCTCCGGCGCCAGACGAGCCTGCACGAGGTTGGCAGCGGGCAGGCGCCGGGTCCGGTGGAGAAACTCTATGTGATCTTCATGGACGTTGGACCCGTCCCACGAGCTCGACAGCGCCATGGACATGGCGGCGTGGGCAGGATGCGACGGGAGGCTGCGTCAGGCGCGGAGGAAGAAGAAGAAAGGAAGGGAGAACAAGGAGGGACGGGAGCGGGGCAGCGAGCAAGCCTTTGTCTCTCCCCCTCCCCCTCCTACTTGTAGGCTCGTGCGCCGGAGCCGAGGAGGCGCGGCGTGGGGGGTCATGGGGATCGATCGTGCCCATCTCCCCCACGCCCCGCGTTGATTACGCGCATTGAAGACACGAAGAAACGGCCGCGGGGAAGCGGACAGTCCCCTCGGGCCACAGAAGATCTGCGCCCGGGCCGAGGCTGGGGAGTGGCGGGCCCGGGCCTGCGGCGGCGTCCCGTCGCGCGCGTGCGACGGCAGGACTTCACCACCACGTGGCCTGTCGTGGGGCCCGCGGGTCGCCCGCGGGTCAACCATGGTCATATTAATAAACGAATAAGTTCTCCAAAGTCGGCCTGCGACGGCAGGGTCGGCTCCTCAGGGTATGAAGCTGGCCGGGCTTCTCGTCCCTCCGTCCGCCGTGAAGCCCGCCCAGCTTCGGGGACTACTGTCGGAGTAAATATCCATGGGTAGCCTAGCCGGCTTCCCCTGGCCCATCAGAAAAAATTACGAGCCTGTCCGACTCTCAAGAAGACTCAAGACCTGGGGCCACCTCCCCCCTCTGCCGGCTACCTCCTAGGCCGGCTTCGGCGGCGGCCCGCCCTTTACCCTCATGAAGAAAGCTGTGGAGGGCCGACTATGAGAAACCGGCTACAGCAAGGCCGACTACAAGAGATCGGCTCCCATAAAGTAGTCAAAGCCGTTCCCGCAGTGTACGCGTCCACCCCGCGATGATGAAGCAGGGCATGGCTACAGTAGAGCCTGCCAGCCCCAAAACCCGGAGCACGCCTGGTACAGTGCGCCATGCGGGCGGCCACGACCCGTCCGGCGCGGCACTGTTGCCATGGCGGCCCCGACGACGTCCACGACGGGCCACCAGCTTGGCCCCCGAGGCGGTGGGCCCCTTCGGGCGGAGAGATACCGAAGGCGGCCGCACCTCCTCCCAAGTCGGCCTGATGGAGAGCCGGCCCCCCATGGCCGGCTCGCCATCCTCCTCGAGGGAGACGCCCATTAAGGAGACAAGATTCGGCGGGGCTACAGTAATCGCCCGCCAGGGCGGCGGCACTGTAGCGACGCTAACCCCGACCAAGCCTGCGACAACCGCGCGGAGCAACAGTAACTAGCCACCGACCAGGCCCTGGATAGTGGGGCCTGCCTATCGACCAGGGAGCCGGCAGCCGAAGGGACCCACCAGTCGGCGGGCCCCAGCAGCCGGCGCAGAAGCCGGCGAGCACAGTCACAGGCAGCTGGGCCCAGCGCCTGGCTGGATTACCATTGTACCCCCGGGGGGTAGGCCTATATAAACCCCCCGGTGCACCCATGCAAAGGGTTGGACTCTCAAGCTAGACCTAGACACCACACCAGGAGAAGAAGCAGGCTAGCTGTGCCCTTCTTCCCCCACCACCCAAACAGCTCGAGGAGCATTGTGTAGCTACTTGTTCATTTAGTAACCATGCGGAGACCCCGTAGAGCAGCAGTAGGGGTGTTATCTCCTCGGAGAGCCCTGAAGCTGGGTAAGATTCGCCGGCGTGCATGTCTTCGCCTTATCCCGTTTCCAGGCACCGGCGATGTTTTATTGGCTCCCACAATGATAAGCCTCCCGTTGGCATATGTCGCACCTACCACCCGACAATTAGCCCTCGAAGCAAAGCAGTACTATGCATGCCCTTAGGGGGATAGATTGGTAGGAAAAGACCATCGCTTGTCCCCGACTGTCACTCATAAGGAAGACAATCAATAATAAATCATGCTCCAACTTCATAGCATAACGAGAGACTATACGTGCATGCTTTGGGAATCACAAACCTCAACACCAATATTCTTACTAAATACAACCATTTTCTAGTACCTCCCACATATTCCATCTCTATATCGCAAAACTATTGCAAAGAATCAAACATATCATATTCAGTGATCCATAAGTTTTATGTAGGATTTTATGACTAACCATGCAATTGACCAATTCCTGTTGACTCTCTAAATAGATATAAGTGAAGCAAGAGAGTTTAATTCTTTCTAAAAAGATCATGCTCTAACAAATATAAGTGAAGTAAAAGAGAATTCTTCAAACAAGGTTTTCTATGTGAAGAGAAATAGGCAATCCAAACTTCAAATGATATAAGTGAAGCACATGAAGCATTCTATAAAGCCATACTCAAAAGATATAAGCGAAGTGCAATGAGCATTCTATAAATCAACCATGGACTACCTCATATCAGCATGGTGCATAAAAGAAAAATGAAAACTAAAAGCAAAAGACGCTCCAAGATTTGCACATATCACGTGAATGAAACGATATCGAAAACATACTGATACTTGTTGAAGAAAGATGGGACGCCTTCCGGGGCATCCCCAAGCTTAGACGTTTGAGTCTCCTTGAATATTTCTTGGGGTTCCTTGGGCATCCCCAATCTTGAGCTCTTGCCTCTCCTCCTTCTCCTCGTATCAAGACCTCCTCGATCTTCGAACACTTCATCCACACAAAACTTAAACAAACTTTTAGTGGCGGGATCAGTGAACATGGCAAAGAATCCCATCATGTACTGCTATAACATTATCGTATAATTATAAACAAACATTAGCCACTGTATGCTATCACAATTCTATGGCCCCAAGTCAAGGAGGCTTCAACAAGAATTTAAACATACGCAAATAATGAAGCAATAGCAACAATCTGTGAAAACATGACAGTCTATAAAGATTTGAACATCCACCATACTTCTGTAACTCAAAAAATTCTGAAAAATTAGTACAAAAAAACATTTTGTATAGATAGACAGTGCAAAAAGTTTCAGAACCGTTTGAAGTTCCAGTAAAAAATGTAAAATCGAGCACTACAGCCAAAGTTTCAGTTTTGCACCGCACAAACCAACAAGGAATTTAATCATCCTAAAGGCAAACCTTGGCACATTATTTTTATAATACAATGGAATTTTACAAGGGGATAATTATTTTTGTTAAAAAAATTATGTAATTAAGATTCACAAAGTTTTCGTGAGCATGAACAAAGTTCAAGGAGCTCCCCCACTTCAACAATGCTTGTCTCTCTCCTTTCACTTTCCTTTTTGAAAAGTTTTTTGTTCCCCTCTATATATTTTTTGTTTTTAAACTTTGTAAAAGCACTCAACATAAATAAATGACTCTCTAAAACTTCCTGGTTGTCTCCCTAGCAGCGCTTTCTTTAAAGTCATTAAGCTAGGCATAAAGTGCTCAAGTAATGAATCCACCCGGATCTCAAGGTATATCAAAGCCAATTTGAATCAACAACGATTTAGCATTTAGTAGTGAGCACAAAGCAACATATATCAAGCAATGACGAAGCCTAAATATCTTCCTATGCATCGGCATGGCATACAAGAACAATTCATGCACATCAAGTAAAGGCCAATATATAGCATAAGCAGTTTCTTGCAATTTTATCTAGAGAGGCGGAGATGTAGTTCCTCTCTCATAATAATTGCAAGTAGGAGCAGCAAGCACATGCATATTATATTCATCAAAATCATCATGTGTCGTGGTAGAATGCAACCCATCAATGTAATCCTTAATAAGAGCAAACTTCTCCGATATAGTGTAGTTGGGAGAATTCAAAAAGATAATAGGACTATCATATGTTGGTGAAATAGCAACAATGTCATTCTTAACATAAGGAACTATAGCGAGTTCATATCCATAAGCATAATTCATATTGGCATCTTGGCCACAAGTATAATAAGCATCAAGTTCATCAAAAAGGGATATTTCAAATGAATCAACAGGATCATAACAATTATCATAGTATTCATCCTTCGGTAAGAATGAAGGGGCATTGAATAATTTATGAGTTGAAGAGTTACTCTCATTAGAAGGTGGGCACTGGTAGCTAATCCGCTGTTCCTCCTTTTGTTCTTCGCTCTCCTTATCATCTTTTTCATCCAATGAGCTCACAGCTTCATCAATTCCTTCTTCCATAGGCTCCTGCAAAATATTAGTCTCTTCTCGGACAACGGTTACTTTCTAAATAAATTCATCAATATCAGAATTGTATTTATAATTATAATAGCAATATTTAAGAATACCAAGATTTTTAGGTCTATAGCCAGCATCATCATCATCATACTTTCAAAGCAGAGATTCAATTTCAGAAGCACCCTTAAAATCAAGAAATTCTTCTATTCGTTCCACATCATAGTAATCATATATGCCATTAGCATAAGAAGCTAAGGTTTCATTATCATGAAATTTGCATGAAAAGGGAAGATGTGGAGCATTCATCCTAGAGCAACAAGTATAATCATATCTCAAGCATAGATTCCAAGCATACCATTTTGAACATATGAATTTGATCCCATGACAATTTCCCTTTATGAGTCAAGTGATAATCCCTAAAGTATTCATGTTCATCCAACGTTACTCCCATTATATAGTTGAATGGGGTTTTCTCAGGATTATCAAAGTAGTGCATAATATCTTTCACATAACGATCATCGAGGGTTTGAGGAGGTTGCCCAACTCCATGAGTAGCGCGTACAACTAATTTTTTTGGTATTTCGTGTTCCATATCCATAACTAAATATAGATAACAACTTAGAACAAGAAATAAAAACTACTCGGGATAAAGCAAACAAGCACACACGAGAATATTCACCCCACGCTCTAACTCCCCGGCAACGGCGCTAGAAAAAGGTCTTGATAACCCACAAGTATAGGGGATCATTTGTAGCCTTCTTTGATAAATAAGAGTGTCGAACCCAACGAGGAGCTAAAGGCAGAACAAATATTCCATCAAGTTCTATCGACCACCGATACAACTCTACGCACACTTTAACGTTTGCTTTACCTAGAACAGGTATGAAGCTATTTTGTAGGAGTGGTGCTAGAACTATTTTGCAAGAATAAAACTAGAAGTACTTTGCAAGATAATAAAAGTTAGGTTTTTAGTAAAAGGGTTTGTGTCAACAAGAAAGTTATTTGTCCCTAGGCAATCGATAATAAGTACCGGTAATCATCCTTGCAATTCTATATGAGGGAGAGGCATGAGCTAACATACTTCCTTTACTTGGATCATATGCACTTATGATTGGAACTCTAGCAAGTATCGCAACTAATAAAGATCATTAAGGTCGTGAAACCCAACCATTGCATTAAGTATCAAGTCCTCGTTATCCCATACGCCATAGCCCACCTACTCGGGTTTAAGCTTTTGTCACTCTCGCAACCCACCATAAGAGAACCATTAACATATTGCAACACCCTACAGTAGGGGCCCCTCACGTTTGCGCGAGAACGGAGGGCATGGTAGGACAACACCATAAATAAAATATACAATCATACCAACCAAGATCACGACTAACCCACAGGACAAAATAGATCTACTCAAACATCATAGGATAACCATAGATCATTGGGAAATAATATATGGAGTTGAGCACCATGTTTAAGTAGAGATTACAGCGGGGAGAAGAGGTGTTACACTGCTTCATAGAGGGGGAGAGATTTGGCGCAGCGGCACTCCGGCGCCACCAGAAGCGAGGAGGAGAGAGCCCCCTACTTCTTCTTCTTCCTTGGCCTCCCCCCTAGATGGGGAGGAGAATTCCCCCTCTGGTCCATGGTCTCCAATGGCGGCGGAGGGGCGGGAGCCCCTCCGAGATTGGATCTCCCACTTCGTTCTCTTCTGTTTTGTCTTCCCCAGATCTGGCCAAAAACCATTTCTTATATTCCCGGAGATCCGTAACTCCGATTGCGCTGAGATTTTAACATGATTTTTTCCGGATATAAGCTTCCTTGCGCCCAAAGTAGAGCTCCAACCGACGTACAAGGTGAGCACAACCCACCACCACGCGCCTAGGTCAGGGGTGGTGCACTGGTTTCTTGTGCCTTGTGTGGGCCTCCGTTTGAAGTGATTCCAACTCCCAAAAATCACATATATTCCAAAATAATTCTCCATCAAATTTTATTACATTTGGACTTTGTTTGATATGGATACTCTGCGATACAAAAAACATGCAAAAACATGAATTGGCACTCGGCATTGGATCAATAGGTTAGTCCAATAAATCATTTAAAAAGTTGCCAAAAGTATGTAAAAGTTGTGTTATATTGACATGAAACAATCAAAAATTATAGATACGACAGAGACGTATCATGGTCCCTCCTGAAGGACCTTCTCGATGATTCTCTTTTTGGTTGGAATACTACAGGAGGCCACGCGTTTCAGAAAAAGAAGAAAGGAAGTGGAAAGAAATGATTGGCTTCAAATGGAACACTCTATCTTGTATCCAACAACCGCCGACTATCCTGACCTATGGCTTCTACACCTGCATTCACATGGCAGAATTCATATGGTCCACGAAAATGTTAAATCGGCACAATAATATCCTCAAATGGGGTCAAGAAGTATAAAACAATCAGCCTAAAGCTAGGTTAGTGCTCGAAGAACTACAAGTCAAGTTAGCGGCTATCATAAACAAGGAGGTCCGCTTGTCATCCGGCCTATTCTATAATAACTCTGAAGAAAATGCATACAACCAACAAAAAAGCCTTACCTAGCACATTGCAGTGGGTAAAACTGAAACCGTGATTAAAAATATTTGGCGTCATGCACTATGTAGTTGATGAACATATGTATTTGGTGTAACTCGTTTATTCTTAATGTACTTCTCGTTCTTTATTTTCAGTAATTACCACTAGTTTTATTCCTGATTTGCTCGCATTTAATTGATACCTATCCCCTATATGCATCAGCTAACGCTGCTGTGGCAGCATTTTTATTCTAGCCTGGTGCATCAATCAGTGGTGGGCACTAACAAAAGGCCGCCGCTCGTACTTCATATGATACTGGAGGGCGCGGAGATTCGCCCGCCATAGATATGGCTGTCCGCCACTGCTACGACAACACTGGCGGGTAAGTTGCTCCGTTCGCCACTATTAGGGACCTACCAGTGGTGGGCGGGCGCCCACCACTGATGCCCCCTTAGCAGTGGTAGGAGGTCGGTGGTGTGCGGCCCAAAGTGGCTCGCACGCCACTGCTGGCCATTTTGCACCCGCCACTGCTAGGCATTCCTGCAGTAGTAGAAGATTTACTGGCAAGGGTTTTCCATTGCCAACAACCAAATGAGCTCAAGGTTCTGGACTAACTAAAACACACTGAAAACTTCATCAACAGTACTAGGACTATTGGCAAACCAGACTCGGGGAAAACATGAGCGAGTGAAGGACCAACCCCAAATCTTTTGTTAGTTCCTAGTTCAAGCATTACCGGAAAAAGATAAACCACTCAAATTCTTATATATGCCACCTTCTCTGTGTTGAGATGCACAGACAAACAATGCTTTCTATCTCTCTCCCTCATCATTTTTTCAACAACATTTGGAAAAAGTTTGTTTGAGAAGGTTTAATTCTTCTTTGAATGAGAACAACCCTCCGGCTGAGGTTCCTCGTTGGGTTACCCCTCCCATCGTCGTGTCCTCCTGGGTCACAAAACCGAGAGCACAAAATAACAATCACTTATGGATGAGGTAAGAAAAACATAAAAAAATATTTCTGGGCTAAGTTGACGAGCCATAAGAGTCTAACATGCATGTATTACAACTGACTGCTTGTAGCAAACCAAACCGGACATATTAGTACCACAACTTTTGAGGAGGGTGAGGAAGAAACATAAGCAGCAGAACACATTCATCCATTTGATTTAATGAAAATAAACACACTTTCTCATGTTGCTCCACAAGTCCACGCATCATTTCTCATGATTTCTGGATTAATAGCCGACATGCTAGACTAGTCTATTCAATTTTTAAGCAAGTGCCTTGCCATAAAGACATGTGAGTTGTTTCTCCATGTTGCCATTTGTCATCTAAAAAAGATGGTGTGTGCCCATGTCGTCATGTCCACACACTCAACTTGGACTTATTCAAGGACATTAAGCTTCGTCGAGTTGAATCCCAGATATCCGCAACATGTTTCTGCTTGGTATAATTTGCTTGATTTCTATATAAAAAATACATGAAGGCCATTGGCGCGTCAATTAAGTGGACTCAATGCAAATTTAATTTCCATCTCTTCTAAATTTGAACCAAAAGAATCATCTAAGAAACAGAGTGCTGGGATGACAAACTTGAGACTTTGCTCAATATAAGTGCTACATCCCTAGACTATTCAACGACCTGATGATTGCACAAGGTAAATTGAGGAAGAAAGCACTTCCCTCGTTGTAGCAATGAGAGAATCAACCTACATAGATCAAATCTCTTGACTGGATTTTCTTCAATTCCGTCTGTGGTTTGGATTGAAGAAGTGTGCGTTTTAAAGAACACAAAACTTATGATATGGTCAGAATCTCTTATGATAATCATCTATGCTTAAAACATATCCTAATGCCTGGAAGTTAATACTGCGGCAAGTGCAAAGGATCGTCTAGTTATGCTCGTCGTGGTTCTTGATATCAAAGGTTATAGATGTATGATATTTTCTTTGTATTCATATGAACATTTATGTAGGAGAACAAACAATGGCTACATACGAGTAACATACTGCAACATTAGCTGAATCGTATTCAATGGATAATGAAAAGCTCGATATTTTGCAGAAAGAATTGACACTACTCCTTTGGCTGCGGTGACCATGGTGAATAAAATATGCACAATTTTCAATCGTAGGTGACTAAAGACACACCAAATGTTACATCTCGAGACAAGTGTTTGGATTCATCACATGGTGATGCATTAAGCATCTCACCCTTACACGGATACTGTAGCTATGAGTGTGTGACCATGCCATTCGTCACTACGCATCCGACATGGAGAACAAAAGCGGATTAAGGACAAACCTAGTCATTTCTAACATAAGATGTCTGATAACAGATGGAAGCCATACACCTTTGAAGTGTACTGAAGAAAATCATGGGCGTGACATTAGGTGTTCACTGTTGGAGCTAACTCTCTCAGCCCCTCTTCTACCTCACGGCTGCCTCACACAACCAACTCAAGAAAATGGAGACACAGGTGTTTTGGCGTCAGACTCTCACAGCCCAACTTTTTCTTCTCTCTATTTCTCTTTTTTAACTAAAGCAAATAGTGATTACAACTTAAATAGCACCTGCACACGTATGTTTCAGCCGCCACGCTCGGCCACAACAACCACGTACGCACGTCGGGCTAACAAACCTGGAATCTCTCCACGATCAGTCTAACCCGACTATGCTGCTAACAGCTGCATGCATGCACTAACTAATCAAATCTTAACAAACTTGTCCGGTCGTCAGGCTTCTACATCATACGCGACTTGCTGTTTCACACAGCCATGCTGCATCGCACAGATCTTCAGCATCACGTCCTCCGGCTGCGTCGCACAGCCTGACATCTCGCTTCCGTCGCGCGCCTTGTAGTGAGCTTGCCGGACAATCCCTAACCTGAACTACATGATGCAGAACCAAAGCAAACTAAATGCAGATACAATCAAGATTAAACCTAACATTCTCCTCCTTAATCTTGATCTTCACTTGTGATGCAGCATTCAGAGAAGAGCCCGCTCGTCCTCCACGCCGAGCAGTGCCTTCTCCTCATTGTCCTTCTTCTTCTCCGGACACTCCCAAGCAAAATGCCCAAAATCACGACAATTGTAACATTGTACCTCACTTTTGTCTTTGCGTCCGCCACCGCGTCCACGGCCACGACCCCGTCCTCGCGACGAGTCGTTCCCTCTCACCATGAGAAGTTGTTCTCCTTCATGCGCTGTCTCGCGCCCCTTGACGAGCTCCTCATGCGCCTTGAGTGAACCGATGGCCTCCTGCATGGCCATCTTGTTGGTGTAGCCGAACAACGCAATTGACGACGCAACGTGGAGAAACTTGTTGGAGACGGCTCGGAGTAGCTTCTTCACGACGTACTTCTCCTCCATCGCATCACCAAGGTCACGGATGCGCCCCACGAGCGTCGTGAACCTTGCCGCAAAATCATCCACGGACTCCGCATCACACACCTTGAGTCCGTCAAACTCCGAGCGCAAGGACTGAATCCTCGCCTCTCGGACGCGCTTGACACCCACGTGCATGGAGCGTAGCGCCACCCACACATCGGCGGCGGTCTCCTTCTCCACAACTCGCAACAGCGTTGTGTCGTCGATCGACTGGGAGATGATCGTCATGGCCATCTCCTCCTTGCCCTTGTCGACCTCCGTGGACGACGCCTCGCGATCAACGGCAGCCCATGCGCCGTTGGCACGCAGGAGGTACTTCATCCTCATCGCCCACGCCGCGTAGTTCGTCCTCGTGAGCAGCGGGAACGGGAGTTTCCCCGCCGCCGCTGTCGCGGCGGCCGCCATCGCCGCCGAGTCGCTCGGCACCAATGCTCCACTCGCTGAAGAGTCACGCGGCATCGTCTTCGTCATCACCTAGCTCTGATACCAAATGTTGGAGCTAACTCTCTCAGCCCCTCTTCTACCTCACGGCTGCCTCACACAACCAACTCAAGAAAATGGAGACACAGGTGTTTTGGCGTCGGACTCTCACAGCCCAACTTTTTCTTCTCTCTATTTCTCTTTTTTAACCAAAGCAAATAGTGATTACAACTTAAATAGCACCTGCGCACGTATGTTTCAGCCGCCACGCTCGGCCACAACAACCACGTACGCACGTCGGGCTAACAAACCTGGAATCTCTCCACGATCAGTCTAACCCGACTATGCTGCTAACAGCTGCATGCATGCACTAACTAATCAAATCTCAACAAACTTGTCGGTCGTCAGGCTTCTACATCATACGCGACTTGCTGTTTCACACAGCCGTGCTGCATCGCATAGATCTTCAACATCACGTCCTCCGGCTGCGTCGCACAGCCTGACATCTCGCTTCCGTCGCGCGCCTTGTAGTGAGCTTGCCGGACAATCCCTAACCTGAACTACATGATGCAGAACCAAAGCAAACTAAATGCAGATACAATCAAGATTAAACCTAACATTCACATAGATGAAACAAGCAATCTAGAATGGTTTATTAAATTGCATTTTTTTATATAGCTAATGAGATGTGCCTTGTTACGGAATAATAAAGTATATAGTATCATATAGATTAAATTTATCACTTTTAGTGATATTTACAACATACATTCTTCCTCATACCGTCGGCACTACCTCCCTCCACTTACAAGGCTAATTGTATTCTTTAGCTTGATGAATATTTGCGAGATGTGCTGGCTATTTGAAAATACTAATATTCACCTCTAAATATATATCAAAAGGCTTCATATGTGGCTTCGCTCGCCCTTTGTCCGCCCCGACAGGGTTTGGCAAGACCTTCACCCCAATTTCAATTGTTCACAATAGTAACAGTATAATACAATATGGATGCATGTATATGCAAGAAAGGGTTCAGCGAGGCCATGAGGCTACTATACAGTCGTACAGGTTTTCCGAAACGAATTAGATACATCCATTGTTGTTTGTTTTTTTTACCTGAATGTCAATGAAAGAAAATATTCCAGACATCAAATTAGATGTCGAGGAAATGAACTGCAAGATGACACAACTCCAAACCAAGCTAGCTACAGCCAAAGTTTCATGTATAAAAGAAAAACAATGCGACTACAAAACAATTCTTGCAAACCAAGCAAGCTACAGCCGAGGATTAATACATGTGAGATAACTAAAAAAAAGAAAGCAGGAATCGAAAGATCAAGAAACTCACATGGGAGAGTTCCTCCTTCTCGAAAAAAAAATATGATACATTTCATGTATGACTACACTTTGTGATTCCTTGAAGCTATGGGCTCGGCTTTAGAGCGAACTCCTTAAACTTTTACGATACAAATGTTTGTAGCAATTCTGCTACGGTATCATTTCATGTGTTTTCACCAACATAGCAGTTATTATGGCAATCAGCAAAAAGTGACGCAAATGCTAGAATCGCTCTTACAATTATTATTTAGCACACTGACACCGAGTCCTCCTACTCACTTTTTATTTTGAGATTACGTTCTCCTACAGTCGTACTCACTATGCCCCAAGAGAAGGGCTCGTGCAGCCCCTTGCCCACTGGTGTTTTTTTCCAGCGCAATCGCTTGTGTATTTTAGCTTGCTCTACTATTGTTTCTCCAAAAAAAAAAACTTGCTCTACTATTTTTGTCGTAGCTCTCGCTCCACTGTTTTCTTTCTAGTGCTTGCCGGCTGAAAGAAAAATATTCATGAATTCCAAGTATGTTTGGAAGTTTTCTAAAACTATTCTTGAATTCATAAGAGTTCCCCAATTTCCGAAAATGACCACGTTCAAAAGATGTTCATGAATATTTAAGCATACACATGAATTGAAAAGGTTCATAAAAAATGTACATAAATCCAATAAATATTCATATATTTGAATAAATGTTCATGAACTAGCTAGAAATATATTCCTGAACCAAATAATATTCTGAATTTCGTAAAATGACAATGAATTAAAAAGGAAAAAACGGGCTAGTATCCCATCCGTTCCATATAAGTCTATTTATAGATTTTAATTAATATGGATTACATACATGTTTCATCCGATACATGCATGTTTGGCAAACTGTTATAGCTCCCGAAATGACAAGCATTAATCAAAACAATCCAAGAATTGGTTCATGGATCTACGGCCGGATACTGATCGGAGGTTCAAACCCTAGCTAGAGCCTCAGGGACAGGTCCAGGGAGCCACCGACGCCGCCGGGCGGCAACGAGGTGGAGGGCGGCGTCGTGCGCAGCTCGGACTCGTCGGGACCGCTGTGGCTGGTGACCCTCGTCGGCAAGAACTCGATCTCCCGCACCTCCTTCCTCCCCTCCGCTGCCGCGAACCCTTCTCCAGCCGTCTCCTGCATGTCGATCCGTTGTTGCAACATAGTCATCAGTTAGTTCTGACAAATCTAGATGAATGATGCCCAGCTTTGCAAACGCATCGAGCCAATGCACGTACCTTGCGAGCGGCCGGCAAGGTGGCGGCGAGATCGTGGATGGAGTAGTATGGCGCGTTGTTGGTGGCAGCGGCAGGGGGCCGTGTTTCTCTATCTCCCAGGAGCGGGGAGTAGTAGCACGATCCGGTGGCGGCGTCGAAGGCGGGCAGGTAGTCGTGGTGCTGCTGGAGGATGACGGAGTTGAGGTCGTGCTGCGGATCGACGCCACCAGAGCACAGGCGCTCGAGCTCCGCCACGCTGAGGCCGCGCTGCGGGTTCGGGGTCTTCCTGGGCGGCGCCCCGCCGCCGCCGCAGCGGAGGCGCTCGAGCTCCGCCACGCCGGGGCCGCGCTTCGGGGTCTTCCTGAGCGGTGTCCCGCCGCCGCCGGAAGCCGCCTGCTGCCTCCCCGGCCTGGACGCTGCCTGGTGGCGCAGCCCCGCCCGTGCGACCGCATCTGAGTGGTCCGGCGCGACGGCATGGGCCGACGTGTCAGTCGCCCACTACCAGAATAATAGCCGCTGCCGACGGCTTTTTCTACGCCGACGGCCCCCGTCGGCATAGATGGTGGTACGCCGACGGCCTTGGAAAGGCCGTAGGCATACTAAAGCCGTCGGCAAACCTCCATCTATGCCGACGGGGGCCGTCGGCGTATCTTTCACGATGCCGACGGGGGCCGTCGGCATAGAGACGCCGTCGGCATGCAGGTGGGTCCGTCGACCAAGGTACAGACGGAGGGTTGACACCGTCACCACTATGCCGACGGCCCTAACGGAGGCCGTCGGCCTAGCTTGTACACTTTTTTTATTCCGCAAAAAACCACGTGGGCCCTCTATGCCGACGGCCATGCCGTCGGCGTATATATTATATGTTTCTCGTTTTGCATTTTTTAAACTTTAGATTTGATTAATTTAAATCTAATTTATATAAACTTAAACATACACAAATTATATATGGATTTTAGTCAGAATTTTCCAGAGATTATGATATATATATATATATATATATATATATTATTTGAATTGAAATGCAGCACAAAATTTTTAAAAATAAAAACAGTGCATACCTATGCCGACGGTTATGTCGTCGGCATAGCATTTATAGCTATGCCGACGGCTTAACCGTCGGCGTAGTTATGCGCCAGGCCAGATTATATGCTTTTTCCTGTATTATATGTTTTTTATTTCTCATTTGCTTTTTTTCAATTTTAGATTTGATTAATTTAATCTAATTTATGTAAACGTAAACATACATAAATTATATATGGATTTCAGGCAGAATTTCCATAGATTATGAATATCCAGTTTGTTTTTACTTTTGAGTATGTTAAAATGTAACCTCATGTAATTTTGCATATAGGTCCTTATACTTAGTAAAAATCACAAATAATTGATACTTCACTAGATTTGGACAACTTTTAAATGATTTTCTTATCATAATCTCGCACCGGGTCCTGATGCGTGTGTGAATGTGTTTGAGATGCCTAGATGCCCTTCTTGCGCTCCGAGGTGTGCCCCCCTCTCCGGACGGCAGTGCCACCGCCAGTTGGAGGGGGGAATCGTGCGCGTCGGGTAGAACTGAAGGGAATCTAGTGGTTGGTTGAGTCCAAACCGTATTCAGGGATGTTCCTATGGGTTGACCTATCGCAACTAGGTGGAAGAGTCAACTAGTCAAAGCCCGTTCGGCGAAAGTCAAAGGCCTAGATCTCCTGGTCAATGGGGCTTCGTGGGGGCCTTCTGGGTGTATCTATGCTACCGAAACACCGCATCGGGTCCAAATTCATGTGTCTAAGTAATGCGACATGCATAGACACCCCTCTTGGGGCTCCGAGGTGTGGCCCCCCTCCACGGACGGCACTACCACTGTAACTCGGAGGGGGGGAATAATCGTGCGCGTTGGGTCGAGCTGGAGGGAATCTAGTGGAGGGTTGGATAAAGACCGTGTTCGGGGATGTTCCTATGACATGACCTATCGCAACCAGGTGGAAGAGTCCACTGGTCAAAGCCCATCCTATGATAGCCAAAGGGCTAGATCTCGTAGTCAACGAGGATTCAGGGTGGCCTTTGGGGTGTAGCTATGCCACCTAAACACCGCACAGGGTCCTCTTGCATGTCTGAAAGTGATGTGGCATGCGTAGATGCCTGTCTTGGGGCTCCGAGGTGTGGCCCCCTCCACGGACGGTACCGCCGCCATCACTTGGGGGGGGGGGGGGTAATCGTGCGCGTCGGGTAGAGTCGGAGGGAATCTAGTGGTTGGTTGGGTCCAGACCATGTTCGGGGTTGTTCCTATGGGTTGACCTATCGCAACGAGGTACAAGAGTCAACTGGTCAAAGCCCGTCCAGTGAAAGTCAAAGGCCTAGATCTCCTGGTCAATGGGGCTAGGCTTAGTCCGGTCGGTGGGGCTTCCGGGGGTAATGCCACCGAAACACCGCGTCGGGTCCAATTGCATGTGTGAAAATGATGTGGCATGTGTGGATGCCCGTCTTTGAGCTCCGGCGTGTGACCCCCCTCCATGGATGGCACTGCTGCCGTCACTTATGGGCTGACCTATCGCAACCAGGTTGAAGAGTCCACTGGTCAAATCCCACCTTACGATAGTCAAAGGGCTAGATCTCGTGGTCAACAAGGATTCAGGACGGCCTTCATGGTGTAGGTATGCCACCGAAACATCACACGAGTCCTGATGCGTGTGTGGAATTGTTGTTACATGCGCAGACGCCCTTCTTGGGCTCCGGGGTGTGCCCCCCTCCACTGACGACAGTTCCACCGTCACTTGGAGGGGGGAATCATGCGCGTCGGGTTGAACCAGAGGGAATCTAGTGGATGGTTGGCTCCAGACCGTGTTCGAGGTTGTTCCTATGGGTTGGCCTATCGCAACCAGGTGGAAGAGTCCACTGGTCAAAGCCTGTCCGGTGAAAGTCAAAGGGCTAGATCTCCTGGTCAAAGGAGCATCATGGTGGCCTTCCGGGTGTAGCTATGGCACTGAAACACTGCACCTGGTCCTCATGCATGTGTGAAGTGATGTGGCATGCTTAGATGCCCATCTTGGGGCTCCGGGGTGTGGCCCCGTCCACGGACGGCAGTGTCGCCGTCATTTCAAGGCGGGAACGTGCGCATCGGCTAGAACCGGAGGGAATCTAGTAGTGGGTTGGGCCCAGACCCTGTCTAGGGATGTTCCTATGGGCTGGCCTATTGCAACCAGGTGAAAAGGTCCATTGGTCAAAGCAAGTCCGGTGAAAGTCAAAGGGTTAGTTCTCCGGGTCAACTGGTCTAGGGTTAGGCCGACCGGGAGGCTTGGGGGTGTAGCTATGCCACCGAAACATCGCACGGGTATTCATGCATGTCTGAAAGTGATGCGGCATGCGTAGGCATCCATCTTAGGGCTCCGGGGTGTGGCCCCCCTCCATGGACGGAAGTGCCACCGTAACTTCGAGGGGGGAAGGTGCGCGTCAGGTAGAACCGGAGGGAATCTACTGATGGGTTGGCTCCGGACCATGTCCGGGGTTGTTCATATGGGCTGACCTATCGCAACCAGGTGGAAGAGTCCACTGGTCAAAGCCTATCCGATGAAAGTCAAAGGGCTAGATCATCAGGTCAATGACAGCTAGGGTTTAGTCCGGTCGGGTGGCCTTGGGGTGTAGCTATGCCACCGAAACACAGCACGGGTCCTCATGCATGCTTGAAAGTGATGTGGCATGCGTAGACGCCCGTGAGGCTACTACCTCGGAGAAAGCGCACTTCCTTCACAAACCGGACACGTTCTCTCTCGATAGGCAGATAATACCTCGTCTCACCATCTCCTCCTCCCCACCCTCTTCTCCCCTCACAGATCACGGGCGGACGGATCCGCCGCACCTCGTGCTGCCGCGTGCATCCATCCATCATGATCTGCTCCTCCCGTCGACCCACAACCCTACCTTGTGGCTAGGGTTTCGATGGCCTCCACCTAAAGTGTTACTCCAATGGCGGCGAGGCCAGAGGCCGCCGGATCCTTCACTAGCGGATGCGTTTAGTACTTGCCCTCCTTCGTCGGTCTAAGAGGGTAGAAAAATTAGAAGAAAACACAGGGGAGAACACAACTGCATCAGCTTGATTCCTATTGGTTGAAACATGTGTGCCACGGATCGATGACGTGGCGCATATCCATCCATCTATCCATCTAGCTCACCACCCCACATCCATCCATTCATCCATCCGTGAGAAAAAAAAGAGTCCAGGAGGGAGAGAGCCCACCCAACTCCACCGAACGCCTCATCTCTCTCCCCCACGAACCCCTCTCCCTCGCCGCCGCCACCACCCACGCCGGCCTATTTCGGGGAGCTCCGGCGACGGGAAGCACTCCCCCGAGCTCCCCAAGCTCCATGCCTCCTTCCCCTCCGTCCAGAATCGGTGCTCCCGCCCTCCATCATCCCCGTGCTAGCTAGGGTTTCAGCTGCCACCTCACCTCCGGCGACGGCGA
Organism: Triticum monococcum; assembly: GCA_034509565.1. Taxonomy (NCBI): domain Eukaryota; kingdom Viridiplantae; phylum Streptophyta; class Magnoliopsida; order Poales; family Poaceae; genus Triticum; species Triticum monococcum. The sequence goes on along the minus strand of CM067841.1, from coordinate 562,810,486 downwards.
GGCCAGCGGGCGGCGGGTCAGGCACCGGCGAGCTCCCGAGCCCCTCTCTCTCGATCCCGAGCCCCTCTCTCTTGATCCCGAGCCCCCCTCTCTCGATCCCCAGCCCTCTCTCTCTCGATCCCGAGCCCCTATCTCTCGATCCCCTTCTCTCTTTCGTAGCCTCACATCGCCGCCTCGCTCACCGGCCGATTCCAGCCTACTCCAGCGAGCTCTGTCGCCAAGCTAGCTACCCAGGGCTCCCCCTTGAGCCGCTCTACCTCCTCCACTCATTCGATTCGCTTCTCGCTGCCGCCCGTGGTCGCCCCCACCGGTTCTCCCTCTCTAGGGTTTCGGTGGTGGGGAGAGGTTTGTCGTCGGCGTGCTCTTGCTCGTGGATCTGGTCGCCTGCGCCACCTCCCACGCCTCCTTGTGCACCAGCGCCTCCTTGGTTTTGCCTGTGGTGCTACTGCCCCAGATCCATCGGCCTCGACTACCTTATCGCCTGCCACCGTGCGACGGCGGTGATTTGGCCACACCGCAACCATGGTGGTGGCGTTGCTTATGGTAAGCTCCTTAATCCCTCTGCTTCCCTGCTCATACTACTCTCTTCGGGCATGTCATGGTCGATTTGATGCTGGTCCGTGTGTCTTGTTAGTGCTTGGTGAAGGTTGGCTCACCTATTATTAGCTCAATTGATTACTGTGCTATCTTTATGGATTTGGCAATGTGGACTTTGGTCTACTTCTGCTCCTGCTGCTTTACATGTTCATATTCTAGTACTAGTTCATGTTTATGGACTGATTAAAGGAAATTCTATGCTACTGTTAGTCTATCATTGCAATTATCTTGGTCTTATAGATGTTATTGTTCCTGTCATATAGCACATCCTAGTTTCTTTATTAGTTGGCTGCTGGTTCTATTTGTTCATATGTATAAGTGCCACTGCTTCTTTGTTATCTTATAAAGGATATAGTCCTTCATTTGTATATAGCTGTAACTTTCTTATTGATGAACATATACTGATTCATCTCTTTACTGCAATTACTCTGTGTAGTTCATGATTTTCTCCTGTAGTGGTATAGAATTATAGTTTCTCTTTCAAGCTGGTATCTGTGTTTGATATATACTAGTCTTTATCTAAATACCATGTATTGGTATTTCTTGTATGGTTTAGTACATCATCTACTGGTGGTTTAGTTGTATATTGTACAGGATATAGTCCTGATGGTTGCATGCAGTGTTAACTCTTTCTTTGCATTAGCTATTTCAGATGTTTCAGATGATTTAGATGCATGCTTATACTCCTATCTATACCAGGTGCATGTGTTGTGCTTGTGTACCTATATACAGAATAGTACCCATGTGTAAGTGGGTGTATGTGTTTTGCTTACGGCAGATGTTTAGTAAATGTGCTATCAATGGCCTATTTCTTCTTGCAGGTTATGGACTGTATCTTTCCTTGCCAATTCCCTCTCTCTTAAATCTGATTTGAACAGATGCTACACTGGTCTCTTCACTTTCTTTCTTTCTCTCATACTCTAACTAATAAGAACAGGTGCTCCTTAATCTTGCCATGCCAATGATGGTGTCCTGAGGCTCTCACCGTTACTTAACAGCAGATGTTGCACTACTTGATCCAATGATGCAATAGTCCTAGCACTACTAGGCTGCATGAGGACAATCCCTACTTCAAACCCTACCTCTGGGTTAGTTGATTAGTAGTGGGTTAGTTGGATTTCATCTGAAAACTAACCCAAGCTTAACTTAGTGATCCCCTAATCATGGTGTTAGTGCTACTTTGAGTTGATCTTTGGGTTTGGCTTTGACCTATGCTTTGCAGGCTCTACTTCTGTCTTGGGTTATTCCTTACTGCCAATTGAACCCGTTCCTTTTGGCCTTGCTGGTTACCATTCCATTGGCTCCATTTATGCAGTGTCTCTACTTCTGTCTTGGGTTATTCCTTACTGCCAATTGAACATGTTCCTTTCGGCTATGCTGGTTACCGTTCCATTGGCTCCATTTATGCAGTGTTGGCTCTCTTCTATTGTTTCTTTATAATCAACTTAATCTGATTGGGGTTTGACTACTGTTTCCAAACTCCTAAGTGCTAGCTCCTACAACAAAGGCATTTCCCTACGGGGAAGGCTACATTTTAACCTTAATCAAGTTTTTCCTATGTGTTGTTTCTTTTTTTGCAGGTTGATGAACTGGAAGAAAGAAGCAAAAGATGAAGAACCAGATAGTTTAGTATAGGTTTAGTTTAGGACTTTTCCTTTCTTTTTTTTCTTTTTCCTCCAAGTGTAATTCCTGAATACTTGTAATTGACATTTATATTAATAAAGTCTATTGTTTATTATTCGGACCAAATAATCAGACCAAATAATTGAAATGTTCCATTTATTATGAATACAGTTCTTTTATTCAATTTTTGCAATATCATTTGTATTATTTATTCATGAATATAGGTTTGCATCAATGCCTACGGTTAGGCCGTTGGCATAGTGCCTCTATGATACCAGTAGCTGACATGTGGCAGCACCTGGGAAACCCTGTCTCACAGATACGCCAACGATTAGGCCTTCGGCATAGGCCTATGTCGACGGCCTAATCGTCGGCATATCTGACACGTGGCAGCACCTGGGCAGCCGTGGCACGGAGCTATGCCGATGGTTGGGCTATCGGCAGAGGCCCAAAACTATACCGACGGCCTAACCGTCGGCATATCGCCAGGCCACGGTCGCCCAGAAGCTGCCATTTGTCGGGTGGCGCCGTCAACATCCGTCAGGTGGAAAATGTTGCTAACGGGGTATGTATGCCGACGGTGGTACGATCCCCGTCGGCTTAGCTCACTATGCCGACGGTTTTTTTATGCCGACGGCCGACCTGAGGTACGCCGACGTACGAGTTGCCGACAGGGATATGCCGACGGCGACCATCGGCGTAACCCTTTGCCGACGACTTTTGGCCCTATGCCGACGGTCATGGGCCGTCGGCAACGTATCAAATTCTGGTAGTGGCCGGCGTGTCCTCCGAGGCGGCGCTGAGAAGGAAGTAGGGCGTGGGCGCCATGAGGGAGGGGAGGAGAGGAGCGGGGAAGATGGCGATCGACGGGGGCACGTGCGGCTGGGATGCGGCTGGCGTGGTGAGAGCTGAGACGGGAGAGGGTGGCTGTGTCCTCCCAGCGGCGCTCCTTTTATAGCGGCCGAGCGGCGGCGAGGGCCGAGGAGACACCGCGTGGCCTGGCGTATCTCGCCGCGGTCTACTCGCGTTCTCACTCGCCAGCCAGACAGGTAGGGCCTGACGTATCAACGGCTAGTCCTCGGTCCTCGCGCGCCCGATGGGCCGGTACGTGACGCATCTCCTCCTGCCAAGAGGGCCCAAACGGTCGTACCCCTCTCCGCTCCTGTCGTGTAGCAGTCCATTCCATCTCATGATCTTCACCTCGATATGATATTTAGACAAGAAACATATCATATACGAAACTGCAAAACTTTACATACGTAAAATAATAACTCAGAATCAGAATCATGTTGTAAATAAAGGCCCATGTATATATGTCCAATGCCTAGCTGCAAAATGAACTATGGATGTGGTGTAAGAGCATCTCCGTTTCAAAATAAAATAAAATCAGGTGTAGATTGGCTAGTTTCAGGCTAGCTTTGCCGTGCGGAGGATTGATCGAGAAATTAGCTTCCCTTCATCATCGTGGCCGCCGCTACCCCCGTTCGCCTTTGGGTCGGGGGTCATCAGATAGCACTAGTACAAAACAGGGTTTTGATCACAGGGCAATATTCACATTAATTAGTCCTGGTTCAGTCACGAACCAGGACTAATGTGAGCATTGGCCACGGTTCGTGCAGCTAAGGCATTAGTCCCGGTTCATCTGAGCCCTTTAGTCCCGGTTTGTGTCTCAAACCGGGACTAAAGATTAGACCTTTAGTCCCGGTTTGAGACACGAACTGGGACTAAAGGGTGCAATGCCCTTTAATCTCGGTTTGTATCTCAAACCGGGATTAAAGGTCCCATTTTCAAACTCTACCCCCCTATTGCCTTTTTGTTTTGAAAAAATCAAAATAAAATGATAAAAACTTCAAAAAATAAAATCCTTTGAGAGGTAGTTATATTACTACATCTACTAGTTGGGAAAATTTAAGAACTTAAATTTGGACATGTTTTGCAAAAAATGTAGGGAAAATGTAAAACGGTTATAACTTTTGCATACGATGTCGGGAAAAAACATATAATATATCAAAATGTTTAGCACGAAAATCTGCTTCCGATTTTGACAGCCTACGGCCTGTTTGTAAATTTTTAGAATCGTCAAATTCTAAGAGGAAAAAAATTATGCTCAAATTTCAGTCTTTTTGTATTTTCGTTAAATCTGGTCAAACTATGGTCAAACTACTTATTCAAGAAGTATTAGTGTTATTAAATAATTATTCAAGAATATTAGTGTTACTAAATAATTATTTCAGTTTTTTTGAATTTTTGTCAAATCTGGTCAAATTGTCGTCTAACAATGGTCAAACTATGGTCAAACTACTTATTCAAGAAATATTAGTGTCAAAGAATGGCTTCAACTCCTTCTTGACTCCTTTCTCTGTCTTGGTGATAATCATATGAGGCTTCAACTCATCCTTGTGAGTAGGCCTCCCACATGGTGAGGACGAAATCCAAGAGGCTTCCTCAGCCCCTTGTCAGGATATCCCAGAAGTGCCATAAAAGCACCCCATATGGTGCGCAACTGCCTGCCATTGGTCATCCAGATCAAAGTGCTCTCTGTGCTTGTGCCATAACATATGGTTTCAAAGAATTGAGCAACCAACTCTTCATCAAAATCAAAGTTGAAGGTCATGAGGGGCAGGATGTTGAGCTGTTCATAGAGGGCACGAGCTTCGCCAAAGTATGCCTAGTACTTCTCCATGTGATCCATGTTGATTGACTTGGTCTTCACAAACAGGTTCTTCCTTCCCTTGGTCCGATCAAAGTACACAAGTGATTGGTCCTTGTTCCAGAATGGTGAGCCATAAAGAGAAGAATCCTGAGGCAGGAGGTAGGGGTTTTGCTCATGGTATTTCCAGTACTCATTTTGCTTCAATTCAGCAGCCGTCTTGACCATTTCCTTCTTCTTGCAAGCAGCGGTTGACTTGACATTGGATTTGCCCTTCTTCCTGGCAGACTGACGACGAGCAGGCGACAGTGTGGGGCAATCTCTTCTTCAACTTCGGAATACACAATTCTGGCATGATAGGTGCACCCACACTTGGATGGGGGATTCGCATTCTTGCGACGAACCTTGGAGCTACTACCACCTGAAGAGACACAAAACCGCAAGGGAAAAACATGAATACAAACTATGCATAATCCTCGGAGAAACACAAGTGAGAATGGAAGAATTAGGTGAGCATTCTGGAATTGGGGGCCTCGAGCGGTAGTACCATGGAACTAGGGCGGTAGTACCGCTGCACTAGAGCGGTAGTACTGCTATGGGAACGGACGCACGGAATCCCCAGATCCGGTAGTACCGGTGGTCACAAATTTACAAATGCTCAACTAAATCTTCAATCCTCCTATCTAGTAGTCATTCAACGTCTTACTCGAGCCCCGATTTAGCCAAAAATCGAGAAACCAACATGCATTGCCCTAGAAACCTAGATTCAAAGGAAAGAACCTTAGGAGCAATGAATGGGGGCAATACCGGGTTCCATGGCGAGAGGAGGTGGAGGGAAGGATTCCACAGGACGGAATCGCAGACGGCATAGAATCGGCCAGCCGGAGCGGCAGCTGGGGCTCTTCTTCGTCGCCAGAGAGAGAGAGACGTGGGGAGAGAGAGAGAGAGAGGGAGAGAAAGGGTATGGGGGAGTTAGAAATCCTCCCCACACTGATACTTACCCCTCACCGCGTCCTGCTAAGCGGTAGTACCGTTACGATACTACAGCCGGGGCAGGAGGCCCAGTAGTACCGCTCGATGGAATGGTAGTACCGCTTGAAGTGGTAGTACTGTCGGCAGGGAGACAGAACAACCCAGAAAGAGAAAAGCATAGGGATAGGCTTGGGATAGAGACTCAAAACAACAGCACAGGGAACACATACTCCAAGTTCGAAAAACTAAGAAACCAAGAGCAAATTGGAGTAACTCAAAGCACAAACAACACCCTAAGGAAGCTACTCGAACAAGCACCTCTCTAAGGAAGGCAGTGGTCGAGGCCACCTATGTTTGAGTCAATTGTTATGGCACCGCAAAGATTTTAACCTTGGATCCATGACCAAAACTCGTCTTTGAAGCACAAGTACCATCAACAATGGCGAATGTGAAAGATTTGATCAATTTATGCATAATGGGGGAGGGAGAGTTCATTGAGAGAACAACACTCCCCCTATGTCCATGCCTACATCTAAACAAGACAACATGATGAGTGTGGTGGGGTGTGCAAAGGTTCAAGCCACATTGCACAAATCGATCATATTTAGCTCATGCCTTAACTCACGAAATCTTGCTTCATCTAATGGCTTCCTGAAGATATCTGCAAGGTTATCATGAGTGTTCACATAGTTGAGCTCAATCTCTCCTCGCCTAATATGATCCCGGATGAAGTGATATCGAATCTCAATATGCTTCGTCTTGAAGTGTTGCACCGGGTTGAGAGAGATCTTGATGGCACTTTCATTGTCACCCAAAGAGGCACTTTTTAAAAGCAATTACCGGCGGCCACATACTCCGCTTCGGTGGAGGAGAGAGACACACAACTTTTCTTCTTAGAAGACCAACTCACGAAAGAGCAACCAAGAAATGGGCACCCTCTGAAAGTTGACTTCCTATCCACTTTGTCTCCCGCCCAATCCGAGTCCGTAAAGCCCACGAGGTTGAATTTTTCTCCTCTAGGGTACCGTAAGCCAAAGTTTGGGGTATGAGCCAAATATCGAAAGATTCGCTTGACCGCCACATTGTGGCTCTCCTTAGGTGAGGCTTGAAACCGTGCACAAACTCCCACACTCAACATGATATCCGGTCTAGATGCACAAAGGTAAAGCAAGGAGCCAATCATCGAGCAATATACCTTTTGATCCACCGCTTTACCATTGGGATCTGTGTCAAGTTTGCATTTGACGAGCATTGGAGTGGAAGCTGGCTTGAAATCACTTAGCTTGAATCTCTTGAGCATGTCTTGAACTTGGTTCTTGAAGGTTCCTTCTCTTCTTTGTTTGATTTCGAACCCAAGAAAGAACTTCAACTCTCCCATCATGGAAATCTTGAACTTCGGGTCATGGGAGCGGCAAACTCCTCACTGAAAGCTTTGTTAGGAGAACCAAAGATAATATCATCAACATATATTTGGCATGCAAACAAATCCCCTTTGACCTTCTTAGTAAAAAGAGTGGGGTCAATTTTCCCAATTTCACACCCACGATCTTGCAACAACTCGACAAGGTGCTCATACCACGCACGTGGGGCTTGTTTGAGGCCATAGAGTGCCTTATCGAGTTGGTACACATGATTGGGGAACTCGGGATCCTCAAACCCCAGGGGTTGTTTTACATACACCAACTCATTAATAGGACCATTAAGAAAAGCACTCTTCACATCCATTTGTTGCAACTTGAAGTTATAATGATAAGCATAAGCAATCAACAAACGAATAGATTCAAGGCGAGCAATGGGAGCAAATGTTTCACCATAGTCGATACCCTCAACTTGGGAGTAGCCTTGTGCTACTAAACGAGCCTTGTTGCGAACGGTAATCCCATGAGCATCTTTCTTGTTCTTGAATATCCACTTGGTTCCAATAACATTATGGTTCTACTTTGGCCTTGGATATATTCTAAATTAATTCTTCGTAAAATTTTATTGCATTTTGACTTCGTTTGATATGGATATTCTGCGATACAAAAAACATGCAATAAACAGGAACTGGCACTCGGCACTGGATCAATAGGTTAGTCCAATATATCATATAAAAGTTTCCAAAAGTATGTAAAAGTTGTATAAGATTGACATGAAACAATAAAAATTTATAGATACGACAGAGACGTATCAGCATCCCTGAGCTTAATTTATGCTCATCCTCGAGTAGGTAAATGATAAAAAAGATAATTTTTGATGTGGAATGATACCTACCATAAACTTGATCATATGTATAATCATGGCATGAATATTAAGACATAAGTCATTCAAACCAATGGTCTATAATTTGACATAAAGACATCAATACTCAGGCATCCCAACAAACAATCATGTCTTTCAAAATATCAACACAAAAGAAGCTATCCCTACAAAATCATATAGTCTTGTCATGCTCTGTCTTCTTAACACAAAGTATTTACCATGCACAACCCCGATGACAAGTTGAGCAATTGGTTCATACTTTTTAACGCGCTTTATCTTTTTCTACCCTCACACAATACATGAGCGCAAGCCATGGATATAACACTATGGGTGGAATAGAGTATGATAGGGGTAAATATAAAGAAGACAAAAAGTTAAGAAAGTCTCACATCGATGCGGATCACCAACGAGCTATGGAGATGTCCATCAATTGATATCAATGCGCGGAGTAGGGATTGCCATGCAACGAATGCACTAAGAGCTATAAATGTATGAAAGCTCAATATGAACACTAAGTGTGTGTGTGTGTGTGCATCTAATCCTATAATGAAAAATTCGCACCAGTATATGAAAGTGACAACATAGATGACTCTCCATATGAAAAACATGGTGCTACTTTGAAGCACAAGTGTGGTAAAGGATACTAGCAATGCCCCTTCTCTCTTTGTTTATGTTTTTTTTATTTTTCTTTTTTTTCTTTATTTTTCCTTTCTTTATTTTCTTTTTCTCTTTTTCTCTCATTGTCCGGAGTCTCGTCCCGACTTGTGGGGGAATCATATTCTCCATCATCCTTTCCTCACTGGGGAACTACTCTAAAAATTAATAATGATGATCATCACACTTCTATTTACTTATAAGTCAAAAGAAATAAAAATTACAACTCGATACGTATGACAAAGTATGACTCTATATGAATGCCTCTGGCGTGTAGCAGGATGTGCAATGATCTAGCATAGCATGTATGGACAATGATGAATGGTGGCTGAGCCACAACTACTATGTCAGCTATACGATCATGCAAAGCAATATGACAATGAATGCTCAAGCCATCAAACGGAAGCGGTGGAAGTTGCATGACAATATATCTGGGAATGGCCGTGGAAAAGCCATAATAGGTAGGTATTGTGGCTGTTTTTAGGAAGATATAATAAGGCTTATGTATGATATCACAGGGTTTGGATGCACCTGCGAAGTTTGCACCAAGTCTCGATGTGAGAAAGGGCAATGCACGGCACCGTAGAGGCTAGCAAATTGCGGAAAGGTAAGAGTGTGTATAATCCATGGGCTCACATTAGTCATAAAGAACTCATATACTTATTGCAAAAGTTTATTAGCCCTCGAAGCAAAGTACTACTATGCATGCCCCTAGGGGGATAGATTGGTAGGCAAAGACCATCGCTCGTCCCCGACCGTCACTCATAAGGAAGACAATCAATAATAAATCATGCTCCAACTTCATAGCATAACGAGAGACTATACGTGCATATGCTTTAGGAATCACAAACCTCAACACCAATATTCTTACTAAATACAACCATTTGCAAGTACCTCCCACATATTCCATCTCTATATCGCAAAACTATTGCAAAGAATCAAACATATCATATTCCGTGATCCATAAGTTTTATGTAGGATTTTATGACTAACCATGCAATTGACCAATTCCTGTTGACTCTCTAAATAGATATAAGTGAAGCAAGAGATTTTTATTATTTCTAAAAAGATCATGCTCTAACAAATATAAGTCATGTAAAAGAGAATTCTTCAAACAAGGTTTTCTATGTGAAGAGAAACAGGCAATCCAAACTTCAAATGATATAAATGAAGCACATGAACCATTCTATAAAGCCATACTCAAAAGATATAAGCAAAGTGCAATGAGCATTCTATAAATCAACCATGGACTACCTCATATCAGCATGGTGCATAAAAGAAAAATGAAAACTAAAAGCAAAAGACGCTCCAAGATTTGCACATATCACGTGAATGAAACGATATCGAAAACATACTGATACCTGTTGAAGAAAGATGGGATGCCTTCCGGGGCATCCCCAAGCTTAGACACTTGAGTCTCCTGAATATTTCTTGGGGTTCCTTGGGCATCCCCAAGCTTGAGCTCTTGCCTCTCCTCCTTCTCCTCATATCAAGACCTCCTCGATCTTCGAACACTTCATCCACACAAAACTTGAATGAACTTTTAGTGGCGGGATTAGTGAACATGGCAATGAAATCCCATTGTGTACTGCTACCTCTTGAGATTGCGTTGGTTTTCCCCGAAGAGGAAGGGATGATGCAGCAAAGTAGCGTAAGTATTTCCCTCAGTTTTTGAGAACCAAGGTATCCATCCAGTAGGAGGCCATGCTCAAGTCCCTCGTACCTGCACAAAACGATAGCTACTCGCAAGCAATGCGATTAGGGGTTGTCAATCCCTTCGCAGTCACTTACGAGAGTGAGATCTGATAGATATAATATTTTTGGTATTTTTGATATAAATATGCAAATGAAAAGTAAAAGGCAAAGTAAAAACAAAGCAAGATTAAAGTGATGGAGATTGATATGATGAGAATAGACCCGGGGGCCATTGGTTTAACTAGTGGCTTCTCTCAAGAGCATAATTATTCTACGGTGGGTGAACAAATTACTGTTGAGCAATTGACAGAATTGAGCATAGTTATGAGAATATCTAGGCATGATCATGTATATAGGCATCACGTCCGTGACAAGTAGATCGAAACAATTCTGCATCTACTACTATTACTCCACTCATCGACCGCTATCCCGCATGCATCTAGAGTATTATGTTAAAAATAGAGTAACGCTTTAAGCAAGATGCCATGATGTAGAGAGATAAATGCATGCAATATGAAATAAACCCCACCTTGTTATCCTCGATGGCAACGATGCAATACGTGCCTTGCTGCCCCTTCTGTCACTTGTGAAGGACACCGCAAGATCGGACCCAAAGCTAAGCACTTCTCCCATGGCAAGAACTACCAATCTAGTTGGCCAAACCAAACGGATAATTCGAAGAGACTTGCAAAGATAACCAATCATACATAAAAGAATTCAGAGAAGGTTCAAATATTATTCATAGATAGACTTGATCATAAACCCACAATTCACCGGTCTCAACAAACACACCGCAAAAAGAAGATTACATCGAATAGATCTCCACAAGAGAGGGGGAGATCTTTGTATTGAGATCCAAAAAGAGAGAAGAAGCCATCTAGCTACTAACTATGGACCCGAAGGTCTGAGGTAAACTACTCACACTTTATCGGAGAGGCTATGATGATGTAGATGCCCTCCGTGATGACGGCCCTCTTCGGGGGAGCTCCGGAACAGGCCCCAAGATGGGATCTCGTGGATACAGAAAGTTGCAGTGGTGGAATTAGGTTTTTGGCTCCTGTTCTGGTCGTTTGGGGGTACATAGGTATATATAGGAGGAACAAGTACGTCGGTGGAGCATCGAGGGGCACACGAGGCAGGGGGCGTGCCCTAGGGGGCGCCCCCACCCTCGTGACCGCCTCTCTGATGCCTTGGTGTAGGGTCCAAGTCTCCTGGATCACGTCCGATGAGAAAATCACGTTCCCGAAGGTTTTATTCCGTTTGGACTCCATTTGATATTCCGTTTCTTCGAAACACTGAAATAGGCAAAAAACAGCAATTTTGGGCTGGGCCTCTGGTTAATAGGTTAGTCCCAAAAATAATATAAAAGTGGAAAATAAAGCCCAATATAGTCCAAAATAGTAGATAGTATAGCATGGAGCAATCAAAAATTATAGATACGTTGGAGACGTATCAGGCATCCCCAACCGTAATTCCTGCTCGCCCTCGAGTAGGTAAATGATAAAAAGAGAATTTTTTATGCGGGGTGCTACTTGGCATAATTTCGATGCAAATCTTCTTAATTGTGATATGAATATTCATATTCGAAAGATTCAAGACAAAATTTTATATTGACATAAAAATATTAATACTTCAAGCATACTAACAAAGCAATTATGTCTTCTCAAAATAACATGGCCAAAGAAAGTTATCCCTACAAAATCATAGTCTGGCTATGCTCTATCTTCACCACACAAAGTATTTAAATCATGCACCACCACGATGACAAGCCAAGCAATTGTTTCATACTCTAACTTTTTCAAAACTTTTTCAATCTTCACGCAATACATGAGCGTGAGCCATGGATATAGCACTATAGGTGGGATAGAATGGTGGTTGTGGAGAAGACAAAAAGGAGAAGATAGTCTCACATCAACTAGGCGTATCAACGGGCTATGGAGATGCCCATCAATATATATCAATGTGAGTGAGTAGGGATTGCCATGCAACGGATGCACTAGAGCTATAAGTATATGAAAGCTCAAAAAGAAACTAAGTGGGTGTGCATCCAACTTGCTTGCTCATGAAGACATAGGGCCCATTTGAGGAAGCCCATCATTGGAATATACAAGCCAAGTTCTATAATGAAAGATTCCCACTAGCATATGAAAGTGATAACATGAGAGACTCTCTACTATGAAGATCATGGTGCTACTTTGAAGCACAAGTGTGGTAAAAGGATAGTAACATTGTCCCTTCTCTCTTTTTCTCTCTTTTTTTATTTTTTTTATTTGGGCCTTTTCTCTCTTTTTTATGGCTTCTTTTTTTTATTTGGGCTTCTTTGGCCTCTTTTATTTATTTTTCGTCCGGAGTCTCATCCCGACTTACGGGGGAATCATAGTCTCCATCATCCTTTCCTCACTTGGGACAATGCTGTAATAATGATGATCATCACACTTTTATTTTTCTTACAACTCAACAATACTTAGAACAAAATATGACTCCATATGAATGCCTCCGGCGGTGTACCGGGATATGCAATATGATAGTGATGGAGTGTGTCATAATAAACAGAACAGTGGAAAGTTGCATGACAATATATCTCGGAATGGCTATGGAAATGCCATAATAGGTAGGTATGGTGGCTGTTTTGAGGAAGGTATATGGTAGGTGTATGATATCGGCGAAAAGTGCCCGGTATTAGAGAGGCTACCAAGGGTGGAAGGGTGAGAGTGCGTATAATCCGTGAACTCAACATTAGTCATAAAGAACTCATATACTTATTGCAAAAATCTAGAAGTTATCAAATCAAAGTATTATGCGCATGCTCCTAGGGGGATAGATTGGTAGGCAAAGACCATCGCTCATCCCCGATCGCCACTCATAAGGAGGACAATCAATAAATAAATGATGCTCCGACTTCATCACATAACGGTTCACCATACGTGCATGCTACGGGAATCACAAACTTTAACACACATATTCTATAAATTCACAACTACTCAACTAGCATGACTTTAATATTATCACCTCCATATCTCAAAACAATTATCATGTTTCAATCTTTTCTTTGTATTCAACACACTCAAAAGAAAGTTTCACAAATCTTGAATACCAAGCATATTATTATTAAGCAAATTACCATGCTATTGAGAGACTCTCAAAATAATTTAAGTGAAGCATGAGAGATCAATATTTTCTTTAAAACAATCCACCACCATGCTCTAAAAGATCTAAGTGAAGCACATAGAGCGAAATTATAATGCTCAAAAGATATAAGTGAAGCACATAGAGCAAAACTACCTAGCTCAAAAGATATAAGTGAAGCACATAGAGTATTCTATCAAATTTTAATTCATGTATGGCTCTCTCAAAAGGTGTGTACAGCAAGGATGATTGTGGCATACTAAAACACAAAGACACAAATAATACAAGACGCTCCAAGCAAAAAACATATCATGTTGGTGAATAAAAATATAGCTCCAAGTAAATTACCGATGGAAGTGGACGAAAGAGGGGATGCCTTCCGGGGCATCCCCAAGCTTTGAATTTTTGGTGTACTTGGATTATCTTGGGGGTGCCATTGGCATCCCCAAAGCTTAGGCTCTTTCCGTTCCTTGTTCCATAATCCATCACAAGAATTCACCCAAAACTTAAAGTAGAAAACTCGTGAGCTCCGTTAGCGAAAGAAAGCAAAAGACCACTTGAAGGTACTGTAATGAACTCATTCTTTATTTATATTGGTGTTAAACCTACTTTATTCCAACTTTTCTGTGGATTATAAACTATTTTACTAACCATAGATTCATCAAAATAAGCAAAAAACACACGAAAACAGAATCTGTCAAAAACAGAACAGTCTGTAGTAATCTGTAGCTAGCGCAATATCTGGAACCCCAAAAATTCTAAAATAAATTTCTGGACGTGAGGAATTTATCTATTAATCATCTGCAAAAAGAATAAACTAAATAGCACTCTTCAAATAAAAATTACAGCACTTGTCGTGAGCGTTAAAGTTTCTGTTTTTTACAGCAAGTTCAACAAGACTTTCCCCAAGTCTTCCCAACGGTTCTCCTTGGCACAAACACTAATTAAACACAAAAAACACAACCAAAACAGAGGCTAAATAATTTATTTATTAAATAACAGCAAGGATAAATATTGGGTTGACTCCCAACAAGCGCTTTTCTTTAAATCCTTAAGCTAGGCATTGATAATTTTAATGATGGTCACATGAAAGACAAGAATTGAAGCACAAAGAGAGCATCACAAAACACGTGACAAACACATTTAATATCGGGACCCCGATCCTAGGTCACACTGATCTAGCATGTAACACATCATATCACTTTGTGGCATCACGCACGGTATTCCCACGGGTGCCACCTTACCTGGCCCGGGACCGTTTGCGCCTTTTGGCTCACGTATATGATAGTGTCGCTAGCATCCATATGACAAAGAACCCGGGCCGACATGGCTAGTCGTGAACCCAAAGCGGCACTAACCCATGGGGACAGGCATACATGAATCAACCTCGAGCATGTCGGTCAACAGCGTGTGAATCCGGGCTGTAGCACTAGGCTAACAGGACTCCGGTAACCCGGGCTGTAGCAGGCTAGGCAGGACTCCGGTCGTCACCGCGTGACATTTCCCCGAAGGGACAGACACAGGAACGAAGTGAAACACATGCCGGCCAGTCAGGTGTTCCGAGCAGTAGTGCTGGGCTAGCAGGGCTCCGGTGGACCGGGCTGTAGCGGACTACTATCGCTCAGAAGACACTAGACTACATTTCCCCATATGATAGGCTGCCAAGGATAAACAACCAGATTGTCGGATCCCACACATAGAAATACACGCTACACGTACGCATAACATGCAAGTATGGGCTGTACAACATGGCATCACAACATAATGCAAACTCATATAGATAAAGGCTCAGAAGAGCCACATAGCATAAATACAAGCAGGGGTCACATGACCCATCATTCAGAGCATACAAGCAACGGAAGCATTACATGTCTGAGTACAGACAACTACAAAAGAAAAGAGCTGGAAAGCCTGACTATCTACAAGACCCTCCCAAGGGTACAAGATCGTAGCTGAGGTAACAAGCTACCCGTCGAAGTCCAAGCGGAACTACTAGTATGACAGGTGTCTCATCTGCAAAACATAAATAAAGCAACATGAGTACAAAGGTACTCAGCAAGACTTACATCAGATCCTATCATATATGCATTAGTATCAAACAGGTAGTGTGGGGTTTAGTTGCAACAAGCCAACTTTGACTCAGTGGCTATCCTGTTCTACGACAACGAGAAACTTCTTTCAGATGAGGCAGCGCACACGAGTCCACTAATCACCACATCAATACACCACTAAGGATTCATCCTCGTCTCCCTACGAGAAGGCCATCCATAGCACTCACAATTGTCTTGAGCATTTTAGAGTATCCACTTTAAGTTGTCTATGTACCACGTAAGCATCCAAGAAGTCCATAACCGAGGACACGGCTATTCGAATAGATCATGATAACCCTGCAGGGGTGTACTTCTTCACACACGCTCTCGCCACTTACCGCCATGTACACGTCATGTATCTCGGCAACCTTCAAGCGGAAGCCTGGCGAGGGTGTCGGCCACGACCTGACTATCCACGCAAGACTCTAGTCCAGGTTTATCGCCTATTCGGGTTCCATCCGCAAGGATATCCGGCCGAGGTTTCGCTCACGGCCCCAAACGATGTGTACAGGGTTCCCGAGCCCACCATCCGGGTGCCACTCGGTACACCGGGCCACGTGTGCCTAGTCTGTCCCAAGTCCACCCTGCCGGGTGCCACTCGGTAGAAAAATAGCACTACCTACAAACACCAGAAACTATTTTCAACTCCTGGACAGAGCTCAAGGCGGTTAATAAGTCGAGAGAGCTTGGAGCGCCCGGAGCCCAATGTGTGGTAGTAGCTAGTCACTGGACAACTTACACAGAACTCGGTTCTTAAGGACGGTCCCAATGAGACAACCCACCATGTACTCCTACATGGCCTCTCACCGCTACCTTTACCAAATCGTGTTCACACGTTTAACTCTCAGCACCAGAACATATCATAACACTCCAATTCATTCCCGATTAATCAGACCTGACACAACTCTAAGCAATAGCAGGCATGGCATGGTAAGAACACAACATGGCTCAATCAACCCCTACACATGCTAGTGGGTTTCAACTATTTACTGTGGCAATGACAGGTCATGCAGCGGAATGGGTTCAACTACCGCAGCATAAAGTAGCAGTTGAATCGTGGTTGTCCTAATACAATAAAAGAGAGCAGGAGCGAGAGAGTGGGATTGTATCGGAATGAACAAGGGGGGTTGCTTGCCTGGTAGAACAACAAGGAAGGCACTGCTCCTCAAACAGGTACTCTGGAACGGTCTCCGGAGCAGGACCTATCGAGAAGGAACGGTGTCGGCAATCAAACACAAGCATATGCAACATTATGATGCATGAACATGGCATGAAGATGTGATGCTGTTTGAGCTAATGCAACTGCTATTCAATTGCATGAAGTCCATTTGAACCAAAGATTCAAATGCATCTCCAAATAAGCTCTTTATATATGCCATAAGTGTGTTTTCACATATACAGCATGTATAGGTTGGTTTGTCATGCATGAAAATGGTTGAATTTCAATCTGAGCTACGGTTGAATTTCTATGAATTTTTGAAGTTTATATCATTTTCTGGAATTTCCTGATTTATTTTAATACCAGAAAATGATATATTGCGTCAGCATGACATCAGCATTGCGTCAGCAGGTCAAAGGAGCTGATCGAGTCAAACCGGACATGTGGGGTCCACACGTCAGTGACTCAGTTAGTTAACCGGGGTTTAATTTGTCTAATTAGGGTTAGTGGGCGCCGGGCCCACTCGTCAGTGACTAACTGGGTAACTAACCTAGGTTAATTAGTGTTAATCTAATACTAACTAAATGTCAGGGGGTGGCCCACGCGTCAGTGACACAAGGGGGAGGGTCAACCCTGGTCAGCGGGGTCAAAGCCACCGGCGGCTTGACGCCGGCGAGCCAGACGCGGCGGAGGGCGTCGGAAACGCGTCTCCGGTGACCAAATGGGCCGCGGAGACCATCTCCGAGGAGCTGGTGCTCGCGCGCATCCACTAGTGCCCTCCGTTTCACCGGAGACGGCCCAAATCGACGGCGGCGACCACTTGGGCGGCGGCCGGGGTTCGGCGGGGAGGGGAGAAGGGGCTACGGTGCATGGCAGGGGCAGCAGGTGAGGGTGTTGGGGTCCTGGCGTTGCACTGAGCATGATGCTGTGCTCGGTTGCGGCTGGCTCAGCCCCTGGCCACGGTGGCGCCGTGGCCGGCGGCGAGGTGCTACGGCTTCGGTCGAAACGGCGGCTGCGGGGTTCGAGAAGCAAGGGGAAGAGGGGGAAACGATGATGGAGCTCACAGCAGTCGCAGAGGGCGTCGAAGCGGGCTTGGGGAAGCGTTGGTTGCCGCGAATTTGACGGCGGCAATCCACGGCGGCCGAGGCGAAGACGATGGCACTGGCGGTGCTCCACGGCTTCCCGCGTCACGTGGCTCGACAGAGAGGTGGACAGCGACGTGGCGGAGCTTCTGAGCTGGTCGGAGAAGCGAGGGGGAGGCGGTGGCTACGGAAATGGCGAACGGCGGCGACGGCAATGCTCGGGCGGTCGCGCGGGAGAGAACCAGGGGAGGAGGGAGAGCGAGGGAGAGGGAGAGAGGTCGGGGCGGTGCATGGCGTCGCGCGGGGCATCCAGACGACGAGGAGGAGAAGCAGGAGGTGGCGGGGAACGTGGCCACGGCCGGCTGTGGCGCGGCCACGCAGCAGCTCCTACTGGCAGGAGCTTGAAGAAGCTCCTGGCAGTTGGGCTGGGCCTGCCTGCTGGGCCGCAGGGCCAGGCCAGGCTGCACAGGTAGGTTTTTCCATTTTAGTTTTTCTCTTTTCTATTTTTCTGACATTTGTTTTGATTTAATAGAAATACTGAATCAATTAATTTACTTATGCCAATTTTTGCAGGAGCTAGTGGTATTATTCCAGAGCTCCTCAACAACTAACATAATTTTTGGACATATATTATATATATAACAAATATATATCCAAAGCAAATAATTATTCATTAAATCCAAATGTCCAAAATAAATATCTATGAGCTCCTAAAAATATTGGTTTGAATTTTACCTCTCACCAATATTTTCAGAGAGAGACATGGACATTTTCATGGACCCTTTTGGAGCACTTTTTATCTAGGTCATTTAAAAAAATGATTTCTGAGGGTTCACAAATCCCCATTTCAAATTTAAATGGAGTTTAAACATGATGCAAGCATGAAGGGCTAGCCTAGGTCATACCAGAACTAGGGATGTGACAACTCGCCCCCACTCGAAGAAATCTCGTCCCGAGATTCAGGAGTCGGCGGGAAGAAAGCGGGGTACTCAAGTCGAAGACGATCTTCACGCTCCCAAGTGGCTTCTCTCTCAGAATGATGAGACCACTGAACCTTGAGGAACTTGATGTTATGACGTCGGGTGACACGCTCTGCTTGATCAAGGATGCATCCAGGGTATTCTCGATAGGTGAGGTTATCTTGGAGATCAAGCGTTTCGTGGTCCACTTCGCGGATGGGATCCGAGAAGCAACGCCTGAGTTGAGAGACGTGGAAGACATCATGAACTCGAGAAAGATGTGGTGGTAGTTCCAACTGGTACGCAACCTCTCCTTGTTTAGCGAGAATGAGAAAGGGACCAATGTAACGAGGAGCCAACTTTCCCTTGATACCGAATCGATGGGTACCCTTTAGAGGAGTAACCCGAAGATAAGCCTTATCGCCAACTTCATAAGCCACTTCCTTATGACTACGGTCATACTGGCTCTTTTGACGAGATTGGGCTGTTTTCAAATTCTCACGAATGATGCGAACTTGCTCTTCTGCCTCCTGGATCATATCCGGTCCAAAGAATTGCCGTTCACCGGTTTCTGACCAGTTCAAAGGTGTTCGACATCTACAGAACCTCAAAAGGAGCTTTCTTGAGGCTGGATTGATAGCTATTGTTATAAGCAAACTCGGCAAAAGGAAGACACTTCTCCCAATCCATACCGAATGAGATAACACAAGCTCTAAGCATGTCTTCAAGAATCTGGTTGACCCTTTCCACCTGACCACTTGATTGAGGGTGGAAAGCGGTACTGAAAGAAAGATGGGTGCCCATGGCAGTGTGGAAACTCTCCCAGAAATGAGAGGTGAAAAGACTACCACGGTCTGAATTGATCTCTAGTGGAACACCATGAAGTGACACTATTCGAGAGATATATAAGTCAGCGAGCTGGCTAGCAGTGATACTCTCTCGAACAGGTAGGAAGTGAGCCACTTTGGAAAGACGATCAATGACTACGAAGATAGCGTTATTCCCTTTCTTGGTCCTGGGAAAGCCGGTGATGAAGTCCATACCAACTTTATCCCATTTCCATTCAGGAATAGCTAAAGGCTGAAGAGTGCCAGCAGGTCTTTGATGCTCTGCCTTAATGAGACGACAAACGTCACAGTTAGCAATAAACTGAGCAATTTCTCTCTGCATCCTAGTCCACCAGAACCTCTAGCGTAGGTCCTGATACATCTTACTACTACCGGGATGAATCGTGAGAGGAGATTCATGCACCTCCTTAAGGATTAATTGTCAAAGATGTTGATTCTTGGGAACCACCAAGCGACTCTCAAAGAAAACAACACCGCGACCATCTATAGAAAAACTACCACCAACTCCCTTGTTAATGTTTCTCTTGATCCCGGAAATTCCCGTATCCTGCTTCTGAGCAGAGATAATCTGATCCACAAGAGTAGGTTTCGCCACCAAGGTAGAAAGGAATCCATGAGGAGCAATGTGAAGGTTAAGCTTACATAATTCCTCATGGAGAAGTGGTTGGCCCTGCTGCAACATGAGATTGTTGCAATAGGACTTACGACTTAGCGCATCAGCCATGACATTCCCCTTGCCTGGGGTGTAGGTAATCCCTAAGTCGTAATCTGAGATCAACTCCAACCAACGTCTTTGCCTAAGGTTCAAATCTGGTTGGGTGAAGATATACTTGAGACTCTGGTGATCGGTGTAAATCTCGCAACGTTTACCAAGAAGGTAATGTCGCCAGGTCTTAAGCGCATAGACTACGGCTGCAAGCTCTAGATCATGGGTAGGATAATTCTCCTCATGTGGATGCAACTGTCGAGATGCATAGGCAATCACATGGCGATCTTGCATAAGAATGCAACCTAGTCCCTGTCGTGAGGCGTCGCAGTAGATAACAAAATCTTTAGTGAAGTCCGGTGGCACAAGTATGGGAGCAGTAGTAAGACGTCTTTTCAGTTCCTGAAAACTGCGTTCACACTGTGGGGACCACTCAAACTTGTTATCTTTCTTGAGAAGTTTCGTGAGAGGTTTGGCCACTTTGGAGAAGTTCTCAACGAAGCGGCGACAATAACTGGCTAGACCAAGGAAAGTCCTAACTTGCTTAACTGTTTCAGGCGGAGTCCAATCAAGAACGGCCTGAACTCTTTCGGGATTGACAGCAATGCCCTTACCAGAGATTACGTGGCTGAGATAGGTCACTTCTGGTAACCAAAATTCGCACTTGGAGAACTTGGCGTAAAGGTGGTGTGCTCTGAGTTTTTCTAGCACAAGTCTAAGATGTTCGGCATGCTCTTCCTCGTTCTTCGAGTAAATAAGGATATCATCGAGGTAAACCACGACAAACTTGTCTAGGTACTCCATGAAGATCGAGTTCATCAAGCGAGAGAAAGTAGCTGGAGCGTTGGTTAGACCAAAGGACATGACGGTGTACTCGTACTGACCATAACGAGTGACAAAAGCCGTCTTAGGAATGTCCCCATTTCTGATCTTGATTTGGTGGTAGCCTAACCTCAAATCCATCTTGGAAAAGACTGAGGATCCAGCGAGCTGATCGTACAGGTCGTTGATCCTGGGGAGCGGATACTTGTTCTTTATCGTGACCAAATTAACGGGACGATAATCTACAACCATCCGGTCCGTACCATCCTTCTTCTTGACGAAGAGAACGGGGCAAGCCCAGGGAGAAGAACTGGGACGGATGAAACCCTTTTGCAAGGATTCATCGAGTTGTTTCTTAAGCTCAGCTAGTTCTAAGGGTGCCATCTTGTAAGGTCTCCTAGAGATTGGAGCGGTTCCTGGGATAAGATCTATGACAAATTCTACATCTCTGTCAGGTGGAATACCTGGCAGTTCCTCTGGAAAGACATCCGGAAAGTCACGGACTACCGGGATATCTTCAAGGTCTGGAAGAGGGTTGGCATTAAGAGAATAGAGTTGACGCTTTGCAACTCTAGTGGAGACGGTGACTATCTTGCCAGATGGGTGTGTAAGCTGAACAGACCTTGTGTAACAATCAATCTTGGCATGATGAGCTTTCATCCAGTCCATACCCAAGATGATGTTAATATCTGTAGACTTGAGGGCTATAAGTGATGCAAGGAATACAAGTCTGTCAACAAGGATTTCATTACCATGGCTTATTCGGGTAGTTTGCCATCTAGACCCTAGAGTTTGGATTTCAAGTGGAGTTGGCATATCACAAAATGACATGTCGTGCAAACGAGCATAGCCTTCAGAGATGAAGGAGTGAGATGCTCCGGTATCGAACAAAACCGAAGCTGGATGGCAATTGACAAGGAGGGTACCAAGAACGACATCCGGATCATCACGAGTGTCTTTAGCTGAGACGTGATGCACACATCCACGTTCAGGGGGAGCTGACTTGACACTACTCATCTTGCGTGATGGCTTATCACGTCCAACAGACTTCTCAGGCTGGGGTGGGGCATAGCTGGTTTGAGAGCAGTCACGTGCATAGTGTCCTGGCTCTCCGCATGTGAAGCAAGTCCCTGAAGTAGGACGTGGGCCCGCCTTAACAAGCGGTCTACCAATAGGCCTGGGTGGAGCATGTAACTGAACTGGGTGAGGTGCCTCATAAGAGGGCCTCGATGAGTAACCGGGTGGAAGAGCGGAGTTCGGAACCCAAAACCGGCTCTTCTGCAAGGTAGAGCCGGAGGAAGAAACCAAATCATGGGTGTGCTTACGAGACTCCTCGTAAGTGAGCTGAGCTGTCTCCGCATTAATGGCCTTGTTCACAAGAGCCTGGAATGTATTGCAATGGTGCAGGTGGAGATCACGACGCAACTTGGGGTTGAGACCCTTCCAGAACCTAGCCTGCTTCTTGGCGTCTGTGGACACTTCTTCTGTAGCATAGCGGGCGAGGTTCTCAAACTCTCTACTGTAAGAATCTACAGCCATCTTACTCTGGGTGAAACCACAAAACTCTTCTCTCTTGCGATCAACGAGAGCCTGGGGAATGTGATGTTCGCGGAAAGCCTCAGTGAAATCTCTCCAGGTGATTATCTGGCCAGCTGGAAGCATAGCCTCGTAGTTCTGCCACCAAATATTGGCAGGACCTTCCAGGTGATAAGTAGCATAGGTGACCCTGTCACTTTCAGCTACGTTCGCAGAACGCATCTTGTGTGTAATACTACGGAGCCAGTCATCTACATCGAGTGGCTCAATGGAATGATGGAAGGTGGGTGGTTTCAGACCGATGAAGTCATGGATGGACACAAACTCTTTGTGCTGGCGGGAGGTGTTCTCCTCAATACGTGCTAACAAGTGGTTTGACTCTCGCTTGTTCTTCTCCATTTCTAACATGAACTCTGCCAATGAAGACTGGTCAAGAGGATCCTCATCCCTACCATCTCCGTGGTTTCAGATATGAGCAACAGAACTTCGGTTAACCGGAAACATCCTGAGAGCCAACCAAGGAAACAAGGATGTATTCAGCATCATCATAAGGATGTAGATTATAGTACGAGAAAAATACTATCTCTTGAACTCCTAGGACAAATCCGGCAGCATAACGGCAGCAAACTGCTCAAAATGAGACATTCTACAAAAGATGGGGTAGCACCATGCTCAACATCATTACTCAAGGTTCTGAGATATTACTAAACAGGCTACACCAGAGGTACTCAACTGGGATATGACTCTGATCAACCCATCCTAAGAGACTACGGAGTAGTAACACATGATCCTGATAGACAGAAGAAGAAGCCTAGTTCCTTAACCCCGTAGGAAGATAGGATGACTCAGATCAGAAGGCATGAGGTATAAGGAGTAAAAAGAGCCTTACGTTCCCTTCCACAATCAATTCCCTTACATAACTAAAGAATTTCTAGACACAACTTCGACCAGGTTGGCTTGGAAATCCTACAGGCAGTCAGGCTCTGATACAAAGGCTGTCGGGACCCCGATCCTAAGTCACACCGATCTAGCATGTAACACATCATATCACTTTGTGGCATCACGCACGGTATTCCCACGGGTGCCACCTTACCTGGCCCGGGACCGTTTGCGCCTTTTGGCTCACGTATATGATAATGTCGCTAGCATCCATATGACAAAGAACCCGGGCCGACATGGCCAGTCATGAACCCAAAGCGGCACTAACCCATGGGGACAGGCATACATGAATCAACCTCGAGCATGTCGGTCAACAGCGTGTGAATCCGGGCTGTAGCACTAGGCTAACAGGACTCCGGTAACCCGGGCTGTAGCAGGCTAGGCAGGACTCCGGTCGTCACCGCGTGACATTTCCCCGAAGGGACAGACACAGGAACGAAGTGAAACACATGCCGGCCAGTCAGGTGTTCCGAGCCGTAGTGCTGGGCTAGCAGGGCTCCGGTGGACCGGGCTGTAGCGGACTACTATCGCTCAGAAGACACTAGACTACATTTCCCCATATGATAGGCTGCCAAGGATAAACAACCAGATTGTCGGATCCCACACATAGCAATACACGCTACACGTACGCATAACATGCAAGTATGTGCTGTACAACATGGCATCACAACATAACGCAAACTCATATAGATAAAGGCTCAGAAGAGCCACATAGCATAAATACAAGCAGGGGTCACATGACCCATCATTCAGAGCATACAAGCAACGGAAGCATTACATGTCTGAGTACAGACAACTACAAAAGAAAAGAGCTGGAAAGCCTGACTATCTACAAGACCCTCCCAAGGGTACAAGATCGTAGCTGAGGTAACAAGCTACCCGTCGAAGTCCAAGCGGAACTACTAGTAAGACAGGTGTCTCATCTGCAAAACATAAATAAAGCAACATGAGTACAAAGGTACTCAGCAAGACTTACATCAGATCCTATCATATATGCATTAGTATCAAACAGGTAGTGTGGGGTTTAGTTGCAACAAGCCAACTTTGACTCAGTGGCTATCCTGTTCTACGACAACGAGAAACTTCTTTCAGATGAGGCAGCGCACACGAGTCCACTAATCACCACATCAATACACCACTAAGGATTCATCCTCGTCTCCCTACGAGAAGGCCATCCATAGCACTCACACTTGTCTTGAGCATTTTAGAGTATCCACTTTAAGTTGTCTATGTACCACGTAAGCATCCAAGAAGTCCATAACCGAGGACACGGCTATTCGAATAGATCATGATAACCCTGCAGGGGTGTACTTCTTCACACACGCTCTCGCCACTTACCGCCATGTACACGTCATGTATCTCGGCAACCTTCAAGCGGAAGCCTGGCGAGGGTGTCGGCCACGACCTGACTATCCACGCAAGACTCTAGTCCAGGTTTATCGCCTATTCGGGTTCCATCCGCAAGGAGATCCGGCCGAGGTTTCTCTCACGGCCCCAAACGATGTGTACAGGGTTCCCGAGCCCACCATCCGGGTGCCACTCGGTACACCGGGCCACGTGTGCCTAGTCTGTCCCAAGTCCACCCTGCCGGGTGCCACTCGGTAGAAAAATAGCACTACCTACAAACACCAGAAACTATTTGCAACTCCTGGACAGAGCTCAAGGCGGTTAATAAGTCGAGAGAGCTTGGAGCGCCCGGAGCCCAATGTGTGGTAGTAGCTAGTCACTGGACAACTTACACAGAACTCGGTTCTTAAGGACGGTCCCAATGAGACAACCCACCATGTACTCCTACATGGCCTCTCACCGCTACCTTTACCATATCATGTTCACACGTTTAACTCTCAGCACCAGAACATATCATAACACTCCAATTCATTCCCGATGAATCAGACCTGACATAACTCTAAGCAATAGCAGGCATGGCATGGTAAGAACACAACATGGCTCAATCAACCCCTACACATGCTAGTGGGTTTCAACTATTTACTGTGGCAATGACAGGTCATGCAGAGGAATGGGTTCAACTACCGCAGCATAAAGTAGCAGTTGAATCGTGGTTGTCCTAATGCAATAAAAGAGAGCAGGAGCGAGAGAGTGGGATTGTATCGGAATGAACAAGGGGGGTTGCTTGCCTGGTAGAACAACAAGGAAGGCACTGCTCCTCAGACAGGTACTCTGGAACGGTCTCCGGAGCAGGACCTATCGAGAAGGAACGGTGTCGGCAATCAAACACAAGCATATGCAACATTATGATGCATTAACATGGCATGAAGATGTGATGCTGTTTGAGCTAATTCAACTAGTATTCAACTGCATGAAGTCCATTTGAACCAAAGATTCAAATGCATCTCCAAATAAGCTCTTTATATATGCCATAAGTGTGTTTTCACATATATAGCATGTATAGGTTGGTTTGTCATGCATGAAAATGGTACAGATGGATAGATTGAATTTTTCTGATAATTTTTCATATATAAATTATTTCAATCTAAGCTACGGTTGAATTTCTATGAATTTTTGAAGTTTATATCATTTTCTGGAATTTCCTGATTTATTTTAATACCAGAAAATGATATATTGCGTCAGCATGACATCAGCATTGCGTCAGCAGGTCAAAGGAGCTGAACGAGTCAAACCGGACATGTGGGGTCCACACGTCAGTGACTCAGTTAGTTAACCGGGGTTTAATTTGTTTAATTAGGGTTAGTGGGCGCCGGGCCCACTGGTCAGTGACTAACTGGGTAACTAACCTAGGTTAATTAGTGTTAATCTAATACTAACTAAATGTCAGGGGGTGGCCCACGCGTCAGTGACACAAGGGGGAGGGTCAACCCTGGTCAGCGGGGTCAAAGCCACCGGCGGCTTGACGCCGGCGAGCCAGACGCGGCGGAGGGCGTCGGAAACGCGTCTCCGGTGACCAAATGGGCCGCGGAGACCATCTCCGAGGAGCTGGTGCTCGCGCGCATCCACTAGTGCCCTCTGTTTCACCGGAGACGGTCGACGGCGGCGACCACTTGGGCGGCGGCCGGGGTTCGGCGGGGAGGGGAGAAGGGGCTACGGTGCATGGCAGGGGCAGCAGGTGAGGGTTTTGGGGTCCTGGCGTTGCACTGAGCATGATGGTGTGCTCGGTTGCGGCTGGCTCAGCCCCTGGCCACGGTGGCGCCATGGCCGGCGGCGAGGTGCTACGGCTTCGGTCGAAACGGCGGCTGCGGGGTTCGAGAAGCAAGGGGAAGAGGGGAAAACGATGATGGAGCTCACAGCAGTCGCAGAGGGCGTCGAAGTGGGCTCGGGGAAGCGTTGGTTGCCGCGAATTTGACGACGGCGATCCACGGCGGCCGAGGCGAAGACGATGGCAATGGCGGTGCTCCAGGGCTTCCCGCGTCACGTGGCTCGACAGAGAGGTGGACGGCGACGTGGCGGAGTTTCTGAGCTGGTCGGAGAAGCGAGGGGGAGGCGGTGGCTACGGAAATGGCGAACGGCGGCGACGGCAATGCTCGGGCGATCGCGCGGGAGAGAACCAGGGGAGGAGGGAGAGCGAGGGAGAGGGAGAGAGGTCGGGGCGGTGCGTGGCGTCGCGCGGGGCATCCAGACGACGAGGAGGAGAAGCAGGAGGTGGCGGGGAACGTGGCCACGGCCGGCTGTGGCGCGGCCACGCAGCAGCTCCTACTGGCAGGAGCTTGAAGAAGCTCCTGGCAGTTGGGCTGGGCCGGCCTGCTGGGCCGCAGGGCCAGGCCAGGCTGCACAGGTAGGTTTTTCCATTTTTGTTTTTCTCTTTTCTATTTTTCTGACATTTGTTTTGATTTAATAGAAATACTAAATCAATTAATTTACTTATGCCAATTTTTGCAGGATCTAGTGGTATTATTCCAGAGCTCCTCAACAACTAACATAATTTTTGGACATATATTATATATATAACAAATATATATCCAAAGCAAATAATTATTCATTAAATCCAAATGTCCAAAATAAATATCTATGAGCTCCTAAAAATATTGGTTTGAATTTTACCTCTCACCAATATTTTCAGAGAGAGACATGGACATTTTCATGGACCCTTTTGGAGCACTTTTTATCTAGGTCATTTTAAAAAAATGATTTCTGAGGGCTCACAAATCCCCATTTCAAATTTAAATGGAGTTTAAACATGATGCAAGCATGAAGGGCTAGCCTAGGTCATACCAGAACTAGGGATGTGACATCTAAGTCTAACATACTTCCTATGCATAGGCATCTTATAGGCAAACAAATTATCTAGGTAAGAAAAAACTAGCATATGCAAGGAAACGGAAAGAAACAATAGCAATCTCAACATAACGAGAGGTAATTCAGTAACATGAAAATTTCTACAACCATATTTTCCTGTCTCATAGTAATTACATGTAAGATCATAAGAAAATACAACAATATAGCTATCACATAAAATATTCTCAACATGATCCACATGCATGCAAAGTTGTCACTTTTCTGAAATAGTGGGATTAACATTAACTAAAGTCATGACCTTTCCAAACGCACTTTTATCAAAAACTTCATAAGATTGAAAATTATCCAAATATGTGGGATCAAAAGTTGACATTCTTCCAAACCCACTTTCAATATTATTGCAAACATTATTGTCAATCTCATATTGATCATGGGGCTTAAATAAATTTTCAAGATCACAAGAAGAATGACCCCAATCATGATCACTGCAACAAGTAGAGGACATAGCAAAAACTAGCATCCCCAAGCTTAGGGTTTTGCATATTATTAGCACAATTTATATTAATAGAAGTTATACTATCATCATTGCAATCATGATTTTTATTCAAAGATCTATTGTGAATCGCTTCATAAAGTACTTCATCACACTTTTCAGATTCATGAATTTCAAGCAAAACCTCATAAAGATAATCTAGTGCACAAAACTCACTGGCAATTGGTTAAACATAACTGGATCTTTTAAAAATATTAGCAAGCGGATGAGGATCCATAGATCTTTAGGTTCTATGTTTAGTAATAAATAAATGACTATTCCAACAATACGAGCAAACAAGAAATGGGCAAAAGAGGCAAATAGAGAGGGAGGATAGAGAGAGAGAGGGCGAATAAAATGGCAAGGGTGAAGTGGGGGAGAGGAAAACGAGAGGCAAATGGCAAATAATGTAATGCGGGAGATAGGGATTGTGATGGGTACATGGTATGTTGACTTTTGCGTAGACTCCCCGGCAACGACGCCATAAATCCTTCTTGCTACCTCTTGAGCTTGCGTTGGTTTTCCCCGAAGAGGAAGGGATGATGTAGCAAAGTAGCGTAAGTATTTCCCTCAGTTTTTGATAACCAAGGTATCAATCCAGTAGGAGGCCACGCTCAAGTCCCTCGTACCTGCACAAAATGATAGCTACTCGTAACCAACACGATTAGGGGTTGTCAATCCCTTCACGGTCACTTACGAGAGTGAGATCTAATAGATATAATATTTTTGGTATTTTTGATATAAAGATGCAAATGAAAAGTAAAAGGCAAAGTAAAAACAAAGAAAGATTAAGGTGATGGAGATTGATATGATGAGAATAGACCCGTGGGCCATAGGTTTCACTAGTGGCTTCTCTCAAGAGCATAAGTATTCACGGTGGGTGAACAAATTACTGTTGAGCAATTGACAGAATTGAGCATAGTTATGAGAATATCTAGGCATGATCATGTATATAGGCATCACGTCCGTGACAAGTAGATCGAAACGATTCTGCATCTACTACTATTACTCCAGTCATCAACCGCTATCCAACATGCATCTAGAGTATTAAGTTAAAAACAGAGTAACACTTTAAGCAAGATGACATGATGTAGAGAGATAAATTCATGCAATATGAAATAAACCCCATCTTGTTATCCTCGATGGCAATGATGCAATACGTGCCTTGCTGCCCCTTCTGTCACTAGGAAAGGACACCGCCAGATCGGACCCAGAGCTAAGCACTTCTCCCATGGCAAGAACTACCAATCTAGTTGGCCAAACCAACCGGATAATTCGAAGAGACTTGCAAAGATAACCAATCATACATAAAAGAATTCAGAGAAGATTCAAATATTATTCATAGATAGACTTGATCATAAACACACAATTCATCGGTCTCAACAAACACACCGCAAAAATAAGATTACATCGAATAGATCTCCACAAGAGAGGGGGAGAACTTTGTATTGAGATCCAAAAAGAGAGAAGAAGCCATCTAGCTACTAACTATGGACCCGAAGGTCTGAGGTAAACTACGCACTTCATCAGAGAGGCTATGATGATGTAGATGCCCTTCGTGATGACGTCCCTCTCTGGCGGAGCTCCGGAACAAGCCCCAAGATGGGATCTCGTGGATACAGAAAGTTGCGGCGGTGGAATTAGGTTTTTAGCTCCTGTTCGGATCGTTTGGGGGTACGTATGTATATATAGGAGGAAGAAGTACGCCGGTGGAGCATCAAGGGGCCCACGAGGCAGGGGCATGCCCTAGGGGGGCGCGCCCCCACCCTCGTGACTGCCTCTCCGATGCCTTGGCGTAGGGTCCAAGTCTCCTGGATCACGTTCCGTGAGAAAATCATGTTCCCGAAGGTTTTATTCCGTTTGGACTCTGTTTGATATTCCGTTTCTTCGAAACACTGAAATAGGCAAAAACAATAATTCTGGGCTGGGCCTCCGGTTAATAGGTTAGTCCCAAAAATAATATAAAAGTGGAAAATAAAGCCCAATATAGTCCAAAACAGTAGATAATATAGCATGGAGCAACCAAAAATTATAGATACGTTGGAGACGTATCATGTACTACTGTAACATTATCGTATAATTATAAACAAACATTACCCACTGTATGCTATCACAATTCTATGGCCTCAAGTCAAGGAGGCTTCAACAAGAATTTAAACATACGCAAATAATGAAGCAGTAACAACAATCTACGAAAACATGACAGTCTATAAAGATTTGATCATTCACCATACATCTATAACTTAAAAAATTCTGAAAAATTAGTACAAAAAAACATTTTCTATAGATAGACAGTGCAAAAAGTTTGAGAACTTTTGACGTTCCAGTAAAAAATGTAAAATCGAGAACTACAGCCAAAGTTTCAGTTTTGCACCGCACAAACCAACAAGGAATTTAATCATCCTAAAGGAAAACCTTGGAACATTATTTTTATAATACAATGGAATTGTACAAAGGGGATAATTATTTTTGTTAAAAAAATTATGTAATTAAGATTCACAAAGTTTCCGTGAGCATGAACAAAGTTCAAGGACCTCCCCCACTTCAACAATGCTTGTCTCTCTCACTTTCACATTCCTTTTTGAAAAGTTTTGTGTTCACCTCTATTTTTTTGTTTTTAAACTTTATAAAAGAATTCAAAAGAAATAAATGACTCTCTAAAGCTTCCTGGTTGTCTCCCTGGCAGCGCTTTCTTTAAAGTCATTAAGCTAGGCATAAAGTGCTCAAGTAATGAATCCACCCGGATCTCAAGGTATATCAAAGCCAATTTGAATCAACAATGATTTAGCATTTAGTAGTGAGCACAAAGCAACATATATCAAGCAATGACGAAGCCTAAATATCTTCCTATGCATCGGCATGTCATACAAGAACAATTCATGCACATCAAGTAAAGGCCATATATAGCATAAGCAGTTTCTTGCAATTTTATCTAGAGAGGCGGAGATGTAGTTCCTCTCTCATAATAATTGCAAGTAGGAGCAGCAAGCACATGCATATTATATTCATCAAAATCATCATGTGTTGTGGTAGAACGCAACCCATCAATGTAATCCTTAATAAGAGCAAACTTCTCCGATATTGTGTAGTTGGGAGAATTCAAAAAGATAATAGGACTATCATATGTGGGTGCAATAGCAACAATGTCATTCTTAACATAAGGAACTATAGCAAGTTCATATCCATAAGCATAATTCATATTGGCATCTTGGCCACAAGCATAACAAGAATCAAGTTCATCAAAAAGGGATATTTCAAATGAATCAATGGGATCATAACAATTACCATAGCATTCATCCTTCGGTAAGAATGAAGGGGCATTAAATAATGTATGAGTTGAAGAGTTACTCCCATTAGAAGGTGGGCACTGGTAGCTAATCCGCTCTTCCTCCTTTTGTTCTTCGCTCTCCTTATCATCTTTTTCATCGAATGAGCTCACAGCTTCATCAATTCCTTCTTCCATAGGCTCCTGCAAAATATTAGTCTCTTCTCGGACAACGAATACTTTCTCAATAAATTCATCAATATCGGAATTATATTTATAATTATAATAGCAATATTTAAGAATACCAAGATTTTCAGGTCTATAGCCAGCAACATCATCATCTTCATACTTTAAAAACATAGATTCAATTTCAGAAGCACCCTTAAAATCAGCAAATTCTTGTATTCGTTCCACATCACAGTAATCATATATACCATTAGCATAAGAAGCTAAGGTTTCATTATCATTAAATTTGCATGAAAAGGGAAGATGTGGAGCATTCATCCTAGAGCAACAAGTATAATCATATCTCAAGCATAGATTCCAAGCATACCATTTCTACATATGAATTTGATCCCATAATAATTTCCCTTTATGAGTCAAGCGATAATCCCTAAAGTATTCATGTTGATCCAACGTTACTCCCATTATATAGTTGAATGGGGTTTTCTCAGGATTATCAAAGTAGTGCATAATATTTTCACATAACGATCATCGAGGGTTTGAGGAGGTTCCCCAACTCCATGAGTAGCACGTACAACTAATTTTTTTTTGGTATTTCGTGTTCCATATCCATAACTAAAGATAGAGAACAACTTAGAACAAGAAATAAAAACTACTTGGTGATAAAGCAAACAAGAACACACGAGAATATTCACCCCACGCTATAACTCCTGGCAACGTTGCCAGAAAATGGTCTTGATAACCCACAAGTATAGGGGGTCGTTTGTAGCCTTCTTTGATAAATAAGAGTGTCGAACCTAACGAGGAGCTAAAGGCAGAACACATATTCCCTCAATTTATATCGACCACTGATACAACTCTACAAACACTTTAACGTTTGCTTTACCTAGAACAGGTATGAAGCTATTTTGTAGGAGTGGTGCTAGAACTATTTTGCAATAATAAAACTAGAAGTACTTTGCAAGATAATAAAAGTTAGGTTTTTAGTAAAAGGGTTTGTGTCAACAAGAAAGTTATTTGTCCCTAGGCAATCGATAACAAGTACTAGTAATCATCCTTGCAATTCTATATGAGGGAGAGGCATGAGCTAACATACTTTCTTTACTTGGATCATATGCACTTATGATTGGAACTCTAGCAAGCATCCGCAACTACTAGAGATCATTAAGGTCGTGAAACCCAACCATTGCATTAAGTATCAAGTCCTTGTTATCCCATACGCCATAGCCCACCTACTCGGGTTTAAGCTTCTGTCACTCTCGCAACCCACCATAAGCGAACCATTAACATATTGCAACACCCTACAGCAGGGGCCCTCACGTTTGCGCAAGAACGGAGGGCACGGTATGATAACACCATAAATAAAATATAGAATCATTCCAACCAAGATCACGACTAACCCACAGGACAAAACAGATCTACTCAAACATCATAGGATAACCATAGATCATTGGGAAATAATATATGGAGTTGAGCACCATGTTTAAGTAGAGATTACAGCGGGGGTAAGAGGTGTAACACTGCTGCATAGAGGGGGAGAGATCTGGTGTTTACGGTATCAAGATTGTTGATGTAGATCGCCGTCCCGATCATTGCCCCAGCGGCACTCCGGCGCCACCGGAAGCGAGGGGGAGAGAGCCCCCTACTTCTTCTTCTTCCTTGCCCCCCCCCCTAGATGGGGAGGAGAATTCCCCCTCTGGTCCATGGTCTCCTATGGCGGCGGAGGGGCGGGAGCCCCTCGAGATTGGATCTCCCTCTCCGTTCTCTTCTGTTTTGCGTTCCCCAGATCTGGCCAAAAATCGTTTCTTATATTCCCGGAGATCCGTAACTCTGGTTGCGCTGAGATTTTTAACACGATTTTTTCCGGATATAAGCTTCCTTGCGCCCAAAGTAGAGCTCCAACCGATGTACAAGGTGAGCACAACCCACCACCATGCGCCTGGCTCAGGAGTGGTGCACTGGTGTCTTGTGCCCCGTGTGGGCCTCCGTTTGAAGTGATTCCAACTCCCAAAACCACATATATTCCAAAATAATTCTCCATAAAAATTTATTGCATTTGGAATTTGTTCGATATGGATACTCTACGATACAAAAAACATGCAAAAAACAGGAATTGGCACTGGGCATTGGATCAATAGGTTAGTCAAATAAATCATTTAAAAAGTTGCCAAAAGTATGTAAAAAGTTGTATAATATTGACATGAAACAATCAAAAATTATAGATACGACGGAGACGTATCATGGTCCCTCCTGAAGGACCTTCTCGATGATTCTCTTTTTGGTTGGAATACTACAGGAGGCCACACGTTTCAGAAAAAGAAGAGAGGAAGTGGAAAGAAATGATTGCCTTCAAATGGAACACTCTATCTTGTATCCAACAACCACCGACTATTCTGACATGTGGCTTCTACACCTGCATTCAGATGGCAAAATTCATATGGTCCATGAAAATGTTAAATCGGCATAATAATATCCTCAAATGGGGTCAAGAAGTATAAAACAATCAGCCTGAAGCTAGGTTAGTGCTCGAAGAACTACAAGTCAAGTTAGCGGCTATCATAAACAAGGAGGTCCGCTTGTCATCCGGCCTATTCTATAATAACTCCGAAGAAAATGCATACAACGAACAAAAAAGCCTTACCTGGCACAATGCAACGGGTAAAACTGAAACCGTGACTAAAAATATTTGGCATCATGCACTATGTAGTTGATGAACATGTATTTTGTGTAACTCGTTTATTCTTAATGTACTTCTCGTTCTTTATTTTCAGTAATTACCACTAGTTTTATTCCCGATTTGCTTGCATTTAATTGATACCTGTGGTGGGCGGGCGGGCGCCTACCACTGATGCCCCCTTAGCAGTGGTAGGAGGTCGGTGGCAGGCGGCCCAAAGAAGCTTGCACGCCACTGCTGGCCATTTTGCACCTGCCACTGCTAGGCATTCCTGCAGTAGTAGAAGATTTACTGGCAGGGGTTTTCAGTTGCCAACAACCAAATGAGCTCAAGGTTCTGGACTAGCTAACACACATTGAAAACTTCATCAATAGTACCAGGACTATTGGCGAACCAGACTCGGGGAAAATATGAGCGAGTGAAGGACCAACCCCAAATCTTTTGTTAGTTCCTAGTTCAAGCGTTGCCGGAAAAAGATAAACCACTCAAAATCTTATATATGCCACCCTCTCTGTGTTGAGATGCAGAGACAAACAATGCTTTCTATCTCTCTCCCTCATCATTTTTCAACAACATTTGGATAAAGTTTGTTTGAGAAGGTTTAATTCTTCTTTGAATGAGAACAACCCTTCGGCTGAGGTTCCTCGTTGGGTTACCCCTCCCATCGTCGTGTCCTCCTGGGTCACAAAACTGAGAGCACAAAATAACAATCACTTATGGATCAGGTAAGAAAAACATAAAAAATATTTTTGGGCTAAGTTGAAGAGCCATAAGAGTCTAACATGCATGTATTACATCTGACTGCTTGTAGCAAACCAAACCGGACCTATTAGTACCACGACTTTTGAGGGGGATGAGGAAGAAACATAAGCAGCAAAACACATTCATATATTTGATTTAATGAAAATAAACACACTTTCTCATGTTGCTCCACAAGTCCATGCATCATTTCTCATGATTTCTAGATTAATGGCCGACGTGCTAGACTAGTTAATTCAAATTTTGAGCAAGTGCCTTGCCATAAATACATGTGAGTTGTTTCTCCATGTTGCCATTTGTCATCTACAAAAGATGGTGTGTGTGCCCATGTCGTCATGTCCACACACTCAACTTGGAATTATTCAAGGACATTAAGCTTCGTCGAGTTGAATCCCAGATATCTAAACATATTTCTGCTTGGTATAATTTGCCTGATTTCTATATAAAAAATACATGAAGGCCATTGGCGCATCAATTAAGTGGACTCAATGCAAATTTAATTTCCATCTCTTCTAAATTTGAACCAAAATAATCATCTAAGAAACAAAGTGCTGGGATGACAAGCTTGAGACTTTTCTCAATATAAGTGCTACATCCCTAGACTATTCAATGACCTGATGATTGCACAAGGTAATTTGAGGAAGAAAGCACTTCCCTCATTGTAGCAATGAGAGAATAAACCTACATAGATCAAATCTCTTGAATGGATTTTCTTGAATTTCTTCTGTGTTTTGGATTGAAGAAGTGTACATTTTAAAAAACACAAAACTTATGATATGGTCAGAATCTCTTATGATAATCATCTATGCTTAAAACATATCCTAATGCCTGGAAGTTAATACCGCGGCAAGTGCAAAGTATTGTCTAGTTATGCTCGTCGTAGTTCTTGATATCAAAGGTTATAGATGTTGTATGATATTTTCTTTGTATTCATATGATCATTTATGTAGGAGAACAAATAATGGGTACATACGAGTAACATACTGCAACATTAGCTGAGTCGTATTCAATGGATAATGAAAAGCTCGATATTTTGCAGAAAGAATTGACACTACTCCTTTGGCTGCGGTGACCATGGTGAATAAAATATGCACAATTTTCAATCGTAGGTGACTAAAGACACACCAAATGTTACGTGTCGAGACAAGTGTTTGGATTCATCACATGGTGATGCATTAAGCATCTCACCCTTACCCGTATATTGTAGGTATGAGTGTGTGGCCATGTCATTCGTCACTACGCATCCGACATGGAGAACAAAAGTGGATTAAGGCCAAACTTAGTCATTTCTAACATAAGATGTCTGATAACAGATGGAAGCCATACACCTTTGGAGTGTACTGAAGAAAATCATGGGCGTGACATTAGGTGTTCACATAGATGAAACAAGCAATCTAGAATGGTTTATTAAATTGAATTTTTTTATATATAGCTAATGAGATGTGCCTTGTTACGGAATAATACACTAGTAGAAAAAGGGTCTGTTGTCCCGGTTCATAAGGGCCTTTTGTCCCGGTTCCTGAACTGGGACTAAAGGGTCGGTACTAATACCCTGTCCCTTTAGTCCCGGTTCAATCCAGAACCGGGACAGATGGGCCTCCACGTGGCCTGTGCGCGGAGCCCAGGCAGGAGGGCCTTTGGTCCCGGTTGGTGGCACCAACCGGGACCAATAGGCATCCACACATCAACATTTCTGTGGCTGGGGTTTTTGTTTTTTTTAAAGGGGGGTTTTGGGGGTTTTGGGGGGTTAATTTAGGTGTTTCATATATTGTGTTAGCTAGCTATAATTAATAGAGAGAAGTGTCCTCTCTTATGTCCATGCTTGGTCGACGCTACGTACTATACATACGTATAGAGAGGACTAGACACGCTAGCTAGCTAGTAAGCAAATGAAGGAAACAGAAGATCGTCATGAACATATATGCATACATAGAGAAGTGATATCGACCACCTCTCCTTCTCCGAGAGATTGGTCGAACAACAATGTCGGTGTACTAAAGTAGGGGTACCTTAGTATCCCGAACTTGTGCACGGGCAGTCGCAGCGTCCCGCGGCAAGGCTTGCCAGGCGACCGCCAAGATCCTCCGTGGTTCCTTTGGAGCCATTTAAGAACAAAGTATCCAAACCAAGGAGACAAGGCCCCGGCAAGAGGAGCTTGCCGGGAAGGAGACAAGACCCCGGCAAGAGGAGCTTGCCGGGGAGGCCAACCAAGGCATCTCAAGGAACTTGCTGCAGCACACCATGTGTCCCGGCAAGACCCAGTGAGCGACAAGCTCCTGGACACGACAAGATAATAACCGCGGCAAGGCGCTTGCCGCGGCAAGCTTCCATCCTGTACCTGCGCTCCAGCACATCCACCAACGTGTCGCTCTGGGACCCTTCCAGGCGTACGTGGAGGAAGGCTGTGCAGCCAGAGGTACACGGTGGCGAGCGGCGCTGACAAGATAGCCATCATGGCAAGCAGTGGCGTCCCTGGCGGTCCCTTTCTGCACCGTCTAGGCGACGCAGACAGGCATTTAATGCCTTTGTCCCCTGCCGCTTAGCTTAGGTATGATACACTGTAGTAGGCGGCGGTGCAAACCACCAAGTCTTTTCCTTTTTTACCCTCGTCTATGTTGCCACGTGTCAGTGACCCCTTTGACATATAAAAGGAGGCCCATACGCAATGTAGAGGGGAGGGGATCCTCTCTCACTCGGTCTGGCTAGCTGCTGGTGTGTACTGTAGCAATCAGTGCTCCCGAGCAAGAACTTAATACACCAACAAAGCAGGAGTAGGGTTTTACGCATCCGTGCGGCCCGAACCTGGGTAAACTGATCGCGTTGCTCGTGTGCTTCGCCTCGATCTGCTCTTCGTGCACACTCCGCCCCCCTGCCAAACCGAAAGGGGCCTCGGTCCGCCGTGGTCCCATAGGTGTTCGTGGGATCAGCACCCCCGACATCTTTGGCGCGCCAGGTAGGGGGTGCGTCGAGGCTGTGTGAATCTGATCCGGCGTTCGCACGAGCCGAATCTTCATCATCTTCATCAACATGCCGCCGCAGAAGAAGGCTTCGGAGGTAGCTGCTCCGTCCGCGCCGAGCCCACCAACGCAAGAGCGAACGGCTGGTGGAGTAGACGCCGGCGGAAGAACGGGCGCCGACGAGGAGGCTCATGGTGTAGCCAGGTCCAAGGACAAGGCTGCGCTGCACATCGGCGGCGCAGTCGGCTCCCACAACGACCGAGCGCACTCCAAGACCTCGGCGTCCATACACGCACAGCGCCCATCTCAGGAGGCGCGGGACCAGCAGCGTCATGGTACTCATGGTACCATACGTTTGCTGGGCCAAGATCAAGCTGGTGGATCCCGGAGTGCTCAAGACCAGCATGCGCGCCAACATGCTGGCGCGAGCGGGGCATGGTCGCCTGGACGAGATACTGCTCCTTCTAACGTAGTTAGAAGTCCGAGCATATCCCGTTCATCGCGCCGTTCGCCGCCACCGCCCGCCACTCTGGCAGAAGCTTTGGCACGAGCTCAACTGCTCCTAGATTACCCTCCAGCGCTAGAGAAGATCGATGACTGGAGGGCCACTATCCAGAGCCTCATCGGCTTCGCCAACGGTGACGACCCATGGCAGCCGAGCGCATCGCAGCCGCGGCAAGTCAGTCAGGCCCGAGCCGGTGGCGACGAGACTGGGGAGGGTGCAACCACTATGCACTCTCCGCCTCGAAGGCCAAGATCGCCGACTCGCCGGATCCACCTCGACAGCGACTCCACCGCGTCATCAGATCCGCGAGCTCGTCGCGATCAGCGCCAAGTTCTTCATGAATGACAGCAAGAAGATGCTCGAACACGCATCGAGCACCGAAGAGAAGCGCGGCGTCAATCAGACCTGCGCGGTGGGCCCTCTGTCGATATGCATGCGCCAGGGGAACCAGGCGACTTGCCGTATGCGGTAGGTTGCCCTGCGTTTACCCGTGAGCTACGGCAAGTCCAGTGGCCTAGCCAGAAGAACTTCAAGCCAGACGTACTAGAGAAGTACGACGGCAAGTCGCACCCGTCAGAGTTCCTCAGCAACTACACCATTGTGGTGCAAGCTGCCGGTGGGCGAGACGACAAGGTCCTTGCCAACTACTTCCCGCTGGTGCTCAAACCCGAAGTCAGGTCCTGGCTCATGCACTTGCCGGACAACTCCATATCCTCTTGGGCGGACTTGTGCCATCAGTTTGTCGGCGCCTTTACAGGCAGCCACAAACCTCATGGCCAAGAGAGTGACCTTCACCTGCTCGCCCAAAAGGAAGGAGAGCCCCTGCGCAAGTATATCCAGAGATTCAGCCGTGTACAGCGCAACATCCCAGATATCCACCCTGCCACGGTTATTAGCGCGATCCATCAGAACGTGCGTAATCGCAGGATGTGGGAGGAGATGGCTATGAGCAGGATCAGAGACGTCGGTGAGCTATATGCCCTGGCCGACAAGTGCGCACGCGCTGAGGAAGGAAGGAAACTCCCCGGAGAGACTATAGGAGCAGGAGGATCTGACAGCAAGGATGCTGCCCCGGCAAAGAAAAACCGGCGGCGCAACAGGAAGAAGAAGGGCAAAGAAGTACTAGTCGTTGAGCAGTCCGGCAACGATGGTGGCTCCAAGCAAGCCAAAGTTGGTAGCTCCGGCAAGGAGGTTGCCGCATGCACCAACTGCCAGGCTGTGCCAGCCGCCGACAAGCAGGACGGCACCGACAAGCAGTATTGCAAGATCCACCGCACCAAAGGCCATGACCTCCAACGCTGCAAGAAGGTCGAGCAGCTTGTCCAGCAGCAAAAAGCTGAGTATGAGCGGCGCGACAAGGAGAGGGCCCAAGGAGGCGGTGGAGAAGCCGGCAAGAAGCGCGCTGGCCGGGGAGGACGCCGCGGCAAGGCCAAGCAGCGGCAAGGAGACAGACCTCCCCCGCGGCCGTGACAAGGATGATGATGACGACGATGACAAAGACATGGATGATGTCGAGAACAGCGAGCAGGAGTTCTAGAAAGCCACAGAAGTCTTGTGCGTTGACGGCGGTGCTTCTCTACATACTTCTCACCGCCAACTCAAACAGTGGGCGCGGGAAGTCAATGCGGCAGAACCACCTGTCGAATCGCGCAAACTTCTGAAATGGTCCAGCACGCCTATCATCTTTGACATTGAGGACCACCCTGATCGCACAACTGCGGTCGGGTGCTTGCCGTTGTTGGTTTCACCAACAATCCGCAACCTCAAAGTCACTAAGATGCTAGTTGACGGCGGGGCCGGCTTGAATCTGATCTCCTCCGCTGTGCTCTAGAAACTCCAGATCCCTGACAACGAGCTCGAAGAGACCGGCATGTTCCAAGGAATTAACCCGGGAAGGAGCAAGCCGTAAGGGAAGGTCATGTTGCCGGTGACATTTGGCAGCGAGCTGAACTTCAGAACGGAGAGGGTCACTTTTGACGTTGCCGATTTTCCATTGCCTTACAATGGGATACTTGGCCGTCTAGCACTCGCCAAGTTCATGGCAGCCTCTCACTATGTATACAACATGCTCAAGATGCCAGGCCCGATAAGCATCATCTCTGTCCCCGGCGACAAGAAAGACGCCCTTATTTGCGCCGACAAGATCTACTGGGAACCAGCAGCTGCAACAGATCGCAAGACACTTGCCGCTGAAGCTCCCGGGGGAAGTAAGAAGACCAAGTCCGGCAAGAGCTCTGATGCCCACTCCGGCAAGCGCACCTCCTCGGAATGTTGCGCTGCCGTCGAGGAAGCACCATCGAGCTCCACCGGCAAGTGTAAGAAGGCAATGGCAGCTCCACCACATACCAAGAAGGTGTCCGCCAAGGAGGACGGCACTGGTGGTACCTTCACCATCAGTGCCACGCTTGACCCTAAATTGGAAAGCGCGCTCGTTGCTTTTCTGCGGGCGAATGTCGACGTGTTTGCATGGCAACCGTCTAACATCCCCGGTGTTCCCAGGAAAGTAATTGAGCACCATCTTGCCGTTTGTCCTCATGCGCGGCCCGTCAAGCATAAGGTCAGGAAACAAGCAGTGGAGCGCCAAGAATTCATAGCAGAAGAAATTAAGAAATTGGAAGCAGCAGGCCTTGTCAGAGGAGTGCTCCATCCCACGTGGCTGGCCAATCCTGTAGTCGTGCGCAAGGCGAATGGAAAATGGAGGCTTTGTATTGACTTTACTGATGTTAATAAAGCTTGTCCCAAAGACCCATTTCCCTTGCCGCACATTGACCAGATTGTTGACTCCACAGCCGGATGTGATTTGCTTTCATTTCTTGACGCATATTCAGGATACCATCAGATCTTCATGGCAGAGGAGGATGAGGAGAAAACAGCATTCATTACTCCATGTGGCACATACTGTTTCGTACAGATGCCTTTCGGATTAAAGAATGCTGGTTCAACATTTGCAAGAGTAGTCCATGTCGCTCTCAAACCGCAAATACACATAAATGTAGAAGCCTACATGGATGACAAAGTGGTCAAGAGCAAAGACAGGGCAACTCTAATTCATGATTTAGACGAGACCTTTGCAAATTTGCACAAGATCAACCTCAAGCTCAACCTCGAGAAGTGTGTGTTTGGAGTCCCTTCTGGCAAGGTTCTCGGGTTCTTTGTGTCTCAGCGGGGAATTGAAGCCAATCCCGACAAGATCAAGGCCATCGAGCAGATCGAAGCACCAAAGCGCGTCAAGGATGTACGAAGACTTGTCGGTTGCGTGGCTGCTCTCAGCAGGTTTATCTCTCGGTCTGCTGAGTGCGCCCTGCCGTTTTTCAAAATTTTGAAAAAGGCAGGACCAATGAAATGGACTCCAGAAGCGGAGACTGCGCTGCAGGACTTGAAGAGATACCTGTCCTCCACCCCAACACTTGTCGCACCTAAGCCACAAGAGAGGTTGCTGCTATATATAGCGGCAACCAATCAAGTGATTAGTGTTGCGTTAGTGGTAGAGAGGGAGGCAGATGACGAGCCAGCAACCGCGGCAAGCGCATCCAGC
The DNA here is from genome assembly GCA_034509565.1 of Triticum monococcum. Classification (NCBI taxonomy): domain Eukaryota; kingdom Viridiplantae; phylum Streptophyta; class Magnoliopsida; order Poales; family Poaceae; genus Triticum; species Triticum monococcum. Next base: position 562,768,168 of record CM067841.1, on the reverse strand, counting down.
GACAAGCAGGGGGCTCCCCCGACAAGCTCTAGTCCTGATAAGGATGGATCTGCACAGGCATGCGAAGAGGTGCAAAAGAGAATGGTGCAGCGCCCAGTCTACTTTGTCAATTCCCTTCTACAGGGGGCTAGGTCAAGGTACTCTGGTGTGCAGAAGTTGCTTTTCAGCCTTCTTATGGCCTCGAGAAAGCTGCGCCATTACTTCCGGGCACACGAGATCATAGTTGTCACTCGCTTTCCGCTGAAAAGGATACTGCAGAATTCAGAAGCGACAGGCAGGATTGTCGAGTGGGCGCTGGAATTGTCAAGCTTTGGTCTCAAGTTTGAGAGCACTTCAACAATCCAAAGCAGAGCATTGGCAGAATTCATAGCAGAGTGGACGCCAACACCAGACGAAGAAATTCCGGAGACGAGCATCCCCGCCAAGGAAACAAACAAAGAGTGGCTCATGTACTTTGACGGTGCCTTTTCGCTGCAAGGCGCCGGTGCTGGTGTGCTGCTTGTCGCACCCACCGGAGAGCACCTCAAGTACATAGTCCAGATGCACTTTCCCAAGGAGCAAGCGACAAACAATACTGCAGAGTATGAAGGCTTGCTTGCCGGTCTCAGGATCGCGGCAGACCTTGGGATTAAGAAGCTCATTGTCAGGGGTGACTCGCAGCTTGTCGTCCGCCAAGTGAACAAGAATTACCAGAGTCCTTTGATGGAAGCCTATGTTGACGAAGTGAGAAAGCTAGAAGAGCACTTTGACGGCCTGCAGATGGAGCATGTCCCGAGAGCTCAGAATGACATTGCCGATGGCCTGTCAAAGTGCGCCGGACTTAAGTTACCTGTGGAACCAGGGATCTTTGTGCTCAAGCTAACTCAACCGTTCGTAACACCGTCAACTGGACAGAGCAAGAAGAGGAAGTTGATATCTGGCGACTATTTTCCGGCAGATCTTCCCGAAGCCGCCGCCAAAAAGGTCCTCAAGATCAACACCAACAGTGCTGAGGAACAGTCTGCTCCGGCAAACCCCAGGGTTTGTTCCGTTGAAGCAGACGCTCCCAACAAGTTTTGCTCCGGCAAGCTTACCGGGGAACGTCAAGCTCTGGCAGAACCGCAGGTTCTTGCCGTAGAAGCGGATGTTCCCGCAGCAGCAGATATTCCTTTAGTCCTTGTTGTCGAGCCGCAAGCTCCAACATGGGCACAGCAGATTGTCCGTTTCCTTCAGACAGGAGAACTTCCCGAAGAGCAAGAAGAAGCGGAAAGAGTAGCCCGGCAGTCTGGTATGTACTAGTTTGTCGATAACATACTATGCCGATGAAGACTCAACAGTGTGAAATTGAAGTGCATTCCCCGGGAAGATGGACAAAAGCTGTTGGCAGAGATACATGGAGGCATATGTGGTCACCACATTGGCGCAAGAGCACTTGTCGGCAAAGCATTCCGGCAAGGCTTCTTTTGGCCGACAGCCCTCCAGGATGCGACTGCACAAGTAACCAAGTGTGAAGCGTGCCAGTTCCATTCCATGCAGATACACCAGCCAGATCAAGCTCTCAAGACGATCCCTTTGTCCTGGCCATTTTCGGTCTGGGGGCTCGACATCCTCGGCCCCTTCCCCCGAGCTGTCAGGGGCTTTGAGTACTTGTACGTTGCGATCGACAAGTTCACAAAGTGGCCGGAAGTGGAGCCAGTGAGGAAGGTGACAGCATAGTCAGCAGTCAAGTTCTTCAGGTCGATTGTTTGCCGTTTTGGGATCCCTAACCGGATAATCACCGACAACAGTACGCAATTTACGAGCCGCACCTTCATGCAGTACGTCCAAGATCTTGGCGCCAAGGTCTGCTTCGCTTCTGTTGCTCACCCGAGAAGCAATGGTCAAGCGGAGAGGGCAAATGCTGAAGTGCTGCGCGGGCTCTAGACCAGAACTTTCGATAGGCTGCACAAGTGCGGAAGAAACTGGATCGAGGAGCTGCCGGTGGTTCTTTGGTCGATCAGGACGACGCCAAATCGAGCCACTGGCCAGACACCCTTTGCTCTAGTCTATGGAGCGGAGGCAGTTCTCCCCACGGAACTCGTATACGGGTCGCCTCGAGTGCTCGCTTATGATGAGCTTGAGCAAGAGCAGCTGCGGCAAGATGACGCGCTGCTCCTTGAGGAAGACCGTCTTCAGGCTGCTGTGCGAGCTGCTCACTACCAGCAAGCTTTGCGCTGCTACCATAGCCGCAAAGTTAACGCCAGAAGTCTCGAGGAAGGCGACCTTGTTCTTCGGCGCGTTCAGTCCGCCAAGAATTCCAACAAGTTGACGCCGAAGTGGGAAGGCCCTTACCGGGTGAAACAAGTCACTAGGCCTGGCGCTGTCCGCCTCGAGACCGAAGATGGCGTACCAGTGAGCAACTCCTGGAATATTGAGCATCTTCGCAAGTTTTACCCATAGGGCGCGGTTGCCGGAACCCGTTCCGGCAACGATCTTTTGTACAAGTCTTGCCGCTGTTGCATGTAATCCTTTGTACAAAGCCGGGCGCAGACCCCGTGCATAAAAATCAAGTGCTCAGCACACCTTGTCGATTTTCATGCTTTTTATTATTTGCATGTGTTATCTGACACTTTGTGCAGCACTTACACCCGATGAGCAACAACGAGCCCTAAGGCTCCATAGCTTTTTCTCCTTCTTCTTTTTTCTCTCAAGGAAAGGAAGGTTCTCTCGTGCACAAGTTTGCCGGGGGGAAGGAGAACATACGGTATGGACCAGGCGTCGTTCAAGAAGGTTTCGCCTTGCCGGGAAGCAAACAACAGAAAAGATAAGTTTGCCAAAGTTTGAGCAATCGGATTCTTAAATTTATAGAGTTATCTTCCTTGAACGACCGTCCTTTGTATGGAAAACCTGTGCGCGGAGGAACCAACTCGTAGCTAGTTGCACCCTTACTATTGTTTCGAGTCCGCTCAACAACTTAAGTGAGCTGCGACTAGCTCTGCGACAAGGTTTCTCGTCGGTCACGGCACCACCTGCAGGCTACTGACGTTCCGCACTCAACGCTCGCGGCAAAGGTGCTCGCGCCGGGAAGTTCCCTAAAAGCATAGGGTAAAAACATACAAGGGAAGGAATCAGGTAAAGGCAATAACATAGTCATTACTACCCAAGATAGAGTATATTACAAAATAACTTGTCACAGCTCTAACAGACTGCTTTTCGTAACATGATTAACAGCGACAAGGAAAGAAGGAAATAGGCGGCCTAGTCTACGCGGTCGCCCTCGACCCTCTTGATGCCGCTCACCCTGTCCACAATAGGTGCGACAAGGGCCTTGAGCTCCTCCAGATCAGCATCCGGCGGCAGGCTCCTAAGGACGTTGGTGAGGCAGAGGCCTGGGTTGCGGAAGGCCACCTTCATCAGCACCTTCTGGAGAGCTCCCGTGCAAATCTTGCGCTACTCGTCGGCAAGCTGCTTTGGGATCTGCTCCGGGAGTCGCTGAAGCGCCGTTGCCACGCCTTTTAAGAACAGAGTAAGTTTGGCGCTAGGTTGGAGGTTCTCGTCGGAGGAGTACCCGAGATCCACCATCCCCAATTGCGCCAGCTCCTTGTCGACGTCTGCGCCGACGTTCACCAGACCCTCCATCCAGTGCTCCACGTTCTCCGACAAGGTCTTCTGGGCAGCAGCAGCACTCGCCGGCAGCACCTTGCCGGCCTCGACTTCCTCCTTCAAGGCCGTCTCCTGCTCTTTGGCACCGTCCAGAGATTGCGTCAGAGCCGCCAGCTTCACTTCAAGATCAGCGTTGGAATTCTTGGTGGCGTCAAGTTCCTTGTCCTTCTCGGCAAGATGGGCCTGCAGCTCCGAGTAGCTGTTGGCGTCCTTCTCCCGCTCAAGTTTGAGCGCGGCAAGCTCGTCGCCATTCGCCTTAAGACTCGCCTCCAACTGTGCCACCTTCAGCTCCAGCTCGTTCTTGGCGGCCTCGGTAGCTGCGGCGGCGTCTTCGGCTTGTTTGAGGGCCCCGCCAACTGCCGCTCGCGCGCGGCAAGCTCCTCCTCGTGGCTGTCGAGGTTGACCTTCCGCTGCGCCAAGTCACCCTCCTGCGAAGACAACTTCTCCGCGGCAAGACGTTGGCGCTCTTCAACGTCGTCCTTCTCGAGGAGGAAGGCCTGCTGCGCTTCGGCATGTTGCTCCCGCTCCTTTGCCAGGGAGCGGAGAGCTTCCTGATTGGCGCCCTGGAGCTCCTCCGTGCGCTTCTCGATATCAGCACCGGCCTTCACGACGAGTGCTTCGCGGGACTCCAGCTTGGCTTGCCAGGCGCGGTAGAGCGCCACTAGCTTCCGCAGCAGACGCTCCTCTTCGGGTTCACCGCCGCTGCTACTTGGCGCATCGACCAACTTTAGCCCGGCGGAGGCAAGCACCTCTCCGTCAAGCATCTCTCCCTCAACCGGCGCCCTGGAGCTTGACGCCCAGGGGAGGTTGATGAAAATGTCATCGCCGACCTTCAGGTAGACGCCAGGCTGGGGCTCTTCGGAGCCTAGCGCGGCGGCAGCAGCGGAGGAGTCGGTGGTCGGAGCAGCGCCTAGCGCTCCTGCGGCCTCCGGGTCGTCAGTACGACCGCCAGACTCCCCGCCCGCTTCCGCGACGGCAGCCCTGGCGGCCTCCTCACCGGCGCCGGCTGCTTCCTCGGCAGCAACAGCATCGTCGGCGGCGACTTCAGTCTCCATCGGCTCTGGAGCAGATGGATCTGACAGCCGGAAGAGGGGAGAAGATTCAAGCAAAATTCGAGCAAAATCCAAAAAGAAGATCAAGAAGATGAAGAAGCCAAGGGGAGTTTTGAAGCAAGGAAGTTACCTGTGCCAGGGTCTGCAGCTGTGGTCTCCGTCGCCTGGGGATCGCTGACGCAGTCCCTTGCCGGAGATCCCTCCCTCGCCGGGGGCTCCTCCCTTGCCTGAGCCTCCTCCCTTGCCGGGGGCTCCTCCCTAGCCGGAGTCTCCTCCCTTGCTGGAGAGCGCTCCCTTGCCGGGGACCTCTCCCTTGCCGGAGGACTCTCCCTTGGCGCTTCAGGGGCGGCTTACGGGCTCTCCTGATGAGGCTGCTCTGCTCCTGCACAAGTCAACAAACAAATATCAGCAAAGCAAGGATCTTCGTGCGCACCCGACAGCGGAAAACAAACAAGATAGTTATGTTGGGGGCTGCTCTGAAGATCAGCCGCCGGGTCCAGCAAGTTTGTCTCAGGCGCATCCCCTGCTGATGCGGTGGGTTCGTCCTCAATGACAATCATCGGCTTCTTGGCTCTCTTTGCCGCTCTCTGCGCCAGAGTCCTAAAAAGGAACAGATTCGCAGAAAAGCAAGTGAGATGCAAGATAAAACAGCAAAAATTGAAGAACTGCAAGAACAAACATGAGAAGCTTACTCTTCTTCCTCTTCCTCGTCGGAGCTGAACGCAGAGAAGTCGAAGTCCGGCTCGCGTCCGGCGCGGGAAGGTGGAGGAGTAGGCTCCCTTGGCCGCTTGGCGGGAGCGGAGGCAGCAGTCCGAGAAGACCCCGCTCCAGTTGTTTCGGTAGTGTGGGGCGCTCCCGCGGCAACAGTGCTTGCCGTGGTGGAGCGTGTCGCACGGCGCGGCGACTGTCGGCTCGCCTGCCGCCTGGCTGCATCCCCGGCCTTGCGGAGACGCCTTCTTGGTGGAGACGGAGGCGCTGCGGGCGGCGTGCTGTCTGAGGACGAAGTGGAAGAGGAGCCGATCTCCAACGAGCCGCTCGCATCCTCGGTAGGCCCGCTCAGTTCGCTCAGTTCGGCGTCATGCCCGGCAGCCTTGCTCGATTCGGCATCGCGCCCGGCAACGTCCTTCTTGCCGGCAAGATCTTCTCGCTCGGCACGGTTTGCCGCCTCTGCTGCCGCTGCCTCCTCCAAGGTAAAGCCAAACTCGCCCGCCACAGCAGCTGCCGCCGCCTCTTCCAACCTGGTGGCGATGCGCTTCAACTCCGCCTTGGTGGTGTCGCGGGTGAGGCCGTCCTTCTCGTCGGCATGGATTGGCACATCCACCAAGGTGTCGAAGAACTGCTGCACAACGTCGTCTTCTGGCTCCTGCCAAGTTGGCACGATTCCGTGCGAATCGCACAGCGGCATCATTGCCCTAATGCGGTTGAGCGCAGAATTGTTGCATAACGGGACGACGCCCTGCGGCAACCTGAAGACTTCTGGGTGGTCAGGAACATACTTGAAGAGCTCCTGCAGCATTGCGTTGAGCTCCAAGATAGTGAAATTATAGTTGAGCCCCGGGCGCAGCCTCATGATGTCTGCCGCGTTCTTAAACTCCCAAGTAGGCCTCCTCCGTTCTTGCAGGGGGGCAATGCGGCGGTGAAGGAACTCTGCGCCAACGGCACCTACGGTGAGTCCGGCAAGCCTGAGGCATTGGATCCTGGTGACGACAATCCTCAGCCTGCTGTCTTCCGGGGCCACGTCACTCCAGTCGCTGCCGCGTACTGCTGCTACTTGGCGCCGAGCGGTGAACGGCTGTGGGCTCTCCTCGACAATCCAACACCAATCTGCCCTCCACTCCTCCCACTTGCCGCGGAACTCGCCCTCCAAATAAGAATCCTTCTTGCCGGTCCTAGAGACCCAGGCGATTCCGCCGGACAAGGGCTCTCCTCTCTCTACCCGGGGAATGAAGAAATGGCGGAAAAGGGCTACATTAGGGTGGACTCCTACAAAGTTTTCGCAAAGGTGTGCGAAAACGGCCATGGTGAGGACGGCATTGAGAGTGAAGTCAAGGAGGCAGAGGTTATAGGTATTCATGATGTCACAGAAGAATTCAGAAAAGGGCGGGCAGAGCCCGCAGTAGAAGAAGACAGCGAAAAAGGGATATCCTTGCGGAGCAGTCTTGTGAGCAGCAGCTGGGAGTACCTTGGTGCTCGGGTGAGCTCGCGTCTCCGTCGACCAGAACAGGTACTAGTACTCCCTCAGCTCCTTCGCGGCGAGCTTCGGGGGGGAAGATGGCTCGCTCCTTCCGCAGCGCCGCAAGCCGCTGCGCCTCGGACGACTTCACGGCTTTCCCCTTGCCGGCTTTCGGAGCCATGGCGAAAGCGGTGGAGGAGGTCGACGGCGTTGGTGGTGCTGGTGGCAATGCGGGGGGTAGGGCGCTGCGCTCTGTTTGCTTTGGGAAGACGGAGGCGGGGCGGAGATTTTCAAGATTGGAACGGAAAGGGGGCGAGTGGACGCACTACCCCTGCTTCCCCTTGCTTATAAAGGGGGAGCGGGCGGACGTTCCGCCTTTCAAAATAAAGCAACCACCCACGATCTCTCCCACGATGCCGCGTTCAACGCGTGCCGTGCGGGGAGGGCGCGGTGGATGCGGAGTGAGCTACGGCGTAACCTAGGCCGTGCGTGCCCTTCCCCTGTTTTGGGCCTGGCCCAACAGCGCTCGGCACCGTGTATGGCCCAGGCCCGGGGGCTCCTGTCGGCGTACTAAAGTAGGGGTACCTTAGTATCCCGAACTTGTGCACGGGCAGTCGCAGCGTCCCGTGGCAAGGCTTGCCAGGCGACCGCCAAGATCCTCCGTGGTTCCTTTGTAACCATTCAAGAACAAAGTATCCAAACCAGGAGACAAGGCCCCGGCAAGAGGAGCTTGCCGGGAAGGAGACAAGACCCCGGCAAGAGGAGCTTGCCGGGAAGGCCAACCAAGGCATCTCAAGGAACTTGCCGCAGTGCACCATGTGTCCCGGCAAGACCCAGTGAGCGACAAGCTCCTGGACACGACAAGATAATAACCGCGGCAAGGCGCTTGCCGCGGCAAGCTTCCATCCTGTACCTGCGCTCCAGCACATCCACAAACGTGTCGCTCTGGGACCCTTCCAGGCGTACGTGGCGGAAGGCTGTGCAGCCAGAGGTACACGGTGGCGAGCGGCGCTGACAAGATAGCCATCGTGGCAAGCAGTGGCGTCCCTGGCGGTCCCTTTCTGCACCGTCTAGGCGACGCAGACAGGCATTTAATGCCTTTGTCCCCCGCCGCTTAGCTTAGGTATGATACACTGTAGTAGGCGGCGGTGCTAACCACCTCGTCTTTTCCTTTTTTACCCTCGTCTATGTTGCCACCTGTCGGTGACCCCTTTGACATATAAAAGGAGGCCCATACGCAACGTAGAGGGGAGTGGATTCTCTCTCACTCGGTCTGGCTAGCTGTTGGTGTGTACTGTAGCAATCCGTGCTCCCGAGCAAGAACTTAATACAACCACAAAGCAGGAGTAGAGTTTTACGCATCCGTGCGGCCCAAACCTGGGTGAACTGATCGCGTTGCTCGTGCGCTTCGCCTCGATCTGCTCTTCGTGCACTCTCCGCCCCCCTGCCGAACCGAAAGGGGCCTCGGTCCACCGTGGTCCCATAGGTGTTCGTGGGATTAGCACCCCCGACAAACAAGTTCTCGTATATCTATCCGACACTACCGGCTACATATATACAATAATTATCTCTTACAAATATAATCTCCTAACATACGAACTCATGGTCCACATAGTATTCTCTGTCTTCAGCGATCACGTGGTCTAGAAAAAATGCCGCCAATTCCTCTTGAATTGCTCGCATGCGAGCTGGTGCTAGGAGTTCATCCCGCTTCCGAAACATCTAATTTGAAGAAGGGGGTCAATACATATATATATGAATGAATGAAACTCAACACAAATGATGGTAATAACATAAAATTGTGAATGTTGTTATTTACGCACTTCATATTGTTCGTCAGAGTAGCCCCGCTCACAGGTCGTGTGGCGGATGGACTCGCAAACGTAGTATCCACAGAAATCATTCCCTTGTTCCTGCCACAACTACTTTACAAGAAATAGAGGTCAATCAAACTGATAAGCAAGAATGCCAAATGGTATTGATGAAACTAGCGCTTGAATCAATAGGAGATGCGTGGAACATGCTATTATAATACTTACTTTCGGGTGTCTAAATTGCAGCTTCTTCGGGAGTCCCGGAGCATTTTTGGTGAATTTTTTCCAAACCCTGCCAGACAAAGAAAACAATTACTTAATATATCAGGAAATGAACAAAGTTGCTGATATGGTGGATAATGATTGATTTAACTTACTTCTCGAGCATTTGAGTCCTGTCCGCATAGTCCTGGGGATCTTTTCGTCTTGAGTCTAAGACGGTTACTAGTCCCTGCTCAAGCTTAATCTCTAGGAGAATATAGTGGAAATTGCACACGCATGCATAACTCATCAATTACATTACTATAACCTTGACTAATATATAAGGGAAACCGAATACGCACAAGACAGTAACACTCACTTGAAGTTGTAAGGAAAGAGTATTATATCTTTGTTTTCATTTATTACCAATGATCGTAGCAAGTTGGCCTCGGTATCTGTGGCATGAAATTTAACCTGAGTTGCATCTATGATATTTGTGTTAATGAACCCAATATCACCGATTTGTCATTTCTTCAATTCGACGATCTTCAATCTGCATAATATAGTGAGGATAATTATAAATACATGCAATGAAAGAGCTGAGCTATATAGAGAGACTTAATGACAGAAGTAGTACTACTTATAGACAGTAGCAGGTGACCGTTGCTTTATCAAGGGCCAATTGATTGAAAAACTGAAAGAACTCCTCAAATGGAACAGGCAACAGATCAATTCCAATGAGGTCATGCTCATTTTTAACTCTCACATACAAAGTACTCCTCCCCCAGACTCTTTGTAGATTTTCAAGTACCAATCATGCAATCTTCGCATCATTGTTGATAGAGATCTTTCATCTTTGACGAGAGGCTTCCGTACTCGTATCTTTGTATCTGCACCTCCATGAAATCATAATGTACATCGTCGGGTAGGTAATCTCCAAGATTGCTATAACCGAGCACCATCCTCGGATCATTAGCGACGATGTCGCTAGGCACCTTAAGCGGGGGGCATGATTGCTTCGCTTGTTCACCGAGCTGTGCAATTTTTTTCCCAGCTCATCGTTCTTTCAGCCTTTGATCACTGACAGTACTTCCCGACCGCTCCGCTTCGGCAAATTCCTTTCCAATAATGCGCTCATAGTTTCCTTTCGGCGGAGACTTGGGTGGTTTTGTCAGGGTAGCCAGAGTGCGCTTCCCTTTCACCGGATCTACCTTCTCCTCCGGAGGTGGATGTTTCTTTGCTTTCACCCCTTCAAAGAAGTTCCTCACTTCTTCTCGCGCGATCTCGGCGTTCTCCTCCGGGGTCCTCTTGTATGGTAACTTCTCTGGAGTCTTCAAAGAAGGACCGAATCTGTATGTCCTCCCGCTTTTGGCTGTACTGCTAGACGCCGGCAGAGCAGACGGAGCGGTTGTCTTCTTTACTTGCTTACGAGGCGGAGGAGAAGGACTATGACATGCCGGAGTAGCCAGAGCGGCGGCAGGTCTCTTCCGCCCTTGCTGACGAGGCGGAGGAGGAGGCTGGCTGCTCGGGCGCGCCGGCGCAGGCGGAGAAGGAGGCGGAGTGCCGCCACGCGCCGGAGAAGGAGCCGGCCGAGTGCCCTGATCGTCACTCGCCGGACGAGGAGGCGATGGAGGAGGCGGAGTGCCCTGACTCGCCGGAGGAGGAGGAGGCGGAGGCATCCAGTTCGGAAGGTTGATGAGCTCCTTCCGCCATAGGCATGGAGTCTTCAGAGCAGAACCCAGCTGAGTCACCCCTTCACCTGTAGGGTGGTCAAGCTGGAGGTCCTCAAATTCCTCCGTTATTTCATCCACCATCACTCTAGCATATCCTTCTGGAATCGGCCGGCAGTGAAAAGTTGCACCGGGTTCAGTAGGAAAAACAGAGCCAACGGCCGCCTTGACCTTCATATTAATCCATTGCATCATAAGGTGGCAATTTTGAGACTCCGTGATAGCATCCACGGGATAGCTGGCAGGAGCCGTCAAGACATGCTCCGGCTGAAGCAGCTCGGTGGAAGCCACGTTGCTTCTCTGCTGAGATGGCGGGGTAGCTTCGGGGGAACCTTCGGCAGTTTGTTTGCTGCGATTTGCTTCTCGTTCCTCTATCGCTTGTACCCTTGCTTGCAGCGCCTGCATTTGGGTCTGCTGCACTTTTTCCCCTCTCCTGGCATTTGTAACCGCCTACGTCCGGAAACCCAACTTTCCACGGAATTGAGCCTGGCGTGCCTCATGTCCGTCCAGGGTGCTCAGGATTCCCGAGGGCCATTGTGAGCTCGTCGCTCTCTCTGTCTGGAATGAACGTCCCTTGCTGTGCTACTTCGATATACTGCTGAAGCTTCTTGACTGGTATGTCCATTTGATCGTTCGTCCAAATGCACTTCCCTGATAGAGGGTCCAAGGTTCCACTAGCCCCGAAGAACCAAGTCCGGCAACGGTCTGGCCAGTTAATTGTCTCTGGTTCGATTCCTTTATCAGCCAGATCATTCTCAGTCTTGGCCCACTTAGGCCGGGCTACGAGGTAGCCACCTGACCCCTTGCGATGGTGATGCTTCTTCTTCGTAGCATTTTGCTTGTTTGTCGCCGACATCTTCTTACTCTTTTCCGATGTCTTGAGGGCCACAAATGCAGGCCAGTGATCTCTGATCTTCTCATATCTGCCCATGAATTCTGTTGTCTCTTTATTTTTGACAAACTTATTCAGCTCTTTCTTCCACCTCCTGAATAGTTCTGCCATCCTCTTAAGAGCAAAAGACTTGATTAATTGCTCTTTAACTGGCTTCTCCGGATCATCCTCTTGCGGTAGGGTGAAATTTGACTTCAGCTCAGTCCAAAGATCATTTTTCTGCATATCATTGACATAAGACACCTCAGGGTCTTCTGTAGCCGGCTTTAACCATTGCTGGATGCTGATCGGGATCTTGTCCCTAACCAAAACCCCACACTGAGCAACAAATGCGCTCTTTGTCCGGAGGGGTTCAATCGGTTGGCCGTCGGGCGCGATTGCTATGATCTCAAACTTTTCATCCGAGCTCAACTTTTTCTTCGGGCCTCGTCTCTTTACCGAAGTTGTGCTCGATCCGGAGGGCTGGAAAAAGAACAAAGACTTAATTAATATGTGTACATACCAAAACAATGAATGCATCAATTAGCTAGTCAGCAGAAGCTTAACTAATATATATACCTGGCCGGACTCAGTTCGGTCACCGGAGACGTCATCACGGTTTCCTTCTTGCACCGGCATTGGGTCACCGGAGCCGTCCTCACGGTCTCCTTCTTGCACCGGCATTAGGTCACCGGAGCCATCATAATCATAGCCAGCTGCTTCCAGACCATCGGTGTCGTTGAGAAACAACGAGCAGACGGCATCACTTCCTTGTGCGATTATGTCCCCCAACAACTCCTCTTGTACTTCGTCTCGAGCGGTGCCCATAGTTTCTACAAATATTTACAACATGGCAATTATTATTCAAACATGACAGATGGATATATTAGTGGCAAACGTAGAACTAATATTAATTAGTGGCCTCGACGCTGCTTCTCTAGGGTTTGGGGTGGCCTCGACGCTGCTTCTCTAGGGTTTGGGGTGGCCTCGACAACGCTTCAAGGATAAAAAAAGAAGAGGAAGAAGAAAAAAAGAGGAGGACGTGGATGTAGTGTCCGACACCGATGGCCACATGTATATCACACCCACGATACTTGCTATTTAGGTTTCCTCTACCGCTCGGTGACCCTGACCCTCGATGACCCTCGTTCCCGATAAAATAAAGAGGAAGAAGAAGAAAAAAAGAGGAGAAGAAATCTTTCTTCTCCTCTTTTTTTCTTCTTCTTCCTCTTTTTTTATCGGAAATGAGGGTCGTCGAGGGTCGCCGAACGGTAGAGGAAACCCTAAATAGCAAGTATCGTGGGTGTGAGATACATGTGGCCGTTGGTGTCAGACACTACATCCACGTCCCACAAGTGACGTGGGTGTAGAAGCCCGCGTCACTTGTGGGACGTGGATGTACTGTCCGACACCGACGGCCACATGTATCTCACACCGACGATACTTGCTATGTAGGGTTTCCTCTACCGCTCGGTGACCCTCAACGACCCTCATTCCCGATAAAAAAAGAGGAAGAAGAAGAAAAAAAAGAGGAGAAGAAAGAATAGAGGAGTTCTCCTCCTCTATTCTTTCTTCTCCTCTTTTTTTTTCTTTCTTCTCCTCTTTTTTTATCCTCTTCTTCCTCTCATGTTCGACGACCCTTGACCCCTCGGTGACCCTAGACCCCCTCTCGACCCTCGACCCCTCGGCGACCATTGACCCCCTCTCGACCCTCGACCCCTCGGCGACCCTCGACGACCCTCGTTCCCGATAAAAAAAGAGGAAGAAGAAAAAAGAGGAGAAGAAATAATAGAGGAGAAGAACTCTTCTATTCTTTCTTCTCCTCTCCTCTATTCTTTCTTCTCCTCTTTTTTTCTTTTTCCTCTTCTTTTTTTATCCTCTTCTTCCTCTCATGTTCGGCGACCCTCGATGACCCTCGTTCCCAATAAAAAAAAGAGGAAGAAGAAGAAAAAAAAGAGGAGAAGAAAGAATGGAGGAGAAGATCTCTCTTCTCCTCTATTCTTCCTTCTCCTCTTTTTTTTTCTTCTTCCTCTTCTTTTTTTATCCTTTTCTTCCTCTCATGTTCAACGACCCCCTCTCGACCGTCGACCCCCTCTCGACCCTCATATATATATAAAACTTTTTCTTCCTTCTTCTTCCTTATATTCCTTCTTCCTAAATATATAAAACTTTTTTTAAAATGAAACTAACCTAAAATGTACTAAATCAGAGAACATATATAGATAAAACTTTTCTAATAAAAATCTAACTTTTGCATATATGTATTTTTGAAACATCATTACAATTGAAAAAATACATACATATATACCTATATGAACATACATAAAAAACATATATGAACATACATACAAAAACATATATCTAAAATATACATACATACATACATATATATATATATATGAAAATCTAAAAACATGTAAAAAAAACATGTATAATTAAAAAAATGCATCGCGGCGGTGGGGGCGGCAGACGCGCGGTGCTCACAGAGGCGGCGACGCGTCGGGGCAGGGGACGGCGGCGAGGGCGCGGGCCAGGGCGCGGGCGACGATGACGACGGGCTCGGGCGACAGCCGGCGTGGGCGCGGGCGACGGCAACGACGGGCGCGGGCGACGGCGACGACGGGCGCGGGCGGCGGCCGGCGAGGGGCGCGGGCGGCGGCCGGCGAGGGTGCGGGCGATGGCGACGACGAGCGCGGGCGACGGCGACGGCGAGGGCGGCGTGCGGCGTCGGGGCAGCCTGGCGGCGTCGAGGAGGTCGGCGTCATCAGGGGCAACTGGCGAGGGAAATCTGAAATTTTCACAAGTCCTGGTTATATACCAAAGGCATTGGTCAAGGCATTGGTCATCGGAACCAAAGGGCGCGAAGCGGCGGCCTTTGGTCCCGGTTGGTGGCACCAACCGGGACTAAAGGGGGCCATTGGTCACGGTTTCTGCCACGAACCGTGACCAATGCCCCCTTTAGTCCCGGTTGCTGGCACCAACTGGGACCAAAGGCCTTGTGCTGCCCCACGCCAAAACTTTAGTCCCACCTCGCTAGCTGAGAGAGCTCGAGAGTGGTTTATAAGCGCTACTGCGCCTTCCCTCTCGAGCTACTGTCAAATGCACGCTTTCGGGTCTAACTCTGCGCTGTGTGCCTGTGGGCCTACTGGGCCTCCTACGGGCCTGAATCATGGCCCATGGTAGGGTTTCTAGTCGTATTCACGCCATGGGGGCCCAGTAGGTGGCACTTTTTTTCTTTGTTGCTTTATTTATTTTATTTTGTTTCTACTTACAACAAAATACTTATTGTTGCTATTTTTCCCAGTTTTTTGTTTTGTTTTCTGCATTATTTATTTTCTTTTGTTTTTGCTTTATTTTTTTAATTCTTTTTTGCTATTAGTTTTAGAAAAATTATGAACTTTCTGTTAGTGCCATTAGTTTTCAAATTTGAGAACACTTTTTTAGTTTTTTTCTTTGTTGCTTTATTTATTTTATTTTGTTTCTACTTACAACAAAATACTTATTGTTGCTATTTTTTTCCAGTTTTTTGTTTTGTTTTCTGCATTATTTATTTTCTTTCATTTTTTGCTTTATTTGTTTATTCTTTTTGCTTTTAGTTTTAGAAAAATTATAAAATTTCTGTTAGTGCCATTAGTTTTCAAATTTGAAAACACTTTTTTAGTTTTTTTGCTTTCATTGTTGCTTTATTTATTTTATTTTGTTTCTATTTACAAAAAAATACTTATTGTTGCTATTTTTTTTGTTTTCCAGATTTTTTGTTTTGTTTTCCACATTATTTATTTTCTTTTTTTTGCTTTATTTTTTATTTCTTTTTGCTTTTAGGTCAGCAAAATTATAAACTTTCTGTTAGTGCCATTAGTTTTAGAAAAAATTTAAACTTTCTGTCAGTGCCATTAGTTTTCAAATTTGAATAGTTAAAATTCGAATTCTTTGAAATTTGTGTGAATCACAAGTTCGTGATTAACTTTACTAAAAAAATGAACATAGATGCACCTATAGAGAAAATTCGACCTAAATTCATAGTTTTCAAATGAACTCTGAAAAAGTTGGCGTAGTATACTCGTGTGTTACAAAGTTGGCATGGTATCATCATAATAGTTGCAGGAGAAAGTCTTCACTTTTTCTTCGCTTGTGTCATTTGCTTATTGCGCCGTATCCATGAATAATCTTCATCGTTTATCAGGATGCTTGTGTCAGCCTTCACATTGAAGGGAGGAATTTCATGAAACTTTTCATAATCTTTAGACATGTCTGTCTTGCCGTCCACTCCCAGGATGTCCATTCTTCCTGAAAGAACTATGTGGCGCTTTGGCTCATCGTATGATGTATTCGCTTCCTTATTTTTTATTTTTCTCGGTTTGGTAGACATGTCCTTCACATAGATAACCTGTGCCACATCATTGGCTAGGACGAACGTTTCGTTAGTGTACCCAAGATTTTTCAGATCCACTGTTGTCATTCCGTACTGTGAGTCTACCTGTACCCGGCCGCTTGACAGATTGACCCATTTGCACTTAAACAAAGGGACCTTAAAATCATGTCCGTAGTCAAGTTCCCTTATGTCCACTATGTAACCATAATATGTGTCCTTTCCGCTCTCGGTTGCTGCATCTAAGCGGACACCGCTGTTTTGATTGGTGCTCTTTTGATCTTGGGCGATTGTGTAAAATGTATTCTCATTTATCTCGTATCCTTTGTAAGTCAATACAGTCAAAGATGGTCCCCTGGACAACAAGTACAGCTCATCACAAACAGTGTTGTCACCTCTGAGACGTGTTTCCAACCAACTGCTGAAAGTCCTGATGTGTTCACATGTAATCCAGTCGTCGCACCGCTCCGGGTGTTTGGAGCGCGGACTGTTCTTGTGTTCATCGACATACGGGGTCACCAAGGTAGAGTTCTGTAGAACTATGTAGTGTGCTTGAGACCAAGAATGTCCATCCCTGCATATTATTGAGTCACTTCCAAGAGTGCCTTTTCCAGTCAGTCTCCCCTCATACCGCGATTTAGGGAGACCTATCTTCTTAAGGCCAGGAATGAAGTCAACACAAAACCCGATAACATCCTCTGTTTGATGGCCCATGGAGATGCTTCCTTTTGGCCTAGCATGGTTACAGACATATTTCTTTAGGACTCCCATGAACCTATCAAAGGGAACATATTGTGTAGAAATACGGGCCCCAGGATGACAATCTCGTCGACTAGATGAACTAGGACGTGCGTCATGATATTGAAGAAGGATGGTGGGAACACCAGCTCGAAACTGACAAGACATTGCGCCACATCACTCCTTAGCCTTGGTACGATTTCTGGATCGATCACCTTCTGAGAGATTGCATCGAGGAATGCACATAGCTTCACAATGGCTAATCGGACATTTTCCGGTAAAAGCCCCCTCAATGCAACCGGAAGCAGTTGCGTCATAATCACGTGGCAATCATGAGACTTTAGATTCTGAAACTTTTTCTCTGGCATATTTATTATTCCCTTTATATTCGACGAGAAGCCAGTCGTGACCTTCATACTGAGTAGGCATTCAAAGAAGATTTCTTTCTCTTCTTTCATAAGAGCGTAGCTGGCAGGACCTTTATACTGCTTCGGAGGCATGCCGTCTTTTTCGTGCAAACGTTGCAGGTCCTCCCGTGCCTCAGGTGTATCTTTTGTCTTCCCATACACGCCCAAGAAGCCTAGCAGGTTCACGCAAAGGTTCTTCGTCACGTGCATCACGTCGATTGAAGAGCAGACCTCTAGGTCTTTCCAGTAGGGTAGGTCCCAAAATATAGGTTTCTTCTTCCACATGGGTGCGTGTCCCTCAGCGTCATTCGGAACAGCTAGTCCGCCGGGACCCTTTCCAAAGATTACATGTAAATCATTGACCATAGCAAGTACGTGATCACCGGTACGCATAGCGGGCTTCTTCCGGTGATCTGCCTCGCCTTTGAAATGCTTGCCTTTCTTTCGACATTGATGGTTGGTCGGAAGAAATCGACGATGGCCCAGGTACACATTCTTCCTGCATTTTTCCAGGTATATACTTTCAGTGTCATCTGAACAGTGCGTGCATGCATGGTATCCATTGTTTGTCTGTCCTAAAAGGTTACTGAGAGCGGGCCAATCGTTGATGGTCAAGAACAGCAATGCCTTTAGGTTAAATTCATCCTGTCTGTGCTCATCCCACGTATGTACACCATTTCCATTCCACGGTTGTAAAAGTTCTTCAACTAATGGCCTTAGGTACACGTCAATGTCTTTGCCGGGTTGCTTAGGGCCTTGGATGAGAACTGGCATCATAATGAACTTCCGCTTCATGCACATCCAAGGAGGAAGGTTATACATACATAGAGTCACGGGCCAGGTGCTGTGATTGCTGCTCTTCTCCTGAAAGGATTAATGCCATCCGCGCTTAAAGCAAACCATACATTCCTTGGGTCCTCTGCAAACTCATCCCAGTACTTTCTCTCGATTTTTCTCCACTGCGACCTGTCAGCGGGTGCTCTCAACTTCCCGTCTTTCTTCCGGTCCTCACTGTGCCATCGCATCAACTTGGCATGCCCTTTGTTTCTGAACAGACGTTTCAACCGTGGTATTATAGGAGCATACCATCACCTTCGCAGGAACCCTCTTCTTGGGGGGCTCGCCGTCAACATCACCAGTGTTGGGGATATTACTGCTTGGCGTAAACCGGCCTATCTGGGCCGGGTCAACGTCATCAGTAGCTCCAGAGTGATAAAAGCCCAAGAAGGCAGAAGAGGGCCTAAGGCCCGTAGTCGGTTTAAGACTTGTAGCTATAAACCGGTATTTGTATATAAACTTGTATTGTAAGTTAGGAATAAGGAGAGACCAGCCCGGATACGAATATCGACCGGTGTTGGGACTCTGTGAACCGACGAGCGTCACCCGTGTATATAAGGGGACGACCCGGCGGCGGTTCAAGGAAAACAGACAATAACTCGAGACATAGGCGAAGCTTGTTTGCTCCCTAGTCATCGAAACCCCATCAATTCCATCACAACTAGACGTAGGCTTTTACCTTCATCGAAGGGGCCGAACTAGTATAAACTCTTTGCGTCCCTCTGTCCACTTTAACCCCTTCAAGCTAACCAGTCGCGATGGCTCCACGACTAAGTCCTCTCTCGAGGACATCTGCCATGACAAAACCACGACAGTTGGCGCCCACCGTGGGGCTATCGCACGATGGTTTCCGGTTCTTGGAGGGCCGCTTTGAAGGACTCGAGGGTTACGCTGTAGGCCGGATGACTAGGAGTCGTCGCGGCAAGTTCTACATCGACGACGCAGGCTAGGGCCCCGAGGCCGGCTCAATTGAGTACGGGTACCGGGTCCCCTTTCGTAGCTTTCACGTTTTCATTGGCAAGATCGGTGAACCAGGCCCTGAGCCGGACATCTGCACCGACCTCGTCGAGACGGCTCAGCGTGCGCGATCCACCAGGGTTAAACCGGCCATGAAGCATGCCTTCGTGGGAGTCATCCATGGAGGAAGTTACGAGGATGGATCGGAATCTCGCGGCGATACCGTCGTTTATTCCGATGATGAGTCATCGATCGAAGAAACCGAATCTCTTTATCAGCTACAAGACGGCCGGATTGGGGGCTGTTCCGATGGCGACAGTATTCTGGACCCCTCTGATCTGCCCAACCGGGTTGGAATATTCATGACTGGCACACAAGCAGCGCTTCACTCTTCGACCGCTCCGGCAACAACCTCCGGTTCAGCAGCGGCGACGGCTGCCGGGGAATGAGGCCCTGTGCGCCCGCCGGCTCAAGTTCTATCAGAGCTATTTGATGCGTTGGCTGTGCTTATGGCGGAGGCTAATCCGGCGGATCAGGGCGTTCACAACGCCGAGATTGCAAAGGTGAAGGAACAGATCACCTAGGCCAAGGCAGATCTGGCAGCTGAGGACACCAGGATGGCCACAGAGCGGGCCGTTTTAGACGCACAAGCCTATAGGCTCATGCTGGACCAGAGTGCGTCGCAGGAAGTCATGAGGAGGAAGTACCGATCCCGTTTGCCTCCGGTTTTTGAGGCCAGAGACCTTTTCAACACTCTAGGAGTAGGAATCGGCAATCCGCTGGAGGGAAACCGGGCGGAAGCTCCCGGGACCGGTGCACCGGTTCAGCCTCGTCAGATGGACCCGCCTCGTCAAAACACCATTATACCTCAGGCTAGTTTAACACCTCCAAGTCACTACTCCAACCCAATGGACAATCTTGTTGCCGCTGCTGCACGGCTGGAGGGCATTCCAATTGAAGGTGACTCGCCGCAGGCAGTAGAGACGCGACGGGTCAAGGAACTTCTGAGGACAGCTTTGGTCCAACAAGAAGCGTACTCGTACAGCCGCGACCGGATCCACTCGACCCCCCCGTCCAAGCCGGAGCTATACAGACATATGGATGAACCGGCAGTGTTGAGTAATGAACGACGTGGAGAACCCCGTGGCAACAACCCGGCGGGTGGTGCTGATAACGCTCAGGGAGTGGTGGACCGGGCCCGCGCGCATAGGGAGGCCGAGTTAGCCACACAGCATCAGGCTCAGCAGCTCACGCCGGTTCGTCCAACCACCTTGACCGAACCTGGTGTTACTTCTAGTTCTTTGGGGGTGCCTTGCCTTGTCCCTGCTTTACGCAATGTGCGCCTGCCCAAGGATTTCAAGGGCCCACACAAGGTACCAAATTACACGGCGGATCAGCCTCCGGAGACATGGGTGGAGAGCTATGAGATGGCCATGGAGATGCTTGATGTGGATGTCGCGGCGTGTGCGAAATACTTCACCATGATGCTCGAAGGAACGGCCCGTACTTGGTTAAAAAGCTTGCCGGCTAATTCTATCAGTTCATGGGCCCAATTACGAGCCCGGTTTATCAGCAATTTCAAGGATACAGGTAAACAGCCTATGTCGATAGTGGACTTAGCTGCATGCGTCCAGGAGGAAGGAGAATCAACGACTCATTGGGTGCGCCGGGTTTCACAAGTATTGCACTCCTCAGACCGCATCAACGCTGACACTGCAGTATTAACCCTAGAAGGCAACTGCTGGTTTGGGCCCCTGAAGCTGTAGTTGGGACGGATGAAGCGTCATTACACAGACATGGGGACCCTCATGGCCGCTTTGGTGAAATATGTTGATTCTGATAGCACCAAGGACCCCAAATCTGATGATGACAAGACAGGGAAGGGAAAGAGGAACAGCAACTCCAAAGGTCAGCAGCATCACTGGGCAGGCAATGGTGGTGGAGGCAAGCGTAAAGCGGATGGTAACATGGACTTTGTGGCTAATACGAACGCACAGGACAATGGCCAGCGACGCAAGGGCTAACCGAAAAATCGTAATGGGGCACCCAACCCTAACCCAGACCGCCTAAACTATCTGCTAAGCCAGCCCTATCCAAGACATGGGACGAAGCAGGCGCCAGCAAACCACCTTTGGAAGGATTGCTTTATTATGCAGGAGTTCAAGAATTCTAATAATTTCCGGTATGATCACGAATCTGGCGGTGGCTCAGGATCTAGGCCGGGTTACGGTGGAGGAAGTTCCGGTTCAGGATTTAATGGTAATCCGGGCGTTCATAATGGTCAAAATAGTCAGAACAACCAGGGTGGTTATAGTCAACAGCAGCAACAGTCAGGTTACCAGAGCAACCCAAAGCAGTTAAGTAGTGGGCAATACCATGTCTTCACAACTAGCTTAGACAAGTGAGACCGGGAGGTTCAGATGCGGGTGGTCAACTCCGTTGAACCGGCCATACCCCGTTATCTACGTTGGTCTGAACAGCCAATCATATGGAGGAGAGAGGATCACCCTCCCCATGTTGATAATCCGGGTCAGCTGGCTCTAGTGGTGGCGCCTCAGGTGGGAGGTTATAAGTTCACCAAGGTGCTCATGGATGGAGGGAGCAGCATTAACATCCTATACTATGAGACCTTCCGTCGTATGGGACTAACAGATAAAAATCTCAAACCATCTAATACAGTGTTCCATGGTGTGGTGCCTGGCAGATCAGCATATCCCGTTGGTAAGATAGCTCTAGAAGTGGCCTTTGGGGATGATCATGATTCTAGGTCGGAGACATTGACGTTTGAAGTGCTGAAAATCCAAAGTCCATATCACGCCCTGTTTGGGCGACTGGCCTAAGCCAAGTTTATGGCACGGCCCTGTTATGTGTATCTGCAGCTCAAGATGTCAGGTCACAAGGGGACAATAACGGTTCACGGAAGCCACAAAATCGCTTTGGAGTGTGAGGAAGGAGATGCAGCCTATGCAGAGTCGGTTTGTGCCACCGAGGAATTGAAGTATTATAAGGACAATGTTGATCCGGCGGACATGACTCCATTAAAGAGGCCAACTACGGAGCATGATCCAGCCCTGAAGTTCAAATCGGCGGCAGAAACTAAGCTTGTTGACTTTGTACCTGGGGATTCGTCCAAGCAGTTCAGCATCAATGCCAACTTGGATCCGAAATAGGAAAGCGCGCTCATCGAGTTCATCCGTGAGAATCGGGACATTTTTGCATCGAAGCCCTCTGACATGGCAGGTGTACCGAGGAAACTCGCTGAGCACACCCTTAATGTGGATCCTAAATATAAACCGGTGAAACAATTCCTCCGTTGGTTCAACGAAGAAAGACGCAAGGTGATTGGAGAAGAGGTAGCCAGGCTTTATTGTTGAAGTTTTTCACCCTGAGTGGCTTGCCAATCCGGTGCTGGTCCTCAAGAAAAAGGGCACCTGGCGCATGTGTGTGGATTACACAGATCTTAATAAAGCTTGTCCAGCAGATCCTTTTGCCCTCCCCCGTATTGATCAAATTATTGATGCTAGTGCGGGTTGTGAGCGTTTAAGTTTTTTGGATGCATATTCTGGCTATCATCAGATCAAAATGGCAGTTAAGGACTAGGATAAGATGACATTTATAACTCCCTTTGGAGCCTTCTGCTATGTATCTATGCCCTTCGGGCTCAAGAGTGCCCAGGCAACTTATCAACGGTGTGTACAAAATTGTCTTCACAAGCAGATTGGCCGTAATGTACATGCTTACGTGGATGATATCGTGGTTAAGTCCAGGTAGAAGGAGACTTTGATTGATGATTTGAAGGAAACCTTTGATAACCTGAGGACATACAAGATGATGCTTAATGCGGACAAGTGTGTCTTTGGTGTACCGGCGGGCAAGCTATTGGGTTTTCTGGTGTCCAATAGGGGAATTGAGGCTAATCCGGAGAAGATCACGGCCATCACCTCCCTGGCTAAACCGAAGTGTATCAATGATGTTCAATGACTGGCCGGCTGGATTGCAGCATTAAGCCGGTTTATCAGTCGTCTTGGTGAGAAGGCAATCCCTTTGTATCAGATGTTGAAAAAGACAGATCAGTTTGTTTGGAGTTCCGCCACTGATGAAGCATTTGAGGACTTAAAGCGGCAATTCGCCAATCCGCCTGTGCTCGCCGCTCCCATTGACAAGGAGCCGTTACTGCTATATGTTGCTACCAATGCTCGGGCGGTCAGCGTGGCTATTATGGTGGAGCGAAAGGAGGCAGGTAAGGAGCATCCGGTTCAACGTCCGGTCTATTGTATCAGTGAGGTACTAATCGAGTCCAAGCAAAGGTATCCGCATTCGCAGAAGCTGGTGTATGGAGTTTTTATGGCAAGCCGGAAGCATAAACAATACTTCCAAGGGCACCCGATTACGGTGGTCAGTTCTGCTCCTTTGGGAGATATCATCCAGAACCGGGAAGCAACTGGCTGGATTGCCATGTGGGCTATAGAGCTGGGGCCGCACGGTTTGAAGTATGTGCCTCGGACGGCGGTTAAGTCTCAAGCACTTGTTGGTTTCATCAATGATTGAACGGAAATGCAAGCACCTGAAGAAAAGCCGGATCACACGTATTGGACCATCCATTTTGATGGATCCAGGCAATTGGAAGGCTCGGGGGCTGGAGTCGTATTAACTTCCCCACGAGGTGATAAGTTTTGTTATGTTCTCCGCTTAATGTTCCCTTGTACTAACAATGCAGCTGAGTATGAAGCCTTGCTCCATGGTCTCCGGATGGCTAAGGAGATGAATCTAAGTCGAGTTAAGTGTTTCGGTGACTCGGACCTTGTGGCTCAACAAGTGTCTGGCACTTGGGACTCCAAGGACCCACTCATGGCAGCATATCGTCGTGAAGTGGATATTGTTGCAGGTCATTTCAAAGGCTACCAGATAGACCACGTGGACCGGTAGAAAAATGAAGCAGCGGACGCTTTAAGCCGGCTGGGCTCTCAGCGCAAACTGGTCCCGCCCAATGTTTTTTTGGATGTGCTTCACAACCCGTCGGTCAAGATCCCTGGTGAAGCGGATTTGGTTGTTCCTGGTCCGGAGGCTCAATTGGTGGCAGCTCTTCATGTTATTCCAGATTGGACATTTCCTTACCTAGCATACAAGAGCCGGGGCAAGTTACCAGAGGATGAGATTCTGGCCCGGCAGATAATCCGGCGATCCAAGTCCATGGCTATTATCAATGGCGAGTTGCATCATTGCAGTGTGTCAGGAGCATTTCAACGCTGCGTGTCTCCTGAAGAAGGCCGTGAAATTTTGCGTGAGATCCACGA
Source organism: Triticum monococcum (assembly GCA_034509565.1). Lineage (NCBI taxonomy): Eukaryota > Viridiplantae > Streptophyta > Magnoliopsida > Poales > Poaceae > Triticum > Triticum monococcum. The sequence continues at coordinate 562,744,104 of CM067841.1, read as the reverse complement.
AGGAGATTGTGGTCACCACGCTGGTTCAAAGTCTCTGGTGGCTAAAGCGTTTCGCCATGGCTTCTATTGGTTAACTGCTCATGCTGATGCGGAGGATCTGGTCAGACGATGTGATGGTTGCCAAAGGTTTTCAAGACGTGCTCATGTACCGGCTCAAGAATTGAGAATGATTCCAATTACTTGGCCGTTTGTGACTTGGGGGCTGGATATTGTTGGGCCTTTCAAAAGGTCCAAAGATAAGAAGACCCACCTCCTGGTGGTGGTAGACAAGTTTACAAAGTGGGTGGAGGCAGAACCTGTTAGCAAGTGTGATGCGGCCACGGCGGTTCAGTTCATCAAAAAAGTAATTTTCCGGTTTGGCTTTCCACACAGTATCATCACAGATAATGGTACCAATTTGTCCAAAGGTGCCATGAAGGAGTTCTGCGAACGGGAGCACATCCGGCTCGACATTTCATCACTGGCACACCCACAGTCCAATGGTCAAGCAGAAAGGGCTAATCAAGAGATCTTGAGAGGCATCAAACCACGGCTCATGGTTCCTTTACAGAGAATACCGGGTTATTGGGTAGAAGAATTACCGTCTGTGTTATGGACCATCAATACAACACCCAACAGATGAACAGGATACACACCGTTCTTCATGGTTTATGGAGCGGAGGCGGTTCTCCCCAATGATATCCGTCATGATTCACCTCGTGTGAAGGCTTATATTGAAGCGGACAACGAGACAGCACTGCAAGATGCTTTGGACCGGTTGGATGAAGAGCGTGACATAGCAGCCGCCCGATCGGCGATTTACCAATAGGATCTTCGTCATTATCACAGTCACCGAGTCAGAACCAGAACCTTTCAGGAAGGAGATTTGGTGCTTCGGCTCATCCAAGATCAGACTGATATGCATAAGCTATCACCACCTTGGGAGGGGCCTTTCGTGGTCAGCAAGGATCTGCACAACGGGTCATACTATCTATCGATATTCGAGAGCATAAGGACTCACGCACATCAGAGGAGGAAACCAACAGGCCGTGGAACATAGCTCATCTTCGGCCTTACTATACCTGAGCCATTGGCTATACTTATGTACATATTACGACGATGTATATATTATGATTAAATATAATAAACCAGAACCTCAGCTAAAGCGGGGTATCTGTTTCTTTCTATATCATGTGCGGTTACACGGAGTTGTTCTAAAGCGGCCTCCGGTTTACCCCTTGAGTTCGCTTTTTAAAAGCATCATGTTATATCACTTGGAGGTTTGGTCGTGTCCGAACCAATACCATACCTCTTGATAGGCGAGAGCCACCAGATCACTTGGGGACTTGGTCACGTCTGAACCAGTCATGCCTCTTGATCGGCCTAAGGCCACAGAATCACTTGGGGGCTTGGTCGAACTCGAACCATTGCCATGCCACTTGGTCGGCATACATGCCACGGTTTCATTTGGGGACCTGGCTGACTAGAACCATAGTTACACCTAACGGGAGCTTGGTCGTGTTCGGCCATGGTAACGCCAATTGATCAGCTCAAATAAACTTTTTTTGCAAACGATTTTGTCATTGCATTTTCTTTACACTTTTTCTTTGAAGGGGGTTTTTGCTTTTTATTGCATTTTTTTAAAACCGACAAAGTTTTTCAACCAATCAATTGACGGAACATAGTTCACGTCAATCCAGAGATTATTTACCCGGTTTGATCTTTGTTAACATCCTCTTATGGAGTAACATGGTGTTTATTATACCCCGTCACAGTTTACATAGTAAACCGGCGTCATATATATATGGGAGCTTCTATCTCCTCCAACAGTGTGGGTTTATAAAACTCCGCTTCAAGATTGCCCAAGCCAACTTTGTTGGGGAACGTTGTAATTTCAAAAAAAATCCTACGCACACGCAAGATCATGGTGATGCATAGCAACGAGGGGAGAGTGTGATCTACGTACCCTTGTAGATCGATAACGGAAGTGTTTGGTTGATGTAGTCGTACGTCTTCACGGCCCGACCGATGAAGCACCGAAACTACGACACCTCCAAGTTTTAGCACACGTTCAGCTCGATGACGATTCCCGGACTCCGATCCAGCAAAGTGTCGGGGAAGAGTTCCGTCAGCACGACGGCGTGGTGACGATCTTGATGTACTACTGTCGCAGGGCTTCGCCTAAGCACCGCTACAATATTATCGAGGACTATGGTGGCAGGGGGCGCCGCACACGGCTAAGAATAAGATCACATGGATCAACTTGTGTGTCTCTGGGGTTCCCCTGCCTCCGTATATAAAGGATCAAGGGGGGGGGTGCGGCCGGCCTAGGAGAGGCGCGCCAGGAGGAGTCCTACTCCCTCTGGGAGTAGGATTCCCCCCCCCCCCAATCCTAGTTGGAATAGGATTCGCGGAGGGGGGGAAAAGAGAGAGGGGGGCCGGCCCCCTCTCCTTGTCCTATTCGGACCAAGGGAGGGGAGGGGCGCGCGGCCCATCTTGGGCTGCCCCTTCTCTTTTCCACTAAGGCCCATATAGCTCCCGGGGGGTTCCGGTAACCTCCCGATACTCCGGTAAAATCCCGATTTCACCCGGAACACTTCCGATATCCAAACATAGGCTTCCAATATATCAATCTTTATGTCTCGACCATTTCGAGACTCCTCGTCATGTCCCCGATCTCATCCAGGACTCCGAACTCCTTCGGTACATCAAAACTCATAAACTCATAATATAACTGTCATCGAAACCTTAAGCGTGCGGACCCTACGGGTTCGAGAACAATGTAGACATGACCGAGACACGTCTCCGGTCAATAACCAATAGCGGAACCTGGATGCTCATATTGGCTCCCACATATTCTACGAAGATCTTTATCAGTCAGACCGCATAACAACATCCGGTGTTCCCTTTGTCATCGATATGTTACTTGCCCGAGATTCGATCGTCGGTATCTCAATACCTAGTTCAATCTCGTTACCGGAAAGTCTCTTTACTCATTTCGTAATACATCATCTCGCAACTAACTCATTAGTTGCAATGCTTGCAAGGCTTATGTGATGTGCATTACCGAGAGGGCCCAGAGATACCTCTCCGACAATCGGAGTGACAAATCCTAATCTCGAAATACGCCAACCGAACATGTACCTTTTGAGACACCTGTAGAGCTCCTTTATAATCACCCAGTTACGTTGTGACGTTTGGTAGCACACAAAGTGTTCCTCCGGCAAACGGGAGTTGCATAATCTCATAGTCATAGGAACATGTATAAGTCATGAAGAAAGCAATAGCAACATACTAAATGATCGGGTGCTAAGCTAATGGAATGGGTCATGTCAATCACATCATTCTTCTAATGATGTGATCCCGTTAATCAAATAACAACTCTTTTGTTCATGGTTAGGAAACATAACCATCTTCGATTAACGAGCTAGTCAAGTAGAGGCATACTAGTGACACTCTGTTTGTCTATGTATTCACACATGTATTATGTTTCCGATTAATACAGTTCTAGCATGAATAATAAACATTTATCATGATATAAGGAAATAAATAATAACTTTATTATTGCCTCTAGGGAATATTTCCTTCAGTCTCCCACTTGCACTAGAGTCAATAATCTAGTTCACATCGCCATGTGATTCAACACTAATAGTTCACATCACCATGTGATTAACACCCATAGTTCACATCGTCATGTGACCTATACCCATAGGGTTACTAGAGTCAGTAATCTAGTTCACATCGTTTATGTGATTAACACCCAAAGAGTACTAAGGTGTGATCATGTTTTGCTTGTGAGATAATTTTAGTCAACGGGTCTGTCACATACAGATCCGTAAGTATTTTGCGAATTCTATGTCTACAATGCTCTGCACGGAGCTACTCTAGCTAATTGCTCCCACTTTCAATATGTATCTAGATCGAGACTTAGAGTCATCCAGATCTATGTCATAACTTGCATTGACGTAACTTTTTATGATGAATCTTTTGTCACCTCCATAATCGAGAAACATATCCTTATTCCACTAAGGATAATTTTGACCGCTGTCCGGTGATCTACTCCTAGATCACTATTGTACTCCCTTGCCAAAATTAGTGTAGGGTATACAATAGGTCTGGTACACAGCATGGCATACTTTATAGAACCTATGGCCAAGGCATAGGGAATGACTTTCATTTTCTTTCTATTTTCTGCCGTGGTCGGGCTTTGAGTCTTACTCAATTTCACACCTTGTAACACAGGCAAGAATTCTTTCTTTGATTGTTCCATTTTGAACTACTTCAAAAAATTTGTCAAGCTATGTACTCGTTGAAAAAACTTATCAAGTGTTTTGATCTATCTCTAGAGATCTTGATGCTCAATATGTAAGCAGCTTCACCGAGGTTTTTCTTTGAAAAAAAACTCCTTTCAAACACTCCTTTATGCTTTGCAGAATAATTCTACATTATTCCCGGTCAACAATATGTCATTCACATATACATATCAGAAATGTTGTAGTGCTCCCACTCACTTTCTTGTAAATATAGGCTTCACCACAAGTCTCTATAAAACTATATGCTTTGATCAACTTATCAAAGCGTATATTCCAACTCAGAGATGCTTGCACCGGTCCATAGATGGATCGCTGGAGCTTGCATATTTTGTTAACACTTTTAGGATTGACAAAACCTTCTGGTTGCATCATATACAACTCTTCTTTAAGAAATCCATTAAGGAATTCAGTTTTGTTTATCCATTTGCCATATTTCATAAAATGCGGCAATTGCTAACATGATTCGGACAGACTTAAGCATAGATACGAGTGAGAAACTCTCATCGTAGTCAACACCTTGAACTTGTCGGAAACCTTTTGCCAGAATTCTAGGTTTGTGGATAGTAACACTACTATCAGTGTCCGTCTTCCTCTTGAAGATCCATTTATTTTTTATGGCTTGCCGATCATCGGGCAAATCCATCAAAGTCCATACTTTGTTCTCATACATGGATCATATCTCAGATTTCATGGCCTCAAGCCATTTCGCGGAATATGGGCTCATCATCGCTTCCTCATAGTTCGTAGGCTCGTCATGGTCAAGTAACATGACTTCCAGAACAGGATTACCGTACCACTCTGGTGCGGATCTCTCTCTGGTTTACCTACGAGATTCGGTAGTAACTTGATCTGAAGTTACATGATCATCATCATTAGCTTCCTTACTTATTGGTGTAGTAGTCACAAGAACAGATTTCTGTGATGAACTTTTTTCCAATAAGGGAGCAGGTACAGTTACCTCATCAAGTTCTACTTTCCTCCCACTCACTTCTTTCGAGAGAAAACTCCTTCTCTAGAAAGTTTCCAAATTTAGCAACAAAAGTCTTGCCTTTGGATCTGTGATAGAAGGTGTATCCAATAGTTTCCTTTGGATATCCTATGAAGACGCACTTCTCCGATTTAGGTTTGAGCTTATCAAGTTGAAACTTTTTCACATAAGCATTGCAACCTCAAACTTTAAGAAACGACAACTTAGGTTTCTTGCCAAACCATAGTTCATACGGTGTCGTCTCAACGGATTTAGATGGTGCCCTATTTAATGTGAATGCAGCTATCTCTAATGCATAACCCCAAAACGATAGTGGTAGATCGGTAAGAGACATCATAGATCGCACCATATCTAATAAAGTACGGTTATGACGTTCGGACACACCATTATGCTGTGGTGTTCCAGGTGGCGTGGGTAGTGAAACTATTTCACATTGTTTTAACTAAAGGCCAAACTCGTAACTCAAATATTTTATTTCCGCGATCATATCGTAGAAACTTTTATTTTTGTTACGATGATTCTCCACTTCACTCTGAAATTCTTTGAACTTTTCAAATATTCCAGACTTGTGTTTCATCAAGTAGATATACTCATATCTGCTCAAATCATCTGTGAAGATCAGAAAATAATGATACCTGTCGCGAGCCTCAACACTCATTGGACTGCATACATCAGTATGTATTATTTCCAATCAAGTTTGTTGCTCGCTCCATTGTTCCGGAGAACAGAGTCTTAGTCATCTTGCCCATGAGGCATGGTTCACAAGTACCAAGTGGTTCCAAAAGTCCATCAGTATGGAGTTTCTTCATGCGCTTTACATCGATATGACCTAAACTGCAGTGCCACAAATAAGTTGCACTATCATTATTAACTTTGCATTTTTGGCTCGAATATGTGTAACACTACGATCGAGATCCAACGAACTATTTTCATTGGGTGTATGACCATCGAAGGTTTTATTCATGTAAACAGAACAACAATTATTATCTGACTTTAATGAATAACCGTATTGCAATAAACATGATCAACTCCTATTCGTGCTCAACGCAAACACCAAATAACACTTATTTAGTTTCAACACTAATCCCGAAAGTATAGGGAGTGTGCGATGATGATCATATCAATCTTGGAACTACTTCCAACACACATCGTCACTTCACCCTTAACTAGTTTCTATTCATTCTGCAACTCCCGTTTCGAGTTACTACTCTTAGCAACTGAACCAGTATCAAATACCGAGGGGTTGCTATGAACACTAGTAAAATACACATCAATAATCTGTATATCAAATATACCTTTGTTCACTTTGCCATCCTTCTTATCCGCCAATCACTTGGGGTAGTTCCGCTTCCAGTGACCAGTCCCTTTGCAATAGAAGCACTTAGTCTCAGGCTTAGGACCAAACTTGGGCTTCTTCACTTGAGCAGCAACTTGCTTGCCGTTCTTCTTGAAGTTCTCCTTCTTCCTTTTGCCCTTTTCTTGAAACTAGTGGTCTTGTGTACCATCAACACTTGGTGTTTTTCTTGATTTCTACCTTCGTCAATTTTAGCATCACGAAGAGCTTGGGAATCGTTTCCGTTATCCCTTGCATATTATAGTTCATCACGAAGTTCTACTAACTTGGTGATGGTGACTAGAGAATTCTTTCAATCACTATCTTATCTGGAGGATTAACTCCCACTTGATTCAAGCGATTGTAGTACCCAGACAATCTGAGCACATGCTCACTAGTTCAGCGATTCTCCTCCATCTTTTTAGCTATAGAACTTGTTGGAGACTTCATATCTCTCAACTCGGGTATTTTCTTGAAATATTAACTTCAATTCCTGGAACATCTCATATGGTCCATGACGTTCAAAACATCTTTGTAGTCCCGATTCTAAGCCGTTAAGCATGGTGCACTAAACTATCAAGTAGTCATCATATTGAGCTAGCCAAACGTTCATAACGTCTGCATCTGCTCCTGCAATAGGTCTGTCACCTAGCGGTGCATCAAGGACATAATTCTTCTATGGAGCAATGAAGATAAACCTCAGATCATGGATCCAATCCGCATCATTGCTACTAACATCTTTCAACACAATTTTCTCTAGGAACATATCAAAATAAACACAGGGAAGCAACAACGCGAGCTATTGATCTACAACATAATTTGCAAAATACTACCAGGACTAAGTTCATGATAAATTAAAGTTCAATTAATCATATTACTTAAGAACTCCCACTTAGATAGACATCCCTCTAATCCTCTAAGTGATCACCTGATCCAAATCAACTAAACCATGTCCGATCATCACGTGAGATGGAGTAGTTTCAATGGTGAACATCACTATGTTGATCATATCTACTATATGATTCACGCTCGACCTTTCGGTCTCCGTGTTCCGAGGCCATATCTGTATATGCTTGGCTCGTCAAGTATAACCTAAGTATTCCGCGTGTGCAACTGTTTTGCACCTGTTGTATTTGAACGTAGAGCCTATCACACCCGATCATCACGTGGTGTCTCAGCACGAAGAACTTTCACAATGGTGCATACTCAGGGAGAACACTTCTTGATAATTAGTGAGAGATCATCTTAAAATGCTACCGTCAATCAAAGCAAGATAAGATGCATAAAAGATAAACATCACATGCAATCAATATAAGTGATATGATATGGCCATCATCATCTTGTACTTGTGATCTCCATCTCTGAAGTACGGTCATGATCACCATCGTCACCGGCGCGACACCTTGATCTCCATCGTAGCATCGTTGTTGTCTCACCAATCTTATGCATCCACGACTATCGCTACCGCTTAGTGATAAAGTAAAGCATTATAGCGCGATTGCATTGCATACAATAAAGCGACAACTATATGGCTCCTGCCAGTTGCCGATAACTCGGTTACAAAACATGATCATCTCATACAATAAAATTTAGCATCATGTCTTGACCATATCACGTCACAACATGCCCTGCAAAAACAAGTTAGACGTCCTCTACTTTGTTTATTGCAAGTTTTACGTGGCTGCTACGGGCTTAAGCAAGAACCAATCTTACCTACGCATCAAAACCACAACGATAGTTTGTCAAGTTGATGCCATTTTAACCTTCGCAAGGACCGAGCGTAGCCACACTCGGTTCAACTAAAGTTGGAGAAACAGTCACCTGCAAGCCACCTATGTGCAAAGCACGTCGGGAGAACCGGTCTCGCGTAAGCGTACGCGTAATGTCAGTCCGGGCCGCTTCATCCAACAATACCGCCGAACCAAAGTATGACATGCTGGTAGGTAGTATGACTTATATCGCCCACAACTCACTTGTGTTCTACTCGTGCACATAACATCAAACCATAAAACCTAGGCTCTGATACCACTGTTGGGGAACGTGGTAATTTCAAAAAAATTCCTACGCACACGCAAGATCATGTTGATGCATAGCAACGAGGGGAGAGTGTGATCTACGTACCCTTGTAGATCGACAACGGAAGCGTTTGGTTGATGTAGTCGTACGTCTTCACGGCCCGACCGATCAAGCACTGAAACTATGGCACCTTCGAGTTTTAGCACACGTTCAGCTCGATGACGATCCCCGGACTCCGATCTTGATGTACTACCGTCGCAGGGCTTCGCCTAAGCACCGCTACAATATTATCGAGGACTATGGTGGCAGGGGGCGCCGCACACGGCTAAGAATAAGATCACGTGGATCAACTTGTGTGTCTCTGGGGTTCCCCTGCCTCCGTATATAAAGGGTCAAGGGGGGTGCGGCCAGCCTAGGAGAGGCACACCAGGAGGAGTGCTACTCCCTCTGGGAGTAGGATTCCCCCCCCAATCCTAGTTGGAATAGGATTCGCGGAGGGGGGAAAAGAGAGAGGGGGCCGGCCCCCTCTCCTTGTCCTATTCGGACCAAGGGAGGGGAGGGGCGCGCGGACCATCTTGGGCTGCCCCTTCTCTTTTCCACTAAGGCCCACTAAGGCCCATATAGCTCCCGGGGGGTTCCGGTAACCTCCCGATACTCCGGTAAAATCCCGATTTCACCCGGAACACTTCCGACATCCAAACATAGGCTTCCAATATATCAATCTTTATGTCTCGACCATTTCGAGACTCCTCGTCATGTCCACGATCTCATCCGGGACTCCAAACTCCTTCGGTACATCAAAACTCATAAACTCATAATATAACTGTCATCGAAACCTTAAGCGTGCGGACCCTACGGGTTTGAGAACAATGTAGACATGACCGAGACACGTCTCCGGTCAATAACCAATAGCGGAACCTGGATGCTCATATTGGCTCCCACATATTCTACGAAGATCTTTATCGGTCAGACCGCATAACAACATACGTTGTTCCCTTTGTCATTGGTATGTTACTTTCCCGAGATTCGATCGTCGGTATCTCAATACCTAGTTCAATCTCGTTACCGGAAAGTATCTTTACTCGTTTCGTAATACATCATCTCGCAACTAACTCATTAGTTGCAATGCTTGCAAGGCTTATGTGATGTGAATTAACGAGAGGGCCCAGAGATACCTCTCTGACAATCGGAGTGACAAATCCTAATCTCAAAATACGCCAACCCAACATGTACCTTTTGAGACACCTGTAGAGCTCCTTTATAATCACCCAGATACGGTGTGACGTTTGGTAGCACACAAAGTGTTCCTCCAGCAAACGGGAGTTGCATAATCTCATAGTCATAGGAACATGTATAAGTCATGAAGAAAGCAATAGCAACATACTAAACGATCGGGTGCTAAGCTAATGGAATGGGTCATGTCAATCACATCATTCTTCTAATGATGTGATCCCGTTAATCAAATAACAACTCTTTTGTTGATGGTTAGGAAACATAACCATCTTCGATTAACGAGCTAGTCAAGTAGAGGCATACTAGTGACACTCTCTTTGTCTATGTATTCACACATGTATTATGTTTCCGATTAATACAATTCTAGCATGAATAATAAACAGTTATCATGATATAAGTAAATAAATAATAACTTTATTATTGCCTCTAGGGCATATTTCCTTCAGTCTCCCACTTGCACTAGAGTCAATAATCTAGATTATACAGTAATGATTCTAACACCCATGGAGCCTTGGTGCTGATCTTGTTTTGCTCGTGGAAGAGGCTTAATCAACGGGTCTGCAACATTCAGATCCGTATGTATCTTGCAAATCTCTATGTCTCCCACCTGGACTAACTCCCGGATGGAATTGAAGCGTCTCTTGATGTGTTTGGTCCTTTTGTGAAATCTGGATTCCTTTGCCAAAGCAATTGCACCAGCATTGTCACAAAAGATTTTCATTGGACCCGATGCACTAGGTATGACACCTAGATCGGATATGAACTCCTTCATCCAGACTCCTTCGTTCGCTGCTTCTGAAGCAGCTATGTACTCCGCTTCACATGTAGATCCCGCTACGACGCTTTGTTTAGAACTGCACCAGCTGACAGCTCCACCGTTTAAAGTAAACACGTATCCGGTTTGCGATTTAGAATCGTCCGGATCAGTGTCAAAGCTTGCATCAACGTAACCTCTTACAGTGAGCTCTTTGTCACCTCCATATACGAGAAACATATCCTTAGTCCTTTTCAGGTATTTCAGGATGTTCTTGACCGCTGTCCAGTGATCCACTCCTGGATTACTTTGGTACCTCCCTGCTAAACTTATAGCAAGGCACACATCAGGTCTGGTACACAGCATTGCATACATGATAGAGCCTATGGCTGAAGCATAGGGAACATCTTTCATTTTCTCTCTATCTTCTATAGTGGTCGGGCATTGAGTCTGACTCAACTTCACACCTTGTAACACAGGCAAGAACCCTTTCTTTGCTTGATCCATTTTGAACTTCTTCAAAATCTTGTCAAGGTATGTGCTTTGTGAAAGTCCAATTAAGCGTCTTGATCTATCTCTATAGATCTTTATGCCTAATATGTAAGCAGCTTCACCGAGGTCTTTCATTGAAAAACTTTTATTCAAGTATCCCTTTATGCTATCCAGAAATTTTGTATCATTTCCAATCAGCAATATGTCATCCACATATAATATCAGAAATGCTACAGAGCTCCCACTCACGTTCTTGTAAATACAGGCTTCTCCAAAAGTCTATATAAAACCAAATGCTTTGATCACACTATCAAAGCGTTTATTCCAACTCCGAGATGCTTGCACCAGTCCATAAATGGATCGCTGGAGTTTGCACACTTTGTTAGCTCCCTTTCGAAAAACCTTCCGGTTGCATCATATACAACTCTTCTTCCAGAAATCCATTCAGGAATGCAGTTTTGACATCCATTTGCCAAATTTCATAATCATAAAATGCGGCAATTGCTAACATGATTCTGACAGACTTAAGCATCGCTACGGGTGAGAAAGTCTCATCGTAGTCAACTCCTTGAACTTGTCGAAAACCTTTTGCGACAAGTCGAGCTTTGTAGATAGTAACATTACCATCAGCGTCAGTCTTCTTCTTAAAGATCCATTTATTCTCAATTGCTTGCCGATCATCGGGCAAGTCAACCAAAGTCCATACTTTGTTCTCATACAGGGATCCCATCTCAGATTTCATGGCTTCAAGCCATTTTGCGGAATCTGGGCTCACCATCGCTTCTTCATAGTTCGTAGGTTCATCATGATATAGTAGCATGACCTCCAGAACAAGATTACCGTACCACTCTGGTGCGGATCTTACTCTGGTTGATCTACGAGGTTCAGTAGTATCTTGATCTAAAGTTTCATGATCATCATCATTAGCTTCCTCTCTTATTGGTGTAGGTCTCGCGGAAACAGTTTTCTGTGATGTACTATTTCCCAATAAAGGAGTAGGTACAGTTACCTCGTCAAGTTCTACTTTCCTCCCACTTACTTCTTTCGAGAGAAACTCCTTCTCAAGAAAGTTTCCGAATTTAGCAACAAAAGTCTTGCCTTCGGATCTGTGATAGAAGGTGTATCCAATAGTTTCCTTTGGATATCCTATGAAGACACATTTTTCCGATTTGGGTTCGAGCTTATGAGGTTGAAGCTTTTTCACATAAGCATCGCAGCCCCAAACTTTAAGAAACGACAACTTTGGTTTCTTGCCAAACCACAGTTCATAAGGCGTCGTCTCAACGGATTTTGATGGTGCCCTATTTAACGTGAATGCGGCCGTCTCTAAAGCATAACCCCAAAACGATAGCGGTAAATCAGTAAGAGACATCATAGATCGCACCATATCTAGTAAAGTACGATTACGACGTTCGGACACACCATTACGCTGTGGTGTTCCGGGTGGTGTGAGTTGCGAAACTATTCCACAATTTTTCAAATGTACACCAAACTCATAACTCAAATATTCTCCTCCACGATCAGATCGTAGAAACCTTATTTTCTTGTTACGATGATTTTCAACTTCACTCTGAAATTCTTTGAACTTTTCAAACGTTTCAGATTTGTGTTTCATTAAGTAGATATACCCATATCTACTTAAATCATCTGTGAAAGTGAGAAAATAACAATATCCGCCACGAGCCTCAATATTCATCGGACCACATACATCGGTATGTATGATTTCCAACAAATCTGTTGCTCTCTCCATAGTACCGGAGAACGGTGTTTTAGTCATTTTGCCCATGAGGCACGGTTCGCAAGTACCAAGTGATTCATAATCAAGTGGTTCCAAAAGCCCATCAGTATGGAGTTTCTTCATGCGCTTTACACCGATATGACCTAAACGGCAGTGCCACAAATAAGTTGCACTACCATTATCAACTCTGCATCTTTTGGCTTCAACATTATGAATATGTGTATCACTACTATCGAGATTCATCAAAAATAGACCACTTTTCAAAGGTGCATGACCATAAAAGATATTACTCATATAAATAGAACAACCATTATTCTCTGATTTAAATGAATAACCGTCTCGCATCAAACAAGATCCAGATATAATGTTCATGCTCAACGCTGGCACCAAATAACAATTATTTAGGTCTAATATTAATCCCGAAGGTAGATGTAGAGGTAGCGTGCCGACCGCGATCACATCGACTTTGGAACCGTTTCCCACGCGCATCGTCACCTCGTCCTTTGCTAGTGTCCGCTTATTCTGTAGTCCCTGTTTCGAGTTGCAAATATTAGCAACAGAACCAGTATCAAATACCCAGGTGCTACTGCGAGCATTAGTAAGGTACACATCAATAACATGTATATCACATATACCTTTGTTCACCTTGCCATCCTTCTTATCCGCCAAATACTTGGGGCAGTTCCGCTTCCAGTGACCAGTCTGCTTGCAGTAGAAGCACTCAGTTTCAGGCTTAGGTCCAGACTTGGGTTTCTTCTCTTTAGCAGCAACTTGCTTGCCGTTCTTCTTGAAGTTTCCCTTCTTCTTCCCTTTGCCCTTTTTCTTGAAACTAGTGGTTTTGTTAACCATCAACACTTGATGCTCCTTCTTGATTTCTACCTCCGCAACTTTCAGCATTGCGAAGAGCTCGGGAATAGTCTTGTTCATCCCTTGCATATTATAGTTCATCACAAAGCTCTTGTAGCTTGGTGGCAGTGATTGGAGAATTCTGTCAATGACGCAATCATCCGGAAGTGTAACTCCCAATTGAATCAAGTGATTATTATACCCAGACATTTTGAGTATATGCTCACTGACAGAACTGTTCTCCTCCATCTTGCAGCTATAGAACTTATTGGAGACTTCATATCTCTCAATCCGGGCATTTGCTTGAAATATTAACTTCAACTCCTGGAACATCTCATATGCTCCATGACGTTCAAAACGTCGTTGAAGTCCCGGTTCTAAGCCGTAAAGCATGGCACACTGAACTATTGAGTAGTCATCAGCTTTGCTCTGCCAGACGTTCATAACTTCTGGTGTTGCTCTAGCAGTAGGCCTGGCACTCAGCGGTGCTTCTAGGACGTAATTCTTCTGTGCAGCAATGAGGATAATCCTCAAGTTACGGACCCAGTCCGTGTAATTGCTACCATCATCTTTCAACTTTGCTTTAAAATTCAACGGAACAACAGCACGAGCCATCTATCTACAATCAACATAAACAAGCAAGATACTATCAGGTACTAAGTTCATGATAAATTTAAGTTCAGTTAATCAAATTTACTTAAGAACTCCCACTTAGATAGACATCCCTCTAATCCTCTAAGTGATCACGTGATCCAAATCAACTAAACCATAACCGATCATCACGTGAGATGGAGTAGTTTTCAATGGTGAACATCATTATGTTGATCATATCTACTATATGATTCACGCTCGACCTTTCGGTCTCTGTGTTCCGAGGCCATATCTGTATATGCTTGGCTCGTCAAGTATAACCTGAGTATTCCGCGTGTGCAACTGTTTTTCACCCGTTGTATTTGAACGTAGAGCCTATCACACCCGATCATCACGTGGTGTCTTAGCACGAAGAACTTTTGCAACGGTGCATACTCAGGGAGAACACTTCTTGATAATTTAGTGAGAGATCATCTTATAATGCTACCGTCAATCAAAGCAAGATAAGATGCATAAAAAGATAAACATCACATGCAATCAATATAAGTGATATGATATGGCCATCATCATGATCACCATCGTCACCGGCGCGACACCTTGATCTCCATCGTAGCATCGTTGTCGTCTCGCCAATCGTATGCTTCCACGACTATCACTACCGCTTAGTAATAAAGTAAAGCATTACATCGCGATTGCATTGCATACAATAAAGCGACAACCATATGGCTCCTGCCAGTTGCCGATAACTCGGTTACAAAACATGATCATCTCATACAATAAAATCGGCATCATGCCTTGACCATATCACATCACAACATGCCCTGCAAAAACAAGTTAGACGTCCTCTACTTTGTTGTTGCAAGTTTTACGTGGCTGCTACGGGCTTAAGTAAGAACTTATCTCACCTACGCATCAAAACCACAACGATAGTTCGTCAAATAGACTCCGTTTTAACCTTCTCAAGGACCGGGCGTAGCCACACTTGGTTCAACTAAAGTTGGAGAGACAGTCTTCCGCAAGCCATCTATGTGCAAAGCACGTCGAGGGAACCGGTCTCGCGTAAGAGTACGCGTAAGGTTGGTCCGGATCGTCTCGTCCAACAATACCGCCAAACCAAAGTATGACATGCTGGTAGGCAGTATGACTTGTATCGCCCACAACTCACTTGTGTTCTACTCGTGCAAATAACATCAAACCATAAAAACCTAGGCTCTGATACCACTGTTGGGGAACGTAGTAATTTCAAAAAATTTCCTACGCACATGCAAGATCATGGTGATGCATAGCAATGAGGGGGAGAGTCTGATCTACATACCCTTGTAGATCGCAACGGAAGCGTTAACACAACATAGAGGAAGTAGTCATACGTCTTCTTCCCGATCCGACCGATCCAAGCACCGTTACTCCGGCACCTCCGAGTTCTTAGCACACGTTCAGCTCGATGACGTTCCTCGGGCTCCGATCCAGCAAAGCGTCGAGGAAGAGTTCCGTCAGCACGACGGCGTGGTGACGATCTTGATGTTTCACCGACGCAGGGCTTCGCCTAAGCTCTACAACGATATGACCGAGGTGGAATTTAGTGGCAGGGGGCACCGCACACGGCTAAGGGACGATCAACAATGATCAATTGTGTGTCAAGAGGTGCCCCCTGCCCCCGTATATAAAGGAGCAAGGGGGAGGGGTTCGGCCGGCCAAGGGAGAGGGGCGCAGGAGGAGTCCTACTCCCACCGGGAGTAGGACCCCCCCCCCCAATCCTATTCCTAATAGGAATCCTCAAGGGGGAAAGAGAGAAGGGGTGGCCGGCCACCTTCCCTAGTCCTAATAGGACTAGGGAAAGGGGGAGGTGCGCAGTCCTCTATGGCAGCCCCTTTCACTTTTCCACTAAGGCCCAATAGGCCCATTTGCCTCCCGGGGGGTTCCGGTAACCCTCCCGGTATTCCGGTAAAATCCTGATTTCACCCGGAACACTTCCGATGTCCAAACATAGGCTTCCAATATATCAATCTTTACGTCTCGACCATTTCGAGACTCCTCGTCATGTCCGTGATCACATCCAGGACTCCGAACAACCTTCGGTACATCAAAATGCATAAACTCATAATAACTATCATCGTAACGTTAAGCGTGCGGACCCTACGGTTCGAGAACAATGTAGACATGACCGAGACACATCTCCGGTCAATAACCAATAGCGGGACCTAGATGCCCATATTGGCTCCTACATATTCTACGAAGATCTTTATCAGTCAGACCGCATAACAACATACGTTGTTCCCTTTGTCATCGGTATGTTACTTGCCCGAGACTCGATCGTCGGTGTCCAATACCTAGTTCAATCTCGTTACCGGCAAGTCTCTTTACTCGTTCCGTAATACATCATTCCGCAACTAACTCATTAGTTGCAATGCTTGCAAGGCTTAAGTGATGTGCATTACCGAGAGGGCCCAGAGATACCTCTCCGACAATCGGAGTGACAAATCCTAATCTCGAAATACGCCAACCCAACATCTACCTTTGGAGCCACCTGTAGTACTCCTTTATAATCACCCAGTTACGTTGTGACGTTTGGTAGTACCCAAAGTGTTCCTCCAGCAAACGGGAGTTGCATAATCTCATAGTCATAGGAACATGTATAAGTCATGAAGAAAAGCAATAGCAACATACTAAACGATCGGGTGCTAAGCTAATGGAATGGGTCATGTCAATCAGATCATTCAACTAATGATGTGACCTCGTTAATCAAATAACAACTCTTTGTTCATGGTTAGGAAACGTAACCATCTTTGATTAACGAGCTAGTCAAGTAGAGGCATACTAGTGACACTGTGTTGGTCTATGTATTCACACATGTATTATGTTTCCGGTTAATACAATTCTAGCATGAATAATAAACATTTATCATGATATAAGGAAATAAATAATAACTTTATTATTGCCTCTAGGGCATATTTCCTTCAAGATCAACCCCTGTTAAACCGTTGGCCATAAAGGCTCTGAGCTTTGACAGTTGAGGAGCATATTTGCTTCTCTCCTGGGCAGTCAATCTTTGTGGAAAAGGGTGTGTATTCCTGAGCTGCTCCGGACGAAAGCCAGGCGAGGGATTCTCACCAGCAGGGGAGGTGTCTTTGAAGTAGAACCATGTCTGATTCCATTCTTTGGGGTGGCTGTGCAGTTTGGTGTTGGGGTATGTGACCTCTTTCCTTTTCTGAATCGCCACGCCACCCAACTCCGTATTGGAGCCGTCAGTAAACTCAGTACGGCAGTTTAGATGGAAAAGGTCTCTGAACAATTCCACTGTGGGCTCCTCTTGAAAGAACGCTTCACAGAGCACTTGGAAGTGACACATATTAGTAACAGAGTTGGGGCCAGTATCTTGTGGATGGAGCTGGAAATCGGCTAAAACATCACGGTAAAATTTAGAACCGAGCGGCTTAAAGCCCCGGGCTAAGTGATCTACGAAAACAACAACCTCTCCTTCTCGAGGTGTGGGAGGGCATTCTTTGCCAGGAGCCCTCTAATGGATGGTATCTTTGCTGCCTAAAGCACCAATTAGGACTAAATCGTCCAGTTGAGCTTCGGTGACGCGAGAAGGAACCCAATTGCACTCATATACTTGCTTTGCCATGATAGAATCTACAAGGTAGGAGATCCCGGTTCAAAAATGCATTGGTCAAGGTACATCGGTATCTACAATGTTAAAACGGAGATAGATCTATCTGAACCGGAGTTCCATGAAGCAACAACATCTGGCGGTTCAACAAGGGGACTAATGGCATATATCGGTTTGGAAAAAAATTCTATAAGGTTAAACCGCCTGATCTAAGCATTGAAAAAGCTGAGATTGCGGATGGACAAGTACGCAGAAACAGGTTTCACAAAATTTCTTTACAGCATTGGATCTGAAGCAAGTTCAGAAAAGAGATAAATACTTAGAGGTTCAAAAGGAGCAGTACCGAACCAATGAGCAAAACGTTCATATAGATATATGGTTTTGAGATGCATAAGTGAAGGCGAAGGTCAAACAACTACCATTGCACAGAATAAAGATTTGAGGATTCATCTAAAGATCTATCGTATGAGCAAGAGGCAGACGATGAATACTGAAGAACTGTGAAACCCTAAAACAGATCTGCGGGGGAAAGGATAGAAGGTTTACCGGAGCTGAGGAAGACGCGGAAGGTTGCCGCGATGCTCTGGTGCGCCCAGGTTGATGCAGCGGCCAAGGTTGAGGCAGAGGTCGACGGTGGCAACGGAGCTCTGAAGCTGGGCGATGCGAGGAAGACGAAGCAGAAGCGGAAGAAGGGAAAGAGAAAGGAAATGACCCTTCGGTCCTATTTATAAGGCAAAGGACATGTGTCAGGCGCAGCAATCAAGGGGCTACGGAACGGAGCTGTCGCCTTGATTTCCGTATATCTATTAAAGAAAGAAGCATAATGGATATCTTCGTTATGACAGGTGACATCACTCCGGTTTATAGCAATCAAAGAAGATGACATCATGGCGGTTCACCAATTTATGAGAAGATGTTGAAGATGAAGCTTTGGTTAAAGGATTGACATGAACCCGTTCAAATCAATCTGGGGCCTAATGTTGGGGATATTACTACTTGGCGTAAACCGGCCTATCTGGGCCGGGTCAACGTCATGAGTAGCTCCAGAGTGATAAAAGCCCAAGAAGGCAGAAGAGGGCCTAAGGCCTGTAGTCGGTTTAAGAATTGTAGCTTTAAACCGGTATTTGTATATAAACTTGTATTGTAAGTTAGGAATAAGGAGAGACCAGCCCGGATACGA
Source organism: Triticum monococcum (assembly GCA_034509565.1). Taxonomy (NCBI): domain Eukaryota; kingdom Viridiplantae; phylum Streptophyta; class Magnoliopsida; order Poales; family Poaceae; genus Triticum; species Triticum monococcum. The sequence goes on along the minus strand of CM067841.1, from coordinate 562,725,031 downwards.
GTATCAACCGGTGTTGGGACTCTGTGAACCGACGGTCGTCACCCGTGTATATAAGGGGACGACCCAGCGGCGGTTCAAGGACAATAGACAACAACTCGAGACATAGGCGAAGCTTGTTTGCTCCCTAGTCATCCAAACCCCATCAATTCCATCACAACTAGATGTAGGCTTTTACCTTCATCGAAGGGGCTGAACTAGTATAAACTCTTTGCGTCCCTGTGTCCGCTTTAACCCCTTCAAGCTAACCAGTCGCGATGGCTCCACGACTAAGTCCTCTCTCTAGTACATCTGTCGTGACAAAACTATGACAACCAGGGTCATCTCGTCTAATCTTATACCGCAATGCTCCGCATACCGGGCATGCGTTCAGATCCTTGTATGCACCGCAGTAGAGGATGCAATCATTAGGGCATGCATGTATCTTCTCCACCTCCAATCCTAGAGGGCATACGACCTTCTTTGTTGCGTATGTACTGTCGGGCAATTCGTTATCCTTTGGTAGCTTCTTCTTTAATATTTTCAGTAGCTTCTCAAATCCATTGTCAGCCACAGCATTCTCTGCCTTCCACTGCAGCAATTCCAGTACGGTACCGAGCTTTGTGTTGCCATCTTCGCAATTGGGGTACAACCCTTTTTTGTGATCCGCTAACATGCGATCGAACTTCGGCTTCTCCTTTTAACTTCCGCATTGCGTCCTTGCATCGACAATGACCCGGCGGAGATCATCATCAACGGGCACATCGTCTGGTTCCTCTTGATCTTCAGCAGCTTCACCCATTGCAGCATCATTGGGCACATCGTCTGGTTCCTCTTGATCTTCAGCAGCCCCCCCATTGCAGCAACACCGTATTCAAGGGGCACATAGTTGTCATCGTACTCTTCTTCTTCGTCGTCTTCCATCTTAACCCCTATTTCTCCGTGCCTCGTCCAAACATTATAGTGTGGCATGAAACCCTTGTAAAGTAGGTGGGAGTGAAGGATTTTCCGGTTAGAGTAAGACCTCGTATTCCCACATTCAGTGCATGGACAACACATAAAACCATTCTGCTTGTTTGCCTCAGCCGCATCGAGAAACTCATGCATGCCCTTAATGTACTCGGAGGTGTGTATGTCACTGTACATCCATTGCCGGTTCATCTGCGTGCATTATATATACTTAAGTGTCCAAATTAATAGAAGTTCATCATCACATTAAAACCAAAGTGCATACATAGTTCTCATCTAACAACATATAGCTCTCTAGAGCATCTAATTAATTAAACCATACATTGAAACTATGTAAAACATTTCAATGCAATCATAATCACAACCAAGTTAACAATTGATCCAATGGCATAATGATACCAAGCCTCGGTATGAATGGCATATTTTCTAATCTCACTTTCACTTTCACTTTCACTTTCCTTTTTGAAAAGTTTTGTGTTCCCCTCTATATTTTTTTTTTGTTTTTAAACTTTATAAAAGCACTCAACAGAAATAAATGACTCTCTAAAACTTCCTAGTTGTCTCCCTGGCAGTGCTTTCTTTAACGTCATTAAGCTAGGCATAAAGTGCTCAAGTAATGAATCTACCCGGATCTCAAGGTATATCAAAGCCAATTTGAATCAACAACGATTTAGCATTTAGTAGTGAGCACAAAGCAACATATATCAAGCAATGACGAAGCCCAAATATCTTCCTATGCATCGGCATGTCATACAAGAACAATTCATGCACATCAAGTAAAGGCCAATATATAGCATAAGCAGTTTCTTGCAATTTTATCTAGAGAGGTGGAGATGTAGTTCCTCTCTCATAATAATTGCAAGTAGGAGCAGCAAGCACATGCATATTATATTCATCAAAATCATCATGTGTCGTGGTAGAACGCAACCCATCAATGTAATCCTTAATAAGAGCAAACTTCTCCGATATAGTGTAGTTGGGAGAATTCAAAAGGATAATAGGACTATCATATGTGGGTGCAATAGCAACAATGTCATTCTTAACATAAGGAACTATAGCAAGTCCATCTCCATAAGCATAATTCATATTGGCATCTTGGCCACAAGCATAACAAGCATCAAGTTCATCAAAAAGGGATATTTCAAATGAATCAACGAGATCATAACAATTATCATAGCATTCATCCTTCAGTAAGAACAAAGGGGCATTAAATAATGTATGAGTTGAAGAGTTACTCTCATTAGAAGGTGGGCACTGGTAGCTAATCCGCTCTTCCTCCTTTTGTTCTTCGCTCTCCTTATCACCTTTTTCATCCAATGAGCTGACAGCTTCATCAATTCCTTCTTCCGTAGGCTCCTGCAAAATATTAGTCTCTTCTCGGACAACGGATACTTTCTCAATAAATTCATCAATATCGGAATTGTGTTTATAATTATAATAGCAATATTTAAGAATACCAAGATTTTTAGGTCTATAGCCAGCAACATCATCATCTTCATACTTTAAAAACAGAGATTCAATTTCAGAAGCACCCTTAAAATCAACAAATTCTTCTATTCGTTCCACATCATAGTAATCATATAGACCATTAGCATAAGAAGTTAAGGTTTCATTATCATTAAATTTGCATGAAAAGGGTAGATGTGGAGCATTCATCCTAGAGCAACAAGTATAATCATATCTCAAGCATAGATTCCAAGCATACCATTTCTACATATGAATTTGATCCCATAACAATTTCCCTTTATGAGTCAAGCGATAATCCCTAAAGTATTCATGTTGATCCAACGTTACTCCCATTATATAGTTGAATGGGGTTTTCTCAGGATTACCAAAGTAGTGCATAATATCTTTCACATAACGATCATCGAGGGTTTGAGGAGGTTCCCCAAATCCATGAGTAGCACGTACAACTAATTTTTTTTGGTATTTCGTGTTCCATATCCATAACTAAAGATAGAGAACAACTTAGAACAAGAAATAAAAACTACTTGGTGATAAAGCAAACAAGAACACACAAAAATATTCACCCCACGCTATAACTCCCCGGCAACGGCGCCAAAAAAGGTCTTGATAACCCACAAGTATAGGGGATCGTTTGTAGCCTTCTTTGATAAATAAGAGTGTCGAACCCAACGAGGAGCTAAAGGCAGAACAAATATTCCCTCAAGTTCTATCGACCACTGATACAACTCTACAAACACTTTAACGTTTGCTTTACCTAGAACAGGTATGAAGCTATTTTGTACGAGTGGTGCTAGAACTATTTTGCAAGAATAAAACTAGAAGTACTTTTCAAGATAATAAAAGTTAGGTTTTTAGTAAAAGGGTTTGTCTCAACAAGAAAGTTATTTGTCACAAGGCAATCGATAAGAAGTACCAGTAATCATCCTTGCAATTCTATATGAGGGAGAGGCATGAGCTAACATACTTTCTTTACTTGGATCATATGCACTTATGATTGGAACTCTAGCAAGCATCCGCAACTACCAAAGATCATTAAGGTCGTGAAACCCAACCATTGCATTGAGTATCGACTCCTTGTTATCCCATACGCCATAGCCCACCTACTCGGGTTTAAGCTTCTGTCACTCTCACAACCCACCATAAGCGAACCATTAACATATTGCAACACCCTACAGCAGGGGCCCCTCACGTTTGCGCGAGAACGGAGGGCACGGTAGGATAACACCATAAATAAAATATACAATCATTCCAACCAAGATCACGACTAACCCACAGGACAAAACAGATCTACTCAAACATCATAGGATAACCATAGATCATTGGGAAATAATATATGGAGTTGAGCACCATGTTTAAGTAGAGGTTACACCGGGGGGAAGAGGTGTTACACTGCTGCATAGAGGGGGAGAGATCTGGTGTTTACGGTATCAAGATTGTTGATGTAGATCGCCGTCCCAATCATTGCCCCAGCGGCACTCCGGCACCACCGGAAGCGAGGGGGGGAGAGCCCCCTACTTCTTCTTCTTCCTTGGCCTCCCCCTAGATGGGGAGGAGAATTGCCCCTCTGGTCCATGGTCTCCTATCACTGGTAGAAAAAGGGCCTATAGTCCCGGTTCGTAAGGGCCTTTAGTCCTGGTTCCTGAACCGGGACTAAAGTGTCGGTACTAATACCTTACACCTTTAGTCCCGCTTCAATCCAGAACCGGGACTAAAGCCCATCCACGTGGGCAGTGTGCAGAGCCCAGTCAGGAGACCCTTTGGTCCCGGTTGGTGGCACCAACCGGGACCAATAGGCATCCACGCGTCAGCATTTCTGTGGCTAGGGTTTTTGTTTTTTTTTGAAGGGGGGGGGTTGCGGGTTTTGGGGGGTTAATTTAGGTGTTTCATATATTGTGTTAGCTAGCTATAATTAATATAGAGAAGTGTCCTCACTTATGTCCGTGCTTGGTCGACGCTACGTACTATACATACGTATAGAGAGGACTAGACACGCTGGCTAGCTAGTAAAGCAAACGAAGGAAACAGAAGATCGTCATGAACATATATGCATACAGAGAGAAGTGATATCGACCACCTCTCCTTCTCCGAGAGATTGGTCGAACAACAAGTTCTCGTATATCTATCTGACAGTACCGGCTACATATATACAGTAATTATCTCTTACAAATATAATCATACGGACTCAGGTTTAACATAGAATTCTCCGTCTTCAGGGATCACGTGGTCAAGAAAGAATGCCGACAATTCCTCTTGAATTGCTCGCATGCGAGCTGGTGCTAGGAGTTCATCCCGCTTCCGAAACATCTAATTTGAAGAAGGGGGTCAATACATATATATATATGAATGAATGTAACTCAACACAAATGATGGTAATAAAATAAAATTGTGAATATTGTTATTTACGTACTTCATATTGTTCGTTAGAGTACTCGCCCCGCTCACACGTCGTGTGGCGGATGGACTCGCAGATGTAGTATCCACAGAAATCATTCCCTTGTTCCTGCCACAACCACTTTACAAGAAATAGAGGTCAATCAAACTGATAAGCAAGAATGCTAAATGGTATTGATGAAACTAGCGCTTGAATCACTAGGAGATGCGCGGAACATGCTACTATAGTACTTACTTTTGGGTGTCTAAATTCCAGCTCCTTCGGCAGTCCCGGAACTTTTTTGGTGAATTTTCTCCAAACCCTGCCGGACAAAGAAAACAATTACTTGATATCAGGAAATGAACAAAGTTGCTGATATGGTGGATAATGATCGATTTAACTTACTTCTTGAGGATTTCAGTCATGTCTGCATAGTCCTGGGGATCTTTTCGTTTTGAGTCTAAGACGGTTACTAGTCCCTGCTCAAGCTTAATCTCTAGGAGAATATAGTGGAAACTGCACACGCATGCATAACTCATGAATTACATTACTATAACCTTGAGTAATATATAAGGGAAACCGAATACGCACAAGACAGTAACACTCACTTGAAGTTATAAAGAAAGAGTATTATATCTTTGTTTTGATTTATTACGAACGATTGTAGCAAGTTGGCCTCGGTAGCTGCGACATGAAGTTTAACCTGAATTGCATCTATGAGATATGTGTTAATGAACCCAATATGACCGACTTGTCTTTTCTTCAATTCGACGATCTTCAATCTGCATAATATAGTGAGGATGATTATAAATACATGCAATGAAAGAGCTAAGCTATATAGAGAAACTTAATGACAGAAGTAGTACTACTTACAGACAGTAGTAGGCGACCGTTGTTTTATCAAGGGCCAATTGATTGAAAAACTGATAGAACTCCTCAAATGGAACAGGCAACAGATCAATTCCAACGAGGTCATGCTCCTTTTTAACTCTCACATACAAAGTACTCCTCCCCCCAGAGTCTCTGCAGATTTTCAAGTACCAATCATGCAATCTTAGCATCATCGTTGATAGAGATCTTTCATCTTTGACGAGAGGCTTCCCGTACTCGTATCTTTGCATCTGCATGTCCATGGGTTCATAATGTACTTCGTCGGGCAGGTAATCTGCAAGATTATTATAACCGGGCACCATCCTCGGATCATTAGCGACGTTGTGGCTAGGCACCTGGAGCGGGGGGCATGATTGCTTCGCTTGTTTGCCGAGCTGGGCAATTTGTTTCCCAGCTCGTCATTTTTTCAGCCTTTCATCACTGACAGTAGTTCCCGACCGCTCCGCTTCGGCAAATTCCTTTCCAATAATGCGGTCATAGGTTCCTTTCGGCGGATCAGACTTTGGTGGTTTTGTCAGGGCAGCCAGAGTGCGCTTCACTTTCACCCTATCTACCTTTCCTCCGGAGGTGGATGTTTCTTTGCTTTCACCCCTTCAAAGAATTTCCTCACTTCTTCTCGCGCGATCTCGGCGTTCTCCTCCTGGGTCCTCTCGTATGGTAACTTCTCTGGAGTCTTCAGAGAAGGACCGAATCTGTATGTCCTCCCGCCTCTGGTTGTACTGCTAGACGCCGACCGAGCAGACGAAGCGGTTGTCTTCTTTACTTGCTTAAGAGGCGGAGGAGAAGGACTACGACCCGCCGGAGCAGCTGGAGCGGCGGCAGGTCTCTTCTGCCCTTGCTGACGAGGCGGAGAAGGAGGAGGTTGGCTGCTCAGGCGCGTCGGCGCAGGCGGAGACGGAGGCAGAGTGCCGCCACGCGCCGGAGAAGGAGCCGGCCGAGGGCCCTGATCGTCACTCGCCGGAGGAGGAGGCGGTGGAGGAGGCGGAGTGCCCTGACTCGCCGGAGAAGGAGGAGGAGGCGGAGGCGTCCAGTTCGGAAGGTTGATGAGGTCCTTCCGCCATAGGCATGGAGTCTTCAGAGCAGACCCCAGCCGAGTCTCCCCTTCACCGGTAGGGTGGTCAAGCTGGAGGTCCTCAAATCCCTCAGTTATCTCATCCACCATCACCCTAGCATATCCTTCTGGAATCGGCATGTAGTGGAAAGTTGCGCCGGGTTCAGTAGGATAAACAGAGCCAACAGCCGCCTTGACCTTCAAATTCATCCATTGCGTCATAAGGTGGCAATTTTGAGACTCCGTTATAGCATCCACAGGATAGCTGGCAGGAGCCGTCAAGGCATGCTGCAGCTGAAGCTGCTCGGTGGAAGCCACGCTGCTTCTGCGCTGAGATGGCGGGGTAGCTTCGGGGGAGGCTTCGGCAGTACGTTTGCTGCGATTTGCTTCTCGTTCCTCTATCGCTTGTACCCTTGCGTGCAGCGCCTGCAGTTCGGTCTGCTGCACTTTTTTCCTCCTCTCATGGGATTTGTAACCGCCTGCGTCCGGAAAGCCAACCTTCCACGGAACGGAGCCTGGCGTGCCTCGTGTCCGTCCAGGGTGCTCAGGATTCCTGAGGGCCATTGTGAGCTCGTCGTGCTCTCTGTCTGGAAAGAACGTCCCTTCCTGCGCTGCAATGATATAGTGCTTAAGCTTACTGACTGGTATGTCCATTTGTTCGTTCGTCCAAATGCATTCCCCTGTTTCAGGGTCTAAGGTTCCGCCAGCCCCGAAGAACCAAGTCCGGCAACGGTCTGGGCAGTTATTTGTCTCTGGTCTGATCCCTTTATGAACCAGATCATTCTCAGCCTTGGACCACTTAGGCCGGGCTACGAGGTAGCCACCTGACCCCGTGCAATGGTGAAGCTTCTTCTTCGCGGCATTCTGCTTGTTTGTCGCCGACATCTTCTTACTCTTTTCCGATGTCTTGTAGGCCAGAAATGCGGGCCAGTGATCTCTGATCTTCTCATATCTGCCCTTGAATTCTGGTGTCTCTTTTTTATCGACAAACCTATTCAGCTCTTTCTTCCACCTCCTGAATATATCTGCCATCCTCTTCAGAGCAAAAGACTTGATTAATTTCTCTTTAATTGGGTTCTCTGGATTATCCTCTAGCGATAGGGTGAAATTTGACTTCAGCTCAGTCCAAAGATCATTTTTCTGCATATCATTGACATAAGACACCTCAGGGTCTTCTGTAGCCGGCTTAAACCATTGCTGGATGCTTATCGGGATCTTGTCCCTAACCAGAACCCTGCACTGAGCAACAAATGCCCTCTTTGCCCGGAGGGGTTCAATAGGTTGGCCGTCGGGCGCGATTGCTGTGATCTCAAGCTTTTCATCCGAGCTCAACTTTTTCTTCGGGCCTCGTCTCTTTACCGAAGTTGTGCTCGATCCGGAGGGCTAGAAAAAAGAACAAAGACTTAATTAATATGTGTACATACCAAAACAATGAATGCATCAATCAGCTAGTCAGCATAGGCTTAACTAATATATATACCTGGCCGGACTCGGTTCGGTCACCGGAGCCGTCATCACGGTCTCCTTCTTGCACCGGCATTGGGTCACCGGCGCCGTCCTCATGTTCTTCTTCTTGCACCGGCATTAGGTCACCGTAGCCAGCTTGTTCACCCTCTCCTTCCGAACCATCGATGATATCGTTGAGATAGTACGAGACGGCATCACTTCCTTGTGCGATTATCTCCCTCAACAACGCTTCTTTTGTTGCTTCGTCTAGGGCGGTGTCCATAGTTTCTACAAATATTTACAACATGGCAATTATTATTCAAACATGACAGATGGATATATTAGTGCCAAACGTAGAACTAGCTACCTAATCGTAGTAAGCTATCGGGAGGGGGTATATATCGACAACGACGACACTACATCTATATATGTCCCTCGATGACCCTCGTTCCCGATAAAAAAAGAGGAAGAAGAAGAAAAAAAGAGGAGAAGAAAGAATAGAGGAGAAGAACCCTCGAACCCTCGACCCCTAGATGACCCTCTTCTTCCTCTCATGTTCGAGGGGATCGCCGAGGGGTCGGGAGGTTGCCTAGTGTCAAAGGATTCAACAAAACCATGTCTTCATCATTAGGCGAAAGTAACATGTGCATGATGGTACGAAGCTCTTCAAAGTTGTTCTGGAACGGAGTCCCAGATAGGATAATTCGCTTTTTGGTACAAAGTTTAGCAAGAGCCTTCCGAATATCGCTATTTGGAAGGCCTTTGCTGAATTGGTACCAAAAGGCGGATTATTCTATCCGGGACTCCATTCCAGAACAACTTTGCAGAACTTCATACCAACATGCCCTGGTTACTTCCGGCTAATGATGAAGGCATGGATTTCTTCAATACTTTGACACTAGGAAACCTCTCCCGACTCCTCGGCGATCCTCGATCCCTCGAACCCTCGACGACCCTGGAACCCTCGACCCCTCGACGACCCTCTTCTTCCTCTCATATTCGAGAGGATCGCCGAGGGGTCGGGAGGTTGCCTAGTGTCAAAGGATTCAACAAAACCATGTCTTCATCATTAGGCGAAAGTAACATGTGCATGATGGTACGAAGCTCTTCAAAGTTGTTCTGGAACGGAGTCCCAGATAGGATAATTCGCTTTTTGGTACAAAGTTCAGAAAGAGCCTTCCGAATATCGCTATTTGGAAGGCCTTTGCTGAATTCGTACCAAAAGGCGAATTATTCTATCCGGGACTCCATTCCAGAACAACTTTGCAGAACTTCGTACCAACATGCCCTGGTTACTTCCGGCTAATGATGAAGGCATGGATTTCTTCAATACTTTGACACTAGGAAACCTCTCTCGACCCCTTGAACCCTCGACGACCCTGGAACCCTCGACCCCTAGACGATCATCTTCTTCCTCTCATGTTCGAGAGGATCGCCGAGGGGTCGGGAGGTTGCCTAGTGTCAAAGGAAACCCTAAATAGCTAGCAAGTATCGTGGGTGTGAGATACATGTGGCCTTCAGTGTCGGACACTACATCCACGTCCCACAAGTGACGTGGGCATCGAAGCCTGCGCCACTTGTGGGATGTGGATGTAGTGTCCGACACCGACGGTACATGTATCTCACACCGACGATACTTTCTATTTAGGGTTTCTCCTCTACCGCTCAGCGACCCTCTCGACGACCCTCGTTCCCGATAAAATAAAGAGGAAGAAGAAGAAGAAAAAAGAAGAGAAGAAAGAATAGAGGAGAAGACTTCCTCTCCCCTCCCCTCTCGGCGGCCCTAGACCCCCTCTCGACCCTCGACCCCTAGGCGACCGTCGACCCCTCTCTTTTTTTTCTTCCTCTTCTATTTTATCCTCTTCTTCCTCTACCGCTCGGCGACCCTCGACGACCCTCGTTCCCGATAAAAAAAAGAGGAAGAAGAAGAAAAAAAAGGAGAAGAAAGAATAGAGGAGATCTTCTCCTCTATTCTTTCTTCTCCTCTTTTTTCTTTTCTTATTCCTCTTCTTTTTTATCCTCTTCTTCCTCTCATTATATTTTCTATGAATGTTCTATATACATACATCCATCAATATCATTCCATACATACATATACATCTACATTATATATGAACAAAAAAATATCAAAATTCATCATACATACATCTACAGTATATATGAACAGTATATATGAACAAAAAAATATCAAAATTCATCATACATACATCTACAGTATATATGAACAGTATATATGAACAAAAAATATCAAAATTCATCATACATACATACATCTACAGTATATATATATGAACAAATATCAAAATTCATCATACATACATACATACATCTGCAAATTCAGGAGCAGGGAAGGAAGGAAGGGGGTAGGAGGCGGTAGCTACCTCTCCCGGAGGGATCGGGGAGGAGACGCGGGCGGGCGGCGTCGGGGGCGACGGCGACGAGGACGGGCTCGGGGTCGGCGAGGGCGAGGGCGACGGCGGGGCGCGCTCGGCGGCGGCGGATGGGCTCGGGGGCGCAGTGGGTGCTCGGGGGCGGTGGACGGGCGGCCGGCGACGGCGGGGTAGGGCGCGCTCGGGGCGGGGCAGGGACAACAGCGTCGAGGGCAAGGCGCAGAGGGTGCTCGGCGGCGCAGGGGCTGCTCAGGGGCGGTGGACGGGCGGCCGCGGACGACGGCGAGGCAGGGCGCGCTCGGGGGGGCGGGGCAGGGGCAACGACGGCGACGGCGAGGCGAGCAGAGGGGCAGCCTGACGGCGGCGTCGGGGCGGGTTGAAGAACTGATCCAAAATTTTCACAAGTGTAGGCTTATATAGCCAGAGCATTGGTCACGGTTCGTGGCACCAACCGTGACCAATGCCCACCTTTGGTCCCGGTTGGTGCCACGAACCGGGACCAAAGGTCAATTTTCAGCAGCCCAAAGGGCGGGAAGCGGCGGCCTTTGGTCCCGGTTGGTGGCACCAACCGGGACTAAAGGGGGGTAATGGTCACGGTTGGTGCCACGAACCGTGACCAATGCCCCCTTTAGTCCCGGTTGTTGCCACCAACCGGGACCAATGCCCTTGTGCGCCCCGCGCCCAGATGTTTAGTCCCACATCGCTAGCTGAAGGGCGCCGATACTGGTTTATAAGCGCTGCTCTGCCTCCCCTTTCGAGCTTCTCTCAAATGCAGGCTTTCGGGCCTAAACTGCTACTGCATGTGGGCCTATTGGGCCTCTGCGGGCCTGAATCCTGGCCCATGTAGGGTTTCTAGTCGTATTCAGGCCGTGGAGGCCCAGTAGGAGGCATTTTTTTTGGTTTTTTCTTTTTTGTTTCTAAATTTTTTTGGTTTTTTATTTTTTTTATTTCTACTTACAACTAAATACTTACAGTTTTTTAGTGATTTCTTTTTGCTTTTAGGTCACAAAAATTATAAACTTTCTATTAGTGCCATTAGTTTTAAATTTTAAATAGTTTAAATTTGAATTTTAAAAAATTTGTGTGAATCACTAGTTTATGAATAACTTTACTATAAAATTAGAATTTTTTTTCTATTTATTTTTTATTTCTACTTACAACTAAATACTTACAGTTTTTTAGTGATTTCTTTTTGCTTTTAGGTCACAAACATTATAAACTTTCTGTTAGTGCCATTAGTTTTAAATTTTAAATAGTTTAAATTTGAATTTTTAAAAATTTGTGTGAATCACTAGTTTATGAATTTTTTTCTTCTTTGCTATTTATTTTTTATTTATACTTACAATTAAATACTTATAGTTTGCTTTTAGGTCACACAAATTATATTCTTTTTGCTATTGAAGAATATTATAGTTTTATTTTAGTTGATCATAACATAATATTTTAATGGATTGTTTTTATTTTCATAAAAGTTTTGTAGTTCATTCTGTTTGCTATTAATTCATTCTTTGAGCTAAATGACTCTGAAATTGGAAAGCATTTCAAAATGAACTCTGAAAAGGTTGAAAGTTGGCATGGTATCATCATTTCACCCACATAGCATGTTCCAAAAAGTAGAGAGGGTTACGACAAAAACTTGATGCACTTCGTGTACAAAATGGACAATCACTTTCGAAGTATCAAAGTTTCAAACCATAAGACATGAAAGCATTTCAAATGAACTCTGAAAAAGTTGAAAGTTGGGATGCATGGTATCATAATTTCACCCACATAGCATTTTCTTATTGCAGGAGAAAGTCTTCACTTTTTCTTCGCTTGTGTCATTTGCTTATTGCGCCGTAACCATGGATAATCTTCATTGTTTATCAGGATGCTTGGGTCAGCCTTGACATTGAAGGGAGGAATTTCATGAAACTTTTCATAATCTTCAGACATGTCTGTCATGCCGTCCACTCCCAGGATGTCCCTTTTTCCTGAAAGAACTATGTGGCGCTTTGGCTCATCGTATGATGTATTCGCTTCCTTATCTTTTCTTTTTCTCGGTTTAGTAGACATGTCCTTCACATAGATAACCTGTGCCACATCATTGGCTAGGACGAACGGTTCGTCAGTTTACCCAAGATTTTTCAGATCCACTGTTGTCATTCCGTATTGTGGGTCTACTTGTACCCCGCCGCCAAACAGAATGACCCATTTGCACTTAAACAAAGGGACCTTAAAATCAGGTCCGTAGTCAAGTTCCCATATGTCCACTATGTAACCATAATATGTGTCCTTTCCTCTCTCGGTTGCTGCATCAAAGCGGACACCGCTGTTTTGGTTGGTGCTCTTTTGATCTTGGGCGATCGTGTAAAATGTATTCCCATTTATCTCGTATCCTTTGTAAGTCAATACAGTCAAAGATGGTCCCCTGGACAACAAGTACAACTCATCACAAACAGTGTTGTCACCTCTGAGACGTGTTTCCAACCAACTGCTGAAAGTCCTGATGTGTTCACATGTAATCCAGTCGTCGCATTGCTCCGGGTGTTTGGAGCGCAGACTATTCTTGTGTTCATCGACATACAGGGTCACCAAGGTAGACTTATGTAGAACTGTGTAGTGTGCTTGAGACCAAGAATATCCGTCCCTGCATATTATTGAGTCTCTTCCAAGAGTGCCTTTTCCAGTCAGTCTCCCCTCATACCGCGATTTAGGGAGACCTATCTTGTTAAGGCCAGGAATGAAGTCAACACAAAACCCGATAACATTCTCTGTTTGATGGCCCATGGAGATGCTTCCTTCTGGCCTAGCACGGTTACGGACATATTTCTTTAGGACTCCCATGAACCTCTCAAAGGGGAACATATTGTGTAGAAATGCGGGCCCCAGGATGACAATCTCGTCGACTAGATGAACTAGGACGTGCGTCATGATATTGAAGAAGGATGGTGGGAACACCAGCTCGAAACTGACAAGACATTGCGCCACATTACTCCTTAGCCTTGGTACCATTTCTGGATCGATCACCTTCTGAGAGGTTGCATTGAGGAATGCACATAGATTTCTTCTTCCACATGGGTGCGTGTCCCTCGGCGTCATTCGGAACAGCTAGTCCACCGGGACCCTTTCCAAAGATGTCGTAGGGTAAATCATTGACCATAGCAAGCACGTGATCACCGGTGCGCATGGCGGGCTTCTTCCGGTGATCTGCCTCGCCTTTGAAATGCTTGCCTTTCTTTCGACATTGATGGTTGGTCGGAAGAAATCGACGATGGCCTAGGTACACATTCTTCCTGCATTTGTCCAGGTATATACTTTCAGTGTCATCTAAACAGTGCGTGCATGCGTGGTATCCTTTGTTTGTCTGTCCTGAAAGGTTACTGAGAGCGGGCCAATCGTTGATGGTCACGAACAGCAACGCCTTAAGGTTAAATTCCTCCTGTCTGTGCTCATCCCACGTACGTACACCGTCTCCATTCCACAGCTGTAAAAGTTCTTCAACTAATGGCCTTAGGTACACATCAATTTCGTTGCCGGGTTGCTTAGGGCCTTGGATGAGAACTGGCATCATAATGAACTTCCGCTTCATGCACATCCAAGGAGGAAGGTTATACATACATAGAGTCACGGGCCAGGTGCTGTGATTACTGCTCTGCTCCCCGAAAGGATTAATGCCATCCGCGCTTAAAGCAAACCATACATTCCTTGGGTCCTTTGCAAACTCATCCCAGTACTTTCTCTCGATTTTTCTCCACTGCGACCCGTCAGCGGGTGCTCTCAACTTCCCATCTTTCTTTCGGTTCTCACTGTGCCATCGCATCAACTTGGCATGCTCTTCGTTTCTGAACAGACGTTTCAACCGTGGTATTATAGGAGCATACCACATCACCTTTGCAGGGACCCTCTTCCTGAGGGGCTCGCCGTCAACATCACCGGGGTCATCTCGTCTGATCTTATACCGCAACGCACCGCATACCGGGCATGCATTCAGATCCTTATATGCACCGCGGTAGAGGATGCAGTCATTAGGGCATGCATGTATCTTCTCCACCTCCAATCCTAGAGGGCATACGACCTTCTTTGCTGCGTATGTACTGTCGGGCAATTCGTTATCCTTTGGAAGCTTCTTCTTCAATATTTTCAGTAGCTTCTCAAATCCTTTGTTAGCCACAGCATTCTCTGCCTTCCACTGCAGCAATTCCAGTACGGTACCGAGCTTTGTGTTGCCATCTTCGCAATTGGGGTATAACCCTTTTTTGTGATCCTCTAACATGCGATCGAACTTCAGCTTCTCCTTTTGACTAATGCATTGCGTCCTTGCATCGACAATGACCCGGCGGAGATCATCATCATCGGGCACATCATTTGGTTCCTCTTGATCTTTAGCATCTTCACCCGTGGCAGCATCATTGGGCACATCGTCTGGTTCCTCTTGATCTTCACCAGCTCCCCCCGTTGCAGCATCACCGTATTCAGGGGGCACATAGTTGTCATCGTACTCTTCTTCTTCGCCGTCTTCCATCATAACCCCTATTTCTTCGTGCCTCGTCCAAACATTATAGTGTGGCATGAAACCCTTGTAAAGCAGGTGGGAGTGAAGGATTTTCTGGTTAGAGTAAGACCTCGTATTCCCACATTCAGTGCATGTACAACACATAAAACCATTCTGCTTGTTTGCCTCAGCCGCATCGAGAAACTCAAGCACGCCCTTAATGTACTCGCGGGTGTGTCTGTCACCGTACATCCATTGCCGGTTCATCTGCGTGCATTATATATAATTAAGTGTCCAAATTAATAGAAGTTCATCATCACATTAAAACCAAAGTACATACATAGTTCTCATCTAACAACATATAGCTCTCCAGAGCATCTAATTAATTAAACCATACATTGAAACTATGTAAAACATTTCAATGCGAAAACAAATGCGATCATAATGGCAACCAAGGTAACAATTGATCCAACGGCATAATGATACCAAGCCTCGGTATGAATGGCATATTTTCTAATCTTTCTAATCTTCAAGCGCATTGCATCTATCTTGATCTTGTGATCATCGACGACATCCGCAACATGCAACTCCAATATCATCTTCTCCTCCTCAATTTTTTTTATTTTTTCCTTCAACAAATTGTTTTCTTCTTCAACTAAATTTAACCTCTCCACAATAGGGTCGATTGGCATTTCCGATTCACATACATCCTAGATAAATAAAATCTATGTCACGTTGGTCGGCATAATTTTCATAAACAATAAATGAACCAATAGTTATAAAGATAATATACACACCACATCCGAATCATAGACAGGACGAGGGCCGACGGGGGCGGATACCAAAACCATCGCACTATATAAGATGCAATAATAAATGTAAGAAAATGATACAAGTATCTATCTAAACATACAAGTAAGAATATTTTTCCATTCAGAAAGAAGCTTAAGATAAGAACAAGAGGCTCACCACGGTGGTGTCGGTGATGAGATCGGCGCGGGTGATCGACGGCGGTGAAGACGGGGACGGGGCGTGACGGACCGCTAAATCTAGACAAATCTCGAGGAAAATGGAGCTTGGAGATCGAGCTTCGAGAGGAGAAAGCTTAAGTAGTGTGGCTCGGGCATTCCATCGAACACCTCATGTGCATAGGAGGTGAGCTAGAGCACCACAAAGGCCTCTCCCCCTCGGCCAGAAAAAACAGAGCACTGTGCTCTGCTCTTGCGCGAGGGGGTATATATAGGCAATTCATTGGTCCCGGTTTGTGGCATGAACCGGGACTAAAGGGGAGCCTTTGGTCCCGGTTCAAGCCACCAACCGGGACCAATGGTGGTGGGCCAGGAGGGAGGCCCTTTGGTCCCGGTTCATCCCACCAACCGGGACCAAAAGGTCCATACAAACCGGGACCAATGGCCCACGTGGCCCGGCCGGCCCCCTGGGCTCACGAACCGGGACCAATGCCCACATTGGTCCCGGTTCAAGAGTGAACCGGGACTAATGGGTTGAGGCGGCCTGGACCATAGCCCCTTTTTCTACTAGTGTATGGCGGCGGAGGGGCGGGAGCCCCTCCGAGATTGGATCTCCCTCTCCGTTCTCTTCTGTTTTGCGTTTCCCAGATCTGGCCAAAAATTGTGTTGAGATTTTAACACGATTTTTTCAGGATATAAGCTTCCTTGCGCCCAAAGTAGAGCTCCAACCGACGTACAAGGTGAGCACAACCCACCACCACGTGCTTGGCTCAGGGGTGGTGCGCTGGTGTCTTGTGCCCTGTGTGGGCCTCCGTTTGAAGTGATTCCAACTCCCAAAAATCACATATATTCCAAAATAATTCTCCATAAAAATTTATTGCATTTGGAATTTGTTTGATATGGATACTCTGCGATACAAAAAAACATGCAAAAAATAGGAATTGGCACTGGGCATTGGATCAATAGGTTAGTCAATAAATCATTTAAAAAGTTGCCAAAAGTATGTAAAAAGTTGTATAATATTGACATGAAACAATCAAAAATTATAGATACGACGGAGACGTATCATGGTCCCTCCTGAAGGACCTTCTCGATGATTCTCTTTTTGGTTGGAATAGTACAGGAGGCCACATGTTTCAGAAAAAGAAGAGAGGAAGTGGAAAGAAATGATTGGCTTCAAATGGAACACTCTATCTTGTATCCAACAACGGCCGACTATTCTGACATGTGGCTTCTACACCTGCATTCACATGGTAGAATTCATATGGTCCACGAAAATGTTAAATCGGCACAATAATATCCTCAAATGGGGTCAAGAAGTATAAAACAATCAGCCTGAAGCTAGGTTAGTGCTCGAAGAACTACAAGTCAAGTTAGCGGCTATCATAAACAAGGAGGTCCGCTTGTCATCCGGCCTATTCTATAATAACTCCCAAGAAAATGCATACAACCAACAAAAAAGCCTTACCTAGCACATTGCAGCGGGTAAAACTGAAACCGTGACTAAAAATATTTGGCGTCATGCACTATGTAGTTGATGAACATGTATTTTGTGTAACTCGTTTATTCTTAATGTACTTCTCGTTCTTTATTTTCAGTAATTACCACTAGTTTTATTCCTGATTTGCTCGCATTTAATTGATACCTGTCCTCTATATGCATCAGCTAATGCTGCTGTGGCAGCATTTTTATTCTAGCTTGGTGCATCAATCAGTGGCGGGCACTAACAAAAGGTCGCCGCTCGTACTTCACATGATACTGGAGGGCGCGGAGATTGGCCCGCCATAGATATGGCTGTCCGCCACTGCTACGACAACACTGGCGGGTAAGTTGCTCCGTTCGCCACTATTAGGGACCTACCAGTGGTGGGCCGGCGCCTACCACTGATGCCCCCTTAGCAGTGGTAGGAGGTCGGTGGCGGGCGGCCCAAAGAGGCTCGCACGCCACTGCTAGCCATTTTGCACCCGCCACTATTAGGCATTCCTGCAGTAGTAGAAGATTTACTGGCAAGGGTTTTCCATTGCCAACAACCAAATGAGCTCAAGGTTCTGGACTAGCTAACACACACTGAAAACTTCATCAACAGTACCAGGACTATTGGCGAACCAGACTCGGGGAAAACATGAGCGAGTGCAGGACCAACCCCAAATCTTTTGGTAGTTCCTGGTTCAAGCATTGCCGGAAAAAGATAAACCACTCAAATTCTTATATATGCCACCCTCTCTGTGTTGAGATGCAGAGACAAACAATGCTTTCTATCTCGCTCCCTCATCATTTTTCAACAACATTTGGATAAAGTTTGTTTGAGAAGGTTTAATTCTTCTTTGAATGAGAACAACCCTTCGGCTGAGGTTCCTCGTTGGGTTACCCCTCCCATCGTCGTGTCCTCCTGGGTCACAAAACTGAGAGCACAAAATAACAATCACTTATGGATGAGGTAAGAAAAACATAAAAAATATTTCTGGGCTAAGTTGAAGAGCCATAAGAGTCTAACATGCATGTATTACAACTGACTGCTTGTAGCAAACCAAACCGGATTTTTGAGGGGGGTGAGGAAGAAACATAAGCAGCAGAACACATTCATATATTTGATTTAGTGAAAATAAACACACTTTCTCATGTTGCTCCACAAGTCCATGCATCAGTTCTCATGATTTCTGGATTAATGGCCGACGTGCTAGACTAGTTTATTCAATTTTTAAGCAAGTGCCTTGCCATAAATACATGTGAGTTGTTTCTCCATGTTGCCATTTATCATCTACAAAAGATGGTGTGTGTTCCCATGTCGTCATGTCCACACACTCAACTTGGAATTATTCAAGGACATTAAGCTTCGTCGAGTTGAATCCCAGATATCCGCAACATGTTTCTGCTCGGTATAATTTGCCTGATTTCTATATAAAAAATACATGAAGGCCATTGGCGCGTCAATTAAGTGGACTCAATGCAAATTTAATTTCCATCTCTTCTAAATTTGAACCAAAAGAATCATCTAAGAAACAGAGTGCTGGGATGACAAGCTTGAGACTTTTCTCAATATAAGTGCTACATCCCTAGACTATTCAACGACCTGATGATTGCACAAGGTAAATTGAGGAAGAAAGCGCTTCCCTCGTTGTAGCAATGAGAGAATCAACCTACATAGATCAAATCTCTTGACTGGATTTTCTTGAATTTCGTCTGTGTTTTGGATTGAAGAAGTGTACATTTTAAAAAACACAAAACTTATGATATGGTCAGAATCTCTTATGATAATCATATATGCTTAAATCATATCCTAATGCCTGGAAGTTAATACCGCGGCAAGTGCAAAGGATCGTCTAGTTATGCTCGTCGTAGTTCTTGATATCAAAGGTTATAGATGTTGTATGATATTTTCTTTGTATTCATATGATCATTTATGTAGGAGAACAAACAATGGCTACATACGAGTAACATACTGCAACATTAGCTGAATCGTATTCAATGGATAATGAAAAGCTCGATATTTTGCAGAAAGAATTGACAATACTCCTTTGGCTGCGGTGACCATGGTGAATAAAATATGCACAATTTTCAATCGTAGGTGACTAAAGACACACCAAATGTTACATCTCGAGACAAGTGTTTGGATTCATCACATGGTGATGCATTAAGCATCTCACCCTTACGCGGATACTGTAGGTATGAGTGTGTGGCCATGCCATTCGTCACTACGTATCCGACATGGAGAACAAAAGCGGATTAAGGACAAAGTTAGTCATTTCTAACATAAGATGTCTGATAACAGATGGAAGCCATACACCTTTGGAGTGTACTGAAGAAAATCATGGGCGTGACATTAGGTGTTCACATAGATGAAACAAACAATCTAGAATGGTTTATTAAATTGATTTTTTTTGATATATATATAGCTAATGAGATGTGCCTTGTTACGGAATAATAAAGTATATAGTATCATATATTACAAATTCATCACTTTTAGTGATATTTACAACATACATTCTTCCTCCTACCGTCGGCACTACCTCTCTCCACTTACAAGGCTAATTGTATTCTTTAGCTTGATGAATATTTGCGAGATGTGCTGGCTATTTGAAAATACTAATATTCACCTCTAAACATATATCAAAAGGCTTCATATGTGGCTTTGCTCCCCCTTTGTCCGCCCCGACAGGGTTTGGCAAGACCTTCACCCCAATTTCAATTGTTCACAATAGTAACAGTACAATACAATATGGATGCATGCATATACAAGAAAGGGTTCAGCGAGGCCATGAGGCTACTATACAGTCATACAGGTTTTCCGAAACGAATTAGATACATCCATTGCTGTTTGTTTTTTTACCTGAATGTCAATGAAAGAAAATATTCCAGACATCAAATTAGATGTCGAGGAAATGAACTGCAAGATGACACAACTCCAAACCAAGCTAGCTACAGCCAAAGTTTCATGTATAAAAGAAAAACAACGCGACTACAAAACAATTCTTGCAAACCAAGCAAGCTACAGCCGAGGATTAATACATGTGAGATAACTAAAAAAAAGAAAGCAGGAATCGAAAGATCAAGAAACTCACATGGGAGAGTTCCTCCTTCTCGAAAAAAAAAGATGATACATTTCATGTATGACTACACTTTGTGATTCCTTGAAGCTATGGGCTCGGCTTTAGAGCGAACTCCTTAAACTTTTACGATACAAATGTTTGTAGCAATTCTGCTACGGTATCATTTCATGTGTTTACACCAACATAGCAGTTATTATGGCAATCAGCAAAAAGTGACGCAAATGCTAGAATCGCTCTTACAATTATTATTTAGCACACTGACACCGAGTCCTCCTACTCACTTTTTCTTTTGAGATTACGTTCTCCTACAGTCCTACTCACTATGCCCCAAGTGAAGGGCTCGTGCAGCCCCTTGCGCTATGCATGGGCTGGGCCCACTGGTGTTTTTTTTCCAGCACAATCGCCTGTGTATTTTAGCTTGCTCTACTATTGTTTCTCCAAAAAAAAACTTGCTCTACTCTTTTTGTCGTAGCTCTCGCTCCACTGTTTTCCTTCTAGTGCTTGCCGGCTGAAAGAAAAATATTCATGAATTCCACGTATGTTTGGAAGTTTTCTAAAACTATTCTTGAATTCATAAGAATTCCCCAATTTCCGAAAATGACCGCGTTCAAAAGATGTTCATGAATATGAAAACATACACATGAATGGAAAAGGTTCATAAAAAATGTATATCAATCCAATAAATATTCATATATTTGAATAAATGTTCATGAACTAGAAATATATTCCTGAACCAAATAATATTCTGAATTTCATAAAATGACAATGAATTAAAAAGGAAAGAAACGGGCTAGTATCCCATCCGTTCCATATAAGTCTATTTATAGATTTTAATTAATATGGATTACATACATGTTTCATCCGATACATGCATGTTTGGCAAACTGTTATCAGCTCCCAAAATGACAAGCATTAATCAAAACAATCCAAGAATTCGTTCATGGATCTACGGCCGGATACTGATCGGAGGTTCAAACCCTAGCTAGAGCCTCAGGGACAGGTCCAGGGAGGCACCGACGCCGCCGGGCGGCAACGAGGTGGAGGGCGGCGTCGTGCGCAGCTTGGACTCGTCGGGACCGCTGTGGCTGGTGACCCTCGTCGGGAAGAACTCGATCTCCCGCACCTCCTTCCTCCCCTCCGCTGCCGCGAACCCTTCTCCGGCCGTCTCCTGCATGTCGATCCGTTGTTGCAACATAGTCATCAGTTAGTTCTGACAAATCTAGATGAATGATGCCCAGCTTTGCAAACGCATAGAGCCAATGCACGTACCTTGCGAGCGGCCGGCAAGGTGGCGGCGAGATCGTGGATGGAGTAGTATGGCGCGTTGTTGGTGGCGGCGGCAGGGGGCCGTGTTTCTCTATCTCCCAGGAGCGGGGAGTAGTAGCACGATCCGGTGGCGGCGTCGAAGGCGGGCAGGTAGTCGTGGTGCTGCTGCAGGATGACGGAGTTGAGGTCGTGCTGCGGATCGACGCCGCCAGAGCACAGCCGCTCGAGCTCCGCCACGCTGAGGCCGCGCTGCGGGTTCGGGGTCTTCCTGGGCGGCGCCCCGCCGCCGCCGCAGCGGAGGCGCTCGAGCTCCGCCACGCCGGGGCCGCGCTTCGGGGTCTTCATGAGCGGCGTCCCGCCGCCGCCGGAAGCCGCCTGCTGCCTCCCCGGCCCGGACGCCGCCTGGCGGCGCAGCCCCGCCCGCGCGACCGCATCTGAGTGGTCCGGCGCGACGGCATGGGCCGACGTGTCAGCCGCCGGCGTGTCCTCCGAGGCGGCGCCGAGAAGGAAGTAGGGCGTGGGCGCCATGAGGGAGGGGAGGAGAGGAGCGGGGAAGATGGCGATCGACGGGGGCACGTGCGGCTGGGATGCGGCTGGCGTGGTGAGAGCTGAGACGGGAGAGGGTGGCTGTGTCTTCCCGGGGGCGCTCGTTTTATAGCGGCCGGGCGGCGGCGAGGACCGAGGAGACACCGCGTGGCCTGGCGTATCTCGCCGCGGTCTACTCGCGTTCTCATTCGCCAGCCAGACAGGTGGGGCCTGACGTATCAACGACTAGTCCTCGGTCCTCGCGCGCCCGATGGGCCGGTACGTGAAGCATCTCCTGCTGCCAAGAGGGCCCAAACGGTCGTACCCCTCTCGGCTCCTGTCATGTAGCAGTCCATTCCATCTTCTCATCATCTTCACCTCGATATGATATTTAGACAAGAAACATATCATATACGAAACTATAAACTTTACATACGCGAAATAATAACTCAGAATCAGAATCATGTTGTAAATAAACGCCCATTTATATATGTCCAATGCCTAGCTGCAAAATGAACTATGGATGTGGTGTAAGAGCATCTCCGTTTCAAAAAAATAAAATCAGGTGTAGATTGGCTAGTTTGAGGCTAGCTTTGCCGTGCGGAGGATTGATCCAGAAATTAGCTTCCCTTCATCATCGTGGCCGCCGCTACCCCGTTCGCCTTTGGGTCGAGGGTCACCGGATAGTATTCGGCGCTACGGACTGGGCCAGCAATATGCACCCGCACTGGATTGGCTCCTTAAGTTTTGGGCCCCTGGTTGCGCAGGCCCATGACTGGCCCCGTAATTATCACTCTTTTGCCGTGGAGATCTCTACAATGAAGATGTTCTAGGCAAGACGGCGCGCCCAGTTTGAACTTGTTTTGACGATCTTTCTCTGGCTGAAATCCCCAATGCATCATATCCCTTTATAGTACATATCCCTCACAGTTGATCCGTCATTGATGTGATCATTATTTCTGGTGAGTAGTACTGGAAAATATAAAGGAGATGGACTCATGGCCACACGTATTTAAACTACGACTTTGAGTGCCCATTCTTCTATATGGGATATAGCTAGCCAGCTTTTAAAGATAGGAAGCGTTTGGGCTAGGCATTACTACTTCGTCAAACTCCACCTAACCATTGTAGGGTTATTTTTCGTTTCAGGTGTTGTAGCTCATCAAGAAGTAAGACCTTCAAGTAGTTGGATCCCAGCCAGTTTCTTCTCTGGTCATGCTATTGCTTGAGCAAGCAGCATGTAATGGAGGCATGAAACAGCAAGGTGACGTACAGCTGGCATGCATAGGTGGAATGTCAGCAGAAAAGCACTGTGTGATAGTCTGTCGCCGGAGATGAAGCACGCGGTGTCCGCCCTTGCCGCCGCCTGGCATAGCCGCCGTGCCAGTTGGATCGAGGCCGGCTTGCCGGCCAGCTTGCCCAAGGTCTCCGACGATGAGGACGACACCACGAAGGAGACGGGCCTCGACGACTCAGCCCCAGCTCCCGCGCCTCCTGTGCATGACGGCTTCACCATGGAGCAGGCGTAGATGCATTTAAACACTGCCATGTGGGAGATGCAACCTGCGTTGGCGCCTCTGTCGACCCTAGAGGAAGAACGGTACAACATGTTCCTCTTGGAGCAGTACCGACAGGCGGAGGGCCGGATCTATGGCGAGCGTGCGAGCGAGGAGGCCGTGGTGGCCATGGCCGCAGGAAACCCCAACTTCGTGGCGGAGCAGCGTACCATCTACGATGCCTTCCACGCTCAAGCCACCGCTCGCCATGAAGCTCTAGGTGATCCCGGAGGAGAACAACGGCAGCTGCACCTCATATGCGTCACCGAGGAACCATTAGCCGGCCAGGTGGGACGAAGACAGCGTCAGCGCCACCATTTCTATCGTGGACCTCACATCGACCGGCGAGGGACAGGTCACGGACTCCTAAGAGCATGAGTAGGCCATGGGAGACGGCGGTGCCTTGTGTCCCATGTGGGCCGGTCTGTCTCCCGTGTTCTACCCTTCCTTACCGGAGATCGCACCTTCACTTCGTCGATCTTATCGCCGGTGCTCACGGAGATGGCGGATGGAGGACGACACGGGCTTGGACGCCGGGCACCGCTGCCGTAGGATAGGTTTGCGGGTGTGCCTTTGTTGTTCTAAATGTTTGAAATGTAATGAAATCCGTCGGGTTTGTCTGAAATATGTCATGTTTGTATGAAATCCGGTCGTATTTGCATGAATTTTATCCGTGAGCACGGGTCTGCGAGGACCCATTCTAGGGCGACGTCCGACACAGCGAACGCTGTCTGGCGATACGCCTTGCGCGGCAAAGGAGAAAATATATTTACTCATTAAATGGCCAGTTATGACCATTACCTAGTTGTAAAAACAATTTTGTACTGGTGTAAGATCATCCGTTCTAGGTGAGCTGGTTGCTGAGGAGGCACCCGTGCGACGAGGACATCTTCGTGGTGGTCCTGGACCGATCAAAGGCCCAGGCCTCTATTAGCGCGAGGGCCCAGTCCTAGCGACATCCGATGTAGGGGGGTAGCCTAGGTAATACAGGAGGCGCTCCAGGGGCGGGCCCAGTTCAATTCATGGGTATTCAATTGAATACCCATTTTTTTGTCAAGATGTATACAATGTATACTGCGTACATTTATATGGAAATTAAGGAAACAGAGATAATATGAGAGGCTACCAAGCCTTTTAGCCCATGTTCTGGTGTCACCCAACATGGCCCAGTAGCCCTATCCCATGCTCGCAGCCCATTCAAAAATAGCTGCGGCCTGCCTGATAGCCCTCTTCCAAATGTTTCAGACTAAAGCACCGGGCCTTGACGGTTTCCCCGCCCACTTCTTTCATAAGCATTGGGATCTTGGTGGGGATGAGGTAACAAGAATGATCATTCGAGTGCTCGATGGAGTAGATTCACCGGAGGAGATTAACAACACGTTCATTGTTTTAATTCCCAAGATAGCAAGTCCAAAAGTTTTAGGACAATTTCGGCCAATAAGCCTTTGTAACGTGATCTACAAGATCGCCTCAAAGGTCTTAGCTAACCGTCTGAAATCCATTCTCCCCGGTATCATCTCTGAAGAGTAGTCGGCTTTCGTCCCTGGACGCCTCATAACGGATAACTTGATAACAGCCTACGAGTGCTTGCATTACATGAAAACCAGGAGGTTTAAAGGCAACAGATATTGTGCTCTAAAATTGGATATGATGAAGGCATATGACCATCTGGAGTGGTCATATCTTGAGGCAGTGATGACCAAGATGGGTTTCAGCCCTAGGTTCATTGCTAATGTGATGAGGTGCGTGACCTCGTTCTCTTTCTCTGTTCTCTTTAATGGAGGGAGCTTGGATGTTTTCAGGCCTTCCCGGGGCTTGTGGCAAGGAGACCCTATATCGCCTTACCTGTTCTTACTAGCGGCCGAGGGTTTATCGTGTCTATTGAAGGCGCAAGGGGCAGTGCGTGGGATAGAGGTTGCTCCAAATGCTCCTACAGTTAACCACCTACTTTTTGCCGACGACAGTTTGCTATTTTTTGAGGCCTCCGATGAAAGTTCTACAAGAGTCCGAGATATACTAACAACATACTGCAATGCCTCAGGCCAAAGGATAAATCAGGATAAGTCTTCCATCTTTAGTAAAGGAGTCCCTGGTTTGACAAAAGAGTCGATCAAGCAAACTTTGAATTTTCATAATGAATCTTTATCACAGAAATACCTAGGCTTACCTTCAGATGTGGGTAGAGCAAAGGAAGGATCCTTTAGATATCTCAAGGATAGAATCTGGAAGCGAGTTCAAGGGTGGATGGAGAAGTGTTTATCAGCTGGGGGTAAAGAAGTGCTCATTAAATCCGTGGCCCAATCCATACCTACATATTCGATGGCGTGCTTCAAATTACCACGGGGTCTCTGTGAGCATATAAATGGCATAATTCGGAAGTTCTGGTGGGGAAGTAAGAATGGAGAAAGGAAAACAATGTGGGTCTCTTGGCGCACAATGACTAAACCGAAATACATGGGAGGTTTAGGCTTTCGAGATATCGAGCTATTCAATCTGGCATTACTTGCTCGCCAAGCCTGGAGGTTGTTACAAGAGCCTGAAACGTTGAGCGCAAGAGTCCTTCGAGCTCTCTATTACCCCAGTGCAAGTATCCTTGACGCTACCCTGGGTTGGGCCCCGTCTCAGGTTTGGCGATCGATTCTAGAAGGGAGGGATGTGCTGTGTTTAGGGCTGATCAAGAGAATAGGTGATGGTTCGACTACCCGAATTTGGTCTGACAACTGGATACCGAGAGATTATAAACTACGACCGATCTGCGCTTTAATAGCTAACCCACCAACTTCGGTGGCAGAGCTTATCAATCCCGTGACACGCTCTTGGGATACGCAAATGCTCTCGGATAATTTCATAGCACCGGATATTGAGGCGATCATCTGTTGGGGAACGTAGTAGAAATTCAAAATTTTCTTACGTATTACCAAGATCTATCTATGGAGAAACCAGCAACGAGGGGAAGGAGAGTGCATTTACATACCCTTGTAGATCGCTAAGCGGAAGCGTTCAAGAGAACGGGGTTGATGGAGTCGTACTCGCCGTGATCCAAATCACCGATGATCCTAATGCCGAACGGACGGCACCTCCGCGTTCAACACACGTACAGCCCGGTGATGTCTCCCATGCCTTGATCCAGCAAGGAGAGAGGGAGAGGTTGAGGAAGACTCCATCCAGCAGCAGCACAACGGTGTGGTGGTGGTGGAGGAGCGTGGTACTCCAATAGGGCTTCGCCAAGCACCGCAAGAGACGAGGAGGGAGATGTGCCACGGGAGGGAGAGGGAGGCGCCAGGGCTTTTGTGCGGCCGCCCTCCCTCCCCCCCCACTATATATAGGGCCAAGGGAGAGGGGGGGCGCAGCCTTGGCCCTTCCTCCAAGGAAGGGTGCGGCTAGGGAGGAGTCCCTCCTCCCCAAGGCACCTAGGAGGTGCCTTCCCCCTTTAGGACTCTTCCTCTCCCTTATCTCTTGGCGCATGGGCCTCTTGGGGCTGGTGCCCTTGGCCCATATAGGCCAAGGCGCACACCCCTACAGCCCATGTAGCCCCCGGGGCTAGTGGCCCCACTTGGTGGACCCCCGGAACCCTCCCGGTGGTCCCGGTACGTTATCGATAAACCCCGAAACTTTTCCGGTGACCAAAACAGGACTTCCCATATATAAATCTTTACCTCCGGACCATTCCGGAACTCCTCGTGATGTCCGGGATCTCATTCGGGACTCCGAACAACATTCGGTAACCACATACAAACTTCCTTTATAATCCTAGCGTCATCGAACCTTAAGTGTGTAGACCCTACGGGTTCGGGAACCATGCAGACATGACCGAGACGTTCTCCGGTCAATAACCAACAGCGGGATCTAGATACCCATGTTGGTTCCCACATGTTGCATGATGATCTCATCGGATGAACCACGATGTCGAGGATTCGATCAATCCCGTATACAATTCCCTTTGTCCAGCGGTACGATACTTGCCCGAGATTCGATCGTCGGTATCCCGATACCTTGTTCAATCTCGTTACTGGCAAGTCTCTTTACTCGTTCCGTAACACATCATCCCGTGATCAACTCCTTGATCACATTGTGCACATTATGATGATGTCCTACCGAGTGGGCCCAGAGATACCTCTCCGTCACACGGAGTGACAAATCCCAGTCTCGATTCGTGTCAACCCAACAGTCACTTTCGAAGATACATGTAATGTACCTTTATAGCCATCCAGTTACGTTGTGACGTTTGGCACACCCAAAGTATTCCTACGGTATCCGGGAGTTGCACAATCTCATGGTCTAAGGAAATGATACTTGACATTAGAAAAGCTTTAGCATACGAACTACACGATCTAGTGCTATGCTTAGGATTGGGTCTTGTCCATCACATCATTCTCCTAATGATGTGATCCCGTTATCAATGACATCCAATGTCCATGGTCAGGAAACCGTAACCATCTATTGATCAACGAGCTAGTCAACTAGAGGCTTAGTAGGGACATGGTGTTGTCTATGTATCCACACATGTATCTGAGTTTCCTATCAATACAATTCTAGCATGGACAATAAACGATTATCATGAACAAGGAAATATAATAATAATCAATTTATTATTGCCTCTAGGGCATATTTCCAACAGTCTCCCACTTGCACTAGAGTCAATAGTCCAGTTCACATCGATATGTGATTAACACTCAAGGTCACATCCCCATGTGACTAACACCCAAAGAGTTCTGGGTTTGATCATGCTATGCTTGTGAGAGAGGTTATAGTCAACGGGTCTGAATCTTTCAGATCCGTGTGTGATTTACAAATCTCTATGTCATCTCCTAGATGCAGCTACCACGTTCTATTTGGAGCTATTCCAAA
This sequence comes from Triticum monococcum, assembly GCA_034509565.1. Classification (NCBI taxonomy): domain Eukaryota; kingdom Viridiplantae; phylum Streptophyta; class Magnoliopsida; order Poales; family Poaceae; genus Triticum; species Triticum monococcum. The sequence continues at coordinate 562,696,286 of CM067841.1, read as the reverse complement.
CAATTGTTCTACTATACGAATCCAGTTTACTACTCAGAATAAACTGGATTAGTGTCAAAGTTTGCATCGGCGTAACCCTTTACGACGAACTCTTTTACCACCTCCATAATCGAGAAAATTCCTTAGTCCACTAGTTACTAAGGATAACTTTGACCGCTGTCCTGTGATCCATTCTTGGATCACTCTTGTACCCCTTGACTGACTCATGGCAAGGCACACTTCAGGTGCGGTACATAGCATAGCGTACTGTAGAGCCTATGTTTTAAGCATAGGGGACGAACTTCGTCCTTTCTCTCTATTCTGCCGTGGTCGAGCGTTAAGTCATAACTTCATACCTTACAACTCAGGCAAGAACTCCTTCTTTGACTGATCCATCTTGAACACCTTCAAGATCATGTCAAGGTAGGTGCTCATTTGAAAGTACCATTAAGCGTTTTGATCTATCCTTATAGATCTTGATGCTCAATGTTCAAGTAGCTTAATCCAGGCTTTCCGTTGAAAAACACTTTCCAAATAACCATATATGCTTTCTAGAAATTCTACGACATTTCTGATCAACAATATGTCAACAACATATATTCATCAGAAATTCTATAGTGCTCCCACTCACTTCTTTGGAATTACAAGTTTCTCATAAACTTTGTATAAACCCAAAATCTTTGATCATCATCAAAGCATACATTCCAGCTCCGAGATGCTTACTCTAGTCCTTAGAAGGATTGCTGGAGCTTTGCATACTTATTAGCATCTTTCAGGATTGACAAAACCTTCCGGTTGTATCACATACAACCTTTCCTCAAGAAAATCGTCGAGGAAATAATGTTTTGACATCCTATCTACAAGATTTCATAAATAATGCAGTAATTGCTAATATAATTCCAACAGACTCTTAACATCGCTACGAGTGAGAAAGTCTCATCGCAGTCAACTCCTTGAACTCGTCGGAAAACATCTTAATGACAAGTCGAGCTTTCTTAATGGTGATACTTGCCATCATTATCCGTCTTCCTTTAAAAAAATCCATCTGTACCTAACAGCCTTATGACCATCAAGTAGTTCTTCCAAAGTCTACACTTTGTTTTCATATATGGATCCTCTCTCGGATTATATGGCCTTGAGCCATTTTGGAATCCAGGCCCACCATCGCTTCTCCATAGCACATAGGTTCATTGTTGTCTAGCAACATGACTTTCAAGACAGGATTACGTACCACTCTGAAGTAGTACGCATCCTTGTCCTCCCATGAGGTTTGGTAGTGACTTGATCCGAAGTTTCATGAGCACTATCATAAGCTTCCACTTCAGTTGGTGTAGGTGCCACAGGAACAACTTCCTGTGCCCTGCTACACACTAGTTGAAGAGACGGTTCAATAACCTCATCAAGTCTCCACCATCCTCCCACTCAATTCTTTCGAGAGAAACTTTTCCTCGAGAAAGGACCCGGTTCTAGAAACAATCCCTTATTGCTTTCGGATCTGAGACAGGAGGTATACCCAACTGTTTTGGGTGTCCTATGAAGATGCATTTATCCGCTTTGGGTTCGAGCCTATCAGCCTGAAACTTTTTCACATAAGCAGCCCCAAACTTTTAAGAAATGACAGCTTAGGTTTCTCTAAACCATAGTTTATACGGTGTCATCTCATCGGAATTACGTGGTGCCCCTTTTAAAGTGAATGTGGTTGTCTCTAATGCATAACCCATAAACTATTGTGGTAATTCGATAAGAGACATCATGGTATGCATCATATCCAATAGGGTGCAGTTATGATGTTCGGACACACCATCACACTATGGTGTTCCAGGCTGTATCAGTTGTGAAACAATTTCCACAATGTCTTAATTCTGTGCCAAACTCGTAATTCAGATATTCATCTCTATGATCATATCATAGATATTTTATCCTCTTGTCACGACAATCTCTCACTATCACCCTGAAATTACTTGAACCTTTCAATAATTCAGACTCGTGATTCATCAAGTAAATACACTCAACATCTACTCAAATCATCTGTGAAGTGAGAATATAACGATATCCACTACACGCCTCAGCACTCATTGGACTGCACACATCAAAATGTATTACTTCCAACAAGTTGCTTTGTAGTTCCATTTTACTGAAAAAGAGGCTTTCAATCATCTTGCCCATGTGGTATGATTTGCATGTCTCAAGTGATTCAAAATCAAGTGAGTCCAAACGGTCCATTTGCATGGAGTTTCTTCATGCATATACAACAATAGACATGGTTTGCATGTCTCAAACTTTTCAAAAACGAGTAAGCCCAAAGATCCATCAACATGGAGCTTCTTCATGCGTTTTATACCGATATGACTTACGTGGCAGTGCCACAAGTAGGTGGTGTTGGAAATATGCCCTAGAGGCAATAATAAAAGCATTATTATTATATTTCCTTGTTCATGGTAATTGTCTTTATTCATGCTATAATTGTGTTATCCGGAAATCGTAATACATGTGTGAATAACAGACACCAACATGTCCCTAGTAAGCCTCTAGTTGACTAGCTCGTTGATCAACAGATAGTCATGGTTTCCTGGCTATGGACATTGAATGTCATTGATAACAAGATCACATCATTAAGAGAATGATGTGATGGACAAGACCCAATCCTAAACATAGCATAAAGATCGTATAGTTCGTTTGCTAGAGTTTTGCAATGTCAAGTATCTTTTCCTTAGACCATGAGATCGTGTAACTCCCGGATACCGTAGGAGTGCTTTGGGTGTACCAAACGTCACAACGTAACTGGGTGACTATAAAGGTAGACTACGGGTATCTCCGAAAGTATCTGTTGGGTTGACAAGGATCAAGACTGGGATTTGTCACTCCGTATGACGGAGAGGTATCACTGGGCCCACTCGGTAATGCATCATCATAATGAGCTCAAAGTGACCAAGTGTCTGGTCACGGGATCATGCATTACGGTACGAGTAAAGTGACTTGCCGATAACGAGATTGAATGAGGTATTAGGATACCGATGATCGAATCTCGGGCAAGTAATATATCGATTGACAAAGGGAATTGCATACGGGGTTGATTGAATCCTCGACATCGTGGTTCATCCGATGAGATCATCGTGGAGCATGTGGGAGCCAACATGGGTATCCAGATCCCGATGTTGGTTATTGACCGGAGAGTCGTCTCGGTCATGTCTGCTTGTCTCCCGAACCCGTAGGGTCTACACACTTAAGGTTCGGTGACGCTAGGGTTGTGAAGATAAGTATATGCAGTAACCCGAATGTTGTTCGGGGTCCCGGAGGAGATCCAGGACGTCACGAGGAGTTCCGGAATGGTCCGGAGGTAAAGAATTATATATAGGATGTGCAGTTTCGGCCATCGGGACAAGTTTCGGGGTACCCGGTATTGTACCGGGACCACCGGAAGGGTCCCGGGGGTCCACCGGGTGGGGCCACCTATCCCGGAGGGCCCCATGGGCTGAAATAGGAGGGAACCCAGCCCATAGTGGGCTGGGGCGCCTGCCCCTAGGGGGCCCATGCGGCTAGGGCTAAGGGGAAACCCTAGAGGGGGCGCCCCCCTTGCCTTGGGGAGCAAGCCCCACCCTAGGCCGCCGCCCCCCTAGTAGATTCCATCTACTAGGGCTGCCGCCCCCCCATGGCACCCCTATATATAGTGGGGGAGAGGAGGGACTTGACAGACCAGCCCCTGGCGCCTCCCTCTCTCCCCGTTACGTCTCTCTTCCTTGTAGTATAGGCGAAGCCCTGCTACTGCGACGCCCTGCATCCACCACCACGCCGTCGTGCTGCTGGATCTTCGTCAACCTCTCCTTCCCCCTTGCTGGATCAAGAAGGAGGAGACGTATCCCGTCCCGTACGTGTGTTGAACGCGGAGGTGCCGTCCGTTCGGCGCTGGTCATCGGTGATTTGGATCACGTTGTGTACGACTAGATCATCCCCATTCGTTGAACGCTTCCGCACGCGATCTACAAAGGTATGTAGATGCATCTCGTGACTCGTTGCTAGATGAACTCCTAGATGATCTTGGTGAAATGAGTAGGAAAATTTTTGTTTTCTGCAACGTCCCCCAACAGTGGCATCATGAGCTAGGTCTATGCGTAGTTCTTCTTGCGCGAGTAGAACACAATTTGTTGTGGGCGTGGATTTGTCAACTTTCTTGCCGCTACTAGTCTTTTCTTGCTTCAGCGGTATTGTGGGATGAAGCGGCCCGGACCAACCTTACACGTACGCTTACGTGAGACCGGTTCCACCGACTAACATGCACTAGTTGCATAAGGTGGCTGGCGGGTGTCTGTCTCTCCTACTTTAGTTGGAGCGGATTCGATGAACAGGGTCCTTATGAAGGGTAAATAGAAGTTGACAAATCACGTTGTGGTTTTCACGTAGGTAAGAAAACGTTCTTGCTAGAACCCTAATTCAGCCACGTAAAAACTTGCAACAACAATTAGAGGACGTCTAACTTGTTTTTGCAGCAAGTGGTTTGTGATATGATATGGCCAAAGTTGTGATGAATGATGAATGATCTATATGTGATGTATGAGATGTTCATGCTATTGTAATAGGAATCACGACTTGCATGTCGATGAGTATGACAACCGGCAGGAGCCATAGGAGTTGTCTTTATTCTTTTATATGACCTGCGTGTCATTGAGAAACGCCATGTAAATTACTTTTCTTCATTGCTAAACGCGTTAGCCATAGTAGTAGAAGTAATAATTGGCGAGCAACTTCATGGAGACACGATGATGGAGATCATGGTGTCAAGCCGGTGACAAGATGATCATGGAGCCCCAAGATGGAGATCAAAGGAGTTATGTGATATTGGCCATATCATGTCACGTTTATTATTTGATTGCATGTGATGTTTATCATGTTTTTGCATCTTGTTTACTTAGAATGACGGTAGTAAATAAGATGATCCCTCATAATAATTTCAAGAAGTGTTCCCCCTAACTGTGCACCGTTGCGACAGTTCGTTGTTTCGAAGCACCACGTGATGATCGGGTGTGATAGATTCTAACGTTCACATACAACGGGTGTAAGACAGATTTACACATGCAAACACTTAGGTTGACTTGACGAGCCTAGCATGTACAGACATGGCCTCGGAACACAGAAGATCGAAAGGTCGAGCATGAGTCGTATAGAAGATACGATCAACATGAAGATGTTCACCGACGTTGACTAGTCCGTCTCACGTGATGATCGGACACGGCCTAGTTAACTCGGATCATGTTATACTTAGATGACTAGAAGAGGGATGTCTATCTAAGTGGGAGTTCATAAATAATTTGATTTGATGAACTTAATTATCATGAACTTAGTCTAAAATATTTACAATATGTCTTGTAGATCAAATGGCCAACGTAGTCCTCAACTTCAACGCGTTCCTAGAGAAAACCAAGCTGAAAGACGATGGCAGCAACTACACGGACTGGGTCCGGAACCTGAGGATCATCCTCATAGCTGCCAAGAAAGATTATGTCCTACAAGCACCGCTGGGTGACGCACCTGTCCTCCCTGCTGAACAAGACGTTATGAACGCTTGGCAGGCACGTACCAATGACTACTCCCTCGTTCAGTGCGGCATGCTTTACAGTTTAGAACCGGGGCTCCAAAAGCCTTTTGAGAGACATGGAGCATATGAGATGTTCGAAGAGCTGAAAATGGTTTTCCAAGCTCATGCCCGGGTCGAGAGATATGAGGTCTCCGACAAATTCTTCAGCTGTAAGATGGAGGAAAACAGTTCTGTCGGTGAGCACATACTCACTATGTCTGGGTTGCATAACCGCTTGACTCAGCTGGGAGTTAATCTCCCGGATGATGCGGTCATTGACAGAATCCTCCAGTCACTTCCACCGAGCTACAAGAGCTTTGTGATGAACTTCAATATGCAGGGGATGGAAAAGACCATTCCTGAAGTATTTGCTATGCTGAAATCAGCAGAGGTAGAAGTCAAGAAGGAACATCAAGTGTTGATGGTGAATAAAACCACTAAGTTCAAGAAGGGTAAGGGTAAAAAGAACTTCAAGAAGGACGGCAAGGAAGTTGCCGCGCCCGGCAAGCAAGCTGCCGGGAAGAAGCCAAAGAATGGACCCAAGCCCGAGACTGAGTGTTTTTATTGCAAGGGAAGTGGTCACTGGAAGCGGAATTGCCCCAAATACTTAGCGGACAAGAAGGCCGGCAAAACAAAAGGTATATGTGATATACATGTAATTGATGTGTACCTAACCAGTACTCGTAGTAGCTCTTGGGTATTTGATACCGGTGCAGTTGCTCACATTTGTAACTCAAAGCAGGAGCTGCGGAATAAACGGAGACTGGCGAAGGACGAGGTGACGATGCGCGTCGGGAATGTTTCCAAGGTCGATGTGATCGCCGTCGGCACGCTGCCTCTTCATTTACCTACGGGATTAGTTTTAAACCTCAATAATTGTTATTTAGTGCCAGCTTTGAGCATGAACATTGTATCGGAATCTCGTTTAATTCGAGATGGCTACTCATTTAAATCCGAGAATAATGGTTGTTCCATTTATATGAGAGATATGTTTTATGGTCATGCTCCTATGGTGAATGGTTTATTCTTAATGAATCTCGAGCGTAATGCTACACATGTTCATAGTGTGAATACCAAAAGATGTAAGGTTGATAATGATAGTCCCACATACTTGTGGCACTGCCGCCTTGGTCACATAGGTGTCAAACGCATGAAGAAGCTCCATGCAGATGGACTTTTAGAGTCTCTTGATTATGAATCATTTGACACGTGCGAACCATGCCTCATGGGTAAAATGATAAAGACTCCGTTCTTAGGCACAATGGAGCGAGCAACCAACTTATTGGAAATCATACATACTGATGTGTGCGGTCCAATGAGTGTTGAGGCTCGCGGTGGCTATCGTTATGTTCTCACTCTCACTGATGACTTGAGTAGATATGGGTATGTCTACTTAATGAAACACAAGTCTGAAACCTTTGAAAAGTGAGGTTGAGAATCAACGTGACAGGAAAATCAAGTTTCTACGATCAGATCATGGAGGAGAATACTTGAGTCACGAACTTGGCACACACTAAAGAAAATGTGGAATAGTTTCACAACTAACGCCGCCTGGAACACCTCAGCGTAATGGTGTGTCCGAACGTCGTAATCGCACTCTATTAGATATGGTGCGGACTATGGTGTCTCTTACCGATTTACCGCTATCTTTTTGGGGCTATGCTTTAGAGACTGCCGCATTCACTTTAAATAGGGCTCCGTCGAAATCCGTTGAGATGACACCGTATGAATTATGGTTTGGAAAGAAACCTAAGCTGTCGTTTCTAAAAGTTTGGGGATGCGATGCTTATGTCAAGAAACTTCAACCTGAAAAGCTCGAACCCAAGTCGGAAAAATGCGTCTTCATAGGATACCCTAAAGAAACTATTGGGTATACCTTCTACCTCAGATCCGAAGGCAAGGTCTTTGTCTCCAAGAATGGATCCTTTCTAGAGAAGGAGTTTCTCTCGAAAGAAGTAAGTGGGAGGAAAGTAGAACTAGATGAAGTACTACCTCTTGAACCGGAAAATGGCGCAACTCAAGAAAATGTTCCTGAGGTGCCAGCACCGACTAGAGAGGAAGTTAATGATAATGATCAAGATACTTCTGATCTAGCTCCTACTGAAATTCGAAGGTCCACAAGCACACGTTCCGCACCAGAGTGGTACGGCAACCCTGTCTTGGAAATCATGTTGTTAGACAACGGTGAACCTTCGAACTATGAAGAAGCGATGGCAGGCCCAGATTCCGACAAATGGCTAGAAGCCATGAAATCCGAGATAGGATCCATGTATGAAAACGAAGTGTGGACTTTGACTGACTTGCCCATTGAACAGCGAGCCATAGGAAATAAATGGATCTTTAAGAAGAAGACAGACGCGGATGGTAATGTGACCATCTATAAGGCTCGGCTTGTCGCTAAGGGTTACCGACAAGTTCAAGGGGTTGACTACGATGAGACTTTCTCACCGGTAGCAAAGCTGAAGTCCGTCCGAATCATGTTAGCAATTGCCGCGTTTTACGATTATGAAATATGGCAAATGGACATCAAAACGGCATTCCTTAATGGTTTCCTTAAGGAAGAATTGTATATGATGCAGCCGGAAGGTTTTGTCGATCCTAAGAATGCTGACAAGGTATGCAAGCTCCAACGCTCGATTTATGGGCTGGTGCAAGCATCTCTGAGTTGGAACATTTGCTTTGATGAGATGATCAAAGCGTTTGGGTTTACGCAGACTTATGGAGAAGCCTGTGTTTACAAGAAAGTGAGTGGGAGCTCTGTAGCATTTCTCATATTATATGTAGATGACATACTTTTGATGGGAAATGATATAGAACTCTTGGACAGCATCAAGGCCTACTTGAATAAGAGTTTTTCAATGAAGGACCTTGGAGAAGCTGCTTATATATTAGGCATCAAGATCTATAGAGATAGATCGAGACGCCTCATAGGTCTTTCACAAAGCACATACCTTTATAAGATATTGAAGAAGTTCAATATGGATCAATCTAAGAAGGGGTTCTTGCCTGTGTTACAAGGTATGAAATTGAGCTCGACTCAAAGTCCGACCACGGCAGAAGAAATAGAAGAGATGAGTGTCATCCCCTATGCCTCAGCCATAGGTTCTATTATGTATGCCATGTTGTGTACCAGACCTGATGTAAACCTTGCCTAAGTTTGGTAGGAAGGTACCAAAGTAATCCCGGCAAGGAACACTGGACAGCGGTCAAGAATATCCTGAAGTACCTGAAAAGGACTAAGGAGATGTTTCTCATTTATGGAGGTGACGAAGAGCTCGTCGTAAAGGGTTACGTCGACGCTAGCTTGGACACAGATCTGGATGACTCAAAGTCACAAACCGGATACGTGTATATTTTGAATGGTGGGGCAGTAAGCTGGTGCAGTTGCAAGCAGAGCGTCGTGGCGGGATCTACATGTGAAGCGGAGTACATGGCAGCCTCGGAGGCAGCACATGAAGCAATCTGGGTGAAGGAGTTCATCACCGACCTCGGAGTCATACCCAATGCGTCGGGGCCGATCAAGCTCTTCTGTGACAACACTAGAGCTATTGCACTTGCCAAGGAGCCCAGGTTTCACAAGAAGACAAGGCATATCAAGCGTCGCTTCAACTCCATTCGTGAAAATGTTCAGGATGGAGACATAGATATTTGTAAAGTACATACGGACCTGAATGTAGCAGATCCATTGACTAAACCTCTCCCTAGGGCAAAACATGATCAACACCAGAATTCCATGGGTGTTCGATTCATCACAATGTAACTAGATTATTGACTCTAGTGCAAGTGGGAGACTGTTGGAAATATGCCCTAGAGGCAATAATAAAAGCATTATTATTATATTTCCTTGTTCATGGTAATTGTCTTTATTCATGCTATAATTGTGTTATCCGGAAATCGTAATACATGTGTGAATAACAGACACCAACATGTCCCTAGTAAGCCTCTAGTTGACTAGCTCGTTTATCAACAGATAGTCATGGTTTCCTGGCTATGGACATTGAATGTCATTGATAATGAGATCACATCATTAAGAGAATGATGTGATGGACAAGACCCAATCCTAAACATAGCATAAAGATCGTATAGTTCGTTTGCTAGAGTTTTGCAATGTCAAGTATCTTTTCCTTAGACCATGAGATCGTGTAACTCCCGGATACCGTAGGAGTGCTTTGGGTGTACCAAATGTCACAACGTAACTGGGTGACTATAAAGGTAGACTACGGGTATCTCCGAAAGTATCTGTTGGGTTGACACGGATCAAGACTGGGATTTGTCACTCCGTATGATGGAGAGGTATCACTGGGCCCACTCGGTAATGCATCATCATAATGAGCTCAAAGTGACCAAGTGTCTGGTAACGGGATCATGCATTACGGTACGAGTAAAGTGACTTGCCGATAACGAGATTGAATGAGGTATTGGGATACCGACGATCGAATCTCGGGCAAGTAATAAATCGATTGACAAAGGGAATTGCATACGGGGTTGATTGAATCCTCGACATCGTGGTTCATCCGATGAGATCATCGTGGAGCATGTGGGAGCCAACATGGGTATCCAGATCCCGCTGTTGGTTATTGACCGGAGAGTCGTCTCGGTCATGTCTGCTTGTCTCCCGAACCCGTAGGGTCTACACACTTAAGGTTCGGTGACGCTAGGGTTGTGAAGATAAGTATATGCAGTAACCCGAATGTTGTTCGGGGTCCCGGATGATATCCAAGACGTCACGAGGAGTTCCGGAATGGTCCGGAGGTAAAGAATTATATATAGGATGTGCAGTTTCGGCCATCGGGACAAGTTTCGGGGTACCCGGTATTGTACCGGGACCACCGGAAGGGTCCCGGGGGTCCACCGGGTGGGGCCACCTATCCCGGAGGGCCCCATGGGCTGAAATAGGAGGGAACCCAGCCCATAGTGGGCTGGGGCGCCAGCCCCTAGGGGGCCCATGCGGCTAGGGCTAAGGGGAAACCCTAGAGGGGGCGCCCCCCTTGCCTTGGGGAGCAAGCCCCACCCTAGGCCGCCGCCCCCCCTAGTAGATTCCATCTACTAGGGCCGGCGCCCCCCCCCATGGCACCCCTATATATAGTGGGGGAGAGGAGGGACTTGACAGACCAGCCCCTGGCGCCTCCCTCTCTCCCCGTTACGTCTCTCTTCCTTGTAGTATAGGCGAAGCCCTGCTACTGCGACGCCCTGCATCCACCACCACGCCGTCGTGCTGCTGGATCTTCGTCAACCTCTCCTTCCCCCTTGCTGGATCAAGAAGGAGGAGACGTCTCCCGTCCCGTACGTGTGTTGAACGCGGAGGTGCCGTCCGTTCGGCGCTGGTCATCGATGATTTGGATCACGTTGTATACGACTACATCATCCCCGTTCGTTGAACGCTTCCGCACGCGATCTACAAAGGTATGTAGATGCATCTCGTGACTCATTGCTAGATGAACTCCTAGATGATCTTGGTGAAACGAGTAGGAATTTTTTTGTTTTCTGCAACGTTCCCCAACAGGTGGTACTATCTTATATCTTTTGACATGAACATGTGTATCACTACGATCGAGATTCAATAAACCATTCATTTTAGGTGCAAGACCATTGAAGGTATTATTCAAATAAACAGAGTAACCATTATTCTCCTTAAATGAATAACTGTATTGCGATAGACATAATCCAATCATGTCTATGCTCAACGCAAACACCAATCTCGATGGTAGAGGGAGCGTGCGATGCTTGATCACTTCAAGCTTGGAAAAACATCCAACATATATCGCCACCTCACCTTTACCTAGTCTCCGTTTACTTCGCAGTCTTTTATTTCGAGTTTACTAACACTTAGCAACTGACCGGTATCTAATACCATAGTGCTACTAGGAGTACTAGTAAAGTACACATTAACACAATGTATATCCAATATACTTCTATCGACCTTGCCAGCCTTCTCAGCTACCAAGTATCTAGGGTAATTCTGCTCCAGTGGCTGTTCCTCTTATTACAGAAGCACTTAGTCTCGGGTTTGGGTTCAACCTTGGGTTTCTTCACTAGAGCAGCAGCTGAATTGCCGTTTCATGAAGTATCCCTTCTTGCCCTTGCCCTTCTTGAAACTAGTGGTTTCACCAACCATCAACAATTGATGCTCCTTCTTGATTTCTACTTTTGTGGTGTCAAACATCGCGAATATCTCAAGGATCATCATATATGTCCCTGATATATCATATTTCATCACGAAGCTCTAGCAGCTTGGTGGTAATGACTTTGGAGAAACATCACTATCTCATCTGGAAGATCAACTCCCACTTGATTCAAATGATTGTTGTACTCAGACAATATGAGCACAAGCTCAACAATTGAGCTTTTCTCCCTTAGTTTGTAGGCTAAGAAAATCATCGGAGGTCTTATACCTCTTGACGTGGGCACGAGCCTGAAATCCCAATTTCAGCCCTCGAAACATCTCATATGTTTCGCGACGTTTTAAAACGTCTTCGGTGCCTCAACTCTAAACCGTTTAACTGAACAATCACGTAGTTATCAAAACGTGTATGTCAGATGTTCGCAACATCCATAGACGCCGTTCGAGGTTCAGCACGCTAAGCGGTGCATTAAGGACATAAGCCTTATATGAAGTAATGAGGACAATCCTCAGTTTACGGCCCTAGTCCGCATAATTGCTAATATCAACTTTCAACTAAATTTTCTCTAGGAACATATCTAAACAGTAGAACTGAAGCGTGTGCTACGACATAATTTGCGAAGACCTTTCGACTATGTTCAGGATAATTAAGTTCATCTTATGAACTCCCACTCGGATAGACATCCCTCTAGTCATCTAAGTGATTACATGATCCGATTCAACTAGGCCGTGTCCGATCATCACGTGAGACAGACTAGTTAACATCGGTGAACATCTTCATGTTGATCATATCTACCATACGACTCATGCTCGACCTTTCGGTCTCTTGTGTTCCGAGGCCATGTCTGTACATGCTAGGCTTGTCAAGTCAACCTAAGTGTTTTGCATGTGTTCCGAGGCCATGTCTGTACATGCTAGGCTCGTCAACACCCGTTGTATTTGAACGTAAGAATCTATCACACCTGATCATCACGTGGTGCTTCGAAACGACGAACTTTCACAACGGTGCACAGTTAGGGGGAACACTTTCTTGAAATTTTAATGAGGGATCATCTTATTTACTACCGTCGTTCTAAGAAAATAAGATGTATAAACATGATAAACATCACATGCAATCAAATAATAGTGACATGATATGGCCAATATCATATAGCTCCATTGATCTCCATCTTGGGGCTCCATGATCATCTTGTCACCGGCATGACACCATGATCTCCATCATCATGATCTCCATCATCGTGTCTCCATGAAGTTGCTCGCCAACTATTACTTCTACTACTATGGCTACCGGTTAGCAATAAAGTAAAGTAATTACATGGCGTTGTTCAATGACACGCAGGCCATACAATAAATAAAGACAACTCCTATGGCTCCTGCCGGTTGTCATACTCATCGACATGCAAGTCGTGATTCCTATTACAAGAACATGATCAATCTCATACATCACATATCATTCATCACATTCTTCTTGGCCATATCACATCACATGGCATACCCTGCAAAAACAAGTTAGACATCCTCTAATTGTTGTTTGCATGTTTTACGTGGCTGCTATGGGTTTCTAGCAAGAACGTTTCTTACCTACGCAAAACCACAGCGTGATATGCCAATTGCTATTTACCCTTCATAAGGACCCTTTTCATCGAATCCGATCCGACTAAAGTGGGAGAGACAGACACCCGCTAGCCACCTACTGCAACTAGTGCATGTCAGTCGGTGGAACCAGTCTCACGTAAGAGTACGTGTAAGGTCGGTCCGGGCCGCTTCATCCCACAATGCCGCCGAATAAGGATTGGACTAGTAACGGTAAGCATATTGAACAAAATCAATGCCCACAACTACTTTGTGTTCTACTCGTGCATAGAATCTACGCAATAGACCTAGCTCATGATGCCACTGTTGGGGAACGTAGTAGAAATTCAAAATTTTCTTACGTATCACCAAGATCTATCTATGGAGAAACCAGCAATGAGGGGAAGGAGAGTGCATCTACATACCCTTGTAGATTGCTAAGCAGAAGCGTTCAAGAGAACGGGGTTGATGGAGTCGTACTCGTCGTGATCCAAATCACCGATGATACTAATGCCGAACGGACGGCACCTCCGCGTTCAACACACGTACAGCCCGGTGACGTCTCCCATGCCTTGATCCAGCAAGGAGAGAGGGAGAGGTTTAGGAAGACTCCATCCAGCCGCAGCACAACGGCGTGGTGGTGGTGGAGGAGCGTGGTACTCCAGCAGGGCTTCGCCAAGCACCGCAAGAGACGAGGAGGGAGATGTGTCACGGGAGGGAGAGGGAGGCGCCAGGGCTTTTGTGCGGCTGCCCTCCCTTCCCCCCACTATATATAGGGCCAAGGGAGAGGGGGGGCAGCCTTGGCCCTTCCTCCAAGGAAGGGTGCGGCTAGGGAGGAGTCCCTCCTCCCCAATGCACCTAGGAGGTGCCTTCCCCCTTTAGGACTCTTCCTCTCCCTTATCTCTTGGCGCATGGGCCTCTTGGGGTGGTGCCCTTGGCCCATATAGGCCAAGGCGCACACCCCTACAGCCCATGTAGCCCCCGTGGCTAGTGGCCCCACTTGGTGGACCCCCGGGACCCTCCCGGTGGTCCCGGTACGTTACCGATAAACCCCGAAACTTTTCCTGTGACCAAAACAGGACTTCCCATATATAAATCTTTACCTCCGGACCATTCCGGAACTCCTCGTGACGTCCGGGATCTCATCCGGGACTCCGAATAACATTCGGTAACCACATACAAACTTCCTTTATAACCCTAGCGTCATCGAACCTTAAGTGTGTAGACCCTACGGGTTCGGGAACCATGCAGACATGACCGAGATGTTCTCCGGTCAATAACCAACAGCGGGATCTAGATACCCATGTTGGTTCCCACATGTTCCACGATGATCTCATCGGATGAACCACGATGTTGAGGATTCGATCAATCCCGTATACAATTCCCTTTGTCCAGCGGTACGATACTTGCCCGAGATTCGATCGTCGGTATCCCGATACCTTGTTCAATCTCGTTACCGGCAAGTCTCTTTACTCATTCCGTAACACATCATCCCGTGATCAACTCCTTGATCACATTGTGCACATTATGATGATGTCCTACCGAGTGGGCCCAGAGATACCTCTTCGTCACACGGAGTGACAAATCCCAGTCTCGATTCGTGTCAACCCAACAGACACTTTCGGAGATACCTGTAATGTACCTTTATAGCCACCCAGTTACGTTGTGACGTTTGGCACACCCAAAGTATTCCTACGGTATCCGGGAGTTGCACAATCTCATGGTCTAAGGAAATGATACTTGACATAAGAAAAGCTTTAGCATACGAACTACACGATCTAGTGCTATGCTTAGGATTGGGTCTTGTCCATCACATCATTCTCCTAATGATGTGATCCCGTTATCAACGACATCCAATGTCCATGGTCAGGAAACCGTAACCATCTATTGATCAACGAGCTAGTCAACTAGAGGCTTACTAGGGAAATGGTGTTGTCTATGTATCCACACATGTATCTGAGTTTCCTATCAATACAATTCTAGCATGGACAATAAACGATTATCATGAACAAGGAAATATAATAATAATCAATTTATTATTTCCTCTAGGGCATATTTCAAACATCATCAACATACCCATCAGTAACCGAGTGCAAGATGACTTCTGGGTGTGGCACTATGATCGGCGTGGTGTATTTTCAGTTCGTTCAGCGTACCGGATGATCACGGCTATCAAAGCTCAACGGGAAGATTGGCTTGAGCACCGATCGGGACACTCAAATGCTGCAGCTGACAGGAGCTCATGGACACAGTTATGGAAGGTGAAAGTGCCATCCAAAATTCGTGTTTTCGTGTGGCGACTCGCTCATACTTCGCTTCCCATGGGTCTAGTCCGGCACCAGAGGAAAATGGCAGACAATCCTGTCTGCTCTATATGCAATGCAGCGGAGGACTCATGGAGGCATTCACTTTTAAGATGTACTATGGCCATGTGTGTGTGGGCGTTGGGAGACGATGAGTTGCTCGAGCATGTGATATCGAACCAAAATGAGGATGCCAGGCTCTGGCTTTTGTGGCTCTTCGAGACCACAAACCAACATGATCTTGCCCGTGTTCTGGTGACTATGTGGGCGATATGGTGGGCTCAGCGAAAGGCTATTCATGATAATGAGTTTCAGAGTCCGTTATCCACTACGTGCTTCATCAAGAGATACTTAGATGACCTTGAGATTGCAGATGCCAAGACATCAAGACCAATGCTAGGGCGGGCGGATTGGCCCCGTGCTAAAGCGTGGTTACCACCTACTGGGGAGGCGGCAAAACTAAATTGTGACGGAGCTCTTTCCACGTTGGGAGAAAGGGGAGATGCTGCAGTGGTGTGTAGAGACAAGGCAGGAATCTACCTGGGAGTATCAGCAGTGGTGTATGATGGCATGATCGACCCAGCGAGCCTGGAGGCGCTAGCCTGTAGCGAAGCCCTCGCCCTTGCTCGGGACTGAAATTTGCAAGACTTGGAGGTAGCCTCTGAAGGAAATATACCCTAGAGGCAATAATAAAGTTATTATTTATTTCCTTATATCATGATAAATGTTTATTATTCATGCTAGAATTGTATTAACCGGAAACATAATACATGTGTGAATACATAGACAAACTTAGTGTCACTAGTATGCCTCTACTTGACTAGCTCGTTAATCAAAGATTGTTATGTTTCCTAACCATGAACAAGGTGTTGTTATTTGATTAACGAGGTCACATCATTGGCTGAATGATCTGATTGACATGACCCATTCCATTAGCTTAGCACCCGATCGTTTAGTATGTTGCTATTGCTTTCTTCATGACTTATACATGTTCCTATGACTATGAGATTATGCAACTCCCGTTTGCCGAAGGAACACTTTGGGTGCTGCCAAATGTCACAACGTAACTGGGTGATTATAAAGGAGCATTACAGGTGTCTCCAAAGGTAGATGTTGGGTTGGCGTATTCCGAGATTAGGATTTGTCACTCCGATTGTCGGAGAGGTATCTCTGGGCCCTCTCGGTAATGCACATCACATAAGCCTTGCAAGCATTACAACTAATGAGTTAGTTGCAAGATGATGTATTATGGAACGAGTAAAGAGACTTGCAGGTAACGAGATTGAACTAGGTATTGGATACCGACGATCGAATCTCGGGCAAGTAACATACCGATGACAAAGGGAACAACGTATGTTGTTATGCGGTCTGACCGATAAAGATCTTTGTAGAATATGTAGGAGCCAATATGGGCATCCAGGTCCCGCTATTGGTTATTGACCAGAGAGGTGTCTCGGTCAGGTCTACATAGTTCTCGAACCCGTAGGGTCCGCACACTTAACGTTCGTTGACGATATATTACTATGTGAGTTATGAATGTTGGTGACCAAATGTTGTTCGGAGTCCGGGATGAGATCACGGATATGACGAGGAACTCCGGAATGGTCCGGAGACAAAGTTTGATATATGGGATAATAGTGTTTGGTCACCGGAAGGGTTCCGGAAATCACCCGAAGGGGTTCCGGATGTTTCCCGAAATGTTTAGGTACGAGAACACTTTATTTGGGCCAAAGGGGAAAGCCCACAAGGTTTTTGGAAAGCGCAAAAGGAAGTTTTGCGGAGTCCAGGGGCCAGACGCCAGGGTCCCTGGCGTCTGGGTCCAGACGCCGGGAACCCTGGCGTCTGGCCCTGGAGTCCGAGAAGGACTCTTGCCTTTCGGGTGAAACCGACTTTGTGGAGGCTTTTACTCCAAGTTTCGACCCCAGGGCTCAACATATAAATAGAGGGGCAGGGCTAGCACCAAAGACACATCAAGAAACACCAAGCCGTGTGCCGGCAACCCTGTTCCCTCTAGTTTATCCTCCGTCATAGTTTTCATAGTGCTTAGGCGAAGCCCTGTGGAGATTGTTCTTCACCAACACCATCACCACGCCGTCGTGCTGCCGGAACTCATCTACTACTTCGCCCCTCTTGCTGGATCGAGAAGGCGAGGACGTCACCGAGCCGTACGTGTGCAGAACTCGGAGGTGCCGTGAAGATTGGTGCCGTGAAGACGTTCGACTACATCACCGCGTTGATATAACGCTTCCGCTTGCGATCTACAAGGGTACGTAGATCAGACTCTCCCCCTCGTTGCTATGCATCACCATGATCTTGCGTGTGCGTAGGAAATTTTTTGAAATTACTACGTTCCCGAACAGTGGCATCCGAGCCTAGGTTTTATGGTTTGATGTTATATGCACGAGTAGAACACAAGTGAGTTGTGGGCGATACAAGTCATACTGCCTACCAGCATGTCATACTTTGGTTCGGAGGTATTGTTGGACGAGACGACCCGGACCAACCTTACGCGTACGCTTACGCGAGACCGGTTCCCCCGACGTGCTTTGCACACAGGTGGCTTGCGGGCGACTGTCTCTCCAACTTTAGTTGAACCGAGTGTGGCTACGCCCGGTCCTTGCTAAGGTTAAAACGGAGTCTATTTGACAAACTATCGTTGTGGTTTTGATGCGTAGGTGAGATTGGTTCTTGCTTAAGCCCGTAGCAGCCACGTAAAACTTGCAACAACAAAGTAGAGGACGTCTAACTTGTTTTTGCAGGGCATGTTCTGATATGATATGGTCAAGACATGATGCTAAATTTTATTGTATAAGATGATCATGTTTTTTAACCGAGTTATCGGCAACTGGCAGGAGCCATATGGTTGTCGCTTTATTGTATGCAATGCAATCGCGATGTAATGCTTTACTTTATCACTAAGCGGTAGCGATAGTCGTGGAAGCATAAGATTGGCGATACGACAACGATGCTACGATGGAGATCAAGGTGTCGCGCCGGTGACGATGGTGATCATGACGGTGCTTCGGAGATGGAGATCACAAGCACAAGATGATGATGATGGCCATATCATATCACTTATATTGATTGCATGTGATGTTTATCTTTTTATGCATCTTATCTTGCTTTGATTGACGGTAGCATTATAAGATGATCTCTCACTAAATTATCAAGAAGTGTTCTCCTTGAGTATGCACCGTTGCCAAAGTTCGTCGTGCCCAGACACCACGTGATGATCGGGTGTGATAAGCTCTATGTCCATCTACAACGGGTGCAAGCCAGTTTTTGCACACGCAGAATACTCAGGTTAAACTTGACGAGCCTAGCATATGCAGATATGGCCTCGGAACACAGAGACCGAAAGGTCGAGCATGAATCATATAGTAGATATGATCAACATAATGATGTTCACAATTGAAAACTACTCCATCTCACGTGATGATCGGTTATGGTTTAGTTGATTTGGATCACGTGATCACTTAGAGGATTAGAGGGATGTCTATCTAAGTGGGAGTTCTTAAGTAATTTGATTAATTGAACTTAAACTTATCATGAACTTAGTACCTGATAGTATCTTGCTTGTTTATGTTGATTGTAGATAGATGGCTCGTGCTGTTGTTCCGTTGAATTTTAATGCATTCATTGAGAAAGCAAAGTTGAAAGATGATGGTAGCAATTACACGGACTGGGTCCGTAACTTGAGGATTATCCTCATTGCTGCTCAGAAGAATTACGTCCTGGAAGCACCGCTGGGTGCCAGGCCTGCTGCTGGAGCAACGCCAGATGTTATGAACGTCTGGGAGAGCAAAGCTGATGACTACTCGATAGTTCAGTGTGCCATGCTTTACGGCTTAGAATCGGGACTTCAACGACGTTTTGAACGTCATGGATCATATGAGATGTTCCAGGACTTGAAGTTAATATTTCAAGCAAATGCCCGAATTGAGAGATATGAAGTCTCCAATAAGTTCTATAGCTGCAAGATGGAGGAGAACAGTTCTGTCAGATGGGAGTCAATCTTCCAGATGATTGCGTCATTGACAGAATTCTCCAATCACTGCCACCAAGCTACAAGAGCTTCGTGATGAACTATAATATGCAAGGGATGAACAAAACTATTCCCGAGCTCTTCGCAATGCTGAAAGCTGCGGAGGTAGAAATCAAGAAGGAGCATCAAGTGGTGATGGTTAACAAGACCACTAGTTTCAAGAAAAAGGGCAAAGGGAAAAAGAAGGGTAACTTCAAGAAGAACGGCAAGCAAGTTGCTGCTCAGGAGAAGAAACCCAAGTCTGGACCTAAGCCTGAAACTGAGTGCTTCTACTGCAAGCAGACTGGTCACTGGAAGCGGAACTGCCCCAAGTATTTGGCGGATAAGAAGGATGGCAAGGTGAACAAAGGTATATGTGATATACATGTTATTGATGTGTACCTTACTAGAGCTCGCAGTAGCACCTGGGTATTTGATACTGGTTCTGTTGCTAATATTTGCAACTCGAAACAGGGACTACGGATTAAGCGAACACTGGCAAAGGACGAGGTGACGATGCGCGTGGGAAACGGTTCCAAAGTTGATGTGATCGCGGTCGGCACGCTACCTCTACATCTACCTTCGTGATTAATATTAGACCTAAATAATTGTTATTTGGTGCTAGCGTTAAGCATGAACATTATATCTGGATCTTGTTTGATGCGAGACGGTTATTCATTTAAATCAGAGAATAATGGTTGTTCTATTTATATGAGTAATATCTTTTATGGTCATGCACCTTTGAAGAGTGGTCTATTTTTGATGAATCTCGATAGTAGTAACACACATATTCATAATGTTGAAGCCAAAAGATGCAGAGTTGATAATGATAGTGCAACTTATTTGTGGCACTGCCGTTTAGGTCATATCGGTGTAAAGCGCATGAAGAAACTCCATATTGATGGACTTTTGTAACCACTTGATTATGAATCACTTGGTACTTGCGAACCGTGCCTCATGGGCAAGATGACTAAAACACCGTTCTCCGGTACTATGGAGAGAGCAACAGATTTGTTGGAAATCATACATACCGATGTATGTGGTCCGATGAATATTGAGGCTCGTGGCGGATATCGTTATTTTCTCACTTTCACAGATGATTTAAGCAGATATGGGTATATCTACTTAATGAAACATAAGTCTGAAACATTTGAAAAATTCAAAGAATTTCAGAGTGAAGTTGAAAATCATCATAACAAGAAAACAAAGTTTCTATGATCTGATCGTGGAGGAGAATATTTGAGTTACGAGTTTGGTGTACATTTAAAAAATTGTGGAATAGTTTCGCAACTCACGCCACCCGGAACACCACAGCGTAATGGTGTGTCCGAACGTCGTAATCGTACTTTACTGAATATGGTGCGATCTATGATGTCTCTTACTGATTTACCGCTATCGTTTTGGGGTTATGCTTTAGAGACGGCCGCATTCACGTTAAATAGGGCACCATCAAAATCCGTTGAGACGACGCCTTATGAACTATGGTTTGGCAAGAAACCAAAGGTTTCGTTTCTTAAAGTTTGGGGCTACGATGCTTATGTGAAAAAGCTTCAACCTGATAAGCTCGAACCCAAATCGGAGAAATGTGTCTTCATAGGATACCCAAAGGAGACTGTTGGGTACACCTTCTATCACAGATCCGAAGGCAAGACATTCGTTGCTAAGAATGGATCATTTCTAGAGAAGGAGTTTCTCTCGAAAGAAGTGAGTGGGAGGAAAGTAGAACTTGACGAGGTAACTGTACCTGCTCCCTTATTGGAAAGTAGTACATCACAGAAAACTGTTTCTGCGACACCTATACCAATTAGTGAGGAAGCTAACGATGATGATCATGAAACTTCAGGACAAGATACTACTGAACCTCGTAGATCAACCAGAGTGAGATCCGCGCCAGAGTGGTACGGTAATCCAGTTCTGGAAGTCATGCTACTAGATCATGATGAACCTATGAACTATGAAGAAGCGATGGTGAGCCCAGATTCCGCAAAGTGGCTTGAAGCCATGAAATCTGAGATGGGATCCATGTATGAGAACAAAGTATGGACTTTGGTTGACTTACCCGATGATCGGCAAGCAATTGAGAATAAATGGATTTTCAAGAAAAAGACTGACGCTGACGGTAATGTTACTGTCTATAAAGCTCGACTTGTCGCAAAAGGTTTTTGAAAAGTTCAAGGGGTTGACTACGATGAGACCTTCTCACCCGTAGCGATGCTTAAGTCTGTCAGAATCATGTTAGCAATTGCCGCATTTTATGATTATGAAATTTGGCAGATGGATGTCAAAACTGCATTCCTGAATGGATTTCTGGAAGAAGAGTTGTATATGATGCAACCGGAAGGTTTTGTCGATCCAAAGGGAGCTAACAAAGTGTGCAAGCTCCAGCGATCCGTTTATGGACTGGTGCAAGCCTCTCGGAGTTGGAATAAACGCTTTGATAGTGTGATCAAAGCATTTGGTTTTATACAGACTTTCGGTGAAGCCTGTATTTACAAGAAAGTGAGTGGGAGCTCTGTAGCATTTTTGATATTATATGTGGATGACATATTGCTGATTGGAAATGATATAGAATTTCTGGATAGCATAAAGGGATACTTGAATAAGAGTTTTTCAATGAAAGACCTCGGTGAAGCTGCTTACATATTAGGCATAAAGATCTATGGAGATAGATCA
This sequence comes from Triticum monococcum, assembly GCA_034509565.1. NCBI lineage: Eukaryota > Viridiplantae > Streptophyta > Magnoliopsida > Poales > Poaceae > Triticum > Triticum monococcum. The sequence goes on along the minus strand of CM067841.1, from coordinate 562,674,045 downwards.
AGACGCTTAATTGGACTTTCACAAAGCACATACCTTGACAAGATTTTGAAGAAGTTCAAAATGGATCAAGCAAAGAAAGGGTTCTTGCCTGTGTTACAAGGTGTGAAGTTGAGTCAGACTCAATGCCCGACCACTATAGAAGATAGAGAGAAAATGAAAGATGTTCCCTATGCTTCAGCCATAGGCTCTATCATGTATGCAATGCTGTGTACCAGACCTGATGTGTGCCTTGCTATAAGTTTAGCAGGGAGGTACCAAAGTAATCCAGGAGTGGATTACTGGACAGCGGTCAAGAACATCCTGAAATACCTGAAAAGGACTAAGGATATGTTTCTCGTATATGGAGGTGACAAAGAGCTCACCGTAAGAGGTTACGTTGATGCAAGCTTTGACACTGATCCGAACGATTCTAAATCGCAAACCGGATCCGTGTTTACATTAAACGGTGGAGCTGTCAGTTGGTGCAGTTCTAAACAAAGCGTCGTAGCGGGATCTACATGTGAAGCGGAATACATAGCTGCTTCGGATGTAGCAAACGAAGGAATCTGGATGAAGGAGTTCATATCCGATCTAGGTGTCATACCTAGTGCATCGGGTCCAATGAAAATCTTTTGTGACAATACTGGTGCAATTGCCTTGGCAAAGGAATCCAGATTTCACAAGAGGACCAAGCACATCAAGAGACGCTTCAATTCCATCCGGGATCTAGTCCAGGTGGGAGACATAGAGATTTGCAAGATACATACGGATCTGAATGTTGCATACCCGTTGACTAAGCCTCTTCCATGAGCAAAACATGATAAGCACCAAGGCTCCATGGGTGTTAGAATCATTACTGTGTAATCTAGATTATTGACTCTAGTGCAAGTGGGATACTGAAGGAAATATGCCCTAGAGGCAATAATAAAGTTATTATTTATTTCCTTATATCATGATAAATGTTTATTATTCATGCTAGAATTGTATTAACCAGAAACATAATATATGTGTGAATACATAGACAAACTTAGTGTCACTAGTATGCCTCTACTTGACTAGCTCGTTAATCAAAGATGGTTATGTTTCCTAACCATGAACAAGGTGTTGTTATTTGATTAACGAGGTCACATCATTGGTTGAATGATCTGATTGACATGACCCATTCCATTAGCTTAGCACCCGATCGTTTAGTATGTTGCTATTGCTTTCTTCATGACTTATACATGTTCCTATGACTATGAGATTATGCAACTCCTGTTTGCCGGAGGAACACTTTGGGTGCTACTAAACGTCACAACGTAACTGGGTGATTATAAAGGAGCATTACATGTGTCTCCAAAGGTAGATGTTGGGTTGGCGTATTTCGAGATTAGGATTTGTCACTCCGATTGTCGGAGAGGTATCTCTGGGCCCTCTCGGTAATGCACATCACATAAGCCTTGCAAGCATTACAACTAATGAGTTAGTTGCAAGATGATGTATTACGGAACGAGTAAAGAGACTTGCCGGTAACGAGATTGAACTAGGTATTGGATACCGACGATCGAATCTCGGGCAAGTAACATACCGATGACAAAGGGAACAACGTATGTTGCTATGCGGTCTGACCGATAAAGATCTTCGTAGAATATGTAGGAGCCAATATGGGCATCCAGGTCCCGCTATTGGTTATTGACCAGAGAGGTGTCTCGGTCATGTCTACATAGTTCTCGAACCCGTAGGGTCCGCACGCTTAACGTTCGTTGACGGTATAGTACTATGTGAGTTATGAATGTTGGTGACCGAATGTTGTTCGGAGTCCGGGATGAGATCACGGATATGACGAGGAACTCTGGAATGGTCCGGAGACAAAGTTTGATATATGGGATAATAGTGTTTGGTCACCGGAAGGGTTCCGGAAATCACCGGAAGGGGTTCCGGATGTTTCCCGAAATGTTTGGGTACGAGAACACTTTATTTGGGCCAAAGGGGAAAGGCCACAAGGTTTTTGGAAAGCGCAAAAGGAAGTTTTGCGGAGTCCAGGGGCCAGACGCCAGGGTCCCTGTCGTCTGGGTCCAGACGTCGGGAACCCTGGCGTCTGGCCCTGGAGTCCGAGAAGGACTCTTGCCTTTCGGGTGAAACCGACTTTGTGGAGGCTTTTACTCCAAGTTTCGACCCCAGGGCTCAACATATAAATAGAGGGGCAGGGATAGCACCAAAGACACATCAAGAAACACGAAGCCGTGTGCCGGCAACCCTGTTCCCTCTAGTTTATTCTCCGTCATAGTTTTCGTAGTGCTTAGGCGAAGCCCGTCGGAGATTGTTCTTTACCAACACCGTCACCACGCCGTCGTGCTGCCGGAACTTGTCTACTACTTCGCCCCTCTTGCTGGATCGAGAAGGCGAGGACGTCACCGAGACGTACGTGTGCAGAACTCGGAGGTGCCGTGCTTTCGGTACTTGGATCGGTCGGATCGTGAAGACGTTCGACTACATCAACCGCGTTGATATAACGCTTCCGCTTGCGATCTACAAGGGTACGTAGATCAGACTCTCCCCCTTGTTGCTATGCATCACCATGATCTTGCGTGTGCGTAGGAATTTTTTTGAAATTACTACATTGCCCAACAGCCTCAGACTGTCAGGAGGTAATATCGCATATCAGAGATGGAGGGGCGCCGGTCTATGCTCCTATCCTTAGGGAAATTCAATTTAGTAGAAATATTTTTACTTCTGTTTCTTTCCGATTTGAATTTAGGAAGAATAATTTGGAGGCCCACTCGCTAGCGAAAGGAGCTGCGTCTCTTGCGGTGGGTCGCCATGTGTGGCTAGGGGTTTTACCCGACATTGCTTGTATACCTCAGATTTTAAGCCCTTAATAAAACCCCTAGTTTACCCTAAAAAAAGAACACAACAGGTCAAAGGGCGCGCCGCCTCCCCAAATCGCCAATTCTGATCGCATCTCGTCTTTCCACAACACCACCGCAGCGGCAGCGCACACGGCAGGGGTGGGCGCCGCGGTGGCCACGGGCTGGTGGGCGGCAGCGCGGCGCAGACATCTCGTATGCGGCATGGGATATTCGTCTCGGATTACCTACCTCAGTGCTCGGGATCAGATTAAACCGTCGGACACAGTCTGCTTGCTATGGAGCGTCCACATCTCCACATGTGTACAAACAGTAATAGCAGTAAGTTATTTTGCCTAGTTGGCTTTCTATTTCAGCATACTGAAATTTCAGATTTGTTTGCACTTTACACTGAATAGTGTTACTATTCATCATTCAGGGTGCAGAATAAGTTATTCTTCAACCGAGGTAATATTACGATCATTTCATAATTAAATTATATTTGGAATTCAAATAGTTACATTCTTATTGATTCACTATGTAAAATTTGGCATAAGAAAATAAAAATATAGGTCATAAGACAAGAAAATTTGCAGTTTATGTGTATTTTACACTATGATTTTACGTTTGTAATTTTATATAACATAAAATATTTTTTACAACGATTATATATTTTCTTACGGTCTCTTTTTACGTCGAAAATAAGACAAAACTTACGGAACGTAAAATTACGGTGCATTCATGATAAATAGAAGGGGGTGAAGAATACCCAGGGTGACAAATAACGCGATCCTTACAGTGAATTCATGTATTGTTTACACAATATAAATTGAGAATTTGCTTAAGTTACTAAGTCGTCTAATACATGAATGTTGTTTGCAATTTGCGATGTAGATTTGCAATGCGAGAATCATTGTGAATAATGGATTTGTATCAATGAAAATGACATCTAACAATTAGCACTCAAAACTTATGATTGTAAAAAATATATCCTTTAAAATTTTGAATACAGACTCTTAAATCCTGGGCCCGCCCCTGAGGCGCTCGTGGGCGTTCGCGGGCACCAAGGAGGGCTCCTTCATGGTGACCGAGCGCCAAAGAGGCGGTGATGTCGGTGTCCTCTCCTTTTCGCACCAGAGCTAGGACAGTGGTGACGCCGACCCGTCGAAGCACCCCAGCGTACTACGCGGCAACTCCTCCTTGATGCAGCGTGGGGGGAGGGGGCTCCTGCTTGAAGCGGTGGCGAGGCTAGCTTCTCCTTGATGCGGTGGCAAGGCTGTCTTGTCTTTGACACGGTGGAGAGGCATGAGGGAGGTGCTCGACCGCGGTCGCATAGCAACAGCTCGAGGAGGAGCTCTAAGTGCACCAGGTCCTCCTGATTCCGCATGACGTCTTTCGTGAGGAGGGGCAGTTGCGGTTATGGTTGCTCCTCCTCCTATTCAGATCTCCTCCATGTATGTCGGGGCAGTGGACAAGAAAGACCCCGGAGAACATGGGCGGCACCACACGATAAACTTAGAAAGCCGGATCCACCGGCCGGCACTAAAAACCAGCTGCTCTAGCCGGACTTGTCCATCGTTGTTCCATAAAGGAGAGGAGCAACGACGGTGGTGAGCGGAGAGGAGGCCAGTGATCACCCACAAGTGTAGGGGGTCTGTCGTAGCCTTTTCGATAACTAAGAGCGTCGAACCCAACGATGAGCAGACGGAAATGATAAGCGGTTTTTAGCAAGGTATTTTCTGCAAGCACTGAAATTATCAGTAACAGATAGTTTTCTGATAAGGTAATTTGTAATGGGTAACAAATAGTAAAAGTAAATAAGGTGCAGCAAGATGGACCAATCCTTTTTGTTGCAAAGAACAAGCCTGGACAAACTCTTATATAAAGGAAAGCGCTCCCGATGACACATGGGAATTATCGTCAAGCTAGTTTTCATCATGTTCATATGATTTGCGTTCGGTCCTTTGATAATTTGATATGTGGGTGGACCGGTGCTTGGGTACTGTCCTTCCTTGGACAAGCATCCCACTTATGATTAACCCCTATTGCAAGCATCCGCAACTACAATAGAAGTATTAAGGTAAACCTAACCATAGCATGAAATAGATGGATCCAAATCGGCCCCTTACGAAGCAACTCATAAACTAGGGTTTGAGCTTCTGTCACTCTAGCAACCCATCATCTACTTATTACTTCCCAATGCCTTTCTCTAGGCCCAAACAATGGTGAAGTGTCATGTAGTCGACGTTCACATGACACCACTAGAGGAAAGACAACATACATCTCATCAAAATATCGAACGAATACCAAATTCACATGACTACTTATAGCAAGACTTCTCCCATGTCCTCAGGAACAAACGCAAATACTCACAAATCATATTCATGTTCATAATCAGAGGGGTATTAATATGCGTAATGGATCTGAACATATGACCTTCCACCGAATAAACCAACTAGCATCAACTACAAGGAGTAATCAACACTACTAGTAACCCACAGGTACCAATCTAAGGCTTTGGGACAAAGATTGGATACAAGAGATGAACTAGGGTTTGAGATGAGATGGTGTTGGTGAAGATGTTGATGGAGATTGACCCCCTCCCGATGAGAGGATCGTTGGTGATGACGATGCTGATGATTTTCCCCTCCCAATGGAAGTTTCCCCGGCAGAACACCTCCGCCGGAGCCCTAGATTGGTTCTGCCAATGTTCCGCCTCATGGCGGCGGAGTTTCGTCCCGAAAGCTTGCTTATGATTTTTTCCTCGACGAAAGACTCCATATAGCCAAATATGGTCATCAGAGGGCTGCCAGGGGGCCCACGAGGCAGGGGGCACGCCCAGGGGGGTAGGGCGCGCCTCCCACCCTCGTGGACGGTGGGTAGCCCCCCTCTGGTACTTCTTTAACCCAATATTTTTTATATATTCTGAAACATGCTCCCATGAAGTTTCAGGACTTTTGGAGTTGTGCAGAATAGGTCTCTAATATTTGCTCCTCTTCCAGCCCAGAATTCCAGCTGCCGCCATTCTCCCTCTTCATGTAAACCTTGTAAAATAAGAAAGAATAGACATAAGTATTGTGACGGAAAGTGTAATAACAACCCATAATGCAATAAATATAGATATAGAAGCATGATGCAAAATGGACGTATCAACTTCCCCAAGTTTAGACCTCGCTTGTGCTCAAGCGAAAGCAGATACCGATAAATATGTCCACATGTCTAAAGATAGAGGTGTCGATAAAAATAAAATACGAACATGAGAGCATCATGATCATTCTTAGAACAACAACATATACATATATTGTCATATGATCTCTTATGCTAAAGTAATAATTCAATCACAATTTCAAGTATGAATCAGAAACTTCATTGAGAACCAACAAACTATAATCTCAGTCATTGAGGCAATTGCAATTTATCATAACATCAGAAAGAGTCAATAAGAGCTCTTCAGCAAGTCCACATACTCAACCATCATTTAGTCTTTCACAATTTCTAGCACTCACGCAATATTTATGGGTATGAAGTTTTAGTCAGACACAGAGAAAGATAGGGGCTTATAGTTTTGCCTCGCAACCTTTTACCTCAAGGGTAATGTCAACAATAATAGTTCATGAAAACTCACATCCAATTAGCTATATATATATCAGGATCTTTCCAACACATTGTGCTTGCCAAAGGATAAACTGTTAAAAGGAAAGGTGAAGATCACCGTGACTCTTGCATGAAGTATAAGACAAGAATAAAAGATAGGCCCTTCGCAGAGGGAAGTAGAGGTTGTCATGTGCTTTTATGGTTGGATGCACAAAATCTTAATGCGAAAGAACGTCACATTATATTGCCACTTGTGATATGGACCTTTGTTATGCAGTCCGTCCCTTTTATTTCTTCCACATCACAAGATCGTATAAAGCTTATTTTCTCCACACTAATAAATCATACATATTTAGAGGGCAATTTTTATTGCTTTCAACGATGACAACTTACTTGAAGGATCTTAGTCAATCCATAGGTAGATATGGTGGACTCTCATGGCAAAACTAGGTTTATGGATATTTGGAAGCACAAGTAGAATCTCTACTTGGTGCATAGAATTTGGCTAGCATGAGAGGGAAAGGCAAGCTCAACATGTTGGATGATCCATGACAATATAATTTATCTCAGATGTTAGAAAACATAACCCATTACGTTGTCTTCCTTGTCCAACCTCAACTCTTTAGCATGTTATATTTTAATGAGTGCTCACAATCATAAAAGATGTCCAAGATAGTATATTTATATGTGAAAACCTCTCTTTCTTTATTACTTCCTATTAATTGCAATGATGACCAAAACTATGTTTGTCAACTCTCAACAACTTTTATTCATCATACTCTTTATATGTGAAGTCAATACTCTCCATAAGATCCACATGATCCCTTTATTTCATTTTATTATTTTTCTTTTATTTTATTCCCTCAAGATCATAGTAAGATAATCAAGCCTTTGACTCAACACTAATCATTATTATATATAGCTCACAGACTCGATTACATAGAAGGATCATAAAGCAAAACTCAAAACTAGATCATACTAAAACTTTATTCCACTAGATCAAGATATTACCAAAAGGATCGAATTAGCAAAAAAACCGTAAAAATAAAAGTGTGATGATGATACGGTACCGGGGCACTCCCCCAAGCTTGGCAGTTGCCAAGGGGGAGTGCCCATACCCATGTGTTTATGTCTCCTTCCTCAGAGGTGGTGATGATGGAGTTGTTGATGATGTGGGCTTGTCGTCCATCTTCCAAGGCATAGGCTCACCATCATAGAAGGATGATCGAGTCTCCGGGATCCTCAAATCTGCAGCCAAACTCATCCTCTTGAATCTATATTCAAACTCACAGTTTTGGTTTTGCAGGTCATAGATCTGTCCTTGGAGGTGCTCAATTTTCTCGTGAAGTTTGAAGATGGCCTCCCCAATGTTCTTGTCATCCAGCTTGTGGTTGTTGGTGAACTCCGTGATCATTATATGATTGGAGTCGAGTCCACGTTCCACCATCTCCTAGCACATGGAAACTTGTTGCTCCATTGCCTCGAGCCTTGTCTCCACGCTTCCAGTCTTCCTTGGTCCCTCAACATCGCGGATGTGCAGCAACCCCTCACGCATCTCAATGGTTTGAGGGTGTTGCAGCACCTCCGCGAGGTAGGGGTTGATGACCTTCTCGAAGAACTTGTCCTTGGGGGCACTTGAAGACGCCATGGCGATCTAGATCTGTCAGAAAAACAGCTCAAAACAAAGACAGAAGATATTTGCGTGATACGGTGGTCAAAACCTTCGGGAGATTATATAATGATTTTTTACCGACCAAAAGAAGTATCGTGCAAGAAAACGGAGTCCGGAGAGCACACGAGGTGCCCACGAGGCAGGGGGCGCGCCCTCCACCCTCATGGACGCCTCGTGTCCTTCCCGGACTACTTCTTACTTTCCTATTTTATTAAATATTCCAAAACAGACAAAAAATGCTATTAAAATTGTTTTGGAGTCGGTTTACTTACCGTACCACATACCTATTCCTTTTCGGAGTCTGAAACATTCTGGAAAGTGTCCCTTATGTATTCCTACGGGGTTACGGTTTCAATAACATTATTTTCAACATTTATAGGATTACGTGAGATATAATGTTTGACTCTTTGACCGTTCACCACCCTTGGATTTGTGCCTTAGAAGTTGTTGATTTTTATGGCGCCGGAATGATAGACCTCTTCGATGATGTCAGGACCTTCCCATTTAGAGAGGAGTTTGCCAGCAAAAAATCTTAAACGAGAGTTGTATAACAGTACATAATCACCTACATTAAACTCACGCTTTTGTATCCTTTTATCATGCCATCTTTTAACTTTTTCTTTAAATAGTTTGGCATTCTCATAAGCATGGGTTCTCCATTCATCAAATGAGCTAATGTCAAAAAGCCTCTTCTCACCGGCAAGTTTGAAATCATAGTTGAGCTCTTTAATGGCCCAATATGCGTTATGTTCTAGTTCGAGAGGTAAGTGACAAGCTTTTCCATAAACCATTTTATACGGAGACATGCCCATAGGATTTTTATATGCAGTTCTATAGGCCCATAATCCATCATCAAGTTTCTTGGACCAATTATTTCTAGATCTATTAACAGTCTTTTGCAAAATTAATTTGAGCTCTCTATTACTCAGTTCTACTTGACCACTAGACTGTGGATGATATGGAGATGCAATTCTATGATTAACATCATACTTAGCAAGCATTTTATGAAAGGTTCCATGAATAAAATGTGAACCACCATCAGTCATTAAATATCTAGGGACTCCAAACCTTGGAAAAATAACTTCTTTAAGCATCTTAATAGAGGTGTTATGATCAGCACTACTAGTTGGAATAGCTTCTACCCACTTAGTAACGTAATCAATAGAAACTAAAATATGTGTGTACACATTAGAGGAAGGAAAAGGTCCCATATAATCAAAGCCCCAAACATCAAATGGTTCAATAACAAGTGAATAATTCATAGGCATTTCTTGGCGTCTACTAATATTACCAATTCTTTAACATTCATCACAAGACAAGTCAAACTTACGGGCATCTTTGAAGAGAGTAGGCCAATAAAAACCGGATTGCAATATCTTATGTGTAGTTCTGTCTCCAGCATGGTGTCCTCCATAAGCCTCGGAGTGACACTTGCGTACGATCTATTCATGTTCATGCTCAGGTACACAACGTCTAATAACACCATCCACTCCTTCTTTATAAAGATGTGGGTCATCCCAAAAGTAATGTCTTAAATCATAGAATAACTTTTTCTTTTTTTGGTATGTGAAACTAGGCGGTATAAATTTAGCAACAATATAATTAGCATAATCAGCATACCATGGAGCAGTACGAGAAGCATTTATGACAACCAGTTGTTCATCAGGAAAGCTATCATCAATAGGTAGTGGGTCATCAAGAACATTCTCTAGCCTAGACAAGTTGCCTGCAACGGGGTTCTCAGCTCCCTTTCTATCAATAATATGCAAATCAAATTCTTGTAGCAAGAGAACCCATCTAATAAGTCTAGGTTTAGCATCTTTCTTTTCCATAAGATATTTAATAGCAGCATGATTAGTGTGAACAGTTACTATAGAATCAACAATATAAGGTCTGAACTTATCACAAGCAAATACAACTGCTAAAAGTTCTTTTTTAGTAGTAACATAGTTTCTGTGGGCACTGTCTAGAGTTTTACTAGCATATTGAATAACATTTAATTTCTTATCAACTCTTTGTCCTAGAACAGCCCCTACAACATAATCACTAGCATCACACATGATTTCAAATGGAAAATTCCAATCAGGAGGCTGAACAATAGGTGCAGAAATCAAAGCTCTCTTAAGTATTTCAAATGCTTCTACTCAATCATCATCAAAGACAAATGGAACATCTTTTTGTAATAGATTGGTCAGAGGCCTAGAAATTTTAGAGAAGTCCTTAATGAACCTCCTATTAAAACCGGCATGACCAAGAAAACTTATTATACCTTTAATGTCCTTAGGACACGACATCATTTCAATAGCATCAACCTTAGCTTTATCAACTTCAATACCTCTTTTAGAAATTTTATGCCCCAAGACAATACCTTCATTAACCATAAAGTGGCACTTCTCCCAATTCAAGACAAGATTAGTTTCTCCACATCTCTGCAAAACTCGATCAAGGTTGCTTAAGCAATCATCAAAAGAAGTTCCGTAAACGGAGAAATCATCCATGAAAACCTCAACAATCTTTTCACAAAAGTCAGTAAATATAGCAGTCATACATCTTTGAAAGGTAGCGGGTGCATTGCATAAACCAAAAGGCATGCGTCTATAAGAAAAGGTGCCGAAAGGGCAAGTGAAAGTTGTCTTTTTTTATCCTCTTTTGACACAGGTATTTGAGAGAAACCATAATAACCATCTAGAAAGCAAAAATGTGTATGTTTGGATAATCTTTCTAGCATTTGATCAATAAAATGTAAAGGGTAATGATACTTTTTAGTAGCTTTATTTAATTTGTGGAAATCAATTACCATTCTATAACCTGTAACAATTCTTTGTGGGATAAATTCATCTTTATCATTATTAACAATAGTAATACCTCCCTTCTTAGGGACACAATGGACATGACTTACCCACTGACTATCAGCAACGGGATAAATTATACATACTTCCAGAAGCTTTAGTATTTCTTTTCTTACCACTTCTTTCATCTTAGGATTTAACCATCGTCGGTGATCAACAACTGGTTTCACGTCTTTCTCCAATTTTATTTTGTGCTGGCATAGAGTGGGACTAATGCCCTTAAGATCATCAAGAGTATATCCAATAGCAGCACGGTGCTTCTTCAGAGTTATCAATAATTTCTTTTCTTCATGCTCTAAAAGGTTAGCACTAATAATAACAGGATATATCTCTTTCTCATCAAGATAAGCATATTTAAGATTATCAGGTAAAGGTTTAAGCTCGAACACGGGATCACCCTTGGGTTTCAACAGGCAAGTTGTGTTTCAAAATAGGTCCATGTTTAAAGAATACTTCATCTATTTCCCTTCTTTCATTCATAAACATATCATTTTGATGGTCTAGCAAATATTGTTCTAAAGGATCATTAGGAGGCACGGCAATAGAAGAAAGACCAATAATTTCATCTTTACTAGGCAATTCTTTATCATGGGGTTGTCTACGAAACTTAGCAAAATTAAACTCATGAGACATATCCCCTAAACCAACAGAAACAATATCCTTATTGTAGTCTATCTTAGTATTAACAGTATTTCAAGAAGGGTCTACCAAATATAATGGGACAAAAGTTATCTTGTGGGGAACCAAGAACAAGAAAATCAGCAGGATATTTAACTTTCCCACACAAGAGTTCAACATCTCTAACAATCCCAACTGGTGAAATAGTGTTTCTATTGGCAAGCTTAATTGTAACATCAATTTCCTCTATCTCAGCAGGTGCAATATCATGCATAATTTCTTTATATAAGGAATGGGGTATTGCACTTGCACTAGCACCCATATCACATAAGCCATGATAGCAATGATCTCCTATTTTAACCGAAATAACATGCATGCCTACAATAGGTCTATGTTTATTTTTAGTATCGGGTCTAGCAATTCTAGCAGCTTCATTACAGAAGTAAATAACGTGCCCATCAATATTATCGGCCAAGAGATCTTTAACCATAGAAACACTAGGTTCAACTTTAATTTGCTCAGGGGGAGTAGGTGTTCTAGTATTACTCTTACGAACAACAGTTGAAGCTTTAGCATGATCCTTTATTCTAGCAGGGAAAGGTGGTTTCTCAATATAAGCAGTAGGAACAACATGATCATTATAAGTGATAGTCTTTTCTTCAACTTTAATAGGTTCAACTACTTTTACTTCAATGGGAGGATTATATTTAAACCACTTCTCCTTAGGGAGATCAACATGAGTAGCAAAGGATTCACAGAAAGAAGCTACTATCTCAGAGTCAAGTCCATATTTAGTGCTAAATTCAAAGAAAACATCGGTATCAATAAAAGATTTAACACAATCAAACTTAGGTATTATACCTGACTCCTTACCTTCATCGAGGTCCCAATCTTCAGAGTTGCATTTAATTCTTTCCAACAAATGCCATTTGAATTCAATAGTCCTCATCATAAAAGAACTAGTACAAGAAGTATCGAGCATGGAGCGGTTACTGAGAGAAAGCCAGGCATAAATTTTTTGAATAATCATTTCTTTCGAGAGCTCATGATTGGGGCATGAATATAACATTGACTTAAGCCTCCCCCAAGCTTGAGCGATGCTTTCTCCTTCGCGAGGCCAAAAATTATATATATAATTACGATCACAATGAACAAGATGCATAGGATAAAACTTCTGATGAAATTCCAATTTCAATCGGTTGTAGTTCCACGATCCCATATCATCACAAAGCCTAAACCATGTCAATGCCTCTCCCTTCAAAGATAAAGGGAAGACCTTCTTCTTGATAACATCCTCGGGCATACCTGCAAGCTTAAATAATCCACAAAGATTAGGTGCAAATCCGGATGCAATGTTCCATCTCCTGTAAAAGGATTAGCTAGCAATTTCTCTATCATACCCGAAGGAATTTCAAAGTAAACATTTTCAGTAGGTTCACTAGGTTGAGGAGGAACTCTATGCTCTACTGGTCGGGGTGAAGATACCCCGAACAAGCCCCTCAAAGGATTATGTTCCATAATAACAAGTGACAGTAAATTTCAGCACACTATATAAATTTTTCCTTACCAAATTCCACCTACCAAAGGCGCTTCACTCCCCGGCAACGGCGCCAGAAAAGAGTCTTGATGACCCACACGTGTAAGGGATCTATCATAGCCTTTTTGATAAGTAAGAGTGTCGAACCCAACAAGGAGCAGAAAGAAATGATAAGCGGTTTTTAGCAAGGTATTTTCTGCAAGCACTGAAATTATCACTAACAGATAGTTTTGTGATAAGGTAATTTGTAATGGGTAAAAAATAGTAAAAGTAAATAAGGTGCAGCAAGATGGCCAAATCCTTTTTGTAGCAAAGGACAAGCCTGGACAAACTCTTATATAAAGGAAAGCGTTCTCGAGTACACATCGGAATTATCGTCAAGCTAGTTTTCATCACGTTCATATGATTCGCGTTCGGTACTTTGATAATTTGATATGTAGGTGAACCGGTGCTTGGGTTCTGTCCTTCCTTGGACAAGCATCCCACTTATGATTAACCTCTATTGCAAGCATCCGCAACTACAATAAAAGTATTAAGGTAAACCTAACCATAGCATGAAACAGATGGATCCAAATGAGCCCCTTACGAAGCAACTCATAAACTAGAGTGTGAGCTTCTGTCACTCTAGCAACCCATCATCTACTTATTACTTCCCAATGCCTTCCTCTCGGCCCAGACAATGGTGAAGTGTCATGTAGTCGACGTTCACATGACACCACTAGAGGAAAGACAACATACATCTCATCAAAATATCGAACGAATACCAAATTCACATGACTACTTATAGCAAGACTTCTCCCATGTCCTCGGGAACAAATGCAACTACTCAGAAATTATATTCATGTTCATAATCAGAGGGGTATTAATATGCATAATGGATCTGAACATATGATATTCCACCGAATAAACCAACTAGCATCAAATACAAGGAGTAATCAACACTACTAGCAACCCCATGTACCAATCTGAGGCTTTGGGACAAAGTTGGATACAAGAGATGAACTAGGGTTTGAGATGAGATGGTGCTGGTCAATATGTTGATGGAGAATGACCCCCTCCCGATGAGAGGATCGTTGGCGATGACGATGCTGATGATTTCCCCCTCCCAGAGGGAAGTTTCCCCGAGAGAACAGCTTCGCCGGAGACCTAGATTGCTTCCGCCTTGTGGCGGTGGAGTTTCGTCCCGAAAGCTTGCTTATGATTTTTTCCTCGACGAAAGACTCCATATAGCCAAAGATGGGCATAAGAGGGCTGCCAGGGGGCCCACGAGGCAGGGGGCGCGCCCCCCACGCTCGTGGATGGTGGGTGGCCCCCTCTGGTACTTCTTTCGCCCAATATTTTTTATATATTCTAAAACGTGCTCCCGTGAAGTTTCAGGACTTTTGAAGTTGTACAGAATAGGTCTCTAATATTTGCTTCTCTTCCAGCCCAGAATTCCAGCTGCCGGCATTCTCCCTCTTCAAGTAAACCTTGTAAAATAAGAGAGAATAGGGTGGACGTATAAAAGCATGATGCAAAATGGACGTATCAGGCAGCCCGGTGGCAGGGTGTAGAGAGGAGATAAGATGCGTTTTGGCATGCGTCGGTGCCTGCTACCTCTTGAGCTTGTGTTTTTCCCTTGAAGAGAAAAGGCTGATGCAGCAAAGTGGAGCAAGTATTTCCCTCAGTAAAGTGTAATAACAGCCCATAATGCAATACATATCGATATAAAAGCATGATGCAAAATGGACGTATCAGGCAGCCCGGTGGCAGGGTGTAGAGAGGAGATAAGATGCGTTTTGGCATGCGTCGGTGCCTGCTACCTCTTGAGCTTGTGTTTTTCCCTTGAAGAGAAAAGGCTGATGCAGCAAAGTGGAGTAAGTATTTCCCTCAGTTTTTAGAACCAAGGTATCAATCCAGTAGGAGACAACACACAAGTCACCGAAAGCTGCAGAAATAAACACCAACTTGCACCCAACGCGATAAAGGGGTTGTTAATCCCTTCACGGTTATTTGCAAAGTGAGATATGATAGAGATGGATAAACGGTAAAGTAATATTTTTGTTATTTTTGGTTTATGGAACGGAAAGTGAAAGATTGCGAAGGAAGTAAATAGGAAACTAAAATTATAGATCGGAAAGTTATATGATGGAAAGTAGACCCGGCGGCCATAGGTTTCACTAGAAACTTCTCTCAAGAGAGAAATTATTACGGTGGGTGAACAAATTACCGCCGAGCAATTGATAGAAAAGCGCAAAGTTATGACGATATCTAAGACAATGTTGATGAACATAGGCATCACGTCCGTATCAAGTAGACCGACTCATGCCTGCATCTACTACTGTTACTCCACACATCGCCCGACTCCTGCCTGCATCTAGAGTATTAAGTTCATAAGAATAGAGTAACGCATTAAGTGAGATGACATGATGTAGCGGGATAAACTCAAGCAATATGATGAAAACCCCATCTTGTTATCCTTGATGGCAACAATACAATACATGTCGATTCCCCTTCTGTCACTGGGATCGAGTACCGCAAAATTGAACCCAAAGCTAAGCACTTATCCCATTGCAAGAAAAACCAGTCTAGTTGGCCAAACCAAATCGATAGTTCAAATAGACTTGCAAACATATCAAATCATGCATATAAGAATTTAGAGGAGATTCAACTAATATTCATAGATAAGCTGATCATAAATCCACAATTCATCGGATCTCGGCAAACACACAGCAAAAAGAGTATTACATCGAATAGATCTCCAAGAACATCGAGGAGAACATGGTATTGAGAATCGAAGAAAGAGAAGAAGCCATCTAGCTACTAGCTATGGACCGATAGGTCTGTGGTAAACTACTCACACTTCATCGGAGAGGTAAAGGTGTTGATGTAGAAACCCTCCGTGATCGAATCCCCCTTCGGCAGGACGCCAGAAAAGGCCCCTAGATGGGATCTCAAGAGTACAGAAGGTTGCTGCGGTGGAAAAGTGTTTTCGTGGCTCTCCTGGTAGGTTTTGGAATATGTGAGTATACATAGGCGGAACAAATAGATCGGTGGAGTCACGAGGGACCCACAGGGGTGGGGGCACGCCCTACCCCCCCCCCCCTCGGCGTGCCCGCCGTCCTTGTGGCCGCCTTGTGGCTTTCCTAACATGCACTCCAAGTCCTCTGGATGTCTTCTGGTCCAAGAAAAATCATCGCAAAAGTTTTATTCCGTTTGGACTCCGTTTGATATTTCTTTTTTGCTAAACTCTAAAACAAGTAAAAAACAGAAACTGGCACTAGGCTCTAGGTTAATAGGTTAGTCCCAAAAATAATATAAAATAGCATATTAATACATATAAAACATCCAAAACAGATAATATAATAGCATGGAACAATCAAAAATACTAGATACATTGGAGACGTATCAAGCATCCCCAAGTTTAATTCCTGCTCATCCTCGAGTAGGTAAATGATAAAAACAGAATTTTTGATGTGGAACACTACCTAACATATTTATACATGTAGTTTTCTTTATTGTGGCATTAATGTTCTGATCCATATGATTCAAAACAAAAGTTTAATATTGACATAAAAACAATAGTACTTCAAGCATACTAACAAAATAATTATGTCTTCTCAAAATACCATGGTCAAAGAAAGCTTATCCCTACAAAATCATATAGTCTGGCTATGCTCCATCTTCATCATAAAATATTCAAATCATGCACAACCCCGATGACAAGTCAAGCAATTGTTTCATACTTTTAATGTTCTCAAATATTTTCAACTTTCACACAGTACATGAGCGTGAGCCATGAACATAGCACTATAGGTGGAATAGAAGGTGGTTGTGGAGAAGACAAAAAGAGGGAGATAGTCTCACATCAACCAGACGTATTAATGCGCTATGGAGATGCCCATCAATAGATATCAATGTGAGTGAGTAGGGATTGTCATGCAACGGATGCACTAGATCTATAAGTTTATAAAAGCTTAAAAAGAAAACTAAGTGGGTGTGCATCCAACTTGCTTGCTCATGAAGACCTAGGGCGTTTTGAGGAAGCCCGTCGTTGGAATACACAAGCCAAGTTCTATAATGTAAAATTCCCACTAGTATATGAAAGTGATAACATAGGAGCCAAGTTCTCTATCATGAAGATCAAGGTGCTACTTTGAAGCACAAGTATGGAAAATGATAGTAACATTGCCCCTTCTCTCTTTTTCTATCAAATTTTTCTTTCTTTCTCTTTTTTTCTTTTTTTCTTTCTCTCTTTTTTTCCTTTCTCTTTTTTCTTCTTCTTTTATTTTCTCACATGGGACAATGCTCTAAAAATGAAGATCATCATACTTCTATTTACTTACAACTCAAAAATTACAACTTGATACTAGAACAAGATATGACTCTATATGAATGCCTCCGGCGGTGTACCGGGATATGCAATGAATCAAGAGCGACAAGTATAAAAATTGATGAATGATGGCTTTGCCAAAAATACGATGTCAACTACATGATCATGCAAAGCAATATGACAATGATGATGCATGCCATAATAAACGGAACGGTGGAAAGTTGCATGGAAATATATCTCAGAATGGCTATGAAAATGCCATAATAGGTAGGTATGGTGGCTATTTTGAGGAAGGTAGATGGTGGGTTTATGGTGCTGGCGAAAGTTGCACGGTACAAGAGAGGCTAGCAAGGGCGGAAGGGTGAGAGTGTGTATCATCACGAAAGTTTCATTCCGTTTGATATTCCTTTTCTATGAAACTCTAAAACAAGAAGAAAAAAACAGAAACTGACACTGGGCTTTCGGTTAATAGGTTAGTCTTAAAAATAATATAAAATAACATATTAATGCAAATAAAACATACAAAACAGATAATATAATAGCATGGAACAATAAAAAATTATAAATACGTTGAAGACGTATCAGTGTCCTGCTTACAGCAACTCCAACGCATGACCCTGAATGCTCCGGCTAGGTCCGTTTGGGGGTAAATGGACACATAACACGGCCCAACGCGCGGGAGGAAACGGACAAACATCTTTTTTTGTCTGCTTTCGACTCATTCCAGACCCAAATTTGGGCCGCGTTTGCGTCAAAGCGAACACGCGCGGATGGGCAGGACACGTACCCTTGTCCTCCCATGTATGGCCCGCCCGTCGTGGGCAGAGACGTCCATTTTTCTCTTCCCTTTCCACCTCCCCCTCTCGATGCCCCCGCCCCCTATGTCACGCCATAGCCGCCAATGCCCGTTTTCCCGGCAGGGTCGCTATCCAGCCCACCCCGCCCCCAACCACGATAACCGGGTTTTCTGTATCCGCTTGCCCACGACTGCGGCTTGCCATGGATTGGCAGGATACCGGAGCGCACAGCTTCGGCAAGGCCTCCGCACCACATGCATGTATTGACTACGCCTATGGCCGCTCGGATCTATTCCATCGGCGGTTCGCCGCGAAAGACTAGCCTGGCCATCGCCCGGGCTCGGCCCTGGCCCAATAGCTCGTCGGCTCACTAGTAGAAAAAGGGGCTTTGGTCCAGCCAGAAAAGAGCATTAATCCCGGTTGCATCACGAACCGGGACTAATGTGAGCATTAGTCCCGGTTCAAGCGGCAAGGGCACCATACAGGCATTACTCCCGGTTCAAATGGGACCTTTAGGCCCGGTTCGTGGCACGACCGGTACTAAAGGGTGCGATGCCCATTAGTACCGGTTCGTGCCACGAACCGGTACTAATGGGGTTGAGACCTTTAGTACCAGTTCGTGCCACGAACCGGTATTAATGGTGCAATTTTCAAATCCTACACCCCCCCCCCCCCGGTGCATCGCCTTTTCAGTTTTGTAAAAAGCAAAAGAAAATGATAGAAACTTCAAAATTTAAAATCCTTCGAGAGGTAGTTATGTTACTACATCTACTAGTTAGGAAAATTTAAAAACTTAAATTTGGACATGTTTTGCAAAAAATGTAGGGAAAATGTAAAACGGCTATAACTTTTGCATACGATGTCGGAAAAAAATGTATAATATATCAAAATGTTCGTAACGAAAATCCGCATCCGATGGATACGGCCTATGGCCTGTTTGCAAATTTTTAGAATCCTCAAATTCTAAAAGGAAAAAAGTTATGCTCAAATTTCAGTTTTTTTTTGAATTTTTGTTAAATCTGGTCAAACTATGGTCAAACTACTTATTTAAGAAGTATTAGTGTTACTAAATAATTATTCAAGAATATTAGTGTTACTAAATAATTATTTCAGTTTTTTAAAATTTTGGTCAACTATGGTCAAACTGTGGTCATACTACTTATTCAAGAAATATTAGTGTTACTAAATAATTATTGATTTTTAGAACAATAGTTTCAAACTCAAACAGTGAAATGTGTGACTTCATGCTCAAGCTAAATTCCTGAGGGTTAATAGGATTGCCATCTTACTATTGTCAGGAAAACAACAAGTGCAGACTTGGAAATGAGGGAGAATAGAACTCGGAAGTTAAGCGTGCTCAGGCTGGAGTAGTGAGAGGATGGGTGACCGTTCGGGAAGTTAGATAATTTGGAATGATGAGGGGTGATTAGAGATTAAAGGTTAAATTGAGCAGTGATGAGGGGTGATTAGAGATTAGAGGTTAAAATAATTCAGAAATTTGAAATTCAAAAAAAATTCCAAAAAAAATTCAAACAAAATCATAAAATATCCTTTAGTACCAGTTGGTGTTACCAACCGGGACTAAAGGTGGACCTCCAGGCAACACCACGTGGAGGGCCTTTAGTCCCGGTTCCAGTTAGAAACGGGACTAAAGGGGGAGGCTTTAGTACCGACCCTTTAGTCTCGGTTCCAGAACCGGGACTAAAGGCCCTTTTTCTACTAGTGGCTCACCGTCGCCGTTCATAAAGTGCGACGACTGACCGCGGTAGGTCATGCAGCCCGTTTCTACCACACCGGAACATCCTGGATGGTTGTTCTTCAAGTGCAAAAAAAGGGGTATGTGCTTCTTTTGATTCAGTTGTTCACCGGATTCGGCACAATTTCGGTAGCTCATTGTTTGCTCAAATTTGTGTGTAGGATGGATGAAAATTTTGGTATTGGAAAGAAGAATACATCAAGCTATTGATAGAACGAAATTTGATAGATGCTCATGCACTCGTTCCTAGAATAGAGGCTACATATGAGTTTAGATGCGAAGGAACCTTTACTTTTGTAGAACCAAAGAAGATAGGAGTTTGCAAGCTCGAGAAGCCGCAGATCAACAATGAAGACATAGAGTAGATATAATCCAACTAGTGGGAGCGGTTACCGAAGTTGGATATCTTTTAAAATGTCTAATTATGGTTCTCATTTTGTTTGGTCATACTATGCTAACGAAGAATTGATGAATTATGTACTACTCCTTATGTTCCTAAATATAAGTCTCTATAGAGATTTTACTATAAATCACATACAGAGCAAAATGAGTAAATCTACAATCTAAAATGCATCTATATATATATATATGTATGTGATTCATAGTGGAATCTCTACAAAAACATATATTTAAAAACGGAAGGAGTACATTGTATCAAAATGCTGTTCGTGAATTGATGCCAAATTTGCAGATTTTATGCCAATTTGTAGGAATTCAGATGCACGAAACGCGTCCATGGACTTGCGGCAATGTGTCCGAGGGAAATATTGGTGTGGGCTTGCCAAGGTCCGAAGCTTTGACCCCGAAGAGGAAGGCTGAAGCCAGCGTGTGACGCGACATGCAGTGCATCATGTGTGGAGTGGATCACGAGAAAGGTGCAGCTAAGTCTAGCACACCTATCTACCAGGAAATGTGAACAGGACATCATGGCACGGCGCAGGTGGATCTCTTCTTGATGTGATGGTTTCTGCCCATGTATGATGAAAATTGTTTGTGTGTTTGTTATTACATGCCTTCACGTACTAGACTGTTGGTAGATTTGGTGGTTGGAGTTTTTCGCTTCTTTTTTCTACACGTACTTGAATAGTACTTGATGTCTTGTTCCTTGTTTGGGCCGTGCACGCGGCGTACTTGAAGGTCTGCGCAATTGGATCCTGCCTTGCCGAAAATGATTGGGCCTATAAACGTCTGTAATCCTGCATTAGAGTGACATAGCAGAGAGAGAGAAAGAGAGAGAGAGGGGGAGAGATACATGCATGTCCCTCATGGCTCACGCACAGAGAGAGAGAGAGAGAGAGAGAGAGAGGAGGAGAGATACATGCATGTCCCTCATGGCTCACGCACAAACTTGCAGCCTTGCCCTAGCGGTCGGTACAACAAAGATGGCTCCCTCCACCGCTTTCTTTCCTTTTTGCGTGGGACAGGGACGACAAACATCCCCATGCTAACCAAGTTTAGCTCAAATTAACCCTATTTTAAAAGTACTGTATTTCACAATCTGACTCTTATCTAAGACACCATTCACCACCGCATTTGTTTTTCAAAAGTTCAAACTGATGGAGAAAGGCGAGCAATATATTTCAACACCTCTCCTCGTGTCTAGACTTATTTAGTCTTTAGATGCGGGATCTTATGTAGGACGCAGAATCATTTTTTTACTACTGTGTTGGCACGGTCTTGAATTCAATACCTCCTCATCCGGATATCATATTTAATTGATGCTCCAACGAACTCTTCAAAAAGTCCGAACTGTGGGAGAGAGCCTGACATTATACTCCAACAAAGTTTTCCTCTAATTTTCCCGTTCAAATCTTGTTCTTTTGAGTTGTTGGAATATTAGGCAAGTTGATAATTAATTCCAAAAAATATTCATGACTAGAACAGAAACTAACATGCAACAATCTAGCAAACTAGATGGACAACAACATAAGCACAACAACATCGCACATGAAATAACAATTTTAGAGAGAGAGACATGAATAGATCATGAAGGACGTACTGTTTGTTTCTTGTTGCAGGAGTAACGGTGTTGATGACGATGTTGGCGACGATCTATTGTTGTCGGTGATGGAGATGAAAATGAGTAGCAGCGACCGACTTGGACGGAAGATGACCCCGTGATGACAAACTTGAGCAGTCACACAGATCGCTTCCTAAAAACCTAATCCGTCCTCTCCCGGTGCAGGACGACAAGGACGAACGGTTCCGGAAATCGGCTCTCCCGCACGCCATTGCACGCCTGTGTTCGGGATGAGGTAGACTACCATGGCGGCACAAGTTGCGAGATGGGGCCAACCCCTAGGTGTTCTTGGTGTCTTTGGCCGAGGCCGGTAAACAATATACATAGGAGAACCAGAGGCGGTATCGTGTCGCGATCACGATCTCAAACTAACTTTGTTTCCAAGTCAAACTTACCCGATAAGGAAACAATGAACTTGTCCATGAAGACACCAAAAAATAAAACAACAAAAAGAAGCCACGCCCCTGCAAGGAAACAGACCTTATTTTGTCGGACCATTCACGTGCATGTCGCATGTACGCGTCGCTCCGACACCGGCACGATCCCGTGTCCGAGCCCGGCCCGACGAAGCGAGGCGAGCAAGCACGCGTGTGTGGTCTTCCTTTTTACTTCTCAACTCATCACTTAGAGTGGTCGAGGGAACCCACTATATAAAGAGGTCTAACACTTCAACTAGCGGTATGAGACTAAACTTTAGCACCACCACTTGCCATTTTATTCATGGGCCACCATTTGAGATTTCATAAATTGGTATGGCCCAAGACCAATTATTGCTAACAATCCCCCACCAGATCTCAAATACCCATTTAGATATTTGTCTTTTCTCATCACTAGTTTAATATACCAGTGTTTTAGCAGAGACTGTTAAGTTGAACTTTTGTCTAGAACTTTAAACTACATCCATCCACAACTTGGCAATGGACTATACCTTGAATTGCTACTTTTGTGTGAACGGGCTTCACTCAAAGTCTTAACCAGTACCCGGCTTCCAGTAGGCTACCTCGCGGTTTGGAGCATATACGTAATACTCCCTAGTATCTTTATGAGCTTACTAGAGATCATCCAAGTCTCATAGACTGTGACGTTTACAATCGAAGCTCATTTGGCGCATTCTTTCAAGACTGCTCTATAGGAACATCTTTGTTATAATAGCCAATAAAATCACATTAAGGCATGTTGCCAACCTGTCTTACCGCTCTAAGCCTTATAGCTCTGAGAGTTTTGCATCTTTACCTAGAGACGGTCACTTATTACTCTCCTCGGTTAACCAATAACTTGTTCTTCCCAGATCTTAATTCACGGGATCTCCGATCACAAAGGTTAGGTTACTAGTATGGTGTAACTTCTATGGGTCTCATACATACACATCTCCCTCGATGCAATATCTATCACATTTCGTGATAGTCCCTTTGTAAAGTGATCTGCTAGGTTTTTGTCTATTTGGATATACGTAACAATTATTACCCTGGAGTTTCTCAACTTCCTGATAGACTTCAAACGTCTCTTCACGTGTCTTCATGACTTCGCATTATCCATTGAATTGTTTACTTTAGTGATAACCGTTTGGTTGTCACAATTCATAAGAATAGGTTGTACAGATTTCTCAACTACAGACATGTCCATCAAGAGCTCACGCAACCATTCTAGCTCAGAAGTGGCTGTGTCTAAAGCACTTAGTTCTGCTTCTATAGTTGACCTCGTCAATATGGTCTGTTTACAAGACCTCCATGACACTACACCACCTCCATGAGTACATACATAGCCACTTGTGGCGTAGAGTACATGAACATCGGAGATCCAGTTTGAATCACTATATCCTTCTATCACAGAAGGATGCCCTGAGTAGTGAATTCCATAACTCATAGTACCTCTCACACAATGAAAGACCCTTTTCTAGTGCATGCCAATGATCATCACCACGGGTGGACATGAACCTACAAACTGTGCTCATAGAAAACGAGATATCTAGCCTTGTTGCACTAGCTAAGTACATGAGTGAACTCACAATTTGAGTGCATTTTAATTGATCTCTAGTTTCTTTCTTGTTCTTTATGAGTGTAACACTGGGATCGTGAGGTGTTGGAGAAGGCTTGGTGTCTATAAAGCCGAACCAGCTCATGATCTTCTCAACATAGTGAGATCTTGTTAACTTGATCCCACTATCATCCTTAATTAGTTTGACGTTCAGAATCACACCGGCTTCTCCTAGATATTTCATGTCAAAACTCTTTGATAGAAAAGACTTGACCTCAATGATCGCATCAATATTTGAACCAAAGATCAGTATGTCATCCATATACAAGCATAATATAACACTATTGCCCCCACCATGGCGATAGTAAACACACATATCAGCCTCATTAATGACAAATCTTGCAGAAGTCGGAGTTCTTTCAAACTTCTCATGCCATTGCTTCGGTGGCTGTTTCACACCATACAAAGATTTTAACAACTTGCACACACTTCTCTCTTCACCCTTTACTACAAACATATCAGGCTGATCCATATAGATTTCCTCTTCTAACTCTCCATTTAGGAACGCTGGCTTTACATCCATTTGATGAATGATAAGACCATAAGAGGCAGGCGAAGAAAGTAGCACCCGAATGGTGGTCATTCTAGCAATGGGTGAATATGTGTCAAAGTAATCTTCGCCTTTTTTCACAGTGTAGCCCTTGGCCACAAGTCACGCCTTGTACTTACCAATAGTACCATCAGGCCTTAGCTTATTTTTGAAAACCCACTTACAGCCCACGGGTTTACAACCATAGGGTCGATCAGTTAGCTCCCAAGTTCCATTAGAAAGAATTGAATCTATCTCATTATGAACAACTTCTTTCCAATCATCTACATCTGGATATGCATATGCCTCTGCAATAGACTTGGGAGTGTCATCCACAAGGTATATAATGAAATCATCACCAAAGGGTTTTGCAACCATTATCTCATGCTCCTCACAGGAGCTTCATCGTTATCCTTCTCAAGGACTTCCTCAGGTGATTATTCGAAATAGTCATTAAATGTACTAGATTGAGGAATTATTTCGGAAGAAAATCTAGCAATGCCATGCATATCTTCCATATGGAATATATTTTCAAAAATTGTTTCATCACAAGATTCCATTATAGTATCAACATGCATATCGGGTACTTCAGGTTTAACCACTAAAAATCTATACGCAATGCTCTGTTGAGCATATCCTGTAAGACACAATCGACTGTCTTTGGTCTGAGTTTGCCTTTCTTAAGAGTAGGTATATTGACCTTTGCCAAGCATTCCCATGTGCACAAATAAGAAAGCACGTAACAAAATGGGGAGGAAAAGCAGTGGATTCTCATGCCCAACAGAGAATGAGAGCTCTATGAGGAAGGTGTTGATTTGTGTTTCAATATAAATATTACTGAACCAAAATAATGACAGGCCTACTTCATGCTTTCATAGAGTAAACTCCAACATATAGATGAAATTAACTTTATTATTACATAACAGTAATCAACATGGAATGCTACAGGGATTGAAACTATGAATTAATCGCTTATACAGAGAGGATGAATTGGGTTATGTTTGTTTCTCCATCGACTAATATAGTTTGTATAAAAAGTGCTTGTCAGGTTAACAAGAAAAAAGAGAACTATACTAGAAATGTTCATTAAAATTAGAAACACCTGACCTTTAATATAGTACATCTAAAAAGCACAACCAGTAGATCCACTTTATAGTTTTTTTTTGAAAGATCCAGCAATTGCTGGCTTTTCATTGCATTAGCAGGAAGCAGTGGGGAGAAACAAAGTGGGGGGGGGGGGGGGGGGGTGTCCTAGGACCAGGTGCAAACTACATGATACAGCATTGAGGCAAACGTAACCGGGGATTTCCCCGGCCGTGAAATTACAGTAATCTACTCCTCACGTGGATCCCAAAAGGGGCTCTGCAGTCCAATGGCTCCAGCTTGTCGCCAAAGCTCAATGGAGCTGGTAATGGCTCTCTTGATGTCCGTGTGTGCGGGCATCTTGCCCCTGAAGGTGTAGCCTGCCCATGAAAACAAGATTAATCTGTGTTTCTTGGGTGCGTCTCTTGCCGGTGAAGGAATGAGTCAGCTAGCTTCTTGGTACGTACTATCATCGAATCAATCAATCTGCTTGCTTTACTAGCTTCGTTAGACATACGTCTCTAGCCGGCAAGCAATCGGCTGCCAAGGACATGATTAATCTGTGTTTCCTGCGCGTGTTTCTGACAGATGAAGGAATTAATCAGCCAGCCTCTTGATAGGTACTATCTCTTCCCCACGAAATCAACTAATCTTTTTTTGACGGAATTAATCTTCTTGATTTACATGCTTCGTTGGAGGCGCATGTTTCTAGCCAGCAAGCAATGGGCAGACAAGGTTCATATTAATCATGGCTATATACCTACCACTTCTGCTTATATACATATATGCACATGGTCACTCTTCGAACATGCGTGGCACTTCTCTTGGATAACTCTCCACGACCGGTTCGCTAGGAACCCCAACGGCTCACGCGCTACGTGAGCCGATCAGGCCTTTGCACACTCTCTCCGCTCTCTGTATGTCTTCTCATATGAACTGTACTTAAGGCCCTCGAGGCAGATCAATACAGCAGTGCGAGAATTACAGTGCCCAACTCAGTAACAGACTCCTTCCCCGATCCTCCTCGTCTCCGCCAAGGATCGCCATGGATCAATACAGCAATAATCTTGAGCAGTGTAGTCAAGTCCAGTTGAGTTTGATTCTGTTTGAGTTTGACTCATTTACCGCTGGTTGTCTATGGAGTCAGTTTTATATTAAGGTAACAAGCAATCAAGGTTGCCAGTGATTAGAAGAGTAGTACTTGTCCGCATAGGACTTGTACCTGGTGTTCTAGTACCAGTAGTAGAGTCAGGCTAGGAGTACAAGTCTAGGTGCAGGTTTATTAGCTTAGAGCATCTCCCACAGGCACGCATCGCCTCGGCGCGGTATAATTCTTTTACAGCGTTAAAATAGTCTTTTTGCGTGCGGGAGCGATGAAAGGTTTCTCATATGCACAAAAACATAGCACCCAATCCGGCGGCCCCACCTGCAACAACCTAGATTTTGCAGCACGCACAATCCAGCGCCTGGATTTACAGTACAGGATACGGCTTTTAGTGTGTGCGCTAAAGTTTTTTTTGCATGCTCTATTTTATAGCATCTATTGGAGCGCTGTTTTTATCTCCAGTGCAGAAGAACTCAGGGTGGACACGGTCTGGGCCGGTCCGTCCCTGACCGAGCCACCATTTGGACCGGCCGGCGGCGGACCGGACCGGACCGGACCGAGCAGTGCGGCAGTCCTCTTTTTCTGGACCGGACCGGTGGAGGTAAAGCTCGGGCCGCACCGAGAGGACCGGTGGCGGCGGCGAGGTCATGACCACGGCAGCTGCAAGAGACGACTCCTGCGAGCTCCTGACACGGTCGAGAACGACGACGGTTCACATATGGCAGCAACGGGACGCGGTGGCGCTGCCCGGGCCGCGAGTGTAACATGCGCACGTTTGTTTTTTAGCAGTTTTTCCGCTACATGCAAGCAATTTAACGCGTGCATGAGTCATTGATTTTGTGTGTACTGGCCTTGCCGTGATTAGAGGATCAAGTTTTACGTGGGGTTAGTCGTGGGATGACGCCGTAATTGACGGATCAAACCTCGTTTCTCTGGTTATTTTTATTATCTGATCAACGAAAAGAAGGAAAGAAAGTAACGGCCCACGATTTTCTGTGTGCGGGCAGGGCAGCCACGACCCACGATTACCACCGCGTGCAACTAGTGTTTTGGGGGGCTTCTTCATCAGGGTCTGCCGCTGCTGAAAATACTGAAGATTCTGAGGATTCTGACGACACTGAAAATACTGAAGATTCTGACGAAACTGAACCATGATTGCACATACAGATTTGGTAAGCCTCTTACGTAGGAATAGGAGTTTCCTTGTGTTTTCTGTTCGATTGAATAAAAGGAAACAACATTGTGGAATAAAGGGAAACGGCAGCGTGGAGTTAGTCGTGGGATGGTGCCTTGATTATAGAATCTAATCCTGTTTCTCTTGTTCTTTCTCTTTTCTGTTGGAGTGAATAATAGGAAAGAAACTTCAGCGCGTGACCAGAGTCTTCTACATCTTGCCCCTATCTCTTCAATCGACGGAATTACACTTATTCTGATGAACAATGACGGGGCGGGGCATGGCCAGTGCGTCGCCGGTGGTTGCGACGTCGAGGAACGATCTGCAGCTTCGGTCCGCTCGGTCGGACCGGTTATAGACCGGACCGGACCGAGCTAATTTCGGGCTGAAAATTAGGAACCGGACCGGCCAATTTCTTCAGCGGGCCAGGACCGATCGGTCCAGTCTACAACGGGCCACGAGCGGGCCGAAAAGCCCGCTCGCTCCGTCCAGCCTGAATAAGAACGATGATTTCTAGCGCGTGGCGCATTTTTGGGTATCTGTTGGAGATGCTCTTGTGGTGGTGGTGGCTGTTGCGTGTATATCTCTATTTCTAATGAAGCAGTTGGTAGGATTGCGTCCACGGTTTATTTTCGTCTGGTTAAATTTCGTCTGGTTTATTTTCGTCCGGTTTATTTTCGTCTCATATCCCATCACCATATCTCCTCACATTGTTTTTTTACCCTCACAATAAAAACTTTCCTAACTTTTCCAAAGTTTCCTAACTAGACACGTTATAAACAGGCAGGTACCGATAGCACATTATCAATTAATAAAATTTTGTTTTATGACAATCAGTTCCAAATCCTAATTTTCCTAATGCATCGATCTTTGCCTTTTTTAAGTAGTTATTTTGATAGGGAGGGTTTAGCCACGAAAATCATCCCTCCATCGTCGGCTGCATCCCTCACCCACGTCGCTGTTGCAGGATCTTCATCCGTCATCCTGAGCAATTGGGGCGGCGATGCAGGCGAGCTTCACGATAGTGGGGAGGACCAGGCCGCGGTGAAGGCAGGTCATGCGCTCCTCACGCTCCACGAACGGAACCTGCGCACGGAGGCAGTACCGCGGGGTGGCAGCCGGCAATGAGGCGGCCGCGCTACGTGACGAGCTACGGGTCGCCCTTTGTGATGTTTTGGCATCGCTCCTTCATCGCACATCCTCAGGTTCCTCTTGCCCTTCCCTTCCTCCGTCCTCCTCTCCCATCTCTATGCTTTCACATGCATCCAGTTTTGATTCCTCATGTGATATATACCAAACATAGGTACGTCAATTCACTTCCTTCCCTTTCCTTCCCTTCGTCCCTCGGTCCCACGCTCGTGGCGCTGAAGTGGTGGCAACAGGCGAGGGCGGTGGTGTCGCTGATGGCGGCGAGGACAGCACGTGGCAGCTCCCGAAGCATGAACACGACCGCACCTCGGGCCTGCCGTCTGCCAAGATATGGGTGAGTTCTCGTGCTGCCAACCATAAACCCTCACGTCCTACAAATTCCTCAAACTCTACCGTCTTGATCCCGTCCACGCTCTGATCCAAAGAACGATGCAGCTCCGGCCGATTGACAATGGAGGTTTGGGTTCCTTCCTCTCAGCACCCACTCCTGGAAGAATCAGCGGCGCGCCACGCCGATTGAACCCCGTCGACATCACTCGCCAAGATTGCTATTCTGAAGTTTATTGTAAAGAAAGTGAAGAGTGAGACATGATCCGTTTATTTTCAACCGGTTTCAACTGGTTTATTTTCAACCGGTTTTTTTCCATCAAATTACCCCCACCCCCACGCCCACCCACCGAAACGCGCCCAGCGAACCGGGGAGAGATCCGTTGATTTGGCTAAGGTAGGAAAGAATCTATTATTTGTTTGCTAAAGCAAATTGCATTAATGGAAGAGATCCGTTGATTTGGCTAAGATAGGAATGAATCTATTATTTGTTTCCTAAAGAAAAATTGCATTAATGAAAGAGATCCGTTGATTTGGCTAAGGTAGGAAAGAATCTATTATTTGTTTCCTAAAGCAAATTGTATTAATGAGAGAGATCCGTTGATTTGGCTAAGGTAGGAAAGAATCTATTATTTGTTTCCTAAAGCAAATTGCATTAATGAAAGAGATCCGTTGATTTGGCTAAGGTAGGAAAGAATATATTATTTGTTTCCTAAAGAAAATTGCATTAATGAGAGAGATTTGTTGATTTGGCTAAGGTAGGCGGTTTTGAGTAAAGTTATCTTTACTGTAGACATATATTGACAATTAATCAAGTATCAACATCATTGCATGCTTATTGTGTGGAATGTGTGTCCCAATGTTGACAGAAGGTATAAAAAGATTGTCTTGGAGTTATTATTTTCTTGGGAAGATATTGCCCTGAATTCTCATTTCTCATCAGAAATTTAGTATCCATTTTCGTTGATCTTATTTGCAACATGTACAAGTCAGTAATAATCTAAGGGGTGCCCTACCGGAGAAGATTATGATAGTTGGACAAGAAACTTGGTACTATCGTGCAAGGTAGAGGTAGGAGAAATAGGAGATAAAAGCATGCATGGTGGGAGAAGGAAGTCGAGTGTCGTATGGTAGCTCAGACATGGAGTGTGGAAGAAAGACAATGACAAGATGTATGTACCTACTAGATCATTACCATGAGATATCATCCCATAAAAATGGCCTTTGACTCTCATGTCACATGAATTTTCTCTTTGTATATATATATATATATATATATATATATATATATATATATATATATATATATTTGTTAGTCCGTGGCAACGCACGGACACTTAGCTAGTATATACACTAGCCGGCTATGCTTTGCTCTAACAAGTTGTATTGTGAAAAACATACAAGAAATAAGGGAACAATTACAATCAGTTGGCCGATCATGAGTTGAATTTGGCCCCAGGCCCAGCCGTCCGATACGATTTAGGTCGGACAACGCATAAACTCTAATCAGCCAGCTAGGACGTTCATCACTTAATGTGTGCCTCTACCACCTTAACAATTTTTCTGCAATATCACCTGCGTTGGAGCACATCCATGTTGCAAAAAAGTTAGGACGAAAAAATTTCTGCAACATAATCTGTGTTGCAGAAGTCCTTCTGCAACAACACACATGTTTTCAAAAAGTTAAGATGATTTTTTTTCTGGAATAGAACCTCTACTGCAAATGTATCTACAACAAAAGGTCTATTGCAAAGAGTTCCACAACATTGCCTTTGTTGCATTGGTGAGGAAAAGGGACGGGCCGCCGAATAGCCCTAGATCAAATGGCTGTGGAGGCAGTGGATTGTTAAAAAGGATCCGCCGGCTGACACGTAGGGTCCCCTAAGAACTAAAGAGAGAAGAGAGAGGCACGACACGGGCCTTTGGCAAAAGTTTTTGTGTGCATGTGTGTTCGTCGTGATTTCATGTAATCGATCTTGAGGCCAAAGTTCCAACAATTGGTATCTGAGCAAGGTTGAGATTTGAAGCTGCGCTTGCCCCGGGGAGGCAACCCCTCCTAGTGCCTCGGGGCGGGCGATGAAGTCGCTGGATGGTGCAGCGACGACGATGATCAGGCGATCATCATTCGGTGGAGCGACACGGAGGGACACGACAGACTGTCGTTGGCAAGGTGGTGGAAGGATATCATTGACGTGAGTGGTGGTGCCGAGGTGCGGTGCCGAAAAGTCATGAAGATCGTCACCCGAGTTCGCAGTTCGTCGTGTCGTCCCAGGGAGTAAAGGAGTCGTGCGGTTTTGCATGGTCGGTCGGTCGTCTTCGTGCCCAAGTGCTTGTCTCTATGTGGATCTGTTGAAGATGAACTGTGTCACGGTCGATAGGTTGTCTGGTGTGGCACAACACCTAGGGCGAAGACGTGAAGTGGAGATCAAGCTCAATCATGTAGTGGGACGACCACCAATGAGGATGAGCCTCTTCAATGAGGACATGTCTCACTAGTAGAAAACAGACCTTTCGTTCAGAGCATTAGTCCCGGCCAGGTTTTGGCCCGGGACTAATGGGACCACTAGTCCCGGTTCCAATGGCTAGGAGTGGATGATGCCACAGCCACCTCTAGTCCCGGTTCGTTGGTGACCTCTAGTCCCGGTTGGTGATAGCAACCAGGACTAAAGGGGTGGTGGCAGGCTGGCGTCAGGCTGCCCCCCCTGCGAGCCCCTTTAGTCCCGGTTGGTTTCATCCACCGGGACTAAAGATATCCCTATATAAACCCCTGCTTCGTCCAGCCCGAGCTTGAGCTCATCCTCTCTGTTTTCTCCGTTCTCTCCTCTCTATTCTTCCCTTCGCTCGAGCTCATCCTCCACTTTTGTCAAGATTTGTCAAAGATTTGAGGCACCCCATCTATCCAAGTATTCAAAAACGTTAGCAACTTTTCCCTTTCATCTCACGTTGCTAGATTAGCTCGTACAATGCTCTATAAGAATATTCATTTGTGGGTTTTAGTTTGGGAGTAGTTTATTTGATTTATATGAAATTTGAGCTCAAATTAACTTCTTAGTTCATATGTGTAGGTGTGGTTTACTTAGTGCCTTCCCATCCCCGTCCTCACCGCCGTCGATCGCCCGCGCCGTCCCGTCGCCGGCACCACCTTGGTGAGGCTCTTGTTCTTATCCTTTTTGTGAAAAAAATTCTTATTTGTATGATTTAGATAGTTGCTTGTGTAATTTTCTTACTTGTATGATTGTTTGTTATACGCAGGCCATGGTTTTGATATCCGTCCCTGTCGGCCCTCGTTCGGTTTATGAGTTGGATGTGGTATAATATCTTTTATAACTACTTGATGATTCGCCGCGCGTTGCAGCGGAAAACTAAGCTATTAAAAAATAAGTAGACAATTAACAAATCTTGAGAATAGTATAAGTACATATGTTATGCTAGCACGATAAAAAATACAAACTACTGATCACATGTTTGGTGTTAAACCCTTAATGGTTATAATATCATATAGTCCATGAAAAAAAAGCCGGCAATTGGTAGAGGCGATTGTATAAAGAAGTCAAAGCTGCCAACTTCCTTATGATCAGTTGTGCTACACATTAAAACAAACAACATTTACTTGTGTGTGTTTTGCTGAATGCTGCAATTGCTAAAATCTATGTAACATCTCAAAAGATTTATCTAAGTGGAAAAAGTCAAATAAAAATATACTGAATGGACCTCTATTACACAATGTCCCGACAGGAGGAGGACCTTCAAGAAACTCCGGATGAGCGCAACTGTAGCTAGGAGGAGGCCAACGAGCCATGATTGAGCGTGAATATGAAAAGCATGTGGAGAAGGAAGGATAGATCGTGTGTATGGATTTCGATTATCAATTACCAAATCTGGTTACAATGATTGTCTCGATTGATTCGATTGAATCAGCACTTGCCAGTTTGGAGGAAGCTAGTCTATCTAATATAATAAATCTATATTAATAATGTTTTGCTTCCTTTCCCTCAAAAAAAAATTGTTTTGCTTCCTTTCGCATCACGTTCACTACTTTCCTCCCTTTTTTGGGCGGAAACTGATCTTGTATGATCAGTACAGATCAATCTATCAATAATTCCATATACCCTACGTTGTCAAGGATAGATTAGGAAAGCGTGGTGAGAGATAGATGGTTCTTTTTGTGGTGTTTTTCTCACTGTTTATTTGCCCACCGGTTTTGCGGCGGAGATAAAAAAATCATTGGGGATGGTATTGTTCGGCGGGGGAGGCATGGTTCGATGGGGAGGCTAACAAGACAAAACGACGACGGACTCCCCTTTTAGAAGTAGATTTAGGAGTAGAAGATTACCTCTAACGTTCTTTGTACTATCATAATTGAAAATGAATAGATTGAAAAAATTTCACGCAAAAAAAGTGCTTCAATTGAATCAAGTCAATTTAGCGTGGACGTTGGACCTGACATCAACAGCAAAGCTTATTCGTTCAACTATTTCCCACTCACTCACTATTTTCACTGTATCCTCTCTTGCTCCCCTGTTTTGAGTTCAATGGGCAAGCAAGTTCTCTATGGTGTACCTACTTCATTACATAATATAAACTCAAAACACATAATACAAGAAAAACTAAATTGCGAACCAAACTGTGGTTGGATGGTTAGGAGGACAATGGTATCCCCAGCCCACCAGCGTTTAAGTTCTAGTGCTCGCATTTATGCTGGATTTATTCCAAGATTTCTGGCAGTGGAAGGAGATGTTGCTGTCGACTACGAGGCGCCAATGGTGACTTCGTAAAATCTTAAGATGATATGCCAGCTCAGTCTCTTGGAGGTGCAAACTTGGTCCTCCCAGGTGTGGATTATTTGGACGTATTACGATGTTTTTTCTTTTTTGAGATAGAAGATATGTGAAACTTGTCCACCGTAATCAAATTATTGTTAGTTGTTTGTATCAATGGCTCATCTTCTTTTTCAGTGCTGTTACACTGTCAGAGTTTGGTGCATGATCAAGACCTGGCTTGGCCTACAAGATGTTCAACGCATTGATTGGGGAGATGTTGATTTCGTTAAGGTGTGGTGGAGCAAAAATGCTTCTAAGAGAGCTTTGTCGCGTAGGCCGTTTGTCTTTTTGATGTTGCTTATCTTTTGAGAAATTTGGAAGGAACGGAACGCTTGAGTCTTTCGCAACATTGCCATTTCGGTTGGGGTGCTTGTCACCAAGATCAAAGAAGAGTGCTCTGTAACGCCCCATGTGTAACCTTCCCCAATTGTACTCCAACTCATGCCGTTTCCGGCATTAAGTTATATTTAATTCTCGGGTTCGGGTCTTTGCCTCCGTGTGTTGTTTTCGTTTTCGTGCATCTCATATCATGTCATCACGTGCATTGCATTCGCATACATGTTCATCTCATGCATTCGAGCTTTTTCCCCGTTGTCCGTTTTGCATTCCGGCGCTCCGTTCTTCTCCGGTGGCCATTTCTAGCTTTCTTTTGTGTGTGGGGATTAAACATTTCCGGATTGGACCGAGACTTGCCATGCGGCCTTCGTTTACTACCGGTAGACCGCCTGTCAAGTTTCGGGTCATTTGGACTTCGTTTGATACTCCAACGGTCAACCGAGGAACCGAAAAGGCCTCGTGTGTGTGCAGCCCAACACCCCTCCATTTTGGCCCAAAACCCACCAAACTCAGCTCCATCGTCTCGGTCGTTCGATCACGATCGTGTGGGCAAAAACCGCACCTCATTTGGACTCTCCTAGCTCCTTCTATGCCTATTTATACCCCCTCCATTTTCGGATCCCGTCCGGACAACGTCCGCCAACGCCCGCAGCCACCCGCAAGCCGCCACGTGGCTCCCCGCCCCGCCTTCGTCGCTGAAGCCCGCCGGGCCCGAGGCCGGCCTCCCCGCGCCGCCGCCCGGGCCAGAGGCTCCCTGCCCGCGCGCCGTCGTCCTCTTCCTCGCGCCTCCGCCCCACTCCCTTCGCCGCGCCGCCGCCCGCCATCGGTCGCCGCCGCCCGCCTTCGACGCCGGCCGGCTGCGAGCTCGCCGGACCGACCCCTCCGCCTTGCCGGCCGGTCGCCGCGCCACCGCAGCACCGCGGCCTCGCCGGCGCCACGCCACCGCCCCGGTCTCGCCCTCGTCCTCCCGGCCGGCGTGCCCCTCGCGCCAAGTCCGACGACTTCTCCCGGCCATCCTCGTCTTGCGCACCGGATGAACAGTGCGTGAACAGTACCGGGCGCTAGATCCAGATCTAAAAAACCCTAGGTTGACTTTTCCCTCTCCCTCTTAATCTTTTATGCCTTCTATGACCAGCGATAACTCCTCATCCGTAGCTCCGATTTGGGCGTATGATATGTCAAAATCTTCGTCTCGACGAGTACATCATTTCATTCCATTGCATCATTTGCATTTGAGGTCATCTTGTTGCCCAAAATGCTGTTGGAAGGAGGCATGTTGAGTTAAATTGCAGATCCGTTAATCCAACATGCACTTTTGTCATTTTTGCCATATTTAATCCGTGCATGATATGCCTGTGCCCCTTTGGGATGAATTGTTAAGCATGTTTCCTTCTTTCCAGAGGTGCCTTCCATGTATTTTTAGGATGTGTGTGTTGTCTTGTGCAAGCTTGCGAAGAGGGCTACCTGAGATTACAGATTTCAGGGACTTGGTGATTTTCACTAAGTCTGAGCCGTTTTAGTTCACGATGCTATATGTACGGCTTGTTTCCTAGTGATCCGTGCCT
The DNA here is from genome assembly GCA_034509565.1 of Triticum monococcum. Lineage (NCBI taxonomy): Eukaryota > Viridiplantae > Streptophyta > Magnoliopsida > Poales > Poaceae > Triticum > Triticum monococcum. The sequence goes on along the minus strand of CM067841.1, from coordinate 562,637,964 downwards.
CTTTTGAGGATGATCGGTAAGAGTGATTTGTTATGCTTGTTGTGCTTAATCCATCCATGTCTTTACTTATTATGTTGGAGCCCCCTAGGGTGACTCAATCGAGCTCAACTTTTGGATAGTTGCTGTTTTGGGCAGATCGTTAACTCTTTTGCGATTTTGCCGGAGTGATTGCTAGTGATCTATGCATGCTATGCCATTGTTCTTGCCATGTCTAGCTAGAATTTTGTGCCTTCTTAATGGATATATGCTTGCCTTGCCATGACTTGCACCGTAGTGAGAGCATCGAGCTCGTTTACATGCCTCCGTGAGTTATTATTTCAGCATGTCCCAGTTTTCACTAAGTCTGAAAACTGATTGTGTTTCATCAATGTTCGTGTGCTCGCTAGAGTATTTTGTGAACCCTTTTGGCCCCAGGTCATTTTGGGTGTTTTGTTAAGCTTGTGGAGTAGCTCCATGCCATGCTTTTACTTGCCATGTTCAGGTTTTCCTTCTTGTTGTTTTGCTGCTCCGAAGAGAGCATCGTGGTCTGAAATTTCAGACTAGCGTTAATTTCGCTAAGTCTGAAATCTGTTTTGCTTATTCAGTTTTGCCATGCTTGTTTGAAGCCCTTAATGGATGAATTTGCCTATGCCTCAGTCATGATGATTTGTTGAGCTTGATGAGTACATCACTGCCATGCAATTTGTTTTCATGTTGGGTGGCGGTAGCATGTTCATTTTGTTGCATTTAGGAGCCTACTTGCTGTAAATCGCAGATCGTTTCGTTTAGTAAATCGCTTGCCATTTCTAAACCGTAGCTCCGATTGCCATGATCTTTATATCGTTTTCAGGGGATTTATTCCCCTCTATCCAGTGGCACACTTGGTTTCCCAAGTTGAGGCCAGGTTCATGCATTTCCTGTTACATGTTGCATTCTTGCATCCCGCATCGCATCCCGCATAGCATGTCATTTTTTGCATCGTATTGGTTGCCCTTGCACGTGGTTGATTGTATCCTTGTTGCTTGTTTGTGTTGTTGGGTAGATCCGGGAGACGAGTTCGCTAACGAGGAGCCCGTTGAGTTTGCTTTTGAGGATCCGGTCAATTCTGACAACTGTGCAGGCAAGATGATCACACCCTTGAAATCACTACTATCTTTGCTATGCTAGTTTGCTCGCTCTTTTGCCTTGCCAATGCTACGATGCCTACCACTTGCTTGTCAGCCTCCCAATTGCCATGATTGAGCCTCTAACCCACCTTTGTCCTAGCAAACCATTGATTGGCTATGTTACCGCTTTGCTCAGCCCTTCTTATAGCATTGTTAGTTGCAGGTGAAGATTGGAGCCGTTCCTTGTTGGAACATTTATTTACTTGTTGGGATATCATTCTATTGCTATGTTATCTTTGTTCATCTATATACTTGGTAAAGGGTGGAAGGCTCGGCCTCTCGCCTAGTGTTTTGTTCCACTCTTGCCGCCCTAGTTTCCGTCATATCGGTGTTATGTTCCCGGATTGTTGCGTCCCTTACGCGGTTGGGCTATAATGAGAACCCCTTGATAGTTCGCCTTGATTAAAGCTTTTCCAGCAATGCCCAACATTGGTTTTACCATTTGCCACCTACCCTTTTCTTTCCCTTGGGTTTCCGGAGCCCGAGGGTCATCTTTACTTTAGCCCCCCACGGGCCAGTGCTCCTCTGAGTGTTGGTCCGGAACGTCAGCCGCCGGTGGCCACCAGGGGCAACTCTGGGCTGGCCTACCGGAAGTTTAGACAATCTAAGTGTGCCCTGAGAAAGAGATATGTGCAGCTCCTATCGGGATTTGTCGGCGCATTCGGGCGGTGTTGCTGGACTAGTTTTGACCTGTCGAATCATCTTGTTGTACCGGGATACCGAGTCTGATCAGTGGGTCCTGGGTGGAGGTCTATTCCTTCGTTGACCGTGAGAGCTTGTTATGGGCTAAGTTGGGACCCCCCTGCAGGGATTGATCTTTCGAAAGCCGTGCCCGCGGTTATGGGCAGATGGGAATTTGTTAATGTCCGGTTGTAGACAACTTGAACTTAATTAATTAAAATGAATCAACTGCGTGTGTTGCCGTGATGGCCTCTTCTCGGCGGAGTCCGGGAAGTGGACACGGCGTTGGAGTTATGTTTGCGTAGTCTGCTCTATGTAGTTTCCGCTCGTGCTTTGCCTTCTCTTCTCGCTCTCCTCTGCGTATAAGTTAGCCACCATACATGCTAGTCGCTTGCTGCAGCTCCACTCACATTACCCCTTTCCTACCTATTAAGCTTAAATAGTCTTGATCGCGAGGGTGCGAGATTGCTGAGTCCTTGTGGCTCACAGATTACTATTATACCAGATGCAGGGACCGATGATACTCCTCCGGATGGCGCGTTCGAGCTGAAGTGGGAGTACGACGAGGACTCTCAGCGATACTATGTTTCTTTTCCTGATGATCAGTAGTGGTGCCCGCTCGGGGTTCGATTCAGGGTTTTTAGTCGCATGTTGGGGGTCTTTTCTATTTTGGCGCCGTAGTCGGGCCATGAGTGTTTGTATGATGGATGCTATTTATGTACCTTGATGTGACGTGGCGAGTGTAAGCCAACTATTATTATTTATTCCCCCTTTATATTATATATGTACATGGGTTGTGTGAAGATTGCCTCACTTGCGACATATGCCTTCAATGCGATTATGCCTCTAAGTCGTGCCTCGACACGTGGGAGATATAGTCGCATCGAGGGTGTTACAACTTGGTAATCAGAGCCTTCCCCGACCTTAGGAGCCCCATTGCTTGATCGTTTTTAGCAGCCGAGTTGTGTCTAGAAAAATGTTTTGAGTCCTTAGGAATTATATATCGGAGAGCTTAGGAATTCTTTTTACTTCCCAGTCTCCTCATCGCTCTGGTAAGGCATCCTGACGTAGAGTTTTGACTCTTCTCTTCTCAAATTTCACAAAAAAAAAATTTAGGATCACGCGAGTATCTTAGTTTTGTTCCGATGGCTTATGATGAGAATACTGTCTTGGTGCCTCCTGTCAGGGGTTTAGTGGAAGTGTCCCGGGGAGTTGAGCTCTGAGGTGTTGTCATCATAATTCTATCGTTGCAATTCTGGCATACTGGAGATATGTGCGCGACATCGAAAATCTCCTTTATGCAGTTCGTTGGTGAGATAACCTCGACGCCACCCAGTACTGGGGCGGGAGTTCGGGAGTATCGCCATAACTTGTATAACGGATGCTTTTCGAAGGTTGAGATAGATGGTTTCCGAAGGTTTCTTGGTTATGTGTTGAAGGATGGATGCAGCTGGATGTAGGATTTGCTAGCTTGGGTGAGATATTATGCTTCCCCTGTATCCTCAACACCTGATTGCATAACCGGAAAGTTTCGGGAATTTCATAGGTGGGAATTCTAGTAGCCTTAGGATATCTCTCCAACAGATGTGTGATATGAAATTGGGGTTCGACATCTAGTGGGTCGCCTATTCACGGTCGATTTTACAGTGGCCTCGTTGTGTCTTAAAGAGTCCTTGGCTATACTGACTCGGGGACGCTTCGTATGTCATGTGCACTGCCTTGCACATGATGGTGCTGTACGGTCGAGCCCGTGTAGGTCCTACCACGAACACTTCAGACGAAATTTCTATCATGTGTTTGTTCCGGCTTATTCCGCAAGCCAACCCTTGGTTTTATTTCGAGTTGTGGTATTCGTTCTTCTTCGACGTCATATATTGATTCCACTCCTCGTTGATGTATCTCTTCTACCTGATTCTTCGTGGCTTCGCAATTTAGGAATATGTGACCACTTCAAGGGAAGTGCATTCGTTCATTTTGTTCGGATGTGAAGACTTATGTTGCAATTTTCATTCCGTTGGATTCACCTTCTATATTTGTCTATTTGTGTGCTAATGGTGGTCAACCTCTTCAGGATGGCTCCTCCAACGCGCACGACTCCGAACCCAGATCCTCCGCCACCTCCGCCTCCTCCGGAAGCATGGCAGGCTGTGATGGCTGCTACTAATGCAAATACTCAGCTGATCATGCAAATCATCCAAGAGCGGAATCAAAGCAGTCAAGCGAATCAAGGCAACAACCAGAACCAGTTTGCAACTCTGCATCAGTTCCTCGCAAATGGTCCAAAGACGTTCAGTAACTGCGTTGAGGCTACCGATGCTGATGATTGGTTAGTCGATCTGGGCAAGCATTTTGAATGTAGCAACGTCAGACCTGAAGATTTCGTCAAGTTCGCGTCTTTCCAGCTCAAGGATCAGGCCGCAGAGTGGTTTCAGCAGTACCGGGATTCCAGAGGTGGACGTTTGATCACTTGGGATGATTTCCGTCGTGATTTCCGCGCTCATCACATTCCTCAAAGTGTGACTGAAAGCAAATGTGAAGAATTCCGCAATCTGAAGCAAGGCTCTTTGTCTGTCTATGACTACAACAAGCTGTTCCAGAAGCTCGCCCGTTTTGCCAAGCAGGATGTTCCTGATGAGAAGAGCATGATCTATCAGTTCAGGGGTGCTCTTCGTGAAGAAATTCAGCTCGCTCTTGTCCTCTTCGAGCCGCTGAGATACGATGAGTTCTACAACATGGCACTGAAGCAAGAGGCTGCACAGCTCAGGTGTGATGCGTCCAGGAAGCGAGTCAGAGACACTTCGTCTTCGTCCTCTACTCAAGTGGCCAAGCAGCAGAAGTATTGGCTTCCTCCTCCTCCGTTCCGTCAGCCGTTTCAGCAGAAGAGCAAAGGTGGCAGTGGTTCATCCCACCCACCCAACCCAGGCTTTCAGAACAAGACTTCGTCTCAAGTTCCAAGATCGAGTGCTCCGTACCACCGTCCGCTCTCAGAGGTCACGTGCAACAAGTGCAAACAAAAGGGTCACTACGCCAACAAGTGTTTCAACCAGAGGCGTCTTCCTCCTCCTCCTCCTGTCAGGTCGGCAAGTAGAGCTGTGGTCAAGCATAATCCCAAGCACGCCAAGGTCAATATGGTGAATGCAGCTCAAGCAGAGGATTCGTGAGATGTGGTCATGGGTAACCTTCCTGTTAACGATGTCCCTGCAAAAGTACTTTTTGATACAGGTGCATTGCATTGTTTCATCTTGAAGCATTTTGCATCTAAGCACGGGTGGTTTTCTCAAGTTATGCATCAGCCATTAGCAGTCGTCTCTCCGAGCAAATGCTTGCTTGCTAACTATGAAGTTCCGGATATTTCTATCTCGCTGGGTGACTTTAAGTTTTTGGCTTCCCCGATGATTCTTGGCAATTCCGATATCGACCTCATTCTTGGGATGGACTGGCTCTCTAAACATAAAGCTCAGCTGGATTGTGCAGCCAAGCAGATTCAACTGACTCATTCGTCTGAGGAAGTAATTGTCTTTGCTGCTCGGGATAATACCATCCGGTTATTCTCTCTCAATGAAAAGGGTGAATTGGATGCTATTTCGCAGATTCCGGTTGTTTGTGAGTATCAAGATGTCTTCCCTGAAGAACCCCCAGGCATGCCTCCAAACCGGCCTGTTGAATTCGTTATTGAACTTGAGCCCGGTACGGAACCGGTGTGCAAACGGCCTTACAAGCTCGGCCCCGAAGAGTTGAAGGAGTTGAAGAAACAGCTCGATGTGCAAGAAAGAATGGGTCTCATTCGGCCTAGTACTTCTCCGTGGGGTTGTGGTGTTCTTTTTGTGAAGAAGAAGGATGGAACGGACCGACTTTGTGTTGATTGTCGTCCATTGAAGAAGAAGACCATCAAGAACAAATACCCACTTCCCAACATTAATGAGCTATTCGAACAACTCAAGGGTGCCCAAGTATTCTCCAAGCTTGATCTCCGTATGGGTTATCATCAAATTCGCATTCGTGAACAAGATATTCCAAAGACGGCGTTCAGAACAAGCTATGGGTCATATGAATACACTGTTATGTCTTTTGGCCTCGCTAATGCTCCTCCGACGTTCTCTTGCATGATGAACTTCATCTTCAACCCCTACACCAACGATTTTGTTTTGGTCTGTCTCGATGATATCCTGGTTTTCTCGAAGAACAAGGAAGATCATGCCAAACACTTGCGTTTGGTTCTTGACAAGCTAAGGGAACATCAATTCTACGCCAAGTTCTCTAAGTGTGAGTTTTGGCTCGATGAAGTTCTTTATCTTGGTCATATTATCTCTGCCAAGGGCATTTCCGTGGATCCTGAGAAGGTGTCTGCAATTGTTAATTGGGAACCTCCTCAGAATGTGAAGCAACTCCGTAGCTTCCTCGGTCTTGCAAGTTATTGCCGAAGATTCGTCGAAAACTTCTCCAAGATCGCGAAGCCTCTCTCAAATCTTCTTCAGAAGCACGTCAAGTATGTTTGGTCTCCGGAGTGTGATGTTGCTTTCAACGCTTTGAAAGAGAAATTGATCACTGCTCCAGTTCTAACTCCGCCTGATGAAACCAAGCCGTACGAGGTCTTTTGTGATGCCTCTCTCCAAGGTCTCGGTGCAGTACTGATGCAAGAGAAGAAAGTTGTTGTTTATACCTCTCGCCAGTTGAAGCCAAATGAGAAGAACTACCCCACTCATGATCTCGAGTTGGCGGCAGTTGTGCACGCATTGTTGACTTGGAGACATCTTCTCTTGGGAAGGAAAGTGGACATTTTCACTGATCACAAGAGTCTCAAGTACATCTTCACTCAGCCTAATCTCAACCTCAGGCAGACTCGATGGGTCGAAATGATTCAAGAGTATAATCCGAGTATCGAGTATACTCCAGGCAAGGCTAATGTGATTGCTGACGCTTTGAGCAGAAAAGCATATTGCAGCAGTCTGATTCTCAAGCCTAATCAACCTGAGCTTTGTGAAGCCTTCCGCAAACTTAATCTGCAAGTTGTTCCTCAAGGTTTCCTCGCCAACCTTCAAGTTTCTCCTACCTTGGAAGACCAGATTCGCCAAGCCCAGCTTCTTGATGCTATGGTGAAAAAGGTGAAGATTGGTATTGCAAAGAGTCAGTCCAAGTACAAGTGCTACCGACTTGATGACAAGGACACTCTCTTCTTCGAGGATCGAATTGTTGTGCCCAAAGGTGAACTTCGTAAAGTGATCATGAATGAGGCTCACAACTCTCTCCTCTCCATCCACCCTGGGAGCACGAAGATGTATCAAGACCTGAAGCAAACTTATTGGTGGACTCGAATGAAGCGCGAGATCGCTCAATTCGTGAATGAATGTGATGTCTGCAGAAGAGTGAAAGCAGAACACCAAAGGCCAGCAGGCCTCCTCCAACCTCTCGCCATTCCAGAATGGAAGTTTGACCACATTGAAATGGACTTCGTGACTGGGTTTCCTAAGTCCAAGCGTGGCAATGATGCTATATTCGTTGTCATCGACAAGCTGACCAAAGTGGCTCATTTCTTGCCTATCAAAGAGTCAATCACTGCAGCTCAATTGGCGGAGCTCTACACCTCCCGCATTGTCTCTCTACACGGTATTCCTCAAGTGATATCTTCAGACCGTGGCAGCATCTTTACCTCCAAGTTTTGGGATTCTTTTCAGAAGGCCATGGGCACCAGCATTCGCTTCAGCACTGCTTTCCACCCTCAAACAAGCGGTCAAGTCGAGCGTGTCAACCAGATTCTTGAAGATATGCTCAGAGCTTGTGTTATCTCCTTCGGCATGAAGTGGGAGGATTGCCTTCCTTATGCTGAATTCTCGTACAACAACAGTTTCCAAGCAAGTTCCGGCAAGGCCCCGTTTGAAATTCTGTATGGTAGGAAGTGTCGTACACCTCTCAACTGGTCTGAAACCGGTGAACGTCAGCTGCTGGGTAATGACCTGATCACAGAAGCAGAAGAAATGTGCAAGGTCATTCGTGATAACCTCAAAGCAGCCCAATCTCGTCAGAAGAGCTACTACGACAGCAAGCACCGTGATTTGGCCTTCGAGATCGGAGATCATGTCTACCTCCGCGTCTCTCCCATAAAAGGGACTCGTCGCTTCGGTATCAAAGGGAAGCTTGCCCCAAGATACGTCGGGCCTTTCAAGATCGTCAGCAAGAGAGGCGACCTCGCCTATCAACTCGAGCTTCCTGCAACCTTTGCCAATGTTCATGATGTGTTCCACGTCTCGCAACTCCGTAAGTGCTTCAAGACGCCTGAGCGCACCGTCAACTTCGAGGACATTGAGCTCCAAGAAGATCTCTCCTACCGTGAGCACCCAGTTGCAATCCTTGAAGAGACTGAACGCAAAACTCGCAACAAGTCAATCAAGTTTCTCAAAGTCAAGTGGTCACACCATTCCGATCGTGAAGCTACCTGGGAACACGAGGATCACCTCCGTTCTGAGTACCCGGAGTTCTTTCAGTCCTAGATCTCGGGACGAGATCTTTTCGTAGTGGTGGAGTGTTGTAACGCCCCATGTGTAACCTTCCCCAATTGTACTCCAACTCATGTCGTTTCCGGCATTAAGTTATATTTAATTCTCAGGTTCGGGTCTTTGCCTCCATGTGTTGTTTTCGTTTTCGTGCATCTCATATCATGTCATCACGTGCATTGCATTCGCATACATGTTCATCTCATGCATTCGAGCTTTTTCCCCGTTGTCCGTTTTGCATTCCGGCGCTCCGTTCTCCTCCGGTGGCCATTTCTAGCTTTCTTTTGTGTGTGGGGATTAAACATTTCCGGATTGGACCGAGACTTGCCATGCGGCCTTGGTTTACTACCGGTAGACCGCCTGTCAAGTTTCGGGTCATTTGGACTTCGTTTGATACTCCAACGGTCAACCGAGGGACCGAAAAGGCCTCGTGTGTGTGCAGCCCAACACCCCTCCATTTTGGCCCAAAACCCACCAAACTCAGCTCCATCGTCTCGGTCGTTCGATCACGATCGTGTGGGCGAAAACCGCACCTCATTTGGACTCTCCTAGCTCCTTCTATGCCTATTTATACCCCCTCCATTTTCGGATCCCGTCTCCCACCTCGAAACCCTAGTTCCAAAAAAAACTGAGATCTGCGCCGACGGACGTGTCCGCCCCCGGCCGGACAACGTCCGCCGACGCCCGCAGCCACCCGCAAGCCGCCACGTGGCTCCCCGCCCCGCCTTCGTCGCTGAAGCCCGCCGGGCCCGAGGCCGGCCCTCCCCGCGCCGCCGCCCGGGCAAGAGGCTCCCTGTCCGCGCGCCGTCGTCCTCTTCCTCGCGCCTCCGCCCGACTCCCTTCGCCGCGCCGCCGCCCGCCATCGGTCGCCGCCGCCCGCCTTCGACGCCGGCCGGCTGCGAGCTCGCCGGACCGACACCTCCGCCTCGCCGGCCGGTCGCCGCGCCACCGCAGCACCGCGGCCTCGCCGGCGCCACGCCACCGCCCCGGTCTCGCCCTCGTCCTCCCGGCCGGCGTGCCCCTCGCGCCAAGTCCGGCGACTTCTCCCGGCCATCCTCGTCTTGCGCACCGGATGAACAGTGCGTGAACAGTACCGGGCGCTAGATCCAGATCTAAAAAACCCTAGGTTGACTTTTCCCTCTCCCTCTTAATCTTTTATGCCTTCTTTGACCAGCGATAACTCCTCATCCGTAGCTCCGATTTGGGCGTATGATATGTCAAAATCTTCGTCTCGACGAGTACATCATTTCATTCCATTGCATCATTTGCATTTGAGGTCATCTTGTTGCCCAAAATTCTGTTGGAAGGAGGCATGTTGAGTTAAATTGCAGATCCGTTAATCCAACATGCACTTTTGTCATTTTTGCCATATTTAATCCGTGCATGATATGCCTGTGCCCCTTTGGGATGAATTGTTAAGCATGTTTCCTTCTTTCCTGAGGTGCCTTCCATGTATTTTTAGGATGTGTGTGTTGTCTTGTGCAAGCTTGCGAAGAGGGCTACCTGAGATTACAGATTTCAGGGACTTGGTGATTTTCACTAAGTCTGAGCCGTTTTAGTTCACGATGCTATATGTACGGCTTGTTTCCTAGTGATCCGTGCCTCTTTTGAGGATGATCGGTAAGAGTGATTTGTTATGCTTGTTGTGCTTAATCCATCCATGTCTTTACTTATTATGTTGGAGCCCCCTAGGGTGACTCAATCGAGCTCAACTTTTGGATAGTTGCTGTTTTGGGCAGATCGTTAACTCTTTTGCGATTTTGCCGGAGTGATTGCTAGTGATCTATGCATGCTATGCCATTGTTCTTGCCATGTCTAGCTAGCATTTTGTGCCTTCTTAATGGATATATGCTTGCCTTGCCATGACTTGCACCGTAGTGAGAGCATCGAGTTCGTTTACATGCCTCCGTGAGTTATTATTTCAGCATGTCCCAGTTTTCACTAAGTCTGAAAACTGATTGTGTTTCATCAATGTTCGTGTGCTCGCTAGAGTATTTTGTGAACCCTTTTGGCCCCAGGTCATTTTGGGTGTTTTGTTAAGCTTGTGGAGTAGCTCCATGCCATGCTTTTACTTGCCATGTTCAGGTTTTCCTTCTTGTTGTTTTGCTGCTCCGAAGAGAGCATCGTGGTCTGAAATTTCAGACTAGCGTTAATTTCGCTAAGTCTGAAATCTGTTTTGCTTATTCAGTTTTGCCATGCTTGTTTGAAGCCCTTAATAGATGAATTTGCCTATGCCTCAGTCATGATGATTTGTTGAGCTTGATGAGTACATCACTGCCATGCAATTTGTTTTCATGTTGGGTGGCGGTAGCATGTTCATTTTGTTGCATTTAGGAGCCTACTTGCTGTAAATCGCAGATCGGTTCGTTTAGTAAATCGCTTGCCATTTCTAAACCGTAGCTCCGATTGCCATGATCTTTATATCGTTTTCAGGGGATTTCTTCCCCTCTATCCAGTGGCACACTTGGTTTCCCAAGTTGAGGCCAGTTTCATGCATTTCCTGTTACATGTTGCATTCTTGCATCCCGCATCGCATCCCGCATAGCATGTCATTTTTTGCATCGTATTGGTTGCCCTTGCACGTGGTTGATTGTATCCTTGTTGCTTGTTTGTGTTGTTGGGTAGAGCCGGGAGACGAGTTCGCTAACGAGGAGCCCGTTGAGTTTGCTTTTGAGGATTCAGTCAATTCTGACAACTGTGCAGGCAAGATGATCACACCCTTGAAATCACTACTATCTTTGCTATGCTAGTTTGCTCGCTCTTTCTCCTTGCCAATGCTACGATGCCTACCACTTGCTTGTCAGCCTCCCAATTGTCATGATTGAGCCTCTAACCCACCTTTGTCCTAGCAAACCATTGATTGGCTATGTTACCGCTTTGCTCAGCCCTTCTTATAGCATTGTTAGTTGCAGGTGAAGATTGGAGCCGTTCCTTGTTGGAACATTTATTTACTTGTTGGGATATCATTCTATTGCTATGTTATCTTTGTTCATCTATATACTTGGTAAAGGGTGGAAGGCTCGGCCTCTCGCCTAGTGTTTTGTTCCACTCTTGCCGCCCTAGTTTCCGTCATATCGGTGTTATTGTTGGGGAACGTAGCAGAAATTCAAATTTTTCCTACGTATCACCAAGATCTATCTATGGAGAGACTAGCAACGAGTAGAAAGAGAGTTGCATCTACATACCCTTGTAGATCGCTAAGCGGAAGCGTTCAAGTAAACGGGGTTGATGGAGTCGTACTCGTCGTGATTCAAATCACCAATGACCAAGTGCCGAACGCACGGCACCTCCGCGTTCAACACACGTACAGCCCGGTGACGTCTCCCACGCCTTGATCCAGCAAGGAGAGAGGGAGAGGTTGAGGAAGACTTCATCCAACAGCAGCACAACGGCATGGTGATGATGGACGAGCGTGGCAATCCTGCAGGGCTTCGCCAAGCACCACAGAAGAGGAGGAAGAAGAGACGCAGGGCTGCACCAACGAGAGATAGAATCGCGTGTTGTGGGCAGCCCCCAGGCCTCATATATATAGGGGAAGGGGAGGGCTGCGCCCCCTCTAGGGTTTCCCACCCCTAGGGGGGCGGCAGCCCTAGATGGGATCCAAAGGGGCGGCCAAGAGGGGAAAGAGGGGAAGGAACCCACTAGGTGGGCCTTAAGGCCCAACTGGACTAGGGTTTGCCCCCTCCCACTTATCCTTGCGCCTTGGGCCCCTTGTGGGGGGCGCACCAGCCCTCCTAGGGGCTGGTCCCCTCCCACACTTGGCCCACGCAGCCTTCTGGGGCAGGTGGCCCCACTTGGTGGACCCCCGGGACCCTCCCGGTGGTCCCGGTACGTTACCGATAAACCCCGAAACTTTTCCGGTGACCAAAACAGGACTTCCCATATATAAATCTTTACCTCCGGACCATTCCGGAACTCCTCGTGACGTCCGGGATCTCATCCGGGACTCCGAACAACATTCGGTAACCACATATAAACTTCCTTTATAACCCTAGCGTCATCGAACCTTAAGTGTGTAGACCCTACGGGTTCGGGAGACATGCAGACATGACCGAGACGTTCTCCGGTCAATAACCAACAGCGGGATCTGGATACCCATGTTGGCTCCCACATGTTCCACGATGATCTCATCGGATGAACCACGATGTCAAGGACTTAATCAATCCCGTATACAATGCCCTTTGTCTATCGGTACGATACTTGCCCGAGATTCGATCGTCGGTATCCCGATACCTTGTTCAATCTCGTTACCGGCAAGTCTCTTTACTCGTTCCGTAACACATCATCCCGTGATCAACTCCTTGATCACATTGTGCACATTATGATGATGTCCTACCGAGTGGGCCCAGAGATACCTCTCCGCTTACACGGAGTGACAAATCCCAGTCTCGATTCGTGCCAACCCAACAGACACTTTCGGAGATACCTGTAATGTACCTTTATAGCCACCCAGTTACATTGTGACGTTTGGTACACCCAAAGCATTCCTACGGTATCCGGGAGTTGCACAATCTCATGGTCTAAGGAAATGATACTTGACATTAGCAAAGCTTTAGCATACGAACTATACGATCTAGTGCTATGCTTAGGATTGGGTCTTGTCCATCACATCATTCTCCTAATGATGTGATCCCGTTATCAATGACATCCAATGTCCATGGTTAGGAAACCGTAACCATCTATTGATCAACGAGCTAGTCAACTAGAGGCTTACTAGGGACATGGTGTTGTCTATGTATCCACACATGTATCTGAGTTTCCTATCAATACAATTCTAGCATGGATATTAAACGATTATCATGAACAAGGAAATATAATAATAACTAATTTATTATTGCCTCTAGGGCATATTTCCAACAGTCTCCCACTTGCACTAGAGTCAATAATCTAGTTCACATCGCCATGTGATTAACACTCACAGGTCACATCGCCATGTGACTAACACCCAAGAGTTTACTAGAGTCAGTAGTCTAGTTCACATCACTATGTGATTAACACTCAATGAGTTCTAGGTTTGATCATGTTGGTTGTGAGAGAGGTTTTAGTCAACGGGTCTGAACCTTTTAGATCCGTGTGTGCTTTACAAATCTCTATGTCATCTCCTAGATGCAGCTACCACACTCTATTTGGAGCTATTCCAAATAACTGTTCTACTTGGAGCTATTCTAAATTGTTGCTCCATTATACGTATCCGGTATCTCTACTTAGAGCTATCCGGATAGGTGTTAAGCTTGCATCGACGTAACCCTTTACGACGAACTCTTTTACCACCTCCATAATCGAGAAAAATTCCTTAGTCCACTGGTTACTAAGGATAACTTTTGACTGCTGTACTGTGGTCCATTCTTGGATCACTCTTGTACCCCTTGACTGACTCATGGCAAGGCACACTTCAGGTGCGGTACTCAGCATAGCTTACTGTAGAGCCTATGTCTTAAGCATAGGGGACGACCTTCGTCCTTTCTCTCTATTCTGCCGTGGTCGAGCTTTAAGTCTTAACTTCATACAACTCAGGCAAGAACTCCTTCTTTGACTGATCCATCTTGAACACCTTCAAGATCACGTCAAAGTATGTGCTCATTTGAAAGTACCATTAAGCGTTTTTGATCTATCCTTATAGATCTTGATGCTCAATGTTCAAGTAGCTTAATTCAGGCTTTCAATTGAAAAACACTTTTCAAATAACCCTATATGCTTTCTTAGAAATTCTACATCATTTCTGATCAACAACATATACTCATCAGAAATTCTATAGTGCTCCCACTCACTTCTTTGGAAATACAAGTTTCTCATAAACTTTGTATAAACCCAAAATCTTTGATCATCTCATCAAAGCATACATTCCAACTCCGAGATGCTTACTCCAGTCCTCAGAAGGATAGCTGGAGCTTTGCATACTTATTAGCATCTTTCAGGATTGACAAAACCTTCCGGTTGTATCACACACAACCTTTCCTCATAAATCGTCGAGGAAACAATGTTTTGACATCCTATCTGCAAGATTTCATAAATAGTGCAGTAACTGCTAATATAATTCCAACAGACTTTTAGCATCGCTACAGGTGAGAAAGTCTCATCGTAGTCAACTCCTTGAACTTGTCGAAACCATCTTAACGACAAGTCGAGCTTTCTTAAATGGTGACATTTACCATCATTGTCCGTCTTCCTTTTAAAATCCATCTGTACTCAACAGCCTTACGACCATCAAGTAGTTCTTCCAAAGTCTACACTTTGTTTTCATACATGGATCCTCTCTCGGATGGCCTCGAGCCATTTATCGGAATCCGGGCCCACCATCGCTTCTCCATAGTTCGTAGGTTCATTGTTGTCTAGCAACATGACTTCCAAGACAGGATTATGTACCACTCAGAAGTAGTACGCATCCTTGTCATCCTACGAGGTTTTGGGAGTGACTTGATCCGAAGTCTCGTGATCAATATCATAAGCTTCCACTTCAATTGGTGTAGGTGCCACAGGAACAATTTCCTGTGCCCTGCCATACACTAGTTGAAGAGATGGTTCAATAACCTCATCAAGTTTCCACTATCCTCCCACTCAATTCTTTCGAGAGAAACTTTTCCTCGAGAAAGGACCCGATTCTAGAAACAATCCCTTATTGCTTTCGGATCTAAGACAGGAGGTATACCCAACTGTTTTGGGTGTCCTATGAAGATGCATTTATCCGCTTTGGGTTCGAGCTTATCAGCCTGAAACTTTTCACATAAGCGTCGCAGCCCCAAACCTTTTAAGAAATGACAGCTTAGGTTTCTCTAAACCATAGTTCATACGGTGTCATCTCATCGGAATTACGTGGTGCCCTATTTAAAGTGAATGTGGTTGTCTCTAATGCCTAACCCATAAACTATTGTGGTAATTCGATAAGAGACATCATGGTATGCATCATATCCAATAGGGTGCAGTTATGATGTTCGGACACACCATCACACTATGGTGTTCCAGGCTGTATTGGTTGTGAAACAATTTCCACAATGTCTTAATTCTGTGCCAAACTCGTAATTCAGATATTCATCTCTATGATCATATCATAGATACTTTATCCTCTCGTCACGACGATCTTTAAACTTCACCCTGAAATTACTTGAACCTTTCAATAATTCAGACTCGTGATTCATCAAGTAAATATACTCAACAAAATCATCTGTGAAGTAAAACATAACGATATCCACTACATGCCTCAGCACTCATTGGACTGCACACATCAAAATGTATTACTTCCAACAAGTTGCTTTCTAGTTCCATTTTACTGAAACCGAGGCTTTCAGTCATCTTGCCCATGTGGTATGATTTGCATGTCTCAAGTGATTCAAAAATCAAGTGAGTTCAAACGGCCCATTTGCATGGAGTTTCTTCATGCATATATACCAATAGACATGGTTCGCATGTCTCAAACTTTTCAAAAATGAGTGAGCCCAAAGATCCATCAACATGGAGCTTCCTCATGCGTTTTATACCGATATGACTTACGTGGCAGTGCCACAAGTAGGTGGTACTATCATTACTATCTTTTCGCATGAACATGTGTATCACTACGATCGAGATTCAATAAACCATTCATTTTAGGTGCAAGACCATTGAAGGTATTATTCAAATAAACAGAGTAACCATTATTCTCCTTAAATGAATAACCGTATTGCGATAGACATAATCCAATCATGTCTATGCTCAACGCAAACACCAATCTCGTGCGATATTTGATCATATCAACATTGGAAACACTTCCAACACATATCGTCAGCTCACCTTTGGCTAGTCTCCGTTTATTCCGTAGCTTTTATTTCGAGTTACTAACACTTAGCAACCGAACCGGTATCTAATACCCTGGTGCTACTAGGAGTACTAGTAAAGTACACATTAACATAATGTATATCCAATATACTTCTATCGACCTTGCCAGCCTTCTTATCTACCAAGTATCTAGGGTAATTCTGCTCCAGTGGTTGTTCCTCTTATTACAGAAGCACTTAGTCTCGGGTTTGGGTTCAACCTTGGGTTTCTTCACCAGAGCAGCATCTGATTTGCTGTTTCATGAAGTATCCCTTCTTGCCCTTGCCCTTCTTGAAACTAGTGGTTTTACTAACCATCAACAATTGATGCTCCTTCTTGATATCTACTTTTGCGGTGTCAAACATCGCGAATATCTCAAGGATCATCATATATGCCCCTGATATATCATAGTTCATCACGAAGCTCTAGCAGCTCGGTGGTAATGACTTCGGAGAAACATCATTATCTCATCTGGAAGATCAACTCCCACTCGATTAAATGAATGTTGTACTCAGACAATCTGAGCACAAGCTCAACAATTGAGCTTTTCTCCCTTAGTATGTAGGCTAAGAGAATCGTCGGAGGTCTTATACCTCTTGACGTGGGCACGAGCCTGAAATCCCAATTTCAGCCCTCAAAACATCTCATATGTTTCGCGACGTTTCAAAACGTCTTCGGTGCCTCAACTCTAAACCGTTTAACTGAACAATCATGTAGTTATCAAAACGTGTATGTCTGATGTTCGCAACATCTGCAGACGACGTTCGAGGTTCAGCACACTGAGCGGTGCATTAAGGACATAAGCCTTCTATGAAGCAATGAGGACAATCCTCAGTTTACGGACTTAGTCCGCATAATTGCTACTATCAACTTTCAACTAATTTTCTCTAGGAACATATCTAAACAGTAGAACTAAAGCGCGAGCTACGACATAATTTGCAAAATCCTTTTGACTATGTTCAGGATAATTAAGTTCATCTTATGAACTCCCACTCAGATAGACATCCCTCTAGTCATCTAAGTGATTACATGATCCGAGTCAACTAGGCCGTGTCCGATCATCACGTGAGACGGACTAGTCAACATCGGTGAACATCTTCATGTTGATCGTATCTTCTATACGACTCATGCTCGACCTTTCGGTCTTCTGTGTTCCGAGGCCATGTCTGTACATGCTAGGCTCGTCAAGTCAACCTAAGTGTTTGCATGTGTTCCGAGGCCATGTCTGTACATGCTAGGCTCGTGAACACCCGTTGTATGTGAACGTTAGAATCTATCACACCCGATCATCACGTGGTGCTTCGAAACGACGAACTTTAGCAACGGTGCACAGTTAGGGGAGAACACTTCTTGAAATTTTAATGAGGGATCATCTTATTTACTACCGTCGTTCTAAGCAAATAAGATGTATAAACATGATAAACATCACATGCAATCAAATAGTGACATGATATGGCCAATATCACTTTGCTCCTTTTGATCTCCATCTTCGGGGCTCCATGATCATCATCGTCACCGGCATGACACCATGATCTCCATCATCATGATCTCCATCATCGTGTCTTCTTGAAGTTGTCACGTCATCTATTACTTCTACTACTACAGCTAACGGTTAGCAATAAAGTAAAGTAATTACATGACGTTTAAGTTGACACGCAGGTCATAAATAAATAAAGACAACTCCTATGGCTCCTGCCGGTTGTCATATTCATCGACATGCAAGTCGTGATTCCTATTACAAGAACATGATCAATCTCATACATCACATATATCATTCATCACATCCTTTGGCCATATCACATCACATAGCATACCCTGCAAAAACAAGTTAGACGTCCTCTAATTGTTGTTTGCATGTTTTACGTGGCTGCTATGGGTTTCTTGCAAGAACGGTTCTTACCTACGCAAAGACCACAACGTGATATGCCAATTGCTATTTACCCTTCATAAGGACCCTTTTCATCAAATCCGATCCGACTAAAGTGGGAGAGACAGACACCCGCCAGCCACCTTATGCAACTAGTGCATGTCAGTCGGTGGAACCGGTCTCACGTAAGAGTACGTGTAAGGTTGGTCCGGGCCGCTTCATCCCACGATGCCGCCGAATCAAGATCAGACTAGTAACGGCAAGCATATTGAACAAAATCAACGCCCACAACTACTTTGTGTTCTACTCGTGCATAGAATCTACGCAATAGACCTAGCTCATGATGCCACTGTTGGGGAACGTAGCAGAAATTCAAATTTTTCCTACGTATCACCAAGATCTATCTATGGAGAGACTAGCAACGAGTAGAAAGAGAGTTGCATCTACATACCCTTGTAGATCGCTAAGCGGAAGCGTTCAAGTGAACGGGGTTGATGGAGTCGTACTCGTCGTGATTCAAATCACCGATGACCAAGTGCCGAACGCACGGCACCTCCGCGTTCAACACACGTACAGCCCGGTGACGTCTCCCACGCCTTGATCCAGCAAGGAGAGAGGGAGAGGTTGAGGAAGACTTCATCCAACAGCAGCACAACGGCGTGGTGATGATGGAGGAGCGTGGCAATCCTGCAGGGCTTCGCCAAGCACCACAGAAGAGGAGGAAGAAGAGACGCAGGGCTGCACCAACGAGAGATAGAATCGCGTGTTGTGGGCAGCCCCCAGGCCTCATATATATAGGGGAAGGGGAGGGCTGCGCCCCCTCTAGGGTTTCCCACCCCTAGGGGGGCGGCAGCCCTAGATGGGATCCAAAGGGGCGGCCAAGAGGGGAAAGAGGGGAAGGAACCCACTAGGTGGGCCTTAAGGCCCAACTGGACTAGGGTTTGCCCCCTCCCACTTATCCTTGCGCCTTGGGCCCCTTGTGGGGGGCGCACCAGCCCTCCTAGGGGCTGGTCCCCTCCCACACTTGGCCCACGCAGCCTTCTGGGGCAGGTGGCCCCACTTGGTGGACCCCCGGGACCCTCCCGGTGGTCCCGGTACGTTACCGATAAACCCCGAAACTTTTCCGGTGACCAAAACAGGACTTCCCATATATAAATCTTTACCTCCGGACCATTCCGGAACTCCTCGTGACGTCCGGGATCTCATCCGGGACTCCGAACAACATTCGGTAACCACATACAAACTTCCTTTATAACCCTAGCGTCATCGAACCTTAAGTGTGTAGACCCTACGGGTTCGGGAGACATGCAGACATGACCGAGACGTTCTCCGGTCAATAACCAACAGCGGGATCTGGATACCCATGTTGGCTCCCACATGTTCCACGATGATCTCATCGGATGAACCACGATGTCAAGGACTTAATCAATCCCGTATACAATTCCCTTTGTCTATCGGTACGATACTTGCCCGAGATTCGATCGTCGGTATCCCGATACCTTGTTCAATCTCGTTACCGGCAAGTCTCTTTACTCGTTCCGTAACACATCATCCCGTGATCAACTCCTTGATCACATTGTGCACATTATGATGATGTCCTACCGAGTGGGCCCAGAGATACCTCTCCGCTTACACGGAGTGACAAATCCCAGTCTCGATTCGTGCCAACCCAACAGACACTTTCGGAGATACCTGTAATGTACCTTTATAGCCACCCAGTTACGTTGTGACGTTTGGTACACCAAAAGCATTCCTACGGTATCCAGGAGTTGCACAATCTCATGGTCTAAGGAAATGATACTTGACATTAGCAAAGCTTTAGCATACGAACTACACGATCTAGTGCTATGCTTAGGATTGGGTCTTGTCCATCACATCATTCTCCTAATGATGTGATCCCGTTATCAATGACATCCAATGTCCATGGTTAGGAAACCGTAACCATCTATTGATCAACGAGCTAGTCAACTAGAGGCTTACTAGGGACATGGTGTTGTCTATGTATCCACACATGTATCTGAGTTTCCTATCAATACAATTCTAGCATGGATAATAAACGATTATCATGAACAAGGAAATATAATAATAACTAATTTATTATTGCCTCTAGGGCATATTTCCAACAGTTATGTTCCCGGATTGTTGCGTCCCTTACGCGGTTGGGCTATAATGGGAACCCCTTGATAGTTCGCCTTGATTAAAGCTTTTCCAGCAATGCCCAACATTGGTTTTACCATTTGCCACCTACCCTTTTCTTTCCCTTGGGTTTCCGGAGCCTGAGGGTCATCTTTACTTTAGCCCCCCACGGGCCAGTGCTCCTCTGAGTGTTGGTCCGGAACGTCAGCCGCCGGTGGCCACCAGGGGCAACTCTGGGCTGGCCTACCGGAAGTTTAGACAATCTGAGTGTACCCTGAGAAAGAGATATGTGCAGCTCCTATCGGGATTTGTCGGCGCATTCGGGCGGTGTTACTGGACTAGTTTTGACCTGTCGAATCATCTTGTTGTACCGGGATACCGAGTCTGATCGGTGGGTCCTGGGTGGAGGTCTATTCCTTCGTTGACCGTGAGAGCTTGTTATGGGCTAAGTTGGGACCCCCCTGCAGGGATTGATCTTTCGAAAGCCGTGCCCACGGTTATGGGTAGATGGGAATTTGTTAATGTCCGGTTGTAGACAACTTGAACTTAATTAATTAAAATGAATCAACTGCGTGTGTTGCCGTGATGGCCTCTTCTCGGCGGAGTCCGGGAAGTGGACACGGCGTTGGAGTTATGTTTGCGTAGTCTGCTCTATGTAGTTTCCGCTCGTGCTTTGCCTTCTCTTCTCGCTCTCCTCTGCGTATAAGTTAGCCACCATACATGCTAGTCGCTTGCTGCAGCTCCACTCACATTACCCCTTTCCTACCTATTAAGCTTAAATAGTCTTGATCGCGAGGGTGCGAGATTGCTGAGTCCTTGTGGCTCATAGATTACTATTATACCAGATGCAGGGACCGATGATACTCCTCCGGATGGCGCGTTCGAGCTGAAGTGGGAGTACGACGAGGACTCTCAGCGATACTATGTTTCTTTTCCTGATGATCAGTAGTGGTGCCCGCTCGGGGTTCGATTCAGGGTTTTTAGTCGCATGTTGGGGGTCTTTTCTATTTTGGCGCCGTAGTCGAGCCATGAGTGTTTGTATGATGGATGCTATTTATGTACCTTGATGTGACGTGGCGAGTGTAAGCCAACTATTATTATTTATTCCCCCTTTATATTATATATGTACATGGGTTGTGTGAAGATTGCCTCACTTGCGACATATCCCTTCAATGCGATTATGCCTCTAAGTCGTGCCTCGACACGTGGGAGATATAGTCGCATCGAGGGTGTTACATGCTCACTGTGAAGCCTTGCAGGGGCAATGCATTTGTGTAATATAATGGCACGAGAGTGATGTTTTGTACATTCTGCCTTCGGCCTTGAACTCTGAAGCTTTTATCTTAATCGATGAAAATGACAAATCTTTTGTCTAGTTTCAAAATAAAAAATAAAAAATTGGCAACACCGGGTACCTAAAGTTGTCGTTTTGGACATCGACAATATCTTGTAAACATGGTAATACCACAGGCCGTCCGCACCGGACATCCACAAATAGTAGTTTCATGTATAGTTGTCCAACACAATTGACTTCAAATCCAATAAAAAGGAACTAAAGCTACAAAAGCTAGCGGTGCATGGTTTAGTGCTGTGAAATAGGACCAGAGAGGAACAAGCCAAACTAGTCGCCCTGTCAAGCAAGATCAAGTTTCATTTTGTATTCCCTTTTTCTAGAGGTTTATTTTGTACTCCTTTTGTGTTGGAGGGAGTGAAGAGTTTAATAATTCCTGTAATATACCCAAGTGGAGATGCTGCAAGCCTTGTGGGCTACGGCTGGCCGTGCTCCTACTTAGTTCTTCCAATTTGGAATCAATAGCAACTGGTCGAGGACAGGGTCAGCCCTCACTTTTTGGGTCCCTGGTTCAAGCCCAGGGACCGGCCCTTGATTCATCTGTCTTCTGCGGTGGAGACTCCACAATGAAGATGCTCACGCCCAGTTTTAACTTTCTGTGAAGATCTCTCTCCGGCTAAAATTCCCGATGCATCCTATCCCTATGTGGCACATCCCTTAGTTGACCTGTCATTGATGCGATCATTCTTCCTAGCAAGTAGTAGTGGCGAAGGAGATGGCCTCATCCTCATGGGTCATGGCCATGCCTATTTATACTAAAGCTTTGATCGAGTGTCCATTCATTGTTCTATATGAGATGTAGCAGGTATTTTAAAGATGGGAAGTGTTTTGGCTAGGCATTATTGCTATGTCAAACTCCACCTAACAATTGAGGGTTATTATCCATTGTAGGTGTTGTAGTTCATCAAGAAGTAGCACCTCCAGGTAGTTGGAGCCCAGCCATGCTATTGGCTATTATGTAAGCATGAAACAGCAAGGTCACACACATGCTATTGCCACTGTTGACAAATAAGCAGCTCCCTGAAGTATTATTCAGTTAGGGTTGAAGACTAACCAGATAGATATACAGGCAACTTGTTACTACTTAACTACTGGCAAACCAAGATCAGAGAAAATATAATCCAAGTTAAGAACCAACCGCAAACCTTTGTTAATTCCTAGATCATGCATGCCTAGACAACATTAAACTACCACTCACACTCTTGTGTATGCCACCCTCAGTGTATTGAGATGCACGTGCGCGCGATGCTCTCTCACTCGACTATTCTCCTGTCAGCTCTCTTTCGCAGATCACATTTGTTTTGTTTTAAAAGGTTAATTCGTCTCTGATGGCAACTATCCGCCGTCTGAGACCCCTCACGGTAGTAGCGGCGGTTGCCATTGTCATATCCTCCATGGTCAGCATAGAATCTTGAGATGAAGCGCCTATCTCGGTGCCCACATTTGGCGCCAACCCGTGAGGCCACCATCATGTCATCCTTTGCCGATGCCTCGCTAGCCGTCACAGCCTCAAGGCTCATCTTTTACTAGACCATGATCTCTCACATTTTGATGCAGCCATTGGCTTTAATTTGGTTACATTGATTAGGAGTTAGCGGATACTCTGTTATTGTTGCAACAGAATTTACTCAATAAAAACGCAGAGACCCAAGAATGATCAAGCTTGCAAACTGAGAAGGGAATGAAGGGAAAATTTCAGGGACGGAAACAGTTGAATGATATACAAGTAAGGAATTAAAATGGATTTCGCTCAAGCATGGACCGTTCATTTCCAGTGTTCCAGGAACTTGACGCTTGTCAAGTGTTCTCTGACCCAAAACTGAAGCTCCTCTAGCTGAAATGAGTTGACAGAACAAGAGATGTGATCCACTTCAGTCTTCTCCTTTGCTAAGCATATACCCGCAGTGAAGATGCTCCAGACAGGGTGACCCAGGATGAACTAGCATTTCTTATGCTTCTCCATCTTATATTCCTGATGCATCCCATTCCTGTATAGTAGATCCCACAATTTATCGGCCATTGTTCTCATCTATGGTCATTATTCCCAGCAAGTAGTAGCAACAAAGGAGATGACCATACGTTCTTCCACTAAGCTTTGTGTGCCCATTGTGCTATGCGATGTAACAGCCTTTTACAGGCAGGAAGTGTGTGGTCTAGGCATTATTGCGTCGTAGAAGTACGCCGAAGAATTGTAGTTTGGTTGCAGCACCTCGAGGGAGTTGTAGCAAGTGGATTCTTCTCTGGCCCGTTATTGCTCCATATAACAGTAAAGAGCATGTTAGATGGAGGCATAAAAGAACTAGTTTTGCTACCAGGAGGCATGTTGAGGAGTGCGCCGGACTGATGGGTGCCCCATACCCAGCATGAGTTCTGATTGGGACCTCAGGTCTTAGATGTTAGGTTTGACTGCGAAGTCTGTTTGGTATTAGGCCCAAACTATCAGCATCCCTTCATCAACTAGATAGGAGTAGCGATAGATGTTGGGTGGCTTTAGTCTTATTGTTGTATGACTTTGTAAGCTCTTGTGTAAATAATTAATAAAGTGACTGCATGCATCGTCCAGATGCAGAGGCCGGGGGTCCTCCCCCTTTTCTAAAAATAATGTGAATCTTGTAGGTCATTTTCTTGGCATTCATGGCGGCGATTTTCGCCTTCTTGGCAGCTTCGTGATCATATTTCACTTTCCAAAAGTTAGAATTGGCCTACAAACACAAGAGGAAGGATAAGTGATAAACAATACGGCTGGGAAAAATACAAGGGAAAAAAGATTAGAATATCCTTACTTCTGGTACCGGGTTAAGTTTACACAAGGGATTTAACCCAACAATGCTGCAGTCTTCATATTTCCCATTTACCAAAAGGTTTGACATTGAGACAATGTCTTCTTCGGTTAATTGAATCGGGCTATGAAGAAGAGAGTCGTCCGGGCCTCCACCATATTCATACATCAATTTTGACCGGCGGCTTAATGGAATAACCCCCCATGAGATCCAGCAGCGGGTCAGATCAACTCCGGTTAAACCGTTCCCCAACAAAGCGTTGATTCTTCTGATGGATGGAAGCAGCCTCTTGCGTGCAGCAACAGTAAGTTTATCTGGAAGTGCGAACTTGGAGTCAAGACGATCGGGATGGTAACCCGGCAGTGGCTTCTCGTTGGCTGGTGAGATGTCCTGACAGTAAAACCAAGTTTGGTTCCAGTCCTTTGGGTGACTTGGTAAAACTATCAAAGGGAATACAACACCCTGCCGGCGCTGAATTGAGATGCCTCCAAGCTCTAAGCTAAGGCCATTGGTGCACTCGTTCTACCGGTTCAGATAGAAGTATTCCCTAAACAGTTCTACAGTCGGCTCTTGCTGAAGATATACCACACAGAGCACTTGGAAGTTACAAATATTAGATATGGAATTGGGCCCAATGTCCCGAGGATGGAGTTTGAAAAAGTGAAGGACCTCTCCGAAGAACTCTGAACTGGGCGGTGAGAAGCCATGGTTCATGTGGTCAGTAAAGAGAATCACCTCGCCGTCTTTTGGATTGGGTCGTTCTTCTTCTGGGTTAGGAGCACGATAAGACATGACGGTTTTTAAGGGCAGAAACCCAATGAGGAAGAACTCTTTTAAACGATCCTCGGTTATGGTTGAGGGGGACTAGTTACAGATTGTGGGTGTCTTTGATGGCATGATGTGCAAGGAACTAAAAAAGAAAAAAATAACATGTCAGTCAGTTTACGGCAAGATTAATAGTTAAAGGATGAAGATGTAAAACATGTAATGAAGGCTTAACTAAGAGCTAATGACATATAAGGAAAAGAAAGCCAGAGCGGTAAACTGCCATGACTACAGATTCTTTCAGAAAGCGAATCCAGCTAAGTCTTGGCGTAAACAAATTTCACCAAGCTATCATTATTATTTTGGATCAAATGGCTGTCCCAAAAAGAAAATATTCTAGACCTAAAAGTCCACTACTGATGAGTTTGTCAGCTATAATGAAGCATCTATACAGGAAAAATGGATCTACTGATATAAAAAATGGACGCAAAACAACTACCGCGCGAGTTATATTTCTTTTTTGGATCAGAAGAAGTTGCGGAAGAAGAGCTATAGGAAGATCCGTGATGAACAAGTGAAGAACACTGATGAACTCGCAACCCTAATACAGATCTAGATGTGTGAGAAAGAAGGAACTTACGAGATGCAGATCTAGTGCGAAGAGTTGCCGCGCCTCTCTGGACGAACTCAGGGTGGTGCAGCGGCCGATGTTGAGGGCAACAGTGAGTGGTATGGCAGCGGCGGAGCTCGACAAGCAGGGAGGCAGTGACAGGAAGAAGAAGAGAGAGAGATAAGAATGAGGAAGGCCGGGGAAGCCTATTTATAAGGACAAGATGCGGACAGACGGGCGCGAAAATCAAGGGAGAACCAAATAATGGTTATCTAGCTATATAGATGCCTCGATTCTCGGGAAGCATTAAAGATAAAAGGTTCGTTTGAAGATGACGTCATGAAAGTTTTTCGTGTTTTCAAAAGATGACGTCACGGCGGGTTACAGAGTTTTTCAGAAAGAAGAATATGGATTTCATCTAAGTATTGAAGATTGACAAAGAACAAAGTTCAAAGTCAACCTGGGGCCTAATGTTGGGGATATTACTACTAGGATGACCCGCCCAGGAGGGGCCGGGTCAGCCCTAGTGGCGGGTTACATAAGAAGCCCAATAAACATTCAAGATGATAGTTTATTAAAACATATAGAAGGCCCAAAGTCCTGGGGCCGGCTTAGGCCCGATATTATAAACCGCCGTATGTAAGGAAAGACTTGTAAATAAAGGCATGTAAAGGAAGTCACCGAGCCAGACACGATTATGAGTCGGCCGGGACTGTAGGCCACCAGGCGTCAACCCATGTATATAAGGGGACGACCCGGTGCCGGCTTAGGGTAAGAAACAACCAAATCGATAACCAAGCCGGCGAGTTGAGCCCCATGGAAATCGAAACTTCAGCAATACCAATCCCAACTAGATGTAGGCTTTTACCTTCATCGTAAGGGGACGAACTAGTATAAAAACTCTCTCGTGTCCTTTGTCCCGATTAACCCCTTTAAGCTTTCTAGTGCGATGGCCCTACGACTAAGTCCTTTCTCTAGGACATCTGCCGTGTCAACTCCATGACAATACCCGTACTCAATTAAGCCGGTATCGGGCCCTAGCCTGCATTGTCGATGTAGAGCTTGCCGCGACGACTCTTGGTCATCCGGCCCACAGTGTATCCCTTAAGCCCTTCGAAGCTGCCCTTTAAGAACTCAAAACCACCATGCGCGAGCCCCACGGTGGGCGCCAACTATCGTGTAAGTATCACGGTAGATGTCCTCGTAGAAGGACTTAGTTGTGGAGCCATTGCAATGAGGTTAGCTTAAAGGGGTAAAAAGGGGACAAAGGACACGAGGAGTTTATATTGGTTCGGTCGCTTGAAGTGAAGGTAAAGACCTACTCCAGTTTGAGGTGGTATTGCTAGGGTTTCGATTACCAGGGAGCAAACACGCTTTGCCTGGCTTTCGACTTGTTGTTTCTTTCCCTAAGCCGCTCCCGGGTCGTCCCCTTATATACATGGGTCGATGCCTTGAGGCCTATAGAGTCTCGGCCGGCTCATACAAACGTGTCTGGCTCAGTGACTTATCTTACATGCCTTACAATACAAGTTTACATATACATGGTGGTTTACACTTAGGGGCCTTAAGCCGCCCCCAAACTTGGGCCTTTTAACAGGCCTATCTATGAACTACCATCGTTAGTATATTCTTGGTCTTCATTTAGATGAACCGCCACAAGGGATGACCCGGCCCCTCCTGGGCGGGTCATATCTGATAGTCCTATCCCCAATACATGTTATTGGCTATTATGGAGGCATGAAACAGCAATGTCACACACATGCTATTGCCACTATTGACAAATAAGCAGCTCCCTGAAGTATTATTCAGTTAGGATTGAAGACTAACCAGGTAGATATACATGCAACTTGTTACTACTTGACTATTGGCAACCCAAGATCAGAGAAAATATAATCCAAGTTAAGAACCAGCCCCAAACCTTTGTTAATTCCTAGATCATGCTTGCCTAGAAAACATTAAACTACCACTCACACTCTTGTGTATGGCACCCTTTGTGTATTGAGATGCACGCACGCGCGATGCTCTCTCACTCGACTATTCTCCTGTCAGCTCTCTTTCGCTGATCACATTTGTTTTGTTTTAGAAGGTTAATTCATCTCTGATAGCAATGACCCGCCGTCTGAGACCCCTCACGGTAGTAACGGCGGTTGCCATTGTCATATCCTCCATGGTTAGCATAGCATCTTGAGACGAAGCGCCTATCTCAGTGCCCATGTTTGGCGCCAACCCGCAAGGCCACCATCATGTCATCCTTTGCCGATGCCTCGCTAGCCGTCATAGCCTCAAGGCTCATCTTTTACTAGACCGTGATCTCTCACATTTTGATGCAACCATTGGCTTTAATTTGGTTACATTGATTAGGAGTTAGCGGATACTCTATTATGGTTGCAACAGAATTTACTCAATAAAAACGTAGAGACCCAAGAATGATCATTCTTGCAAACTGAGAAGGGAATGGAGGGAGAATTTCAGGGACGGAAACAGTTGAATGACATACACGTATGGAATTAAAATGGATTTCGCTGAAGCATGGGCCGTTCATTTCCAGTGTTCCAGGAACGTGACGCTTGTCAAGTGTTCTCTGACCCAAAACTGAAGCTCCTCTAGCTGAAATGAGTTGACAGAAAAAGAGATGTGATCCACCTCAGTCTTCTCCTTTGCTAAGCATATACCCGCAGTGAAGATGCTTCAGACAGGATGACCGAGGATGAACTAGCATTTCTAATGCTTCTCCTTCTTATATTCCTGATGCATCCCGTTGCTATATAGTAGATCCCACAATTTATCGGCCATTGTTCTCATCTATGGTCATTATTACCAGCAAGTAGTAGAAACAAAGGAGATGACCATGGGTTCTTCCACTAAGCTTTGCGTGTCCATTGTGATATGTGATGTAACAGCCTTTTAAAGGCAGGAAGTGTTTGGTCTAGGCATTATCGCGTTGTGGAACTACACCTAACAATTGTAGTTTAGTTGCAGTTCCTCGAGGGAGTTGTAGCAAGTGGATTCTTCTCTGGCCCGTTATTCCTCCATATAACAGTAAAGAGCATGTTAGATGGAGGCATGAAAGAACTACTTTTGCTACCAGGAGGCATGTTGAGGAGTGCGCCGGATTGCTAGGTGCCCCATACCCGGTAAGAGTCCTGGTTTTGACTTTAGGTCTTAGATGTTAGGTTTGGCTACGAAGTCTATTTGGTATTAGGCCCAGACTATCAGCATCCCTTCATCAACTGGATAGGAGTAGCGACAGATGTTGGGTGGCTTTAGTCTTACTGTTGTATGACTTTGTAAAGTCTTGTGTGAATAATTAATAAAGTGACTGCATGCATCGTCCAGATGAATAGGCCGGTGGTCCTCCTCATTTTTTAAAAAAAACAAGGGGGGTTCGGGTACACACCAGTTCTTTCTCATATAGCTAAAAAAAGTGATTTTGTCTTGTAAAAGTAAAATACTTGGAGCCACCCTTTCAACAAAAGTTCACATACAGACACTCTGACCATCTCACCCTCTAACAAACTGTTTGAAAATAAGCGGCTACATGAAGTAATAATCAGCGGGTCAAACAAATTAGTCAGGTTGTAGACTAGCTAGACATGCATACACAGAGACAAATTGGTAGGTGGATCAGCAATGTCCATTACCAATTGCATCTTTCCATGCTCGATTTAACTTGGTAGTTGATATGTGTGTCTTTCTTTTCATCTTGGAGGAATGGCTTGGCCGGCTCTTTCTATATGACACATAGGTCTCGCTCTCCATTCCAACAACATATGTTGGTCAGCACTTCCTATCTGAGGTTTTTAGTGAGGCTCTGTGCGACATAATGTCGCGCAATCTCTTAGACTTGCAAATGAGCAAGTGAAATTGGACTAGCCCATTTTAGTTGTTAGTGTGTTTTTACTTCATCTTTCTGTACCATCTTGTTTTTGGTATTCCTTTTTCTATCATGTTTTTCCAGTTCTACTTATGATTTTATTGATTATTTTGTTTTTCCTTATTCCCTTTTTAGACTATTAAAAAAATCAGAATTTCATAAAGTTCATAAAATATTTTAAATGTTCATGTTTTTCAAAGAATAACTATAAATTTACGAAATAATTCATAGGTTTTACAAAATTTTCCAAGTTTTCAAAACATATTGACGTTTTCAAATAATGTTTCCTTTTAAAAAACCAGGTTTCAAAAAAATATTAAAAAAATTCTTCAACTTTTATTAAAATTTTAGCATTCTTAATAAATAAATTTCAATATTTTTTGCGAAAATCAAAATTAAGAAAACAAAATTTAAATTAATAAAACAAAAACATAAAAAAAATGAACAACTGGTGATATGCTTGTAACTATTGATTAGCGTTATAACAGCTTGGTCATGTGTGCGTCAGCCCTCCTATTTGACACGAAGAACGACAGTCAGATAGGAGATCTCCCATTTTGGGAACTGAATCCTCCAACAATAAGAAGGAAAGTTAGAGAAGCTACAATACCCTAACTTTCCTTCTTTTAATTCATATGATTAATATTAAAATGATTTAAATTAATTTGCAAATTACAGATTTAATGTGCACATTCATGGTTATTACATACAAACAATTTGATTGTGAAATAAAATTAATTATAGATTATTTATGTCTGCTAAACGTCTCTAACAGTAAATATAAATAATAAATAATCTGCTAAACGTCTCTAACATTCTTTCTTCGTTTTACACTGGGATTGCACTGTAGCATCATGACTTTACTTCTCTAAGTTAGAGGATCCGGCTCCCCCATTTTGTTGTTGAGAGCTCCTATTCGACGCTCTTGACAACAAGATGCTCACGAATCGCCCATCTAATGCGCTGGCCCAATGTAACAACCTGCACGCTGTAGCGAGCTGGACAGTGAGTTTTTTTTTTTGCTTTCACCCATTTTTAGTAGGTTTTCCAAAAATCATGAAAACAATTATTTTTCAAAATAAAATATTTAATAAAATGTTTAAATATATTTTCCAAATTTAAACATTTGTTAAAATGTATTGTTAAACATCTCAGTACATTTTTTGAAACTTTTCTTCACTTTTTAATAGCATGAGCACTTTTATAAAATCCTACAGTAACATGTCTCAAATTGTGATTCAACTACATTTGTAAAAAATGAACAATTTTCAAAATGTACAAAAAAAATTAAAAATAAGGCCTTCTTTGGTTTGGAGGAATTTCATAAGAATTCTAGAGGATAGGATTCTTATAGGATTTTTTTTCTTTAGAGCCCTTTGGTTTATAGGAATGGATTCCTATTCCTACATAGGATTGGTTCCTATCCTCCACATTTTATAGGAAAATAAAAATGAGCCTAGACTCAATGGAAAAATTCCTTTGGTGTCAACGAAATGACATCTTGTTTCGTATTCCTACTCATAGGATTTGAGATACATGTCATCTCATTTCCTACAAGATTCTTATTTCTACGATAATCCTATCTTATGAATCAAAAAAGGCCTAAGAAGGAAATAATAGGTCGGCCCGTGTCACGCAAGCTTGCAGCTGTGATCCGGTTCTGTTCGTGTGACGTACATGTCACTTGCTGCTGAACGGGCCGAATACATGCACAGGTGCAACACCAATCTCCGTCGAGAACATGCTGCCGCCTGCCATCAACTTGTGTGAAATACGTCGAATAGTTTTGATCGCTCCGGCAGGCAAATATGTCGGCACTCATCAATTTTCCGGTCGCTCCACTCGACGGGCTCTAATCAATTCAACGGATTTTTCCGGTCCTTCACCTAGATGAAGAGTTCTGAAACTTCACTCGCCACCTTACTCACTACTAGTAAAATGCCCGTGCGTTGCTACGGGCTACAACACACATAAATGAATTAAATAAATGATTAAAGTCGTCTTTAAATTCGAAACTCATTTCTTCCTCATACGTCCGGTGCCCAACGGGCTCCTCAAAATTCAACCGTCTGGACAGTCCAGACATTCCGAAATCCAGATCATATGTGGGGGAGAAATGTCATTGTCCGGACTATCCGCCATTTGTTATCTCCAACCCACGGGCGCAACACAAAACCCCCATCCCACAACAAAAACTTCGGTTTTCCTGTCTGACTCTCCTCTTCCCGCTCGGTTTCCCATTGTAGTGGGATGTTTCTCGCTGGATATCTCTTGCTCTCCCACACAGCTAGCCAGCCGTTGCGCGTTTGCCACATCGTACCCCCAAGCTATCAAACAGTATTGCTAACACCTGCATATTTGGCTTCACACAAAACTTTAGATCTCATGTTGAATCTAACATCATATACTGAGTATGAAAACATTTAGAAACATGTTGATACTAATAATGATATAATATATGATTCTGTCTACACCCGAGCATCCTTTCTAGCAGAATGCTCGGGTGTTGCCATAGAACAATATAAGAGAAATGCATTCAACGAAGTGTTTCATCTTAATATTAATATGTATAATGCAAGGGAGGGTGATATGCCCCAATAGCAACATGTGTCATTAGTTGGTCGATGTGGGAAGTGTGATACTCTTGTTCTTATCTATATCTTTGATAATGTGGATCGAGGTCCTCGCTTCCTCCTTCTATGTGCATCACATCTCTTTATCCTCGTGGGTTTACTCTTCTATGTCCATCACGTCTCTTTCACCTCATTGTGTCTCCTACATCGTCACCTCATAAGGTGACTCGTGCTTGTCTCCTAGTTTTTTTGTACTTTTTGCGAACCCCTTGGTGTGTACTCTCATATATTCATAGTAAAATTAAGGAATAAATACGAATGGCGAAAAATACCTCATAATTGCCACAGATGATTGTGGAGTAAAGTAAGAAACCACACATAGTTGCATGAGACCAAGAAAATATCAAGTCTGTATGATTTATTAACTAATTTATTAAAATATTCTTAGATGAAATGACAAAAGTTTTTGTAGTCATTCCATTCCATGGAGGGCAAGTCAGCTTACATGTTTTGAGACATCAAATCGCTTCGCTGTTGTTCGCTAAAAAAATGTATCCAGTAATTATCCTTCCACATGTTGTTGCCCAACCACTGGACCTTCCTTGTCGCGAAGTAAGTTCCTAATTGTAGATGAATTCCTTAATCGTCATCTTAAAAATCCAGTTAATACAAGATATATAGCGTAATTGCAGAAACAATGTTAAGGCAAAAAACTGGTGCATAACAGGGGTAGATTCTTTTGAGCACATATCAGCTAGCTTCTGGTCAAATAGCTTTAATTGGACCTGCAAGGGCTCACGTTAAATTACTAAATATTATATTTGCAACAAAAAAATCAACAACTTCGAATATGTTAAGGCATGTACACTGTCATCGGAAAATTCAAGAAAGGAAGCAGCCAAAGATGACACTAATACTATGACACAACTTATATGTTAAGTACTATATGCCGTAAACTTGAATAGCATGTGAAACTACGAGATAGCAGTGACATTAAGCCATGCATGTGCACTTAAGATTACATCAGAGACGGTGATGGACACTGTTTTATTTCATGAAATTCATTGCATAAAAAGGGGATATCTATCTACTGTTATTATTCATTGTGCGATATGATGGAGAAATAAACATAGTGGAATCTTTGATAAAGCCAGATGTCCGGACTTCGTGCAAGATACTGATTTAAATAATTGTAGTTATAAATTATAAATCATGTGACCTTGAGCAGCAGTAAGACATGCTTCTGCAGATCAGATAATAATTCAACATTGAGCATGAATCCATGAACCACAAAAAAACAACATGTTTCTTTTACTAACAAGAAAACACAAGTTGATCAACACATAGAAAGTTGGGGTAAGTATACTTCATACCCAAGTGGTTTGCATTAGCCTGATAGTATGTGTTTCTAATAGATATTGCTTACCACTCATGTCAATTGATGCTCTCCTTCAGCTTAGGGCCTTCCATTTTCTCGTGCCACCACACATGTCACCTAAATCCAAATGGATGAAATACTGTTCAAGGGAATACATTCTTCATAAGCTTGACAAAGGAAGTACCACTAATATAAAATAATTGTAAGCCTAATTGGGAACAATTTCAGAAATAAAATAAAATAAAGTCAGCACTCTTGTATTCTTGGTATGCAATATGGCATGTAAATAGTCGATGAGATATTAGAAGTGATAAAAATATATGTGTGGATCTAGTCAAGTTTGTCCTATTTGCGTGCCATGCATGTGCAGTTTATTAATCTTGAAAGAGATTAAAAGCGATTATATTGACATTGTAAGCAAGATCCGACCTTGAATTAAGGCTTTGAATTAACACTGTAAGCAAGATAATGTTTATGTAAGAGCATATCATTTTGCTATGCTCCGAGGAGCAAACACACCTACATGTGATAGATAGTTTCATGTCGGCAAATAAATGTGCATTCAGTAGTACAATAGTTGGTATTCTGACTTGGATTCCAAGTTTTGCTTGCTTTATTGAATCTCTAAAATGAAGGGATGAATGTGTTCTCTTTTTGAATAGTATGTTATCTGATTTAGCAATGCCCGTCACTTTGGAACCTGTTGTTACCCAGAAATACTACAGAAATCTAGAAACTGCCATTTTCTTTGCACCCACCAGATTCCAAAATATAGTTAGCTATAGAATAATAAGATAGTAGGAGGAAACACACACTAGAAATAAATTAGCAAACATAAGTACATTTGATTAAGCCAAGGGAGCATGATTTCTTTGATCGATGCAGGCCTCATAATAAGTTAAGAAACTAAACATTTAAAACTGGACAAAATACTACAGAAAATAATCCAAGCAATCCTACTTTACTATTGAGGCACACATATAAGCGGTTGTTCTCATGCAAACTGAAGCACTCCCTCCGTCCGGAAATACTTGTCATCAAAATGGATAAAAGGAGATGTATCTAAACATATTTTAGTTCTAGATTCATCCCTTTATATTCATTTTGATGACAAGTATTTTTGGACGGAGGGAGTAGTATATATATCCACTTCACCAGCTACTATTACAAGATGGCCAAGCCTTTGTCAATCGGATCAACATGATCCAGGCAAGGAGGGCATTAACTAAGAAGATTAGTCAGATGAACATGCTCTAGGATAGGAGGACATTAGCCGAAAAACAAACAAGGAGGATCATGCAAATTGATTCAGTTTTTAGTCGGACGGAGAAAACCCAGCGTGGAGGGGATGGTGGGAGGTGAGGGAGAATAAATCGGTGAGGCGAAAATAAACCTGCGCACCGGGCTACCAACTCCCCCTTTAGGAGTAGAGATAGAGATTAACTACTCTACACCTTTCGTGTTGTAACCATAATTTAATTGTGGTATCC
Organism: Triticum monococcum; assembly: GCA_034509565.1. Classification (NCBI taxonomy): domain Eukaryota; kingdom Viridiplantae; phylum Streptophyta; class Magnoliopsida; order Poales; family Poaceae; genus Triticum; species Triticum monococcum. The sequence continues at coordinate 562,603,041 of CM067841.1, read as the reverse complement.
TTATGCTTAAATATTCAAAACAAATAGCAATCACTATTAAATAAATATCATATCATGAAAATAAGTGATTCTCTCCGTTTCCTTTTTCTATTTTCCATCTAGTGGCTAAAACATAACGTGGTTAAATAAAAATATGCAGGGAACAAAGAATAAACCTGAGTATGGCTGCAATTTACATCATCCTTATGAAGGTGGGCCTATTTTTTAACACAACTTTTGGCAACCGTTGCAAGTATTTCTTCAACTCAGTAGTCAGGCTCGGCGCCAGCCAGCATATTGAACTTGAAAAATGACGCAACAAACCATAAGCATCTATCCAAGAACCCAAAGAATTTTTTTCTAATTCGTGAGTGGGACTCAACTAAACAGCACTTGCCTGTGGTGCCTAGCACTGATGACATGTCAGCCTATATATATCCCTTCCGCCAGGATGGACTGAGTTGCTTTCCACTCCTACTATCTCCACTCCCCCTTCCACCAGATGGACCAAACCGCCTCTCGTCTCTACCATATCTTCCAAGGTTGAATCGGCAAGATGAGAGATGACATCTGATTTGTTATTACCGCAGTTTACCTGTCATAAATTCAGAGAAACATCACTTAATAGATCGCATGGCTGTGTTGTAAATGAACACGAACCAGTGCGCTAAACATCTGTAAAACCAGGCCTGGTCGTGAGAGCTTAACGATAATACATCAAATCTACCCGGTACCAATATGTAACGATGACATCAATATTAATCAAAAAATTTCACGGCTACGTGTTCCAGACTGAAAATTAAGACAACCCAATAATGCACAAGGAACCAGAGGAGGAGACATGGAGCATCTACCAGTGGGGCCCAACAAATCTAACCAGGTCTCTTCACGCACCTCTCTAGGGTCTTCGGCAGCGACAAGCTTGAACTGCCGCCACTTCCATCTTCGTCGCGCCCCTTGCCCGCTCTGCAGTCTCACCATCCAGCTCGTAGTTGGTTCCGAGATCGAATTGCGTCTCGTCGAGCTCGAGCACGAGCCCCTCGCCACGGTCAAGCTTAGCAGCCTCATACACGTCGCGGGGTGTTCTGGAACCTGCCAAGCATACGAATGACGCGGCGTACCCACCGACGCCATACTCGTCGGAGGTGAGTCGGGCGATGGGGGAATCGACCCCGCCAAGATGGGCGGGGTCGTTGACGTAGGCGAGGGCCGGCTCGAGGGGCTCCTCAACCTCCTCGGCATGGTTGACGCAGGCATGGATGCGCCGACGGCGCTTGAGCGTGAGGACGTCACGAAAGCGGGTGCAATCATCGAGGCCGTAGAGGCGAACGCGCAGGCGTCGGTGGCGGCGGCGAGGGGTGCGCGGGGGCATCAAAGAAGAGGTTGCGTTGGGCGTCGTTGCAGAGCAGGCGGTGCGCGGCGGATGAGTCCCAGCCCATGGTCGAGGCTGGGCCTATATTTTTGTGCGTGCAGGAGAGGACGCGAGAAAATCGATCTTGATGGTAGAAAACGGCAGGTGGGATTGGTGGAGCGAGGTGGTCATAGGAAGAAGTTAATTATGCGATGTAGATTATGATTGTGATTGATTTTGGAGTAATTATTTATGCGATGGAGATTATTAATGCGATTGATTCTGGAGTAAATGGTATGCGATGGAGATTACCATCCTTATGTATAGGAACATCCCCCACCCTTCCTTTTGAATTTATTCTGTTACCAAATCTCTTGGCAGGTTTGAGATTAACTGCCGACCGTGATATGATTTATTCCCGTATGACTTTTATTGCATTACCAAAAATTGATAACCGGCTTAAACCAGTGGGAGGGGAGATTTGTAGATAGATAAAAAACCAGTAGTACGGAGTGGTGGGAGGTGGGACGAAATAAAACCGGACGAAAATAAAACCGGAGTACCAGGCTACCAACTGCTCCATTAGGAGCAGAGATACCACTTGGTGAAAGGATCGATATGGTTGACTAGAAGGGGGAGGGGGAGGTGAATAGGCAAGTAACAATTTTATCTTTTCTTTCCAAAATTAAACTTAACATCAAAATAGGTTGTCTAGATATGCTACTAGGTGAGCAACCTATATGATGCAACAACAACAAGCATACAAGCAAGCAATGCATACAACACAATAAAAGCTTGCACAAGTAAAGGTAAGAGATAACTAAGAGTGCAGCCGGTGGAGACGAGGATGTGTTACTGAAGTTCCTTCCTTTTGAGAGGAAGTATGTCTTCGTTGGAGCGGTGTGGAGGCATAATGCACCCCAAGAAGCCACTAGGGCCACTGTATTCTCCTCACGCCCTCACACAATGCGAGATGCCGTGATTCCACTATTGGTGCCATTGAAGGCGGCGACCGGACCTTTACAAACAAGGTTTGGGCTCTCTCCACAACCGAATTGGAGGTTCCCAACGAATCCACGGAGCTTCAGCACAATGGAATATGGCTCTGAGGTTACCTCAACCGTCTAGGGTGCTCAAACACCCAAGAGTAACAAGATCTTCAAGGGATTAGTGGGGGAATCAAATTTCTCGTGGTGGAAGTGTAGATCGGGGCCTTCTCAACCAATCCCTAGAAAATCAACAAGTTTGATTGGCTAGGGAGAGAGATCGGGTAGGAATGAGCTTTTGAATGGCAATGGAGCTTGGGAGGGGGGGGGGGAAGAGGTCAACTTTAGGAAGAATAAGACCCCCCCTTTATATAGGTGAACCAAAATTGAACCATTTTCTGCCCAGACCCGCAGCTAATTGGTAGTACCGCTCCTTGGAGCGGTACTACCGCTTAGGCGGTACTACTCTGCACAAGCCTAAACATACATATAATGCATCTATGGTTGTGCCACCGGAGCGGTACTACCGCTCACCCCAGCGGTACTACCGCCTAAAGCTTTAGACATGGAGAGGCTGCAGTAGTAGAGGGTGCCAGGGCCGCCAGTACCATGCGAAGCGGTACTACCGCCCTAGTGCCGCTCTACTACCGCTTGGAGCAAAATGGGAACAGAACATTGCACAGAGGAGAACCCTGCAAGCGGTGGGACGGTAGTACGGGCTGTAGTACCGCTGGAGCGGTACTACCGCGCTACTACCGCCTTACTGCCATGAATTGCAAATGGACAACCGATCATTGCACGCTCGGGGAAACCCTAAGCGGTAGTGCCACGGAATTACCCAACGGTACTACCGCACAAGAGGTACTATCATGGGCACTAGCGGTACTACCGCTGGCAAGGTACTGAAAACACCACAGAAAACAAGGAAATGTTCCGGAGAAGAGAAAGGAGGCCGTGGGTGCATATGGGGTTGTGTACATGTTGATTCTACCCATACCTTTCCAAAGCGGACCCCCTCTTAATAGTACGACTTTTATATGACTCAAATCCACCGAAAAGAAACAGAGAGAACCACCGTCTTTGATATGCTCCGAGGGGGATCGAATCGTCTAGTGCCTAGACAAGAGATGTCTGAAATGCTCAATGCACATGATTAGTCCGCAAATGCATTGTCATCAATCACCAAAACCACTTAGGGAAAAATATGGCCTTACAATCTCCCCCTTATTGGTGGATTGATGACAGTACGGGATTTGCACATAGAGATATATAAAGAGCATAAGCAAATCCAAAATTTATTTAATATAGACAGGCTCCCCCTAGATGTGTGCATTCTATAGATGTGCTTTGGACTGCACAACACACACACTAGGATCAACACTCTCCATATATTTTATAGACAAGGTACTCCTTGCAACAATATAAGTGACACTAAGAAAGGAAAACAATATGACATAAGAGCATAATCTCACGCACATAGGGATATAATAATTATAACCAGGGTAGCATATGTCTTGCACCATATGATAGAGTCTCACACCAAACCAAAGCCAATGAAGGAAAAGAGTTCACAAGCAGAAACACAGAAGCAACAAGAACCAAGCTTGTGACTCAACAACACCCTGCAGAAAGACAAATCCCCGGTCCTAAACCTCCCCCTTTGGCATCGAGACACCAAAAGGGGAAAAGAGTGACCTAACGCAACTCCAGTTGGCACTAGTCTCCTCTCATGGACTTGTAAGACTCCTCAAAATTAGACCCACCAGCAGACTCCTCCGCAGACTCGTCAGTCTCCTCCTCGATCTCCTGATCCAGAGCTGGAGCAGAAGTAGCAGCATTGGACTCATCCGAGTCTGTCCAGTGAGAGTGTGAAGAAATCCACTCGTCCACTGTAGTGATACGATCCTCAGAGCCATCCTGAACTAGAATCTCAAGCTTCCTCATGATAGCCTTCCTCTCCTAACGAGCCTTCTTGGCATCCACATGTGCCAAGTACATCTTGTGATGAACATTGTTCTGAAGGCAAAAGAGCTTCTTCACCTTGTGCTTGAGCTTAGCCGCCCAACCTGACTGACCAGAAGAATGCTCTATGCCAGGAGCAAGACCACCATCATCACCCTGATCCTCTCCAGAAGCAGAAGACGCTGCCACCTCAGGATGAGTAGTAGAGGCCCAAAGCTCCTTCTGACGCAAGTTGAGAACGTCATGAGGAGTCAAGGGTCCAGTCTCAAGAGGCACACCAGGGAAAGTGGAGCTCCAGGTAGTTTGAATCAGCTTGAAGATGAAGGGAGCATAATTTGGGCAGTGATCTTCATGAAGGAAATATGCCCTAGAGGCAATAATAAAGTTATTATTTATTTCCTTATATCATGATAAATGTTTATTATTCATGCTAGAATTGTATTAACCGGAAACATAATACATGTGTGAATACATAGACAAACAGAGTGTCACTAGTATGCCTCTACTTGACTAGCTCGTTAATCAAAGATGGTTATGTTTCCTAACCATGAACAAAGAGTTGTTATTTGATTAACGAGGTCACATCATTAGTTGAATGGTCTGATTGACATGACCCATTCCATTAGCTTAGCACCCGATCGTTTAGTATGTTGCTATTGCTTTCTTCATGACTTATACATGTTCCTATAACTATGAGATTATGCAACTCCCGTTTACCAGAGGAACACTTTGGGTACTACCAAACGTCACAACGTAACTGGGTGATTATAAAGGAGTACTACAGGTGTCTCCAATGGTAGATGTTGGGTTGGCGTATTTCGAGATTAGGGTTTGTCACTCCAAGTGTTGGAGAGGTATCTCTGGGCCCTCTCGGTAATACACATCACATAAGCCTTGCAAGCATTATAACTAAGATGTTAGTTGTGAGATGATGTATTACGGAACGAGTAAAGAGACTTGCCAGTAACAAGATTGAACTAGGTATTGGATACCGACGATCGAATCTCGGGCAAGTAACATACCGATGACAAAGGGAACAACGTATGTTGTTATGCGGTCTGACCGATAAAGATCTTCGTAGAATATGTAGGAGCCAATATGGGCATCCAGGTCCCGCTATTGGTTATTGACCAGAGACGTGTCTCGGTCATGTCTACATTGTTCTCGAACCCTAGGGTCCGCACGCTTAACGTTACGATGACAGCTATTATGAGTTTATGCATTTTGATGTACCGAAGGTTGTTTGGAGTCCCGGATGTGATCACGGACATGACGAGGAGTCTCGAAATGGTCGAGACATAAAGATTGATATATTGGAAGCCTATGTTTGGACATCGGAAGTCTTCCGGGTGAAATCGGGATTTTACCGGATTACCGGGAGGGTTACCGGAACCCCCCGGGAGCCAAATGGGCCAACATGGGCCTTAGTGGAAAGGTGAAAGGGCTGCCCCATGGGCTGTGCGCCTCCCCCCTTCCCCTAGTCCTATTAGGACTAGGGAAGGTGGCCGGCCAACCCCTCTCTCTTTCCCACTTGAGGAAACCTAGTTGGACTAGGATTGGAGGGGGGAGTCCTACTCCCGGTAGGAGTAGGACTCCTCCTGCGCCTCCTCTCCTGGCCGGCCAGCCCTCCCCCTCTCATCCTTTATATACGGGGGCAGGGGCACCTCTAGACACACAAGTTGATCCTTGAGATCGTTCCTTAGCCGTGTGCGGTGCCCCCTGCCACCAAATTCCACCCCGATCATACCGTTGTAGTGCTTAGGCGAAGCCCTGCGTCGGTAGTACATCAAGATCGTCACCACGCCGTCGTGCTGACGGAACTCTTCCTCGACGCTTTGCTGGATCGGAGCCCGAGGATCGTCATCGAGCTGAACGTGTGCTAAGAACTCGGAGGTGCCGGAGTAACGGTGCTTGGATCGGTCAGATCGGGAAGATGTACGACTACTTCCTCTACGTCGTGTGATCGCTTCCGCAATCGGTCTGCGTTGGTACGTGGACAATACTCTCCCCTCTCGTTGCTATGCATCACCATGATCTTGCGTGTGCGTAGGAAATTTTTTGAAATTACTACGTTCCCCAACACTTCATAGGTAGCACTCACTAGCTCTTTCCACATGACATGGGAGACATCCAAGACTGCATACGTGCCCTTCTCAGAGTGGCATAATAGTAGCGTTTGCACAAGGTGCCCATGCACCATGTGCAAGTTGCCAATGCAAGGAAAGAGAGTGTGCCGGAAGATGTGATGCATAATGTCAAAGAATGGCTTTAGCTCCTTCTTGACTCATTTCTCTGTCTTGGTGATAATCATATGAGGCTTCAACTCATCCTTGTGAGTAGGCCTCCCTCATGGCGAGGACGAAGGCCAAGAGGCTTCCTCAGCCCCTCGTCAGGATATCCCAGAAGTGCCATAAAAGCACCCCACGTGGTGCGCAACTGCCTGCCATTGGTCATCCAGATCAAAGTGCGCTCTGTGTTTGTGCCATACCATATGGTTGCAAAGAACTGAGCAACCAAATCTGCATCGAAATCATAGTTGAAGGTCATGAGGGGCACGATGTTGAGCTGTTCACATAGGGCATGAGCTTCGCCAAAGTATGCATGGTACTTCTCCATGTGATCCATGTTGATTGACTTGGTCTTCACAAACAGGTTCTTCCTTCCCTTGATCCGATCAAAGTACACAAGTGATTGGTCCTAGTTCCAGAATGGTGAGCCAACAAGAGAAGGATCCTGAGGCAGGAGATAGGGGTTTTGCTCACGGTATTGCCAATACTCATTTTGCTTCAATTCAGCAGCCGTCTTGACCGGTTCCTTCTTTTTGCGAGCAGCGGTTGACTTGACATTGGATTTGCCCTTGTTCCTCGCAGACCGACGACGAGCAGGCTGTAGTGTGGGGGCAATCTCTTATTCATCCTCGGAATACACAATTCTGGCATGATAGGTGCACCCACGCTTGGATGGGGGATTCACATTCTTGCGACGAACCTTGGAGCTACTACCACCTGAAGAGACACAAAACCGCAAGGGAAAAACATGAATACAAACTATGCATAAGCCTCGGAGAAACACAAGTGAGAACGAAAGAATTAGGTGAGCATTCTTGAATTGGGGGCCTCAAGCGGTAGTAGCATGGAACTAGGGCGGTAGTACCACTGCACTGGAGCAGTAGTACTGCTCTGGGAATGGACGCATGGAATCCCCAGATCCAGTAGTACCGGAGGTCAAAAATTCAAAAATGCTAAACTAAATCTTCAATCCTCCTATCTAGCAGTCATTCAATGTCCTACTCAAGCTCCGATTTAGCCAAAAATCAAGAAACCAACATGCATTGCCCTAGAATCCTAGATTCAAAGGAAAGAACCTTAGGAGCAACGAATGGGGGCAATACCGGGTTCCATGGCGAGAGGAGGTGGAGGGGAAGGATTCCACCAGACGGAATCACTGAAGACGGCACGGAATCGGCCAGTCGGAGCGGCAGCCGGGGCTGTTCTTCGTCGCCTGAGAGAGAGAGAGAGATAGAGAGAGAGAGAGACGTGGGGGGGGGAGTGAATGGGTATGGGGGAGTTAGAACTCCCCCCAGCCCGATACGTACCCCTCCCCGCGTCCCACTAAGTGGTAGTACCGCCACGATACTACAGCCGGACAGGAGGCCTGGTAGTACCGCTCGATGGAACGGTAGTACCACTGGCAGGGAGACAGAACAACCTAGAAAGAGAAGAAATGGCTGATGCACGACTAGGGTGGTTGAAGCATAGGGATAGGCTTGGGATAGAAACTCAAAACGACAACACATGGAACATATACTCCAAGTTCAAAAAACCAAGAAACCAAGAGCAACTTGGAGTAACTCAAAGCACAAACAACACCCTAAGGAAGCTACTCGAACAAGCACCTCTCAAAGGAAGGCGGTGGCCGAGGCCACCTATGTTTGAGTCAATTGGTATGACACCACAAAGATTTCAACCTTGTGTCCATGACCAAAACTCGTCTTTGAAGCACAAGTACCATCAACAATGGAGAATGTGAAAGACTTGATCAATTTACGCATAATGGGGGGAGGGAGAGTTCATTGAGAGAACAACACCCCCCCTATGTCCATGCCTACATCTAAACAAGACAACATGATGCGTGTGGTGGGGTGTGCAAAGGTTCAAGCCACATTGCTCAAATCGATGATACTTAGCTCATGCCTTAACTCACGAAATCTTTCTTCATCCAACGGCTTCATGAAGATATCTTCAAGGTTATCATGAGTGTTGACATAGTTGAGCTCAATCTCTCCTCGCCTAATATGATCCCAGATGAAGTGATACCGAATCTCAATATGCTTCGTCTTGAAGTGTTGCACCGGGTTGAGAGAGATCTTGATGGCACTTTCATTATCACCCCAAAGAGGCAATTTCTCACAAATGACGTTGTAAGCCTTTAAAGTTTGCATCATCCATAGAAGTTGAGCACAACAACTACCGGCGGCCACATACTCCTCTTCGATGGAGGAGAGAGACACACAACTTTCTTCTTAGAAGACCAACTCACCAAAGAGCAAACAAGAAATTGGCACCCTCCAAAAGTTCACTTCCTATCCACTTTGTCTCCCACCCAATCCGAGTCTGAAAATCCCACGAGGTTGAAGTTTTCTCCTCTAGGGTACCATAAGTCAACGTTTGGGGTATGAGCCAAATGTCGAATGATTCGCTTGACCGCCACATTGTGGCCCTCCTTAGGTGAGTCTTGAAACCGTGCACAAATTCCCACACTGAACATGATATCCGGTCTAGATGCACAAAGGTAAAGCAAGGAGCCAATCATGGAACAATATACCTTTCGATCCACCACTTTACCATTGGGATCTATGTCAAGTTGGCATTTGACGGGCATTGGAGTGGAAGCCGGCTTGACATCACTTAGCTTGAATCTCTTGAGCATGTCTTGAACTTGGTTGATGAAGGTTCCTTCTCTTCTTTGTTTGATTTTGAACCCGAGAAAGAACTTCAACTCTCCCATCATGGACATCTTGAACTTCGAGGCCATGGGAGCGGCAAACTCCTCACTGAAACTTTGTTAGGAGAACCAAACATAATATCATCAACATATAGTTGGAATACAAACAACTCCCCTTTGACCTTCTTAGTAAAAATAGTGGGGTCGATTTTCCCAATTTCACACCCACGATCTTGCAACAACTCGACAAGGTGCTCATACCACGCACGTGGGGCTTGTTTAAGGCCATAGAGTGCCTTATCGAGTTGGTACACATGATTGGGGAACTCGGGATCCTCAAATCCAGGGTGTTGTTTGACATACACCAACTCATTAATAGAGCCATTAAGAAAAGCACTCTTCACATCCATTTGTTGCAACCTGAAGTTATAATGAGAAGCATAAGCAATCAACAAACGAATAGATTCAAGGCGAGCAACAGGAGCAAATGTTTCACTGTAGTCAATACCCTCGACTTGGGAGTAGCCTTGTTCTACCAAACAAGCCTTAGGCCTAGTTCTTTTGAGCAGATTGTGGAGAATTTTGGTCTGGAAAATCTGGAGCCAAAAGAACTCGTTTTGACTTCCAAAATCTGGAGAGGATTCTGTAGAATCCTAGTGCAATCCAAAAGCAGCCAGAAAGCTAGATTTTCCCAGAATCCTGAGATTTTGGCAAGTCCCACCTCTGAAAACGTTTCATAATATAGGAATACCCCTATCCCATGGAGAAATTACGCCCAGAATGCCACTAGCCCATCCACGCGCTGGAGAGAAAACGCTCGAGCGAAGCGCTCGACCGCCCCTGTTTGCATCAGGGGAAAACGCTCGGCCGCCCTGTTCACGAGGGCTAGGGTTTGCCGCCGCCGCCTGGCCCTTGCCGCCGCCGCCGCCCGCCTGGCCCTTGCCGCCGCGGCCGCACGCCTTATCTCCCACCGCCGCCCCTTTTCCTTCCCTGTTCCTCCTCCCCTCCGCCGTATCTCCGCCAACACTGACGGCCCACCTCGCCGCTGCCGAACGGGAGCTCTGCCAGCCCCGCCATTCCTCACGACGGCCCACCTCGCCGCTGCCGGACGGGAGCTCCGCCAGCCCCGCTCCTCGCGACGCTGCTGGACGGGAGAGCTAGCCCACCACCGTGTGCTCGCCGCAGGCCGCCCTTCCTAGACGCCCGCCGGACACGAGCTCCCGTTCATTGTCTCGTTTCTCTTTTGCCTCCTCTGTATTCTTCTGTCACTTCTGTTTGTTTCTCTGCCAATATCTAGGTGAATAGATGGATGGATAGATGCATTGATTGATGAATAAATGGTACTGGTAATGGATTGATGTATGTTTGATTCTTTGAATTTGTAGCTGCTGCTTGATAATTTCAATTTGGTGCTTGATAATTTGCTATAAATTTCTTGCTATTTCGGTACTGCTACTTGGTGCTTGGTAATTATGTGCTGATGAATAGATGATGTATGTACGTGCTGATGGCTAAGGGCAGTATAGACATTTCGGCACAAAACTCAGTCCACAGTCTCAAACTACAATTTCAGAAAAGAACTCGACAGTAGATTCTGCAGGAAGCGGATTCTGTGAGAATTTTCCAGAATGTTGATTCTGCAGAATCCTGCACGAAAAGAACTGGGCCTTATTGTGAACGGTAATCCCATGAGCATCTTGCTTGTTCTTGGATATCCACTTGGTTCCAATAACATTATGATTCTCCTTTGGCCTTGGCACCAATCTCCACACCTTGTTGTGCTCGAAGTGGTTGAGTTCTTCATACATGGCATTAAGCCAATCCGGATCCTCGAGCGCCTCATAAACCTTTTGGGGTTCAACACAAGAGAAAAATGCATGATGTTCACAATAGTTTGCTAATTTTCTACGAGTGCTTACCCCCTTTCTTAAGCTTCCAAGAACATTCTTCATGAGATGATCTTTGGTAGTCGGCTTGGATGCAATCTTCGCGGCACGACGCTCCAATTCCTCCTCAAGAGAGAGTTGAGGAGTGGTAACTTGATCATCTTGAGCGTCGTCTTGAGCTTGTTCTTGATCTTGAGCTTGCTCTTGATCTTGAACTTGATCGGTGGTAAGAACTTGACCTTGGGCATCATTTGGTGGTTCACCACCATCTTGAGGTTGATCTTGTCCTTCATCTTGTTCATTTGGTTGAGGGCCTTCAGTTTGTTCTTCGGAAGCATGTGGGTCTTGGGTTGGTGATGGTTCCACTTGAGTGGAACATTGTCCTTCTCCTTCAGCCACAAGGGGTTCCTCAATGGGTACGATATAGCCCAAACCCATTCTTCTTATGGCTTGGGGAGTAATTTCATCACCTACATCACAAGTACCACTTTGCTCCACTTGGGAGCCATTATTCTCATCAAATTCCATGTTACACATCTCCTCAATGAGTCCAGTGGACTTGTTGAGGACACGATAAGCATGAGAGTTTGTAGCGTAACCAACAAATATGCCCTCATGATCTCTAGTGTGACGCCCTCGATTCAATCGTAAACTAATCATACACACAAATGTGTACGATCAAGATCAAGGACTCACGGGAAGATATCACAACACAACTCTAGACACAAATTAAAATAATACAAGCTTTATATTACAAGCCAGGGGCCTCGAGGGCTCGAATACATAAGATCGAATACAAACGAGTCAGCGGAGGCAACAATATCTGAGTACAGACATAAGTTAAACAAGTTTTCTTTAAGAAGGCTAGCACAAAAGCAACAATGATCGAAAAGGCAAAGCCTCCTACCTGGGAGCCTCCTAACCACTCTAGGTCGTCAGCGGCCATCACGTAGTAGTAGGCACCTCGGGGTAGTAGTAGTCATCTGTGGTGTCATCTGGCTCCTGGGATCCGTCATCTGGTTGCAACAATTGGGTATGGGGGGAAAAGAGGTAGCAAAGCAACCATGAGTACTCATCCAAAGTACTCGCAAGACTTACATCAGATCTAAACTAAATATGCATCTGTATCAAAGGAATGGGTTGTATCTATGGACTAAACTGCAGAATGCCAGAAGAGAAGGGGAAAGCCTAGCCTATCGAAGACTAGCATCTTCAAGCAGCTCCAAGCATCTTGCAACATCAGAAGAGATAAGAGTGGCATATTATAATATTAGTAATTATGTTGTAACATTGCCCAGAGATCACTTGCTCAACTTCCTGCGAGGAAACAATCTCGAAGCCATCATATCCATTACATGCCTCAGCATCTAGTATCCAGTTCTAGTTGTATCGATCGGGATACAACTCTAAGTGTCCGTTACTGTAGGACATGCTATCGATAGATGTTTTCTTTCCTTCAGGGGTGCACTAACTTACCCAACAGGCTCGATCAAGTCCGGCCGAACACACCATCAGGTCATGACCGCCCTCGGCTGATCAACACACCGCAGTCCTACCTAGGCTCGTCAGAGAGGCTAGCACGCCGGTCTACATCCTAAGCGCACAGGGGTCTTCGGCCCATCGCCCTTTGCACTCCTGCATGTTGCGTACGCGGCCGGTGAGCAGACCTAGCCTCCCTTATACAAGGCAAGGCGTTCCAGTCCAACCCGGCGTGCGCCGCTCCATCGCTGACGTCCGTTGTGCTTTCGGCTGATACATACGACGCAGAGTGCACATACTTATTCCCACGTGATGGTTAGTGCTATCAGGCCAGAGCCCCCTCGGGTCAAATATCCAAATAGTAGTGGATTAGGAACGCGCGGCAACAAGCAGAGACTCACGATCGAAGTTAGCCCGTCGCCCCATCTTGAGGACTCGCGACAAGGGCTAAGAATGTCCGACCATGCCTTGTAATTATCTCGCGGGCACCTTCCAGGTCAACCCGACGCCACATCGCTCGCAATTAATCTCGCATGAGTACCCTTCGAGGCCGAGCCTTTTTTAGTAACATGGTTCAGTGTAAAGCCATAGTAACCATAGTAAGCATGTGTCTAACACCAAGGGGAATCCTGAGGAATCACCCTCGATGGAATTCCACCCGATCTTATCGCCAAGGTGAACAAAGGAGGAATCACCCTCGAGGTCCACTCTTGAGGAGTTGCACAAAAGTGTCATTATCGGGAGTGGAGAAGGAGAAATCACCCTCGATGACCATAACCCATGAACTAAACTACAAGGTTAACACCAGAAGTGCTGATGAGGTATCACCCTCGGCACTCGATAGTAACCCAGTAGAGTCGTACAACTTAGGGGGGTGATGTGCGGTGTCGGGGCCTGGACATCGATCCCGTTGATCGAGTCATCGAACATAAAGCGGGGCAATTGGGACAAGATGGGGGTCACTGATGGATCTCTAACCAACCTATACTAAGAAGTTTAGGATAAGCAGGCTGGTAACAATAAGCAGGTTACAAAAGCAGGCTATGCGTCAGAATAGGAGCAAACAATAACAGTAGCAAAATCTAATGCAAGCATGAGAGAATGGAATGGGACATATCAGAATGATCAAAGGGGGGAGGCCTCCCTGGAAGCTCTGCTGAAAAGGAAGAAGGTTCGTCGGAGATTTAGTCGATCACAGGGGCAACATCGGTCTCGGGATCTACCGGAGAGAAGAGGGGGAAGAAACAATAAATATAAAGCAAACATAGCATCACAAAGCATAGCATGGCAATATGCTGTGCCGGGTGTGACCTAACGTATGGGTACATGATACGTCTCCAACGTATCTATAATTTTTGATTGCTCCATGCTATATTATCTACTGTTTTGGACTATATTGGGCTTTATTTTCCACTTTTATATTATTTTTGGGACTAACCTATTAACCGGAGGCCCAGCCCAGAATTGCTGTTTTTTGCCTATTTCAGTGTTTCGGAGAAACAGAATATCAAACGGAGTCCAAACGGAATGAAATCTTCGGGAACGTGATTTTCTCACCGAACGTGATCCAGGAGACTTGGACCCTACTCCAGGGAGTCAAAGAGGAGGTCACGAGGGTGGGGGCGCCCCCCCCCTAGGGCGCGCCCCCTGCCTCGTGGGCCCCTCGGTGCTCCACCGACGTACTCCTTCCTCCTATATATACCTACGTACCCCCAAACGATCAGAACAGGGAGCCAAAAACCTAATTCCACTGCCGCAACTTTCTGTATCCATGAGATCCCATCTTGGGGCCTGTTCTGGAGCTCCGCCGGAAGAGGGCCGTCATCATGGAGGGCTTCTACATCATCCTAGCCCCTCCGATGAAGTGTGAGTAGTTTACCTCAGACCTACGGGTCCATAGTTAGTAGCTAGATGTCTTCTTCTCTCTCTTTGAATCCCAATACAAAGTTCTCCCCCTCTCTTGTGGAGATCTATTCGATGTAATCTTCTTTTTGCGGTGTGTTTGTTGAGACCGATGAACTATGGGTTTAAGATCAAGTCTATCTATGAATAATATTTGAATCTTCTCTGAATTATTTTATGTATGATTGGTTATGTTTGCAAGTCTCTTCGAGTTATCCATTTGGTTTGGCCAACTAGATTGGTAGTTCTTGCCATGGGAGAAGTGCTTAGCTTTGGGTTCGATCTTGCGGTGTCCTTACCCAGTGAGAGAAGGGGCAGCAAAGGCACGTATTGTATCGTTGCCATCGAGGATAACAAGATGGGGTTTATTTCATGTTGCATGAATTTATCTCTCTACATCATGTCATCTTGCTTAAGGCATTACTCTGTTTTTAACTTAATACTCTAGATGCATGCTGGATAGCGGTCAATGAGTGCAGTAACAATAGTAGATGCAGAATCGTTTCGATCTACTTGTCACGGATGTGATGCCTATATACATGATCATGCCTAGATATTCTCATAACTATGCTCAGTTCTGTCAATTGCTCAACAGTAATTTGTTCACCCACCGTAGAATACTTATGCTCTTGAGAGAAGCCACTAGTGAAACCTATGGCCCCCGGGTCTAGTGTCATCATATCAGTCTCCATCACTTTAATCTTGCTTTGCTTTTTTACTTTGCCTTTACCTTTTACTTTGCATCTTTATACCAAAAATACCAAAAATATTATATCTATCAGATCTCACTCTCGTAAGTGAGCGTGAAGGGATTGACAACCCCTAATCGCGTTGGTTGCGAGTAGCCATCGCTTTGTGCAGGTACGAGGGACTTGAGCGTGGCCTCCTACTGGATTGATACCTTGGTTCTCAAAAACTGAGGGAAATACTTACGCTACTCTGCTGCATCATCCCTTCCTCTTCGGGGAAAACCAACGCAAGGTCAAGACGTAGCAAGAAGGATTTCTGGCGCCGTTGCCGGTGAGGTTCGTGCAAGTCAAGATTTGACTCCCGACAACGAGCCATTTCTGGCGCCGTTGCCGGGGAGTCTACGCAAAAAGTCAACATACCAAGTACCCATCACAATCCCTATCTCTCGCATTACATTATTTTCCATTTACCTCTCGTTTTCCTCTCCCCCGCGTCACACTTGCCGTTTTATTCGCCCTCTGTCTCTCTATCCTCCATCACTATTTGCCCCTTATGCCCGTTTGCTTTTTATTTGCTCGTATGGTTAGAATAGTTGTTTATTTATTACTAAACAGAGAACCTAAGATCTATGGATCCTCATCCACTTGCTAATCTTTTTAAGAGGTCCAATTATGATAAACCAATTGCTAGTGAGTTTTGTGCACTAGATTATCTTTATGAAGTTTTGCTGGAAATTCGTGAATCTGAAAAGTGTGATGAATTACCTCATGAAGAGATTCACGATAAATCTTTGAATATAAAACATGATTGCAATGATTCTATTATAAATTCTATTAATGTCAATTGTGCTAATAATATGCAAAACCCTAAGCTTGGGGATGCTAGTTTTGCTATGTCCTCTACTTGTTGCAATGATCATGATTGGGGTGATTCTCCTTTCGATCTTGAAAATTTATTTAAACCCCATGATGAATATGAGATTGATTATAATGTTTGCAATAATATTGAAAGTGGGTATGGAAGAATGTCAACTTTAGATCCCACATATTTGGAGAATGTTCAATCTTATGAAGTTTTTAATAAAAGTGGGTTTGGAAAGGTCATGACTTTAGTTAATGTTAATCCCACTATTTCGGAAAAGTGCCAACTTTGCATGCATGAGGACCGTGTTGAAAATATTTTATGTGATAGCTATTTTGTTGAATTTGATTATGATCCTATATGTAATTATTACGAGAGAGGAAAATATGGTGGTAGAAATTTTCATGTTTCTAAATTACCTCTCGTTATGTTGAGATTGCTATTGTTTCTTTCCGCTTCCTTGCATATGCTAGTTTTTGCTTGCCTTGATAATTTGTTTGCCTATAAGATGCCTATGCATAGGAAGTATTTTAGACTTAGATGTGTTTTTCACATGCTTTATGATGCTCCTTTAGTGCTTCAATTCTTGTCTTTCATGTGAGCATCATTAAAATTATCAATGCCTAGCTATAAGGCTTTAAAGAAAAGCTCTTGTTGGGAGTCAACCCAATATTTATCCTTGATGTTATTCAATAAATAAATTATTTAGCCTCTATTTTGGTTGTGTTTTTTGTGTTTAATTAGTGTTTGTGCCAAGTAGAACCATTGGGAAGACTTGGGGAAAGTCTTGTTGAACTTGCTGGAAAAAAACAGAAACTTTAGCGCTCACGAGAACTGCTGTCATTTTTATTTTAAGAGTGATATTTAGTTAATTATTTTTTCAGATGATTAATAGATAAATTCCTCACCTCCAGCAATTTATTTTAGAATTTTTGGGGTTCCAGATCTTGCGCTAGCTATAGATTACTACAGACTGTTCTGTTTTTGACAGATTCTGTTTTTCGTGTGTTGTTTGCTTATTTTGATGAATCTATGGCTAGTAAAATAGTTTATAATACATAGAGAAGTTGGAATACAGTAGGTTTAAAACCAATATAAATAAAGAATGAGTTCATTACAGTACCTTGAAGTGGTCTTTTGTTTTTGTTCGCTAACGGAGCTCACGAGTTTTCTATTTTGAGTTTTGTGTTGTGAAGTTTTCAAGTTTTGTGTGAATTCTTTTGATGGATCATGGAACAAGGAGTGGCAAGAGCCTAAGCTTGGGTATGCCCATGGAACCCCCAAGATAATCCAAGGACACCAAAAAGTCAAAACTTAGGGATGCCTCGGGAGGCATCCCCTCTTTCGTCAACTTCCATCGGTAATTTACTTGGAGCTATATTTTTATTCACCAACATGATATGTGCTTTGCCTGGAGCGTCTTGTATTATTTGTGTTGGGGAACGTAGCAGAAATTCAAAATTTTCCTACGTGTCACCAAGATCTATCTATGGAGAGACCAGCAACGAGGGGAAGGAGAGTTGCATCTACATACCCTTGTAGATCGCTAAGCGGAAGCGTTCATGTGAACGGGGTTGATGGAGTCGTACTCGTCGTGATCCAAATCACCGATGACCGAGTGCCGAACGGACGGCACCTCCGCGTTCAACACACGTACAGCCCGGTGACGTCTCCCACGCCTTGATCCAGCAAGGAGAGAGGGAGAGGTTGAGGAAGACTTCATCCAACAGCAGCACAACGGCGTGGTGGTGGTGGAGGAGCGTGGCAATCCTGCAGGGCTTCGCCAAGCACCACAGAAGAGGAGGGAGAGAGAGAGATGCAGGGCTGCACCAACGAGAGATAGAATCGCGCGTTGTGGGCTGCCCAATGCCTCAATATATATAGGGAAGGGGAGGGGCTGCGCCCCCTCTAGGGTTCCCACCCCTAGGGGGGCGGCAGCCCTAGATGGGGAGCAAGGGGGGTGGCCAAGAGGGGATGGGAGAGGAAGGCGCACCAATATGGGCCCTAAGGCCCATATCCCCTTAGGGTTTGCCCCCTCTCCACCTCTTAGGCGCATGGGCCTTAGTGGGGCTGGTGCCCTTGGCCCATGTAGGCCAAGGAGCACTCCCTACAGCCCATGTGGCCCCCCGGGGCAGGTGGCCCCACTTGGTGGACCCCTGGGACCCTCCCGGTGGTCCCGGTACGTTACCGATAAACCCCGAAACTTTTCCGGTGTCCAAAACAGGACTTCCCATATATAAATCTTTACCTCCGGACCATTCCGGAACTCCTCGTGACGTCCGGGATCTCATCCGGGACTCCGAACAACATTCAGTAACCACATACTAACTTCCTTTATAACCCTAGCGTCATCGAACCTTAAGTGTGTAGACCCTACGGGTTCGGGAGACATGCAGACATGACCGAGACGTTCTCCGGTCAATAACCAACAGCGGGATCTGGATACCCACATGTTCCACGATGATCTCATCGGATGAACCACGATGTCAAGGACTTAATCAATCCCGTATTCAATTCCCTTTGTCTAGCGGTATTGTACTTGCCCGAGATTCGATCGTTGGTATCCTTATACCTTGTTCAATCTCGTTACCGGCAAGTCTCTTTACTCGTTCCATAACACATCATCCCGTGATCAACTCCTTGGTCACATTGTGCACATTATGATGATGTCCTACCGAGTGGGCCCAGAGATACCTCTCCGTCACACGGAGTGACAAATCCCAGTCTCGATTCGTGCCAACCCAACAGACACTTTCGGAGATACCTGTAGTGCACCTTTATAGTCACCCAGTTACATTGTGACGTTTGGTACACCCAAAGCATTCCTACAGTATCCGGGAGTTACACAATCTCATGGTCTAAGGAAATGATACTTGACATTAGAAAAGCTTTAGCATACGAACTACACGATCTAGTGCTATGCTTAGGATTGGGTCTTGTCCATCACATCATTCTCCTAATGATGTGATCCCGTTATCAACGACATCCAATGTCCATGGTCCGGAAACCGTAACCATCTATTGATCAACGAGCTAGTCAACTAGAGGCTTACTAGGGACATGGTGTTGTCTATGTATCCACACATGTATCTGAGTTTCCTATCAATACAATTATAGCATGGATAATAAACGATTATCATGAACAAGGAAATATAATAATAACTTATTTATTATTGCCTCTAGGGCATATTTCCAACAGTCTCCCACTTGCACTAGAGTCAATAATCTAGTTCACATCGCCATGTGATTAACACTCACAGGTCACATCGCCATGTGACTAACACCCCAAGAGTTTACCAGAGTCAATAATCTAGTTCACATCACTATGTGATTAGCACTCAATGAGTTCTGGGTTTGATCATGTTGCTTGTGAGAGAGGTTTTAGTCAACGGGTCTGAACCTTTCAGATCCGTGTGTGCTTTACAAATCTCTATGTCATCTCCTAGATGTAGCTACCACGTTCTATTTGGAGCTATTCCAAATAACTGTTCTACTTGGAGCTATTCTAAATTGTTGCTCCATTATACGTATCCGGTATCTCTACTCAGAGCTATCCGGATAGGTGTCAAGCTTGCATCGACGTAACCCTTTACGACGAACTCTTTTACCACCTCCATAATCGAGAAAAATTCCTTAGTCCACTGGTTACTAAGGATAACTTTGACCGCTGTCCTGTGATCCATTCTTGGATCACTCTTGTACCCCTTGACTGACTCATGGCAAGGCACACTTCAGGTGCGGTACACAGCTTAGCATACTGAAGAGCCTACGTCTTAAGCATAGGGGACGACCTTCGTCCTTTCTCTCTATTCTGCTGTGGTCGAGCTTTAAGTCTTAACTTCATACCTTACAACTCAGGCAAGAACTCCTTCTTTGACTGATCCATCTTGAACACCTTCAAGATCATGTCAAGGTATGTGCTCATTTGAAAGTACCATTAAGCATTTTGATCTATCCTTATAGATCTTGATGTTCAATGTTCAAGTAGCTTAATCCAGGCTTTCCATTGAAAAACACTTTCCAAATAACCCTATATGCTTTCTTTAGAAATTCTACATCATTTCTGATCAACAATATGTCAACAACATATACTCATCAGAAATTCTATAGTGCTCCCACTCACTTCTTTGGAAATACAAGTTTCTCATAAACTTTGTATAAACCAAAATCTTTGATCATCTCATCAAAGCATACATTCCAACTCCAAGATGCTTACTCCAGTCCTTAGAAGGATTGCTGGAGCTTTGCATACTTATTAGCATATTTCAGGATTGACAAAACCTTCCGGATGTATCACATACAACCTTTCCTCAAGAAAATCGTGAGGAAACAATGGTTTTTTTTGACATCCTATCTGCAAGATTTCATAAATAATGCAGTAATCGCTAATATAATTCCAACAGACTCTTAGCATCGCTACGAGTGAGAAAGTCTCATCGTAGTCAACTCCTTGAACTTGTCGGAAAACATCTTAACGACAAGTCGAGCTTTCTTAATGGTGACACTTACCATCATTGTCTGTCTTCCTTTTAAAATCCATCTGTACTCAACAGCCTTACGACCATCGAGCCATTCTGCCAAAGTCTACACTTTGTTTTCATACATGGATCCTCTCTCGGATTGTATGGCCTCGAGCCATATATCGGAATCCGGGCCCACCATCGCTTCTCCATAGCTCGTAGGTTCATTGTTGTCTAGCAACATGACTTCCAAGACAGGACTATGTACCACTCTGAAGTAGTACGCATCCTTGTCATCCTACGAGGTTTGGTAGTGACTTGATTTGAAGTTTCATGATCACTATCATAAGCTTCCACTTCAATTGGTGTAGGTTCCACAGGAACAACTCTTTCTGCCCTGCTATACACTAGTTGAAGTAACGGTTCAATAACCTCATCAAGTCTCCACCATCCTCCCACTCAATTCTTTCGAGAGAAACTTTTCCTCGAGAAAGGACCCGATTCTAGAAACAATCCCTTATTGCTTTTGAATCTGAGACAGGAGGTATACCCAATTGTTTTGGGTGTCCTATGAAGATGCATTTATCCGCTTTGGGTTCGAGCTTATCAGCCTGAAACTTTTTCACATAAGCGTCGCAGCCCCAAACTTTTAAGAAATGACAGCTTAGGTTTCTCTAAACCATAGTTCATACGGTGTCATCTCATCGGAATTACGTGGTGCCCTATTTAAAGTGAATGCGGTTGTCTCTAATGCCTAACCCATAAACTATCGTGGTAATTCGATAAGAAACATCATGGTATGCATCATATCCAATAGGGTGCAGTTATGATGTTCGGACACACCATCACACTATGGTGTTCCAGGCTATATTAGTTGTGAAACAATTTCCACAATGTCTTAATTCTGTGCCAAATTCGTAATTCAGATATTCATCTCTATGATCATATCATAGATCTTTTATCCTCTTGTCACGACGATCTTTCAACTTCACACTGAAATTACTTGAACCTTTCAATAATTCAGACTCGTGATTCATCAAGTAAATATACTCAACATCTACTCAAATCATCTGTGAAGTAAGAACATAACGATATCCACTACATGCCTCTGCACTCATTGGACTGCACACATCAAAAATGTATTACATCCAACAAGTTGCTTTCAAGCTCCATTTTACTGAAACCGAGGCTTTCAGTCATCTTGCCCATGTGGTATGATTTGCATGTCTCAAGTGATTCAAAAATCAAGTGAGTCCAAACGATCCATTTGCATGGAGTTTCTTCATGCATATACACCAATAGACATGGTTCGCATGTCTCAAACCTTTCAAAAACGAGTGAGCCCAAAGATCCATCAACACGGAGCTTCTTCATGCGTTTTATACCGATATGACTTACGTGGCAGTGCCACAAGTAGGTGGTACTATCATTACTATCTTTTGGCATGAACATGTGTATCACTACGATCGAGATTCAATAAACCATTCAATTTAGCTGTAAGACCATTGAAGGTATTATTCAAATAAACAGTGTAACCATTATTCTCCTTAAATGAATAACCGTATTGCGATAGACATAATCCAATCAAGTCTATGCTCAATGCAAACACCAATCTCGATGGTAGAGGGAGCGTGCGATGCTTGATCATATCAACATTGGAAACACTTCCAACACATATCGTCAGCTCACCTTTAGCTAGTCTCCATTTATTCCGTAGCTTTTATTTCGAGTTACTAACACTTAGCAACCGAACCGGTATCTAATACCCTGGTGCTACTAGGAGTACTAGTAAAGTACACATCAACACAATGTATATCCAATATACTTCTATCGACCTTACAAGCCTTCTCATCTACCAAGTATCTAGGGTAATTCTGCTCCAGTGGCTGTTCCCTTTATTACAGAAGCACTTAGTCTCGGGTTTGGGTTCAACCTTGGGTTTCTTCACTGGAGCAGCAGCTGAATTGCCGTTTCATGAAGTATCCCTTCTTGCCCTTGCCCTTCTTGAAACGAGTGGTTTCACCAACCATCAACAATTGATGCTCCTTCTTGATTTCTACTTTTGTGGTGTCAAACATCGCGAATATCTCAAGGATCATCATATATTTCCCCCATATATTATAGTTCATCACGAAGCTCTAGCAGCTTGGTGGTAATGACTTCGGAGAAACATCACTATCTCATCTGGAAGATCAACTCCCACTCGATTCAAGTGATTGTTGTACTCAGACAATCTGAGCACAAGCTCAACAATTGAGCTTTTCTCCTTAGTTTGTAGGCTAAGAAAATCGTCGGAGGTCTTATACCTTTTGACGTGGGCACGAGCCTGAAATCCCAATTTCAGCCCTTGAAACATCTCATATGTTTCGCGACGTTTCAAAATACGTCTTTGGTGCCTCGACTCTAAACCATTAACATTACCGAACTATCATGTAGTCATCAAAATGTGTATGTCAGATGTTCGCAACATCCACAGACCACGTTCGAGGTTCAGCACACTGAGCGGTGCATTAAGGACATAAGCCTTTTACTGTCTGCATAATTGCTACTATCAACTTTCAACTAATTTTTCTCTAGGAACATATCTAAACAGTAGAACTATAGCGTGAGCTACGACATAATTTGCAAAATCCTTTTGACTATGTTCAGGATAATTAAGTTCATCTTATGAACTCCCGCTCAGATAGACATCCCTCTAGTCATCTAAGTGATTACATGATCCGAGTCAACTAGGCCGTGTCCGATCATCATGTGAGACGGACTAGTCAACGTCGGTGAACATCTTCATGTTGATCGTATCTTCTATACGACTCATGCTCGACCTTTCGGTCTTCTGTGTTCCGAGGCCATGTCTGTACATGCTAGGCTCGTCAAGTTAACCCTAAGTGTTTTGCGTGTGTAAATCTGTCTTACACCCGTTGTATGTGAACGTTAGAATCTAACACCCGATCATCACGTGGTGCTTCGAAACACGAACTGTCGCAACGGTGCACAGTTAGGGGAGAACACTTCTTGAAATTGTTGTAAGGGATCATCTTATTTACTACCGTCGTTCTAAGCAAATAAGATGTATAAACATGATAAACATCACATGCAATCAAATAGTGACATGATATGGCCATCATCACTTTGCTCCTTTTGATCTTCATCTTCGGGGCTCCATGATCATCATCATCACCGGCATGACACCATGATCTCCATCATCATGATCTCCATCATCGTGTCTTCATGAAGTTGCCTCGCCAACTATTACTTCTACTACTATGGCTAACGGTTAGCAATAAAGTAAAGTAATTACATGACGTTTAAGTTGACACGCAGGTCATAAATAAATAAAGACAACTCCTATGGCTCCTGCCGGTTGTCATACTCATCGACATACAAGTCGTGATTCCTATTACAAGAACATGATCAATCTCATACATCACATATATCATTCATCACATCCTTTGGCCATATCACATCACATAGCATACCCTGCAAAAACAAGTTAGACGTCCTCTAATTGTTGTTTGCATGTTTTACGTGGCTGCTATGGGTTTCTAGCAAGAACGTTTCTTACCTACGCAAAGACCACAACGTGATATGCCAATTGCTATTTACCCTTCATAAGGACCCTTTTCATCGAATCCGATCCGACTAAAGTGGGAGAGACAGACACCCGCCAGCCACCTTATGCAACTAGTGCATGTTTGTCGGTGGAACCGGTCTCACGTAAGAGTACGTGTAAGGTTGGTCCGGGCCGCTTCATCCCACAATACCGTCGAAACAAGATTGGACTAGTAACAGCAAGCATATTGAACAAATCAACGCCCACAACTACTTTGTTTTCTACTCGTGCATAGTAACTACGCATGGACCTAGCTCATGATGCCACTGTTGGGGAACGTAGCAGAAATTCAAAATTTTCCTACGTGTCACCAAGATCTATCTATGGAGAGACCAGCAACGAGGGGAAGGAGAGTTGCATCTACATACCCTTGTAGATCTCTAAGCGGAAGCGTTCATGTGAACGGGGTTGATGGAGTCGTACTCGTCGTGATCCAAATCACCGATGACCGAGTGCCGAACGGACGGCACCTCCGCGTTCAACACACGTACAGCCCGGTGACGTCTCCCACGCCTTGATCCAGCAAGGAGAGAGGGAGAGGTTGAGGAAGACTTCATCCAACAGCAGCACAACGGCGTGGTGGTGGTGGAGGAGCGTGGCAATCCTGCAGGGCTTCGCCAAGCACCACAGAAGAGGAGGGAGAGAGAGAGATGCAGGGCTGCACCAATGAGAGATAGAATCGCGCGTTGTGGGCTGCCCAATGCCTCAATATATATAGGGAAGGGGAGGGGCTGCGCCCCCTCTAGGGTTCCCACCCCTAGGGGGGCGGCAGCCCTAGATGGGGAGCAAGGGGGGTGGCCAAGAGGGGATGGGAGAGGAAGGCGCACCAATATGGGCCCTAAGGCCCATATCCCCTTAGGGTTTGCCCCCTCTCCACCTCTTAGGCGCATGGGCCTTAGTGGGGCTGGTGCCCTTGGCCCATGTAGGCCAAGGAGCACTCCCTACAGCCCATGTGGCCCCCCGGGGCAGGTGGCCCCACTTGGTGGACCCCCGGGACCCTCCCGGTGGTCCCGGTACGTTACCGATAAACCCCGAAACTTTTCCGGTGTCCAAAACAGGACTTCCCATATATAAATCTTTACCTCCGGACCATTCCGGAACTCCTCGTGATGTCCGGGATCTCATCCGGGACTCCGAACAACATTCGGTAACCACATACTAACTTCCTTTATAACCCTAGCGTCATCGAACCTTAAGTGTGTAGACCCTACGGGTTCGGGAGACATGCAGACATGACCGAGACGTTCTCCGGTCAATAACCAACAGCGGGATCTGGATACCCATGTTGACTCCCACATGTTCCACGATGATCTAATCGGATGAACCACGATGTCAAGGACTTAATCAATCCCGTATTCAATTCCCTTTGTCTAGCTGTATTGTACTTGCCCGAGATTCGATCGTTGGTATCCTTATACCTTGTTCAATCTCGTTACCGGCAAGTCTCTTTACTCGTTCCATAACACATCATCCCGTGATCAACTCCTTGGTCACATTGTGCACATTATGATGATGTCCTACCGAGTGGGCCCAGAGATACCTCTCCGTCACACGGAGTGACAAATCCCAGTCTCGATTCGTGCCAACCCAACAGACACTTTCGGAGATACCTGTAGTGCACCTTTATAGTCACCCAGTTACGTTGTGACGTTTGGTACACCCAAAGCATTCCTACAGTATCCGGGAGTTACACAATCTCATGGTCTAAGGAAATGATACTTGACATTAGAAAAGCTTTAGCATACGAACTACACGATCTAGTGCTATGCTTAGGATTGGGTCTTGTCCATCACATCATTCTCCTAATGATGTGATCCCGTTATCAACGACATCCAATGTCCATGGTCAGGAAACCGTAACCATCTATTGATCAACGAGCTAGTCAACTAGAGGCTTACTAGGGACATGGTGTTGTCTATGTATCCACACATGTATCTGAGTTTCCTATCAATACAATTATAGCATGGATAATAAACGATTATCATGAACAAGGAAATATAATAATAACTTATTTATTATTGCCTCTAGGGCATATTTCCAACAATTTGTGTCTTTGTGTCTTAGTATGCCACAATCATCCTTGCTGTACACACCTTTTGAGAGAGCCATACATTAATTAAAATTTGATAGAATACTCTATGTGCTTCACTTATATCTTTTGAGATATGTAGTTTTGCTCTATGTGCTTCACTTATATCTTTTGAGCTAGTTAATTTTGCTCTATGTGCTTCACTTATATCTTTTGAGCGTTATAATTTTGCTCTATGTGCTTCACTTAGATCTTTTAGAGCACGGTGGTGGATTTGTTTTAAAGAAACTATTGATCTCTCATGCTTCACTTAAATTATTTTGTGAGTCTCTTAATATCATGGTAATTTGCTTAATAATAATATGCTCGGTATTCAAGATTTGTGAAACTTTCTTTCGAGTGTGTTAAATACTAAGGAAAGATTGAAGATTGATAATTGTTTTGAGATATGGAGGTGATAATATTAAAGTCATGCTAGTTGAGTAGTTGTGAATTTAAAGAATACGTGTGTTAAAGTTTGTGATTCCCGTAGCATGCACGTATGGTGAACCGTTATGTGATGAAGTCAGAGCATGATTTATTTATTGATTGTCTTCCTTATGAGTGGCGGTCGGGGACGAGTGATGGTCTTTTCCTATCAATCTATCCCCCTAGGAGCATGCGCGTAATACTTTGCTTTGATAACTTCTAGATTTTTGCAATAAGTATATGAGTTCTTTATGAATAATGTTGAGTCCATGGATTATACGCACTCTCACCCTTCCACATTTGCTAGCCTCTCTAATACAGCACACCTTTCGCCGGTATCATACACCTACCATATACCTTCCTCAAAACAGCCACCATACCTACTTATTATGGCATTTCCATAGCCATTCTGAGATATATTGCCATGCAACTTTCCACCATCTAGTTCATCATGACACATTCATCATTGTCATATTGCTTAGCATGATCATGTAGTTGACATAGTATTTGTGGCAAAGCCACCGTTCATAATTTCTTCATACTTGTCACTATTGATTCATTCCATATCCCGATTGAAAGCACAAGTGCTCCTTGGGTGGTTTTGGTAATTAATGTCAACATATCTCTGATTGGACTAACACTTTTACCTAGTATGTTTCAGATAAGTTCAACAATGGAGTGGCATGGACTAGAGGATGTGGAACCCCTTCAAGATGCTAAGGACAAAGGATTGGCTCAAGCTTCAAGATCAAGACTCTACATTTTCGATTTTAGTGATCCAAGATCACATTGAGTCTATAGGAAAAGCCAATACTATCAAGAGGGGATGAGGTGTTGCTTAATGGCTTGCTTGCTCAAAGTGCTTAGTGATATGCTCCAAAACCCTCAACTACCTTCCCACGTCCACATATGACCTAAACCAAAAGTCAAACTCGGCCCCACTGATTCTATCTACCCGGTGCCACCGAGTTTCAGATGTCATAGCCATTGCCACAAACTCTAGCAAATCGGTCTCACCGATAGGGATCTCGGTCTCACCAAGATGGGATTGTAATCTCTCTGTTTCCCTTTTGTAACATTTCGGTCTCACCGAGATGAGCGAATCGGTCCCACCGAGTTTACCTGACCAACTCTCTGGTTAGCTTATTACCAAAATCGGTCCCACCGAGTTTGTGTAATCGGTCACACCGAGATTACGTTATGCCCTAACCCTAACCATATCGGTCCTACCGAGTTGCATCTCAGTCCCACCGAAAATCCTAACGGTCACTAGGTTTGCTGAATCGGTCCGACTGAGTTTAACCATTCGGTCCCACCGAGTTTGGCAAATTGTGTGTAACGGTTAGATTTTGTGTGGAGGCTATATATACCCCTCCACCCACTCTTCATTCGTGGAGAGAGCCATCAGAACATACCTACACTTCCAATACACATTTTCTGAGAGAGAACCACCTACACTTGTGTTGAGGTCAAGATATTCCATTCCAACCATATGAATCTTGATCTCTAGCCTTCCCCAAGGTGCTTTCCACTCAAATCTTCTTTCCACCAAATCCAAATCCTGTGAGAGAGAGTTGAGTGTTGGGGAGACTATCATTTGAAGCACAAGAGCAAGGAGTTCATCATCAACACACCATTTGTTACTTCTTGGAGAGTGGTGTCTCCTAGATTGGCTAGGTGTCACTTGGGAGCCTCCAACAAGATTGTAGAGTTGAACCAAGGAGTTTGTAAGGGCAAGGAGATCGCCTACTTCGTGAAGATCTACCGCTAGTGAGGCAAGTCCTTCGTGGGCGACGGCCGTGATGGAATAGACAAGGTTGCTTCTTTGTGGACCCTTCGTGGGTTGAGCCCTCCATGGACTCGCGCAACTGTTACCCTCCGTGGGTTGAAGTCTCCATCAACGTGGATGTATGATAGCACCACCTATCAGAACCACGACAAAAACATCCGTGTCTCCAATTGCGTTTGAATCCTCCAAACCCTTCTCTTTACATTCTTGCAAGTTGCATGCTTTACTTTCCGCTGCTCATATACTCATTGCATGCTTGCTTGATATGTATTGTGTTTGTTAAACTTGTGCTTAAACTCCACTTAAACTTAAGAATATTAAAAACTGCAACTTTTGGCACTTAGTGTCTAATCACCCCCCTCTAGACACCTCTTCTCGATCCTTTCAATTGGTATCAGAGCTTTGGTCTCCATTGCCTTGTTTTAAACACCATTGGAGGAAGATGGATGTGTCTACTTTGGGGAGTCTTAGACATAGAGTGCCTATTCTTGATGGAGAGTATTTTCATGAGTGGAAAAATGAAATGCTTGAGATTTTCAATGAATATCATTTGAACAAGTACATTACTAGCCCTTGTGCACCTCATGTTGATCCTTTGCACCCTACCCTAGATGAAGATATTGACATGACTCACAATCTTAGAACTGTTGAGCTCATCATTAGAGGCTTGCCTAGAAACTTGATTAGATGGTTGCTTACTCTCAAGTGTGCCTACACCATATGGAGATTTCTTGAGGAACGATTTCCAGATTATTCCTTGAAAAATTTAGATGAAATTCTCCATAAGTCTATTGCCTTGAGTAAGATGAACTCTAGTGATCCTAGCTTTGGTGATTGTCTATTTGAGCTTACCAATCTCATGCGTGCTAAAGGAAATGTTGGAATCATTAGCGATATCATATCCGAAGCTATTAGAATTCATAAAGGTAACCATTGTGATGATCATTTATCTAATGAATTACCCTCTCTAGGAATTGATCAATCACAAGATGATGTTGAACATGGATACTATGATGAAGATGATGATAGTGGCTATGATCTTGATGATGCAATGAGGCATTTTGGTCTTATGGCAAATCTTCGCGGCTACATGGCTGGAGGAAAGGAATGGGTCATTGATAGTGGATGTACTGATCATATGACCGGAGATAAAGATATGTTCCGTGAGCTTGCTGAAAACGACGGCCCTCAAAATATGTCACTTTTGGTGATAATTCAAAGGGTAAGGTGGTTGTCCTTGGTAAGGTGGCCATCTCACATGATAGCTCCATACAAAATGTCATGCTCGTTGAATCCCTTGGATACAATTTACTTTCAGTTTCTAGACTTGCAGATTTCGGTTTCAATGTCTTATTCACTGAAGTAGATTGCCAAGTATTTCGTTGAGACAATCATAAAATGGTCTTTGCCGGTATACGTAGAGGAGATCTTTACATTGTCAATTTCACTAAAAAAGCTCAACCTAGAACTTGCTTAATTACCAAATCTTCTAAAGGCTGGTTGTGGCATAGAAGACTAGGTCATGTTGGTATGCGAAATCTTCATAAGCTTATTAAAGGTGATCATATCCTTGGAATAAAAGATGTCATATTTGACAAGGATAGACTTTGTAGTGCTTGTCAAGCAGGGAAACAAGTTGGAGGAAGTCACCGCGCGAAGAACATCATGACCACAAGAAGACCACTCGAGCTACTTCACATGGATCTCTTTGGTCCAAATGCCTACAAGAGTCTCGGTGGTAACTCATTTGGTCTAGTCATAGTTTATGATTTTTCAAGATTTACGTGGGTGTTCTTTATTGATGACAAATCGCAGGTCCAAAAGATCTTCAAAAACTTCGCTAGGAAGGCCCAAAATCAGTTTGAAGTGAAGATCAAGAAGGTTCGGAGCAACAATGGAACGGAGTTCAAGAACGCAAATGTGGACACCTTTCTTGACGAAGAAGGGATTTCACACGAGTTCTCGGCTACGTACACACCTCAACAAAATGGAGTTGTTGAAAGGAAGAACCGGACTCTTATCGAGATGGCAAGAACGATGCTTGATGAGTACAAAATGCCAAAGCACTTTTGGGCGGAAGCGGTTGAGACAGCTTGTCATGCAACAAATCGCTTGTATCTTCACAAGCTACTCGGCAATACAGCATACGAGCTCCTCACCGGTAACAAACCCCAAGTTGGATACTTTCGAGTATTCGGCTCAAACTGCTACATTCTTGATAAGCATCGTCGTTCTAAATTTGCTCCTAAATCTCATGAAGGTTTCCTACTTGGTTATGGCTCAAACTCTCACATTTACCGTGTCTACAAAAATTTCACCCAAAAGGTTGAAGAGACGGTAGATGTGAAGTTTGATGAATCTAACGGCTCGCAAGTAGAGCAATTGCCAATTGATGTAGGAGACAAAGACCCCTTGGAAGCAATTCAAGACTTGTCCATTGGCAAGATTCGTCCAACTGAAGTGAAGGAGAGTACCTCGTCCGTCCAAGTGGAAGCTTCTACCTCATGACAAGGTGAACCAAGAGTTGATACAGAAGCATCCACAAGTGGGACACGCAAAGATGAAGAAAACGAGGAAGCGCACCAAGATGAACATCAACAACCTCCTTCTCCACCACGACAAGAGAACGACAATGTCAACAATGAAGAAGACCAAGAAGAAGCACAAGATGAAGATGATGTTCCACCCCGACCCAAGCAAAAGCTTTAGTTCGAGCAAGAATTGCTAAGGATCATCCCATCGAGCAAATATACAATGATATCCAAACCGGGAGAATCACTCGCTCTAAAACTCATTTAGCTAACTTTTGTGAACATTACTCATTCATCTCTAGCATTGAACCTATGAAGGTTGAAGAAGCATTGGAGGATCCGGACTGGATAAACGCTATGCATGAAGAGCTACACAACTTTGAGAGAAATCAAGTGTGGACATTGGTCGAGAAGCCCGACAACAACCACACCATCATTGGTACCAAATGGGTGTTTCGCAACAAGCAAGATGAAGATGGACAAGTGGTTCGCAACAAAGCACGTCTCATCGCCCAAGGCTACACACAAGTTGAAGGTATGGACTATGGTGAGACATATGCTCCCGTTGCTAGACTTGAGTCCATTCGCATCTTACTTGCTTATGCTAATCACCATGATATGACCTTGTACCAAATGGACATTAAAAGTGCTTTTCTAAATGGCAAAATTGAGGAAGAAGTTTATGTTAAGCAACCTCCCGGCTTCGTCAATCCTAAGAAACCTAATCATGTTTACAAACTTCACAAAGCCCTTTATGGTCTTAAACAAGCTCCTAGAGCATGGTATAAATGCTTGACCAAGTTCCTTATTGAAAAAGGCTTTGAAATTGGTAAAATTGATTCTACTCTTTTTACTAAAAGGGTTAATGGAGAACTATTTGTGTGCCAAATTTATGTTGATGATATCATATTTGGTTCAACTAACCCTCATTTTAGTGAGAAGTTTGGAAAGCTAATGTCGGAGAAGTTTGAGATGTCTATGATGAGTGAACTCAAATTCTTTCTCGGTTTGCAAATCAAGCAAACTAAGGAAGGTACCTTTGTCTCTCAAACGAAGTACACCAAGGACTTATTCAAGAAGTTCAATATGCAAGAATGCAAAGGTATGGCTACACCAATGCCTACTAGTGGACATCTTGATTTAACCAAAGATGGTGAACCGGTTGATCAAAAGGTTTATCGCTCTATGATTGGTTCATTGTTATATCTATGTGCCTCTCATCCCGATATTATGCTAAGTGTGTGCATGTGTGCACGATATCAAGCTGCTCCTAAAGAGTGTCATCTTAAGGCTGTGAAAAGGATAGTGAAATACCTAATCCATACACCAAATTTTGGCATTTGGTATCCCAAGAGGTCCTCTTTTGATCTTGTTAGCTACTCCGATTCGGACTATGCCGGAGACAAGGTTGATAGAAAATCCACTTCGGGTACTTGTCAATTCCTTGGTAGATCTCTTGTGTCCTGGTCTTCCAAGAAACAAAACTCGGTATCCTTATCCACCGCCGAAGCGGAATACATTGCCGCTGGTTCATGTTGTGCTCAATTACTTTGGATGACCCAAACTCTTAAAGATTATGCGATATATGTGAAACATGTTCCATTGCTATGTGACAATGAAAGTGCTATTAAGATTGCTCACAATCCCGTGCAACATTCTCGAACTAAGCATATTGAAGTTTGTCATCATTTCATTCGAGATCATGTTGCAAAAGGGGACATTAACCTTAAGCATGTTCGCACCGATAAGCAATTGGCGGATATATTCACTAAACCACTTGATGAGAAAGTGTTTTGCAGGTTGATAGGTGAATTGAACATCATTGATGCTTCAAACTTGGAGTAGGAACTCCATTTGATACATGCGGGGCATGAGCCTATGACTAATCCTCGGTATTTCTCTTATGATGCTATTCATATGTCTTGGATATATTTGTACCTTGCATGGTATCTAACCCGTCTAGGTACTTGGATGAATCTAAATCTATGATATTGCCACACACTCACATCTTGAGCAATTTCTACATCACCAAGTCTCTACACAATGGTGGTTGAAGACAAGGAAGCACGAAACCATTCAAACATATCTTTTGGCAAATTCTATGTTGAGTCTCATGATTGTCATTTTGGATACACAAGTGCTCTTCCTTGCAAAGCTAACCCATGTAGGTAGATGAACTCAAACTCCAAGTGGTGCTCCCAACTCTTGATGAATTACATCAACCTTGAGCAACCCACACAAGTTCAACTACATGATCAGGATCAACACCACCACCCAAGGTATGTTATTCCATCTTAGAGAAGCTTTACTCCAACTCATGAGCCAAAGCAACTCGACGAGATGTGAATACATCAAGATGCTTAAACAAAAAATGGTAACCCCATTTTGAGCTTAAACGATGAGTATGACCTACGATCAAGTGCTCTCACTTGACTCCTAAGTCAATATACTCTAACATAGGTGACTTTGTCACCGACCATTTCTACATGAAGTTCTCTAGTGTTTCTCCGTGCTTTTGCATTTGCATATTTGTTTCCCCTTTCAAAAAATCATCTAGAACTTTTAGTTTCTTTTTTTCCTTTTTGTTCTGCATTTTCTGCATCCAATTCATTGCAAATATTTCAGTAAATTCCTTGCATATCCTTGTGAGATCTTACTTGTCTAATGAGCTGAGGTGACAAGTGGTTTCACTCTGATGAACTCGGTCACACCGGTTTGTTCTCTTCGGCCCAACCGAAATCTTTCGGTGCAACCGAAGCACACAACTCGGAGTCACCGATTCCATCACAGGAAAACCAACTTGCCACTTATTCCTGATTTCTGTTTGCTCCAGCTCCACTCAATGATTCTTGTCCTCTACCAGCATCATATTAGACATGCTGCTTTGCTCTGTGACTCGAGGACCAACCCATTTGTATCACATGTCCAGAAGAGCCCTTCTTGGAAATTGATGTCAAAGGGGGAGAGAGAGATCACATCAAAGCTTAATCCTTCCTATAGGGGGAGAAAGAGAGAATACTCAGGAGGAGAGAGTTTCTCAACTAGGAGAAAGTAAAATCATCAAAGACCCCAGATGCTTGGTGTTCAAGAGGAGAGATGTCACATGTATTTAAGAGGGGAAAGACATGTTTGGTTGCTTGCTTTAGCTCAAGCTCTGTTGTTTCCGTTTTGTTGCTCTGATTTTTTGTTCCCTATCTTCTCCTAATATCCCATGCAGATTCAGGGGGAGCAAGACATCTAAGGGAAGGAAATCTCTGATTTTATTGCATATCTTTACCTTTGGGGACATGTATATATCCAATGTGGTACTTAGTACTCACTCTACGTGTCATCCCAGTCTTGGTTCTCTTGTGGTTTCTCTTGCTTGCTCTGGTCAGTAGGTGTATCTGTGTTATTTAACCTTGTTTGCGCAGGTTCATCCCATCCTAAGCCAACTCTAGACCACAAGGTAAGTATATGCATCACAGTCATGTGAATGAGAAGTTCTTGCTGATGTACATACTGTTTGCAAGAAGGACTCATGAGCATGAAGGTACATTTCTCACATTCACATCATTTGCTCTGATGCATATAGCCAAGATACATGTAACACATTGCTTACTCTGTCATGTTTACGCATTCACATGCTCCTATATTCAATATTCACATGATTGCATACATGTAGGGGGAGCCTATGCATGTTACATGTCTTTCCAAAGCTTTACTTGCTATTCTCTATATCTTTATCGAAAGCTTTGATGTATATTGTCATCAATTACCAAAAAGGGCGAGATTGAAAGCACAAGTGCTCCCTGGGTGGTTTTGCTAATTAATGTCAACATATCTCTTGTTGGACTAACACTTTTACCTAGTATGTTTCAGATAAGTTCAACAATGGAGTGGCATGGACTAGAGGATGTGGAACCCCTTCAAGATGCTAAGGACAAACGATTGGCTCAAGCTTTAAGATCAAGACTCTACATTTTCTATTTTAGTGATCCAGGATCACATTGAGTCTATAGGAAAAGCCAATACTATCAAGAGGGGATGAGGTGTTGCTTGATGGCTTGCTTGCTCAAAGTGCTTAGTGATATGCTCCAAAACCCTCAACTACCTTCCCACATCCACATATGACCTAAACCAAAAGTCAAACTCGGCCCCACCGATTCTATCTATCCGGCACCACCGAGTTTCAGATGTCATAGCCACTGCCACAAACCCTAGCAAATCGGTCTCACCGATAGGGATCTCGGTCTCATCGAGATGGGATTGTAATCTCTCTGTTTCCCTTTTGTAACATTTCAGTCTCACCGAGATGAGCGAATCGGTCCCACCGAGTTTACCTGACCAACTCTCTGGTTAGCTTATTACCAAAATCGGTCCCACCGAGTTTGTGTAATCGGTCACACCGAGATTACGTTATGCCCTAACCCTAACCATATCGGTCCCACCGAGTTGCATCTCAGTCCCATCGAAAATCCTAACAGTCACTAGGTTTGCTGAATCGGTCCGACCGAGTTTAACCATTCGGTCCCACCGAGTTTGGAAAATTGTGTGTAACGGTTAGATTTTGTATGGAGGCTATATATACCCCTCCACCCACTCTTCATTCGTGGAGGCAGCCATCAGAACATACCTACACTTCCAATACACATTTTCTGAGAGAGAACCACCTACACTTGTGTTGAGGTCAAGATATTCCATTCCAACCATATGAATCTTGATCTCTAGCCTTCCCCAAGTTGATTTCCACTCAAATCTTCTTTCCACCAAATCCAAATCCTGTGAGAGAGAGTTGAGTGTTGGGGAGACTATCATTTGAAGCACAAGAGCAAGGAGTTCATCATCAACACACCATTTGTTACTTCTTGGAGAGTGGTGCCTCCTAGATTGGCTAGGTGTCACTTGGGAGCCTCCAACAAGATTGTGGAGTTTAACCAAGGAGTTTGTAAGGGCAAGGAGATCGCCTACTTCATGAAGATCTACCGCTAGTGAGGCAAGTTCTTCGTGGGCGACGGCCGTGATGGAATACACAAGGTTGCTTCTTCGTGGACCCTTCGTGGGTGGAGCCCTCCGTGGACTCGCGCAACCGTTACCCTCCGTGGGTTGAAGTCTCCATCAACGTGGATGTATGATAGCACCACCTATCGGAACCATGACAAAAACATCTGTTTCTCCAATTGCGTTTGAATACTCCAAACCCTTCTCTTTACATTCTTGCAAGTTGCATGCTTTACTTTCCGCTGCTCATATACTCATTGCTTGCTTGCTTGATATGTATTGTGTTTGTTAAACTTGTGCTTAAACTCCACTTAAATTTAAGAATATTAAAAACTGCAACTTTTGGCACTTAGTGTCTAATCACCGCCCCTCTAGACACCTCTTCTCGATCCTTTCACCGGTACACCGCCGGAGGCATCCATATAGAGTCATACTTTGTTTTAGAATCGAGTTGTAATCATTGATTTATAAATAAATAGAAGTGTGATGATCATCATTCAATAGAGCATTGTCCCAGAAAAAGAGAGAAAGGCCAAAGAAAAAAAAAGAAGGCCTAAAAAAAGAAAATAAATAAAAAGGGGCAATGCTACTATCCTTTTTTCCACACTTGTGCTTCAAAGTAGCACCATGATATAGCGAGTCTCATATATTGTGCTTCAAAGTAGCACCATGTTCTTCATATAGAGAGTCTCATATGTTGTCACTTTCATATACTAGTGGTAATTTTACATTATAGAACTTTGCTTGTATATTCCAATGATGGGCTTCCTCAAAATTGCCCTAGGTCTTCGTGAGCAACCAAGTTGGATGCACACACACTTAGTTTCTTTTGTTGAGCTTTCATACATTTATAGCTCTAGTGCATCCGTTGCATGGCAATCCCTACTCAGTCACATTGATATCTATTGATGGGCATCTCCATAGCCCGTTGATATGCCTAGTTGATGTGAGACTATCTTCTCCTTTTTGTCTTCTCCACAACCACCATTCTATTCCAACTATAGTGCTATATCCATGGCTCATGCTCATGTATTGCGTGAAGATTGAAAAGTTTTGAAAAAGTTAGAGTATGAAACAATTGCTTGGCTTGTCATCGGGGTTGTGCGTGATTTAAATACTTTGTGTGGTGAAGATGGAGCATAGCCAGACTATATGATTTTGTAGGGATAACTTTCTTTGGCCATGTTATTTTCAGAAGACATAATTGCTTTGTTAGTATGCTTGAAGTATTATTATTTTTATGTCAATATAAACTTTTGTCTTGAATCTTTCTAATCTGAATATTCATACCACAATTAAGAAGATTTGCATTGAAATTATGCCAAGTAGCACTCCGCATCAAAAATTCTCTTTTTATCATTTACCTACTCGAGGATGAGCAGGAATTAAGCTTGGGGATGCCTGATACGTCTCCAACGTATCTATAATTTTTGATTGTTCCATGCAATATTATCTACTGTTTTGGACTATATTGGGCATTATTTTCCACTTTTATATTATTTTTCGGACTAACCTATTAACCGGAGGCCCAGCCCAGAATTCCTGTTTTTTGCCTATTTCAGTGTTTCGGAGAAACAGAATATCAAACGGAATAAAATCTTCGGGAACGTGATTTTCTCACTGAACGTGATCCAGGAGACTTGGACCCTACTCGAGGGAGTCAAAGAGGAGGTCATGAGGGTGGGGGGCGCCCCCTGCCTCGTGGGTCCCTCGGTGCTCCACCGACGTACTCCTTCCTCCTATATATACCTAAGTACCCCCAAACGATCAGAACAGGGAGCCAAAAACCTAATTCCACCGCCGCAACTTTCTGTATCCACGAGATCCCATCTTGGGGCCTGTTCCGGAGCTCCGCCGGAAGAGGGTTGTCATCACGGAGGGCTTCTACATCATCCTAGCCCCTCCGATGAAGTGTGAGTAGTTTACCTCAGACCTTCGGGTCCATAGTTAGTAGCTAGATGGCTTCTTCTCTCTCTTTGAATCTCAATACAAAGTTCTCCCCCTCACTTGTGGAGATCTATTCGATGTAATCTTCTTTTTGCGGTGTGTTTGTTGAGACCGATGAATTGTGGGTTTATGATCAAGTCTATCTATGAATAATATTTGAATCTTCTCTGAATTATTATATGTATGATTGGTTATCTTTGCAAGTCTCTTCGAATTATCCGTTTGGTTTGGCCAACTAGATTGGTAGTTCTTGCCATGGGAGAAGTGCTTAGCTTTGGGTTCGATCTTGCGGTGTCCTTACCCAGTGACAGAAGGGGCAGCAAGGCACGTATTGTATCGTTGCCATCGAGGATAACAAGATGGGGTTTATTTCATATTGCATGAATTTATCTCTCTACATCATGTCATCTTGCTTAAGGTGTTGCTCTGTTTTTAACTTAATACTCTAGATGCATGCTGGATAGCGGTCGATGAGTGGAGTAATAGTAGTAGATGCAGAATCGTTTCGATCTACTTGTCACAGACGTGATGCCTATATACATGATCATTCCTAGATATTCTCATAACTATGCTCAATTCTGTCAATTTCTCAACAGTAATTTGTTCACCCACCGTAGAATACTTATGCTCTTGAGAGAAGCCACTAGTGAAACCTATGGCCCCCGGGTCTATTCTCATCATATCAATCTCCATCACTTTAATCTTGCTTTGCATTTTACTTTGCCTTTACTTTTTACTTTGCATCTTTATACCAAAAATACCAAAAATATTATATCTATCATATCTCACTCTCGTAAGTGACCCTGAAGGGATTGACAACCCCTAATCGCGTTGGTTGCGAGTAGCTATCGCTTTGTGCAGGTATGAGGGACTTGAGCGTGGCCTCCTACTGGATTGATACCTTGCTTCTCAAAAACTGGGGGAAATACTTACGCTACTCTGCTGCATCATCCCTTCCTTTTTGGGGAAAACCAACGCAAGCTCAAGACGTAGCACTACACGATATAGGTGAATGGGGAATTCAACCGGGAATGTTTTCCCGGTTTCGGACCTGTGTCAGACAGATGACCAGAGGGGGAATGTTCCATGTTCAGCTAGTTAGAGGCATATGACAGGTAAACAGACCGCGTATTTGTATTCGTCTTGTCCTTCTAAGCAACTTTCATGTATAAAACTTTTTCATCAGACTTATGGTTAATTTCCTAGGATTTTCAAAGATTTATACAATATAATGAAATTATTAATAATTCAAAAATAAATGCTAAAACTCTAGATGCACCCAGCACAATGTACACAAAAAAGTGTACCAAGTGGATGACAAGTGGGTTAAGGGGGTGCTGACTCAGCAGTCAACGGTCAAACTATTGACCATTGACTAGACAAAACTGGGTAGTGGGGCCCAAGTGTCATAGGGACACACTTTATCAGAGTTTTATTTTTAAACTGGGGTTATCTCGGCGGGGCCTATTTGTCATTGACTCAGGATTGATTAACTAAACAAATATGTTAATTAGGACATGGGGCCACCAGTCAGTGAGTATTTAAAGAGGGATTAGCACCTAATTAGTTTAACACTAATTGACAGGTGGGGCCCACTTGGCTGTAGGACAAGGCCATGGCGGGGTGGAGCGGGCAGCGGGTTACGGGTGCTAGCGGAGCCAGGCGAACCCGGGTGGTGGCGGCCCTGGCGGGCGCAGCCGCCACGACCAAGGCAGCGGGGAGCCGCAGCCTGGGGGGCTGCCCGGGGCGTGGCAGCTGCGGGCTGCAGGCGTAGCAGAAGCGGCAAGCGAGGGCGCGTGCGGACGGTGGGGTGTCGGCGGGCACACGGCAATGGAATGGTGGGCGGCGTAGGCGGCGCGAGGGGGAGCGGGACTGCACCAGCAGCAGCTTAGCGACAGCGCGGCAAGGGGGGGCGACGCGGGGAGGAGCTGCGGGCTCGACTAAGAGTGGCGCCGAGGCGGACGACGAGCGAGGCGCAGCGGCGGCGGCAGTCGGCAGGGCAGCCGGCGCCGGTGGTTGCAGTCGTGCGGGGGGGAGGCAAGCAGCAGCAAGCAACCGGGGGCATGGCCAGATGCAGCGGGGAGCGGCGCCGGCAGCAGAAGAGCACAACCAGGGGAGGCGCGGGCCACGGCGTCATCGACGTAGAGGGCAACAACAACACAAGAAATGTCCGCAGCGGGCGATGCAACCAGCAGCAGCTAGGTGTCGGATGGCGTTGGGCACAGCAGACGCACACGCTAGGTAAGGCCAAAGCACGGCCAGCGTCACGTGGGCACGACTAGGGGCGAGCGACGAGCTTCGGTCGCGGCGGCTGTCGGTGTCAAAACCGGCGGATCTCGGGTAGGTGGTCCCGAACTGTGCGTCTAGGATCGATGGTAACATGAGACGGGGGGGACACGATGTTTACCCAGGTTCGGGCCCTCTCTATGGAGGTAATACCCTACGTCCTGCTTGATTGATCTTGATGAATATGAGTGTTACAAGAGTTGATCTACCACGAGATCGTAATGGCTAAACCCTAGAAGCCTAGCCTATATGACTATGGTAATGAATATGTGTCCTTTCTGGACTAACCCCTATGGTTTATATCGACATCGGGGGGGTCTCGGGTTACATAGAGTCGGTTACATAAGAAGGAATCTTCATAGTCGGTCGCCAAACTTGCCTTCCACGCCAAGGAGACTCCAATCCGGACACGGGTACAGTCTTCAGCCTTCATGTCTTCATAGCCCATCAGTCCGGCCCATGGATAACAGGCCGGACGCCCGAGGACCCCTTAGTCCAGGACTCCCTTAGTTTCCCAAGAACCTGGCTTCAATGACGAGGAGTCCGGCGCGCAGATTGTCTTTGGCATTGCAAGGCGGGTTCCCTTCTATCCGAACTTCAAGATAGTCTTCGGATGCGATGATAGTATCTGGACCTGTCACACACAAACCATACATAACCGCAGAGAAAATATATTTTTACACGAGTCTAATCTGCTGACAGCTTTTTACGACATGACATCACGTCTGCCCGGTCACAATTCCAAACCGCTTTCATGTTTCGATGCCCCACGCCCCGAGATGCGGTTGCCATTGGCACGTCTTTTCAAAGCAGAGATCGTGTCCCCTTATCGCGGGATTCTCATCAATGCGGGAATGGGTAACTCAACCATGCCGTTAATACCGCCCTTGGGAATAGGCGAATCTCACGGCGAGTGAGGAGGCGTTTAATATTCGTTGCCTTTATAAGGGGATAATGATTCCCTCTTCCTCTCTCACGCCCTCTCCCTGTCTCCGCTTTTACAATCTCGAGCTCCGGCGCCCAAGTTCTCATCTCCTTTCCATTCAAGAAAACATGTCCGGATCCGGAGTCCAGGGCAAGTGGATGGTCTCCTCCGTCAAGGAGGAGGACATTACTGAGCTTCGGGCGGCCGGATACTTGGCGAAAGAGATAGCTCACCGCCTGCGACCGAGGGACAAGTCGTCCCTACGCCGAAGCCCACCGAGAGGGTAGTGTTCATCCCCCATTTCTTCCGCAGGCAAGGGTTTCCAGTCCACCCTTTCGTCCGCGGGTTGATGTATTATTACGGGATAGATTTCCATGATCTGTCTCCAAATTCCTTCCTCAACATCTCGGCATTTATCGTCGTGTGTGAGGCCTTCCTACGCATCCTACCCCACTTCGGGTTGTGGCTCAAAGTCTTCAACATGAAGCCGAAGGTGGTGGATGGCCAGCACGCGGAGTGCGGAGGAGTCATGGTGAGCAAGCTGTCCAACGTCTCCTGGACCAAAGGTACTTTTGTGGACATGGTAAAGGAGTGGCAGAAGCAGTGGTTCTACATCACAGAACCTCGCGGCATCACCTGGGCCGCAGCTGTCGAATTCCGCTCCGGCGCTCCCATGCGACTCACCTGCTGGGTCGAGAAGAGTCTAGACTGGTGTTCACCTGACGAGCTAATAGCGCCGCAAACGCGCGTTCAAAGCATGATAACCAAGAACATCAAGCTCGTTGATGTGATCCAGGTGATGCTAGTTTGCCGGATCCTTCCGTGCCAGCGCCGAAGCCACCCTCTGTGGGAGTTCAATCTGAAGAAGCACCAGACCCTGGTGAGGCTCTTCGAGACTACTCACGGAGGTGCATGGAAGTTGCTCTTTAAGGGCAACGAGAAACCGCCGGCCGCAGATTCAGATCGCGGGCACAGCGCTAAACACCTCGCTAGCGAGGTATGTCATTTTTGATGCATTCTCCACTTGTTTGTTTCAAGGAT
The DNA here is from genome assembly GCA_034509565.1 of Triticum monococcum. Lineage (NCBI taxonomy): Eukaryota > Viridiplantae > Streptophyta > Magnoliopsida > Poales > Poaceae > Triticum > Triticum monococcum. The sequence continues at coordinate 562,560,936 of CM067841.1, read as the reverse complement.
GACGCCTGAGCTTTTATTGTTTGCCTTTTCAGGACTGGATGGAGAGGGCGAAGCGGATCTAGTGTCCGACCCCACTGCCCGATGAACTGGCCATCCCGCGTCTGGCGAAGATGCTGGCGCCGGCGCCCTATAAGGCTCTGGAGAAGAAGGCCAATAAGAAGGCCAAGGGCACTTCGGATGTGTTGTCCAAAGACGACAAAGCTCATTCGTATGTCCCTGAGGACAATGGCGAGGAAGAGGAGGAGGAGGAGGAAAACAACCCTCCCCCTGAGGAGAGGAAGAAGAAGAGGGCGGCTTCGACGCATCTGGAGGCGGAAACGCCCAAGAAGGGGAAGGGCGTCTCAGCGGTCAACACCGCGTCGGATATTGACAGCAGTCCGGAACGACGCCCCCGCACTAAACCCCAGGCCGCATCGTAAGTGACATGGCACGTTCATGCATGCATCCGACCCTTTTTCTTCATCATTTTGACACAATTAACTATACTATTGCAGTCCGGCCTATGACCTTATCCAGCGATCCTCATCTGGAGGCTCGTTGGCTCCGTCGGAGATGGCGAGCATGTCGCCACCGCTTGCTTATTCCCCCGGGGCCAGGGACGACACCGAAGTGTTATCCCGGAGGACCGCTCCGAACCGGGGAGGAGCCCAGGACCCCGTCCGGGAGGCGCCACAAGGCAAGATCTCCACTGCCGGACACATGGGGGAGCCGATCCCCAAGGAGACTGGCGAAGAGGGTCGAGTCCAGTTCGACCCTCGGCCGAATACGATTCCGGAGACCCATATGGTTCCGGAGTCGGGTGAGCAGCCCCCTTTGAAGGAGGAGGGTGCGCCGCTTCCACCGGTGGCCCCTGTCCATCCAGGGGTGCCGGATAACCTGATGTAGGCGCTTCGAGGCGCCTCCGTCATGGACGAGCACCGTCTCCTTATGGGTGCGGTGATCGAGAAGATTCAGTCTACCAAGAGTGGACTGAATGAAGCCTGCAGCCTGTTGACAGATTTCGAGGTAAGAAAGAGAAAAACCCTGTGTAGACAGTAGCCCCTGAGACACTGTCCGGTGTTCCGCAAGAATAACCGGACAGAGGATCAATCTTTTGTTATAGGACACTAACGTAATATGGTTGGATAAGCACGCATCGCTATTGGCCGTAACCTCGCATGCTGCCAAAGTCTCTGAACTGAGGCAGAGGCTGGAGCGGACCGAGACCGATCTCGGCGAGGTTAGGGTTCGGCTCTAGGAGAAGCAAGGTGAGTGATGACTTGTTAAGTGCCATTTGCTTCCTCGACGGATACTGCTGCAATGAAGTAGCGAAGAATGCTTTTGTGCTGGGAACGAACTAAAGATGTTGTCAGGCTAGTGATCTTTGGGTGGACAAGGGCGGATCATTTGTGGGGGTTATATATACTAGTTGGTTTCCAGCCGGCCAATCACTACTAGGGAAAAGCCTACCAGCAGCGAGGGTTTTGGGCTTCTCAGTAGCGCGGGCACCGGCGCTACTAATAAGGCGCTACAACTAACGTATAGCAGTAGCGCCGGTTGTCCCAAGCTACTGCAATACATGAATAGCTGTAGCGCTCTTTGGGAAAGGGTGCTACTGATATTATCTGCAGCGCTGTTTGCTGGGACGCGCTACTGACAATGCGGCGCTACTGCTAAATTTCCCCCCTTGCTACTACTAGTTTATTTATTAGTTTTTTTCCTGCATATTTGTTTTGTATTTGAATAGGCTTTATACAATAATCTTTAGCATATCATACACATACAAATGTAATCATAGCATATACATACAATTAGTCTCATCAAATCATGTCATCATCATAATCATCATCCAACACAAAGTGGTCTCTCGTCATCATCTCGAAAATAGCGATACAAGTCTCGAATGATATGCAAATACATCGTCATCCATCTAAACAATGATATATGCGAGAAGAGCTATCACTTTGAGAACATGAGTTTGTATCCCTCTTTCGCATTAGCGTGAACCTCTAAACTAACTACTGCCTGTCGCTCGGAAACCGGAAGGGCCTGACACTCTGGCCACTTGTTGTATATATACTCCTGGCATAGCACTTCTTCGCCATCTATGATCTATGCACCTACATCATCACATGAGTCGATGATATGCAACATATATAGTTGAGCAATAGAAAGAGACAGACTTGGCAAAAATAAAAACAACATATCATAAGCATAAATAACAAAGTTCATCGTACCCCAAAATGCCCTAACTAGAGTGATTTTCGCTAGTCGAGGAGGAGGATGGTTTAATTACATCACAAATAAAGTTTCACCGTGCATAACTCAAAGTTTTGTCATACAGAAAGTATGGACTAAACGGACACATTGTCATATATCGACAATCACTCCAACATGTCGTTCCATCCATCCAAGTCAGGGAGATAGTCCCCGAGCCTAGTGAAAGATTCAGGCCGAGACGCTGAGAGGCTATCCATGTTCGGACGTCTTACCACGACATTTGTCCTTCTCCGTAGAACATCCCTGTTTTTCCGACGACCTCCTTCATGATGATTTGGGCAAGTTTGCGCTGGATGTTATAGAACTCAGCTCGAAGTCGATGATCCTCGATATCTCCTATGTCCTTTGCCCATTGCAGAATATGGGCATCGCCGGAAGAAGGTGCCATGCGAAGGTTCTGGTGATCCCGTTTGTACTCCAGCATGTGGTGTAGGACATAGAATCCAGCATTAAGAGAATCGTCCGGTTGCTGGATGTAGCAGAAGTTGGTCTTATGGCCAAAGGCAACCCTGCCGCCCCTCATCTTCTTGTCCCTGACCTCTCCACCCAGTGATTGGTAGTGATGCATAGCACTATCGAGAACATCCTTGATGTGGGTGTAATCCTTTTTGTGAATTTTCTTCGACGTGTCCAAGTAAAGAGCGTGGGAGAATCAGGGGTAGAGGATGATGAGGACGGCGCGCCCGCCGCTGCACAAAATAAGTCCTCAAATTAATTAGCCTCCACCGTGCAAATGAATGATTGAAATCAAAGGAAGGATAGCAGCGCGGATGACTTACACGGGATGATAAGGCACGAGAATCGCCCCCTTGTCCTTATTGGTGAGCATGAAACTGACGATGTAATCCCTCGCGTATTCACGGTGATTTGCGCAGACTCCCAAGAAGCCCTCGTGCATGTAGTACGGGTCAGCGACACAGATATGAGATATCTGCTCAACCCCAATGATGTAGTTCATGTGCAAGGCATAAAGGCGGACAAACGTAAAATCCAGCTTCTTCACGTGAAACATGTCGAATATGTAATCGAATCGGAGGAAGAACTTATCCGCGGGGAAGCTGTCGACGTACGACATTTGCCGCGGAACGTTAACCACGTAGAGTGGGTATCCTAGATATTTCGAGGCGATGAGGTCTTTCTCTACCCGCAGCACATCTTCATGAAGTCTCTTTAGATTGCCGAATCTGGCCCATAGCGCTGTTGCAGGTAGGATTGGTTGACCGGGGATATCTATACGGTCCTGAAGCCGAGGCTGCTGAGGCGGCTGGATCATAGAAACAACTTTTTTGCATTTCCTCGCTCTCTTCCTAAACTTCTTTACTACCGGAAGGTCGTCCATAATATGTTGAGACGGCAATTCAGGCACCGACTCATGACGCTCAAACCCTGAGGAGGCGTCAGTATAGACATACTGTTCAGCAGCGCCATCGTCGTCCTCATCCTCATCCATGGCGACGTCATCAACTACTAATGGAGCCTCCTCCTTACCCCGTCCGCTATCACCCAACCCGACACCCGACGATAATTGGGTAGGTGGGGTGTTGATGTTCATACCTTGCTGAGGCTGCGTGCTCGTGGGTGTGCTCCCGGCCGCCTCCAGACGAAGCAGACTCTTTGGCCACAACAGGACCCACCCAGCATTGCAACAATCACCAAGCCGCCGCGGTGTCTCGTCGTCATCCCCTAGTAGTACTGGAGGAGGCAAATTCTCGTGGCCCAGTTTGACACTGGCCACGGAAACCTTGAAGACGTTCGGGGGGATCAGCCGGCTGTGGAACAATGGTTCCTTCGGCTCCATTATCGTCGCCTTCCCCACGTCCACCTTCTGGTCGCCGATGGTGTACAATATGGTGCACGGGGTTTCGTCGGCCTGCAAAGAAAAGTCTGTGACGTGAGACATCCGAAAGGCAACGAAAACAGGAGATTATACATTTATATTGAAGGGGGCCGGTGTGACAGATACCGTGAGGGCGTCGAGCTCAGCCAAAGACGAAGCACCGCCTAGCACGTCCGGTGCGGGAGCCGGTGCGGGAGCAGGTGCAGCTGCAGGTGCTGGTGCAACGCTAGTCGAGCTGCTCCCCGCCAAGAAGTCAGCAAGGGGAAAGTCTGTTGCATCTTTTTTTGGATTTTGCCTGGTCCAATTGAAAACGGCCGGAACCAAGGTAGTAGAAATATCTAAAGCCACCTGTTTTGCGGCAGCTACCGCTGTTACGACTGTCTCAGTTGATTTCTTCTCAACCGCAATCTCAACCCTCTTGTCAATGTTTTCTTCATTTAACCTCCGTCTTTCCTTTCTCTCCTCCGTGGTCTCACGGTAGTACTTCTTCCACATGGCGCCGTCTCCGACACCGTGCACGCGTCCATACGACGGTCGAGTATCCACCGGTTGTTGTTTCAATATGTTCAATGCCCGGTTGAATGGAGTGTCCCACTTGGGCCTCGCCAATGCCCCAGACGGCGAGTCGCTTTCGGCCGAGATCCTGTGCTGCTCTCTCTGCAAAAGGCACAACGATCGTTTACAAATATGACTAACGTGTGCAGTCGAATTGATCAGAAACTAAAATTACTAGTAGTCTCATGAACTCCGTAATGACCGGTGTTGTCTCGTAAACCTTTTTCACTGGGTCCCAACGGTGCCGGGCCCTGAGGACGTCACGCTCCTGCGGGACGGTGAACTCCGCCAAGGGGTCTGGGATGCCCAGACTCACGGCTTCCACGTCCGCCTTGGCCCATTTGGACCTCTTTCCGCCGTAACCACGGCTTCCGAGGTGGTGGCTCCCAATGTTCCTCTCTTGAAGCCCCTTCATGTACTTAGCCTTTTTTGGCATCTTCGCCTCGCAAGCCTCCTTGAATATTTGAAACTGCTCTTCCGTGATTGTCGGATTATCCTTTACAAGCTTGGAGTAGGGTTCCTTCTTGTCGACGATCCTTGCTTTCACTCGATTTTTCCAGGCGGCCAACGCGTCGCTAAACTTGGTCATGGCGTGTTTGTTTATCTTCTTCATTGCCGGGTCCTCATCTGGATCTATATAATCCTTCTCATTCCGGCCCGGGAACAAGAATATCTGGTGAAACTTCTTTAGGAGGGAGCTCCTCATATTTTCTATCTTCTGTAGTTTCTCAGCATTGATGGTGGCGGTTGTTCGTACGATGCAGCCTATTTGATTGCCGTAGCATCGACGCGCTTCCTCGGGCGCGGTTGGCTCAAAATTGCCGTCGTCCACCTCCGTGACCACCACTCTAGTAGTCCTGAGTTTGTTAGGAACCTGTTGCCTCTTTGCTTTCGGTTCTACACCGGCTCCGCTCCCCGAGGCAGCGCCGGTCTTAGTCTCAGCGCCGGTCTCGATGCCGGTCTGAGTCTAAGCGCCGGTCTCAGTCTCAGCACCGGTCTGCGTGTCGGTCTCGGTCCCCGATGCCACCGGTGGGCCCAGCAATAACATCGGTTGATCATCGGTAAGGCTAAAAAATTCGTCTGTCGCCCGGTAGGCGTCGTCGCAATCATCAGAACCCTGTCCTTCATCGTTGCTAGCCAAGTTTCCTATGATTAAATCTAGTCAATTAATTCTAGACCTAATAAAATGAATAATGACATAAAAAAGGTCTATTGTTTTGCAGGAATGTTGACTCCTTCCTGGTGCGGCAAATCACTGGCACTCGATATGTCCTAGTTTGTAGCACAAGTCATGCCGAAATTCATGGAAAATTTTGGCATGAGCTTTGCTAAAAAATGGACAAATCGAGAACCTAAAATTCGCCAGAAAAGAAATGAATCAACATTCCGGCAAAACATAGGCCACTAAGCATCATTCCCTGCAAACAGTGTCCAAATATACACGAGCAACCACATGTGCAAACAGTGTAGAAGAAAATTCATTTAACTACTAATAGAACAAAATTCAGTTAACTTTAGTGCTCTATAATGATGAAAGGAAAAAAAATTCAGTTAACTACTAATTTCATTCATTTAGGTTATTCATTTAACATCACCTAATTAACCTACTATACCAATACTACTAGCAGCACTACTAACCTAATTAACCTAGCAAAACTCTAGTGCCCTAACTGAAAACATCTAATTAACATCTATTTTTTTGTCTAAAATACAGAGAGAGATGAGTGAGGGGGAGGGGTGGGGGACTTACAGAGAGGGGAGAGACGGTGGCGGGGAGGTGCTCGGTGATGGAGGCAGGGGCGGAGAGGGCGGGCTCGGGCACGGGCAAGGGCGGTCCTGGGCGGGCTCGGGCGGCGGTGAGGTGGAGGGCGCCGACGGTGACGTGGAGGGCGGCCTTGGGCGGCGGCTGTGAGGCTGAGGGCGGCCTCGGGCAGCGGCGGTGAGGCTGAGGGCGGCCTCGGGCGGCGGCGGTGAGGAGACGGCGGCGAGGGCGAGGGACGATTTGGGGAAGAATTAGTGGCCGGGGGGGCGGGGTGGGGGGAAACCGCTGTTTAAGTGAAACGTAACGGTAGCGCGTTTCTGGAAACGCGCTATAGCTAAGCTATAGCGCGTTTACTGAAGCCCGCTACTGCTATTCCTTTCTCCTTTTTCCCCTTTTTTTCTTTTATTTTTCTTTACATTTTATTTTTTTCCCTTTCTCTTTTTTCTATTTCTTTCATTTTCATTTACTTTTCTACTTGTTTTTCACTTTATTTTATTTCCGTTAGCAGCAGCGCTTTACACGTAAGCGTGCTGCAGCTAAGGAGATTAGCAGTAGCGCTGGGCCATTATACGCGCTACTGCTAGGTTGGGTTAGCCATGTGCGCCCAGTTCAAACGTAGTAGCAGCGCTTTTCGCTAGTACGCGCTATTGGTAAAGTCATAGCAGTAGCGTGGTTTATTTACGCGCGTTGCTACTAAGTAGTAGCAGCGCTTGATTTTGTATAGCGCTACTAGTAAAATTCTGTGTATAGGCTTTTCCCTAGTAGTGAATGCTGGGTGTCATTGGGTTGGGTTGGCTGCTTGGCTGGTTATTGTTGTGTCAAATTAGCAGCTAGTTGGCCAGTTGCTAGCTGTTGTGTTTTGGGTCCCCGTTTGTGCTGATTGCATGCCCTCTGTTTTTGGTTGTGTGGTAAGCTGGCTTTCGCATTATGAAACCATGGAATGCTTAAATAACCTAACTACTGCTGATCGCTGGCTGGTTAGAACTTAGAACTCACAACTAAAACTTTTGTTGACATGATTTTTTTGATGGATTTCTATTTGAAATAAAAGTATCGCACCGATTTGATGGTAAACGTGGAAAGCGTTGTTCATGATGTGGCCACAATCATGCCACATCAAGTCAAAACTGGGTTTGACCAAAGAATACAGTTGCCATGGACTAAATTTAGGACGGTATAACCGAGCCTAATCCCAGCCCTCTCACGCCATCATCAATTTTAGCCGTCAGATCGTGTGTTTTAACGATTTCTGGCCATCGATTTACTTCTGGTTGCAAACTGGGCCTTTCGTCCTAAAAGGCTACTACTCCAGAAGAAAAAACCGAGGCATGTGGTTGATTGGGCATCTACCACTCAAAGCCCATTTGTTTTAGCCTCGCTCCGCCCTCGCACGTTGTCTGTATCATCTTCGAGAGGACCCGAGCGAAACAGCCCTCCCGGCAGCGCCACCGCAAGGAACCTCAAGCAGCGTCGCCCCTCCCCTCCTCTCGCTTGCTCCGCACAGGCGGTGGTGAATCCTCTCTTCCTCGATCGCTCCCTCTCTCCACTACCTATACTCTGCTAGGTGGAACGTATTATGTCGTCCTAAAAGCCAAAGGGGACTTGGAATCCAGGACCTTGAGATAAAAGACATTGCACTTCTCAGCAAATAGGTGTATAAACTACTCACTGAGAATGGCGTTTGGCAGGAAATCATTCGTAATAAATACGTGGGTTCCAAAGCAATCTCTCAAGTGTACTGGAAACCTGGCGATTCTCATTTCTGGAGTGGGGTGATGAAAGCTAAAGAATTCTTTTTCCAATTTGGAACGTTCTCGGTTAGGGACGGCTCCCAAATCCGTTTCTAGGAAGATACCTGGTTGGGGACTAATCCCTTATGTCTGCAATACCCAAGCTAGTACCGGATAGTTAGACATAAGTTTGTCACGATCAAACAAGTTTTGGGTCAGGAAAATCCGGATATTTCTTTTCGTAGGGACCTTATAGGTCCTCGATTGGCAGCATGGAATGAATTGCTCATCCGTCTGGGGGCCATCCAGTTGTCGGAGGAACCGGATATCTGTAGATGGAAATTGCATCAGAATGGCAAGTTTTCGGTCAAGTCCATGTATGATGCAATGCTCCATGACGAGGTTCCGATAGATAACAGGAAATTGTGGAAGCTAAAAATCCCTCTAAAAGTGAAGATATTCCAATGGTTTCTCAATAGAGCGGTGATCTTAACTAGGGACAATTTGGCACGACGAAATTGGCAAGGGTGCAAAAAATGTGTTTTCTGTCATCATGATGAGTCCATTAAACACTTATTTTTTGAATGCAAGTTTGCTCGGTCTGTCTGGGCCATTGTCCAAATAGTTTCGAATCTTTATCCCCACATAGTGCACGGAATATGTTCGGCAACTGATCGAGGGGAATAGATAAACAATTTTCTGCAAACATTCTTGTGGGGGCGGCCGCCTTATGTTGGGCTCTGTGGCTCATTAGGAATGACATTGTTTTTAACCATAAATGTGTTTCATCTCCTATGCAGGTTATTCATATATATTGGCGATGGCTCCGTATGTGGTCTATCTTGTAGAGGCCGGAGGACAGAGACATTTTTATGATGGCATCTACTCGACTCAAGCGTTCAGTCAGGAAGGTTTTCTATCCCATGGATGGCGGTGTGATCTTCGAATAGGATTGGCCACATCATAGGCTGGCTTTATTTGAGTTTGTCGTAGTGGCTGTTTGAGCCTTCTTTTTTTTCTTTTCGAGTTTGGACTTGTTGGCTGTGTGGATCTTGTTATGTAGATGCTGGGCGTTTTATGATTTTTTTTGGAAATGGAGGAGGACCCCCGGCCTCTGCATCTGGACGATGCATGCAGTCACTTTATTAATTATTCATACAAGATCTTACAAAGTCATACAACAGTAAGACTGAAGTCAACGTCTAGGCAACAAAAGTGTCGCTACTCCTATCCAAGAGATGAAGGGATGCTAATAGTCTGGGCCTAATACCAAACAGACCTCGCAGCCAAACCTAACATCTAAGACCTGTGGTCCCATCCAGGACGCCTGCCGGGTATGGGTCACCTACTAGTCCGGCGCACTTCTCAACTAGGACACATGTCAGGTCTGAGGCCGCCGCAGCCAGTTGCCACCAATCCATCTTCGGAGTTGTACTGCTGCATGTACGTTGCCCGGTCTAGCCGCCGTCGACGCCAGACCGCGTCACCCTCCTGCGCGAGTCCATCTCCGCGCATCGGATGCAGAGTCACCACAGCGCCATGCTGCCGCCATCAATGAGTGAGATGCCGCACCGCTCCACCACAGAATCCGTCCTCTGGTCCTGCATCCAGCTGCTGCTCAAAAAACGATGCCCCCATGAGGGAAAACGACGCCCCAAAAGCACCGCCATCGTCCGATCCGGAAACTCCGGATCAAGGTTTTCACCCAGAGCGGCGCAAGCAAGTCGACAGAAGCTGCAGAGGCGATGTCTTCAACAAGATAACGACGCAAAAACGCCGCCATCGCCCGCCATGACCCAAGTCATAGCACGGTTTTCACCGGCAGCCCCATTTCCCCACTGTACACCGGGACTGGATGCGAGAATCCACAACCATCTAGCCGACCACCTCCGGCGAAGAAGATGGCCACCACCTCCATGCCAAGGGTCGGAGCCCCCGACGTCCTCGTGTCACGTGCCTAGTCCAGAGGCCACTTGCCGCGCCAGAACAAAGGATGCGCACGACGGCTCGAGGAACCACCATCCAGATCTGAATGGGATCCAGATCGGACACCCTAGCCGCCGACGTGATCTCTTCATCGCCGCCACCAGCACGACAACCCTGGCCGGGCGTTCTATGATGCGATTGTATCAACTCGATATTTCAATTTAATGAAAAGCCCTTTATCGAAAAAAAAACTATACTCTGCTACCTCCCGATGTTGGCTCCCTGTCTCGCTGATGTATGCCGGTCCAAGGTTTCTCTCGAGGACGGATCTGGAAGTCCTCGGGCGCGCTACCGCCGGATCCTATCTCTCTCGAGCACCCGTCCAGAAGGTATACGCGCGTCGTGTTGGCTCTGGGCGCGAACGTCGAGCATGCCACGTTGGTCGGTTGCTAGTGGCGGTACAACGGGTCACCGTGGATACAATAGCTAAGTTACCGGAACATCACACACTCCAAGAAACAATGAGTCTATGACCTAATAAATACATCGTTGCATGACACTACATACATGTTCCTACCCATTACGAAGGTAGTAACATAGTCTAGGGAAGTGTGTAGGTTACTAGCTTATGTTCCTACCCATTGTGACCAGCCTAACAGAAACCAAGATTGCATAAAATGTGAGCTATGTGTTTAAGCTTTCACAATTATGTGACATCATTCTACGTTGACGTTGCATCGCCCCCTAGGGCTGCCTTCTTACGTAGTAGCATGATCCATGGTGCAGCTAGATGCTAAAACTCCTAGCAGGTTAGAACACCACTATGATCTTGGACTGATCTCACAGCTGCAGACATACTTACCATAGACATTCTGGTAGTGCATATTGTATGTTTCTTGTATTATCCTCCTAAAAACAAGTTACAGTGCTATAATTTGTTAATTCAAAAGGTTTAGTCCGTTGATTTCCATAGATTCCAAGCAATCTGGTTAGTTTTCAACTTTCAGTTTCATGTCAACACATATTTACAGAGGTTCCTTTTATTTATTGGAGCAACAGGCGGGCGCGGCAACGGGCGGGCGCGGCAACGCGCGCCATCAATGATCTAGTCTAATCTGGTATTAAAGCCGAAAGCCACACTTCACAATAATAAAATTAAGATCTGGGAAACTAAGGTTGCAAAGGTTACACCAAAAATAAAATTAAAGCCGTAAGCCACACTTCACAACAAATTGAGAAACTAAAAAAGCACTTTGCTCTACCAAATAATGCCGGCTTGCCTTATACCCCCACCCTAGCTTTGACCAGTAGTAAATTGACACCTATCAGGACCAGATGTGCCGTGGATCAGATGGGCATCTCCAGTTGGAAACGCCAAATAAGGTTGTCGTGTGAAGGTCTCGAAAGGATAATTTGTCAGCCAAGCAGGTGTGTGTCAGTTTCATATGTTTGCGACTCCCTCTAGTTGGGTTTCTAATAAGTTTCACATGCATCTGAATAAAAAAATCAAAATTAATTTCTCAGGAAAACATTAGCTATGTGTTAAAAATGTATCATTATATTTGCGTTGAAAGGAAGTTGTCAATAGTATAATTTTATAACATATACCGCATATATTATTGACCAAATTAATTGTTAACTTCTTAACTGAAAAATGAACCAGATTTATAAGCCCGATGGACGTGAAGGCGCAAGTCAGACCAGGGAAGACAACACCTCAATGAAAAGGAATACTTACATACTCACACATGATACATTAGATGGAGCACATATAGGTTACGTAGACCACTTTACTCCATTACATTATTTTTTAGGAATATCGCGCTTTATTGATCAAGTATAATCAAGAGAGAGTGCCTCCTGGATACAATCCGGGGTTACATGAAAAATAGAGTCACTAGAGGACTCACAAGATCTAGCTAGAATATGTGCCGCAACATTCGACAAACAATTTACATGACTAAAGTGAACAGATGAGAAGACCGCCGCCAACTCCTTGATATCAGCAGTGATGAGCCCCATCAGCGAGCGATCAACCGTCGAACCATTGGTTCTCTGGATAACTGAGAAACAGTCTGACTGCAAAACGGCCCTTGAAAATCCTTCATCACAGGTGAGAGCCACCGCACGCCGTAGCGCCAATATTTCAGCTAATTCTGGGGTATTTGAGGGAATCATATAGCTTTAAGTCGGAGCATGCATATTGTGAAGTAATGAGTGCCTTGGGAGAGTCAGGAAACTCTTCCTCTGATCCGTAGTCAAAGATCTTGCGACGAATCATGCATGGCCTCACGGTGAACGTTTCACCTGTGCAAAATGCGCACGAGAAATTGAGCACAACGAGCTGTTAAGTCGATCCAGCTAATAAACAATAATTGACTCCAAAAACGATAATAATTCCACAAGCTTCATATGTGCATACCTTCCATCCTCTCCTTTGCAGCTCATACAATATATTATCATCTTCGGTAATCTGAGGCACATTGAACAGTTCAATATCACCGATGTGGAGCCGAACATGCAACAACCCCTCGGGGAGCTTCTCTATCTGCCTGCATCTCCGAAGTGCAAGGTGGGAAAGCCTTGGCATCGACCCAACATCCATCCGCCACTCCTCAATGGAGAACTCATCAAGTTTTAGCGATTGCATGCGCTGAAACCCTTTGGCAGAGCAGGACATGATTCGGCCACGATATCCAGATAATTCCAGCACCACAAGAGATGGAAGCTTCTCCAAGATTGGCATCGGATCTTGTTCAATGATATCAGCAAATAGAACAAGACACCGTAGGCTTTGTGGGAACTTAGCGGGGATCGTCTTGAGCACACTAAATTTGTTGAGATAAATATCGACAAGATGAGGCATGTTTGCAAATATGTTAATCACTTCTGACGGGATATGGCTAATCGCCCAAGAGAAGGTTGTTAGTTGATTCATCTGGCCCAAAAAAATAACCATGTTATGACGTCGGTATTTAGTTTCGGCACGCGTAAGATATAACTCAAAGGTCTGGAGCTCTTTATGTCGCAGACTCCCCCTTGGTGGGGAAAACTCATTTCCAAGATAAACATGCCTCAAAGTAGGGATATCCCAGAGGGACTTTGGTACTACCGAGTCCATTTGTGTGCATTTTAGATCTATAGTCTCCAAGTAAAGGAGTTGTCCTATTGAAGAAGGCAATGTCACACCTTTGCATCTTCTAAGCCTGATGTATCTTAGGTAAATGCACCCACCAATTATCCTAGAGAAATTTTCCAGACTTGAATCTTCCACATGAAGAACCCTCAACAATTTTAGCTGGTTGGACAACGATACTGAAGGAATTCTAAAGACAATAAGTGTTTGTGCTGAATTAGATATGCTTTCATGGCAAATTAGATCGCCATTCAAGTTTTGGACAGAAGAACGATATGATATCATGGTATTAGATGAAGATGGACCACCTTGTCCTGCATTTTAGTTTTGCAAAGAGCATATACACGTCAGAAAATTAAGAAACCTCATGATTTGTAATAACACCAAAATTAAATTAAAGATATAAACTTACAATGAGAGGCGAGGAAGCCTAACCTGCAGTTTTGTTGATGACATCAAGAAAACCATCTTGCCTTGCTTCTTCTATGCACCAGTCACGTAGAATGTCATGAATTCTTACTGTTAGAATGCATCCATGTACCTCACTTCTCTCAATAACTTGGACCAAGTTTCTCTGAGCCAACTCGAGTACATACTTATGTGCTGTTTCTTCTAGTTTATGATTTGGTAAATGCGGAATGAATCTTTCTGCTATCCATACTTCAATAAGAGCCAACACAGATATTTTGTAATCTTCTGGAAAAGCGGCAAAATAGAGGTAACACGATCTCAAGTGATGATTTGCCAGGTCTTTGTAACTGCGAGCTAGTATTTCTCGCATCATCTGTCCATTCTTGGTTGATGGCCAATCCAAGAGTATATCACACCATGTTTGTGTGTTTAAATTCCTTGATAGATAGCCTCCCAAAACCGCAAGGGCAAGAGGTAATCCATCACATTTTCTTGCAAGGTTTCTCCCTAGTTCTTCAAACTCATACACATCAATTATGGTTCTCCTTATGTATGATGGTAGAGCTTTGCTGTTAAAAAGTCTCCAACTTTCATCTTCGTCTAACTTCTTCAAATGATGAACATGGGTTGGCATTTGTATATGATTTGCGACATCTTCCTTTCGAGTGGTTAAGAGTATTCTACTGCCATTACTTGCATTTGGAAAGGCTTTGACCTGTCTGTTTATTTGGTCCCATGTGTTGGTTTCCCACACATCATCGAGAACTACCAAGTATCTTCTATGCAAGAGAAAGTCATGGGTTTTCTTTCCCACCTCATACTCTTCCATTTGTTCAAGTGAATCACCCCTTGTCCCCATTATTTGTTTCATAATATCCTTCATTAAATCAATGCCCTTATACTTTTCAGATATTGTCACCCAAGCAATTTTCTCAAAGTGTTGTTCAACTATAGATGAAGAGTAGACTTTTCTAGCAAGTGTTGTTTTTCCCGCACCACCCATGGCAACTATGGAAACAACACTAAGATCCTTGTCTGTGTCAACTAATTTATCAAGTATTTCTTCATACTCATCTTCAAAGCCAACCATCACAAAATCATCTTCAATGTTTTCGTACATAAGACCATACTCTTGTTGAGACTCACCATCTACGTGAACCTTGTCGTCAACAACACTACTGTCTAAATTAAATTTCAAACGTTCCGCGCTTTGAAATATCTCATCGAGCTTCCTTCTTACACGCTTGATTTCAACACCGACTTTGTGAAGAGTGATCAAGTCAATGGGTAAGTGAGCATACCTTGAGATGGCACCCAAGAAGCCCTTCTTGAGCCTGTTTCGCTTGCCCATGTAATCGGCGACCTCGATGACATTCTCAGCCTCATATGAGACGGCCTTGATCTGGCTGACCCAGGTAGCCACACGGTCATCTCCTGATCTCCATTTAGCGTCGGCAGATTTCAGGTACCACTTCAGTCGCTCAAGCTCATTTTTCAGGCACTCAACTTCAAGGGTGACTCCACATAGCAGGCTTGTCTCCTGAACGGCAAGGTTGCTCACGTTCCCGACCATTGCCTTAACAGCAGACTCGGCCATCGATTGCTCTTCCTTGTATGTGCTCCCAAATTAGTGTACTTATTTTGTAACCAATTCTTCTGCAAATAATCTACGTAGAATCGATGTCAGTATTAGTAAATTCTCTATCTCTACGCTTTTGTTATAGAACGGATAGCTACAATGATTAATTTAGAGAACGAGTGTGGTTTTCTGTAGCTCAGGCTACATGATACTTCTTATCTTTGCCATCCATTTATGCATCAAGATCCGTGCAAACACATTTGTCTTTTTTGTTTCTCTCAAACGACACAACATATGAACTTCAAATTTTGCAGAACAACAATACATTCTAACTACAATATAGGAAAAAACTTTCAGATTTTTTCATGCATTTTAAATACTTGAAATAATATTTTTATTCAAAGAAAATCTCATTTTGTATATTTATATCAGACCAAAAAATCTGAAAGTTTTTTCACACATTGATGTTGTAATGTTTGTTCGGTCTGCAAAGTTTGAAGTTCATATGTTATTTCATTTTCGAGAAACAAAAAAGAGAAATCTTGTTGTTGTTAGTTAGTTGGAGAATACGGATCTCAAAGCAAGGCTGGAGGGTTGAAGATAGGAGGTTCCATGTAGCCTAAGCTACAAAGAAACTTTGTGTTTAGAGAACCTATAAAGATGGAGTATTTGACAAAAAACTACCACATTAGGGGTTACCGTCCCACAAAACTACCACTTTCAAAAAAGTGACCGATAACTACCAAAAATTGCTAATTTTGTGACTCAAAACTGCAACCTTTGAAAAATGACCAGTTTAGACGATTTAAACACGTTTATGACATGCGAGACCCACCCGTCAGAGCTGATGTGGCGGCAAAGTCAACTCCGTTTATTTTGACCGTTACGTTGACTGTTATTACAAGTGGGGCCCACCTGTCAGCATCAATCTTCTTTCTCCTCCTCCTTTCTCTCTTCGCGCACCAAGACAAGCGGGCGACGGCGCTAGGCACCGGCGACGGGAGGCGGAGATGAGGGGCGACCGAAGGGAACTCCGGCGAGGCGGCAGACGCAAGGCAGCGGATCTGGTCGGCGACGAGCTTGAGGGCTGCACCATCTGCCCCTGCCTGGATTGTATCCGGAGCCCCGACGCGCAGGCCAACGCCACCGTCTTCCTCGCCAAGTTCTACGGCAGCGCCGAGCTGCTCAACCTGCTCGCCGCCAACCCCGACGCCAGCCTCCGCCCGGCGCTCTTCCGCTTGCTGCTCTACGAGGCGTGCGGCCGGATGATCAACCCCGTGTACGGCTCCGTCGGCCTGCTCTGGTCCGGCCAGTAGGAGGCGTGCCAGGCCGCTGTCGAGGCCATGCTCAAGGGCCGCCCCATTGTCAGCCTGCCATCATCCAAGCTCAACGCCGAGTCCATCGCCACCCTCACCTTGCTGCCACCGTCCGTCCGCGATGCACAGTAGGTGTTTGTTGAAGTGCCAAATAGAGAGAAGTGGAGGAAGAAGAAGATGGTCCTGACGGGTGGGTCGCATATGTCATAACAGCGTTTAGGGTGACGGTGTAATAACGGTCAAAGTAAACAGAATTGACTTTGCCGCCACGTCAGCTCTAATGGGTGGGCCCCGCATGTCATAAACGTGTTTAAATTGTCTAAATTGGTCATTTTTCAAAAGTGGTAGTTTTTAGTCACAAAGTTAGAAATTTTTTGTAGTTACCGATCACTTTTTTGAAAGTGGTAGTTCTGTGGGACGGTAACCCCTAATGTGGTAGTTTTTTGTCAAATACTCTATAAAGATGATAGCACTTGAGCCTCCAACTCTACTAGAACTCGGCAATTTCATTACTGGCCTATGGACCTGGCGAGAGTGAGCCTTGGATTTGTACAGAAGAAGAGGAGGGAAAAGAGGAGCAAGAGACTCACGGATCTAGGGGATTCATACCTGGCTGTATTCTTCTTGATGCTTGCCGGTTTGCTGTGCGTGTGCTGCGACCTGCTGCTCTATAAGAGTCGTCCCACAGAGTTCTAACGGCGGCCAGCGTCGGTGCACGCTTGGCCGCCAGGCTTCGCCGTGCTCTCTTTCTCACACACACACACATTTTAGACCGTGGATGTCAGTGACGAGCTGGACAATATGTATCCACTCGTTCATAGGGATGCAGCGAGCCTCTTATCCACTTGCTTTCCAAGCCACTCAATGCAGAAATTGGGAGTTCCATTCATTTCCATTATTTATACAATAATCTTGGTGGATTTGATGAACATGGGTCTACACGCACCCAATTTAGCAAAATAATTAAAAAGAGTCAAATATTTCTGAAACTTCTTAGCAACAAATATGGTTTTAATGTTGTACTCATGTAGTACAAAGTTTCACGACAAAATAACTTCCGTAGACTTCTTGGCAAACAAAACAAAATTACAGCTACGAAAAAGGAACTCCCTCCGTCCCATAATGAGAATGTTAGAGATAATTCCTGACATGCAAGACACGAGTGTGTGGCCTGGCGCGTGGTGCGGCCGAGCAGGGGCGAAGCAGCCGGATCGTGGACTGTTTGTTGGCTGCATGCATGGTTGTTGATTGCGCAAGGGCTGGTTCGTGGGCATGCATGTAGCTAGGAATCAGTTAGTTCGTTAGTGGCCAAGCACGGTGTCCAGCTTGTGGGTACATGAGTCCTCTGTACTGCTATTTACACCGTTGTGGTGCTGTGTAGAGAGGTGCAGTAGCCAGAGGAAGAGATGTAGGCTGTGTTTGATAGTAAAGTATTATAAAAACCAAACTATCAACAAACCACAGTAATTTAGCATGTAGGTATAACATACCGTGATTTTGACAAATCAAAGTATTTTGTAGTATTGACAATACACAGGACCTGTTTGGCGCAGAGACGTAAAATCAATTGCAGCGTTAACAGTGCAAACACGTCAGCGAAGCTAGTTGTTGCATGCAGCAAAGTGATTGGCCAAAGAACAGCCATGCACATGGCGAGAGAGCAGCGTGTTACCATCAGCATGCATAAGAAAGCTTGCACTAAATGAACTCCGCTAAACAGCCATGACCAAAAAGGAGGTCGGCAGCACGGCGTAGCCGGCGGCTAACCAAGCGGCAGAGCTGCACAAGAACTGGCGGCTTGGCCTTCTTCTGCATCTGCGGGCTGTAGTAGATGGGACAACGACGAGCCATGAAGAGAGGCCTACATGCAGCAGCAGTGAGTTCACGAGCGGAGCTGAAAGACGCACGGCGGCATCTACAAAGAGCGCAGGCGGTGGCAGCGAATAATTTTTATAGAGGAAGACGAGTCAGCAGGGAAGACGTTGACGACGTGCGACGTCGTTCTTTTCGCCAGCTCAGTTTTAAAAAAAAGAGGTCTTGGGTTCTTTTTATAATACAAAGAAAAAACAGTGTTTTGACAAATACTGTAGTATTAAAATTACAGTTTTTAGAGGCAACTAAACAACTCATTATAAATAAAACTGTGGTAATCTGAAAAACTATAGTATTCTCGAAATACATAAAAAATATTTTGCTACCAAACAGGGCTGTAGTCTCCAATGGTTAGTGCGTGCGTGTCCGGAGAGAAGCTAAGAGAGTTGTAGTCTCCTGTAGGTCTCCCGTGTGTATCTGGTGTTGGTTTGTTTCCGAGCCATGGTGTTTGTGCGCTGAATAGGCCGTATGTGCGACAATGGCGTTTGTGCGCCGGAAAACCACCACCATGTCTTGTGTATCCTCTTTCTTCCACCTTCGTTCATGCGAGAGAGACAGAGCGAGAGGGAGCTGGGCACCGGCGCAAAGAGCAAGATAGGGCTCGACGCCAACAGAGAACGTCTTAGATTACGGGATGGAGGGAGTAAGTAGTAACTTTATGTAGTGCTTGTTTTGTTTTTTTACCCTGAATATCATCAGAATCATTTCTTCTTCAAACTTTACACACGAGTATAATCCTAGGGTTGGCAAAAAAATCCAGACTTATTTTACATTTTTACTATTTCTTTTTCAATTCTAGTACATGTACACCCATGTTCACCATTGCATTTTGGCCATGATCCGACTAATCATGTTCCAAGAACTACTTTCTTTGTCATGTGTTACTGAACCCACATATTATGAATTAAATTTTGATCAACAATGTAACTAACAAAATAGCAAGTATATGCCACAAAAGCTAATATTGGTATTAAGAAGAGGTTTCTCAAGGTATAATTTTTGTGACATAGTATAATTCATATTTTATCAATTAAATATATAATCTCCACTAACCAATTAACAGGCAACCATGCCGTCATGCATGGAAAATGGCTACCGCCACATGCAAATACTTGACCTGTTTACTTTATTTTGCATAATTGGATGGAAAAGGCCCACCACACCATGCAACTATGCAAAAAAATGCATTTTCTTTTATGTAGCTCATATTCAATATATATAATTCACCACAAAAAATATATTTTGCAACTCTACAATAATAAAAATAATAATCCTTATCTACCATTCTTAAGAAGTTGCTCCCCACTACTCTCTATTCTCTTGTCATGCACACCGTCCACATCAGCGATGTGCGATGTAATTATTCAGTTTCCAAAAGCGGCCAATTATCTTTACTTGATGGGAATTTGTAATTTCTGAACGTTTTATTTTTGTCATTAGATCCGAACGATCTCCCCGCCGCTCGATCCGCGTCGCGTGGGAGCGATCCTGATTCTGCGTTGCGTTGGGAGGTCGTTAGATCCGAACGATCTCCCCGCCGCTCGATCCGCGTGGGCCGAGCTAGCTAACCACCTCGCCTAACTTCCGTTTCTTCAAAGAATTAAAACAAACAAGCTATTTAACATGTCTACTCTACTACGTTTGCACAAAAACAAGTTGGTCCAGTTTCTAATTTTTTTGGCACTTAATTAGATTGGTACCCATTGAAGTTAGTGATCGGCGAACCAGCAACCTAGCTCGTCCATTCACCCCTTTGGTTTTTAAAGGTTATTTGGCAAATGTTCCGATTTTTTGGAACGCCGTTGAATGTCTTGCTTGATACCAGCGGTAACTCGTGTGTAAATTGCATGGTAATGTACACACAACAAGCATGGTAACTGTTTGCTGCGAGAGAAAAAAGTTTCTGAAAAACATCCTCTGATAACTCATGTGTAATTATCATGATAATATATGCATAATGAAGCTGATAAGTTACTTAGCCTAGGTGTGATAATTTTTTTAACTATGAGAAAAGAAATTGTTGAGAAACTCACCATCGATACTTTTTGTGCAAACAACACGGTCTTATACACACAACAAAGTTGATAACTCACTACAAACCCCACGATAACTTTTGACCCCGGGATAAAAGTTTGCTGAAAAACGTACCCTGGTAACTTATGTGTTAATAGCATGATAATATACATATAACAGAGCTGATAACTTACTCAATTCAGCCGTGGTAACTTTTTCACCAGGGCAAAAAGTTGTTGAAAACTACCTCACATTAACTCATGTGTAAACAACATGATAATACGAGAGCTGATAACTCATATACAAACATCATGAAATTTTTTGACCAGGTGAATGAAAATGGTTGAAAAACATGCCTCGATAACTTTTATGAAACATGATAACATACACACAATAAAGCTGACAACTCACTACAAACACCACAATCACTTTTGCCCTCGAGATAAAAGTTTGATGAAAAACATACCCCGATAACTTCTGTGTAAATGACACGCTAACTTATGTATGACAAGCGTGATAAATTACGTAGCCCAGATGTGGTAACTTTTGGTCCGAAAAAAAGTCATCAGCAATATCAACATGGGATCTACTTTCGAAGATCTCGTCGAGTTGATTTTTTTTGTGAACACAGTTTTTCAATCGGAGCGACGGTTTAAGCTAGAAAACATTTTGAAGTTTGAAAAAAGAAAGAATCTAGGATGACATCAGTCTTTTGTCATTTAGTGCATATATGCATGTAATTAAAGGAAGAAGTGTAGGTGGAAGGAAAATTAGTCATTCTAATGCATGCGTGTATATAATTAGAGTGAAGTAAGAATCGTTCTTGCCTATTGCTAAAATCCAAACTAGTTATAAAAGTCCTTACTTGATTTATCTTAACAAGCAAACAGTTCACATGATGCCACACCAGCATTCAGTTTCCAAACAGCAACCAATCGATATCTTTTTGTGCGATGCATTATTCTTCTGGCGTACGAGAAGGCCCACGTGCCAATGGCTCATGTCTTCAATCCAGCCCTTCCCGATCTCCCATCTTCTCCGCTTCTCCCGTGCAATCAATTTCCCCACCACGAAAGAACATGAAACGGACGGGGATGCGAGCGATCATCCACCTTCATGACCTGAAGAGGGATTTTATTCTCCCTACGCTCCCATCTTCTTCATTCTCATCAGCACCACATAGTAGGGTGTTCGCGCTCCTCCTTCCCCCGGAAAGTCATCACGAGTATTCTTAAGAGACCCCGCAAGAAAAAAGAGTATTCTTAATTGAGCCGTCTCCGTCGTAATCGAGTTCCGGTGCACGCGACCTCATCAGTAGGCCAAGATGGAGTTCAATGCAGCGCCACCACACCACGGCTGGACGGTATCGCCAGATGCCCACAATGCATCTCCCTTGCCCCGCGTCGGCCTCGCCCGAACGCGACTCCGTGCCTGGGCCGTGCCGTCACACACCGGCAGCGCGTCACCGGCAACAGCAGCACGTCCCGGGTGCCCCACATCGGCTTCGCCCGGCGGGTCCAATTTCGATCGTTCGCGTTGGCGTCGCCTGGCAGCGGGCCAGCGGCTGCCCTCCGCATCCGCCCTGCGTCGTCACAGGTCCACCAAGGATCTTGCCGCTGCCCGTCGTTCAGCTCCTCCTTCCTTTGACCGGTGTGGATTGCGACGAGGCAATGGTACTCTATTCACGTCGACCCGATTCATCCCAGGCTGCGAGCTGCAATCAGGTTCAGAAGCCGAACAGGTAGGTTCTTCTGCTTCCCCTCCGTGTGTAAAAAAGTTGGGACTAAAAAAAGTCTCTATAAGACCATATTACAACTATAAGTCTCTATAAGTCCCTCCTTGAGAGTCTTATTTCATAAGTTCCAAATGCCTACTTTAAGTTTCTATAAGTCCCTCCTGTTTGGTTTAGATGGGACTTATAGGGACTTATTTAAGTCCATAGACCAATAAGTCCCTGGAAACAAACACCCTCTAATTAATCTAAGAGAAGTATGCCCCACAGTATTCTTCCCCTCCCCTCCACTTCACTTTCTCTCGCAGGCCTCCTCCCGCGCCACGGTTCTTTCAATTGATGCCGCATGCCTCCTCCTGATTGTAGGAACACCGGAGCTCTTGCCATCCTTCAAGCATCGGTTATCGCGTCGGATCCGCGATCCGTGGAAGAAGGGATTGATGCCCTGAATCATCATGTACGCATCTACTCTACTGCGGGGTGAACCCAATTGCTACTGCCCTTTTCTTCTCCATCCACCATGGCATCATGATGTTTCTTCTCCACCGGTACCAATCTATGTGCAGGGCAGATTACTTTTTCATATGCTATTTTATTTTCTGACATTATATTCCATATGCATGCTACGTGCTGATTGGTCAAGGGAAAGAATAAAACAAAGGGTTGTGCATTTGCTTTATTATACCAAACTCCCATGTTTTCTTTTGATGAATTAGCAACTAATGCATTCTGCTGTACAATGTTTTCGAACGCATTTTGTCCAAGTTTGCTAGATTGCCTATAAGACGTTGAAGAAATGCCTCAACTACCTAACATATTTTTTAGGAACTAAGGGTTATTACTCCCTCCTCACAATATTATCGAGTTAGCTATTGCTACTTGCTAGAGTTTGAATATGCCTAATATATGACTGCAACTCTGTAAGTAATCCACGTTGAGCACAATTCTTAGAACTTGGAACACTCTTTTCCCTCCAAACAAGTTTCTGCAATTGCGTACTAATGGCTAATACTGATTTGGCGAATGGATGATTAACAAATACATCTATTCAAGTTTTATCACTGCATGTTTTTGCTTTTTCACGTATGTGCTTCTGTCCTAATTAACGAGTCGGACGACTCTTCCTCATTACATGAACTTTCATCCTATACATTGCAATGATCCCGCAGCAACGCGCGGGGAATTGTCTAGTTAATATAATTAATCATGATCCATACAACCTAATCTCATTAAATCATATTACAACCAACTAGTTATTTTCAATAGTGGAACTCGGCCGCGTGAGAAAAGGAAGAAGATATCTGCATAAATTATTGATGCAGGTGGGCATACACAAATTATTAACAAGTAACCGCTGCATGTTGCAAAAAAGAAATGTAATAAAGCCATGATTAGAAATTAGAGGCGCATTTGATCCAACAACGATAAACCATCACAACACGACACTAAGATTTATTAACGGGGTTCAACAATCTTGCCTATTAAGAGGGTGCTTGGATCCAAGGGACTATTTTTAGTCTGACTAAAAATAGTCTCTTTTAAAGGCTAAAGTTCCAACTTCCAAGAACCCCTGACTAAAGAGAGACTAGAACTAGTCTTGAGATTAAATTTTTTTAGTCAAGGGAACCCTATTAAAATATGTATTAGCTCTCTCTCCCCTCATTTAATTCCTCTCTTTAACATAGCCCAGCCGGTTCCCCTCATGTTCCCTCGTCTCCCCCTCGAGCGCTCCTCTCCCCCTCCCTGTGTTCTGTTCGTGCGAGGAAGAAAGCAGCGGGCCTCTGCAGGACACACCGGGCCCTTGTAGGACGTGCCGGCGGCCGCCTCACCTCCACTGATCGCCGCCGGCTCGGCCTACCGCCGCCCCTCCGCCTCCGCCTACCCGTTAAAGGTGAGACTGAAGGCCAAGATCCATCCGCCATGCACGGCGCCTGTTTGATTTCTTTAGTTTTGTGCTTGTTTTTTCATTAATCGGATGAGAGTCTTGTCTCAGATCCATCCGCCATGGACGGCGCCCCGTTCGATTTCTTGTCTCAAACGGAATTGTCTGGTGCTACGGCGGGGGCCATGGACGGCGAAGGGTGGGGCTTGACGCCGCCTCTTCTCCGGCATGATAGTGCCGGCGGCCGCCTTCCGAGGGCCGGGAACGTCGCCGCACCGCGCATGGACCTGGGGAACCTTCACCTCAACGCCGACTGCGGCGCCGCCTCGTACCCCGACATGACCATGTACACGCATATCCTTCAACGGGACAGCGGCTCTGGTCAAGGTCCCCCCCCCCCCCCCCCCCGCCCACAGAGGGCAAGATCAGATGGCTTGCCGCTGCAAGGTCGTCCACCTCGCCAAGGTCTGTCCGTAGCGAGGGCACCAGGTGCTCGCGGCAAGGCCGTCGTGATGCCGGTGGGAGGTGATGCTGCTGCCATGCGAGTTGCTGCATGTCGTGGGGGTTCAAATGGCGCGGGCTGCAGCAGGCAGCCGCAGGTAGCACCGATTCCGGTGGATGATGATGACGGCATCGAAGAAGACGAAGATGAAGATGAGAACACGCTGAACCAGCATAGTAAGGTATACAATTTTCTTTGAAATTTTGCTCACACCATTTCTTTGAAACAGAGAGATTTAGGCTGTTTACTTATGCATATTTCTTTTAGAGGCAAAAAAGCAAGGCTAATTGGACTGACGAAAATACATACATTTTATGTGAGTTAGCTTGTGAGGAGATAGATGATGGCAATTTTACTGCTAAAGTTTGGACCAGTCAGGGTTACAAAAATATGAAGGAGAAATATTATCAAAAGACAAAATTGTGGCATCCAGGGAGGGAAGTGAAGAACAAAATCCAGAACCTGAAGGGTGTGTACAATGATTGGGTATGGTTGCAGCAACAAACCGGATGCGGCCGCGGCGAACATGGAGAAGTTACGGCAACTACAGCTTGGTGGGAGAGGGGGATCAAGGTACGACAACTAAAGCTTTTTCAATGACAAGTACATGAGCAATGGAGACATATGCTAATGTTGTACAAATACTATTCTGCAGAGTAGACCAAATCTCAAGAAATTTAGAAAGGGTAACCCTGAGTACATTGGACTGTTGCATGAGATGTTTCATGAGGTAGCTGTGGATGGTACTTCAGCTTACGTACCTGGGCCAGCAGATGATACAGAGGCAAACGACGATGATGATGATGAGGATGGCAGCCCAATGAGTACCAGTGCCCGCAAGAGGGGTGCCAGCTCAGTTGATTTTAGGAGTACAACAAGTAGTCCTTTAAAGAAAATCAAAATGAACATGGAGAATGGCAAAACTAAGGGTCCATTTTTAGGACTTTGAAGGAGATCACCACCAGAATGGACAAGGAAGCTGAGACATCAAACACTATATTGCAGGCAATTGTAGACCAAGGCAAAGAAAAGGCAAAGAGAAGTGAGGAGCGTAAGGTAGCAGTAGCTACATGTCAGCAACTTGCCATTGAGTGTGGGGCAGCAGAGAAGTCAATTGAGTACTTTGTAGCATGTGACTTATTCAAGGACAAACACAACAGGTTTGTCTTCCAGAACATGAAGATCCCTCAAGCTAGGCTCATATGGTTGAAGAAATGGTGCAAAGCAAAGAAGATGTATGACGAAGATGAGTCTTAGCTAGCTTGTCATGTATCCAGTGTCTCCTATTGTGTCATGTTTCCTATGATGAGTTAGGCTAATGTGGACCCTTTATGTGTTGAGTTGCTATGTGGACCCTTTATGTTTTGAATTCCTATGTGGACCCTTTATGTTTTGAATCACTATGTGCACCTAATTACTATGTGTTGAACATAATTCATATGTTGCAGGATGACTCTAGTGATGGTGATAGTATTGATGAGTCCAGTGAAGAGGAAGAGGAAGATGAGGACTCTAGTGATGAGGAAGAGGAAGATGCAAGGAGAAATAGAGTGCTAGCACTACTCCAGTTGAGGCGGAAAAGGCTCAACAATATAGGTATGGTCGTCCAAATGTTTGGTTCATATTACATTGAGCGTTTCATGGACAAGGGGGAAAGGAGGATTTTAAAAGCTAAAGAGTCCGGCTATGAATGGGTACTAAGAACTCTGGGACACAGAACAGACTACTATAAAATGTTTAGGATGTATCCACCTGTGTTTCATAAACTACATAATTTGCTAGTGGATTCTTATGGGCTGAAGTCTACTAAGAAGATGTCATCAATTGATGCTCTAGCTATGTTTTTATGGATGGTGGGAGATGGTCAGTCCATTAGACAGAGTGAGAATTGTTTTGTAAGGTCCATGGAGACAGTTGTTAGGAAGTTTGACACAGTATTGCATTGTGTGGTTAAGCTTGCGGCTGACATAATTAAGCCACGAGATCCTGAATTCAGAGTTGTGCATGAAAGGTTAACAAATGCTCAGTGGCATCCATGGTTCAATGACAGCATTGGGGCAATAGATGGGACTCATGTGCAAGTTGTGGTGCCACCTACCAAGATTCCGCAGTACTTAAACAGACATGGGTACTGTAGTCAGAATGTTATGGCTATATGTGATTTCGACATGAGATTCACTTTCGTTCTTGCCGGGTGGCTTGGATCGGTTCATGATATGAGGCCCTTCAAGGATGCCCTTAGCCGGTTTAGTCACAAGTTTCCTCATCCACCTCCAGGTACCATACTTCACATCCAGTTCAGCTTGGACGTGACGAGCGGTCTTCGCGGCCTGCTCGTGGCCCGCGAAGAACCGGACCGTACGGTCTCGGCCCGCTAAAAAAATCGGCCGGTCCGGGCTGTGGAATTAGGCCCGATAAGCATCCGGTCCGGTCTTGTTTTGGCTCGGTCCGCTCGGTCGGACCGAAACTCTTTTTTTTTCTTTTTCTGAATAGTATGTACAAGGCCCAGCCCATCCTAGCCTCTAGAGTCGAGTTTTTGACCTAGCACGCACACACTAACACATTACACATTAGGGGATGGTTCGCTCAAAGAAAAAAGACATGCATGTACGCACCAGCGGCGCCGCCGCCGCCGTCCAGCGCATAGCTCCTCGCCGACACGGCCACCGGCCTCCCCGCAACTAAGCACCATGTCCAGCAGCTCCGCCATCATGAGATCTCCTTCCCCACCCAACGAATCGGCCGGATTCGCTCGACAGCCGTCGCCATCATCCTCCTTCCCCGACTCCGGCCGCCGTCCTTCGTCGTCGATTGCGTCGCCTTCGCTGCTTCCCAGGCCTCCCCGACGCCTCCATTGAGTTTAGGTGAGCCACCACCCCTTCCCCTCTGCTCCCCCTTCTGATTAGAGCCCCGAGCCGTCTCTCTCGCCGGCGCCATGGTCACCACCTTGCCGCCGGTGGCAGTTGCTCGGTCCGTCAGTCTAGACCGAGCTTTTGGATGTCCAGTCCGGTGCCGGAAAAGGGGACCGCGACGTGCTTCGGTCCGGTCCGAGTCGGTCCGCCGCCGGCCGGTCCAAACGTCGGCTCGGTCAGGGACCGGACCGGCCCGGACCGTGTGACATCCAGTACATGATTAAATTGTGTATACATTGACTTTGACTGAAATGCATTGCCATTAATAGGAAAATTTTATCTTGTTGACTTGGCCTACCCCAACAAGGCGGATTATCTTGCACCATATAGGGGACAGAAGTACCATTTCCAAGAGTTCCAGCAAGGCACCATGCCGAGAGGTAAAAAAGAGCACTTCAACTACACTCATTCTAGACTACGCAATGTCATTGAGCGTTCTTTTGGAGTCTTGAAAAATAAGTGGAGGATCCTTTTTAAAATACAAAGTTATCCTCTACACAAGCAAACAAAATTTATTGTTGCATGTATGGCCTTGCACAATTTTATCCGCAAAAGTCAGTTGGCGGATAAAGAATTCGACAGGTGTGATAGAGATGAGAATTATCAACCGCTCTTTGAGGAAACAAGAAGAAGGTGTCGTAACAGGGGGGATCTAGAAATGGAGCAAGATTCGGTCGACATGAATCAATTGAGAGATAGAATTGCTGATGGTTTGTTCCAGGGCCATTGAGATCAGTGTCATGTTATTTATTTTCTTGTGTATGGACAATACTAATTTCCTTATGTATGGACAATTTTACTTTACTTGTATGGATCATTTTTATTTTCTTGTGTATAGACAAATTTTATTTCCTTGTATGGACTGTATGGACAATTTTTTCTTGAGAGCAACAGGGGCGGGAGATAGCAGTAGGGGCGGGAGAGGAGTTGGCGGGAGCCAAACTACCGTGGGGGAGGAGTTGGTTGGAGGGACATGTAGGATTAGGGGAGAGGGAGCATAATAAATGCTCATTAATTTAGTTTTAGTCTCTTTAGTATTTGGATCCAAGCATGGATAAGGCTAATAAGTTTTAGTCCTGCTACTTTTAGTTATGAGACTAAAACATATCCAAGCACCCTCTAAAAGGATCCCTACGATGTACTAAAATGACACAGTACACTGATGACAAAGCCCACTAAGGCCATTAGACGCATCTCGACCGCCACGGCCGATCCAACCACTCTTGCCACATATGTCCAAATTATCAATTCAACTATAGCACAACACGCACACATACATCTTTGACACAATTTGAACAAAGTCTTCAATGGTGAATATATGTCCACGATCTATAGTAGTCAATGTTGTCGTCTGGTCGGTGACCAGTAGGTTGATGGCGATCTTGGGCAATCTCTTGTAGATCTCACCAATGTCGGTTTGGCGCTTCCCCCATAGCCGTGTCAACCCCAGGGCGCTAGGCGGCAAGGTCGCTGACCATTGGCTTGACGGAGGCGAGGATCGCCTCTATCTTCGTGACCGCTGGCTCGATCTTATCAAGCGGTCTTTGGATCGTGAACAACGTCGTGGCGATGTTAGTGTGCTCCTATGCTAAGGGGGTGTTTGGTTCAGGGACTTTTTAGTCCCAGAGACTAGAAAAAGTCCCTAAAAAGTCCCTAAAAACCAAACGGGAGGGACTTTTTTTACAGGGACTAGAAAAAGACTCTACTAGAGAGTCTTTTTTATTAGTCCCTGGGACTAGAAAAAGTCCTAGGACTTCTCAACCAAACACCCCCTAAATCCGGCATCTGCTTCTAGTTGTCCGGATCCGCCATCAATGCCTGAGGCTTCTAGATCCACGAAAGGAGAAATTTGGGTAGGGATTTAAGGTGGATGGGAGCTAGCTTTGATATAAAATGTCATGAATCTTCCTCGTACACGCATAGATAATACTCGATTATCACCAATAAATGCGGTGGTAGAAATAGCAGCAAGAAGGGGATCGGGAAGATAGAGCCAAGGGAAGAGGAAACCACAACGGCGGCCAACCTGTGTCTTTGTTCTTTGATGCCCTCTCACTAGCACACGGAGTCCCTAAGGACGTGTACAATGATATCCAGATAGTTGTCTATAATATAAGCCATTTAGGAATTTAAATGACATGGAGGAGAGGGAGGATGAAAAACAATACAGTCCAGTTCTTTTTCTTTTTTTTGCGGGAAATAGTCCAGTTCTTTTGGTGGCTGCCAAAATAAGTTGCCCCCTCCCAGCATATTCTAAGTAGCTTAGATGCCTGCCGCATAATAACTAGTTTAGAAGACCCAAAAAAATTAGAATCGGCTTCTCGAATAAACTGGGAAGGGGGTGGCTTATGCTGTAAGACGTCATAAGCTGTGAAATGAACTGATCTATCAGCTAACATACAAATGATCTACTTCGATGAAAATCGCAGCCTACCGACTGCCTAATCCGCGCTGTATACGGTGCGTCGCTTATCGTGGGCCAGGAGAATCGCAAGTTCCAGAAAAAAAAAATAACTTTCCCCTTTCTCTCGTCAGGTCTGTCTTGCGTGAACAAAAATAAGTTTCAGCCAAGGTTTGTTATATTTTGTTTACTCCGTATAGTTCAGATATGATCAATCGTTATGCATGTGCCGTGCTCATGCTTGTCAATAGAAAATCAAGGCTGCACATACAGTCGCTCTTCTTATCTTCTACTAGCCTGTGTACTACTCCCTCCGTTCAGAATTACTTGTTGCAGAAATGGATGTATCTAAATGTATTTTAGTTGTAGATACATCCATATCCGAGACAAGTAATTCGAAACGGAGGGAGTACTTTTTTTGTGTGTGTGCTACTATGTACTGATATGACTTGGTTTAATTGGCAAGTGTAATCAGATTATACAAATGTGCGGCAACTACCAAGATAGCATTTGATTAGCATAATTTACAAGCGGTTGGAGGGTTACATCCAAACAGAACAGACACCTGTTGTATCGTATTATTTCTTGTACTGTCTACAGGTGATGTGCAGAGATACTACAGACGGACGACTATGTCTGAAATGATGTACAAGCCCTAAGTTCTCCACGACGACAAGCTCGTTTACTCCAATCTGGTGCAGCGCAGATTGGGCCTTGATTTCCGTCCTTGCTATCTTGGCCCGCTTCTGGCCAACTGAACAGCCGATAGTAGTAGCTTCCAGCATGACAGCCGCTGACCAAGATACCAAAGTACACACTAAGTAGATCGTTCCAACTCCAACTCAAATTCCTGGTGCATCCTATTCCTCGACCTTGACTGATCATCTTTTGATTGTCTGATGCCATTCTCACTGTTCCGTGTCTCCCTACTAGCACACTATGATTCCTTGCAAGTATTTATAGAGGAGCCATAGTCATTGTTGTATGTACATGATTCAACCACTCAAACGCACAGGCTTTACTGTTATGCCGATCACCTGACATGAAAGATATTTGGGTTGTGAACTTGTGAAAAGTTCCTCCAAGGGATGAAGCGAGGCTGCCTTGCAAGCAGGTTTCACATGGTTTGTTTGAAGATATGGGGCCATGGTGGTGGGGACAGGGACAGAGCCAGAAAATAGCGATAGGGGGGGGCTTGAAGTACAAGAGTCGATCACAATTATATAAGAGACAATCATATAGGCATATAGCATAGTAAATATCGTAGGGTCTAAATATTCAAAATATTGCCGCGGTTCCACAATATGAATAATTTGCATATCTGTTAATCGAATGAAAATCATGAGTAGATAATTTCTTCAGAATTCGTTACTAGTTTCAATTGGCTAGAAAATGTTCTCAACGAAACACTTTCTCTTCATGGCTACAAACCCATAATTTGACGGTCATTTTTTCTGATTTTTTCTATGTTCTAGTTTCTAGTTCTATTGTTTTTAAGGAACACATCAAAATAAGGCAAATACTGAGAGCTTGAACCAATTGGCTTGAAAAAAATATGAAATGACTGAGTTCTCTTCCTCTGTATGTCTAGTTGACACACACACATAATTGGACAATACAAGAATATCTAATTAGTTTTTAATGTTCATATATTTCTACAATTAGACTCTAAAACACAGACTAATCTAATACTGAAAATAAACTAACCTTTTGTTGATTGTCTGGTCGCTCATCCGTGTGTGTGCGGCCGGCCGGATTGCGCCTGCGGTCTGCGGATCGGCACGGCGGGGAGTCGAGCCGTCGGGGACGGTCAGGCGGTGGCCCTCCCTCCTTGGCGGATGGAGAGATTCGATGGAGAGGTGGACGATCTAGATCTACTGGGCAGGCGGCGGCGGCAAGAAAGTTTTTCCAATCGCACCAACTGAGGAACGACGAGTGAGCACATTGTGAAAACGAAACGATCGTGCGTACATCGTGGTTGTGCGTATTTGCTTCCAGACTCCTTGTCTTCCACGTGGGCTGTTTTTTTTTTCCACATATTAGGGCCGCTGGCCACGTATATGGGCTCTAGGCCTCTCGTTGTGGGATGCCGGATGGATCATTGGGGGGGGGGGGGGGGGGGGGGGAGGGGGGGCAAGACAACCAGAATTTTGTGTGTACGAAGAAAATTATACGCGGTACCTAATCGCTATTAAGGGGTGACGAGATCGTTAGAAGGGGTCTAGCCCCCCCTCGCACCCCCTTAGAATCGTCCCTCGGTGGGGATGCATAGTGCACTGGCCCCGTGCAGGTTCACAATTTCGATTACGTGCTTATCTCTCTAAAATGGTCATGGATAGACTTTCCCACCTGATTCTATTTCATGCGTGGTAAATTTACAAGGTGTCACGCGAAGGGTGAAGAAAGGTAATCACGTCACAGGCTAGCACGACTCTAAAACACAGCATGAGATTTTAGGCTAAGGGAACAGAGTGTGTAAGGTCCCTTCTACGTGTTTTGGTAGCTTTATCCTCATTCAGGACAAACAAGAAAATGCAACTTCGGATTTACCTTTGGTATAAAAAATATATAGCCAAGTTGGAGGTGATGTTGGGTATTTTGGCCCACCCTAGCAGCATCACGTTTTGTGATAATTTAACTCCAGTACATTTTTTGAGATTGCTGTGTAGATATTTCGAATTTATTAGCAGTTTTCGAATTCACGAACATTTTTCAAATACCAAACACTTTACGAATCAAAGAACAGTTTTGACTACAATATTTTCAAACTGACAAACATTTTTGGAATACCTAAAAACATTTATCAAATCCAAGAATATATATTTTAATTCAGGAACATTTTCTGAATACCTGAATATTTTCTAGCATTTGTGAACTTTTTTGAATCCACAGCAAGCATATTGTGCATTTGTAAACATTTTTAAATTCGTGAACAATATTCGAATTTGCAAACATTTTTTTGAGTAAGTAAACATTGTTATCGGATAACCAAACATATTTTTAACTCACGAACATTTTTCTAATCTGAATACATGGACATTTTTGAATTTTCCGCGAACATATTTTGTATTTGTGAAAAAAAATTAATTCACCGCAAACATTTTTTGAATAAAATTCTGTTTCGAATCCACAAACATTTTTTAATTCATCAGAATTTTTTGATATCACGAACATATATTTTAATTCTATTCAAAATAAAAAACATTGTATGAAAATAATAATTAAAAATCGCTGGGTCTCGCTTGGAGTCTCACACATTTTCATTTGTTTTCAACCTGATGAAAACAAATGATCGCCAGCTGCTAATTTACACGTGTCCTCTGGCACATCCACTGGCACATGCACGTTTCGCCCAGCCGTCCTTATCTCTTCACCCCGTTTGTCCTCCACAAGTTTTCATCCCCACTCCCTTTTCTCTTCCCCATCTCTGCTCGTCACGTGAGAAGAGGTGAGCTCCCATGGCGGATTTCGGCCACGGTGCTGCGAACCAGGGAGCGACGGTGCTACCCCGCTGTTACATCCCATCGCAAAAATGAAGAGACGATGAAGCCCACGCCTCACTGCCGCGGTGCTGCATCCCCGAGGGAGCGACACATTGTGTGCGTGGCAGGTGGTCGCTCGTCGGTACCGCTGGCGATGCGTCGCCACGCTCGTTGACACTGTATGTGCTGTGATGCAGCAACACGTCCATGGCCACAATGTTGTGATGCAACCTGCTAATACTGCAAGTTGCCGACGGCGGAGCTGCATTGGAGTGTCCTCCGGGTCATTGGAGCTCTGTCGCGGCTGCAATCAAGCGCCACTGGAGCTACAGTGAAGCACGCCGGAGGGTCATCATAACTTTGTCGGGGTTGCAATGAAGCACCGTCAGAGCTGCAGTCAAGCACGTCGGTGGGTCGTCGAAACTTCATTGGGGTTGCAACGGAGCGCCGGCGGAGCTGCCGGTGCTGACATGGAAGCTGTTGCGCTGGTGGTACAGAAAAGGAAGATGAGACTGTGCTATGATCGAACGGCCACCTCCATTAGATTGGACGGCTAGCTAGGCAAATGATTTCCCACAGACAGCCTTGTCCGGGCGCTAGATTCTTTTCATTTGAAGGCATCAAGCGAGTTTTTTTTACACATAAGGCACCAATCAAGTTCGTGGAGAGTGCATTGCTGGGTGTGAGACATGCGTCGTTGTTGCTAACATAAGGCAACAGCCGACACGCATCAACGCCCCGCATTTACTCCAATCCGGACTGGTGTAGCAAAGATTGGGCTTTCGTTTCCTCCTTGTTGTCTTGGCACCGATCGTATCCGGTAGTAGTGTCTCACAACACCAGATACGATCGATGCCAGGATCATTAAGGCAATATATTTCCCTACATGTTCTCTGATGGAGGCCGTCTTGGGTCCCATCCCTCCCAAATATGCAAGCTATTCTTGATGGACGAAACATTCTCCCACATGGAAATATAAGGAGGATTGGCAACGGAGCAACGACGAGGATATAACAAGATAACTGGATTTCCAGGCCAGGAATGTTGAAGCCGGTTGCCTCTCCCGTGACTTGATCATGCCCCAAAACTCCGAACTCATTGACCCAATTTCTGCGACTTGGCGTGAGACACTAATGAGGCAGATCTTCATACCCCTTGATGTCGAGGCCCACTCTTCCCAGCATATTCTAACTAGTTTAAAAGCCCCTTGCAAAAAACATAGTTTAGAAGCCCCCAAATAAATTAGAATCAACTTCTAGAATAACCTGGTAAGGGGGCGGCTATCTAATGCCGCAAGACATCATAAGCTGTCAACAGAACTGGTCCATCTGCTAACATACAGATGATCTACTTCCTTGAAACTCGCGCCCTATCGATGGCCTAATTTGTGTTGTATACGAAATGTCGCTTCTCGAGGGAATCACAAGTTCCAGGGAAAAAATAACTTTCCCCCTTTCTCATCAGACCTGTGTGGCTGTGTTGCGTGAACAAAAATAAGATCCAGCCGAAGTTTGTGATATTTTATTACTCTGTGTAATTCACATATGATCAATCGTTATGCATGTGTCGTACTCGTGCTTGTCAAGAGAAAATCAAGGCTGCACATACAGTCGCTCTTTTTATCTTCTAGTAGCCTGTGTACTACTTATTTTTCTTGTGTGCTACTATGTACTGATATGACATGGGGGTTATAATTGGCAAGTGACATAAGATTATACAAACGCACGGCAACCAAAAAGAGAGCGTTTGATTATAGCATGATTTACAAGCGGTTGGAGCGTTACAGCCAGCCATACAGACACCCGTTGATGTGGAGAGATGCTACAGACCGATGTTGTCTAAACTGATTTACATGCCCTAACCACTCAAGGACGACAAACTCACTTACTCCTATCCGGACAGGTGTAGCGCAGATTGGACCTTGGTTCCCTCCTTGCTGTCTTGGCCCGTTTCTGGCCCCACTGAACGGCCGATAGTAGTAGCTAGCTCCTTGATAGTCGCTGACCGACACACCAAAGTACACACGTTATAGCTGCTTCATTCTTCAACTCAAATTCCCGGTGCATCCAATTCCTCGACTAATCATCCTCGACCGATGCCATTTGATCTTCATCAGTCGGCACCATTCTCAGTGTTTCGTCTTCCTACTACAACACCATATTCCTTGCAAGTTTTATAGAGGAGGCATAGTCATTGATGTATATAGATGATTCAACCACTCAAATGCTCAGGCTTTACACTAGTAGAAAAAGGGCTTATTGTCCCGGTTCGCAAGGGTCTTTTGTCCCGGTTCCTGAATCGGGACTAAAGGGTCGGTACTAATGCCTTGTCCCTTTAGTCCCGGTTCAATCTAGAACCGGGACAGATGGGCCTCCACGTGGCCTGTGCACGGAGCCCAGGCAGGAGGGCCTTTGGTCTCGGTTGATGGCATCAACCGGGACCAATAGGCATCCACGCGTTAGCATTTCTGTGGCTGGGGTTTTTGTTTTTGTTTTGAAAGGGGGGGGGGTGTTGGGGGGTTAATTTAGGTGTTTCATATATTGTGTTAGCTAGTTATAATTAATAGAGAGAAGTGTCCTCTCTTATGTCCGTGCTTGGTCGACGCTACGTACTATACATACGTATAGAGAGGACTAGACACGCTAGCTAGCTAGTAAGCAAACGAAGGAAACAGAAAATCGTCGTGAACATATATGCATACAGAGAGAAGTGATATCGACCACCTCTCCTTTTCCGAGAGATTGGTCGAACAACAAGTTCTCGTATATCTATCCGACACTACCGGCTACATATATACAATAATTATCTCTTACAAATATAATCTCCTAACATACGGACGCATGGTCCATATAGTATTCTCCATCTTCAGCGATCACGTGGTCAAGAAAGAATGCCGCCGATTCCTCTTGAATTGCTCGCATGCGAGCTGGTGCTAGGAGTTCATCCCGCTTACGAAACATCTAATTTGAAGAAGGGGGTCAATACACACACACACACACACACACATATATATATATATATATATATGTATGAATGAAACTCAATACAAATGATGGTAATAAAATAAAATTGTGATTGTTGTTATTTACGCACTTCATATTGTTCGTCAGAGTAGCCCCGCTCACAGGTCGTGTGACGGATGGACTCGCAAACGTAGTATCCACAGAAATCATTCCCTTGTTCCTGCCACAATCACTTTACAAGAAATAGAGGTCAATCAAACTGATAAGTAAGAATGCCAAATGGTATTAATGAAATTAGCGCTTGAATCACTAGGAGATGCGCGGAACATGCTTTTATAGTACTTACTTTCGGGTGTCTAAATTGCAGCTTCTTCAGGAGTTCCGGAGCTTTTTTGGTGATTTTTTTCCAAACCTTGCCAGACAAAGAAAACAATTACTTAATATATCAGGAAATGAACAAAGTTGCTGATATGGTGGATAATGATCGATTTAACTTACTTCTCGAGCATTTGAGTCATGTCTGCATAGTCCTGGGGATCTTTTCGTCTTGAGTCTAAGACGGTTACTAGTCCCTGCTCAAGCTTAATCTCTAGGAGAATATAGTGGAAACTGCACACGCATGCATAACTCATCAATTACATTACTATAACCTTGACTAATATATAAGGGAAACCGAATATGCACAAGACAGTAACACTCAGTTGAAGTTGTAAGGAAAGAGTATTATATCTTTGTTTTCATTTATTACCAACGATCGTAGCAAGTTGGCCTCGGTATCTGCGGCATGAAATTTAACCTGAGTTGCATCTATGAGATTTGTGTTAATGAACCCAATATCACCGATTTGTCTTTTCTTCAATTCGACGATCTTCAATTTGCATAATATAGTGAGGATAATTATAAATATATGCAATGAAAGAGTTGAGCTATATAGAGAGACTTAATGACAGAAGTAGTACTACTTACAGACAGTAGCAGGTGACCGTTGCTTTATCGAGGGCCAATTGATTGAAAAACTAAAAGAACTCCTCAAATGGAACAGACAACAGTTCAATTCCAACGAGGTCATGCTCCTTTTTAACTCTCACATACAAAGTACTCCTCCCCCCCCCCCCAGACTCTCTGCAGATTTTTAAGTACCAATCATGCAATCTTCGCATCATCATTGATAGAGATCTTTCATCTTTGACAAGAGGCTTCCCGTACTCGTATCTTTGTATCTGCACCTCCATGAAATCATAATGTACATCGTCGGGCAGGTAATCTCCAAGATTGCTGTAACCGGGCACCATCCTCGGATCATTAGCGACGATGTCGCTAGGCACCTTAAGCGAGGGGCACGATTGCTTCGCTTGTTCGCCGAGCTGGACAATTTGTTTCCCAGCTCGTCGTTCTTTCAGCCTTTGATCACTGACGGTACTTCCCGACCGCTTCGCTTCGGCAAATTCCTTTCCAATAATGCGATCATAGTTGCCTTTCGGCGGAGACTTGGGTGGTTTTGTCAGGGCAGCCAGAGTGCGCTTCACTTTCACCGGATCTACCTTCTCCTCCGGAGGTGGATGTTTCTTTGCTTTCACCCCTTCAAAGAAGTTCCTCACTTCTTCTCGCGCGATCTCGGCGTTCTCCTCCGGGGTCCTCTCGTATGGTAACTTCTCTGGAGTCTTCAGAGAAGGACCGAATCTGTATGTCCTCCCGCCTCTGGCTGTACTACTAGACGCCAGCAGAGCAGACGAAGCGGCTGTATTCTTTACTTGCTTACGAGGCGGAGGAGAAGGACTACGACGCACCAGAGCAGCCGGAGTGGCGGCGGGTCTCTTCCGCCCTTGCGGACGAGGCGGAGAAGGAGGAGGCTGGCTGCTCGGGTGCGCTGGCGCTGGCAGAGAAGGAGGCGGAGTGCCACCACACGCCGGAGAAGGAGCCGGCCGAGTGCCCTGATCGTCACTCGCCGGAGGAGAAGACGGTGGAGGAGGCGGAGTGCCCTGACTCGCCGGAGGAGGAGGAGGAGGCGGAGGCGTCCAGTTCGGAAGGTTGATGAGCTCCTTCCGCCATAGGCATGGAGTCTTCAGAGCAGAACCCAGCCGAGTCTCCCCTTCACCGGTAGGGTGGTCAAGCTAGAGGTCCTCAAATCCCTCCGTTATTTCATCCACCATCACCCTAGCATATCCTTCTTGAATCGGCCGGCAGTGAAAAGTTGCGCCAGGTTTAGTAGGAAAAACAGAGCCAACAGCCGCCTTGACCTTCATATTAATCCATTGCGTCATAAGGTGGCAATTTTGAGACTCCGTGATAGCATCCACGGGATAGCTGGCAGGAGCCGTCAAGACATGCTCCGGTTGAAGCAGCTCGGTGGAAGCCACGCTGCTTCTCCGCTGAGATGGCAGGGTAGCTTCGGGGGAAGCTTCGGCAGTTTGTTTGCTGTGATTTACTTCTCGTTCCTCTATCGCTTGTACCCTAGCGTGCAGCGCCTGCAGTTGGGTCTGCTCCACTTTCTTCCTCCTCTCGTGGCATTTGTAACCTCCTGCGTCCGGAAACCCAGCCTTCCACGGAATGGAGCCTGGTGTGCCTCGTGTCCGTCCAGGGTGCTCAGGATTCCCGAGGGCCATTGTGAGCTCGTCATTCTCTCTGTCTGGAACGAACGTCCCTTGCTGCGCTGCTTCGATATAGTGCTTAAGCCTCTTGACTAGTATTTCCATTTTCTCGTCCGTCCAAATGCACTTCCTGATACAGGGTCCAAGTTTCCGCCAGGCCCAAAGAACCAAGTCCGGCAACGGTCTGGCCAGTTAATTGTCTCTGGTTCGATCCCTTTATCAACCAGATCATTCTCAATCTTGGCCCACTTAGGCCGGGCTACGAGGTAGCCACCTGACCCCGTGCGATGGTGATGCTTCTTCTTCGCAGCATTTTGCTTGTTTGTCGCCGACATTGTCTTACTCTTTTCTGATGTCTTGTGGGCCACAAATGTGGGCCAGTGATCTCTGATATTCTCATATCTGCCCTTAAATTCTGGTGTCTCTTTGTTCTCGACAAACTTATTCAGCTCTTTCTTCCACCTCATGAATAGTTCTGCCATCCTCTTAAGAGCAAAAGACTTGATTAATTGCTCTTTAACTGACTTCTCCGGATCATCCTCTGCCGGTAGGGTGAAATTTGACTTCAGCTCAGTCCAAAGATCATTTTTCTGCATATCATTGACATAAGACACCTCAAGGTCTTCTGTAGATGGCTTTAACCATTGTTGGATGCTGATCGGGATCTTGTCCCTAACTAGAACCCCGCACTGAGCAACAAATGCGCTCTTTGTCCGGAGGGGTTCAATCGGTTGGCCGTCGGGCGCGATTGCTATGATCTCAAACCTTTCATCCGAGCTCAACTTTCTCTTCGGGCCTCGTCTCTTTACCGAAGTTGTGCTCGATCCGGAGGGCTAGAAAAAAGAACAAAGACTTAATTAATATGTGTACATACCAAAATAATGAATGCATCAATTAGCTAGTCAGCACAAGCTTAACTAATATATATACCTGGCCGGACTCGGTTCGGTCACCGGAGACATCATCACGGTCTCCTTCTTGCACCGGCATTGGGTCACCGGAGCCGTCCTCATGGTCTCCTTCTTGCACCGGCATTAGGTCATCGGAGCCATCATAATCATAGCCAGCTGCTTCCAGACCATCGGTGTCGTTGAGAAACAACGAGCAGACGACATCACTTCCTCGTGCGATTATGTCCCCCAACAACTCTTCTTGTACTTCGTCTCGGGCGGTGTCCATAGTTTCTACAATATTTACAACATGGCAATTATTATTCAAACATGAAAGATGGATATATTAGTGGCAAATGTAGAACTAATATTAATTAGTGGCCTCGATGCTGCTTCTCTAGGGTTTGGGGTGGCCTCGACAATGCTTCAAGGATAAAAAAAAGAAGAGCAAGAAGAAGAAAAGAGGAGAAGAAAGAATAGAGGAGTACAACTCCTCTATTCTTTCTTCTCCTCTTTTTTTTTTCTTCTTCTTCCTCTTTCTTTTTATCGGGAACGAGGGTCGTTGAGGGTCGCCGAGCGGTAGAGGAAACCCTAAATAGCAAGTATCGTCGGTGTGAGATACATGTGGCCGTCGGTGTCGGACACTACATCCACGTCCCACAAGTGACGCGGGCGTAGTATCGTGGGTGTGAGATACATGTGGCCGTCGGTGTCGAACACTACATCCACGTCTCACAAGTGACGTGGGTGTCGAAGCCCGCGTCACTTGTGGGACGTGGATGTAGTGTCTGACACCGACGGCCACATGTATCTCACACCGACGATACTTGCTATTTAGGGTTTCCTCTACCGCTCGGCGACCCTCGTTCCCGATAAAAAAAGAGGAAGAAGAAGAAAACCTTTTTTATCGGGAACGAGGGTCGTCGAGGGTCAGGGTCGCCGTCGGTGTCGGGAGGGGTATATCGACAACGACAGACCCGATAAAACATAAGAAAACAAAGAAAAAATAAAAAGAGAAGAAGAAGAAAGGAATATCTGGGGGAGAAGATCGAAGAAAAAAAGGAAGAAAAAAAAGAGGAGAAGAAGAAAGGAATAGAGAAGAAGAAGAAGAAAAAATAAAATATATTCTATTTTCTCTTCTTTTCCACTATTCCTTTTTTCTTCTTATCTTTTTTTTCTTCTTTTTTCTTCTTCTTATTTATTTCTCCTCTTCTCCCTCTCCTCTTCTTCTTTCTTTCCTCTTCTTATTTTCTTTCTTTCCTATCCTTCTTTTCCTTCCTTCTTAATATCACTTAGCAAATTTTGCAATGATAGGGAGGGGGTGCTCTCGTGGTCTAAAATCCGTCTATGCACGATAAAAAAATCTGAAAAAATACATTTATGATCCCTCAACGTCCCTGCCTCTCTCATGAACAAAAAAAATCTGTGAATTAAAAAAAATCATGTTCTATGAACAAAAAAACATCATATTTCATCCACATTCGTGCATACATCATATATGTGATCATCTATGAAAAAAACATCATATTCTATTAAAAAATCATTATATATATAAACAAGGATATATATATATATATAAACAAGCATATATATGGAAAAAAAATTGCAAAGGGAGGGTGCCGACGGCCGGACCAAGCTGAGGAGAGGACCACGCGCGCGGGGGGTCGGCGACGAGGATGGCGTCGGGGCAGGGGCGCGGGCGACGGCGAGGGCGGGCCGGGGCGGCGCGCGTCGGGGCAGGGGCGCGGGCGATGGCGACGGGGGCGGGCCGGGGCGACGCGCGTCGGGGCAGGGGCGCAGGCGACGGTGAGAGCGGGCCGGGGCGGCGCGCGTCGGGGCAGGGGCGCGGGCGACAGCGACGGGGGCGGGCCGGGGCGGCGTGCGTCGGGGCAGGGCCGCGGGCGATGGCGGGCGACGGCGAGGGCGCGGGCAACGGCGAGGCGCAGAGGGGCAGCCTGGCGGCATCGTCGGGGCGGGATCGAAGAACTGAACCAAAATTTTCACAAGAGTTGTATATATAGACTGAGCATTGGTCCCGGTTAGTGGCTCAAACCGGGACCAATGCCCCCTTTAGTCCCGGTTGATGCCACTAACCGGGACCAAATGCCTCTTTTCAGCAGCCCAAA
The DNA here is from genome assembly GCA_034509565.1 of Triticum monococcum. Classification (NCBI taxonomy): domain Eukaryota; kingdom Viridiplantae; phylum Streptophyta; class Magnoliopsida; order Poales; family Poaceae; genus Triticum; species Triticum monococcum. The sequence continues at coordinate 562,519,062 of CM067841.1, read as the reverse complement.
GGGCAAGAAACGGCGGCCTTTGGTCCCGGTTGGTGGCACCAACCGGGACTAAAGGGGGCATTGGTCCCGGTTTGTGGCACGAACCGGGACCAATGCCCCCCTTTAGTCCCGGTTGGTGCCACCAACCGGGACCAATGGCCTGCGCCTGCCAAAGCCGCGGTGCGATGGGATGTTTAGTCCCACCTCGCTAGCCGAGGAGCGGCAGGACCTGTTTATAAGCCCTGCCCCGCCATCTTCATTGAACTCCTCTGAATTGCAGGCCTCTAGGCCTAATCTTGCACTGCTATGCCTGTGGGCCTGTTGGGCCTTCTGCGGGCCTGAATCCTGGCCCATGGATGGGTTTCTAGTCGTATTCAGGCCGTGGTGGCCCAGTAGGTGGCATTTTTTTTGCTATTTATTTTTTCATTTCTACTTAGAACTAAATACTTATAGTTTTTTAGTGATTTTTTTCTTTTAGGTCACAAAAATTATGAACTTTCTGTTAGTGCCATCAGTTTTAAAATTTGAATAGTTCAAATTTGAATTTTTTAAAATTTGTGTGAATCACTAGTTTATGAATAACTTTACTATAAAAAATAATTTTTGAGTCATTTTTCCTGCTATTTAATATTACTGTGTTTTATCATTATACTTAATTTGGTAATTTTAGTTAGTCATAACAAATATTATAGGCATTTTTTTTTCTTTTTTGCTATTTATTTTTTCATTTCTACTTAGAACAAAATACTTATAGTTTTTTAGTGATTTCTTTTTTCTTTTAGGTCACAAAAACTATAAACTTTCTGTTAGTGCCATTAGTTTTCAAATTTGAAAACACTTTTTTAGTTTTTTTTGCTTTTAGTGCCTTTTTTCCATTTTTTTTGTTTTGTTTTCTGCATTATTTATTTTCTTTTGTTTTCTGCTTTATTTTTTAATTCTGTTTTGCTTTTAGTTTTAGAAAAATTATAAACTTTCTGTTAGTGCCATTAGTTTTCAAATTTGAAAACACTTTTTTAGTTTTTTAGTTTTCTTTATTGCTTTATTTATTTTATTTTGTTTCTACTTATAACAAAATACTTATTGTTGCTATTTTTATTTATTTTTTCCAGTTTTTTGTTTTGTTTTCTGTATTATTTATTTTCTTTTGTTTTTTGCTTTATTTTTAATTCTTTTTGCTTTTAGGTTAGCAAAATTATAAACTTTCTGTTAGTGCCATTAGTTTTAGAAAAATTATAAACTTTCTGTTAGTGCCATTAGTTTTCAAATATGAATAGTTAAAACTCGAATTCTTTGAAATTTGTGTGAATCACAAGTTTTTGATTAACTTTACTAAAAAAGGAACATAGATGCACCTATAGAGAAAATTCGACCTAAATTCACAGTTTTCAAATGAACTCTGAAAAAGTTGTGATAGCATATTCGTGTGTTACAAAGTTGACATGGTATCATCATAATAGTTGTGGGAGAAAGTCTTCACTTTTTCTTCACTTGTGTCATTTGCTTATTGCGCCGTAACCATGGATAATCTTCATCATTTATCAGGATGCTTGGGTCAGCCTTGCTGACATTGAAGGGAGGAATTTCATGAAACTTTTCATAATCTTTAGACATATGTGTCTTGCCCTCCACTCCCAGGATGTCCCTTTTTCCTGAAAGAACTATGTGGCGCTTTGGCTTATCGTATGATGTATTCGCTTCCTTATCTTATCTTTTTCTTGGTTTGATAGACATGTCCTTCACATAGATAACCTGTGCCACATCATTGGCTAGGACGAACGGTTCATCGGTGTACCCAAGATTTTTCAGATCCACTGTTGTCATTCCGTACTGTGGGTCTACCTGTACCCTGCCTTCTGACAGATTGACCCATTTGCACTTAAACAAAGGGACCTTAAAATCATGTCCGTAGTCAAGTTCCCATATGTCCACTATGTAATCATAATATGTGTCCTTTCCGCTCTCGGTTGGTGCATCAAAGCGGGCACCGCTGTTTTGGTTGTTGCTCTTTTGATCTTGGGCAATCGTGTAAAATGTATTCACATTTATCTCGTATCCTTTGTAAGTCAATACAGTCAAAGATGGTCCCCTGGACAACAAGTACAGCTCATCAAAAACAGTATTGTCACCTCTGAGACGTGTTTCCAACCAACTGCTGAAAGTCCTGATGTGTTCACATGTAATCCAGTCGTCGCACTGCTCCGGGTGTTTGGAGCACAGACTGTTCTTGTGTTCATCGACATACGGGGTCACCAAGGTAGAGTTCTGTAGAACTATGTAGTGTGCTTGAGACCAAGAATATCCGTCCCTGCATATTATTGAGTCACTTCCAAAAGTGCCTTTTCCAGTCAGTCTCCCCTCATACCGCGATTTAGGGAGACTTATCTTCTTAAGGCCAGGAATGAAGTCAACACAAAACCCGATGACATCCTCTATTTGATGGCCCATCAATGCAACCGAAAGCAGTTGCGTCATAATCACGTGGCAGTCATGAGACTTTAGGTTCTGAAACTTTTTCTCTGGCATATTTATTATTCCCTTTATATTCGACGAGAAGCCAGTCGTGACCTTCATACTGAGCAGACATTCAAACAAGATTTCTTTCTCTTCTTTCGTAAGAGCGTAGCTGGCAGGACCTTTATACTCCTTCGAAGGCATGCCGTCTTTTTCGTGCAAACGTTGCAGGTCCTCCCGTGCCTCAGGTGTATCTTTTGTCTTCCCATACACGCCCAAGAAGCCTAGCAGGTTCACGCAAAGGTTCACGTGCATCACGTCGATTGAAGAGCGGACCTCTAGTTCTTTCCAATAGGGTAGGTCCCAGAATATAGATTTCTTCTTCCACATGGGTGTGTGTCCCTCAGCGTCATTCGGAACAGCTAGTCCGACGGGACCCTTTCCAAAGATTACGTGTAAATCATTGACCATAGCAAGTATGTGATCACCGATACGCATGGCGGGCTTCTTTCGGTGATCTGCCTCGCCTTTGAAATGCTTACCTTTCTTTCAACATAGATGGTTGGTCGGAAGAAATCGACGATGGCCCAGGTACACATTCTTCCTGCATTTGTCCAGGTATATACTTTCAGTGTCATCTAAACAGTGCATGCATGCGTGGTATCCTTTGTTTGTCTGCCCTGAAAGGTTACTGAGAGCGGGCCAATCGTTGATGGTCACGAATAGCAACGCCTTTAGGTTAAATTCCTACTGTCTGTGCTCATCCCACGTACGTAAACCGTTTCCATTCCACAGTTGTAAAAGTTCTTCAACTAATGTCCTTAGGTACACATCAGTGTCGTTGCTGGGTTGCTTAGGGCCTTGGATGAGAATTGACATAATAATGAACTTTCGCTTCATGCACATCCAAGGAGGAAGGTTATACATACATAGAGTCACGGGCCAGGTGTTGTGATTGCTGCTCTGCTCCCCGAAAGGATTAATGCCATCCGCGCTTAAAGCAAACCATACATTCCTTGGGTCCTTTGCAAACTCATGCCAGTACTTTCTCTCGATTTTTCTCCACTATGACCCATCAGCGGGTGCTCTCAACTTCCATCTTTCTTACGGTCCTCACTGTGCCATCGCATCAACTTGGCATGCTCTTCGTTTCTGAACAGACGTTTCAACCGTGGTATAGGAGCATACCACATCACCTTCGCAGGAACCCTCTTCCTGAGGGGCTCGCCGTCAACATCACCAGGGTCATCTCGTCTGATCTTATACCGCAATGCACCGCATACCGGGCATGCGTTCAGATCCTTGTATGCACCGCGGTAGAGGATGCAGTCATTAGGGCATGCATGTATCTTCTCCACCTCCAATCCTAGAGGGCATACGACCTTCTTTGCTGCGTATGTACTGTAGGGCAATTTGTTATCCTTTGGAAGCCTCTTCTTCAATATTTTCAGTAGCTTCTCAAATTCTTTGTCAGCCACAGCATTCTCTGCCTTCCACTGCAGCAATTCCAGTACGGTACCGAGCTTTGTGTTGCCATCTTCGCAATTGGGGTACAACCCTTTTTATGATCCTCTAACATGCGATCGAACTTCAGCTTCTCCTTTTGACTTTCGCATTGCGTCCTTGCATCGACAATGACCCGGCGGAGATCATCATCATCGGGCACATCGTCTGGTTCCTCCTGATCTTCAGCAGCTTCACCCGTTGCAGCATCATTGGGCACATCATCTGGTTCCTCTTGATCTTCACTAGCCCCCCCCCCCCCCCCCCGTTGCAGCATCACCATATTCAGGGGGCACATAGTTGTCATCGTACTCTTCTTCTTCGCCGTGTTCCATCATAACCCCTATTTCTCCGTGCCTCGTCCAAACATTATAGTGTAGCATGAAACCCTTGTAAAGCAGGTGGGAGTGAAGGATTTTCCGGTTAGAGTAAGACCTCGTATTCTCACATTCAGTGCATGGATAACACATAAAACCATTCTGCTTATTTGCCTCAACCGCATCGAGAAACTCATGCACGCCCTTAATGTACTCAGAGGTGTGTCTGTCACCGTACATCCATTGCCGGTTCATCTGCGTGCATTATATATAATTAAGTGTCCAAATTAATAGAAGTTCATCATTACATTAAAACCAAATTACATACATAGTTCTCATTTAACAACATATAGCTCTCCAGAGCGTCTAATTAATTAAACCATACATTGAAACTATGTAAAACATTTCAATGCGAAAACAAATGCGATCATAATCGCAACTAAGGTAACAATTGATCCAACGGCATAATGATACCAAGCCTCGGTAAGAATGAAATATTTTCTAATCTTTCTAATCTTCAAGCGCATTGCATCCATCTTGATCTTGTGATCATCGACGACATCCGTAACATGCAACTCCAATATCATCTTCTCCTCCTCAATTTTTCTATTTTTTCCTTCAACAAATTGTTTTCTTCTTCAACTAAATTTAACCTCTCAACAATAGGGTCGGTTGGAATTTCTGATTCACATACATCCTACATAAATAAAATCTATGTCACGTTGGTCGACATAATTTTCATAAACAATAAATGAACAAATAGTTATAAAGATAATATATATACCACATCCCAATCATAGACAGGACTAGGCCCGACGGGGGCGGATACCAAAACCATCGCACTATATAAGATGCAATAATAAAAGTAAGAAAATAATACAAGTATCTATGTAAACATACAAGTAAGAATATTTTTTCCTTTCAGAAAGAAGATAAGAACAAGAGGCTCACCACAGTGGTGCCGGCGATGAGCTCGGCGCGGGTGATCGACGGCGGTGAAGACGGGGACGGGGCGTGACGGACCGCTAAACCTAGACAAATATTAAGGAAAATGGAGCTTGGAGAGGAGAAAGCTTAAGTAGTGTGGTTCGGGCATTTCATCGAACACCTTGTGTGCATAGGAGGTGAGCTAGAGCACCACCAAGCCCTCTCCCCCTCGGCCAGAAAAAAACAAAGCAATGTGCTCTGCTCTTACGCGAGGGGGTATATATAGGCACCTCATTGGTCCCGGTTGGTGGCATGAACCGGGACTAAAGAGGATTCTTTGGTCCCGGTTCAAGCTACCAACCGGGACCAATGATGGTGGGCCAGGAGCGAGGCCCATTGGTCCCAGTTCGTCCCACCAACCGGGACCAAAAGGTCCAGACGAACCGGGACCAATGGCCCACGTGGCCCGGCCGGCCCCCTGGGCTCACGAACCGGGTCCAATGCCCCCATTGGTCCCGGTTCTGGACTGAACCGGGACTAATGGGCTGACCCAGCCTGAACCGTTGCCCCCTTTTCTGCTAGTGTTAGTGCTGCATCGATCACCTGACGTGCACGATATTTTGGTTGTGAAATTGTGATAAGTACCTCCAAACTATTAAGCGTCGCTGCCGTGCATGCCGGTTTCACATGGTTTGTTTGAAGATATGGGACATGATGGTGGGGATGCGTGGTGGCACCATGTGCAGGTTCACAACTTCGACTACCAACTTATCTTTCATTTTTTTTTCTAAAATGGTCACGGAGGAAGACTCCCCATCTGAATATATTTTCAATGTGGTATGTTTACAAGGTGTCACGCAAAGCGTGAAGAAAGCTAATCCCTATCACAGACTAGCAAGACTATGTGATCAGTGTGTAAGGTCCCATTTGCTGTTTTTGGTAGCTTTATCCTCATTCAAGACTTACAAAAAAATGCAACTTCGAATTTTTTTTCCATACGAAGAATATGTAGCCTAGTTGGATATGTTGTTGGTGAAACAAATATGCCCTAGAGGCAATAATAAAGTTGTTATTTTATATTTCCTTATTCATGATAAAGATTTATTATTCATGCTAGAATTGTATTGATCGAAAACCTTAATACATGTGTGAATACATAAACAAACACCGTGTCTCTAGTGAGCCTTTACTAGACTAGCTCGTTGATCAAAGATGGTTAAGGTTTCCTAACCATGGACATGAGTTGTTATTTGATAACGGGATCACACTACTAGAAGAATGATATGATGGACAAGACCCATCCGTTAGCTTAGCATTATGATCGTTCAGTTTTATTGATATTGCTTTCTTCATGTCAAATACATATTTCTTCGACTATGAGATTGTGCAACTCCCGCATACCGGAGGAATGCCTTGTGTGCTATCAAACGTCACAACATAATTGGGTGTAAGGTGTTTGTTGAGTTGGCATAGATCGAGATTAGAATTTGTCACTCCGAGTATCAGAGAGGTATCTCTGGGCCCTCTCGATAATACACATCATAAGCTTACAAGCAAACGACTAAGGAGTTAGTCACGAGGTTATGTATTATGGAACGAGTAAACAGACTTGCCGGTAACGAGATTGAACTAGGTTAAAGATACCGATGATCAAATCTCGGGCAAGTAACATACCGATGGACAAAGGGAATTACGTACGTTGTCATAACGGTTCGACCGATAAAGATGTTCGTAGAATATGTAGGAGCCAATATGGACATCCAGGTTCTGCTATTGGTTTTTGACCGGAGAGGTGTCTCAGTTATGTCTACATAGTTCTCGAACCCGTAGGGTCCGCACGATTAACGTTCGCTGACGATACAATATTATATGAGTTATGTGATTTGGTGACCGAATGTTCTTCAGAGTCCCGGATGAGATCACGCACATGACGAGGAGTCTCTAAATGATTGAGAGATAAAGATTGATATATAGGACGATAGTACTCGGACACCGAAAGTGTTCCGGAGGGTACCGGGTACATATCGGGTCACCGGAAAGGGTTCCGGGCACCCCGGCAACAAATATGAGCCTTATGGGCTAATAGAGGAAGCGCACCAGCCACAAGGCAGGGGGGCGCGCCCCCATATGGGCCGGCCAAGGTGGAGAAGGAAAAGGGAAGGAGGAAAGGAAAGAAAAGGAATAAGATTCCCCCTTCATTTTCTCCTCCCCCTCTTTTCTTCCCCCTCCAACAAATAAGGCAGGGGGCGCGCCACTTGGGAGGACCCCAAGTAGGATTCGACCTACTTGGGGCGTCTCCTGGCTGCCTCCTTTCTTCCTCCCACCTATATATATGGGGGGGGGGGGGGGGGTAGCATAGATCAGACAATTGCCTAGCCGTGTGCAGCGTCCCCCTCCACTGTTTACACCTTTGATATTTTCGTAGTGGTTAGGCGAAGCCTTGGGGAGATCATTTCACCATTATCGTCACCACGCTATCGTGCTGAAGGAACTCATCTACTAGCTCGACGTCTTGCTGGATCAAGAAGGCGAGGGACGTCACCGACCTGAACGTGTGCTAAACGCGGAGGTGCCGTACGTTCGGTACTAGATTGGTTGGATCGCGAATAAAGTTCGACTACATCAATCGGGTTCTGAAACGCTTCCGCTTACTGTCTACGAGGGTACTTAGACACACGCCCCCCCCCCCCCCCCTTCCCCTCTTGTTGTTATACATCTTCTAGATAGATCTTGCGTGTGCGTAAAAAAAATTGTTTTTCATGCAACATTTTCCAACAGTCGGGTATTCTGGGCTCCACACTAGTAGCAAATCCCATTTTGTGCATTCCTTTGCCTACGAAAACAACAACAATCAAAGAAGATATACATGGATTTCCCTCGCGGCACACTGACACAACCTTTTTAAAGTGCTCAAATAATTCTGTAGATGAATCAGTTTAACAGATAATCATTCCTTTCAAGAAGGCAATCATTAATTGGATAATCATCAGCGCCAAACCAATTTAGAACTAGCACTACACACAATCACACACACACACACACACACACACACACACACACACACACACACACACACAACACATCGTTACTTTTTCTTGGGAAAACACTCAGCCTCTACACCAAATGATGCAGCAACCATATATTATTAATTACTAGGACAATGCCCGTGTGTTGCAACAGGGATATACACTATTAAAACAGTGACAGGGCAGCAAAATAGACGACAAATTTATTGTCGAAGGTGGATGCATACTAAAATGGTGACATGGCAGCGAAGGCAGTCCAACCGACCATTTCATTGTCGAAGAAGGCAGTCCACACTTTTCAATTAATTAAGGTATTGTATCTCTGTTTCTAACGCAAAGTAATACATGATTTTTAGCAAGTTTTATAACAAAGATGAAAAGATAGCAAAACAGGAAAGCACAGAAAAACACATTATAAAGAGCTTGTACCTGACCACTTTCAAAAATTATGTCATGCTCAAACAGAGATATCTCTTTCCAATTGGTTAACCCCTTTTCGGCAAAAACCAGTACCATTACACAGCAGAGGGGGGGGGGGGGGGGGGGAGGGGGGGGGGAAGAGGAGTTCAGTATATACTCTTTTTGTTTGAGAAGGTGTTTCGACATCAATTTAATATACATGTAGGCTATAAGATGTCCTAAATAACAGTAGCAATACCCTAACTTACCAAGAATTAGGAGCCACAAATGAACCAACATCAATCAAATGTGGTGGCAACTCAGCCCACATTCAGATATTGCTCTGTCACTTGTTTGAGCATGACATAATTTTTGAAACCCTTACCAACTTTAGATACTATGATAACAAAACTTAGGAAGATCATAAAAGGAAAAACACATTATAAAGAGCTTGTACCTGACCACTCTCAATATTAAAATGTTCTTGCACAGCTGCAAGCAGTAAACATATGCATATATGTCCATCTGCACACATGAGTATGCTTGTGCGTAGAAGGGAGAAAGACATAAACTACATAAATGAAAAGAACGGTCTGCATGTTTGTGTGATCTGGAAAGGAGCAACGTGAAAGTCAAGATAAGATAAGTATTAGGAGTAAAGATTTAGCAACATCAAGAGCAACTGAGCTATTTTCTCATGTTTTTTTACTTAGAACAACTTCAAAAAACGTTTGTCAACTTGCACGCTTAGAAAAGCCCTATTAGCAGATTACAACATGACATATTTCTTAACTTAACTATTATCAGACCAACAAAGAAAAAACCAATAGTAATTTACTGCTATACTTCAGTAGATTTTCCCCACAAGTATAGCAGTTGAATAATACCCAACAATCTAAATTCCTTGACTTACGAAGAAAGATGGAAGACATAATAGTATAATACAGGCTTGTCAGCAGTCAGCTCATCCATAAACAATTGATGAACTGGATTACCAAAAAGAACATAGGGGAAACCATCATATCCACGTGTGGCATACTCGGCTCCACCCTTTCTCATCACCATCTTTGTTCATGTTCTGTTTTTCTCAGCATTGCCTGGTGCAGAGGACGCACATTTCAAGAAAGAACATTTGTGAGGATACACAAACATAATAAAATAAATGATGAACTATACAATAATTTCTGAGTGGTCATGTAATAAGTTGGCCCCGAATCCAAAACTTTCATAAGGGTGCGACAGATTCCACTCATATAAAAAATTACATGAAAAATATGTACATAATGATTTTTACCTCATATTGAATTTTTGTTGAGACTCGATATATACCCCACCCCAAAAGTATCTCTTTCGGACATATCAATAAAAGTAGAAAAGGATACCTCAGCGATCGGAATCGATGAAAGTTCAACACACGAGTCTATCGGCAAATGTGCATCTGCAAAGCAAATCATTTTCTAAGTGAACACTGAACTCCTTTGTGTCACCCGTAAATAAAACATCAAATTGCAGTAGAGAAACATGCATGGTGTATGCATGTGTGGTAGGTGGTCCTATCTGAAACACCAGAAAGACATTGAGTTATCATTTTTTTTGTAAGCGAAGATTCAGAGAAAGGCATCATGTACACAAGACATGTAGCTAGAGAATCACAGAGCCCACAATCAAAAAGTTAAATGTCAGCTAAACATAGTATCTCTGCTGAAGCTTATGTTCTCCCCAGTCCCAATTGGTGATTGCACTGAATCAAAAGCTAACTGTCAGTCTAACCGATTATCTGCAGTGAAGGCATCAAGTACACCACGAGACATAGCTAGAGAATCATAGATTATCTGAATAAGAAAGCTCAATGTCACTGAAAATGGTTGAGTACGTGCTTTGCATGGTCTACGTACTTGTCCCCCTTGGCTCTGCCCGCGCACGACAAAGCCTATGGTGGTGGCGTCGACGGCGCAGTGAGCTCCTGTGATTTCACGCCAATATGTATCATCGCAAGCTAAAGAACTAAGAAGCCTGCAGGCAGCTTCAGGCAGCGGTTGGGTCTCCCCAACCGGGATGCGATGCTCAGAGCAGTAGCGAGGAGGTGGTTGCCGTGCCAAAGTGGGGACGTGCAGCTGGTAATCCAATCGCGCTCTCCTCCATGCCGAACGCCCGAACCTCGCGTGGATCCTCACCTCGGAGGCAGCCTCGACATGACGGCCATTCCTTCGACGCAGGGGCCGGCAGTCCCTGACCTCGTTCCCAGCTTTCCTGCCCGACGTTGACTGCCGATCTCCGGTGATCAGCGCGGCGCAGGTCGCCTGCTGACCTCGTTTAGCACCGTCGTTGATGAACCACCACACGAGTCGCTCGGAGGTGTTCCGTCCTATCGACCACGTATGGCGGGTGCAGTAGCCGACGCAACTCGGGGGACGATGGCCTGGCGCACGCCGACGCTGCCGCCGCCGCCAAGCCGCGCGCGAGCGCATGTACGCACCAAGCGAGGCTGGTGTGGAGCGCGGGCACGGTCGAGAATCACATATGACGCGGGCAGCGCTGCGTCCACATGATGCGTCGATGAATTCGTTTGTTCCCACCGTAGTTCTGGGCCACGTCCACGACAAAGGCGGCCACGACGGGTGACGGTCCGATAAGGCCGCACGATCCCTGTTGTCGTCCCCTCTTCCACGACGACGTTGCCGCTGTAGAGATCACGCTTATCTACCACCGCGCCTGTGCTTCCAGGGCATTATGATGTCTGGATCAAGGGGAGTGGTAACCCTAACCGATGCCCCGTCCCCCATCCCTTTCTTAGCGCGTCCCACACACATTTATGTGCAGTTTTCACGCATAAAATCAGGGAAAGGTTGACCAGCTGAACAATGATCGTTTTGTCGATGCGAGCGGATCGTTGTGAAAACCCTAGTGGGGTGGGAACGGCGGACGAAGGGGCAAGGCAGGATGAGATCCTGTTGGCAGGAAAAGAAACACTACGTGTTTTTTAAAAAGTAGAGATATAATACAGAATATGTTTCTTTCCTTTTTATTTGAACGTACGTTTTATTTTGGAGAATCCATCAAGCCGAACGTGGGAGGGTGGGAGCAAGGAAAGGTTATGATTTAGAGGGTGCTTGGATCCAAGGGACTATTTTTAGTCTGACTAAAAATAGTCTTTTTTAGAGGCTAAAGTTTCAAGCACCCTTGACTAAAGAGAGGCTACGACTAATCTTGAGGCTAAAATTTTTTAGTCATAGGAAACCTACTAAAATATGTATTAGCCCTCTCTTTCCTCATTTAATTCCTCTCTTTTAACACATGCGAGTTCTGGATTGGAGGGTTTGGAGAATAATAAATGCTCAATAACTTGATTTTAATCTCTTTAGTATTTGGATCCAAGCATGGGTGAGGCTAGCAAGTTTTAGTCCCACTACTTTTAGTCATGGGACTAAAACGTATTCAAGCACCCTCTTATTCCACCTAGGAACGCTAGCTGGGCTTGGATCGGATTTTTTTAGTAAGAACAAACGTAGATCTACTTTTAAATCTCATCCATCAATCTTAAATTCAACAGATGTAAAAGGGTGACTTATGAAGAACTATGAAAGTCTCCATCTTTTAATATTAGAATTTTTTTTAATAAGAACAAACATAGATCTACTTTTAAATCTCATCCATCAATCTTAAAATCAGCGGATGTAAAAAGGGTGACTTATGGAGAACTATGAAAGTCTCCATCCTTTAATATTAGGTAAAGATAAAGATAAAGATAAAGATTCCTAATGACAAATAGACCAGCTTACAAAGAATCAATAGAAAAACTGGGGACTCCACATAGGACATGTCTCATGACAACATCCAAATCATACCACCAAACATACCATGATATATTAGCAAACAAAGGGCAAGACGCTCCAAGACAATGCCCCAAGAAGGCATCAGTGCTTGCACATCAATGTTGGTTCGTCAAACCAGATGGGGGACCAAGGGTAATACGAAGTTGCCTGATCAAGCCAGAAAGCTAGATCATAAGTTTTTACCGGAGAGAATACACCCACCATGTCTGCCGCGAAAACCGTTGTCCACCACTGTACTAGACAGCTCACTAAAACTGACCAGCCAAACGAGATGGAACAGTAGACATCATCACCTCGCGTTCAAACACTGATGCACATACATCTTGCCTATGGGTGTCGTGCGCACCATGGTGGAACCTACTGCTATAGCCCGAGAGTAATACCGAGCTATTCTATTGCCTATTATATTGTTGGTGCTTCATATGCATCTCATAAGCATTGCATGAGCATCATCTTCCATTAGTTAAATAATTAATTTGGATATTCTATTTCTCCATTTTAGTGGATGAATGAGTAAACCCTCACTCCATTTCAGTCCTTTAGTGCGAGGACTTCTCCCAAATTTTAAACTTGGTGTGTTTGTGTCACAAGCGGGCCTCCATAATATTTTGGGGGTTTTAGCACAAGGCTAGATATAACCTGTAATTCAAGCCCATTCATTTACGTGAATGGAGGTGTTTTTCAAGTTCACTAGTTAAACGAAATATGGATGGGTCGAATATTTATGTGTGGCCTTCTTATATTACAGAAAGGCTATGCTTAAAATCTCATTTGATTCAAAGTTCGTGTGATATTCAAATGGGTGAAATATGCGAGCGTTATAGACGGTTAAAAAATAATACCAATTTGCTAATTAAAAATTACTAATAGACCAGCTCACTTTCCTCTTCTAAGGGCATGTACAATGCATAGCCCCAGGGTGATGCCTCGCATGCCATGTAGGATCGGATATCAGATAAAGTAGGTTCGGATAAAGAAGCGGGATTCTCTGCAGGACGCGGGTGCTTGAAGAGAAAAAGTGTGGTCCGGTGTCAAAAATTGAAAGGGTTGGAGTGAAAAGTAGAGATGCATGTGTATTAGAGTCTTTATTTTCTAGGAGTATTACTTAATGTGGCCCATTAGTTATAGCTTGCATTAGGAAGAAGAAATAAATGTGAATGCCTCAAATTACTTTTTGTCATGAAGCATCTGTATCTATATGCCATCATTGTACATGCCCTAAATCATCTCGGCTAGCCCACCGAAAAAGGCTTCCAGATTGAATCGCTTTGGAACAGAAAGGTGTGGTGGCGGAAAAGTTCTCCTCCCTGCAAATCATTGTTTTTGGTGAAATATAAAGGCATAGGAGTCAAAAGGCAGTGGAGAGCCCATGCCACGGTCCGTCAGGTCACTCCTTTCAGACATCCAGATCACCTATCTCGTGATCTTGTGTGTTGTCTACCAGCTTATGTCTAGTGTATTTAGCTAGCAACGGTGTTTTTATATAATAGGTCATCATACACGTGTTTGACTAAAACACCTAACCATTGGCTAATTGTAAGTACAACTATAGTACAACACATACTACAGATTTGACACAATTTCAGTAAACCGCACATTGGCGAATATGTCTCTATGATCCTGAAGCCGTCATGCATGAACATACTTGTAACTTGGACTCGAACCATTTATCACATCACTCCACCTAACTGAAGTCATTTCTTCTTAATCACAGTAAATCTTCCATGAAACTTATTTTGTGCTCCCAACTACCTAGAGTGTCCGCCCGGCAACAACGTTTTATCATCACCTTGGTAGCTTCTTCCATCATCTAAGTGAAAGTGAACAGTCCACGATTGGATAACACATATGGGAATTACATGAACTCATTATCCCCGCTCTTGTTGACTGTTTGTCGTTGCCTTGACAGTTGTCGCGTCTCTTTTTCCCTGGATAGTCCATTATATGTTACACAGCTATAGAACTCCCCCTCTTTCTCCATTGGTCATCCGCACTTTTACATGTGCAATAAGAGCATCTCCAGGCGTTCGGCCCCTTAGGACGCCAAAAAAATGCCGTCTAGGGCTGAATCGGCGTTTAATTTCGGCGTGGGGGCGATTGTGTTCCCAGCTGCCGCCAGGTCGCCCCTAAATCGGCACAAACACAACACAAACTCGGCTATTTCATTCAAATTTGTACAAAAAAAAAATAGAAAACAGCTACGCCTAGCCCTACTACGCCGCTGCCGCCACCCGCCTTCTACATGCCGAGAAGCCTGTAGAACCGGGTGTAATCGCCGCCATCGTCGTCGTTGTCATCGTCGCCACCGCCCTACGTCCCGCCGGAGCCGCCACCATCCCTGATGCACCCCTGACTAGGGTCGCCGACGCGTGGGGGGTTGGACGGCTCGGGCGCATCCTCGTCATTGCTGTCGAGGACGACGATGCTGTCCTCGTCGCGTCCGTGGCGCCGAGCTTTGATCTCCTCGTAGGCCCGGCGCTGGCGCTCCACCTGCTCGCGGACGTAGTCCGCCTTCGCCCACTTGAGGTCGGTCTCGTCGGAGGCGGCCATCTTCGCGTGCTCCTTCTTCATGGGGAGCATCACCGGCTCGGTCTTCGGCCGGATGAGGCGGAGGGAATGAGGGGATGGGCGGCCGCCCTCATTGATGACGAGAGCGCCGTTACAGGTGCGGCGCCCAAGCGGCGTCTCCTATGGCTCCAGCTTGACGGGGCGGAGCACCGGCGACCCGGAGGAAAGCGAATCGGAACCCGACAATGAGGAGGTCACCCTCTCCATTCGCCGTGGCGTCCAGGAACTAGCGCGGCGGCGAGAGAAGGACGGGGGCGCCGGGTACTCGAGGCGCGACGTGTTGCCGGTATCGATGAGGTCGAGGACGGCTTCGAGGGTGCGGCCGGGCACGCCCCACCATTCACGCCGCCCGTCGGCGTTGAGGCGGCCGTGGGGGATGGCACCGTTTGCTGAGGTGACCTGGTCGGCGTGGCGGCGGTCGAAGTACATCGTCCACAGCGTGTTGCTGTCGGCGGCGTACCTCGCCTCGTTCCGCTGCACCTCCGACAGCGACGAACGGATGCACGCTATCGCGGTGCACCATTCAGCCCCGGTGGGAACCAGGATGCCACCGGCGCTTAGCCTTCACGAGCCTAGCACCCGCATGTTCGGGGGCGCCGCGTAGTCGGCCTCGTAGAGGAGGCGCGCCTCGTCCTCGCGCAGATGGCGCCGGCCGAAGCCGTTCGCCGCTGCGGCGTCATCTGGGTAACGCTCGACCATTGCTCGTCGGCGGGGGAAGAGTGGGGCTATGATGGCGAGAGGGGGCGACAGGTGGCGAGTTGTGGCGTTCATCGGGCGGGACGTCGGCTTTTATAGTCTAAGATGGGCGGTGAGAAGCTGCCAGGGTGCCGCGTGGCGGGAGCGGGCGGTACGTGCGTCACAGCGCCGACCGTGAGGCGTCAATGGAAGGCTGACCGGCGCGGCAGCCTTGGCATTGATTTCCGTGCGAACCGTGGCGATGAGGACGACGAACGCGACGAGTCGCTGACTCGGCAGAGCCACTCCTTTTCGTGCCAAAATCGTTCCCCCTAGCGCCTCCGGGCGCCCCCCAATGCGCCGGGTTCGGCCTGAATCCGCCGGCGAAAATTGGGTTTCTGAGGACACGGATGGACCGAATTCTCGGCGGCAGCATGAGAAAAGAGGCCTGGGGGTCTGTTGGGGGCGTGTCTGGAGATGCTCTAAGCACCGCAAAATATGCATTCATGGACACTCCAAGTTTTTGACGTTTTAAACATTCCACCACTTTCGCATATTCTCCATTGTCAACTTTCGTACATCACCTAATGCATCCATATCAATATATCAAGTCATCAACTTGAACCAGATACTCGCGAACACTGCTTCAACATGCTCATCACAGTTGTGTGGTCATCAATCTCCTGGTCTATTACCATATCATGTACTTATAACTACATGCCTCACAGCTAGGAGGCGACCAATACACTCGTACGTTTGAGCCAGAAAAGAAAAGAGATAAGCCGGACATACAGTGTCAGGGCTGATTTAAAAATGTGGCAGTGAATACTGATTTTCTATTTCTGTTCTTACCTCGTAAAAAAATATTAACGATGTAATCTGGATGGCCGGATCATGGGATTTCCTTTGCTTATGTGTGTTAGGCTGGGGCCCACCAGAAGGAGCAAGCCTACAGAGAAAAAGATGTCTCACACACCGTTCGTTCAGAATCCATCATATTTATGATTTACGTTTTTCTGCTAGTTTAGATAGATGCCAAGATGAAAAAGGAAATATCAATTGTACAGAGTCCGGATCATGTAACAAGCAGGTTATTTGGAGATGAATTAGACACCGTGTGTGTTCCGGCCTTCGGCCATTATCGAGTTTAGAGAAACCTTGTCAAAAATCTCTGTTGACGTGTGAGTTCCTGCGACGCGACGCATAGGAGATTACAAGCTGAGCCTATACGATGCATCCACATTATTCCTTTAGATCAAGGGGTTGATGTGTTGTTTTCGTGGGATTTGCAAACATTTTTATAAACCCGCAACTAATTCTTGCTGCGATGGAGGGTTCTGCCATGAAAGATCGGGCCAACAACGGACCGACCCTTGTGTCAAGGTTCGTTTCACATCACAACTCCACCACTGCACCAAGAGGTGGTTTTCCTTCAACTATGTACTTCCATACGGTATGTAGTCAGGTCCCTTCGTCGTGGTCTTGTGGTGTATGGATTTTCATAGCTTTATCACCATTAAAGAAATAGAGAAACATATGCAACTAATTATTATTATTTTAGTTCAGAAAATACGCAGCTTAGGTGGAGAAGTTGTTGGGTATTTTGGGCTCCACTAGCAGTATATCCCATTGTGCATTATTCGTCTTCCTTTAAAAATACCAAAAAGAAAATACACATTGATACAGCAAGGCATGGAAGAACTCGGTGACATGTTGACACATCCTTTGCACTAAATGCTGAAATAATTTTTCAACAACAGCAGCTTAACAACTAATCATTTCTCTCGGGAAGACAATCATTAATCAGATAATTAGCATCGCCAAACTAACTTGAAAATACACACAGACAACTCATGGTTACTGGCACACTAGACATGAAACTAATTTTGCAAAAGTATGCACGGACAACTCATCGTTGGTGGCACACCAGACTTGAAAAAGAAAGCAAATGCACCCAGTTAAGCACCAGCCATGAAATCCCTTGTTAATTCCTACTCAGCCTGCCCTACCTAAACAAATTATCACTCACGCTCTTATATTTGTCACTATCTTCGACTTTGTGTCGCAATGCACAACACGCAGGCGCACACATAATCCTCTCTCTATCTCGTTCTTTTGTTCTTGTCGACACCTCTTCTTCCTAACATTTCTATCTCTTCAAGAACATGCATGAGAATTGCGTGTCATAAGCATCTTGCAAGAAACGTCATAGACAACGTCTCGCACCACAAACACTTACAACCAAGAAGGAGTAATCTCCCGGCATCCCAGCCCTAGCTAGTTTCCACGGTACGAACTCAGCATGAATAAGAGAAACAACCGAAAGCCACCCTATCAAACACGCTATTGTTACGTTCAAGCCAGATGCAACGTGCTATTACATTTTTTTTACACCGAGGCAAAAGGCTTGCCTTATTCACTAATTAAGAGATGAAGAATTCAGTTACAAACAAAGTAACGGATCCACGACATAGCCTGTCAAAGAAAGAGAACCGCACAACAACAAAGGAAGACTACTCTCACGGCATAATGATGCTAAGGTGTCTATCTCCCGCGGTGACCCATAGCTTGTCCTTGTCCTGTATAAGCTTAAGGATGTAGAAGGGAGGAGTCGACTTCTTCTTGAACACAGTAGCATTTCTCTCGTTACAGATAATCCAGCACATATGCATGGTGAATGATGCCATGGCCTTTCGATTTGCAGTATTGGGCTTCGGCATATTAGTCCACCAAGTCCTTACATTGTGCTCCATGGCCCACAGATTTATCTCAAGCGCTCCTAACCCCAACCAATCCTTGACCATCCGCTAGACCCGCAGTGTGTATCGACATCTGAATAAAAAGGTGGGAGGATGTTTCATTGGCCCGCCTGCAGAGGATGCATAGGCCACAATTTTCCCCACCCCTCCTCTCCAACCTATCAGCCATCCATATCCTATTTTGTATTGCCAACCAGGAGAAGAATTTGACCTTTGGAGCTGCCCAAAACTTCCAAACGGTCTCATTTGTTTGAGGAAGTTAATTTGTCCCAATATGGCAGCCACTCTACATTTGGGCCTCGTCGTTGTGGCAGCGGCCGTCGCTTTTGTGGCGTCCTCCCTAATATCAGCGGCTGAAGGGCCCGTCACCGTGCCAGTGTCGGGGGCCAACCCTGCCGCCACCCCGGCTTTCGCTACCTCCTCATTCACCATCACCGTTGATGCTACCTCTTCTGCTAACACAGCGTGGAAGCATTGATTGGTATTAGGCCGTGATAGAGGATGTTGGTGCGTGTTTGATGAAATGCTTTTTAGTCAAATACGACACTTCAATGATTAAATAATATCATAACATAGGGTCCCCTGGATACATTCCAGGGTTACATTATGATAGACAAGGCTAACAAAGTGCTCGGCACAACGAGCTAAAATCTGAGCCGGAACATTTGACAAACCATTAACATGGATAAAAGAGCATTCCAGGAAACCGGTAGCAATCTTCTTGATGTCGCTCGCCAGGATGCCAACCTTAGAACGGTCTTGGACAGTCGACTGGGTTCGTTGAACAATGGAGAGGCAGTTAGATGCCACAACAATGTTTGATGAAATGTTGCGACAGATTTGAAACCAGAAGTTGTAAATTTGGCTGTATTTGTACATATGTACATCTGAATGTATATCTATATTGTTATTCGCAACACAGCAACAGAACTATGAAATTGTGTATATTTGCACAAAGCTATTCATTATCTTTCCCTCCCCCCCCCCACCCCCGTGACCTCCTCCCCCCCCCCCCCCCCTCCCCGGTGCGGCAGCGCCGCGCCGCACCGGGGCCTCCACGCCAGCCCCCCTCTCCTCCCCGCCGAGCCTCGCTCTCCTCCCGCCGCCGCCGCAGAGGGCATCGCAGGCTAAGCCCGCGGGCCGCAGCAGCGGCGGCGGCAATTTTCCTCGGCCGACGATCGGATCTGGGTGGCGGCGACCCACTCCGGCCGATCCAAGGGCGATGGCACAGGCCGGTGGCGACCAGGGTTGTCGTGCTGGTGGCGGCGATGAAGAGATCATGTCGGCGGCTAGGGTGTCCGATCTGGATCCCATTCGGATCTGGATGGTGGTTCCTCGAGCCGTTGTGCGCATCCTTTGTTCCGGTGCGGCAAGCGGCCTCTGGACTAGGCACGCGACACGAGGACGTCGATCGGCGGCTCCGGCCCTTGGCGTGGAGGTGGTGGCCATCTTCTTCACCGGAGGTGGTCGGCTAGATGGTTGTGGAATTCTCGCATCCAGTCCCGGCGTACAATGAGGAAACGGGTCTGCCGGTGTAAATTGTGCTATGACTCGGGTCATGGCGGGCGATGGCGGTGTTTTTGCATCGTTATCTTGTTGAAGACATCGCCTTTGCAGTTTCTGTCGACTTGCTTGCGCTGCTCTGGGTGAAAACCTTGATCCGGAGTTTCCGGATCGGACGATGGCGGTGCTTTTGGGGCGTCGTTTTCCCTCATGGGGGCATCGTTTTCTGAGCAGCAGCTGGATGCAGGACCAGAGGACGGGTTCTTTGGTGGTGCGGTGCAGCATCTCACACATTGATGGCGGCGGGTCTCGGCAGCATGGCGCTGTGGTGACTCTGCGTCCGATGCGCGGAGATGGACTCGCGCAGGAGGGTGAGGCGGTCTGGCGTCGTGGTGGCGTCGACGGCAGCTAGACCGGGCAACGTAGATGCAGCAGTACAGCTCTGAAGATGGATTGGTGGCAGGTGGCTGCGGCGGCCTCAGACCCGGCAGGCGTCCTGGTTGAGGAGTGTGCCGGACTAGTAGGTGACCCATACCCGACAGACGTCCTGGATGGGACCTCAGGTCTTAGATGTTAGGTTTGGCTGTGAGGCCTGTTTGGTACTAGGCCCACACTATCAGCATCCCTTCATCTCTTGGATAGAAGTAGCGATACTTTTGTAGCCTAGACAGTGGCTTCAGTCTTACTGTTGTATGACTTTGTAAAGTCTTTTGTGAATAATTAATAAAGTGGCTGCATGAATGTCCAGATGCAGAGGCCGGGGGTCCTCCTCCATTTCCAAAAAAAAAAAATCTTTCCCTTGTCAGTGACCCATTGATCGAGTGATTGTACAACTAGTTATCGGCATTTTTCCTTTGCTTGCGAACCTAGACCCGAAAACAGGGGCGGCAAAAAGTTGATACTGCATAATACCGATAATTTTTGATATTGCATACTCTCTTGCATTGCTATAAATTATCATCTTGCGGTCAATGAAACAAAAGCCATAACTGCAACCAGTTGATGCACAAATTCAAAATAATTTTTTAAAGATTGAAGAGTTTTTGTAGTACAATCGTAATATTATTTTAAAATAGCCAAATTGACGAACACAGAGTGCAAGCACCACTAGGATCAGGCTGAACCCTTAGTCTGGTAGACCAATTTTCAATCATAATGTTTGATGTGAGGAGGCAAAAAGTTGAAGGCAGATATGTTGGTCACCATTCAAAGTGACAAATAGGTGGTCTTAAGATAAAAGTGGGATGTGATAGTCTATTTGAAAGAAACAGCACTTCCTTCTACCATGGCAATGCCTTCTTAGGGAGTAATACTTAGTAGGTCGTTTTCTTTTTCATTTTCGTTTTTGAAAAGGAGGATAGACCCCGGCATCTGCATCTGGACGATGCATGCAACCATCTTATTAATTATTCACAGGGACCATACAAAGCAATACATGAGTGAGTCTGAAGCCACCATCTAGGCAACACTTATTGCTACTCTTATCCCATTGATGAAGGTGTGCCAAATATCCGGGCCTAATACCAAAAGGAGGTCGCACCAAACTCTAACACCTAAAGCCGGATGCCCCAGCCCAGCCGCACACCAGGACTGTGTCCCATACCGGACCGACACACTCTCAGAGGTTGCTGCTGCCATCTTCCACCGGTCCATCTCCAGAGCATAAACTGACCCATCGACCTTGCCCGGCCTACCGTCGACGCCACCACGACGCCAGAAAACTCCACCAACCTGCACGAATCCATCCACACACGCCCGTCGCTGAACCTCCGCAGCACCATGCCACCAATATGCGTCGTCGGCCTTGCGGTGGATGAGACACTGCTCTTCCGCTTGTCCTATCCAACTAGCACTTGCTCCAAAACGATGTCCTCAGGAGGGACAACCGCATCAAATGTACCATCATCGTCTGATCCGGTAGATTCAGATCTAGGGTTTTCCCCGGAGCATCACAAGTGAGGCGCCACGACCTGCAACAACGATGCCTCGAGAAGGGAGACGTCATAGACGCCGCCATCGTCCGCCATGACCGAAGTCGGCGCGATTTTCACCGGAGGTCGCGTCCCCCCAACCTCACAGTTGGCTAGAACCGAACAAAGCCTTGCCGTGGAGACGAGGGCCGCCATCGGCACACTGGCAGGGAGCCTCCAGCCGCCCCTCACTGGTCCTCCTCCCGCCACCGGCTGGCCAAGGCCATACCGAGATGGATCTGGACAGGACGCCAGATCCGCAGCCATCGAAGCCACCCATGCGTCCGCGACTTCCACACCATCGGCCATGTAGGTTCCCATCGCCGCCGCACAGCAGCGGCGCCACCCTGACTGCTGCCCCCGACCTCCTCGCATGAGACGCCGCCTCCGCCTCACTGGATCTGCCGCGGCGACAACCCGCCCTGGATTTGTGGTGCAGGGCCCGCCGCCACCACGGCCCTTGCCGGCGGCAGCAACGGCTGGGGATGGAGGAGCAGGGAGGGGCTAGCGGCGCGGGATCGGGGGCCCCTGGCGCCGCCCGAGGGGAGGCAACGCGAGGAAGAGGGGAAGGGCGCGTAAAGGGGAGGGAAGATCAATCGTGTGGTGCCTCCTGTTACTCTGAGAGCGGGGGCTCTGTCTTTTGTCTCCTGCCTTTTACATGTGACATCATAGTCCTCGCTATATCTGCAAGCAGGATCGGCGCTACGTGGTCCGGAGAGAGAGAGAGGGCAGGTGGCACTCTCCGCCGATAGCTTGGCCTGTGCGGTGCAACAGTGTCCGGTGGTTTCTCGAGGAGGCACAGTTACATTCCTAGTCGATGGTCTCGAGTGCTTCTTGTGGGGTGTGGCTACTCATGTATTCATACTAGACTTTGAGTTGGTGGCGTTTTCGTTACTATCTCGTCTGTCGAATTTTTTTCATTGACCTGCTTTATAAAAGGATTTTCTCATCGCCTTGTATCAGTTCGGTTCGTTTAGCTTTATTTCTAAAGCGGGCTTAAAGCCTATTTCAAGAAACATGTACAAAAATTTAAGATTGACTCAGAAAATTTGGAAAGTTGAATTAGCAACCAGCTGTTGTGAGCTAGTGAAATTATTGGGGTCGAAAAATGATAAAATAAATATTTCAAGGCCTGGAGACAGCTAACAACCAGTGCAGCTAACACATTATTAGATTTCAAGAACTCAACGTCCTCAGGGGGTGTTTGGTTTCAGAGACTTTTTTATGTTGGGACTAGAAAAAGTCCCTAGCAAACCAAACAAACTGGGACTTCTTGGGACTTTTTGCTAAAAGTCTTTAGAAGCACTTCCTTGAGAGTCTTTTTTAAAAAGTCCTAGGGGCTAGAAAAAGTCCTATGACTAGAGAAACAAACACCACCTCAATGTCGGGATCGTTGGGCTTGCAGTTTGTTTAATAAATGGTTTTGGTGCATCGAAATGATACAGAGGCCTGGCGTATGCATCCTTTTTCAAAAAACAAAATAACAGTCTTGTATTTGCATTTAGTAACAGGTAGTCCTGATTAGCTTGGAAGCTTCGGCGTAGAAGTTTTTGTTTATATTTCTCTGGTAATCATTTAAAATTGAAGAATTCATCTTGGTTTCCCTAAGAAGCTGGGTGCGTGCAATTGCTCCAGAAATTAAGGCACCGCAATAGACAAGTTGAAATTCCGAAGACTGGACCCAGCATATGGAACAAAGTCAAATCAACAGAGATGATCAGTTACAGGTTACAGCTACAAGTGTATGTGCCCCAACAAATTTCATAGAAATAAAAAACGAACATGTAAATTTACAATGTGTACGCATATCATGTATGAACACAAGAAAAACCAAATAAAGATCCCAAATAATTGTGCATGACGCACGTCGTCTAAAAGCCTCAGAAGAAGTAGCCGAAGACGAGTGCGGTCAAGGACGCCATGGCGACAGCCGGGGCGGCCGCCGACGCACCGGAGGCTGGCGCAGGAGCTGGTCCGTCGGCCGCGGAGACTGTGCTGACCATGACGGCGGCAGCGGCAGCCACGGCGAGGATCCTGAGCTTCAGAGTCGGCGCCATCTGGTTGCTCCTAGAAGGATGCTGCTGCAACGAGCTACCAAAGATTACTCCGGTGCTGCAAGAGAACTGAAGATGTTGTCAGGCTTGTGATCTTGGGTGGAGGAGGAGAGATCATTTGAGGGGTTATATATAGTACTAGTACTTGGAGTTGGAGACTCAGAGTTGAGAGTTGAGGGTCTCGACTTGGCTTGCAAACGAAGGTTTGTGGCTGTAACCCTTCTGGCCGGCCGGCCAGTGCTGGGTGCCATTGGCTGGTCTGGTTGGCCGCTTCGCTGGCTATTGTCTGCTTGGGGTTAAATTAGTAGCTTTAAGGAGAGAAGATGGAGAGGTTGGCCAGTTCATAGCTGTAGTGTTCTGCCCTCTAGATCCTCGTCTGTGATGATTTCATGCCATGTGTTTGGTTGTGTGGTGAGCTGGTTTTCGCATTATAGTACAATCATGGCATCCATAATTAACCTACTGCTGTTAGTTTTTGACATGATGTTTTTGGGACCCATAATGATGTTTTTCTCGAAGCCGGCTCTTCTGCCGTACTGCACCCTGCCGTTGGCCCGCTGACGCGTGGGGCCGGGCTCACGTGTCAGTGAGCTGACGGCACGTCAGAGGAGCTGTGTCCGTTTTTCTCATCATTGGTGATCACCGTATGCAGTGTAGGAGAAGGTGGTAGACTGGTAGTGGGCAGAGATAATGGTGGAGAGAGATATTACATCGAGCAGCTAGGATGCAGCTCCTCCCAGTCCACCATGCAGAACACTCTATCAAGCCTGACCAACCAGGGAGCACCATGTTCACAGGACCACGTGTATCACCGACCATGAAGGTACAACTCTTTGAGCTCACAATCATTTAGGAAGCGGTGGAATCTCCCCATCATGCGGTCATGGAGGTTTTTCGTTGATCTCGTCCTCAATTACTATATACTCCCTCCATTTTAAAATATAGTGCGTCCGCGTTTTCTGAGGTCCAACTTTGACCATAAATTTAATCAACGAGACCAACTGCGGCGGGAGAAAAAATTATATAATTGAAAACTTCTTTCGAATACGAATTCACTGATATAATTTTTGCTCCCACTGCAATCGGTCTTGGTAGTTAAATTTATGATCAGTTAAAACACGTGAATAGAGGAAGCACTACATTATGAAATGAAGAGAGTATCATATTGAAGTCACTGCACACAACTCAGGATCACTACGACTGTGGAGAGGTCGCACCTCTCACAACTCGTCCACGAAACCAACCTTGTTCGCACCCTCCAGCGGCACATATATGCAAGTCAACCACCAATGGTCCACAAAAGGATGGGATGACTAAAGCCATAATGCAATTGACCTATGAGTGCACATCGCTCAATCCAATCATGCAACTCTTCCTAGCCACAAAGATGTTGTCCAGACAGCCAGCAAGCAGAAATAGCCATCAAAATGCGTGTGGCCTGTTCTGAAGTCCTCTCACTCCACACTTCACAAACTCCTAGTGCGGAGCTGAGCCGAACGAAATAACAGCAAGAAGCTAGTTTCAGGAAGTTGTGGTCCATCCTAGTGCAAAAATCTAGAGCGAGACCAGCCGCTTCACAAAAATAAGAATCTGGAGTTCATCCATATTACAGTCAAAATGCCACCGCCAAGTATAACGTTTCACCCAGCCACGAGAAAGAAAACCATTCATCCCCTCGAGAGCCAACTGTCGCTAGGAACATGTTTTTTTTTGAGACAATCAACAAAGCTTTATTGATCCGTCACACAGTTTACATAGACGAAATGAAGATCCCCAGGGTGGCCCAACCAAACATGGCGATCAAGCCCCAGTTTAAGTGCATGCTTTGCTAGATTGTGAGCTTCGACGTTCGAGCTCCTAAACTCATGAACAAAATTACACGTAGTAAAACTAGTAGAGTACTCTAGTATTTCATGTATAATAGCTCCATAACCAGCCCCGCTTCTTCTCTTGAGATCTTCTATCACCACTGAGCAATTAGAAGCCACATGTATTGCTTGTATGTTTAGATCCTCTGCCAATGCCAGCGCCTCCCTTACCGCTAGAGCTTCCAAAGTTGTCGGATTAGTTATCCCTTTAAATACCACTGATGAAGCACCTAGATAGAGTCCATCTCTGTTTCTGCAAATTGCTGCCACTGAGCCTATCCCTCGTCGTCCCGAAACCGCAGCATCTACATTCACCTTCGTCAAGTGCTCCGGCGGTTGGATCCAATGGGATGGCCTCATTGGCTTGGGCTGTGAGTGCTGAATGTGCGGTTTTTTCAAGACTTGGAGATCATTCCAGTAGGACTGAATATATAAGTGTGTAGACATTGGGCTTTGAAAGATATCCTCATAAATTGCTTTCCTTCTCGCTCCCCATATAGACCACAGCGTGATAACCATACGCACTAGTTGATCATGCGATAACTTGATGTTCATTTGGAAGATCCATTCCTTAGCATTTTCAGATTCATGCTGGCACATTAACTCCACCATTTCTTCATCAGCTAAAGCCCACACACTTCTTGCCATTGAGCAGTTTATAAGCGCATGTCTCCAAGAATCTCTAGCTTCGCATAATCTACATGCTAGGAACATGTACCACGTCTCCCCTCGGCAGCCATCCTGGGCTGGTTCTAGCCGGCCCAATGTGGTGGTGGACTGCCCAACAACCGTTGCTAGCTCAAGATGGCGAAGTAGAAGCTGATTTAACTCCCGAACGGAAGGAAATCGCTACGTAGAGCAAGAAGCCACGAAAAGAGGCTGGATTTGTGGAGTTTTCTGAAGTTGGAGGACTTCAAAACAGGCCCTAAGTCTTCTATTACCAAAACAGGAGATACATCCCACAACTTAGTCTCATGGAGCTACACGATGGATGCACACGGGGGTGGACTCATGGGTTTCGCCAACCCCGGGCACCTAGGGCCGAGAACCGTACCTTAGTAAAAAAATCCTTACCGCTATACACTACCCAAGCAATCAACTCAAAAACTAATATCACCCTAGAAGGCTTCTTTGCGGTCCGTGGCCAGCGACTTGCTCTCGTCCGGCACGTCCTCACCGCCATGTCGGTGCACATCCTGCTAGCGCTAGCGCTAAGCCCGGCAATCCTCAAGAAGATCAACAGGCTCATTCGAGAGTTCCTATGGTACAGCAACAAAGATGCTCAAGATGGATGTTGCATCGTCTCTTGGCAAAAGGTGTGCCGCCCCCTTGCGCTTGGCGGGCTGGGGGTCCGCAATTTGCACCGCACCGGCGTTGCCCTCCGCACCCGATGGTTGTGGCTGCAGCACACCGATCCGGATCGCTCCTGGAAACATCTCCATCTCCCATCCGACCACGAGGCATCCGTGCCCTTCCGCGCCTCCACAACCTGGACCATTGGCAACGGCAACACCTGCAAGTTTTGGCAGGATCATTGGCTCAATGGCCGATCCATCCCCGAGATTGCTCCTACCCTATTTGCCCTCATCCCGAGGCGTCATAGGTGCCAGCGCTTAGTCAGCAAAGCTCTCAGCAATAGAGGCTGGATCGCCGACATCCACGGCATCTTGCACCCCCGTGCTGTCGTTGAGTATGTCGAGCTATGGAGGCTGCCCCAAGCCGTCCAGCTCTCCAACGAGCCTAACAAGCTCTTCTAGAAGTGGACCGCTGACGGCAACTACTCTGCGCATTTGGCCTACCATGCGCTATTCATCAGAGCCACCACCGCGCCGTTCTGGCGCCCCATTTGGAAGACTTGGGCTCCCCCAATGCAAAGATATTCCTCTAGCTCGCCTCGCTTAACAGATGTTGGACCGCCGACCGGCGCACACGCCACAATCTACCTCATGACCCCCTTTGCAAGCTTTGCAGTCAGGACAACAAGACCCTACATCACCTTCTCGTTGGCTGCATCTTCTCGCGCATCATATGGCACGACATCATGGCATGATGCCGCATACCCGCCCTACCACCTGATGGCACTACTGGATTCTTTGACTGGTGGACGGCGACGAGAGCTAGCGTGCCAGCTTGCCTACGCAAAGGGTTGAACTCCGTCATCATCCTCACCTCTTGGGCACTTTGAAAACACCGCAATGCAGCTCTCTTCGACAATGTTGCACCCTCCTACAACAAGCTCATCGAGGACATACAACAGGAGGCGAAACTTTGGGCAAGAGCTGGCGCCAAAGGGCTCGATAGGATCATTCATGTAACATAGACTGTAACTTTTGAGGCTGAGCATCCTCCCTCCTTCGCTGCTCACCATAGCACTTAGGTATCGCCATCCAATGTGTATGACGCCTAAGACGCTCACCCATGTATTCCCTCCCAACCTATCAATGGAATGATACGCAACTTGCGTATTCGGTTAAAAACTAATACCATGGCTCAAATATGAGTAAGATATGTATCTCCATACTAGCATATGTTTTTTTTGTACTTTACCTACTTTGTTGTACATTATTAATTAATTCTGATTTCTAAATAATCATAAAATAAGTCCATATTTTTTTCCTATGCTTTGGCGTGGGCTACTTTTCCAAATAGTTAAAAGCTCTTAATTTCCTACCACCACCGCACCAAGAGGTGGTTTTCATTCAATTATACTCCCTCCGTCTCAAAATTCTTGTCTTAGCTTTGCCTAGATACAGATATACCTAATACTAAAACGTGACTTGATACATCCGTATTTAGACAAATCTAAGACAAAAATTTCGGGATGGAGGGAGTACATGTACTTCATCAGGGACGGAGCCAGGAGGTTGGGGGGGGGGGGGGGGCATTGAAATATGTTCAGCTGACGGGGGACATACATATAAATTTAGAGATTAAGTCCATAAATTCACATATTATATAGCCCTAGTTTGAGGATTTTTTTTCCCGCATGGGGGCGGGGGGAACCATGACCCCAACTCGAACCCTGCTGGCTCCGTCATTGTATTAGTATGATATGTATTTAGGTTCGTCCGTTGCGATCTTGTGATGTATGGGTTTTCATAGTTTTATCATCATTCGTGAAATAGAGAAGCATATGCAACTTAATGTTTTGTTTGGTGTGGAAAATATGCAACTTAGGTGGAGAAGTTGTTGGGTATTTCGGGCTCCATCCCTTTGTGCATTCATCTGCCTTCAAAAATACCAAAACGAAAATACACATTGACACAACAAGACATGGAAGAACTCAGTAACATATTGACACATCCTTTGCACTAAATGCTCAGATAATTTTGCAGCAGCAGCTGCCTAACAACTAATCATTTCTCTGTAGAAGACAATCGCTAATCAGATAATCAACATCGCCAAACCAACTCAAGACCGGCTTAAAGATATACACCGACAACTCATCGTTACTGGCACACTAGACTTGAAAATAAAGCAAAGGCGGCCAGCAGCTAAGCACCAGCCATGAAACCCCCTTGTTAATTCCTACTCCAGCCTGCCCTATCAAAACAAATTATCACCCGCGCACTTATATATGTCACTCTCTTTGTGTCAAAATGCACAACATGCACATAATCCTCTCTCTAGCCCTTTCTTGTCACCTCTTCTTCCTAACATTTCGATCAAGTTTGTTTGCGAAAGTTACTTTGTCCCAAGATGGCGGCCACTTTAGTTGAGGCTCATCGATGCGGCAGCGGCAGTTGCTCTAGCGGTATCCTCCCTGGTCGGGACAGCCTCAACGGCTGAAGCGCCCACCCACGCGCAAGTGTATGGGGCCAAACCTTGCCGCCAACCCAGCTTTCGTTGTCGCCTTGTTTTCCATCACCGCGTAGGCTATCTCCTCTACAAACACAGCGTGGAAGCATTGATTTGTATTGGGCCGTGATAGAGGACGTTGATGAGTGTTTGATGAAATGTTTGGTTTATTCAAATATGGCACTTCATTTATTAAATGACA
The DNA here is from genome assembly GCA_034509565.1 of Triticum monococcum. Lineage (NCBI taxonomy): Eukaryota > Viridiplantae > Streptophyta > Magnoliopsida > Poales > Poaceae > Triticum > Triticum monococcum. Next base: position 562,489,230 of record CM067841.1, on the reverse strand, counting down.
TCATAACCTAGGGTCTCCGCAGATACATTCCGGAGTTACATCACGGTAGACAGAGCGGCATCAAGAAGAACTTTATTTTTATATTTGTCTGGAAATCGTTTAAAATCGAGGAATTTCATCTGGGTTTCCCTAAGCAGAGGACACGCACTGTGCGGTTGTTCGAGCCGACAAAGTAAAATCAACATAACCGATAAGTTACAGCTACAAGTGCATGTACCCCAACATTTTTTTTCCATTAGAAAATGAAAAATGAACATGTAAATTTACAATATGTACTCATATCATGTATGAACATGAGACGACCAAAGAAAGATACCCAAATGATTGTGCGCACGACGCACTTCGTCTAATGGCCTCAGAAGAAGTAGCCAAAGAGGAGTGCGGTCAAGGACGCCATGGCGACAGCCGGGGCGGCCGCCGACGCGCCGGAGGCTGGCGCGGGAGCTGGTCCGTCGGCCGCGGAGGCCGCGCTGACCATGACGGCGGCAGCGGCAGCCACGGCGAGGATCCTGAGCTTCAGAGTTGGTGTCATCTGCTTGCTCCGGGAAGGATGCTGCTGCAACGAGCTACCAAAGATTACTCTGGTGCTGGAAAAGAAATGACGATGTTGTCAGGCTTGTGATCTTGGGGGGAGGAGGAGAGATCATTTGAGGGGTTATATATAGTACTAGTACTTGGAGTTGGAGACTTCAGAGTTGAGAGTTGAGAGTCTCGACTTGGCTTGCAAACGAAGGCTTGTGGCTGTAACCCTTCTGGCCGGCCGGCCAGTGCTGGGTGCCATTGGCTGGTTTGGTTGGCCGCTTCGTTGGCTATTGTCTGCTTCGGGTTAAATTAGTAGCTGTAAGAGGAGTAAATAGCATAAAACTATTATTTTACAGGCTATGGTTTTAAAAAACTACCGATTTTTAATTTTTCTTATATAATTATCAAATGAGCGGTCGGCTGTTTCAAAAAACCCAAATTGTCGGGTGCTTATCTATTGACCGCGATTATGACATGCCGGGCCCACATGTCAGTGTCTCTTCTCATCTAGTCATCTTCTTCTCCTCCTCTCTGCCTCCCTTCTTCTCCTTCACTTTCCCTGCTCGCGAAGAACGCCCGAGAACAGCCATGGCCGCCGGCCACACTGCTGGCCCACGTCGCCGTCCTATTCCATGTCTGTCGCCGCCCTATGCCACCCCCCCCCCCCCCCGCCCCCCTCCTCCGATGTTCCTACTGGTAGGAGCTCGCTGAAGCTCCTGGAGACAAGGAGCTCACCGGCCTCAACGGCCTCGTCCGCGGCGGGGGTCGTCGCCGCGCGCGCCATCGTCGGGATCCGGCTCGGGTCGCCGCACCGCCGCGTGCCATGGGGAGCCGCCTGGGGCGCCGCCTGCCATGGGTCTTCGCTCGGGTCACCGCGCCGCCGCCCGCCATGGGGAGCTGCCTGGGGGTCACCGCGTCGCCGCCCGCCATGGGGAGCCACCTGGGGGTCGCCGGCCACCATGGGGCCGCCAGGGCTCGCCACCCGCCATGGGGAGCTGGCGTCCTCGCCAAGCACAGAGGCGGCCATGGCTCGACGGCGTCGTCCAACACGGGTGAGCTACGGGCGTAGAGAAGCAGGTAAGGCGGAGGAGCGACCGAGGTTGAGCTGCGGTGATCACCGGTGGTGGACGGCGGGCGGCTCGCCGGCCGGAGAGGAGGCGCCATCGCGAGGTCCAGGCAGACCTGCGCCAATGGCTGCGTGATGTGGCAGGGACCTGATTGCTTTTGTACAAACTTGCAGGGACCTGATTGCTTTTTTAAATTTGTGTGCATGCCCATTCCTAATAGTCAAACAAACGGTCAACAATCAGAGCTCTTACTTGTGGGCCCGACCTGTCATAATCACGATTAATCGTAAAAGACTTGACAATTTGGGTTTTTTGAAACAGCCAACCACCCATTTGGTAGTTATTTGAGAAAAAATAAAAACTGGTACTTTTTTGGAGAACCACCCATTTGGTAGTTATTTGAGAAAAAATAAAAACTGGTAATTTTTTGGAACCCTAACCTGTAAAGTAGTAGTTTTATGCTATTTAGAGAAGATGGAGTGCCAATTGATAGCTGTAGTGTTCTGTGCTCTGCATCCTCGTTTGTGCTGATTTCATGCCATGTGTTTGGTTGTGTGGTGAGCTGGTTTTCGCATTATTATAGAGCCATGGCATGCATAATAAACCTACTGCTGTTGGTTTTTATATGATGTTTCTTGATACATGAACTTCTATTTGCACTAGAAGTGTTCGCAACGGTTTTGATGGTAAACGTGGAAATTGTGGTTCATTTTGTTTTTATAATTGACTTTGTGGCTGCAGATGGGATTGATAAAAGAAGATGAACTATTGCCTTTACACGTATATCAAGGGGACAATAGTGCTAAGTACTTTAAGTTGGACAAAAAAAATGGGTATTAGTGACAGGCGGTCAGCCCTCACGCTTGCTAGAGGGATAGTTTATGTTTCTTCTCTCTTATACTTTTTCTTGGCGCCATTAAAGTGATTCTTTTACTCATTTTTTGCTATTTCACTACCTTGCTAGAATGGTCGGACCGCCCACCTTTCCCGTCAAAAGAAGAAAAAAGTACTCCCTCTGTTTGGAAATACATGACATGGTTTTAGTTCAAATTTGAACTAAAACCACGTCAAGTATTTCCGAACGGAGGTAGTAGTACTATGAGCATCTCCAATGCCGATCATCAAAACGCCCACAAATGTTTAGACTGGGTCGTTCGGACACTTTTAGCCATCCAGCTTGGATCATCAAATTAGACAGACTAGTCTGGAAGTACTAAATCCCATGGACCGGGCCCCAAAGAAGATGAAGTACTGCACTTATTTGTATCGGGGGACAATAATGCTAAGTACTTTAAGGTGGACATTAACCGGAGGTGGTTAGCTCTCACTCTCGTGGGAGACTCTTCTGTTTCTTCTAGGCTCCATGTACATAATTTGTGTACTCCTTTTTACTATTTTCCTACCTTAATGAAATGGCCAAAGAACCCACTTTTCCCGTCGGGGGGGGGGGGGGGGGGGGGGGGATAGTGCTAAGTAGCTACAATCTTGTGGCAGATGGGAAGAAACTTAAACCCGTCAAATCTTTTCTCCATTAGTGAGGCAAATACGTCGAATATTATACCTATATTTTGTGACAATAGTTCACAAATAGTGGACTAGCCCATCTAATATAAATGGTTCCCGTTATTATTCTTTCATCAAAACTTCTTGGTGATTAGACTAATCAAAGTGAGATCTAGTATACATCTAAGTAACTAAAACAACGGATAACATTGTCATAATGCAATTGTTCATCTCATATCAAAATATCCACCGCAAGAATTACATAGATGATCACAATCATGCTAAGCGGCTCATATGATCTAGACATGGTAGTACAAAGATAGAGGTTTGCCACATATCTATTACATACTCGAGGTGGTGGACTATCCAGTCCACGCCTAATAGAAGGGTCATGGTGATGATCTTGATGAAAAACGTTAGTGGATTCTCGGTACGATGTGGTGTAAGAGAAATAAAACCTGCTCTTGCGTTTATCTCTGTTTCATGGGTAAGTTATGGTAGTATTTCATGTATATATGGAGAGTGTGGTCGAAGGGAGCTCGTAGTGGTGGCCTAAGCCTAAGGTACCTGCACGTGAGGCATTGCAGCCAGGGCCTGGTCGCATTGGGCCCCTGTGGAGCCCTCCAGGCCACCCCCCCCCCCCCCCCCCCCCCTTCTACATGTCTCCATGGTCTCTTCTGAACCACCTGATTTTTACCATATTTTCTCTCTTCATTAAAATTCCTGAAATCACATGTATGAATAGCATTTAGTATATATATCGAGGACATGAACGAGAAGATGTGCCACAACCATGTGGTAGGATGTGTGAAGATTGAAGCCTGAGACATAAATATCCATGCTTGGGATGTTCGGTTATTATCTCTAGTGGGTGCTTTTAGCAGTTGACGACTCCTTCCATGCTTATTGTTGGTTCACGTGGCCATGATATTTTCTGGAAGGTTTGCCATATAACTAGCAAGCCGTGAACTACAAAGAAGGGTTACCAAGCCATCACCAGTTGCATCCAAAAACAAGCTAAGACGAACCAGTCTGCGCCTAATGGTCCATTGTTTCGATGGATCCATTTCCCGGGTGAACCCATGGTACACACTTTCATGTACGATACGATGGTGTCTGAAATGAAGCTTCTTCGTGACGACATCCTAAATAGAGAGCCAGCGGCCAAGGTCGATTTTTGCAATCCTTTGCAAAATCTTCTGGTATACACGGTGAAGGTGAGTAAGGCTCTCGGCTTCATTGATGATCTTCGCGTAGACAAATTCTATATACATTTCGACCAAATCTTCAACATGATCCACCTCCTCAAGTTTGAGGGATCCTCCTTAGTCAAGCTATTGGCACTTCATCTAGACAACAAGCTCAAGTATGACAACGTGAGGATGATCGCCATGGCGGACCCTTATCACATGCACCGCAATAACCTTAAGAGTCGAGAAGGTAGGAAAGTGATAAAGATCTACCTTGCAGAATTCATGGTTCAACATAGACACACATACTATCATCTTGTGCCCCATTGTGTGTGGTAAGTGTTCGCTAGCTAGCATCAATGCACATATGCTTTCTTAGATGTACAGTATATATCCTCTCATCGTACAAATATTGACGGTAGTTACTGCTTTGTTTGACTGTTTGTGCAACGACGAGCACTGGGTCATCTTTGTTCTATCCACAAAAATTGACAATTCTTATGTCTTAGATTGGCATCAAAGGATCAAGAAAGACTACAACAAACTGAAGTCAGTTATGGATGATACCCTCATAGAGTTTGAGAATAGAGTAGGACCGACAAAGCCAGAATTGAAAAAGAAAAACAGCTTGGGCTTGGCACGCTTCACCCACAACTCAACATTTTCATTGCATGCAACAGCAAACCCACAGAAGTCATATGTCTGCTTACTATGTCATGAACCACATGGTTGATTGCATGTGGAAGCATACAACCTTCACAAGAAAGGATGACATCACCAACTGAGGGAAAACCCTTGCCATTGTTGCACCGGATGATATTCGAGTTGAGTTTAGACGGATGCAGAGCACCCTTGCAACCTTCATCCACAACGATGTCGCCAACAAGAAGGGGATATCTTACAATGCACAAGAACCCCACGAGAAGCAGTGGGATAGGCAGCATGGCGACTTCAACACCTCGACTAGGTAGCCCTTACTGTACCTTTTGTGTCAGTTGGAACTTATGCCCTTTAATACCACTTTGCACATATCGAGACATGATGACTCTAGCATGACAACAAAATGAGCCCTTTGGCTCATAGATGATGTGGTGGGAGAAAAATTAGCCCTTCGTTGGTTCATAATTGCTGCCATCATTTGCTATGTAATCTTCCTATATAGGTTGGATTCGTGTAAAATGCTCGACAAATAGTTGTTTAAGTTGGTAAATGTGGAGGAAGCATGGCAAGAACTGTGATTGCATAAGTATCCATAGACCAGGACGTTGTTAGAAGTGACCATAAAGCCAAGTCTCCTTTTGGAAAAGGAGTAACCGAGGTCAAGGATCAGCTCTTCAGCGGTGGTGCATTCACAATTAGGAATGGCTCACTACGTGATTCTAGGAAGACGCTTGGCTGAGGGAAAGCAATATTCAACGTTGTATAACCTTGTTCAACAGATACTTTGTCTCAAAATAAGTGTTTTCATTTGTTGAGGGAAGTTAGTATAAAATTGAGACATTTATTTTGGGATGGAGGGAGTACATGTTTTGATGGCAGATGGTACAGCCATGGCATCATTAATTGAACATTGGTTTTCAGTAGGTGCTGATCGATGAGAAGTGGACTGGCTACAGTTGGTTTAGTGAATGTACACTTAACTCATGAGTCGAATGTGTCCTGTTAGAATTCAGGCATGGTCAATGATAATCACTACTTTCGTAAGAAATTTATTTGAAAACACAAGGTACGTACAAAAGATTAAGAGCTGTGTTTGTTATCTATGCCAAAAGGTGATTTTAACAAGGATAATAAATTAGCTAAACGCAATATGAGTAGCGGTAAGAAGCCATGCGTCTATGATAGTGCAAAAACAGTTAAATATTTTTATTATGATACCCCTTTGCACGTCTCTTATGCAATAGCGTTCACCACTTACAAATGATTTCTTACAAACCAAAACGGCCGATGTAGGAAAATCTCCCAAGGATTCTATTCCTCTGAAAATCTCGTGAATATCCTTTGAATCAGTGAGGCCTTTCATATAAGTACTTGTATAGAAAATTAGGACTAACCCTGACAATTTAGCAGCGGACACACATTGTGCAATTTCTCGAGAAATCAAGGCACCATCTCGACAGGTTGAAATTTTCTGAATCAGCGTATCCAACAAAGTAAAATCAACGAGGAACCGATCAGTTACAGCTACAAGTGTATGTACCCAACAAAATACTTATTAGAAAAAAATATCATGTAAATTTTGCTAGAATTTTGTCTATTTTGGGCCTAGCCCAATAGCAGTTTCAGAAATTCCTAATAAATCCTAGAGGCCCACGGAGCCCATTCGTGCAAGGCAAGTTTAGAGGGAGTTGGACCTCTTTATAAGGGAGATTCATTCCCCACATGTATGAGCATGAGAACAAGAGGGACATCCACGCACGCTCCTCCTCGCCGATCGGATGTCTAAATTTTTGCCACGCACGACGGGCATACGAAAGGTCACGTGGGACACTGAATTCGAACGACGCGCCTCTTCGGCCGCTGCCTGTTCGCTTTGTTCGCTTCGTCTCCCTTCGTTCCTTCACCTCCCGCCGCAGGTCGGTACAGTAGGCCTTCGGAACCGCACCTTTTGAGTCCTGTACGGGAGAAGCGTGATAAGGTTTTTGGGGAGCTCTCCGCGCGACTACTGGATTCTTCATCACGGACTTCGACGACTACTTCCCCGACGACGACTTCTTCCCCTACGTCCACGACCTCCTCGACGACATGACATGCAAGGACACCGACCCCAAGTCCAGCGCTTCTGCTGCTGCTGTCCCGTATGTGTTCTTCTCCTTTCTGTTAGAGGTCCTGCTGCAGTTCCTTGTTCTAGTATTTGCCCTACATATGTTAGACTCTATTTCATATATGCAACTTGTTATACTGGCTGCTCTAGATATGTTCAGTTACAGTTCATATATGAAGATGTTGTTTATCTTCTCTTTGTCAAATCGCATGGCTTGTTTTGTCACTGTTATATTAGTCATGCTTTATCTAATATTTCTGCTAATAAAATCATTTGGTAAATTGCTCATATTTCCAACAATCCAAAAATCATATAATAGGCAATTTACCCCAAGTGGTTTTGTTGCTTCCATGAGACCTCCTATGTTTGAGGGTATCCACTATAAGAGGTGGCGCGTGAGAGCAGTCTTATGGTTTCAAACCATGAGTTGCTATGACGGCACTCTCGGCAAACCTGAAGGGGAGCTTGATGCTCAACAGGCACAAGCCTTTCAGAAAATGGATACTCTATTTAAGGCAGCTCTCTTGAGTGTTCTTGGTGAGAACATAGTTGATGCTTATGCGTCAATTGATAATGGAAAAGATATGTGGAATGCACTCGAGGCCAAGTTTGGGGTCTCGGATGCTGGCACTGAGCTGTACATCATGGAGCAATTCTATGATTACAGGATGACTGAAGAGCGCTCCGTGGTTGAGCAAGCTCATGAGATACAGTCATTTGCTAGAGAAGTTGAGCACTTTGGTTGTATGCTACCGGAAAAGTTTGTTGTCGGAGGTATCATCACTAACCTTCCTCCTTCATGGAGGAACTTTGCTACCTTGCTGAAGCATAAGAGGCTGGAGTTTTCCGTCCCGGATCTCATTGGCACTCTTGATGTGGAAGAAAAGATGAGAGCAAAGGACACACGTGCTCGAGATATTGAGGGAGGATCTAGTGCCAATGTGGTACAGAAGCAGAACTTCCAGCCCCACAAGTTCAAGAACAAGGGCAAGTTTGATGGGAAGAACAAGGCTGTCCAGCACAAGAACTTCAAGAAGAAGAATGACAAGAAGAAAGGTGTCTGTCATGTGTGTGGGGATCCTGATCATTGGGCTCCTAGTTGCCCTAATCGCTATGACAAGCGTCATCCTGGGAAAGGCGGCAAGACCGCTAATATTGTCATTGGAGACATTGATATGAAGGATGCTGGGTATGGTATATTTTCCACTATTCTTTCAGTATGTCATTCTCCTGATTGGTTGATTGACACGGGTGCTAATGTGCATGTATGCGGTGATATTTCCATGTTTTCGTCTTATCAGACCGCAGGGACTTCAACCGTGTTGATGGGCAATGGTTCAAGTGCTTCTGTTCGTGGTGTTAGCACGGTCGATCTGAAGTTTACTTCGGGGAAGATTGTGCGGCTGAAGAACGCGCATTATGTCCCCTCCGTCAATAAAAATCTTGTTAGTGGATCCCTTCTGTGTAGAGATGGCTACAAGCTTGTCTTTGAGTCGAATAAATTTGTAATATCCAAGTATGGAACCTTTGTTGGTAAAGGCTATGAGTCAGGAGGCCTGTTTCGTTTATCCTTATCAGACGTTTGCAATAAAGTTGTTAATCATGTTTGCAACAATAGTGAATCAAATGTGTGGCATTCACGTCTTTGTCATGTTAACTTTGGTTGCATGTCGCGACTAGCAAAGTTGAACTTAATCCCTAGTTTCACCACTATCAAGGGATCTAAGTGTCAAGTGTGTGTGCAAGCTAAGCAACCTCGTAAGTCTCACACGACTGCGGAAACGAGAAATCTTGCACCACTAGAACTCATACATTCAGATCTTTGTGAAATGAATGGCGTTTTGACAAAAGGTGGAAAGAAATATTTCATTACGTTAATTGACGACTCCACTAGATACTGCCGTGTGTATCTTCTGAACTTTTTCAAGATCTATAAAGCTGAACTGGAAAACCAACTTGATCGAAAAATCAAGAGGTTTAGGTCCGACCGTGGTGGAGAGTATTTTTCCAATGAATTTGATGCTTTTTGTGTAGAACATGGTATAATCCATGAGAGGACGCCTCCCTACTCACCTCAGTCTAATGGGGTGGCTGAAAGAAAGAACCGTACTCTAACAGATTTGGTTAATGCCATGTTAGACACATCGGGTCTCTCCAAGGCATGGTGGGGGGAGGCGATATTGACGGCATGTCATGTCCTAAACCGAGTTCCCACAAAGAACAAAGAGATAACTCCATTCGAGGAATGGGAGAAGAAAAGGTTAAAACTCTCTTATCTACGAACATGGGGTTGTTTGGCGAAAGTCAATGTTCCAATTTCAAAGAAGCGAAAGCTTGAACCAAAGACTGTGGATTGTGTTTTCCTGGGATATGCTTTTCATAGCATTGGATATAGATTCTTGGTTGTAAAATATGAGGTACCTGACATGCATGTCGGTACGATCATGGAGTCGAATGATGCGACTTTCTTTGAAGATATCTTTCCCATGAAGGATATGGCTACCTCATCTAATCAGGAGATGCCTAGTTCATCGAATCAGGAACCATTTACAATTACCAAACCTGCCATTTCGATAGAACACTTTGAAAGTGATGTGGAGGAAAACAATGAAGTTCCTACTAGGAGCAAGAGACAGAGGACTGCAAAGTCCTTTGGTGATGATTTTCTTGTGTATCTCATAGATGACACTCCCAGTTCTATTTCAGAGGCTTATGCATCTGAAGATGCTGACTACTGGAAGGAAGCAGTTCGTAGCGAGATGGATTCCATCTTAGCGAATAAAACTTGGGAGATAACTGATCGTCCTTATGGGTGCAAACCTATAGGATGCAAATGGATATTCAAGAAGAAGCTTAGGCCTGATGGTACTATTGAAAAGTACAAGGCTGGGCTCGTGGCTTAGGGTTATACCCGAAAGGAAGGTGAAGACTTCTTTGATACTTACTCACATGTGGCTCGACTGACCACTATTCGAGTTCTACTTCCACTAGCTGCCTCACATGGTCTTCTCGTTCATCAAATGGATGTTAAGACTGCTTTCCTAAATGGAGAGTTAGACGAGGAAATTTATATGGAACAACCAGATGGGTTTGTACTAGATGGTCAGAAAGGAAAAGTGTGCAAGTTGCTGAAGTCTTTGTATGGACTCAAGCAAGCACCCAAACAGTGGCATGAGAAGTTTGAAAGAACTTTAACAGCTGCAGGCTTTGTTGTAAATGAAGTTGGCAAATGTGTGTACTATCACCATCGTGGGGGCGAGGGAGTTATCCTTTGCTTGTATGTTGATGACATACTGATTTTCGGAACAAATCTGAATGTTATTAAGGAGGTCAAAAATTTTCTATCTCGTTATTTTGAGATGAAGGATTTAGGAGTGGCTGATGTCATTCTGAACATCAAGTTGTTGAGAGACGATAATGGTGGGATTATATTGCTTCAATCTCACTATGTGGAAAAGATCTTGAGTCGCTTTGGCTACAGTGACTGCAAGCCCTCTCCAACACCATATGATGCTAGTATGTTGCTTCGAAAGAATCGAAGAATTGCTAGAGACCAATTGAAGTATTCTCAGATAATTGGCTCGCTTATGTACTTAGCTAGTGCTACAAGACCTGACATCTCTTTTGATGTTAGCAAACTGAGTCGGTTTGTTTCAAAACCAGGAGATGTGCATTGAAAAGCTCTAGAGAGAGTTTTGCGCTATTTGAAGGCACTGCAAATTATGGAATTCACTACACCGGGCACCCAAAGATGCTTGAAGGGTATAGTGACTCAAACTGGATCTCAGATGCTGATGAGATAAAGGCCACAAGCGGATATGTATTCACTCATGGAGGTGACGCTATTTCTTGGATGTTTTGCAAGCAGACCATCTTAACGAGGTCAACAATGGAAGCAGAACTCACAGCACTAGATACAGCTACGGTCGAAGCAAATTGGCTTCGTCGGCTCTTGAATGACTTGCCGGTTGTTGAGAAATCTGTACCGGGTGTCCTTATGAACTGCGATAATCAAACTGTGATCACAAAAGTGAGCAGCTCAAAGGACAACATGAAGTCATCAAGACACGTTTAGAGAAGGTTAAAGCCTGTCAGGAAAATGAGAAACTCCGGAGTTATTGCATTGGATTATATCCAAACGTCTAAGAATCTGGCAGATCCTTTTACTAAGGGTCTATCACGTAATGTGATAGATAATGCATCGAGGGAGATGGGTAATAAAGCTAGAGATTACCGGTTATTCGAGGTACCAAATTGATGCTACTGCAGGTGAGTTTAGGCCTACACCATGGATAATGACATGCGTTTATGGAGAAGCACGGGTCACAGAACGCTATAAAACATGGTATACCTTGTGCTCAATTGCAGGGGCGTCAAATCTCCCCTAGGTGCCCTGCAAAAGAAAATATCTCCCCTGGGTGGCACTAGGGGATTTCAATGAAGTTCTTCCACAATCCGAACATGTAGGAGTTAATCTTAGGGGACAAGGACAAATGGATGGATTCCGAGATGTCCTTAATATTTGCGGTCTTGCTGACCTATAGGATATAAAGGAAGAAGATGAACGTTCGAGAAGAAGGCCTCGGGAGGAACATACACTAGGGTGCGCCTGGATCGGGTTGTGGCGGACTCGGCATGGAGTTCTTTATTTCCCTTTGCAGAACTAGAAAATGTAATGGCGGTGTGCTCTGATGATGGCCCAATAATATTAAACTGTATGTACAATGATGATGAACGGCGGCCAAAAAGCTTCAGGTATGAACTAATGTGAGAACGACATCCTAAGCTGAACACTTTTGTGGAAAGCACATGGAGCAGCAAGCCAAAAGGTGCGTCAACAGTGGAATTGTAGGAGAAGCTGAAGGATTTAGGGGAGCATCTCCATAACTGGGACAGATACACTTTTGGGAGTGTTAGAAGATAAATCAAATAGCTCGTTCGGCAACTCGAAGCTCTAAAAACATTCCAGGAAGGACTGACCCTAGTCACTTAGAAATTAAAGTCACGGACCGGCTAGTAGAGATGTATGAAAGAGAAGAGATTATGTACAGGCAGAGATCAAGGGTGGACTGGCTCACGTACAGGGATAAAAATACGCAATATTTTCAGCGGCGGGCGTCGATGCAATGGAGGAAGAACCGCAGTAAAGCTCTAGCTCGGCCGGATGGACAAGTTACAGAGGATGTGGATGAGTTGGAATCAACGACGACGGATTTTTATAAGACATTATATACGTCGGAGGGTTGCACCAAATGCAAGAAATTTTGGACGCGGTTCCTACTAAGATTACTAATGATATGCGCAGCTTGCTTGACGTGGCCCTATATCAAATGTTTCCTATGAAATCTCCGGGGCCTGATGGGTTTCCTGCGCACTTCTTTCAAAAAAAATGGATGGTCTGTGGAGCTGAGGTTACTTCGGCTGTGCTGAAATTGTAGAAGGCCATGAAAGTGCGGAATGTATAAGTCAAACATATTTGGTCTTGATTCCGAAGGTAAAAAGTCTGGTGCTCCTTTCACAGTTTTGCCTCATTAGCTTGTGTAATGTTCTTTATAAGATAGCTTCCAAAGTTATACCTAACCGTTTAAAAGTGGTACTTCTAGAGATCATATCGGCATAACAGTCTGCTTTTGTACCTGGGCGTCCGATCAAAGATAACATAATTGTAGCATATGAATGTTTGCATGTTATGAAATGGAACAGAGCGGTTAAGCACCGTCATTGTGCTCCCAGGCTGGACATGATGAAAGTGTACGATAGGGTCAAATGGGATTGTCTAAGAGCTATAATGCTAAAGCTGGGCTTCTCTCATAGATGGGTTGATATTGTTATGAATCTTGTCAGCTTACTTTCATACTCGATCCTTTTTAATGGTAAGAGGCTAGAGGAATTCAGACCTAGCAGATGTATCCGTCAGGGAGGTCCAATCTCCCCTTACCGGTTTTTGTTGGCAGCAGAGGGCCTTTCAGGCCTATTGAAAAATTTAAGTGAGACATCTCAATTGGGTGGGATACAAGTGGCGCCCTTGGCACTGTAATCACCTCTTATTCGCAAATGATAGCCTGCTGTTATTCAAAGCAAATGGTGAAGGGGCGACAGAGGTGTCAAACCTGTTGGAATCATATTATCAAGCTTAAGGTCAAAGGATCAACCTGGCTAAATCAACTATCTTCTTTAGTAAAGGTTGTCCAGCTAATGCCAAAGATGAAATTAAAGGGATTTTGAATGTGCCAAATGAGACTTTGAATGACAGTATCTAGGCATGCCATCAGATGTAGGTACTTCAAAATGTGGAGCATTCAAGTACTTGAAAGATATGTTGTGGAGCAAGGTGAAGGGATGGATTGAGAAAATTTTATCATCAGCGGGTAAGGAAGTACTAGTGAAATCTATTACACAAGTTGTGCCGGTTTATTCTATGTCTTGCTTTAAATTGCCAAGGGGCCTTTGTGAGCATCTAAACAAACTTATTAGGCAATTTGGGTGTGGAGCAAAGAAGGAAAAAGAAAGCCTACTTGGGTTGCATGGAAAATGATGACTCAACCAAAATTCATGGGTGGACTTGGCTTTCGAGATTTTTAATTTGTCTCTTCTGGCAAGACAGTCACGGAGGATACTACAGCATCCGGACTCACTTTGTGTGCGTATGTTCAAGGCAATTTACTTTCCTAATGGAACTATCCTCTGTAACGCCCCGGACACACCCGCCGGTGGTCGTTACTCCTGGCGGGATCTAGACTGACCCCACAGATCAATACTAGTCTTTTCTGCGCACTTTGTCCTCACTCGTGCGCACCCGGGAGCAACTTTCCGGTCGGTCACCCATCCTGAAACTACTCCAAGCTGAGCACACTTAACTTTGGAGTTCTGTCCGAATGGGCTCCCGAAAAACAAGGAATTACTTATTGTATGAGTAGTCTATCATCCCTAATAAGCCAGGCTATCACATCCTCTCTGCAGGGTTAGGCAACTGGCCATCACAAGTGTGGCGCGCCATATTGGAAGGGCGTGACGTTCTTTGTCAAGGATTAATACAGGGAATTGGACATGGCTCCAGAACAAGGATCTGGGGAGATAATTGGATACCAAGAAATAATACCATGAGGCCAGTAGTGTGTCTTTTGACTAACCCTCATGTGTTGGTGGGTGACCTCATTGATAATACAAGTGTGACTTGGAAGAGATAGGTACTGGACCAAATGTTCTTGGTGACAGACAATAGTGCTATTTTGAGCATTCCTTTATGCACTAGATGGATGGATGGTTTTTTGGTTTGGAACTTCGAAAAGAAAGGGATGTTCACTGTGCGATTAGCTTATTGCATGTTGGTTGATACTAAAAGGCAGAGAGAGGATTGGATTGAGGGTAATGCAAGGAGATCTAATTTTGAAACTCAGGCTAAGGCTTGGACTACGTTATTGTCGATCCAAGTGCCAGTGAAGATCCATAATTTTCTATGGAGACTAGTGAAGCACTATATTTCGACGGAGGATGTTCGCCATAGAAGGAACATGGCCGAGGTTGATAAATGCCAATTATGTGGGATGTCAGACTCTTGGCGCCATTCTCTTATAGAGTGTTCTATAGCGCGTTGTGTATGGGCACTAGTTGACGAGGATGTGGCTGATTACATACAAGCGTCATCTGAGCCAGATGCCAAATTGTGGTTATTTGCACTGATTGATGAACTTCCACATGCAAGCTTGATCAAGATGGTTGTTACCCCGTGGGCCATCTAGGCGGCGTGACAAAAAGAGATTCACGAGGGTATTTTGCAAAGTCTGCACGCAACACATGCTTTCATCGACAGTTTTATATCTGAACTTGAAACTATCCATTCACCTACAAGCTCAACGACACATGCTATAACTCAGGCGGCAACATCTCAAGTTGTGCAACACGGGATTGCTCCTAGTCCAGGTATGACAATGATCCAGGTTGACGGGGGACTATCAAGGGACGAAAGTAGTGGGGCAGCCGCAATAGTGTGCTGAGGCCATACAGGTCTGTTCTTGGGCTCCTCGGCGATGGTTTTTACCGACATAAATGACCCGGCGACCCTGGAGGCACTCGCGTGCCACGAAGCCTTGGCTCTTGCATTGGATCTATCACTCGACCGAATCGTCATTGCATGTGATTGCAAATCAGTGATAGAGGAGATAAAGAATGGCACTGAAGGAAGGTATAGCACCATTATAAAGGAGATTCACGCCCAATCAAGAGATTTCTCAAGTTACGAATTTATTTTTGAAATTCATAGTTTGAATTCTGATGCTCAAAATTTAGCTAAGTTTTCTTCTTCTTTAGATGGTGGTCGCTACTTGTGGATGGGTTCACCACACAATCTTTTTGTAATCCCTGTAAATCGTGCTTTTGGCAATAAATAAAGTGTGGTTTACCCCTGCAAAAAATCTAGGACAGCTCTCTCACGTGACTATATACCTTTTTCTATGTCTTTCTTATGTGTCAACTTGCAACACTAAAAAGAGGACTTTTCTTTTTATTTTTTCTTTCTTTTTTCCTTGGCCGACTTTGACTTAGTTTTTTATTTATATCTTTTCTTTTTCTTGTTATTTGTTTCCTTTTATTTAATGCATGAACTTTTTTCAGTTTTCATAGCTTTTTCAAATCCGTGAACTTACACTCAGTCTTTTGCTAACCTTCTAGTGAACCCTTTTCCAATTTCATGAACCTTTTATCAAATCAGTGAACTTTTTTTTCAGATTTTTACAACCTTTTAGTGAACTTCTTTCTCGGAATCCGTGAACTTTTGTTAAAAAAATTGATGAACTCTTTTCAAATTTCTGAAGTTTTTTTCAATATAGATGAATTTTTTCAAATCCAAGAACTTTTTTTCAAAATACATGAACTTTTCTTCTTGAGCGAACCAACCTTTTCTCACTATTTCTTTTTTTATATTTTTTCTATTTATTTTTCTTTTTTTGTTTTCATTCCTTTTTTAATTTTTTCAGAAAATGTCCACGCTTTTCAATATTTGTTGAAATTTTTAAAACATCTTCGCTTATTTATATTTTGCTGAAAAACGAAATATTCACATTCAATAAAATTGTACATAAATTTCAAAAACAAATGTCTTGTCATTAAAAATTACTCAGAATGCCACAAAATACTCCCTCCGTCCGAAAAAGTTTGTCCCAAACTTGTCCCTCAAATGGATGTATCTATCACTGTGGGACAGGCTTTTCCGACTGAGGGAGTACAATCTTTTTTTTTATAAAGAGCGATTAAAATTTTGAACATGATCATGTTTTAATTTTTCGAACAGTTTTTATAAAAAACTAAAAAAATGTATTTAGAAAAACATAAAAATATGGAAAAAATCTGAAACCAACTTTTTAAATTTCTGCAAAAAAAATTTTGTTTGTGCAGAAAAACTTAGAAAATATGAACATTTTCCAAGTTCCAAACAAGTTTATTGTTTCTATTTTTTTGTATTAGTTTCAGTTCTATCCTTTTGTACTTTTAGATATGTTAAAAACCTCAAATAATAGTTTTATGTACATTCTTATATTATGATTTTAAATACTTTCTCCTTCAAACCTGGATACTATGTCGGAAAAAGACAGATAAATGACGGGACATGTTGTAATGTGCATACTGTGTCGACAGTCGTTCAAACATGGCATGGATGCCTATCATGGGCATGCACACCTGGTGGCAAAAGTTGGGGTCATTTCAATGATGTCCAAAACGCATCATGTTCAACGTAAGATGTTCGGGTAAGCCAGAAGGCTCCGTTTGAAAGTATGTTTTCTTCCGACATCGTCAAATGGCCCTAATTGTTTTTCATGTCCTTGTATTACCAATTCAAGGTATCATGCCGAGTTCCTTTGGTTTTTGACAAGTTTTGTATTTTCTAAAGTTTTTTTAGTAAAAAAACTGATAAAAGGCCGAACATGTCGCAACTTGCATACGGTGGAAGTCGTTCAAAACTGGCTGCAAAAGTTTGGATCGTTTCAAGGACATCCACAAAAACACCATGTTCAACGGAGGGTGTCTGGTAGGCCAGAAGGACCGTCTGAGAGTACATTGTTTTTCGACATCCTTGAAATGGCCCAATTCTTTTTTCATGGCCTTGTATGACAAAATCAAGGCACCATGCCAAGTTGCTTTGGTTTTGGATAAGTTTTGCGTTTTCTCGAGTTTTCTCAGTCAAAAAATAGCCGGATGTGTCACAACTTGTATACGGTGTCAAAAATCGTTCAAACCATACATCTATGCCTACAAAGGCTAAACCCACATGCTTGCAAAGTTGGGGTCATTTTAAGGATGTCAAAAAATAGAACATGTTGAAAGTAGTGTGTTCAGATAGGTTAGAAGGCTCCGTCAGAGCACATTGTTTTTCGGACATCCTTGAAATGTCCCATTTTTTCCATGGCCTTGCATGACTAATTCAAGGCACCTAGACAAATCATTTTGGTTTTTGAAAAAAATCATTTATTGGAGGTTTATGGTCAAAAAGACTGATAAATGGCCAGGTGTGTTGCAACTTGCATTTGATGTCAAAACTTGTTCAAACCTGACATGGATGCCTATCATGGGCAATGCCCGCCTACTTGTAAAAATTGAGGTCATTTTAAGGATGAACCAAAATATATCATGTTGAAGAGATGGTCTTTGGATAAGGCGAGAAGGTTCTGTCTAAGAGCACGTTGTTTCTTGACATCCTTGAAATGACCCCAATTTTTTTATACCCTTATATGACCAATTCAAGGAACCATGCCATGTTGTTTTGGTTTTCATATTTATTCTTTGCATTTTTTTGGAGTTTTCTTTATAGAAAAGGCAATAAATGGTTGGACGTGTTGCAACTTGCATACGATGTCGGAAATCGTTCAAACTTTACATGGATGGCTATCATGGGCTGACCACCTTGTTGCAAAATTTAAGGTTATTTCAAGAATGTCCAAAACTAGACCATGTTCAATGAGGGGTGTACGGGTAGGCTAGAAGGCTTCATCTGAGAGCACGTTGTTTCTTGGCATCCTTGAAATGGCATTAATTATTTTATCATGGCCTTGTATGACCAATTCAATATACCATGACAAGTTGTTTTGATTTTCGACAAATTTTACATTTTCTTGAATTTTCTCGATCAAAAAAGGCCGATAAATTGTTGGGCCTATTGAAACTTGCAAATGTGCCGATAAATTATCAACTTTTTTAAACACAAACATTTTTAAAGTTTTTGAACAAAAAATTGAGAAACAAGAACATTTTTTGAAATTCGAGAACGTTTTTAAAATTGTAAACAATATCAGAAAACAAATACATTTTTTGGTATTCTAAACAACATTTAAAATTTTTGAACAGATTTAAAAATAAAAATAAAGTTTAAAAATATAAAATGAATTATCGAAAAAAGAAAAGAAAAGAGAAAGTAGAAAATAAAAAAATAAAAAATGATTAGGCCTTGGCTCAACTAGGTGATGACATCGCTCTCGTCTCAACCTGGCAATCCGACCCATGGGCGACCACGCCCATGGACACCTGACCCGAGAATGGGTAGGGTATGAGTGGCCATATTCATCCATGGGTAACCTGATTAGTCATGGGTAGGGTATGTGTATGGGCATTGAGTTTCTCCGTCTTAGGTAGCCCAATGAGTCATCCGATTAATATTAGTGAGCAAAATACTTTTTTATTTTATATGATGTGTGGACATTTTGGTAAAGATACATGCTAATTAAGTTATTTAGTACACACAATTTTTTTAGGTGAGTTTAGTAGACACCAACGCTGCCAGTAGCGATGCATGTATGCATGTTTGCTCGGGACCTCCTACCTGCCGCTCATTGCGGCAGATTGGCGGACGTTCGCACAGTGCCAAGACGAGTGGGCCGGCCGATTAGGTGGCACAGTAGCTATCGGTGTAAAAATTCACAAAAAATGAGCGTATTACCTGGGATTTCCCGCGACCACTGACTACATAACGCTTATAGCTAACCACCACACATATTGCTAATCAGCGACTAATAAGCACCGCGACTTTTAACGAACTAACAACATCGGCATATAAAAATATTTTCCAAAAAGTTTTGAACAATCTATTTAAATTCCAACCGTTTTTAGATGAGCTCTAATTTTTTTTAAATAACAAAATTTTAAATTCCATTCAGTTTTTGAATTTTCAAACACTTCCTGAAAAACGTGATCAAATTTAGAAAAACTGAAGAGATTTCGTTATTCTGAACAATTTTTGGAAAATTGAACATTTCGAGCAACATGAACAAAAATATTGAAATTTTGACGTGAACAAATTTTGAAAAACATGTACAAAATATTTAAATTCCAAACATTTTCAAAAAACAACAAATTTCAAAATTCTGAGCAATTTTTAAATAAGTGGTTTTTAAAATTACATGAAAAAATATTGGAATTCCAAACATTTGAAAGAAAATATGAACAATTATTGAAGACATGAACAAATTTCGAAATTTTGAACAATATTTGAAAATGTGAACCAATGTTTAAAAACATGAAAAAAAATATTGAAACTCTGAACATTTTGAAAACACATGAACAAATTTTAAAATTTTGAACATTTGTTGACAAAAGTGAAGAGTTTTGAAATTCTGAACAATTTTTTTAAATTTTGAAGTTATCGAGAAAACAAAAAACCTAAAAAGAAGAAGAAACCAACAGGAAAAAACCTAAAAACAAAGAACATGTTCAACACCACCCCCCCCCCCCCCCCCGCGCGCAGTCGAAGCGTCGCCGGTGATGCAAAGACTGGACAGAAAACCCTCGAAAGTCGAGGTAGGAAGTCCCTTCGTCATAACATCGGTGAACTGCTGATCGGTGGGCACATGCAGAACTCGAACGCGACCAAGTGCGACGTGCACCCTGACAAAGTGAATGTCGAGCTCAATATGCTTCGTTCGTTGGTGATGAACAGGGTTGGCAGCGAGGTAGACCGCAGAGACGTTGTCATAGTAGACAAGGGTGGGCTTGGGAGCCTCACATAGCAACTCCTGATGTAGCTGCCGCAGCCAGGAACGCTCGGCGACGGCGTTGGCCACGACCCTGTACTCGGCCTCGGCGCTTGATCGTGAGACCGTGGGTTGTCGTTTAGACGACCACGAAATCAGAGAGGGCCTGAGGTAGACGCAGTAGCCAGAAGTGGAGCGCCGAGTGTAAGACACCCAGCCCAGTCGGCGTCGGAGTAGGCGACGAGGCTGGTGTCAGGTGATGCCGTCAGGGTGAGACCCATAGCGGCGATGCCACGTATATACCGGAGAATACGTTTCACCAGAGCCCAATGTGTGTCACGAGGAGCATGCATGTGAAGGCACACCTGCTAGACAGCATACTGAATATCCGGACGCATGAGTGTGGGGTACTGAAGAGCACCGACGATGGAGCGGTAGAAGGGAGTGTCGGACACCGGAGAGCCCTCGACAGCGGACACCTTAGCCTTCATATCGACACGCGTGGGAGTAGGCTTGCAGTTAAGCATGCCGGCTCGCTCCAGAATCTCGTAGGCATACTTCTGCTGATGCAGGAAGAAGCCAGTGACACGGCGGACAACCTCGATACCGAGGAAGTAGTGGAGAGTCCCCAAGTCCTTGAGGGCGAACTCGGTGCCGAGACGAGCTGTGATCTGCTGAAGTAGCACGGGCGAGGACGCAGTCAGGATGATGTCCTCGACATACAAGAGAAGGTACGTAGTGGCGGCGCCCTGGTGATAAACGAACATGGAGGCATCGGACCATGTGGACCGGAAACCCTGCTGTTGAAGGAAGGCCGCGATCCGCTGGTACCAGGCCCGAGGCGCCTGCTTCAACCCGTAGAGAGAACGGGAGAGCAAGCACACGTGGTACAGATAGTTGGTGTCGACAAAACCAGTAGGCTGCTGACAAAACACCTGCTCATCGATATGGTCATGCAAGAAAGCATTAGACACTCGAGCTGGTGAACTGGCCAGGCGCGAGAGACAGCAAGCTAGAGAACAGCGCGAATCGTGCCCGGTTTGACAACCGGGGCGAAGGTGTCGGTGAAGTCCATGGCGGCATGCTGACGGAAGCCGCGCGCGACCCAACGCGCCTTGTAGCGCTCGAGAGAACCATCAGGGCGAGTCTTGTGGCGCAAGACCCACTTGCCAGTGATAATATTGGCACGGGGAGGCCGCGGGACAAGCTTCCATGTGCGGTTGCGCTGCAGGGTGTTAAACTCCTCACGCATCGTAGCAAGCCAGTTCGGATCCCGAAGGGCTGCACGGGCGGAGGTGGGGAGCGGGGATGGGGCCGAGGTGGACGCGGCACACGCATACTCGTCACAGGTGTAGCGCATGCTGGGACGAAACGTCCCAGTCCAAGCCCGAGTAACCACACCGGTGAGAGGTGCGACTGCAGCTGGCAGAGCCTAGAGGGGGAATGGCGAGGAAGAAGTCGAGCCGGTTTCCGAAGACTCCGAGGGGCCACCCGCGGCGGCAATGGGGGCGGCCGATGGGGCCACGGCGTCGGGGGCGGCCAACGGGGCCGTGGCTCGAGGGTGGCCGTGATGGCGGGGGATGATACGTCTCCGTCGTATCTACTTTTCCAAACACTTTTACCCTTGTTTTGGACTCTAACTTGCATTATTTGAATGGAACTAACCCCGACTGACATTGTTTTCAGCAGAATTGCCATGGTGTTATTTTTGTGCAGAAATAAAATTTCTCGGAATGACCCGAAAATCAGCGGAGATTATTTTTGGAATATATAAAAAATACTGGAAGAAGAATCCATGTCAGGGGGCCCAAACCCTGTCCACGAGGGTGGGGGCGCGTCTACCCCCCTGGGCGTGCTCCCCTGCCTCATGGGCCCCCTGACGCTCCACCGACCTCAACTCCAACTCCATATATCGGGGAGAAAAAAAATCAGAGAGAAGTATTCATCGCGTTTTACGATATGGAGCCGCTGCCAAGCCCTAAACTCTCTCGGGAGGGCTGATCTGGAGTCCGTTCGGGGCTCCGAAGAGGGGAATCCATCGCCATCGTCAGCATCAACCTTCCTCCATCACCAATTTCATGATGCTCACCGCCGTGCGTGAGTAATTCCATCGTAGGCTTGCTGGACGGTGATGGGTTGGATGAGATTTATCATGTAATCGAGTTAGTTTTGTTAGGGTTTGATCCCTAGTATCCACTATGTTTTGAGATTGATGTTGCTATGACTTTGCTATGCTTAATGCTTGTCACTAGAGCCCGAGTGCCATGATTTCATATCTGAACCTATTATGTTTTCATGAATATATGTGAGTTCTTGATCCTATCTTGCAAGTCTATAGTCACCTATTATGTGTTATGATCCGTTAACCTGAAGTGACAATAATCGGGACCATTACCGGTGATGACCGTAGTTTGAGGAGTTCATGTATTCACTATGTGTTAATGCTTTGGTACGGTACTCTATTAAAAGGAGGCCTTAATATCCCTTAGTTTCCAATAGGACCCCGCTGCCACGGGAGGGTAGGACAAAAGATGTCATGCAAGTTCTTTTCCATAAGCACGTATGACTATATTCGGAATACATGCCTACATTACATTGATGAACTGGAGCTAGTTCTGTGTCACCCTATGTTATAACTGTTGCACGATCGATCGCATCTGACATAATTCTCCATCACCGATCCAATGCCTACGAGCTTTTCATATACTGTTCTTCGCTCATTTACTTTTCCATTGCTACTGTTACAATCACTACAAAACCCAAAAATATTACTTTTGCTACCGTTACCACTATTATCACATTACTTTGCTACTAAACACTTTGCTGCAGATATTAGTTTCCAGGTGTGGTTGAATTGACAACTCAGCTACTAATACTTGAGAATATTCTTTGGCTCCCCTTGTGTCGAATCAATAAATTTGGGTTGAATACTCTACCCTCGGAAACTATTGCGATCCCCTATACTTATGGGTTATCAAGACTATTTTCTGGCGCTGTTGCCAGGGAGCATAGCTCTATTCTTTGAGTCACTTGGGATTTATATCTGCTTATAATTATGAAGAACTTGAAAGATCAAAGAACCAATATTTTTCCCTCAACTATGAGGGGAGGTAAGGAACTACCATCTAGCTCTGCACTTGATTCACCTTCTGTTCCGAGTAAACTTGAGACACCTACACATGCTATTTATTCTGATAGGCCGCAAGTTATTGATGATTCCACTTCTGCTTTGCATGATACTTATGATGAAACTACTTCTATGCTTGATACTACTGTGCCACTAGGTGAATTTCTTGATGAACAACTTGCTAGGGCTAGAGAGAATGAAATTATTGAAACTGATAATATTGATGAAAGTGATGATGAAGATTCTCCCCTAGATATGAATTGCCTGTTGTTCCTGAGGGTTATGTTATGGATGAAGAAACTTCTAGAGACTTCTTAGCTTGCAATGATAGATCTGATCTTAAGAAATTATTAGTTAAGCTTAAAGAAAAGTCTTTGAATACTAGAATGAAATATGACCCTGCTTTTGCTACTTCACCTATCTTTATTACTGATAAGGATTATGATTTCTCTGTCAATCATGAGATAATTACTTTGGTTGAATCTGATCCTTTTTATGGCTATGAATCTGAAACTGTTGTAGCACACCTCACTAAATTAAATGATATAGCCACCCTGATTACTCATGATGAGAAAACTCGCTATTACTTTATCCTTAAGTTGTTTCCGTTCTCATTAAAGGGTGGTGCTAAAACATGGTTAATTCTCTTGATCCTGGTTGTGTCCATAGTCCCCAGGATATGATTTATTACTTCTCTCCTAAATATTTCCCCGCTCATAAGAAACAAGCCGCTTTAAGGGAAATATATAATTTTGTGCAAATTGAAGAAGAGAATCTCCTGTTGGGGAACGTAGCAATAATTCAAAAATATTCCTACATTTTACCAGCATCAATCTAGCAGACACTAGCAACGAGAGAGAGGGAGTGCATCTTCATACCCTTGAAGATCGGTAAGCGGAAGCGTTACAAGAAAACAGTTGGTGGAGTCGTACACGCAGTGATTCAGATCGCGGTCGATTCCGATCTAAGCGCCGAACAACGGCGCCTCCACGTTCAACACATGTATAGCCCGGGAACGTCTCCTCCTTCTTGATCCAGCAAGGGGAGCGGAGAAGTTGAGGGAGAACTCCGACAGCACGACGGCGTGGTGGTGATGGAGCTCGTGGTTCTCCAACAGGGCTTCGCCAAGCGCTACAGAGGAGGAGGAGGTGTAGGAGAAGGGAGGGGTTGTGCCAGGCAAGGGGGTGCCGCTGCCCTCTCTCTCCCTCACTATATATAGGGGGAAGGGGAAGGAGGAGGCGCCCTAGGGTTTCCCTAGGGGGAGGGGCGGCGGCCACAGGGGAAACCCTAGATGGGTTTGGACGCCCCCACCCCTAGGAAACTTGCCCCCAAGCTGGGAGGGGTGGCTGCCCTAGGGGAGGTGCCCCCACCTCTCCATGTTATGTGAGATGGGGTGGGAGGGGCGCACAGCCCCTTAGTGGGCTGATGTTCCCCCTCCCCTTGGCCCATAAGCCCCCTAACGCTTGTCGGGGCCTCCGAAACCCCTTTAGGACATGCTGGTCGTCACCCGGTACCCCTAGAACGATTCCGGACTCCAATACCCTTCGTACAATATATCGATCTTCACCTCCGGACCATTCTGGAGTTCCTCGTCACGTCCGAGATCTCATCCGGGACTCCGAACAACCTTCAGTAACCACATACTATTTCCCATAACAACTCTAGCGTCACCGAACCTTAAGTGTGTAGATCGTACGGGTTCGGGAACCATGTAGTCATGACCGAGACATCTCTCCGGCCAATAACCAACAACGGGATCTGGATACACATGTTGGCTCCCACATGTTCCACGATGATCTCATCGGATGAACCACGTGTCGAGGATTCAATCAACCCCGTATACAATTCCCTTTGTCCATTGGTATATTACTTGCCCGAGATTTGATCGTCAGTATCCCAATACCTCGTTCAATCTCGTTACCGGCAAGTCATTTTACTCGTTCCGTAATGCATGATCCCGTGATTATCTGCTTAGTCACATTGAGCTCATTATGATGATGCATTATCGAGTGGGCCCAGAGATACCTCTCCATCATATGGATGACAAATCCTAGTCTCGATTCGTGCCAACCCAACAGAAACTTTCGGAGATACCTGTAGTGTACCTTTATAGCCACCCAGTTACGTTGTGACGTTTCATACACCCAAAGCACTCCTACGGTATCCGGTAGTTGCACAATCTCATGGTCTAAGGAAATGATACTTGACATTAGAAAAGCTCTAGCAAACGAACTACACGATCTTGTGCTATGCTTAGGATTGGTTCTTGTCCATCACATCGTTCTCCTAATGATGATCCTGTTATCAATGACATCCAATGTCCATGGTCAGGAAACCATCACCATCTATTGATCAAGGAGCTAGTCAACTAGAGGCTTACCAGGGACATATTACGATCTATGTATTCACACATGTATTACAGTTTCCGGTTAATACAATTATAGAATGAACAATAGAAAATTATCATGAACAAGGAAATATAATAATAACCATTTTATTGTTGCCTCTAGGGCATATTTCCAACAGTCTCCCACTTGCACTAGAGTCAATAATCTAGTTCACATCGCCATGTGATTAACACTCATAGTTCACATTGCCATGTGACTAACACCCAAAGAGTTTACTAGAGTTAATAATCTAGTTCACATTGCCATGTGATTAACACTCAATGAGTTCTAGGGTTTGATCATGTTATGCTTACGAGAGAAGTGTCAGTCAACGGGTCTGTGACATTCAGATCTGTGTGTTCTTCGTAAATCTCGATTTCATATTGTAGATGTTGCTACTATGCTCCACTTGGAGCTATTTCAAATGGTTGCTCCACTATACGTATCTAGTTTGCTACTCAGAGTCATCAGGATAGGTGTTAATGCTTGCATCGACGTAATCCTTTATGCCGAACTCTTTATCACCTCCATAATCGAGAAACATTTCCTTATTCCTAAGGACAATTTTGACCGTTGTCCAATGATCCGCTCCTGGATCACTCTTGTACCCCCTTGCCAGGCACGTGGCAAGGCACATCGCGGTACACAACATGGCATATCGTATAGAGCCTATGGCTAAGGCACGGGGGACGACTTTCGTCCTTTCTCTTTCTTCTTCCGTGGTCGAGCTTCAAGTCTTAACTTCACACCTTACAACTCAGGCAAGAACTCCTTCTTTGACTGATCCATCTTGAACTCCTTCAAGATCATGTCAAGGTATGTGCTCTTGTGAAAGTCTTATCAGGCGTCTTGATCTATCTCTATAGATCTTGATACCCAACATGTAAGCAGTTTTACACATGTCTTCCTTTGAAAAACTCCATTCAAACAACCCTTCATGCTTTCTAGAAATTCTACATAATTTCCGATCAACAATATGTCATCCATATATACCTATCAGAAATGTTGTAGTGTTCCCACTCACTTTCTTGCAAATACAAGTTTCTTGAAAACTTTGTATAAACCCAAATGCTTTGATCACCTCATCAAAGCATATATTCCAACTCCGAGATTCTTGCTCCAGTCCATAGAAGGATTGCTGGAGTTTGCATACCTTTTAGCATCCTTAGGATCGACAAAACCTTCTGGTTGCATCACATATAGCCTTTCCTCGCGGAAAACGTCAAGGAAACTTCATCCATCTGCCAGATTTCATAAATGAAAATGTAGCAACTGCTAACATAATTCTAACAGACTTTAGCATCGCTATGATTGAGAAAGTCTCATCACAGTCAACTCCTTGAACTTGTCGGAAACTTCTTTGAGACAAGTCAAGCTTCATAAATGGTGACATTACCATCAACGTTTTTCTTCTTCTTAAAGATCCATTTATCCTCAATGTCTTGCCGATCATTGGGCAAGTCCACCAAAGTCCATACTTTGTTCTCATACATGGATCCTATCTCAGATTTCATGGCTTCCAGCCATTTGTTGGAATCTGGGCCTACCATCGCTTCTCATAGGTTCATCGTTGTCCAACAACATGACCTTTGAGACAGGATTACCACTCAGAAGTTGTACACACCCTTATCGACCTACTAGGTTCAATAGTAACTTGATCTGAAGCTCCATGATCATCATCATCAGCTTTCTCTTCAACTGAGGTAGGTGCCACAGAATCATCTTTCTGTGCTGCGCTACTCTCTGGTTGAAGTAAAGGTTCAACAACCTCAGCAAGTTCTATCTTCCTCCCACTCAATTCTTTCGAGAGAAACTCTTTTTTTGAGAAAGGACCTATTCATAGCGACAAACACTTTGCCCTTAGATCTGAGATAGAAGGTATACCCAATAGTCTTCTTTGGGTATTCTGTAAAGACACAATTTTCCGCATTGGGTTCGAGCTTTTCTGGCCGAAGCCTATCGACATAAGCATCGTAGCCCCAAACCTTAAGAAACAACAAATTAGGTTTCTTGCCAAACCATAGTTCATACGGTGTCGTCTCCACGGACTTAGATGGTGCCCTATTTTAAAGTGAATGTAATTGTCTCTAATGCATAACCCCAAAATGATTGTGGTAGATCGGTAAGAGACATCACAGATCGTACCATATCCAATAGGGTGCGATTACGATGTTCAAGCACACCATTACGCTATGGTGTTCCAGGTGGCGTCAACTGTGAAACTATTCTACCTTGTCTTTAGTGATTGCCAAACTCATAACTCATATACTCTCCCCTTGATCAGATCATAGGAACTTGATCTTCTTGTTACGATGATTCTCAACTTCACTCTGAAATTGCTTGAACTTTTCAAACATTTCAGACTTATGCTTCATTAAGTAAATATACCCATATCTATTCAATTCGCTGGTGAAGGTGAGAAAATAACGATATCCACCAAGCGCGTCAACACTCATCGGATCGCACACATCACCATTTATGATTTCCAACAAGTCACTTGCCCATTCCATTGCTCCAAAGAACGGGGTTTTAGTCATCTTGCCAAAGAGGCATGGTTTGCATGTGTCAAGTGATTAAAAATCAAGTGACTTCAAAAGTCCATTAGCATGGAGGTTCTTTCATGCGCTTTACATCAATATGACCTAAGCGGCAGTGCCACATGAAAGTGGTACTATCATTATCAACTCTACATCTTTTGGCATCAATGTTATGAACATGTGTATAACTACGACCGGGATTCAATAAAGCATTCACATTGGGTGCATGACCATAGAAGGTATTATTCATGTAAACAGAATAACCATTATTCTCCGACTTAAATGAATAACCGCATTGCAATAAACATGATCTAATCATGTTCACGCTCGACGCAGACACCAATGCAAACAACATTTATCTAGGTTCAACACTAATCCCGAAGGTAGAGGGAGCGTGATATGGTGATCACATCAACCTTGGAAACACTTCCAACACACATTGTCACCTCGCCCTTAGCTAGTCTCCGTTAATTCTGTAAACATGCTTCTATGGTTACCACTCAAGTAGAACAAGTACTTAAAGCTCAGAATGATTTGCTCAGTGAATTGAATAATAAGAAGAATGATAATGCTTTTAGAGTCATGACTAGAGGTGGTAAAATGACTTAGGAACCTTTGTATCCCGAGGGCCATCCTAAGAGAATTAAGCAGGATTCTCAGAGAATTAATATTGATGCACCTAGTCCTTCTAAAAGGAAGAAAAAGAAAAATGCAAGGACTTTGCATGCTTCTAGTGAACCTGTTGTCGACACGCCTAAGAATCCCAATGAAATTTCTATTTCTGATGCTGAGACACAATCTGGTAATGAACATGAACCTAGTGATAATGTTAATGATGATGTTCATGTTGATGCTCAACCTAGTAATGATAATGATGTAGTGATTGAACCTGTTGTTGATCTTGAAACCCACAATCAAAGAATCAACGTTATGATAAGAGAGACTTTGTTGCTAGGAAGCACGATAAAGAAAGAGAACCATGGGTTCAGAAACCCATGCCTTTTCCTCCTAAACCATCCAATAAAAAGGTTGATGAGGATTTTGAGCGCTTTGCTGAAATGATTAGACCTATCTTTTTGTGTATGCGTTTGACTGATATGCTTAAAATGAATCCTTATGCTAAATATATGAAGGAAATTGTTACTAATGAAAGAAAGATACCGGAAGCTGAAATTTCCACCATGCTTGCCAATTATACTTTTAAGGGTGGAATACCAAAGAAACTTGGAGATCTAGGAGTACCAGATATACCATGCTCCATTAAAAGAAACTATGTTAAAACTGCTTTATGTGATCTGGGAGCCGGTGTTAGTGTTATGCCTCTCTCTTTATACGGTAGACTTGATTTGAATAAGTTGACACCTACTGAAATATCTTTCCAGATGGCTGATAAATCAACTGCTATACCTGTCGGTATTTGTGAGGATGTGCCAGTTGTGGTTACAAATGTTACTATTTTAATGGACTTTGTTATTCTTGATATTCCTGAGGATGATAGTATGTCCATTATGTTGGGGAACGTTGCAGAAAACAAAAATTTTCCTACGGTTTCACCAAGATCCATCTATGAGTTCATCTAGCAACGAGTCATCGGATGCATCTACATACCTTTGTAGATCATGAGCGGAAGCGTTCAAAGAACGGGGATGAGGAAGTCATACTCGACGTGATCCAAATCACCGGAGATCCTAGCGCCGAACGGACGACACCTCCGCGTTCAACACACGTACGGTCAGCGTGTCGTCTCCTCCTTCTTGATCCAGCAAGGGGGAAGGAGAGGTTGAGGAAGATGGCTCCAGCAGCAGCACGACGGCGTGGTGGTGGTGGAGAAGCAGTACTCCGACAGGGCTTCGCCGAGCTCTACGGAGGAGGAGGAGGAGGTGTTGGAGGGGAGAGGAAGGCACCAGGGGCATGGGTGCGGCTGCCCTCCCTCCCCCCTCTATATATAGGGTCCCCAAGGGGGGCGCCGGTCCTGGAGATCCAATCTTCCAAGGGGGCGGCGGCCAAGGGGGGTGGAGTGCCCCCCAAGGCAAGTGGGGCGCCCCCACTCTAGGGTTCCCAACCCTAGGCGCAGGAGGAAGGCCCAAGGGGGGCGCACCAGCCCACTAGGGGCTGGTTCCCCTCCCACTTCAGCCCATGGGGCCCTCCGGGATAGGTGGCCCCACCCGGTGGACCCCCGGGACCCTTCCGGTGGTCCCGATACAATACCGGTGACCCCGAAACTTGTCCTGATGGCCGAAACAGCAATTCCTATATATAATTCTTTACCTCCGGACCATTCCTGAACTCCTCGTGACGTCTGGGATCTCATCCGGGACTCCGAACAACTTTCGGGTTACTGCATGTTCATATCCTTACAACCCTAGCGTCACCGAACCTTAAGTGTGTAGACCCTACGGGTTCAGGAGACATGTAGACATGACCGAGATGGCTCTCCGGTCAATAACCAACAGCGGGATCTGGATACCCATGTTGGCTCCTACATGCTCCTCGATGATCTCATCGGATGAACCATGATGTCGAGGATTCAAGCAACCCCGTATACAATTCCCTTTGTCAATCGGTACGTTACTTGCCCGAGATTCGATCGTCGGTATCCCAATACCTCGTTCAATCTTGTTACCGGCAAGTCACTTTACTCGTACCGTAATGCATGATCCTGTGACCAGACACTTGGTCACATTGAGCTCATTACGATGATGCATTACCGAGTGGGCCCAGAGATACCTCTCCGTTATACGGAGTGACAAATCCCAATCTTGATCCGTGTCAACCCAACAGACACTTTCGGAGATACCCGTAGTATACCTTTATAGTCACCCAGTTATGTTGTGACGTTTGGTACACCCAAAGCACTCCTACGGTATCCGGGAGTTACATGATCTCATGGTCTAAGGAAAAGATACTTGACATTGGGAAAACTCTAGCAAACGAACTATACGATCTTGTGCTATGTTTAGGATTTGGTCTTGTCCATCACATCATTCTCCTAATGATGTGATCTTGTTATCAATGACATCCAATGTCCATAGTCAGGAAACCATGACTATCTGTTGATCAACGATCTAGTCAACTAGAGGCTTACTAGGGACATGTTGGCGTCTATGTATTCACACATGTATTACGATTTCTGGATAACACAATTATAGCATGAATAAAAGACAATTATCATGAATAGGGAAATATAATAATAATCCTTTTATTATTGCCTCTAGGGCATATTTCCAACAGTCTCCCACTTGCACTAGAGTCAATAATCTAGTTACATTGTGATGAATCGAACACCCATGGCATTCTGGTGTTGATCATGTTTTGCTCTAGGGAGAGGTTTAGTCAACGGATCTGCTACATTCAGGTCCGTATGTACTTTACAAATATCTATGTCTCCATCTTGAACATTTTCACGAATGGAGTTGAAGCGACGCTTGATGTGCTTGGTCTTCTTGTGGAACCTGGGCTCCTTGGCAAGTGCAATAGCTCCAGTGTTGTCACAGAAGAGTTTGATCGGCCCCGACGCATTGGGTATGACTCCTAGGTCGGTGATGAACTCCTTCACCCAAATTGCTTCATGCGCTGCCTCCGAGGCTGCCATGTACTCCGCTTCACATGTAGATCCCGCCACGACGCTCTGCTTGCAACTGCACCAGCTTACTGCCCCACCATTCAAAATATACACGTATCCGGTTTGTGACTTAGAGTCATCCAGATCTCTGTCGAAGCTAGCGTCGACGTAACCCTTTACGACGAGCTCTTCATCACCTCCATAAACAAGAAACATTTCCTTAGTACTTTTTAGGTACTTCAGGATATTCTTGACCGCTGTCCAGTGTTCCTTGCCGGGATTACTTTGGTACCTACCTACCAAACTTACGGCAAGGTTTACATCAGGTTTGGTACACAACATGGCATACATAATAGACCCTATGGCTGAGGCATAGGGGATGACACTCATCTCTTCTATATCTTCTGCCGTGGTCGGACATTGAGCTGAGCTCAGTTTCACACCTTGCAACACAGGCAAGAACCCCTTCTTAGACTGATCCATATTGAACTTTTTCAATATCTTATCAAGGTATGTGCTTTGTGAAAGACCTATGAGGCGTCTTGATCTATCTCTATAGATCTTGATGCCTAATATATAAGCAGCTTCTCCAAGGTCCTTCATTGAAAAACTCTTATTGAAGTAGGCCTTAATGCTGTCCAAAAGTTCTAAATCATTTCCCATCAAAAGTATGAGAAATGCTACAGAGCTCCCACTCACTTTCTTGTAAACGCAGGCTTCTCCATAAGTCTGCATAAACCCAAATGCTTTGATCATCTCATCAAAGCGAATATTCCAACTCCGAGATGCTTGCACCAGCCCATAAATGGATCGCTGGAGCTTGCATACCTTGTTAGCATTCTTAGGGTCGATAAAACCTTCCGGTTGCATCATATACAATTCTTCCTTAAGGAAACCATTAAGGAATGCCGTTTTGACATCCATTTGCCATATCTCATAATCATAGTATGCGACAATTTCTAACATAATTTGGATGGACTTCAGCTTCGCTACGGGAGAGAAAGTCTCATCATAGTCAACCCCTTGAACTTGCCGATAACCTTTAGCGACAAGTCGAGCTTTGTAGATGGTAACATTACCATCCGCGTCCGTCTTCTTCTTAAAGATCCATTTATTTTCTATAGCTCGCCGCTCAACGGGCAAGTCAGTCAAAGTCCATACTTCGTTTTCATACATGGATCCTATCTCGGATTTCATGGCTTCCAGCCATTTGTCGGAATCCGGGCCCGCCATCACTTCTTCATAGTTCGAAGGTTCACCGTTGTCTAACAACATGATTTCCAAGATAGGGTTGCCGTACCACTCTGGTGCGGAACGTGTCCTTGTGGACCTACGAAGTTTAGTAGCAACTTGATCTGAAGTTTCATGATCATCATCATTAACTTCCTCTCTAGTCGGTGCAGGCACCTCAGGAACATTTTCTTGAGTTGCGCCATTTTCCGGTTCAAGAGGTAATACTTCACCAAGTTCTACTTTCCTCCCACTTACTTCTTTCGAGAGAAACTCCTTCTCTAGAAAGGATCCATTCTTGGCAACAAAGATCTTGCCTTCGGATCTGAGGTAGAAGGTATACCCAATAGTTTCTTTAGGGTATCCTATGAAGACGCATTTTGCCGACTTGGGTTCGAGCTTTTCAGGATGAAGTTTCTTGACATAAGCATCGCATCCCCAAACTTCTAGAAACGACAGCTTAGGTTTCTTCCCAAACCATAATTCATACGGTGTCGTCTCAACGGATTTCGAGGGAGCCCTATTTAAAGTGAATGCGGTAGTCTCTAAAGTATAGCCCCAAAATGATAGCGGTAAATCGGTAAGAGACATCATAGATCGCACCATATCTAATAGAGTGTGATTACGATGTTCGGACACACCATTACGCTGAGGTGTTCCAGGCTGCGTCAGTTGTGAAACTATTCCACATTTTCTTAAGTGTGTGCCAAATTCGTGACTCAAGTATTCTCCTCCACGATCTGATCGCAAGAACTTGATTTTCCTGTCACGTTGATTCTCAACCTCACTCTGAAATTCCTTGAACTTTTCAAAGGTCTCAGACTTGTGTTTCATTAAATAGACATACCCATATCTACTCAAGTCATCAGTGAGGGTGAGAACATAATGATAGCCACCGCGAGCCTCAACACTCATTGGACCGCACACATCAGTATGTATGATTTCCAATAAGTTGGTCGCTCGCTCCATTGTTCCTGAGAACGGAGTCTTGGTCATTTTACCCATGAGGCATGGTTCGCACGTGTCAAATGATTCATAATCAAGAGACTCTAAAAGTCCATCTGCATGGAGCTTCTTCATGCGTTTGACACCTATGTGACCAAGGCGGCAGTGCCACAAGTATGTGGGACTATCATTATCAACCTTACATCTTTTGGTATTCACACTATGAATATGTGTAGCATTACACTCGAGATTCATTAAGAATAAACCATTCACCATCGGAGCATGACCATAAAACATATCTCTCATATAAATAGAACAACCATTATTCTCGGATTTAAATGAGTAGCCATCTCGAACTAAACAAGATCCTGATACAATATTCATGCTCAAGCTTGGCACTAAATAACAATTATTGAGGTTCAAAACTAATCCCGTAGGTAAATGTAGAGGTAGCGTGCCGACGGCGATCACATCGACCTTGGAACCATTCCCGACGCGCATCGTCACCTCGTCCTTCGCCAGTCTCCGCTTATTCTGCAGCTCCTGCTTTGAGTTACAAATGTGAGCAACTGCACCGGTATCAAATACCCAGGAGCTACTACGAGTACTAGTAAGGTACACATCAATTACATGTATATCACATATACCTTTCGTTTTGTCGGCCTTCTTGTCCGCTAAGTATTTGGGGTAGTTCCGCTTCCAGTGACCACTTCCCTTGCAATAAAAACACTCAGTCTCGGGCTTGGGTCCATTCTTTGGCTTCTTCCCGGCAGCTTGCTTGCCGGGCGCGGCATCTCCCTTGCCGTCCTTCTTGAAGTTTTTCTTACCCTTGACTTTCTTGAACTTAGTGGTTTTATTCACCATCAACACTTGATGTTCCTTTTTGACTTCTACCTCTGCTCATTTCAGCATTGCAAATACTTCAGGAATGGTCTTTTCCATCCCCTGCATATTGAAGTTCATCACAAAGCTCTTGTAGCTCGGTGGAAGCGATTGAAGGATTCTGTCAATGACCGCGTCATCCGGGAGATTAACTCCCAGCTGAGTCAAGCGGTTATGTAACCCAGACATAGTGGGTATGTGCTCACTGACAGAACTGTTTTCCTCCATATTACAGCTGAAGAACTTGTCGGAGACTTCATATCTCTCGACCCGGGCATGAGCTTGAAAAACCATTTTCAGCTCTTCGAACATCTCATATGCTCTGTGTCTCTCAAAACGCTTTTCGAGCCCCGGCTCTAAGCTGTAAAGCATGCCGCACTGAACGAGGGAGTAATCATCGGTACGTGTCTGCCAAGCGTTCATAATGTCTTGTTCTGCAGGGAGAACAGGTGCTTCACCTAGCGGTGCTTGTAGGACATAATCTTTCTTGGCAGCTATGCGGATGATCCTCAGGTTCCGGACCCAGTCCGTATAGTTGCTGCTGTTGGGGAACGTAGTAATTTCAAAATTTTCCTACGCACACGCAAGATCATGGTGATGCATAGCAACGAGAGGGGAGAGTGTTGTCTACGTACCAACGCAGACCGACTGCGGAAGCGATCACACAACATAGAGGAAGTAGTCGTACGTCTTCTTCCCGATCCAACCGATCCAAGCACCGTTACTCCGGCACCTCCGAGTTCTTAGCACACGTTCAGCTCGATGACGATCCTCGGGCTCCGATCCAGCAAAGCGTCGAGGAAGAGTTCTGTCAGCACGACGGCGTGGTGACGATCTTGATGTACTACCGACGCAGGGCTTCGCCTAAGCACTGTAACAGTATGATCGAGGTGGAATTTGGTGGCAGGGGGCACCGCACACGGCTAAGGAACGATCTCAACGATCAACTTGTGTGTCTTGGGGTGCCCCCTGCCCCCGTATATAAAGGAGCAAGGGGGAGGGGTTCGGCCGGCCAAGGGAGAGGGGCGCAGGAGGAGTCCTACTCCCACCGGGAGTAGGACTCCCCCCCAATCCTATTCCTAATAGGAATCCTCAAGGGGGAAAGAGAGAAGGGGTGGCCGGCCACCTTTCCTAGTCCTAATAGGACTATGGAAAGGGGGGAGGTGCGCAGCCCTCTATGGCAGCCCCTTTCACTTTTCCACTAAGGCCCAATAGGCCCATTTGCTTCCTGGGGGGTTCCGGTAACCCTCCCGGTATTCCGGTAAAATCCCGATTTCACCCGGAACACTTCCGATGTCCAAACATAGGCTTCCAATATATCAATCTTTACGTCTCGACCATTTCGAGACTCCTCGTCATGTCCGTGATCACATCCGGGACTCCGAACAACCTTCGGTACATCAAAATGCATAAACTCATAATAACTGTCATCGTAACGTTAAGCGTGCGGACCCTACGGTTCGAGAACAATGTAGACATGACCGAGACACATCTCCGGTCAATAACCAATAGCGGGACCTGGATGCCCATATTGGCTCCTACATATTCTACGAAGATCTTTATCGGTCAGACCGCATAACAACATACGTTATTCCCTTTGTCATCGGTATGTTACTTGCCCGAGACTCGATCGTCGGCATCCAATACCTAGTTCAATCTCGTTACCGGCAAGTCTCTTTACTCGTTCTGTAATACATCATTCCGCAACTAACTCATTAGTTGCAATGCTTGCAAGGCTTAAGTGATGTGCATTACCGAGAGGGCCCAGAGATACCTCTCCGACAATCGGAGTGACAAATCCTAATCTCGAGATACGCCAACCCAACATCTACCTTTGGAGCCACCTATAGTACTCCTTTATAATCACCCAGTTACGTTGTGATGTTTGGTAGTACCCAAAGTGTTCCTCCTGCAAACGGGAGTTGCATAATCTCATAGTCATAGGAACATGTATAAGTCATGAAGAAAAGCAATAGCAACATACTAAACGATCGTGTGCTAAGCTAATGGAATGGGTCATGTCAATCAGATCATTCAACTAATGATGTGACCTCGTTAATCAAATAACAACTCTTTTGTCCATGGTTAGGAAACATAACCATCTTTGATTAACGAGCTAGTCAAGTAGAGGCATATTAGTGACACTCTGTTTGTCTATGTATTCACACATGTATTATGTTTCCGGTTAATACAATTCTAGCATGAATAATAAATATTTATCATGATATAAGGAAATAAATAATAACTTTATTATTGCCTCTAGGGCATATTTCCTTCAGTCTCCCACTTGCACTAGAGTCAATAATCTAGTTCACATCGCCATGTGATTTAGCAGCAATAGTTTACATCACCATGTGATTAACACCCATAGTTCACATCGTCATGTGACCAACACTCAAAGGGTTTACTAGAGTCAGTAATCTAGTTCACATCTCTATGTGATTAACACCCAAAGAGTACTAAGGTGTGATCATGTTTTGCTTGTGAGATAATTTTAGTCAACGGGTCTGTCACATTCAGATCCGTAAGTATTTTGCAAAATTCTATGTCTATAATGCTCTGCATGGAGCTACTCTAGCTAATTGCTCCCACATTCAATATGTATCCAGATTGAGACTTTAGATTCATCTGGATCAGTGTCAAAAACTTGCATCGACGTAACCCTTTACGACGAACCTTTTTGTCACGTCCATAATCGAGAAACATATCCTTATTTCACTAAGGATAATTCTGACCGCTGTCCAGTGATCTAGTCCTAGATCACTATTGTACTCCCTTGCCAAATCAGTGCAGGGTATACAATAGATCTGGTACACAGCATGGCATACTTTATAGAACCTATGAATGAGGCATAGGGAATGACTTTCATTCTCTTTCTATCTTCTGCCGTGGTCGAGCTTTGAGTCTTTACTCAACTTCACACCTTGTAACACAGGCAAGAAACTTTTTCTTTGACTGTTCCATTTTGAACTACTTCAAAATCTTGTCTAGGTATGTACTTATTGAAAAACTTATCAAGCGTCTTGATCTATCTCTATAGATCTTGAAGCTCAATATGTAAGCAGCTTTACCGAAGTCTTTCTTTGAAAAACTCCTTTCAAACACTCCTTTTATGCTTTACAGAATAATTCTACATTATTTCCGATCAACAATATGTCATTCACATATACTTATCATAAATGCTGTAGTGCTCCCACTCACTTTCTTGTAAATACAGGCTTCACCGCAAGTCTGTATAAAACTATATGCTTTGATCAGCTCATCAAAGCGTATATTCCAACTCCGAGATGTTTGCACCAGTCCACAGATAGATCGCTGGAGCTTGCATATTTAGTTAACACCTTTAGGATCGACAAAACCTTCTAGTTGCATCGTATACAACTCTTCTTTAGCAAATCCATTAAGGAATGCAGTTTTGTTTATCCATTTGCCAGATTTCATAAAATGCGGCAATTGCTAACATGATTCGGACAGACTTAAGCATAGATACGAGTGAGAAAATCTCATCGTAGTCAACACCTTGAACTTGTCGAAAAACCTTTTGCGACAATTCTAGCTTTGTAGATAGTAACACTACTATCAGCGTCCGTCTTCCTCTTGAAGATCCATTTAATTTTTATGGCTTGCCGATCATCGGGCAAGTCAACCAAAGTCCATACTTTGTTCTCATACATGGATCATATCTCAGATTTCATGGCTTCAAGCCACTTTGCGGAATCTGGGCTCACCATCGCTTCTTCATAGTTCGTAGGATCATCATGATCTAGTAGCATGACTTCCAGAACAGGATTACCGTACCACTCTGGCGCGGATCTTACTCTGGTTGATCTACGAGGTTCAGTAGTGTCTTGTTCTGAAGTTTCATGATCATCATCATTAGCTTCCTCACTAACTGGTGTAGGTGTCACAAAAACATTTTTCTGTGATGTACTACTTTCCAATAAGGGAGCAGGTACAGTTGCCTCGTCAAGTTCTACTTTCCTCCCACTCACTTCTTTCGATAGAAACTCCTTCTCCAGAAAGTTTCCGAATTTAGCAACAAAAGTCTTGCCTTCGGATCTGTGATAGAAGGTGTATCCAATAGTTTCCTTTGGATATCCTATGGAGATGCACTTCTCCGATTTGAGTTTTGAGCTTATCAGGATGAAACTTTTTCATATAAGCATCGCAATCCCAAACTTTAAGAAACGACAACTTTGGTTTCTTGCCAAACCACAGTTGATAAGGCGTCGTTTCAACGGATTTTGATGGTGCCCTATTTAACGTGAATGCAGCTGTCTCTAATGCATAACCCCAAAACGATAGTGGTAGATCGGTAAGATACATCATAGATTGCACTTTATCCAATAAAGTACGGTTATGACATTCGGACACACCATTATGCTGTGGTGTTCCAGGTGGCGTGAGTAGCGAAACTAGTTCACATTGTTTTAACTGAAGACCAAACTCGTAACTCAAATATTTTACCTCTGCGATCATATCGTAGAAACTTTTATTTTCTTGTCACGATGATTTTTCACTTCACTCTGAAAATTCTTTGAACTTTTCAAATGTTTCAGACTTATGTTTCATCAGGCAGATATACTCATATCTGCTCAAATCATCTGTGAAGATCAGAAAATAATGATACCTGTCGTGAGCCTCAATATTCATCAGACCACATACATCAGTATGTATGATTTCAAACAAATCTGTTGCTCGCTCCATTGTTCCGAAGAACGGCGTTTTAGTCATCTTGCCCAAAAGGCATGGTTCGCAAGCATCAAGTGATTCCGAAAGCCCATCTGCATGGAGTTTCTTCATGCGCTTTACACCAATATGACCTAAACGGCAGTGCTACAAATAAGTTGCACTATCATTATTAACTTTGCATCTTTTGGTTTCAATATTATGAATATGTGTATTATTAAGATCGAGATCCAATGAACTATTTTCATTGGGTGTGTAACCATATAAGGTTTTATTCATGTAAACAGAACAACAATTTATTCTCTTACTTAAATGAATAACCGTATTACAATAAACATGATCAAATCATATTCATGCTCAACGCAAACACCAAATAACACTTATTTATGTTCAACACTAATCCTGAAAGTATAGGGGATGTGCGATGATGATCAAATCAATCTTGGAACCACTTCCAACACACATCGTCACTTCACCCTTAACTAGTCTCTGTTTATTCTGCAACTCCCGTTTCGAGTTACTAATCTTAGCAACTGAACTAGTATCAAATACTGAGGGTTTTCTATAAACACTAGTAAAGTACACATTAATAACATGTATATCAAATATACTTATGTTCACTTTGCCATCCTTCTTATCCGCCAATTACTTGGGGTAGTTCCGCTTCCAGTGACCAGTCCCTTTGCAGTAGAAGCACTCAGTCTCAGGCTTAGGTCCAGACTTGGGCTTCTTCACTTGAGCAGCAACTTGCTTGCTGTTCTTTTTGAAGTTCCCCTTCTTTCCTTTTCCCTTTTCTTGAAACTTGTCAACCATCAACACTTGATGTTTTTCTTGATTTCTACCTTCGTTGATTTCAGCATCACGAAGAGCTTGGGAGTCGTTTTCGTCATCCCTTGCATACTATAGTTCATCACGAAGTTCTACTAACTTGGTCATGGTGACTAGAGAATTCTGTCAATCACTATCTTATCTGGAAGATTAACTCCCACTTGATTCAAGCGATTGTAGTACTCAGACAATCTGGGCACATGCTCACTAGTTGAGCGATTCTCCTCCATCTTTTAGCTATAGAACTTGTTGGAGACTTCATATCTCTTAACTCGGGTATTTGCTTGAAATATTAACTTCAACTCCTGGAACATCTCATATGGTCCATGACGTTCAAAACGTCTTTGAAGTCCCGATTCTAAGCCATTAAGCATGGTGCACTAAACTACCAAGTAGTCATCATATTGAGCTAGCCAAACGTTCATAACGTCTGCATCTGCTCCTGCAATAGGTCTGTCACCTAGCGGTGCATCAAGGACATAATTCTTTTGTGCAGCAATGAGGATAAACCTCAGATCACGGATCCAATCCGCATCATTGCTACTAACATCTTTCAACACAATTTCTCTAGGAACATATCAAAATAAACACAGGGAAGCAACAACGTGAGCTATTGATCTACAACATAATTTGCAAAATACTACCAGGACTAAGTTCACGATAAATTTAAGTTCAATTTAATCATATTACTTAAGAACTCCCACTTAGATGGACATCCCTCCAATCCTCTAAGTGA
Organism: Triticum monococcum; assembly: GCA_034509565.1. Taxonomy (NCBI): domain Eukaryota; kingdom Viridiplantae; phylum Streptophyta; class Magnoliopsida; order Poales; family Poaceae; genus Triticum; species Triticum monococcum. The sequence continues at coordinate 562,448,308 of CM067841.1, read as the reverse complement.
TCACGTGATCCAAATCAACTAAACCATGTCCGATCATCATGTGAGATGGAGTAGTTTCATTGGTGAACATCACTATGTTGATCATATCTACTATATGATTCACACTCGACCTTTCGGTCTCCGTGTTCCGAGGCCATATCTGTATATGCTTGGCTCATCAAGTATAACCTGAGTATTCCGCGTGTGCAACTGTTTTGCACCCGTTGTATTTGAACGTAGAGCCTATCACACCCGATCATCACGTGGTGTCTCAGCACGAAGAACTTTCGCAACGGTGCATACTCAGGGAGAACACTTCTTGATAATTTAGTGAGAGATCATCTTATAATGCTACCGTCAATCAAAGCAAGATAAGATGCATAAAAGATAAACATCACATGCAATCAATATAAGTGATATGATATGGCCATCATCATCTTGTGCTTGTGATCTCCATCTCCGAAGCACCGTCATGATCACCATCGTCACCGGCGCGACACCTTGATCTCCATTGTAGCATCGTTGTCGTCTCGCCAATCTTATGCTTCCATGACTATCGCTACTGCTTAGTGATAAAGTAAAGCATTACATCGCGATTGCATTGCATACAATAAAGCGACAACCATATGGCTCCTACCAGTTGCCGATAACTCGGTTACAAAACATGATCATCTCATACAATAAAATCAGCATCATGCCTTGACCATATCACATCACAACATGCCCTGCAAAAACAAGTTAGACGTCCTCTACTTTGTTGTTGCAAGTTTTACGTGGCTGCTACGGGCTTAAGTAAGAACTCATCTCACCTACGCATCAAAACCACAACGATAGTTTGTCAAATAGACTCCGTTTTAACCTTCTCAAGGACCGGGTGTAGTCACACTTGGTTCAACTAAAGTTGGAGAGACAGTCGCCCGCAAGCCATCTATGTGCAAAGCACGTCGAGGGAACCGGTCTCGCGTAAGCGTACGCGTAAGGTTGGTCCGGGTTGTCTCGTCCAACAATACCGCCGAACCAAAGTATGACATGCTGGTAGGCAGTATGACTTGTATCGCCCACAACTCACTTGTGTTCTACTCGTGCAAATAACATCAAACCATAAAAACCTAGGCTCGGATGCCACTGTTGGGGAACGTAGTAATTTCAAAATTTTCCTACGCACACGCAAGATCATGGTGATGCATAGCAACGAGAGGGGAGAGTGTTGTCTACGTACCAACGCAGACCGACCGCGGAAGCGATCACACAACGTAGAGGAAGTAGTCATACGTCTTCTTCCCGATCCAACCGATCCAAGCACCGTTACTTCGGCACCTCCGAGTTCTTAGCACACGTTCAGCTCGATGAAGATCCTCGGGCTCCGATCTAGCAAATCGTCGAGGAAGAGTTCTGTCAGCACGACGGCGTGGTGACGATCTTGATGTACTACCGACGCAGGGCTTCGCCTAAGCACTGTAACGGTATGATCGAGGTGGAATTTGGTGGCAGGGGGCACCGCACACGGCTAAGGAACGATCTCAAGGATCAACTTGTGTGTCTTGGGGTGCCCCCTGCCCCCGTATATAAAGGAGCAAGGGGGAGGGGTTCAGCCGGCCAAGGGAGAGGGGCGCAGGAGGAGTCCTACTCCCACCGGGAGTAGGACTCCCCCCCAATCCTATTCCTAATAGGAATCCTCAAGGGGGAAAGAGAGAAGGGGTGGCCGGCCACCTTTCCTAGTCCTAATAGGACTAGGGAAAGGGGGGAGGTGCGCAGCCCTCTATGGCAGCCCCTTTCACTTTTCCACTAAGGCCCAATAGGCCCATTTGCCTCCCGGGGGGTTCCAGTAACCCTCCCGGTATTCCGGTAAAATCCCGATTTCACCCGGAACACTTCCGATGTCCAAACATAGGCTTCCAATATATCAATCTTTACGTCGCGACCATTTCGAGACTCCTCGTCATGTCCGTGATCACATCCGGGACTCCGAACAACCTTCGGTACATCAAAATGCATAAACTCATAATAACTGTCATCGTAACGTTAAGCGTGCGGACCCTACGGTTCGAGAACAATGTAGACATGACCGAGACACATCTCCAGTCAATAACCAATAGCGGGACCTGGATGCCCATATTGGCTCCTACATATTCTACGAAGATCTTTATCGGTCAGACCGCATAACAACATACGTTATTCCCTTTGTCATCGGTATGTTACTTGCCCGAGACTCGATCGTCGGTATCCAATACCTAGTTCAATCTCGTTACCGGCAAGTCTCTTTACTCGTTCCGTAATACATCATTCCGCAACTAACTCATTAGTTGCAATTCTTGCAAGGCTTAAGTGATGTGCATTACCGAGAGGGCCCAGAGATACCTCTCCGACAATCGGAGTGACAAATCCTAATCTCGAAATACGCCAACCCAACATCTACCTTTGGAGCCACCTGTAGTACTCCTTTATAATCACCCAGTTACGTTGTGACATTTGGTAGTACCCAAAGTGTTCCTCCGGCAAACGGGAGTTGCATAATCTCATAGTCATAGGAACATGTATAAGTCATGAAGAAAAGCAATAGCAACATACTAAACGATCGTGTGCTAAGCTAATGGAATGGGTCATGTCAATCAGATCATTCAACTAATGATGTGACCTCGTTAATCAAATAACAACTCTTTTGTCCATGGTTAGGAAACATAACCATCTTTGATTAACGAGCTAGTCAAGTAGAGGCATACTAGTGACACTCTGTTTGTCTATGTATTCACACATGTATTATGTTTCCGGTTAATACAATTCTAGCATGAATAATAAACATTTATCATGATATAAGGAAATAAATAATAACTTTATTATTGCCTCTAGGGCATATTTCCTTCAGCTGCCATCGTCTTTCAGCTTGGTTTTCTCTAGGAACACGTTGAAGTTGAGGACAGCGTTGGCCATTTGATCTACAAGACATATTGTAAAAATTTTAGACTAAGTTCATGACAATTAAGTTCATCTAATCAAATTATTTAATGAACTCCCACTTAGAAGACATCCCTCCAGTCATCTAAGTATAACATGATCCGAGTTAACTAGGCCGTGTCCGATCATCACGTGAGACGGACTAGTCAACATCGGTGAACATTTTCATGTTGATCGTATCTTCTATACGACTCATGCTCGACCTTTCGGTCTTCTGTGTTCCGAGGCCATGTCTGTACATGCTAGGCTCGTCAAGTCAACCTAAGTGTTTGCATGTGTAAATCTGTCTTACACCCGTTGTATGTTAACGTTGGAATCTATCACACCCGATCATCACGTGGTGCTTCGAAACCACGAACTGTCGCAACGGTGCACAGTTAGGGGGAACACTTTCTTGAAATTATTATGAGGGATCATCTTATTTACTACCGTCGTTCTAAGTAAACAAGATGCAAAAACATGATAAACATCACATGCAATCAAATAATAATAGTGACATGATATGGCCAATATCACATAGCTCCTTTGATCTCCATCTTGGGGCTCCATGATCATCTTGTCACCGGCATGACACCATGATCTTCATCATCATGATCTCCATCATCGTGTCTCCATGAAGTTGCCCGCCAACTATTACTTCTACTACTATGGCTAACATGTTTAGCAATAAAGTAAATTAATTTACATGGCGTTTCTCAATGACACGCAGGTCATACAAAAAATAAAGACAACTCCTATGGCTCCTGCCGGTTGTCATACTCATCGACATGCAAGTCGTGATTCCTATTACAATGGCATGAACATCTCATACATAACATATATATCATTCATCATTCATCACAACTTTGGCCATATCACATCACAAAACACTTGCTGCAAAAACAAGTTAGACGTCCTCTAATTGTTGTTGCAAGTTTTACGTGGCTTCAATAGGGTTTTAGCAAGAACGTTTTCTTACCTACGTGAAAGCCACAACGTGATTTGTCAACTTCTATTTACCCTTCATAAGGACCCTTTTCATCAAATCCGCTCCAACTAAAGTGGGAGAGACAGACACCCGCTAGCCACCTTATGCAACTAGTGCATGTTAGTCAGTGGAACCGGTCTCACGTAAGCGTACATGTAAGGTTGGTCTGGGCCGCTTCATCCCACAATACCGCTGAAGCAAAATAAGACTAGTAGCGGCAAGAAAGTTGACAACATCTACGCCCACAACAAATTGTGTTCTACTCGTGCAAAGAGAACTACAAATAGACCTAGCTCATGATGCCACGGTTGGGGAACGTTGCAGAAAACAAAAATTTTCCTATGGTTTCACCAAGATCCATCTATGAGTTCATCTAGCAACGAGTGATCGGATGCATCTACATACCTTTGTAGATCGCGAGTGGAAGCGTTCAAAGAACGGGCATGAGGAAGTCGTACTCGACGTGATCCAAATCACCGGAGATCCTAGCGCCGAACGGACGGCACCTCCACGTTCAACACACGTACGGGCAGCGTGTCGTCTCCTCCTTCTTGATCCAGCAAGGGGGAAGGAGAGGTTGAGGAAGATGGCTCTAGCAGCAGCACGACGACATGGTGGTGGTGGAGAAGCAGTACCCCGACAGGGCTTCGCCGAGCTCTACGGAGGAGGAGGCGGTGTTGGAGGGGAGAGGGAGGCGCCAGGGGCATGGGTGCGGCTGCCCTGTAGGGGAACGTAGCAGAAATTCAAAATTTTCTACGCAACACCAAGATCAATCTATGGAGTAATCTAGCAACGAGGGAAGGAGAGTGCATCTCCATACCCTTGTAGATCGCTAAGCGGAAGCGTTCAAGTGAACGGGGTTGATGGAGTCGTACTCGTCGTGATCCAAATCACCGATGATCCTAGTGCTGAACGGACGGCACCTCCGCGTTCAACACACGTACAACCCGGTGACGTCTCCTACGCCTTGATCCAGCAAGGGGTGAAGGAGAGGTTGGGGAAGACTCCATCCAGCAGCAGCACGACGGCATGGTGGTGAAGGAGGAGCGTGGCAATCCTGCAGGGCTTCGCCAAGCACCGCGGGAGAAGAGGAGAACTTGGGAGAGGGGGAGGGCTGCACCAAGACTTGGGTGCGGCTGCCCTCCCACCCCCACATATATATAGGGGCAAGGGAGAGGGGGGCCGGCCCCCTCAGATCCAATCTGAGGAGGGGGCGGCGGCCAAGGGGGGTTGCCTTGCCCCCTAAGGCAAGGGGGCGCCCCCCCCTTTAGGGTTCCCCCAAACCCTAGGCGCATGGGCCCTAGGGGGGAGGCTCCCAGCCCACTAAGGGCTGGTCCCTCTCCACATACAGCCCATAGGGCCCTCCGGAGCAGGTGGACCCTCCCGGTGGACCCCCGGAACCCCTCCGGTGGTCCCGGTACAATACCGGTAACCCCCGAATTATTCCGATGACCGTATGATGACTTCCCATATATAAATCTTTACCTCTGGACCATTCCGGAAATCCTCGTGACCTCCGGGATCTCATCCGGGACTCCGAACAACATTCGGTAACCACGTACATCTATTCCCTATAACCCTAGCGTCATCGAACCTTAAGTGTGTAGACCCTACGGGCTCGGAAGTCATGCAGACATGGCCGAGACAACTCTCCGGTCAATAACCAACAACGGGATCTGGATACCCATGTTGGCTCCCACATGTTCCACGATGATTTCATCGGATGAACCACGATGTCGAGGATTCAATCAATCCCGTATTCAATTCCCTTTGTCCAGTGGTACGATACTTGCCCGAGATTCGATCGTCGGTATCCCGATACCTTGTTCAATCTCGTTACCGGCAAGTCTCTTTACTCGTTCCGTAACACATCATCCCGTGATCAACTCCTTGATCACATTGTGCACATTATGATGATGTCCTACCGAGTGGGCCCAGAGATACCTCTCCATCACACGGAGTGACAAATCCCGGTCTTGATTCGTGCCAACCCAACAGAAACTTTCGGAGATACCCGTAGTGTACCTTCAAAGCCACCCAGTTACATTGTGACGTTTGGCACACCCAAAGAATTCCTACGGTATTCGGGAGTTGCACAATCTCATGGTCTAAGGAAATGATACTTGACATTAGAAAAGCTTCAGCATACGAACTACACGATCTTTGTGCTAGGCTTAGGATTGGGTCTTGTCCATCACATCATTCTCCTAATGATGTGATCCCATTATAAACGACATCCAATGTCCATGGTCAGGAAACTGTAACCATCTATTGATCAATGAGCTAGTCAACTAGAGGTTTACTAGGGACATGGTGTTGTCTATGTATCCACACATGTATCTGAGTTTCCTATCATTACAATTCTAGCATGGATAATAAACGATTATCATGAACAAGGAAATATGATAATAACTAATTTATTATTGCCTCTAGGGCATATTTCCAACAGTCTCCCACTTGCACTAGAGTCAATAATCCAGTTCACATCGCTATGTGATTAACACTCAAGGTCACATCCCCATGTGACTAACACCCAAAGAGTTCTGGGTTTGATCATGTTATGCTTGTGAGAGAGGTTTTAGTTAACGGGTCTGCAACATTCAGATCCGTATGTACTTCGCAAATCCCTATGTCATCTTGTAGATGCAGCTACTACGCTATATTTGGAGCCATTTCAAATAACTGTTCTACTTGGAGCCATTCTAAATTGTTGCTCCATTATACGTATCCGGTATCTGTACTCAGAGCTATCCGGACAGGTGTTAAGCTTGCATCGACGTTACTCTTTACGTCGAACTCTTTGTCACCTCCATAACCGAGAAACATATCCTTATTCCTCTAAGGATAATTTTGACCGCTATATGGTGATCTACTCCTAGATCACCTTTGTACCCTCTTGCCAGACATGTGGCAAGGCACACATCAGGTGTGGTACTCAACATGGCATACCGTATAGAGCCTATGACAAAACATAGGGGATGACCTTCGTCCTTCCTCTTTCTTCTGCCATGGTCGAGCTTTAAGTCTTAACTTTATACCTTACAACTCAGGCAAGAACTCCTTCTTTGGCTGATCCATCTTGAACACCTTCAAGATCATGTCAAGGTATGTGCTCATTTGAAAGTACCATTAAGCGGTTTTTATCTATCCTTATAGATCTTGATGCTCAATGTTCAAGTAGCTTAATCAGGCTTTCCATTGAAAAACATTTTTCAAATAACTCTGCATGCTTTCCAGAAATTCTATATCATTTCCGATCAACAATATGTTAACAACATATACTCATCAGAAATTCTATAGTGCTCCCACTCACTTCTTTGGAAATACAAGTTTCTCATAAACTTTGTATACACCCAAAACTTTGATCATCTCATCAAAGCATACATTCCAACTCCGAGATGCTTACTCCAGTCCTTAGAAGAATTGCTGGAGCTTTGCATACTTGTTAGCATCTTTCAGGATTGACAAAACCTTCTGGTTGTATCACATACAACCTTTCCTCAAAAAACGTCGAGGAAACAATGTTTTGATGTCCTATCCGCAAGATTTCATAAATAATGCAGTAATCGCTAATATAATTCCAACAGACTCTTAGCATCGCTACGAGTGAGAAAGTCTCATCGTAGTCAACTCCTTGAACTTGTCGGAAAACATCTTAATGACAAGTCGAGCTTTCTTAATGGTGATACTTACTATCATTGTTCGTCTTCCTTTTAAAATCCATATGTACCTGACAGCCTTACGACCATCAAGTAGTTCTTCCAAAGTCTACACTTTGTTTTCATATATGGATCCTCTCTCGGATTATATGGCTTCGAGCCATTTTGGAATCCAGGCCCACCATCGCTTCTCCATAGCTCGTAGGTTCATTGTTGTCTAGCAACATGACTTCCAAGATAGGATTATGTACCACTCTGAACTAGTACGCATCCTTGTCATCCCACGAGGTTTGGTAGTGACTTGATCTGAAGTTTCATGATCACTATCATAAGCTTCCACTTCAATTGGTGTAGGTGCCACAAGAACAACTCCCTGTGCCCTGCCACACACTAGTTGAAGAGACGGTTCAATAACCTCATCAAGTCTCCACCATCCTCCCACTCAATTCTTTCGAGAGAAACTTTTCCTCGAGAAAGGACCCGATTCTAGAAACAATCCCTTATTGCTTTCGAATCTGAGACAGGAGGTATACCCAACTGTTTTTGGGCGTCCTATGAAGATGCATTTATCCGCTTTGGGTTCGAGCTTATCAGCGTGAAACTTTTTCACATAAGCGTCGCAGCCCCAAACTTTTAAGAAATGACAGCTTAGGTTTCTCTAAACCATAGTTCATATGGTGTCATCTCATCAGAATTACATGGTGCCCATTTTAAAGTGAATGTTGTTGTCTCTAATGCCTAACCCATAAACTATCGTGGTAATTCGATAAGAGACATCATGGTATGCATCATATCCAATAGGGCGCAGTTATGATGTTCGGACACACCATTACACTATGGTGTTCCAGGCTGTATTAGTTGTGAAACAATTTCCACAATGTCTTAATTCTGTGCCAAACTCATAATTCAGATATTCATTTCTATGATCATATCATAGATATTTTATCCTCTTGTCACGACGATCTTTCAACTTCACCCTGAAATTACTTGAACCTTTCAATAATTCAGACTCGTGATCAAGTAAATACACTCAACATCTACTCAAATCATCTGTGAAGTAAGAATATAACGATATCCACTACAGGCGTCAGCACTCATTGGACTACACACATCAAGATGTATTACTTCCAACAAGTTGCTTTCTTGTTCCATCTTACTGAAAACGAGGCCTTTCAGTCATCTTGCTCATGTGGTATGATTTGCATGTCTCAAGTGATTCAAAATCAAGCGAGTCCAAAGATCCATCAACATGGAGCTTCTTCATGCGTTTTATACCATTGTGACTAAAATTGCAGTGCCACAAGTATGTGGTACTATCATTACTATCTTATATCTTTTGGCATGAACATGTGTATCACTACGTTCGGGATTCAATAAACCATTCATTTTAGGTGTAAGACCATTGAAGGTATTATTCAAATAAACAGAGTAACCATTATTCTCCTTAAATGAATAACCGCATTGCGATGAACATAATCTAATAATGTCCATGCTCAACGCGAACACCAAATAACAATTATTTAGGTTTAACACCAACCCCGATGGTAGACGGAGCGTGCGATGTTTGATCACATCAACCTTGGAAACTCTTCCAACATCTATCATCGTCTCACCTTTGGCTAGTCTCCGTTTATTCTGTAGCCTTTTATTTCGAGTTACTAACACTTAGCAACCGAACCGGTATCTAATAGCCTGCTGCTACTAGGAGTACTTAGTAAAGTACACATTTAATATATGTCCAATACATACTTCTGTCAACCTTGTCAGCCTTCTCATCTACCAAGTATCTAGGGTGGTTCTGCTTCAGTGACCGTTCCCCTTATTACAGAAGCACTTAGTCTCGGGCTTGGGTTCAACTTTGGGTTTCTTCACTAGAGCAGCAACTGATTTGTTGTTTCATGAAGTATCCCTTTCTTGCCCCTGCCCTTCTTGAAACTAGTGGTTTTATTAACCATCAACAATTGATGCTCCCTTTTGATTTCTACTTTTGCGGTGTCGCGAATAGCTCAATGATCATATCTATCCCTGATATGTTATAGTTCATCACGAAGCTCTAGCAGCTTGGTGGTAATGTCTTTGGAGAAACATCACTATCTCATCTGGAAGATCAACTCCCACTCGATTCAAATGATTGTTGTACTCAGACAATCTGAGCACAAGCTCAACAATTGAGCTTTTCTCCCTTAGTTTGAAGGCTAAGAAAATCGTCAGAGGTCTTATACCTCTTGACGTGGGCACGAGCCTGAAATCCCAATTTCAGCCCTAGAAACATCTCATATGTTTCGCGATGTTTCAAAATGTCTTCGGTGCCTCAACTCTAAACCGTTTAACTGAACTATCACGTAGTTATCAAAACATGTATGTCAGATGTTCGCAACATCCACAGACGACGTTCGAGGTTCAGCACACTGAGCGGTGCATTAAGGACATAAGCCTTCTATGAAGCAATGAGGACAATTCTCAGTTTACGGACCTAGTCCGCATAATTGCTACTATCAACTTTCAACTAAATTTTCTCTAGGAACAAATCTAAACAGTAGAACTGAAGCGCGAGCTACGACATAATTTGCGAAGACCTTTTGACTATGTTCAGGATAATTAAGTTCATCTTATGAACTCCCACTCAGATGGACATCCCTCTAGTCATCTAAGTGATTACATGATCCGAGTCAACAAGGCCGTGTCCGATCATCACGTGAGACGGACTAGTTATCATCGGTGAACATCTTCATGTTGATCGTATCTACCATACGACTCATGCTCGACCTTTCGGTCTCTTGTGTTCCGAGGCCATGTCTGTACATGCTAGGCTCGTCAAGTCAACCTAAGTGTTTTGCGTGTGTAAATCTGTGTTACACCCGTTGTATGTGAACGTTAGAATCTATCACACCCGATCATCACGCGGTGCTTCGAAACGACGAACTTTCACAACGGTGCACAGTTAGGGGGAACAATTTCTTGAAATTTTAATGAGGGATCATCTTATTTACTACCGTCGTTCTAAGCAAATAAGATGCAAAAACATGATAAACATCACATGCAATCAAAAAGTGACATGATATTGCCAATATCATTTTGCTCCTTTTGATCTCCATCTTCGGGGCTCCATGATCATCGTTGTCACCGGCATGACACCATGATCTCCATCATCGTGTCTTCATGAAGTTGTCTCGCCAACTATTACTTCTACTACTACAGCTAACGGTTAGCAATAAAGTAAAGTAATTACATGACGTTTATGTTGACATGCATGTCATAAATAAATTAAGACAACTCCTATGGCTCCTGCCGGTTGTCATACTCATAGACGTGCAAGTCGTGATTCCTATTACAAGAACATGATCATCTCATACATCACATATATCATTCATCACATCCTTTGGCCATATCACATCACAAAACACTTGCTGCAAAAACAAGTTAGACGTGCTCTAATTGTTGTTGCAAGTTTTTACGTGGCTGCTATAGGTTGCTAGCAAGAACGTTTCTTACCTACGCCAAACCACAACGTGAATTGCCAATTTCTATTTACCCTTCATAAGGACCCTGTCCATCGAATCCGATCCGACTAAAGTGGGAGAGACAGACACCCGCCAGCCACCTTATGCAACTACTGCATGTTAGTCAGTGGAACCGGTCTCACGTAAGCGTACGTGTAAGGTTGGTCCGGGCCGCTTCATCCCACAATGCCGCCGAATCAAGATAAGACTAGTAACAGCAAGTAAATTGACAAAATCGACGCCCACAACTACTTTGTGTTCTACTCGTGCATAGAAACTACGCATAGACCTAGCTCATGATGCCACTGTAGGGGAACGTAGCAGAAATTAAAAATTTTCTACGCAACACCAAGATCAATCTATGGAGTAATCTAGCAACGATGGAAGGAGAGTGCATCTACATACCCTTGTAGATCGCTAAGCGGAAGCATTCAAGTGAACGGGGTTGATGGAGTCGTACTCATCGTGATCCAAATCACCGATGATCCTAGTGCTGAACGGATGGCACCTCCGCGTTCAACACACGTACAGCCCGGTGACGTCTCCTACGCCTTGATCCAGCAAGGGGTGAAGGAGAGGTTGGGGAAGACTCCATCCAGCAGCAGCACAACGGCATGGTGGTGAAGGAGGAGCGTGGCAATCCCGCAGGGCTTCGCCAAGCACCGCGGGAGAAGAGGAGAACTTGGGAGAGGGGGAGGGCTGCGCCAAGACTTGGGTGCGGCTGCCCTCCCACCCCCACATGTATATAGGGGCAAGGGAGAGGGGGGCCGGCCCCCTCAGATCCAATCTGAGGAGGGGGCGGCGGCCAAGGGGGGTTGCCTTCCCCCCCCCCCCCCAAGGCAAGGGGGGCGCCCCCCCTTTAGGGTTCCCCCAAACCCTAGGCGCATGGGGCCTAGGGGGGAGGCGCCCAGCCCACTAAGGGCTGGTCCCTCTCCACATACAGCCCATAGGACCCTCTGGGGCAGGTGGACCCTCTCGGTGGACCCCCGGAACCCCTCCGGTGGTCCCGGTACAATACCGGTAACCCCCGAATTATTCCGGTGACCGTATGATGACTTCCCATATATAAATCTTTACCTCCGGACCATTCCGGAACTCCTCGTGACGTCTGGGATCTCATCTGGGACTCCGAACAACATTCGGTAACCACGTACATCTATTCCCTATAACCCTAGCGTCACCGAACCTTAAGTGTGTAGCCTTATGGGATCGGGAGTCATGCAGACATGTCCGAGACAACTCTCCGGTCAACAACCAACAGCGGGATCTGGATACCCATGTTGGCTCCCACATGTTCCACGATGATTTCATCGGATGAACCACGATGCCGAGGATTCAATCAATCCCGTATTCAATTCCCTTTGTCCAGCGGTACGATACTTGCCCGAGATTCGATCGTCGGTATCCCGATACCTTGTTCAATCTCGTTACCGGCAAGTCTCTTTTACTCGTTCCGTAGCACATCATCCCGTGATCAACTCCTTGATCACATTGTGCACATTATGATGATGTCCTTGAAGGAAATATGCCCTAGAGGCAATAATAAAGTTATTATTTATTTCCTTATATCATGATAAATGTTTATTAATCATGCTAGAATTGTATTAACCGGAAACATAATACATGTGTGAATACATAGACCAACAGAGTGTCACTAGTATGCCTCTACTTGACTAGCTCGTTAATCAAAGATGGTTATGTTTCCTAACCATGAACAAAGAGTTGTTATTTGATTAACGAGGTCACATCATTAGTTGAATGATCTGATTGACATGACCCATTCCATTAGCTTAGCACCCGATCATTTAGTATGTTGCTATTGCTTTCTTCATGACTTATACATGTTCCTATAACTATGAGATTATGCAACTCCCGTTTACCGGAGGAATACTTTGGGTACTACCAAACGTCACACCGTAACTGGGTGATTATAAAGGAGTACTACAGGTGTCTCCAATGGTAGATGTTGGGTTGGCGTATTTCGAGATTAGGGTTTGTCACTCTGATTGTCGGAGAGGTATCTCTGGGCCCTCTCGGTAATACACATCACATAAGCCTTGCAAGCATAATAACTAAGATGTTAGTTATGAGATGATGTATTACGGAACGAGTAAAGAGACTTGCCAGTAACGAGATTGAACTAGGTGTTGGATACCGACGACCGAATCTCGGGCAAGTAACATACCGATGACAAAGGGAACAACATATGTTGTTATGCGGTCTGACCGATAAAGATCTTCGTAGAATATGTGGGAGCCAATATGGGCATCCATGTCCCGCTATTGGTTATTGACCGGAGACGTGTCTCGGTCATGTCTACATTGTTCTCGAACCGTAGGGTCCGCACGCTTAACGTTACGATGACAGTTATTATGAGTTTATGCATTTTGATGTACCGAAGGTTGTTCGGAGTCCCGGATGTGATCACGGACATGACGAGGAGTCTCGAAATAGTCGAGACGTAAATATTGATATATTGTAAGCCTATGTTTGGACACCGGAAGTGTTCCGGGTGAAATCGGGATTTTACCGGAATACCGGGAGGGTTACCGGAACCCCCCGGGAGGCAAATGGGCCTATTGGGCCTTAGTTGAAAAGTGAAAAGGGGCTGCCCACAAGGGCTGCGCGCCTCCCCCCTTCCCTAGTCCTATTAGGACTAGGAGAAGGGGCCGGCCCCCCTCTCTTCTCTCTTCTCTTTGAAGAGTCCTATTAGGAATAGGATTGGGGGGAGTCCTACTCCCGGTAGGAGTGGGACTCCCCCTGCGCCTCTCTCCCTGGCCGGCCGAACCCCTCCCCCTGCTCCTTTATATACGGGGGCAGGGGGCACCCCATAGACACACAAGTTGATCATTGTTGATCGTTCCTTAGCCGTGTGCGGTGCCCCCTGCCACCAAATTCCACCTCGGTCATATCGTTGTAGAGCTTAGGCGAAGCCCTGCGTCGGTAGTACATCAAGATCGTCATCACGCCGTTGTGCTGACGGAACTCTTCCTCGATGCTTTGCTGGATCGGAGCCCGAGGATCGTCATCGAGCTGAACGTGTGCTAAGAACTCGGAGGTGCCGGAGTAACGGTCCTTGGATCGGTCGGATCGGGAAGAAGACGTACGACTACTTCCTCTACGTTGTGAGATCGCTTCCGCAGTCGGTCTGCGTTGGTACGTAGACAATACTCTCCCCCTCGTGGCTATGCATCACCATGATCTTGCGTGTGCGTAGGAAAATTTTCGAAATTACTACGTTCCCCAACAGTGGTATCAGAGCCTAGGTTTTATGGTTTGATGTTATTTGCACGAGTAGAACACAAGTGAGTTGTGGGCGATACAAGTCATACTGCCTACCAACATGTCATACTTTGGTTCGGCGGTATTGTTGGACGAGACGATCCGGACCAACCTTACGCGTACTCTTACACGAGACCGGTTCCCTCGACGTGCTTTGCACATAGATGGCTTGCGGAAGACTGTCTCTCCAACTTTAGTTGAACCAAGTGTGACTACGCCCGGTCCTTGAGAAGGTTAAAACGGAGTCTATTTGACGAACTATCGTTGTGGTTTTGATGCGTAGGTGAGATGAGTTCTTACTTAAAGCCCGTAGCAGCCACGTAAAACTTGCAACAACAAAGTAGAGGACGTCTAACTTGTTTTTGCAGGGCATGTTGTGATGTGATATGGTCAAGGCATGATGCTGATTTTATTGTATGAGATGATCATGTTTTGTAACCGAGTTATCGGCAACTGGCAGGAGCCATATGGTTGTCGCTTTATTGTATGCAATGCAATCGCAATGTAATGCTTTACTTTATTACTAAGCGGTAGTGATAGTCGTGGAAGCATAAGATTGGCGAGACGACAACGATGCTACGATGGAGATCAAGGTGTCGCGCCAGTGACGATGGTGATCATGACGGTGCTTCGGAGATGGAGATCACAAGCACAAGATGATGATGGCCATATCATATCACTTATATTGATTGCATGTGATGTTTATCCTTTTATGCATCTTATCTTGCTTTGATTGACAGTAGCATTATAAGACGATCTCTCACTAAATTATCAAGAAGTGTTCTCCCTGAGTATGCACCGTTGCCAAAGTTCGCCGTGCCCAGACACCACGTGATGATCGGGTGTGATAAGCTCTACGTCCATCTACAACGGGTGCAAGCCAGTTTTGCACACACAGAATACTCAGGTTAAACTTGACGAGCCTAGCATATGCAGATATGGCCTCGGAACACAGAGACCGAAAGGTCGAGCGTGAATCATATAGTAGATATGATCAACATGACGATGTTCACCATTGAAAACTACTCCATCTCACGTGATGATCGGTTATGGTTTAGTTGATTTGGATCACGTGATCACTTATAGGATTAGAGGGATGTCTATCTAAGTGGGAGTTCCTAAGTAATTTGATTAACTGAACTTAAACTTATCATGAACTTAGTACCTGATAGTATCTTGCTTGTTTATGTTGATTGTAGATAGATGGCTCGTGCTGTTGTTCCGTTGAATTTTAATGCGTTCCTTGAGAAAGCAAAGTTGAAAGATGATGGTAGCAATTACACGGACTGGGTCCGTAACATGAGGATTATCCTCATTGCTGCACAGAAGAATTACGTCCTGGAAGCACCGCTGGGTGCCAGGCCTGCTGCTGGAGCAACGCCAGATGTTATGAACGTCTGGCAGAGCAAAGCTGATGACTACTCGATAGTTCAGTGTGCCATGCTTTACGGCTTAGAATCGGGACTTCAACGACGTTTTGAACGTCATGGAGCATATGAGATGTTCCAGGAGTTGAAGTTAATATTTCAAGCAAATGCCCGAATTGAGAGATATGAAGTCTCCAATAAGTTCTATAGCTGCAAGATGGAGGAGAACAGTTCTGTCAGTGAGCATATACTCAAAATGTCTGGGTATAATAATCACTTGATTCAGATGGGAGTTAATCTTCCAGATGATTGCGTCATTGACAGAATTCTCCAATCACTGCCACCAAGCTACAAGAGCTTCGTGATGAACTATAATATGCAAGGGATGAACAAGACTATTCCCGAGCTCTTCGCAATGCTGAAAGCTGCGGAGGTAGAAATCAAGAAGGAGCATCAAGTGTTGATGGTTAACAAAACCACTGGTTTCAAGAAAAAGGGCAAAGGGAAGAAGAAGGGGAACTTCAAGAAGAACAGCAAGAAAGTTGCTGCTCAGGAGAAGAAACCCAAGTCTGGACCTAAGCCTGAAACTGAGTGCTTCTACTGCAAGCAGACTGGTCACTGGAAGCGGAACTGCCCCAAGTATTTGGCGGATAAGAAGGATGGCAAGGTGAACAAAGGTATATGTGATATACATGTTATTGATGTGTACCTTACTAGAGCTCGCAGTAGCACCTGGGTATTTGATACTGGTTCTGTTGCTAATATTTGCAACTCGAAACAGGGACTACGGAATAAGCGGACGCTAGCAAAGGATGAGGTGACGATGCGCGTGGGAAACGGTTCCAAAGTCGATGTGATCGCGGTCGGCACGCTACCTCTACATCTACCTTCGGGATTAATATTAGACCTGAATAATTGTTATTTGGTGCCAGCGTTGAGCATGAACATTATATCTGGATCTTGTTTGATGCGAGACGGTTATTCATTTAAATCAGAGAATAATGGTTGTTCTATTTATATGAGTAATATCTTTTATGGTCATGCACCCTTGAAGAGTGGTCTATTCTTATTGAATCTCGATAGTAGTGATACACATATTCATAATGTAGAAGCCAAAAGATGCAGAGTTGATAATGATAGTGCAACTTATTTGTGGCACTGCCGTTTAGGTCATATCGGTGTAAAGCGCATGAAGAAACTCCATACTGATGGGCTTTTGGAACCACTTGATTATGAATCACTTGGTACTTGCGAACCGTGCCTCATAGGCAAGATGACTAAAACACCATTCTCCGGTACTATGGAGAGAGCAACAGATTTATTGGAAATCATACATACCGATGTATGTGGTCCGATGAATATTGAGGCTCGTGGCGGATATCGTTATTTTCTCACCTTCACAGATGATTTAAGCAGATATGGGTATATCTACTTAATGAAACATAAGTCTGAAACATTTGAAAAGTTCAAGGAATTTCAGAGTGAAGTTGAAAATCATCGTAACAAGAAAATAAAGTTTCTACGATCTGATCGTGGAGGAGAATATTTGAGTTACGAGTTTGGTATACATTTGAAAAATTGTGGAATAGTTTCGCAACTCACGCCACCCGGAACACCACACCGTAATGGTGTGTCCGAATGTCGTAATTGTACTTTACTAGATATGGTGCGATCTATGATGTCTCTTACTGATTTACCGCTATCGTTTTGGGGTTATGCTTTAGAGACGGCCGCATTCACGTTAAATAGGGCACCATCAAAATCCGTTGAGACGACGCCTTATGAACTATGGTTTGGCAAGAAACCAAAGTTGTCGTTTCTTAAAGTTTGGGGCTGCGATGCTTATGTGAAAAAGCTTCAACCTGATAAGCTCGAACCCAAAGCGGAGAAATATGTCTTCATAGGATACCCAAAGGAAACTGTTGGGTATACCTTCTATCACAGATCCGAAGGCAAGACATTCGTTGCTAAGAATGGATCATTTCTAGAGAAGGAGTTTCTCTCGAAAGAAGTGAGTGGGAGGAAAGTAGAACTTGACGAGGTAACTGTACCTGCTCCCTTATTGGAAAATAGTACATCACAGAAAACTGTTTTTGCGACACCTATACCAAGTAGTGAGGAAGCTAATGATGATGATCATGAAACTTCAGGGCAAGATACTACTGAACCACGTAGATCAACCAGAGTGAGATCCGCACCAGAGTGGTACGGTAATCCAGTTCTGGAAGTCATGCTACTAGATCATGATGAACCTACGAACTATGAAGAAGCGATGGTGAGCCCAGATTTCGCAAAGTGGCTTGAGGCCATGAAATCTGAGATGGGATCCATGTATGAGAACAAAGTATGGACTTTGGTTGACTTGCCCGATGATCGGCAAGCAATTGAGAATAAATGGATCTTCAAGAAAAAGACTGACGCTGACGGTAATATTACTGTCTATAAAGCTCGACTTGTCACAAAAGGTTTTGGACAAGTTCAAGGGGTTGACTACGATGAGACCTTCTCACGCGTAGCGATGCTTAAGTCCGTCAGAATTATGTTAGCAATTGCTGCGTTTTATGATTATGAAATATGGCAAATGGATATCAAAACTGCATTCCTGAATGGATTTCTGGAAGAAGAGTTGTATATGATGCAACCAGAAGGTTTTGTCGATCCGAAGGGAGCTAACAAAGTGTGCAAACTCCAGCGATCCATTTATGGACTGGTGCAAGCATCTCGGAGTTGGAATAAACGCTTTGATAGTGTGATCAAAGCATTTGGCTTTATACAGACTTTTGGAGAAGCCTGTATTTACAAGAAAGTGAGTGGGAGCTCTGTAGCATTTCTGATATTATATGTGGATGACACATTGCTGATTGGAAATGATATAGAATTTCTGGATAGCATAAAGGGATACTTGAATAAAAGTTTTTCGATGAAAGACCTCGGGGAAGCTGCTTACATATTAGGCACAAAGATCTATAGAGATAGATCAAAACGCTTAATTGGACTTTCACAAAGCACATACCTTGACAAGATTTTGAAGAAGTTCAAAATGGATCAAGCAAAGAAAGGGTTCTTGCCTGTGTTACAAGGTGTGAAGTTGAGTCAGACTCAATGCCCGACCACCGCAGAAGATAGAGAGAAAATTAAAGATGTTCCCTATGCTTCAGCCATAGGCTCTATCATGTATGCAATGCTGTGTACCAGACCTGATGTGTGCCTTGCTATAATTTAGCAGGGAGGTACCAAAGTAATCCAGGAGTGGATCACTGGACAGCGGTCAAGAACATCCTGAAATACCTGAAAAGGACTAAGGATATGTTTCTCGTATATGGAGGTGACAAAGAGCTCACCGTAAGAGGTTACGTTGATGCAAGCTTTGACACTGATCCGGACGATTCTAAATCGCAAACCGGATACGTGTTTACTTTAAACGGTGGAGCTGTCAGTTGGTGCAATTCTAAACAAAGCGTCGTAGCGGGATCTACATGTGAAGCAGAGTACATAGCTGCTTCGGAAGCAGCGAACGAAGGAGTCTGGATGAAGGAGTTCATATCCGATCTAGGTGTCATACCTAGTGCATCGGGTCCAATGAAAATCTTCTGTGACAATACTGGTGCAATTGCCTTGGCAAAGGAATCCAGATTTCACAAAAGAACCAAACACATCAAGAGACGCTTCAACTCCATCCGGGATTTAGTCCAGGTGGGAGACATAGAGATTTGCAAGATACATACGGATCTGAATGTTGCAGACCCGTTGACTAAGCCTCTTCCACGAGAAAAACATGATCAGCACCAAGGCTCCATGGGTGTTAGAATCATTACTGTGTAATCTAGATTATTGACTCTAGTGCAAGTGGGAGACTGAAGAAAATATGCCCTAAAGGCAATAATAAAGTTATTATTTATTTCCTTATATCATGATAAATGTTTATTATTCATGCTAGAATTGTATTAACCGGAAACATAATACATGTGTGAATACATAGACCAACAGAGTGTCACTAGTATGCCTCTACTTGACTAGCTCGTTAATCAAAGATGGTTATGTTTCCTAACCATGAACAAAGAGTTGTTATTTGATTAACGAGGTCACATCATTAGTTGAATGATCTGATTGACATGACCCATTCCATTAGCTTAGCACCCGATCGTTTAGTATGTTGCTATTGATTTCTTCATGACTTATACATGTTCCTATAACTATGAGATTATGCAACTCCCGTTTACCGGAGGAATACTTTGGGTACTACCAAACGTCACAACATAACTGGGTGATTATAAAGGAGTACTACAGGTGTCTCCAATGGTAGATGTTGGGTTGGCGTATTTCGAGATTAGGGTTTGTCACTCCGATTGTCGGAGAGGTATCTCTGGGCCCTCTCGGTAATACACATCACATAAGCCTTGCAAGCATAATAACTAAGATGTTAGTTATGAGATGATGTAATACGGAACGAGTAAAGAGACTTGCCAGTAACGAGATTGAACTAGGTATTGGATACCGACGACCGAATCTCGGGCAAGTAACATACCGATGACAAAGGGAACAACGTATGTTGTTATGCGGTCTGACCGATAAAGATCTTCGTAGAATATGTGGGAGCCAATATGGGCATCCAGGTCCCGCTATTGGTTATTGACCGGAGACGTGTCTCGGTCATGTATACATTGTTCTCGAACCGTAGGGTCCGCACGCTTAACGTTACGATGACAGTTATTATGAGTTTATGCATTTTGGTGTACCGAAGGTTGTTCGTAGTCCCGGATGTGATCACGGACATGACGAGGAGTCTCGAAATGGTCGAGACGTAAAGATTGATATATTGGAAGCCTATGTTTGGACACCGGAAGTGTTCCGGGTGAAATCGGGATTTTACCGGAATACCGGGAGGGTTACCGGAACCCCCCGGGAGGCAAATGGGCCTATTGGGCCTTAGTGGAAAAGTGAAAAGGGGCTGCCCACAAGGGCTGCGCACCTCCCCCCTTCCCTAGTCCTATTAGGACTAGGAGAAGGGGCCAGCCCCCCTCTCTTCTCTCTTCTCTTTGAAGAGTCCTATTAGGAATAGGATTGGGGGGAGTCCTACTCCCGGTAGGAGTGGGACTCCCCCTGCGCCTCTCTCCCTGGCCGGCCGAACCCCTCCCCCTGCTCCTTTATATACGGGGGCAGGGGGCACCCCATAGACACACAAGTTGATCATTGTTGATCGTTCCTTAGCCGTGTGCGGTGCCCCCTGCCACCAAATTCCACCTCGGTCATATCGTTGTAGAGCTTAGGCCAAGCCCTGCGTCGGTAGTACATCAAGATCGTCATCACGCCGTTGTGCTGACGGAACTCTTCCTCGACGCTTTGCTGGATCGGAGCCCGAGGATCGTCATCGAGCTAAACGTGTGCTAAGAACTCGGAGGTGCCGGAGTAACGGTGCTTGGATCGGTCGGATCGGGAAGAAGACGTACGACTACTTCCTCTACGTTGTGAGATCGCTTCCGCAGTCGGTCTGCGTTGGTACGTAGACAATACTCTCCCCCTCGCAGGCGGTCTTGCGTGTGCGTAGGAAAATTTTCGAAATTACTACGTTCCCCAACAGTCCTACCGAGTGGGCCCAGAGATACCTCTCCATCACATGGAGTGACAAATCCCAGTCTTGATTCGTGCCAACCCAACAGACACTTTCGGAGATACCCGTAGTGTACCTTTATAGCCACCCAGTTACGTTGTGATGTTTGGCACACCCAAAGCATTCCTACGGTATCCAGGAGTTGCACAATCTCATGGTCTAAGGAAATGATACTTGACAATAGAAAAGCTTTAGCATAGGAACTACACGATCTTTGTGCTAGGCTTAGGATTGGGTCTTATCCATCACATCATTCTCCTAATGATGTGATCCCGTTATCAACGACATCCAATGTCCATGGTCAGGAAACTGTAACCATCTATTGATCAACGAGCTAGTCAACTAGAGGTTTACTAGGGACATGGTGTTGTCTATGTATCCACACATGTATCTGAGTTTCCTATCATTACAATTCTAGCATGGATATTATACGATTATCATGAACAAGGAAATATGATAATAACTAATTTATTATTGCCTCTAGGGCATATTTCCAACATGCCCTCCCTCCCCCCTCTATATATAGGGTCCCCAAGGGGGGGGGCGCCGGCCCTGGAGATCCAATCTCCCAAGGGGGCGGCGGCCAAGGGGGGTGGATTGCCCCCCAAGGCAAGTGGCGCGCCCCCACCCTAGGGTTCCCAACCCTAGGCGCAGGGGGAAGGTCCAAGGGGGGCGCACCAGCCCACTAGGGGCTGGTTCCCCTCCCACTTCAGCCCATGGGGACCTTCGGGATAGCTGGCCCCACCCGGTGGACCCCCGGGACCCTTCCGATGGTCCCGGTACAATACCGGTGACCCCGAAACTTGTCCCGATGGCCGAAACAGCACTTCCTATATATAATTCTTTACCTCCGGACCATTCCGGAACTCCTCGTGACGTCCGGGATCACATCCGGGACTCCGAACAACTTTCGGGTTACTGCATATTCATATCCTTACAACCCTAGCGTCACCGAACCTTAAGTGTGTAGACCCTACGGGTTCGGGAGACATGTAGACATGACCGAGATGGCTCTCCGGTCAATAATCAACAGCGGGATCTGGATACCCATGTTGGCTCCCACATGCTCCTCGATGATCTCATCAGATGAACCACGATGTCGAGGATTCAAGCAACCCCGTATACAATTCCCTTTGTCAATCGGTACGTTACTTGCCCGAGATTCGATCGTCGATATCCCAATACCTCGTTCAATCTCGTTACGGGCAAGTCACTTTACTCGTACCGTAATGCATGATCCCGTGACCAGACACTTGGTCACATTGAGCTCATTATGATGATGCATTACCGAGTGGGCCCAGAGATACCTCTCCGTTATACGGAGTGACAAATCCCAGTCTTGATCCGTGTCAACCCAACAGACACTTTCGGAGATACCCGTAGTATACCTTTATAGTCACCCAGTTATGTTGTGATGTTTGGTACACCCAAAGCACTCCTACGGTATCCGGGAGTTACACGATCTCATGGTCTAAGGAAAAGATACTTGACATTGGAAAAACTCTAGCAAACGAACTATACAATCTTGTGCTATGTTTAGGATTGGGTCTTGTCCATCACATCATTCTCCTAATGATGTGATCTTGTTATCAATGACATCCAATGTCCATAGTCAGGAAACCATGACTATGTGTTGATCAATGAGCTAGTCAACTAGAGGCTTACTAGGGACATGTTGGTGTCTATGTATTCACACATGTATTACGATTTCCGAATAACACAATTATAGCATGAATAAAAGACAATTATCATGAACAAGGAAATATAATAATAATCCTTTTATTATTGCCTCTAGGGCATATTTCCAACACATTATTCTTGGGAGACCCTTCTTGAATACTGTAGGGGCTATTATTGATTGCACCAAAGGCAATGTCACTTTTCATGTTAGTGGTAATGAGCATAAGATACACTTTCCGAGGAAACAACCTCAAGTCCATAGTATCAATTCTATTGGAAAAATTTCAACAATCACTATTGGAGGTTTTGAATTTCCTCTTCCTACTGTCAAGAAGAAATATGATATTCTTATTGTTTGGGATGTGCATATCCCCGTTGAGGTAACCTAGTGTTATTCGAAAATTCTCCAGTTTCATGTTATTCGAAATGAGTTTGTTAACAAGACCTGATCAACCTTGTTAGTGGATTCCATTTGATGAGCATGAGATGGATGAATTTAGAAAACACAACTCTCTGTACCCTCTTTTTACTTTCTGTTATTTATATTAAATAAAGCAAAAATACTATTTTCTGTCTGTTTTTCTGAATTATCCATGCAATAAAAAATACCCTAAAAATAAAAGTTCTCCAAATGCCCTGATATTTAAATATGATTTTTTCTAGAATATTTTAGAATATCTGGCACTGAAAACATAGCAGGGGAGCAGCCACGTGCCCATGAGGGTGGAGGGCGCGCCCCCTGCCTCGTGGACCCCACGTGGGTCCCCTCCACTTGTTCTAGCCACCACACACTCCTTCTTCCTCCCAAAAAAATCACCAACCAGCTCAAACCCGAGTTCTTGCTCATCTTGCTACCATTTTTGATCTCCTTGCTCAAAGCTCCATTTACAAAACTGCTTTGGGGGATTGTTCTTTGGTATGTCACTCCTCCAATGGTCCAATTAGTTTTTGTTCTAGTGCTTTATTCGTTGCAAATTTTTGCTGCTTAGGTGACCTTGTTCTTGAGCTTGCATGTCAAATTTATATGGTCAGAAGTAGTTTTAATGCATGATATATCCTCTAGGCACTTGTAGGAGTAGTTGCTATCAATCTTGTTGAGTTTGGTTCACTTTTATTTTAAGTTACTAAAAATTTCAGAAATTTTCAGAAAAATATGAAGAGATTTTTGAGGGGCTCATCGAGCCGAAGCTCGAAGGATAAGCAAAGTTAAGAGAACAAGAAGCCCAAGTATAATCTCCCTCGTATTGCGGAGGTTCAGCCATGTGAATGGCCTTGTGATGAGTTCTTGAAAGAGGCCGGGATTCATGAAGATTTTTCTCATTTGGCTGAGAATGCAGGCCTCACCGCCTTCCTCCATGACTAGCATGAACAGTATCTCCTACTCAGCAATATCTTTGTGCAAAATTTTCATTTCCATGCTAGGAGATCACCATCTTCGGTGGAATTTTATTTATATGATGTGCATAAGGAGATGTCACTTTATGATTTTTGCCGGGTCTATTTGATACCCTTTGAGGGCAGCATAGAGGAACCACATCATAATGATGTGGAGGGATTTATTGATATGATTGGTGTAGGGGAAACAAGGAAAGTTTCCGATGCGAGAATCACTAGCATACATTTTCCTGTTCTTCGTTACTTCACAATATTTGCTAGTAGATGCTTAATTGGTCATGGGAACTGTGGGAACCTTAGTGCTCCTGATATTGCTATTTTGCGTCATGCCTTGTTTAATGATACTACTTTCAGCTTAGGCGCTATTGTTGCTAGACGGTTAAATCTGAACCATACAAAGGGCCCCGTCCTCAGAGGCATCTTTGCCTCGCGCCTTGCTGCACATTTTAACATACTTATCAGGCATTATGAGAAAGAGGAAAAGTTGTTGCCTCCTATTGCTCTAGGTTATAAGAGTATGGTAGCACATGAGTTTATTATTAAGGATAAGAATAAGACACCCAAATATAAATTGATATTTAACAAAAATTATTGTGAGTTTATTACCTTGCCTGCGCCCTCTTTGTTTGACATATTTTCAGGCAAGTACCTTGTTCCGCCGGAGGACATTCGTGCCTACCGGAGCCAGATGTCAGCGACAGAGCCGGAGCCACCATCTGACCCTCACCGCGAGTCTGTTTATCAGTGGAACCTGGAGGAGATCGCCAGCCAGTGGCAATCTGAGGACCCTTCTCAGTACGACCCCAACTACAACTTTGATCCATGGGCATAGACCAACTTAGGCCAAAAGCCTAAGCTTAGGGGAGTACATATCTCCCACCAACATTACATTCATGTTCACACACTCATGCCAGTTGTCGGTGCTCATACTTTTTGAATTTTTGATCCATGCTAGTTTATTTTCATTTTCTCGCTTTCTTCTTGTGTGTTTGAAAAAACTTAAGAAAAACAAAAAAATTAGGTGTAGCTTTTAGATAGTTTACTTTCCATGCCTGTAGTAGTAGTAATTAAAAAGAAAACCCAAAAAGATTTCTCATTCTTCTTTTGCTTGTTGGGAGCTTTCCCGTGTAAATAGTTTTGTTTCTTTTCTTTCCTTTGGGGGTCGAGAGGAGAAGACCATAATGAAAATGTTGAGTGGCTCTTATATGCATTATTGTTGATCTAACAAAGAGCCCACATTACCTTGTCTTCTCTCTTGAATTGAATGCTTGCAGATTCCAGCTTAGTCCAATGCACGTGCACTATTATTATTATCCACACTATTCGGTCGTGCAAGTGAAAGACAATAATGATGATTATATGATGAACATATTGAGATGAGGAAAGCTAGTATGAACTCGACCTCTCTTGTTTTTGTAAATATGATTAGTTCATCGTTCCTGATTCAGCCTATTAGGAAAGAAACATGTTTGCAATGAAAATTAGAGATTGTAGTTGCTTATGCCATGCTTAATTAGATAGGAGTTTATAATGGTTTACCTTGCATGCCAACATGCTATTAAAATGGTCGTGATGTGGTATGATAGGGTGGTATCCTCCTTTGAATGATTCGAGTGGCTTGACTTGGCACATGTTCACGCATGTAGTTGAAACAAAATCAACATAGCCTCCATGATATTTATGTTCATGGTGCATTATATCCTACTCATGCTTGCATTCGACGTTGATTAATTTTAATGCATGTTCATGACTATTGTCGCTCTCTAGCTGGTCGCTTCCCAGTATTTTTCTAACCTTCACTGGAACTAAGCAGGAATACTACTTGTGCATCCAATTCCATAAACCCCAAAGTTTTTCCATATGAGTCCACCATACCTACCTATATACGGTATCTATATGCCGTTCCAAGTAAATTTGTATGTGCCAAACTCTAAACCTTCAAATAATCATTCTATTTAGTATGCTCGAATAGCTCATGTATCAACTAGGGCTGTGTGTATCCTCCATGCTAGGCAGGTTATTCTCAAGAGGAGTGGACTCCGCTCCTCATTCACGAGAAAATGGCTGGTCACCGGGATGCCCAGTCCCATTCTCAAATCAAATCAAAATAATTGCAAACAAAACTCCCCCAGGATTGTTGTTAGTTGGAGGCACCCGTTGTTTTGGGCAAGCCATGGATTGATGCTTGTTGGTGGTGGGGGAGTATAAACTTTACCATTCTTCTTGGGAACCGCCTATAACCCATGTAGCATGGAAGATATCGAGATCTCTCGGTTGTTATGTTGACAATGAAAGTATACCGCTCAAAATATTATTCATATCTATTTCAACACAAAGCTCTGGTACCTCTACAAATCCCTGCTTCCCTCTGTGAAGGGCTTATCTATTTACTTTTATGTTGAGCCATCATCCTCTTATTAAAAAGCACCAGTTGGAGAGCACCACTGTCATTTGCATCCATTACTGTTAGTTTACATTGAGTATGACTATGACTGGATCTCTTTTACCATGAATTGCAATGTCTAGTCAGTCCTTGTTCTTTAAAGGTGCTCTGCATTTATGTTTTGCGGTTGAGGGAGTCCTGGATTAGGGGGTGTTCGGATGGCCGGACTATACCTTCAGCCGGACTCCTGGTCTATGAAGATACAAGATTGAAGACTCCGTCCCAGTCCGGAAGGGACTTTCCTTGGCGTGGAAGGCAAGCTTGGCGATACGGATATGAAGATCTCCTACCATTGTAACCGACTCTATGTAACCCTAACCCTATCCGGTGTCTATATAAACTGGAGGGTTTTAGTCCGTAGGACAACATACACATCAACAATCATACCATAGGCTAGCTTCTAGGGTTTAGCCTCCTCGATCTCGTGGTAGATCTACTCTTGTACTACCCAAATCATCATTATTAATCAAGTAGGACGTAGGGTTTTACCTCCATCGAGAGGGCCCGAACCTGGGTAAAACTTCGTGTCCCTTGTCTCCTATTACCATCCGGTCTAGATGCACAGTTCGGGACCCCCTACCCGAGATCCGCCGGTTTTGACACCGACATTGGTGCTTTCATTGAGAGTTCCTCTGTGTCGTTGCCGTCAGGCTCGATGGCTCCGACGATCATCGATGGCGATGCAGTCCAGGGTGAGACCTTCCTCCCCGGACAGATCTTCGTCTTCGGCGGCTTCGCACTGCGGGCCAATTCACTTGGCCATCTAGAGCAGATTGAAAGCTACGCCCCTGGCCGTCAGGTCAGATTTGGAAATTTAAACTACACGGCTGACATCCGTGGGGACTTGATCTTCGACGGATCCGAGCCACTATCGAGTGCGCCGCACTGTCACGACAAGCATGATCTAGCTCTGCCGCCGAACAGTGCTTTGGAGGCCGCATCCGCATCGGCTCCGATCCTTAATTCGGAGCCAACTGCGCCGATCAAGGATGGGCGGTTGGACGCCACCTCGGGGGCTGCACCCCCAACGGTGATTGAGCCAAGCACCAGCCCCGTACTCTGCGAGACCCGTGACTCCAAGGAGCCGGACTCCTCTCTGGACTCCGAGCCCCCCGCGCCCCTGCCGATCGAATCCAATTAGGCGCCAATCATGGAGTTCACCGTCGCGGACATCTTTCAGCACTCGCCTTTTGGCGATATCCTGAAGTCACTGAAGTCTCTCTCTTTATCAGGAGAGCACTGGCCGGACTACGGTCAGCAAGGTTGGGGTATAGACGATGAAGAAATTCAAAGCCCACCCACCACCCACTTTGTAGCCACTGTCGACGACTTAACCAACATGCTCGACTTCGACTCCGAAGATATCGATGGTATGGACACCGATGAAGGAGATAATGAAGAACCAGCGCCTACTAGGCCCTGGAAAGCCACCTCGTCATATGACATATACATGGTGGGCACCCCAAAAGAGGGAGATGGCAATGGAACAGCGGAGGATGACCCCTCCAAGAAACAGCCTAAGCGCCGGCGTCAGCGGCGCCGCTCAAAATCCCGCCAAAACAAGCACGGTGATTCCAGCACGGGAGATAATAATACTCCGGAAAGCACCGAAGAAAACCCCCTCCAGAAAGATTTAGCACAGGAGGATGGAGAAACCAGCCCTCATGAGAGAGCGACAGAGAGAGAGGTCGAGGACGATAATTATATGCTTCCCTCTGAAGACGAGGCAAGCCTCGACGATGACGAACTCGTCATGCCAGAGGATCCCGTCGAGCAAAAGCGTTTTCAACGCAGGCTTATGGCCACGACAAGAAGCCTCAAGAAAAAACAGCAACAGCTTAGAGATGATCAAGATTTGCTAGTCGATAGATGGACTGAAGTCCTTGCGGCCGAAGAGCATAAACTCGAACGCCCCTCCAAGAGCTACCCAAAGCGCAGGTTGTTACCCCAACTAGAGGAGGAAGCACTCGATGCGGCCGACTGACCACCTCGTGGTCGTGACAGAGAGGCCTTTCGGCCCTCCACTCAATCCGCACCCCATATCAAGGCACGGGAATATGCGCCGGACTTACGAGACATGTTGGAGGACAAGGCAAGGCAAACAAGATCGATCTACGAATCGCGTGGGCGCCCCATGGCTCGAGACGGTAACCGTCACACTGGCCATAAATTCGGCGGGGCCGAACACAGTAGACAAGGCACATTGGAGCTACGTCACGATATAGCCCAGTACAGAGGCGCCGCACACCCACTCTGCTTTACAGACGAAATAATGGATCATCAAATCCCCGAGGGTTTCAAACCCGTAAACATCGAATCATATGATGGCACAACAGATCCTGCGGTATGGATCGAGGATTATCTCCTTCATATCCACATGGCCCGCGGTGATGACTTCCATGCCATCAAATACCTCCCACTTAGTCTTAAAGGACCAGCTCAGCATTGGCTTAACAACTTGCCAACAGGATCAATCAGTTGTTGGGAGGACCTGGAAGCCGCATTCCTCGACAATTTCTAGGGCACTTATGTGCGACCCCCAGACGCCGATGACCTAAGTCACGTCATTCAGCAGCAAGAGGAATCGGCCAGGCAATTCTGGACAGGGTTCCTAACAAAGAAAAATCAAATCGTCGACTGTCCAGACGCTGAGGCCCTAGCAGTCTTCAAACACAATATCTGTGACGAGTGGCTGGCCCGGCACCTTGGACAGGAAAAGCCGAAATCTATGGCAGCACTCACGACACTCATGAACCGCTTTTGCGCGGGAGAAGACAGCTGGCTTGCTCGTAGCAACAATATGACCAAGAACCCTGGTAATTCGGACACCAGGGACAGTAGTGGCAGGTCACGTCGCAACAAGCAGAAGTGCCGCATTAACGACGACAATACTAAGGATACGGTAGTTAATGCCGGATTCAGAGGCTCTAAATCCGGTCAGCGGAAAAAGCCATTCAAAAGGAATCCTAGGGGCCCGTCCAGTTTGGACCGAATCCTCGACCGCTTGTGCCAGATACATGGCACCCCTGAAAAGCCGGCCAATCACACCAACAGGGATTGCTGGGTGTTCAAGCAGGCAGGCAAGTTAAACACTGAAAATGAAGATAAGGGGCTGCATAGCGATGACGACGAGGAGCCCCGGCTGCCGAACAACAGTGGACAGAAGGGTTTTCCCCCACAAGTGCGGACGGTGAACATGATATACGCAACCCACGTCCCCAAAAGGGAGCGGAAGCGCGCGTTAAGGGACGTATACGCGGTAGAGCCAGTCGCCCCAAAGTTCAGCCCATGGTCCTCCTGCCCGATCACCTTTGATCGAAGGGACCATCCCACTAGCATCTGTCATGGCGGATTCGCTACATTGGTTCTAGACCCAATTATTGACGGATTTCATCTCACTATAGTCCTTATGGACGGCGCCAGCAGCCTGAACCTACTTTACCAGGATACAGTGCGGAAAATGGGCATAGATCCCTCGAGGATTAAGCCCACCAAAATGACCTTTAAAGGCGTAATACCAGGTGTAGAGGCTAACTGTACAGGCTCAGTGACACTTGAAGTGGTCTTTGGATCCCCGGATAATTTCCGAAGCGAGGAGTTAATCTTCGAGATAGTCCCGTTTCACAGTGGCTATCACACACTGCTCGGGCGAACCGCATTCGCTAAGTTCAATGCAGTACCGCATTAGGCATACCTTAGGCTCAAGATGTCAGGCCCTCGAGGAGTAATTACGGTCAATGGAAACACCGAACGCTCCCTCCGAATGGAGGAGCACACGGCGGTCCTTGCAGCGGAAGTTCAAAGCAGCCTCTCCAGGCAGTTCTCCAGTCTGGCTACTAAATGACCGGACACCGTCAAGCGTGCCCGGAGTAACCTACAACAAGACTGCCTGGCACGATCCGAGCAGGCATAGCAATGCGGCCCCAACCCCAACCCTCGTAAAAAGGCGACGCCAGTACTTCGCGTACATAACTACGCTCTAGAGATACCTTGGGCACAGGGGGAGGGGCACCATCACGGCACACCCAAAACACGGCTTAAACCGTACTAGGGGATGCAGATTTTTTAATTTTCTCTTACTTTCAGGACTTCATCCTTCGGAAGGCCTGACCGGCAGTTCAATTGCCGCACAAACGATGCAAGAACCAGGGAAGCAGTCAAGCCTCGCCGCACTACAAAACTCCCAGGTGGTCTCTATCACGAGCAGTATACCTGTTCCGCATACTATTCCGCAGCTTGCCCCTGGAACGAACATGTTAACTAGTCCAACCTTCCACTTATCGCATTATTTGTATCGTTCTGCTTTGATCGCAGCCCTTTTTAATAAACAATGCATAGCTTTCGTCTATTTTTGCATTACCTTTTTTCTTTCTATATGTTCCTTAACGACATGTTGCACCCGTACACGTTGGTATGGCGAAAATATGCTAGGGGCTTTAGTACCCCTCAATATGGTGTGAGAAGTCCGAACACTTTAATAAGTGCGGCACCCCGAACTTATAGCATTATATGCATCGGCTCCGAATCATGTCTTGGGTCAATAGTTGGGTTTGCCCGGCTCCTATGTTTTGGTGCCTTACGTTCCGCTATATCGGCTAAGGTAGCACTAGGAGAACCACTGCGATTGTGCCCGGGTTGAGCTGGCTCGAGCACCTCAGTGGAGAAAGCTAAAACTGACTGTCATGATGAAGCGAGAGCTGGTCGCTGTTCGAGAGGTTTTTTCGAGTCCCTAAAGACTTATGCCGCTTAGGGCGAGGAGCCGGCTCTGTTCGGCCAAGGCGTGGATAGCGCCCCAAACTCGGTCTTCCGAATACCAGGGGCTTCACCGAAATTTAAAATTATAGAATTCTATGGCTAAGTGAGAGTGTTCACGCATTATAGTCCGATTGCCTTGTTCGTTGGGCTGAGCTTTCCCTCGAAGGACCCAAACATGGGAAAAAGAGCGCTCAGGTTTATCCCCGAACACCCTAGCACTAGCGGCACGGGGGCAGAAGCCGACGACTCACCATCTCTCAGAATTGATAAACAGCCGCACATAAGGTAATATTTTAAATTCTAACAGCATTGCTTAGCGCATATAAACAAGTTTTCAGCGCACAGGACAAAACGAGCAAGTTTCACTCAAAAATTACATCCCTAGAACATTCATCCTCCACAAGGCGGGCACCCTTCAGAACATCCTTATCGTAATTCTCAGGCTTGCGATGCTCTTTCCCCGGCGGTGGCCCGTCCTTCACCAGCTTCTCAGCATCCAGCTTGCCCCAGTGAACCTTAGCACGGGAAAGGGCCCTACGGGCACCTTCAATGCAGACGGAGCACTTGATGACTTCAAGCCTTGGACAGGCCTCCACCAACCGCCGCACTAGCCCGAAATAGCTCCCAGGCAGGGCCCTCCAGGCCACAGCCGAACAATGAGGCCCTTCATGGCCTGTTCGGCCGCCTTGTGGAGCTCTACCAGTTGCTTCAGCTGGTCGCTCAGGGGCACCGGGTGTCCGGCCTCAGCGTACTGAGACCAAAACACCTTCTCCGTCAAGCTGCCCTCCTCGGCTCGATAGAATGCGGCGGCATCGGATACACTCCGGGGAAGATCTGCGAACGCTCCTAGAGAGCTTCGGATTCGGGTAAGTAACAAGTAACTCACGTTTATGTGTTTGCTTTGCATAAAGAATGCCTTACCCGCCGCTATCTTCTTCACCTCATCCAACTCCTGGAGGGTCTTCTGGGATTCGGCCTTGGCAGACTTGGCATTTTCAATAGCCACCGCGAGCTCAAACGCTCGCGTCTTTGCGTCAAGCTCCAAACTCTCATGCTTTTCCATGAGAGCCTGGAGCTCTTGCCGCACCTTGCCAACTTCGGCCTCATAACTCTCCCGCTCGGTGCGCTCCGAGGCTGCCCTCTTCTCGGCCTCGTTCAGCGCTTGCTTAAGGGTCGCCACCTCAGACGTGGCCCCTACAATAGCCATGATAATCCTGTCATTTTTTGCAATTGCACCTTTTTTCTATATATTTAAACAAGGTATTTCTTACCTTCATTGTCCTCGAGCTGCTTCTTGGCACGACCGAGCTCTTGCTCGGACCGCTCGAGGTTCTGCTTTAACGAGTCCACTTCCGCAGTTAGTGCGGCGGACGCAAGCAGAGAAGCCTGCATACGCATATTGACTCCTTTTCTTAGACTCCTGCGAATTTCATTTGATCCTCTATTCGGCTTTTCTTTCCGAATGCCAAACAAAGCATCAGGGGCTACTGTCTATGTGGTACTATTATTTCCACTTTCTTTACTTACCTCAAAGCCTATTAAAAGGCTAGTACAAGCTTTAGTCAGTCCGCTCTTGGCGGACTGAACCTTCTGGACCATCGCACTCATAATAGCGCAGTGCTCCTCATCGATGGAGGTGCCTTGGAGTGCCTCCAACATATTGTCCGGCGCCTCCGGTTGCACGGGAGCCACCGGCATGGCGGACTTGCTCCTCTTGGAAGGAGGTCCCCCGCCGGACTCTGGAACCTCTGAAGGTTCCGGAGCGGTGTCCGGCCTAGAGCCGGACTTGGAGCCCTGGGGGGTTTCATCCCCTTTGCTCCTGGAGTCCGGGAGGTCGCCTTGCGGCGCCTCCAGGACCACCTCCTCCCGGCTTGGAACCTGTTGGGACAACACTTCGGTGTCGTCCGTAGGGCGGGGGGAGGAAGCCGTCGAAAGTGAGTTCACGTCCGACGAGTCCAGTGAGCCGCTCGACGACGCGTCGAGCCGGTCTTTGGGTGGGCTGCATAAACATATTCGACATGAGGGAAAAGCTGTGCAATAAACGAATACTATGAATTACTCTGGTATCCGGATACTTACGGTTTGGCCAGGGGCTTGGACCTAGGCGCCCACTCCTCTCCGCCACCGTAGGCGTCGGTGGAGTAGTCCGGAGGAAGGGTTTTCCCCTTCTTGGACCCTTCGTCCTCCCCAGTTGGGGCGGCCTTCCTTTTCTTCCCTTGCCCCGCTGGAGGGGGAGGGGTCTCTTCTTCCTCCTCATCGTCTTCGCGGGAGGAGTGCGTCTTGGATTCGTCGGATGATGAATCCGACACCTCCGGGCGTCGGGCACTCTTTCGAGTCCCAGTGGCCTTCTTCTTGACCTTCTTCTCCGGCACCACATAGGGTGCCGGAACCAGCAGCTTCGCCAAGCAAGCATCCGCTGGGCCTTCGGGCAAAGGAGCCGGACAGTTGATCTGTCCGGAAGTCACCTGCCAATCCTGTCAAAGGTAAAGGGAGTTTAGATCCCGCATGGAGCCAAACTATGAAAAACTGATACCTTGTAAAAGGAAAAAAAACAGCTTACCGCGAGGGCATGACGCTGCGCACTAAATCCACGATCCTCAGTAGCGGATGCGGGAGCCTCGGCGCCCTTGAAAAGCACCTTCCAGGCATCTTCGTACGTCATGTCGAAGAGCCTGCTCAGAGTTTGGTGCCGCGCCCGGTCAAACTCCTACAGGTTGAAAGCCTGTTGTTGGCACGGGAGAATCAAGCGGATGAGCATAACCTGGACTACGTTGACAAGTTTGAGCTTCTTGTCCACCAGGGTTTTGACGCATGTTTGGAGTCCGGTTAGCTCTCCTTTTTACCCCACAACAGGCCCGTCTCTTTCCAGGACATGAGCCGCGTTGGGGGTCCTGACCGGAATTCGGGGGGTGCGACCCATTCGGCGTCGTGCGGCTCGGTGATGTAAAACCACCCCGATTGCCACCCCTTCAGGGTCTCCACAAAGGAGCCCTCGAGCCAGAGGATGTTGGCCATCTTGCCCACCATGGCGCCTCCGCACTCCACTTGGCTGCCGCGGACCACCTTCGGCTTGACGTTGAAAGTCTTGAGCCATAGGCTGAAATGGGGGCGGATGCGGAGGAAGGCCTCGCACACGACGATAAACGCCGAGATGTTGAGGACGAAGTTCGGGGCCAGATCATGGAAATCCAGGCCGTAGTAGAACATGAGCCCCCGGACAAATGGGTGGAGAGGGAAGCCCAGTCCGTGAAGGAAATGGGGGAGGAACACCACCCTCTCATGGGGCCTAGGGGTGGGGATGAGCTTCCCCTTTTCGGGGAGCTGGTACGCGATGTCGTTAGACAGGTATCCGGCCTTCCTCAGCTTTTTGATATGTCCCTCCGTGACGGAGGAGACCATCCACTTGCCTCCCACTCCGGACATGGCTAGAGAAGGCTGAGGTTGGGAGTGCGGACTTGGCGCTGGAGCTCGAGTGCGCAACAATGGATAGGCGAAGGAGGAAGAAGGCGTAGGTGAAGAGGTGGATCTTTATCCCCTTATATGGGTGGACGCAACTACATGTCCCCACCAGCCTGGTAAGACTCGCTTATCTCCAAGCGTCATAATTGATGGCGCGGTTGGGTTACCCACGCCCGTATTGATGAGAATCCCGGAATAAGGGGACACGATCTCTGCTTTAACAAGACATGCCAAGGAAACCGCCTCGCATAGCGCGCTGAGATGAGACAGTAAAACGGTTCGAATAAAAGCTTGGACATAGTGTGATGACACACTATGGAATACGTCAGCAGATTAGATTTGTGTAAATACTATTCTCTCTTTGGCAATATGTGGAAACTTATTTTGTAGAGCCGGACACTATCTTTGTGTTCAAAATCTTCTGTGAAGTACTTGGAGGAGGAACCTGTCTTGCAATGCCGAAGACAATATGCGTGCCGGACTCATCATCATTGAAGCCTGGTTCAGGGGCTACTGAGGGAGTCCTGGATTAGGGGGTGTTCGGATGGCCGGACTATACCTTCAGCCGGACTCCTGGACTATGAAGATACAAGATTGAAGACTCCGTCCCGCGTTCGGAAGGGACTTTCCTTGGCGTGGAAGGCAAGCTTGGTGATACGGATATGAAGATCTCCTACCATTGTAAGCGACTCTATGTAACCCTAACCCTATCCGGTGTCTATATAAACCGGCACTACTGGAATCAGCTAATTTGCCATCTGCCAGCTCTTTGCCGTCTGCTAGCTGACGACAAAGCAGCTCTTTGCCATCAGCTACCAAAAAGCAGATGGCAAAGAACTGGCAGACGGCAAAGAAGCTCTTTGCCGTCAGCCAGTTCTTTGCCGTCCGCTGGCAGATGGCAAAGAATCTTTGCCATCAGCTGGCAGACGGCAAAGAGAGAGGTGGCCCCCACCCCCCGCCCGTTTGGGGAAAACTTAACGGGCCACCTCTTTGCCGTCCGCCAGCAGACGGCAAAGAGGCAAAGTGGCGGACGGCAAAGAAAGGCGGACGACAAAGAGGGCAGTATCTAACGGCCCGTGCCCCGCGCCCGCCTCTCTGTTTTCAATTGTCCCGCGCCCGCGCCCCACCACGCACCCCCGCCGCCGCCGCCCGCCACCCGCCGCCGCCTCTTGCCCCCGCCGCCGCCCGCCGCGCGCCACCGCCCCGGCCCCCACCGCCCCGTCGCCCCTCCCCGCCGCCCCGGTGCTCCAGCCCCCCGCTGCCCGGGCGCCCCAGCCCCCCGCCGCCCCCGGCGCCCCGCCGCCCCGCGCCCCACCGCGCCGGGCCCGGCCCCCCGCCGCCCCAGGCCGCCCCGCGCCCCGGGGGGCTCCTCCACCGCCCCGCCCCCTCCTCCACCGGCGCTGGAGAAGGTGAGCCCCGGCCTCCTTTTTCTTTTTTTTTCTGTTTTTTTTTCTTTTTAGTTTTTGTTTAGATTTAGTTTTAGTTTTAGTTTTAGGTTTAGTTTTAGGTTTAGATTTAGTTTTTTCCTTTTTTTCTGTTTTATTTGTTTTAGGTTTATGTTTAGTTTAGATTTAGTTTTAGTTTTAGTTTTAGGTTTAGTTTAGTTTGAGGAAAGAAGAAGAAGAAGAGAAAAAGAGGAGAGGAGGAGAAGAAGAAGAGGAAGAAGAAGAAGAGGAGGAGGAGAAGAAAAAAGAAGAAGAGGAAAAAGAAGAAGAAAAAAGAGGAGAGGAGGAGAAGAAGAAGAGGAAAAAGGAAAGGAGGAAGAAGAAGAAGAAGAAGAAGAAGAAGGAAAAAAAGGAAGAAAAGGAAGAAGAAGAAAAGGAAAAAAGAGGAAAAACCCCCGACCCGACACGGCACCCCGACCCGACACGGCACCCCGACCCGACACCGCACCCCGACCCCGACCCGGCACTCCGACCCCTAGACCCCGACCCCGACACCCCGACCCCGACCCCGACCCCTAGACCCCGACCCCGACACCCCGACCCCGACCCCGACCCCGACACCCCGACCCCGAGCCTGACCCGGCACCCCGACCCCGACACGGACACGGCACCCCGACCCCAACCCGACACCCCGACCCCGAGACCCCGACCCCGACACCGACACGACACCCCGACACCGACACCCTGACACCACACCCACCTTTACCCCGACACCGACAAGGCACCCCGACCCCGACCCGGCACCCCGACCAGACACCCCGACCCCGAGACCCCGACCCCGAGCCTGACCCGACACCCCGACCCCGAGACCCCGACCCCGAGACCCCGAGCCTTACCCGACACCCCGACCCCGACACTGACACGGCACCCCGACCCTGACCCGGCACCCCGACCCGACACCCCGACCCCGAGACCCTGACCCCGACAGCGAGTCGGACCCGACACCCCGACCCCGACACCGACACGGCACCCCGACCCCGACCCGGCACCCCAACCCGACACCCCGACCCCGAGACCCCGACCCCGACACGGCACCCCGACACCGACAGGGCACCCCGACCACCGACACCTCCCGAAAATTAAGGTGTTCTTTGGCCTTCCAGAGGCCGACGGGGTCATATATTTGTGAATTATTAGTTAGGTCATATATTTTTCGATTTAGTTATGAAAAACATCATATATAATTGTGTTGATCGTGTAGTTTCAAATGTGCAGTTGTTTCATCGCTTCGAGGTTTGGTGTTCGACGACCTCGCCGTGCGTTTGACGAGCTCTGCCCCTTCGTTCGTGGGTGAGCACAAATGACAAGTCCTCCCCCATTAATTATTTGATCTATTCCGATGAAACTTGATAGCTAGCTATATATGTGTCTTGAATCATCAGTATGCGTAACCAATATGTGTCTCCCGTTCGAAAGCGTCATAGTTATAAATATGCATGCATTTGCATATTTATAACCTTGATTCTTTCGAATTGTCCAACGCTATCCATGGACAGCCCGAGTATGTGTAGATTGGGTTCGTTTTCCCATATGCTTTGCTCCGGATCCGACGCATATATTTCGTCAGTGCCTCCCCTGTTGTTCTCCGGGTACACATCCTCTCTGTTTATTGCAGAGACGTGTATCAGGAGAACAGCGGGGAGGTGCTGCCGAAATTTTGCGTCGGATCCGGAGCATAGCATGGGAAAATGAACCCAATCTACACATACACGGGTGGGATTAGGACCTATCATTACCTATTAGAGTGTAGGTTGCATGGACGTAATAAAATTGACAAAGTAGATCAACTGATGAATATATACATGGTGAATTACATATATAATTGTTGTGTCTCCAGTAGCTCTGAAAGTCAAGATGAGTGACCGTGCTTGGATGTATAGCGGTCACACTGGTCAGAACAAATGGAGCGCTGAATGGTTCACAAAAACTAAGGGGTTTGTGCAAGCCGCATTTGCAAATGGCCAAAAGAAAACCTGGTGCCCCTGTTTCCGGTGCGGCAATTGGGAAAAGAAGACAGAGGCTGAAATGGGCAAACACCTGCAGAAGAGTGGTTTTACGCCCGATTATACGGTGTGGACATTTCATGGTGAGTCTGCCTAACGTGACCGAGCTGAGGTGGATCGTCGTCGCACCGGCGAGCATGGTACCGGGATGGAAAACATGGTGCAAGACTATGATGATGCTCGGGATTCGGACGAGGAGATGGAGGAATCTGCAAAGGCCTTCAATGAAATGTTGGAGTCTTCGAAACGTCCGCTCCACGAGCACACTGAGCTTTGTCAGTTGGATGCCATCTCACAAGTAATGGCTCTGAAGGCTCAGTTCAACTTGGGCAGAGAATGCTATGACGCAATTATGACAGTATTTGGACGCTTTCTACCCAAAGGCCATGTAATGCCTGCAAACCTATACCAG
This sequence comes from Triticum monococcum, assembly GCA_034509565.1. Taxonomy (NCBI): domain Eukaryota; kingdom Viridiplantae; phylum Streptophyta; class Magnoliopsida; order Poales; family Poaceae; genus Triticum; species Triticum monococcum. The sequence goes on along the minus strand of CM067841.1, from coordinate 562,409,402 downwards.
TCGGACAAAATCCTCCATGCACTGAAGATGCCCTATGAGAAGATACATGCCTGTGAGAAAGGATGTGCCTTATTTAGGCTTGACTATGCGGACTTGAACTATTGTCCCATTTGCAAGTCTTCCAGGTATATTGTGGTAGACAACGGTATGGGTGAGAAGACACAGACCAAAATCCCCGTTAGTGTTCTTCGGTATATGCCAATCGTACCAAGACTTCAACGTCTTTTCATGGTCGAAGAGACGGCCAGACAGATGACATGGCACAAAACAGGCAAAAGAACCGAACTAGATGCAGATGGGAATCTGATGATGGTACACACATCGGATGGTGTTGCGTGGAAAAAGTTTGATGAATTACATGCTGACAAAGCGGCAGATCCGATGCATCCTCGAGTCGGCATCAGCACGGATGGGTTCAGTGTGTTTGGTATGACGGCAGCCCAATATAGCTGTTGGCCCGTATTTGTCTTTCCACTCAATCTCACGTTTTTTCAAATAACTAATGCGTTGGCCTTGTCATGCCGCAGGGGTTGGGACCACCATCATAGTGTCCGCCGGCCCAACTCCGTCCTTGGAGTTCTTTGCCGGCAAAACTTCCCGGGGTTTGTCACGTTGCCTGGTGAGGGTCGGCTTCCAGAGCTTGGATTGAGCTGGGAGCACTACGTGGCTGCCCCGGCCCCGCCAAATGAGATTATCGACGGTGTCATGTGTGACACGAGGGCAGACATGGTGATCAGAAAGTTCTGGGTAATTTCTCCTTTACACATTTAAAAATCTTCAACTAGCTAGTTATTAATTGTACTAATCAACATTGTCTCATTTGATTGCAGACATTCTACAGGTGTGAGGAGGGATACGAGGAGGACGCGGCACATGTTATCGAGAACGTCTGCAAGCGCCTACTCCAGAACTTACGGCACGAGGCTCGGGTGCAGGCTGTTCGAGACTACTACGCCTTGCGTGGTATCAAGAAGACCAAGCCGGCGTGCCGCGATAAGTTCCTGAGTAAGGAGCAGTACATGAAGGTAATTCTTAAGGCCTTCTCTACTTAAGTTCCTTCATTTAGTAATTCTTAGCCGTAGCGCTCAAGTTTCTATTTGCTAACTTAGGCGCCTCCGAGATGGTGTGCGGATCGGATGGATTGTTGGGAGGTGTTGGTCGATGAGTGGTGCTCACAACGATGGCTAGCCCTCCACAAGGAGGCCAAGGACAAACGTGCCCAAATGGAAGGTGTGCCACACCATCAAGGCAGCTCCAACTTATATCAGTTCGGGCGCAACTGGGTATGTGGTTTGCTTCATGATTCATGCAATTCATTCATCATGCTAGCTTGAGCCCTTTAATTACTAATTTTCATTGTTTCTCTCTTTCAGGCACGCTACAATAAGGCGGATAAGGTGCCAGAGGTGTACGACCTGTATGCCATGGCCCACACTGCCTCTTTCAAGAAAGTCAAGGCTTTCTCTCAGTCTGACCTCGATGATGCAAACAACTTCACCAACATCTCCTCCCACAACAAGCTCGTGAGATATAGAGATGAGGGGAAGGCGAGGAAAGGGGAGGACTTTAACCCGAGCCAGGGTCCCATTGATCCAGAGCTGTTGATGATATCTGGTGGCGGGAGGTCCCATGGCTCCATAGCCATTGGAGATGGACTTATCCGTTGTCCTAGCACTCTCCCGGAGATCAAGGCACGCCAGTCGAGCTCCGCTCCTGAGATAAGGCCTCGTGAACGGCCAGTGCAACTCGCCATCAAGGTTAGTGATACGTACTGAGTTATCTTTCTCCATTACATTGTGTGCGCTTTCATCAATGATTACAAATGGTCATGTGAGTGGTGTTGCAGGCTGCTATACAGAGTGAGAGAGATAGAACGGAGAAACTTCTGGCGGAGGCGGCGGAGAGGCAGCGGGAGTTGGAGGAGAGGACGACAAAGATGATGGAGGAGGAGAGGGCACGGAATGACATGCAGGCAAGGGCCATGTACGAGCTCCTTGTGGTAAGTTTCTTCTGCAGATTAGCCAAAACATTCATGTAGTGTTTGTCTCATTACTAACTAGTATGACTGAGTCGTCAAAACCAAATGTGCAGTCTGTGTGCGAGAAGACAGGTCAGACCGCTCCGCCGATGCCAGTGATTGCTCCTGGGACCACGGTGAGTTTTATTTGAATGGACATTACTTGCTAGTCTTAACATTTTAGTGTCATCATGCTAACAAGACATTGGAAATGATCTTTGGTGCAGCGTAACTCCAGACAAGCATCGCACGATCCTTCTCCAGCTACCGACACGAGCCACCCCGCTCCTACACCTCCTGAATCTTGGTAAGTTTATCTAGTGTTTTGCTTAACACATGCATAAAGACCTAGACTTAGCTTTATTTCCTCCAATGCTTACCATAATGACGTAGACTTAGCTTCTTCTCCTCCAAAATGAATTAATAAGCTTACTGACCTCCAAAACCATCCATTTTACCTAAGTTAGCTCTAAAACGATCTATACTTAGCTTACTTATGTCAAAAATTGCATAATTAGCTTAGTTAGCTCATAGACAATCCATTTTACCTAAGTTAGCTCCAAAATGACCCATCTTACCTAGGTTAGCTTATAAATGATCCAGTTTATCCAAGTTAGCTCTAAAATGACCCAATTTACCTAGAGTAGCTCCTAAACGATCCATTTCACCTAAGTTAGCTAAAAACGATCCATTTCACCTAAATTAGCTGTGAAATGATCCATTTCACCTAAGTTTGCTCAAAAACGATCCATTTCACCTAAATTAGCTCTTAAATGATCCATTTCACCTAAGTTTGCTCAAAAACGATCCATTTCACCTTAGTTAGCTCAAAAACGATCCATTTCACCTAAATTAGCTCTTAAATGATCCATTTCACCTAAGTTTGCTCAAAAACGATCCATTTCACCTTAGTTAGCTCAAAAACGATCCATTTCACCTTAGTTAGCTCAAAAACGATCCATTTCACCTAAATTAGCTCTTAAATGATCCATTTCACCTAAGTTTGCTCAAAAACGATCCATTTCACCTAAGTTAGCTCAAAAACGATCCATTTTACCTTAGTTAGCTCAAAAACGATTCATTTCACCTAGTTAGCTCAAAAACGATCCATTTCACCTAGTTAGCTCAAAAACGATCCATTTCACCTTAGTTAGCTCAAAAACGATTCATTTCACCTAGTTAGCTCAAAAACGATCCATTTCACCTAGTTAGCTCAAAAACGATCCATTTCACCTTAGTTAGCTCAAAAATGATGCCCTTCACCTTAGTTAGCTCAAAAACGATTCATTTCACCTTAGTTAGCTCAAAAACGATCCATTTTACCTAAGTTAGCTCATAAACAATATATTTTACCTAAGTTAGTTCTAAAATGATCCATTTAACCTTACTTAGCTCATAAATGATCCATTCTACCGAAGTTAGCTCTAAAATGACCCATTTTACCTAGGTTAGCTCCAAAATGATCCATCTTACCTAGGTTACCTCTAAAATGATGCATTTTACCTAAGTTTGCTCATAAGCGATCCATTGCACCTAGGTTAGCTCATAAACGATCCATTTCACCTAAGTTAGCTCACAAATGATCAATTTCACCTAAATTAGCTCATAAATGTCATATATATTCTTCTTCTTCTTCATTTTCTTCTTCTTCTTCTTCTTCTAATCTTCTTCTTCTAACTTTCTTATTTCCCATTTTGTAGAATTCATTCACTTCACGAAAGCTTGCATAGATGGAGTGCTTGTTTGGATGAACTATGTTTCCTTTGTATCTATGAACTATGCATGTATGGTAGGATGACACTATTGTAATATGTATGGTTGGATGCATGTATGTCAAACTTGCTATGTATGGTTGATGGAACTATGCATGTATGATGAAATTATATGTGTTGGATATCTCATATATTTGCTGTGAACTTGCCATGTGAAAAATATATATGTATCATCTATTTGCTGTGAAAATGGTTGGGTATATGAAAAAACAGAAAAAAGAGCCAATATGCAGGCTCTTTGCCGTCTGCCACTGACGGCAATGGGCTCTTTGCCGTCTGCCGCAGACGGCAAAGAGGCCACGTGGCGTCCACCTGTGCTTCCTGGGAGCTGACCCGTTTGGTCAGTTTGCCTACAGTGGCAGACGGCAAAGACTTTGCCGTCAGTGGCAGACGGCAAAGAACCTGCCACGTAGTGACGTGCAGATGACATCATACGGCGGACGGCAAAGACCCTAGAAATTTTGCCGTCAGCGGCGGACGGCAAAGGCCTTCCGTTAGCCACTTAACGGACTGACAGCGCACCTATTGCCGTCGTCCGTCTTTGCCGTCTGCCGCTCTCTCTTTGCCGTCCGCCGCGGACGGCAAAGACTTTGCCGTCGGTAGCAGACGGCAAAGAACCTGTTTACCGAAGCCTACTTTGCCGGAGCCTTTTGCCGTCCGCCGCTGACGGCAAAGGCCTTTGCCGTCCGCCGTTCGTGCCTTTGCCGTCCGCCATGGCAGACGGCAAAGTAGCTGATTCCTGTAGTGCGGGGGTTTTAGTCCGTAGGACAACATACACATCAACAATCATACCATAGGCTAGCTTCTTGGGTTTAGCCTCCTCGATCTCGTGGTAGATCTACTCTTGTACTACCCAAATCATCAATATTAATCAAGCAGGACGTAGGGTTTTACCTCCATCGAGAGGGACCGAACTTGGGTAAAACTTCGTGTCCCTTGTCTCCTGTTACCATCCGGCCTAGACGCACAGTTCGGGACCCCCTACCTGAGATCCGCCGGTTTTGACACCGACAACGGTCTCAGAAAGGGCTAGCGAGATATCATCTTATATCATATCATGATTGTTTTGAGAAAGTGTTGTCATCCGAGATTTGTTATTATTGCTCGCTAGCTAATTATGCCATTGATATGAGTAAACATGAGACCTAAATGTTATTGTGAATATGGTTAGTTCACAATCTTTGCTGAAAACTTGAATGCTGGCTTTACATATTTACAACAACAAGAGCAAACAGAGTTTGTAAAAGTTTTTCTTTATCACTTTCAGTTTATCAACCGAATTGCTTGAGGACAAGCAAAGCTCTAAGCTTGGGGGAGTTGATACGTCTCCGTCGTATCTACTTTTCCAAACACTTTTGCCCTTGTTTTGGACTCTAACTTGCATGATTTGAATCGAACTAACCCGGATTGACGCTGTTTTCAGCAGAATTGCCATGGTGTTATTTTTGTGCAGAAATAAAAGTTCTCGGAATGACCTGAAAATCAACAGAGATTATATTTGGAATATATATAAAATACTGGAAGAAGAATCCACGTCAGGGGGCCCACACCCTGTCCATGAGGGTGGGGGCGCACCTACCCCCTGGGCACGCCCCCTGCCTCGTGGGCCCCCTGACGCTCCACCGACCTCAACTCCAACTCCATATATTTGTGTTCGGGGAGAAAAAAATCTGAGAGAAGGATTCATCACGTTCTACGATACGGAGCCGTCGCCGAGCCCTAAACTCTCTCGGGGGGCTGATTTGGAGTCCGTTCAGGGCTCCGAAGAGGGGAATCCGTCGCCATCGTCACCATCAACCTTCGTCCATCACCAATTTCATGATGCTCACCGCCGTGGGTGATTAATTCCATCGTAGGCTTGCTGGACGGTGATGGGTTGGATGAGATTTATCATGTAATCGAGTTAGTTTTGTTAGGGTTTGATCCCTAGTATCCACTATGTTCTGAGATTGATGTTGCTATGACTTTGCTATGCTTAATGCTTGTCACTAGGGCCCGAGTGCCATGATTTCAGATCTGAACCTGTTATGTTTTCATGAATATATGTGAGTTCTTGATCCTATCTTGCAACTCTATAGTCTCCTATTATGTGTTATGATCCGTTAACCCCGAAGTGACAATAATCGGGACCATTACCGGTGATGACCGTAGTTTGAGGAGTTCATGTATTCACTATGTCTTAATGCTTTGGTCTGGTACTCTATTAAAAGGAGGCCTTAATATCCATTAGTTTCCAATACGACCCCGCTGCCACGGGAGGGTAGGACAAAAGATGGCATGCAAGTTCTTTCCCATAAGCACGTATGACTATATTCGGAATACATGCTTACATTACATCGATGAACTGGAGCTAGTTCTTTGTCACCCTATGTTATAACTGTTGCATGATCAATCACATCCGACATAGGGTGACCGAAGCTCGCCGCCGCACAGCCATGTCATCGCCGTCGTCTCGGCCCGCCTCCGCCCAAACCGAGCACCCCATCGTGCTCCTAGTGCCACGAGGGTGCCGCGGAACCCCTTGGGTGGCCTCCCCGTGCCCCGCAGCCCGTTTACGCCTGGAGCCGAACTCCGGCCGCCGCCTCGAGCTCGATTCCGGTGAGCTCTGGCCGTCCCTGCCTCTTCCACTTGCCCCAGAAGACGCGGACGAGCTCTGGCTCCTCGCTCGTGGCCTCCGCCGCCCAAATGGTCACCGGAGGACCAAATCCGAGGCCTCCGCCGCGTCCTGCCTCGCCGGCGGCTAAACGCCGGCGGGCTGACCGTGTTTGACCCCTTTGACCTCGCGGGCCCGTCAAGTGGGGCCCATGGGTCAGGTGATTAGCTTAAGGCTAATCACCATTTAACTAAACCTGATACTGACATGTGGGCCCGAGGCCACTAACTAAACTAGATTAGTTAGTTAGACACTGACATATGGGTCCCACTGGTCAGGTTTGACCTGGACCGACCCGTTGACTCGCTGATGTCACGCTGACGTCAGGCTGATGCAGTTATTCATTTTCTGGTTTAAAATTAATCAGGAAATTCCAGAAAATGTTCCAAACTTCAAAAAATCATAGAAATTCAACCGTAGCTCAGATTGAAATAATTTATATATGAAAAATTATCAGAAAAATTCAATCTATCCATATGTACCATTTTCATGCATGACAAAACAACTTATACCTGCTGTATAGGTGAAAACATATAAATGGCATATATAAGAGCTTAATTTGGAGTTGCATTTGAACGCTTGGTTCAAATGGACTTCATTCAAGTTGAATACTAGTTGCATTAGCTCAAATAGCATCACATCTTCATGCCATGTTCATGCATCATATTGTTGCATATGCTTGTGTATGGATTGTCGACACCGTTCCTTCTCGATAGGTACTGCTCCGGAGACCGTTCCAGAGTACCTGTCTGAGGAGCAGTACCTTCCTTGTTGATCTACCAAGCAAGCAACCCCCCCCCCCCTTGTTCATTCCGACACAATCCCACTCTCTCTCTCTCTCCTGCTCTCTTTTATTGCATTAGGACAACAATGATTCAACTGCTACTTTATGCTGCGATAGTTGAACCCATTCCTCTGCATGACCTGTCATTTCCATAGTAAATAGTTGAAATCCACTAGCATGTGTAGGAGTTGATTGAGCCATGTGGTGTTCCTACCATGCCATGACTGCTATTGCTTAGAGTTGTGTCGGGTCTGATTCATCGGGAATGAATTGGAGTGTTATGCTATGTTCTGATGCTAAGAGTTAAGCGTGTGAACACGATTTGGTAAAGGTAGCGGTGAGAGGCCATGTAGGAGTACATGGTGGGTTGTCTCATTGGGACCGTCCTTAAGAACTGAGTTCTGTGTAAGTTGTCCAATGACTAGCTACTACCACACATTGGGCTCCGGGCGCTCCAAGCTCTCTCGACTTATTAATCAACTTGATCTCTGTCCAGGAGTCGCAACTAGTTTCTGGTGTTTGTAGGTAGTGCTATTTTTCTAATGAGTGGCACCCGACAGGGTGGGCTCGGGACAAACTAGGCACAGGTAGCATGGTGTACCAAGTGGCACCCGGATGGTGGGCTTGGGAACCCTGCTCACATCGTTTGGGGCCGTGAGCGACACCCCGGCCGGATCTCCTTGCGGATGGAACCCAAATAGGTGATAGCCCTGGACTAGAGTCTTGTGTGGTTAGTTAGGTCGTGGCCGACACCCTCGCCAAGCTTCCGCTTGAAGGTTGCCGAGATACATGACGTGTACATGGCGATAAGTGGTGAGAGCGTGTGTGAGGAAGTACACCCCTGCAGGGTTATCATGATCTATTCGAATAGCCGTGTCCTCGGTTATGGACTTCTTGGATGCTTATGTGGTACATAGACAACTTGTAGTGGATACTCTAAAATGCTCAAGACAAGTGTGAGTGCTATGGATGGCCTTCTCGTAGGAAGACGGGAATGAATCCATAGTAGTGTATTGATGTGGTGATTAGTGGACTCGTGTGCGCTGCCTCATCTCAAACGTGAGTCAAAGCTGGCTTGCTGCAACTAAACCCCACATTACCTTCTTGATACAAATGCATATATGATAGGATCTGATGTAAGCCTTGCTGAGTACCTTTGTACTCACGTTTGCTTTATTTATGTTTTGTAGATGAGACATCAGTCTCACTAGTAGTACCATTTGGACTTCGACGAGTAGCTTGTTACCTCAGCTACGATCTTGTACCCTTGGGAGGGTCTTGTAGATAGTCAGGTTTCTCAGCCCTTTTCTTTTGTAGTTGTCTGTACTCAGACATGTAATGCTTCCGTTGCTTGTATGCTCTGAATGATGGGTAATGTGACCCCTGTTTGTATTTATGCTATGCGGCTCTTCTGAGCCTTTATCTATATGAGTTTGCGTTATGTTGTGATGCCATGTTGTACAACACATACTTGCATGTTATGCGTACGTGTGACGTGTGTTGCTATGTGTGGGATCTGACAATCTAGTTGTTTATCCTTGGCAGTCTCTCTTATGGGGAAATGTAGTCTAGTGCTTCCTTGAGCCATAGTAGTCCGCTACAGCCCGGTTCACCGGAGTCCTGCTAGCCCAGCACTATTTCTCAGGACACTTGACTGGCCGACATGTGTTTCACTTCGTTCCTGTGTTTGTCCCTTCGGGGAAATGTCACGCGGTGACATCCGGAGTCCTGTTAGCCCAGTGCTACAGCCCGGATTCACACGTTGATGACCGACATGCTCGATGTGATTCATGTATGCCTGTCCTCATGAGTTAGTGCCGCTTTGGGTTCACGACTAGCCACGTCGGCCTGGGTTCTCTGTCATATGGATGCTAGCGACACTATCATATACGTGAGCCAAAAGGCGCAAACGGTCCCGGGCCATGGTAAGGCGACACTCGTGGGGATACCGTGCGTGAGGCCGCAAAGTGATATGAGGTGTTACATGCTAGATCGGTGTGACTTAGAATCGGGGTCCCGACAGTTCTTCGCTTATTTACTTTTCCGTTGCTACTGTTACAATCACTACAAAACCCCAATATATTTCTTTTGCTACCGTTACCACTAATATCACATTACTTCGCTACTAAACACTTTGCTGCAGATATTAAGTTTCCAGGTGTGGTTGAATTGACAACTCAGCTGCTAATACTTGAGAATATTCTTTGGCCACCCTTGAGTCGAATCAATAAATTTGTGTTGAATACTCTACCCTCGAAAACTGTTGCGATCCCCTATACTTGTGGGTTATTAGGGGCGCCCGAGGGGGCAGCCACACCCGATGCGCCATGGGAGGGGGCGGCCGGCACCAGAATCGCGGGCAGGGCCGGGCCCAGTGCTCGGCATGGCGTAGGGGGCGACTCGCCATAGGTGGTGGCAGGGGCGAGCCGCGCCGCGGGAGACGCCGATGGTACCTGCTGAAACGGGAACACCAGCTCATCAAAGTACACATGCCGCAAAGTGAAAACGCGGTGGGACACTGGATCATAGCACCGGTAACCTTTGGTGTTGGGAGGATAACCGAGGAAGATGCAAGGAACCGACTGGGGAGCGAGTTTGTGAGGGCTGGTGGACGCGGTACTAGGATAACAGAGACACCCGAAAATGCGAAGACCATCATAGGATGGAGTGATAACCCACAAGTATAGGGGATCAATTGTAGCCTCTTTCGATAAGTAAGTGTGTCGAACCCAACGAGGAGCTAAAGGTAGAACAAATATTCCCTCAAGTTCTATCGACCACCGATACCACTCTACGCACGCTTAACGTTCGCTTTACCTAGAACAAGTATGAAACTAGAAGTACTTTGCAGGTGTTGTTGGATAGATTTGAAAGAATATAAAGAGCACATAAATAAAAACTAGGGGCTGTTTTAGGTAAAGAAGCAATAAATTAGTATAGCGAGTGTGGAAAAGTGCTGGTAGGAGTTGCGAAATTGTCCCTAAGCAATTGACTACATTACTAGACCGACAACAAGTTTTATGTGGGAGAGGCCATGCTACCTCTTGAGCACTGCTTTGGTTTTCCCTTGAAGTGGAAAGGGTGGAGCGGTAAAGCAGCGTAAGTATTTCCCTCAGTTTTTTAGAACCAAGGTATCAATCCAGTAGGAGACCATGCGTGAGTCACCTCGTACCTACACAAACAAAGAAGAACCTCGCAACCAATGCGATAAAGGGGTTGTCAATCCCTTCACGGCCACTTGCAAGAGTGAGATCTGATAGAGATAATAATGATAAGATAAATATTTTTGGTATTTTTATGATATAGATTGAAAGTAAATAAAGCAAAATAAACGGTAATAGAAATAGCTTGTTTACGGAAGATTAATATGATGGAAAATAGACCCAGGGGCCATAGGTTTCACTAGTGGCTTCTCTCAAGATGGCATAAGTATTATGGTGGGTGAACGAGTTACTGTCGAGAAATTGATATAAAAGCGAATAATTATGAGAATATCTAGGCATGATCATGTATATAGGCATCACGTCCTTGACAAGTAGACTCACTCCAGCTTGCATCTACTACTATTACTCCACACATCGACCGCTATCCAGCATGCATCTAGAGTATTAAGTTCATAAGAACAGAGTAAGGCCTTAAGCAAGATGACATGATGTAGAGGGATAAACTCATGCAATATGATATAAACCCCATCTTTTTATCCTCGATGGCAACAATACAATATGTGTCGTTTCCCTTTCTATCACTGGGATCGAGCACCGCAAGATTGAACCCAAAGCTAAGCACTTCTCCCATTGCAAAAAAGATCAATCTAGTAGGCCAAACCAAACTGATAATTCGAAGATACTTGCAAAGATAAACCAATCATACATAAAAAGAATTCAGAGAAGATTCAAATATTGTTCATAGATAAACTTGATCATAAACCCACAATTCATCGGATCTCGACAAACACACCACAAAAGAAGATTACATAGAATAGATCTCCAAGAGAATCAAGGAGAACTTTGTATTGACATCCAAAGAGAGAGAAGAAGCCATCTAGCTACTAGCTATGGACCCGAAGGTCTGAAGTAAACTACTGAAAAATCACCGGAGAGGCCATAGAGTTGATGTAGAGGCCCTCCATGATCAATGCCTCCTCCGGCGGAGCTCCGTAAAAGGCCCCAAGATGGGATCTCTTGGGTACAGAAGGTTGCGGCGGTGGAATTAGGTTTTTGTGGTGCTCCTGGATGTTTGGGTGGTACGTGGATATATATATATATGTATGTATATATATATATGTATGTATATATATATATGAGGAAGAAGTATGTCGGTGGAGCAACGAGGGGCCCATGAGGGTGGAGGGCGCGCCCAGGGGGTAGGCGCGCCCCCTGCCTCGTGGCCGCCTCGTTGATTTCTTGACACCCACACCAAGTCTCCTGGATCACGTTCATTGAGAAAATCACGTTCCCGAAGGTTTCATTCCGTTTGTACTCCGTTTGATATCCCTTTTTGGCGAAACACTGAAATAGGCAAAAAAACAACAATCTAGGTTGGGCCTCCGGTTAATAGGTTAGTCCCAAAAATATAATAAAAGTGTAAAAATAAGCCCAATAACATCCAAATTAGATAATATAATAACATGGAGCAATCAAAAATTATAGATACGTTGGAGATGTATCAGGCCACTACTAGCATGTCATCCCTGACATGGAATTCTATGCACTTACAATTGGAACTATTAGCAAGCATCTGCAACTACTAATGTTCATTAAGGTAAAACCCAACGATAGCATTAAGATATATTGGCCCCCCTTCAATCCTGTATGCATCAATTTCTATGCTAGATTGAAGCTTCTGTCACTCTTGCCCTCCAATACATAGTCCTATCAATATAAAACTAACCCTATGGTGTGATCCACGCACGCTCATATGATGGGCACCAAAGGAAAGCAACATAACCACAAGCAAATTAAACCAATCATAGCAATTCACCAATTACCGATAGGACAACGAAAATCTACTTAGACATCATAGGATGGCAACACATCATTGGATAATAATATGAAGCATAAAGCACCATGTTCAAGTAGAGGGTACAATGGGTTGCGGGAGAGTGGACCGATGTAGATAGATGGGGGGAGGTGATGAAGATGTTGGTGAAGATGACGGAGGTGTTGATGTAGATTGCAGTGACGATGATGCCCCGGCGGCGTTCCGGCACCACCGGAAGAGAGGAGAGGGCCCCCCTTCTTCTTCTTCTTCCTTGCCTTCTCCCTAGATGGGAGAAGGGTTTCCCCTCTGGTCCATGGCCTCCATGGCGGCGAGCCCTTCCGAGATTGGATATGTCTCTCTGTTTCTGCATTCCAGATTCTGGCCTTTCACTGTTTCTTATATTCCCGAAGATCCGTAACTCCAATTGGGCTGAAATTTTAACACAATTTCTATCCGGATATTTGCTTTCCTGCAGCGAAAGGAGGGCACCAACCACCTTAAGGAGTGGCCACAAGGGTCCAGGGCGCCCCCTGCCTCATGGGCCCCTCGGGCATCGTCTCGCGTTGATTGTTCTTCCCAAAAATCACATATATTCCAAAAAAAAATCTCCGTCGATTTTTATCCCGTTTGGACACCGTTTGATATGGATTTTCTGTGAAACAAAAAACATGCAACAAACAGGTACTGGCACTGGGCACTGGATCAATATGTTAGTCCCCAAAACTAGTATGAAAAGTTGCCAAAAGTATATGAAAGTTGTATAATATTGGCATGGAACAATCAAAAATTATAGATGTGACGGAGACGTATCAGCATCCCCAAGCTTAATTCCTGCTCATCCCCGAGTAGGTAAATGATAAAAAGATAATTTTTGATGTGGAATGCTACCTAGCATAATCTTGATCATGTAATCCAATCATGGCATGAATATTAAGACACGAGTGATTCAAAGCAATAGTCTATCATTTGACATTAAGACAATAATACTTCAAGCATACTAATAAAGCAATCATGTCTTTTCAAAATAACATGCCAATGAAAGTTATCCCTACAAAATCATATGGTCTGGCTATGCTCCATCTTCACCACATAAAGCATTCAAATCATGCACAACCCCGATGACAAGCCAAGCAATTGTTTCATACTTTTGATGTTCTCAAACCTTTTCAATTTTCACACAATACATGAGCGTGAGCCATGGATATAGCACTATAGGTGGAATAGAATATGATGGTGGGGGTTGTGTGGAGAAGACAAAAAATGGAGAAAGTCTCACATCGACGCGTCTAATCAACGGGCTATGGAGATGCCCATCAATTGATTTCATTGCAAGGAGCAGGGATTGCCATGCAACGGATGCACTAGAGCTATAAGTGTATGAAAGCTCAAACTGAAACTAAGTGGGTGTGCATCCAACTTGCTTGCTCATGAAGACCTAAGGCATTTGAGGAAGCCCATCGTTGGAATATACAAGCCAAGTTCTATAATGAAAATTCCCACTAGTATATGAAAGTGATAACTCAAGAGACTCTCTATATGAAGAACATGGTGCTACTCTGAATCACAAATGTGGTAAAAGGATAGTAACATTGTCCCTTCTCTCTTTCATCTCATTTTTTTATTTTATTTTCTCTTTTTTTTCTTTTTTTGTAGGCTTCTTTTGCCTCTCTCTTTGGGGGGGGGGGCTTCTTTGGCCACTTTTATTTTGATAACCTCACATGGGACAATGTTCTAATAATGATGATCATCACACTTTTATTTACTTACAACTCGATATCTAGAACAAAGTATGACTCTATATGAATGCCTCCGGCGGTATACCGGGATGTGCAATGATCTAGCGTAGCAATGACATAAAAAACGGACAAGCCATGAAAACATCATGCTAACTATCTTACGATCATGCAAAGCAATATGACAATGGTGCTCAAGTCATGTATATGAAGATGATGGAAGTTGCATGGCAATATATCTCGGAATGGCTATGAAAATGCCATGATAGGTAGGTATGGTGGCTGTTTTGAGGAAGATATAAGGAGGCTTATGTGTGATAGAGTTTATCATATCACGGGGTTTGGATGCACCGGCGAAGTTTGCACCGACTCTCATGGTGAGAAAGGGCAATGCACGGTACCGAAGAGGCTAGCAATGATCGATGGAAGGGTGAGAGTGCGTATAATCCATGGACTCAACATTATTCATAAAGAACTCACATACTTATTGCAAAAATCTATTAGTTATCAAGACAAAGTACTACGTGCATGCTCCCAGGGGGATAGATTGGTAGGAAAAGACCATCGCTCGTCCCTGACCGCCACTCATAAGGAAGACAATCAATAAATACCTCATGCTCCAACTTCGTTACATAACGGTTCACCATACGTGCATGCTACGGGAATCACAAACTTCAACACAAGTATTTCTACAATCCACAACTACCCACTAGCATAACTCTAATATCACCATCTCTATATCGCAAAACTATTGCAAGGAATCAAACATATCATATTCAGTGATCTACAAGTTTTATGTAGGATTTTATGACTAACCATGTGAATGACCAATTCTTGTCATCTCTCCAAATAGATATAAGTGAGGCAAGAGAGTTTTAATTATTTCTAGAAAACATATGCACACACTCTAGAAAATATAAGTGAAGCAAAAGAGCATTCTACAAATGGCGGTTTTCTATGTGAAGAGAAACAGGCAATCCAAACTTCAAATGATATAAGTGAAGCACATGAAGCGTTCTATAAAGCCATACTCAAAAGATATAAGTGAAGTGCAATGAGCATTCTATAAATCAACCATGGACTATCTCATACCAGCATGGTGCATAAAATAAAAGTGAAAACTAAATGCAAAAGACGCTCCAAGATTTGCACATATCACATGAACGAAACGAATCCGAAAACATACCGATACTTATTAAAGAAAGATAGGATGCCTTCAGTGGCATCCCCAAGCTTAGATGCTTGAGTCTCCTTGAATATTTACTTGGAGTGCCTTGGGCATCCCCAAGATTTAGCTCTTGCCTCTCCTCCTTCTCCTCACATCGAGACCTCGATCTTTGAACACTTCATCCACACAAAACTCAACAGAAAGCTCAGTAAGATCCGTTAGTATAATAAAGCAAATCACTACTCTAAGTACTGTTGTGAACCAATTCATATTTTGTTTTTTCACTGTAGCTATTATAATATAACTTTTCCATGCCTTAATCCACTAATAGAAATCGATAGTTTCATCAAAACAAGCAAACGATGCACCAAAAATAGAATATATATGTCTTAAACAGGACAGTCTGTAGTAATATGAACATTCACCATACTTCTGGTACTCCAAAAATTCTGAGAACAATAGACAAAATAAACAATTTGAATAGAAAGACAGTGCAAAAAGTTTCAGAACCGTTTGACGTTCTAGTAAAAAAATGTAAAATCGCGCACTACAGTCAATGTTTCTATCTTGCACCGCACAAACCAACAAGCAATGTAAACATCCTAAAGGCAAATCTTGGCACATTATTCTTGTTTTTAAAATTAAAATTTATAAATGAACACAACAGAAATAAATGACTCTCTAAAACTTCTGGGTTGTCTCCCTGGCAGCGCTTTCTTTAAAGCCATTAAGCTAGGCATATAGTGCGGAAGTAATGGATCCACCCGAATCCCAAGGTATATCAAAGCCAATTTTAATTAACAATGATTTGTGATTTAGTAGTGAGCACAAAGTAACATATATCATGTAATGGCGAAGTCTAACTCTCTTCCTATGCATCGGCATGTCATAAAAGAACAATTCATGCACACATAGTAAAGGCCAATGCATAGTATAAACAATTTCTTGCAATTTTATCATATTTGAAACATGGAGAGGCGGAGATGTAGTTCCTGTCTCATAATAATTGCAAATAGGAGCAGCAAGCACATGCATATTATATCTATCAAAATCATCATGTGTAGTAGTAAAACGCAGCCCATCAATATAATCCTTAATAAGGGCAAACTTATCCGATATAGTGCAGTCGGGAGAATTCAAAAAGATAATAGGACTATCATGCGTGGGTGCAATAGTAACAATTTCATGTTTAACATAAGGAACTATAGAAAGTTCATCTCCATAAGCATAATTCATATTGGCATCTTGGCCACAAGCATAGCAAGCATCATCAAAAAGGGATATTTCAAAAGAATCAACTGGATCGTAACAATCATCATAGCATTCATCCTTCGGTAAATTTGAAGGGAAATTAAACAATGTATGGGATAAAGAGTTACTCTCATTAGATGGTGGGAACGGGTGATCAATCTGCTCTTCCTCCTTTTGTTATTCACTCTCCTCCTCATCTTTTTCATCCAATGAGCTCACAATATCATTAATTTCTTCTTCCATAGACTCCTGCAAACTATTAATCTCTTCTCGGACAGTGGAGACTTCATCAATAAATTCATCAATATCATAATTGTACTTATAATTCTCATAGCAATATTTAAGGATAGCTAAATTTTCAGGTCTATAAACTAAATCATCAAAATCTTCAAACTCTTTACACAAAGATTCAATTTCACAAGCACCCTTAAAAGTAACAAATTCTTCTATTCGTTCCACATCATAGTAATCATATATACCATTAGCATAAGAAGCTAAGGTTTCATTATCATTAAATTTGCATGAAAAGGGAAGGTGTGGAGCCTTCATCCTAGAGCAAAAAATATAATCATATCTCAAGCATAGTTGCCGAGCATGCCAATGCAACATATAAATTTGATCCCATAATACTTTCCCTTTTTGAGTCAAGCGATAATCCCTAAAGTATTCACGTTGATCCAACGTGTCTCCCATTACATAATTGAATGGGGTTTTCTCAGGATTATTAAAGTAGTGCATAATATATTTCACATAATGAGCATCGAGGGTTTTAGGAGGTTCCCCATCTCCATGAGTAGCAAGTAAACCTAATTTTTTTGGTATTTCGTGTTCCATATCCATATCTGAAGATAGAGAACAACTTAGAACATAAAATAAAAATTACTTAGTGATAAAGCAAACAAGCACACACGAGAATATTCACCCCATGCTATAACTCCCCGGCAGCGGCGCCAGAAAAAGGTCTTGATAACCCACAAGTATAGGGGATCAATTGTAGCGTCTTTAGATAAGTAAGACTGTCGAACCCAACCAGGAGCTAAAGGTAAAATAGATATTCCCTAAAGTTCTATCGACCACCGATACAACTCTACGCACGCTTAACGTTCGCTTTACCTAGAACAAGTATGAAACTAGAAGTAATTTGTAGGTGTTGTTGGATAGGTTTGAAAGTATATAAAGAGCACATAAATAAAAAGTAGGGGCTGTTTTAGGTAAAGAAGCAATAAAGTTAGTATAGCGAGTGTGGAAAAGTGGTGGTAGGAGTTGCGAAATTGTCCCTAATCAATTGACTACGTTACTAGACCGATAGCAAGTTTTATGTGGGAGAGGCCACTGCTAGCATGTCATCCCTGACTTGGAATTCTATGCACTTATGATTGGAACTATTAGCAAGCATCCACAACTACTAATGTTCATTAAGGTAAAACTCAACCATAGTATTAAGATATATTGGCCCCCATTCAATCCCGTATGCATCAATTTCTATGCTAGGTTGAAGCTTTTGTCACTCTTGCCCTCCAATACATAGTCCTATCAACATACAACTAACCCTATGGTGTGATCCACGCGCGCGCTCATATGATGGGCACCAAAGGACAGCAACATAACCACAAGCAAATTAAACCAATCATAGCAGTTCACCAATTACCGATAGGACAACAAAAATCTACTCAGAAATCATAGGGTGGCAACACATCATTGGATAATAATATGAAGTATAAAGCACCATGTTCAAGTAGATGGTACAATGGGTTGAGGGAAAGTGGACCACTGTAGATAGATGGGGGAAGGTGATGAAGATGTTGGTGAAGATGACGGAGGTGTTGGTGTTGATTACAGTGACGATGATGGCCCGGCGGCGTTCCAGCGCCACCGGAAGAGAGGGCCCCCTTTCTTATTATTCCTTGACCTTCTCCCTAGATGGGAGAAGGGTTTCCCCTTTGGTCCATGGCCTCCATGGAGGCGTAGGGGCGAGAGCCCTTCCGAGATTGGATCTGTCTCTCTCTGTTTCTGCATTCCAGACTCTGGCCTTTCACTGTTTCTTATATTCCCGGAGATCCGTAACTCCGATTGGGCTGAAATTTTAGCATGATTTCTATCAGGATATTGGCTTTCTTGCAGCGAAAAAGGGCACCAACCGCCTTACGGGGTGGCCACGAGGGCCCAGGGAGCGCCGGACCCCCTGGGGCATGCCTCCTGCCTCGTGGCACCCTCGGGCATCGTCTCGCGTTGATTCTTCTTCCCAAAAATCACATATAATCCAGAAAAATCTCCTTCAGTTTTTATCCCGTTTGGACTCCATTTGATATGAATTTTCTGCGAAACAAAAAACATGCAACAAACAGGAACTGGCACTAGGCACTGGATCAATATGTTAGTCCCCAAAAATAGTATAAAAAGTTGCTAAAAGTATATGAAAGTTGTATAATACTGGCATGGAACAATCTAAAATTATAGATACGATGGAGACGAAAAGGAGCTGGTGAGGAGAATAGTTCCAGCGAGGATGACACGGGCATATGTTAATGAGTAGGCTGGCGGTCGCGACTCGTGAGAGCGTCCGGCCAGAACCGAGGAGGCACGTTGGAGTGGAAGAGCAACATGAGGACACAATCATTAAGAGTGCAGATGACGCGCTCGGCACGGCCATTCTATTGTGACGTGTAGGGGCAAGTGAGCCGAAAAATAGTGCCATACAACGCAAGGAGATTGCGGACGGCAATGTTGTCGAACTCTTTGCCGTTGGCAGTTTGCAAGGCAAGAATAGGACGACCAAACTATGTGGTGACATATGAATAAAAAGAAGTGAGCGTGGAAAAAGCATCGGACTTGCGATGGAGAGGAAATGTCCACACATAATGGGAAAAATCATCCAATATCACCAAATAGTATAGATAACCCATGTTGCTTGCAACCGGGGATGTCCAAACATCACTATGCAATAACTGAAACGGAAAGTGGAAATGTTTGTAGATTCGCTAAAGGGAAGACGAACGTGCTTACCAAGACGGCATGCCTCACAAGAGTAGTCGTCGACCTTATTACATGAGAATGAAAAACTCTAAAGAATCTGACATAAAACTGTGGAGTTGGGATGACCGAGGAGGGCGTGCCAGAGATCGACACTAGCAGCAAGGGCGGCGGGATGGGTGGAGATGCCGGCGGAAGGATGCCCTGGGTAGAGCTCGTCCGGGCTATCACATCGGTGGAGCACCATCCGTGTATGGGCGTTATCGGTGTCAAAACCGGCGGATCTCGGGTAGGGGGTCCCGAACTGTACGTCTAAGGCAGATGGTAACAGGAGGCAGGGGACACAATGTTTTACCCAGGTTCGGGCCCTCTTGATGGAGGTAAAACCCTATGTCCTGCTTGATTAATATTGATGATATGGGTAGTACAAGAGTAGATCTACCATGAGATCGGAGAGGCTAAACCCTAGAAGCTAGCCTATGGTATGATTGTATGTCGTCCTACGGACTAAAACCCTCCGGTTTATATAGACAACGGAGGGGCTAGGGTTACACAAGGCCGGTTACAAAGGAGGAGATATACATATCCGTATTGCCTAGCTTTCCTTCCACGCCAAGTAGAGTCACATCCGGACACGAGACGAAGTCTTCAATATTCTATCTTCATAGTCCAACAGTCCGGCCAAAGGATATAATCCGGCTGTCCGGATACCCCCTAATCCAAGACTCCCTTAGTAGCCCCCGAACCAGGCTTCAATGACGATGAGTCCGACGCGCAGTGTTGTCTTGGCATTGCAAGGCGGGTTCTTCTCCAACTTTCAAGTGTCCGTAAGCAGTGTCCGGCTCCATAAATGTTGAACCTCTTGGCTTCTGTGCCCAATAAGGGCCATCTCCCACGCGTCGAATGAATACGAGGCGCCAGGGTGTTTTTACATTTGCCCCCCTAGCCAGATAAATAAATTGTCTATTAAAGGGATGGGGATTCTTAGATCCGATCCATATCATTCACCCCCAGCGAGAATTCATCAGAGCGTGCTTCGGAAAGATCCATTCCAGCATGGCCGACCTCCGCAGCTCCTCCTCCCGCCCCCGTAGCCCTAAGCACGGTGATTGGGAGAGGTGTTCAGTCCCGCACAGCCGATTAGTCGAGCTGCAGACTAAGGGATTTCTCCCTCCGGCGTATATGGTGCCCATTCGAGCCGGGCTCGCCACCTACAATGGCGGGGCACAAGCGGAGAGCCTTCCTTGTCCCTCTATGGGAGAACAGGTCTGCCTTGTTCCTTATTTACTAAGGGGACTCGGATTTCCAATTCACCCGTTCCTCCGTGGGCTCCTGGAGTTCTATAGCCTCCAATTACACAATCTCACCCCTGCCTCCATCCTACATATTGCCGGCTATGTTGCTCTCTGCGAGTTGTTCCTGGGCTGCGAGGCTCACTTCGAGCTATGGAAAAGGCTATTCTGCCTTGTCCCTCGCACACAGAGGGAATCACTTTATCAAGTGGGCGGAGCCGAAATATGGCGCATCGCCGATACCGGATAGCTGTCCGGTACCCCGAAGAAGCCGTCCGAAGACTGGCCTTCGGAATGGTTTTATATGGAGGACGTCCCCCTTCCGGACCCTGTTCGGCGGGGTCTACCTGAGTTCAACAATGCTCCTCTGAAGAAGCGCCGAAGTTGGCGCCCACGGAGCCCGCAGGCGGAAGACAACGGAGAAGTCCTCTATCTGATGAACGGGATCAAAGCACTGGCTCAATCAGGATTGACAATAATTGAACTCATGTCGATTTGCATAACACGGGGAGTGCAGCCACTTCAATATCGTGGGCACCCCTTGTGGTGTTATAACGGGGCGTATGACGCCACCTGCTGCGGGCGTAAGGGTCCGGACAATGCTGCCGCTCTAGCGAAGATTCTGTCCGAACTGTTCAAGGGTGAGGAGGAGGAGTTCACCTGCATCAAACCACGGGATGGATTCTCCATGTACAATCCTCCAAGTTGGGTAAGTTATATCTCCCTGCTCCCATTTTTCCCGCATTCTTTGTCGTAAGTATTTACCTTGCCACTTTGCGGCAGGAACTGCGAAAGTCCATAAAGGAGGTCAACAGCCCTTCTCAACAACTAGAGGACCCTGACCGGGCCCTCGACTTCGGACTCGAAGAAGATTTGGTTATATCCGTGGAGCTGATAGACCGGCAGTTCTATCAGTTAAGCTGCGATGATGCCATGGTGGCCATTACGGTCGACTATCCCGGACTGCTCCCTGCATCGCACGTAAAAAACCGAAAAATCCCAACTCCAAAACTAGGATCCCCTTTTAGACACTTCACCCACCATATACACATGGCATTTTACAAGGAAGGCATTCGGGACGCCCTGCCGAGCCCATGGCAACACGCCAACAGGAGGCACTAAGGCCGTGTAGGCCAAAAAGGAAGGCGGTCAGGACGGAGATGCCAGCGCAAAGGTATAAGAAACCTCGCTCCGTGGTTGTCGTCTCTCTAGAAATATAATGACGCCCGCGTTTCTTTAACAGAAAAACGCTCGCCGGAATATGTCCGGCGATGTTACTAATCATGCTTCCACCAGCCGGGTGCCAGGACCGGACATAGAGGCGGAAGCCGATATGGGGCAGGCATCAGATAATCCCTCTGCGGAGGATGTGGATAGGTTATCCGCGACTAACTCAGAAGTGGAAAGCGCCATGAACCATAGGCGCCTCCGGGCCGTACTCCGGGACGCTTGTTTCTCACCAGAGGCATTTGATGCCTTCAATTCCGGAGAGGCGTACCTCCGTGCTGCTTAAGATGGCCTAGCCAGAGCCACGGATCAATATGTAAAGGATGTACGGGTAAGTGAACCTGACTATTCATATGTATCAGTAGCCCCTGAGACTTGAAACAGTTAGCAAAACTGATTTAAGGATCATCTTATTTGTGCAGGTTCTTACAAAGAAGAATACTAGGCTAACACAGGAGCTAGAGGAATGCAAGACCCAACTGCGGGCTGCTATGGCCGCATTGCAGGAACCGAAAAAGTCACCTGCTGGCAACATTTATTTTAAAGAGTGATGGTTACCATATAATGTGTGGCATGGCTGCAGATCTAACGATAGATGTTGCAGATGAATCCGGAGAAAATCCGGAGGACCAGCATGTTATGCGACAGCTAGAGGCTGGCAAACGCGTGCTGACTGAGGTTAGGCGGGAGGAAAATAATCTCCAAGACGCCAATATTAAGCTGAGCGTGGAACTAAAAGACGATCGGGGCTAGCTTGCCGACTCCGAGAAGGAGAATAAGTGGCTTCGGCGCGGCATTTTCAGTAAGTGCTTGAACGAATCCTTTTAAAGGAATTTAGCGAAGAAGCCGACTAACAGCGTTATGTCTGTAGGTATGCTGACAAGTCGTCCCACGGAGGAAATGCCCGGGTCTGCGGGTGATCTTCTATCCGAGCTGTCACATCTGCACGAACAAGTTCGGCAGGTGATGCAAGGTGTTGCCCAGGCTTTGTGGCCATCTGTCTCCCTGCCAGAGGGCATTGCAGAGCTTACGGAGAAGCTCAAGGGAGCACGGCGGCGCCTCCGATTATGGAAGATATCGGCCTGCCGACAGGGTGCCAGAGAGGCCTGGGCCATGGTGAAGACTCGGTATACCAAGGCAGACCCAAATCACATGGCCGAGGTCGGACCTGTGGGGCCCGACGGAAAAGAGATCCCCGTTAACTTAGTTTATGGGCAAGTAGAATTAGCCGCAAAGTATTCCCAATAGGATTGTAAGCTAGACCGCCTATTGGATGGTATAGAGGAGGAGTTTAGTCATTCTGCATGACTATGTAATTAAAGTGACATGTATAATGCCTTCTAGCCGGATTGTAGATCATTTGTCGTTGCGGACCTTTTCGCTTCAACCTCTGGGCCCAATAGTCCGGAGTGAATCCGAATACCCGCTCAGTTATATAAGAACCGGGGTATGCGTGGAGACCAGACGTAGGGGTCATTAGTGCTTTATCAGACAAGTGCCTAACTAGTTATGTTAAATTACATGGGTAGTAAGAAACATCTTCCAGGGAGAATAGTTCCATTAAGGGTTCCTTTCCCTGCGTAAGCATGCCCTAAAGTGCATGTCCGGACTGCGATAAGAAACGCAGAAAAAACATCTGGGGGTAGATATGGACAATAAATAAAAATCAACTTTTGTTCACCGACCGAATATTCCCTTAAGAACGCTAGCTTTCGGCTTCACCTAGTCTGAGGTACACATCCGGCTGAGTCTGGTGCTAGGCGTCGAATCTTTAGAGCCTGGCCGCGTTCCATGGGTTCGGCTCGAGTCGACTAGTCGATGCATCCCACAGTCGATACGCTCCACCGATCAGAACTTGGTCAATAATGAAGGGACCTTCCCATTTGGGCTCGAGCTTGTTCTTTTTCTTATCCAGCAGGCGTAGAACTAGTTCGCCAACATTATAAGTTTTGGCCCGTACTTCTCTGCTTTCGTATCTGTGAGCCTGTTGCTGATAAAATGCGGAACGGGCTTTGGCTACGTTGCGCTCCTCCTCCAAGGTGTCCAGACTGTCCTGTCGATCGAGCTCGGCTTCTCTTTCTTTGTACATGCGCACTCGAGGTGAGTCATGAATTATGTCACAGGGCAAGACTGCCTCTGCGCCGTACACCATAAAAAATGGTGTATATCCAGTACTACGATTCGGCGTGGTCCGCAGCCCCCAGAGTACGGAGTCTAGCTCCTCTACCCAGTGTGTGTCAGACTCTGTTAAGGAACGCACTAATCTAGGTTTAATGCCGCTCATTATAAGACTGTTTGCTCGCTCGACTTGACTGTTGGTTTGTGGGTGATAGACTGAAGCGTAATCGAGCTTGATGCCCATTTTGCTGCATCAGAGTTTTACCTCGTCGGCCGTGAAGTTCGTGCCGTTATCAGTGATGATGTTGTGGGGGACGCCGTAACGGTGTACAACCCCGGATATGAAATCTATCACCGGTCCAGATTCGGCTGTTTTAACTGGTTTGGCCTCTATCCATTTGGTGAATTTATCCACCATGACCAATAAGCATTTTTTCTTGTGGGTTCCCCCTTTAAGGGGTCCAACCATGTCAAGCCCCCAGACCACAAAGGGCCATGTAATGGGGATTGTTTGGAGGGCGGTGGGTGGCATGTGGCTTTGATTTGCAAAGAGCTGGCAACCAGCGCAATGTTGGACCAAGTCCTGTGCATCTGCCCGGGCCGTTGGCTAATAGAATCCTGTACGGAAGGCCTTCCTTACAAGAGCCCAGGCTGCGGCATGATGACCGCCGAGTCCGGCGTCAATTTCTGCCAAAATATTCCGCCCTTCCTCTTTGGAGATGCACCTTTGAAGGACTCCGGTAGTGCTTTTCTTGTACAACTCTCCCTCATGGACCCTGTAGGCCTTGGATCGCCGCACTATGCAGCATGCCTCATTTTGGTCCTCCGGAAGTTCTTGTCTAGTTAGGTAGGCCAGGAATGGTTTTGTCCACGGGGCAATAATGGCCATTATTTTGTGGGCTGAAGGTGTTATTTCGGTGGCGGAGCCTCCGATTGTGTCAGAGAGTTCAGTATCGGGTATTTTGGCCGGGTCCGGACTGTTGTTACCGGTGTCCCCTTCCCATGCTATGGACGCCTTGAAGATCCTTTCCAGAAATATGTTGGGGGGACCGCGTCGCGTTTTGCGCCGATGCGGGCAAGGATATCCGCCGCCTGATTGTTTTCCCGAACCACATGGTGAAATTCGAGTCCCTCAAACCGAGCTGACATTTTGAGGACGACATTTTGATAGGCCGCCATTTTCGGATCCTTGGCGTCGAAATCTCCGTTCATTTGGGATATTGCGAGATTTGAATCCCGACGCACCTCCAGGCGTTGAATGCCCATGGAGACTGCCATCCGAAGACCATGCAACGGAGCTTCGTATTCGGCTGCATTGTTGGAATCTATATACAATATTTGCAGTATGTACCGAATGGTATCTCGGTTGGGGACGTTAGGACGACACCAGCCCCTAGACCGGCCAGCATTTTAGAACCGTCGAAGTGCATGATCCAATTGGAGTATGCGCCGTAGTCTTTAGGGAGTTCGGCCTCTGTCCATTCAGCGACGAAGTCTGCCACTACTTGTGATTTAATGGCCCGGGGAGGTTTGTATGTTATGTTGAATGGGAGGAGCTCAATGGCCCATTTGGAAATCCGGCACGTTGCGTCGCCATTGTCAATAATACCATTAAGTGGCACTTCAAAGGCTACTGTAGTCGAACACTCTTGAAAGTAGTGTTGCAGTTTCCGCGATGCCATGAATACCGCATATGCTATTTTTTGGTAATGCGGGTACCGTGATTTGCATGGAGTGAGGACATTGGATACATAGTATACCGGCTTTTGAAGAGGGAATTTGTGTCTGTCGACTTCTCGTTCGACAACGAGCACCGTGCTTACAACTTGATGAGTTGCCGCAATGTACAACATCATTGGTTCGCCGATGTTTGGTGCGGCCCGGGTCGGCTTGGTTGCTAGAATGGCCTTTATTTCTTCCAATCTGGCTAGGCCGCGTCCGTCCACTCGAAGTGTTCAGTGCGCCGAAGGAGGTGATAAAGGGGTAAAGCCTTTTCTCCCAAGCAGGAGATAAAGCGGCTTAGAGCCGCCACACATCCAGTTAGCTTCTGGATTTGTTGGAGGTCTATTGGGGTAGCCAAATGTGACAACGCTTGGATTTTGGCCGGATTAGCTTGGATACCTCTACTAGAGACAATAAATCCCAGTAGCTTTCCGGCTGGTATGCCGAAAACGCATTTTTCCGGATTGAGCTTGATGTCATATGTTCAGAGGTTGTCGAATGTGAGCCTCAAGTCGTCTATCAAAGAGTCGACGTGTTTGGTTTTGACAACCACATCGTCTACGTATGCCTCTAGTGTTTTGCCAATTTGTTTCTCCAGGCATGTCTGAATCATGCGTTGATATGTTGCGCCGGGATTTTTGAGCCCAAAAGGCATTGTGTTGTAATAGAAGGGACCGTATGGTGTGGTGAATGCCGTTGCGGCTTGGTCGGACTCCGCCATCTTGATTTGGTGGTAACCAGAGTATGCGTCGAGGAAACACAATGACTCGTGTCCCGCGGTAGCGTCAATGATTTGGTCGATGCGTGGGAGGGGGAAGGGATCCTTTGGGCAAGCTTTATTGAGGTCTTTGAAATTGACACAAAGGCGCCAGGATTTGTCCTTCTTTGGTACCATCACCAGGTTTGCTAGCCAGTCCGGATGTTTTATTTCTCTGATCAATCCGGCCTCCAATAACTTGGCTAGTTCTTCTCTCATGGCCTGTCTCTTAGGTTCGGAAAACGCGCAAGAGCTTGCTTGACCGGCTTGAATCCCTTTAGGATATTGAGGCTATGCTCGGCCAGCCTGCGTGGGATTCCTGGCATGTCTAAAGGATGTTAGGCGAATATGTCCCAATTCTCGCGCAGGAACTCTCGTAGTGCGGCGTCCACAGCGGGGTTTGACTGTGCCCCGATGGAGGCTATTTTGGTAGGGTCCGTTGGGTGGACTTGGAATTTGACTATTTCATCCGCTGGTTTAAAAGAGGTGGACTTGGATCTCTTGTCGAGTATCACATCGTCCCTGTCCACTGTGGAGCGTAGCGTGGTTAACTCCTCGGCCGAGAGGGCTTCGATAATGCCTCGAGGGCCAATGCCGCTGTTTTGTTTTTGGCACGGAGTGCTGTGTCCGGATCACTGGCGAGAGTGATGATTCCATTGGGTCCGGTCATTTTAAGCTTCATGTACCCATAATGGGGTACGGCTTGGAAGATTGTGAACACATCCCGTTCTAAAAGAGCGTGATAGCCACTTCTGAACGAGGCCACTTGGAATGTAATTTCTTCGGACCTGTAATTGTCCGGCGTGCCGAATACCACATCTAGTGTGATTTTCCTAGCACAGCGTGCTTCCCGACTGGGGATAATTCCTCTAAAGGTTGTGCTACTTTGCTTGATGCGGTTCCAGTCTATTTCCATCTTTTGATGGGTTTCCTCATAGATGAGGTTTAGTCCGCTGCCGTCGTCCATGAGTACTTTGGTGAGTCGAAAGCCGTACACGATTGGACTGAGGACTAGTGTGGCTGGTGCTCGGGCTGTTCCGAATTTGGGTTCATCACTAGCATTGAAGGTAATAGCCGTGTCACTCCATGGATTTGTTGCTGCTACGTGGCAGATTTCGGCCATGCTGCGGAGTGTTCACTTGCACCTGTTATTTGATGCAAAGGTCTTGAACATTGTTGACACTGTATTGTTATCCACTGGATGGTGCTCTGTGGTATGTGGGATAAGAAGATCCTCACCACTTTTGGCCACCTGCCGGAGTATCCAACATGCTCTAAGGCTGTGTGTTGGTATCATATCCGTCGTGCTATGAATTTTGCAGGGTCCATTGAGCCATCCCTCTAGTATGGTTCCTTGCCCTGTAGAGTGTTTTTGCTTTTTGGTAGTTAACCCGGGTGTATTGTGATAATGCACCCTTTTATTTCGTACTGGGTTTGTGTTCAGGGCCGGATTATCCCAAAAGTTTGTTTCGCTTTTCCAGGCACTTTCCATCGCAAAGCACTTTCGTACTATGGACGCCAAGTCAGCGAAGCGTGTTATCTCACGGTGATTTATGGCGTTAAGGATTCCCTTGTCCGTGCAATTATTGCAGAAAAATAAGATTGCGCCTTCCTCGCGACAGTCCTTAACCTTGTTCGTTGCAAGGTGGAATCTGGCCCAGTAATGATGTATTGTTTCCTGGGGCTCTTGTCTGATATGGGAAAGGTCGCTGTCGGCGTTCTGGGAACGGGGGTCCCCAGACTTGCCTGCCTGCGGCCTGCGGCATGGCTCAAAAGGGGGCCAAGCATGGCCCATCTTCATCAACACAAGACTCAAGACCCTCGCGAGGGGCCAAGCCTCGCGGGGCGGACGACACGGAGCTTCCTCAGGCACGGCCTCGTCAGGCTGGCTGGCGAGGAGGCAGAGAGATCAAGGCAGGGTACCTCGCGAGGTGCCCGTGACGCAAGCCATGACGACTCAGGGCGCCAGGCGGGCGCCAGCCCGCGCAGCGTCCTCCTATCCTCTTTGGTGCAAAGGGAGCAAGCGCAGCCACGGAGTACCGAGACATCAGGCAAAGGTTGCCATTTCGGTGCAACGAGACCAAGACCAGGAGGACTACGAGACGGAGATCACCGTGGAGCCCAAGACGGCGTCATCACCAGAGCTTTGCGCAGGCGAAGACTACTTTTGTCAGGATAGCTGATACTTGCTGTCCCCCTTCAAATTAGCCCGCCATTGTTGGCTCCCTTCCCGCTCGATATTTGGGAAGAGGACCAGGGCCTCTATAAATAGGACCAGCCGTCCACAAAGCAAGGGGGAAAAAGAGTAAGGCGGTTAGAGAGAGAGAGAGAAAGGTGGCTGAACTCCTCCCAGTAGTTCATCGCCCCAGCAAGAGCAGACCCTCGCGAGGCTGTTCTCCCTTGTATTGTTTGTCATCATTGGCCCCAAGGGGCAATCCACCCACCACACACTGGAGTAGGGTATTACACCACAACGGTGGCCCGAACCAGTATAAACCTTGTGTCTCTTGTGCAGTTCTTTCAGTAGTCTAGATCTTTGCGAGACGGAGAGGTAGAAGACGTAATCTTCTCGCGCACCCCAGTGTTCGAACCTTAAGGGTCTGCCGGAACCCGAAATCCGACATTTGGCGTGCCAGGTAGGGATGCGCCGGAATTCGTCTTCCACCGCCCCGTTCTCCTCCGACCGTCGCATCCATGTCCGACGCTCGTCGGGCCCGCGCCGAGCGCCAGGCCGCCCTCGCTTCCCGCGTCACCCAGGCGGCGCCCGTCGGTGGACGCCCTCGTCATTCCTCGTGACCCGCCATCAACGCCGCAAGCGGCCCGGCGGGGGGGGGGGGGGGGGAGCAGCAAGCGTCGTCTCAGCATCTATCCGTGCGGCAAGACGGCCGCACCGCTACTCCATCGCTCACACCAACTGGTTCTTCGTCCTGCGCGCTCCGTGCACCTTTGGAGGCTCGAGCTGCGCTCATCGCGGCAAACGAGCTCCTGCGCTACCATCCCATCGACGACGTCTACGAAGAGTGGCTCAACTGCGTAGCCGAGCTTGTCCGCGCCGTAGGGGGCTCTCCCGCGTTGTCCATTCCGCTGCGCCACACCCCGCCCCGCGCGGGCAACGAAGCTCCGGGGGCGTACCAGCCGCCTCCTCTCCAAGAAGACGCCATGGCTCCAAGGCGCGTGGCCCCTGGGCGGAACCCGCTCCATCAGGTGCCAGCGCAGCAAGAACGGAGCTGCCAAGAAATTCCTCGCCCACAAGAAGCTGCCCGTGCGCTCCCTGCTCCGGCACGCCGCGACCCTACTGCAGCTCCGGCATGCCAAGACCCCACGCTGCTCCTAGCTGCAGCATGTTGGGACCCTCAAGACCGAGCTCTCCACCAGCCGAAGCCTTTCGTGGACACCGCAGGCTGCCGTGCCTACGCCACTGAGCTGCGTAGCGTCGCGTGGCCCGGCAAGTTCAAGCCAGACTTGCCTCCTCGTTACGACGGCACGACTGACCCTGCAGAGTTCCTCCAGCTCTATGAGCTGGGCATCGAAGCTACCAGTGGGGACGAGAAGGTCATGGCGAACTGGTTCCCCATGGCGCTCAAGGAAGGAGCTCGCACCTGGCTCCTGAATCTGGCTCCAGGCACGATCTCTTCCTGGGACCAGATGCGCACCCGCTTCATCGCCAACTTCCAAGGTACTCGCGACCAACCACCCGCCGTGAGCGACATGCGCCGCATCAAGCAACAACCCGGAGAGACCCTGCAAAAGTACATCCAGCGCTTAAACAGCGCGTGCCTCAAGATCCCCAAGGTGTCCGAGGAGGCCATCATCTCAGCCTTCTCCGATGGTGTGCGCGATGTCAAGATGAAGGAGGAGCTGGTGATGCATGATGACCTGTGCACCTCCCTAGAGCTGTTCAACTTGGCGACCAAGTGCGCCAGGGCTAAGGAGGGACGCCTCTCCCTCCTCGAGCTGCCTGCCGCTGACCCAGAGGAGACGAAGCCCAAGTCCAAGGTCGTGCTCGCGGCAGAACCAGACACCAAGCAGGGCAAAGATCTGCCTGAGTCCTCCAAGGGCAGCCGGTACTGTGTGTACCACCACCTCCACACCCACAACACCAACGAATGCCAAGAACTCCGCACCGTGCGAGAAGGAAGGATCGACCGTTGTCCCGAACGCGCCGATTGGGGCTACGGCCGAGGAGGAGGAAGAAACGCAGGACGCTGGGAAGATCGCGGCCCGCGCCAAGGGTGGCGCAATCAACCTCGCGAGGATCGCTGGCGAGACCTGCCTCGCGAGGGGGACTGGAGGGATCAGCCTCGTGAGGATCGCCCACAGGGCAACGTAGGCCTCCCTCCACTGCCGCCTCAGCCAAGAAGGAACGAGGACCATCATCAAGACGAAGGGGCTGGGGGCTTCCAGGAGCCACGCGCAATCACCTGCATCCTGGGCGGAGCTCAAGCCCCAGCCTCCCAACGCATCTTCAAGCAGTTTGACCGCGAAGTGAATGCAGTCCTCCCCAGACATGAAGCAACGCGCCCTCTCAGGTGGTCGGCATGCGCCATCACATTCAGCTCAGCGGATCAACTCAAGTGTGCGGCCACAGCCGGAGTCCTCGCAATGCTTTGCTCTCCAGTCATCAGCAATGTACTGGTCACCAGGACCCTCATCGATGGTGGGGCAGGGCTCAACGTCCTGTCCATGGAAACGTTCAACAATCTCCAAGTGCCCTACGACTAGCTTCAGCCAACCAAGCCCTTCTCCGGAGTCATCGACGGCTCCACGGTCCCGATTGGGCAGGTCCGCCTCCCTGTCACCTTCGGGGCATGCGACAACTACCGCACCGAGCTCATCGACTTCGACGTCGCCCACATCCGCCTGCCGTACAACGCCATCCTCGGGTACCCAACACTGGCCAAATTCATGGCCGTGACTCACCATGGCTACAACGTCCTCAAGATGCCAGGGAGTGGCGGAGTCATCACGGTGCCCCGTGAAGAGAAGGATGACTGTGTTCCCTGGAGCGAGCCTTTCAGGCCGCGTCACTGGAAGACCCGGATCGCGGAAGAAGGAGGCTTCCCGAGACCACCCCCAAGAAGAAGAAGACATCGTCCGGACCGGCCCCTCGGGAGGCGGGCCCCTCAGGGCCCGCATCTGCCAAGTGGGAACCTCCTTCCATCGCATAGGAAAGCGCGCCCGGCACCCTCCTCAGGCAGGGCTCGGTTGCTCTCCCCTGGAGGGCCACCGACTTGGCCAGGGTCACGAGGGAAGCGCTTGGGCACCACGTGGCGGCGTGTTTTGAAGCACGTTTCCCTCAAGAAGGAGCAAAGCAAGGAAGGTCAGACCCACAGGAGTTTGTCGACAAGGCCATTCAAGAACTACAGGAATCAAGAATCATGAGAGGTTGCCGCCGTCTACCGGCTGTGGCTCCCCATCCAGGAGAGGATGGTGGGATGCGCGTCTGCACCGACGTACCAGGGCTCAACCAAGTCGCTATGATGGAGCGCCTCTGGCCCTCGCGAGTGGGGCGCTGCGGGGGTCCGCCCCACAGCTACGTTCGCATGCCTTACGGCCTGCCGAGCGCAGTTGCTATGTGCCAGCGCCTCATGAGGGGCATCATGGAGGCTCAAGAAGACGGGTGTTCCGCAGCCTTGGCGGAGATGGAGATGACTCGCGAAGAGCTACCAGTGCCTCCGGAGCCTCCCGAGGCCCCTGGGCCTGGGGGCTCGTGAGGATCGGCTTTCGCAGCCCACCGAGTCTGTTGCACCAACACCCCTTCGCCCTCGACACCCTCAGGTGACATCTTAGAAGTTTCATTTCCAGCCGGGAGCGCCCTCCTAGGGCTGCATCGTTCCCAGGCCGCGTGGGTCCGTCCCTGCGGTATGTACCCCTTTTATTTCATGTCGTTAGCTTGCTTTGTTGGGGCCGCCCCTCGGGCTACATCATCCCCAAGTCGCTCGGGCCCGACCCAGCGATGTCTACCTTCCCAGCATCTATTTGAATGAATCCCCTCCTTCACGGCTAACGTGTTTGATCTAGTTGCCTGCTCAACTGACGCCAACTGACGGATTTGCTCCCACAACGGCACGAGGCTTGCGCATGGGTCCGTCCCTGCAACGCCGACAAACCTGAATGGCTGAGCTCTGGCCGCGGCAGCCCCGCATGGCGCCACCTCGTCAAGCCTCCAGTGCCTCAACTCCCCTTGGAAGCAACTAACGGCAGACCGACAATTGTCATGGCAACCTCTTCTTCCTTCTATGATGAGTTTACAGGATCCCCTGAGGGAGTTGCGCAAGGCAAGGCCCTCGCGGCGTTCCTTTCACTCTCGTCCGCGGGAACCGCTTGCATGTTAAAGGGGGGTGCCTGAGCATCGCGACTCAGGGCTCCTACTGGCTCTCCAGCCCTCACCCTCTGGCCTTGACCACAGCATCGCGACCTGGCATACCAGCGACGGCTCAGACTAGCTCGAGGGCCAGGACCCGAGGACGTAGAGCAGAAAGGGGAGCGAAGGCGAGGGAGAAGGGGCACGCGAGGACCTCGCCGAGCGATTCCGCTCCTGCCGACGCGCGGACCCGACGACACACCAGGGATAATCCACGACTCTCAAGATAAGTCACCACCTGAAAGCATCGGCTATCGTAGCACTACCCCCGCACCTAATGCAATTCCGTGTCAGCGACGCCGCTCTCCTTTCTCGCCGAGCGACGGCTGCTTGGGCGCCAAAGGGGACCTCCTAAGCATCGCGACTCAGGGGCTCTTACCGGACCCCGGGTCGCTCACCTCCTGGCCTTGACCACGGCATCGCGACCTGGCATACCAGCGACGGCTGACGCCGCCTTGGGACTGGGACCTGTCGGCACAGAGCACCAAGCCCTCGCGAGGTTCGAAAGGGAGAACTGAGCTAAGACGGAATAAGCAACTCACACAGCTCTACAACAAGGGTTATGTATTAACAAACAGGATTACAGGCACCTTACAAGCCCCCATGGGGCGCATTTTGATTCCTCGCAGGGAACGGATCCCAAGGGATGCTAACTACACGCGCTCCTGCAAAAGATGCCATCATCAACAGTGGGCCGTCAAGCGCCGGCACCAACCCCATCTAGATCAGAGTCGACGACGGCCAGACGAGCCCGCCCTGCTCCAGAAGCGGCGCCGGCTCGTGGGCTCGTAGCTGTCGTCGCTCGTCTCCGGAGTCGTGAAGATCTCGCTGGGGTCGCTGGATCCTCCGGCGCCTCCGTTGCCTGCAGAGCCGCCAAGGGAGCGGTCAACGGGCCTAGCCCTCACCATGGCAAGGTCCTGGCCACCTCTCCCGGGGCAACACTCCAGCCGGCGCACGTTCGCGTCGAAGATCTTGAGGAGCATCACCGAAGCGCCATCGTACTCCAAGTGGACTGCGAAGACGCCCCTTACCCTGCAAACCCGGGCGATCTCTCTCCAGCCACGAGTCATGTAGACCTCGCCCGGGGCAACGACCGCGACCTCTGCCTCGGTCGCGAGGGTGCTGCAGCCGGCGTGCTGCAGCCAGTGCTCCAAGGGCTCCCCCGACGGGATGATGGATGCAAAGAAGGGAGGCAGACGGATCTAAGACTGGAGAGGAATGGCGACATGGAGCACGAACTCTTGGGAGGAGCCCTCGGCGTGGACCCCCTGAGGAACAACCCACACCTTCGTGACCCGTCAGCGCCGGCGATGGCGCTGACCACGGGGATCGGCATTGACCCCTTCGAGGCCCTTGACGTGGGCATACAAGGGAAGCGGGAACCCCGGCGGAGCCCGCTCGCACCAAGGCCTCGACACCACCTGACGGTCCTCCTTGTCACGGCCGCAAAGGGCGAGCCGTTTCTTCGGCGGGAGCGGGTCTGGTCCTTCTCGAGGGGCCTTTCCCTTCTCCGCTGCAGACAACCGGCGAATCAGAGTCATCGCGGCAAGACGGAGCAAGGATCGGGAAGAAGGAGAAGCAAGGATGGATGGACTGGAAGGGCACGCGCAGTTCCGTACTTATAGCCGGCGAAGGCCAACCGCCGGCCTCCACGATCATAGGTAATCATGACATGATTTGCATGCAGGGACTTGTCCAACTCGCGTGATCATCGAGGCGTCGTGGGGAAGTGGAGACGCCCACGTCCCATCAACCGCCACGCGGCGCCCAAGGCCGCAGTCTGTTAGGGCCCGCGGCGCTTCGCCCTTGCCCTTTCGCCTCTCGGCACGGCCAGGTCCGGGCGCGCCTTGGGCCCGGGGGCTACTGTCGGTGTTCTGGGAACGGGGGTCCCCAGACTTGCCTGCCTGCGGCCTGCGGCATGGCTCAAAAGGGGGCCCAGCACGGCCCAGCCCGCGCAGCGTCCTCCTTTCCTCTTTGGTGCAAAGGGAGCAAGCGCAGCTGCGGAGTACCGATGCATCAGGCAAAGGTTGCCATTTTGGTGCAACGAGACCAAGACCAGGAGGACTACGAGACGGAGGTCACTGTGCAGCCCAAGACTGCGTCATCACTAGAGCTTTGCGCAGGCGAAGACTACTTTTGTCAAGATAGCTGATACTTGTTGTCCCCCTTCAAATTAGCCCGCCATTGTTGGCTCCCTTCCCGCTCGATATTTGGGAAGAGGACCAGGGCCCCTATAAATAGGACCAAGCGTCCACAGAGCAATGGGGAAAAAGAGTAAGGCGGTTAGAGAGAGAGAGAGAGAGAGAGAGAGAGAGAAAGGTGGCTGAACTCCTCCCAGCAGTTCATCGCCCCAGCAAGAGCAGACCCTCGCGAGGCTGTTCTCCCTTGTATTGTTCATCATCATCGGCCCCAAGAGGCAATCCACCCACCACACACTAGAGTAGGGTATTACACCACAACGGTGGCCCGAACCAGTATAAACCTTGTGTCTCTTGTGCAGTTCTTTCAGTAGTCTAGATCTTTGCGAACGGAGAGGTAGAAGACGTAATCTTCGCACGCACCCCAGTGTTCGAACCTTAAGGGTCTGCCGGAACCCGAAATCCGACAGTCGCTTATCTTTGGGTGGGTGGGTGGAATTGAATCCAAACCCCTACCCGATCTGGGATCCAGGGGCTGAGGAGTTTCCAATTTTGGAAGTTCCGGTTCCGGGATGTTACCTGTTAATCCTGGACCGCTGCCTGACTCTAAGTTCAGGGATTGGATGTTGTCCTCCCGTGAATGGGCGTCCGGCTCGGAGAGCTCGGGAATCCGGACATATTTTCTCCTTAGGATAGAGGAAAGGTCGCCGCATTGTTCCTCCACCACTGCAATATGATGGGTGACCGATGGAGAATTAATCTCCCTTTTATCGGGTTTAAGCCCAATCCGATCATAGTCCGTCGCGACTCCCAAGGCGGCGATGCGATCCAAGAGCTTGTTTAAGGAGGAGAACTCCATTGGATCCATCTGTTCGGCGAGCGCCGATTTGACGTGGAGGCTATTTTCGATGACCCGAGAATTCATCATCGGCGCGGCGGCCGTACAGGTGGTCATGATGAACCCGCCTAGCCGGAGAGTTTGGCCGACAGCCAAAGCTCCCCCAACAGTAGTGCTGTCTTTAAAGACGAGACGAGACATCCTTCCTTCTAGCGACGGCACAGAGGAACTCTGAATGGAAGCACCAATGTCGGTGTCAAAACCGGCGTATCTCGGGTAGGGGGTCCCGAACTATGCGTCTAAGGCGGATGGTAACAGGAGGCAGGGGACACAATGTTTTACCCAGGTTCGGGCCCTCTTGATGGAGGTAAAACCCTATGTCCTGCTTGATTAATATTGATGATATGGGTAGTACAAGAGTAGATCTACCACGAGATCGGAGAGGCTAAACCCTAGAAGGTAGCCTATGGTATGATTGTATGTCATCCTACGGACTAAAACCCTCCGGTTTATATAGACACTGGAGGGGCTAGGGTTACACAAGGTCGGTTACAAAGGAGGAGATATACATATTCGTATTGCCTGGCTTGCCTTCCACGCCAAGTAGAGTCCCATTAGGACACGAGACGAAGTCTTCAATCTTGTATCTTCATAGTCCAACAGTCCGGCCAAAGGATATAATCCGGTTGTCCGGATACCCACTTATCCAGGACTCCCTCAGGCGTCCTTCACAGAAAAGCCAACATCGTGAAATTCAGCAGTAATAGGGTTCTCACGAGCAAGGCGACGAGACAAGGTTGGTAACTAAGTCAGGAGAGA
Organism: Triticum monococcum; assembly: GCA_034509565.1. NCBI lineage: Eukaryota > Viridiplantae > Streptophyta > Magnoliopsida > Poales > Poaceae > Triticum > Triticum monococcum. The sequence goes on along the minus strand of CM067841.1, from coordinate 562,372,799 downwards.
TGAAAACATTAGACATGTTAATAGGAGTAGAGGTGGAAGGAAATAGCATATGGCCGACATGTGTAATGGGTAGAGAGGAACAGTTAGCAATGGTGATGCGAGTAGGAGTATGAACGGGAGTGGACGACGTGAGGTTACCGGGATGAGCAGTCATGTGAGCAATGGCGCCCGAGTCCATGTACCAGTCACCGCCGCCACCGTAGTTACTCGGTGATGGGGCCGAATGCAGGGCGGCGAGGAGCGCAGGATCCCACGGCGACATCACCTGGGGCGGGTAGAACCCGCTGTAGGCAGGCGTGGGCACGGCGCCGTAGCCGGCGATGCCGGGTAGTGGTGAAGAACGCCTGGTGGCCCGCCGGACGGGGCCCAAGGATGCCCGGGGTACGCGTGAATGAAACCCGTCCACGGATTGGTGACGTAAGTCCATGGTGGGGTGGCCTGCTACTATTGATGAGGAGCCCCCATGCGCCTGTTGCTGCTGCTTGCGGCCACCCCATGGTGGTTGCCGCGCCGCCCGCCACCCTGCGGCTGCTGCTAGGGCAGCAGGAGGGGAGGGTGATACGTCTCCGTTGTATCTACTATTCCAAACACGTTTGCCCTTGTTTTGAACTCTAACTTGCATGATTTGAATGAAACTAACCCGGACTGACTATGTTTTCAGCAAAATTGACATGGTGTTATTTTTGTGCAGAAATAAAAGTTCTTGGAATAACCTGAAAATCAACGAAGATTATTTTTGGAATATATAAAAATACTGGAAGAAGAATCCACGTCAGGGGGCCCACACCCTGTCCACCAGGGTGGGGGCGCGCCTACCCCCTGGGCGCGCCCCCTGCCTCGTGTGCCCCTGATGCTCCACCAACCTCAACTCCAACTCCATATATTCGTGTTTGGGGAGAGAAAAATTAGAGAGAAGGATTCATCGCATTTTACGATACAGAGCCGCCGCCAAGCCCTAAACTCTATCGGGAGGGCTGATCTGGAGTCCGTTCGGGGCTCCGGAGAGGGGAATCCGTCGCCATCATCATCATCAACCTTCCTTCATCACCAATTTCATGATGCTCACAGTCGTGCTTGAGTAATTCCATCGTAGGCTTGCTGTACGGTGATGGGTTGGATGAGATTTATCATGTAATCGAGTTAGTTTTGTTAGGGTTTGATCCCTAGTATCCACTATGTTCTAAGATTGATGTTGCTATGACTTTGCTATGCTTAATGCTTGTCACTAGGGCCCGAGTGCCATGATTTAAGATCTGAACCTATTATGTTTTCATGAATATATGTGAGTTCTTGATCCTATCTTGCAAGTCTATAGTCACCTATTATGTGTTATGATCCGTTAACCCCGAAGTGACAATAATCGGGACCATTACCGGTGATGACCGTAGTTTGAGGAGTTTATGTATTCACTATGTGTTAATGCTTTGGTACGGTACTCTATTAAAAGGAGGCCTTAATATCCCTTAGTTTCCAATAGGACCCCGCTGCCACGGGAGGGTAGGACAAAAGATGCCATGCAAGTTCTTTTCCATAAGCACGTATGACTATATTCGAAATACATGCCTACATTACATTGATGAACTGGAGCTAGTTCCGTGTCACCCTATGTTATAATTGTTGCATGATCAATCGCATCCAATGCCTACGAGCTTTTTATATATTGTTCTTCGCTTATTTACTTTTCCGTTGCTAATGTTACAATCACTATAAAACCAAAAATATTACTTTTGCTACCCTTACCACTACTATCATATTACTTTGCTACTAAACACTTTGCTGGAGATATTAAGTTTCCAGGTGTGGTTGAATTGATAACTCAGCTGCTATGACTTGAGAATATTCTTTGGCTCCCCTTGTGTCGAATCAATAAATTCGGGTTGAATACTCTACCCTCGAAAACTGTTGCGATCCCCTATACTTGTGGGTTATCAAGACTATTTTCTGGCGCCGTTGTCGGGGAGCATAGCTCTATTCTTTGAGTCACTTGGGATTTATATCTGCTTATCATTATGAAGAACTTGAAAGATCAAAGAACCAAGATTTTTCCCTCAACTACGAGGGGAGGTAAGGAACTGCCATCTAGCTCTGCACTTGATTCACCTTCTATTTTGAGTAAACTTGCGACACCTACACAAGCTGTTGATTCTGATAGGTCGCACGTTATTGATGATGCCACTTCTGCTTTGCATGATACTTATGATGAAACTACTTCTATGCTTGATACTACTATGCCACTAGGTGAAATTCTTGATGAACAACTTGCTAGGGCTAGAGAGAATGAAATTATTGAAACTGATATTATTGATGAAAGTGATGATGAATATTCTCCCCCTAGATATGAATCACCTGTTGTTCATGAGGGTTATGTTATGGATGAAGAAACTGCTAGAGACTTCTTAGGTTGCAATGATATATCTGATATAAAGAAATTATTATCTAAGCTTAAAGAAAAGTATTTGAATGCTAGAATGAAATATGACCCTGCTTTTGCTACTTCACCTATCTCTATTACTGATAGGGATTATGAGTTCTCTGTTGATCCTGAGATAATTACTTTGGTTGAATCTGATCCTTTTTATGGCTATGGATCTAAAACTGTTGTGGCACATCTTACTAAATTAAATGATATAGCCACCCTGTTTACTCATGATGAGAAAACTCACTATTACTTTATCCTTAAGTTGTTTCCGTTCTCATTAAAGGGTGAAGCTAAAACACGGTTTAATTCTCTTGATCCAGGTTGTGTGCGTAGTCCCAAGGATATGATTTATTACTTCTCTTCTAAATATTTCTCCGCTCATAAGAAACAAGATGCTTTAAGGGAAATATATAATTTTGTGCAAATTGAAGAAGAGAGTCTCCCACAAGCTTGGGTGAGGCTTCTCCGTTTACTTAATGCTTTGCCTGGTCATCCTCTTAAGAAAAATGAAATACTTGATATCTTTTATAATGGACTAACCGATGCTTACAGAGATTACTTGGATAGTTGTGCTGGTTGTGTTTTCAGGGAAAGAATTGTTGATCAAGTTGAATTGATATTGAATAATATGTTGACTAATGAAAATAATTGGACACTTCCTAAACCAACTCCTAAGCCAACTCCGAAGAAAAGGGGTATTCTATTTCTCAGTCCTGAAGATACGCAAGAGGCAATGAAATCTATGAAAGAAAAAGGTATTAAAGCCGAAGATGTTAAGAATTTACCACCTATTAAAGAAATACATGGTCTTGATAACCCGACACAGGTAGTAAAGGTAAATTCTCTCTATAGATATGATAAGTGTGAAATCCCATTTACTAAGTTTGCTAGCCCATGCTTGGATGATTTTGATGAATTTATGGTTAAACAAGAAAACTTCAATTCTTATGTTGGTTGACAATTGAAACATAATGTTGTTATGCTTGAACACTTGAGTGATTATATGGCGAATGTTAAAGGTGAACTTAAACTTATTAGTAAACATGCTTCTATGGTTACCACTTAAGTAGAACAAGTACTTAAAGCTCAGTATGATTTGCTCAATGAATTGAATAAGAAGAAGAATGATAATGCTGTTAGAGTCATGACTAGAGGTGGTAAAATGACTCAGGAACCTTTGTATCCTGAGGGCCATCCTAAGAGAATTGAGCAGGATTCTCACAGAATTAATATTGATGCACCTAGTCCTTCTAAAAGGAAGAAAAAGAAAAATTATAGGACTTTGCATGCTTCTAGTGAACCTGTTGTCGACACACCTGAGAATCCCAATGATATTTCTATTTCTGATGCTGAGACACAATCTGGTAATGAACATGAACCTAGTGATAATGTTAATGATGATGTTCATGTTCATGCTCAACCTAGTAATGATAATGATGTAGAGATTGAACATATTGTTGATCTTGATAACCCACAATCAAAGAATCAACGTTATGATAAGAGAGACTTTGTTGCTAGGAAGCACGGTAAAGAAAGAGAACCATGGGTTCAGAAACTCATGCCTTTTCCTACTAAACCATCCAAGAAAAAGGATGATGAGGATTTTGAGCGCTTTGCTGAAATGATTAGACCTATCTTTTTGCTTATGCGTTTGGCTGATATGCTTAAAATGAATCCTTATGCTAAATATATGAAGGAAATTGTTACTAATAAAAGAAAGATACCGGAAGCTGAAATTTCCACCATGCTTGCCAAATATACTTTTAAGGGTGGAATACCAAAGAAACTTGGAGATCTAGGAGTACCAACTATATATACCATGCTCCATTAAAAGAAACTATGTTAAAACTGCTTTATGTGATCTTAGAGCCGGTGTTAGTGTTATGCCTCTCTCTTTATACCGTAGACTTGATTTGAATAAGTTGACACCTACTGAAATATCTTTGCAAATGGCTGATAAATCAACTGCTATACCTGTCGGTATTTGTGAGGATGTGCCTGTTGTGGTTGCAAACGTTACTATTTTAACGGACTTTGTTATTCTTGATATTCCCGAGGACGATAGTATGTCCATTATTCTTGGAAGACCCTTCTTGAATACTGTAAAGGCTGTTATTGATTGCACCAAAGGCAATGTCACTTTTCGTGTTAATGGTATTGAGCATACAGTGCACTTTCCGAGGAAACAACCTCAAGTCCACAGTATCAATTCTATTGGAAAATTTTCAACAATCACTATTGGAGGTTTTGAATTTCCTCTTCCTAGTGTCAAGAAGAAATATGACATTCTTATTGTTCGGGATGTGCATATCCCCGTTGACGTAACCTAGTTTCAGATTATTCGAAATGAGTTTGTTAACAAGACCTGATCAACCTTGTTAGTGGATTCCTTTTGATGAGCATGAGATGGATGAATTTAGAAAACACAACTCTCTGTATCCTCTTTCTACTTTCTATTATTTATATTAAATAAAGCAAAAATAGTATTTTCTGTCTATTTTTCTGAATTATTCATGCAATAAAAAATACCCCAAAAATAAACTTTCTCCCAATGCCTGAAAGTTAAATATGTTTTTTCTAGAATATTTTAGAATATCTAGCATTGAAAACACAGCAGGGGGAGCAGCCCCGTGCCCACGAGGGTGGAGGGCGCGCTCACCCCCCCCTTGGGCGCGCCCCCATGCCTCGTGGACCCCACGTGGGTCCCCTCCACTTATTCCAGCCACCACACACTCCTTCTTCCTCCCAAAAAAATCACCAATCAGCTCAATCCCGAGTTCTTGCTCATCTTGCTGCCATTTTTGATCTCCTTGCTCAAAGTTGTATTCACAAAACTTCTTTGGGGGATTGTTCTTTGGTATGTGAGTCCTCCAATGGTCCAATTAGTTTTTGTTCTAGTGCTTTATTCATTGCAAATTTTTGCTACTTAGGTGACCTTGTTCTTGAGCTTGCATGTCAAATTTATATGGTCAAAATTAGTTATAATGCATGATATAGCCTCTATGCACTTGTAGGAGTAGTTACCATCAATCTTGTTGAGTTTAGTTCACTTTTATTTTTGAGTTACTAAAAATTTCAGAAATTTTTCAGAGGAAGAAATATGTTTAGGAAAATGTACCAAGGTGGTTCCTCAAGGAAGCAAGGCCCAGGCCCGCGATACGCGAGCCGGACAATGAACTACCAAGAGATGCTCAAGTGCGGCCTTGTGAATGACTGTCAGAGGACTTCATGGTTCGGGCAGGAATTAAGGAGGAATTTGAAGCATATGTGCGTAACGCCGTTATTGAGAGCTTCGTGGCAGATAAGTGTCGTCAGTACTACTACCTCACTGATTCATTTGTGAGAAGGTTTAAATTTACATCATCACGCAATTCTCAAACCGTCCTATTTGATCTTTATGATAAATCTTATACCATGGACTTAGAATATTTTAATACTGCTTGTAAACTCCCATAGTGGGGTAATGCTAGTGAACCTCGCAAATCTGAATATAAAGACTTTCTTGCTAGTATAACTATGAGGGAAATCACGCAAGCTACCTAGGGAGCATTCATTTTCCTGCTATACATTATTTTGCTCTCTTCATAGGTAGATGCATAAATGGTAAGGATGAGGCGTGTCACATGTGTGTTCCTGATCTTAATGTTCTCAAGAGTGCTGTATTAGGAGATAGACAATACAACTTGGGGGCCATTGTTGCACGTAGGTTGCATAATAATAGTATTGATGGAGATTTCTTTTGTGGAATTTATGCAACCCGTTTAGCTGATTTTCTTGAGATACCCATACGTAGAGATGATATCGAGTTGCCTCCTGCATACTTAGATTATAATGCCATGGTTCGTCATCCGTTTGTTGAGAGGAACAATCAGTTCCTCCAGTACCGACTAATCTTTGAAAGACGACGCACCTATCACGTCGCTCTCCCTGCTCCTACTTTCTTTGACTTTCAGGCAAAAGGGAGATATGTTATAACCATGGAGGAGGCGACCGAGTACGAGAGGAGGGCGGAGGCAGCTCGCCTGCAAGTTGCAGTACATTAGGCAATTGTTGCAGCATCTCAGTACGACCCCAGCTACAACTTTGATCCATGGGCATAGACCAACTTAGGCCAAAATCCTAAGCTTGGGGGAGTACGTATCTCTCGCCGACATTACATTCATGTTCACACACTCACGCTAGTTGTCGGTGCTCATACTTTTTCATTGTATCATCCATGCTAGTTTATTTTCATTTTCTCGCTTTCTTCTTATGTGTTTGGAAAACCTTAAGAAAAACAAAAAAATTAGTTGTACCTTTTAGCTAGTTTACTTTCCATGCCTGTAGTAGTAGTAATTAAAAAGAAAACCCAAAAATATTTCTCATTCTTCTTTTGCTTGTTGGGAGCTTTCCCGTGTAAATAGTTTTGTTTCTTTTTCTTTCCTTTGGGGGTAGAGAGGAGAAGACCATAATGAAAATGTTGAGTGGCTCGCATATGAATTATTGTTGATCTAACAAAGAGCCCATATTACCTTGTCTTCTCTCTTGAATTGAATGCTTGCAGATTCCAACTTAGTCCAATGCACGTGCACTATTATTATTACCAACACTATTCGGTCGTGCAAGTGAAAGGCAATAATGATGATTATATGATGAACTTATTGATATGAGGAAAGCTGGTATGAACTCGACCTGTCTTGTTTTTGTAAATATGATTAGTTCATCGTTCCTGATTCAGCCTATTATGAAAGAAACATGTTTGCAATGACAATTAGAGATTGTAGTTGTTTATGTCATGCTTAATTAGCTAGGAGTTTATAATGGTTTACCTTGCGTGCCAACATGCTATTAAAATGGTTGTGATGTGGTATGATAGGGTGGTATCCTCCTTTGAATTATTTGAGTGGCTTGACTTGGCACATGTTCACGCATGTAGTTGAAACAAAATCAACATAGCCTCCATGATATTTATGTTCATGGTTCATTATATCCTACTCATGCTTGCATTCGGTGTTGATTAATTTTAATGCATGTTCATGACTGTTGTCGCTCTCTAGCTGGTCACTTCCCAGTCTTTTTCTAGCCTTCACTTATACTAAGCGTGAATACTGCTTGTGCATCCAATTCCATAAACCCCAAAATTTTGCCATATGAGTCCACCATACCTACCTATATACGCTATCTATCTGCCGTTCCAAGTAAACTTGTATGTGCCAATCTCTAAACCTTCAAATAAACATTCTGTTTTGTATGCTCGAATAGCTCATGTATCAACTAGGGTTGTCTGTATCCTCCATGCTAGGCGGGTTACTCTCAAGAGGAGTGGACTCCGCTCCTCATTCACGAGAAAATGGCTGGTCACGGGGATGCCCAGTCCCATGCTCAAATCAAATCAAAATAATTGCAAACAAAACTCCCCCGGGATTGTTGTTAGTTGGAGGCACCCGTTGTTTTGGGCAAGCCATGGATTGATGCTTTTTGGTGGTGGGGGAGTATAAACTTTACCATTCTTCTTAGGAACTGATGTCTACTACACAACCTTCTTCTTGTAGACGTTGTTGGGCCTCCAAATTCATACTAACAACATTGCAATCATGCTCATCATACAAATATTTAGTGCCAAACATTCTAATGCATTCTTCTTCTAACACTTTGGCACAATTATCGGAATCCCTATTTTCACGAAAAACATTAAAAATATGAAGCATATGAGGTATCCTCAATTCCATTTTTTGCAATTTTCTTTTATAGACTAAACTAGTGATAAAACAAGAAACTAAAAGATTCGATTGCAAGATCTAAAGATATACCTTCAAGCGCTAACCTCCCTGGCAACGGCGCCAGAAAAGAGCTTGATGTCTGCTACACAACCTTCTTCTTGTAGACATTGTTGGGCCTCCAAGTGCAGAGGTTTGCAGGACAGTAGCAAATTTCCCTCAAGTGGATGACCTAAGGTTTATCAATCTGTGGGAGGCGTAGGATGAAGATGGTCTCTCTCAAGCAACCATGCAACCAAATAACAAAGAGTCTCTTGTGTCCCCAACACACCCAATACAATGGTAAATTGTATAGGTGCACTAGTTCGGCGAAGAGATGGTGATACAAGTGCAATATGGATGGTAGATATAGGTTTTTGTAATCTGAAAATATAAAAACAGCAAGCTAACTAATGATGAAAGTGAGCACAAACGGTATTGTAATGCTAGGAAACAAGGCCTAGGGTTCATACTTTCACTAGTGCAAGTTCTCTCAACAATAATAACATAATTGGATCATATAACTATCCCTCAACATGCAACAAAGAGTCACTCCAAAGTCACTAATAGCAAAGAACAAATGAATAGATTATGGTAGGGTACGAAACCACCTCAAAGTTATTCTTTATTATTGATCTATTCAAGGGTTCGTACAAGAATAACACCTTAAGACATAAATCAACCAAAACCCTAATGTCACCTAGATACTCCAATGTCACCTCAAGTATCCGTGGGTATGATTATACGATATGCATCACACAATCTCAGATTCATCTATTCAACCAACACAAAGAACTTCAAAGAGTGCCCCAAAGTTTCTACCGGAGAGTCAAGCGGAAAATGTGTGCCAACCCCTATGCATAGGTTTACGAGGTCACGGAACTCGCAAGTTGATCACCAAAACATACATCAAGTGGATCACGTGATATCCCATTGTCACCACAGATAAGCACATGCAAGACATACATCAAGTGTTCTCAAATCCTTAAAAACTCAATCCGATAAGATAACTTCGAAGGGAAAACGCAATTCATTACAAGAGAGTAGAGGGGGAGAAACATCATACGATCCAACTATAATTGCAAATCTCGCGATACATCAAGATCGTACCACCTCAAGAACACGAGAGAGAGAGAGAGAGAGATCAAACACATAGCTACTGGAACATACCCTCAGCCCCGAGGGTGAACTACTCCCTCCTCATCATGGAGAGCGCCGGGATGATGAAGATGGCCACCGGAGAGGTATTTCCCCCTCTCGCAGGGTGCCGGAACGGGTCTAGATTGGTTTTCGGTGGCTACGGAGGCTTCTAGCAGCGGAACTCCCGATCTAGGTTATTTTCTGGAGGTTTCTGTATTTATAGGAATCTTTGGCGTCGATCTCACATCAAGAAGGTGCCCGAGTCATCCACGAGGCAGGCCCACGCGCCCGGGGGGGGCACCCTCGTGGACTGCCTGAGACTCTTCTAGCCCAACTCTTTTACTTCGGGATCTTCTTTTGGTCCATAAAAAACCGTCAAAAATTGGCACGTCAATTGGACTCCATTTGGTATTCCTTTTCTGTAAAACTCAAAAACAAGGAAAAAACAGAAACTGGCACTGGGCTCTAAGTTACTAGGTTAGTCCCAAAAATCACATAAAATAGCATATAAATGCATATAAATCATCCAAGGTTGATAATATAATAGCATGGAACAATCAAAAATTATAGATACATTGGAGACGTATCAAGCATCCCCAAGCTTAATTCCCGCTCGCCCTCGAGTAGGTAAATGGTAAAAACAGAATTTTTGATGTGGAATGCTACCTAACATAATCATCAATATAAACTTCTTTATTGTGGCAAGAATATTATAATCCATAAGATTCAAGACAAAAGTTTAATATTGACATAAAACTCATAATACTTCAAGCATACTAACCAAGCAATTATGTCTTATCAAAATAACATAGCCAAAGAAAGCTTGTCCCTACAAAATCATATAGTTTGGCCATGCTTCATTTTTGTCACACAAAATGCTCCCATCATGCACAACCCCGATGACAAGCCGAGCAATTGGTTCATACTTTTTAACGCGCTTCAGCCTTTTCAACCCTTACGCAATACATGAGCGCAAGCCATGGACATAGCACTATGGGTGGAATAGAGTATGATGATAGGGGTTATGTGAGAAGACAAAAAGGAGAAAGTCTCATATTGACGCGGCTGATCAATGGGCTATGGAGATGCCCACTGATTGATGTCAATGCAAGGAGTAGGGATTGACATGCAACGGATTCACTACAGCTATAAATATATGAAAGCTCATCAAAGAAACTAAGTGGGTGTGCATCCAACTTGCTTTCTCACGAAGACCTAGGGCATTTGAGGAAGCCCATCATTGGAATATACAAGCCAAGTTCTATAATTAAAAATTCCCACTAGTATATGAAAGTGACAAAATAAGAGACTCTCTATCATGAAGATCATGGTGCTACTTTGAAGCACAAGTGTGGAAAAAGGATAGTAACATTGTCCCTTCTCTCTTTTTTTGGGCCTTCTCTTTTTTTATGTCCTCTTTTTTCTCTTTTTTTCGTCCGGAGTCTCATACCGACTTGTGGGGGAATAATAGTCTCCATCATCCTTTCCTCACGGGGACAATGCTCTAATGATGATCATCACACTTTTATTTACTTACAACTCAAGAATTACAACTCGATACTTAGAACAAAAATATGACTCTATGTGAATGCCTCCGACGGTGTACCGATATTGCGATGAATCAAGAGTGACATGTATGAAAAATTAAGCATGGTGGCTTTGCCACAAATACGATGTCAACTACATGATCATGCAAAGCAATATGACAATGATGATGCGTGTCATAATAAATGGAACGGTGGAAAGTTGCATGGCAATATATCTTGGAATGGCTATGGAAATGCCATAATAGGTGGGTAAGGTGGCTGTTTTGAGGAAGATATAAGGGGGTTTATGTGTGATAGAGCGTATCATATCACGGGGTTTGGATGCACCAGCGAAGTTTCCACCAACTCTCAAGGCGAGAGAGGGTAATGCACAGTACCGAAGAGGCTAGCAATGATGGAAGGGTGAGAGTATGTAATATCCATGGACTCACATTAGTCACAAAGAACTCATATACTTATTGCAAAATTTTATTAGCCCTCAAAGCAAAGTACTACTACGCATGCCCCTAGGGGGATATATTGGTAGGAAAAGACCATCGCTCGTCCCCGACTGCCACTCATAAGGAAAGTAATTAAAGAACATCCGATGCTTCAAATTTGTCACACAACGTTTACCATACGTGCATGCTACGGGACTTGCCAACCTCAACACAAGTATTTCTCAATTTCACAATTACTCAACTAGCACGACTCTAATATTACCACCTTTATATCTCAAAACAATTATCAAGTATCAAACTTCTCATAGTATTCAAAATTTATAACCAAAGTAAATTACCATGCTGTTATAAAGGACTGTCAAACTGATATAAGTGAAGCATGAGAGATCAATTATTTCTATAAAATAAAACCACCGACGTGCTCTAAAAGATATAAGCGAAGCACTAGAGCAAAAAATTATCCAACTGAAAAGATATTGAAGCACATAGAGTATTCTAATAAATTCCAATTCATGTGTGGCTCTCCCAAAAGGTGTGTGCAGCAAGGATGATTGTGGTAAACTAAAAAGCAAAGACTCAAACAATACAAGGTGCTCCAAGAAAAAAACATATCATGTGGTGAATAAAAATATAGCTCCAAGTAAAGTTACCAATGGACGAAGACGAAAGAGGGGATGCCTTACGGGGCATCCCCAAGCTTAGGCTTTTGGTTGTCCTTGGATTTTACCTTGGGGTGCCTTGTGCATACCCAATATTAGGTTCTTGCCACTCCTTGTTCCATAATCCATCAAATCTTTACCCAAAACTTGAAAACTTCACAACACAAAACTTAAAAGAAAATATCGTGAGCAATGTTAGTAAAAGAAAACAAACCACCACTTCAATACTGTAATGAACTCATTCTTTATTTATATTGGTGTTAAACCTACTGTATTCCAACTTTTATATGGTTCATAAACTCTATTACTAGCCATAGATTCATCAAAATAAGCAAACAACACACGAAAAACAGAATCTGTCAAAAACAGAACAGTCTGTAGTAATCTGAAGGTTTCGAATACTTATGGAACCCGAACAATTCTAAAATAAATTGCTGGACGTGAGTAATTTATATATTAATGATCTGAAAAAAGAATTAACTAAATAGCACTCTCCAGTAAAAAATGGCAGCAAATCTCGTGAGCGCTAAAGTTTCTGTTTTTTACAGCAAGATCGCAAAGACTTTCCCCAAGTCTTCCCAAAGGTTCTACTTGGCACAGATACTAATTAAAACATAAAACCACATCTAAACAGAGGCTAGATGAATTATTTATTAAAAACAGGAACAAAAATCAAGTATCAAAAAATAAAAATTGGGTTGCCTCCCAACAAGCGATATCGTTTAACGCCCCTAGCTAGGCATGATGATTTCAATGATGCTCACATAAAAGATAAGAATTGAAACATAAAGAGAGCATCATGAAGAATATTACTAACACATTTAAGTGTAACACACTTCCTATGCATAGGGATTTTGTGACCAAACAACTTGTGGGAACAAGAATCAACTTGCATAGGAAAGCAAAACAAGCATAACTTCAAGATTTTAAGCACATAGAGAGGAAACTTGATATTATTGCAATTCCTAAAAGCATATGTTCCTCCCACATAATAATTACATGTAGGATAATAGGCAAATTCAACAATATAGCTATCACACAAAGCATTCTTTTCAAGTATGCAAAGTTGACACTCTTCCAAAATAGTGGGATTAACATTAACTAAAGTCATGACCTCTCCAAACCCACTTTCATAATTATCACAATAAGATTCAACACCCTCCAAAATAGTGGGATCATTACTTCCTAAAGTTGACACTCTTCCAAACCCACTTTCATCAATATAATCATCATAAATAGGAGGCATGCTATCATCAAAATAAATTTGCTCATCAAAACATGGGGGACAAAAAATATCGTCTTCATCAAACATAGCTTCCGCAAGCTTGTGGCTTTGCATATCATTAGCATCATGGGTATTCAAAGAATTCATACTAACAACATTGCAATCATGCTGATCATACAAAGATTTAGTGCCAAACATTCTAATGCATTCTTCTTCTAACACTTTGGCACAATTATCGGAATCCCTATTTTCACGAAAAACATTAAAAATATGAAGCATATGAGGTATCCTTAATTCCATTTTTTGCAATTTTCTTTTATAGACTAAACTAGTGATAAAACAAGAAACTAAAAGATTCGATTGCAAGATCTAAAGATATACCTTCAAGCGCTAACCTCCCTGGCAACGGCGCCAGAAAAGAGCTTGATGTCTGCTACACAACCTTCTTCTTGTAGACATTGTTGGGCCTCCAAGTGCAGAGGTTTGCAGGACAGTAGCAAATTTCCCTCAACTGGATGACCTAAGGTTTATCAATCCGTGGGAGGCATAGGATGAAGATGGTCTCTCTCAAGCAACCCTGCAACCAAATAACAAAGAGTCTCTTGTGTCCCCAACACACCCAATACAATGGTAAATTGTATAGATGCACTAGTCGGCGAAGAGATGGTGCTACAAGTGCAATATGGATGGTAGATATAGGTTTTTGTAATCTGAAAATATAAAAATAGCAAGCTAACTAATGATGAAAGTGAGCACAAATGGTATTGCAATGCTAGGAAACAAGGCATAGGGTTCATACTTTCACTAGTGCAACTTATCTCAACAATAATAACATAATTGGATCATATAAATATCCCTCAACATGCAACAAAGAGTCACTCCAAAGTCACTAATAGTGGAGAACAAATGAATAGATTATGGTAGGGTACGAAACCACCTCAAAGTTATTCTTTCTGATCGATCTATTCAAGAGTTTGTACTAGAATAACACCTTAAGACACAAATCAACCAAAACCCTAATGTCACCTAGATACTCCAATGTCACCTCAAGTATCTGTGGGTATGATTATACGATATGTGTCACACAATCTCAGATTCATCTATTCAACCAATACAAAGAACTTCAAAGAGTGCCCCAAAGTTTCTACCGGAGAGTCAAGACAAAAACGTGTGCCAACCCCTATGCATAAGTTCACGAGGTCACGGAACTCGCGAGTTGATCACCAAAACATACATCAAGTGGATCACGTGATATCCCATTGTCACCACAGATAAGCACATGCAAGACATACATCAAGTGTTCTCGAATCCTTAGAAATTCAATCTGATAAGATAACTTCAAAGGGAAAACTCAATTCATTACAAGAGAGTAGAGGGGGAGAAACATCATAAGATCCAACTATAATAGCAAAGCTCATATACATCAAGATCGTACCACCTCAAGAACACGAGAGAGAGAGAGAGAGTGAGAGAGATCAAATACATAGTTACTGGTACATACCCTCAGCCCCGAGGGTGAACTACTCCATCCTCGTCATGGAGAGCACCGGGATGATGAAGATGGCCACCAGAGAGGGATCCCCCCTCCGGCAGGGTGCCGAAACGGGTCTAGATTGGTTTTCGGTGGCTACGGAGGCTTCTGGCGGCAGAACTCCCGATCTAGGTTATTTTCTGGAGGTTTCTGTATTTATAGGAAATTTTGTCATTGGTCTCACGTCAAGAAGGTGCCCGAGTCATCCACGAGGCAGGACCACACGCCCGGGGGGCGCCCCCCACCCTCGTGTACGGCCCGGGACTCTTCCGTCCCAACTCTTTTACTCCGGGGTATTCTTTTGGTCCATAAAAATCGTCAAACATTCGCACGTCAATTGGACTCCGTTTGGTATTCCTTTTCTGTGAAACTCAAAACAAGGAAAAAACAGAAACTGGCACTGGGCCCTAAGTTAATAGGTTAGTCCCAAAAACCATGTAAACTAGCATATAAATGCATATAAAACATCCAAGGTTGATAATATAATAGCATGGAACAATAAAAAATTATAGATACATTGGAGACGTATCAGGAACCACCTATAATGTGTGTAGCATGGAAGATATCGAGATCTCTCGGTTGTTATGTTGACAATGAAAGTATATCGCTCAAAATATTGTTCATATCTATTTCAAAACAGAGCTCTGGCACCTCTACAAATCCCTGCTTCCCTCTGCGAAGGGCTTGTCTATTTACTTTTATGTTGAGTCATCATCCTCTTATTAAAAAGCACCAGTTGGAGAGCACCGCTGTCATTTGCATCCATTACTGTTAGTTTACATTGAGTATGACTGTGACTGGATCTCTTTTACCATGAATTACAATGTCTAGTCAGTCCTTGATCTTTAAAGGTGCTCTACATTTATGTTTTCCGGTCTCAGAAAGGGCTAGTGAGATACCATATTGTTATATCATATCATGATTGTTTTGAGAAAGTGTTGTCATCGGAGATTTGTTATCATTGCTCGCTAGCTGATTATGCCATTGATATGAGTAAACATGAGACCCAAATGTTATTGTGAATATGGTTAGTTCATAATCTTTGCATAAAACTTGAATGTTGGCTTTACATATTTACAACAACAAGAGCAAACAGAGTTTGTAAAAGTTTTTCTTTATCACTTTCAAGTTATCAACTGAATTGCTTGAGGACAAGCAAAGGTTTAAGCTTGGGGGAGTTGATACGTCTCCGTCGTATCTACTTTTCCAAACACTTTTGCCCTTGTTTTGGACTCTAGCTTGCATGATTTGAATGGAGCTAACCCGGACTGACGCTATTTTCAGCAGAATTGCCATGGTGTTATTTTTGTGCAGAAATAAAAGTACTCGGAATGACCTGAAAATCAACGGAGATTATTTTTGGAATATATAAAACAATACTGGAAGAAGAATCCACGTCAGGGGGCCCACACCCTGTCCATGAGGGTGGGGGCGTGCCTACCCCCCTGGGCGCGCCCCCCTACCTCGTGGCCCCCCTGACGCTCCACCGACCTCAACTCCAACTCCATATATTCGTGTTCGGGGAGAAAAAGATCAGAGAGAAGGATTGATCGCGTTTTACGATACGAAGCCACCGCCAAGCACTAAACTCTCTCAGGAGGGCTGATCTGGAGTCCGTTCGGGGCTCCGGAGATGGGAATCTGTCACCATCGCCATCATCAACCTTCCTCCATCACCAATTTCATGATGCTCACCGCCGTGCGTGAGTAATTCCATCGTAGGCTTGCTGGACAGTGATGGGTTGGATGAGATTTATCATGTAATTGAGTTAGTTTTTTTAGGGTTTGATCCCTAGTATCCACTATGTTCTGATATTGATGTTGCTATGACTTTGCTATGCTTAATGCTTGTCACTAGGGCCCGAGTGTCATGATTTCAGATCTGAACCTATTATGTTTTCATGAATATAAGTGAGTTCTTGATCCTATCTTGCAAGTCTATAGTCACCTATTATGTGTTATGATCCGTTAACCCCGAAGTGGCAATAATCGGGACCATTACCGGTGATGACCGTAGTTTGAGGAGTTCATGTATTCACTCTGTGTTAATGCTTTGGTCCGACACTCAATTAAAAGGAGGCCTTAATATCCCTTAGTTTCCAATAGGACCCTGCTGCCACAGGAGGGTAGGACAAAAGATGTCATGCAAGTTCTTTTCCATAAGCTCGTATGACGATATTCGGAAAACATGCTTACATTACATTGATGAACTGGAGCTAGTTCTGTGTCACCCTATGTTATAATTGTTGCATGATCGATCGCATCCGACATAATTCTCCATCACCGATCCAATGCCTACACGCTTTTCATATATCGTTCTTCGCTTATTTACTTTTCCGTTGCTACTGTTACAATCACTATAAAACCAAAAGTAAATGTTTAAATTCAGCCGACTGAAAATAACGCAAGCGTAAGTCGCCTCCTCCACTCGACACGTGGCTGCGCGACTCACGCGCGTCTCCTTCTCTGCATCCCCTCTAAAAAGAGCGTGAATCTTATTTCCTCCCTTCTCTCTATCATCTCTCTCACTTCTTTTTTCTCTCTAGCATGCTGACGCCGCCATCTGCTGTAGCCACCGCGCCACCACGGCAACTCAAATCATGCTGCAATGCCAATGGTCAAAACTAAATCCATGAAGGGTCAAAACTGAATGCTTATCATCTATGGCAACTCAGTGTGTCCACGACCATGATGCGATGCCGATTCAGTGTGACACGAGAAGGCCCGGCCACAACACAAACTAAATCCATGAAGGACCAAAACTGATGCTTATCAATCATCGACCATGCTACAATGCCGATTCAGTGTGACCACGGCAACTCAAATCATGCTGCAACTCCAATGATGTCGCGCAGCCGCCGGTGGGCGATGGAGCATCATCGAGCTACTGGGGCATCACTGGTGCTGCAATGGAGCATTTGTCGGACTGCCGGAACATCGACCACACTGCAAGGGAGCATCATCGGTGCTACGATGGAGCGTCATCGGGTCGTCAAAACATCGCCGGTGCTACAATGGAGTATCGTCGGGCTATCGAGACATCGTCGGTGCTACGATGGAGCTTTAGTTGGACCGTCGGAACATCGATGGCACTGCAAGGGAGCATCACCAGTGCTACGATGGAGCATCGCCAGGTCATTGACACATCACCAGTGCTACAACAGAGCATCGTTGGGCTGCTGGGGTCGTCGGTGCTGACATGGAGCATTCATTGGACCGCTGAAACATCAACGATGCTCCAAGGGAGCATCACCGGTGCTGTGATGGAGCATCGTCGGGCCGTCAAAACATCGTTGGTGTTACAACGGAGCATCATTGGGCTGCCGAGGAATCATTGGTGCTGCCCTAGAGCATTGGTTGGACCGTCAGAACATCGACGGTGTTGCAAGGGAGTATCACTGGTGCTAGACGGAGCATTGTTGGGCCGCCGGGCATCGCCGGTGCTGCGATGGAGCATTTGTCGGACTACCGAAACATCGATGGCGCTGCAACGGAGCATCACCGGTGCTATGATGGAGCATCGTCGGGCTATTGAAACATCCCCGATGCTGCAACGGAGCATAGTCGAGCCGCCAAAGCATCACCGGACACCGGCGCTGCAATGGAGCATAGCCAGGTGGCCGAAGCATCCACTGTGCATCAATGGAGCATCAATGGTGCTTGAAAGGGTGGTCTCTATAGGGGTGTTGCTGCAACTCGAGAGCTCGTCGGCGCTGCTGTCGTGGCCCATGTATGGCAAGCTCGCCGACTGTTCTGCTGTGAGGTGACCGGCGACATGGCTGCTGCCATGCTCTAAGTCTGCTAGCTACTGCTCTCGCTAGAGTTATGCATGTGTAGGGATGTTGCGTTGGTGGCTGGAGGCTACGAGGAGACGTGTGTGCAAGTTGGCTTATTTCCGTGGTACAGTCACGTGTAAATCAGTGGATTCAATCATAACGTATTTGCGCAAATCAACGGCGGACAAGGCGGCTTATCCCCCCCCCCCCCCGGCATCATCCGGATGACGCGTAGCAGGGGCCAAACCAAAAATATTACTTTTGCTACCATTACCACTACTATCATATTACTTTGCTACTAAACACTTTGCTGCAGATATTAAGTTTCCAGTTGTGGTTGAATTGACAACTCAGCTGCTAATACTTGCGAATATTCTTTGGATCCCCTTGTGTTGAATCAATAAATTTGGGTTGAATACTCTACCCTCGAAAACTGTTGCGATCCCCTATACTTGTGGGTTATCAATAGGGGGCGAGCGGGAGCGGAAAAAATCCTGGGGGGGCGGCGGCTGTTGCCTCAGCGCGGGTGGGGCGGCCGGTATCAGGGCGCCATGGGAGGTGCCGGCGGTGAGGGCATGGTGCTACACGCCCTTCTTGACCCCCTTCATCCGGCGCTCCTCCAACCGCAAGTACGCCACAAACTTGGGGAAGGAAGGCTCTGGCATCAAGGTGAGGTTGGAGGCGGCATTGCCGAAGTCCTCGTTGAGGCCAGCGGTGAGCGTGCTGAGGAGGAGGTCGTCATCAACCTTGGCGCCGATGTCATGGAAATCATCCGCCAATGTCTTCAGGAGGCAGCAGTAGTCATAGATAGACTGGTCATCCTGATGATAGTCAAAAAATTCCTGCTGCAAAAAAATGCGGCGCTGAAGCTTGTTGTTGGTGAAGAGGCCGTTGAGCTTGACCCACACGGCGCGGGCATCGTCACCATCGCTCACGACCGTGTGAAACGGGTCCTTCGAGATGGTGGTGAAGAACTGATGACCCACAAGTATAGGGGATCTATCGTAGTCCTTTCGATAAGTAAGAGTGTCGAACCCAATGAGGAGCAGAAGGAAATGATAAGCGGTTTTCAGCAAGGTATTCTCTGCAAGTACTGAAATAAGTGGTAACAGATAGTTTTGAGATAAGATAGGTTGTAACGAGCAACAAGTAACAAAAGTAAATAAAGTGCAGCAAGGTGGCCCAATCCTTTTGTAGCAAAGGACAAGCCGGAACAAACTCTTATAATAGGAAAAGCGCTCCCGAGGACACATGGGAGTATCGTCAAGCTAGTTTTCATCACGTTCATATGATTCGCGTTCGATACTTTGATAATTTGATATGTGGGTGGACCGGTGCTTGGGTGATGTTCTTACTTGAACAAGCATCCCACTTATGATTAACATCTATTGCAAGCATCCGCAACTACAACAAAAGTATTAAGGTAAACCTAACCATAGCATGAAACATATGGATCCAAATCAGCCCCTTACGAAGCAACGCATAAACTAGGGTTTAAGCTTCTGTCACTCTAGCAACCCATCATCTACTTATTACTTCCCAATGCCTTCCTCTAGGCCCAAATAATGGTGAAGTGTTATGTAGTCGACGTTCACATAACACCACTAGAGGATAGACAACGTACATCTTATCAAAATATCAAACGAATACCAAATTCACATGACTACTCATAGCAAGACTTCTCCCTTGTCCTCAGGAACGAACGTAATTACTCGCAAAGCATATTCATGTTCATAATCAGAGGGGTAATAATATGCATATAGGATCTGAACATATGATCTTCCACCAATTAAACCAACTAGCATCAACTACTAGGAGTAATCAACGTACTAGAAACCTACTAGCACCAATCCCGGTTTGAGACAAGAACTGGATACAAGAGATGAACTAGGGTTTGGAGATGAGATGGTGCTGGTGAAGATGTTGATCAAGATTGCCCTCTCCCGATGAGAGGAGCGTTGGTGATGATTTCTCCCTCCCGGAGGGAAGTTTCCCCGGCAGAACAGCTCTGCCGGAGCTCTAGATTGGATCCGCCAAGGTTCCGCCTCGTGGCGGCGGAGTCTCGTCCCGAAAACTTCCTTCCTATTTTTTTCTCATCGAAAGACCTCATATAGGAGAAGATGGACATCGGAGAGCCACCAGGGGGCGCACGAGGTAGGGGGCGCGCCCTAGGGGGGGCGCCCCCCACCCTCGTGAGAAGGGTGTGGGCCCCCTGGCCTTCATCTTTGGCGAGGATTTTTCTTTATTTATTTTAAGACGTTTCGTGGAGTTTCAAGACTTTTGGAGTTGCGCAGAATAGGTCTCTACTATTTTCTCCTTTTCCAACCCAAAATTCCAGCTGCCGGCATTCTCCCTCCTTATGTAAACCTTGTAAAATAAGAGAGAGTAGCCATAAGTATTATGACATAAAGTGAAATAAGAGTCCATAATGCAATAAATATTGGTATAAAAGCATGATGCAAAATGGACGTATCAACTCCCCCAAACTTAGACCTCGCTTGTCCTCAAGCGAAATGCCTCTAACAATAAATATGTCCTCATGTTTAGAGGTAGAGGCGTCGATAAAAAATAAAATACGGACATGAAGGCATCATGATTATTCTCATAACAGCGACATATATAGATTTTGTCATATGATTACTTATATTCAAGTGATGATCTATTCACAATGCAAAAGCATAAATCATAAACTTTATTGGGCTCCGACAAACTATAATCTCAGGCATTGAAGCAATTGCAATTTATCATAACATCGGAAAGAGTCTATGTCAGAGCTAAAAAGAAAGTCCACATACTCAACTATCATTTAGTCCTCCATAATTTCTAACACTCACGCGATATTTGTGGTTACGGAGTTTTAATCGGACACAGAGAAAGATAGGAGCTTATAGTTTTGCCCCACAACCTTTTACCTCAAGGGTAATGTCAACAATAATGATTCATGCTCCCCTACATCCAATTAGATATATATATATATATATATATATATATATATATATATATATATATATATATATATATATATATATATATATATATATATATATATCATGTTCTTTCCAACATGCTGAGCTTGCCAAAGGATAAAATCAAAAAGAAAAGGTGAAGATCACCATGACTCTTGCAGAGGGTAGAAGATAATAATAAAGGATAGCCCCTTCGTAGAGGGAAGCAGAGGTTGCCATGCGCTTTTATGGTTGGATATATAAAATCTCAATGCAAAAGAACGTCACTTTATATTGCCCCTTGTGATATGAACCTTTATTTTGCAGTCCGTCGCTTTTATTACTTCCACATCACAAGATCGTATAAAGCTTATTTCTCCCACACCAATCAATCATATATATATATATATATATATATATATATATTTAAAGCAATTTTTATTGCTTTGCACCGATGACAACTTACTTGCAGGATCTTACTCAATCCATAGGTAGATATGATGGACTCTCATGGCAAAACTGGTTTAAGGGTATTTGGAAGCACAAGTAGTATTTCTACTTGCTGCTGAGAATTTGGCTAGCATGAGGGGGAAAGGCAAGCTCAACAAGTTAGAGGATCCATGACAACATACTTTATCTCAGGTATAAGAAATACATAACTCATTACGTTGTCTTCCTTGTCCAACATCAACTCTTTATCATGTCATATTTTAATAAGTGCTCCCAATCATAAAAGATGTCAATAATAATATATCTATATGTGAAACCTCTCTTTCCTTATTACTTCCTATTAATTGCAACAATGACCAAAGCTATGTCTGCCAACTCCCAACAACTTTTAATCATCATACTCTTTCTATGTGAAGTCATTACTCTCAATAAGATCAATATGAACTTTTTGTTTCTTTTTATTCTTTTCTCTTTTCTTTTATTCACCCAAGATCATGGCAAAATAATCAAGCCCTTGACTCAACACTAATCTTTATTATATATAGCTCACGGACTCGATTACATGGAGAGATCATAAAGCAAAACTCAAAACTAGATCATGCCATAAACTTTATTCTACTAGATCAAGATACTACTAATAGGATCGAACTAAGAAAAACAGTAAAGATAGGAGTTGTGATTGTGATACGATACCGGGGCACCTCCCCCAAGCTTGGCAGTTGCCAAGGGGAGTGCCCATACCCATGTGATTATATCTCCTTGGTTGGTGAGGAAGGTGGAGGTGTTGTTGATGATGTGGGCTTGTCATCCATCTTCCAAGGCATAGGTTCACCATCATAGAATGATGATCGAGTCTCCGGAATCCTTGAATCTGTAGCCAAACTCATTCTTTTGAATCTATATTCATACTCACAGTTTTGGTTTTGCAGGTCATAGATTTGGGCTTGGAGGTGCTCGATCTTCTCATATAGCTTGAAGATGGCCTCCTCGGTGTTCTTGGCATCCGGCTTGTAGTTGTTAGTGAACTCTGTGAGCATCGTGTGGCTAGCGTTGATTCCATGCTCCACCATCCCCTGGCACTTGAAAATTTGTTGCTCCATTGCTTCGAGCCTCGTTTCCACGCTTCCGATTCCGTTTGGTCCCTCAGCATCGCGGATGTGGAACAACCCATCACGCATCTCAATGGTTTGAGGGTGTTGCAGCACCTCCGCGAGGTAAGGGTTGATGACCTTCTCGAAGAACTTGTCCTTGGAAGCACTTGGGGACGTCATGATAATCTAGATCTGTCAGAAAAATAGCTCGAAACAAAGACAGGAGATTTTTGCGTGATACGGGAGTCAAAACCTTCGGGAGAATATATAATGATTTTTTACCGACCAAAATACGTATCGTGCAAGAAAATGGAGTTCGGAAGGCACACGAGGTGCTCACGAGGTAGGGGGCGCGCCCAGGGGGTAGGGCGCACCCACCACCCTCGTGGGGCCCTCATGTCCTTCCCGGACTGCTACCTATTTTTCTATTTTTCTAAATATTCCAAAACGGAGAAATATTGCCTTAAAAAAGTTGTTTTGGAGTCGGTTTACTTACCGTACCACATACCTATTCCTTTTCGGAGTCTGAAACGTTCCGGAAAGTGTCTCTTATGTATTCCTCCGGTGTTACGGTTTCAATAATATTGGTTTCAACATTTATGGGATTACCTGAGATATAATGTTTAATTCTTTGACCGTTTACCACCTTCGGATTTGTGCCCTCGAAGTTGTTGATTTTTATGGCACCGGAACGATAGACCTCTTCGATAACATAGGGGACTTCCCATTTAGAGAGAAGTTTTCCTGCAAAAAAATCTTAAACGAGAGTTGTATAGCAATACATAATCACCTACATTAAACTCATGCTTTTGTATCTTTTTGTCATGCCATCTTTTAACTTTTTCTTTAAACAACTTGGCATTTTCATATGCTTGGGTTCTCCATTCATCAAGTGAGCTAATATCAAATAACCTCTTCTCACCAGCAAGTTTAAAATCATAGTTAAGCTCCTTAATAGCCCAATATGCCTTATGTTCTAGTTCAAGAGGTAAGTGACATGCTTTTCCATAAACCATTTTATACGGAGACATACCCATAGGATTCTTGTATGCAGTTCTATAAGCCCATAATGCATCATCAAGTTTCTTGGACCAATTCTTTCTAGACCTATTAACAGTCTTTTGCAAAATTAATTTGAGCTCTCTATTTCTCAACTCTACTTGACCACTAGACTGTGGGTGATAAGGAGATGCAATTCTATGATTAACATCATATTTAGGAAGCATTTTACGGAAAGCACCATGAATAAAGTGTGAACCACCATCAGTCATTAAATATCTAGGGACTCCAAACCTCGGGAAAATAACTTCCTTAAGCATTTGAATAGAAGTGTTATGATCGGCACTACTAGTTGGAATAGCTTCTACCCACTTAGTAACGTAATCAACAGCAACTAGAATATGTGTGTATCCATTAGAGGCGGGAAAAGGTCCCATATAATCAAAGCCCCAAACATCAAACGGTTCAATAACAAGAGAATAATTCATAGGCATTTCTTGACGTCTACTAATATTACCAATTCTTTGACATTCATCACAAGACAAGACAAACTTACGGGCATCCTTGAAGAGAGTAGGCCATTAAAAACCAGATTGCAATACCTTATGTGTAGTTCTATCTCCCGCGTGGTGTCCTCCATAAGACTCGGAATGACACTTGCGTAGGATCTGTTCCTGTTCATGCTCAGGTACACAACATCTAATAACACCATCTACTCCTTCTTTATAAACATGTGGGTCATCCCAAAAGTAATGTCTCAAATCATAGAAGAACTTTTTATTTTGTTGGTATGTGAAGCTAGGTGGTATAAACATAGCAACAATATAATTAGCATAATCAATATACCATGGAGTACTACGAGAAGTACTTATAACATTTAATTGTTCATCAGGAAAACTATCATTAATAGGTAGTGGGTCATCAAGAATATTTTCTAACCTAGACAACTTGTCTGCAACGGGGTTCTCAGCTCCCTTTCTATCAACAATATGTAAATCAAATTCTTGTAGCAATAGAACCCATCTAATAAGTCTAGGTTTAGCATCTTTCTTTTCCATAAGATATTTAATAGCAGCATGATCAGTTTGAATAGTTACTTTAGAATCAACAATATAAGATCTGAACTTATCACAAGCAAATACAACTGCTAAAATCTCTTTTTCAGTAGTAGCATAATTCCTTTGAGCATTGTCTAGAGTCTTACTAGCATAATGAATAACATTTAATTTCTTATCAACTCTTTGCCCTAGAATAGCACCTACAGCATAATCACTAGCATCACGCATAATTTCAAAGGGTAAATTCCAATCGGGTGGCTGAACAACAGGTGCAGAGACTAATGCTTTCTTAAGTATTTCAAATGCTTCTACACAATCATCATCAGAGACAAACGGTATATCTTTTTGCAATAAATTAGTCAGAGGCCGAGAAATTTTTGAGAAGTCCTTAATGAACCTCCTATAAAATCCGGCGTGACCAAGGAAACTTCTTATACCTTTGATGTCCTTGGGACATGACATCTTTTCAATAGCATCGACCTTGGCTTTATCAACTTCAATACCTCTTTCAGAAACTTTATGCCCCAAGATAATACCTTCATTAACCATAAAGTGGCACTTTTCCCAATTCAAGACAAGATTAGTTTCTTCACATCTCTGCAAAACTCAATCAAGATTGCTTAAGAAATCATGAAAAGAGGAACCATAGACAGAAAAATCGTCCATGAAAACCTCACAAATCTTTTCACGAAAGTCAGAGAATATAGGCATCATGCATCTTTGAAAGGTAGCAGGTGCATTACATAAACCAAAAGGCATACGTCTATAAGCAAAAGTACCAAAAGGGTATGTAAAAGTAGTCTTTGATTGATCTCTAGCCGACATAGGTATTTGAGAGAAACCAGAATGACCATCTAGAAAGCAATAGTGTGTATGTTTGCATAATCTTTCTAGCATTTCATCAATAAAAGGTAAGGGGTAATTATCTTTCTTAGTAGCTTTATTTAATTTGCGGAAATCAATTACCATCCTATAACCTGTGATAATTCTTTGTGGAATCAATTCATCTTTATCATAAGGAACAACAGTAATACCTCCCTTCCTAGGGACACAATGGACAGGACTTACCCACTCACTATCAGCAACGAGATAGATTATACCTGCCTCTAGAAGCTTTAGTATTTCTTTTCTTACCACTTCTTTCATTTTAGGATTCAGACGTCGTTGAGGATCACGAACTGGTTTAGCGTGTGCTTCCAAATTTATTTTATGTTGACATAGAGTGGGACTAATGCCCTTAAGATCATCAAGAGTATATCCAATAGCAGCACGATGCTTCTTCAGGGTTTTCAATAATCTTTCTTCTTCATGCTCTGAAAGGTTAGCACTAATAATAACAGGATATATCTTCTTTTCATCAAGATAAGCATATTTAAGATTATCAGGCAACTGTTTAAGCTCAAACACGGGATCACCCTTGGGTGGAGGAGGATCCCCTAAAATTTCAACAGGCAAATTGTGATGCAGAATAGGTTCCTGTTTAAAGAATACTTCATCTATTTCCCTTCTTTCATTCATGAACATATCATTTTCATGGTCTAGCAAAAAGTGTTCTAAAGGATCACTAGGAGGTACGGCAATAGAAGCAAGACCAATAATTTCATCCTTACTAGGTAATTCTTCCTCATGATGTTGTTTACTAAATTTAGAGAAATGAAACTCATGAACCATATCATCCAAGCCAACAGTAACAACATTCTTAGTGCAATCTATGGTAGCATTGACAGTATTTAAGAAGGGTCTACCAAATATAATGGGACAAAAGATATCTTGTGGGGAAGTAAGAACAAGAAAATCAGCAGGATACTTAGTTTTCCCACACAAGACTTCAACATCTCTAACAATTCCAATTGGTGCAATAGTATCTCTATTAGCAAGTTTAATTGTGACATCAATATCTTCTAACTCAACAGGTGCAATATCATGCATAACTTCTTTGTATAAGTCATGAGGTATAACACTAGCACTAGCACCCATATCACATAAGCCATGACAACAATGATCTCCTATTTTAACAGAAATAATAGGCACGCCTACCACAGGTCTATGTTTATCTTTAGCACAAGGTTTAGCAATTCTAGCAGTTTCACCTTCGAAATGAATAACATGCCCATCAATATTATCAGACAGGAGATCTTTAACAATAGCAATATTAGGTTCTACTTTAACTTGCTCAGGAGGTGTATAAGTTCTAATATTGCTTTTACGAACAACAGTTGAAGCTTTAGCATGATCCTTTATTCTAACACGGAAAGGTGGTTTCTCAATATAAGAAGTAGGAACAATAGGATCATTATAAGTGACAGTCTTTTCTTAAACTTTAATAGGTGCAGCTACTTTTAATTCTATGGGAGGATTATATTTAAACCACTTCTCCTTAGGGAGATCAACATAAGTAGCAAAAGATTCACAGAAAGAAGCTACTATCTCAAAGTCAAGTCCATATTTAGTGCTAAACTTATGGAAAATATCGGTATCCATAAAAGATTTAACACAATCAAATTTAGGTGTCATACCTAACTCCTTACCTTCGTCGAGGTCCCAATCTTCAGAGTTGCATTTAATTCTATCCAATAAATTCCATCTGAATTCAATAGTCTTCATCATAAAAGAGCCAGCACAAGAAGTATCGAGCATGGTCCGATTGTTTTCAGAAAGCCGAGCGTAAAAACTTTGCATAATTATTTCTCTTGAGAGCTCATGATTGGGCCATGAATATAACATTGATTTAAGCCTCCCCCAAGCTTGAGCGATGCTTTCTCCTTCGCGAGGCCAGAAATTATATATATAATTGCGATCACGATGAACAAGATGCATAGGGTAATACTTTTGATGAAATTCCAACTTCAATCTTTTATAGTCCCATGATCTCATATCATCACATAGCCTATACCATATCAATACGTCTCCCTTCAAAGATAAAGGTAAGACCTTCTTCTTAGCAACATCATCGCGTATACCTACAAGCTTAAATAATCCACAAACATCATCCACATATATTAAGTGCTCATCAGGATGCTTTGTTCCATCTCCTGTAAAAGGATTAGCTAGCAGTTTTTCTATCATACCCGAAGGATACTCATAAGGAATTTCATTTTCAATAGGTTCAGTAGGTTGAGGAGCAACTCTTTGCTCTACTGGTCGGGGTGAAGATACCCCGAACAAGCCTCTTAGAGAATTACTTTCCATAGTAACAAGTGACAGTAAATTTCAGCACACTATATAAATTTTTCCTTACCAAATTCCACCTACCAAAGGCGCTACACTCCCTGGCAACGGCGCCAGAAAAGAGTCTTGATGACCCACAAGTATAGGGGATCTATCATAGTCTTTTCGATAAGTAAGAGTGTCGAACCCAACAAGGAGAAGAAGGAAATGATAAGCGGTTTTCAGCAAGGTATTCTCTGCAAGTACTGAAATAAGTGGTAACAGATAGTTTTGTGATAAGATAGATTGTAACGAGCAACAAGTAACAAAAGTAAATAAAGTGCAGCAAGGTGGCCCAATACTTTTGTAGCAAAGGACAAGCCGGAACAAACTCTTATAATAGGAAAAGCGCTCTCGAGGACACATGGGAATATCGTCACGCTAGTTTTCATCATGTTCATACAATTCGCGTTCGATACTTTGATAATCTGATATGTGGGTGGACCGGTGCATGGGTGTTGTTCTTACTTGAACAAGCATCCCACTTATGACTAACATCTATTGCAAGCATCCGCAACTACAACAAAAGTATTAAGGTAAACCTAACCATAGCATGAAACATATGGATCCAAATTAGCCCCTTACGAAGCAACGCATAAACTAGGGTTTAAGCTTCTGTCACTCTAGCAACCCATCATCTACTTATTACTTCCCAATGCCTTCCTCTAGGCCCAAATAATGGTGAAGTGTTATGTAGTCGATGTTCACATAACATCACTAGAGGCTAGACAACGTACATCTTATCAAAATATCAAACGAATACCAAATTCACATGACTACTCATAGCAAGACTTCTCCCTTGTCCACAGGAACGAACGTAATTACTCACAAAGCATATTCATGTTCATAATCAGAGGGGTAATAATATGCATATAGGATCTGAACATATGATCTTCCACCAATTAAACCAACTAGAATCAACTACAAGGAGTAATCAACACTACTAGCAACCTAGTAGCACCAATCCCGGACTTTGAGACAAGAATTGGATACAAGAGATGAACTAGGGTTTGGAGATGAGATGGTGCTGGCGAAGATGTTGATGGAGATTGCCCTCTCCTGATGAGAGGAGCATTGGTGATGCCGATGGTGATGATTTCCCCCTCCCGGAGGGAAGTTTCCCCCGCAGAACAGCTCTGCCGGAGCTCTAGATTGGATCCGCCAAGGTTCTGCCTCGTGGCGGCAGAGTCTCGTCCCAAAAATTTCCTTCCTATTTTTTTCTCATCGAAAGACCTCATATAGGAGAAGATGGACATTGGAGAGCCACCAGGGGGCCCGCGAGGTAGGGGGCGCGCCCTAGGGGGGCGCCCCCCACCCTTGTGAGAAGGGTGTGGGCCCCCTGGCCTTCATCTTTGGCGAGGATTTTTCTTTATTTATTTTAAGACGTTCCGTGGAGTTACAGGACTTTTGGAGTTGCACATAATAGGTCTCTAATATTTGCTCCTTTTCCAGCCCAGAATTCCAGGTGCCGGCATTCTCCCTCCTTATGTAAACCTTGTAAAATAAGAGATAATAGCCATAAGTATTGTGACATAAAGTGAAATAACAGTCCACAATGCAATAAATATCGGTATAAAAGCATGATGCAAAATGGACGTATCAAGAACCACCGGAGGAGCGTGGCATCGATCGCGGTCCACTCGGAGTCGCCCACCATGGCGCGGGAGTCGACGGTGCCGTCAACATGATCCACGAGATTGTTCTCGTGGAATAGCAGCGAAAAGTATGTCTTCCACGTGAAGTACATGGAGTCGGTGGCATCGAGGACGACGGGGATGCGTTCGTAGATGTTGATGTTGCGGATATCAGCGTTATCCGGCCCGGCGAAGGGGTTTGAGTAGGTGGAGGCGTTGGACGACATGGTGGTGATGCAGTGATGAGGGGGAGAGTCGGCGGCCGGTGTGAGTGACGGTGCGGCGCAGCAGGAGGTGCGACACGGCGGGGGAGCACTAGTAGAAAAAACCCCATTCATCCCGGTTGATAAGGGCCTTTTGTCCTGGTTTGTGAACCGGGACTAAAGGGTCGTTACTAATGACCTAACCCTTTAGTCCCGGTTCTTACATGAACCGGGACAGATGGGCCTCCACGTGGCCGGTGCGCCGAGCCCAGGCAGGAGGGCCTTTGGTCCCGGTTGGTGGCACCAACCAGGACCAATAGGCATCCACGCGTCAGCATTTCAGGGGCTGGGGTTTTTGTTTTTGTTTTGAAAGGGGGTGGGTTGGGGGTTTTGGGGGTTTAATTTAGGTGTTTCATATATTGTGCTAGCTAGCTAATTAATAGAGAGAAGTGTCCTCTCTTATGTCCGTGCTTGCTCGACGCTATATATACGTATATATAGAGAGGACTAGACACGCTAGCTAGTAAGCAAATAAAGGAAACAGAAGATCGTCATGAACATATGCATACAGAGAGAAGTGATATCGACCACCTCTCCTTCTCCGAGAGATTGGTTGAACAACAAGTTCTCATATATCTATCCGACTCTACCAGCTACATATATACAATAATTATCTCTTACAATATAATCTCCTAACTATATATGAACACAGGATCCACATAGTATTCTTCGTCTTCAGCGATCACGTGGTCAAGGAAGAATGCCACCAATTCCTCTTGAATTGCTCGCATACGATCTGGTTCTAGGAGTTCATCCCGCATCCGAAACTTCTAATTTGAACAAGGGGGTCAATACATATATATATGAATAAATGAAACTCAACACATATGATGGTAATAAAATAAAATTGTGAATATTATTGCTTACGCACTTCATATTGTTCGTCAGAGTACCCTCGTTCACAGGTCGTGTGGCAGATGGACTCGCAAACGTAGTATCCACAGAAATCATTCCCTTGTTCCTGCCACAACCACTTTACAACAAATAGAGGTCAATCAAACTGATAAGCAAGCATGCCAAATGGTATTGATGAAACTAGCGCTTGAATCACTAGGAGATGCATGGAACATGTTACTATAGTACTTACTTTCGGGTGTCTAAATTGCAGCTTCTTCGGTAGTCCCGGAGCTTTTTTGGTGAATTTTCTCCAAACCCTGCCAGACAAGGAAAACAATTACTTGATATCAGGAAATGAACAAAGTTGCTGATATGGTGGATAATGATCGATTTAACTTACTTCTCGAGAATTTGAGTCATGTCCGCATAGTCCTGGGAATCTTTTCGTCTCGAGTCTAAGACAGTTACTAGTCCCTGCTCAAGCTTAATCTCTAGGAGAATATAGTGGAACATGCGCACGCATGCATAACTCATCAATTACATTACTATAACCTGGACTAATAAGGGAAACCGAATATGCACAAGACAGTAACACTCACTTGAAGTTGTAAGGAAAGAGTATTATATCTTTGTTTTCATTTATTACCAACGATCGTAGCAAGTTGGCCTCGATATCTTCAGCACGATATTTAACCTCAGTTGCATCTATGAGATTTGTGTTAATGAACTCAATATCATCGATTTGTCTTTTCTTCAATTCGGCGATCTTCAATTTGCATAATATAGTGAGGATAATTATAAATACATGCAATGAAAGAGCTGACCTATATAGAGAGACTTAATGACAGAAGTAGTACTACTTACAGATAGTAGCAAGTGACCGTTGCTTTATCGAGGGCCTTTTGATTGAAAAACTAGAAGAAATCCTCAAATGGAACATTCAACAGTTTAATTCCAACGAGGTCATGCTCCTCTCTAACTCTCAGCGTCAAAGTATTCCGCCCCCCAGACTCTCTGCAGGTTTTCATGTACCAATCATGGAATCTTCGCATCATCATTGTTAGAGATCTTTCATCTTTGATGAGAGGCTTCCCGTACTCGTATTTGTGTTCCTCCACCTCCAAGAAATCATAATGTACATCGTCGGGCGGGTAATCTCCAAGATTGCTATAACCGGGCACCATCCTCGGATCATTAGTAGGCACCTTGAGCAGGGGGCACGATTGGTTCGCTTGTTCGCCGAGGTCGGCAATTTTATTCCCAGATCGTCGTTCTTTTAACCTTTGATCACTGACAGTACTTCCCAACCGCTCCACTTCGACAAATGACTTTGCAATAATGCGGTCATAGTTGCCTTTCGGCGGAGACTTTGCTGGTTTTTTCAGGGCAGCTAGAGTGCGTTTCGCTTTCACTGGATCTACCTTCTCCTCCGGAGGTGTATGTTTCTTTGTTTTCACCCCTTCAAAGAAGTTTGTCACTTCAGCTCGCGTGATCTTGGTGTTCTCCTCCGGGGTCCTCTCATATGGTAACTTCTCTGGAGTCTTCAGAGAAGGACCGAATCTGTATTGCCTCCCGCCTCTGGCTGTACTGCTAGACGCCAGCAGAGAAGACGGAGTGGCTGCGGCTGTCTTCTTTCCTTGCTTACGAGGTGGAGGAGAAGGACTATGACGCACCGTACCAGCCGGAGCGGCGGCGGGTCTCTTCCGCCCTTGCTGATGAGGCGGAGAAGGAGGAGGCTGGCTGCTCGGGTGCACCGGCGCAGGCGGAGAAGGAGGCGGAGTGCCGCCACGCGCCGGAGAAGGAGGCTGAGTGCCCTGATCACTCGCCGGAGGAGGAGGCGGAGGAGGAGGCGGAGTGCCCTGACTCGCCGGAGGAGGTGGAGGCGGAGGCGTCCAGTTCAGAAGCTTGATGAGCTCCTTCCGCCATAGGCATGGAGTCAATAGACAAGAACCCAGCCGAGTCTCCCCTTCACCGGTACGGTAGTCAAGCTGGAGGTCCTCAAATCCCTCCGTTATTTCGTCCACCATCACCCTGGCATATCCTTCTCGAATCAGACTACAGTGAAAAGTTGCGCCGGGTTTAGTAGGTCGAACAGAGCCGACAACCGCCTTGACTTTGAAGTTCTGCCATTGCATCATAAGTTGGCAATGTAGAGACTCCGTGATAGCATCCATGGGGTAGCTAGTAGGAGCCATCAAGACATGCTCCGGCTGAAGCAGCTCGGTGGAAGCCATGCTGCTTCTCTGCTGAGATGGCGGGGCAGTTTCGGCAGGTCGCTTGCTACGAGCTACTTCTCGTTCCTCTAGCGCTTGAACCCTTTCGTGCAGCGTCTGAATTTCGGCATGCTCCACTTTTTTCCTCCTCTCCTGGCATTTGTAACCGCATGCGTCCGGAAAACCAGCCTTCCACGGAATAGAGCCTGGCGTGCCTCATGTCCGTCCAGGGTGCTCAGGATTCCCGAGGGCCATTATGAGCTCGTCGTTCTCTTTGTCTGGAACGAACGTCCCTTGCTGCGCTGCATCGATATAGTGCTTTAGCTTCTTGACTGGTATGTTCATTTGCTCGTCCGTCCAAACGCATTTCCCTGATACAGGGTCCAAGGTTCCGCCATCCCCGAAGAACCAAGTCCGGCAACGGTCTGGCCAGTTCATTGTCTCTGGTTCGATCCCTTTATCAAGCAGATCATTCTCAACCTTGGCCCACTTAGGTTGGGCTTTGAGGTAGCCACCTGACCCCGTGCGATGGTGAAGCTTCTTCTTTGCAGCATTTTTCTTGTTTGTCGCCGACATCTTCTTACTCTTTTTTGATGTCTTGTAGGCCACAAATGCGGGCCAATGATCTCTGATCTTCTCATATCTGCCGATGAATTATGGTGTCTCTTCTTTGTCGACAAACGTTTTCAGCTCATTCTTCCACCTCCTGAATAGGTCTGCCATCTTCTTAAGAGGATGAGACTTGATTAATTGCTCTTTAACTGGCTTCTCCGGATCCTCCTCTGGCGGTAGGGTGAAATTTGCCTTCAGCTCAGTCCAAAGATCATCTTTCTGCATATCATTGACATAAGACACCTCAGGGTCTTCGTTCTTAGGCTTATACCATTGCTAGATGCTGATTGGGATCTTGTCCCTAACAAGAACCCCGCACTGAGCAACAAATGCTTCCTTTGTCTGGATGGGTTCAATCGGCATGCCATCGCGCGCGATTGCTGTGATCTCAAACCTTTCATCCAAGCGCATCTTTTTCTTCGGGCCTCATCTCTTTACCGAAGTTGTGCTCGATCTAGAGGGCTAGAAAAAAGAAGAATTAGACGAGAGTTAATTAATATGTGTACATACCAAAATAATGAATGCATCAATTAGCTAGTCATCACAGGCTTAAGTAATATATTTACCTGGCCGGACTCTGTTCGGTCACCGGAGCCGTCACCATGGGCTCCTTCTTGCACCAGCATTGGGTCACCGGAGCCATCATAATCATGTCTTTCCTCCTCCATTCTTTGATCACCGTAGCCTGATTCCTCTTCGCCCTGTCCTGCTTCCATACCATCATTGTCGTTAAGATACGACATGACATCACCTCCGGCTAAGATTATGTCCCCCAACACCTGTTCTTGTTCCTCGTCTCGTCCAAACTCCATTGTTTCTGCAAATATTACAACATGGCAATTATTACACAAACATGATAGCAGGTGGATATATTAGTGGCAAACGTAGACCTAGCTTATTCTGGGATTGGCGTGGCCTTGGCAACGCTTCAAGGGTAGGGGCGCGGCGGGAGGGGTAGGAGACCGACATCGTTTTTTTTCTAGGGTTTGGGTGTCCTCGAGAGTTTTAGTCGAGCGAGAGGGCCGGGGGGTGCTCCCGTGGTATAAGTTATAACGGTCGAAGTTATCGAGGAGGGGGTTATATCGACAATGATGACATGCATACATGGGAAAAGAATGTTATCGAGGAGGGGGTAGGTCGAACCCCCCCCCCCCTCGTGTTGAAGTTATCAGGAAACGGGGTATATCGACAACGACATATCCGATAAAAAATAAGAAGACGAAGAAGAAATAAAAAGAGGAGAAGAAGATATTAATAGAGGAGAAGATTGAATAAAAAAAGAAGAAGAAAAAAGAGGAGAAGAAGAAAGAAATAGAGGAGAAGAAGAGAAAACATATTTTGTTTTCTCTTCTTCTCCTCTATTCCTTTCCTGTTTTCTCTTCTTCTCCTCTATTCCTTTCTTCTTCTCCTATTCTTTTTCTTCTTTTTTCTTCTTTTTATTTATTTCTCCTCTTCTTCCTCTCCTCTTCTTCTGCTTTCTTCCTCTTCTTATTTTCCTTTTCCCTCTCATTCTTTTTCTTCTTCTTCCTTCTTAATATCACTTAGCAACTTTCTGACAAAATACATGAAGTAGTATTGCTTGTTTTTAAAAAAATGTTCAAAAAAAATTTAAAAAAAGTAAAGGTTTTGCCTAATGCATTTTTCATATGAATATACAAACATTTGCATATTCTACAATAATTAATAACACCAAAAAAATCTATGAACAGAAAAAAATCCTAACTTTTCGAAAAATCTATCTTTTGCATACATGAACATATATATACATAGAGAACATACATACATATATACAATTTTATAAAAATGCAAAAAATAAAAAATCTAAAAAAGGACATATACACGCTCCTTCTTTTCCTTCTTCTTCCTTCTTATTCTTTTCTTCTCCAACACAACACTTTTTTTCTTAAATGTTACATATGAACATATAAAGAGCATTATACAGCATATACAGAGCATTATATATATATAGTGAACATACATACATACATACATACGTACATACATCTTAACAAAAAAATGAAAAATAGGCCGCGGTGGTCGGCGACGACGACGATGGTTGGCGCTGGTGCTTACGGATGGCATGCGGGGACGGCAATGAGAAGGAAAGGGGAGGAGGCAGGGGCTCACAGCGCGGGGAGGGGTCGAGGTCGCCGGCCGGAATCGGTGTGGCGGCGGACGAACGGCCTCGGGGATGAACGGGTCGCGGGAGTCGGCGTGGTGCTTCCCCGGAGCAACGGCGACGACAGGCGCGGGGAGGGGTCGGGGCCGGCCTGAGGCAGAGGCGATGGCGCGTGGGGCAGGAACGACATCGGGGTGATGCGGGGCAGCAGTGGCGTCGAGGCGGCGAGGTCGGGGCAGCGGTGGAGCGGGGCGGCGACGGCGTCGGGGCGGCGCGGTGAGGCGGACGACAACGGCGCGGGGTGGCGCGCAGTGACGGGGGCGGCGACGATGGGCAGGGCGACGACGACAGCGGCGATGGGCACGGGCGACGGGGCAGAGGGCGGCGGGGCAGCGGGAGAATGAGGAACTGAATGAAAATTTCACAAGTGTTTTCTTATATACTGAGAGCATTGGTCCCGGTTTGTGGAACCAACCGGGACCAATGGCCCCTGAGGGAGTCCTGGATTTGTGGGTGTCCGGATGGCCGGACTATACCTTCAGCCGGACTCCTGGACTATGAAGATACAAGATTGAAGACTTCGTCCCGTGTCCGGAAGGGACTTTCCTTGGCGTGGAAGGCAAGCTTGGCGATATGGATATGCAAATCTCCTACCATTGTAACCGACTTTGTGTAACCCTAATCCTCTTCGGTGTCTATATAAACCAGAGGGTTTTAGTCCGTAGGACAACATAAACAACAACAATCATACCATAGGCTAGCTTCTAGGGTTTAGCCTCTCC
This sequence comes from Triticum monococcum, assembly GCA_034509565.1. NCBI lineage: Eukaryota > Viridiplantae > Streptophyta > Magnoliopsida > Poales > Poaceae > Triticum > Triticum monococcum. The sequence continues at coordinate 562,336,118 of CM067841.1, read as the reverse complement.
GATCTCGTGGTAGATCTACTCTTGTACTACCCACATCAGCAATATTAATCAAGCAGGATGTAGGGTTTTACCTCCATCGAGAGGGCCCGGACCTGGGTAAAACTTCATGTCCCTTGCCTCCTGTTACCATCCGGCCTAGACGCACAGTTCGGGACCACCTACCCGAGATCCGCCGGTTTTGACACCGACATTGGTGCTTTCATTGAGATTTCCTCTGTGTCGTCGCCGTCAGGCTTGATGGCTCCTACGATCATCAATGGCGATGCACTCCAGGGTGAGACCTTCCTCCCTGGCCAGATCTTCATCTTCGGCGGCTTCGCACTATGGGCCAATTCACTTGGCCATCTGGAGCAGATCAAAAGCTATGCCCCTGGCCGTCAGGTCAGATTTGGAAGTTTAAACTACACGGCTGACATCCACGGGGACTTGATCTTCGACGGATTCGAGCCACTGCCGAGCGCGCCGCACTGTCACGACGAGCATGATCTAGCTCTGCCGCCGAACAGTGCCCTAGAGGCCGCACCTGCATCGGCTTCGACCCTTAATTCAGAGCCAACTGTGTCGATCAAGGATGGGTGGTTGGACGCCACCTCGGGGGCTGCGATCCCAATGGCGGTAGAGCCGAACACTAGCCCCGCACTCTACGAGACTCGTGACTCCAAGGAGCCGGACTCCTCTCCGGACTCTGAATCCGATTGGGCGCCGATTATGGAGTTTACTGCCGCGGACTTCTTTCAGCACTCGCCTTTCGGTGATATTCTGAAGACACTGAAGTATCTCTCTTTATCAGGAGAGCCCTGGCCGGACTATGGTCAGCAAGGTTGGGGTTCGGACGATGAAGAAATTCAAAGCCCACCCACCACCCACTTTGTAGCCACTGTCGACGACTTAACCAACATGCTCGACTTCGACTCCGAAGACATCGACGGTACGGACGTCGATGAATGAGACGATGAAGAACCAGCGCCTATCAGGCCCTGGAAAGCCACCTCGTCATATGACATATACATGGTGGACACCCCAAAAGAAGGAGATGGCGATGGAACAGCGGAGGATGACCCCTCCAAGAAACAGCCTAAGCGCCGGCGTCAGCGGCGCCACTCAAAATCACGCCAAAACAAATACGGTGATTCCAGCATGGGAGATAATAATACTCTGGAAAGTGCCGAAGAAAACCCCCTGCAGCAAGATTTAGCACAGGAGGATGGAGAAACCAGCCCTTGAGAGAGCGGCAAACAGAGAGGTCGAGGACGATAATTATATGCCTCCCTCCAAAGACGAGGCAAGCCTCGACAACGATGAATTCGTCGTGCTAGAGGATCCCGTCAAACAAGAGCGTTTTCAACATAGGCTTATGGCCACGGCAAGAAGCCTCAAGAAAAAACAGCAACAACTAAGAGCCGATCAAGATTTGCTAGTCGACAGATGGACTGAAGTCCTTGCGGCCGAAGAGCATAAACTCAAACGCCCCTCCAAGAGCTACCCAAAGCGCAAGTTGCTACCCCAATTAGAGGATGAAGCAGTTGATGCGGCCGACCGGCCACCTCGTGGCCTCGACAAAGAGGCCTCTCGGCCCTCCACTCAAGCCGCACCCCGTACCAAGGCACGGGAATATGCGCCGGACTTATGAGATATGTTGGAGGACAAGGCAAGGCAGACAAGATCGATCTATGGATCGCGTGGGCGCCCCACGGCTCGAGACGGTAACTGTCACGCCGGCCCCAAATTCGGCAGGCCCGAACATAGTAGACAAAGCTCATTGGAGCTATGTCGTGATATAGCCCAGTACAGAGGCGCCGCACACCCACTATGCTTCACAGACGAAATAATGGATCATCAAATCGCCGAGGGTTTCAAACCCGTAAATATCGAATCATATGATGGCACAACAGATCCCGCGGTATGGATCGAGGATTATCTCCTTCATATCCACATGGCCCGCGGCGGTGATTTCCACGCCATCAAATACCTCCCACTCAAGCTTAAAGGACTAGCTCGGCATTGGTTTAACAGCTTGCCGACGGGTTCAATCAGTTGTTGGTAGGACCTGGAAGCCGCATTCCTCAACAATTTCAAGGGCACTTATGTGCGACCCCCAAACACCGATGACCTAAGTCACGTAATTCAGCAGCCAGAGGAATCGGCCAGGCAATTCTGGACACGGTTCCTAACAAAGACAAATCAAATAGTCGACTGTCCGGACGCTGAGGCCCTAGCAGCCTTCAAGCACAATATCCGTGACGAGTGGCTTGCCCGGCACCTTGGACAGGAAAAGCCGAAGTCTATGGTAGCACTCACGACACTCATGACCCGCTTTTGCACGGGAGAAGACAGCTGGCTTGCTCATAGCAACAATATGACCAAGAACCCTGGTAATTCGGATACCAGGGACAGTAGTGGCAGGTTGTAGGATCGAAAGTATGTCTAGAGGGGGGGGTGATTAGACTACTTGACCAAATAAAAACTTAACCTTTTCCCAATTTTAGTTCTTGGCAGATTTTAGCTATTTTAGGACAAGTCAAGCAATCATCACATAATTCAAGCAAGCATGCAAAGAGTATATTGGCAGCGGAAAGTAAAGCATGCAACTTGCAAGAATGTAAAGGGAAGGGTTTGGAGAATTCAAACACAATTGGAGACACGGATGTTTTTCCCGTGGTTTGGATAGGTGGTGCTATCCTACATCCACGTTGATGGAGACTTCAACCCACGAAGGGTAACGGTTGCGCGAGTCCACGGAGGGCTCCACCCACGAAGGGTTCACGAAGTAGCAACCTTGTCTATCCCACAGTGGCCATCGCCCATGAAGGACTTGCCTCACTAGCGGTAGATCTTCACGAAGTAGGCGATCTCCTTGCCCTTACAAACTCCTTGGTTCAACTCCACAATCTTGTCGGAGGCTCCCAAGTGACACCTAGCCAATCTAGGAGACACCACTCTCCAAGAAGTAACAAACGGTGTGTTGATGATGAACTCCTTGCTCTTGTGCTTCAAATGATAGTCTCCCCAACACTCAACTCTCTCTCATAGGATTTGGATATGATGGAAAGAAGATTTGAGTGGAAAGGAACTTGGGGAAGGCTAGAGATCAAGATTCATATGGTAAGAATGGAATGTCTTGGTCTCAACACATGAGTAGGTGGTTCTCTCTCAGAACAAATGAGTTGGAATGATGTATGTGTTCTGATGGTTCTCTCCATTAATGAAGAGGAGGTGGAGGGGTATATATAGCCTCCACACAAAATCCAGCCGTTACACACAATCTACCAATCTCAGTGGGACCGAATAAATAAACTCGGTCAGACCGAAAAGGTAAACCTAGTGACCGTTAGAGATTTTCGGTGGGACTCACATGCAACTCGGTAGGACCGATTCTGTTAGGGTTTGGGCATAACGTAATCTCGGTTAGACCGATTACACAAACTCGGTGAGACCAAGTTTGGTAATAAGCTAACCAGAGAGTTGGTCAGGTAAACTCGATGGGACCGATTTGCTCTTTCGGTGAGACCGAAAAGTTACAAAAAGGAAACAGAGAGTTTTCATTGCAATCTCGGTGGGACCGATTCGCTCTTTCGGTGAGACCGAAAAGTTACGAAAAGGAAACAGAGAGTTTGCAATCCCATCTCGGTGAGACCGAGATCCCTATCGGCAGGACCGAATTGCTAGGGTTTGGCAGTGGCTTATGACATATGAAACTCGGTGGCGCCGGATAGATAGAATCGGTATGATCGAGTTTGGCTTAGGGTTTAGGTCATTTGTGGATATGGGAAAGTAGCTGAGGATTTTGGAGCATATCATTAAGCACATGAAGCAAGAGGCTCATTAAGCAACACCTCATCCCTCCTTGATAGTATTGGCTTTTCCTAAAGACTCAATGTGATCTTGGATCACTAAAATATAAAATGAAGAGTCTTGAGCTTTTGAGCTTGAGCCAATCCTTTGTCCTTAGCATTTTGAGGGTTCCACTTTCACATTCATGCCATGCCAATTATTGAGCTTTCCTGAAATAATCATCTTGGAATAGCATTAGCTCAATGAGCTATATGTTGTTATGAATTACCAAAACCACCTAGGGATATTTGCATTTTCAATCTCCCCCTTTTTGGTAATTGATGACAACATATAGATCAAAGCTTCGACAAATGATAATAAGCATGAAATATATCGTCGCTTTGAAAAGTATGTGAAAAGTACGAGCTCCCCCTAAATTTCTGCATATTTAAAATTTGCTTTGGACTGCAAATGCACAAGGAGTTAGAGTCATCGGTTACTCTTCCATGTCACATACATCTTGGTGCAGCGCTCAAAATGATAAGAATGAAATACATGCACTCATCACCAAGAATACTGAATGATCATATAAGATAGATAGGATAAAAATAGCATTAAGCAAACATTAAGTGTAGCTCATGATCAAACACATGATCATCGATGTCTCACACAGATAATGATGTAGTATCTCACACAAAAGCAAACAAAGTTCAAAAAACCACCAAATAAAACAAGAGAGAATAAAAGCAACACTCTCGCTCGAAGCCTATGATCTATACATTTTCTCCCCCTTTGGCAACAAGTTACCAAAAGGTTCCTAGAAAATGCATAGTGCTAAGTCGACACTCAGGCTTGATCTTCAGGTGGTGGTGGAGTCCGGATCACTCCAAGGACGAAGGCTTCTGTAGATGCTGAAGCAGACGCTGGAGCTGAAGTAGATGCTGGAGTTGGAGCTGATGCTGCGGCTGGAGCTGAGGTGGTTGCCCTTGTGTCAGGAACTGGCACTGCAGACGACCTCGGAGCTCGTGGCACTCTGGCAAAGGCATCAATTGTAGTCTTGCCTCTCCTCTCCTGCATGTCACCCTGGAGCTGCTCCACTGCAGACTGAATCTCTGTCACTTTGACATCCAAGTCATAAAACTTTTGTTCCATGATCCTCTCTAAGCTTGCCTGGTTTTGAGTTAGGGTGGCTAGACCTTGCTCAATCCGCAGGGTGGATGCAATCAAGTAACCAAGCTGCTCTTGTTTGGTTTTCAGGAAATATTCAGATGCCTCCGCTTGAGTAGGCATCTTGGCAGCTTTCTCCTTCTTAGCCTTCTCCTTCTTGGCTTGTGCTTGGACGGATAGCCCGTGCCCATCTTGGAGTTGATGAGCTCCTGAATCTGTGGGGCATATCCACAGCTCCTCTTCTGGTCTGCTGCTGTCCTCTTAATGGTCTCTACCATTAGGCTCGTCACCTTGAATTTCTGAGGCACGTCAAAGATATGAAGCAAGTTGATTGCGTGGCCTCTGATTATCTTACGATCTCCAGACTTGGGCAATAAGGTGTGCCTTAGTATCCAGTTGATAGTGGGCAGCCCTGATAGAAGATAATGTACTGAGCCAAACTTGAAAGTGTCAAGTGCTTCATTTGGAATCTCCTTGTACATGTTGGACATGGAGTTGTGGTCCATCTTCTTCTTAGCATAAACGTCCAAGCCATCTGCTGGCTCCTCTGGGGCATTTATCAGCTGAGCCCATTCAGCAACTGTGGACTGGTACCTCGTACCCTCTGACATCCAAGTTATCCTACCATCTGGATAAAAGTGGGCTGTGGCGTAGAACTGCATGATGAGTTCCTCGTTCCACTTTGTGAGCTTCTGCCCAACAAAGTCCTCTACTCCACACGCCTTGAAGCTGTCCTGCACTCCAGGGAAGTACTCCTCGTTATCCTTGATATATTGCCAATGGACCCATCTCATGTCACAGACAATGGGCTTCTTGTCTAGCAGCACTGTCTCATAGAAGTCTTGCTGCTTGTTGGTATGAAACCTGTAGTCCACTGCAGTCCTTCTCCTTGAAGCATACGGGTATGCTTCTCTCCACTTCCGGAGCCCTGAATCTCTCCTGAGTTTCATATCCTCAGCCACAGGATGAGCATCGTTGTGGTCTGGGATCTTGGGCTTGAGCTTTCTAAGGACATTCTCTTCTTCTTCTTCTGCAGCTTCAGGCACTGGGGCCTTGTTCTTCTCAGCAGCTGGGATGCTTCTTGTATTCCTCTTTGGCTTGGGCTTTGGAGCAGGCTTGGCCTTGGAAGCAGCTCCCCCTGACCTTATGGCATCACCCATCAGCTTGGGTGCTTTTGGTGCTGGTGCTGCCACCTCTTCTTCTTCCTCCTCATCTTCCATGATGGAAGCTTTGCCAAGCACTCTGGCTACAGTTTTCTTCACCCTTTCTTTCCTCTTCTTGCCCTCAGCAGCAACTGGCTCAATGGGAGTGGGCTTCTCAGTTGAAGCTCTTGCCTTGGACATAGGTTGCCTGCCTGCTGGCCTTTTGAACTTCAACCCTGGCTTTGTACCTTGTGCTGGCTCAACTCTCTTGGAGGTTGCTTCCTCTTCTGCCACATAATCCTCATCTTCTGAGTCTGAGGTTCTCTTCTTTCTCTGTCGTGTGGCAGCCTTAGGCAGATTGCTAGGGGTGCTCCTGCTGCCATCATCTGAGGAACTTGAGGGACTAGTGCCCTCACTCAGCTGCACTTGTTGTTCTGACAGGTTCTGGCTATCACTTTGGTCTGACGTGATGCAAACTCTGACTGCTGACCCTGTGAATAGGTTATAGATGAGATATAGTAGATGAGCATCACAAAATGCAGAGATTTTTGCAAAAGAATAATCCAAAAACTTCGTTTTAGTTTCCCACTGAAAGCATCTCGGATCTACCGATTTTTAAACTCGGTGATACCGAAGCAGTTTTGGAACCTAAACTAGTGAACTCGGTCAGACCGAGTCACAGTTCGGTGGCACCGAGACTGCTAGGGTTTCACAGAATTCCAAAATCGGTCACACCGATAAGTAATTCTCGGTTGGACCGAGTCTCACTTGTGCAATGGCATAAGCCTAATCGGTGGGACCGAGTTTTTCAACTCGGTGGGTCCGAGATGGTTTTGGCGGAAACCTAACCCTAAAATTTTCGAATTAAACCTAATCTACGAGTTCATTGACTGGATAGGAGTTTATCAAACGTGGCAAGAATCATGATGATCACAATGTGCTAGGAATCAGATTGGAGAATAGCACAAAGATCGAGTCCATACCCTAGTGTGGCAGAGACTCGCTACGGCGGCAACGGCGGGGTAGAATTCCCGTTGACGGCGACGGAGACCAGCGACAGGAGGCTGCTAGCGGCGAGGAGACGATCCGGAGACCAAGTTGGCAGAACAGGCTATCGCGCGGGCGAAGAGGTTCGGAGAAATTTCCAAATTTTTGCCCGTGACTATATATAGCCCGACCCTGTCGGTGTGACCGAGTGGAACAACTCGGTGGCACCGAGATGCATAACTGCGAGCAGTTACTACAACTCGGTGTGACCGAAAAGTTCAAATCGGTTGCACCGAGATCGAAAACCTAGATCAACTTAATGATCTCGGTTGGACCGAAAGTGGGGAATCGGTCAGACCGAGAATCATAAAGAGGTTTTGGAAGTTTATGTCTATGACGAATCGGGGACTCCGAGCACTCCTCACACAGAGTGGTTCGAATCTGACTTGATCAAATTTTGTGATGTAGCATGAATAGAGTTTGAGACGAGAAAAGCATAGATAGCTAGAGGAGGTTCTTAGGCATTCTTGTCCATCCACTTGGCAAAAAGAAATAAAGCCAAACAATCAAAGCAACAAGTGGATGTCCTCGAATGAGTAAAATACGCAACCAACATGCTCACACAATAAGATGGCAAATGAAATATGTGACAAAGCATGCACAACCAATTCTAGCATCTATCTAGCAATTTGCGATGACTAGGTCATCTATATATGAGTATATTGACTTAGGAGTCAAGTGAGAACACTTGATCATAGGTCATACTCATCGTTTAAGCTCAAATGGGGTTACCACTTTTACATAAAGCATTGTTGTGTTCACATCTTTAGAGTTGCTCTAGCTCAAGTCTTAGAGTAAAGCTCCCCCTAGATGTGATATCCCCCCTAAGAGGGATGAACTAACCTTGGGTTTTGTCGATGATGACTTCATGTAGATGTTGAAGATGTGGATGCTCAATGTTGATGTAGATCACTTGCAGCTATCCATTTGAGTGAATTGCACTTTTAATACCTACATGGGTTAGTCCCACAAGGAACAAACAAGAATATCCATAGACATAGAGTGATGCACACACAAGATGATGTCCATGAAAACTTTTAGGTTACCTTGTCCCTTGTCTTACCAACAAGAGGGTTTGTGACTCCTTGAACTAGTGCAAGATGTGGAAGTTGATTGCACTTGTTCTTGCCAAAATGTTAAGAGTGAAGTATGTTGGCGGAGTCACCCTCAAGAACTCTCTAGTTCTTCTTCTTTTGGATCCACATCATCTTGATGGGAATCCTTGGAGTTGTAGTCATACTTCACGGAGTGGAACTTGAAGTAGTCTTGGGAATCCACTTGACTAAGGTCTTAGGAGCTTCTTCAAATGCATCAATTTCCTCTTGAAGCTTGTCCTTGCCTTTTTGCTTGTAGTCTTGTGGCGGAAGATCATCTTGAGCTTGTGTCCCCTTGAAGGAAGTGTCATACTTCTCTTGTTGAGGAACAAACTTTGTCTTGGGGTATCGATCTTCTTCCCACTCAACTCCATTGGCATTGAACTTTCGTTCAAAACCAATACCTTGATTCTTCTAGTGCATTCCTTGCTTGCGCACAATTTCCTCGAATTGCTTACTCCCGACAAGGCTTTTGTACACTCCTTTCTCTATAATTCCCTTCAATAAGCTATTTTCTTGCTCAAGTGTAACTTGGCTAAGAGAATCATTAGTGGAATCAAGAGAACTACTAGAAGCAACAATATTGGATTTAGCATGATCATTGTTACTACTAGAGGAAGAATCTTTCTTGTTCTTGTTACTAGACTTGACTTGAGGCATGTAAGTGGATAAGAGTAAACGCTTGGCAATGTAAGAAGAACTTTTCTTGCGGAGATCATCATTGATTGCTTTTAAAAACGCATGCTCTTGCTCAAGATTGAGCTTTTCAAAGCGTAATTTCTCATGAGCTCTTAAAAGTTCTCGATGATCTTCAAAGATAGTTTCATGAGCTAACTTAAGAGTGTTTAGTTCTTTAGTTAGAGCATCAATCTTCTCCTTATCATTGTCATTCATTTTATCTTCATTAGCATGATTAATTGACATTTCATCATAGTATTCATCACTAGAGTTGTCAACGAGCAAATCATCATCACCTAACAAGTCATCTTCATCACTATTAAAATCAATATACTCGGGGTGTGTTACCTTAGGACCTTTGTCCATGAAGCATCTTCCAATTCCTTCATTTGGTGAATCAAATATGTCGTAGGAGTTGGATGACACAAGTGCTAGACCGGCAACACCTTCATCTTGAGTATCTTTGGAGTCGGAGTGATAACTTCTCTCGGAGTGGCTGTCGGAGTCGGAGCCAGATACCCATTCACCAACATGAGCTTGATGTCTTTGTTTTGTGTAGCTCCTTGATGATTTTTCCTCCCTTTCCGAATCCTTGCTTCTCCATGAGTACCTTCGTTCATAACGATCATCTCTGCTCCTTCTCTCTCTTGGTGGTGAATCTTTGCTTCTTCTTTTTGGAGAATCTTCTCTTCTCTTGTAGGGAGCCGTACACTCATTGGAATAGTGTCCGGGTCTTCCACAATTGTAGCAGTTTCGCTCTCGACTAGAAGATCTCTTGTCATTGTAGGACCTTGACTTGAAGCTTCTATCTTTGTTTCTACTCTTGTAGAACTTGTTGAAGTTCTTCACCATTAAGCTCAATTCTTCGTTGAAGTTTTGTCCCTCACTTGATGATGTAGGGGCTTCACATGAGGCTTTGTAGGAACCACTTGATTTGTTGTGAAGTTCCTCTTTATCCTTAAGTGACATCTCATGAGCAACAATTCTTCCAATCACTTCCGTTGGCTTGAGATCTTTGTAATTGGGCATCATTTGGATCAACGTGCACACGGTATCATATTTTCCATCCAAGGCTCTTAGGATCTTCTTGATGATGAATCTATCGGTCATCTCTTCACTTCCTAAGTCGGCAATCTCATTTGTGATGAGAGCAAGCCTAGAGTACATTTTAGCGACACCTTCACCATCCTTCATCTTGAACTTGTCAAGTTGACTTTGAAGCACATCCAACTTGGATTCCTTGACGGAGTCGGTACCTTCGTGCATATCAATCAAAGTGTCCCAAATTTCCTTTGCATTCTCAAGATGGCTGATTTTGTTGAATTCTTCGGGGCATAATCCGTTGAAGAGAATATCACAAGCTTGAGCATTGTATTGCAACATCTTGAACTCATCCGCGGTAGCTTCATGGTTTGGCTCTCTCCCATCAAAGAAGTCACCTTGCAAACCAACACACACAATAGCCCAAACGGCGGGGTTATGTCCAAGAATATGCATTTTCATTTTATGCTTCCAACTAGCAAAATTAGTGCCATCAAAGTAAGGACCTCTATGGTGATAATTTCCCTCGCTAGACGCCATACTCTCCTAGGTTGTGAAACCAAGGCTATGACCACCAAAAGCTATGGAGCTCAAAGCAAATGGACACCTGGCTCTGATACCACTTGTAGGATCGAAAGTATGTCTAGAGGGGGGATGATTAGACTACTTGACCAAATAAAAACTTAACCTTTTCCAAGTTTTAGTTCTTGGCAGATTTTAGCTATTTTAGGACACGTCAAGCAATAATCACATAATTCAAGCAAGCATGCAAAGAGTATATTGGCAGCGGAAATTAAAGCATGCAACTTGCAAGAATGTAAAGGGAAGGGTTTGGAGAATTCAAACGCAGTTGGAGACACGGATGTTTTTCCCATGGTTCGGATAGGTGGTGCTATCCTACATCCACGTTGATGGAGACTTCAACCCACAAAGGGTAACGGTTGTGCGAGTCCACGGAGGGCTCCACCCACGAAGGGTCCATGAAGTAGCAACCTTGTCTATCCCACCATGGTCATCGCCCACGAAGGACTTGCCTCACTAGCGGTAGATCTTCACGAAGTAGGCGATCTCCTTGCCCTTACAAACTCCTTGGTTCAACTCCACAATCTTGTCGGAGGCTCCCAAGTGACACCTAGCCAATCTAGGAGACACCACTCTCCAAGAAGTAACAAACGGTGTGTTGATGATGAACTCCTTGCTCTTGTGCTTCAAATGATAGTCTCCCCAACACTCAACTCTCTCTCATAGGATTTGGATATGATGGAAAGAAGATTTGAGTGGAAAGCAACTTGGGGAAGGCTAGAGATCAAGATTCATATGGTAAGAATGGAATGTCTTGGTCTCAACACATGAGTAGGTGGTTCTCTCTCAGAACAAATGAGTTGGAATGATGTATGTGTTCTGATGGCTCTCTCCATTAATGAAGAGGAGGTGGAGGGGTATATATAGCCTCCACACAAAATCCAACCGTTACACACAATCTACCAATCTCGGTGGGACCGAATAAATAAACTCGGTCAGACCGAAAAGGTAAACCTAGTGACCGTTAGAGATTTTCGGTGGGACTCACATGCAACTCGGTAGGACCGATTCTGTTAGGGTTTGGGCATAACGTAATCTCGGTGAGACCGATTACACAAACTCGGTGAGACCGAGTTTGGTAATAAGCTAACCAGAGAGTTGGTCAGGTAAACTCGGTGGGACCGATTTGCTCTTTCGGTGAGACCGAAAAGTTACAAAAAGGAAACAGAGAGTTTTCATTGCAATCTCGGTGGGACCGATTCGCTCTTTCGGTGAGACCGAAAAGTTACGAAAGGGAAACAGAGAGTTTGCAATCCCATCTCGGTGAGACCGAGATCCCTATCGGTAGGACCGAATTGCTAGGGTTTGGCAGTGGCTTATGACATATGAAACTCGGTGGCGCCGGATAGATTGAATCGGTATGACCGAGTTTGGCTTAGGGTTTAGGTCATTTGTGGATATGGGAAAGTAGCTGAGGATTTTGGAGCATATCATTAAGCACATGAAGCAAGAGGCTCATTAAGCAACACCTCATCCCTCCTTGATAGTATTGGCTTTTCCTAAAGACTCAATGTGATCTTGGATCACTAAAATATAAAATGAAGAGTCTTGAGCTTTTGAGCTTGAGCCAATCCTTTGTCCTTAGCATTTTGAGGGTTCCACTTTCACATCCATGCCATGCCAATCATTGAGCTTTCCTGAAATAATCATCTTGGAATAGCATTAGCTCAATGAGCTATATGTTGTTATGAATTACCAAAACCACCTAGGGATAGTTGCACTTTCACAGGTCGCGTCGTTACAAGCAGAAGCGCCGCATTAACGGCGACAATGCTGAGGATACGAAAGTTAATGCCGGATTCAGAGGCTCTAAATCCGGTCAGCGGAAAAAGCCATTCAAACGGAATCCTAGGGGCCCGTCCAGTTTGGACCGAATACTCGACCGCTTGTGCCAGATACATGGCACCCCCGAAAAGCCGGCCAATCACACCAACAGGGATTGTTGGGTGTTCAAGAAGGCAGGCAAGTTAAACACCGAAAATGAAGACAAGGGGCTGCATAGCGATGACGACGAGGAGCCCCGGCTGCCGAACAACAGTGGACAGAAGGGTTTTCCCCCACAAGTGCGGGCGGTGAACATGATATATGCAACCCACATCCCCAAAAGGGAGCGCAAGCGCGCGTTAAGGGACGTATACGCGGTAGAGCCAGTCGCCCCAAAGTTCAACCCATGGTCCTCCTGCCCGATCACCTTTGATCAAAGGGACCAACCCACTAGCATCCGTCATGGCGGATTCGCCGCATTGGTTCTAGACCCAATTATTGACGGATTTCATCTCACTAGAGTCCTTATGGACGGCGGCAGTAGCCTGAACCTGCTTTACCGGGATACAGTGCGGAAAATGGGCATAGATCCCTCGAGGATTAGGCCCACCAAAACGACCTTTAAAGGCGTAATACCAGGTGTAGAGGCCAACTGTACAGGCTCAGTCACACTTGAAGTGGTCTTCGGATCTCCGGATAACTTCCGAAGCGAGGAGTTAATCTTCGACATAGTCCCATTCTGCAGTGGCTATCATGCACTGCTCGGGCGAACCACATTCGCCAAGTTCAATGCGGTACCGCACTACGCATACCTTAAGCTCAAGATGTCAGGCCCTCGAGGAGTAATCACGGTCAGTGGAAACACCGAACGCTCCCTCCGAACGGAGGAGCACATGGCGGCCCTTGCAGCGCAAGGACAAAGCAGCCTCTCCAGGCAGTTCTCCAGTCCGGCCATTAAACAATCGAACATCGTCAAGCGTGCCAGGAGTAACCTACAACAAGACCGCCTGGCACGATCCGAGCAGGCGTAGCAATGCGGCCCCAACCCCAGCCCTCGCAAAAATGCGACACCAGTACTTCGCGTACATAACTACGCTCTAGAAATACCATGGGTACAGGGGAAGGGGCACCATCACGGCACGCCCGAAACACGGCTTAAACCGCACTAGGGGCTGCCGATTTTTTAATTTTCTCTTACTTTCAGGACTCCACACTTCGGAAGGCCTGTTCGGCAGTTCAATTGCCGCATAAACGATGCAAGAACCAGGGAAGCAGACAAGCCGCGCCGCATTACAGAACTCCCAGATGGTCTCTATCACGAGCAGTATACCTGTTTTGCATACTATTCCGCAGTTTGCCCCTGGAACGGACATGCTACATAGTCCAACCTTTTGCTTATCACATTATTTGTATCGTTCTGCTTTGATCGCAGCACTCTTTAATAAACAGTGCATAGCTTTTGTCTATTTTTGCATTACTATATATATATATATAGATATATATATGTTCCTTAACGTCATATTGCACCCGTATACTTTGGTACGGCCTAAATACGCCAGGGGCTTTAGTACCCCTCAATATGGTGTGAGAAGTCCGAACACTTTAACAAGTGCGGTACCACAAACTTATAGCATTATATGCATTGGCTCCGAATCATGTCTTGGGTCAATAGTTGGGTTTGCCCGGCTCCTATGTTTTGGTGCCTTACGTTTCGCTATATCGGCTAAGGTAGCACTAGGAGAACCACTGCGATTGTGCCCTAGTTGAGCTGGGTCGAGCACCTCAGTAGAGAAAGATAAAACTGACTGTCATGATGAAGCGAGAGCTGGTCGCTGTTCGAGAGGTTTTTCGAGTCCCTAACGACTTATGCCGCTTAGAGCGAGGAGCCGGCTCTGTCCGGCCAAGGCGTGGATAGCGCCCCGAACTCGGTCTTCCGGATACCAGGGGCTTCACCGAAATTTAAAATTATAGAATTCTATGGCTAAGTGAGAGTGTTCACGCATTATAGTCTGATTGCCTTGTTCGTTGGGCTGAGCGCCTCCCTCGAAGGACCCAAACATGGGAAAAAGAGCGCTTAGGTTTATCCCCGAACACCGCAGCACTAGCGGCACGGGGGCAGAAGCCGACGACTTGCCATCTCTCAGAATTGATAAACAGCCGCACATAAGGTAATATTTTAAATTCCAAAGCATTGCTTAGCGCATATGAACAAGTTTTCAGCGCACAGGACAAAACGAGCAAGTTTCACTCAAAAATTACATCCCTAGAACACTCATCCGCCACAAGGCAGGCACCCTTCAGAACATCCTTATAATAATTCTCGGGCTTGCGATGCTCTTACCCCGGCGGTGGCCCGTCCTTCACAAGCTTCTCAGCATCCAGCTTGCCCCAGTGCACCTTAGCACGGCAAGGGCCCTACGGGCACCTTCAATGCAGAAGGAGCGCTTGATGACTTCGAGCCTTGGACAGGCCTCCACCAGCCGCCGCACCAGCCCGAAATAGCTCCCAAGCAGAGCCCCTCCAGGCCACAGCCGAACTATGAGGCCCTTCATGGCCTGTTCGGCCGCCTTGTGGAGCTCGACCAGTTGCTTCAGCTGGTCGCTCAGGGGCACGGGGTGTCCGGCCTCAGCATACTGAGACCAGAACACCTTCTCTGTCGAGCTGCCCTCCTCGGCTCGATAGAATGCGGCGGCATCGGACACACTTCGGGGAAGATCTGCGAACGCTCCTGGAGAGATCCGGATTCGGGTAAGTAACAAGTAACTCACGCTTATGTGTTTTCTTTGCATAAAGAATGCCTTACCCGCCGCTATCTTCTTCACCTCATCCAACTCCTGGAGGGTCTTCTGGGATTCGGCCTTGGCAGACTTGGCATTTTCAATAGCCATCGCGAGCTCGGACGCTCGCGTCTTTGAGTCAAGCTCCAAACTGTCATGTTTTTCCATGAGAGCCTAGAGCTCTTGCCATACCTTGCCAACCTCGGCCTCATACCTCTCCCGCTCGGTGCGCTCGGTGGCCGCCCTCTTCTCGGCCTCGACCATGGCTTGCTTAAGGGTCTGTCACGACCGGTTTTCCAATAAAAATATTTATTGAGAAACCAATCTTTGAGTCCAATATGAGAGAAAATCCTCCTAACTGGTAGACAAATACTTGATACAATAAGCCAGTAGCATAGAATATATTACAGGGTTGAGTTAGGGCTGCTCAACGAATTATTACAAGCGCGCCAATAATTATACATAATGGCGGATATAACACAATGGTGTGGTGGCATACTACTGACTCGAGGATATAGTGGTGGTGGAATAACACAATGGGGAGTGTGGTAACACGACTCTCAAACTGGCATCTCATCGAGCGTCGGGGTGAGGCTCGATAGTTTTATTCGGGCTGCGGAAGCGGGTATAAAATTGAGACCAATACCAGGGTCGCACGAGACAGACTGGGATTCGTCTAGGCGTCGGACTCACTATCGAACTCTTCATCCATGAGATCACCTTCGTCAGCATCTGGCCAAATCAACAAGCCAGTGAGTACTTTCAAAGTACTCGCAAGACAGTTCGGACGTAAGATATAACAAATGCATGCATGAATGCGTCATGCATAATCTTCCCAATGCACACTGATAATATTTGCACAACGAAGTAAGTACGAGGGAAACGGCGGTAGTCCGCCTGAAATCCCAACAGAAAATAAATGAGAACCGATCGTGTGTCTGAAGCGATGCCACGAAGGGTGAACAAATAATAACAGAAAAATCATGCCATAGTCGGACGTCTGAGCAACATCACAGAAAGGGCTTTAAAAGAAATGCCACAGTCGGACGTCTGAGCGACATCACAGAAAGGGCTTTAAAAGAAATGCCACAGTCGGACGTCTAAGCGACATCACAGAAAGGGCTTTAAAAGAAATGCCATAGTCGGACGTCTAAGCGACATCACAGAAAGGGCTTTAAAAGAAATGCCACAGTCGGACGTCTGAGCGACATCACAGAAAGGGCTTTAAAAGAAATGCCACAGTCGGACGTCTAAGCGACATCACAGAAAGGGCTTTAAAAGAAATGCCACAGTCGGACGTCTGAGCGACATCACAAAAAGGGCTTTAAAAGAAATGCCACAGTTGGACGTCTGAGCGACATCACAGAAAGGGCTTTAAAAGAAATGCCACAGTCGGACGTCTGAGCGACATCACAGAACGGGCTTTAAAAGAAATGCCACAGTCGGACGTCTGAGCGACATCACAGAAAGGGCTTTAAAAGAAATGCCACAGTCGGACGTCTGAGCGACATCACAGAAAGGGATTTATTCACAAGTAAATAATACTCATAATAAATATTCAATTCATGATAATAAACAGGTTAGTCCATCCACAGGAATAACATTTAGCCGGGCTTAGCACTCATGGGAATCATCGGAGTCTCTGTCATCAAACCGATACAGTTAGGCCAAGATGATACGAATTTGGACATGGAATAGATGATTCAAGGAATGTATGACTCTGCAGAGTTTGTACAAAAAAATTTCCCACAGCCAACGGATTTCCGTAGTCACGAGGGACTAGTTCCGTTTACGGTTTTTCGGTAGAAAACACAGCTAACCAGTACACACCCATCCTACCTCTCGATGCCAGGACTCACCCTAGACATCGTCCACGAAAAACTTTTGAGACGGGGAGATCACAATCTCGAATAGCATGGGATCAAATTTATATATGCGCGCTCTAAGGGGTGCCCCCTCTCGGTCCCAACCGGAAACACCCATGCCCCCTGATCGGATGACTGGCTTTAATCCAGGGCCATGGAACCATCATCCCGGCCTCTCCTTTTGGTGTGTACCAGGAAAGCGGTTTGCAACTTACTAAGCCATATTCCTTGCGGAAAACATGTGGTAGTACAGGGAAGGAAATGGAAGGAACTGGACCGGTACGGTTGACCTTGAAGTCATATAGTCTAGCATAAGACTGGCATGCTACAACACTGCCATCTTACCCATCCTCATGCCAACACATGGCCTTTCATACTCACATCCATCCACTTATGGATCATCGAACTTACTTATCTCAACATTTCATAAAATAACATTCATCGGTATGCTCATCAACATGCCATGAAACTAACTAAATGCAAAACATGCCAAGACACTCATCATATCAAAAGTTCAAACATGCTTGCCTGGTTCAGAGTAGTCGGAGCCTAGCTCGGTGAAGTTCGCGGCTCCGTCACCTCCTTCGGTATCTACGGTATAAAGAAAATATATGCGCTATCGTAAATACCAAGAGGTGCACAAAAAATAATCCAAATATTTTTCAAATAAATATGATAAAAAACTAGACAAAAATCTGAGGAGGACAGAAAAAGAATCACTCAAAAATTCCTTTCTGTTAAAAAGTTATAAGGGTTTTAATCCAAGGACTTATCTGTAATGAAATAGAAAGTTTCCAGGGGTTAGTTCATAAAAACAGAAAGCGCTTCGGCAGAAACTACGCCAGTCCAGAGGGAAGGCGTATTTGGCAGAAGGCGTTTTCAGAAAACGCTTCGTTTAGACAGAATAGAGAGGCTGACAGCGGGTCCCGCCTGTCAGGTTTAAATTTTCAAAACGGGGCAGCAGACTTCGCCGGTGCCCGAGAGCCGCGGTGGTCGCCGGCGGCGATCCACGGCGAGGCAGGGTGATCGGGGATTACCAACGTGCTCACCGTGTCCTTCCGCAACGGTGGGTGGTGGTGTTGGTCGCCGGTGAGCACCACGTCGACGGCGGGCTTCACTCCGGCGGACGGTGGTTCGGGCGTTGATGGGCCTCGCCGAGGAGGGCTGCAAGGATCAAATTGAGGTGGGGGTTAGAGCACTGGGTGCAAGAGAAGGCTACGGACGAGGTTTTGGCGCCGGAGATGGCCTCACCGAAGTGAATCGAGGTGGAGGCCGAGGCGGGGCGAGGCGGCCGGAGTTGGGGGAGGAGATCTGCTCGAGGTCCTCCTGGTGGTTTGGCAGGGTTCTGGAGAGGTGTAGTGAAGGTGTGGGTCTCATGAGCGAGCTCGGGGTCCTTTTTATAGGCGATCCGAGGCGGCGGCCGTGAACGGGGATCTCCGGTGAAGGTTACGGCGGCGGAGAGCTTGGTCGGGAAGGTTTAGGGAGTTGGGCGTCATCACGGAGTTCCACTGGTTCCATTTAGGTGCTAAGCGAGCTTGGATTGGGTGTTAGGGGTGAGCTCGACGGAACGGGGCGGCGCGGGCCCGTCGACGGCAGGGAGCACGTTCCGTGCTTGCCGGGCCGCGGTGAGGGCGCCACGGGCGTGCGCTGGCATGCATGAGGACACGCGGAGGGCCAGGAAGCTTTGGGCGGCGCCAAAACGGCGTTCTGCCGTGGTGTGCCTTCTGTCGGCTGCCACGGGAGGTCCCGACGCTGCAGAAGACGCCGGCGAGGGCGGGCCAACGCGCTACTGACGCCAGGAAGGCTCCAAGCACGCGTGTGCAGCATCCGGACAAGAGGGGAGGGGCTGCGAGCGTCGAGCCAAAGGCACTGTGAGCATGTGCCTGTAACTCTGAAGAACTCGACACTGTAAAACTGAATTTTACTGAACTATGCAAAGAACAGTGCAGCTCAGGTGTTCGACGGAATGTTTTTGGCATCTAGGGATTTTTCCTTGAGCTGAAACTTGGTGGAGTGGCCTCTCATTGCTCCAGTAGGCTGCCTGAATTTTGGTGGAATTTTTGGAGAAGTGTAGATATGAATTTCACCAAATTTGGCAAATCTGGTCCAAACTTGCAGTGAGTGAAATTTGAAATATTTGAAAAGAAGAAGAGTGGATGAAGATGGTTCTAGGTTGTGGGTACTAAAGACAATCCATGGAAGTTGGTTTGGGATAAAAACTCAAAGGCAAAGTGACATTTGCTTTGAAAATCACTTAAGCTCAAAATAAAAGGCAGAAATGTTTTGGGGGATAAAAATAATTGAAATCAAATCCAAAACTTTTTTGGACTTGTTGAGACAGAGAATTTAGATTGTTCAAAGGTGGAGGGATGGATTTTGAGAAGATTTACCATAGGAGACATGGTAAAACCATGGGTGTTTTCAAAAGAAAGAAGTCCCAAAACTTCTAGGGTTTCTCTCTTTTTTGAAAATAAATAAGTTTGAGAGGGAAATAACCAGAAGAAAAGCTTCCAAAATTTTGACACCAAAATTAAAAAGGAAAGGACATCCTTGCCAAAGGTGAAAGGATGTTTTTTTTAAGAGGAAGGATTTTCTGAAAGAGAAATTTTTAAAGGCCCTCCTTTAGAATCCAATAAAGTTTTTGATGAAAACCAAATCAAAAAATTTTGGAGTGTCACAACACCTACCCCCTTAGGAAAAATCTTGTCCCCGAGATTTCAGCTGATCCTTAAATAAGTGTGGATGCTCTGTCCGAAGAAAATCCTCTCTTTCCCAAGTAGCTTCACTGTCGGTGTGATTGCTCCACTGTACTCTGGAAAACTTGGTGGTCTTATGTCGGGTCCTCCTTTCAGACTCCTCTATTATTCTTATGGGACGTTCCCGATAAGTGAGGTCTGGCTGTACGTCAATGCTCTCATGGGATACTTGTTTCTCTGGGTTGCTCACGCACTTCCTCAATTGTGAGACGTGGAACACGTCGTGGACATCGGATAATTCCTTGGGTAAGTCTAGCTGGTAGGCTACCTTGCCTCTTCGCGCCATTATACAGAACGGTCCAATGAATCTTGGTGCTAGCTTCCCTTTAATCTTGAATCGTTGCAATCCTCTCATAGGAGATACTTTCAGGTATACGAACTCACCGGGCTCGAAGCTGACCCTACGATGTTTCTGATCATAATGACTCTTCTGTCGACTTTGAGCGGTCTTAAGTCGGTCTCTGATTAGCTTGACTTTTTCCTCGGCTTCTCTGAGCATGTCCGGTCCGAAGATGCGGCTATCTCCGGTCTCTGACCAATTCAACGGGGTACGACATCTCCGTCCGTATAAAGCCTCAAATGGTGCCATTTGCAGGCTGGCCTGGTAGTTATTATTGTATGCAAATTCGGCGTATGGCAGGCTTTCTTCC
Source organism: Triticum monococcum (assembly GCA_034509565.1). Classification (NCBI taxonomy): domain Eukaryota; kingdom Viridiplantae; phylum Streptophyta; class Magnoliopsida; order Poales; family Poaceae; genus Triticum; species Triticum monococcum. The sequence goes on along the minus strand of CM067841.1, from coordinate 562,315,784 downwards.
CAACTGGTTCCATATGTGAGGACACATGCTCTCAGCATGTCTTCTAAAATCTGGTTTACTCGTTCCGTTTGTCCATCGGTCTGTGGGTGATATGCGGTACTGAAGGCTAGTTGAGTTCCCAGAGCCTGTTGTAAATGCTCCCAAAATTTTGAGACGAACTGAGTGCCTCTGTCAGTTATTATAGTCTTCGGGACTCCATGCAGACAAACTATGCAGGTGAGATAAATCCTGGCAAGTCGCTGAGTGTTGTAGGTTGTCTTCACTGGAATGAAATGTGCCACCTTGGTTAACCTGTCAGTGATGACCTAGATGGCATCATTCCCATGCTGTGACCGAGGTAGCCCAACAATGAAATCCATTCCTATTTCATCCCATTTCCACTCAGGTATTTTGTTTGGTTGCAGTAGCTCGGCCGGTCTCTGATGCTCAGCTTTTATGCGTTGACACGAGTCGCAACGTGTAATGAGGGTGGCTATGTCCCTCTTCATACCGTGCCACCAAAATCTTTCCTGAATATCTTTATACATCTTGGTCCCGCCAGGGTGGATCGAGTACGGGGCGGTATGGGCTTCAGCTAGGATTTGCTGTTTAAGGTCTTCTATGTTTGGCACGCAGAGTCTTTCTCCGTACCACAATATTCCTCCATTGTCTATGACGAACTCCGAGGCCTTGCCTATACACACCTTTCTTTTGATGCCTTCAATGCTGGGGTGACTGGGCTGAGCTCTTTTAATTTCGTCCACAAGGTCGGGTCGTATTTCCAAGTTTGATATGGTGCCTTCTGCGACCATTAACAAATTGAGCCTGGCAAATTCTTGTTGGAATTCGGGCCTCAAGCTTTGCAGATTGCTTTCGTCGGAGTTGGGGTTCCGACTAAGAGCATCGGCCACTACATTTGCCTTTCCTGGGTGGTAATGTATACCAACATCATAATCCTTTACCAATTCCAACCAGCGTCTCTGTCGTAAATTTAGTTCTGGCTGCGTGAAAATATATTTGAGACTTTTGTGATCGGTATATATTTCACATCGGTTCCCAAGTAAGAAATGCCTCCATTCTTTGAGTGCATGAATGACCGCTGCCATTTCTAAGTCATGAGTGGGATAATTTTCCTCATGCTTGCGAAGTTGCCTTGAAGCATAGGCGACAACCTTGCCTTCTTGCATCAACACGCATCCGAGACCCTTTCTAGACGCGTCACAAAATACTTCAAAATTCGTGTGTATGTCTGGCACAATTAATACTGGTGTTGTTGTTAATTTTCACTTTAGCTCTTGGAAACTCTTTTCGCAGGCTTCTGTCCATTCAAACTTCTTGTCTTTCTTGAGTAACTGCGTTATAGGCTTGGCTATGGTGGAAAATCCTTCAATAAATCTGCGGTAATATCCTGCCATTCCCAAGAAACTATGTATATCTGTTACGCTGGCTGGCGACTTCCAGCCAAGTATGGCCTTGACTTTCTCTGGGTCCACTGTGATACCGTTTTGGGTTAGCACGTGGCCTAGAAAGCCTACTTGTCTTAGCCAAAATTCGCACTTGCTGAACTAGGCATACAATTGGTGTTTCCTGAGTTCTCCTAGCACAATCCTGAGATGATCTGCGTGCTCTTCTGGTGTTTTGGAGTATACCAGAATATCATCGATGAATACCACGACGAACTTGTCCATATATTTCATAAATACTTTGTTCATGAGGTGAACAAAATATGCAGGGGCATTCGTTAACCCAAATGGCATTACTGTGAACTCATACAGTCCATATCTGGAAGTGAAAGCTGTTTTGGGGATATCTTCCGTTCGCACCTTTAATTGATGGTATCCAGATCTTAAGTCAATTTTTGAAAATACCTTGGCCTGAGCGAGTTGATCAAACAAATCATTTATCCTTGGCATCGGGTATTTGTTCTTAATTGTGACCATGTTAAGTGCTCGATAGTCAATACACAATCTCAGTGTTCCATCCTTCTTTTTGGCATATAAAATTGGTGATCCCCAAGGTGACGAGCTGGCTCGAATATATCCTTTGTCCAGTAATTCTTTTATTTGCTTCTTCAATTCAACCAACTCGGATGGTGCCATTCTGTATGGTTTCTTGTATATGGGGGTGGTTCCTGGTGCGAGCTCAATGCAGAATTCTATCTCTCGGTCTGGTGGCATGCCTGGTAGCTCTTCAGGGAATATGTCCGGAAATTCACACACTACTGGAACCTTGTTTAGCTCAGAAATGTCCACCTTATTCAATCTCGGTTGCCGGGGTATTTTTCCTTCCTTGGCTGATACTTTTATTGTCTTCCCTTGGTGGTGTGTGAGAATTACGGTCTTGTTGAAACAGTCGATAAACCCCTTGTTGGTGGTCAGCCAATCCATCCCTAAGATGACATCCAGTCCTTTATTTTCCAACACAATAAGATTTGCGTGAAACTCCAATCCTTCGAACTCAATGACCACATTCTGACAGTAATTCTGAGTAACTTGCTGAATCCCAGGGGACTTGATGATCATGGATTTCTCCAAAGGAAGCATCGAAAAATTATTTTGCAAAGCAAAACTTTTCGAAATGAAAGAGTGAGAAGCTCCAGAATCAAACAAAACCGTTGCAGGTATTGTGTTGATAGGAAACGTACCGAGTACGATATCCGGAGCATTTTGTGCCTCCTCTTTGGTTACGTGGTTCAGATGACCCTTCCTGTGGTTGTTGTTGGGATTGAAATTGGTTCGCTTGGGCGCTGAATTATTGCCGCCGTGGTTCGGCTTTGGGGTTGAGTTCCTTGGCTTGGGGCACTGTTTGGCATAGTGCCCTTCTTCTCCACAAGCGTAACAAGTAACGTCGGGGCGATATGTGAACTCCTTGTCCCTTGCATGAAAATTATGGATTGGGCGTGAGACGTTGGATGAGGATTTGTGCGTCCCACCCTTTTTGAAATCTGTCTTGCGTCGTTGATTGCGAGCAAGGTTAGTCTGGTCCCTTTTTCGCTTGCGGATATCTTCCAGACTACGTCTCTCATTCTCCAGAGTAATGGCTTTGTCCACCAGTGTTTTAAAATCAGGGAAAGTATGCACGACCAGTTGGCATTTAAGCGCGGGCGCCAGACCATCAAGGAATTTCTCCATCTTTTTGCTTTCAGTCATACGCTCTTCATTGGCGTAGCGGGATAATAGTGTAAATTGACTGTTGTAATCTGCCACTGTCAAGTTCCTTTGTTTGAGGTCGTCGAACTCTCTCTTCTTGATTTTCATAATACTCTTAGGAATGTGTGCACCACGGAAACCTTCCTTGAAATCATCCCAGGTTATGTCACCTTCGTTTGGATGCATATGCAGAAAATTCTCCCACCAAGATGCGGCTGCTCCTGTAAGATAGTGCGGAGCATACAATACCTTCTCGGGGTCTGAACATTTTGCAATAATTAATTTCCTCTCCATGTCCCGAAGCCAGTCCTTGGCTTCAAGAGGCTTGTCAGTATGTGAAAATGTTTGGGGACGCGTCTTCTGTACCTCGGATAACTTGGAATGTTGTGAATACTGTCCATGGTAATTTCCCATGTTGATGACTTGGTTCATCATTTCACGATGTTGTTGTTGACTCTGTTCATAAAGGCGGCACATTTGAGAAAGTGCCGTTTCACTGCCCTGTTGGCTCGACTGCCGTTGCGTCAAATTGTTGCCTGGTTGAGTGTCCAAATTTTCCTCTGGCGGAGTAGGCATGGAGCGTGTCCAAGGACGAGACATTTTTCACTCTGGGGATATATTTTATAAAACTCATAAGAAATATGAAGATGGTCGTCAAAACAACTCCAAAAAGAAAAATGCACAAGGATGGCAATAAATTTAAAAGTCCAAGATCACTTAAGAAAACAAATTGATTTGCGCACGGAGAAGGACTGCTCATTACATATCTTACACGCGGGTGATAATTATACAGTACATCACTCAGGATATGCGTACATAATCCTGACATGTTATTTAGGCTAGTTCACTCCTCCTGTTCTACATGATGCGCAAACAAGCTACTCCTCACAACACATCTTACAAAGCGGTACATCACATGACGGGCAAATGCACTCAGCCGGAAATGTTGATGATCTCCTTGGCCCTGCCGAGGGTGAGGCGTAGTGAGGCTGGGGATTCGACCTCCTCCTCACTAATAGGCTCCAGACGAGAAGAGCCGCGTCGGGTAGATGGAACTGGTGCCAGGGGCGGAGCAACACGAATAGGAGTAGGCACAACGGGTGGTGTAGTGCGCGCTGGAGTGGGCGCAAAGGCCTGGTTGATCCCTCCGGTGGTAGGCAGGTGACGAGTAGGTGCATGCGATGCTGAAGACGAGACAAAAGTCAGTGGCGGTGCAGTGAGCAGGAGCTCCCTCCTGTTGGCGGCACAGCCATGGACTGAGTCCATGCGGGCAGCCACGAAGTCGTCCACCAAGTTGTCGAAGGCTGCCTCCAGAGCCCGGAGATACTCAATAAGCATCTCAAAAGCCTCATCTCGTTCTCCTCTGGGGCAGGAGAATGCGTAGTGGGGCAGGTGTAGGGCACATGGCATGGAAGATAACGGTAGCGACGAGTCTTCATCGCGGGAAGGACATCCCTGAGGCGGGCTATCGCCTCACAGGCTGCCATCTGCATAGCATGCCTCTCCGTAGGCATGGCTCTTCCCACAAACAGGTAGCGGCGTAGCTCACCACGCCCTCCCTTGAACTGCACCGTGGCCTGGTGCATGGTCAGACCGTCGTTGACTCTGTGTTGGCGGAGTGTGAAGACTGGGCGCACGGATGGCCCCATCGCGACCTGAACGATGAAGGAGGGAAGCTTGACGGACCCATCGGGCATGTTGGCGAAGGTCTGAGACTCGCAGTCGTTGTCGGCCATCTACAAAAGTAGGCAAAAATCCTGAATGGTCAGATCATAAATTTATGCTGACTGTCAGAAAATGACTACCATTGCAAAAATATAAATTAGCTCTATCATGCTAATAACCGATTAGCGATCGCACCTAGTGGCTTCCTACAGTCAGCCTGGCTCTGGTACCAAGCTTGTCACGACCGGTTGTCCAATAAAAATATTTATTGAGAAACCAATCTTTGAGTCCAGTATGAGAGAAAATCCTCCTCACTGGTAGACAAATACTTGATACAATAAGCCAGTAGCATAGAATATATTACAGGGTTGAGCTAGGGCTGCTCAACGAATTATTACAAGCGCGCCAATAATTATACATAATGGCGGATATAACACAATGGTGTGGTGGCATACTACTGACTCGAGGATATAGTGGTGGTGGAATAACACAATGGGGAGTGTGGTAACACGACTCTCAAACTGGCATCTCATCGAGCGTCGGGGTGAGGCTCGATAGTTTTATTCGGGCTGCGGAAGCGGGTATAAAACTGAGACCAAGACCAGGGTCGCACGAGACTGACTGGGATTCCTCTAGGCGTCGGACTCGCTATCGAACTCTTCATCCATGAGATCACCTTCGTCAGCATCTGGCCAAATCAACAAGCCAGTGAGTACTTTGAAAGTACTCGCAAGACAGTTCGGACGTAAGATATAACAAATGCATGCATGAATGCATCATGAATAATCTTCCCATTGCACACTGATAATATTTGCACAACAAAGTAAGTACGAGGGAAACGGCGGTAGTCCGCCTGAAATCCCAACAGAAAATAAATGAGAACCGATCATGTGTCTGAAGCGACGCCATGAAGGGTGAACAAATAATAACAGAAAAATCATGCCACAGTCGGACGTCTGAGCGACATCACAGAAAGGGCTTTAAAAGAAATGCCATAGTCGGACGTCTGAGCGACATCACAGAAAGGGCTTTAAAAGAAATGCCACAGTCGGACTAAGCGACATCACAGAAAGGGCTTTAAAAGAAATGCCACATTCGGACGTCTAAGCGACATCACAGAAAGGGCTTTAAAAGAAATGCCACAGTCGGACGTCTGAGCGACATCACAGAAAGGGCTTTAAAAGAAATGCCATAGTCGGACGTCTAAGCGACATCACAGAAAGGGCTTTAAAAGAAACGCCACAGTCGGACGTCTGAGCGACATCACAGAAAGGGATTTAAAAGAAATGCCATAGTCGGACGTCTGAGCGACATCACAGAAAGGGCTTTAAAAGAAATGCCACAGTCGGACGTCTGAGCGACATCACAGAACAGGCTTTAAAAGAAATGCCACAGTCGGACGTCTAAGCGACATCACAGAAAGGGCTTTAAAAGAAATGCCACTGTCGGACGTCTGAGCGACATCACAGAAAGGGCTTTATTCACAAGTAAATAATACTCATAATAAATATTCAATTCATGATAATAAACAGGTTAGTCCATCCACAGGAATAACATTTAGCCGGGCTTAGCACTCATGGGAATCACCGGAGTCTCTGTCATCAAACTGATACTGTTAGGCCCAGATGATACGAATTTGGACATGGAATAGATGATTCAAGGAATGTATGACTCTGCAGAGTTTGTACAAAAAAAATTCCCACAGCCAACGGATTTCCGTAGTCACGAGGGACTAGTTCCGTTTACGGTTTTTCGGTAGAAAACACAGCTGACCAGTACACACCCATCCTACCTCTCGATGCCAGCACTCACCCTAGACATCGTCCAAGAAAAACTTTTGAGACGGGAAGATCACAATCTCGAATAGCATGGGATCAAATTTATATATGCGCGCTCTAAGGGGTGCCCCCTCTCGGTCCCAACCAGAAACACCCATGCCCCCTGACCGGATGACTGGCTTTAATCCAGGGCCATGGAACCATCATCCCGGCCTCTCCTTTTGGTGTGTACCAGGAAAGCGGTTTGCAACTTACTAAGCCATATTCCTTGCGGAAAACATGTGGTAGTACAGGGAAGGAAATGGAAGGAACTGGACCGGTACGGTTGACCCTGAAGTCATATAGTCTGGCATAAGACTGGCATGCTACAACACTGCCATCTTACCCATCCTCATGCCAACACATGGCCTTTCATACTCACATCCATCCACTTATGGATCATCGAACTTACTTATCTCAACATTTCATAAAATAACATTCATCGGTATGCTCATCAACATGCCATGAAACTAACTAAATGCAAAACATGCCAAGACACTCATCATATCAAAAGTTCAAACATGCTTGCCTGGTTCAGAGTAGTCGGAGCCTAGCTCGGTGAAGTTCGCGGCTCCGTCACCTCCTTCGGTACCTACGCTATAAAGAAAATATATGCGCTATCGTAAATACCAAGAGGTGCACAAAAAATAATCCAAATAATTTTCAAATAAATTTGATAAAAAAACTAGACAAAAATCTGAAGAGGACAGAAAAAGAATCACTCAAAAATTCCTTTCTGTTAAAAAGTTATAAGGGTTTTAATCCAAGGACTTATCTGCAATGAAACAGAAAGTTTCCAGGGGTTAGTTTATAAAAACAGAAAGCGCTTCGGCAGAAACTACGCCAGTCCAGAGGGAAGGCGTATTTGGCAGAAGGCGGTTTCAAAAAACGCTTCGTTTAGACAGAATAGAGAGGCTGACAGCGGGTCCCGCCTGTCAGGTTTAAATTTTCAAAACGGGGCGGCAGACTTCGCCGGTGCCCGAGAGCCGCGGTGGTCGCCGGCGGCGATCCACGGCGAGGCAGGGTGATCGGGGATTACCAACGTGCTCACCGTGTCCTTCCGCAACGGTGGGTGGTGGTGTTGGTCGCCGGTGAGCACCACGTCGACGGCGGGCTTGACTCCGGCGGACGGTGGTTCGGGCGTTGATGGGTCTCGCCGAGGAGGGCTGCAAGGATCAAATTGAGGTGGGGGTTAGAGCACTGGGTGCAAGAGAAGGCTACGGACGAGGTTTGGGCACCGGAGATAGCCTCACCGAAGTGAATCGAGGTGGAGGCCGAGGCGGGGCGAGGCGGCCGGAGTTGGGGGACGAGATCTCCTCGAGGTCCTCCTGGTGGTTTGGCAGGGTTCTGGAGAGGTGTAGTGAAGGTGTGGGTCTCGTGAGCGAGCTCGGGGTCCTTTTTATAGGCGATCCGAGGCGGTGGCCGTGAACGGGGATCTCCGGTGAAGGTTACGGCGGCGCAGAGCTTGGTCGGGAAGGTTTAGGGAGTTGGGCGTCATCATGGAGTTCCACTGGTTCCATTTAGGTGCTAAGCGAGCTTGGATGGGGTGTTAGGGGCGAGCTCGACGGAACGGGGTGGCGCGGGCCCGTCGGCGGCAGGGAGCACGTTCCGTGCTTGCCGCGCCGCGGTGAGGGCGCCACGGGCGTGCGCTGGCATGCATGAGGACACGCGGAGGGCCAGAAAGCTTTGGGCGGCGCCAAAACGGCGTTCTGCCATGGTGTGCCTTCTGTCGGCCGCCACGGGAGGTCCTGACGCGGCAGAAGACGCCGGCGAGGGCGGGCCAGCGTGCTACTGACGCCAGGAAGGCTCCAAGCACGCGTGTGCAGCATCCGGACAAGAGGGGAGGGGCTGCGAGCGTCGATCCAAAGGCACTGTGAGCATGTGCCTGTAACTCTGAAGAAATCGACACTGTAAAACTGAATTTTACTGAACTATGCAAAGAACAGTGCAGCTCAGGTGTTCGACAGAATGTTTTTGGCATCTAGGGATTTTTCCTTGAGCTGAAACTTGGTGGAGTGGCCTCTCATTGCTCCAGTAGGCTACCTGAACTTTGGTGGAATTTTTGGAGAAGTGTAGATATGAATTTCACCAAATTTGGCAAATCTGGTCCAAACTTGCAGTGAGTGAAACTTGAAATATTTGAAAAGAAGAAGAGTGGATCAAGATGGTTCTAGGTTGTGGGTACTAAAGACAATCCAGGGAAGTTGGTTTGGGATAAAAACTCAAAGGCAAAGTGACACTTGCTTTGAAAATCACTTAAGCTCAAAATAAAAGGCAGAAATGTTTTGGGGGATAAAAATAATTGAAATCAAATCCAAAACTTGTTTGGACTTGTTGAGACAGAGAATTTAGATTGTTCAAAGGTGGAGGGATGGATTTTGAGAAGATTTACCATAGGAGACATGGTAAAACCATGGATGTTTTCAAAAGAAAGAAGTCCCAAAACTTCTAGGGTTTCTCTCTTTTTTGAAAATAAATAAGTTTGAGAGGGAAATAACCAGAAGAAAAGCTTCCAAAATTTTAACACCAAAATTAAAAAGGAAAGGAAATCCTTGCCAAAGGTGAAAGGAAGTTTTTTTTAAGAGGAAGGATTTTCTGAAAGAGAAATTTTTAAAGGCCCTCCTTTAGAATCCAATAAAGTTTTTGATGAAAACCAAATCAAAAATTTTTGGAGTGTCACAACACCTACCCCCTTAGGAAAAATCTCGTCCCCGAGATTTCAGCTGATCCTTAAATAAGTGTGGATGCTCTGTCCGAAGAAAATCCTCTCTTTCCCAAGTAGCTTCACTGTCGGTGTGATTGCTCCACTGTACTCTGAAAAACTTGGTGGTCTTATGTCGGGTCCTCCTTTCAGACTCCTCTATTATTCTTACGGGACGTTCCCGATAAGTGAGGTCTGGCTGTACGTCAATGCTCTCATGGGATACTTGTTTCTCTGGGTTGCTCACGCACTTCCTCAATTGCGAGACGTGGAACACGTCGTGGACATCGGATAATTCCTTGGGTAAGTCTAGCTGGTAGGCTACCTTGCCTCTTCGCGCCATTATACAGAACGGTCCAATGTATCTTGGTGCTAGCTTCCCTTTAATCTTGAATCGTTGTAATCCTCTCATAGGAGATACTTTCAGGTATACGAACCCACCGGGCTCGAAGCTGACCGTACGATGTTTCTGATCATAATAACTCTTCTGTCGACTTTGAGCGGTCTTAAGTCGGTCTCTGATTAGCTTGACTTTTTCCTCGACTTCTCTGAGCAAGTCCGGTCCGAAGATGCGGCTGTCTCCGGTCTCTGACCAATTCAACGGGGTACGACATCTCCGTCCGTATAAAGCCTCAAATGGTGCCATTTGCAGGCTGGCCTGGTAGTTATTGTTGTATGCAAATTCGGCGTATGGTAGGCTTTCTTCCCAACTGGTTCCATATGTGAGGACACATGCTCTCAGCATGTCTTCTAAAATCTGGTTTACTCGTTCCGTTTGTCCATCGGTCTGTGGGTGATATGCGGTACTGAAGGCTAGTTGAGTTCCCAGAGCCTGTTGTAAATGCTCCCAAAATTTTGAGACGAACTGAGTGCCTCTGTCGGTTATTATAGTCTTCGGGACTCCATGCAGACAAACTATGCGGGTGAGATAAATCCTGGCAAGTCGCTAAGTGTTGTAGGTTGTCTTCACTGGAATGAAATGTGCCACATTGGTTAACCTGTCAGTGATGACCCAGATGGCATCATTCCCATGCTGTGACCGAGGTAGCCCAACAATGAAATCCATTCCTATTTCATCCCATTTCCACTCAGGTATTTTGTTTGGTTGCAGTAGCCCGGCCGGTCTCTGATGCTCAGCTTTTATGCGTTGACACGAGTCGCAACGTGTAATGAAGGTGGCTATGTCCCTCTTCATACCGTGCCACCAAAATCTTTCCTGAATATCTTTATACATCTTGGTCCCGCCAGGGTGGATCGAGTACGGGGCGGTATGGGCTTCAGCTAGGATTTGCTGTTTAAGGTCTTCTATGTTTGGCACGCAGAGTCTTTCTCCGTACCACAATATTCCTCCATTGTCTATGACAAACTCCGAGGCCTTGCCCATACTCACCTTTCTTTTGATGCCTTCAATGCTGGGGTGACCGGGCTGAGCTCTTTTAATTTCCTCCACAAGGTCGGGTCGTATTTCCAAGTTTGATATGGTGCCTTCTGCGACCATTAACAAATTGAGCCTGGCAAATTCTTGTTGGAATTCGGGCCTCAAGCTTTGCAGATTGCTTTCGTCGGAGTTGGGGTTCCGACTAAGAGCATCGGCCACTACATTTGCCTTTCCTGGGTGGTAATGTATACCAACATCATAATCCTTTACCAATTCCAACCAGCATCTCTGTCGTAAATTTAGTTCTGGCTGCGTGAGAGGACCTCTGTATAAGGGCATCTATTTTCACTTTGAGAGGAGCTCAACAAGGCAGAGAGGGAAGGCCTTATAAACCGGTGTGAGCCCCCTTCGGTTGGCGAGGTGGGACTAAACTGTGACCTCAACGAGGACCAACTCTTTAGTCCCGGTTTGTGGCACAAACCGGGACTAATGGTCATGGGCCAGGGGAGAGGCGCATTGGTCCCGTTTGGTGCCACGAACCGGGACCAATGCCCCCTTTAGTCCCGGTTGGTGGTACAACCGGGACCAAAGGCCTTGTGCTGCCCCGCGTCAAAAGTTTAGTACCACCTCGCTAGCTGAGAGAGCTCGAGAGTGGTTTATAAGCGCTGCTGCGCCCACCCTCTCGAGCTCCTCTCAATTGTAGGCTTTCGGGCCTAACCATACGTTGTGTCCCTGTGGGCCTCCTGGGCCACCTGCGGGCCTGAATCCTGGCCCATGGTTGGGTTTCAAGTCGTATTCAGGCCGTGGGGGCCCAGTAGGTGGCACTTTTTTGTTTTCTTTGTTGCTTTATTTATTTTATTTTGTTTCTACTTACAACAAAATACTTATTCTTTCTATTTTTATTTTTATTAAAGTTTATTTTTAATTATTTTTCTTTTAGGTCGCAAAAATTATAAACTTTCTGTTAGTACCATTAGTTTCCAAATTTGAATAGTTAAAATTTGAATTCTTTGATATTTGTGTGAATCACAAGTTTGTGATTAACTTTACTATAAAAATAGTTTTCTTGTTTTTTTTACATTATTTATTTTCTTTTATTTTTTGTTTTATTTTTTAATACTTTTTGCTTTTAGGTGAGAAAAATTATAAACTTTCTGTTAGTGCCATTAGTTTTAGAAAAATTATAAACTTTATGTTAGTGCCATTAGTTTTCAAATTTGAATAGTTAAAATTTGAATAATGGTATTAGGTCAGAAAAAGTTGAAAGTTGGCATGGTATCATAATTTCACCCACATAGCATGTGCATGTACAAAACGGACAATGGTATCATACTCGTCTGTTACAAAGTTGGCATGGTATCATCATAATAGTTGCGGGAGAAAGTCTTCACTTTTTCTTTGCCTGTGTCATTTGCTTATTGTGCCGTAACCATGGATAATCTTCATCGGTTATCAGGATGCTTGGGTCAGCCTTGACTTTGAAGGGAGGAATTTCATGAAACTTTTCATAATCTTCAGACATGTCTGTCTTGCCCTCCACTCCCACGATGTCCCTTTTTCCTGAAAGAACTATGTGGCACTTTGGCTCATCGTATGATGTATTTGCTTCCTTATCTTTTCCTTTTCTCGGTTTGGTAGACATGTCCTTCACATAGATAACATGTGCCACATCATTGGCTAGGACGAACGGTTTGTCGGTGTACCCAAGATTTTTCAGATCCACTGTTGTCATGCCGTACTGTGGGTCTACCTGTACCCCGCCTCCTGACAGATTGACCCATTTGCACTTAAAAAACGACCTTAAAATCATGTCCGTAGTCAAGTTCCCTTATGTCCACTATGTAACCATAATATGTGTCCTTTGAACTGTCGGTTGCTGCATCAAAGCAGACACCGCTATTTTGGTTGGTGCTCTTTTGATCTTGGGTGATCGTGTAAAATGTATTCCCATTTATCTCGTATCCTTTGTAAGTCAATACAGTCAAAGATGGTCCCCTGGACAACAAGTAAAGCTCATCACAAACAGTGTTGTCACCTCTGACACGTGTTTCCAACCAACTGCTGAAAGTCCTGATGTGTTCACATGTAATCCAGTCATCGCACTGCTCCGGGTGTTTGGAGCGCAGACTGTTCTTGTGTTCATCGACATACGGGGTCACCAAGGTAGAGTTCTGTAGAACTGTGTAGTGTGCTTGAGACCAAGAATATCCGTCCCTGCATATTATTGAGACCCCTCCCAGCGTGCCTTTTCCAGTCAGTCCCCCCTCATACCGTGATTTAGGGAGACCTATCTTCTTAAGGCCAGGAATGAAGTCAACACAAAACCCAATGACATCCTCTGTTTGATGGCCCATGGAGATGCTTCCTTCTGGCCTAGCGCGGTTACGGACATATTTCTTTAGGACTCCCATGAACCTCTCAAAGGGGAACATATTGTGTAGAAATACGGGCCCCAGAATGACAATCTCATTGACTAGATGAACTAGGACGTGCGTCATGATATTGAAGAAGGATGGTGGGAACACCAGCTCGAAACTGACAAGACATTGTGCCACATCACTCCTTAGCCTTGGTACGATTTCTGGATCGATCACCTTCTGAGAGATTGCATTGAGGAATGCACATAGCTTCACAATGGCTAATCGGACGTTTTCCGGTAGAAGCCCCCTCAATGCAACCGGAAGCAGTTGCGTCATAATCACATGGCAGTCATGAGACTTTAGGTTCTGGAACTTTTTCTCTGGCGTATTTATTATTTCCTTTATATTCGACGAGAAGCCAGTCATGACCTTCATACTGAGCATGCATTCAAAGAAGATTTCTTTCTCTTCTTTCGTAAGAGCGTAGCTGGCAGGACCTTCATACTGCTTCGGAGGCATGCCGTCTTTTTCGTGCAAACATTGCAGGTCCTCCCGTGCCTCAGGTGTATCTTTTGTCTTCCCATACACGCCCAAGAAGCCTAGCAGGTTCATGCAAAGGTTCTTCGTCACATGCATCACGTTGATTGAAGAGCGGACCTCTAGGTCCTTCCAGTAGGGTAGGTCCCAAAATATAGATTTCTTCTTCCACATGGGTGCATGTCCCTCAGCGTCATTTGGAACAGCTAGTCTATCGGGACCCTTTCCAAAGATTACGTGTAAATCATTGACCATAGCAAGTACGTGATCACCGGTACGCATGGCGGGCTTCTTCCGGTGATCTGCCTCGCCTTTGAAATGCTTGCCGTTCTTTCGGCATTGATGGTTGGTCGGAAGAAATCAACGATGGCCCAGGTACACATTCTTCCTGCATTTGTCCAGGTATATACTTTCAGTTTCATCTAAACAGTGCGTGCATGCGTGGTATCCCTTGTTTGTCTGTCCTGAAAGGTTACTGAGAGCGGGCCAATCGTTGATGGTTACAAACAGCAATGCGTGCAGGTTAAATTTCCCATGTACGTACACCGTTTCCATTCCATAGTTGTAAAAGTTCTTAAACTAATGGCCTTAGGAACACATCAATGTCGTTGCTGGGTTGCTTAGGGCCTTGGATGAGAATTGGCATCATAATGAACTTCTGCTTCATGCACATCTAAGGAGGAAGGTTATACATACATAGAGTCACGGGCCAGGTGTTGTGATTGCTGCTCTGCTCCCCGAAAGGATTAATGCCATCCGCGCTTAAACCAAACCATACGTTCCTTGGGTCACTTGCAAACTCAGGCCAGTACTTTCTCTCGATTTTTCTCCACTGCGACCCGTCAGCGGGTGCTCTCAACTTCTTGTCTTTCTTATGGTCCTCACTGTGCCATCGCATCAACTTGGCATGCTCTTCGTTTCTGAACAGACGTTTCAACCGTGGTATTATAGGAGCATACCGCATCACCTTCGTAGGAACCCTCTTCCTGGGGGGCTCGCCATCAACATCACCAGGGTCATCTCGTATGATCTTATACCGCAATGCGCCGCATACCGGGCATGCATTCAGATCCTTGTACGCACTGCGGTAAAGGATGCAGTCATTAGGGCATGCATGTATCTCCTGCACCTCCAATCCTAGAGGGCATACGACCTTCTTTGTTGCATATGTACTGTCGGGAAGTTCGTTATCCTTTGGAAGCTACTTCTTCAATATTTTCAGTAGCTTCTCAAATCCTTTGTCAGGCACACCATTCTCTGCCTTCCACTGCAGAAATTCTAGTACGGTACCGAGCTTTGTGTTGCCATCTTCGCAATTGGGGTACATCCCTTTTTTGTGATCCTCTAACATGCGATCGAACTTCAGCTTCTCCTTTTGACTTTCGCATTGCGTCCTTGCATCGACAATGACCCGACGGAGATCATCATCATCGGGCACATTGTCTGGTTCCTCATGATCTTCAGCAGCTTCCCACGTTGCAGCATCATTGGGCACATCATCTGGTTCCTCTTGATCTTCAGCAGCTTCCCCCGTTGCAGCATCATTGTATTCAGGGGGCACATAGTTGTCATTGTCCTCTTCTTCTTCGCCGTGTTCCATCATAACCCCTATTTCTCTGTGCCTCGTCCAAAAATTATATTGTGGCATGAAACCATTGTAAAGCAGGTGGGTGTGAAGGATTTTCTGGTCAGAGTAAGACTTCGTATTCCCACATTTAGGGCATGGACAACACATAAAACCATTCTCCTTGTTTTCCTCAGCCACTTCGAGAAAATCATGCACGCCCTTAATGTACTCGGAGGTGTGTCTGTCACCGTACATCCATTGCCGGTTCATCTGCGTGCATTATATATAATTAAGTGTGTCAAAAACCATTAGTATTGTGGCTTTTCAGTAAACACCCCGACCTACAATACATCACGAATAGATAATTAAGTGACCGAAATAATAGAAGTTCATCATCACATTAAAACCAAAGTACATACATAGTTCTCATCTAACAACATATAGCTCTCCAGAGCATCTAATTAATTAAACCATACATTGAAACTATGTAAAACATTTCAATGCGAAAACAAATGCGATCATAATCGCAACCAAGGTAACAATTGATCCAACGGCATAATGGTACCAAGCCTCGGTATGAATGGCATATTTTCTAATCTTTCTCATCTTCAAACGCATTACATCCATCTTGATCTTGTGATCATCGACGACATCCGCAACATGCAACTCCAATATCATCTTCTCCTCAATTTTTTTTCCTTCAAGTAATTGTTTTCTTCTTCAACTAAATTTAACCTCTCGACAATAGGGTCGGTTGGAATTTCCGTTTCAACTACCTCCTACATAAATAAAATATATGTCACGTTGGTCGGCATAATTGTCATAAACAATAAATCAACCAAATAGTTATAAAAAGATAATATATACCACATCTGAATCATAGCCAGGACGAGGGCCAACGGGGGCAGATACCAAAACCATCGCACTATATAATAACAAGAAATAATAAAAGTAAGAAAATTAGACAAGTATCTATCTAAAGTAAGAATTTTTTTTCTTTCAGAAAGAAGATAAGAACAAGAGGCTCACCACGGTGGTGCCGGCGATGAGATCGGCGCGGGCGATTGACGGCGGTGAAGACGGGAATGGGACGTGACGGACCGCTAAACCTAGACAAATCTCGAGGAAAATGGAGCTTTGAGGTCGAGCTTCGAGAGGAGAAAGCTTGACTAGTGTGGCTTGGGCATTTCATCAAACACCTCATGTGCATAGGAGGTGAGCTAGAGCACCACAAAGCCCTCCCCTTGCCGGCCAGAGAAAAACAGAGCACTGGAGTGCTCTGCTCGCGGACGAGGGGTATATATAGGCACCTCATTGGTCCCCGTTCGTGGCATGAACCGGGACTAAAGGTAAGCCTGTGGTCCTGCTTCAAGCCACCAACCGGGACCAATGGTGGTGGGCCAGGAGCGAGGCCCATTGGTCCCGGTTCGTCCCACCAACCGGGACCAAAGGGGCCAGACGAACTGGGACCAATGCCCCCATGGGTCCTGGTTCTAGATTGAACCGGGACGAATGGGCTGACCCGGCCTGAACCAAAGCCCTCTTTTCTACTAGTGGAGGCGGTGCGGCTGGGAGAGAGGGGGCGTGGCTGGGAGGGAGGGGCGGCCCGGGGAGAGGGAAGCGGCGGCGGCTGCAGATGGAGGCGGCGGCCCGAGGCGGCGGCGGCTAGGGTAGGCGGAAGCGGTTTAAGAGAGGATCATGATGCTATCTGATACCATGTAGAGAATGATTTGGTGCATCGATAATTGATTGATCATGCACTAGGAATGTGTGTGTGTGTGTGTGTGTGTGCAACCGGTCTCTTGTCTCCCAAGATACAATTGTTAGGAATATGAGAAATTTACTGAATAATTTTATTAACGGAAATACTAAATAAGGCATGACTAGTATAGCAGAGATAAAGCAAGTCATGCAATCTGACAGAGAGAAGGTGAATAGCATCTGCAAATATGAACTATAACCAAACATATCTAGAGTAGACAATAGAGCAAGTTGCATATATGAAGTAGAACCTAACATATCTAGGACAGATGCTAGAACAAGGAACTGTGGCAGGACCTCTAACAAAAAGAGGAAAAACACATACGGGACAGCAGCAGTAGAAGCATTGGACTTGGGGTCGGTGTCCTCGCCAGGCATGTCATCGAGAAGGTTGTCGACGTCGGGGAAGAAGTCGTCGTCGAGGAAGTAGTCGTCAGAATTCGGGGTGTCCGTCATGAAAAAGTCAGTAGTCGTGCGAAGCGGTCCCCAAAAAACTTATCGAACAGGCAGCGAGAGAAGAGGTGCGCCGTTCGGATTCAATCTCCACTATAGCAAAAACGTTTCAGCTCCCGAGTGACCTTTCATATACCCGTAGTGCGTGACAAAGATTTAGACATCGTCTCATTCCCGTAACCCGCGGCGTGTCGTAACGAGGCGTGGCGTGGCGAGGCGGGCGGCGGAGGAGGAGTGCGCGTGAATGTCCCTCTTGTTCTCATGCTCATACATGTGAGGAGACATCCTCCCTTATAAAGAGGTCCAACTCCCACTAAACTAGCAATGCGGGACTAAACTTTGGTTCCACCTCTTGCCTTGCACAAATGGGCTGAGTGGGCCTCTAGGATTTATTACGAATTTCTAAAATTGCTATTGGGCTTGCCCGAAAATAGAACAAATTCCAGCAATCCCCCACCAGATCCTAGAGGCACATAGAACTTGCCTTTAATTCCAAAACTCTATTTTATATATCGGTACTGCAGTGGAGATTGTTAAGTTGAACTTCCACCTAGAACTCTATGCTACACTAGTAAGCAACTTGAACAGTGGACTAGTCCTTGCACTTCAAGTTTTCTGTGAATGTAGCTTGACACAAAGCCTTGATCTATACTTGGCTACCATGGGTCTTCCCCGCGGGTGGAGCTTATGCGTCATAATCTCATACCTTTCATGAGTTTACTAGAGAGAACCCTACTATCATAGATTGCGACATTTTAACAATCAGACTTATATAGGTGCGTTCTTCAAAAGATGTTCTGTAGGACAACATCTCTGCTTCAATGAGCCACTTAGAAGACATTAGGATATACATCAACCTGCCATGCAGATTAGGAGAGCATTGCATCTTCGTGGAGTGGTATATTGTTAACAGTAAGGATACTCTCCTCTCACTTGACCAACAACTTGTCTTCCACATCTAATTCAGGGGATCTCCGATCACATAGACTAGGTTACAATTGTGAACAACTCATATTGTGGGTCTCAAACCCATCTCCTTCGATGCATTATCTATCACATTACGTGATAGACCCTTAGTAAAAGGATCTGCCAGATTTTTAGACGTTTGGATATAATCCAATACAATAACTCCGGAGTTTTACATTTTCTGATAGACTTTAACCTTCTCTAAATGTGTCTTGATGGCTTCATGTTATCCTTTGAGCTGCTCACTTTCGTGATCACATTTTGATTGTCGTAGTTCATAAGGATACATGGTACATGTTTCTCAACAACGGGCAAGTCATTCAAGAGCCAATGAAGCCAATCTGCTTCGACCATAGCTGTATCTAGTGATGTGAGTTCTGCTTCCATTGTTGACCTCGTTAAAATGGTCTGCTTGCAAGACTTCCAAGAAATAGTGCCACCTCCATGAGTGAATACATATCCGCTCGTCGCCTTTATCTCATCAGCATCTGAGATCCAGTTTGAGTCACAATGCCCTTCAAGTACCTTTGGATACCCAGTGTAGTGAATTCCATAACTCGCAGTGCCTTTCAAGTAACGCATAACTCTCTCTAGAGCTTTCCAATGCACATCTCCTAGTTTTGAGACAAACTGGCTCAGTTTGCTAACAGCAAAAGAGATGTCAGGTCTTGTACAACTCGCTAAGTACATAAGCGAGCCAATAATCTGAGAATATTTTAATTGATCTCTAGCGATTCTTAGATTCTTTCGAAGCAACATGCTAGCATCATATGGTGTTAGAGAGGGCTTGCAGTCATTCTAGCCAAAGCAACTCAAGATCTTTTCCACATAGTGAGATTGAAGCAATGTAATCCCACCACCATCGTCTCTCAACAACTTGATGTTCAGAATGACATCAACCACTCCTAAATCTTTCATCTCAAAACAACAAGATAGGAAATCCTTGACCTCCTTAATAAAATTCATATTTGTTCCGAAAATCAGTATGCCATCAACATACAAGCAAAGGATAACTCCCTCGCCCCACCATGGAGATAGTACACACATTTATTAGCTTCGTTTACAACAAAGCCCGCAGTTGTTAAAGTTCTTTCAAACTTCTCATGCCGATGTTTGGGTGCTTGCTTGAGTTCATACAAAGACTTTAGCAACTTGCACACTTTTCCTTCATGGCCATCTACTACAAACCCATCTGGTTGTTTGATACGTCTCCGTCGTATCTACTTTTCCAAACACTTTTGCCCTTGTTTTGGACTCTAACTTGTATGATTTGAATGGAACTAACCCGGACTGACGCTGTTTTCAGCAGAATTGCCATGGTGTTGTTTTATGTGCAGAAAACAAATATTCTCGGAATGACCTGAAACTCCACGGAACATCTTAGAAAAAATAAAAAAATCCTCGCCAAAGATGAAGACCAAGGGGCCACACCCTTCTCATGAGGGTGGGGGCGCCCCCCCCCCCCTAGGGCTCGCCCCCTACCTCGTGGGCCTTGTCGGTGTCAAAACCAGCGGATCTCGGTAGGGGGTCCCGAACTGTGTGTCTAGGATCGATGGTAACAGGAGGCAGGGGACATGATGTTTTACCCAGGTTCGGGCCCTCTTGATGGAGGTAAAACCCTACGTCCTGCTTGGTTAATATTGAGGATATGGGTAGTAGAAGAGTTGATCTACCACGAGATCGTAGAGGCTAAACCCTAGAAGCTAGCCTATGGTATGATTGTATGTATCTCATCTATCGACTAGCCTGGCCTCGGTTTATATAATGCACCAGAGGCCTAGGATAACAAGAGTCCCAGCCGAATACACCGGTGGGGAGGAGTCCTTGTCTTGATCGCCAAGTCTTGTGGAATCTTCCTTGTATGCGGCAGCTGTCCGAACTGGCCCATGAGTATACAGCCATGGGGGTCCTCGGCCCAATCTAACAGATCGGGAGATGACGTGGTGAGTACCCCCTAGTCCAGGACAC
Source organism: Triticum monococcum (assembly GCA_034509565.1). Taxonomy (NCBI): domain Eukaryota; kingdom Viridiplantae; phylum Streptophyta; class Magnoliopsida; order Poales; family Poaceae; genus Triticum; species Triticum monococcum. The sequence continues at coordinate 562,295,483 of CM067841.1, read as the reverse complement.
CGTCAGTAGCCCCCTGAACCGGTCTTCAAGTTAGGGATGCTCCTCGATTCCTCCGAATTGTTCTTCATCTTCAGTCGTCGGTCTTGAAAACTGGTTCAACAAATCTTCTCATCTTCGATCTTGAGGATCGCCGAAATGCATTCGACGAGTTTACACGTCAGGTATCCGAGGAGCCCCTTTAAGTTTCCGGCCTTTATCAATGCCTTGTTATTTTTATGCCACACCTCGGGTTTGAAGTTGTTCTCGGGCGGCAGCATCCTCTTGCGTCCGAGCTCCAACGCCGGACCGCATTCGAGGTATCTTTTGTAGCCGTGCACCAACGTCGGACCGCTTCCGAGCTATAACGCCGGAATGTATCCGAGCTCCAACACCGGACTATATCCGAGGTGTCATAAATCACCTTGGTTCAAAGAAGTTTGAAGGACTTTAGCCGAGCTCAATGCCGGAAATGCCCTCTATGGAGCCAGCCACTAGCGCCCGAGCTTTATGCCGGACTGCTTCCGAGGTGGTGCACCACCCCGAATGTGGGCCGATTTTTGTCAATATTCTTGATTGGTGCAATTTATTCTCTGCCGAGATATATAGCCAGTAGCCTCAAGGTGGGTATCAGTCTAAAACCCGAGATGCACATGAAGGACGACATAAGGCCGCTGATCCCAGTAGCCACTGAGACTCAGGTTGATTTGCAAAATTGGACCGCTTCCGAGCTGTAACGCCGGAATCTATCCGAGCTCCAATGCCGGACTACGTATCCGAGCTCCAATGCCGGACTGTATCCGAGCTCCAACACCGGACTATATCCAAGGTGTCGTAAATCACCTTGGTTCAAAGAAGATTGAAGGAGTTTAGCCGAGCTCAATGCCGGAAATGCCCTCTATGGAGCCATCCACTAGCGCCCGAGCTTTATGCCGGACTGCTTCCGAGGTGGTGCACCACCCCGAATGTGGGCCGATTTTTGTCAATATTCTTGATTGGTGCAATTTATTCTCTGCCGAGATATATAGCCAGTAGCCTCAAGGTGGGTATCAGTCTAAAACCCGAGATGCACATGAAGGACAACATAAGGCCGCTGATCCTAGTAGCCACTGAGACTCAGGTTGATTTGCAAAATTGGACCGCTTCCGAGCTATAACACCGAAATGTATCCGAGCTCCAATGCCGGACTACGTATCCGAGCTCCAACGCCGGACTGTATCCGAGCTCCAACACCGGACTATATCCGAGGTGTCATAAATCACCTTGGTTCAAAGAAGTTTGAAGGAGTTTAGCCGAGCTCAATGCCGGAAATGCCCTCTATGGAGCCAGCCACTAGCGCCCGAGCTTTATGCCGGACTGCTTCCGAGGTGGTGCACCACCCCGAATGTGGGCCGATTTTTGTCAATATTCTTGATTGGTGCAATTTATTCTCTGCCAAGATATATAGCCAGTAGCCTCAAGGTGGGTATCAGTCTAAAACCCGAGATGCACATGAAGGACGACATAAGGCCGCTGATCCCAGTAGCCACTGAGACTCAGGTTGATTTGCAAAATTGGTCTCAGGATCAAGTCCTAGCTCGGCAGAATACTTCGGGACACAAAAGGCGGCGTGCTCAGTCCTCGAGACTCGGGTTGGGTGCGGCCGACCAACCTGAGGATCAAAATCTCCTCGGAAACTGTATTACACTTAAAATTTTCTGCATTCAACAGGCAATGCAGTAGCCCCCGAGACACTGGTCGGGTGGCAACACCAGATCAGGGGATCGATGTGCCCCTTTAATATTTGTAAATAATAAGCCCGAAGCCCAATAGCCCCCGAGCCTTAATGCGGGCACGGGTGGCCGAATTAAGGATCGATATCCATAGTAAAATCACAAATTGTGTGTAATGACTCTATGTATCCAAGTACTTTACGTCATTAATGCTCGGATCCGCATTGTTCAAAACTTTGTTGACCGACCATCGGCTTCCACCTCCTCGGCCAGTAGCCGAGGAATGTTTGTCCTACTTTATAAAGCCTATATGAGGGCAAAGATTTACGACAAACAAGGCAAACTAGCCATACGGTTTTATAAACAAAGGTACGCAGAGAGATATGTTATATTACTGTTTAACAGAAGAAATGTCTTCCAAAGAAAATAGTCCTGCTATGCGTTCCTTTCTTTGGGTTGTCATGCTAAGCATGACCATGAAACCTCAGCTCGAATGTAAGAGCAAAATATCGAGGATTTAGTTTGGGAGGCCAGTTAATAGCCCCCGGTAGTGTTCGGCGACAGTCGAGGTCAAGCCGTAAACACTTCGGCCATTGTTATGAATGGCATGTCATTTAAAACCGTCATCGGATCGCTGACCAGTTTACGCTTATTGTGATAGTCAGTTTTCAGCTTTCTCCACTGAGGTGCTTTAACCATGTGAGCTGGAAGCACAATCGCAGTGGTTCTCCCTTTGCACACCTAGCCGAACAAAGCGGAACGTAGGAGGCAAGCGCAGGAGCCGGGCAACCCAACTATTGACTGAAGACACAATTCGAAACCGATGCATATATAGCAATATCCGGTAATGTTTTTGCCGAATCTCTAAAGGTGTCTGGCGTTGCACTGTGAGACTTGTGCTGAAAACACACAAATAGTTTAAAAGTGCCACAAGCTTGGAAAACCAAAAAACATCAGTAAAAACTTGACGTCTGAACAAGATCAAGTGTTCGGTGCCAATCCGAAAATTGGCCTTAGAAAAAAAAGTGATTCTGTCGTGCTTTAACATGACACATCCTATCTCAAGACTTCAAGCGGGTCAGCCTACGGCTTCAACCTCCTATCCCGAAGGCGAAGTACTTCTCGTTAGGCCAGCTTAGCAAACTAAACTCTAGTGGCTTTGGGAGAGAAATTAGGCTCCCCGGCTAGTGACCACACACTCGTGTTGAAAAAAGGAGTGATAAATAATAATAATAATAATAATAATAATAATAATAATAATAATAATAATAATAATAACAACAATAATAAAACTTTGCAATGACTAAGAAGAAGATCACTTATTATAACTTAAGAGCCCCCAAGTGACTTGAGTAAAAGAATGATTGCATGTACCGAAGTACTTATATCATATCTATGTTCAACCGAACTTTAAACGCGTCTTAACCGATCGTCGGCTTCTCCCTCTTCGGTCAAGGACCGAAAAGTGTTACGTACTCCATCTGTCGAGAATATCGACGGTGTTTCCAATAACCAGGCAATCAGGCCATAAGGTTGTAACAGACAAAGCGCGCTCAGGGAACTTATGCTATATTACTGCAAAGTGTAAGAAGCGTCTTCAAAGAAAATAGTACCCCCACCGATACCTTTCTTCGGTGCTCATTGTTATTATGAGACTTGTGCAATAGATTTTTTGTACTCATGAGTTCCGTTGTGTGCCGACCATCATTGAAAACAATAAGAGCGCTAGCTTTCGGCTTCACCCAGTCTGAGGTCCGGCTCGGGTGACCCGATCGTGACAATCGCAGAGGTGCTCCCTTTACTCCCTAGCCGAACAATCGGGAACGTAGGGGTAAACACAGGAGCGAGGCAACCCAGCTTGCAAATCGCTTAAGTCAATATGGTGCATATTGTGGCGTAATACATGAACAAGGAATGAAGCCGTACAAGTATAATCATATGCAAGAGGAAAAGCTTCATAAAGGAAGCCTCCAAGTAAACGGGGTATTTGAATTTATGTGTCACAGACAAGGTTATGACAAGGAAATTTTTTACAAGCAACTTTTTTCCAAAAAAGTATAATGCTTGGTCGAACCGAACACAAGTTAAAAATTTAAAACTTGGAGCATGAAGTCAACTTAGCTGGTTAATGTGTTCGGTATTGACGACGTGGTCCGATCTTGATTCGGGACAAGGTTCCATCCCCCAAGCCGGTCCCGAGGTGGCGGAGCAAAGAGCTCGGCACGCCGAAGTGGTGACATAGCACGACCAATGGCGGTCGGCAGAGTGATACCGAAGTCCCTGGCATGGGGTAATGAAGTGTTGACGAAGCCCCCCGTCCAGCCGAGGTGACGTGGTATGTCAGTACGCCGAGTTGTTGATACTCCCCAACCCGGATCATTTTCCTGTGCACAAAAAATAGTGCAAACCGGAGATAATAGTTATAATAGTTATAAAAATCGTTGCATAATAAATAATTTATGCAAAGTGAGTAATAAAAGAAATATGGCCTGGCACCGAAGTCAATGTCGATGCAGGGCATCGGCGTGATGCGGTAAAGGCGCGGCAAAACCTGAATTCACAGGTCGGTCCAAGTTCCGAATGCGGCGTTCGCCGGACTATGTACGGAAACTGACCAAACCACCATGCGACTGCCATTAATACGGCCTCCATTTGATAGACCTGTGTACATATGATGGACAAACCAGAGTAATAATTCCTTGGGAAGAATGAACCCAAACAAGCAAAAAATACTAGGATTAATAGCACCTGGTTTATTTGTTGTAGCGATCCGAAGAAAGGTGATCCCCAAAACTGGGACTCGATCCGCACATCCATTGCCAGATGTGCGATAAAGCGACGGCATGGCGATGCTGGCAAAGGTTGGCTTGCCGAGGCGAAGCCCTCAGTCCAGCTAACGTGACGAAGCTGGTCGGCTGGTGACGCCAAAGTCATCGGAGTATGTTGAAGAAGAGATGATGAAGCCCCTGGTCTAGCCGAGGTGTTGGAGCGGCTCGCCGAAGAGATGCTGGAGTCTACCTGTCAGCCGATGTGTCGAAACAGGTCGGCGTGTTTGATGATGATTTGAAGAAGAGGCAGCATGGTCATGCCGACGCAGGTCAAGACTTGTGACGCGATCGACGCTGCTAGATGCAGCTACCGCGTGGCGATGTCGGTGTGCCCGCTCCGTGTAGTCCGTGGGGCAGCGACGTTGATGATGATTTATCCTTCGCGATGCCGAACTCTTATTCGGCTTGCCGAGATGATGATCGAAGGAGTTGAGCTCGGCTCAATAAAGCGGCGACGTGTCTAGTGTAGGTCGGCAGCCGTGGAGCAATACTGCAGGACTGGTTTCACACCAGCATGATGGTGAAGATTACCTCGGAGGAGGCTTAAAATTTTATGGGTAATTATTTAAAAACAACGCACAATAACATAGAAGAAAATTCCTTAAAAAAGGTTGTCCAATATCACGTTCATAAAGAAACATGAATTCGGGTCGGATCCGTATTCGCGCAGAAAATAGATCCGAAAATTGGTCCACTCATCGGAAGGTCCCCGGAGTTTGAACCGTCGGATCGAGCTGAAATTTGGAGGGGTGGTAGATATGGGGATTCCGCACTAGATGAACGGTTGGATATTTCAAAGGACCTCCGAGCGGGGCTCTGGCGACCACGCCCTAAACTTGTCCAGATTCCCATCCAGATTTGATAGGGCTCTGATATAACATAGATTGCCAAAGATTCCTCCATCGAAACTCGACGAAATTTTGCATGGTTGTTGTAGATGTAATTCCGCACTGTTCTACCGAAGCAATCGTCAAACTGACGCTCGAGGAGGTGGTGACGGTGAATACAAGTTCGTTGTCCATAAAAACAGCACGGCCGCCCGAGGGCAATATTGACGTTGAGCCCCGAGCTCCATGGATGATTCCTCCATGATCTTGATAGAGATCGGAGTTGATGTTTGATGAAGGCCCTCGTCCGGACATGGTGATCCGAACACGGCGCGCAGTTCTTGGTCGAACCAAGGTGACCAGTCGAGCTGGTGACGAAGATGCTGAAGTCGTAGTTGATCTGCGGGCGAGCCATCGATCCTTTTGCCAAACACACAGCGGAACTCTCAATGAAAGCACCAATGTCGGTGTCAAAACCAGCGTATCTCGGGTAAGGGGTCCCGAACTGTGCGTCTAGGATCGATGGTAACAGGAGGCAGGGGACACGATGTTTTACCCAGGTTCGGGCCCTCTTGATGGAGGTAAAACCCTACGTCCTGCTTGGTTAATATTGAGGATATGGGTAGTACAAGAGTTGATCTACCACGAGATCGTAGAGGCTAAACCTAGAAGCTAGTCTATGGTATGATTGTATGTATCTCATCTATCGACTAGCCTGGCCTCGGTTCATATAATGCACCAGAGGCCTAGGATAACAAGAGTCCTAGCCGAATACGCCGGTGGGGAGGAGTCCTTGTCTTGATCGCCAAGTCTTGTGGAATCTTCCTTGTATGCGGCAGCTGTCCGAACTGGCCCATGAGTATACGGCCATGTGGGTCCTCGGCCCAATCTAACAGATCGGGATATGAAGTGGTGAGTACCCCCTAGTCTAGGGCACCGTCGGGACCCCTGGATGCCCTCCAACGCCAACTCCAACTCTATATATTTGCTTTCGGAGAGAAAAAAACAGAGAGAAGAAATCATTGCGTTTTATGATACGAAGCCGCCGCCAAGCCCTAAAACCTCTCGGGAGGGCTGATCTGGAGTCCGTTCAGGGCTCCGGAGAGGGGGATTCATCGCCGTCGTCATCATCAACCATCCTCCATCACCAATTTCATGATGCTCACCGCCGTGCGCGAGTAATTCCATCGTATGCTTGCTGGACGGTGATGGGTTGGATGAGATTTATCATGTAATCGAGTTAGTTTTGTTAGGGTTTGATCCCTAGTATCCACATTGTTCTGATATTGATGTTGCTATGACTTTGCTATGCTTAATGCTTGTCACTAGCGCCCGAGTGCCATGATTTCAGATCTGAACCTATTATGTTTTTTTGAATATATGTGAGTTCTTGATCCTATCTTGCAAGTCTATAGTCACCTACTATGTGTTATGATCCGGCAACCCCGAGGTGACAATAATCGGGACCACTCCCGGTGATGACCATAGTTTGAGGAGTTCATGTATTCACTATGTGCTAATGCTTTGTTCCGGTTCTCTATTAAAAGGAGGCCTTAATATCCCTTAGTTTCCAATAGGACCCCGTTGCCACGGGAGGGTAGGACAAAAGATGTCATGCAAGTTCTTTTCCATAAGCACATAAGACTATATACGGAATACATGCCTACATTACATTAATGAATTGGAGCTAGTTCTATGCCACCCTATGTTATGACTGTTACATGATGAACCGCATCCGGCATAATTACGCACCACTGATCCGGTGCCTACGAGTTTTCCATATACTGGTTCTCGCTTATTTACTTTCCCGCTGCTAGTGTTACAATCACTACAAAATACCAAAAACATTACTTTTGTTGCTGCTAGCACCACTATCATATTACTTTGCTACTAAACACTTTGCTGCAGATACTAAGTTTCCAGGTGTGGTTGAATTGACAACTCAGCTGCTAATACTTGAGAATATTCTTTGGCTCCCCTTGTGTTGAATCAATAAATTTGGGTTGAATACTCTACCCTTGAAAGCTGTTGCGATCCCCTATACTTGTGGGTTATCAAGACCAATTTCTGGCGCCGTTGCCGGGGAGCATAGCTCTATTCTTTGAGTCACTTGGGATTTATATCTGCTGGACACTATGAAGAACTTGAGAGATCCAAAAACCAAGATCTATCCCTCAACTACGAGGGGAGGTAAGGAACTGCCATCTAGCTCTGCACTTGATTCACCTTCTGTTATGAGTAAGTTTGCGACACCTACACCTGCTTCTGCTATTCGTTCTGATATGTCGCATGTTATTGATGATGCCACTTCTGCTATGCATGATACTTATGATGAAACTGCTTCTATGCCTGATACTACTGTGCCCCTTGGTGAATTTCTTGATGAACAAATTGCTAGGGCTAGAGAAAAAGAAATTATTGAATCTGAATATGATGATGATAGTGATGATGAAAATATGCCTGTTATTCCTGAGGGTTATCTTTTTGATATGGAATCTTTTGCCGCTATTTTAGCTTGCAACGATAGATATGAGCTTAAGAGGTTATTAGTTAAATGGAACAAAGAATCACTTAGAGATAAAATGAAACCTGACCCTGCTTTTGCTACTTCACCTATCTGTGTTCCTGATAAGGATTATGAATTCTCTGTTGATCCTGATATAATTACTTTGGTGGAATCTGATCCGTTTTATGGCTATGAATCTAAAACTATTGTCGCACATCTTACTAAGTTAAATGATATAGCTGCCCTATTCACTAATGATGAGAGATCGCGTTACTTCTATATACTCAAAATATTTCCGTTCTCATTAAAGGGTGATGGTAAGATATGGTTTAATTCTCTTGATCCTGGTTGTGTGCGTAGTCCCCAGGATATGATTTATTACTTCTGTGCTAAATATTTCCCTGCTCATAAGAAACAAGCTGCTTTGAGGGAAATATACAACTTCGTGCAAATTAAAGAAGAGAGTCTCCCACAAGCTTGGGGGAGGCTTCTCAAGTTACTTAATGCTTTGCCTGATCATCCTCTTAAGAACCCTAAAATACTTGATATCTTTTATAATGGACTAACTGATGCTTCCAGAGATTACCTGGATAGTTGTGCTGGTTCTCTTTCCAAGGAAAGAATACCGGATGAAGCTGAAATCCTATTGAATAATATGTTGACAAATGAAAATAATTGGGCACCTCCTGAGCCAACTCCTGCTCCAATTACTGAGCCTATTCTTAAACCAACTCCGAAGAAGAGAGGTGTTCTATTTCTCAGTCCTGCAGATATGCAAGAGGCAAAGAAATCTATGAAAGAAAAAGGTATTAAAGCTGAATATGTTAAGAATTACCTCCTATTGAAGAAATACATGGTCTTAATTCACCGCTTGTTGAAGAAACTTATGATCTCAATTCTTTATTTATTGAAGAACCTCCAGATCCCGATATCCCGACACAGGTAGTAAAGGTAAATTCTCTCTATAGATATGATAAAGCTGAAGTCCCTCCTACTAAAATTGCTAGTCAGTGCTTGGATGAGTTTGATAACTTTATGTTTAAGCAAGATGACTTCAGTGCTTATTTTGGTAGACAATTAAAAGAAACTGATTATATGATTAGACGCTTGGGTGATTATATGACTAATATTAAAGGTGAACTTAAACTTGTTAGCAAACATGCTTCTATGGTTACCACTCAAGTAGAACAAGTACTTAAGGCTCAAAAAGAAGTGCTTGATGAAATGAATAGTAAGAAAAATGATTATGTTGTTAGAGTGGCTACTAGAACTGGTAGAATGACTCGGGAACCTTTGTATCTTGAAGGCCACCTTAAGAGAATCGAGCAAGATTCTCAAAGAAATAATATTGATGTTCCTAGTTCTTCTAAAAAGAAGAGGAAGAAAAATGACAGAACTGTGCAAACTTCTAGTGAACCTATTGCTGAACCACCTGATAATCCAAATGATATCTCTATGTCTGATGCTGAAACACAATCTGGTAATGAACATGAACCTAATGAAAATATTAATAATGATGTTCATGATGATGCTCAACCTAGTAATGACAATGATGTAGAAATTGAACCTGCTGTTGATCTTGATAACCCACAATCAAAGAATCAACGTTATGATAAAAGAGACTTTGTTGCTAGGAAACATGGTAAAGAAAGGGAACCTTGGGTTCGGAAACCCATGCCTTTTCCTCTAAAACCATCCAAGAAAAAGGATGATGAGGATTTTGAGCGCTTTGCTGAAATGATTAGGCCTATATTTTTGCGTATGCGATTAACTGATGTGCTCAAAACAAATCATTATGCTAAATATATGAAGGATATCATTACTAATAAAAGAAAGATACCGGAAACTGAGATTTCCACCATGCTTGCTAATTATACTTTTAAGGGTGGAATACCAAAGAAACTTAGAGACCCCTGAGTACCTACTATACCTTGCTCCATTAAAAGAAATTATATTAAAACTGCTCTATGTGATCTTGGAGCCGGTGTTAGTGTTATGCCTCTCTCTTTATATCATAGACTTGACTTGAATAAGCTAACACCTACCAAAATATCTTTGCAAATGGCTAATAAATCAACTGTTATACCTGTCGGTATTTGTGGGGATGTGCCTGTTGTGGTTGCAAACGTTACTATTTTAACGGACTTTGTTATACTTGATATTCCCGAGGATGATAGTATGTCTATTATTCTTGGAAGACCTTTTCTTAATACTGCAGGGGCTGTTATTGATTGCAACAAAGGCAATGTCACTTTTCATGTTAATGGTAATGAGCATACGGTACACTTTCCAAGCAAACAACCTCAAGTTCATAGTATCAACTCTATTGGAAAATTTTCATCGATTATATTTGGAGGTTTTGAATTTCCTCTTCCTACTGTCAAGAAGAAATATGATATTCTTATTATTGGGGATGTGCATATCCCCATTGAGGTAACTTAGTGTTATTCGAAATTTCTCCGGTTTCATGATTATCGAAATGAGTTTGTTAACAAGACTTGATCAACCTTGTTAGTGGATTCTTTTTGATGAGCATGAGATGGATGAAACTAGAAGCACAACCTTCTGTACCCCACTTTTATTTTCTGTTATTTATATTAAATAAAGTAAAAATAGTATTTTCTGTCTGTTTCCTGACTTATCCGTGCAATATAAAAATATCCCAAAAATAAAAGTCCTCAGAATGACATGCCAATTTAATATGATTTTTCGGGAATATTTGAGGATTTACTGTGCAAAAATTACCGCGGGAGGAGCTGCCACCTGGCCACGAGGGTGGTGGGCACCCCCCCCCCCCCCCCCGCACGCGCGCCTCTAGGGCGCGCCCCCTGCCTCGTGGGCCCACTGTGGCCCTCCTCCACTTATCCCAGCACCCATCTTCTTCCTCTGCCTCACACAAACCCGAAAAACCAACTCAAGCACGAGTTCCAGCTATTTTTGCTGTGATTTTCGATCTCCTTGCTCAAAGCACCTCTCGCAAAACTGCTTGGGGAGATTGTTCCTTGGTATGTGACTCCTCCATTGGTCCAATTAGTTTTTGTTCTAGTGCTTTATTCTTTGCAAATTTGTGCTGCAGAGGTGACCATGTTCTTGAGCTTGCATGTCAAATTTATATGGTTCCAAGTAGTTCTAATGCTTGATATAGGCTCTAGGCACTTGTAGGAGTAGTTGCTATCAATATTATTGAAGTTGGTTCACTTTTGTTTGAAGTTCCTAAAAATTTCAGATTATTTCAGAAAAATAATGAGGAGATTTTTTAGGGGCTCATCGAGCCAAAGCTCGAAGGAAAAGGCACCGAAGCCTAATTATAATTTGCCGCGCACCACGGAGATTCGGGCGTGTGAATGGCCTTCTGATGATTTCGTGAGAGCAGCCGGTATCTATGAAGATTTTCATGAATTGGCTCACAATGCAGGCCTCACTGCTTTCCTCCACGACCAACGCGATCAGTATCTCTTACTCACAAATACTTTTGTGCAAAACTTTCATTTTCATTCTAGGAACTCACCACCTACGGTTGAGTTTCATTTATATGATGAGCATAAAGAGATGTCACTTTATGATTTCTGTTGGATTTGTTTAGTCCCTTTTGAGGGCAAGACAGAAGAACCACATCATGATGATGTGGCTGGGTTTATTGATACTATCACTGTAGGAGAAACTAGGAAGGTTTCCGATGCACGAATCACTAGCATATATTTTCCTGTTTTACGTTACTTTGCATTATTTGCTGGTCGTTGTTTAATTGGACGTGGAAACTGTGGAAACCTTAGTATCCCTGATATAATTATTCTGCACCACGGTTTATACAACGATAACACTTTTAGTATGGGCGGTATTATTGCTAGACGGTTAAGTATGAACCGTACTAAGGGTCCCATCTTTGGAGGCATCTATGCTACACGCCTAGCTGCACATTTTAACATACCTATTAGGCATGCTGAGAAGGAAGAAAAGGTGCTGCCACGTGTTTATCTAGATCATAAAAGTATGGTGGCACACGATTTTATTGTTAAGAATAGGGCAGGAGAGCTTAAATATCAATTGTTCTTTAACAAGCATCATACTGAGACTATTATCCTGCCTGCTCCTTCTTTGTTTGATTTGACTGTAGGCACGTACCTTGTTCCGTTGACAGCTATTCACACCTACCGGAACCCTGCACCAGCCGAGGAGCCAGAACCAGAACCACAATTTGATCCTTCACGGCAGTCTAACTATCAGTGGGATCCGGAGATGATTGCCAGCCAGTGGCAATCGGAGCCTTCTTCTTCCTCATCACAGTACAACCCTAGCAACTATTATTATGGATATCCGCCAGGCCAACCGTGGCCATAGACCAACTTAGGCCAAAAGCCTAAGCTTGGGGGAGTACGTATTTCTCACCGACATTACATTTATGTTCACACACACTCATTACTAGATGTCGGTGCTCATACTTTTTCACTGTAATATCCATGCTAGTTTATTTTCTTTTTCCTACTTTCGTCTTGTGTGTTTGTTAAACCTTAAGAAAAACCAAAAAAAAATTAGTAGTAGTTTATTTTTCTGCTGTAGTAGTAATAATTAAAAAGAAAACCCAAAAATATTTCCCGTTCTTCTTTTTGCTTGTTGGGAGCTTTCCCGTGTAAATAGTTTTATTTCTTTTCTTTTATTTGGGGGTCAGTAGGAGAAGACCATAATTAAATTGTTGAAGTGGCTCTTATATGCATTATTGTTGATTTAACCAAGAGCCCATATTGCCTTGTCTTCTCCTGTTTATTGAATGCTCGCAGATTCCAGCTTCGTCCAATGCACGTACACTCTTATTATTATTCACACCATTCGGTCGTGCAAGTGAAAGGCAATTATGATGATATATGATGGACTAACTGAGATGAGAAAAGCTGGCGACCTCTTTTGTTTTTGTAAATATGATAAGTCCCTCGTTCTTGATTCAGCTAATTATGAATAAACATGTTTGCAATGACAATTAGAGATCATAGTTTCTTGTGCCATGCTTAATTAGCTATGAGTTATAATGATTTACCTTGTGTGCCAACATGCTATTAAGATGATTATGATGTGGTATGATGGGTTGGTATCCTCCTTTGAATGATTTAAGTGACTTGACTTGGCACATGTTCACGCATGTAGTTGAAACAAAATCAACATAGCCTTCACGATATTTATGTTCATGGTGGATTATATCCTACTCATGCTTGCATCCAATGTTAATTAATTTTAATGCATGTACATGGCTGTTGTCGCTCTCTAGTTGGTCGCTTCCCAGTCTTTTGCTAGCCTTCACTTGTACTAAGCGGGAATACTGCTTGTGCATCCAATCCCTTAAACCCCAAAGTCATTCCAGATGAGTCCACCATACCTTCCTATATGCGGTATCTACCTGCCGTTCCAAGTAAATTTGTATGTGCCAAACTCTAAACCTTCAAATAATCATTCTGTTTTGTATGCTCGAATAGCTCGTGTATCAACCAAGGTTGTCATTATCTTCTGTGTTAGGCGGGTTATTCTCAAGAGGAGTGGACTCCGCTCCTCACTCACGAGAAAATGGCTGGTCACCGGGATGCCCAGTCCCATGCTTTATGCAAAATAAATCAAAATTAATTGCAAATAAAACTCCCCCTGGGACCTGATGTATGTTGGAGGCACTCGTTGTTTCGAGCAATCCATGGATTGATGCTTGTTGGTGGAGGGGGGTATAAACTTTACCATTCTGTTTGGGAACCGCCTATAATGTGTTTAGCATGGAAGATATCGCCATCTCTTAGTTGTTACGTTGACAATGGAAGTATACCGCTCAAAATACAATTTATCTCCATTTCAAAACCGAGCTATGGCACCTCTACAAATCCCTGCTTCCCTCTGCGAAGGGCCTATCCATTTACTTTTATGTTGAGTCATCACCCTCTTATTAAAAAGCACTAGCTGGAGAGCACAGTTGTCATTTGCATTCATCACTGTTAATTTATATTGGGTATGACTATGATTGGATCTCTTTTACATGAATTATAATGTCTAGTCAGTCCTTGATGTTTAAAGGTGCTCTGCATTTATGTTTTGCGGCCTCAGAAATGGCTAGCGAGATACCATCTTGTTATATCATATTATTATTGTTTTGAGAAAGTGTTGTCATCCGAGATTTATTATTATGACTTGCTAGTTGATTATGCTATTGATATGAGTAATTATGTGACCTGAGAATTATTGCAAATGTGGTTAGTTATGATCTATGCTGAAAACTTGAATGCTGGCTTGACATAGTTACAATAACAAGAGCAAACAGAGTTTGTAAAAGTTTTTCTTTCTTTCTTTCAGTTTGTCAACTGAATTGCTTGAGGACAAGCAAGGGTTTAAGCTTGGGGGAGTTGATACGTCTCCGTCGTATCTACTTTTCCAAACACTTTTGCCCTTGTTTTGGACTCTAACTTGTATGATTTGAATGGAACTAACCGGGACTGACGCTGTTTTCAGCAGAATTGCCATGGTGTTGTTTTATGTGCAGAAAACAAATATTCTCGGAATGACCTGAAACTCCACGGAACATCTTAGAAAAAAATAATAAAAAATCCTTGCCAAAGATGAAGGCCAGGGGGCCCACACCCTTCTCACGAGGGTGGGGGTGCCCTCCCCCAGGGCGCGCCCCCCTACCTCGTGGGCCCCCTGGATGCCCTCCGACGCCAACTCCAACTCTATATATTTACTTTCAGAGAGAAGAAATCATCGCGTTTTACAATACGGAGCCGCCGCCAAGCCCTAAAACCTCTCGGGAGGGCTGATCTGGAGTCTGTTCGGGGCTCCGGAGAGGGGGATTCGTCGCCGTCGTCATCATCAACCATCCTCCATCACCAATTTCATGATGCTCACCGCCGTGCGTGAGTAATTACATCGTACGCTTGCTGGATGGTGATGGGTTGAATGAGATTTATCATGTAATCGAGTTAGTTTTGTTAGGGTTTGATCCCTAGTATCCACATTGTTCTGATATTGATGTTGCTATGACTTTGCTATGCTTAATGCTTGTCACTAGCGCCCGAGTGCCATGATTTCAGATCTGAACCTATTATGTTTTTATGAATATATGTGAGTTCTTGATCCTATCTTGCAAGTCTATAGTCACCTACTATGCGTTATGATCTGGCAACCCCGAGGTGACAATAATCGGGACCACTCCCGGTGATGACCATAGTTTGAGGAGTTCATGTATTCACTATGTGCTAATGCTTTATTCCGGTTCTCTATTAAAAGGAGGCCTTAATATCCCTTAGTTTCCAATAGGACCCCGCTGCCACGAGAGGGTAGGACAAAAGATGTCATGCAAGTTCTTTTCCATAAGCACGTATGACTATGTACGGAATACATGCCTACATTACATTAATGAATTGGAGCTAGTTCTGTGCCACCCTATGTTATGACTGTTACATGGTGAACCGCATCTGGCATAATTATCCACCACTGATCCGGTCCCTACGAGTTTTTCATATACTGGTTCTCGCTTATTTACTTTCCCGCTGCTACTATTACAATCACTACAAAATACCAAAAACATTACTTTTGTTATCTTTACTTTTATTGCTGCTACCACCACTATCATATTACTTTGCTACTAAACGCTTTGCTGCAGATACTAAGTTTCCAGGTGTGGTTGAATTGACAACTCAGCTGCTAATACTTGAGAATATTATTTGGCTCCCCTTGTGTCGAATCAATAAATTTTGGTTGAATACTCTACCCTCGAAAGCTGCTGCAAACCCCTATACTTGTGGGTTATCATTGTTCCATATAAATTTCCTCGTCCAACTCTCCATTTAGGAAAGCATTCTTAACATCCAGTTGATGAACGAGAAGACCATGTGAGGCAACTAGTGAAAGTAGTACTCGAATAGTGGTCAGTCGAGCCACAAGTGAGTAAGTATCAAAGAAGTATTCACCTTCCTTTTGGGTATAACCCTTAGCCACGAGCCGAGCCTTGTACTTATCAATAGTACCATCAGGCCTAAGCTTCTTCTTGAATACCCATTTGCATCATATAGGTTTTCACCCATAAGGACAATCAGTTATCTCTCAAGTTTCATTTGCCAAGACGGCCATCTCACTACGGACCGCTTCCTTCCAGTAGTCAGCATCCTCAGATGCATAGGCCTCTGAAATAGAACTGGGAGTGTCATCTATGAGATACACAAGAAAATCATCACCAAACGACTTTGCAGTCCTCTGTCTCTTGCTCCTAGTAGGAACTTCATTGTTCTCCTCCACAGGATTTTCAAAGTGTTCCATCGAAATGGCAGGTTTAATCATCGTTACTGGTTTCTGATTCGATGAACTAGCATCTCCTGATTAGATGAGGTGGCCATATCCTTCATGGGAAAGATATCTTCAAAGAAAGTCGCATCATTCGACTCCTTGATCGTACCGACATGCATGTCAGGTACCTCAGATTTTACAACCAAGAATCTATAACCAATGCTATGAAAAGCATATCCCAAGAAAACACAATCCACAGTCTTTGGCCCAAGCCTGCGCTTCTTTGGAATTGGTACATTGACTTTCACCAAACAACACCAGGTTTGTAGATAAGAGAGCTTTAACCTTTTCTTCTCCCATTTCTCGAATGGAGTTATCTCATTGTTCTTTGAGGGAACTCGGTTTAGGACATGACATGCAGTCAATATCGCCTCCCCCCACCATGCCTTGGAGACACCCGATGTGTCTAACATGGCGTTAACCAAATCAGTTAGAGTATGATTCTTTATTTCGGCTACCCCATTTGACTGAGGTGAATACGGAGGCATCCTCACATGGATTATACCATGTTCCTCACAAAAGGAATCAAATTCATTTGAGAAATACTCTCCACCACGATCGGACTTAAGCCTCTTGATCTTTCGATCAAGTTGGTTTTTCGCTTCAGCTTTATAGATCTTCAAATAGTTCAAAGCCGCATCCTTAGATTTCAGAAGATACACATGGCGGTATCTAGTGGAGTCATCAATTAATGTCATAAAATACTTCTTTCCACCTTTTGTCAAAACATCGTTCATTTCACATAGATCTGAATGTATGAGCTCTAGTGGTGCAAGATTTCTCGTTTCCGCAGTCACATGAGACCTACGAGGTTGCTTAGCTTGCACACACACTTGACACTTAGATCCCTTGACGGTGGTGAAACTAGGGATAAGTTCAACTTCGCTAGTCGCTTACATGCAACCAAAGTTAACATGACAAAGACGTGAATGCCACACATTTGATTCACTATTGTTGCAAACATGATTAACAATGTCGGTGTCAAAACCGGCGGATCTCGGGTAGGGGGTCCCGAACTGTGCGTCTAGGCCGGATGGTAACAGGAGGCAAGGGACACGAAGTTTTACCCAGGTTCGGGCCCTCTTGATGGAGGTAAAACCCTACGTCCTGCTTGATTAATATTGAAGATATGGGTGTTACAAGAGTATATCTACCACGAGATCAGAGAGGCTAAACCCTAGAAGCTAGCCTACGGTATGATTGTATGTTGTGATTGTTGTCCTACGGACTAAAACCCTCCAGTTTATATAGACACCGGAGAGGGTTAGGGTTACACAAGGTCGGTTACAAAGGAGGAGATATCCATATATGTATTGCCTAGCTTGCCTTCCACGCCAAGTAGAGTCCCATCCGGACACGAGATGAAGTCTTCAATCTTGTATCTTCATAGTCTATCAGTCCAGCCAATGGAGATAGTCCGGCTGTCCGGAGACCCCCTAATCCGGGACTCCCTCAGTAGCCCCCGAACCAGGCTTCAATGACGATGAGTCCGGCGCGCAGTTGTCTTCGGCATTGCAAGGCGGGTTCCTTCTCCAAATTATGTGTACCTGTCGAAATAATGTCCGGTTCCTTGTGATGGTTTGTATTTCTTGGCTTCCACGCCCAATAATGGCCACTTTCCACGTGTCGAGCGAATGTGAAGAGCCAGGGTGTTTTCACATTTACCCCCCTAGCTATGCAAATGAGCCGCCTATTTAAAAAGACGAGGATTCAGATCCAAATCACATCATCCTCCCTTGCCGAGTCTTCATCAGAGCGTACCCGACAGAGATCCATTCCACCATGGCCGATCGACGCAGCTCCTCCTCTCGCACCCCTAGCTCCAAGCCTGGAGATTGGGAGAGATGTTCCATCCCGCATAGCAAATTGGTGATGCTTCAGTCCAAGGGATTTCTTCCCCCAGCGTACCTGGTCCCAGTTCGAGCCGGGCTTGCCACCTATAATGGCGGAGAGCAAGCGGAGAGCCGTCCCAACCCTCCAAGCAAGAGCGGGTGTGCCTTGTCCCTTATCTGGTAAGAGGGCTCGGATTCCCAATCCATCCGTTTCTCCGAGGGCTTCTGGAGTTCTATGGCCTCCAGCTGCACAACCTCACGCCTGCTTCTCTGTTGCATATCACGGGATTCGTAGCCCTTTGTGAGTTATTTTTGGGCTGTGAGGCTCATTTCGCTCTGTGGAAGAAGTTGTTCTGTCTGGTGCCCCGTTCTAAGAAGGGGTCAATATATCAAGTGGGCGGAGCCGAAGTGTGGCATATCGCCGGGACCGGATACCTATCCGGGACCCCAAAGAAGATGTCCGAAGACTGGCCTTCAAAATGGTTTTATATAGAAGATGTCCCCCTTCCGGACCCTATTCGGATCGGCCTTCCAGAGTTTGACAACGCCCCTTTGAAGAAGCGTCAGAGCTGGCGTCCACGGAGCCCCCTGGAGGAAGACGACCGGGACATTCTTTATCTGATGAGCCGGATAAGCTCTTTAGCTCAATCCAGATTGACCATGATCGAGGTCATGGCTATCTGCATTATGTGGGGGGGTGGAGCCGCTCCAGTATAGAGGCCACCCCATGTAGGATTTCAACGGGGAGGATGACGCCACCTGCCACGGCCGCAAAGGGCCGGGATCGGCTGCTGATCTAATAAAGATCTTGTCCACTTTGTACAAGGGAGAAGAGGAGGAATTCCTCCGTGTCAACCCACAAGGCGTATTCTCCATGTACAATCCTCTGAACTGGGTAAGCGGAGATTTTTCTCGCCCATCCGTTTTGTATTCCCATAGTTTAAGTATTCATTCTAGCGATTTCGTCGCAGGAGCTGCGCCAGGCAGTAAAGGAGATAAACAGCCCTCCCCCACAGCCCGAGGACCCTGGACGGTCCCTTGACCCGGCCTCCTAGGAGGATCCGGACATATCCGTGGAGCTGATCGACGGGGTATTTTACCAAGGGAGTAATGACAATACCTTGGTGGCCATTACGGCCGATTACCCTGGGCTAGTTCCAGCCTCACAGGTGACTGAGACCGAAATCCCGGCACTTAAAAAGGGATCCGTCCTTGTGCTCTTTTTATTGCCGTATAACAACCGTGTTTTGCAGGGGGGGGGGGTCCTCGGGGTAGAAGGCCGAGCCCGTGGCAACTAGCCAACAAGGGGCCGCTAGGCCAGGCAGGCTGAAAAGATCCGCAGTCGGATTGAGGCACCGGCGCAGAGGTATGGCGCGCCGTCTTTATTACAAGACATTGTTTACAGAGGCATACTAATGCCCACCTTCTTTTAGGAAAAACAGCGCTCGTCGGACTATACCGGGAGAGGCTACCAATCGTGCCTCCACAAGCCAGGCTCCAAGGCCAGACTCAGAGGTGGGAACGAGTACAAGGCGTGAGTCGGGTGCTCCTCCAACAAAGGATACGGATAGACTGTTCGCCACTCATTCTGAGGTGGAAAGTGCCATGAACCATAGGCGTCACCGGACTGTTCTTCATGACGCTTGTTTCTCCCCAGAGGCATTGGATGCCTTCAACTCGGGAGACGCGCACCTCCGTGCCGCTCAAGATGGTCTAGCCAGAGCCACGGAGCAGTATGTAAAAGACATACGGGTGAGAAAATTTGATGATTATATATATATCAATAGCCCTGAGACTTGAAACAGTTAGTATAACTGATTTAAGGATCATTTGTTATGTAGGTTCTTATAGAAAAGAATACTCAACTGTCCCAGGAGCTAGAAGAGTGCAAAGCCCAACTTTAGGCTGCACTGTCCGCTGCAGGGGAGCCCAAAGAGACCCCCGCCGGTAACATATCCGTTAAATGATAAGTATCATATTAGAGTGCGGCTTTATATGCAAATTTGACGAAAAAATTGCAGATGACACTGGGGTGAATCTGGATAAGCAACAGCTCAAACGCCAGCTGAAGGCTGGTGAGAACGTGCTTACAAGGGTGAGGCAGGAGAAGAATGATCTCCAAGATGCCAACACCAAGCTGGGCGTGGAACTGAAAGATGTTCGTGCCCAACTGTCGGACTCTGTTAAGGAGAATCAACGGCTTCGGCATGGCATATTTAGTAAGTGCTTGAACGAACTTAAAAAGAGTTCGGCGGGGAAGCTGACTGACAGAGTTATGTCTGTAGGTATGTTAACAGGTCGTCCTGCCGAGGAGATGCCTAGTTCGATGGGTGATCTTCTTCCTGAGCTCGCACAGTTGCACGAACGAGTTCGGCAGGTGATGTGAGGCACTGCCCAGGCCTTGTGGTCGTCCGTCTCCCTACCCGAAAGCCTTGGAGAGCTTGCAGAAAAGCTGAAGGGAGCACGGCGGCGCTTCCGATTATGGAAGATATCGGCCTGCCGTCAGGGCGCCAGGAAAGCTTGGGCGATGGTGAAGACACGGTACACGAAGGCTGACCCGAACCACATGGCCGAAGTCGGACCTGTGGGTCCTGATGGCAAGGAGATCCCTGTAAATTTAGTGTACAACCAAGTAGAATTGGCTGCAAAGTATTCCCAACAGGACTGTAGACTAGACATCCTATTGGATGGCATTGAAGAGGAATTCAACCAGTCAAATTGACTATGTAATTGTAAAGTGACATATATGATGCCTTCTAGCCGGATTGTAGATCGTTTGTCGTGGCGGACCTTTTCGCTTCAACCTCGGGACCCGACAGTCTGAAGTGTATCCGAATACCCTCTTGGTTATATAAGAACCGGGGCATGTGTGGAGACTAGGCGTAGGGGTCATTAGTGCTTTATCAGACAAGTGCCCAACTAGTTATGTTATATTACATGGGTAGTAAGAAACATCTTCCAGAGAGAATAGTCCCATTAAGGGTTCCTTTCCCTAGGTAGGCATGCCCTAAAGTGCATGTCCGGACTGCAACAAGAAGCACAGTAAAAACGTCTGGGGGCAGATATGGTTAATAAATAAAAGTCATCTTTTGTTCACCGACCGAATATTCTCTTAAGAACGCTAGCTTTTGGCTTCACCCAGTCTGAGGTACATGTCCGGCTGACCCGGCGGTAACAATCACAGAGGTGCTCCCCTTATGCCCTAGCCGAATTAATGGGAACGTAGGGCATAAATACAAGAGCCAGGCAACCCAGCTTGGCCAAAACTTAAGTCATATCGATGCATATAATGGTGAAAAAAGGTACATGCGGAAGTATAACGCATGTGTTGGGCGTGATGCCCAGGTAAATAATTTAAGCTTCTGTGAAAGAAGCCCCCAGGTGTAGATAGTGCGGCTAGCACCTCTGTAGTGTACAAGTAAGGCACAAGGTGACCCTTGAAGACCTAGAGGAATAAAAGAAAGAAAGGGAAACAAGACAGACGACGTGTATGCAGAAAATGGACAAAGGGAAGGGACTAACATAAAGTCTAGTGCTAGGCGTAGAATCTTCGGAGCCTGGTTGCGTTCCATGGGTTCGGCTCGAGTCAACTAGTCGATGCATCCTGCAGTCGGTACGCTCCACCGGTCAGAACTTGGTCGATGACGAAGGAACCTTCCCATTTGGGCTCTAGCTTGTTCTTTTTCTTATCCGGCAGCCGGAGAACTAGTTCGCCAACGTTATAAGTTTTGGCTCGTACTTCTCTGCTTTGGTATCTGCGGGCCTGTTGCTGGTAAAATGCGGAACGGGCTTTGGCTATGTCGCACTCTTCCTCCAAGGTGTCCAGACTGTCCTGCCGATCGAGCTCGGCTTCTCTTTCTTCGTACATGCGCACTCGAGGTGAGTCATGAATTATGTCACAGGGCAGGACTGCCTCTGCGCCGTACACCATAAAAAATGATGTGTATCCAGTACTACGATTCGGCGTGGTCCGCAGCCCCCAGAGTACGGAGTCGAGCTCCTCTACCCAGTGCGTGTCAGACTCTGTTAAGGAGTGCACTAGTCTGGGTTTAGTGCCGCTCATTATAAGACCATTTGCTCGTTCGACTTGACCATTGGTTTGTGGATGGTAGACTGAAGCATAATCGAGCTTGATGCCCATTTTGCTGCACCAGAGTTTTACCTCGTCGGCCGTGAAGTTCGTGCCGTTATCAGTGATGATGCTGTGGGGGACGCCGTAGCGATGTACAACCCCGGATATGAAATCTATCACCGGTCCGGATTCGGCTGTTTTAACCGGTTTGGCCTCTATCCATTTGGTGAATTTATCCACCATGACCAATAAGTATTTTTTTCTTGTGGGTTCCACCTTTAAGGGGTCCAACCATGTCAAGCCCCCAGACCGCAAAGGGCCATGTGATGGGGATTGTTCGGAGGGTGGTGGGTGGCATATGGCTTTGATTTGCAAAGAGCTGGCAACCGGCACAACGCTGGACTAAGTCATGTGCGTCTGCCCGGGCCGTTGGCCAATAGAATCTTGTACGGAAGGCCTTGCTCACGAGAGCCCGGGCTGCGGCGTGATGACCGCTAAGTCCGGCATGAATTTCTGCCAAAAGGTTTCGCCCTTCCTCTTCGGAGATCCACCGTTGAAGGACTCCGGTAGCGCTTTTCTTGTACAATTCTCCCTCGTGGACCATGTAGGCCTTTGATCGCCGCACTATGCAGCGTGCCTCATTTTGGTCCTCCGGGAGTTCCTGTCTAGTTAAGTAGGCCAGGAATGGTTCTGTCCACGGGGCAATAATAGCCATTATTTCGTGGGTTGATTGTGTTATT
The DNA here is from genome assembly GCA_034509565.1 of Triticum monococcum. Classification (NCBI taxonomy): domain Eukaryota; kingdom Viridiplantae; phylum Streptophyta; class Magnoliopsida; order Poales; family Poaceae; genus Triticum; species Triticum monococcum. The sequence continues at coordinate 562,272,686 of CM067841.1, read as the reverse complement.
TCGGTGGTGGAGCCTCCGATTGTGTCAGAGAGTTCGGTATCGGGTATTTTGGCCGGGTCCGGACTATTGTTACCGGTGTCCCCTTCCCATGCTATGGATGGCTTGAAAAGCCTTTCTAGAAAAATGTTGGGAGGGACCGCGTCGCGTTTTGCGCCAATGCGGGTGAGGATATATGTCGTCTGATTGTTTTCCTGAGCCACATGGTGAAATTCGAGCCCCTCGAACCGGGCTGACATTTTTAGGACGGCATTGCGATAAGCGGCCATTTTTGGATCCTTGGCATCAAAGTCTCCATTTATTTGGGATATTGCAAGGTTTGAATCCCCGCGCACCTCTAGGCGTTGAATGCCCATGGATACTGCCATCCGGAGACCATATAGAAGGGCCTTGTATTCGGCTGCATTGTTGGAGTTCATATACATTATCTACAGTACGTATTGAACTGTGTCTCCTGTTGGGGACGTCAAAACGACGCCGGCCCCCAGACCAGCCAACATTTTGGAGCCGTCGAAGTGCATGATCCAGTTTGAATATGTGTCGTACTCTTTAGGGAGTTCGGCTTCCGTCCATTCAGCAACGAAGTCAGCCAAAACTTGCGATTTAATAGCTCGTCGTGGCTTGTAAGTTATGTCGAACGGGAGGAGCTCAATGGCCCATTTGGCAATCCGACCCGTCGCGTCGCGGTTGTCTATAATATCATTAAGTGGTACTTCCGAGGCTACCGTTATCGAACACTCTTGAAAGTAGTGTCGCAGCTTCCTGGATGCCATAAATATCGCGTACGCTATCTTTTGATAATGCGGGTACCGCGATTTGCATGGAGTAAGGACAGTGGACACGTAGTAAACCGGCTTTTGAATGGGAAATTTGTGTCCGTCCACTTCTCGCTCGACGACAAGCACTGCGCTTACCAATTGATGAGTTGCCGCAATGTATAATAGCATTGGTTCGCCAATGTTTGGCGCGGCCAGGACTGGTTTTGTTGCCAACATGGCTTTTATTTCGTTGAGTCCGGCCGTGGCGGCATCCGTCCACTCGAAGTGTTCGGTGCGCCGGAGGAGGCGATAAAGGGGTAATGCCTTTTCTCCCAAGCGGGAGATAAAGCGGCTTAGAGCCGCCACGCATCCAGTTAGTTTTTGTATTTCTTTGAGGTCTGTTGGGGTAGCCAACTGTGACAACGCTCGGATTTTGGCCGAATTAGCGTCAATACCTGTACTGGAGACAATGAATCCCAGGAGCTTTCCTGCTGGTACGCCGAAGACGCATTTTTCTGTATTGAGCTTGATGTCATATGTTTGGAGGTTGTCGAATGTGAGCCTCAAGTCGTCTACTAAAGTTTCGACATGCTTGGTTTTAATGACCACGTCATCCACGTATGCCTCCACTGTTTTGTCGATCTGGTTTGCCATGCATGTCTGAATCATGCGCTGATATATTGCACCGGCGTTTCTTAGCCCGAAGGGCATTGTGTTGAAGCAGAATGGGCCGTATGGTGTGATGAATGCCGTTGCGGCTTGGTCTGGCTCTGCCATTTTGATTTGGTGGTAGCCGGAGTATGCGTCGAGGAAACACAATGAATCATGTCCTGCGGTAGCATCGATGATTTGATCGATGCGGGGGAGGGGGAAGGGATCCTTTAGGCAGGCCTTGTTACGGTCCTTAAAATCGACGCACAAGCGCCAGGATTTGTCCTTCTTTGGTACCATCACCAAGTTTGCTAGCCAGTCCAGATGTTTTATGTCTGTGATGAATCCGGCCTCCAATATCTTGGCTAGTTCCTCTCCCATGGCTTGTCTTTTAGGCTCAGAGAAACGTCGAAGAGCCTGCTTAACTGGCTTGAACCCTTTTATGATATTTAGGCTGTGTTCAGCCAGCCTGCGTGGGATTCCTGGCATATCTGAAGGGTGCCAGGCAAAAATATCCCAGTTCTCGCGTAGGAACTCTCGCAGTGCACCGTCAACATCAGGGTTTAATTGTGCACCGATGGAAGCTGTTTTTGTAGGGTCCATTGGATGGACTTGGAATTTGACTATTTCGTCCACCGGCTTAAAGGAGGTGGACTTGGATCTTTTATCGAGTATCATGTCGTCCCTGTTTACCGTGGAGCGCAGCGCAGTTAGTTCTTCGGCCGCTAGGGCTTTGGATAGTGCCTCAAGGGCCAGTGCAGCTGTTTTATTTTCAGCGCGGAGTGCTATGTCCGGATCACTAACAAGAGTGATGATTCCGTTGGGCCCGGGCATTTTGAGCTTCATGTACCCGTAATGGGGTACGGCTTGGAAGATTGTGAACGCCTCCCGCCCTAATAGAGTGTGGTATCCGCTGCTGAATGGGGCCACTTGGAATGTAATTTCTTCGGGCCTGTAATTATCCGGCGTGCCGAATACCACGTCTAGTGTGATTTTTCCGGTGCAGCGTGCTTCCCGACTAGGGATGATTCCTCTAAAGGTTGTGCTGCTTTGCTTAATGCGGCTCCAGTCTATTTCCATCTTTTGAAGAGTTTCCTCGTAGATGAGGTTTAATCCGCTGCCGCCGTCCATGAGTACCTTGGTGAGTCGAAAGTCGTCCACGATTGGACTGAGGACCAGTGCGGCTGGTACTCGGGCTGTTCGGAATTGAGGTTCGTCACTGGCATTGAAGGTAATAGTCGTGTCGCTCCAAGGATTTGTTATTGCTATGTGGTAGATTTCGGACGTGCTGCGGAGTGTTCGCTTCCGTCTTTTATTTGACGCAAAGGTCTCGAAGACCGTTAAGACCGTACTGTTATCCTCGGGGTGGTGCTCTTTGGTTTTTGGGAGGAGTAGATCCTCACCACTTTTGGCCACCTGCCGGAGTATCCAGCATGCTCTAAGGCTGTGCGTTGGTATCGCATTCATTGTACTATGAATTTTGCAGGGTCCGTTGAGCCATCCCTCCAGTACGGTTCCTTGCCTCATAGAGGGCTTTTGCTTTTTGGTAGTTAACCCAGGTGTATTGTGATAATGCACCCTTTTATTTCGGACTGGGTTTGTATTCAGGGCCGGATTATCCCAAAATTTTATTTCGGTTTTCCGGGCGCTTTCCATCGCACAGTACTTTCGCACTATGGACACCAAGTCGGCAAAGCGTGTAATTTCACGACGAGTTATGGCGTTGAGGATTCCCTTGTCCGTGCAATTATTGCAGAAGAATGAAATTGCGTCATCCTCGCAGCAGTCCTTTATCCTGTTCTTGATTAGGAGGAATCTGGCCCAGTAATGGTGTACTGTTTCTTCGGGCTCTTGCCTAATTTGGGATAGATCGCGTATGTTTGGGTGGGTGGGTGGAATTGAATCTGAATCCTCACCCGATCTGAGGCTCAGTGGCCAAGGAGTTTCCGAACTCGAAAGCTTGGATTCTTGAACCTTTTCTGGTAAATCTAGCCTGCTGCCTGATTCTGGGTTCAGGCTTTGAGTGACGTCCTCCCCTCCGCGGGTATCCGGTTTGGGGGGATCGGGGATCGGGAATCCGGATGTAGCTAGTCCTTAAGATAGATGGAGTTTTGCCGCATTGTTCTTCCACCACTGAAACATGGTGGGTGACCTGGGGAGAGTTAATTTCTCTTAGATCGGGTTTAGGCCCAATCCGATCGTAGTCTGTATCGACTCCCAGGGCGGCGATACGATCCAAGAGCTCGTTCAGGGAAGAGAGCTCCATTGGATATAACTGCTTGGCGAGTTCCGAGTTGATGTGAAGATTGCTTTCGATGACCCGAGAAGTCATCGTCGGCGCAGCGGCCGAACAGGTGGTCATAAGAAAACCACCAAGCCGGAGAGTTTGGCCGATAGCCAGAGCTCCCTCAGTGATAGTGCCATCTTTAAACACGGGACGAGACATCCTTCCTTGTGGCGACGGCACAGCGGAACTCTCATGTCGGTGTCAAAACCGGCGGATCTCGGGTAGGGGGTCCTGAACTGTGCGTCTAGGCCAGATGGTAACAGCAGGCAAGGGACACAAAGTTTTGCCCAGGTTCGGGCCCTCTTGATGGAGGTAAAACCCTATGTCCTGCTTGATTAATATTGAAGATATGGGTGTTACAAGAGTAGATCTACCACGAGATCAGAGAGGCTAAACCCTAGAAGCTAGCCTACAGTATGATTGTATGTTGTGATTGTTGTCCTACGGACTAAAACCATCCAGTTTATATAGACACCGAAGAAGGTTAGGGTTAAACTGTTGGGGAACGTAGTAATTTCAAAATTTTCCTACGCACACGCAAGATCATGGTGATGCATAGCAACGAGGGGGAGAGTCTGATCTACGTACCCTTGTAGATCGCAACAGAAGCGTTGACACAACGTAGAGGAAGTAGTCGTACGTCTTCTTCCCGATCCGACCGATCCAAGCATCGTTACTCCGGCACCTCCGAGTTCTTAGCACACGTACAGCTCGATGACGATCCCCGGGCTCCGATCCAGCAAAGCGTCGGGGAGGAGTTCCGTCAGCACGACAGCGTGGTGACGATCTTGATGTACTACCGTCGCAGGGCTTCGCCTAAGCACTGCTACAATATAATCGAGGTGGAATATGGTGGCAGGGGGCACCGCACACGGCTAAGAAACAATCTCAATGATCAACTTGTGTGTCTAGAGGTGCCCCTGCCCCCGTATATAAAGGATCCAAGGGGGAGGGGCTGGCCGGCCAACAGGAGGGCGCAGGAGGAGTCCTACTCCTACCGGGAGTAGGACTCCCCCCCCCCCAATCCTATTCCAAATAGGACTCCCAAGGGGGAAAGAGAGAGAGAGGTGGCCGGCCACCTCTCCTAGTCCTAATAGGACTAGGGGAGGGGGGAGGCGCGCAGCCCACCATGGCAGCCCCTTTCACCTTTCCACTAAAGCCCAATAAGGCCCATATGGCTCCCGGGGGGTTCCGGTAACCTCCCGGTAATCCGGTAAAATCCCGATTTTACCCGGAACACTTCCGATATCCAAATATAGGCTTCCAATATATCAATCTTTATGTCTCGACCATTTCGAGACTCCTCATCATGTCCGTGATCACATTCGGGACTCCGAACTACCTTCGGTACATCAAAATGCATAAACTGATAATAACTGTCATCGTAACGTTAAGCGTGCGGACCCTACGGTTCGAGAACAATGTAGACATGACCGAGACACGTCTCCGGTCAATAACCAATAGCGGGACCTGGATGCCCATATTGGCTCCTGCATATTCTATGAAGATCTTTATCGGTCAGACCGCATAACAACATGCGTTGTTACCTTTGTCATCGGTATGTTACTTGCCCGAGATTCGATCATCGGTATCCAATACCTAGTTCAATCTCGTTACCGGCAAGTCTCTTTACTCGTTATGTAATACATCATCCCGCAACTAACTCATTAGTAGGAATGCTTGCAAGGCTTGTGTAATGTGCATTACCGAGAGGGCCTAGAGATACCTCTCCGACAATCGGAGTGACAAATCCTATTCTCGAAATACGCCAACCCAACATCTACCATTGGAGACACCTGTAGAGCTCCTTTATAATCACCCAGTTACGTTGTGACGTTTGGTAGCACACAAAGTGTTCCTCCGGCAAACGGGAGTTGCATAATCTCATAGTCATAGGAACATGTATAAGTCATGAAGAAAGCAATAGCAACATACTAAACGATCGGGTGCTAAGCTAATGGAATGGGTCATGTCAATCAGATCATTCAACTAATGATGTGACCTCGTTAATCAAATAACAAGTCTTTGTTTATGGTTCGGAAACTTAACCATCTTTGATTAACGAGCTAGTCTAGTAGAGGCATACTAGTGACACTCTGTTTGTCTATGTATTCACACATGTATTATGTTTTCGGTTAATACAATTCTAGCATGAATAATAAACATTTATCATGAAATAAGGAAATAAATAATAACTTTATTATTGCCTCTAGGGCATATTTCCTTCAGTCTCCCACTTGCACTAGAGTCAATAATCTAGTTCACATCGTCATGTGATTTAACAGCAATAGTTCACATCACCATGTGATTAACACCCATAGTTCACATCGCCATGTGACCAACACCCAAAGGGTTTACTGGATTCAGTAATCTAGTTCACATCGCTATGTGATTAACACCCAAAGAGTACTAAGGTGTGATCATGTTTTGCTTGTGAGAGAATCTTAGTCAACGGGTCTGCCACATTCAGATCCACATGTATTTTGCAAATTTCTATGTCAACAATGCTCTGCATGGAGCTACTCTAGCTAATTGCTCCGACTTTCAATATGTATCTAGACCAAGACTTAGAGTCATCTAGATTAGTGTCAAAACTTGCATCGGCGTAACCCTTTATGACGAACCTTTTGTCACGTCCATAATCGAGAAACATATCCTTATTTCACTAAGGATAATTCTGACCACTGTCTAGTGATCTACTCCTAGGTCACTATTGTACTCCCTTGCCAAATCAGTGCAGGGTATACAATAGATCTGGTATACAGCATGACATACTTTATAGAACCTATGGCCAAGGCATAGGGAATGACTTTCATTCTCTTTCTATCTTCTGCCGTGGTCGGGCTTTGAGTCTTACTCAATTTCACACCTTGTAACACAGGCAAGAACTCCTTCTTTGACTGTTCCATTTTGAACTACTTCAAAATCTTGTCAAGGTATGTACTAATGGAAATACTTATCAAGCATCTTGATCTATCTCTATAGATCTTGATGCTCAATATGTAAGTAGCTTCACCGAGGTCTTTCTTTGAAAAACTCCTTTCAAACACTCCTTTATGCTTTATAGAATAATTCTACATTATTTCTGATCAACAATATGTCATTCACATATACTTATCAGAAATGCTGTAGTGCTCCCACTCACTTTCTTGTAAATACAGGCTTCACCGCAAGTCTGTATAAAACTATATGCTTTGATCAACTCATCAAAGCGTACATTCCAACTCCGAGATGCTTGCACCAGTTCACAGATGGATCGCTGGAGCTTGCACATTTTTGTTAGCATCTTTCGGATTGACAAAACCTTCTGGTTGCATCATATACAACTCTTCTTTAATAAATCCATTAAGGAATGCAGTTTTGTTTATCCATTTGCCAGATTTCATAAAATGCGGCAATTACTAACATGATTCGGACAGACTCAAGCATAGATACGAGTGAGAAGCTCTCATCGTAGTCAACACCTTGAACTTGTCGAAAACTTTTTGCGACAATTATAGCTTTGTAGATAGTAACACTACTATCAGCGTCCGTCTTCCTCTTAAAGATCCATTTATTCTCAATTGCTTGCCGATCAACGGGCAAGTCAACCAAAGTCCAAACTTTGTTCTCATACATGGATCATATCTCAGATTTCATGGCCTCAAACCATTTCGCGGAATCTGGGCTCATCATCGCTTCCTCATAGTTCGTAGGCTCGTCACGGTCAAGTAACATGACCTCCAGAACAGGATTACCGTACCACTCTGGTGCGGTTCTCACTCTGGTTTACCTACAAGATTCGGTAGTAACTTGATCTGAAGTTACATGATCGTCATCATTAGCTTCCTCACTAATTGGTGTGGTAGTCACAAGAACAGATTTTTTGTGATGAACTACTTTCCAATAAGGGAGAAGGTACAATTACCTTATCAAGTTTTCTACTTTCCTCCCACTCACTTCTTTCGAGAGAAAACTCCTCCTCTGGAAAGGATCCATTCTCAGCAACGAATATCTTGCCTTTGGATCTGTGATAGAAGGTGTACCCAACATATTCTTCAGGGTATCCTATGAAGACGCACTTTTCCGATTTGGGTTTGAGCTTATCAGGATGAAACTTTTTCACATAAGCATCACAATCCCAAACTTTAAGAAACGACAACTTTGGTTTCTTGCCAAACCACAGTTCATAAGGCGTCCTCTCAACGGATTTTGATGGTGCCCTATTTAATGTGAATGCAACTGTCACTAATGCATAACCCCAAAACGATAGTGGTAGATCGGTAAGAGACATCATAGATCGCACCATATCTAATAAAGCACGGTTATGACGTTCGGACACACCATTACACTATGGTGTTCCATGTAGCGTGAGTAGTCAAACTATTTCACATTGTTTTTAACTGAAGGCCAAACTCGTAACTCAAATACTCTTCTCTACGATCAGATCGTAGAAACTTTATTTCCTTGTTACGATGATTTTTCACTTCACTCTGAAATTCTTTGAACTTTTCAAATGTTTCAGACTTATGTTTCATCAAGTAGATATACTCATATCTGCACAAATCATCTATGAAGATCAGAAAATAATGATACTTGTCGCGAGCCTCAATATTCATCGGACCACATACATCAGTATGTATGGTTTCCAACAAATCTGTTGCTCGCTCCATTGTTCCGAACAACAGAGTCTTAGTCATCTTGCCCATGAGGCATGGTTCGCAAGCATCAACTGATTCATAATCAAGTGATTCCAAAAGCCCATTAGCATGGAGTTTCTTCATGCGCTTTACACCAATATGACCTAAACGGCAGTGCTACAAATAAGTTGCACTATCATTATTAACTTTGTATCTTTTGGTTTCAATATTATGATTATGTGTATCACTACGATCGAGATCCAACGAACTATTTTCATTGGGTGTGTAACCATATAAGGTTTTATTCATGTAAACAGAACAACAATTTATTCTCTTACTTAAATGAATAACCGTATTACAATAAACATGATCAGATCATATTCATGCTCAACGCAAACACAAATAACACTTATTTAGGTTCAACACTAATCCTGAAATTATAGGGAGTGTGCGATGATGATCATATCAATCTTGGAACCACTTCCAACACACATCGTCACTTCACCCTTAACTAGTCTATGTTTATTCTGTAACTCCCGTTTCGAGTTACTAATCTTAGCAACTGAACTAGTATCAAATACTGAGGGTTTGCTATAAACACTAGTAAAGTACACATCAATAACATGTATATCAAATATACTTATGTTCACTTTGCCATCCTTCTTATCCGCCAATCACTTGGGGTAGTTCCGCTTCCAGTGACCAGTCCCTTTGCAGTAGAAGCACTCAGTCTCAGGCTTAGGTCCAGACTTGGGCTTCTTCACTTGAGCAGCAACTTGCTTGCTGTTCTTTTTGAAGTTCCCCTTCTTCCCTCTGCCCTTTTCTTGAAACTAGTGGTCTTGTCTACCATCAACACTTGATGTTTTTCTTGATTTCTACCTTCATCGATTTCATCATCATGAAAAGCTCGGGAGTCGTTTTTGTCATCCCTTGCATACTATAGTTCATCACGAAGTTCTACTAACTTGGTCATGGTGACTAGAGAATTCTGTCAATCACTATCTTATCTGGAAGATTAACTCCCACTTGATTCAAGCGATTGTAGTACCCAGACAATCTGAGCACATGCTCACTAGTTGAGCGATTCTCCTCCATCTTTTAGCTATAGAACTTGTTGGAGACTTCATATCTCTCAACTCGGGTATTTGCTTGAAATATTATCTTCAACTCCTGGAACATCTCATATGGTCCATGATGTTCAAAACGTCTTTGATGTCCCGATTCTAAGCCATTAAGCATGGTGCACTAAACTATCAAGTAGTCATCATATTGAGCTAGCCAAACGTTCATAACGTCTGCATCTGCTCCTGCAATAGGTCTGTCACCTAGCGGTGCATCAAGGACATAATTCTTCTGTGCAGCAATGAGGATAAACCTCAGATCACAGATCCAATCCGCATCATTGCTACTAACATCTTTCAATACAATTTTCTCTAGGAACATATCAAAGTAAACACAGGGAAGCAACAACGCGAGCTATTGATCTATAACATGATTTACAAAATACTACCAGGACTAAGTTCATGATAAATTTAAGTTCAATTAATCATGTTACTTAAGAACTCCCACTTAGATAGACATCCCTCTAATCCTCTAAGTGATCACGTGATCCAAATCAACTAAACCATGTCCGATCATCACGTGAGATGGAGTAGTTTCAATGGTGAACATCACTATGCTGATCATATCTACTATATAATTCACGCTCGACCTTTCGGTCTCCTGTGTTCCGAGGCCATATCTGTATATGATTGGCTCGTCAAGTATAACCTAAGTATTCCGCGTGTGCAACTATTTTGCACCCGTTGTATTTGAACATAGAGCCTATCACACCCGATCATCATGTGGTGTCTCAGCACGAAGAACTTTCGCAACGGTGCATACTCAGGGAGAACACTTCTTGATAATTTAGTGAGAGATCATCTTATAATGCTACCGTCAATCAAAGCAAGATAAGACGCATAAAAGATAAACATCACATGCAATCAATATAAGTGATATGATATGGCCATCATCATCTTGTGCTTGTGATCTCCATCTCTGAAGCACTGTCATGATCACCATCGTCACCGGCGCGACACCTTGATCCCCATCGTAGCATCGTTGACGTCTCGCCAATCTCATGCTTCCACGACTATCGCTACCGTTTAGTGATAAAGTAAAGCATTACATCGCGATTGCATTGCATACAATAAAGCGACAACCATATGGCTCCTGCCAGTTGCCGATAACTCGGTTACAAAACATGATCATCTCATACAATAAAATTTAGCATCATGTCTTGACCATATCACATCACAACATGCCCTGCAAAAACAAGTTAGACGTCCTCTACTTTGTTGTTGCAAGTTTTACGTGGCTGCTACGGGCTTTAAGTAAGAACCAATCTCACCTACGCATCAAAACCACAACAATAGTTTGTCAAATAGACTCCGTTTTAACCTTCTCAAGGACCGGGCGTAGCCACACTCGATTCAACTAAAGTTGGAGAGACATCGCCCACAAGCCATCTATGTGCAAAGCACGTCGAGGGAACCGGTCTCGCATAAGCGTACGCGTAAGGTTGGTCCGGGTCGTCTCGTCCAACAATACCGCCGAACCAAAGTACGACATGCTGGTAGGCAGTATGACTTATATCGTCCACAACTCACTTGTGTTCTACTCGTGCACATAACGTCAAACCATAAAACCTAGGCTCGGATGCCACTGTTGGGGAACGTAGTAATTTCAAACTTTTCCTATGCACACGCAAGATCTTGGTGATGCATAGCAACGAGGGGGAGAGTCTGATCTACGTACCCTTGTAGATCGCAACGGAAGCGTTGACACAACGTAGAGGAATTAGTCGTACGTCTTCTTCCCGATCCGACCGATCCAAGCACCGTTACTCCGGCACCTCCGAGTTCTTAGCACACGTACATCTCGATGACGATCCCCGGGCTCCGATCCAGCAAAGCCTCGGGGAGGAGTTCCGTCAGCACGACGGCGTGGTGACGATCTTGATGTACTACCGTCGCAGGGCTTCGCCTAAGCACTGCTACAATATAATCGAGGTGGAATATGGTGGCAGGGGGCACCGCACACGGCTAAGGAACAATCTCAATGGTCAACTTGTGTGTCTAGAGGTGCCCCCTGCCCCCGTATATAAAGGATCCAAGGGGGAGGGGCTGGCCGGCCAAGAGGAGGGCGCAGGAGGAGTCCTACTCCTACCGGGAGTAGGACTCCCCCCTCCCAATCCTATTCCAAATAGGACTCCCAAGGGGGAAAGAGAGAGAGGTGGCCGGCCACCTCTCCTAGTCCTAATAGGACTAGGGGAGGGGGGAGGCGCGTAGCCCACCATGGAAGCCCCTTTCACCTTTCCACTAAAGCCCAATAAGGCCCATATGGCTCCCGGGGAGTTCCGGTAACCTCCCGGTAATCTCGTAAAATCCCGATTTTACCCGGAACACTTCCGATATCTAAATATAGGCTTCCAATATATCAATCTTTATGTCTCGACCATTTCGAGACTCCTCGTCATGTCCGTGATCACATCCGGGACTCCGAACTACCTTCGGTACATCAAAATGCATAAACTCATAATAACTGTCATCGTAACGTTAAGCGTGCGGACCCTATGGTTCGAGAACAATGTAGACATGACCGAGACACGTCTCCGGTCAATAACCAATAGCGGGACCTGGATGCCCATATTGGCTCCTGCATATTCTACGAAGATCTTTATCGGTCAGACCGCATAACAACATACGTTGTTCCCTTTGTCATCGATATGTTACTTGCCCGAGATTCGATCGTCGGTATCCAATACCTAGTTCAATCTCGTTACCGGCAAGTCTCTTTACTCGTTCTGTAATACATCATCCCGCAACTAACTCAATAGTTGCAATGCTTGCAAGGCTTGTGTAATGTGCATTACCGAGAGGGCCCAGAGATACCTCTCCGACAATCAGAGTGACAAATCCTATTCTCAAAATACGCCAACCCAACATCTACCATTGGAGACAACTGTAGAGCTCCTTTATAATCACCCAGTTACGTTGTGACGTTTGGTAGCACACAAAGTGTTCCTCCAGCAAACAGGAGTTGCATAATCTCATAGTCATAGGAACATGTATAAGTCATGAAGAAAGCAATAGCAACATACTAAATGATCGGGTGCTAAGCTAATGGAATGGGTCATGTCAATCAGATCATTCAACTAATGATGTGACCTCGTTAATCAAATAACAACTCTTTGTTTATGGTTAGGAAACTTAACCATCTTTGATTAACGAGCTAGTCTAGTAGAGGCATACTAGTGACACTCTGTTTGTCTATGTATTCACACATGTATTATGTTTCCGTTAATACAATTCTAGCATGAATAATAAACATTTATCATGAAATAAGGAAATAAATAATAACTTTATTATTGCCTCTAGGGCATATTTCCTTCATACACAAGGTCGGTTACAAAGGAGGAGATATCCATATACGTATTGCCTAGCTTGCCTTCCACGCCAAGTAGAGTCCCATCCGGACACGAGGCGAAGTCTTCAATCTTGTATCTTCACAGTCTATCAGTCCGGCCAATGGAGATAGTCCGGCTGTCCGGAGACCCCCTAATTCAGGACTCCCTCAAACAACTTTATTGCAAATGTCTGATAAGGATAAAAGAAACAAGCCTCCTGACTCATAACCTTTATCAACAAAGGTTCCATACTTGGATATTACAAAATTATTCGACTCAAAGATAAGCTTATATCCATCTCTACACAGAAGAGATCCGCTAACAAGATTTTTATTGATGGAGGGGACATAATGCACGTTCTTCAGCTGCACGATCTTCCCCGAAGTAAACTTCAGATGGACCGTGCCAACACCATGAATAGAAGCACTTCAACCGTTGTCCATCGGCACGGTTGAAGTCCCTGCGGTCTGATAAGACAAAAACATGGAAATATCACCGCATACATGCACATTAGCACGTGTGTCAATTAACCAATCAAGAGAATGACATACTGAAAGAATAGTGGGAAATATACCATACCAAGCATCCTTCATGTCAGTGTCTCCAATGACAACATTAGCAGTCTTGCCGCCTTTTCTAAGATGACATTTGTCATAGCAATTAGGGCAACTAGGAGCCCAATGATCAGGATCTCCACACACATGACAAACACCTTTCTTCTTCTCATTCTTCTTCTTGAAGTTCGTGTGTTGTACAGCCTTGTACTTCCCATCAGACTTTGCTTTACCATCAAACTTGCCCTTGTTCTTGAACTTGTGGGGCTGGAAGTTTTTCTTCTGTACCAGATTGGCACTAGAACCTCCCTCAATACCTCGAGCACGGTTATCCTTTGCCCTCGCCTTTTCTTCCACATCAAGAGTACCAATGAGATCTAGAACGGAAAACTCTGTCTTATGCTTCATTAAAGTACCAAGTTCCTCCACATGGTAGGAAGCTTAGTGATAATGCCTCCGGCAACGAACTTGTCCGGTAGTATACAATTGAAGTGCTCACGTTCTCTAGCAAATGATTGTATCTCATGAGCTTGCTCAACCACGGAGCGCTCTTCAGTCATCCTGTAATCATAGAATTGCTCCATGATGTATAGCTTAGTGCTAGCATCCAAGACCCCAAACTTGGCCTCGAGTGCGTCCCGCATATCTTTTCCATTGTCAATTGATGCATAAGAATCAACTATGTTCTCACCAAGAACACTCAAGAGAGCAGCCTTAAACAGAGTATCCATTTTCTGAAAAACTTGTTCTTGTTGGGCATCGTACTCCCCTTCAGGTTTGCCAAGAGTGGTGTCATAGCAACTCATGGTTTGAAACCATAAGACTGCTCTCACGCGCCACCTCTTATAGTGGATACCCTCAAACATAGGAGGTCTCATGGAAGCAGCAAAACCACTTGGTGTAAATTGCCTATAATAAGGTTTTTGGATTGTTGGAAATATGAGCAATTTATTAAATAATTTTATTAACGGAAATACTGAATAAGGCATGACTAGTATAGCAAAGATAAAGAAAGTCATGCAATCTGACAGAGAGAAGGTGAATAGCATCTGCAAATATGAACTATAACCAAACATATCTAGAGTAGATAGTAGAGCAAGTTGCATATATGAAGTAGAACCTAACATATCTAGGACAGATGCTAGAACAAGAAACTGTGGTAGGGCCTTTAACAGAAAGAGGAAGAACAGGTATGGGACAGCAGCAGCAGAAGCACTGGACTTGGGGTCGGTGTCCTCGCCAGCCATGTCGTCGAGAAGGTTGTCGACTGAGTCCGGGGCGTTCGTAACAAAAAAAGGTCAGTAGTCGTGCGGAGCGCTCCCCAAAAACTTTATCACCCTTTAAGCCGGGATGAGGAAGAATGTAGCAGCAGCACAGTGCTCAGGAACTTGGTGGCGAGAGAGAAATGGTCTTTCTGATGTGCCTCTTCAGCTCGACATCAGCTCGACTCATTTCCGCAACCCGCGGCGCGGCCGTTACGAGGCGTGGCGTGGCGTGGCATGACGAGGCGGGCGGCGGAGGAGGAGCGCATATGAATGTCCCTCTTGTTCTCATGCTCATACATGTGGGGAGACATCCTCCCTTATAAAGAGGTCTAACTCCCACTAAACTAGCAATGTGAGATTAAACTTTGGTTTCACCTCTTGTCTTGCACAAATGGGCTGAGTGGGCCTCTAGGATTTATTAGGAATTTCTGAAATTACTATTGGGCTGGCCCGAAAATAGAATAAATTCCAGCAATAATTACATACAGGGAAGAGAGACACTACAGGTACGGCATACAAATCTCAGACCTATATACATGTACATATGTTCAACAAATACTACTAGTGAACTTCAAAATGATGCACTATTTAGGCCTATGTGCTATACGTGGTTGGCAACAAAATGAACATACGATTGGCTTATTTAGTCCCACCTTGCTTGCTTGAGGGCACGGCGGGCTGGGTTATGCTATGAAGGAGACAAACAATGGCATCGGCAAAGTACAAAGGAATGCTAAACACAAGACATGCAGACAGTTAGGCAAAATAAAAATGAATTAAAATATTAGACCCGACGGATGCCCAATTAGGTCGGGTCACCCGTCCGGTTCTGGCATGGGTCTAGGATGGTGTGCAGACTGTACGCCCGCTAAATAGGGAGCTCCTAGTGGGCAGCTATAAATCAACCGGATGATTTCTTCCGCTTCGTCAGCCGTCCGACATACGCAATGATGGCCGTTCGATCGCAGGAACCCCACAGCAGCATCGAGCACGCGACAACACAACACTGATGGTGTTTGACAAAGCTTCATTATAGCACTCATGGCAGCACTGACAGTGTCCGGCAAAGCTCCGTTGCAACCTCGGCTGAGCTTCAACGCAGCACCGGCGTCTCCGGCGAAGCTCCATTACAACTCCGGTGAAGCTCCATTGCAGCCTCGGCGAAACTCCAACGCAACACCAACGGCTCTGGCGAAGCTTCATTACAACTACGGCGAAGCTTCATTGCAGCCCCGTCGGAGCTCCAACGAAGCACCGACGGCTCCGGTGAAGCTCGTTGCAACTCCGGCGAAGCTCCATTGCAAACACCGACACCAAGATGAAACGGGAATGCAACAATGACGTCGGCGCCCGAGATCTCGCCGCCACCGCCGTACGTCGGGTGCTTGCAGCACCGCACCTTCCGCAAGCACGTCCCTCCCTTCCCCGTGTTGCTTTGACGCATGCGTCGGCGGCAAGGATGCCCACAGCTGGCAGCATGATGGGTGTAGCAGCGATGTTGGTGATGTCGCTCCAGTTTTGCCGAGCAGTTTCTGCAACAGCTGCAGTGCCGGCAACAGCTCTTCACCGCGCGGTGGCCGGAGACGGATGCAGCAGTGGCCTCGAGCGGTGGTGGAGAAAACGAACAGAGCACGAACGGGAAAGAAGAAAGAGGAAAACTGACTCACGAGAAATGTGTGAATGGCTTCGCAAAGGAAGGGATAAGGTTGGATGCGTGATAAGACCCACGGGGACACGCGTCGCCCGCTTGAGGCGGATGATAACCCTGAGAGATAAGTCGGTTGAAAATAAACGATTCCCGAGCTCCTATGTGCCACTCTCTGCGGCAGACTGTCGACGTAACGCACAGGCAAATCTCTCGACTAGGCCGGCCCATCTCACTCGTGAACAGTAGATCACTTACGATTCGAGCCAGTTCAGCTAGCTAGCTTTCTTGATTCCAGAAAAGCGCAAAACCTTAAGAAAGTCAAACGCCGATCCAAATGTTTTCAAAAATTCAAACGCAAAACTTTTTTTTCAAAAACAAAACGTGAATGTTCTCTCAAATGCGAACATCTTTATTTATTTTTACAAATTTTGAGAAAACTCAAACATTTTTCAACATGCAAACAAATTTTGAAGACCCAAACATTTTTTTAAACGGGAACATGTTTTAAATTACCCAAAAAACTGAACAGGAACAATATTTCAAATTCCAAAACAAAGTTCGGAAACACAAACAACTTTTGCATACGAACATTTTTTGAAACTCCAAAACAAAATTTGAAAACATGAACATTTTTTGAAATTTGTAAACAATTTTGGAAACTCTTGAATAAAACTTGGAAATATGAACATTTTTTGAAATTTGCAAACAAATTTTGAAACAAGAACATTTTTTCAAACTGCCAAATAAGTTTTGAAAACATGAACATTTTTTGAAAATTTGCGAACAATTTTGAAAATGCAAACATTTTCTTGAATCCCAAATAATTTTTGAGAAGTTGTGAAATCTTGAACAGGCACATAAAGAAAAAGAAGAAGAAGAAAAAATAATAAATACAGAAAACAAAAAAAATAAAAAATAGGAAACTGAAAACCAGTCAAAAACAAAAAAAGACGGTTCAGGAACCTTCTAGAAGCTTCCCAAACCAATAAAGACCACGGCTGGAACCTTCCAGAAGGTTCACAAAACCGATGCAAATCTACACGTTAGCTATCTCTGATGGGCGGGCCCAGTGTTAGGTTAGGTGTTATCGCTGTATGCGGTAGGTTGATAGTTTGACGCAAAGAGCGTCATATAGGAAATTCCCGCTAAATATTCAGGCATGGATATGAAAGAGCTTGACCGGGCCAATCCCCCTACCAGGTTGGTTGACTCCTATCGGCCCAAGCGTTTACGAATTTTGAAAAAGTTCATTAATTTTGATAGGAAAAGGTCATGAGCCCGGCCCAGATAATTTTGATATATAGTTCATGGCCTCAGACTAGCCATAATGGATAGTAACATAGAATAGTAATATAAACATGTTACTAGTCTATGTTACTACCTCTACAGTGTGAAGTAACATATGTGTGGTAACATGCGAGACTTCATTTATTAAACTATAAACACATCTTGCCTTGATATGTGTGATGTTACTCATACTACTAGTGACTAGCTATGTTACTACTTTACTCTCTTTCTTCATTTATTGCTTGCCAGATCACGCGCGCGTCGGGACGCTCGATCAGATAACGCCCGAAGCGCCCTGTTCTTTTCATGTTTCCTTTTGTGTATGAACCCACCATCAGCTGCATGCACGGGAGTTTATTCTCATATAGCATCTGGACCCACTAGATTCTGCATGCACGCGGACCCACCACCTCCACTACCTCTTTGTGAATTTACCGCATGCAAGGAACATGGGCCCACCATCTCCCCCTAATCTCTCCGCCCCCCCTGATTTCAACGGGGTGGGGGCCGGCGTGTTTATACGCTAAAAAGAAAACGCGCCTGATTAGCATTTAATTCATCGAGAACGAACACCTTGCCTGAAACCGATCGTTGCGACGCGCGCGCGTGTTAGTCTAGCCTGTTACTATCTATGTTACTTCATTATGGATAGTCTTAGAAAAAGTAGCCGAAGGCAAGCGTGATCAGGGACGCCCTGGCAACAGCTGGGGCGTCAGCCGATGTGCTGGAGGTCAGTGCAGGAGCCTGTCCGTCCGCCGCGGAGGCTGTGCCGACTAAGGCGGCGGCGGCAGCCATCATTTGCTTGATCCTCGACGGATGCTGCTGCAATGAGATAGCAAAGATTGCTCTGGTGCTGTGAGAGAACTGATGGTGCTGTCAAAGCTTGTGATATTGGGTGGAGTTGGTGAGATCATTTGGGGTTTTTATATAGGAGTTCTTGGAGCTAGAGATTACAGACTTGGGAGTTCAAGGTCTCTGCAGGTTTCCGGCTGTATTCCTTCTGGCCGGCTGGCCGATGCTTGGTTGGCTGCTTCGCTGGTTATTGTTTGGCATGGGTTAAAATAGCAAATGGTTGGCCAGTTGATAGCTCTTGCGTTTTGTGCTGATTGCGTGCCATGTGTTTGGTTGTGTTGTGGGCTGGTTTTCGCATTATGCAACCATGGAATGCTTAGTTAACTCACAAAGACTTTGTTGACATGATGTGTTTTTGTAAGATTGATTTCTGTTTGAACTATAAGTGTTTGGAACTGTGAGAACCCGGAATTAACTTCCAGATCCTCCTATGTATATTTGTCAACCCTAGGATTATTGTTGACAACACAGTAAAATGATATCATTGCACAATACATAAAAGGTATTACAATTTTAAATATATCTTGCCACAAGGCATACCTAGATAAATGTCTCATGACACTTATTACATTCAAAAAAACAGCGGAAAGTACAATGCGTAGCGACTCCATCTCAGCCACAAGCAGTCGATGTAGTCCACGTGACCTCACTCCTACATATCGCCATAGTAGTCGTAGTCATCACCTTCATCTCCATGCAACTCTGTTGTCAACAAAATTATTGCCATGAGTACATTACGTACTCAACATGCCTCCCACGGGGAAGGACCTAATAACTATATGTGGCTTCAAAGGAAGGTTGTATGGCTCATTTGCGTAAAGCTAATTTTGTTTGACAAATAGAGTAGTTGGATAAAAGCATTTTTAGATGAAAACATGTTTTATCTCCAGAATAACTTTCATCAAGTGAGGATCCTCGATCAACTCACGTCTTTCATAGGTTTCAAGAATAGGGGCAAAGTGGGAATAAGCAAGACAGGTCTTGTATGTCAAGAAAGATTCATGTGCTGTCCTTGACCGTGGACACGGCTATTCGAATAGTTTTACACTCTGCAGAGGTTGTACACTTTACCCACACGACACAATTCCGACTTGTTGCCACTAGCCGTCGCTAGCGTAGTACACCATCTGGTATACCGGCAGGGAGATTGTGACGAGGTCTTTGGACTAGATCCCCCAAAGATGTGACATGCCCACCGGGTCTGGCGCACGGAACTGAGAGTACGTCTTCAAACCGGGCCCCCCATCTATGTCGAGGATACTCCTCGCAAGGCAGCTATCCCATCTGCGATACGGCGACATCAACACCTAAGGCTGACTAGCTTACTTGACCAAGCCAGTGCCCATATAGCATATGGTTGTACTGTTATCACAATCTTCAAATCCAAGACTTATTAGGCCTTAAGCGGCACAGACGACTGATTGCCCCCTTCAACTCGTGAAGGGCAGCCAATCACTCCTTCAATCCTTGATTCAGCTATCGCCCGCGCCAGTATTCAGATGGTAAGTTTCACCCAGAGTAGAAGAGGATAGAGAAGGTCAACAAGGCCAACTTGCCTAGCTCAGCGAGCTCAAGAAATAAGTTTCAAGTGTCAATGACTAAAAGGACATTCAACAAAGCACCTATAGGGTAATAAGCATGGCTAAGCATTTCTACTCTACCAGAATACTATATAATTCTACTCGGGTGTCAAATGAATAGGCGACAAGCGGATCAGGGTATGTGTCAATCGACACACTAGCTACGAGAATTAAAATAGCATGCATATAGTAACCATAAAACAGAATGCAATTTTGTAAACATAGGATAAATATGATCAAAGAAGGAGGCATGCCTTCGTTGTTGAGTCCTTCTTCGGTAACCTGTTTCTGTCCATGTGCAACATCGTCGTCACTCCCTACTCGTCGTAACGATAGCAAAAGACAAATAATAATACCAAAGCAAAAGTAAATCCAAATAACATCCAAAACAAATTAAGAGTGGATGGATAGCAAGATACTGATCAAGATGGAGATTCCAAAAGGAGATAACATGACTGGAAGGTAAGTAGAGGACTCGATGAATTGACAGGGTTTAGTTGATGATGGATAATCAAGGCTTGCCAACAATACTAATGTTTTAATACGAACTATGATACTAACCACTAGTAGTACCCACTACACATCACACCTAACTATATAACAAAAGCAATGGCATCAACACACATGAAAAGGAACTGTCCTATGCATTTAACTACACAAACACAACATGACATGATAAACTTAAAAGTTAACCATAAATAAATAATTAGATAAAATATGATCACTCCATTGTACCAAACCATTTCATTTGTCAAACAATTAACAAGAAACTATATAACACATGGAACGGATGGATGAACAACTATCCTAGAAATGGTATGATTAAGCGTAATAATCGACCACACATAAATATTTGGATGAATCCAAATATGTATAATGGTTAACAACAAGAAAGTACTAAACCCCAATCATAACTGCTATTGGTAAGCATTTATATAACAAAAGATAAACCAATAACTATGGTACAAACTGATTACACATCTCACCCACGGCATGTGAGTATAGGATCATAAAGATGTATTTACTAATAACACAAGCATTCAACATACAAGTGCTCATGAGAAGATACAAAACTATTACATGGTCTTAATAATAAAGAATAACTAATATCAATAACCACTAGCAATGATATTATCACCACATGCTTACAATAACAAAGCATGATGCACACACTGAGTGTGTGATCAAAGCACAACTTACTCACATGACATATGACTCGTCCTAAGTATATGAGTCATAGCAACAAGTATTAAAACACTCATAAGACTAAGATGTAATGAAGTTAAACATCTATAAGGAAGAACTAAACTAAGCAACTATAACACACGCAACATCATAAGACATGAAAGATTACTTGCATGAAATATGTCTAGGCATATCATAATGCAATAGAAAGGTAAACAAAATATATCAAACACTAGGCATACAATAATGCAATAACAAGATACAAATGTATAATGCTAAGTATGAATGATCATCACACGGAATGCCAAAGTATGAAACCAATAGAATACAACTCACAACAATAAGATAACTTAGTTGATATCAACTAACATGATTATCAAGAATGGCAAGATCACATTATCTTACATACTAGTTATGACAAATAAGCACACCGAGTAAGCAATTAACATGTAAGCAAGTGAACATATATGCCATGGCATCAACAACATCAAGCAATGAGATATCATAGCAGGAATAACAAAGATGACTTGCATTACCTATCTAGTACCACTTACACTTGCAACGACATAGGATACAAAACTACGCGATATCATCAAACTACTATCATGTATACTTACCAAGTAAGGTATAACCAAAAGCATGAATATAAGATAAAAAGTAGCAACCGTATATCACATGGTAGGCATATAATCAAAAATATGCATTCTACTTTGAGTAAGTACTAACATGGCATCTCAATCAACTAAGTATGAACAACTATCATTCTAGGTAATTAAACGCCTAGGATAATTAACAACCAATGGTAAAGTAAAACATAAATTTGACAATATCAACATAACACCAATTTAAGAAATGCAACATTTATCTATATTGGATTCCAAACATCTATAAAATAAGAGGAACACTATGCAATAATGTGTGACTCTCATATCATACAAAAATAATAATTCCACGACAAGCAATTCACCACAAGCATGGCAATGTTCTAAGTTAATATACCAATTTATGACTACTAGTGTAAACGACTAGATACCACACACAATTAAAATAAACATCATATCCTACAACATGGCATGACATCACAACTATACAACACACATGCAAAAATATTTAAACATTTATCTTAGACAAGGCATGATTTATAACCAACATGTGACATGGATGAAAATGAATATGTAAACCATATCTATGATAACGCCATGCTAAACAAAATTAAATAGTCGAGACATTAAGTATTTCACAATTAAAGAAATCAGGCAAAGACAATAATTCTACAATGTTCTACGCATGGAGATATCACCAAAAATGTGTACCCATTCTCAATATAGAACAATAAACAGCACCAAATACTACTAATATAATAAATAAAATATTTCACTAATAATGATCTAAATCTAATTAAAATAATAACACCCACCAAGCACGTACGAACAATGATAATTAAATACACCAATCAACTTCTACGTGTGATAAACATTCCCAAAAACTTGTACACTCGCATAACACATGACTACAAAATTATATGATGTTTAGTAACACAAAATCAATCTATCTTAAAAACACAAAATACTACACATGACTATAATTCATAAATATTAGTACGCATGCATAAAAGGAAATACATACTACCACACAATATCGAGCCGAAACGATGTACAACTATTTTAGCAATTTAAACAAGAGTAAACTAAATATAGTAAACCATATGACACATGCAAATTATGAGATAGCTAGCACACACTTCTACCCATATCAAGAACACAAGAAAATAACATATAAATAAACAATTCGATCAACAACCAAAAATCTATAATAAAACTCGATTAACCAAACAAGTAATCTAACTCCACTATGGGATTGCTACAACCATATAAAACATTTCCTCTATTGTGGTCAAGATCAAACGGTGAACAAAAGCGATGGAAATATGACCATGACCTACGGTTTATGTGACGGATAGCATCAACGCGACCACCGCTAAAAATAGGAGGAACCATGATGTCTAGGAGATAACTTGAGTGATATTTTAAAGGTGCACAAAAGGAATTGGATAGAAGCTCACCGAGCGCGACGAATCAATCCGACGAACTCGATGAACAGTGTAGACGAACATGCTGAATTCTTCGCGTGTTGTCTGGGCGTGTTCGTTCTTCTCTGAATGGATTCGTGGTGTGGAGATGGACGTTGGGGCGCAAGGGTGCTGATGGAGATGGTCTACGTCACCGGGAACGAGCACCGGGCATCCATGGAGCACCATTCTTTGGAGAGAGAGTATCTGTAGAGAAAGAGAAGGGAGAGGGCAGGACAAGTGGTGGGATTGGAAGAGTAGATCAAGACACACTTCTACATATCTTGAGAACTTGAAACGGTTGAGAGTTGAAGGAATCGGAGGAGGGGTGTGTGTGGTGGCTGTAGGTTTTCCCTTATGTTCTGTAGGTTGAGAACGAACGTACAAAGGGAAGAGGAAGGAGAGGAGGTTTCGCTCGATGGAGATGGGGTAGTTTATTTATCTTTGGAAACGGTAGCAATTAAAGGGATTTAGTGGGTGGCTTTCTTCATGATGTAAGTGAAGGAAATATACCCTAGAGGCAATAATAAAGTTATTATTTATTTCCTTATACCATGATAAATATTTATTATTCATGCTAGAATTGTATTAACCGGAAACATAATACATGTGTGAATACATAGACAAACAGAGTGTCACTAGAATGCCTCTACTTGACTAGCTCGTTAATCAAAGATGGTTATGTTTCCTAACCATGGACAAAGAGTTGTTATTTGATTAATGGGATCACATCATTAGATGAATGATCTGATTGACATGACCCATTTCATTAGCTTAGCACCCGATCGTTTAGTATGTTGCTATTGCTTTCTTCATGACTTATACATGTTCCTATGACTATGAGATTATGCAACTCCCGTTTATCGGAGGAACACTTTGTGTGCTACCAAACGTCACAACGTAACTGGATGATTATAAAGGAGCTCTACAGGTGTCTCCAAAGGTAGATGTTGGGTTGGCGTATTTCGAGATTAGGATTTGTCACTCCGATTGTCAGAGAGGTATCTCTGGGCCCTCTCGGTAATGCACGTCACATAAGCATTGCAACTAATGAGTTAGTTACGAGATGATGTATTACAGAACGAGTAAAGAGACTTGCCGGTAACGAGATTGAACTAGGTATTGGATACCGACGATCGAATCTCGGGCAAGTAACATACCAATGACAAAGGGAACAACGTATGTTGTTATGCGGTCTGACCGATAAAGATCTTCGTAGAATATGTAGGAGCCAATATGGGCATCCAGGTCCCGCTATTGGTTATTGACCGGAGATGTGTCTCAGTCATGTCTGGATTATTCTCGAACCATAGGGTCCGCACGCTTAACGTTACAATGACAGTTATTATGAGTTTATGCATTTTGATGTACCGAAGTTAGTTCAGAGTCCCGGATGTGATCACGGACATGACGAGGAGTATCAAAATGGTCGAGACATAAAGATTGATATATTGGAAGCCTATATTTGGACATCGGAAGTGTTCCGGGTGAAATCGGGATTTTACCGGAGTACCGGGAGGTTACCGGAACCCCCCGGGAACCATATGGGCCTTAGTGGGCTTTAGTGGAAAGGAGAAAGGGGCAGCCCAAGTTGGGCCGCGCGCCTCCCCCCTCCCCTAGTCCTATTAGGACTAGGAGAGGTGGCCGGCCCCCTCTCTCTCTTTCTCCCTCGGGGAATCCTATTCCAACTAGGATTGGGGGGAGTCCTACTCCCGGTAGGAGTAGGACTCCTCCTGCGCCCTCCTCCTGGCCGGCCGCCCCCTCCCCCTTGGCTCCTTTATATACGGAGGCAAGGGGGCACCCTAGACACACAAGTTGATCATTGAGATCGTTCCTTAGCCGTGTGCGGTGCCCCCTGCCACCATATTCCACCTCGATCATATTGTAGCAGTGCTTAGGCGAAGCCCTGTGACGGTAGTACATCAAGATCGTCACCATGCCGTCGTGCTGACGGAACTCCTCCCCGACGCTTTGCTGGATCGGAGCTCGGGGATCGTCATCGAGCTGTACGTGTGCTAAGAACTCGGAGGTGCCGGAGTAACGGTGCTTGGATCGGTCGGATCGGGAAGACGTACGACTACTTCCTCTACATTGTGTCAACGCTTCCGCGGTTGATCTACAAGGGTACGTAGATCACACTCTCCCCTCTCGTTGCTATGCATCACCATGATCTTGCGTGTGCGTAGGAAATTTTTTGAAATTACTACGTTCCCAACAGTGGCATCCGAGCCTAGGTTTTATGGTTTGATGTTATATGCACGAGTAGAACAAAAGTGAGTTGTGGGCGATATAAGTCATACTGCCTACCAGCATGTCATACTTTGGTTCGGCGGTATTGTTGGATGAAGCGGCCCGGACCGATATTACGCGTACGCTTACGCGAGACCGGTTCTCCCGATGTGCTTTGCACAAAGGTGGCTTGCGGGTGACTGTTTCTCCAACTTTAGTTGAACCAAGTGTGGCTACGCCCGGTCCTTGCGAAGGTTAAAATGGAGTCAAATTGACAAACTATCGTTGTGGTTTTGATGCGTAGGTGAGATTGGTTCTTACTTAAGCCCGTAGCAGCCACGTAAAACTTGCAACAACAAAGTAGAGGACGTCTAACTTGTTTTTGCAGGGCATGTTGTGATGTGATATGGCCAAGACATGATGCTAAATTTTATTGTATGAGATGATCATGTTTTGTAACTGAGTTATCGGCAACTGGCAGGAGCCATATGGTTGTCGCTTTATTGTATGCAATGCAATTGTGATGTAATGCTTTACTTTATCACTAAACGGTAGCGATAGTCGTGGAAGCATAAGATTGGCGAGACGACAATGATGCAACGATGGAGATCAAGGTGTCGCGTCGGTGACGATGGTGATCATGAAGGTGCTTCGGAGATAGAGATCACAGGCACAAGATGATGATGGCCATATCATATCACTTATATTGATTGCATGTGATGTTTATCTTTTATGCATCTTATCTTGCTTTGATTGACGGTAGCATTATAAGATGATCTCTCACTAATTATCAAGAAGTGTTCTCCCTGAGTATGCACCGTTGCGAAAGTTCTTCGTGCTGAGACACCACGTGATGATCAGGTGTGATAGGCTCTACGTTCAAATACAACGAGTGCAAAACAGTTGCACACGCGGAATACTCAGGTTATACTTGACGAGCCAAGCATATACAGATATGGCCTCGGAACACGGACACCGAAAGGTCGAGCGTGAATCATATAGTAGATATGATCAACATAGTGATGTTCACCATTGAAACTACTCCATCTCACGTGATGATCGGACATGGTTTAGTTGATTTGGATCACGTGATCACTTAGAGGATTAGAGGGATGTCTATCTAAGTGGGAGTTCTGAAGTAATATGATTAATTGAACTTGAATTTATCATGAACTTAGTCCTGGTAGTATTTTGCAAATCATGTTGTAGATCAATAGCTCGCGTTGTTGCTTCCCTGTGTTTATTTTGATATGTTCCTAGAGAAAAACTATGTTGAAAGATGTTAGTAGCAATGATGCGGATTGGATCCGTGATATGAGGTTTATCCTCATTGCTGCACAGAAAAATTATGTCCTTGATGCACCGCTAGGTGACAGACCTATTGCAGGAGCAGATGCAGACGTTATGAACGTTTGGCTAGCTCAATATGATGACTACTTGATAGTTTAGTGCACCATGCTTAACGGCTTAGAATCGGGACTTCAAAGACGTTTTGAACGTCATGGACCATATGAGATGTTCCAGGAGTTGAAGATAATATTTCAAGCAAATACCCGAGTTGAGAGATATGAAGTCTCCAACAAGTTCTATAGCTAAAAGATGGAGGAGAATTGCTCAACTAGTGAGCATGTGCTCAGATTGTTTGGGTACTACAATCGCTTGAATCAAGTGGGAGTTAATCTTCCAGATAAGATAGTGATTGACAGAATTCTCTAGTCACCATGACCAAGTTAGTAGAACTTCGTGATGAACTATGGTATGCAAGGGATGACGAAAATGACTCCCGAGCTTTTCATGATGATGAAATCGATGAAGGTAGAAATCAAGAAAACCATCAAGTGTTGATGGTAGACAAGACCACTAGTTTCAAGAAAAAGGGCAGAGGGAAGAAGGGGAACTTCAAAAAGAACAGCAAGCAAGTTGCTGCTCAAGTGAAGAAGCCCAAGTCTGGACCTAAGCCTGAGACTGAGTGCTTCTACTGCAAAGGGATTGGTCACTGGAAGCGGAACTACCCCAAGTGATTGGCAGATAAGAAGGATGGCAAAGTGAACATAAGTATATTTGATATACATGTTATTGATGTGTACTTTACTAGTGTTTATAGCAACCCCTCAGTATTTGATACTAGTTCAGTTTCTAAGATTAGTAACTCGAAACGGGAGTTGCAGAATAAACAGAGACTAGTTAAGGGTGAAGTGACGATGTGTGTTGGAAGTGGTTCCAAGATTGATATGATCATCATCGCACACTCCCTATAAATTCGGGATTAGTGTTGAACCTAAATAAGTGTTATTTGGTGTTTGCGTTGAGCATGAATATGATTTGATCATGTTTATTGTAATACGATTATTCATTTAAGTAAGAGAATAAATTGTTGTTCTGTTTACATGAATAAAACCTTATATGGTTACACACCCAATGAAAATAGTTCGTTGGATCTCGATCGTAGTGATACACATAATCATAATATTGAAACCAAAAGATGGAAAGTTAATAATGATAGTGCAACTTATTTGTGGCACTGCCGTTTAGGTCATATTGGTATAAAGCGCATGAAGAAACTCCATGCTGATGGGATTTTGAAATCACTTGATTATGAATCACTTGATGCTTGCGAACCATGCCTCATGGGCAAGATGACTAAGACTCCGTTCTCCGGAGCGAGCAACTGACTTATTGGAAATAATACATACTGATGTATGCGGTCCGATGAGAGTTAAGGCTCACGGCAAGTATCGTTATTTTCTGAACTTCACAGATGATTTGAGCAGATATGGGTATATCTACTTGACGAAACATAAGTCTGAAACATTTGAAAAGTTCAAAGAATTTCAGAGTGAAGTGGAAAATCATCGTGACAAGAAAATAAAGTTTCTACGATCTGATCGCGGAGACAAATATTTGAGTTACGAGTTTGGTCTTCAGTTAAAACAATGTGGAATAGTTTCACAAACTCATGCCACATGGAACACCACAGCATAATGGTGTGTCCAAACGTCATAACCGTACTTTATTGGATATAGTGCAATCTATGATGTCTCTTACCGATCTACCACTATCGTTTTGGGGTTATGCATTAGAGACAGCTGCATTCACGTTAAAAGGGCACCATCTAAATCTGTTGAGACGACACCATATGGACTGTGGTTTGGCAAGAAACCAAAGTTGTCGTTTCTCAAAGTTTGGGGTTGCAATGCTTATGTGAAAAAGTTTCATCCTGATAAGCTCAAACCCAAATCGGAAAAGTGTGTCTT
Source organism: Triticum monococcum (assembly GCA_034509565.1). NCBI lineage: Eukaryota > Viridiplantae > Streptophyta > Magnoliopsida > Poales > Poaceae > Triticum > Triticum monococcum. The sequence continues at coordinate 562,244,002 of CM067841.1, read as the reverse complement.
CATAGGATACCCAAAAAAAGTTACTGTTGGGTACACCTTCTATCACAGATCCGAAGGCAAGAATTTTGTTGCTAAATTCGGAAACTTTCTGGAGAAGGAGTTTCTCTCGAAAGAAGTGAGTGGGAGGAAAGTAGAACTTGATGAGGTAACTGTACCTGCTCCATAATTGGAAAGTAGTTCATCACAGAAATCTGTTCTTGTGACTCCTCCACCAATTAGTGAGGAAGATAATGATGATGATCATGTAACTTCGGATCAAGTTACTACCAAACCTCGTAGGTCAACCAGAGTGAGATCCGCACCAGAGTGGTACGGTAATCCTATTCTGAAGGTCATGTTACTTGACCATGACGAACCTACGAACTATGAGGAAGCGATGATGAGCCCAGATTCCGATAAATGGCTTGAGGCCATGAAATCTGAGATATGATCCATGTATAAGAACAAAGTATGGACTTTGGTTGACTTGCCCGATGATCGGCAAGCAATTGAGAATAAATGGATCTTCAAGAGGAAGACGGACACTGATAGTAGTGTTACTATCTACAAAGCTAGAATTGTCGCAAAAGGTTTTCGACAAGTTCAAGGTGTTGACTACGATGAGAGTTTCTCACTCGTATCTATGCTTGAGTCTGTCCGAATCATGTTAGTAATTGCCGCATTTTATGAAATCTGGCAAATGGATAAACAAAACTGCATTCCTTAATGGATTTATTAAAGAAGAGTTGTATATGATGCAACTAGAAGGTTTTGTCAATCAGAAAGGTGCTAACAAAATGTGCAAACTCCAGCGATCCATCTGTGGACTGGTGCAAGCATCTCGGAGTTGGAATATACGCTTTGATGAGTTGATCAAAGCATATAGTTTTATACAGACTTGCGGTGAAGCCTGTATTTACAAGAAAGTGAGTGGGAGCACTACAGCATTTCTGATAAGTATATGTGAATGACATATTGTTGATTGGAAATAATGTAGAATTATTCTGTAAAGCATAAAGGAGTGTTTGAAAGGAGTTTTTCAAAGAAAGACTTCGGTGAAGCTGCTTACATATTGAGCTCCAAGATCTATAGAGATAGATCAAGACGCTTGATAAGTTTTTTCAATGAGTGCATACCTTGACAAGATTTTGAAGTAGTTCAAAATGGAGCAGTCAAAGAAAGAGTTCTTGCCTGTATTATAAGGTGTGAAGTTGAGTAAGACTCAAAGCCCGACCACGGCAGAAGATAGAAAGAGAATGAAAGTCATTCCCTATGCCTTGGCCATAGGTTCTATAAAGTATGTCATGCTGTATACCAGATCTATTGTATACCCTGCACTGATTTGGCAAGGGAGTACAATAGTGATCTAGGAGTAGATCACTGGACAGCGGTCAGAATTATCCTTAGTGAAATAAGGATATGTTTCTCGATTATGGACGTGACAAAAGGTTCGTCATAAAGGGTTTCGCCGATGCAAGTTTTGACACTAATCTAGATGACTCTAAGTCTCGGTCTAGATACATATTGAAAGTGGGAGCAATTAGCTAGAGTAGCTCCATGCAGAGCATTGTTGACATAGAAATTTGCAAAATACATGTGGATCTGAATGTGGCAGACCCGTTGACTAAGATTCTCTCACAAGCAAAACATGATCACACCTTAGTACTCTTTGGGTGTTAATCACATAGCGATGTGAACTAGATTACTGAATCTAGTAAACCCTTTGGGTATTGGTCACATGGCGATGTGAACTATGGGTGTTAATCACATGATGATGTGAACTATCGATGTTAATCACATGATGATGTGATGTAGATTATTGACTCTAGTGCAAGTGGGAGACTGAAGGAAATATGCCCTAGAGGCAATAATAAATTTATTATTTATTTTCTTATATCATGATAAACGTTTATTATTGATGCTAGAATTGTATTAACCGGAAACATAATACATGTGTGAATACATAGACAAACAGAGTGTCACTAGTATGCCTCTACTTGACTAGCTCGTTAATCAAAGATGGTTATGTTTCCTAACCATGGACAAAGAGTTGTTATTTGATTAACGGGATCACATCATTAGATGAATGATCTGATTGACATGACCCATTTCATTAGCTTAGCACCCGATCGTTTAGTATGTTGCTATTGCTTTCTTCATGACTTATACATGTTCCTATGACTATGAGATTATGCAACTCCCGTTTACCGAAGGAACACTTTGTGTGCTACCAAACGTCACAATGTAACTAGGTGATTATAAAGGAGCTCTACAGGTGTCTCCAAAGGTAGATGTTGGGTTGGCGTATTTCGAGATTAGGATTTGTCACTCTGATTGTCGGAGAGGTATCTCTGGGCCCTCTCGGTAATGCACATCACATAAGCCTTGCAAGCATTGCAACTAATGAGTTAGTTACGAGATGATGTATTACAGAACGAGTAAAGAGACTTGCCGGTAACGAGATTGAACTAGGTATTGGATACCGACGATCGAATCTCGGGCAAGTAACATACCTATGACAAAGGGAACAACGTATGTTGTTATGTGGTCTGACCGATAAAGATCTTCGTAGAATATGTAGGAGCCAATATGGGCATCCAGGTCCCGCTATTGGTTATTGACCGGAGATGTGTCTCAGTCATGTCTGCATTATTCTCGAACCGTAGGGTTCGCACGCTTAACGTTACGATGACAGTTATTATGAGTTTATGCATTTTGATGTACCGAAGTTAGTTCGGAGTCCCGGATGTGATCGCGGACATGACGAGGAGTCTCGAAATGGTCAAGACATAAAATTGATATATTGGAAGCCTATATTTGGACATCGGAAGTGTTCCGGGTGAAATCGGGATTTTACCGGAGTACCGGGAGGTTACCAGAACCCGCCGGGAACCATATGGGCCTTAGTGGGCTTTAGTGAAAAGGAGAAAGGGGCAGCCCAAGGTGGGCCGCGCGCCTCCCCCCTCCCCTAGTCCTATTAGGACTAGGAGAGGTGGCCGGCCCCCTCTCTCTCTTTCCCCCTCGGGGAATCCTATTCCAACTAGGATTGGGGGGAGTCCTACTCCCGGTAGGAGTAGGACTCCTCCTGCGCCCTCCTCCTGGACGGCCGCCCCCTCCCCCTTGGCTCCTTTATATACGGAGGCAAGGGGGCACCCTAGACACACAATTTGATCATTGAGATCGTTCCTTAGCCGTGTGCGGTGCCCCCTGCCACCATATTCCACCTCGATCATATTGTAGCAGTGCTTAGGCGAAGCCCTGTGACGGTAGTACATCAAGATCGTCACCACGCCGTCGTGCTGACGGAACTCCTCCCCGACGCTTTGCTGGATCGGAGCCCGGGGATCGTCATCGAGCTGTACGTGTGCTAAGAACTCGGAGGTGCCGGAGTAACGGTGCTTGGATCGGTCGGAACGGGAACACGTACGACTACTTCCTCTACGTTGCGTCAACGCTTCCGCTGTTGATCTACAAGGGTACGTAGATCACACTCTCCCCTCTTGTTGCTATGCATCACCATGATCTTGCGTGTGCGTAGAAAAAATTTTGAAATTACTACGTTCCCCAACAGTAAGTTTCCTTTCTGTAGGATTGTGAACGTGAAGAGAGGTCACTCTGCTGGGTGAGATGGGCCAGATCAGCCAGGCCCATGAGGTAGGAGGGAAGCAGGAAAAAATAGAGAGAGGGAGTTGTTGGGCTACGGTCCAAGAGAGATGGAGAAAGAAAAAAAATGGGCTGGGTCCATTCGGGTGAGAGGAATAAGAAACACAGGGAGAAAATAGAAAAGGTAGATTGGGCATCGAATATTGCCTAGAGTTTGGAAAAGAAATTAAATATATTTTCCTTCTTAGGAAAATCAAGAAAAGGAATAGAAGCTAACAAATTCAAAAGAAGTTCCAAAATACAAATGCGCATAATTTAATATGCTGAAGGGAGAAAAACAAAACCCAACTAAAAGAGAATAGCACAACTCAATTTAAATTTAAGTTTGCATTAGATCAAGTTAAATCCACCAAATTATAAAAGTCCAATTTAAGCTTTGTTACCAAATAAAAGAAATGAAATTTTCTCGCCCTGATTTTTGGTAAACTTTTTCTTTAAACATTCCAAAAATCGGGATGTTACAGGAACCATTTGATGGTAAACGTGGAAATTGTGGTTCGTTTTTTGTCTTAAATTTAACTGACTTTGTGGCTCCAGATGGGACTAGTGAAAGAAAATGGCCTACTGCACTTATGTCTATCAAGGGGACAATAATGCTATGTACTTTAAGGTTTATGTCCTCTTTTCTTTTCGTTTTTTTCTTGGCTTCATGTAAAAAATTCTTGTACTCCTTTTTGTTATTTTCCTACCTTAATGAAATGGTCAGAGCGGACGCCATTTCTGTTAGCAGAAAAAAAATGCTAAGTAACTGTCGTCTTGTGGCCAATGGGAAGAACCTTAAACCTGTCAAATCTTTTCTCCATTAGTGAGGCAAATCCAGATTTTACCTATATTTTGCCATTAGTAATAATTCACAAATAGTGGTCCACTCCAGACTCCATACCATCTGATGCACATTCTTCCCACTACTATTCTTTCATCTAAACTGCTCAGTGATTAGACTAATCAAATGGGGAGCTAATATACCTACTATAATGGAATTATTCATCTATATCAAAAGATCCACCACAAGAATTACATAGGTGATCATAATTAATTAATTATGATAAATATTTCATATGATCTAGACATGACAAAACAAAGAGAGAGGTTTACCACATAACTACTACCACAAATAGTCAAGCAGAATGTTCGTGGTGATGATCTTGATGAATCTACTAATGTGAGTTCTCCCTCCTGCTGGGTCCCAAAGATTCAATCTACTAATGTTCCATCTCTGTTTCGTGAGTAGTGCTCTTTGATCGTGCCAAAAAAATCCAATAAAAATAGGATAGGCTTTTCATGTATATACTCCGAGTGGTTCATGTGGACATAGAAGAAATGGACGAAGGATCTTCCCACTTTGGATACCCTAGATCCTGAGGTTGAGGCCAGGTCGTGGATGAGCGGAGATCATCGTTGAGGGGGAAGGTGGAGCTGGTTCTTCTTGGGAGTCTTCTATATGATGTCACACTCCACACGCAGTCTGGGGGGATCCTCAACTTCGACTCACCATTTGTGTCTCTAGAGCGGGGTTCAGGTGGAGGAGCGAGTCGTGTGAGGAATGGTCCTCTCGCTTGGCACATGCAGTGTCTTGGCCCAATGAAGACCCCCCCCCCCCCAGGAAACACCGCAGGGGCCTCTTCAATGAGGAGGATTTCGGAGAGGCACTGTTTTCATCGACACAACCTCCCATGGAACACTCACCCTTAGCGCGGGGGGGGGGGGGGGACTTCATCTACCGATAACAAAGGCAACAAGTGACGGGAGATCACCTCTCATGGACTCGGAGGAGAAACCCGTCTTTTGTCGGGGAAGGAGGTGGTGTGCTTTTGTGCCCGCGGGAGGTGACGCTCCAAGCGAGTGTGTCCCCACTCGCGCAACGACTCTATAACCCCCAGGGGTACTTCCAGACATGGCTCAAATGGCACTGCAGTCTGGATTTTTCGCCCCCTCTGACAGATACCTTGGAAACACGAGATCCCATTATAAAGGAAATGAGCTTAAAGCAAGCAAGAAGTTGTTGGCACTCAAAGATGCTTGAGCCTATGACCTAGGCCTGAACCATAGTCTCTCCACCCAAGCCAAGGGCTCCCAATGTCGAAGAGGATGCAAGTGTTGATCATAAAAGTTGATGGGGACATCCCATCTAGTAAACCATGCAACAGGACGGGTATGTGCTTATTATGTTTGTATCCCTTTGATGTTACTTTCTCTGTTCCTATGCTTTAGGCGCAAATTTTCAGGTCCAACCAAAAGAGCCCACGGTAAAATAGTTTCCCAACTTACCCTGGAAAATACTCTCTTCTCACCTCGGAAAAGATTCCTTGGGAGGCGAGGTAATGCGGAGCCGATCATGAGAGGAGTTGTAACTGCATGTAATTAATGTGGGGATCTGTTCAGCAACAGTAATGATGAAGTAATAAGGGTATTAAAGGAAACAAACACTAAAAGTTGCGCCTTCTTTCTAGGATTTTTTTGGGAAAAATATATACACCAGTAGATCATAAAAAGCGGCCTTTATAAAAAATTAAATGTATCCAATTAAACTTTCATTACAAATAAAAAAAGACATACATTTACAATATGTACTCATATCCTAGATGAACACAAGTAGAATCAAATAAAGATCCCAAATAATTGCGCGACATGATGCACGTCGTCGCCCATGTCCTCAGAAGAAGTAGCCAAAGACGAGGGCGGTCAAGGACGCCATGGCAACAGCCGGGGCAGTCATCGACGAGCCGGAGGCCGGTGCAGGGGCTGGTCCGTCCGCCGCGGAGGCCATGCTGACCACCGACAATGCCACGATGGTGGCGGCCGCGGCCACGGCGAGGATCCTGAGCTTCAGAGTCGGCGCCATTTGCTTGCTCCTGGAAGGTTGCTGCTGTTAGAATAAATTCGAGACACTCCGTCGATCTACCGAGGACCAAGAAATCACACGAGGCACGACACCGAGATTTGTTAACGAGGTTCACCGATATGGCTACATCCCCGGGGCATGACTACGGGCGCTCCTCCCCATGACACCGTCACAATATCGCACCCTGGCCGCCCGGGCGCCGGCACACGCCGCCGGCTCCCCCGCGTGCCCGTGCTATTATGTTGGCATATGTTACATCGTGTGTCTAGCCCCGCTATATATGAGAGGCCTAGGATACAAGTGTCTTACTTGGACACGACTCCTACCCTGTCTACACACAGTCCCGAACCAAGTCCAACTGTAACCTATCTTGTACAATAATATTCGACACAATTCTAACAAACTCCACCTTGGCGAATATTCTTCACCACCTTGGATTCATCCATGCGTCAAACCTCCATATACATTGGACTTGAGATACGCCATGAGCACCGCTGCTACTCTCAGACTCCATGTGACTCCACCTGCAACTGTAGTCCCTTCTCGTCTTCATCACAGTCAACACTCGAGCAAAAATTAAGTTCTTCGTTACTCTACTTTGTGCTCCCAACTTCCGGAGAATCCGTTCAACACCATCACACACCGACCACTGTCTGCATGAAAATGAACAACTCACATATTGGACGTCAAATATAAGAGTTACCTGAACTCAACGTCACCGCTCTTTCTTGACTGCTTGTCTGAAACTTGAAGGAATTTCACCGTCACCTTGTGTCACCCTGAGTCAAATTCGCAGTTGTCTCACCCTTCTTCCGGATAGTCTCTGACATGTCCCACCGCTATAGCACTCCGCCTCCTTCTGTATTTGTCATCCGCACTTTGCCATGTGCACTGAACACCACAGAATATACGGCCATATACTCTCTCAGCTTTTGACAATTCCAGACTCTCTGTCACTTTCTCAGATTCTCCATGGTCAACTCCTGTCCATCAACTAGCACCGATAGACCCAGTCACCAACTTGAATCTGGTACTCGTCAACACTGCTTCAGCACCCCTGCACACTTTGTCCGACCACATGTCTCACCATTAGTGCCTTGGTCTGTCGCTGTGTCCCGTGCTTACCGCACACCTCGCCGCTATTACCGCGTCGAGCCTCTGCTGTCCTGGTCGAGTCTTCTGGGTAGCTAGCCCCCACTGCCTCAACCCCCACTCCAGAGAACCATCGATCATCACCGACCGATGCCGAGTATCACGTCTCCATCAGACCACTGGTACCCAGTCCAATCCACGTGTCTCTCGCTATCCCACTGAAATAGGCTTCGACTCTCTGTCGACTTACGTTGTAGCCCCTCCATCAGCACAGAGTGAAGTCGTCCATCAGACTCCAGCTTCACCTTCAACATGACTCTATGTAGCTGGCCACGCTACCCTGCGCCTTGTTGACTTCAAGCTCTCTCACGTGTACACCGCCTTGAATCAACCCTGCGCCATAGTCTTGTCGAAGCCGCACAAGCCCTTAGACCTGCACCACGTGTTTCCATGCCCCAGAAGTCAGCCACCATCAGCATCACGCTCCTGTGTCGTTGTCGCTGGAATCACTGCCATCTTCTGCTTTGACCGACATCCCCGCCGATCCGTCAGACAGTCCAGTCTGACCCAGCCGAAATTATCCAACTGCAACCATGCTCCACCTTGCGTCGTGTCCGCCCGCACATCTCAATGCATTGCTTGACGCCCTATGTTTGCATGATCCTGTCATGACGTGCTCCAGATTCCAACCGAACCTTATACGCACGTCTTCCGTCCTTTGTCGTACACACTCCGAGCACTTCCCGCAAACATGACCCACCAAAAAAAATCTCCATGCAAACTTAACCCCACGGATACTTTCTGCATAATTTTTCTTGTTGCCATTTGCTAGTAACTCCTGTGTACGCGTAGACCTCTAATCCAGAACTTGTTCCTTTCCATTTTTATTAACAAATCTCAGGCTCAGCAGTCAACGTAGCACAGATCCTCCTGCCACAGCATTGCCTGCGCACGCCCGTGCCTGAGCCGCACCAGGCCTTTGCCTTGCACCCGAGCACCCTTGGCACCAGCTATGCCTTGTACTCAGCCCGATCGGCCTCCAGTAGCACACCAGCCCGGCTGGGCCTTGTCACCCTCCTGGGCCGCAACAGGTCTCCACGCTTTGGAGCACACACGCTTGGGCCTCCCCGCGTCGGACGACCGTACCGTGCCTACAGCTTTCTGCAACTCGCAAGACCGATTAGGAACGGCCGTACGCTACGTGACGCCACCACCTAGACACGATCCATCGCCCAGTCCTCTGGAAACACGCCGCCGCCGAGTCGTCTTCCAATCGAGTCTGTCGCTCGGCCTTGATCCGAATCGATCTATCGCGTACCCGCCTGCACGCCCCGCCAGCCTGCTGCCCCTGATCGCTTCCAGGAACCCGAACAAAACCACGCCGCACCATCGACCTTCCACGGTTGTCGATTCAACCAACCGACTTTTGCACGATCGATTCGACGAATTTTTTCGCTCCTCTCCTCTAGATCAACTGTCTGCAGCTTTCTTGAACCTTGCTCATGATACCACTTGTTAGAATAAATTCGAGACGCTCCGTCGATCTACCGAGGACCAAGCAATCACACGAGGCACGACACCGAGATTTGTTAACGAGGTTCACCGATATGGCTACATCCCCGGGGCATGACTACGGGCGCTCCTCCCCATGACACCGTCACAATACCGCACCCTGGCCGCCCGGGCGCCGGCACACGCCGCCGGCTCCCCCGCGTGCCCGTGCTATTATGTTGGCATATGTTACATCGTGTGTCTAGCCCCGCTATATATGAGAGGCCTAGGATACAAGTGTCTTACTTGGACACGACTCCTACCCTGTCTACACACAGTCCCGAACCAAGTCCAACTGTAACCTACCTTGTACAATAATATTCGACACAATTCTAACAGCTGCTGCAGCTAGGAAAGACTAATTACTCTGGTACTGGAAGAGAGCTTGTGATCTTGGGTGGAGGAGGAGAGATCATTTTGGGGGTTATATATATAGGAGTTCTTGGAGTTAGAGACTTTAGATATTTTCTTTGTTAGATGTAGAGACTTCAGACTTGGCTTGGAAATAAAGGTTTCTGGCTGTAACCCTACTGGCCGGCCGGCCGCCTAGTGGATGTCATTGGCTGGTCTAGTTGGCGGCTTCGCTGGTCTGGACAAGGCGGAGAAGTTGGCCGGCTGCTAGCTGTTGTGTTCTGGCCTTTGGGTCCCCGTTTGTGCTGATTGCATTCCATGTGGTTGGTCGTGTGATGAGCTGATTTGGGCATCATAGTACAACCATGAATGATCTACTGCTGATTGCTGGCAGGTTACAACTCATGACTAAGACTTCTTTGACATGATGTTTTTTGGATTTTTTAATCATTTTTATGGATTTCTCTTTGAACTAGAAGTGTTCACAACGGTTTGATGGTAAACGTGGAACCTATGGCTCATTCCTATGGATTGGCACCGTTTGACTCGAGGCAAAAGTTATATGCCTTCATTTTGAGAACAAGGGGGGTACTATTTAGTAAGTAAGAAACACTTGTATGACAATTTAGGATCAACAATTCTGAGTTGGCAACCTAGAAAACATCCTTTGTGCCTGGTGTGCTCCTCTTGCTGCGTCCGGTCGGTGATCGCCGATGACGGTGGAGATGGTTCCCTCCCATGTGGCGGCGGACTCTGCCGCTCCTTGTTCTCGGCTGCTTCCTCTCGACCCGTCGGTCCCGCTTCGATCCCCATGGAGAGACGGCGGTGGTGGCTCCAAGACCGTGGTGGCGCATGTTGGATAGGCGGCGAGTTTGGTGGAGCGTGACGGATCGGTCGGGGTGGTGGGTGTGTGGTGGATGGGAGAAATCCCTGTTGGCTTGACCAGCACCGACGCGGCGATGCCCGTGGGTGCCGTTGTTCCTTTCTGAAGGGCGTCGGGTATCCCCTTCACCCACTCCCCCTCGCGTACCGGGGGAAACCCTAGGACCTGTCCGGGCAGCAGCGTCGTCATCATCGTGTTCCTTCTTGAAGGTGTTGCTTGGTATTGGGTCCGAAGCGCTAGGAGTGTGGTGGATATCTCCGGAGGGTGCAGCGGTTGCGGATCATCGCCGTTTTCGTTGATCCGACTTTGTTGTCATTCTTTTCTTTTGTATTTTCTCTTTCATTTTCTTTTGAGCGTGACTATGCTGCTTCCGCCTCAGCACCTATCATTGGTTGTATCGGTTGGTTGCTTTGTAATACAAAGCAGGGGAACCCTTTTTCGGAAAAACATTTATGCAAAAACTTGGTATGAAAATAACTATTGAGAGCAGAGCTGGTGAAAAATTCGGGGTTGAAAAAATGACAAAAATATTCCGGATCCACAGTCGGAGACAGCTAACAACCAGTGGCAGCTAACAGATTACTTATTTGACTTGAGCAACTCAGCGTACTATATCAGTATTATATTTGCATTTACTTGGTTGTAGATTTGTACACAACTTGTATTTCTTTGGCGATTGTTCCAAATTCAGGTTGAATTCCACCTTGGTCTTCCTCTGGAGCAAGGGTCTCAAATTGTGCGGTTGCTCAAGAAATCCAGGCACATTCATTAACTATCCAACAAAGTAAAACAAAGAGTCGATCCATTAATTAGAACCACAAGTGTACCGGTGTGTGCCAGCAGTGCCAGTGATGTTGGCCCAGCGGATGGCCAAGCCATTGATCCAAATGGTCGACGGAGCTAGTGGCGGCAGGTCACGGTCATGACGATGCAGCGATGGATAGTGGTGTATTGTTTGGAGGCAGTGGTCTGCCTAGGTTTACCACCGATGTATACTTGTGATGGAGGCGTAGGATCGCCTGAGCGTCCTTTACCTGACCAACTACCTAATACTACGCAGGCTCATTAAATAGCGCTTTTGAGCTTTCTTCGGGATTTGGCCCAAACTGTTCGGCAGATTCCCACGTGTTACGCACCCGTTCGCCACTTTGTTTTCAACTATTCCGATGTCTCCCGTGCAGGGCCGGGCCGGCAAAAACCGGGGCCATGTGCGAAACAAAAAAAGGGGCCCTATCTCGCTAAAAAAATAAACTAACGAGAAAAAAATTGCGGGGAAAACTAACGAGCAATTATAATGTGTATATATATCTCACAGGAAAAATTTATAATGTAAATAATATAATGTCGATGTTTTGCAATTAGACGAATCGTCTAACTCACCTAGATTTGGGTCATGTCCGGTTGAATTGCTACACTGTGATCTTTAATTGGGGAGGTAAGACTAATCTCTAACGAAGTAACGATCCCTGTCAAAAGTTAATTAGGAAATTAAGAATTAGAATTTAGGAGTAAAAACTAGATGATTTGCTAAGAACCTGGAGGCTGGAGTCGGTCAATCAATCACGGACTGATTCGATGAGTCGACGAGTCTGAAAATTAAGAAATGAAGCTAGGACGGCAACGACAGCGGCTCTGATGAGGCAAAGGCGACCACCGCCGATACCATCGTCTCCTTTTTTCGCGTCCTGACTCTTGTAGCGGCGTCGATGGAATTGCTGTTGGTTTCCCGATCGAGGCGATCCCGATTGACTGGTATAGCGATTCCTTTTTTTTTGAACCCACGATCCCGTTTTCATCGCTAGAGAGCAGTTTCCTTTTTTCTTTGGGAAAGGTCGATCCTTTTTTTAGGAATTGGGAAAGATTGATCGAGTCAAGCACGAGCTGACGAGCTCCAGTACTCGATGGCCTCTTCTCAGGCCCAGCTCCAACTCCTAGCGGCCTAGTGCGGCAGCTGCTACGCATTTTTTTTTCTTTTAAAAATACTAGGCCTATATAAGAAACATTGGGCCCCCAAAATTATGGGTCCTGTGCGGGCCGCACATCTGGTACCACTATGGGCCCGGCCCTGCTCCCGTGGGTATCATCCTCAGTTGATCTATGAACTGCGTCACGGGTGTATCGACGAATGTTTTTGGGTACGTAAACGGTTTTAAGTTGGTGTGGTTGCATGCACGTCTGGATTGTGTGCCTTTGCATCATCCCTGTTGGATCAGCAGCTGTTCGGCGTGGATCATCGTTGCACTTTTTCTTTTCATTTTATTAATTTCATTGAGAGCATCTCCAACAGCGACGCGAAAAGACGCGCGGGTGGTAAACTGTCACTTCAACGCACGGGACTTTTTGGCGCGCTCTAGCGATGGCGGGAAAGTAGCATGCGCGGAAAACAATTGCGCGCGCGGAGGAAAAAGCAGCAGCTCGCGCGTTAGATTTGGCGCACCGCTTTCGGCGCACCTATAAATTGCGCTCGCCACGCGGCCTCCACACTGCCACGCGCGCTCTCCCCTCTCCCTCTGCCGCTTGCTCGCCGCTTCCTCGCCCCGCCACCATGCCGCCGCGCCACCGGGGATCGTCTGCCTACCGCGGCATCCGCGAGCGCCCCGGCGGCAGCTACTACGCCGAGATCCGGTCCGACGACTTCCGGGTAGGCCTCGGCACGTTCGGGACCGCGCACGAGGCCGCCCGCGCATACGACACGGCGGCGTGGCGCCTAGAGAGGCCTCCGTCACAGATGAACTTCCGCGACGTCTACATGCGCGAGCAGGTGCAGGCCGTCGCCCCTCCACCTCGTCTTATCATGGACCAGAACCGTGTGGAGCACCGTCTGCGGCAGCGCCGCCTCCTCATTGCCGAGGAGGACAAGCGAGCCATGGCGGAGTGGCGCCGACGCCACTCGGAGGACGTCGCCGCCGAGCGCGCCTACTGGATGAAAAGGACGGCAAAGCGCCGCGCGGAGCGGGCGGACAGGCGTCGGCGGAAGGCATTGGCGATATCGCAATGCGATATCGTTGAAGCAGTTGGGGAGTCGATCTTTGAGGATAATGATCTTCGTTGGGATGGCATGTGGGCTGTGGCTCGATACCTCGGACAACACCAGCAAGGATGATGATGATGATGATGAGGACGACTTGGAGTAGGTTGTAGTTGCACCATAGTTTATCTAGTTGCACCATAGGGCCTTTTTCGCTATTCTGACCCTTTAAACGAACTTTGTCACAAAATGAACTCGACGTGAAAGTATTTCACAATCTAATCCTTTTAGCAACGCCACAGTCCGCGGCGTTTCTGCACAACATAGAAACGCCAAGGTAGCTAGCGTTTCTATCAAAGAAGAAACGCCGAGCTAGCTAGCGTTGCAGACCAGGTAAGAAACGCCGAAGGCGCTGGCGTTGCTGCCCATCATTGAAACGCCAATGATTATGGCATTGCTGCCCTTTTTCATGTGCATGTAGAATGTGGATGAACAACCTAATTAATAAGGCTAATTAATTATGACCAAAGAGGGCAGCAACGCCATGGGTCCTTGGCGTTTCTATGATGGCTAGAAACGTCAGCGCCTTCAGCGTTTCTTATCTGGTCCGCAACGCTAGCTAGCTCGGCGTTTCTTATTTGATCAGAAACGCTAGCTACCTCGGCGTTTCTATGTTGGGCAGAAACGCCGCGGGTTGTGGCGTTGCTAAAAGGGTCAAATCGTGAAATACTTTCACGCCGAGTTCATTTTGTGACAAAGTTCATTCAAAGGATCGGAATAGTGATTTTGGCCGCACCATAGTATGTAGTTGCATTGTAGTTTTTTATGTAGTTGCACCGTAGTTTTATCTATCTATGCTATAAACTATGTAAAATATCTATGTATTGTTTTATCTATGAACTATGTATCATTTTTTATCTAAAAACAAATATGTACGCAACCTAGTCCAAAGTGTTCGTGCGAGAGCGCGCACGCTGCATTTTTAGCGCGCCTACTGAAGCTACGCGCGCGCGCTAAATTTTAGTGCGGCTGCTGGAGTTAGCGCTGCCCGTCGCGCCAAATCAGACGTGGGCACGCTGCAAAGTACTTTTTAGCGCGTCGCGCGTTGGGCGGCTGTCAGAGATGCTGGTTTCGATCTTATATGACTTTGTTATTGGCTGGTGTGATCATTTGTTTGTGCCTACACGTTGATTGTGTGTATACTATTCATGCTTGTATGCTTGTATCTCTTTGATCTTACGTTATAAAAAGCATCCTTTATCAAATAAATAAATGTATATGCCCACAATTTTTCTATTACAAAATGAAAAAAATGTAAATTTACAATATGTACTCATATCATGTACCAACATGAGAAGAGCCAAGAGAATCCCAAATAATTGTGCGCATGAGTACATGGCCTCAGAAGAAGTAACCAAAGATGAGCGCAGTCAGGGACGCCATGGCGACAGCCGGGGCAGCAGCCGATGCGCCGGAGGCCGGTGCGGGAGCTGGTCCATCGGCTGCGGAGACCGTGCCGACCATGATGGCGGCGGCTGCCGCCAAGGAGAGGATCCTGAGCTTCAGAGTAACCGCCATTTGCTTCCTCGACGGACGTTACTGCAATGAAATAGTAGCAAAGATGACTCTGGTGCTGGGAGGGAACTGGAGATGTTGTCAGGCGTGTGATCTTGGATGAAGGAGGAGAGAGCATTTGGGGGGGTTTATATACAGTAGTTGTACTTGGAGTTGGAGACTTGAGACTTTGGCTTGGAAACAAAGGTTTGTAGCTGTAATCCTACTGGCCGGCCGGCCAATGCTTTGGCTGTTCTGGTTGGCCGCTGCGCTGGCTATTGTTTGGTTAGGGTTAAATTATCAGCTATTGGGAGAGAGAGATGGAGGCAGCTGTGTTGTTGCCTTTTGGGTCCCCGTTTGTGTTGAATGCTTAGCATGTGTTCGGTGGTGTGGTGAGCTGGTTTTCGCATTATGGAACCGAAATTGCTTGACAGATGATACTTGACGCCCGATCTGTGAACGACACTGCATTCGCGTTCAAATCCCGCGCATGCACGCTCGCGCTAGCGCTGCCATGTAGGATCGGGCAGGAGTATGGTGCATTTTTATCGTGTGTATAGCAGCAATTTATTGAACCATGGGGTGCTGAGGACGGGACGTTGACCCGTTGGCTCGACAGCTGGGGTAGCTGCCAGCCCGCCCGCGTTTGAGTCTTGGCTCTGGCGCACGGCGCTCATTGAGTTTTCTTCTATAAAAAAGCCAACAAGAATAAACCTTTGGATTAGTCTCATTTTGTTTTTATTTTCTGGAACCATGGGATGCTCTGCTGATGGCTTGTTGGTTACAACTTAAAACTTACAAAATTTAATTTCCTTTTGTTTTTAGCTGACTTTGTGGCTCCTGTCGCGATTAATCAAAGGAAGTGAACTGCTCTGTCAAGGGGACAATAATACAATATTGATCAGAATTAATTGACGCAGCCTTTATACAACATTGCATAGAGGTTGCATCAATTGTACAACATTGTATAAAGGTTGCATCAATTAATTTGAATTGGAGGGAGTATTATTTTTGTTCAGTGGCTGATGCGCCAACTATAAAAGGATGATGTTGAACAATGGCAAGTCAACACATTGACCAAATTTCGCTAAATTAACCAGTCTTGTGAGTCATATTGTCCTTGTCTTAGGAGCCATGGCGGCGTCGATGGCTGGCCGGTCTAGCAGGGATGATGCGGATCTCCTTCTCGGAGATGGGTCAACGGTTTGATGATGGTGGCGACTTCTAAAACGTATGCATGCGGTATACGCTTTATGTTTGTTGCACCGTGTAGGCTCCTGATACGTCATGCGGGCGGACCGGCGGTGACCCCGATCCTAGATGGTGGGAATGAGAGCACTCCACATTATCGGCTTTGTAGATGTAAGTGGTTGCTTCGGGGGTTTGATGTACGTTCTTGTCGGACCGTTGTTGAATAATTAATAAAGATGGTTGCATGCATCGATTGATGCAGAGGCCGGGGGTTTCAACCTCCTTTTCAAAAAAAAATCCTCGTTTAGCAAATAGGAGACTACTCTTTCCTTCCCCAACCCCATTGGATCTAGGGCCCGAACAGTTTGATCGTAAATAATGTTGTGATATTTTCATATTATTGTCTTTTTTGACATATTAAAATACTTAGTCTTTGTAACATGTTAGATATTACTAAAACATATTACAACAGAGACAATATTACAATATTTTACATAAAGGAGCATGTCGATTCATATACATAATATTTAAATAATAGGGAATAGTAGGAGGAATCTTGTTTTTGCCAATCTAACTTTTGCCCATTTTCCTTATGCCATTTTGAAATTTTGTTTTTGCCACTCCAGCTTTTCTCATTTTCCTTATGTCACTCGAAAATTTGACAACTAACTTTTGCCAATCTTAGCTTTTGACAATGTATCACAATTGTCACTCTGAGAAAATCTCTTTTGCCACAGAATGGCAATTGTGATGTATAGTCAAAAGCTTAGAATGGCAAAGATGAAATTTAAGAGCTAGAGTAGCATAAGTAAAATGGGAAAAAGCTAGAGTGGTAGAAACAAACAAAATCCCGTAGTAGGGAACAAGACGTGATAAACCTTCCCATCCTCATATTTAGATTGTGGGGATCAAATCTCCCCCATACCCATCCAAAAATAGTTGAATTCCCCATGGATTTCAAGGGAACAGGGCCACATTGCCATTTGAACTACCCCCCCCCCCCCCCCCGAACACACACACACACAACAAAAAAACCGCAAAGAAAGGTCAATTTTAACGAGAACGGCGTTTTGGAGGCCGAGCTCCATGAAGGCCTTTATTTTTGAAAATTTCTAATTCAAACTTTTATGTTTCAGAAAAGACTGAAAACAAATATGTGAGTACGTAAGGATGTAACCCACATGTGTGTAAAATTTCATGATGAAGTACGATGAAATGTGACCTGTACAAAAAAGACAAATTCATGGCCTGGGATGATGAATAGTATCATGTGTTAAACAGCCCCAGATTTTTCTTTTTTGCGCAGCCCTCATTTCAACGTATTTTACCCTGAAAATTTACACACATGTGTGTTATGCCTTTATGTATATCTGTACTTTTTTCAGAATTTTTGAAGATGTTAAAATATGAATTTTGATGAATTTTGAATCTGGAGGCCTCCAGTGAGCTCGGTCACCAAAGGCAATTTCCGAATTTTAACTGACTTTGTGGCTCAACAATGAAATAAAAAATCATTGCACTTATCTCCATTAAGGGGACAATAATACTAAGTACTTTCATATTGTGGCTAACAGAAAGTATGATAAAAAAATCTTCCAGTTAAAAGAGGATTCAGCCGTCCAAAAAAACATGATTGGAAAGGGGAAAAGGATTCAAGTTAAATTCCATCTTGGTCTTCCTATGGAACAGAGGTCGCACATTGTGCTGTTGCTCGAGAAATTTACACAGGCACCATCGTCGACAAGTTGAAATTTGGAAGACCAAATCCAGCATATCCAGCAAAGTAAAACAAAGAACCGATCAGCTAGAACAACAAGTGTATGTATCGATGTGCAGTGGTAGTGCCAGTGATGCTTGCCGAGTGGATGGCTGGGCCATTGATCTGGATGCTCGATAGAGCTAGTGGCGGCAGGTTACGGTTATGACGATAAAATGACGGCCACTGGTGTATTGTTTGGGGGCGGTGGTCGTGCCCAAATTTACCACCGACGTATACTTGTGACGTGCAACGGAGGCATGGAATCGCCTGAGGGTCTCTGGTGTGGGATTTTCGCGGTACCGTCCTCTCTCACACAGTTGATCTATGCACTGCATCACATGTGTGTCAACTAATGTTCTTACCTACGTTGATGACTCCTGGAGGTTGGGCTGCTTGCTTGGGGTATACATGATTTTCTGTTTGTCTCGCGTCCATGTCTGGATTGTGTGCTTTTGTATCATATTCGTTGGATCAGTGCCTGCTCGACATGAATCATCGTTGCTCCTTTCTTTTCTTTTTTAACCTTCCGTTTAGGCATAGATTCAGTAGACTTTGCTATTTGTTGGTGCGATCCTTTGTTTGTGCCTAGATGTCGGTTGTGTGTATACTAATCATGCATTCATGCAGAGGCGGGGTATGTGCATATTATGGTTGTATCCCTTTGATCTTACATTATAAAGAACATCCTTCATCAAATAAGCCAATGTATGTACCAAACAATTTTTTATTAGAAATAGAAAAAATTGTAATTTACAATATGTACCTATATCATGTATGAACACGAGAGGAACCAAAGAAAAATCCCAAATAATTGCGCGCACGAGTACATGGCCTCAGAAGAAGTAGCCGAAAACAAGCGCGGTCAGGGATGCCATGGCGACAGCCGGGGCGGCAGCCGACGCGCCAGAGGCAGGCGCGGGAGCTGGTCCATCGGCAGCAGAGACCGTGCCGACCATGACGGCGGCGGCTGCCGCCACAGCAAGGATCCTTAGCTTCAGAGTAACTGCCATTTGCTTCGTCGACGGATGTTGCTGCAATGAACTAGCAAAGATGACTCTGGTGCTGGGAGAGAGGTGGAGATGTTGTCAGGCTTGTGATCTTGAATGAAGGAGGAGAGATCATTTGGGGGGTTATATATAGTACTCCCTATCCAAACTCTCTTATATTAGTTTACGGAGGGAGTAGTTCTTGGAGTTAGAGACTTCAGACATTTTCTTTGTTAGATGTAGAGACTTGAGACTTTGGCTTGGAAACAAAGGTTTCTAGCTGTAATCCTTCTGGACGGCCGGCCAATGCTTGCCTGGTCTGCTTGGCTGCTTCGCTGGCTAAATTAGCAGCTGTTGGGAGAGGCCTTTAGGTCCCCGTTTGTGCTGATTGCATGCCATGTGTTCGGTTGTGTGGTGATCTGATTTACGCATTACGAAACCATGGGATGGAATGCTCTGCTGATGGCTGGCTGGTTACAACTCACAAAATATTTATTGTTTTGTTTTTAGCTAACTTTGTGGCTCCTGTTTGGATTGACCAAAGAAAATGAACTACTCTGTCAAGGGGGCAATAATACTACTAACTACTTTTATCATGTGCCTGATGTTCCAATTAGAAAAGGATGGTGGTGAGCAATGGCAAGTGAAGACATTGACAAAATTTCGCTAGATTAACCAGTCTTAGGAGCTTAAGGAGTGCGGCCGATTCGGTGTAGGTGCATCATCTAAACAGTAAATTCAAATAAAATAGCAAAACACTTAAAACAAATCTGAAATTTTTTGGCATCCAAGATGCAGTGTTTTGACATTCATCAAGGTCGTGGCAAAAAATACAAATTTTGGCTGTGAAAGACACTTTGAAAAAAGAACATTGTTTGGACCACTTTTTTCTCCTAAAGCTCCTCGAACATTCAAACATCACAAAAATTTGCAGACTCCTTGCGCCCAAGGATCTTTGATGCCAAAAAAATTAGGATTTTTCAAATTTCTTTACTTTTTTTAAAATTTACTGTTCATTGGATGCAAATGAGCCCAAGTTCAGACGCAAATTACCAATCTTAGGAGCCATACTGTCCTTGTCACAAAAATGTTACTCAACACGGTAAGAATCTTGCAAGTAAACCAGCAATATTGCACACACCTTATGTTGAACAATACACAGGATGAACCAGATATCCGACAAGTTAAAATGACCAAAACCCAGGTCCACCATATGAGCTGGCCTCAAACCTAATACACCCCTGTATATCATTCAGTGAACACAAGTAACATCATTGCAATTACAGCACACAATGATTTTCTACAGGGACAATATGCAAGCAAGTGTTTCTAATCAATAACGCATTGCTTCTAATCAGACTGTATATTGCAAGTGTTTCTCTATGATAAAGAAATGAATGAAATACTTCGTATCTGGTATGTGTACATGAACACATGGCACACTTTAATTAGCTAGTAGGGCGACTGTAGAAACCGGCTCCGCTAGAAAATCCTCTCGAGAGACTTGAGCTCCTGCATAGTAAATAACCGTACTCTTTACCTGCTCGAAAATTTCCCTAGATTGTGAAAATGACCATTGTTGCAAAATCTTCTCTGCATTATTGCAAAAACAGCACGCCGCTCGGTGTTGGTAATTTTTTTATACTTTCTTTGTATTTGATCCAGATTCTCGTGTATAGGTTTCCGCTTTGTTAGGTCGTTTTTGTTTTGGATTTTCATACTGCAAAATCCTCTCAGCATTCTTGCAAAATGACCATTAGTACAAAATCTTCTGGGCTGGGGGGTCTTTTTTTCAGCTGTGTACTTACCACTTTAGTAAGATTGTGAGAAACAGTTTTAGTATGAGCAGGACTAATTTTTCACGTAAGTATAGCAAGTGGAACTGGCAACCAAGAAAATACTTACGCAAAATATTAGTATGAAATGTTAGCTATTGAGAGCTGAGCTAGTGAAAATTTCGGGGCTAACAAATGACAAAATATTCAGGATCGAGTGTCAACCAGCGGTAGCGAACACATTGCTTATGTGATTTGAGGAACTCAGAGTACTATATCTGTGTTATATTTGCATTTACTTGGTTGCTGCATACAATTTATATTCCTATATATATGGCGATCGTTCCAAATTTAGTTTGAATTTCATCTTGGTCTTCCTCTGGAGGAGTAAATTGCAGGAAACCACCACTCTAAAAGCTAGGTTACCAGAAAATACTAAACTACAATTCTTTTGCAGAAAACACCATATCTAGCGTAATCTTTTTGCAAATAACATTGATTGACGGATTAGGCTCGATTGAGCATGTTTATGAAAGTTGGGGCCTGCCAGTCAGGCTGATGTGGCACCGCTTAACATCTCACTTATGACAGCAACGTCTAGGAACGTTATAATCATGTGTGGCCATGTGGGGTCCACCTATCATTGGAAGATTGGAAGGAAAAAGAAAAGGAAAAACGATATGTGGTTCGTGCTCTGTTCCTCACCATGAACTCAAACCTAGGCTCGGGAACGCATGCAGGTTCATGGCACTCGAGGTGCACGATAGCCCGCACCACTGCTTCGAGAGCGCGCTTGTAGACGGGGACGCGGCCTCACTGAGTGCGGTGAAGTGGAGGATGGCGTCAGATCCGAGTGGCCTCGGTCTCCCCGCACTACCCGGCGCCAGACCTGGGGGACCCATCCTCATCCCTTTGGTGCGGGCCGGCGCAAGAAGCACACCACGGCCGCCGTCATGCACCTCGGTCAGGCGCTGGAGGTTGAGGATGATGTAGTGGCGGAGGGATCGATGTCATCCCCGAGGGTGCTCCCGGACGACATGCTGGAGATGGTGCAGAGCCGGCTGTCGCTGGCCTCGTTCTTCGCGACTGCACGCGGGCACTGGCGGCCGTCTCCCAGAGCCCATTCAAGAGCACGGGCGAGGCGGCGGGCTCAAGTCGACGACCACGCGACATCCATCCCACCCGGCTTAGGCCGGCGACCACGGGAAATGGATTTGGCTCGAACGGCGCCGTCTACCGCTCTAACAGCGGTCGGGACGGCTGGTTACGCCACGTAGGCAAATAAAAGAGACTCGTCTGTTATAAACTCACTTAACAGAGTCAATCCGCCAATTAGTGATTTTTCAAGAAAATTACATAAGATGTGGTGTTTTTTGCAAAAAAAATATAGCATAATGTTTTCTGTTAACTAGCCTGTAAAGTGGTGGTTTTCTGCAATTTACTCTCTCTGCAGCAAAGAACTCACATTGAGCACATTGGAAGAATAAATCCAACATATCCAACAAAGTAAAACAAAGAACCGATCGGTTAGAACTAGATGTCTAGATTTATTTATGCGTGAGAGTCTCTATTGAATTCATGCTCCGGCCAACTCATATAAAAACCCAAACAATGGGAGAGGGCCGGACATTATACTCCAACACTCCCTCTCACGTCTATACTCCTTTGGAGTATATGACGTGGGCATCGGAAGCGGGGCAATTATTTATTGCGTTCACTGGGTTTTGAACCCTGAAACTCTTTTTTTGGGGAGGGGGGAGGCTATCATGGCTAGCTTTATTAAACTCAAACAGTAGTTACATCGTTCACCAATTGACTAACTAAGAACTCGGGAGGTTCGTTAGTCCAACTGTCATCACATTTATTACAAAAACTAAACTTTGCTAGCTCATGAGCAATTGAAGTTGCTTCACGAAAACAATGAGAGAAAATGACCTTTCCTAGTGATGTTGACAAGTCTATGCACTCAGCGAAGATCGCTGCAGCTGCTCCCACCATTGATCTTGTCCTCGACAGCTATTAATGACGTTCAAAGAGTCCGACTCCGCTTCTACTCTGTTGAAACTCAAGGAGTTCGCCAGAAATAATCCATCTCGCAATGCCATTGCTTCAATAGTCACAACATCTGCTGCCAATGATATAAATTTACAAAACCCCGCAATGAAATTCCCTCTATCATCTCGTAACACACCTGCAATAGAGCCTGCCCCCTCATCTGCATGGAATGAAGCATCAACATTAAGTTTTGTGAACCTTGGCTCCGGCCTCTTCCACCTATGCTCCATCAATGTCCCTTTCCGCATCACAGAATTTGTATAGTTTTTCACTATGGCAAGAATAGACATGTGCCACCTGAAAATAGGAGGAACAAAATCATGATGAGTGTCGTCGACGCAGCCACCAGAGGTACCAGCATCCGGTCGCGATCACCTCCTTTTTCTTCAAGCTTGGCATCATTAGCAGAGGTTGGTCAGACTCCAGCAATAGAAATTCCAGGATCGCCGAGCCTGATCTGTCTATTTGAACAGCGAAATCAATATGCTCAGATAGACCCAGCCCGGCCCATTGGTTCTTTGCTAAATCGCACTGGTGGTTTTCTGCAATTTACTCTCTCTGGAGCAAAGAACTCACATTGAGTGAATTGGAAGAATAAATCCAACATATACAACAAAGTAAAACAAAATCGGTTAGAACTAGATGTCTAGATTTATTTATGCCTGAGAGTCTCTATTGAATTCATGCTCCGGCCAACTCATATAAAAGCCCAAACAGTGGGAGAAGGCCGGACATTATACTCCAACACTCCCCCTCACGCCTATGCTCCTTTGGAGTTTATGACGTGGGCATCGGAAGCGGGGCAATTATTTATTGCGTTCACTGGGTTTTGAACCCTGAAACTCTTGGTTGTAAGTTTATGCACCTAACCAGTTCACACGGGGGCAATATATTTCAACACTCCCCCTCACGTCTAGCCTTATTTAGTTCTTAGACGTGGAATCGATGTAGGCTGCGGAATCTTTTCTTTTAATATAATGCGTTGGCAGAGTCTTGAACTCAAGACCTCTTGGCTCGGATATCATATTGAATTCATGCTTCAACCAACTCATCTAAAAGTCTCAAGTATGAGAGAGGACCCGACATTATACTCCAACAGTTTCTAGTGTGGAATCATGGCGGTACCGTCCTCTCTCCCAATTGATCTATGAACTACGCCACAGTTGTGTCGACGAATGTTCTTGGCTACGTAGATGACGTAGATAGATCTTGACGGCTGGGCTGCTTGCTTGGGTTGTGGATGGCTTTCAGTTGGTGTGGTTATTCTGTCCATATCTCGATTGTGTGCATTTTCATCATCTTCGTTGGATTAGCAGCTACTCGGCGTGGTTCATCGTTGCTCCTTTTCTTTTATTTTCTTATTCTGTTTCGTTTACACATAGCTTCTATCTTATATAACTTTGCTATATATTTGCTGGTGTGACCATTTGTTTGTGTGTAGGTATTGATTGTGTATACTAATAATACAGAGGCGGGTGTGAGCAGTAGTGGGCGTGTGAGAGAGAGAAGAGAGAACAGGAATAGGATGGCTTGTGTACGTATTGTGTTTGTTTTTTAAGGGTAAACATATTGTGTTTGTATCCCTTTCATTTTACAATATAAAAAGCATCCTTTATTTTTTGAGGAATCACCGGGGGGAGAGGATCCCCACCTGTATGTATATTACTCAAAGGCCAGAAAGGGCCGTGGGGAATTACAAGGTCACGGCTAGCCGTGAGGTAAGGAACAACAGCCAAGAGTTAGCAGCTGCCTTGTCAACCGGGTCTCTGAAGCGGTTATTACAAATTTAAAGATCATTACAGATGTTCCTCACAGTGAGGATGGCAGAATGTGTGTCGCTACGGAAGGCGGCCGCGTTTCTAGAATCCCATATCTTGGAGAGTATCATGAGTAGCACCTCAGGCCAAACGCGACCATTTAAGTTGGGAGGCTATCATGGCTAGCTTTATTAAACTCAAACAGTAGTTACATCGTTCACCAATTGGCTAACTAAGAACTCGGGAGGTTCGTTAGTCCAACTGTCATCACATTTATTACAAAAACTAAACTTTGCTAGCTCATGAGCAACTGAATTTGCTTCACGAAAACAATGAGAGAAGATGACCTTTCCTAGTGATGTTGACAAGTCTATGCACTCAGCGAAGATCGCTGCAGCTGCTCCTACCATTGATCTTGTCCTCGACAGCTATTAATGACGTTCAAAGAGTCCGACTCCGCTTCTACTCTGTTGAAACTCAAGGAGTTCGCCAGAAATAATCCATCTTGCAATGCCATTGCTTCAATAGTCACAACATCTGCTGCCAATGATATAAATTTACAAAACCCCGCAATGAAATTCCCTCTATCATCTCGTAACACACCTGCAACAGAGCCTGCCCCCTCATCTGCATGGAATGAAGCATCAACATTAAGTTTTGTGAACCTTGGCTCCGGCCTCTTCCACATGTGCTCCATCAATGTCCCTTTCTACATCACAGAATTTGTATAGTTTTTCACTATGGCAAGAATAGACATGTGCCACCTGAAAATAGGAGGAACAAAATCATGATGAGTGTCGTCGACGCAGCCACCAGAGGTACCAGCATCCGGTCGCGATCACCTCCTTTTTCTTCAAGCTTGGCATCATTAGCAGAGGTTGGTCAGACTCCAGCAATAGAAATTCCAGGATCACCGAGCCCGATCTGTCTATTTGAACAGCGAAATCAATATGCTCAGATAGACCCAGCCCG
This sequence comes from Triticum monococcum, assembly GCA_034509565.1. Taxonomy (NCBI): domain Eukaryota; kingdom Viridiplantae; phylum Streptophyta; class Magnoliopsida; order Poales; family Poaceae; genus Triticum; species Triticum monococcum. The sequence continues at coordinate 562,218,624 of CM067841.1, read as the reverse complement.
GCCCATAGGTTCTTTGCTAAACCGCACTGGTGGTTTTCTGCAATTTACTCTCTCTGGAGCAAAGAACTCACATTGAGCGAATTGGAAGAATAAATCCAACATATACAACAAAGTAAAACAAAGAACCGATCGGTTAGAACTAGATGTCTAGATTTATTTATGCCTGAGAGTCTCTATTGAATTCATGCTCCGGCCAACTCATATAAAAGCCCAAACAGTGGGAGAGGGCCGGACATTATACTCCAACACTCCCCCTCACGTCTATGCTCCTTTGGAGTTTATGACGTGGGCATCGGAAGCGGGGCAATTATTTATTGCGTTCACTAGGTTTTGAACCCTGAAACTCTTGGTTGTAAGTTTATGCACCTAACCAGTTCACACGAGGGCAATATATTTCAACACTCCCCCTCACGTCTAGCCTTATTTAGTTCTTAGACGTGGGATCGATGTAGGCTGCGGAATCTTTTCTTTTAATATAATGCGTTGGCAGAGTCTTGAACTCAAGACCTCTTGGCTCGGTTATCATATTGAATTCATGCTTCAACCAACTCATCTAAAAGTCTCAAGTATGAGAGAGGACCCGACATTATACTCCAACAGTTTCTAGTGTGGAATCATGGCGGTACCGTCCTCTCTCCCAATTGATCTATGAACTACGCCACAGTTGTGTCGACGAATGTTCTTGGCTACGTAGATGACGTAGATAGCTCTTGACGGCTGGGCTGCTTGCTTGGGTTGTGGATGGCTTTCAGTTGGTGTGGTTATTCTGTCCATATCTCGATTGTGTGCATTTCCATCATCTTCGTTGGATTAGCAGCTACTCGGCGTGGTTCATCGTTGCTCCTTTTCTTTTATTTTCTTATTCTGTTTCGTTTACACAGAGCTTCTATCTTATATAACTTTGCTATATATTTGCTGGTGTGACCATTTGTTTGTGTGTAGGTATTGATTGTGTATACTAATAATACAGAGGCGGGTGTGAGCAGTAGTGGGCGTGTGAGAGAGAGAAGAGAGAACAGGAATAGGATGGCTTGTGTACGTATTGTGTTTGTTTTTTAAGGGTAAACATATTGTGTTTGTATCCCTTTCATTTTACAATATAAAAAGCATCCTTTATTTTTTGAGGAATCACCGGGGGGAGAGGATCCCCACCTGTATGTATATTACTCAAAGGCTAGAAGGGGCCGTGGGGAATTACAAGGTCACGGCTAGCCGTGAGGTAAGGAACAGCAGCCAAGAGTTAGCAGCTGCCTTGTCAACCGGGTCTCTGAAGCGGTTATTACAAATTTCAAGATCATTACAGATGTTCCTCATAGTGAGGATGGCAGAATGTGTGTCGCTACGGAAGGCGGCCGCGTTTCTAGAATCCCATATCTTGGAGAGTATCATGAGTAGCACCTCAGGCCAAACGCGACCATTTAAGTTAGCGGGTACCGGTAGTAGCCACAGGTCCTGGAATCTTGATGACGGGGAGAGACCCAACCGTTCCCAAATCCGAGCTACGTGAGGGCAGAGGAGGAACAGGTGGGCAGTGTCTTCAGATGGGCCGCCACAGCGCAGGCAGGAGGCATCAGGGACGATTGTCTTGTGAAACAGGTTGCACTTGGTGTTTAGCCGTCCACGAAAAAGCAACCAAGCAAATATTTTGAGCTTGTGAGGGGCTCTGGATCGCCAGATCAACGCCGCGTGGTCGTCTTCAATATCCTCCTAAAGTAGGAGCTGGTACGCCTTCCTGGAGGAGTACCCCTTGCCATGGGTTAGGAACCGTTCGTCCGGGGCGTCAGTAAGCTGAAAGTCCTGCAACAACAAAGAGAGAGCAGCGAGTTCGCGTGTAGCAGCCGTGTTTAGCCTGTTCGTCAGGTTTGCTTGTACCCCATACCGCATGATCATTACCACAGGGATGTGAATATTTGTGGAGTGGGAGTAGAGGCTCGGGAAGGCGTCGGCTAGGGGTGTGTTTTGGAGCCAGCGGTCCAGCCAAAAAAAGGTTTTCTGGCCATTATTTGTTAGGACGAAGGTGATAGACAGCAGTTTTGGCAGCTGAGCTTGAATGAGTTTTCTTAGGAAGGCGGGGTTGGGGCAGCTGGCAATGCGTGGCAGGCTGCACAGGTGTTGCCTATCCAGCCAAGTAATCCAGGGAAGCGGTAAAGTGGAGTTATTGTGGCAAAGGTATTTATAGGCGAATTTCATAAGCAAGCATTCATTCTGAGTAGCACGATCCTTGATGCCTAGACCACCAAAAGCTTTAGGTTTACAAACGTTTTTCCAAGCAATAAGACATTTTGAGCCTGTGCAACTTTCTTCCGCGGCCCAGAAGAAGGCCCTGCGAATTGCGTCCAAGATTTTTAAGGTCTTCTTTGGAAGTTTGAACACTGACATAAAGTATGTGGCAAGGGAGTCGAGAACGGAGGAGATTAGCACAAGCCTACCAGCCCGATCTAGAAGCTTTGCGCACCAACCAGGCAGCATGCTCCTATAGGAGGACAGAATTGGTTGGAAGGCCGAGGGGGGTAGTTTGTGCGGCGACAGAGGGAGGCCTAGATATGTTTGCGGGAAGCAGGACGTGCTGCACCCCAAGGTTTGAGCTATCCGATCGGAGGTCGAGGTGTCAACGTTCATTGGAACGAACGTGGTCTTAGAGAAATTTATGCATAGGCCAGTTGCGCTGGCGAAGTCGTCCAGGATCTGCTTGAGCTTGACGGCAGCTTCAGCGGAGGCATGGGTTATGATTAACGTGTCGTCCGTATACTGAAGTACTGATGGAGGGAGTTCCGGGAATACAGGGTGATGGAGAAGATCCGGGTCGTCATCAGCGGCTGCCCGGATCATGCGCTGGAGGACGTCGGCAACAATGATGAAGAGGTATGGCGAGATCGGGTCTCCTTGCCTGAGGCCCTTTCTGCATTGGATCCAGTCCCCAGGGGTGCCATTCAGCGAGACCGCTGTTTTACCGGAGGAGAGCAGGTCGCTGATCCAGCCACGGAAACGAGGAGGGAAGCCCCAGTGTCTAAGAATTTGAAGCAAGGAATTCCAGGAAATAGAGTCGAAGGCTTTCCTAAAGTCAAGCTTGATGATCATAGCGGCTCCTTTTCGCTTGTGGCAGCAATTCAGGGAATCAGCCGCATAGATGAAGTTTTCAGCTATGCATCGGCCTGAAATGAAGCCCGTTTGGTCCCCATGGACAAGCAGGGGGATGTAGGCCTTGAGTCTATTAGTTAGTAGTTTAGTGATGCCTTTGATCGGGCAATTTTGGAGGGCGATTGGCCTGAAGGCGCCCGCGCTGTCTGCGCCTTCGGTCTTTGGGAGAAAGATCATGACAGAGCGGTTAAAGCATTCAATCTAGGAGGATGAGCTCGCGAATTCATGGAAGAAAGGGATGAGGAGATGTTTGATATGGGGCCAGAATGATCTGTAGAAACTGGGGCCGAAGCCGTCCGGGCCTGGACTGGCATTAGGATTCATGTGTAGAAAGGCTAGCTTGATCTCGTCATCGGAGAAGGGGGCGTCGAGATGTCGTAGTTGGGGGATTTGAGTTGGGTAGAGGTCTGACAGGCTGAAGTTCCAAGATGTGGCGGGCTGAGTGCTAAGAAGCGCTTGATAGTAATCCTTAAGCAGTTTCGCTTTTTGGTCATGGGAGAAGAAATCGTTGCCCAAGTGACGGAGAACTGGGATTTGGTTTCATCTAAAGCGTTGGGAGGCAGAAACATGAAAAAACCTAGTGTTCTCATCGCCGTAGATAGCGCGCTTGATTTTTGATCTCTACCGAAGTGCAAGCATGCGATCACAAGTAGCTTTTAGCAGAGTTGATTTGAGTACAGTTCGGAGCTGCATTTCCGAAGATGTGAGGGGTCTGGACTCTTCCTTTAAATCGATTAGGGTGATAATCCGTTTACATTGTTGCTCTTGGACATGTGCGGGTTTATTGGTTTTGGCCCACTGCTTTAGGCGGGAACGACAGGTTTGAAGAGTCCGGGCCAGCCGGGCGAACGGGGGCTGGTGGGCCAAGGCGTTTTGTTGGCAGACTTGGGCCACTAGCCGTTTGCATGCCGGAGCATAGGCCCAGCTTCGTTCAAAACGAAAGAGGCGGGAGCGGGGTACCGTGATGGAAATGGAGATGATTAGCGGGACGTGATCCGAAGTGATTCGTGCTAGCAAGGAGAGGGAAGTGTTTGGGAAGGTGGTATTCCAGGCAAGGTTGAAGAAGGCTCTGTCGAGGCGTTCAAGGACCGACGCCTCCCTGTTGTTGGACCAAGTGAACTGGCGGTCCAGCAGGGGGAGTTCAAGGAGAGCTAGCTCGTTGATGGCGTCATTAAACATGTCAGCCTACCGCTGATGGAAATTCGAGTTATTCTTTTCGTGGGGGAAGCGTATTAGATTAAAATCACCTACGATTAGCCACGGGGTGCTCTTGCTGGGGGCAATGGCCAAAAGTTCGTCGAGGAAAGCTTGCTTCTGGGAACGGCTTGTCGGGCCATAGACGTTTGTAATGTAGAAGGCGGAGGGGAGCGAGGGGAGAAGACATGTAAGCGTAGAGCAGAAGGAGTGGTTAACGCACTGGGTCACCTGGATCATGCTAGAGCTTGCTGCCGAGAGCAGTCCGCCAGCCGTGCCAATGACAGGCAGGACAGAGAAGTAGTCGAGGGAGGAGGGTAGGAAGGAACGAACTTTTGAGACCGCGGGCGCTTCGAGTTTGGTTTCTTGTAAAAGCAGTATGTTCGGCTTGACTGACAGAAGTTCAGCGAGGATATCCTTGCATTTTTCAACATTATCCAGCCCTCTTACATTCCAGGAACAGAGATACATAGTTGTTGCAGACATTTAAGCACTAACAAACACACCAAAGGAAAGAGATCTACAAACCCCTTGATTGGATCCTAAACACTTGCAGACTAAGGGGTTGACAAGATGGCAAAGATAACTAAGATAGGTAGGGCATGGGGCAGGCGTTACAAGAGGTTGCATAATCATGGAAACACGGTAGCAGCACCAGCGGCAGAGGCAACGAGCTCGATTTCATCCGCAGAGGAGCCACACTCCTTGGCCAGGGCAGCGTGCGCGAGAGGTGACCCAGGCTCGCTGTCCTCTGGAGCCAGACGAGCCGCGCGCACCGCGTCCTCGAAGTCAATGGCCGAGCTAGACAGCATGAGGCGCTTGGCCTTGGCATGAGACGCCTTGTCCTCCATGGTCACCCTGGCACAGGGCTCAGCCAGGGCTAGCCGAGCACTACGCCGGACATGCACGTCGTCCATGACACGCTTGGCCTTGGCACGCTTCTTCTTAGCCACCGCCTCGTGGATAGCCGGGGCGTCAGCAGTGACAGCTGGCGCCGGGTCAACAGCAGCGGCAGGGGGTGCAGCTTGGCAAGGGCGGCGCACGTAGGTGCGGGTGGCCACCGAGACGGGTGGATCCGCGGGAGCCGGAGGCAGGCAGATCGGAGTGGCTATCGGAGTAGCTAGCGGAGTGGCGGGTGGAGCAGCCAAAGACTGGGGCTGGCAGGTTGGAGGGGTCACCAGAGGAGCGTGCTGCGCGGCGAGAGCCTCGAAGGCGGCGGCAATGGAGGGGAATGGGGCGGGAGGGGTAGCAGGAGGCGAGACGGCGGCGAGGTCGGCGAGCACGAGCAGGGGGTTGGCGGGGGTCGTGGATGCAGGTGGGGTGGGAGCAGGGACATGCGGAGAGGTGGCATGTGGGCGGTGGAGGACGGAGTTGAGGGCCACCAGGGGAGCGAGGCCGACGCGAGCAAGGGGGATATCCTCGTCAGAGGAGGAAAGCGCGAGGTCGCGGAACTGATCAGCAGCAAGGGAGGCGTTCCTGGATGGGGAAGGAGGCGGACCTTGAGGGAATTTAGGGGACACCGCAACGGGGCCGTGGGTGGTCATGGCCTCCTGCGCGCGGCGCAGGCCACGCACACGGGTGGCCTCCATGGAGCCATGGGAAGAAGGTGTGTCAGAGCCGAAGCTGTCGTCAGACGAGAACGGGGAGGGATCGCTTGGACCCAAGCGAGCGACCTTGTCGTGCTCGAAGAGCTGGACAACCAGGATATCCAGGTTAGGGAGCTGAACGGTCACACCATCAGGCAAACGAGTGCCTTTGAAGAGAGCGATGTGGGCGCGGATGGAGGTGCGTTCATCAGCGTGGACGCAGTACTGGTCTATGGAGAAGATGTCGCCGAGGAAGTTGAGCACAAAGTGAACTCCGGCAGGGTGCCAGAGCTCAAGAGGGAAGCCTATGGCCTCGATCTCTGTGATGTCATCCTCGAAGAGAGCGGTGGATCGACCGAAGTTTTCCGCCGGCTCAAAGGAGATGGAGTTCCCGTCGAAGTGCATGGGTCCACGAGCAATGACGGCATGGCGGACAGAGGCATTGGGAAAGGCAACTAGGCCAGCGCCGCGGTACGAGGCAGCGACGCGGAAGACGGGGTTGCCACCGTGGTCACGTAGAACACGACGAATGTCGGGGAAGGGGTTGTGCACCGGGGTGCCAAAGTGGACAAACGCGAAGCGAGAGATGTCATCGTGGACAAGATGAGGCGGGACGACGATGAGTGGCTGGGTAGGAGATTGTGGGATGGGGGCAAAGGTGGGAGGCCCCCTGTGGAAGCATGGTGGCTGTAAACGATGGGTGCGGGTGGGAGGGGGAGGAGGCAGGGAAAGGCGGCGAGTAGCAGAAGCTGCTGCCTCGTCAAGGTCCCTGATGGCCTTGACAAGGAGGAGCCTGAGTTTGACGGCGACGGCGTCGACAGGGTTGGAGAGGTCTGGCGGCTGCGAGTTGAGGTCGATGGCGGTCTCGGGGCAGAGCAGGTCCGGCTCGCCGCGAGCAGCCTCAGAGCGGCAAGGGTGGGATGAGGACGAGCCGCAGGAGTCGACCGGCACCAGGAACGAGCCGAAGCGGATGGAAGTCGGCAGCATGGGGTCGGAGGCAGCGTCGGGAGCGTCAGCATGTGCGTCCATGGCACTGGAGGCAGCGAAGGTAGGGTTAAGATGGGCGGAGGGGAAGGGCGGCATAGAAGGAAAAAGGGGTATCAAACAAGAGGCTTTGCACCTGAAGCTGCGGTGGCCGGAGCGCCAGCAACGGGAACAGCGGATTGGATCCCGGCAGTCGAAGACGAGGTGGTCCGAGGCCAGGCAGCGGAAGCACCGCCTGGAGGGTTTGGCGGCCGTTTTTGCTGCAGGCTGGAGTTGCTTGGTTTGTGGTCGATGTGGAGAAGGAAGAGAGGAGTTGGTGGGTTTATAAGGAGATGGGAGGGCCGGGTGAGGTGAGAGTAGAGCGTCTCGGTAGGAGAGATGTTTGGAATGACAGGAGGTAGCGCGCGGCGCATGACAGGAAGCGTGAGAATCTTTTGTACGATGGAGATCTTGGAGAAGTCGCATGTCATGGCAGAGGGGGGACGGCCTGGGTGGGAGAGTAGCGGAGGGGACGCAGGGGGAGCGGGTGCGGGAGACCGGGGTCAGACCGGGGCAAGCCGAAGGCGGCGGTGGGGCGAATGGGTCTCCTAGATGTTGAAGGAAATATGCCCTAGAGGCAATAATAAAGTTATTATTTATTTCCTTATATCATGATAAATGTTTATTATTCCTGTTAGAATTGTATTAACCGGAAACATAATACATGTGTGAATACATAGACAAACTTAGTGTCACTAGTATGCCTCTACTTGACTAGCTCGTTAATCAAAGATGGTTATGTTTCCTAACCATAAACAAAGTGTTGTTATTTGATTAACGAGGTCACATCATTAGTTGAATGATCTGATTGACATGACCCATTTCATTAGCTTAGCACCCGATCGTTTAGTATGTTACTATTGTTTTCTTCATGACTTATTAAAAACAGTAAAACTGAGCCTAATCCCTACCCTCTCACGCACTTAACAATTTTGACCGTCAGATTTTAGTTACTAGTCATCCCTAGCCGTCGGATTGCTGAGTAATCTCGTGCTTTGCCGCTAAGTGGGCTGGCTGTTCTATGAGCAGCTACTCCGGTGGCCGAATCCAAGCATTCTGGTTTGTTTGGGCCAGCGCCCGCAAGAAGCCCATGTCATATTTTCCATTTGACACAGTGCCTCGCGATATCTTGAAAACACATCGTGAACCCTAATGGAGCAGATGGCCATGGCTCATGGCGCGGCGGCGGCGCCTTCCCCCTGAGTCCTGATCTCTACGTACCCCGTGCGGTGATGGCTCCCCTCCGACACTGAAGTTGTTCGGCGACGCCTACCACAACTCATCAACTCGCCCCGTGCCGCCGTGCGGTACTGTCTCTCCTCCGACCCAGACCTCATACGGCACAGTAGCGCCTACCGTGACTCATTAGCTGGCCGGTGGCGGAGCTCCCTCCCTGTCCCCAACCTCTCGTCTCGCTCCACCTGGAAGCCTGGTATGCCACCGCCGTGGAATTTCTTTCCAATTATGATATGAACTGGGGTTATCTTTTTAACTGTTCTAACATGATCTCCAGATTGCCTTTATTTAGCACCTGGTTCCTCTGATGATTCATGGATTGCAGGTAGGTATCTACCTTTTAGAACCCGCATCCTTCTGAAGTTATCCGACACCTCACGGTCTCATCCATGGCGCCTCTCCCTGTCACCCGCGTCGCTGCAGTTTTTCCCTGCCTCTTTTTTCTCTCACGTTCTTTCATAGATTGGAGGACGGGGAGAAGGAAGGAGCTGCAGAATAATAGGAATGTATTAATAATAGGTATATGGTGGACCAGGCATGGGAACAGAAGAGGATGAGTATGAATCACGAGAGAAACTTCAGTTCGAAATCATGAGAAAGGTAGCATGCACGATGCACAGGGCCTGCATGCTGCCAGTTCAATCATTCCTCCTCCAGCTCCTTATTTCCTTCTGATAGACAATGCACACAGACAATGCACATGCTTGCCAAGAAAGTGGTTTCAGGTACGTTATTGGAAGTAAAAATACATGGTTATTGTTTCCCAAAGGAACCTAACAGTAAGTGTGTTACCATGAATTTTGTTTGTTTCCGCGACGATGTCTTGCTGATCCTATTTTCCATGAAATTTACAATTGTTCTTTATCTATCTATTTCCTTGATCCTACTGTTTTCTAAGGTTTGTGTAATTAGACACGGATTTGTGGAGTGGATACAGCCAAGTCATGCCGCGCGCGAGGGGATCCAGCAGAATCGCGGGATGCGGGTGAATTGTGGGCGTTAGAGGGCTGGTAAGGTGCACCAAATTTTACTATCCTAAATTTTTGTTGAAGGTCTCCCTTCCCCAATACAATCCCTGCCATCCAGTGACATGCTTTGTAGAGAGAGAATTTTTTATCATCTTTCATCCATTAAGTACTAAGGTGTTTTTTCTTATCTTCGTTTACAGAGAGACACTGCAGTTCCCAAGTGGTATTTCTTCACAACATTGACCAACAAAGGAGTCTCCAATTTGGACTTTTTTTGTTTACTTCCGAATGTACCGTAATTAAGCGGCTTCTTGCATTCCAGTTAAGTAAACTCTCTTCCTTTTGCACTCTATCTGCAAGTTTCTCCTTTGGGGGTATTGGAATAATTTTCAGTATATGAAATTAATTATTCCAAGTGTACAATGTATGTTGGTGCTAGGTTTATAACTAATTCTTTATTTTTTTCCAAAGTTGAGCAGAAAGAACAAGAACAAAACTTTCTGTTTAGCTTTTCTGCTGGACTGAATACCTGGGGAACACCAGGTAAGAGGAATCAAAGATATGCGAGTATAAGACATGATGCTTGACATCATTTTTATGAATTTTGTTTCTTGTACTTTTTTTTGAAAAGTCTTCTACTATTGTACGTAAGCATTTCTCTCAATAATTCCAAAAAAACTCAAATTTAAATATGGTAACAACAGCTTTATGTCTTAGTTTGTTTATAATTTGTGCATTTCTAATTGTCCTACCCTTCTCAGTTTTTGTAACTGGCACCCTTCTCATTTTCAGTGGAATTTACAAATATTATCATTATTTATTTTCTCCCTCGTAACTCGTATTATATGAAAGTTGCTTTACATGTCAACACTGCATATACTGGACACTGGAGAAGCGGTTTGATTCAATCTATATTGTCCTAACTGACCGTGAGTGAGGTTACACTAATCAATCATCGGATGATGTTTTTTTCTGGTTTTCCTATCTTAATACTTTGTGAGTTTGCAGTGCTCCTAGAGTAAAGATATCTATCTAGAACCTACTGTATATTGCTCTCATGGATGCTTTACCTGCAACCGACTTGTATATATACATGGTGTATCTATAATTTACAAACTTTGTATTACAAAATTTTGTGACTCTTTGCTATAGTATTTTTTAGGAGTAAAAACAGGTGACAATCAATCGCTAAACATGTTTCCATCAGCCATTCTAATTTTAACCCCATGCATTTGATACCACAACTCATTTCAACAAGTCTATTAGACCTAAGAAAAAAAAGGCAACACACTATTTTCTTACGGATCAATTGGATTCCTCACTTCAATTACATAACATTTTGGTAGATCAACCGGGTCCTCTCCTTGGTTACATAATTGTATTGAAAAATGAAATGGAAACAAGAACAAGCTACAAGAAAGACAAATGCATCAAAGAATTCCAAACAAATGTATATAAATTACTTCATATCCCTAACAACTAAGATCCTAAATAGACGGGCGCAGCAACGCGCGCTATCAATGATCTAGTACATGTTCCTATGACTATGAGATTATGCAACTCCCGTTTACCGGAGGAACACTTTGTGTGCTATCAAACGTCACAACGTAACTGGGTGATTATAAAGGAGCTCTACAGGTGTCTCCAAAGGTAGATGTTGGGTTGGCGTATTTCGAGATTAGGATTTGACACTCCGATTTTCGGAGAGGTATCTTTGGGCCCTCTCGGTAATGCACATCACATAAGCCTTGCAAGCATTGTGACTAATGAGTTAGTTGCGAGATGATGTATTACGAAACGAGTAAAGAGACTTGCCGGTAACGAGATTGAACTAGGTATTGGATACCGACGATCGAATCTCGGGCAAGTAACATACCGATGACAAAGGGAACAACGTATGTTGTTATGCGGTCTGACCAATAAAGATCTTCGTAGAATATGTAGGAGCCAATATGGGTATCCAGGTCCCGCTATTGATTATTGACCGGAGATGTGTCTCAGTCATGTCTACATTGTTCTCGAACCGTAGGGTCCGCACGCTTAACGTTACGATGACAGTTATTATGAGTTTATGCATTTTGATGTACCGAAGTTAGTTCGGAGTCCCGGATGTGACCACGGACATGACGAGGAGTCTCGAAATGGTCGAGACATAAAGATTGATATATTGGAAGCCTATATTTGGATATCGGAAGTGTTCCGGGTGAAATCGAGATTTTACCAGAGTACCGGGAGGTTACCGGAACCCCCGGGGAGCCATATGGGCCTTAATGGGCTTTAGTGGAAAGGAGAGAGGGGCAGCCCAAGGTGGCCGCGCGCCTCCCCCCTCCCCTAGTCCTATTAGGACTAGGAGAGGTGGCCGGCCCCCCTCTCTCTCTTTCCCCCTCGGGGAATCCTAGTCCAACTAGGATTGGGGGGGAGTCCTACTCCTACCGGGAGTAGGACTCCTCCTGCTCCCTCCTCCTGGCCGGCCGCACCCTCCCCCTTGGCTCCTTTATATACGGAGGCAGGGGGCACCTCTAGACACACAAGTTGATCATTGAGATCGTTCCTTAGCCGTGTGCGGTGCCCCCTGCCACCATATTCCACCTCGATCATATCGTTGTAGTGCTTAGGCGAAGCCCTGCGTCGGTAGAACATCAAGATCGTCATCACGCCGTCGTGCTGACGGAACTCCTCCCCGAAGCTTTGCTGGATCGGAGCCCGGGGATCGTCATCGAGCTATACGTGTGCTAAGAACTCGGAGGTGCCGGAGTAACGGTGCTTGGATCGGTCAGATCGGGAAGAAGACGTACGACTACTTCCTCTACGTTGTGTCAACGCTTCCGTTGCGATCTACAAGGGTACGTAGATCAGACTCTCCCCCTCGTTGCTATGCATCACCATGATCTTGCGTGTGCGTAGGAAAATTTTGAAATTACTACGTTCCCCAACAGTGGCATCCGAGCCTAGGTTTTATGGTTTGATGTTATTTGCACGAGTAGAACACAAGTGAGTTGTGGGCGATATAAGTCATACTGCCTACCAGCATGTCATATTTTGGTTCAGCGGTATTGTTGGACGAGACGACCCGGACCAACATTACGCATACGCTTACGCGAGACCGGTTCCCCCGACGTGCTTTGCACACAGGTGGCTTGCGGGCGACTGTCTCTCCAACTTTTCTTGAACCGAGTGTGGCTACGCCCGGTCCTTGCGAAGGTTAAAATGGAGTCTATTTGACAAACTATCGTTGTGGTTTTGATGCGTAGGTGAGATTGGTTCTTGCTTAAGCCCGTAGCAGCCACGTAAAACTTGCAACAACAAAGTAGAGGATGTCTAACTTGTTTTTGAAGGGCATGTTGTGATGTGATATGGTCAAGACATGATGCTAAATTTTATTGTATGAGATGATCATGTTTTGTAACCGAGTTATCGGCAACTGGCAAGAGCCATATGGTTGTCGCTTTATTGTATGCAATGCAATCGCAATGTAATGATTTACTTTATCACTAAGCGGTAGCGATAGTCGTGGAAGCATAAGATTGGCGAGACGACAACGATGCTACGATGGAGGTCAAGGTTTAGCGCCGGTGACGATGGTTATCATGACGGTGCTTCGGAGATGGAGATCACAAGCACAAGATGATGATGGCCATATCATATCACTTATATTGATTGCATGTGATGTTTATCTTTTATGCATCTTATCTTGCTTTGATTGACGGTAGCATTATAAGATGATCTCTCACTAAATTATCAAGAAGTGTTCTCCCTAAGTATGCACCGTTGCAAAATTTCTTCGTGCTGAGACACCACGTGATGATCGGGTGTGATAGGCTCTATGTTCAAATACAACGGGTGCAAAACAGTTGCACACGCGGAATACGCAGGTTATACTTGACGAGCCAAGCATATACAGATATGGCCTCGGAACACGGAGACCGAAAGGTCGAGCGTGAATCATATAGTAGATATGATCAACATAATGATGTTCACTGATGAAACTACTCCATCTCACGTGATGATCGGACATGGTTTAGTTGATTTGGATCACGTGATCACTTAGAGGATTAGAGGGATGTCTATCTAAGTGGGAGTTCTTAAGTAATATGATTAATTGAACTTAAATTTATCATGAACTTAGTACCTGATAGTATCTTTCTTATGTATGTTTGATTGTAGATAGATGGCCTGTGTTGTTGTTCCGTTGAATTTTAATGTGTTCCTTGAGAAAGCAAAGTTGAAAGATGATGGTAGCAATTACACGGACTGGGTCCGTAACTTGAGGATTATCCTCATTGCTGCACAGAAGAATTACGTCCTGGAAGCACCACTGGGTGCCAGGCCTGCTGCTGGAGCAACACCAGATGTTATGAATGTCTGGCTGAGCAAAGCTGATGACTACTCGATAGTTCAGTGTGCCATGCTTTATGGCTTAGAATCGGGACTTCAACGACGTTTTGAACGTCATGGAGCATATGAGATGTTCCAGGAGTTGAAGTTAATATTTCAAGCAAATGCCCGGATTGAGAGATATGAAGTCTCCAATAAGTTCTATAGCTGCAAGATGGAGGAGAACAGTTCTGTCAGTGAGCATATACTCAAAATGTCTGGGTGTAATAATCACTTGATTCAGATGGGAGTTAATCTTCCAGATGATTGCGTCTTTGACAGAATTCTCCAATCACTGCCACCAAGCTACAAGAGCTTCGTGATGAACTATAATATGCAAGGGATGAACAAGACTATTCCCGAGCTCTTCGCAATGCTGAAAGCTGCGGAGGTAGAAATCAAAAAGGAGCATCAAGTGTTGATGGTTAACAAAACCACTAGTTTCAAGAAAAAGGGCAAAGGGAAGAAGAAGGGGAACTTCAAGAAGAACGGCAAGCAAGTTGTTGCTCAAGAGAAGAAACACAAGTCTGAACCTAAGCCTGAAACTGAGTGCTTCTACTGCAAGCAGACTGGTCACTGGAAGCGGAACTGCCCCAAGTATTTGGCGGATAAGAAGGATGGCAAGGTGAACAAAGGTATATGTGATATACATGTTATTGATGTGTACCTTACTAATGCTCGTAGTAGCACCTGGGTATTTGATACTGGTTCTGTTGCTAATATTTGCAACTCGAAATAGGGACTACGGATTAAGCAAAGATTGGCTAAGGACGAGGTGACGATGCGTGTGGGAAACGGTTCCAAAGTCGATGTGATCGCGGTCGGCACGCTACCTCTATATCTACCTTCGGGATTAATATTAGACCTAAATAATTGTTATTTGGTGCCAGCGTTGAGCATGAACATTATATCTGGATCTTGTTTAATGCGAGACGGTTATTCATTTAAATCAGAGAATAATGGTTGTTCTATTTATATGAGTAATATCTTTTATGGTCATGCACCCTTGAAAAGTGATCTATTCTTGTTGAATCTCGATAGTAGTGATACACATATTCATAATGTAGAAGCCAAAAGATGCAGAGTTGATAATGATAGTGCAACTTATTTGTGGCACTGCCGTTTAGGTCATATCGGTGTAAAGCGCATGAAGAAACTCCATACTGATGGACTTTTGGAACCACTTGATTATGAATCACTTGGTACTTGCGAACCATGCCTCATGGGCAATATGACTAAAACACCGTTCTCCGGTACTATGGAGAGAGCAACAGATTTGTTGAAAATCATACATACAGATGTATGTGGTCCGATGAATATTGAGGCTCGTGGCGGATATCGTTATTTTCTCACGTTCACAGATGATTTAAGCAGATATGGGTATATCTACTTAATGAAACATAAGTCTGAAACATTTGAAAAGTTCAAAGAATTTCAGAGTGAAGTGGAAAATCATCGTAACAAGAAAATAAAGTTTCTACGATCTGATCATGGAGGAGAATATTTGAGTTACGAGTTTGGTGTACATTTGAAAAATTGTGGAATAGTTTCGCAACTCACGCCACCCGGAACACCACAGCGTAATGGTGTGTCCGAACGTCGTAATCGTACCTTACTAGATATAGTGCGATCTATGATGTCTCTTACTGATTTACCGCTATCGTTTTGGGGATACGCTCTAGAGACGGCCGCATACACGTTAAATAGGCCACCATAAAAATCCGTTGAGACGACGCCTTATGAACTATGGTTTGGTAAGAAACCAAAGTTGTCGTTTCTGAAAGTTTGGGGTTGCGATGCTTATGTGAAAAAGATTCAACCTGGTAAGCTCGAACCCAAATCGGAGAAATGTGTCTTTATAGGATATCCAAAGGAAACTATTGGATACATCTTCTATCACAGATCCGAAGGCAAGACTTTTGTTGCTAAATTCGGAAACTTTCTTGAGAAGGAGTTTCTCTCGAAAGAAGTGAGTGGGAGGAAAGTAGAACTTGACAAGGTAACTGTACCTGCTCCCTTGTTGGAAAGTAGTACATCACAGAAAACTGCTTCTGCAACACCTACACCAATAAGTGAGGAAGTTAATGATAATGATCATGAAACTTCAGAACAAGATACTACGGAACCTCGTAGATCAACCAGAGTAAGATCCGCGCCAGAGTGGTACGGTAATCCAGTTCTGGAAGTCATGCTACTAGATCATGATGAACATACGAACTATGAAGAAGCGATGGTGAGCCCAGATTCCGCAAAGTGGCTTGAAGCCATGAAATCTGAGATGGGATCCATGTATGAGAACAAAGTATGGACTTTGGTTGACTTGCCCGATGATCGGCAAGCAATTGAGAATAAATGGATCTTCAAGAAAAAGACCGACGCAGACGGTAATGTTAATGTCTATAAAGCTTGACTTGTCGCAAAAGGTTTTCGACAAGTTCAAGGGGTTGACTATGATGAGACCTTCTCACCCGTAGCGATGCTTAAGTCTGTCCGAATCATGTTAGCAATTGCCGCGTTTCATAATTATGAAATTTGGCAGATGGATATCAAAACTGCATTCCTGAATGGATTTCTGGAAGAAGAGTTGTATATGATGCAACCGGAAGGTTTTGTCGATCCAAAGGGAGCTAACAAAGTGTGCAAGCTCCAGCGATCCATTTATGGACTGGTGCAAGCCTCTCGGAGTTGGAATAAACGCTTTGATAGTGTGATCAAAGCATTTGGTTTTATACAGACTTTTGAAGAAGCCTGTATTTACAAGAAAGTGAGTGGGAGCTCTGTAGCATTTCTGATATTATATGTGGATGACATATTGCTGATTGGAAATGATATAGAATTTCTGGATAGCATAAAGGGATACTTGAATAAGAGTTTTTTAATGAAAGACCTCGGTGAAGCTGCTTACATATTGGGCATAAAGATCTATAGAGATAGATCGAGACGCTTAATTGGACTTTCACAAAGCACATACCTTGACAAAATTTTGAAGAAGTTCAAAATGGATTAAGCAAAGAAAGGATTCTTGCATGTGTTACAAGGTGTGAAGTTGAGTCAGACTCAATGCCCAACCACTGCAGAAGATAGAGAGAAAATGAAAGATGTTCCCTATGCTTCAGCCATAGGCTCTATCATGTATGCAATGCTGTGTACCAGACCTGATGTGCGCCTTGCTATAAGTTTAGCAGGGAGGTACCAAAGTAATCCAGGAGTGGATCACTGGACAGCGGTCAAGAACATCCTGAAATACCTGAAAAGGACTAAGGATATGTTTCTCGTATATAGAGGTGACAAAGAGCTCACCGTAAAAGGTTACATTGATGCAAGCTTTGACACTGATCCGGACGATTCTAAATCGCAAACCAGATACGTGTTTACATTAAACGGTGGAGCTTTCAGTTGGTGCAGTTCTAAACAAAGCGTCGTAGCAGGATCTACATGTGAAGCGGAGTACATAGCTGCTTCGGAAGCAGCGAATGAAGGAGTCTGGATGAAGGAATTCATATCCGATCTAGGTGTCATACTAGTGCATCGGGTCCAATGAAAATCTTTTGTGACAATACTGGTGCAATTGCCTTGGCAAAGGAATCCAGATTTCACAAGAGGACCAAGCACATCAAGAGACGCTTCAATTCCATCCGGGATCTAGTCCAGGTGGGAGACATAGAGATTTGCAAGATACATATGAATCTGAATATTGCAGACCCGTTGACTAAGCCTCTTCCACGAGCAAAACATGATCAGCACCAAGGCTCCATGGGTGTTAGAATCATTACTTTGTAATCTAGATTATTGACTCTAGTGCAAGTGGGAGACTGAAGGAAATATGTCCTAGAGGCAATAATAAAGTTATTATTTATTTCCTTATATCATGATAAATGTTTATTATTCATGCTAGAATTGTATTAACCGGAAACATAATACATGTGTGAATACATAGACAAACTTAGTGTCACTAGTATGCCTCTACTTGACTAGCTCGTTAATCAAAGATGGTTATGTTTCCTAACCATGAACAAAGTGTTGTTATTTGATTAACGAGGTCACATCATTAGTTGAATGATCTGATTGACATGACCCATTTCATTAGCTTAGCACCCGATCGTTTAGTATGTTGCTATTGCTTTCTTCATGACTTATACATGTTCCTATGACTATGAGATTATGCAACTCCCGTTTACCGGAGGAACACTTTGTGTGCTACCAAATGTCACAACGTAACTGGGTGATTATAAAGGAGCTCTACAGGTGTCTCCAAAGGTAGATGTTGGGTTGGCGTATTTCGAGATTAGGATTTGTCACTCCGATTGTCGGAGAGGTATCTCTGGGCCCTCTCGGTAATGCACATCACATAAGCCTTGCAAGCATTGTGACTAATGAGTTAGTTGCGAGATGATGTATTACGAAACGAGTAAAGAGACTTGCCGGTAACGAGATTGAACTAGGTATTGGATACCGATGATCGAATCTCGGGCAAGTAACATACCGATGACAAAGGGAACAACGTATGTTGTTATGCGGTCTGACCGATAAAGATCTTCGTAGAATATGTAGGAGCCAATATGGGCATCCTGGTCCCGCTATTGATTATTGACCGAAGATGTGTCTCAGTCATGTCTACATTGTTCTCAAACCGTAGGGTCCGCACGCTTAACGTTACGATGACAGTTATTATGAGTTTATGCATTTTGATGTACCGAAGTTAGTTCGGAGTCCCGGATGTGATCACGAACATGACGAGGAGTCTCGAAATGGTCGAGACATAAAGATTGATATATTGGAAGCCTATATTTGGATATCGGAAGTGTTCCGGGTGAAATCGGGATTTTACCGGAGTACCGGGAGGTTACCGGAACCCGGGAGCCATATGGGCCTTAATGGGCTTTAGTGGAAAGGAGAAAGGGGCAGCCCAAGGTGGCCGCGCGCCTCCCCCCTCCCCTAGTCCTATTAGGACTAGGAGAGGTGGCCGGCCCCCCTCTCTCTCTTTCCCCCTGGGGGAATCCTAGTCCAACTAGGATTGGGGGGGGAGTCCTACTCCCGGTAGGAGTAGGACTCCTCCTGCGCCCTCCTCCTGGCCGGCCGCACCCTCCCCTTGGCTCCTTTATATACGGAGGCAGGGGCACCTCTAGACACAAGTTGATCATTGAGATCGTTCCTTAGCCGTGTGCGGTGCCCCCTGCCACCATATTCCACCTCGATCATATCGTTGTAGTGCTTAGGCGAAGCCCTGCGTCGGTAGAACATCAAGATCGTCATCACGCCGTCGTGCTGACGGAGGTACCAGCATCCGGTCGCGATCACCTCCTTTTTCTTCAAGCTTGGCATCATTAGCAGAGGTTGGTCAGACTCCAGCAATAGAAATTCCAGGATCGCCGAGCCTGATCTGTCTATTTGAACAGCGAAATCAATATGCTCAGATAGACCCAGCCCGGCCCATAGGTTCTTTGCTAAATCACACTGGTGGTTTTCTGCAATTTACTCTCTCTGGAGCAAAGAACTCACATTGAGTGAATTGGAAGAATAAATCCAACATATACAACAAAGTAAAACAAAATCGGTTAGAACTAGATGTCTAGATTTATTTATGCCTGAGAGTCTCTATTGAATTCATGCTCCGGCCAACTCATATAAAAGCCCAAACAGTGGGAGAAGGCCGGACATTATACTCCAACACTCCCCCTCACGCCTATGCTCCTTTGGAGTTTATGACGTGGGCATCGGAAGCGGGGCAATTATTTATTGCGTTCACTGGGTTTTGAACCCTGAAACTCTTGGTTGTAAGTTTATGCACCTAACCAGTTCACACGGGGGCAATATATTTCAACACTCCCCCTCACGTCTAGCCTTATTTAGTTCTTAGACGTGGAATCGATGTAGGCTGCGGAATCTTTTCTTTTAATATAATGCGTTGGCAGAGTCTTGAACTCAAGACCTCTTGGCTCGGATATCATATTGAATTCATGCTTCAACCAACTCATCTAAAAGTCTCAAGTATGAGAGAGGACCCGACATTATACTCCAACAGTTTCTAGTGTGGAATCATGGCGGTACCGTCCTCTCTCCCAATTGATCTATGAACTACGCCACAGTTGTGTCGACGAATGTTCTTGGCTACGTAGATGACGTAGATAGATCTTGACGGCTGGGCTGCTTGCTTGGGTTGTGGATGGCTTTCAGTTGGTGTGGTTATTCTGTCCATATCTCGATTGTGTGCATTTTCATCATCTTCGTTGGATTAGCAGCTACTCGGCGTGGTTCATCGTTGCTCCTTTTCTTTTATTTTCTTATTCTGTTTCGTTTACACATAGCTTCTATCTTATATAACTTTGCTATATATTTGCTGGTGTGACCATTTGTTTGTGTGTAGGTATTGATTGTGTATACTAATAATACAGAGGCGGGTGTGAGCAGTAGTGGGCGTGTGAGAGAGAGAAGAGAGAACAGGAATAGGATGGCTTGTGTACGTATTGTGTTTGTTTTTTAAGGGTAAACATATTGTGTTTGTATCCCTTTCATTTTACAATATAAAAAGCATCCTTTATTTTTTGAGGAATCACCGGGGGGAGAGGATCCCCACCTGTATGTATATTACTCAAAGGCCAGAAAGGGCCGTGGGGAATTACAAGGTCACGGCTAGCCGTGAGGTAAGGAACAACAGCCAAGAGTTAGCAGCTGCCTTGTCAACCGGGTCTCTGAAGCGGTTATTACAAATTTAAAGATCATTACAGATGTTCCTCACAGTGAGGATGGCAGAATGTGTGTCGCTACGGAAGGCGGCCGCGTTTCTAGAATCCCATATCTTGGAGAGTATCATGAGTAGCACCTCAGGCCAAACGCGACCATTTAAGTTGGGAGGCTATCATGGCTAGCTTTATTAAACTCAAACAGTAGTTACATCGTTCACCAATTGGCTAACTAAGAACTCGGGAGGTTCGTTAGTCCAACTGTCATCACATTTATTACAAAAACTAAACTTTGCTAGCTCATGAGCAACTGAATTTGCTTCACGAAAACAATGAGAGAAGATGACCTTTCCTAGTGATGTTGACAAGTCTATGCACTCAGCGAAGATCGCTGCAGCTGCTCCTACCATTGATCTTGTCCTCGACAGCTATTAATGACGTTCAAAGAGTCCGACTCCGCTTCTACTCTGTTGAAACTCAAGGAGTTCGCCAGAAATAATCCATCTTGCAATGCCATTGCTTCAATAGTCACAACATCTGCTGCCAATGATATAAATTTACAAAACCCCGCAATGAAATTCCCTCTATCATCTCGTAACACACCTGCAACAGAGCCTGCCCCCTCATCTGCATGGAATGAAGCATCAACATTAAGTTTTGTGAACCTTGGCTCCGGCCTCTTCCACATGTGCTCCATCAATGTCCCTTTCTACATCACAGAATTTGTATAGTTTTTCACTATGGCAAGAATAGACATGTGCCACCTGAAAATAGGAGGAACAAAATCATGATGAGTGTCGTCGACGCAGCCACCAGAGGTACCAGCATCCGGTCGCGATCACCTCCTTTTTCTTCAAGCTTGGCATCATTAGCAGAGGTTGGTCAGACTCCAGCAATAGAAATTCCAGGATCACCGAGCCCGATCTGTCTATTTGAACAGCGAAATCAATATGCTCAGATAGACCCAGCCCGGCCCATAGGTTCTTTGCTAAACCGCACTGGTGGTTTTCTGCAATTTACTCTCTCTGGAGCAAAGAACTCACATTGAGCGAATTGGAAGAATAAATCCAACATATACAACAAAGTAAAACAAAGAACCGATCGGTTAGAACTAGATGTCTAGATTTATTTATGCCTGAGAGTCTCTATTGAATTCATGCTCCGGCCAACTCATATAAAAGCCCAAACAGTGGGAGAGGGCCGGACATTATACTCCAACACTCCCCCTCACGTCTATGCTCCTTTGGAGTTTATGACGTGGGCATCGGAAGCGGGGCAATTATTTATTGCGTTCACTAGGTTTTGAACCCTGAAACTCTTGGTTGTAAGTTTATGCACCTAACCAGTTCACACGAGGGCAATATATTTCAACACTCCCCCTCACGTCTAGCCTTATTTAGTTCTTAGACGTGGGATCGATGTAGGCTGCGGAATCTTTTCTTTTAATATAATGCGTTGGCAGAGTCTTGAACTCAAGACCTCTTGGCTCGGTTATCATATTGAATTCATGCTTCAACCAACTCATCTAAAAGTCTCAAGTATGAGAGAGGACCCGACATTATACTCCAACAGTTTCTAGTGTGGAATCATGGCGGTACCGTCCTCTCTCCCAATTGATCTATGAACTACGCCACAGTTGTGTCGACGAATGTTCTTGGCTACGTAGATGACGTAGATAGCTCTTGACGGCTGGGCTGCTTGCTTGGGTTGTGGATGGCTTTCAGTTGGTGTGGTTATTCTGTCCATATCTCGATTGTGTGCATTTCCATCATCTTCGTTGGATTAGCAGCTACTCGGCGTGGTTCATCGTTGCTCCTTTTCTTTTATTTTCTTATTCTGTTTCGTTTACACAGAGCTTCTATCTTATATAACTTTGCTATATATTTGCTGGTGTGACCATTTGTTTGTGTGTAGGTATTGATTGTGTATACTAATAATACAGAGGCGGGTGTGAGCAGTAGTGGGCGTGTGAGAGAGAGAAGAGAGAACAGGAATAGGATGGCTTGTGTACGTATTGTGTTTGTTTTTTAAGGGTAAACATATTGTGTTTGTATCCCTTTCATTTTACAATATAAAAAGCATCCTTTATTTTTTGAGGAATCACCGGGGGGAGAGGATCCCCACCTGTATGTATATTACTCAAAGGCCAGAAGGGGCCGTGGGGAATTACAAGGTCACGGCTAGCCGTGAGGTAAGGAACAGCAGCCAAGAGTTAGCAGCTGCCTTGTCAACCGGGTCTCTGAAGCGGTTATTACAAATTTCAAGATCATTACAGATGTTCCTCATAGTGAGGATGGCAGAATGTGTGTCGCTACGGAAGGCGGCCGCGTTTCTAGAATCCCATATCTTGGAGAGTATCATGAGTAGCACCTCAGGCCAAACGCGACCATTTAAGTTAGCGGGTACCGGTAGTAGCCACAGGTCCTGGAATCTTGATGACGGGGAGAGACCCAACCGTTCCCAAATCCGAGCTACGTGAGGGCAGAGGAGGAACAGGTGGGCAGTGTCTTCAGATGGGCCGCCACAGCGCAGGCAGGAGGCATCAGGGACGATTGTCTTGTGAAACAGGTTGCACTTGGTGTTTAGCCGTCCACGAAAAAGCAACCAAGCAAATATTTTGAGCTTGTGAGGGGCTCTGGATCGCCAGATCAACGCCGCGTGGTCGTCTTCAATATCCTCCTAAAGTAGGAGCTGGTACGCCTTCCTGGAGGAGTACCCCTTGCCATGGGTTAGGAACCGTTCGTCCGGGGCGTCAGTAAGCTGAAAGTCCTGCAACAACAAAGAGAGAGCAGCGAGTTCGCGTGTAGCAGCCGTGTTTAGCCTGTTCGTCAGGTTTGCTTGTACCCCATACCGCATGATCATTACCACAGGGATGTGAATATTTGTGGAGTGGGAGTAGAGGCTCGGGAAGGCGTCGGCTAGGGGTGTGTTTTGGAGCCAGCGGTCCAGCCAAAAAAAGGTTTTCTGGCCATTATTTGTTAGGACGAAGGTGATAGACAGCAGTTTTGGCAGCTGAGCTTGAATGAGTTTTCTTAGGAAGGCGGGGTTGGGGCAGCTGGCAATGCGTGGCAGGCTGCACAGGTGTTGCCTATCCAGCCAAGTAATCCAGGGAAGCGGTAAAGTGGAGTTATTGTGGCAAAGGTATTTATAGGCGAATTTCATAAGCAAGCATTCATTCTGAGTAGCACGATCCTTGATGCCTAGACCACCAAAAGCTTTAGGTTTACAAACGTTTTTCCAAGCAATAAGACATTTTGAGCCTGTGCAACTTTCTTCCGCGGCCCAGAAGAAGGCCCTGCGAATTGCGTCCAAGATTTTTAAGGTCTTCTTTGGAAGTTTGAACACTGACATAAAGTATGTGGCAAGGGAGTCGAGAACGGAGGAGATTAGCACAAGCCTACCAGCCCGATCTAGAAGCTTTGCGCACCAACCAGGCAGCATGCTCCTATAGGAGGACAGAATTGGTTGGAAGGCCGAGGGGGGTAGTTTGTGCGGCGACAGAGGGAGGCCTAGATATGTTTGCGGGAAGCAGGACGTGCTGCACCCCAAGGTTTGAGCTATCCGATCGGAGGTCGAGGTGTCAACGTTCATTGGAACGAACGTGGTCTTAGAGAAATTTATGCATAGGCCAGTTGCGCTGGCGAAGTCGTCCAGGATCTGCTTGAGCTTGACGGCAGCTTCAGCGGAGGCATGGGTTATGATTAACGTGTCGTCCGTATACTGAAGTACTGATGGAGGGAGTTCCGGGAATACAGGGTGATGGAGAAGATCCGGGTCGTCATCAGCGGCTGCCCGGATCATGCGCTGGAGGACGTCGGCAACAATGATGAAGAGGTATGGCGAGATCGGGTCTCCTTGCCTGAGGCCCTTTCTGCATTGGATCCAGTCCCCAGGGGTGCCATTCAGCGAGACCGCTGTTTTACCGGAGGAGAGCAGGTCGCTGATCCAGCCACGGAAACGAGGAGGGAAGCCCCAGTGTCTAAGAATTTGAAGCAAGGAATTCCAGGAAATAGAGTCGAAGGCTTTCCTAAAGTCAAGCTTGATGATCATAGCGGCTCCTTTTCGCTTGTGGCAGCAATTCAGGGAATCAGCCGCATAGATGAAGTTTTCAGCTATGCATCGGCCTGAAATGAAGCCCGTTTGGTCCCCATGGACAAGCAGGGGGATGTAGGCCTTGAGTCTATTAGTTAGTAGTTTAGTGATGCCTTTGATCGGGCAATTTTGGAGGGCGATTGGCCTGAAGGCGCCCGCGCTGTCTGCGCCTTCGGTCTTTGGGAGCAAGATCATGACAGAGCGGTTAAAGCATTCAATCTAGGAGGATGAGCTCGCGAATTCATGGAAGAAAGGGATGAGGAGATGTTTGATATGGGGCCAGAATGATCTGTAGAAACTGGGGCCGAAGCCGTCCGGGCCTGGACTGGCATTAGGATTCATGTGTAGAAAGGCTAGCTTGATCTCGTCATCGGAGAAGGGGGCGTCGAGATGTCGTAGTTGGGGGATTTGAGTTGGGTAGAGGTCTGACAGGCTGAAGTTCCAAGATGTGGCGGGCTGAGTGCTAAGAAGCGCTTGATAGTAATCCTTAAGCAGTTTCGCTTTTTGGTCATGGGAGAAGAAATCGTTGCCCAAGTGACGGAGAACTGGGATTTGGTTTCATCTAAAGCGTTGGGAGGCAGAAACATGAAAAAACCTAGTGTTCTCATCGCCGTAGATAGCGCGCTTGATTTTTGATCTCTACCGAAGTGCAAGCATGCGATCACAAGTAGCTTTTAGCAGAGTTGATTTGAGTACAGTTCGGAGCTGCATTTCCGAAGATGTGAGGGGTCTGGACTCTTCCTTTAAATCGATTAGGGTGATAATCCGTTTACATTGTTGCTCTTGGACATGTGCGGGTTTATTGGTTTTGGCCCACTGCTTTAGGCGGGAACGACAGGTTTGAAGAGTCCGGGCCAGCCGGGCGAACGGGGGCTGGTGGGCCAAGGCGTTTTGTTGGCAGACTTGGGCCACTAGCCGTTTGCATGCCGGAGCATAGGCCCAGCTTCGTTCAAAACGAAAGAGGCGGGAGCGGGGTACCGTGATGGAAATGGAGATGATTAGCGGGACGTGATCCGAAGTGATTCGTGCTAGCAAGGAGAGGGAAGTGTTTGGGAAGGTGGTATTCCAGGCAAGGTTGAAGAAGGCTCTGTCGAGGCGTTCAAGGACCGACGCCTCCCTGTTGTTGGACCAAGTGAACTGGCGGTCCAGCAGGGGGAGTTCAAGGAGAGCTAGCTCGTTGATGGCGTCATTAAACATGTCAGCCTACCGCTGATGGAAATTCGAGTTATTCTTTTCGTGGGGGAAGCGTATTAGATTAAAATCGCCTACGATTAGCCACGGGGTGCTCTTGCTGGGGGCAATGGCCAAAAGTTCGTCGAGGAAAGCTTGCTTCTGGGAACGGCTTGTCGGGCCATAGACGTTTGTAATGTAGAAGGCGGAGGGGAGCGAGGGGAGAAGACATGTAAGCGTAGAGCAGAAGGAGTGGTTAACGCATTGGGTCACCTGGATCATGCTAGAGCTTGCTGCCGAGAGCAGTCCGCCAGCCGTGCCAATGACAGGCAGGACAGAGAAGTAGTCGAGGAAGGAGGGTAGGAAGGAACGAACTTTTGAGACCGCGGGCGCTTCGAGTTTGGTTTCTTGTAAAAGCAGTATGTTCGGCTTGACTGACAGAAGTTCAGCGAGGATATCCTTGCATTTTTCAACATTATCCAGCCCTCTTACATTCCAGGAACAGAGATACATAGTTGTTGCAGACATTTAAGCACTAACAAACACACCAAAGGAAAGAGATCTACAAACCCCTTGATTGGATCCTAAACACTTGCAGGCTAAGGGGTTGACAAGATGGCAAAGATAACTAAGATAGGTAGGGCATGGGGCAGGCGTTACAAGAGGTTGCATAATCATGGAAACACGGTAGTAGCACCAGCGGCAGAGGCAACGAGCTCGATTTCATCCGCAGAGGAGCCACACTCCTTGGCCAGGGCAGCGTGCGCGAGAGGTGACCCAGGCTCGCTGTCCTCTGGAGCCAGACGAGCCGCGCGCACCGCGTCCTCGAAGTCAATGGCCGAGCTAGACAGCATGAGGCGCTTGGCCTTGGCATGAGACGCCTTGTCCTCCATGGTCACCCTGGCACAGGGCTCAGCCAGGGCTAGCCGAGCACTACGCCGGACATGCACGTCGTCCATGACACGCTTGGCCTTGGCACGCTTCTTCTTGGCCACCGCCTCGTGGATAGCCGGGGCGTCAGCAGTGACAGCTGGCGCCGGGTCAACAGCAGCGGCAGGGGGTGCAGCTTGGCAAGGGCGGCGCACGTAGGTGCGGGTGGCCACCGAGACGGGTGGATCCGCGGGAGCCGGAGGCAGGCAGATCGGAGTGGCTATCGGAGTAGCTAGCGGAGTGGCGGGTGGAGCAGCCAAAGACTGGGGCTGGCAGGTTGGAGGGGTCACCAGAGGAGCGTGCTGCGCGGCGAGAGCCTCGAAGGCGGCGGCAATGGAGGGGAATGGGGCGGGAGGGGTAGCAGGAGGCGAGGCGGCGGCGAGGTCGGCGAGCACGAGCAGGGGGTTGGCGGGGGTCGTGGATGCGGGTGGGGTGGGAGCAGGGACATGCGGAGAGGTGGCATGTGGGCGGTGGAGGACGGAGTTGAGGGCCACCAGGGGAGCGAGGCCGACGCGAGCAAGGGGGATATCCTCGTCAGAGGAGGAAAGCGCGAGGTCGCGGAACTGATCAGCAGCAAGGGAGGCGTTCCTGGATGGGGAAGGAGGCGGACCTTGAGGGAATTTAGGGGACACCGCAACGGGGCCGTGGGTGGTCATGGCCTCCTGCGCGCGGCGCAGGCCACGCACACGGGTGGCCTCCATGGAGCCATGGGAAGAAGGTGTGTCAGAGCCGAAGCTGTCGTCAGACGAGAACGGGGAGGGATCGCTTGGACCCAAGCGAGCGACCTTGTCGTGCTCGAAGAGCTGGACAACCAGGATATCCAGGTTAGGGAGCTGAACGGTCACACCATCAGGCAAACGAGTGCCTTTGAAGAGAGCGATGTGGGCGCGGATGGAGGTGCGTTCATCAGCGTGGACGCAGTACTGGTCTATGGAGAAGATGTCGCCGAGGAAGTTGAGCACAAAGTGAACTCCGGCAGGGTGCCAGAGCTCAAGAGGGAAGCCTATGGCCTCGATCTCTGTGATGTCATCCTCGAAGAGAGCGGTGGATCGACCGAAGTTTTCCGCCGGCTCAAAGGAGATGGAGTTCCCGTCGAAGTGCATGGGTCCACGAGCAATGACGGCATGGCGGACAGAGGCATTGGGAAAGGCAACTAGGCCAGCGCCGCGGTACGAGGCAGCGACGCGGAAGACGGGGTTGCCACCGTGGTCACGTAGAACACGACGAATGTCGGGGAAGGGGTTGTGCACCGGGGTGCCAAAGTGGACAAACGCGAAGCGAGAGATGTCATCGTGGACAAGATGAGGCGGGACGACGATGAGTGGCTGGGTAGGAGATTGTGGGATGGGGGCAAAGGTGGGAGGCCCCCTGTGGAAGCATGGTGGCTGTAAACGATGGGTGCGGGTGGGAGGGGGAGGAGGCAGGGAAAGGCGGCGAGTAGCAGAAGCTGCTGCCTCGTCAAGGTCCCTGATGGCCTTGACAAGGAGGAGCCTGAGTTTGACGGCGACGGCGTCGACAGGGTTGGAGAGGTCTGGCGGCTGCGAGTTGAGGTCGATGGCGGTCTCGGGGCAGAGCAGGTCCGGCTCGCCGCGAGCAGCCTCAGAGCGGCAAGGGTGGGATGAGGACGAGCCGCAGGAGTCGACCGGCACCAGGAACGAGCCGAAGCGGATGGAAGTCGGCAGCATGGGGTCGGAGGCAGCGTCGGGAGCGTCAGCATGTGCGTCCATGGCACTGGAGGCAGCGAAGGTAGGGTTAAGATGGGCGGAGGGGAAGGGCGGCATAGAAGGAAAAAGGGGTATCAAACAAGAGGCTTTGCACCTGAAGCTGCGGTGGCCGGAGCGCCAGCAACGGGAACAGCGGATTGGATCCCGGCAGTCGAAGACGAGGTGGTCCGAGGCCAGGCAGCGGAAGCACCGCCTGGAGGGTTTGGCGGCCGTTTTTGCTGCAGGCTGGAGTTGCTTGGTTTGTGGTCGATGTGGAGAAGGAAGAGAGGAGTTGGTGGGTTTATAAGGAGATGGGAGGGCCGGGTGAGGTGAGAGTAGAGCGTCTCGGTAGGAGAGATGTTTGGAATGACAGGAGGTAGCGCGCGGCGCATGACAGGAAGCGTGAGAATCTTTTGTACGATGGAGATCTTGGAGAAGTCGCATGTCATGGCAGAGGGGGGACGGCCTGGGTGGGAGAGTAGCGGAGGGGACGCAGGGGGAGCGGGTGCGGGAGACCGGGGTCAGACCGGGGCAAGCCGAAGGCGGCGGTGGGGCGAATGGGTCTCCTAGATGTTGAAGGAAATATGCCCTAGAGGCAATAATAAAGTTATTATTTATTTCCTTATATCATGATAAATGTTTATTATTCCTGTTAGAATTGTATTAACCGGAAACATAATACATGTGTGAATACATAGACAAACTTAGTGTCACTAGTATGCCTCTACTTGACTAGCTCGTTAATCAAAGATGGTTATGTTTCCTAACCATAAACAAAGTGTTGTTATTTGATTAACGAGGTCACATCATTAGTTGAATGATCTGATTGACATGACCCATTTCATTAGCTTAGCACCCGATCGTTTAGTATGTTACTATTGTTTTCTTCATGACTTATTAAAAACAGTAAAACTGAGCCTAATCCCTACCCTCTCACGCACTTAACAATTTTGACCGTCAGATTTTAGTTACTAGTCATCCCTAGCCGTCGGATTGCTGAGTAATCTCGTGCTTTGCCGCTAAGTGGGCTGGCTGTTCTATGAGCAGCTACTCCGGTGGCCGAATCCAAGCATTCTGGTTTGTTTGGGCCAGCGCCCGCAAGAAGCCCATGTCATATTTTCCATTTGACACAGTGCCTCGCGATATCTTGAAAACACATCGTGAACCCTAATGGAGCAGATGGCCATGGCTCATGGCGCGGCGGCGGCGCCTTCCCCCTGAGTCCTGATCTCTACGTACCCCGTGCGGTGATGGCTCCCCTCCGACACTGAAGTTGTTCGGCGACGCCTACCACAACTCATCAACTCGCCCCGTGCCGCCGTGCGGTACTGTCTCTCCTCCGACCCAGACCTCATACGGCACAGTAGCGCCTACCGTGACTCATTAGCTGGCCGGTGGCGGAGCTCCCTCCCTGTCCCCAACCTCTCGTCTCGCTCCACCTGGAAGCCTGGTATGCCACCGCCGTGGAATTTCTTTCCAATTATGATATGAACTGGGGTTATCTTTTTAACTGTTCTAACATGATCTCCAGATTGCCTTTATTTAGCACCTGGTTCCTCTGATGATTCATGGATTGCAGGTAGGTATCTACCTTTTAGAACCCGCATCCTTCTGAAGTTATCCGACACCTCACGGTCTCATCCATGGCGCCTCTCCCTGTCACCCGCGTCGCTGCAGTTTTTCCCTGCCTCTTTTTTCTCTCACGTTCTTTCATAGATTGGAGGACGGGGAGAAGGAAGGAGCTGCAGAATAATAGGAATGTATTAATAATAGGTATATGGTGGACCAGGCATGGGAACAGAAGAGGATGAGTATGAATCACGAGAGAAACTTCAGTTCGAAATCATGAGAAAGGTAGCATGCACGATGCACAGGGCCTGCATGCTGCCAGTTCAATCATTCCTCCTCCAGCTCCTTATTTCCTTCTGATAGACAATGCACACAGACAATGCACATGCTTGCCAAGAAAGTGGTTTCAGGTACGTTATTGGAAGTAAAAATACATGGTTATTGTTTCCCAAAGGAACCTAACAGTAAGTGTGTTACCATGAATTTTGTTTGTTTCCGCGACGATGTCTTGCTGATCCTATTTTCCATGAAATTTACAATTGTTCTTTATCTATCTATTTCCTTGATCCTACTGTTTTCTAAGGTTTGTGTAATTAGACACGGATTTGTGGAGTGGATACAGCCAAGTCATGCCGCGCGCGAGGGGATCCAGCAGAATCGCGGGATGCGGGTGAATTGTGGGCGTTAGAGGGCTGGTAAGGTGCACCAAATTTTACTATCCTAAATTTTTGTTGAAGGTCTCCCTTCCCCAATACAATCCCTGCCATCCAGTGACATGCTTTGTAGAGAGAGAATTTTTTATCATCTTTCATCCATTAAGTACTAAGGTGTTTTTTCTTATCTTCGTTTACAGAGAGACACTGCAGTTCCCAAGTGGTATTTCTTCACAACATTGACCAACAAAGGAGTCTCCAATTTGGACTTTTTTTGTTTACTTCCGAATGTACCGTAATTAAGCGGCTTCTTGCATTCCAGTTAAGTAAACTCTCTTCCTTTTGCACTCTATCTGCAAGTTTCTCCTTTGGGGGTATTGGAATAATTTTCAGTATATGAAATTAATTATTCCAAGTGTACAATGTATGTTGGTGCTAGGTTTATAACTAATTCTTTATTTTTTTCCAAAGTTGAGCAGAAAGAACAAGAACAAAACTTTCTGTTTAGCTTTTCTGCTGGACTGAATACCTGGGGAACACCAGGTAAGAGGAATCAAAGATATGCGAGTATAAGACATGATGCTTGACATCATTTTTATGAATTTTGTTTCTTGTACTTTTTTTTGAAAAGTCTTCTACTATTGTACGTAAGCATTTCTCTCAATAATTCCAAAAAAACTCAAATTTAAATATGGTAACAACAGCTTTATGTCTTAGTTTGTTTATAATTTGTGCATTTCTAATTGTCCTACCCTTCTCAGTTTTTGTAACTGGCACCCTTCTCATTTTCAGTGGAATTTACAAATATTATCATTATTTATTTTCTCCCTCGTAACTCGTATTATATGAAAGTTGCTTTACATGTCAACACTGCATATACTGGACACTGGAGAAGCGGTTTGATTCAATCTATATTGTCCTAACTGACCGTGAGTGAGGTTACACTAATCAATCATCGGATGATGTTTTTTTCTGGTTTTCCTATCTTAATACTTTGTGAGTTTGCAGTGCTCCTAGAGTAAAGATATCTATCTAGAACCTACTGTATATTGCTCTCATGGATGCTTTACCTGCAACCGACTTGTATATATACATGGTGTATCTATAATTTACAAACTTTGTATTACAAAATTTTGTGACTCTTTGCTATAGTATTTTTTAGGAGTAAAAACAGGTGACAATCAATCGCTAAACATGTTTCCATCAGCCATTCTAATTTTAACCCCATGCATTTGATACCACAACTCATTTCAACAAGTCTATTAGACCTAAGAAAAAAAAGGCAACACACTATTTTCTTACGGATCAATTGGATTCCTCACTTCAATTGCATAACATTTTGGTAGATCAACCGGGTCCTCTCCTTGGTTACATAATTGTATTGAAAAATGAAATGGAAACAAGAACAAGCTACAAGAAAGACAAATGCATCAAAGAATTCCAAACAAATGTATATAAATTACTTCATATCCCTAACAACTAAGATCCTAAATAGACGGGCGCAGCAACGCGCGCCATCAATGATCTAGTACATGTTCCTATGACTATGAGATTATGCAACTCCCGTTTACCGGAGGAACACTTTGTGTGCTATCAAACGTCACAACGTAACTGGGTGATTATAAAGGAGCTCTACAGGTGTCTCCAAAGGTAGATGTTGGGTTGGCGTATTTCGAGATTAGGATTTGACACTCCGATTTTCGGAGAGGTATCTTTGGGCCCTCTCGGTAATGCACATCACATAAGCCTTGCAAGCATTGTGACTAATGAGTTAGTTGCGAGATGATGTATTACGAAACGAGTAAAGAGACTTGCCGGTAACGAGATTGAACTAGGTATTGGATACCGACGATCGAATCTCGGGCAAGTAACATACCGATGACAAAGGGAACAACGTATGTTGTTATGCGGTCTGACCAATAAAGATCTTCGTAGAATATGTAGGAGCCAATATGGGTATCCAGGTCCCGCTATTGATTATTGACCGGAGATGTGTCTCAGTCATGTCTACATTGTTCTCGAACCGTAGGGTCCGCACGCTTAACGTTACGATGACAGTTATTATGAGTTTATGCATTTTGATGTACCGAAGTTAGTTCGGAGTCCCGGATGTGACCACGGACATGACGAGGAGTCTCGAAATGGTCGAGACATAAAGATTGATATATTGGAAGCCTATATTTGGATATCGGAAGTGTTCCGGGTGAAATCGAGATTTTACCAGAGTACCGGGAGGTTACCGGAACCCCCGGGGAGCCATATGGGCCTTAATGGGCTTTAGTGGAAAGGAGAGAGGGGCAGCCCAAGGTGGCCGCGCGCCTCCCCCCTCCCCTAGTCCTATTAGGACTAGGAGAGGTGGCCGGCCCCCCTCTCTCTCTTTCCCCCTCGGGGAATCCTAGTCCAACTAGGATTGGGGGGGAGTCCTACTCCTACCGGGAGTAGGACTCCTCCTGCTCCCTCCTCCTGGCCGGCCGCACCCTCCCCCTTGGCTCCTTTATATACGGAGGCAGGGGGCACCTCTAGACACACAAGTTGATCATTGAGATCGTTCCTTAGCCGTGTGCGGTGCCCCCTGCCACCATATTCCACCTCGATCATATCGTTGTAGTGCTTAGGCGAAGCCCTGCGTCGGTAGAACATCAAGATCGTCATCACGCCGTCGTGCTGACGGAACTCCTCCCCGAAGCTTTGCTGGATCGGAGCCCGGGGATCGTCATCGAGCTATACGTGTGCTAAGAACTCGGAGGTGCCGGAGTAACGGTGCTTGGATCGGTCAGATCGGGAAGAAGACGTACGACTACTTCCTCTACGTTGTGTCAACGCTTCCGTTGCGATCTACAAGGGTACGTAGATCAGACTCTCCCCCTCGTTGCTATGCATCACCATGATCTTGCGTGTGCGTAGGAAAATTTTGAAATTACTACGTTCCCCAACAGTGGCATCCGAGCCTAGGTTTTATGGTTTGATGTTATTTGCACGAGTAGAACACAAGTGAGTTGTGGGCGATATAAGTCATACTGCCTACCAGCATGTCATATTTTGGTTCAGCGGTATTGTTGGACGAGACGACCCGGACCAACATTACGCATACGCTTACGCGAGACCGGTTCCCCCGACGTGCTTTGCACACAGGTGGCTTGCGGGCGACTGTCTCTCCAACTTTTGTTGAACCGAGTGTGGCTACGCCCGGTCCTTGCGAAGGTTAAAATGGAGTCTGTTTGACAAACTATCGTTGTGGTTTTGATGCGTAGGTGAGATTGGTTCTTGCTTAAGCCCGTAGCAGCCACGTAAAACTTGCAACAACAAAGTAGAGGATGTCTAACTTGTTTTTGAAGGGCATGTTGTGATGTGATATGGTCAAGACATGATGCTAAATTTTATTGTATGAGATGATCATGTTTTGTAACCGAGTTATCGGCAACTGGCAAGAGCCATATGGTTGTCGCTTTATTGTATGCAATGCAATCGCAATGTAATGATTTACTTTATCACTAAGCGGTAGCGATAGTCGTGGAAGCATAAGATTGGCGAGACGACAACGATGCTACGATGGAGATCAAGGTGTAGCGCCGGTGACGATGGTTATCATGACGGTGCTTCGGAGATGGAGATCACAAGCACAAGATGATGATGGCCATATCATATCACTTATATTGATTGCATGTGATGTTTATCTTTTATGCATCTTATCTTGCTTTGATTGACGGTAGCATTATAAGATGATCTCTCACTAAATTATCAAGAAGTGTTCTCCCTAAGTATGCACCGTTGCAAAATTTCTTCGTGCTGAGACACCACGTGATGATCGGGTGTGATAGGCTCTATGTTCAAATACAACGGGTGCAAAACAGTTGCACACGCGGAATACGCAGGTTATACTTGACGAGCCAAGCATATACAGATATGGCCTCGGAACACGGAGACCGAAAGGTCGAGCGTGAATCATATAGTAGATATGATCAACATAATGATGTTCACTGATGAAACTACTCCATCTCACGTGATGATCGGACATGGTTTAGTTGATTTGGATCACGTGATCACTTAGAGGATTAGAGGGATGTCTATCTAAGTGGGAGTTCTTAAGTAATATGATTAATTGAACTTAAATTTATCATGAACTTAGTACCTGATAGTATCTTTCTTATGTATGTTTGATTGTAGATAGATGGCCCGTGTTGTTGTTCCGTTGAATTTTAATGTGTTCCTTGAGAAAGCAAAGTTAAAAGATGATGGTAGCAATTACACGGACTGGGTCCGTAACTTGAGGATTATCCTCATTGCTGCACAGAAGAATTACGTCCTGGAAGCACCACTGGGTGCCAGGCCTGCTGCTGGAGCAACACCAGATGTTATGAATGTCTGGCTGAGCAAAGTTGATGACTACTCGATAGTTCAGTGTGCCATGCTTTATGGCTTAGAATCGGGACTTCAACGACGTTTTGAACGTCATGGAGCATATGAGATGTTCCAGGAGTTGAAGTTAATATTTCAAGCAAATGCCCGGATTGAGAGATATGAAGTCTCCAATAAGTTCTATAGCTGCAAGATGGAGGAGAACAGTTCTGTCAGTGAGCATATACTCAAAATGTCTGGGTGTAATAATCACTTGATTCAGATGGGAGTTAATCTTCCAGATGATTGCGTCTTTGACAGAATTCTCCAATCACTGCCACCAAGCTACAAGAGCTTCGTGATGAACTATAATATGCAAGGGATGAACAAGACTATTCCCGAGCTCTTCGCAATGCTGAAAGCTGCGGAGGTAGAAATCAAAAAGGAGCATCAAGTGTTGATGGTTAACAAAACCACTAGTTTCAAGAAAAAGGGCAAAGGGAAGAAGAAGGGGAACTTCAAGAAGAACGGCAAGCAAGTTGCTGCTCAAGAGAAGAAACACAAGTCTGAACCTAAGCCTGAAACTGAGTGCTTCTACTGCAAGCAGACTGGTCACTGGAAGCGGAACTGCCCCAAGTATTTGGCGGATAAGAAGGATGGCAAGGTGAACAAAGGTATATGTGATATACATGTTATTGATGTGTACCTTACTAATGCTCGTAGTAGCACCTGGGTATTTGATACTGGTTCTGTTGCTAATATTTGCAACTCGAAATAGGGACTACGGATTAAGCAAAGATTGGCTAAGGACGAGGTGACGATGCGTGTGGGAAACGGTTCCAAAGTCGATGTGATCGCGGTCGGCACGCTACCTCTATATCTACCTTCGGGATTAATATTAGACCTAAATAATTGTTATTTGGTGCCAGCGTTGAGCATGAACATTATATCTGGATCTTGTTTAATGCGAGACGGTTATTCATTTAAATCAGAGAATAATGGTTGTTCTATTTATATGAGTAATATCTTTTATGGTCATGCACCCTTGAAAAGTGATCTATTCTTGTTGAATCTCGATAGTAGTGATACACATATTCATAATGTAGAAGCCAAAAGATGCAGAGTTGATAATGATAGTGCAACTTATTTGTGGCACTGCCGTTTAGGTCATATCGGTGTAAAGCGCATGAAGAAACTCCATACTGATGGACTTTTGGAACCACTTGATTATGAATCACTTGGTACTTGCGAACCATGCCTCATGGGCAATATGACTAAAACACCGTTCTCCGGTACTATGGAGAGAGCAACAGATTTGTTGAAAATCATACATACAGATGTATGTGGTCCGATGAATATTGAGGCTCGTGGCGGATATCGTTATTTTCTCACGTTCACAGATGATTTAAGCAGATATGGGTATATCTACTTAATGAAACATAAGTCTGAAACATTTGAAAAGTTCAAAGAATTTCAGAGTGAAGTGGAAAATCATCGTAACAAGAAAATAAAGTTTCTACGATCTGATCATGGAGGAGAATATTTGAGTTACGAGTTTGGTGTACATTTGAAAAATTGTGGAATAGTTTCGCAACTCACGCCACCCGGAACACCACAGCGTAATGGTGTGTCCGAACGTCGTAATCGTACCTTACTAGATATAGTGCGATCTATGA
Source organism: Triticum monococcum (assembly GCA_034509565.1). NCBI lineage: Eukaryota > Viridiplantae > Streptophyta > Magnoliopsida > Poales > Poaceae > Triticum > Triticum monococcum. The sequence goes on along the minus strand of CM067841.1, from coordinate 562,182,297 downwards.
TGTCTCTTACTGATTTACCGCTATCGTTTTGGGGATACGCTCTAGAGACGACCGCATACACGTTAAATAGGCCACCATAAAAATCCGTTGAGACGACGCCTTATGAACTATGGTTTGGTAAGAAACCAAAGTTGTCGTTTCTGAAAGTTTGGGGTTGCGATGCTTATGTGAAAAAGATTCAACCTGGTAAGCTCGAACCCAAATCGGAGAAATGTGTCTTTATAGGATATCCAAAGGAAACTATTGGATACATCTTCTATCACAGATCCGAAGGCAAGACTTTTGTTGCTAAATTCGGAAACTTTCTTGAGAAGGAGTTTCTCTCGAAAGAAGTGAGTGGGAGGAAAGTAGAACTTGACAAGGTAACTGTACCTGCTCCCTTGTTGGAAAGTAGTACATCACAGAAAACTGCTTCTGCAACACCTACACCAATAAGTGAGGAAGTTAATGATAATGATCATGAAACTTCAGAACAAGATACTACGGAACCTCGTAGATCAACCAGAGTAAGATCCGCGCCAGAGTGGTACGGTAATCCAGTTCTGGAAGTCATGCTACTAGATCATGATGAACATACGAACTATGAAGAAGCGATGGTGAGCCCAGATTCCGCAAAGTGGCTTGAAGCCATGAAATCTGAGATGGGATCCATGTATGAGAACAAAGTATGGACTTTGGTTGACTTGCCCGATGATCGGCAAGCAATTGAGAATAAATGGATCTTCAAGAAAAAGACCGACGCAGACGGTAATGTTAATGTCTATAAAGCTTGACTTGTCGCAAAAGGTTTTCGACAAGTTCAAGGGGTTGACTATGATGAGACCTTCTCACCCGTAGCGATGCTTAAGTCTGTCCGAATCATGTTAGCAATTGCCGCGTTTCATAATTATGAAATTTGGCAGATGGATATCAAAACTGCATTCCTGAATGGATTTCTGGAAGAAGAGTTGTATATGATGCAACCGGAAGGTTTTGTCGATCCAAAGGGAGCTAACAAAGTGTGCAAGCTCCAGCGATCCATTTATGGACTGGTGCAAGCCTCTCGGAGTTGGAATAAACGCTTTGATAGTGTGATCAAAGCATTTGGTTTTATACAGACTTTTGAAGAAGCCTGTATTTACAAGAAAGTGAGTGGGAGCTCTGTAGCATTTCTGATATTATATGTGGATGACATATTGCTGATTGGAAATGATATAGAATTTCTGGATAGCATAAAGGGATACTTGAATAAGAGTTTTTTAATGAAAGACCTCGGTGAAGCTGCTTACATATTGGGCATAAAGATCTATAGAGATAGATCGAGACGCTTAATTGGACTTTCACAAAGCACATACCTTGACAAAATTTTGAAGAAGTTCAAAATGGATTAAGCAAAGAAAGGATTCTTGCATGTGTTACAAGGTGTGAAGTTGAGTCAGACTCAATGCCCGACCACTGCAGAAGATAGAGAGAAAATGAAAGATGTTCCCTATGCTTCAGCCATAGGCTCTATCATGTATGCAATGCTGTGTACCAGACCTGATGTGCGCCTTGCTATAAGTTTAGCAGGGAGGTACCAAAGTAATCCAGGAGTGGATCACTGGACAGCGGTCAAGAACATCCTGAAATACCTGAAAAGGACTAAGGATATGTTTCTCGTATATAGAGGTGACAAAGAGCTCACCGTAAAAGGTTACGTTGATGCAAGCTTTGACACTGATCCGGACGATTCTAAATCGCAAACCAGATACGTGTTTACATTAAACGGTGGAGCTTTCAGTTGGTGCAGTTCTAAACAAAGCGTCGTAGCAGGATCTACATGTGAAGCGGAGTACATAGCTGCTTCGGAAGCAGCGAATGAAGGAGTCTGGATGAAGGAATTCATATCCGATCTAGGTGTCATACTAGTGCATCGGGTCCAATGAAAATCTTTTGTGACAATACTGGTGCAATTGCCTTGGCAAAGGAATCCAGATTTCACAAGAGGACCAAGCACATCAAGAGACGCTTCAATTCCATCCGGGATCTAGTCCAGGTGGGAGACATAGAGATTTGCAAGATACATATGAATCTGAATATTGCAGACCCGTTGACTAAGCCTCTTCCACGAGCAAAACATGATCAGCACCAAGGCTCCATGGGTGTTAGAATCATTACTTTGTAATCTAGATTATTGACTCTAGTGCAAGTGGGAGACTGAAGGAAATATGTCCTAGAGGCAATAATAAAGTTATTATTTATTTCCTTATATCATGATAAATGTTTATTATTCATGCTAGAATTGTATTAACCGGAAACATAATACATGTGTGAATACATAGACAAACTTAGTGTCACTAGTATGCCTCTACTTGACTAGCTCGTTAATCAAAGATGGTTATGTTTCCTAACCATGAACAAAGTGTTGTTATTTGATTAACGAGGTCACATCATTAGTTGAATGATCTGATTGACATGACCCATTTCATTAGCTTAGCACCCGATCGTTTAGTATGTTGCTATTGCTTTCTTCATGACTTATACATGTTCCTATGACTATGAGATTATGCAACTCCCGTTTACCGGAGGAACACTTTGTGTGCTACCAAATGTCACAACGTAACTGGGTGATTATAAAGGAGCTCTACAGGTGTCTCCAAAGGTAGATGTTGGGTTGGCGTATTTCGAGATTAGGATTTGTCACTCCGATTGTCGGAGAGGTATCTCTGGGCCCTCTCGGTAATGCACATCACATAAGCCTTGCAAGCATTGTGACTAATGAGTTAGTTGCGAGATGATGTATTACGAAACGAGTAAAGAGACTTGCCGGTAACGAGATTGAACTAGGTATTGGATACCGATGATCGAATCTCGGGCAAGTAACATACCGATGACAAAGGGAACAACGTATGTTGTTATGCGGTCTGACCGATAAAGATCTTCGTAGAATATGTAGGAGCCAATATGGGCATCCTGGTCCCGCTATTGATTATTGACCGAAGATGTGTCTCAGTCATGTCTACATTGTTCTCAAACCGTAGGGTCCGCACGCTTAACGTTACGATGACAGTTATTATGAGTTTATGCATTTTGATGTACCGAAGTTAGTTCGGAGTCCCGGATGTGATCACGAACATGACGAGGAGTCTCGAAATGGTCGAGACATAAAGATTGATATATTGGAAGCCTATATTTGGATATCGGAAGTGTTCCGGGTGAAATCGGGATTTTACCGGAGTACCGGGAGGTTACCGGAACCCGGGAGCCATATGGGCCTTAATGGGCTTTAGTGGAAAGGAGAAAGGGGCAGCCCAAGGTGGCCGCGCGCCTCCCCCCTCCCCTAGTCCTATTAGGACTAGGAGAGGTGGCCGGCCCCCCTCTCTCTCTTTCCCCCTGGGGGAATCCTAGTCCAACTAGGATTGGGGGGGGGAGTCCTACTCCCGGTAGGAGTAGGACTCCTCCTGCGCCCTCCTCCTGGCCGGCCGCACCCTCCCCTTGGCTCCTTTATATACGGAGGCAGGGGCACCTCTAGACACAAGTTGATCATTGAGATCGTTCCTTAGCCGTGTGCGGTGCCCCCTGCCACCATATTCCACCTCGATCATATCGTTGTAGTGCTTAGGCGAAGCCCTGCGTCGGTAGAACATCAAGATCGTCATCACGCCGTCGTGCTGACGGAAGTCCTCCCCGAAGCTTTGCTGGATCGGAGCCCGGGGATCGTCATCGAGCTGTACGTGTGCTAAGAACTCGGAGGTGCCGGAGTAACGGTGCTTGGATCGGTCAGATCGGGAAGAAGACGTACGACTACTTCCTCTATGTTGTGTCAACGCTTCCGTTGCGATCTACAAGGGTACGTAGATCAGACTCTCCCCCTCGTTGCTATGCATCACCATGATCTTGCGTGTGCGTAGGAAAATTTTGAAATTACTACGTTCCCCAACAGATGTGGGTCCGGAGTGTTAGCAAGAGGGGGGAGAGGATGCTGGGTACGCCCACCGGTCCACCGGGCAGCGATTGTGGCTGGGGGAGCGATGGGTGGGGATGGGGCAGTAGTAGTGGCAGGGGGTGGGGTCGTGGTGGTGGGGGTGGAGCGGTGGGTAGGGCCCAGTCGACATAGTCGGGGTGAGGATTGGATGGGGTTGTGGGAGTGTTGACGGTGCGTTGTGCTGGCTGTGAGGCGGGCGTGCATGTGTCAAGATCGGCTAGTGGGGCCGAGCTGTCATGGGGCGCTGAGGGTGGGAGAGCTAGTGTGGAAACATGGTGAGGAGTCTCGTAATCTGCACAGGGAGTAGGTGATGGTAAGACGGGAGGTCTAGGGTTAGCCTTGTTGTTCTCGGGAGAAGGCGAAGGGAGTGACAGGAGATGCATGCGGAGATCGATCGTAGGGACCGAAGAGATACGATCCGGGACGGATCGAGATGTGGCCGTTAGAGGGGGGATGTCGCATGCATGGTCCGAAAAGGTGTCAGGTGGTTGGGGGGAGCGAGTGACATGGCTCTTCGCGGCACCTGGGTGAGGGGCGTGAGCAGCTGTGTGGTCAACAGCGCAGTTGACGTAGGTTGTCTGGGCAGCCGGGCCCAGTGGGACGCGCGTGCAAGGGGAGGAGGCCCGGGCTACAGGCGTGTGGGCAGGGTCACCAACTGGCATGTGCATGCATGGGGGTGGGCCCGGGCATGCATGGGGGTGGGCCCGGGCATGCAGGGCGCTTGTCTCAGGCACAAGTGATGAGCGTTGCGGAAGTACGTGGGGGGTGGTTGAGAAAGGACCAAGGATGGAGGCAACGTGTGTGAGGTTGTGAATAGTTACAGTGGCTGAGGGGTCGACGTCGTTAGCGGCGTCAAGGGCGTCCTGCGCGTCAGCCCTAGAGGCGAACAGCCGGAATTCAAAATGCGAGAGCACGCAGGGGGAGCGGGAAATCATCTGGTCACGGATAACCTTTGCAGGCACGAAGGTGCAGAAAAGCTTTGCATGTACAATTTGCACGTAAAAAACGTTTGAGCTAGAGAAAAGGTGGTCTAAGGCATCAGTCACTAGTTTAACTGTTGGGATAACTTGCTTAGACACTTTTATGCAATCCAAACTACGGTTTGCTGAGAGCATGGGCTAGAGGTGGGTTTGGTGGCAACATCAGTGGTAAAATCACGCAACATTTGGGCACGAAAGCAGGTACCAGGACGAACGAGGCGTACCTTGGCACGACGACGAGGCTGCAGCTCTGTCGATGAAGAAGCGGGGCTGGCAGAGCTTAGCTGAGCCATGGAGTAAGGTTGCGGGCGACCCGAAGGCAAGCTCGACGCAGCCGCAGAGGGCCAGGGGAAGCGGAGGAGGACGCCTGGCCTTTTGAAGTCACCGAAGCTGGCGATGAGGCATGCGACGGCGTGACATGCCACCATGAAGGAGAAACGGTCGTCGTCGTCGATGGTGACGTTGAAGGCAGCGGGGGAGCCACCAAACAAGCTGGCAAGCAGGAGGGCGATGCCGTCGGGGAGGAGCTGGTGGGGGAACTGAATGACACGCCCACGAGAGCGGCAGCCGTGCCAGTCGCTCCCCGGGGGGGGGGGGGGGGGGGGATTGATCGGCGAGCGGAGGCGCGACCAGGCGAGAAGCTCGAAGCTGAGGCCCAGGTCGTCGGGAAGCAGCAGGAGGTCGGAAGGAGAAGGACAGGAGTGACGAGCAGATGAACGCGTAGGGGGAGCCGAGGCCCAGTCGACGTTGTAGGGCTCAAAGGAGATGGAAAAGAAAGCAGAGCGCCGGCTGGATGCCCTGCGCCCAAGGAGCATGGCAGCAACCAGCGGGGAAGCAACATGGAAACGAAAAAGGTTGCGGCGAACTTGGTGGGCCGCGAAGTTACAAGCAGCGCCACCGCAACAAGCCTGGAGGATGGCGGCTGCGAGCGAGTCATTAAGGCCAGGGGAGGCGCCAGAGAAACGCGCAAGCATGGGAGTAGCCAGGCCCAGGTCCGGCAAGGAGACCGGAAGGCGGAGGCGGCGGGAGACCGCCTCTTGGAAGGAGAGCCCAGCGCGGTCGCCGAAGCCAGCCAGGTTCTGGAGCGCCACCTGGCTCGCCTGGACGTATCGGGGGGCGGAGGAGGAAGGGCGCGCAGCAGCCTCCGAGCAGGTGGAGGCGGCGGGGGAGGGGGCAGCGGGCACAACAAGGGTGGAGGGACGAGGAGGAGGGAGCCACCACGGCGCGCACCAGTGGTGAGTCTGGCGGCGCCGGAGCGGGAGCGGGAGCGGGGGAGCGGGAGCTCATCGATCTGAGGACGCCAATGCTAACTTTGGAACCACCAAAAGCATCCTTTATTAAATAAACAAATGTGTGTATCCAACAATTTTTCTATTATAGAAATAGAAAAGAACATGTAAATTTACAATATATACTCATCATGTATGAACACGAGACGAACCAAATAAAAATCTCAAATAACTGCGAGAACAAGGACATGGCCTCAGAAGAAGTAGCCGAAGACTAGCGCGGTCAGGGACGCCATGGCGACAGCCGGGGCGGCAGCCGACGCGCCAGAGGCCGGTGCTGGAGCTGGTCCATCGGCCGCAGAGACCGTGCCAACCATGACGGCGGCGGCCGCCGCCACGGCGAGGATCCTGAGCTTCAGAGTAACCGCCATTTGCTTCCTCGACGGATGCTGCAGCAATGAACTAGCAAAGATGACTCTGGTGCTAGGAGAGAGCTAGAGAAGTTGTCAGGTTTGTGATCTTGGATGAAGGAGGAGAGATCATTTGGGGGGTTATATATAGCACTAGTACTTGGAGTTAGAGACTTCTAACATTTTCTTTGTTAGATGTAGAGACTTGAGACTTTGGCTTGGAAACAAAGGTTTGTAGCTGTAATCCTTCTGGACGGCCGGCCAATGCTTGGCCGGTCTGGTTGGCCGCTTCGCTGGCTATTATTTGGTTAGGGTTAAATTATCAGCTGTTGGGACAGATAGATGGAGCGGCTGGCCAGCTGCTAGCAGTTGTGTTGTTGCCTTTTGGTCCCCGTCTGTGCTTGATTGCATGCCATGTGTTCGGTTGTGTGATGAGCTGGTTCTCGCATTATGAAACCATGGGATGGGATGCTCTGCTGATGGCTGGCTGGTTACAACTTGCACAACTCACAAATTTTGATTTTGTTTTGTTTTTAGCTCATACTGTGGCTCCTGTTGCGATTAATCAAAGGAAATAAACTGCTCTGTCAAGGGGACAATTATACTACTTATATAAAGGCTGCGTCAATTAATTTAGATCGCAGGGAGTACTGCTTTGTCCCGTGGCTGATGCTCCAACTAGAAAAGAATGATGTTGGGCAATGGCAAGTGAACACATTGAAAAAATTACGCTAAATTAACCAGTCTTAGGAGTCATATTGTCCTTGTCACCAGGTGCGATTGGTTCACGGGACAGCCATTTTTTATTGGATAGCGACCATTTGGTTTATGAACGAGCTGGGATGGGATAGGATAGAGATAGCCATATGCTTGAAATATATCTGGCTCCGCACGCATGCGAAAATATCGCAGACATGCTCATCCACCCGCGCGCGAACGAAACGTTTGTCATGCTGACCTCCCCAAAAGTAGTGCATGGGCGTCTGTAACTCCGTGTATGTGGTGTGGATGAGCTACGCGTGCGTCCATGTATAATTGTGCGTGGTGTGAGCGCAGTGACGTACCCATGGGTGTGCCATGGCACAGCCAGATTTTTGGAAAACATTTTTTCACCGTGTAAAAATTAACTAATTTTTAAGGCTCTTGCAAGCTAATTGAAATAGACTTCAGTTTTTTTTTAAGTATGCACACCCTTCATTTTATTTCTAGGTCCGCCATTGTGTGAGCGTGAGTGAGCTGCGTGCATGGGCAGCCTATGTCCTGGTGGGACCGGGATCAGGTAACATGCTTTCAGGCAGTCACGCCGTGACATGCGGCTGTACATCTACCATCCAAATAAGATCCAACGTCTCACGATGACTCAAGTAAAAAAAATGATTCAGACTTTGGATCTCTTTTCAGTCATTCGATAGTCGCAAAGGGTAAACAACAGCGGTCGGTTTTCCAGAATAAAAACTACAGTCCTATACGTTTACCAATCTGTATACATTCATTTCAGAAAATAAAATATCTATACATTAAAATCAACGGGCATCCATCAAGCATGCATCAACAAATTCCTCAACGCATCCAGCCATCATCCACCCATTAGAGAATTGAAATAAATTCCATACTTAGAGCATCTATAATCGGACGTTTCAAACCCTCCTCAAATTTTCGGTCACTCACCGGTCAAGCAAACCCGATCCTCTCGGACACCTCAAACTAGTCTCAAACGCTCAGGCTGACTGACACCCTCATATCCAAACCATACCTTGGGCGGATTTGGGGTGCACCCGGACGCGTCCGCCCCGTTAGACTGACGTTGGGGTCCCACATGAAACCGCTCGGAAACCCAACAATCCAACGAGCATCTTCTCCGGGCAGCGTGAATGTCGTGGCGGGACTGGGATCGGGTGACTCGCCCACTGGCAGTCACGCCGTAACATGCGGCCATCAATCCAGCATCCATTCAACATCCAATGGAGGGGATTGATCCATGAGAAACCAGTCAATAGTTGCCAGTTTTTACGACGCCCACACTTGTAGTTTTACGTGTTCAAAAAAACAAGCTATACACTAAATGCTCTCCACAGTTCAAATACATTTAGAATAATTACTAGTAGTAACTAAAAATAAATTTTAATAGCAACAACTAGACTGAATGTACGCATGCCCAATGATTAACAAGTTCTATATATTATATTGCAAAAAAATTATATTACATTTAAACCAGATGATTTTTAACAAGTTTAATTATTTATAAAAAAACTAAACTAAAACTAAGCGAGGTACCGGATGGTGACCTCGTTCGCATGAACGCCCTAGTTGGCAGCACATTGGTCGCTGTTCGTGCCGTCACTGTCACCGTCAGAGGGCGGCGTCGGCACCACGCGAATGTCTCCGTGGTGGTCCTGGACTGGCCCTCGGCCCAGGCTAGCGCGAGGTCAGGTCCAACACCACCCAGTCTGGCATGATGTGTGACGCCGTGCCGAACGTGGTCCGGCACTCGTGTTCATGTTGAACGGTTGGGAGGGTGGCTCCGCCTTCACCTTCTCGACGCGACCAATTCTGACAACGCGCTAGCGCGGTGGTGATGCCAACTCCTGCTTGACGTAGCTGAGAGGCAACGATAGTGATTCCCACTTGACACGATGGAGAGGCGGCGACGGGGGTTGAAGTAGGGTTCTCGGTCACATGCCTTAAATAGCAGGGGCAAGCGGGCCAACACTGCTTCACTGTGGCGCAACACCCAAAGTAGGGTTCTCAGTCAGGTCGGTCTGACCGGCATCCATGTCGTCGAGGGGTGTCGAGCGGGAAGATTGGCATGAATGCGCGGCAATTGTTGGAGACCCACATTTTTGTACTTCTCGTTTGAATCTGCGACAACAATTAGAGATCCGTCTGGTACCTCGCTTAGTTTTTGTTTATTATTTTTTTAAATAGTTGAACTTCTTAAAAATCATCTGATTTAAATAACATATAGAACTTGTTAAAAATATTTGCCCTCCCTGCTGCGTAGCATGCGCACAAGCGCCTCCTCCACTACCTCGGCGATGAGGGCGGCGACTCCGAGTCGCACAGCGCGGCGGTCGACGGGGTGGTAGCGGAGCAAGCGCGGGGAGACTGGTGCAATGTGCAATGTCCGGTCGGTTAAAAATCGCCCCTGTTTGAATGTAATATAAAAAACTTTGCAATATAATATATAGAACTTGTTAAAAAAGGATTTCGTACATTCAGTCTTGCTTTGCTATTAAAATTTATTTTAAATTACTACTAGTAATTATTCTAAATGTATTTGTAATGTGAAGATCATTTAGTGCATAACTTGTTGCATGTACATAAAACTAGAAGTATGGGCGTCTCTATGCTAAAAACTGCCAAGTGCTGGCTTGCTTTCCCTTTAGATCAATCCCCTCCACTGGATGCAAAACCAACGCTGGATTGGTGGCCGCATGTTACGGCGTGACTGCCAGTGGGCAACTCACCTGATCCCAGTCCGTCGTGGTGTAAGCTGTACGCAGGCGGCCGTACAATGTACACGAGCGGCCGATGTTGTAGCGCGTGTGCGCGACCGGCCGATGTTGTGCGCTGTGTACGCGGAGGTGTGCGCGGTGTACATGCTGTGTGTGTGTCCTTTTATTTTTCCTGCAGCAGCTGAAAGGGATTAGGCAACAGGGAAAAATCTATTCCCAACCATGATTCTCCATCGAACCAATAAAACATGGGCTAACACCACCCACCAACCAAACAAAAAAAAATGGCTATCCTTAGCCAGATGGATGGGGGATACCCTTATCCACCCTAGCATCTCCCTTCAACCAAACACACCCTAACATAAACCAACTCAGACCAAAAATGCTGCTCGCTATCGTAAGTAGACAACACGGTAAAAAAATATTGCAAGCAAACCAGCAACATTGCACATACCTTATGTTGAACAACCCACAAGATGAACCAGATATTTCGACAAGTTAAAATGACCAAAACCCAGGTCCACCATATGAGCTGGGCTCAAACCTTATACACCCCTGAAGAACACAAGTAACATCATTGCAATTACAATTATGCACACTGGATTTTCTACAGGGGGGGGCAATATGCAAGCATCAAAAACATTGCTCTGCCCTTCCATCAGTTCAGTCGCATGTACGTGTGTATATCCCTTTTTCCATCACTACATTCTTTTTATGTCAGCAGGAGAGCTGCTAAGATTCCATTGATCTTGGCCAGGATGGCCAAGCACAACAGCAAACCAAACAAAAGAGAAAAGTAAGGGGAAGACAAAAGGTAGACACTGGATGCCTACACCATGAGGAACAACCTTTGCTGTACAAACACTGGTGCAAACGCACTCAACCAGGATCAAAGAGAATGGAGCCACCAGGTTGGTTCCTGTGGGTGGCCTCGTCTGTGATGATGGAGATGGCCTGAGATGGGGATCCGTGTCGAAAATGTGTAGATTCCGCTCTCCAGATTTCCCAGCAAACAAGATCCCCTAAGCTTCAGGCAATGCATTTCATAACATATGTACAAGCTTGCTCGGTGATATCCTCACAGAAATTGGAGGAACTGCATGCACACTCATCGTGTCCTCTTGCCAGGTAATGCTCTCGAAAAAATGACCTCTTGCAAGTTGGTTGATTGATGATGGAATAATCGCCTTCATATGCTACAGCGCATCACAGGTCATTATTTGATACCATATCAAAAGACACAAAGCAACCGCGGGCCCATCTGATAGAGACCAGAAAGCATCATGACCTGATTCAATCCAAGTTCCAGAGACACCCAAAAGAGACCAAAGGCAAATTAATTTCATCAAACCAAATAGAAACCGTACGCAGTAAGGCATGTGATTTATATGGTAGATTAAACGTGGTATCAGAGAAGCATGTTCTGGCATTAACGGTAGATTAAATGTTGCTTCAGAGAAGTCAGAACTAACCCAGCTTTATGATGGCCATGGCTATTGTCTTGACAAAAGATGAAAAATGTGATTTCCTGGGTATTGCGAGGTGGCATTCACCATCAAGGCTCTGGCTGGAAAGGCTGAAGAGAACCCCAAGTTTTTCCAACCTTTACTTTAGCACGTAAAGGTACTGGGCAAGAAACAAACAGCAATTCAGTTTTCAGCTTTGAAATGAAAATCAACCTATACCATTCAGTTCAGCATAAAAATGATACCCAAAAGTGGAGCTGCAGTTTCCATGCTTATCTGTAGCAGATTTACAGCCTCTGCTACCATAGACGGGTCGACTTCAAGCACAAGTTCATCATGCACCTACAAAACGCAAAACATAACTCTAAGCTATCTATATTTAAAAAATAAATAAACAGAAAGCGAGAAAAATGGGTGATGACCACGTTGTAAAATACCTGCAAAAGAAGGTGACACCGCCCTCTGATTTGTGAAAAGTTTTGCATAAGCCCATCCATGGAATCAACTGTGTTACTCCCATTGGTAATTACAGAATGAACCTTAAGCATAGCCACCTTGATAATATCAGCAGCAGAACCCTGCATATAATAATACATTAATACAATGAAACTAGCAACAAAAGCAGGACAAACGTTTGCTAACCTGGCAAATAGAATTAACTGCTTGTCTCTGTGCTTGAGCTTTCTCTCTGCTGTTTCCAGCGGTAATTTTTGAAAGAAAACGTCTCCGTCCCATCAAGGTCTCAATATATCTGTAAGATATTATAATTTTGAAGTTACCTTGAGTAAGCTTTGATGTGGTGGTACTAAAAAAAAGTGGAGTGGAGAATACATATTCCATAATAGGGTGACGCATGTGAATGCGGATATATGTTGAAAAGGCTCATTTGTCATTGATGTTGGATAGAACCAGGGGTCAGAAAACCAGCAGCCAGTACCGCTGGATTGCTGCTGGTTTTCTCCTAAACAAATGGGTCCTTCAAAATGTTCAAAAATGCCTCTAGTGTCTATTTCAAGCTTTAAATCACGAAGTAGTTTTGAAAGAGCAAACCAGGCAAAGAAGCACTTTCTTGAATCCCGGATAGAACTAAATTATTGTAGTGTCAGACTACCCTATCTTTGAGATAAGAAATGGTATTCCCAATATAAGATAGACAATAATGTGATTTAATATATGTATGGAAAGGGGTTAGCATAACAACATGCAATATCAGATGACTTCAAGGAACCTTTGAAGTTTACATTTAAAATATCAACCAAAGTTATAATGGAAAGTATGCTAATGTTGGAGAAACAATCAAGAGATACAGGTGAATGATTAATAGAAATGTTTAGACTAATATTGTTTTTATAGACCTAATGAACAATTCCGAACCAGCATCAAGGAAGACAACACATATTAGAAATTACGAGGAGAAATGGCTACTGAAAAGAAAACTCACCCTTTTTGGCGACATGATGCCACGGCTTGTTGTAGCCACAAAGAAACGCCTGGAAAGAATCTCTTGAAACTCTGAATTTTCTGTGCAGCTTCTGCTGGGCTGCATTCAAGTTGTTCTGCAAGGGAGTTGGCGCCCATTCCATAAAGGATGCCATAAATAAATCTCTTTGTGTTATCTCGGTCCTTAGAAGAGACCAAAGACTCTTCTTTGCCACTCCATCTTGAGGCAATCATAGTAAACACATCAACATCTGGTTTACTTAGGAGCTCGATCAATACAGGATCTTTAGAAAAATGCGCCATAAAACGCAGCTCTATCTGGGAGTAATCAGCAGTTACCAACAACCAGTTTTCCTATTAAAAGAAAGAGGGAGGAGGCCATGAAATTATCATTATAGCAGTTTTAGGAATATTCAAAAGGCAAACAATGGTTGAAACGAGCAATACTTGAGTGGGAACAAAAAATTCACGGGCATTGATTTCATGATGATCAACCATTGACATGCTTGTGAAATCTTTATCATTCTTTCTTGTTGTGAAATCCACCATGTGCTCAACACTCTGCAAATAATAATTCAGACAGTTATTGGTAACTATATATGAATATCAAACCAAATGAAACATAAGGATAAAAGGTGAATAACCTGGAGATTTGGCTCTTCCATTGATAGACGGCCAGTAGCAGTTGATGTCTGAAGCCAATTTCCATGTATGATGTACCTTTGGGATTGGATGCACAACTTAGCCCGTGAACAAATGGACCCCAATGTGCCATTCAACAGTTTGGCCAATGTTCTATGTTCCTTAATTACTGAGACGATTGGGTGTAGATCCCTGAAGAAAAAAGAAGAAAATACACTATTTAAAAAAACTAAATAAGGCCCTCACAAATTACTGATCAACTACTTAACAAAAAATACTGATCTACTCCTCCGTATGAAAATATATGGCATTTTTGCAGTTCAAATCGCCATATATTTTGATACAGAGGTAGTAATTGACAAGTTCAGCTAGAGCTATTCTAGTCCACATTCGCCACGACTTTGTTGTCAACAGTTGAGTAGCTGAATGTTGAAGAAAGACACAAAGGACAAAGTGCTAAAAAAATCAAATAGATGTGATAGAAAATAAAGAAGATTCTCCCTGACAAGCTTACAGGCGTTTGTGCTCAGAGTGGCTTGTCTGAGCATAAGCATCTTCAAGTTCTTGAGCTCTGCTGATGCCCTGATATTACATGGCATCTCATAGAGTGTCTTTGTGGAAAGAAGCTCAATTATTCTAGTTTTCTCCATTTTTATTGTGTGGCATGTGTTTCTTGCACCTCATGAGCGCACCAGTCTGACAGTGACAGCTCAATCGGTTGAACTGTTTTTTGGAAGATGTAGTGCTGAGCATAAAGATATCGCTGTTGACCAACTGGTGCCGATTTCTAAGAGGTTCACTTAGAAGGTGCCTGACGCAGGCCTAGATGGAACTCAAATGAACGCAGCGGCAATAGGGGAAGTGAAGCTTGGTGAGATGACAGCGATGGTTTATCATGACCTGTGTGAGAGAGAGACTGGCATGCTCCCTAGCAATTGGCAACTCGTATGTAATTTGAATTAATAGTGTAAATCATGTAAAATCCTCTGAGGTTGGGACTAATGTCTTAGACTGAACAGATTTAGAAATTTGCTTCAGACTGACAAAAGAATCAACAGAATAACAGTTACTCCCTCTAAAGTAGTGATCTAAACGCTCTTATAGTTCTTTACAGAGGGAGTGCTAAGCATGAAAAATGTTCACCTCCCAAACAATGAGGAAATAATAAACATTACCTTAGATGGTCTAGACACTGCTTGTCAGTGCTAGGATGCAACTTCCCTTTCTCGCACCCTTTTGGGACTGGCAGTTTTAAGTGAGTAAAAAGAATGTCAGCGATGTCAGCATTTGCATTTAGTGAGAAACTCTTGCCCGCTAATTTGTATGCTTCTTTGTCTAGCTCCTTCAGCCTTGTTATTATAATATGCCTTGCACGGAGACATGCATCCATGTCAGCACCAATTCCCCATAATTCCATATCAGCAAGCACATTTACCTATCCATAAATATATCATTAGTACTAAAGCATTTATTTTTTTAATGAGGTATTAAAGCATTCCGTAACAATTTGCATTAGGCAAAGGTGCAGAATATACCAATGGACCCTCAACTGTTTCAATCAAATCACTGAGATTTTGAGAAACAAGCAACTTCAGCAAAACAGAACCCAGCGCTCTTGTCTGCGCAGCACGCCTACAGCAACCATTGTGAGCTGCTTTGTGCATCTGATTCCTCCATCTGCCATCCCGATTTGCTGCTGCTGCAGCCTCACTTGGTAGCCGTCTCTTCACTAACTATTTATCAGAAATAAATCAGAATTTAGATGACAGAAAAACATTTGAAATAGCTCGAAATTAAATTTAGAAATGGTTGGCTGTTGGAGAAGTTGAAAGAAATCAGTTTTTTTTTGGAAAAATGTATTATAAAAGGAACTGTGGGTCACAAAATAAAATATTGTACCTTCTCGAGGTTTGGCACTGTTTTGCTTTCCTCGTCTGGCCAGAGAATCCATGCCACCAAGCATATGTCCAGCCCATTATAGACAGAGATTGGTGGTAGTAACACATATGTGCTGTCTAGGACTTCAATATTGTTCAATGTTTTAGGGTCGAGGTGAAGCCTAGCAAGCCGTTGACAAGAAACACAGGGAGATTTAAGTGCCTGAATCTGAATCTTCAAATTCCATGTCGTTTTCTTTACAATCTTTTGCTGCATAATGCCAACTATTCTACTCCATCTTCTCCTAAATCCTTCCCACAGTTCAACGGAATCATTGCTACCAGTTGGGGTTAGGTCTTTCGGGAAATTGCAGTAGTAGACGGGTGAATTTTCCCAGCAAACAGCTAACCCAAGAATTTCAAAAATGGTCAAAGATAGTTTACTTGATCTCTTAACAAAATGAAGATCAAAAGAAAATTCATCAACAGAAGACCACTGATCAAGGAAACCATCGAACCCTCCAGGGAAGTTATGTGCATTGACAGGACCTTTGTCAGGCACATTTCTGCTGGGCAGCGTTGATAAAGGTGATGCTTCTTGCATACTAGCAATGTCGACACTATTCGCTATTCCTTCGCTCTCTTTAATATGAATGGTAGAAACAGGGTGCATATCCTCCCCTACAATCTCTGTAGAAGCCCTTTGAGGAACATAATCAGAGCAGATGTTTCTTTCATCGCCAACATGTGCCCCTAAAACTGACTCATGGCACTTAGCATGACCTGCACCAGGAAATACCATAACATCTCGAGGCGGAGAGTCCTCACTAGCTGGGAGCAGAGGTGTGGTAAACTGAGGAACTTCTACCCCAAGTGATTTGAAAGCTGAGAATGCTGCTACTCTGGCTGCTTCTGCCTCCTCAAGAACAATTCTGCGAGCTCCATTTTTTATTTTCTTGGCTATACCAAATTGCATTCGCCGTAACCCAGAATCATCTAATCAATTGAATAAAATGACATAAGAGAAGGCAAATGCACAAAAAAATAACCAAATGATGGATATAAAAGACTGACCAAAAAGCAACTACGTAACTACTGATGGAAAACAAAAGCAGATGGAGCAAGTAAATGCTAATATGGAATACTTAACAGCACATTTGAACTATGTGCACTTGTGCGGGCCTTCTCCAGAAGACAAAAGGTCCTTTGTTCCATAGTAATTTGTGAGTTCCACTACTACTGCCGCTGCTGATTTAATACTACTGCTATTGCTGCTATTACCACCAACACCACCACTTACCAGTAATACACTACTGCTGCTTACATAAGACCCAGTAAGTTACATGAAAAGGTACATCAAACATATTAGAAGGCAAAAGCTCAAGTATAGATGGAGCACCGACCTTGACCAGACCAAGAATTTTCGAAAAGAGCTTTTGCAATTTCAGGAATAGATGCTTCAGCAATGGTAACAGGGGTACGCAAACCAGAGTTATAAAGAGCCCTTGCACGTGAGCCCTGCATCCATGATACATACAATGACTCAATAAGGTAAGAATATGCAAGTCGCAAGTGGCAGTACTTGGATAAGTCATCTAATAGTGACATGACAAACCTTGACGAATGGAATTGTTGTAAGTTCTGCGATCTCTGCCCTAACTCCAAACGAGACACGGTTTTGGAACTTGGCAACAAGACCTTCTAAATCCTGCCAACCAAGTCTCTGACAAAAGGCAGAAACCATTGAAGCAAACCTGCCAGCATTTTCCTGCAAGGCTTGAATCGTACCTCTAGCAACTTTAAATGATTCACAAACATCTGTGACAGGAATCTCCTGGAAGATTGAAAAAATTAAATGCATTAAAACTTCATATATTGATCACACTATATATGTAAATGCAAAAAGACACCAAAACATTAAAGCTATATCACTTGGCCAGCACTCCCTCCCTTTCAGTTTATAAGGCACACTCGTATTCCAAGATCATCAGCTTAACCAACGAAGTATGTACTATATAGTACGCAAAGTATATTATATAACTCATAATTCGTCGGTCAGATTGATGATCTAGAAATACGTGTGTGCCTTATAGACGAGAAAGAGAGGGAATACAATAGATCAATGTCAGGAATAGTAAGTTATCTGGTAAATAATCAACTAGAAGTTGAATTATACCTGAGCCAGCCTTGATATCATCAGCGCCACATAAAAGCGCTTAGATACTCTAAGCGACTGGTCATTAATAAGAGTGTTTGCACCAGAACCTCCACTAGTGTTTTTCTTGGGCCTTCCACGAATAGGCATTGCTGCCCCATGAGCCATGTGCATCAAGAAAGGTTCTGTTACTCCAACCCGGTTGCCAACTGACTGCGTTCAAGATTACCAAAAAATCAACAATTCAAAAAATAAAATAGATGTGCACTATGTGAAAATGAATTGCTAGTGTACAAATGTTTGATTTTGACATAGTTTGCACCAATTGTCGTTATCACGACGAGGTTGCTATTTGAAAATAGACTTGCAAACACTAT
Source organism: Triticum monococcum (assembly GCA_034509565.1). Lineage (NCBI taxonomy): Eukaryota > Viridiplantae > Streptophyta > Magnoliopsida > Poales > Poaceae > Triticum > Triticum monococcum. Next base: position 562,164,323 of record CM067841.1, on the reverse strand, counting down.
CTTGGTGTCCAATGAAAACAAGTATAATTTGAAAATAGTACACACGATCAAGTTAAATGTCAGAAACAAGTTTTGCAGATGCAACAGAAGATGTGTACCTGCTCAAGAGAAGACAGTTGCATGAACCTCTCGTAGTATAATTCCCAGTCAGGTTCAACTTCTACATTTATTGGGGTTACCAAGTAGACTAAATGCAAATCAGATGCCAGAACAAAACCTTCTCTTGCCCTTGAAAGATCATCAAGCACAACCTGTAGTGATAAACAATGGTTGGTAACGCCTAATGAAAAATAAAGAAAACATACAAGAGAAAGTAACCTACCAGTGATTCCTCAGGATTGAGAGAACTGCCAAAAGATGCTCGCCCAAGTGGAGTGGTGGAGTATATCTTGGTGTCATTGTTCCACTCAACAAACCTTTTATGGCATAACCAACGAAGGGAGTCTTGAGCAGACTTTACGACATCGTCAAAAGATTTGGTGGAGTTAAGCAGCGTACATCTCACATATCGATGAATATCACTTGCAGTTTGCACGATCCCACCAGCAACAACTTCCATAATTGCATGAGTCATTCCATTTTTGTCTTCTGAGAGGCATGACTGCAAGGGGGGACAATCACTTCTAACAATACCTGTTATCCTCTTTACCTCTTCAGGCCTACATACAAGTATCTGTATTCAAACATATGTATCAGAAGAAACCTTGTAATTTGGCCGCAGGTCAAAAAATAAGAATTATTTCGCAGTGCATAAATGAATAGCTACAAACTTAAAATGCCAATGTAGGTTGTATAGCTTACACTCTCTCCTTTTGTGTCTATTCCAGTTCGACCAGCACGGCCAGCCATCTGTCTATAGCGAGTCCCATCAATGAAATCACGACCTATCCTAGGTTGCCTGAATATAACTCGTCTGGCAGGCAAGTTTACTCCAGCAGCTAAAGTTGATGTGGCAGTCAAAACTCGGACAAGGCCTTTACGGTAGCATGTTTCCACAATGTCTCTCTCCTCAACCTGACAAAAGAGTAGGTTGTAGAAGTCATTAAAAGCAGAACAGAGACATGTATTATGAACTTGTGAGCTGGTGGTGCATTCTCATCATGATCATCAAAAACATGTACTTGCACTAAAACTGAAAGAGAAAAGGTGTCATGAAATTCAAAGGAGCAACATTTCCACAATGTCTCATTAACCTGAAAAATAGCAGGCTGTAACAGGAACTAAAGACAGAATGAGACACAGATCATAAACTCCATCTGGTGGTGCATTCGCATCATGATCATAAAAAAAATATGTACTTGCACGTGAAAACTGAAAGAGAGAAGTTGTCATGAAACCAAAAGAGCAACATTTTTCCCCACAAGAATAAAAGCAATGTTTTCACAGCCATAAACATACTCAAACAGCAACCTACTCAACCGCAGTAAAAATGGGCATTCAGATATTTAATGCAACTTGCAAATGCCCACAGCAGCGATAACAGCAAATGAATGGTGTCAAATTAAACAGTCAGACGTAGATTATATTGTTGTAAATGATGAAGGTAGAATCTAGAGTAAAAATATATTACCGTGAGACCAGCATGGTGGTATGCAACACCAAATGGGAGGGTTTCTTCCAATACAGGATCTAACCCAGCAGGACACCTCTTCAAGGCTTCAACTGCAGAAGCAGCATCTTGGAACTCTGAGCCTTCTTTTGAACCAACATTAGCTACTTTCAAGTACTTTGCAATATGCTTTGCAGTTGATTCACAGCCTTTTCGGCTGGAACAAAACAAAAGAACAGAATGACCCTCCAGAACAACCTGAAGGGGCAAAACGAGTGGATTATGCATTTATCTTAGGAACTAGAGAAGGGAACTGAGAATGGCTGGAGAGTTTATATTGAATTTACCTCATTGCACAACTCAACAATATGATCTGGATCCTTACCACCAATATCAGCTATTTTTGGAAGTACGCGTACAATATTCATGTCTTTATCAAATATTTGATTACCAACTTTGATAAACTCCTCCAATGGGACGGGTCGAAAGGCAGTTTGATAAAGTGCGGCCTGGTGTTGCGTCAGAGAGCCATCAATTATTGAAAAGTTTGCAATGAAGTATAATATCGCTTCGTACAGGACAATGAAAGACATTCAAACATTCCTATGGCCCAATAAAAAACAGGCCTTGTAGTCCTGTACAAACCTCATAAATTGGGTTCCGGGTGCTAGAAACAAATTAGGTTGCATAACGAATAGTACAATAAAGTTGATCACATGGGCTAGCTTGTAGGCTCCATAACAACAGTCACATAGTTTGGTGATTGAACATTTTTCTTGAACACATAGTAGGCGCTGAAGAGATTTTAGTTGACTGCTGATAAAAAATAATGTATGCATCAACTCTGCAGAATTTCTACTGATTTACTATATTTGTGCTGTAGCGTGCACTGCATATCCACTGACTGTTAGGCCGCCGCTTAGGCACTAGCTGCTGTTTACCTAGCACCGAGCACTTTTTAGAGAAACAAATCATACAAGAAATTTCCATCTATTAATATGGTGATATAACTCCAGTCGTATAGTTAATCATCTCTGGATAGTTGCACAGCATGCCTGTTTAAGGTAGACAACAACATTGACAAAAAAGTAGATATGGATGAAAGCGACAATAGAGTTCTTACTTGAAGCCAGTCAGCTACAGCTGCAACGTTGGGCATAGTAGCACTCATACCAATAATCTGTAATCCATGGGTGGCACCCGCCTTCCCACTGCTAGAACCTGAAGTTTCTCCACTAGATGATTCTGAATTTCCTTCACCAGCGGCATACCGAAGTTTTGTGAGCATCAGCTCCAAAAGGTACCCTCTGTGCTGATCACCAACCTATAAAACAGTTGTATATTAGAGAAACTTTTCAGATGTGTAAACAGGAAAAACTTTACATGTCCTTCAACAATGAGGAAGCAGGAGTAAGGAGGGTATAACTACTTCAGAGGTTCAGATGACAAGAGGGGACTGGATGCATTCATGCATAGATAAAGATATCCTTCATATTATAATGGCTGCTTTAAAGGCAGTTCTATTTGTATTGTTGGAGTGTAGGATACTTTAACGGAGTGTATTCCCTTCTTCAGAGACATAAAAATAGGGCTACGCATATGTGCTTGTAATTGTGAATTCAAGGGTTTTCCATACGTTGCCTCGCCATTGAATCGCAGAATTACTTAGATACAATTGCATGCCTATTCTTAATGGTGCTAGTGTATTATACTAACTTTTTAGTATACAATCATACATGAGTTCAAATGTACAAGTCAAAAATCCCAGGAATACTGGACATGATTATGTCATGTGAGTAAACACAAAGAACAAAGGTGAACCAAAAGATAAGAGATCTGGTGTTAAAAGATAAAAGATAAAAGATCTTGAGAAGCACAATGGTTAGATGAACTTACCATATGAAGCTCATCTATTACAATTATACCAAGTTCAGAAAGGCGGCCATCCTCCAACAACTTGTTTACCAAAGAATTCGCCTTCTCTATGGTACATACAGCAACTGATGTATCTTTAGGAAGCGACCCTCCCCCCTGATTCCCATAGTAGCTACGGACATGCTTACCCAGTGGCGCAAGAAGTTGCTCGAGATGTTCAGCCTGTAAGAAGTTGAATAGTCAATTAATCAGAGCCCCAAAAAACCACGAGTTGAAGAGTACAAATATTGCTGAGCTCAATGCAAATATGTACCTTTTCAGCACATAATGAAACATATGGAAGGACTAGAATTGCTATCTTTTGACTGGACAATATCCGTCTCAACATCAGCACTTCAGCAACAAAACTTTTACCAGCACTGCAACATAAGAAGAGCATAAGGCACATCAGTAGATTTAAGAAGTTACATGGAATATGCACTGTTCTCACTTCATACTATTAGTGAATCATAGAGAAGTACATATTTTAGAATAATAGAATCAAAAAGCTACAGAAAAGCAACAAGATCAGGCTGAACTATTGGGTACTGAGACTAATCAACAGAAGAAAAAAACATGTAAAAACCTCCTAGTACCTCGTAGATGCGCAATATACAAGATTGCGATTCTCCAAGACACCATCCACAAGTAAACACTCCACCTGCAATAGACATGGAACATAAATGAATAAAAGATAAGTAATGCAATCAAAAAAGTATTGTTGTTAAAGTACTGTGGGTATATTTACCCAACCAGGCACAGAAAGAGCAAATCAACACATGTGACACTGAACCTAACCATAATTTAGGGATTGTAATAGTTTGCAACTTTGGATATTTCTTTTTGGAGCTACCCTTTAGATTTCCTATTAAATAGTATTATCGTTTAGGTTCTAGAGCCAATATATAAGGAACCCATTAACTGCTTATGATGGTACAGGATACTTCATAAGAAAAAAATCGAATCTTTGGACAAGCACAAGACAGATAGTTTTTTAAAATAATTTGTTCCCCATCAGTGGGCAACACTTTGTTTTGGCGTAACATAATGGTCAAATACTCAAAAAAAAAACTCAATGAAGTATATAGCCGTTAGAGTGCACAAACACACCAATACAAAAACACATGCAAAATTCTGACATATACGTACTGTGCTCCAGAATAAACAAGGAAAAGTGTGTATTTAGGAAAGTAGTGCACTGCAATGGGTCAGGTTCGTCGGATGTAAAATAAATTGTGGAGAAGTAGTAAAAGCTTCTCCATCTGAATCCTTTGCATAGATCATATAGTAGAGAAGTAGCCTGTGGCATACGAACCACTTAGTACACAGAATGTGGTGGAAATAGGTAGTTTGCAACTTTGCATATGATAAGAGGAGCATAAGTTGTGAGTTACAACAGAAGTTTGTAAGACAGTTTTTATTAACATGATTGAACTAACAGTACAGTCCCACAATTTTACTAAGAGCAGAGTACTGGACACGATTAGCCAATGTACATAATAATGCTTGATAGGGGCAGCAATTTTATGTTGAACTAACAGTACAGTCACACAATTTTATGCTTGATAGGGGCAGCAATTTTATGTACATAAGAGTATGTGACATTTGATTGAAGAAAAAAACAGTCAAAGCTAACCTGCCATGGATATAGCTGTGGAATGCCTTTTTTCATGTATATAGCACAAAGCTCATGAGGGAGCCAGCTTGAGAGCTTGGAGTGATCCTTTAGAGGAACAGAGCTGGTAGGAGTGCAAGTTTCCACTCTTTGAGAAGCAAACTTACTCTTGGAATCTCTGTTAGGCTTGCCAGGATTCAAATGTGCAGCTAGCGGTTTAGTCTCACCATGGGTCAGTTGATTGAGGTCACTCTTAATCATACAAGAACCTCTGCTGCCCACATCAACTGAATGACCCATCCCTGCAGTTTTTGACTCTGACAAAGTAATTGTCTTAATGTCATCTACAGAATGCATGAGGTTTTCTGTTCTATGAAAGTTACTGTCCATCGGTCGACCCTGGTTCACTTGTGCACTTCTGGGAACAGTGTCACATTTTTCTTTACCTTCCAGGCCTGAAACTTGAATTGCATCCTCATGAAAGAAATCCAAATGCTTCACAGGCAAAGGAGAGTTGTTTTTATGCTGTCTATTTGCCGCTGCTAATTCTGCTGTATTTGAGAACGTGTCTATTTGCTTCATGGGATTGCTACCTACTGTATTTTCACAGTTAAATTCCTCAATTCCTGATCTAGGAAGAGTCTTAGAACCCAGTGCAACTGCACAGGACGACTTGTCCTCTGCAGCATCACAGTGTCGCCTTCGAGGACCCTTATCAGCCATAGCAGAGACGTCATCAGCAAATTCCATTGCGGCATTCCAGAAGTCCTCCCCTGGTGATATCAGGGATGATGCAGATTTTGGGGTCTCCCCGGGTGCTGCAGAAAACCCAGCCATTTTCTGCGCAGCATATGGGGTAAAGCTGGACCTTTGCAAGGCCGCAAATCCCTCACCGCTTAGCTTCGCCCCCTCGTGTAACCCCTGCAAAAAGAACAGCTTCGCATATCACCAAAAGCTACTAAAACATAGAATTTCACAAACAGCTTCGAAATTTGATGGTTCTTTGGATCCACCATACCTCAAGAGGTTCTGAAGCACCGTGATTACCGACCCATTTCAAGGGCATGTTATCCCCTAATTCCTGCAGTGCATAGAACCGTCAGTCACAGCTCCTGCATCACCTTCAGAGAATAATCATTCTGTCTTACCTTAACCCTTGGAACTTCGACGGCATCACAACGAGAAATGCACTGCTTCTTGGCAGATCTGTCGCCGCAGGGAGCCAAGAAGGAGTTGACCGCACTCCTCTTCTGATTCTTGTCTGGTTCGCCCTTGCCAGCATCAGACATCATAACAGACGGGATATCACTGCAACAAGGACAATAACAGCCTGAATTTCGCGCAAGACAGTAATGGTTCTTGGCACCAAAACAACAAAGAATGGGTATCCTGCAGGCTGCGGCAATGGGGACAAGAGTGGTTCTTGGCACCAAAACGACACGAATCCCTCACCTGCAGTAATGGGACAGGAACTCCATGGTGAATCGCTTCATCTCCAGGTCGTCCCCGTAGTCCGGCGCCGGCGCGGCCACCGCCGCGGAATCGCCCGCATCGACATTCATCGCCGCGGCGGAATTGGCGATGTCGGCGTTCATGGACGCCGCGAGGCTCCTCCGGGCGCCCGAGGGGGAGCCGGCGAGGGCCGCTGACGACGCCGCCGCCGACGCCGCGGCGGCGGGAGGGGACCGGACCAGGTACCCCGCCAGGGAGCCCTTGGCGGCCCCGGGGCTCCCATGCTGCGACGAGGGCCTCCGCTTCTTGGCCGCGAAGAACTGGGGAGGGGCGGATCCGGCAGGGGCTTAGGGGTTGGAGGCAGGAGACGGTAGGGAAGAGCTAGGGTTAGGGGTTTACCTGGTCGACGTGACCTCGGGAGGAGCCCGACGCCATTGCGGGGGAGGGGGGCGGCAGGGCAGGGGCGGCGGTGCGGTTTTGGTTTGAAACTGGGGCACAGGGACAGGGCAGGGGCGAGCGATTCAGGTGGGAGGGTGCTCTGTTCTTCTGTATTGCTCCCAGGGGTGAGGAACGCATTCCCCTGCCAATGGGATCCACTAGCATACATCTGTTTGACTTTTTTTTAAGAACATCCGGACAGGAGTGTTACATTAGGCTTCGTGCATGTGCCCCTAAGGAGCAATGTCCCGGAGCCGCGGTCATCCTCGTTAAACTCTTGAATTGATTTGAAGAACCTCGCATCAAATCTCGTCCTCGCATACGAACAAAGAGAAACATTAACATCGTCGCTCCAAGGAGCAGGCAGGAATCTACATCAAAGGTTTGTCAAAATCCGTCCCAACGGACGATCTCAAGGAGGATCAGAGTCCTAAAGACAAACTCGAAGATGAAGCGCCGCCCCTGCGAGGACTAAAAAATGTAAGATGTCTACTAGCCGAAGCCGAGGCATCAGGATTCCCCTCTCGATCACCGGTCGCCGGAGCGCCAGGCAGGGGGAGGCAAATTCACCAGCTCACCGGCAGAGATCGAGGGGTTGCGAAGCTTTGCCCTGATCAGCTTGCGAGAGGAAAAAGAAAGATGATCTTCCCATTTACATCTCTTTGACTTTCATAAAATGGTATTGTAGATGTTTGAGTTAAAGACAAAGCTAATAAGCAAAGTGGATAAAACGGATGGAGTGCATGTTTGAGTTATAATTGGACAAAATGACACAATTTGTGTTTTCTTCCCTCTTTTGGTGTATGGGCACACTTGTCAGTTTTATTTGGATGAAAATACCCCTCACTCGTTTTGTCTTTAAGCTGGCTCGATCAAACCATGTCTTCGCCGCCGAGCTTGCGTGGAGAGAGAAACGACGTCGCCACCTTGTCATGCTTCCTCGGTCCCTGGCGCTTCGTTTGACCCCTTAGTCGCATCACCCTAGGTCCTCCCATCACTCAGACAAATGGCATTGGGCTCACTCGACCTTTATTTGCCGGCCATTCGATGTTGATGACGACACCAGCAACGACGGCGAGCGTTGCATGGTGCCGAAGGGGTGTAGCCAGAGAAGGTGGATAGGTAGTCATTGTCATCAACGGGGGTTTGGTCTGTTCGCTGGTTGTTGTTGTGTTGTAGGTATTGTAGGTGTTGCACCCTGCCTGATCCAGTGCTCTTTGTTGCTTGTAGTTGCCTAACTATTGCATGTAATCAAAATATTTGTAGCACTTTCACCAGACAAAATGATATGACATTACTTTGTAGTTTGTACTATTCGCATGTTAAAACCTCTTCTTTCATAGATCGTCAATATGAGAGGAACTCTTCTTTCGAAGATCGTCATTGATAGCTTTAAATAACTCATGCTCTTGCTTCAAATTAAGCATCTAAAGTGTAACTTCTTATGATCTTCGTGGTGAGTTTCATGAGCCAAACTTAAGAATGTTTAGGTATTTAGTTAAAAGCTCATTATCCCTCATCATTAACAAGCAACTCTTCTTGACTATCATGTGTAGTAGCAAGTTCATTATAGCTAACATCACTTTCTTCCTCATCAAGCAAAGTCATCTTCATCACTATTAAAGTCAATGAATTCGGGATGTGTTTCCTTAGGGCCATTAGCCATGAAGCATCTCAAGGATCTACCAATTTCCTCATTTGGTGACTCAAATATGCCACAGGACTTGGAAGAAACTAGAGCAAGTCCGGCAACACCTTCATCTTGACTATGGTTGGAGTTGGAGTTGAAGGAAATATGCCCTAGAGGCAATAATAAAGTTATTATTTATTTCCTTATATCATGATAAATGTTTATTATTCATGCTAGAATTGTATTAACCAGAAACATAATACATGTGTGAATACATAGACAAACAGAGTGTCACTAGTATGCCTCTACTTGACTAGCTCGTTAATCAAAGATGGTTATGTTTCCTAACCATGAACAAAGAGTTGTTATTTGATTAACGGGATCACATCATTAGTTGAATGATCTGATTGACATGACCCATTCCATTAGCTTAGCACCCGATCGTTTAGTATGTTGCTATTGCTTTCTTCATGACTTATACATGTTCCTATAACTATGAGATTATGCAACTCCCGTTTACCGGAGGAACACTTTGGGTACTACCAAACGTCACAACGTAACTGGGTGATTATAAAGGAGTACTACAGGTGTCTCCAATGGTAGATGTTGGGTTGGCGTATTTCGAGATTAGGGTTTGTCACTCCGAGTGTCGGAGAGGTATCTCTAGGCCCTCTCGGTAATACACATCACATAAGCCTTGCAAGCATTATAACTAAGATGTTAGTTGTAAGATGATGTATTACGGAACGAGTAAAGAGACTTGCCAGTAACGAGATTGAACTAGGTATTGGATACCGACGATCGAATCTCGGGCAAGTAACATACCGATGACAAAGGTAACAACGTATGTTGTTATGCGGTCTGACCGATAAAGATCTCCGTAGAATATGTAGGAGCCAATATGGGCATCCAGGTCCCGCTATTGGTTATTGACCGGAGACGTGTCTCGGTCATGTCTACATTGTTCTCGAACCGTAGGGTCCGCACGCTTAACGTTACGATGACAGTTATTATGAGTTTATGCATTTTGATGTACCGAAGGTTGTTCGGAGTCCCGGATGTGATCACGGACATGACGAGGAGTCTCGAAATGGTCGAGACATAAAGATTGATATATTGGAAGCCTATGTTTGGACATCGGAAGTGTTCCGAGTGAAATCGGGATTTTACCGGATTACCGGGAGGGTTACCGGGACTAGGGAAGGTGGCCGGCCACCCCCTCTCTCTTTCCCACTTGAGGAAACCTAGTTGGACTAGGATTGGAGGGGGGAGTCCTACTCCCGGTAGGAGTAGGACTCGGGAGTAGGACTCCTCCTGCGCCTCCCTTGCTTGGCCGGCCAGCCCTCTGTAACGCCCCGAGACCGATGTGCCAGCTGTCCTTCAGTGATTCGTTGTTGTTGCGTTGTCATTTGCTTGCGTGTTGCATTTCATCATGTCATCATGTGCATTGCATCGTCATGTTTTTCAAAACCTGCATTCGTCCGGGTTCTCCGAGTTCTCTCCGTTGTCCGTTCTGAGCCCAACCACACTTGCACGCGCCCGCGGCATGTCCGAAATATTATTTTATAAGTGGCCGGAAAATGTTCTCGGAATGGGATGAGATTTGGTGTGGGGTCTTATTATAGTGTAGACAGACCACCTGTCAAGTTTCATCGCAATCGGAGTTCGTTTGACGCCCCAACGGATAAATATAGCGGCAATAGTAGCCGGTCAAAACGTCGGACGTTTTCGGTCCCCGGAAACAGTTGCCGGGCCCTCTCTCCCTCTCTTCTCTTCTCTCAGCTCGAGACCGTCTACACAGATCACTACTCACCGCCAGGCCCTACCTAACCCCTCTCGTCAGCCCGCAGCCCCCCTCGCGCGCGTCCGAAAGTTGTCCCGGACCCGACCCGGACAGTCGCCACCATTGTGTCCGGAACATCCCCAAACGTCTACAAAACGTCACCGTTTTCTCATTTGGCCTCCCTAAGCTGTTATTTCGCGACCGTCCGTTTTAGATCGGAGGGTCCTAATAGCCCCTATCCAAAAATCCTCCTGCTATATAAATACGGATCCAACCCTAAAAACTAGGGATCTTGTCCCATCCCACCGCCGCCAGCATCTCCCACCTCGGGATCCTCCCCAGATCCAAAATCATCCTCGATTTTTCTAACAGGACCAACCCCCCCCTCGTCGCCGGAGACCACCTGCAGCAGCAACCGAGGCCCCTGCTCCTGCCTCCTCGTCGTCGTCTAGCAGCAGCAGCGGAGCCGTTCCCAGGCCAGCCCTCGCGCCCCCCTCCTTTTTCCCTTCTCCTTTTCCTCCTCCCCTCACTTGCCTCTCTCTCTCTGTGTGTGACTTGCCGCAGCAGGGAACCACCGCCGCCGCCATGGACCTTGCGCCCCGCGCGCCCGCCTTCCTCCTCCAGCCCGCTGCCTTCGCCGCCCATTCCCGCCGCTGGTGCTGCAAGCTCGAGGAGCTCGAGCCCCGCAGCCATGGACGCCGCCGCCCGATCCGGCCGGTGAAGTGCGCCGCCGCACCTGCCATGGAATCGCCGACCTACCCGTGCCCGGAGCCGTCCGCCGCGTCCTCCCCTGCATCCATTCCCGGCGGCCGCGCCCGCCGACGTCGTCGGAGAAGCCGCTGCCTGCCTGCCTCTCCGATCCAGGCGGGATCGGGAGGAGAGCGACGACGCGCCTCTGCCTCGCGTGGACCGCTGCCGCCGTTCGTTGACCCCCGCCTCCTCTCTAGTCCAGCCCGGCGCCAAGGCCTGCCAGCGCTCCAGGCCCAGCTTGCCCTTCGCGGCCTACCTCCTCTTCCACTGAACCGGGCCGAGGCCCATGGTGAGGCCACCACCAGCGCCTCCTTATTTTTTTCCCTGTTCTGTTGGGCCACTCAGTTTCGGCCCATGTAGTTTTTTTCCCTGCTGCAATTTGTCTATTTATCCAGGGAATTACAGATTTGCAGAAAAGTCCCCGAGCATCATGCATTTAATAACTAATTAACGATGCATCGTATTAAAATAAACTTAATATGAAAAATGCTTAGATTTGCATCTAGTTTCATAATATGTCATTTTCACCCATGTTTAAAATGCTGTTTGGTTAAATTTGCCCCTATGCCATGCTAAAATGCATTAATTCATAACTAAATAACCGTAGCTCCGAATTAAATAAACTTTATATGTAAATGGGGTAGAATTTTGCCTAGTTTAACGTGGTGGCCTCATCTTGCATGTTTAACAACTCTAAAATATAGTTTAGGGCAGAACAGGACCTAACCTAATATATGCACATGAGGAGTTCCGGATTTGTTGTTTTGTTGTTCCGGCCTCATTTAAACATGCCTAGATTAGATAGTTTCATTATGTTTCACCTCTTGCCATGTTAATCAACATTTAATATTGTTGAGTACATAAACGAGAGAGAACTAAATAATTGATGTGGTGTTTCGTCAATATGCAACTCGTTGCATATTGTGCTCCACTTAATTTGTAGAATTGTTTGTGCATTTTGCCATGCCATGCCCTCTTTAAACCGGACATGCATCATAATCGATTGTGCATCATGCCATGTTGATGTGTTGGTTGTTTACTATGTTGTGTGCTTCTTTTCCGGTGATTGCTTCTTCGGGTTGGTTCCGATAACGTCGAGTTTGTGAGGAACCGTTCGACTACGTCCATTTGTCTTCCTCATGGACTCGTTCTTCTTCCTTGCGGGATTTCAGGCAAGATGATCATACCCTCGAAATCACTACTATCTTTGCTATGCTAGTTTGCTCGCTCTTTTGCTTTGCCATTGCTACGATGCCTACCACTTGCTTGTCAGCCTCCCAAATTGCCATGATCAGCCCTAACCCACCAATGTCCTAGCAAACCGTTGATTGGCTATGTTACCGCTTTGCTCAGCCCCTCTTATAGCGTTGTTAGTTGCAGGTGAAGATTGAAGTTTGATCCTTGTTGGAACATGGAGATGTTGTTCCTTGTTGGAACATTTATTTACTTGTTGGGATATCACTATATGTCTTATTTAATTAATGCATCTATATACTTGGTAAAGGGTGGAAGGCCCGGCCTTATGCCTGGTGTTTTGTTCCACTCTTGCCGCCCTAGTTTCCGTCATATCGGTGTTATGTTCCCGGATTTTGCGTCCCTTACGCGGTTGGGCTATAATGGGAACCCCTTGACAGTTCGCCTTAAGTAAAGCTTCTCCAGCAATGCCCAACATTGGTTTTACCATTTGCCACCTAGCCTTTTCTTTCCCTTGGGTTCTGCAGACTCAAGGGTCATCATTATTTTAACCCCCCCGGGCCAGTGCTCCTCTGAGTGTTGGTCCGAAACGTCAGCCGCCGGTGGCTACCAGGGGCAACTCTGGGCTGGCCTACCGGAAGTTTGGACAATCTGAGTGTGCCCTGAGAAAGAGATATGTGCAGCTCCTATCGGGATTTGTCGGCACATTCGGGCGGTGTTGCTGGTTTAGTTTTACCCTGTCGAAATGTCTTGTTGTACTGGGATACCGAGTCTGATCGGAATGTCTCGGGTGGAGGTCTATTCCTTCGTTGACCGTGAGAGCTTGTCGTGGGCTAAGTTGGGACACCCCTGCAGGGATTGATCTTTCGAAAGCCGTGCCCGCGGTTATGGGCAGATGGGAATTTGTTAACGTCCGGTTATAGAAAACCTGAAGTTGACCTTAATTAAAATGAATCAACCGCGTGTGTAACCGTGATGGTCTCTTTCCGGCGGAGTCCGGGAAGTGAACACGGTTGTTGGAGTTATGCTTGACGTAGGTAGTCCAGGATCACTTCTTGATCATACTTTTATCGACCGTGCTTTGCCTTCTCTTCTCGCTCTCATTTGCGCATGTTAGCCACCATATATGCTAGACGCTTGCTGCAGCTCCACCTCATACCTTTACCTTACCCATAAGCTTAAATAGTCTTGATCACGAGGGTGCGAGATTGCTGAGTCCCTGTGGCTCACAGATACTTCCAAAAACCAGTTTGCAGGTGCTGATGAGACCGTGCAGATGACGCAACCAAGCTCAGGAGGAGCTCGATGAAGATCTTGTCCTTTGTGTTGTTTCTTGCTAGTTGATCAGTAGTGGAGCCCAGTTGGGGTCGATCGGGGACCTTTGTCGCATTTGGGGTTCTTCTTTTATTTTGGTTCCGTAGTCGGACCTTGAGTGTAATTGTATGATGTAATGCTTTATTCATGTAATTGTGTGAAGTGGCGATTGTAAGCCAACTATGTATCTCTTATTCCTTATTATATTACATGGGTTGTGTGAAGATTACCTCACTTGCGACATATGCCTTCAATGCGATTATGCCTCTAAGTCGTGCCTCGACACGTGGGAGATATAGTCGCATCGAGGGTGTTACAAGTTGGTAATCAGAGCCTTCCCCGACCTTAGGAGCCCCATTGCTTGATCGTTTTTAGCAGCCGAGTTGTGTCTAGAAAAATGTTTTGAGTCCTTAGGAATTATATATCGGAGAGCTTAGGAATTCTTTTTACTTCCCAGTCTCCTCATCGCTCTGGTAAGGCATCCTGACGTAGAGTTTTGACTCTTCTCTTCTCAAATTTCACTAAAAAAAATTTAGGATCACGCGAGTATCTTAGTTTTTGTTCCGATGGCTTATGATGAGAATACTGTCTTGGTGCCTCCTGTCAGGGGTTTAGTGGAAGTGTCCCGGGGAGTTGAGCTCTGAGGTGTTGTCATCATAATTCTATCGTTGCAATTCTGGTATACTTGAGATATGTGCGCGACATCGAAAATCTCCTTTATGCAGTTCGTTGGTGAGATAACCTCGACGCCACCCAGTACTGGGGCGGGAGTTCGGGAGTATCGCCATAACTTGTATAACGGATGCTTTTCGAAGGTTGAGGTAGATGGTTTCCGAAGGTTTCTTGGTTATGTGTTGAAGGATGGATGCAGCTGGATGTAGGATTTGCTAGTTTGGGTGAGATATTATGCTTCCCCTGTATCCTCAACACCTGATTGCATAACCGGAAAGTTTCGGGAGTTTCATAGGTGGGAATTCAAGTAGCTCTTAGGATTTCTTTCCGACAGATGTATGATATGACATTGGGGTTCGACGTCTAGTGGTTCGCCTATTCACGGTCGATTTTACAGTGGTCTCGTTGTGTCTTAAAGAGTTCCTTGGCTATGCTGACTCGGGGACGCTTCGTATGTCTTGTGCACTGCCTTGTACATGATGGTGTTGTACGATCGAGCCCGTGTAGGTCCCACCACGAACACTTCGGACGAAATTTCTATCATATGTTTGTTCCGGCTTATTCTGCAAGCCAATCCTTTGTTTTGCTTTGAGTTGTGGTATTCGAGTTGCTTCGAAGTCAAATGTTGATTCCATACCTTTCCTAAATGGTGTTCTCATACCTCTATGTGAATACTAATCCTTCATGATAATCGAGATTGCCATGTCAATCCTTTTAACCGGTGTGCTTCTCTTCAAGTGAATCCGATCACTTCAATATTCGCAAGATCAACTCAAGTCTTCTCAACGGTGTTTGTTTCATCCGTCTCCAAGTTGCCTTTGTTTTTCCCACCCTCCCTCCCTTTGTTTTTCTCCAAGGACTCAGATCTCTTAATCGAGTATCCTTCTTATTGATGCGAAGTCTCTCGATTATCTTCTATCAATATTCTTATCCGGTGATTCTCATGAAGATTCTAACGGAGCTTCAAGTTCATCATCTTTCGTTCTTTTTCTTCTCCGGTGTTGCCAATTCAAGCTTTCGGTGTTGATCATATCCTTTTCCTCGTTTCAAATACATTCATTCACTTCTCGCTATTTAATTGTTCCAGAGTGCTGAAGATATTTCGAAGATTTGTGTTTTCACTCTGCATTCATTCAATATTTCGAGGTTGTTATCTTATTCAAGCCATTTAATTCAACTGGTGCAATCTCCTTTCTCAAGTAATCGTTCTACGGTGTTTCTTTTGAGTGGGCCCTAACCCACAGGTCTATTCCCAGGATCTTACCTGACTCTTCTTATTTTCCCGGAGCTATCCTAAATTCTTTTCGAAGTTTGACGTAAGAATGAGTTATCATCAGTCAAATGCCATCTCCTAGATCTTTCACAATTATTTTCATCGTCGGCTCAACCTCTTCGCTTTTGATTCTTCCAGAGTGCCTAAATAATTCTTGGTGGTGTTTCTCATTGTCATTCTCATCATTTGAAGACCGAAGAAGAGTTTCTCTTTAATCTTGCTCCATTCTCTTCAAGATTCATGATTCTAGCTTGTTGCCATCCTCTAATTATTTTTTTCAGTTGTGAGGATTCTTTCCACCTATCTGGGGCAATTCAAGAGTCTGTTCAGTTTGTTCATCCGGAGCCCATCATTTAAGAAGAATTATTCATTCCAGCTTTCAGCTCTCATACTCTAAATCATACCGGTGTCTAAATCAAGGATTCTCTAATCAGTTTGTGATCTCTTCGTTCTCATGGATCCAAAGTCTCTCAAGCATCTTCGTTTATTTGCTTAATTCTTCCCGGTGTGTTCTTTATCTTCTCTTTGTTCATCCTTAATTCTTATGGTGGTTCGTGCAAGATTCCTCTTCTTTCGTTATCATATCGATTTATTCGTTGTTTCTATTCTACCGGTGGGTCGTTCAAGATTTTCTCAAGTTATCGATATCTCTCCTTAATCCTCTCCACGAGAATAAGTAATATGCCAATTCCATCGGTTGTCATCAATTTGAATTGGTGAAGGATAAGCATAATGTAATTCTTATTCTTGCTTCATCCAATTGTCTAATTTCTTATTCCGGAGGTTCATCAAAATTCTTGGTTTCAATTGTTTCATCTTTCCTTTTCCGGAGTTTCAAGTTTCAACCTATCTCGTTGCAGAGCTTCATCCAATCATTGCAAGGCTTCACCTTGTGTTTTCAACTTCTTTCTCTTTTTGTTATCTTTTGTTTACCGGAGTTCTTCATGGAGGCTCTACATGATGGTTCACCAAGGATTTAATTCCTTCTCAAAGTGTTCATTGAGATTCTTTTCAAAGGAGCTCAAGCCTTCTTCATCTTGCTATCCGGAGTGCAATTCTTTCTACCATATTATTGGAGGTGGTGTTATGTCATTCTTGATAATTTGGGTTCATGTTTCATGATTCACATGTTGTTATGAATGAGGTATTTTTCAAATCCATCAATCTCGTCTTTGGGGTTATCTTGGGTTATATTTCACCTTAAGCCTTCCCTAAGGATTGTTGCTATCTATGGTGCTCATAAATGACCCAAGTTCTTCATTTATCCTTCCGGTGAAATAATTTCTCGTCTCCTTGTTCTTGTCAATCCAATTCTTTTTCCGTGAGTGGCAGGTTTTTCATCTCTTAATTTGAGACATATTCCATAAGACCATATCAAGCCTATTATTTTTCGTTGTTAGTTTTCCAACAATTCCGTGCGACCCTTGTCCTAAAGATGCCTTTTCAAGCTCTTTTGTAGCAGAAGTTGGCATTGTCTTCTACATTCGTTCGTCTCAATTATCTTTACTCTACTCTTTTGTTCCGGAGGCATTATGATGTTCATCTTTTCAACCCATCATCTCGTTTTGTCAAAGATCATGATCTTTCCAAGCCTATCCTTTTAATCTGAGTGTTGTGTCCTCTTTTCAAGTATCCTCTCATCTTGTCAAGTTCAATTCCTTCCATTTTCAGACGGAGTGCTGTCCAAATTATATCAGTCTTTTCCTTCTCTATTTTGTTTAACCGGAGTGTGGTGCCATTCTGCTGAAGTTCTTTTCGCCTTATCAAGTCTTGCATTCCTTTCTCAACCAGAGTGTCGTGTTTTCATTTGAGCTCTCTCATCTTATCAATTTTGACTCCATTCTCAACCGGAGTGCGGTCTGAGATCTTTCTTACCCCTTGTTCCGTTCATTCAATAGTTCCGGTGGCAGTGTGTTGTGATTTCATCAACTATCTTCTCATCTTATCAAGACCTTATTCAATTCTTTTTCTTTTCAACCGGAGTGTTTTCGACTTTGTTCACCTTCGTTGTGTTCTTTTCTCGATTTGTTCAACCTCGCAAGGTTCTTTGGTTTCACTTGTTTGTCAAAGAAGCAACTTAGTTTTACCTCTCCTCTTTTCTCTTCCGTCTTCCCCCGGTGCCATTCTAGATCTCGGGACGAGATCCTCTCGTAGTGGTGGAGTGTTGTAACGCCCCGAGACCGATGTGCCAGCTGTCCTCCAGTGATTCGTTGTTGTCGCGTTGTCATTTGCTTGCGTGTTGCATTTCATCATGTCATCATGTGCATTGCATCATCATGTTTTTAAAAACCTGCATTCGTCCGGGTTCTCCGAGTTCTCTCCGTTGTCCGTTCTGAGCCCAACCACACTTGCACGCGCCCACGGCATGTCCGAAATATTATTTTATAAGTGGCCGGAAAATGTTCTCGGAATGGGATGAGATTTGGTGTGGGGTCTTATTATAGTGTAGACAGACCACCTGTCAAGTTTCATCGCAATCGGAGTTCGTTTGACGCCCCAACGGATAAATATAGCGGCAATAGTAGCCGGTCAAAACGTCGGACGTTTTCGGTCCCCGGAAACAGTTGCCGGGCCCTCTCTCCCTCTCTTCTCTTCTCTCAGCTCGAGACCGTCTACACAGATCACTACTCACCGTCAGGCCCTACCTAACCCCTCTCGTCAGCCCGCAGCCCCCCTCGCGCGCGTCCGAAAGTTGTCCCGGACCCGACCCGGACAGTCGCCACCATTGTGTCCGGAACATCCCCAAACGTCTACAAAACGTCACCGTTTTCTCATTTGGCCTCCCTAAGCTGTTATTTCGCGACCGTCCGTTTTAGATCGGAGGGTCCTAATAGCCCCTATCCAAAAATCCTCCTGCTATATAAATACGGATCCAACCCTAAAAACTAGGGATCTTGTCCCATCCCACCGCCGCCAGCATCTCCCACCTCGGGATCCTCCCCAGATCCAAAATCATCCTCGATTTTTCTAACAGGACCAACCCCCCCCCCCTCGTCGCCGAAGACCACCTGCAGCAGCAACCGAGGCCCCTGCTCCTGCCTCCTCCTCGTCGTCTAGCAGCAGCAGCGGAGCCGTTCCCAGGCCAGCCCTCGCACCCCTCTCCTTTTCCCTTCTCCTTTTCCTCCTCCCCTCACTTGCCTCTCTCTCTCTCTCTGTGTGACTTGCCGCAGCAGGGAACCACCGCCGCCGCCATGGACCTTGCGCCCCGCGCGCCCGCCTTCCTCCTCCAGCCCACTGCCTTCGCCGCCCATTCCCGCCGCTGGTGCTGCAAGCTCGAGGAGCTCGAGTCCCGCAGCCATGGACGCCGCCGCCCGATCCGGCCGGTGAAGTGCGCCGCCGCACCTGCCATGGAATCGCCGACCTACCCGTGCCCGGAGCCGTCCGCCGCGTCCTCCCCTGCATCCATTCCCGGCGGCCGCGCCCGCCGACGTCATCGGAGGAGCCGCTGCCTGCCTGCCTCTCCGATCCAGGCGGGATCGGGAGGAGAGCGACGACGCGCCTCTGCCTCGCGTGGACTGCTGCCGCCGTTCGTTGACCCCCGCCTCCTCTCTAGTCCAGCCCAGCGCCAAGGCCTGCCAGCGCTCCAGGCCCAGCTTGCCCTTCGCGGCCTACCTCCTCTTCCACTGAACCGGGCCGAGGCCCATGGTGAGGCCACCACCAGCGCCTCCTTATTTTTTTCCCCTGTTCTGTTGGGCCACTCAGTTTCGGCCCATGTAGTTTTTTTTCCCTGCTGCAATTTGTCTATTTATCCAGGGAATTACAGATTTGCAGAAAAGTCCCCGAGCATCATGCATTTAATAACTAATTAACGATGCATCGTATTAAAATAAACTTAATATGAAAAATGCTTAGATTTGCATCTAGTTTCATAATATGTCATTTTCACCCATGTTTAAAATGCTGTTTGGTTAAATTTGCCCCTATGCCATGCTAAAATGCATTAATTCATAACTAAATAACCGTAGCTCCGAATTAAATAAACTTTATATGTAAATGGGGTAGAATTTTGCCTAGTTTAACGTGGTGGCCTCATCTTGCATGTTTAACAACTCTAAAATATGGTTTAGGGCAGAACAGGACCTAACCTAATATATGCACATGAGGAGTTCCGGATTTGTTGTTTTGTTGTTCCGGCCTCATTTAAACATGCCTAGATTAGATAGTTTCATCATGTTTCACCTCTTGCCATGTTAATCAACATTTAATATTGTTGGGTACATAAACGAGAGAGAACTAAATAATTGATGTGGTGTTTCGTCAATATGCAACTCGTTGCATATTGTGCTCCACTTAATTTCTAGAATTGTTTGTGCATTTTGCCATGCCATGCCCTCTTTAAACCGGACATGCATCATAATCGATTGTGCATCACGCCATGTTGATGTGTTGGTTGTTTACTATGTTGTGTGCTTCTTTTCCGGTGATTGCTTCTTCGGGTTGGTTCCGATAACGTCGAGTTTGTGAGGAACCGTTCGACTACGTCCGTTTGTCTTCCTCATGGACTCGTTCTTCTTCCTTGCGGGATTTCAGGCAAGATGATCATACCCTCGAAATCACTACTATCTTTGCTATGCTAGTTTGCTCGCTCTTTTGCTTTGCCATTGCTACGATGCCTACCACTTGCTTGTCAGCCTCCCAAATTACCATGTTCAGCCCTAACCCACCAATGTCCTAGCAAACCGTTGATTGGCTATGTTACCGCTTTGCTCAGCCCCTCTTATAGCGTTGTTAGTTGCAGGTGAAGATTGAAGTTTGATCCTTGTTGGAACATGGAGATGTTGTTCCTTGTTGGAACATTTATTTACTTGTTGGGATATCACTATATGTCTTATTTAATTAATGCATCTATATACTTGGTAAAGGGTGGAAGGCTCGGCCTTATGCCTGGTGTTTTGTTCCACTCTTGCCGCCCTAGTTTCCGTCATATCGGTGTTATGTTCCCGGATTTTGCGTCCCTTACGCGGTTGGGCTATAATGGGAACCCCTTGACAGTTCGCCTTAAGTAAAGCTTCTCCAGCAATGCCCAACATTGGTTTTACCATTTGCCACCTAGCCTTTTCTTTCCCTTGGGTTCTGCAGACTCAAGGGTCATCATTATTTTAACCCCCCCGGGCCAGTGCTCCTCTGAGTGTTGGTCTGAAACGTCAGCCGCCGGTGGCTACCAGGGGCAACTCTGGGCTGGCCTACCGGAAGTTTGGACAATCTGAGTGTGCCCTGAGAAAGAGATATGTGCAGCTCCTATCGGGATTTGTCGGCACATTCGGGCGGTGTTGCTGGTTTAGTTTTACCCTGTCGAAATGTCTTGTTGTACTGGGATACCGAGTCTGATCGGAATGTCTCGGGTGGAGGTCTATTCCTTCGTTGACCGTGAGAGCTTGTCGTGGGCTAAGTTGGGACACCCCTGCAGGGATTGATCTTTCGAAAGCCGTGCCCGCGGTTATGGGCAGATGGGAATTTGTTAACGTCCGGTTGTAGAAAACCTGAAGTTGACCTTAATTAAAATGAATCAACCGCGTGTGTAACCGTGATGGTCTCTTTCCGGCGGAGTCCGGGAAGTGAACACGGTTGTTGGAGTTATGCTTGACGTAAGTAGTCCAGGATCACTTCTTGATCATACTTTTATCGACCGTGCTTTGCCTTCTCTTCTCGCTCTCATTTGCGCATGTTAGCCACCATATATGCTAGACGCTTGCTGCAGCTCCACCTCATACCTTTACCTTACCCATAAGCTTAAATAGTCTTGATCACGAGGGTGCGAGATTGCTGAGTCCCTGTGGCTCACAGATACTTCCAAAAACCAGTTTGCAGGTGCCGATGAGACCGTGCAGATGACGCAACCAAGCTCAGGAGGAGCTCGATGAAGATCTTGTCCTTTGTGTTGTTTCTTGCTAGTTGATCAGTAGTGGAGCCCAGTTGGGGTCGATCGGGGACCTTTGTCGCATTTGGGGTTCTTCTTTTATTTTGGTTCCGTAGTCGGACCTTGAGTGTAATTGTATGATGTAATGCTTTATTCATGTAATTGTGTGAAGTGGCGATTGTAAGCCAACTATGTATCTCTTATTCCTTATTATATTACATGGGTTGTGTGAAGATTACCTCACTTGCGACATATGCCTTCAATGCGATTATGCCTCTAAGTCGTGCCTCGACACGTGGGAGATATAGTCGCATCGAGTGTGTTACACCCTCCCCCTCTCATCCTTTATATACGGGGGCAGGGGGCACCTCTAGACACACAAGTTGATCCTTGAGATCGTTCCTTAGCCGTGTGCGGTGCCCCCTGCCACCAAATTCCACCTCGATCATACCGTTATAGTGCTTAGGCGAAGCCCTGCGTCGGTAGTACATCAAGATCGTCACCACGCCGTCGTGCTGACGGAACTCTTCCTCGACGCTTTGCTGGATCGGAGCCCGAGGATCGTCATCGAGCTGAACGTGTGCTAAGAACTCGGAGGTGCCGGAGTAACGGTGCTTGGATCGGTCGGATCGGGAAGACGTACGACTACTTCCTCTACGTTGTGTGATCGCTTCCGCAGTCGGTCTGTGTTGGTACGTAGACAACACTCTCCCCTCTCGTTGCTATGCATCACCATGATCTTGCGTGTGCGTAAGAAATTTTTTGAAATTACTACGTTCCCCAACAGTGGCATCCGAGCCTAGGTTTTATGGTTTGATGTTATTTGCACGAGTAGAACACAAGTGAGTTGTGGGCGATACAAGTCATACTGTTGGACGAGACGACCCGGACCAACCTTACGCGTACGCTTACACGAGACCGGTTCCCTCGACGTGCTTTGCACATAGATGGCTTGCGGGCGACTGTCTCTCCAACTTTAGTTGAACCAAGTGTGGCTACGCCCGGTCCTTGAGAAGGTTAAAACAGAGTCTATTTGACGAACTATCGTTGTGGTTTTGATGCGTAGGTGAGATGAGTTCTTACTTAAGCCCGTAGCAGCCACGTAAAACTTGCAACAACAAAGTAGAGGACGTCTAACTTGTTTTTGCAGGGCATGTTGTGATGTGATATGGTCAAGGCATGATGCTGATTTTATTGTATGAGATGATCATGTTTTGTAAACAAGTTATCGGCAACTGGCAGGAGCCATATGGTTGTCGCTTTATTGTATGCAATGC
Source organism: Triticum monococcum (assembly GCA_034509565.1). Taxonomy (NCBI): domain Eukaryota; kingdom Viridiplantae; phylum Streptophyta; class Magnoliopsida; order Poales; family Poaceae; genus Triticum; species Triticum monococcum. Next base: position 562,141,605 of record CM067841.1, on the reverse strand, counting down.
AATCGCGATGTAATGCTTTACTTTATTACTAAGCGGTAGTGATAGTCGTGGAAGCATAAGATTGGCGAGACGACAACGATGCTACGATGGAGATCAAGGTGTCGCGCCGGTGACGATGGTGATCATGACGGTGCTTCAGAGATGGAGATCACAAGCACAAGAGGATGATGGCCATATCATATCACTTATATTGATTGCATGTGATGTTTATCTTTTATGCATCTTATCTTGCTTTGATTGACAGTAGCATTATAAGATGATCTCTCACTAAATTATCAAGAAGTGTTCTCCCTGAGTATGCACCGTTGCCAAAGTTCGTCGTGCCCAGACACCACGTGATGATCGGGTGTGATAAGCTCTACGTCCATCTACAACGGGTGCAAGCCAGTTTTGCACACGCAGAATACTCAGGTTAAACTTGACGAGCCTAGCATATGCAGATATGGCCTCGGAACACAGAGACCGAAAGGTCGAGCGTGAATCATATAGTAGATATGATCAACATAATGATGTTCACCATTGAAAACTACTCCATCTCACATGATGATCGGTTATGGTTTAGTTGATTTGGATCACGTGATCACTTAGAGGATTAGAGGGATGTCTATCTAAGTGGGAGTTCTTAAGTAATATGATTAAATTGAACTTAAATTTATCATGAACTTAGTCCTGGTAGTATTTTGCAAATTATGTTGTAGATCAATAGCTCGCGTTGTTGCTTCCCTGTGTTTATTTTGATATGTTCCTAGAGAAAATTGTGTTGAAAGATGTTAGTAGCAATAATGCGGATTGGATCCGTGATCTGAGGTTTATCCTCATTGCTGCACAGAAGAATTATGTCCTTGATGCACCGCTAGGTGAAAGACTTATTGCAGGAGCAGATGCAGACGTTATGAACGTTTGGCTAGCTCAATATGATGACTACTTGATAGTTTAGTGCACCATGCTTAATGGCTTAGAATCGGGACTTCAAAGACGTTTTGAACGTCATGGAGCATATGAGATGTTCCAGGAGTTGAAGTTAATATTTCAAGCAAATACCCGAGTTGAGAGATATGAAGTCTCCAACAAGTTCTATAGCTAAAAGATGGAGGAGAATCGCTCAACTAGTGAGCATGTGCCCAGATTGTCTGAGTACTACAATCACTTGAATCAAGTGGGAGTTAATCTTCCAGATAAGATAGTGATTGACAGAATTCTCTAGTCACCATCACCAAGTTAGTAGAACTTCGTGATGAACTATGATATGCAAGGGATAACGGAAACGACTCCCAAGCTCTTCGTAATGCGGAAATCGACGAAGGTAGAAATCAAGAAAAACATCAAGTGTTGATGGTAGACAAGACCACTAGTTTCAAGAAAAGGGCAGAGGGAAGAAGGGGAACTTCAAAAAGAACAGCAAGCAAGTTGCTGCTCAAGTGAAGAAGCCCAAGTCTGGACCTAAGCCTGAGACTGAGTGCTTCTACTGCAAAGGGACTGGTCACTGGAAGCGGAACTACCCCAAGTGATTGGCAGATAAGAAGGATGGCAAAGTGAACATAAGTATATTTGATATACATGTTATTGATGTGTACTTTACTAGTGTTTATAGCAACCCCTCAGTATTTGATGCTAGTTCAGTTGCTAAGAGTAGTAACTCGAAACGGGAGTTGCAGAATGAACAGAGACTAGTTAAGGGTGAAGTGACGATGTGTGTTGGAAGTGGTTCCAAGATTGATATGATCATCATCGCACACTCCCTATACTTTCGGGATTAGTGTTGAACCTAAATAAGTGTTATTTGGTGTTTGCGTTGAGCATGAATATGATTTGATCATGTTTATTGTAATACGGTTATTCATTTAAGTAAAAGAATAAATTGTTGTTCTGTTTACATGAATAAAACTTTATATGGTTACACACCCAATGAAAATAGTTCATTTGATCTCGATCTTAGTGATACACATATTCATAATATTGAAACCAAAAGATGCAAAGTTAATAATGATAGTGCAACTTATTTGTGGCACTGCCGTTTAGGTCATATCGGTGTAAAGCGCATGAAGAAACTCCATACTGATGGGCTTTTGGAACCACTTGATTATGAATCACTTGGTACTTGCGAACCGTGCCTCATAGGCAAGATGACTAAAACACCGTTCTCCGGTACTATGGAGAGAGCAACAGATTTATTGGAAATCATACATACCGATGTATGTGGTCCAATGAATATTGAGGCTCGTGGCGGATATCGTTATTTTCTCACCTTCACAGATGATTTAAGCAGATATGGGTATATCTACTTAATGAAACATAAGTCTGAAACATTTGAAAAGTTCAAAGAATTTCAGAGTGAAGTGAAAAATCATCGTGACAAGAAAGTAAAAGTTTCTACGATCTGATCGCGGAGACAAATATTTGAGTTACGAGTTTGGTCTTCAGTTAAAACAATGTGAAATAGTTTCACTACGCACGCCACCTGGAACACCACAGCATAATGGTGTGTCCGAACGTCATAACCATACTTTATTGGATATAGTACAATCTATGATGTATCTTACCGATCTACCACTATCGTTTTGGGGTTATGCATTAGAGACAGCTGCATTCACGTTAAATAGGGCACCATCTAAATCCGTTGAGACAACACCGTGTGAACTATGGTTTGGCAAGAAACCTAAGCTGTCGTTTCTTAAAGTTTGGAGTTGCGATGCTTATGTGAAAAAGTTTCATCTCGATAAGCTCAAACTCAAATCGGAGAAATATGTCTTCATAGGATACCCAAAAGTTTCTGTTGGGTACACCTTCTATCACAGATCCTAAGGCAAGACATTCGTTGCTTATAATGGATCCTTTCTAGAGAAGGAGTTTCTCTCGAAAGAAGTGAGTGGGAAGAAAGTAGAACTTGACGAGGTAACTGTACCTGCTCCATTATTGGAAAATAGTACATCACAGAAAACTGTTTCTGCGACACCTATACCAATTAGTGAGGAAGCTAATGATGATGATCATGAAACTTCAGGACAAGATACTACTGAACCACGTAGATCAACCAGAGTGAGATCCGCACCAGAGTGGTACAGTAATCCAATTCTGGAAGTCATGCTACTAGATCATGATGAACCTACGAACTATGAAGAAGCAATGGTGAGCCCAGATTCCGCGAAATGGTTTGAGGCCATGAAATCTGAGATATGATCCATGTATGAGAACAAAGTTTGGACTTTGGTTGACTTGCCCGATGATCGGCAAGCAATTGAGAATAAATGGATCTTCAAGAGGAAGACGGACGCTGATAGTAGTGTTACTATCTACAAAGCTAGAATTGTCGCAAAAGGTTTTCGACAAGTTCAAGGTGTTGACTACGGTGAGAGTTTCTCACTCGTATCTATGCTTAAGTCTGTTCGAATCATGTTAGCAATTGCCACATTTTATAAAATCTGGCAAATGGATAAACAAAACTGCATTCCTTAATGGATTTCTTAAAAGAAGAGTTGTATATGATGCAACCAGTAGGTTTTGTCAATCCTAAAGGTGCTAACAAAATATGCAAGCTCCAGCGATTCATCTATGGACTGGTGCAAGCATCTCGGAGTTGGAATACACGCTTTGATAAGTTGATCAAAGCATATAGTTTTATACAGACTTGCGGTGAAGCCTGTATTTACAAGAAAGTGAGTGGGAGCACTACAGCATTTCTGATAAAGTATATGTGAATGACATATTGTTGATCGGAACTAATGTAGAATTATTCTGTAAAGCATAAAGGAGTGTTTGAAAAGAGTTTTTCAAAGAAAGACTTCGGTGAAGCTGCTTACATATTGAGCTCCAAGATCTATAGAGATAGATCAAGACGCTTGATAAGTTTTTTCAATGAGTACATACCTTGACAAGATTTTGAAGTAGTTCAAAATGGAGCAGTCAAAGAAAGAGTTCTTGCCTGTATTACAAGGTGTGAAGTTGAGTAAGACTCAAAGCCCGACCATGGCAGAAGATAGAAAGAGAATGAAAGTCATTCCCTATGCCTTGGCCATAGGTTCTATAAAAGTATGTCATGCTGTATACCAGATCTATTGTATACCCTGCACTGATTTGGCAAGGGAGTACAATAGTAATCTAGGAGTAGATCACTGGACAGCGGTCAGAATTATCCTTAGTGAAATAAGGATATGTTTCTCGATTATGGACGTGACAAAAAGGTTCGTCGTAAAGGGTTACGTCGATGCAAGTTTTTGACACTGATCCAGATGAATCTAAAGTCTCAATCTGGATACATATTGAAAGTGGGAGCAATTAGCTAAAGTAGCTCCGTGTAGAGCATTGTAGACATAGAACTTGCAAAATACTTACGGATCTGAATGTGACAGACCCGTTGACTAAAATTATCTCACAAGCAAAACATGATCACACCTTAGTACTCTTTGGGTGTTAATCACATAGATATGTGAACTAGATTACTGACTCTAGTAAACCCTTTCAGTGTTGGTCACATGACGATGTGAACTATGGGTGTTAATCACATGGTGATGTAAACTATTGCTGTTAAATCACATGGCGATGTGAACTAGATTATTGACTCTAGTGCAAGTGGGAGACTGAAGGAAATATGCCCTAGAGGCAATAATAAAGTTATTATTTATTTCCTTATATCATGATACATGTTTATTATTCATGCTTGAATTGTATTAACCAGAAACATAATACATGTGTGAATACATAGACAAACAGAGTGTCACTAGTATGCCTCTACTTGACTAGCTCGTTAATCAAAGATGGTTATGTTTCCTAACCATGAACAAAGAGTTGTTATTTGATTAACGGGATCACATCATTAGTTGAATGATCTGATTGACATGACCCATTCCATTAGCTTAGCACCCGATCGTTTAGTATGTTGCTATTGCTTTCTTCATGACTTATACATGTTCCTATAACTATGAGATTATGCAACTCCCGTTTACCGGAGGAACACTTTGGGTACTACCAAACGTCACAACGTAACTGGGTGATTATAAAGGAGTACTACAGGTGTCTCCAATGGTAGATGTTGGGTTGGCGTATTTCGAGATTAGGGTTTGTCACTCCGAGTGTCGGAGAGGTATCTCTGGGCCCTCTCGGTAATACACATCACATAAGCCTTGCAAGCATTATAACTAAGATGTTAGTTGTAAGATGATGTATTACGGAACAAGTAAAGAGACTTGCCAGTAACGAGATTGAACTAGGTATTGGATACCGACGATCGAATCTCGGGCAAGTAACATACCGATGACAAAGGGAACAACGTATGTTGTTATGCGGTCTGACCGATAAAGATCTTCGTAGAATATGTAGGAGCCAATATGGGCATCCAGGTCCCGCTATTGGTTATTGACCAGAGACGTGTCTCGGTCATGTCTACATTGTTCTCGAACCGTAGGGTCCGCACGCTTAACGTTACGATGATAGTTATTATGAGTTTATGCATTTTGATGTACCGAAGGTTGTTCGGAGTCCCGGATGTGATCACGGACATGACGAGGAGTCTCGAAATGGTCGAGACATAAAGATTGATATATTGGAAGCCTATGTTTGGACATCGGAAGTGTTCCGGGTGAAATCGGGATTTTACCGGATTACCGGGAGGGTTACCGGAACCCCCCGGGAGCCAAATGGGCCAACATGGGCCTTAGTGGAAAGGTGAAAGGGCTGCCCCATGGGCTTCGCGCCTCCCCCCCTTCCCCTAGTCCTATTAGGACTAGGGAAGGTGGCCGGCCACCCCCTCTCTCTTTCCCACTTGAGGAAACCTAGTTGGACTAGGATTGGAGGGGGGAGTCCTACTCCCGGTAGGAGTAGGACTCGGGAGTAGGACTCCTCCTGCGCCTCCCTTGCTTGGCCGGCCAGCCCTCCCCCTCTCATCCTTTATATACGGGGGCAGGGGGCACCTCTAGACACACAAGTTGATCCTTGAGATCGTTCCTTAGCCGTGTGCGGTGCCCCCTGCCACCAAATTCCACCTCGATCATACCGTTGTAGTGCTTAGGCGAAGCCCTGCGTCGGTAGTACATCAAGATCGTCACCACGCCGTCGTGCTGACGGAACTCTTCCTCGATGCTTTGCTGGATCGGAGCCCGAGGATCGTCATCGAGCTGAACGTGTGCTAAGAACTTGGAGGTGGCGGAGTAACGGTGCTTGGATCGGTCGGATCGGGAAGACGTACGACTACTTCCTCTACGTTGTGTGATCGCTTCCGCAGTCGGTCTGCGTTGGTACATAGACAACACTCTCCCTCTCGTTGCTATGCATCACCATGATCTTGCGTGTGCGTAAGAATTTTTTTGAAATTACTACGTTCCCCAACAGGAGTGACTTCTCTCAGAGTTGTTGTCGGAATCAGATCAGGATATTCAATATAATCTTGGGTTCTTCGTCTAGCTTGAGTATCTCTTGGTGTATTTGTCCTTCTTCTCTATTTCCTTACTTCTCCGGGATGGTCTTCATTCATATCTATCATCCTTACTCCGTCTCTCCCTTTGAGGCAGTCATCTTTTCTCTTGGGAGGATACGTGCACTTAGTTGAGAAATATTCGGGTCTTCCACAATTATAGCAATTGCGATCACGGCTTGAAGATATTGACTCATCATGTGTTGACTTGGAGTAACTTGTCTCTTTGTATTTGTTCTTGTAGTTATGGACCATAAGGCTTATCTCGTCATTGGATATTTCCTTAAGTTTTTCCGTTGAGGCATTGAGAGCATCGCTTGAAGCTTTGTAAGCACCACTATTAGATTGGCTATGGAGTTTCCCCGCAAAGAAAAAGATTGGCTACGGAGCTCTTCTTTGTGTTTGGGTCACATTGAAGGAAATATGCCCTAGAGGCAATAATAAAGTTATTATTTATTTCCTTATATCATGATAAAAGTTTATTATTCATGCTAGAATTGTATTAACTAGAAACATAATACATGTGTGAATACATAGACAAACAAAGTGTCACTAGTATGCCTCTACTTGACTAGCTCGTTAATCAAAGATGGTTATGTTTCTTAACCATGGACAAAGAGTTGTCATTTGATTAAACGGGATCACATCATTAGTTGAATGATCTGGTTGACATGACCCATTCCATTAGCTTAGCACCCGATCGTTTAGTATGTTGCTATTGCTTTCTTCATGACTTATACATGTTCCTATGACTATGAGATTATGTAACTCCCATGTGCCGGAGGAACACTTTGTGTGCTACCAAACGTCACAACGTAACTGGGTGATTATAAAGGTGCTCTACAAGTGTCTCCAAAGGTACATGTTGGGTTGACGTATTTCGCGATTAGGATTTGTCACTCCGATCGTCGGAGAGGTATCTCTGGGCCCTCTCGGTAATGCACATCACTTAAGCCTTGCAAGCAATGCAACTAATGAGTTAGTTGCGGGATGATGTATTACGGAACGAGTAAAGAGACTTGCCGGTAACGAGATTGAACTAGGTATTGGATACCGACGATCGAATCTCGGGCAAGTAACATACCGATGACAAAGGGAACACCGTATATTGTTATGCGGTCTGACCGATAAAGATCTTCGTAGAATATGTAGGAGCCAATATGGGCATCCAGGTCCCGCTATTGGTTATTGACCGGAGACATGTCTCGGTCATGTCTACATTGTTCTCGAACCCGTAGGGTCCGCACGCTTAAGGTTTCGATGACAGTTATATTATGAGTTTATACGTTTTGATGTACTAAAGGTTGTTCGGAGTCCCGGATGTGATCACGGACATGACGAGGAGTCTCGAAATGGTCGAGACATAAAGATTGATATATTGAAAGCCTATGTTTGGATATCGGAAGTGTTCCGGGTGAAATCGGGATTTTACCGGAGTACCGAGAGGTTATCGGAACCCCTCGGGAGCTATATGGGCCTTAGTGGGCCTTAGTGGAAGAAGAGGAGAGGCGGCCAGGGCTGGGCCGCGCGCCCCTCCCCCCTAGTCCGAATAGGACAAGGAGAGAGGGGGCTGGCGCCCCCCTCCTTTCTCTTTCCCTCTTTTCCCACCTCACGAATCCTATTCCAACTAGGATTGGGAGAGAAGTCCTACTCCCGGAGGGAGTAGGACTCCTCCTGGCGCGCCCTATGATGGCCGGCCGGCCTCCCCCTCTTGAACCTTTATATACGGAGGCAGGGGCACCCAAGAGGAACACAAGTTGATCCACGTGATCATATTCTTAGCTGTGTGCGGCGCCCCCTGCCACCATAGTCCTCGATAATATTGTAGCGGTGCTTAGGCGAAGCCTTGCGACAGTAGTACATCAAGATCGTCACCACGCCGTCGTGCTGACGGAACTCTTTCCCGACACTTTGCTGGATCGGAATCCGGGGATCGTCATCGAGCTGAACGTGTGCTAGAACTCGGAGGTGCCGTAGTTTCGGTGCTTGATCGGTCGGGCCATGGAGACGTACGACTACATCAACCAAACGCTTCCGTTGTCGATCTACAAGGGTACGTAGATCACACTCTCCCCTCTCGTTGCTATGCATCACCATGATCTTGCGTGTGCGTAGAAAATTTTGTAAAATTACTACGTTCCCCAACAGTGGTATCAGAGCCTAGGTTTTATGTGTTGATGTTATATGCACGAGTAGAACACAAGTGAGTTGTGGGCGATATAAGTCATACTGCTTACCAGCATGTCATACTTTGGTTCGGCGGTATTGTTGGACAAAGCGGGCCGGACCGACATTACGCGTACGCTTACGCGAGACCGGTTCTCCTGACGTGCTTTGCACATAGGTGGCTTGCGGGTGACAGTTTCTCTAACTTTAGTTGAACCGAGTGTGGCTACGCCCGGTCCTTGCGAAGGTTAAAACAACACCAACTTGACAAACTATCGTTGTGGTTTTGATGCGTAGGTAAGATTGGTTCTTGCTTAAGCCCGTAGCAGCCACGTAAAACTTGCAACAACAAAGTAGAAGACGTCAAACTTGTTTTTGCAGAGCATGTTGTGATGTGATATGGTCAAGACATGATGCTGAATTTTATTATATGAGATGATCATGTTTTGTAACCGAGTTATCGGCAACTGGCAGGAGCCATATGGTTGTCGCTTTATTGTATGCAATGCAATCGCGCTGTAATGCTTTACTTTATCACTAAGCGGTAGCGATAGTCGTGGAAGCATAAGATTGGCGAGACGACAACGATGCTACGATGGAGATCAAGGTGTCGCGCCGGTGACAATGGTGATCATGACGGTGCTTCGGAGATGGAGATCACAAGCACAAGATGATGATGGCCATATCATATCACTTATATTGATTGCATGTGATGTTTATCTTTTATGCATCTTATCTTGCTTTGATTGACAGTAGCACTATAAGATGATCTCTCACTAAATTATCAAGATAAAAGTGTTCTCCCTGAGTATGCACCGTTGCCAAAGTTCGTCGTGCCCAGACACCACGTGATGATCGGGTGTGATAAGCTCTACGTCCATCTACAACGGGTGCAAGCTAGTTTTGCACACGCAGAATACTCAGGTTAAACTTGACGAGCCTAGCATATGCAGATATGGCCTCGGAACACTAAGATCGAAAGATCGAGCGTGAGTCATATAGTAGATATGATCAACATAGTGATGTTCACCATTGAAAACTACTCCATTTCACGTGATGATCGGTTATGGTTTAGTTGATTTGGATCACGTGATCACTTAGAAGATTAGAGGGATGTCTATCTAAGTGGGAGTTCTTAAGTAATATGATTAATTGAACTTAAATTTATCATGAACTTAGTACCTGATAGTATCTTGCTTATGTATGTTTGATTGTAGATAGATGGCCCGTGTTGTTGTTCCGTTGAATTTTAATGCGTTCCTTGAGAAAGCAAAATTGAAAGATGATGGTAGCAATTACACGGACTGGGTCCGTAACTTGAGGATTATCCTCATTGCTGCATAGAAGAATTACGTCCTGGAAGCACCACTGGGTGCCAGGCCCGCTGCTGGAGCAACACCAGATGTTATGAACATCTGGCAGAGCAAAGCTGATGACTACTCGATAGTTCAGTGTGCCATGCTTTACGGCTTAGAATCGGGACTTCAACGACGTTTTGAACGTCATGGAGCATATGAGATGTTCCAGGAGTTGAAGTTAATATTTCAAGCAAATGCCCGGATTGAGAGATATGAAGTCTCCAATAAGTTCTATAGCTGCAAGATGGAGGAGAACAGTTCTGTCAGTGAGCATATACTCAAAATGGCTGGGTATAATAATCACTTGATTCAGATGGGAGTTAATCTTCCAGATGATTGCGTCATTGACATAATTCTCCAATCACTGCCACCAAGCTACAAGAGCTTCGTGATGAACTATAATATGCAAGGGATGAATAAGACTATTCCCGAGCTCTTCGCAATGCTGAAAGCTATGGAGGTAGAAATCAAAAAGGAGCATCAAGTGTTGATGGTCAACAAGACCACTAGTTTCAAGAAAAAGAGCAAAGGGAAGAAGAAGGGGAACTTCAAGAAGAACAGCAAGCAAGTTGCTGCTCAAGAGAAGAAACCCAAGTCTGGACCTAAGCCTGAAACTGAGTGCTTCTACTACAAGCAGACTGGTCACTGGAAGCGGAACTACCCCAAGTATTTGGCGGATAAGAAGGATGGCAAGGTGAACAAGGGTATATGTGATATACATGTTATTGATGTGTACCTTACTAGAGCTTGCAGTAGCACCTGGGTATTTGATACTGGTTCTGTTGCTAATATTTGCAACTCAAAACAAGGACTACGGATTAAGCGAACACTGGCAAAGGACGAGGTGACGATGCGCGTGGGAAACGGTTCCAAAGTCGATGTGATCGCGGTTGGCACGCTACCTCTACATCTACCTTCGGGATTAATATTAGACCTAAATAATTGTTATTTGGTGCCAGCATTGAGCATGAACATTATATCTGGATCTTGTTTAATGCGAGACGATTATTCATTTAAATTAGAGAATAATGGTTGTTCTATTTATATGAGTAATATCTTTTATGGTCATGCACCTTTGAAGAGTGGTCTATTTTTGATGAATCTCGATAGTAGTAACACACATATTCATAATGTTGAAGACAAAAGATGCAGAGTTGACAATGATAGTGCAACTTATTTGTGGCACTGCCGGTCATATCGGGTAAAGCGCATGAAGAAACTCCATACTAATGGACTTTTGGAACCACTTGATTATGAATCACTTGGTACTTGCGAACCATGCCTCATGGGCAAGATGACTAAAACACCGTTCTCCGGTACTATGGAGAGAGCAACAAATTTGTTGGAAATCATACATACAGATGTATGTGGTCCGATGAATATTGAGGCTCGTTGCGGATATCGTTATTTTCTCACCTTCACAGATGACTTAAGTAGATATGGGTATATCTACTTAATGAAACATAAGTCTGAAACATTTGAAAAGTTCAAAGAATTTCAGAGTGAAGTTGAAAATCATCGTAACAAGAAAATAAAGTTTCTACGATCTGATCGTGGAGGAGAATATTTGAGTTACGAGTTTGGTATACATTTGAAACAATGCGGAATAGTTTCGCAACTCATGCCACCTGGAACACCACAGCGTAATAGTGTGTCCGAACGCCGTAATCGTACTTTACTAGATATGGTGCGATCTATAATGTCTCTTACTGATTTACCGCAATCGTTTTGGGGTTATGCTTTAGAGACAGCCGCATCCACGTTAAATAGGGCACCATCAAAATCCGTTGAGACGACACCTTATGAACTATGGTTTGGCAAGAAACCAAAGTTGTCGTTTCTTAAAGTTTGGGGCTGCGATGCTTATGTGAAAAAGCTTCAACCTGATAAGCTCGAACCCAAATCGGAGAAATGTGTCTTCATAGGATACCAAAAGGAGACTGTTGGGTACACCTTCTATCACAGATCCGAAGGCAAGACATTCGTTGCTAAGAATGGATCCTTTCTAGAGAAGGAGTTTCTCTCGAAAGAAGTGAGTGGGAGGAAAGTAGAACTTGACGAGGTAACTGTACCTGCTCCCTTATTGGAAAGTAGTACATCACAGAAACCTGTTTCTGCGACACCTACACCAATTAGTGAGGAAGCTAATGATAATGATCATCAAACTTCAGAACAAGATACTACTGAACCTCGTAGATCAACCAGAGTAAGATCCGCGCCAGAGTGGTACGGTAATCCTGTTCTAGAAATCATGCTACTAGATCATGATGAACCTATGAACTATGAAGAAGCGATGGTGAGCCCAGATTCCGCAAAATGGCTTGAAGCCATGAAATCTGAGATGGGATCCATGTATGAGAACAAAGTATGGACTTTGGTTGACTTGCCCGATGATCGGCAAGCAATTGAGAATAAATGGATCTTCAAGAAGAAGACTGACGCTGATGGTAATATTACTGTCTACAAACCTCGACTTGTCGCAAAAGGTTTTCGACAAGTTCAAGGGATTGACCACGATGAGACCTTCTCACCCGTAGCGATGCTTAAGTCTGTCCGAATCATGTTAGCAATTGCCGCATTTTATAATTATGAAATTTGGCAGATGGATGTCAAAACTGCATTCCTGAATGGATTTCTGGAAGAAGAGTTGTATATGATGCAACCAGAAGGTTTTGTCGATCCAAAGGGAGCTAACAAAGTGTGCAAGCTCCAGCGATCCATTTATGGACTGGTGCAAGCCTCTTGGAGTTGGAATAAACGCTTTGATAGTGTGATCAAAACATTTGGTTTTATACAGACTTTCGGAGAAGCCTGTATTTACAAGAAAGTGAGTGGCAGCTCTGTAGCATTTCTGATATTATATGTGGATGACATATTACTGATTGGAAATGATATAGAATTTCTGGATAGCATAAAGGGATACTTGAATAAGAGTTTTTCAATGAAAGACCTCGGTAAAGCTGCTTACATATTAGGCATAAAGATCTATAGAGATAGATCAAGACGCTTAATTGGACTTTCACAAAGCACATACCTTGACAAAATTTTGAAGAAGTTCAAAATGGATCAAGCAAAGAAAGGGTTCTTGCCTGTGTTACAAGGTGTGAAGTTGAGTCAGACTCAATGCCCGACCACTGCAGAAGATAGAGAGAAAATGAAAGATGTTCCCTATGCTTCAGCCATAGGCTCTATCATGTATGCAATGCTGTGTACCAGACCTGATGTGCGCCTTGCTATAAGTTTAGCAGGGAGGTACCAAAGTAATCCAGGAGTGGATCACTGGACAGCGGTCAAGAACATCCTGAAATACCTGAAAAGGACTAAGGATATGTTTCTCGTATATAGAGGTGACAAAGAGCTCACCGTAAAAGGTTACGTTGATGCAAGCTTTGACACTGATCCGGACGATTCTAAATCGCAAACCAGATACGTGTTTACATTAAACGGTGGAGCTTTCAGTTGGTGCAGTTCTAAACAAAGCGTCGTAGCAGGATCTACATGTGAAGCGGAGTACATAGCTGCTTCGGAAGCAGCGAATGAAGGAGTCTGGATGAAGGAATTCATATCCGATCTAGGTGTCATACTAGTGCATCGGGTCCAATGAAAATCTTTTGTGACAATACTGGTGCAATTGCCTTGGCAAAGGAATCCAGATTTCACAAGAGGACCAAACACACCAAGAGACGCTTCAATTCCATCCGGGATCTAGTCCAGGTGGGAGACATAGAGATTTGCAAGATACATATGGAGCTTAATGTAGCAGACCCGTTGACTAAGCCTCTTCCACGAGCAAAACATGATCAGCACCAAAGCTCCATGGGTGTTAGAATCATTACTGTGTAATCTAGATTATTGACTCTAGTGCAAGTGGGAGACTGAAGGAAATATGCCCTAGAGGCAATAATAAAGTTATTATTTATTTCCTTATATCATGATAAAGGTTTATTATTCATGCTAGAATTGTATTAACCGGAAACATAATACATGTGTGAATACATAGACAAACAGAGTGTCACTAGTATGCCTCTACTTGACTAGCTCGTTAATCAAAGATGGTTATGTTTCCTAACCATGGACAAAGAGTTGTCATTTGATTAACGGGATCACATCATTAGTTGAATGATCTGATTGACATGACCCATTCCATTAGCTTAGCACCCGATCGTTTAGTATGTTGCTATTGCTTTCTTCATGACTTATACATGTTCCTATGACTATGAGATTATGTAACTCCCGTGTGCCGGAGGAACACTTTGTGTGCCACCAAACGTCACAACGTAACTGGGTGATTATAAAGGTGATCTACAGGTGTCTCCAAAGGTACATGTTGGGTTGACGTATTTCGCGATTAGGATTTGTCACTCCGATCGTCGGAGAGGTATCTCTGGGCCCTCTCGGTAATGCACATCACTTAAGCCTTGCAAGCAATGCAACTAATAAGTTAGTTGCGAGATGATGTATTACGGAACGAGTAAAGAGACTTGCCAGTAACGAGATTGAACTAGGTATTGGATACCGACGATCGAATCTCGGGCAAGTAACATACCGATGACAAAGGGAACAACGTATGTTGTTATGCGGTCTGACCGATAAAGATCTTCGTAGAATATGTAGGAGCCAATATGGGCATCCAGGTCCCGCTATTGGTTATTGACCGGAGACGTGTCTCGGTCATGTCTACATTGTTCTCGAACCCGTAGGGTCCGCACGCTTAAGGTTTCGATGACAGTTATATTATGAGTTTATACGTTTTGATGTACCGAAGGTTGTTCCGAGTCCCGGATGTGATCACGGACATGACGAGGAGTCTCGAAATGGTCGAGACATAAAGATTGATATATTGGAAGCCTATGTTTGGATATCGGAAGTGTTCCGGGTGAAATCGGGATTTTACCGGAGTACCGGGAGGTTACCGGAACCCCCCGGGAGCTATATGGGCCTTAGTGGGCTTTAGTGGAAAAGAGAAGGGGCAGCCCAAGATGGGCCGCGCGCCCTCCCCTCCCTTGGTCCGAATAGGACAAGGAGAGGGGGCCGGCCCCCCTCTCTCTTTCCCCCCCCCCTCCGCGAATCCTATTCCAACTAGGATTGGGGGGGGGGGATCCTACTCCCAGAGGGAGTAGGACTCCTCCTGGCGTGCCTCTCCTAGGCCGGCCACACCCCCCCTTGATCCTTTATATACGGAGGCAGGGGAACCCCAGAGACACACAAGTTGATCCATGTGATCTTATTCTTAGCCGTGTGCGGCGCCCCCTCCCAGCATAGTCCTCGATAATATTGTAGCGGTGCTTAGGCGAAGCCCTGCGATAGTAGTACATCAAGATCGTCACCATGCCGTCGTGCTGACGGAACTCTTCCCCGACACTTTGCTGGATCGGAGTCCGGGGATCGTCATCGAGCTGAACGTGTGCTAAAACTCGGAGGTGCCGTAGTTTCGGTGCTTGATCGGTCGGGCCGTGAAAACGTACGACTACATCAACCAAACGCTTCCGTTGTCGATCTACTAGGGTACGTAGATCACACTCTCCCCTCGTTGCTATGCATCACCATGATCTTGCGTGTGCATAGGAAATTTTTTGAAATTACTACGTTCCCCAACAATTGGATACCGACGATCGAATCTCGGGCAAGTAACATACCGATGACAAAGGGAACAACGTATGTTGTTATGCGGTCTGACCGATAAAGATCTTCGTAGAATATGTAGGAGCCAATATGGGCATCCAGGTCCCGCTATTGGTTATTGACCGGAGACATGTCTCGGTCATGTCTACATTGTTCTCGAACCCGTAGGGTCCGCATGCTTAAGGTTTCGATGACAGTTATATTATGAGTTTATACGTTTTGATGTACCGAAGGTTGTTCGGAGTCCCGGATGTGATCACGGACATGACAAGGAGTCTCGAAATGGTCGAGACATAAAGATTGATATATTGGAAGCCTATGTTTGGATATCGGAAGTGTTCCGGGTGAAATCGGGATTTTACCGGAGTACCGGGAGGTTACCGGAACCCCCCGGGAGCTATATGGGCCTTAGTGGGCCTTAGTGGAAGAAGAGGAGAGGCGGCCAGGGCTGGGCCGCGCGCCCCTCCCCCCTAGTCCGAATAGGACAAGGAGAGGGGGGGCCGGCGCCCCCCTCCTTTCTCTCTCCCTCTTTTCCCACCTCACGAATCCTATTCCAACTAGGATTGGGGGAGAAGTCCTACTCCCGGAGGGAGTAGGACTCCTCCTGGCGCGCCCTATGATGGCCGGCCGGCCTCCCCCTCTTGAACCTTTATATACGGAGGCAGGGGCACCCAAGAGGAACACAAGTTGATCCACGTGATCATATTCTTAGCCGTGTGCGGCGCCCCCTGCCACCATAGTCCTCGATAATATTGTAGCGGTGCTTAGGCGAACCCCTGCGACAGTAGTACATCAAGATCGTCACCACGCCGTCGTGCTGACGGAACTCTTCCCCGACACTTTGCTGGATCGGAGTCCGGGGATCGTCATCGAGCTGAACGTGTGCTAGAACTCGGAGGTGCCGTAGTTTCGGTGCTTGATCGGTCGGGCCGTG
This sequence comes from Triticum monococcum, assembly GCA_034509565.1. Taxonomy (NCBI): domain Eukaryota; kingdom Viridiplantae; phylum Streptophyta; class Magnoliopsida; order Poales; family Poaceae; genus Triticum; species Triticum monococcum. Next base: position 562,125,122 of record CM067841.1, on the reverse strand, counting down.
GAGACGTATGACTACATCAAACAAACGCTTCCATTGTCGATCTACAAGGGTACGTAGATCACACTCTCCCCTCTCGTTGCTATGCATCACCATGATCTTGCGTGTGTGTAGGAATTTTTTTGAAATTACTATGTTCCCCAACACACATCTCATGAGTCATGAGCTAAAATCCTTCCAATGACTTTCGTTGGTTTGAGATCTTTCTAGTTTGAAATCATTTGGATCAGTGTGCACACAGTGTCATACTCACTATTCAACGCTCTAAAAATCTTCTTGGTGATGAATTTATCGGTCATCTCTATCGCCGGTCATGTCTACTATGCCTTTGTGTATGGTCGCTTCAAAATATCGGATATCGAGTTCATATTGGTTTGGCTTCGACATATGGGATGTCGGATATCGGGTGATATATCGGACGATATGTAGATATACCAGAGAAAACATGTCTAGTTTTTTTTTCATTATTCTTGTTCAAAATATTTATTTTTAGTAAAACAAATTATATGATGTCAATGTCTTAACATGACACTTTTAGATTCCTATTTTATTAACTTGTTGATTAAGAAACTAAGGAAAGATTGACAAAAGCCTTACTCTGTGATTAAAAACAATACGATATATATGCATTTGTATGAAACATTGTGCATGACTTTGATAATATATAATGAATTTGTAAATGCATAATCTTATTTCACTGCATTCTAACAATTAATTGTTGTAATCTACATATCATTCTATATTGGTGGACATATCGGGCTAGATATCGGTTGATATTTCGGTCCATGTCGGATGATATGTTTGAAAACGATATTTACAAAATGATATGTTATGTTTATATCGATAGAGCCCCAAAAGTGATATATCGACCTATATATCGGTCGTACCGTCCTAGATTTAAAAGCTTGCCATGGTGGTAAACCCAACAGCTACTATCATGTTCTTCAGTTGCGGCACCGGCCAAAGGGGGTGAGCTCCATTCCCTCCTAGTTATGTTGCAATTTCATTTAAGCTATGCATGTTGTGGATGTGTTACAATTCTGGGATGCATGTAATTATCTTGTTATGAATCTTACAATGCTATGTGTTCACATGTACCCATGAATATATTTGAAACTATTATATATTATGTTTGCTATATGTGACAATGTAGTGATGAATATGTTAGAAAATAGTATAAAACGCAACCAACTACCTCATTAGGCATTCTTTGCGATTACAAGGTCAGAGAGGAGATACCGTAGAATATATGGTTCAAGTTAACGACCTACTTGGTCTATGCATATGCATGTTACTTTACTTTTTGATGTCTAATGAAACTCAACTAGATATAAATAAAATGTTTATTGCAGTTGCCTTATATTTTAGTTGCACTACACAAAAAAAAGAGAAGAGGAAATCTGACAGGTAGGTCTGAGCTCTAGACTCATCATTTCAGATATGGGTTGTGTGCACAGCAAAGATCTCAAGTGTTAGGATCATGCGAGGAAAATAATTTATTAGGATCAGAATCAAGTCTTGCAGACTGCCATCTCGAAACACACAACAAATATTCATGTATGTCGTTACCTCTTGCTTCTTGGAGAAGCCGAGAGAGTCCTCAAGTGTATGGTAATTACATTGAACTTAGGTACCATATTTTTAACTATATGTGTGTATTAAATAAATCAATGAATATCTTATGTTAATTGTTTTGGCCAATTTGTTGTGTGCAAACTTATATTTTGGTGGTACTGCAAGCAAGAAGATGACCAAGGGGTTTAATTATGAAGTATGATAAAGAGCGGTAAGAAAATATATGTCCTCTCTCTAGTTTGTTAAGAGGCTCGTGACGCCCCCGATTTGACCGTACACTAATCATACACGCAAATGTGTACGATCAAGATCAGGGACTCATGGGAAGATATCACAACACAACTCTACAAAAAAAATAAGTCATACAAGCATCATATTACAAGCCAGGGGCCTCGAGGGCTCGAATACAAAAGCTCGATCATAGACGAGTCAGCGGAAGCAACAATATCAGAGTACAGACATAAGTTAAACAAGTTTGCCTTAAGAAGGCTAGCACAAACTGGGATACAGATCGAAAGAGGCGCATGCCTCCTGCCTGGGATCCTCCTAAAGTACTCCTGGTCGTCGTCAGCGGGCTGCACGTAGTAGTAGGCACCTCTAGTGTAGTAGGAGTCATCGTCGACAGTGGCGTCTGGCTCCTGGGCTCCAACGTCTGGTCGCAGCAATCGGGTATAGGAAAGGGGAAAAGGGGGAGAAAAGCAACCGTGAGTACTCATCGAAAGTACTCGCAAGCAAGGAGCTACACTACATATGTATGCATTGGTATCAAATGAAAAAGGGGTATCATATGTGGACTGAACTGCAGAATGCCGGAATAAGAGGAGGATAGCTAGTCCCTTCCAAAACTACGCTTCTGGTAACCTCCATCTTGCAGCAGGAGAAGAGAGTAGATGGTAAGTTCACCAAGTAGCATCGCATAGCATAATCCTAACCGATGATCCTCCCCTCGTCGCCCTGTGAGAGAGCGATCACCGGTTGTATCTGGCACTTGGAAGGGTGTGTTATATTAAGTACTGGTTCTAGTTGTCATAAGGTCAAGGTACAACTCCGGGTCGTCCTTTTACTGAGGGAAACGGCTATTCGAATGGATCAACTTCCCTGCAGGGGTGCACCACATTTCCCAACACGCTCGATCCCCTTTGTCCGGACACACTTTTCTGGGTCATGCCCGGCCTCGGAAGATCAACACGTCGCAGCCCTACCTAGACACAACAGAGAGGTCAGCACGCCGGTCTAAATCCTATGGCGCAGGGGTCTGGGCCCATCACCCATTGCACACCTGCATGTTGCGTACGCGGCCGGTGAGCAGACCTAGCAACCTCCATTACAAAGGAAGTTGCGTTACGCGGTCCAACCCGGCGCGCGCCGCTTAGTCGCTGATGTCACGAAGGCTTCGGCTGATACCACGACGTCGAGTGCCCATAACTGTCTTCGCGTAGATGGTTAGTGCGTATAGGCCAGTAGCCAGACTCAGATCAAATACCCAGATCTCGTTAAGCGTGTTATTTTGAAGTAACCGCGAACGCCGACCAGGGCCAGGCCCACCTCTCTCCTAGGTGGTCTCAACCTGCCCTATCGCTCCGCCTCAAAGTAACAGTCGGGGGCCGTCGGGAACTCAGGCCCACCACTACCTGGATGGAGCCACCTGCCCCTTCAGCCCCCATCTCCAAACAGTATCACCGGTAATGTAACAGTGTAAAGTATATAGTATATGCTCGTGATCACCTCCCGAAATGATCACGGCCCAGTAGTATAGCATGGCAGACGGACAAGAGTGTAGGGCACTGATGATAATCTAGCATCCTATACTAAGCATTTAGAATTGCAGGTAAGGTATCAACAGTTGTAGCAACAATGACAAGTTATGCATCAGTATAGGATTAACGGAAAGCAGTAACATGCTACACTACTCTAATGCAAGTAGTATAGAGGAGAGTAGGCGATATCTGGTGATCAAGAGGGGGCTTGCCTGGTTGCTCTGGCAAGAGAGGGGTCGTCAACACCGTAGTCGTACTGGGTAGCAGCGGCGTCGGTCTCGGTGTCTAGCGAGAGAAGAGGGGGAAGAAACAATAAATATTAAGCAAACATATGCATATCGATGCATGACATGCCAAGTAACGGTGCTATGTGTGCCCTAACGCGGTATGAGGTGATAACGGTGAAGGGGCAAAACATCCGGGAAAATATTCCCGGTGTTTCGCGTTTTCGGACAAATGAAACGGAGGGGGAAAGTTTCGAGTTCGATAGGTTAGGGATGTGTGGCGGACGAACGGGCTGCGTATCCGGGTTCGTCTCGTCGTTCTGAGCAACTTTTATGTACAAAGTTTTTCCATCCGAGGTACGGATTATTTTCTATGAATTTCTAAAGTTTTAAAAGTATTCTGAAATTATTAATAATTCTAAAATTAAAGGGAAAAGGCTATGGGTACACAGAAGCGTACCCAGCCAGACGCCCAATGAGGCTGACACGTGGGGCCTTGTTGACTGCCTAGTCAGCAGTCAACAGTGGACTGTTGGCTGGTCAACTGACCAGGAGGACCCACCTGTCATTGACTCCACTATTAGCAGTGTCTTTAATTTTTTTGATAACTTAGTTAGCACGTGGGGCCCATCTGTAAGTGTCACCTTTAGCCATCGACACCGAGGCCGGATCGATGCTCTGTGCGCGCCGGCGACCAGAGGCACGGCGAGGCCGGCCGGCTGGCGCAGCCGCGAGCGGGGGGAGGCGTAGCCGGCGAGGAGGGGTGGTTGGGGTGCGACTGCCGGCGCTAGCGACGTGCGGAGGCAGCGGCGGCGGTCCGGCAGGGGCGGGTGCGAGCGGGGAGTTAGGCGAGCTCACGCGCGGGGGGGGGGGGGGGGGGGGGGGGGCGTCAGGCGGCCGCGGCCATGGGCACAGGGACGAGCGCGGGGGAGGAGCCGCGCGGGCACGGGCGGCCGCCGGTGGGCGCGGCGCGCTTGCGGACGGCGGCGGGTCCATTGAAGCGCGTCGTGAGCGCGAGAGGGGTAGCACGGGACGCAGGGAGCAGCAAGCACGAGCAGAGCAGCACAAAGAACCGCGGCAGCGGATGGCGACGTGCGTAGGGCAGGCGCAGGTAGGCGATGCGGGGCGCGCGACAGGAGCCGCTAGGGTGTGGCCCAGCCGTAGTCAGGGGGCGAGCGGGAGTGTGAGCGCCGGTGGCTTCGGGCGCAGGGGCCGTGGCCACGGCAAGCTCAGGGACAGCTAACGGCGACCGAATCGAAGCGGGGGAAGGGGGGTCCGGGGGAGAAGCTCACTGCGAGTCCATTGATGTGCTCGGGGAAGATCGGGGTGGACCGGAACGGCGGTACTCGACGATGGACGACGACAACGTACGCGACGAAGACTAGCTCGATGGCGAGCGCACAGGCCACCTCGGCTCCGTTCGGTGCTCGGGACGGATGAAGACGTCCGTGGCGGGCCTCCTAGACGTCCTCCCACGCGTCGGCGACGACGGTGGCCGCGGTAATGACGATGACGAGCGCGGTCACCGTGCGAGTATCCAAGCTCGATTCCAAGCAGAAGAAGAAGGGGGCGATGGGGAAAAGAGGGGGGAATGGATGAGGGCGATCTAGGGTTCGCGTTGGCACAGTTATAAACGGAGGGGATCGTCGTGGCGGCCATCTACGGCCACGGCGGTCGTGGATGTGCGACACGCACATCTCCTGCCTCCTCCTCTGTACAGGAAGGAGAAGGCTGTTCGTGGACTGGGCCTCGCACTGTACCTATGGGCTATAGGTGAAACAGTGTTGTCTCTAGCCTTTTCATTTCTTTTCCTGCTTGCACTTCTTTTTTTTTTGTATTAACCCATTTTGCAAAATGTGTGGCTGATCTCAAAATTTAGCATGCAATATACCTTACTGTCACTAAAGTTTGGCACTTAAATGAAAAAGATTGGAAGTTTTCTTTTATATATATAATTTAAAAGGCAACTAAAATAATGTTTGGGCCCATGTTTTAATTGTTTTAGGGTATTTAAATAATTTTTAAAATGTTGTTTGCTGATTGTTAAATAGTTAGTGAATATCTTCAACATTTTGAACATTTTTAAATCACTGTTTTAAGAAACTATAATTTGACTTGTCATTTTGAATTTGTATTTGACTCTGATTTTTCATCAAGTGATAATCAGCTCAGTAAGCATGGTGACCTGGCATCATTAGGGTAAGGTTATCGTAGTATGACACTGGGGGTGTTACAGCTCAACTAGTAGACTATATATTCAATGACATGTGTATCGTGAAGTGTGTTTTTTGGCTAGTATGCTCTATATGTTGGTTGTGAATTGTGTAAATGTAAATGTGAATTGTGTTATGAAAAAGCAAGTACTTGGTGCGCAAATGAATGATTTATGCTTGTGTATTGTGTTCCTATGTTTATGTCAATTTGATTTGCACTGATGGTAACCAAACATAAATAAAGCGCAAATCGCGCAAAAGTGAATAGTACTATTACACTGACTGGCTTGTGGTCAGTACTGGTTAGACATCGATGACCGACAAGTCAACCCATCTGTGATGACCATGTCATCACTGACCCTGAGGCACTGACGGGCCAAAAGCCCGCCAGTGATGATATTATTTTGGTTGGTTGGTGCTATTTGGTGTAATAGTGTCCGACACTTTTTTCATCATTGTTGTACACCTATAAAAAAGAGACCCCCCCTCCCTAGCCATCCATTCCTTCCATCCTTTTAGAGCGATTATCAAGAGGATATCCCATCTACTACTTCACCAAAGCAAAGATCGAATTTGTTGATTGCCCACGAGATCCTTCGCGAATCTTGTTACCTTTTGGGGTTTATGGGGAACCCTAGATGGTTGTTGTCTCTTGGGAGCTTCCAAGTTGTGTGGTTTTGCCTCATGCTCATTTGTGAGGGTTTGGAGCTCGCCCCAAGAGCTACCAATAACGAGAGTGGATTTGGGCATTCGTTGACCAAGGTTCTCAGAGACTTAAGTGAGACGACATTCATTATTCCCACCTCTCCAACAAAGATTATCACTCTCACAAGAGCGTGAGCTTTGGATTACATCTTCGACTCCATCACTTTTAGTTTTCTCTAACCCTAGCTTTACTTGTTGTCATTACTTTCTTAATTATGTTCCTTCTGTAGCTTGTTAGCTTGTTGTAATTCATTATATAGGATGCATCACATGGTTGCATATCTAGAGAACTAACGTTTCTGCACTAGATTCTAAGAGCAACAAATACAAGATTAAATTTGGTAGTGAACTATTCATCTCCCTCTAGTCAGCATTTAGTGCATCTTTGATCCTTCAATATAGTGCAAGCTAGGAGTGAGAGTATGTGGGTTAGCCTAGGGGATCGTTTATTTATCTAAGGGGCAACGATCATCCATATAGTGCAATGCCTTGTTCCACTATTGTTGACCTTAATCGCTTCCATGGATGCATGAGACATTAGCGATTGGAAGGGGGCATTGAGTTAGCATGTCAATGGCATATTGGAAGGTAGCTATGTATGGGAGACCACCTATAGAATAGTAGAGTGTTGTCACGAAAGAACACCTAGACCCTAGATGGGGTTTTGGGGAACTCTATGCTAACAGATGTATTGAGTATATGAACAGTTTTAGCCCCATTGAGGTGAAGCAAAGGTGCATGGAGGCCCACATACACAAAAGGATAAAACAAACGATATCTATTTGACTTTGAGCTTTGTTTTCGATACTTACTTTGAGTCATTTAGGAATACCATCCTTTTAAAAGGGTCACACAAGGCATGCGTAGGATTCATGAGCCATATACATGCCAAACAACTACTCATACAACTCAGAAAAGCCCCAAGGTACTCCAATTCAGTTAAGCTTATTACTGAGGTTCTTAGCCGGGAACCGGACCTGATCTGCATTTTCTCGATTTTGCAAAATCTATCATGTTAAGCCCTTTAGAGTGGTAGTTAGGGCATGTAGCGGCACGACGAGGGGATCGTCCGTAACTGCTTGTAGAAATCTCACACTACCTAATTAATATCCTCTTCCAGCCGCTAAGGCGCTATGCGGATCCTGAACGGTACAAATGGCTCTAGGTGACTAATGAGAATATCTCCATTCGTCGTCTTGCTTTGGTTCCCTGCGAGGTTGGGTCTCAGAGCCCTCCACTATCACGAGCATGGAGCAATGTCAGATCCCCATGAGTAGGCTTGGAAATAGAAATGTAAGTAGAAGCCCCTCATGGTCTCCATGATAACTAGAGGTTGGTCAGGTAGGGCCAGCCCAAGCTTCACCAAAATCTAGGAAGTCTAAGCATGTGAGCCCAGTGTCAAACAAGTGGTGGGCATTGTGGCGGCGGTATATTTCGAGTTTGAAGGCTCCACACGTGTAACGCCCCGGACACATCCGCCGGTGGTCGTTACTCCTGGCGGGATCTAGACTGGCCCCACAGATCAATACTAGTCTTTTCTGCGCATTTTGTCCTCACTCGTGCGCACCCAGGAGCAACTTCCCGGTCGGTCACCCATCCTGACACTACTCCAAGCTGAGCACGCTTAACTTTGGAGTTCTGTCCGAATGGGCTCCCGGAAAAGAAGGAATTCCTTATTGATATGAGTAGTCTATCATCCCTAATAAGCCAGGCTATCACAACACGACCCCTTGTCGCTGGAATAGCAGAGACTGCCTCCATGTGCGCCCACTCGATCATATGATCTGATGAGATTGGCACGGACAAAAACATCCACATCATGTCCTCTTATGTTCCGGTGCGGATCAAGTGAGATGGGGGTGCTTCAACTTGATGTTGTAACTTATAACCAGATGTTCTGTCTTGTGTGTGCATGACTGTGTGATCTATACGCATGCAACAAAAGATGTAGTAACCGACAGCTTGAACTTGGTGTTGTAACTTGTAACTGCATGTAGTAGGAAGAAGTTTACAGCCTAGGGCATCTTCAACGCAAGACGCCTATGGAGGCGCTTAGGGCATGTCCAACGGGGACGCTAAGAGAGGGGCGCCAGGATTTGTTTCCTTGTCTAAGGGCAGTTAGGCCCTCCAATCCTGGCGTCATCTATGGCATCGATGCCAGAAAAGGCATCAGGCGCTTGTGATTTTTTCTACCGCATGAGACGAAGCGTTGAGTGCAGCCGCCGATGCTTTAGCACTTGTGATTACAGTCTAGCGTTGAAAAGGAGGGGGCGCTTGCATGCTTTTAATTTTCATCGTATTTAACAGTCTAGCGTTGAAAAGGAGGGGGCGCTTGCATGCCTTTAATTTTCATCGTATTTTATTTATCTTCCTAGGTGCTAAAGCATCGGCGGCTGCACTCAGGGCTTCGTCTCGTGCAATAGAAAAAATCACAAGCTCCTGATGCCTTTCCTGACATCGATGCCATAGATGACGCCAGGATTGGAGGGCCTAACTGCCCGTAGACAAGGAAACAAATCCTGGCACCCCTCTCTTAGCGTCCCCGTTGGACATGCCCTAGCGCTAACACCGGTTAGAAACTTAGAAAATATTTTTACCCATCATGATCCTCATGGCAAGTTGCACCCAACACTGTCGATTAGAATTACCACAGAGGAGACCCCACTGGACCAGGAAGGGAGCAATCAATGCTCGATATGTTAGAGGAGAATTTAATCGGAAGCAAGTCCTTTTTGTATAGTGGTAAGTATTCCCGCCTGTCACGCGGGTGACCCGGGTTCGATCCCCGGCAACGGCGATTTTTTTCCCCATTTGGTGCAATTTTAGAATTCCCCCTTTGTTTTCTTTCTTTTTCTGATTGAAAGCAAAATAGGCGCTTTTTAATTCTCTCCAATTTCGTGCAATTTTAGATTTCCCCTCATTATTTCTTTCTTTCTTTGAAAGCAAAAATAGGCGTTTCTTTCCAATTGCTTTCCAACAATCGTTTCTTTCCTATATATTTTTGAGAATGCGTTTCTTTCCTATTTTGAAACGAACGCGAACTCAAAATATTTCGATTCTACTGGTTTCGGATTGGACGGAGCGGATAAAAGGCGGGGCAACATGGCCGAGTTTGAAGCCAACACGTTCTATTCTCATCTTGCTCCGGCGAGAACAAACTCCACCTCCACCTCCACCTAGAAGCTCCATCGCGCCGCTGTCGATCGGCCGATCGATAAACCCGGCCATGGCCGACGACGGCACTGATCGATCGATGGACGAGATGGGTTCGTTGACGATGGAGCAGCCCGGCGACTCCACCGGCACGGCTGTCCGGCCTCAAGGCTGCGTGCTCGCGCTCCCGACGCCTTCGGCTTTGGCGGGCGACAAGGAGGAAGAGGAGCCGGTTCGTGGGGCCGGAGATCAGGTCGACGACGGCGGCGAGGAGGACGAGGAGTCCTACGACAGCGACGACGGCAAGTCTTACGACAGCGATGACGGCTATGAGGAGGAGGAGAGCGACGGCGAGGTCGAGGTGCCGATCAAGATCGACCCACGCGTAGCGGCCGCGGCGAGCGGCGTCAGGGGCGGGCCGCCGCTACTGCGAGGGCAGTACGTGCCCGAAGGCCGGTTCCTCGGGCCGGCGCCGCGGTTCGTCTGCTCGGGGAACACGGCCGGCTTCTTGGGCGTCGCCGTCGTGGTGCCGCCGCCTGCTGAGGCTGATCGCCCGGCCGCCAGCCAAGAACAAGGAGGAGGCCAGGAGATCTTGGTGCTCTACCGCTACACCGAGTTTGAGGCGGCGCCCGAAGGCGTGGAGGTGTTCAAGAAAACGAAGCTGAACTATCTCCGGTTCGCCGTCCCGCCGTCCGGCGACGTGGCAGGCTCGCTCCAGTGGGTTGGGTCGTCGCTGGCGCCGCTGATATACCCCGCCCGCCACAGCCTCGAGCTCCAGGAACTCTGGTACGATCTGGTCTCGAACGTGGCCGTGGGCATCCCGCCGGGGACCACGCGTCTCAAGTTGATCGCCGACGTCGGCATCCTCCTGCGCGACGACTACACGGAGAGGCTCATGGATGACGTAATGGACGCGCTGCAGGGCATGATAGCGGAGCCATGGCCCGGGTACCACGTCGGCATGGAGCTGCGCCTGCCAGAGCCGGTGCGCGTGCAGTGCGCGGACGAAGCCGAGGCCGGCGACGGTGACTGCGAGCGGCCGGCGAAGCGGAGGAAGGTCGTCGCGGAGGAGGTCGCCGGGCAGGAGTGCTCCGTCTGCTTCGACCTTCTGGAAAGCGACGTCGCCGTGTGGCCCGGGTGCTCCATGCCCCACGTCTTCCATGGCGCATGCCTGGCGGAAACCCTCAGAGAGAGCGAGATGTGCCCTCTCTGCAGGCGCAAGCTGTCGGCTCCGGACGAGCAAGTCGAGGGACCTCCTGCACGCAACCTGAACTCCTGAAGTCTGGAGCATTATTCTGTTTGAAGGGCAGCATTATTCAGATACATGAAGGAATTCTGCTAGTTCTGGAATGAAATTCTTGAGTTAAACCAATGGAGAAATGTATGTTGGACTATGCATTTATGAATCAACCTTTTTACCTTTTGTGATGTGATGATGATGAATTGATGATGCATGGAGCACTGCAGTTTTAAGTTCTACACACAAGTAAAAAATAAGTAGCTAGCTCTGTGGATGAATAAACCCTAAGTTCAGTAAATCCACCATATCATGTTCAGAGTATGCAACATACATACATACATACATACACAAACCTATTTGCATCCCTGGCCTGGTTTAAATGGAGCAATGTAAATATTCACACACCCATGTTAATTCGTCACAAACCTATTTGCTAGAAGACGGGCGAGGTGAGGGTCTCACATCTAAGCTCCAGAACTCGCTTGACACTAGGCTTCAATCGTCCTAGTATATCCTAGAGTGCTACAGGTTTATACTACAACATCTGAACATGAGGAGCATTAGAGGAGCAAAACTGATATTGACGAGGCTGATGAAATATATCACTCGATCGCTGTGACTTCAGCCTTGACGTCTACAATCATCCCGAACCAGAAGGTGTTTTTTCCTGCGTATACCAGGGAACTATGTCATTATTAGTTAACTTATTAGTAGTATGCCATCCTTCAAAAAAAAGGTTAATTACTATTCGCATCGTAAAGAAATATAAGAGCCTCTATCTATATCATATAAAATAATGATCTAAACGCTTTTATATTTGTTTACAGAGGGAGTAGTACACACCAACTCCCATGGGAAGCCCCACAACCCCTAAATTGAACAGTTGAAACCCAAATCCACATGACCTGTTTTGCGTGCAATCATAGGAGCCCACCATGACCAAAAAAGGAGTACAGCTTGTCGAATATAATTGTACACAATAGCGGAACCATACAACCCAACATATGGCAATGGCAATCATTCTTAATAGATATAGACCACATATAGATCACTTCGCTTAGTTTAACTAGAGATGATCCGCGCGCATTGATGCGGGAATTGGTGCGGTTATTTTTATGAGATTTGACAACATGAAACTTTAGTATTTGCATTAGCAATATGGAAATTGAAAATATAGTATTTATATTGCATTGTATCTTCCTCTACTAATAAAGCAAATAGTGCTTCTGGTCGTACATCATTAGAATTATCCTTGAAGTTGACACAAATTACCCACCATGCCGCCCATAAGTAAACAAAAGGTTCAGATTTTCTCAAAGTCGCGCTGGATTTCGTTCTTATTAAGTGATATCCTCATGTAACCAAACTGAAGGTGTAGCGTTGTGGCTAATGCTTTAATCCTCCAGGTAGGAGACATGTGTTCGATCCCAGGCTCCACCACATTTTCTCTGTTTTTTGCGAAGCGTTAATTGGCCGGCCTAGGCGTCTGTTTTTTTTTTCAGTTTGCAATTTGCTTGTTCGTTTCTCATTTCTGTTTTGTGCTTTTTCTTCTATACATTAATTATTAGGGATTTTCAAAAATTCAAAAGGTTGCGAATTTTGTTAAGAAATAAAACATTGGTGAATTCAAAAAATGTTCTGGAAAGCATAAAATGTTCTTGATTTAAAAAAACTCCTATTTTTTATTTCTTTTTTGCCTTTTTTTCTCATGTCCGTTTTTGTTTTCTCGTCTTTAAATTAATTTGGGATTTCAAAATTTTAAAAGATTGTGAGTTTTGATTTTTTGAGAAATCATAAAATTTCTGTGAATTCAGAAAATGGTCGGGAAATCAAAATGTTCGCAATTTTTAGAAAATTGTTTGCATGTCATAAAGAAATTCTCGATTTCTAAAAATATGTTCATGAAATAAAATAATGTTCATGATTCTTAGAAAATGCTTGTGTATTCAACACACTTTTGGGAACCGGAAAAAATGACCATGAAATTTTAGAAAAGGATCAAAAAAATTCAAACAGATCCATTGAAACAGATATGTAAATAACGAACAAAACAAGCCATAGATCCGGAGAAGTTGTTTTATTATTTCATTTAGTTCATCGCACATTGGGTAAAAAAAGGATTTATGTGTTCTTTACAACGTTGATCCCCCAAAAAATGACACATTTTTCAATGGGTTAGTTTTTGTAAGCTATATGAAATGACTAAATTTCTAATTTACTTCCATACATATCTATGTTTATTGTGGTACTATAGTTTTACAGGTCATGAAAAACACCACGACGCTAGCTAAAGTCGAGACACATCATTCATCATTCTACCTTAGGCAGGATCTATCAATACAGTTTGCTCAGCCAAAAAACATTTTGTTGTGACGCCTTAGGAAATAAAGTCATCATGAGACCATCACATTTTCAGTTTTTGAAATGACTTTTAAAAGTCTCTTATCTCATTATGACATGATTTTGATGTACTTTGTGAAGTGATGTTTTAAAAGTCTGTATCTCATCCTGGCATAATTTGCATAATCTGATTTATTTTTCTCCCGTGGCAACGCACGGGCCTATTTGCTAGTTTAATTATTATATAAGTATAGAATATTTTATTGAATATGAGTACCATGCACGGTGCATGTTAAGGTGGGTCTTTGCGCATGCATGGTGGGATGGTGAGTTAGCATAGTTGCATGTTGATAGAATTGAAGTTAGTGGGGGCATGCATGATGTATGATGAGTTGGCATAGTTGCATGCTAAAAGAATTGAGTTAGTGTGGATCAACTATTTAAATATAATAATATAGGATTCATATGGATCAAATATTAAATGGGCAAATTATATCCATACAACAGAAAAACTGTAGCTTTACTAATGTGCTAATACCATTTGATGCATGGTTGAATAACTCACTGAAGGCTTGTTGTGCATCTGTAGGGACCCTTCCAGATGAAAAATAGCACATTCTCTGGAAGACTTATTGCTCTGCACTGCAACATGTACAATGATGATTAGCTCCAACAATAGTGATACGTGGTTTTTGTTCCGGTTCATATGGATCAAACAAGAGCATTCCTTTTTGCCGTTTTGATTTGTAGCTCACTTGGGTTCACGACTGTAAATCAAGGATTAGTTTCCTGGGTTTTCACTTTGTCCAGTGCACGCCATATGTTCGATAAAATGCATATGGATAATACGATTGTTGTGTGTCAACTGTCTATTTAGATTATTTGCCTTACATCAACTTCCTGCATCTCTCTTTCAAGGGAGCTGGCCGTAGCCACTGCGTGCACCAGCACATGGTCTATCCCTTCGGCGAGGGCGGTGCTCGCTTGATAGACTGAATCTATTGTGTTGCATGCATGATAGGGATGTTGTGCTGCCTCAGTTCTGAACTTTGATGTTACATGTATTATTCTATTTCTGCTTAATATCATTTTTCTTTCAATCATATGTGCCAGCAAGTATGTGCTAATTACATCCACATTATAGGGAGAAGCATGAGTAGGTGTACTGTACACAAGCTCGATTGATCTGTGATTTCTAAGCAAATGAAAGTTAAGAAACAATTGCAAATTTGTAGAAGTACCAGCGTGGAGCTGATTTTTCTGCATATTAGAAGGTGATGCAAGCAAGGGCATTACATGTTATGATCACTTTGTTTGTCTTTTAGTCTATCTTTTGTGGATGTGGAAAGTTTGGCTGAATATCAGTGTCTAATCTAGCATGTCATTGTTGTTCATATATTTCCTTTTTCATAATATTTACTGTCATTTACCGCAAACCCAAATATTCATATGTCGATCTTTATCACGAGTAACTTGGACATTGCTATGGGTTGAGAACACTGCCATGCCGTACACTATAACTAAAACTGATGAAAAGTTTGTTACTCACATGATGCAACAATGTTGGTTTGCTCAGGAATTAAAGATTTGCAATTCCACAAGGCAACAAATCATGGTAAAAATTAATCCGAAGGTACATGCTATATGCGAGGTTCATTTTCCTACTTATTTCGTAAGTTGCACTTTTCTTTACGATTCTAATGTTGGCCGCCATGATATATATCTCTACTACTAAAGGAGCAGTCCGTACGTCGTTGGTTCGTTCGACATCCCCACCCATCGATCCCACATGTTTTTTTTTCTCCCCTTCGAAGTCCACCTGGTCGATCAATTTTGTTGGCAGACCGATTCCCTACCTTCCTGCGTTTGTAATCTTCCTTTTTTAGACACTTTATTAATCTTCCTTTTATGGCCACGGACGATCCAATCCCAGATCATATCCTTCTCACCCACGACAGCCAAACCCTATGAGCCCTTCCCATCTCGTTTTTCTCCTGTGGCGGCTAGATAGATGAAACAGCGGCGCTCAGGGCAGCATTGGCATTGGGCTTAGGATGATGGTGCAAGACGGGCGTGAGGACGCGAGGTACAGATTTTTCCCTCTCTACCTGAGCCTACTCATCTCTCCCATCTTGGTCTCTCTCTAGAAATGACGTGCGGCGGCGTCGAAGCAAGACAACGGCGCGGCTGGGCGCCTCGAGCGAGTGCGGTGGAGACGAACTGAGGGGCGCGGGGGAGGCAGACTGGAGGCACGGCCGTCGGTGGGTTACTCTGCCATGCCGCTCTTCCTCTCCCATTGTGTGTGCATCTTCTTCCATCTGCTAATTGCCGCTCCACTCTCCTCTGTTCTGGTTAGAGCGCCTTAATTTTTATATGCCTTACCAACTTGCTGTCGGCCGGCCGTCCGCCACCATCGCGATGTGAAGTAATCTTTATCTTTATCTCTTTATCTACTAATAAGGGTCGTACATCGCTGGCCTTTTTGCAAAAAAGTCCTTCCGTTTATGAGAAAATAACCCGCAGTCCTATCTTAAAGGGATAACGGTTCGTTCCTCCCCCTTATCCATTGCTTGCCTCCACTTTACCGCCAGTCACGCCCCGCGCCCCGCCGCTTGCCGCCGGCGTCGACTCGCACAAACCAAGGCAGGGGGATGCGTCCGCGCTGCCCGAGCTAAGGAACGGGGCGAGGCTTCGCGGCGGGGTTGTAGGACGCGGCGGACCGAGGCGCTGCGGCAGGGCGGCTTCGGCCTGGAGTGCGGGCGCTACTGCAACGGCGAACCGGAGGAGAGGCTCCGGCAGTGAAGCCAGGCATGGATTGGGGTCGCCAAGAGCAACGAGGTCATCGCCGCCGACCTACGCGCCACGAGCCGGTGGGCGAGCCCGGCATGCCGGTGCTGGACGCGTGCGCGCTCTACGCCAAGCGGCTGGCGCGCGACGGCGACGTCTTCATGTACAGAGGGGACACACCCTTCTGCATCAAGGGGTGCCGGCACGAGCAGATGCAGCTCGACGCTGTCGCCGTCTGCAAAGGGTCTCGGCGGGAGCAGAGTCCGGGCGTGCACACCACGGCCACGGGGTGTCCGTCTCGAGCTAACCGGCGAGAGCGCCAAGGTACATACGGTGCCTGACGAAGAAATGTTATTTCGCTTGTGTTGTGCCAAAGAGATTTGCGTGCACGAAGCCGCTGGTGTGTAATGATAATTGATCGAGCAGAGCCAGAACGAGGAGACTTGCCTTGCTTGAAGAAGGAAGACGTGGCTCACTGGAGTTGCTCACGGTAGGCCGGCGCTGCATGTGCCGCATGTCAAGTGATTTGGGCATAAACGCAGCAGAAAAGGGGCTGGATTGGATTGGATTTGGGCATAGGTGATGTCTGGTCAAGGGTTGATTACTTCCGATTTTTTTGTCCCACATCGCTCCCCTATTTGATTTTCATCAGCTACAATAATTTACAGAAAATTCTCACCGGAGACAAAAACGAATTTAACCCAACATGATTGATTGGAAACACACACAGGGAGAAGAGAGGGGAGAGGGATCCTCTCGATCTAGGCGGCGAGAGCCTCGCTAGCGCCCTGGAGGTGGTTGTGGCGGAGTAGGCTGGGGCAAGTCAGTTGGCCTAACCCACCCGCGACAGGTGGGCCGAGGCTAGACAAGACGCTGGCCTCCTTGGTCAATGCGAGCCGCAAGCAGAGCGGGATCAGGCGACCAGATCGGACAGGGGAAGCTCCAAGGCGCCCGTGGCGTCCTCTGGTCTGGTTCCTTAACGACAGGGTGGTGCTGCCGTGGCTCTGGCTACCACGGCCGCGCGCTCTCCAGGGTCATCGACGCCATGGTGGCGGGGCGACACCAAGCCAGCCAGCCAGCCAGTCGTTTGTGGGTGCGCTGGATTAGATAGGAAGAGGAGGATGTGGGTGATGTGAGGTGGATAGAAAACAGAGGAGCAGAACCAGCCGCTGGGTGATGAGAATAAGAAACAGCGGGCTCGCTGTTGCCGGTGGGGGTGGTGGACTCGACCGAGAAGAAAAAGCGGATGTGCCTGGGGCAGTTGGTGGGTCCCATAAAGCACGTAACACCCAGTTGACGCGTGCGCGAGTCGAGAGCCATCATGATCCAGCGGGATGGTTCGCGGTGCACTTAATCCAAAACAAAAATCAATCGGTTCAAAAAACAATATGAAACGAAATTCCACCGAGTTGGGAGCTGGTGGATGGCTATGCGTGCACTGATTAAAGAAATTCGGATGAACACCAACTATAATTACTTGCTGTTGTTTTTACATTATTAGATGCCTCTATTCCTAAAAATAAGTCTTAATAAAGTTACTATGGACCACATACGAATGTATATAGATGTATTTTAAAGTGTATATTCCTTCATTTTGCTTTGTATATAGTCCATGGTAGAATTTTACAAAGACTTTATATTTAGGAACGGAGTAACTATGAGTGGATGAAATGTTGAAAAACTATTTGTTAAACAAGAAGATATTTGAGGCACACCGGTACTTGCTGACCATCAAGATATCCTCAACTTTCAATGTCATTGCTGTTATTGGTACGATAGGGAGGGATGAACAATAGAGAAAGTGCAACAACGATGCACCTTCCTCGCGTCCTGTTTCACCCCTCGCAACAGCTGAGATTGCGAGATATAGAAATTAATATACTATGATCTATTTGAAGCTACTACAAGTATGCGGATGATGTACAATTACTTTCGCACCGAAGGAGTAGCCACTGATTGATAAATGTTTAGATTTCTGTAATATTTTTAGACATGATTATTGAATATCAACATCTTATTACACATAATCAAGTTCTTTAGAGCGAGTTGAAGTAGTTGGTTTAGTTAGCAGAGAAGAAATTACGAGCTTTTGGAATACAATGGGATCTTAATAAAGTGGATCCTTATGCGAATACCACACTCTCAGATTTGTTTCATACCCGTTGCAACGCACGGGCATTTTTGCTAGTCTATCTCATGCATATATGCTTTGTCTCTCCCTTATATCTCTCTTCCATGCGACTTGCCGGCCAGCCGTCGCCCAAATCAAACTCATCAGCAGCAGTTCATGGCAGTAGTAAATCGGTCAATGGGATCAAGTGGTGATGCAGACCGCTGCGTGAGGCAATAAGTAAGACTTGTGCACGTACACAACCCTGAGCTAGAAACTCGATCTATGTCAGTATTTGTTCAAAGCTAATGTACCGCTTTATTTGGACTGCTACACTGATGTGATGTCTTAGAATTTGTTCATCACAGCACAGTGTGAACAATTGATTTGGTTCATTGGTTCGGTGAACTGGTGCAGGTGTGGTCATGCCGGTGCCGCCATCACTCTTGGAGGTTTGAAGGGAACAACTAGATGCAATGGTGAATGGATGCAGTTGTATGCTTCTTTCTTGTTCTTGGTGTTAAACATAATTAAGTTGCAAGTTTATTATGCCTAGAGCTGTTATTTTGTGTATGTACTATAGCCTGTATATTTGCCAAACTGTGTGAATTCTCCTATGACCCGGTATAAATTTTAGCTATCATTTAGTTTATCACTTCACAACTGATTTTTTTTTTATGTTGGTTTTGTTAGAATAAATCTGAGGCATACCGTTGATCTACCGAGGACCAAGCAATCACACGAGGCACGACACCGAGATTTGTTAACGAGGTTCACCGATATGGCTACATCCCCGGGGCTTGACTATGGGCGCTCCTCCCCATGACACCGCTACAATACCGCACCCGGTCGCCCTGGACACCGGCACATGCCGCCGGCTTCCCCTGCGTTCCGGTGCTATTATGTTGGCATAGGTTACATCGTGTGTCTACCCCCGCTATATAAGAGAGGCCCAGGATACAAGTGTCCTATTAGGACACGACTCCATATCCTATCTAAACACAATACAACTACATGTCCAACTGTAACCTACCTCGTACACTATATTCGACACAACTCCAACAAACTCCACCTTGGCGAATATACTCCACCATCCTGAATTTGTCAATGTGTCAAACTTCCATGTACATTGGACTTGAGCTTATCCCATGAGCACCGCTGCTACTCCAAAGACTCCATATGACTCCACCTGCAACTTGTAGTCCCTTCTTTTCTTGACCACAGTCAACACTCGAGCAAAATTAAGTTCCTTGTTACTCTAGTTTGTGCTCCCAACTTCCAGAGTATCAGTCCAACACCATCACACACTGATCACTGACCTGCGTGAAAAGTGAACAACTCACATATTGGATGTCACACATAAGAGTTACCTGAACTCAACATCACCGCTCCTTTCTTGACCGTCTATCTGAAACTTGAAGGAATTTCACCATTACTTGTAGTCATCCCGAGTCAAATTCGCAGTTGTCTCACCACATGTATGACCACCGGAGCCCTGGCCCGTCTCCATGCCCCGTGCGTGCCGCACGCCTCGCCGCTATTACCGCGTCGAGCCTCCGCTGTCCCGGTCGAGTCTCAAGGGTCGCGAACCCACACCACTCAACCCCCACTGCAGAGTACCACCGATCATTACCGACCGATGACGAGTTTCACGCTTCCGTCAGACCACTGGGCTCCAGTCTGAATTACGTATTGCTCGCTTTTTTCCCACCTGCTGAATAGGCTTCGACCCCGTCGACTTACGCCGTAGCCCCTCAATCCAGCTCCATCTTCAACATGACTCCATGGTAGATGATCAGTCCACCCCCGCGCCTCATCGACTTCAAGCTCCGTGTATACACCACCTTGAATCAATCCCGCGCCATAGTCTTGTCGAAGCCACACAAGCCCTCGGGGCCTGCGCCACGTGTTTCCACGCCCAGAAGTCGGTCACCATCAGCATCACGCTCCTACGTCGTCGTCGCCGATCCCACCACCGTCTTCTGTACCAACCGACTTGGTCGATCCGTCAGACTGCCCAGTCCGACCCAGCCGAACTCGTTCGACTGTATTACACGCTCAAGGCTCACAAATCGTCTTCCACGAAATTTCCATCCGTCACAAGATAATTCCATCTCAGCTGACATGACTTCCTGCAACGCCTTCAAGCATCTCTGTTGTGCCAACAAATCTTTCATCTATGTCTGCCATAACCCAAGGTTTTCAGTTCCGTGAACTTCTCCACCTCAAACCTGACATCCATTGACGCCATGGTTCTTCGTACAGCTGACCGTGTGAAAAATTATCTGAGCTCTCCTCAAATGATGTCCAAGTACACAAGCAAAACCTGACGTGGTACACTCCATGTACTAATTGCAAAATCCAACCAAAAACTATCTTGGTCTTCATGTGTGACCTGTAGCTCCCTTGCACAATATTCTGATGCTAGCATTGCACTTACTGCCAAAGCCTTCCGATGGATACATATCAATGGATATTCCTCTACGCCGCTTGATCTGCTGCCTCTTCGTGTCATTGGGGACTCGGTCCTTTTTTTTCAAAACAAATCCTCATGCGTGGCTATCTGTAGATCTCCAGCAGCTCCGCAGACGCGTGTCTCACGGCCTCCAGCAACTTTCCAACGTCTTGCCCATCAGATCAAAACACACCAGCCGCAAGTGCCCCCCACATGGGCCTTGCCCAGCCGAGAGCCTCTAGGCCTCCGCACCTGGGCCTCCTATCGCAGAGACAGCTCCTGCCTGGGCCTCCGCACGCGAGATCTGCATTGCCAGCCGTGTACATCGCGCACCCCTGCTGCTGTCTCGCCTAGATCGCTTTCCGTGAAAAATTACGACCAACATCCGCCTCAGAATCGTAACTCGCCGACGACTTCGCCCGTATTACATCCTGCAGATTTCTGTCGATATTTTCTTCCTCGTCGGACCAACGATTACACAGCCTCCGGTCTTCACAACCCTAGCTCAAGATACCACTTGTTAGAATAAATCTGAGGCATACCGTTGATCTACCGAGGACCAAGCAATCACACGAGGCACGACACCGAGATTTGTTAACGAGGTTCACCGATATGGCTACATCCCCGGGGCTTGACTATGGGCGCTCCTCCCCATGACACCGCTACAATACCGCACCCGGTCGCCCTGGACACCGGCACATGCCGCCGGCTTCCCCTGCGTTCCGGTGCTATTATGTTGGCATAGGTTACATCGTGTGTCTACCCCGCTATATAAGAGAGGCCCAGGATACAAGTGTCCTATTAGGACACGACTCCATATCCTATCTAAACACAATACAACTACAAGTCCAACTGTAACCTACCTCGTACACTATATTCGACACAACTCCAACAGGTTTTGTGAACCCAATTGGTGATGTCAGATGGAGCTGTTTTGTTGGAGAAGTTTTGTGGCTGGGGCAATGCCACCAATGATGAGGGGCCTCGACCCTGATAGATTATCTACTGCTGACATGTTTGATTTGCAGAGCAGATGTTGCACGAAGAAACAAGAAACATGTTTGATTTGCAGGGTGATGTTGCACTAATTCTTCAGTTTGTTGTCTTTCCAATCCAAAAGAAGTAAGCGCTTGATTTGGACAAGCCATGGTGACACCAGCTCAGGGCCATAGTGATATGTAATTTGACATAACTTATCCCTGGTTGTGTAATGGAGAAATTAGGGATGCCTGAGATCAGCGATGAGGCGGTGGCATGCGCTCGTCCTCTCAGCCCATGTTTTGCTGCCATGGTGCCCTTCACTTACGCCCGCCTCTAGCTGGCGCTTGCAACACCTATCCCTTTCCGCAGCTCATCCATAATGCAGGACAACACCACTAATGTGAGCACTGTTGAGTTAATTGTTGCTTTTATTCTTGAAGTCATCTTGGCACCCTAATTCTAAGCATGACTGTAGTTGTTTGAATTATGTTTGCTACTTCATGTACTCATAAGAAGTATTCTTATGTATATGCAGTATTCTTCTTCTTCTTCTTTTCCTTCACCAAAGTTGTTTCATGAACTCATAAGCGCTACACTTTGGTGGCCATGATATTTCTCATATGGCATCATGTCTTTTTCTATTCAGATCTCAACATGTGATTGGTGGTCGAAGAACAAAAAACTTGGACTCATGTTCACAACCTTGGAGGAGGGAAACATCAAAAGTTCGTTAGTGCAGGACTGTGCTGGGTAGCATGTGAGGCCCCAACCGACGCAGTCGTGCACCAAAGGCCCAGTACACATATACACTACATCGTGAACTGTGGCCGCTGCGTCTACTGGGACTATTTAGGTAATTTGAATTACCCTTGTCTAAAAAATAAAGGCAATTTGAATTTTCTTCCAATCCCACACATGAATGTCAGTAATTAATATGACACTGGTATTGCAAATCTTCAGTGTCCAGTTTTTTTGGTAATGGAACATTTTGACCTACATAAATGGATTCCAGGAGAACATGATGCAAGCAGTACTGGCAAAAGCATGTGTGGTTAGATATTTGTTCGGAGGAATCATTACAAGAAAATGTGAAAGAGCAAGGTCTGGGAAGGATATGAAAGGAAGCATTGATATTCATGACGGAGTGCTGGTTATAGGATGACAGCCGGCTTGAGGATGAGGGTAGCTTTCTTTCTGTTGGTTAAAGATCTGGTGGGTTCCCCTGACGCTAACTATGTCTATATTATTGGTATGTGACCTGCACATGTTATGCTTAGATGCACTTTTAAATTTCTTACATGCGTATACATATTTTATTTATTTATTTTATCACTAATTTCTACTAGAACCTGAGTATTGATCTCATGCATGCTTATACATAATTACTATTGATTTACAACCATTTGTGATATAGCATTACTTTGCACTGTAATCAGGAAGATGTATCTTGACCATGATCTCATTATTTGACACGAAATTGGGATATATGAGATGGTCTATGTGAGAATCGCGGAGACTAATGTATGATTATTTCATTTCATTTTGATTTCCAGAAAGTGTTCTTTCAACAATATGATAGCCTATGACTCTATTTTACCTTTGCTTATAAAAAATGGTCTAAATCAGTCCATAATTTCATATGTGTTTTTTTTAAAATAATATCATATGTGTTTTCAGTATTAGTTTGGTTTGTCTCAAATGTGACAACAATTAGAAAATGGTGTAAATTTGGTTTAAATTTTAAATCCTTTTGTATGTGTAAGCATCATTTCCTATTCTTCCTCGCGCTTATGACATTTATGGTCCATTCTAATGGTGAATCATTCTTTCAGTGTGTTTGCATGACTGTCAGACATGATGAATAAAATACCTGATTCTCCCACCATTTTCATCGTTGTTGCCGAGACCCATTGCTAGGGTTGCTAGGTGCAAAAATGTGAATGATGTTGTATGAAAATAAGAATATCATCGGGTATTTGTGGGCATGAAAAACTTTAGGTGTTTGAATATTGACCGACAGGCCATTACCTTCAGCTTCACTAGAGGGAAGCAAACATGGAAATGCTTCTACTCCCTAGAACTTTGAGAAACAAGTGTATTATCGAGGCTTCATCAGTAGAGGCGTAGAGCAGCAGGATGGGCCATTGACTACAATCGATCCCAAGAAATGGGTTACGATACTTTATAAATACTACTATATTTGGGTAAAATGATGAACAAACTTTCACCTTTTTATACCAGAAACTTAGTTAATGCTTAATCAACACATTTACTAACTTTAGGTTTGGTGGCAGCTAGGCATCGGTCGACTGGCCCAAATTTGCGGCGCTGCAGTTGCCGGGTCATCCGATTTACGCACTATCGTTTGATCTGGACGCTAATAGCCATTCGATTTAAGTTTTTCTTCCGCCCCTACATGAAGCCTCGTTGCAGCTCACCATGGGTGATAAGTGGAGGGACGGGACTCGACACCTCGCACCATAGCTCTGTCCCCTTGCAACAGCATCGGCTACCTCGGAGCATCATGTCGACATCATTTAACCGCCCCTGGTGGTCGCCGTCGATCTCTCATGGCTTGTAGCATGGTGTCACCATGTTGCAGCTTGCCATCAGCCGCAGAGCCGGTTTGAGGAAGGAACAATGTCGACCATGGCACATCGAGGGGCATTTGACTCCGAGGGCTCGCCGAGGACCCTCATGTCGTCGCAATTGCCCAAATTGCCTGTCTAGCCAATTTTGCCGCTGATTCTAGCAAATTGCTTTGCCGGTTATAGCATTCACATTGCGGGGTCTGCCTATGCAACAAAATCAAGCATCGGTCCCAGCAAAACTCGCCAATGGTTCCAGCAAATAACGTCATCGGCTGTAGCATCAACGTCGCAAGCATCTACGTCACGTGGTCTGCCTACACAACAAACATGAGCACATGTTCCAGCAAAACTTAACAACAGCTGAATCTTGTCGACGACCTGTTTCAACATCTCACCGGTTTCGCCAGGACCTCACCTCCACGCATTGCAGCTTCGACAGGTGCTGGTCGCAGGTTCCGAAGGAGGCGGATGCAAATTTTCCACGCCTTTTTGCAGCACAGGTGACTATCCTCCACTTGAGGGGCGCCATGGGGATTTGCAGGAGATGCATGCGGGAGTTCCCTGGCGTGGTAAAGGAGAGGGCGCCATGGGATTAGCGAGTGATAGAGAAAGGATGAGGGAGGTCGTCGGCCTATTCATGAGAGGGAGTCATGGGGGATTTGGGGATATCTATGCTGAAGGGATGGCCTCAACCATGATAATGAGAAAGACAATGGATACAAGGGGATCCGCATCGAGGAAGAAGATAAGGAGGAACAGGGTTAACCGGTGTGCGGGTCCCATGGCCCATGGACCAGCGGAGGACGTGTGGTCTATTGGATCAAGCTAGATCCAACGACCAACCTGCGATCGACGTGGAGCTTCGGCCGGATAGCATCATTTATTTAAGTTTTTTATCAACTCCTTTGAGTTATACGTACATACTTATCACTCTTTTAGGTCAGTGAGGAAGTATGGTGCAAGAAGAGAAGGCGCCGTGGCCAAGGTGAGGTGGACGTCATCCGGTTTTAGAGAAGACTTCAGTGAGAAATGTCCCAATATGGCATGAAATCGAGCAGGAAGGTAAGGGTTTCGCAGGAAAACGGAAGGGTGCGTCATGGGGTGGGGTTTTTGTATTGGGACTGTGTGTGGGTGATAACATGAGGGATAGTTCAGACAACCACATTTCTCCCCCACATATGGGCTTGATTTGGGGAGCTCGGACTGTCCAAACGGTTGAATTTTAGGAAGCCTACTGGATGCCCGTTTGATGTCCGAAGAAGCCCAGACGTACGAGGGAAAAATGAGCTTCGACCTTGAAGACGACCTTAATTATTTGTTTGATTTATTTATATGCATTGTAGCCCGTAGCAACGCACGGGCATTCTACTAGTACTTCTGAAATTGTCCACTTCTTCATCTCTTAAAAGCTCCCTAGGAATGAAGCCTCCTTCTGCATCCAGGTATTTTCTCATTTACGGCCCCACATGTCAGGGAGGGAATCACTTGTTCGTTGCGGTCCGGCCTATGCACACATGAATGTTACACTCTTAGGTTGATTGATAGACAAATATTTAAATTTGTAAACATTTTTTAATTCCTTAATAATTTGAAATATGTTGATTTTTGATGTTTGAGGAACTTCTTTTGAAATCTCAGACATTTTCTAAATCTATGAACATTTTCTTAAATTAGCGAACATTTTTTGAATTTGAATTTCAGGGGATATATTTTGAAATTCAAGAACATTTTCTAAATTCACAAGCGTTTAAAATTTGTGGACATTTTTTATTAACAAACATTTTAAAAATAAATAAACAATTTTACAATGATTTTTAAATTCTCACTACTTTTCCAGTTTTCATTTCTCTTTGTTTTTTCTTCGCTTCCCTAGATGGGTTGAGGCCTGATAGGCGCGACTGACCAGCCAACCGAAGTACGTGTCCTAGGTCGTGTCCATTTGGTCATCCTTCATCATTTTGCACGTTGAATAGGGCCTCCCATGCGTGTGGGTTATTTCGCTGTCGGGGGAGGGCGTGAATTGGTTTTTGCTTCATGCGCTCGTTGGTTCTGTGTCGAGCGTCTGGTTGCCCCTTTCTTTGTCTTCCCTTCGGGCTCCTCGGACGATGGATTTGCGATGAAAGTCTGACATCAGGCTAGCGTTGGGGCAGAGCTAGAATACCATGCGTTGGAGATCCAAGCCGAGATGAGCAGCTCTTGGTGAGCCGCTGTAGTTAGGCTCCGTCGTGGTAGATCTAACCTCAAGGTTGGAGGCGACTAGGTTGATAGATTGGAATCCTTTTGGAGATGAAAACCAGTGCATGAAGAGTGATTTTGAGAGACAGAGGCATAAGTGAATTTGGTTTTATTGTGGGGATGGGAGGGGGTGCATCGCACATTGGCCTAGGGTCATGCACTATGTGTCGATAAAGTTGGAGAGTGTTTGAGAAAAGGGAGGTCAATTCCCGTGTATATGATCCAACGTCAATTCGGTTTATGCAGTATGAAAACCTGCGAAACACCCGAACACGAACTACCAATGAAAACACCCAGCCGAACACCATAAACCGCATATACCAGGAATATCGGTCAACCCACTTCAGTTCGGTCCTTTAATTTTTGTTATAAAAGTGTTCATTTCTAACCGTAATTACTTGAAAAAGGCTTAACTCACGACCGAGGAACGGCGCGGCAAAACACGCGTCACTCTCCAGTCCATTTCATGGTCAGCGTTTGAGATGGGCTAATATGGTATGGTAAGCCATGACCTGTGCTAAAAAAGCAAATTTTTTTAAAATACCAAAAAACATTTCCAAGACACGGCGTGGATGTGCATCGCTACGGTAGAAATTCCCCCAATTCGAGACGGAAGCACTCCACCCTTGCCCGCTCCACTTTCCTTTTATTTCCGTTACGAACCCAGCAGAGCTCCACTTTCCTTTTATTTCCGCCGCTACGCCATCTCGGCGAAGCCGCGTCCGGCAAGGACAAGGCCCCGGCAGCCGCCACCGCCTCTGCCCCGGCTATAAAGGCGCGCTCTTTGGCCGGCCCGCTCCTCGTCCTCCTCCTCACTTCGTCCGGGCCGCGCCTTCCCCCTCCTCGCCGCGCTCTGCCCGGTCCGCTCCCCCTCCTCCCCTCTTCGCCCGGGCCGTGCCTTCCTCCTCCTCGCCGTGGTCCGGCCGGTCCGTTGCTCCTCCACCCTTGGTCCGGGCCGTGCGTATGACCTCCTCGAGCCGGGTTTTATCTTGCTCGCCCTCCTCGGTCGATTTGCCCGTTTAGAATCGCGTCTGTATTTGATTTTGCTCGTCCTCGATCGATTTGCCCGTTCAGAGTCGCGTCCGGATTTGATTTTGCTTGCTCGTCCTAGCCGTAGCCGGTTTAGATGGAAATCCCGCCTGATTTGATGTTGCTCGTACGTCCTCGCCGTCGTCCGTTTAGGACCGCGTCCGATTTGAGTTTGCTCGTGCTCAGTTCGTCAGTTTAGAGTCGCCTCCGAGTTGATTTTGCTCGTCCCCGCCGTCGTCAGTCTAGAGTCGCTTCTGATTTGGTTCTGCCCGTCCTCGCCGTCATCCGTTTTCGTTTTGCTCGTCCTCGCCGTTGCCCCGACGCGCCCGCATGTTCTTGGCCCGCCTCGTCGAGAGTCTCTTTCCTCGGTTTGTTCGCGATTGAGAAATTTCTGCGTGCGCTTCTGTTGTCTGATAGACACTTTAGATCCTGCGGTTCGTGTTCGTGTCAGCGCGAGCGTTGCAGGAACGGTCGGGTGGTTTTGAAATTGGGTTACGGTCGGAGATGGAGAGACGGAGAGTAATTGTCACTTTGGCGTGCTAGTTCAGATCGGTTCCTAGGCTCCTGCGTTGTTCGCCAGTCGTTTTTCAGATCTCAAATGGCTAGCTTTGTTCGTGTTCGTCCGTGGAGATGTGCCCTTTGATGCTCTGGTTCCTCTAGTTCAGATTGTACCAGCTAGCTTTTCACTTTCGTCAGGCATGTGTGTTCTCATCCTAGATGCAGGGGTCATTTGTTCTGATGGGTGTTAGTGTTACTTCTTCTGTTCTTTTCAATCGGTTACTTCCTATCATGCTTTGCTTATGTTCCATATATGGTGATGTGTGTTCAGGGGTGCAAACCATGTAGGCCGTGGGTGCCATTTCCAGCAGGCAACAGAGCAGAAAGTTTTCAAAGAGTGCAAATCCTTGTTTTCTTCCTCGTCTTGATGTTTCCATTTTCATACAGGAGTACTAGATGAGGTGCTGCTAGTCCCTTAGATTTCTTACTAGATTGCATAGCATGATTCTAGAATTTTTTCATTGCACACCTGGGCATATGATTCTGCTGTGAGCATAATAATTTTAGAGTTTATTTATCTGTGAAAGCACGCTCATCACATGTTTTTTATCAATGCTGCTCACTTTTTTCATGTCCCTTTTGTTTGCCCTGTTAAATTTTTTGGTTAAAATATCAAGAATGCTGACTTCTGTGTTTGTCGCTATGTAAGCCATGCACTTGGGAAGCCTGGGCGTGATTAGGATTTGGATTGCATATAGATTTTATGCTATGTTTGTTTATAACCTGGTTGTGACCTAATATAGTGTAAATCTGCTAATTTTTAAATTTAATTTATGTTCAATGCAAGTAGGTTTTGTTCGTAAGTGGTATATCTTTTGCGTGTGCATGAACATTCACGCTGTCAATTTTTCATATCATAATCATTTACCGTGGTGTTTGACAATACATTACTACTGTTCTTTGTTCCCTTTTGAGGTTCACTGACTCAATTTACCATGAGATTTGATGGCACTTACTGATGTCCAGTCACTGAAATAATATGCTTTTCTTGCTTTGCCTAGACTTTGTGACAAGAATAAGCATGTGTCTCTGTGCCTACAAACTTGTGGGTAGTGATGAAGATCTAACTAGCTTCCTGTTTTCAGGAATGAACATCTGAATTACCCTCACCCCTCTACAGAAATCAGTTTACAGTTTACTCATTCAGTTTCTAGAACTTCTTTATAGTTTTCTGAGTTTACTTCGGTCTTGCATGTGTTAGCTTTTTGTTTGTACCCTTATCCATGTCTGTTTCTTTGTGTGTTTCTTGTGTGCAAGCGCTCCATTGTGTGTGTCTGACTGTGTGCGTGATGTGCCCCTATCTATGTATGTTTCTTTGTTTGTTTCATGTGTGCAAGTGCTCCATTGTCTGTGTGTGTGACTGTGTTTGACTGCTTAGATGGGGTGATTCTGATTGTGTTACTGCTTATATGGTATGTCCAACTGGTTTCATATTCATGCTTTGCTCGTGTTCCAATGTCGTCTTCCCATATATGGGGATGTGTTCAGGGATGCAAACCATTTAGGACGTTTCGAGCAGGCAGGGATCCAGAGACATGCACTGTTCAGTCTTCTCTCCTACTGATAGATGATGATAGGCTGACCAGAAAAGTTTGACTCTTGTAACACTCACTTGCTTGGCTTCCACTCCTTTGCGTGGCCGTTGGCATCCAATGCATCCCATGCCCTTTTCCTTGTTTATCTCACTCACTCATCACAGCACCCTTTTCCCTGTTTTTGTTCCTTAATTTTTCTTATCATAGTAATCATGTTACCGTGGTCTTTGACAATACATTTTTTGTGATATCTGTGTTTCGTTATGTCTTATGTGGATATCATATTCTTTTTTTTTGTATTACTGCTGCCCAATCACTGGAATAATGCTTTTTCTAAGTATTTCAGGTAGGATATAGACAAATGTCACATTTGCTCTTCCTTGTGTTGCTAAGGTCGACACTGATGGGTTGGGTTTGCTTACAGCGCGAGTATATTTATGTTTTTTACATTTTCTGATGTTGATGTTGTGGTCCCAAAATGCTTATTTAGCCATGTTTTCCTTGTTCACTTCACAAGATTATGTATTCATGCTGATAGTATGTTACTCTTTCTAGGACCGATAATTCTATAAAGAATCATTGGAATATGTTTTTTTACATTTTGCGATGTTGATGCCTGCAGTCCCAAAATACTTATTTAGTCATGTTTTCCTTGTTCACTGACAAGTATTCATGTTGATAGTATGTTACTCTTTCCAGGATAGATAATTCTATAAAGAATCATTGGAATATTTCTTTGAGAAAGACGTTAGGTGTCTATAGCACCAGAAATATTTTGGCAATTCCAAGACTAATTGGCCTTGATGACTTACGGATAAACAGAAGACGGCTGCTTCTGAGTGCCATCTTGATCTGAACAGCTCATCATTCTAATCTTAGCTCACCTCTACAATCATACAAACTGGCATGCCAATGACTGCTCAGGGTTCCTATCGCTTTCTGTTTTACCAACCAAGGTAATCAAATTTTGATCTTCAGCTTGAAAATTTATCACCTTATGGGAGGGAAAGGTTTGCATGTACACGAGCTCTGATTTTCTACATATATACTTGAATTGATTTGGATTTGTCAGATTACTATTCTACATGATGTTCTCCATGATTCACTTGATTTGTTAATTTGGATATTTTCCTGGTGAGTTCTTTAGGTTCATCTTGTGACACAAAATACAATTTTGGTACGTGCAAACTCTGAAATTTGGTGATAAAGAAGGTACCTCCTAATTTGCTCTCTGGCTCTCTTACACTTGTCTTTGTTTATATAACAATAGTATCCTCCTGGCTTGTACTCCCTCCGTCCGAATATACTTGTCATCAAAATGGATAAAAGGGGATGTATCTAGACATATTTTAGTTTTAGATACATCTATTTTTATCCATTTTGATAACAAGTATTTTCGGACGGAGGGAGTAGTTGGGTAATGCAGAGAGAGGTTTGGAATCGAAGAACTAAAATAATGCAGAGGTTAAGCTTCTGAACGGGAAGCTTGAACAAATAGTTTACTTTTTCTCATGTCTTCGATTAGTTTCATCCTATCTATGTCTATTTCTTGGGTGCAAACACTCCATTGTGTCTGTGTGACTGTGTGTGGCCGTGACTGTGTGTGTGACTGACTGTTTGTGTGTGTGACTGACTGTGTGTGTGTTTCTTTGTCTGTTTCTTGTGTGCAAGCGCTCCATTGTGTGTGTGTGTGTGTGTGTGTGTGTGTGTGTTTTGACTGTGACTCTGTGTCATTTTTTGACTGTGACTGTGTATTGATTGTGACTGTGTATGTGTGTGTGTGTTGACTGACTGTTTGTGTGTGTGACTGACTCTGTGTGTGTGTGTGTGTGTGTGTGTTTCTTTGTCTGTTTCTTGTGTGCAAGCGCTCCATTGTGTGTGTGTGTGCGTGTGTGTGTGTGTTTTGACTGTGACTCTGTGTCATTTTTTGACTGTGACTGTGTATGTCTGTGTGTGTGTGTTGACTGACTGTGTGTCATTGTGCAAGCGCTCCATAACTACCAGTTGGCACCTGATAATGCATGGATATTTCTATATAAGGTCATGGGCATGTAATTTTTATGACCTACATACCTCTGTAGTTGGTAGTATCATTGCCCTTTGGACACTCTTCAATGCGTTGCTGTATATTTTCCTGCCACAAGTATGATGTTTCTGCTCAGAATGATGTATATGTAGAATCCAGGGGTGGATGGAGGTTTTCATGATGGCTAATCTGATTTGTTATGGTTCTGATGGTGTGCTTCTGGTGTTTGCACTGAAGCCGTGGATCACCCATCAACCTGGTCTGTGTTTGTATGGTAATCCCTCTCGAATTTAACTCCTTCCAATTTTGTACATAATATTTATCTCGCGGCTGGTAATACCTTATGAATGCATATCACACATTTTAGCTAGTTATATAGTAATGCCATACTCCTTTGGACGTTCTGTATATTCAAGTGTGGTGAGCTCACATATTGTGTCAGTATCTACCTACGCAGCTGAATTATTTCCGGATAGGACAGAGGTGCAATGTTTACATCCATGGTAGAAGGTTCTTTAACATTGAACTCATCAAAGGTCCTTGGACTCAAGAGGTTTGTCATTGCACTCCTGACTTTGCTCGAGAAGAAAAACATCTTGTACATTTTATAGTTATATTTATGATATTTTTTCTACAGGAAGATGACAAAATTATTGACCGTGTAAACAAGTATGGTCTAACAAAATAGTCTCATTGCAAGGTATTCTTTTGATTGTTTTATTTTTATATGGTTTGCTGAAATGCATTTTCCCCCTATGTGCAAGGTAAACACACTGGTAAGAATTCTCTGTTGATGCATTGCAGGTCAGCTACCAGAACTTCCTACTGCTGATCCTGGGATGTTTCCGAACATGCTCCCGAACATGTTCAATTTATCCGCCCTAGTACAGGTGACTATTGTGCTCCTTTTATGATTCAGTGTAGTACTCAAGTCATGGATAGTCCATTCTGTCATCACAACGCGACCAGATTCACTCTGATTTGCAGTTTATTTCGTGATGGCAGAATGAACCCACCTGTGATCTATCACGCTTCTTTATTATTCAATGTTTTGTTATTACTTTCTAATTCTTTCTCCCCTTTGCATCGATCCGCTTGCTATGCAGCCACTGCCATGAAACAGCAGGTATGCTTGATTTTTTATTTATTTTTTGCACTTGAGATTTTTCTTGTTCTGTGATGCATATGTCTGACCACTCTTTTCTTAGGTTAGTTGGCATGCTCGGCGTCGGTGGACTTCCTCCGATCGTTAATGAACAAGTAATTGCCTTGAGTAACTTGTTATTTCTTGGCGTCTCTTTCTCTATTCGCAGTCCGTGCTAACTATTTTGTTCTTCTTTCTGCAGACGGTTACTCTATTCTTCAATCAAGTTATGGCTGCTATCGGGGGAAACGCATTTGGTCTGGGTGATGCAGTTGTTAATATGAAGCTGATTTCTGAATTCATTCAAAATATCTTAGGTGGCATAATCATCTGAATCCAACCATATGGAACGATGCTTGGACTACTGAGGAGGAACATGCACTGATTAATGCCATCAGGTATATGGGAATAAATGAGCAGAAATAGCAAAAGTTATTCCTGGAAGGTACTGCATGCCAAACAACTTACATCATGGGTCTTGCTTGTAGTATTAGCTTTCTGTTTGTGCCCTTTCTATCTCTTGTGTGTGTGTGACTGACTGTGTGTGTGTGTGACTTTGTCTGTGTGTGTGTGACTGACTCTGTGTGATTGTTATTGTGTGTGTGTGACTGACTGTGTGTGTGACTGACTCTGTGTGTGACCGACTGTGTGTGCTTGATGGTGTGTCCTGTATGCTTTGCTTGATGATGTGTCTTGTATGCTTTGCTTGATGATGTGTCATGTATGCTTTGCTTGAGTGATTGGTGTGGTTTAACACTGCCTTTGCCGGTCCCAAGCCCGGATGTGAAAATGTGGAGGGAGCTGCATTGATATTGCATTTGCTTGATGGTGTGTCATGTATGCTTTGCTTGAATGATTGGTGTTGTATAATTTGTGTTGTGTATTGTTGTGGTTTAACACTGCCTTTGCCGGTCCCAAGCCCGGATGTGAAAATGTGGAGGGAGCTGCAGTAGTTACCTTCTTTGTATTGTTTGCATTACACACAATTTGCACTACCTTCTTTGTGGTTCAGTATGGTTTATTTGTCTCGGCTGGCGATTCGAGCGTCTTCGACCGCTCGGAGTCAAGTTCTTCATCGGCTCCAGCATTGGGCTAAGGCGTACATTGTTCCACCACCACCGCTCTGTTTTCTATAGGGTTCATTCCGCCATGGGGTTCGATGGATGTTGAGCGGTTGACATGGCGGCGACGACAATTTTTGTCGACAGCCGAAGGTTTGCATCACACACAGTTTGCCCTGATCGAAATAGTGGATCTTCACATAATGTGATAGCAGGTGATGAAGCTTTGAAATGCATCCTTCCTTGCTATGAAAAATCTAGGCATGCCAGGAACTTTGTGATTCCTTTCTCAAGCTGTATGAGGTCGCGAATAATACGAGGTCAGTGTTTACTTGCGATAATACCAAAGGGAAGCGAATGTTCGATCTGTTTGGCTGTATACAAATTTTCCGACAATAGAATTCATCTCGTCTCCGAAATTAATCCTACTGGTTTTAAATCTTGTCATTGTGGATGTTCTTTTTCTGCTAATATATATTGTCAAGTAAAAACGTCAGTTGTTTGTCCCAAGCAACTGGGCGCTGCTAACTAGGCAAGTTGAGTGAGTAATGTCCTGAACATTATAGAACTGACGTCAGTTCTATATTGATCCTGTGTGAACGCACTCTGCGCCCTCGGATGCATCGCATGGATCTTGGCGCGAGGATCGCCATGTGAGGCACGGAAATTGTTCGCGCTAACTGTCGGCTGAGCGAACGTTCCCTATATCCCCCTTCCTTGCTCCACTAACGCCAGCCCCCCATCTTTTCCAACCCCGTCTCGCACTCCGCCCCGCAAGTTATTCAGTATGGTTTCTTTGTCTCCGCTGGCAATTCGAGCGTCTTCGACCGCTCGGAGTCAAGTTCTTCATCGGCTCCAGCATTGGTCTAAGGCGTACACTGCTCCGCCACCAACGCTCCGTTTTCTGTAGGGTTCATTCCGCCATGGGGTTCGATGGATGTTGAGTGGTTGACATGGCGGCGATGACATTTTTTGTCGACAACCGAAGGTTTATCGACACATCGTCGCAATTGCAGTCATCGCGGTGGTGATTTGCGGTGTTAGGGTAGGGTTCCCAAGATGTTGGAGTTGTCTCGATGGGGAGGGTCGTAGTGTGCTTGGGATTAAGTGCGGCGAGCATCGTAGCCACGGTCACAGTAGGGTGCAGCGAGCGTCGTGGCCACGGCCGCAATAGGGCCATGGGCGTTGACGCGTTCGATTTTTGCGATTTTGTTGGGGTTATGAGGAGTTTGGTTTTTACAATTTACTTTGTTTCTTAATTCTTTTCCAGGCCGCAGCCCAACCATTTATGTTTCTATTTTTTTTCTGTGTCCCTTACATTCTCATGGGTCTGCAGAGCGAGAGATTGTTTTCCTTCTCTTTCTCGAGAAGTGCATGGATGAACCCGGATACATATGAACCCACTTAAAAAAACACATTTCTAAATTCTAAAAAAATATGGAAAAAAATTGCACGGGTACGTCTCCATGTTCTATGTGCGTGCATAAAGTTTCACGGAAAAATAACTTTTTTTGTGGCCTGTGCAAAAAAGACAAAAAATTATGTCGTGAAACACTATTCAGAAGCATTGAAATTTGTCTTTTTTGCGGAGGCAAAACAAATAGACATTTTTTCATAAAACTTTGTGCCGTGTACACACATTTGCGAACATATATGCGTGATATTTTCTTTTGATTTTTTTGATATTTTAAAACGTGCTTACAATGCAGTTTATGAAAAATGAGTGCATATGCTCATGGGTTCAGATGATGCCCTCTCTCTCTTCCTCTGCCTTTCTACGCCCTCGCTTACATTGCAGGGGCTGTATCTCGCTTATGCGAGTCTTCCTTCGATCTCACCTAAAGCACGTCTATAGTTTCGGGCCGGCCCATTCACACTAAAATAAATACACAGAAAAAGGGTCACACAGGAATCAATCCCACGATGTCCTAGCTGTAGCGTTGCACTGCTAGCCAATTGTCACGACCTTCTTTAAAGAAAAAGCGTTGGATTTTCACTGTTTTTTTTTGTTTTTTTCACCGTTTTCTTCGTTTATTTTCTCTATTTTACTGTTTTTTTATTTTGTTAGGTTTTCATTGTTTCTTTTTTCGTTTTTCACTAGCTTCTTTCTTCTCTTTATTTTGTCGGCTTTTGTTTGTTTTTTCCGTTTTTCATTGATTTTCTTTTGTTTTAATCTCAGGTTCTCATTGTTTTTCTATACACATTTTTGGTACAAGATTAAGATTTCTTGAATACACGGTCAACATTTTATCTAATATGCAGTTAACAAATTTTAAATGCTTGATTAAGATTTTGTAAATACCCGATAACATTTTTTAAAAGGTCAACGTCTTTTATGTACACATTCTACACTTTCTTTCTTCAAATCCCTGATTAAAATTTTTGAATAGAAGTTTAATGTTTTTTCAATACATGGTCAACACTTTAACTACATACATTTAATTTTTTTTTCAAATGCTTGATTAATATTTTTTAAATATATGGTCAATATTTTTTCTGTACAGATTTAACATTTTTCATATGCTTGATTAAAATTTTGCCATGGTCAACATTTTTGTATACACATTTACTAATTTCTAAATGCTTGTCTAACATTTTCTAAATACTTGTTTTTCAAAAAAATTAAATGCTTGGATTAATATTTTTTAATTACATGATCATTTTTTACACATGTTATATTTTTGTATACATTTATAGTATACATTAGAAACTTTTTCTCTATGTACATTTAACATTTTTCAAATGCTTGCTTAGCATTTTTTTAAATGTTTTATGTAAAATATTTTGTAATATATTTATTTAGAATATTCGTTGAGTATAAACGAAAGTAAAAAATGACAAACATGAAAAAAAGAGGTAGTGGCCTCCCGCACTCTGGGCCGGCCCATACGCTCGGGCGACTTCATCGAGTCAGAAGGATACCTCACTATAAGTGAGTTATAGCCGTGCCCTACTTAGATAAGGGAAACATACATCCATATGATGGAAACCCCTCCTTACTTAGATAAGGGAAACATACATCCATATGATGGAAACCCCTCCTATTACTCCCTTTAATTCGAGTAAATAGCATAAAACTACTACAGTTCGGACTAGGTTTTCAAAAAACTACTGGTTTTATATTTTCGCTGATAACTACCAACTTTGGGGTCGACTGTTTCAAAACCCCTAAATGACCGAGTGCTTTAAAATTGATCTCTCTTACTCACACTGTCTTCTTCTTCCTCTATCTCTCTTTTTGCCTCCCGCCGCTTGCCCACAGCCATGGAGGACCTCGGGCTCGATGCGCACGCTCGCCACCTTGGCCTGCCGACCGGTCGCTAGAGCGATGCCGCCGGCAGCCAGCCCGCCTTCCCCCTCTCCCAGCGGAATGACCATGTCCAGTGAAGCATCCTACCCAAGTTAGGCGACCTTCGCTGGTTGCTATAGACGGACAGGCCAAGGGAAGAGCACACATAGAGCTACGCATGCTGGTGCTCATGTGCCGCCACCTGCTGCTATCCTCGGCTCCTCGCCACCCCTGATGTGGCCGCTCGTCACCGCCACTATTGCGCCCACCGGCCACTCACTGCCCCTGCTTTGAGAGTATGAGACTTTGTAGGGAGTCGATGCGTGCTAGTGGCCGCACCAATGGGGAGCCGCCACGTGCTGCTGGACATGAGCCATCTGAGGCCCCACTGCTGACCGCGCCATGGGGGAGCCGCCGGCCGCCCACCCCTAGTCAATGTCCTGGAGCTCAGCCTCTTCAAGTCGCCGGCTGGGGAGGGGATGGAGGGGAGTGGGCGGCGTTTCTAGGGAGAGGACAGCGGTCGGTCGCGGGAGAGAGGTCGAGATGCATCAGCCCAGGGACCTGATTTACAAGAACTTGGTTGCTTTTTTTAAGAAAATTATAGGGACCTGATTGCTTTTTAAAAAATATATAGGTACTAAATTGCTTTTTATAAATAATTGGGCCCCACTTGTCATAACCAATGATTAATCAATCTAACGGTGTTGACTTTTACGCCATGTGGACCTGACGGGTGGGCCACAGGTGTCAAACAAACGGGTTGACATTTAAACACTCGGTCATTTGTTTTTTGAAATAGCGGACCTCAAAGTTGATAGTTATTAGCGAAAAAAATAAAAAACAGTAGTTTTTTTAAATCCTAGTGTATCTTTTTATTGATAGAAGAAGAGAGAATGAGTACAAGTGAGATACAACACATGCACAAATGTAAGGCATGAACACAGTACCCAAAATAGAAAAGAAGAGAGACAAGGTGCTTGGCCCGAACAAACAAACGACATAGCTAAGCCCATTGACTAAAGAGGCAGTCCAAACCAACATAACCATGAATCCAGCACGGGGACGCTGGGAGCACCAGGGGATACTCTAGATCGGACGACGATGGCGCCACAGCATTTTCCTTCCAATGTAGGAAATCATGCAGTTCTTAATTATTACTGACAACTTATTAGCACTGGTTTTTCCCGTCGCAGTTTACACCATATGATGTGTCAGATAATAATTGTACTTTCAGACTTGCAACCCCAGCCCTAGATCGTCTTGACTATTCTCACATCACAGCTCCCTGCTCTCCTACCCTACGTCTGCGTTGCACATGCATCTTGGCTTTGCACTGTTGCTCAATGGTGACACGCCAAAGACTCAGCAGGTCAACATATATATTCAGTTTATATAGCCAAGACCCGATAGGCAGGTCGCGCTGATGCACTGTGTTCAGTTCATATACCACAGACAACTGATGTAGCTCCTGTAGGTAAGGCCAACTCCGGCGCACGATCCCAAATGGACATCCGTTTGGGTCGGATTATATCCGTTTTGGGCAGGCAATTGGATCGTGTCCGGACCATTTCTGGGATGCAGTGGCCGTGGCATCCTTCGGTCGCATCCTGTCCGCCTCCTTTTTCAAATGCATGTTTTAGAATAAACCATGCCCTAGTTCATGTCAGCGGCCCTAATTCACGCCGGCAACACAGCTAGCCTCCAAAATGAAAAGGTTTCTCGCTGGCACCCATGCCAACCTCCAAAAAGAACAGCCACGGCCGAACAGACCACCTAGTTCAGGCGGGGCATCGGCCATGGACGGGGAGGGTGCTGGGCGGGGCGTGGGAGGGTTTGGGGGGGGGGGGGGGGGGCATGGCGCGAAATGGGGTGCTCGGGTGGTGCTTTGTGCCACCAACGGGCGGGCCAGGGGAGGACAAGCGCGCGCGTCCCGCCCATTCACGCGTTGTCCGTTTCACCTCAAAAGCGGCCCAAACTTGGCTCGGGGATGGGTCGAAAGTGGACATAAAACGGACAAAAGTCTGTTTGCGCCCGCGCGCTGGGCCGTCTGGTTTGTCCGTTTTGCCTCAAACGGACGCACCCGGACAGGATGAGGTCGCGCGCTAGAGTTGGCCTAACTGGTGCACCAAGTGTAGCAAGTGTTGCAGCAACTACTATGAGGTAAACTGCTATTTGAACTACAAGTCTACAACTAATTGATTTATATGTCAAATTATTTCATTATTAACTAGTCTCATTTAAAGAAAAAGGGCACCCAGACCATTCAATTAATCAAGCTGTGGGTGGTTTAATTAATCTATTCCATCTCCTTGTGTTTTCTTATTCATCCTTTGTCTCATCTCAAACCTAATAGACTGAAGTCATGTTTCAAAACATAAGTCATCATTCTGAATTTGGAGAACCTATGCAGCCCACCTTCAGCTTCTCTGGTAGTATTTTTTTTTTGCGGGTATCTCTTATAGTATTTCATATCAGACAAAAATAGGAGAGTCACTAGGAGAACAATAGCAGAGAAACACATTTGTCTTTATGATCTAATCATAAAGCATTGGTTCATTTGTGAGTGCTATACTCAGAATTTCCAAGGTTTAGGATTATTCATATGAGAAGAGACTCATTTCTTTTAGTGTGTTTGGTTGCGATTAAAGAAGAAGAGATCTATGGTAATGTTTTTTCATATATTTGTTCGTTACGTCTCTAGACTATGAAGGTACTATATGTTTTTTACCATTACCTTTTTTCCTTTCATCATTTTTCACTTATGGTTCCCCTTCTGTATGTTTTACAACTATAGTGAGTAATCATAGTGGAAAATGAGAACTTGTTGGAAGTGAATAAAAAAATGACCTAGACTATATGTCCAAAATAGCCATCCGATCTATTGTCCCAGCCAACCAAGGACCTTTGCAACAACTCCTCAAAAAGAGCTAGGGTTTCTGCCTCCCGCCACCGCCGCCGTAGATCCGCTCCTATCCGGTGGCCCTAGGGCCATTGGGGCATGGTGGATCTCGGCAAGGGCCGGCAGGAAGGCTCCGTTTTTTGTCGTTTCTTTCAGTTTTGCTAGGATTTGTGTCCTGCTCAGGAAGACGAGACGGCAAAGGCCACGCGCGTCCATGTGATCGCCGACGTCGGCATCCTCCGGCGCGAGGACTACACGCGGAGGCGCATGGAGCGCGTGCGCACCGCCCCGGCGGGCATGATGGCGCAGCTGTGGCCCGGGTACCACGTCGCCATGGAGCTGCGTCTGCCGGAGCCTGTGCACATGCAGAGCGCGGATGAAGGTGAAACCATCGACGGTGAGGACACGGATTACTGCGAGCGGCTGAAAAAACGAAGGAAGATTGTCACGAAGGAGGGCGCCGGGCAGGAGTGCCCCGTTTGCTTCGATCCGCTGGAGAGCGACGCCGTCGCGTGGCCCAGGTGCTCCTTGCCCCACGTCTTCCATGGCGCGTGCCTTGAGGAGACGCTCAAGGAGAGCGAGAAGTGCCCCATCTGCAGGCGCAGGCTGTCGGCTCTGGATGAACAGGTCTAGGGTTGCAGCCTGGATCATTCTTCATGTTGAGTTCTGTTTGATTTGAAAGGCTGCAAAAGGATTGCATTCTTCTTCAGATTCATGGATCATGCCTGTTCTGTCTGACAGGATTGCATTCTTTGGATTCATGAATTATATGCCTATTCTGCATCGTATTTGGGCTGGAGATACTACGTGGACGAAAATTCTTGTGTTTAATCCATGCAGAAATAATGTAAGTTGGATTATCCAGCTATGCATCCACTTTTACTTTTGTGGTGATGATGCATGGAAGCATTGCAGTACACACAAGTAAAGGAAGTAGTTCTCGATCCATAATATTTCCTCCGTCCTTAAATAAGTGAGGCAACTTTGTACAAAGTTAATGCAAAGTTGAGCCATTTATTTTGGGACGAAGGAAGTATAATACAAGACGTTTTTGGACAATACACTTGTTTCGTAATGGGGTATCGTGTTCAAAGGCTGTCCATGTCACCCAAGTTTACAACATACTACCTCAATTTCAAAATAATTGAAGTTTGAGGTTGTCCTAAGTCAAACTTGTTTAAGGTTGACCAAATCTATAGAAAATATATTAGCAACACCCCATTAGTCTCATGAGATTATTTGTGAAAAAAAATTGGCCATCATGGCTAGCTATATTGAATTCAAAATAAAGTTATATAGTCCGCGAGCTTACTTCATAACAAAGACAAGAGGCTTATCCAACCAACTAAAAAAACTTATTACAACAACTATAGTTTGCTAGCACATGAGCCGTCTCATTAGCCGGAAAAAAACTATTCTTAAATTTGACACCCAATCATTGTAGTGGTATCCATGGACTCGGTGAAAATAGTCGATGCCGTATCCAACCATCTGGTTTGCCCAATGCAAAAATTAAGCACTTGAAGAGACTTAGATTCTGCTTCAGTCCGGTTGAAGCCAAGATAGTTAGCAAGTTTCAGAACATCTCTTATAGCCATTGCTTCTGTGGTAATTACGTCGGCAACATACATGATAAATTTGCATTGAGCAGCCAAGAAATTATCTCTATCATCTCATAAGGTAGCAGCAGTTGCACCCACTGCTTCATCCAAAAAGAATGCAGCATCCACATTTAGATTATTTATGAAATACTACCTCCATCTCAAATTAACGTCTTTTATTTGAGGCGGAGGTAGTATATGTTTGTACTATGTGTATTATGTGTGTCTTACTATATTTTTTATAGAGTTGGTCAAACTGAAATAAGTTTACTTCGGACAACCCTAGAGCTTCAATATTTTGAAACGGAGGGAGGACTATATACACATCATACACAACCCTGGGAGTATTTGCAGCCCCGGGCATGTACAAATGAAAGAATGTGATCTGTAAATTGCTAGAAGATCTTTTTTTTCAAACCATACAGGAGAGTTGCATGTACTCTATTAAAGATAGGAGCTGTTTTACGGTGATTGGGTTAGTACTCGGAGTACTTAGCAGTACTTACATGTCTGATCACGTCTGATTTTTATTAGCCGTCAGATCTTGCGGGGAATTTTAATTGATTAAATTTAATATGTTAATTGCGATAAGGGCATAATGGTCCAGGGGGAAATATCTTTTCTTGAACCGATCACCTGAGGACCAGATCCATGTCTACTCGATCCAGTTCAGAATCCTCCTCCGATCTATTCGCCGCCGCTCGCCGCTCCTGACCTTCTCCGTCCTCGACCTGCCCGGCGAGAGGAATAAATTCATCGTCCTCGTCCTCCACCCAACCAACCCCAGCCCCCCACGCCGTCACCGAAGAAGAAGAAGGCCGGATCTGCGCCGGCTGAATCGGCGGCGACCGCGGCGGGCGATCCCATCTCTTCGCGCATACCATCCTTAAGGTATGAATTCGGCTTGGCGTTCTGCTCGTTCTCTTGGCCGTTGTGCCCCTCCACCGTGCATGCAGTACAACCTCAACCCCACAAGATCCGGGTACGGACTAGAACAACGAATGGAAAGCTTCAACATGGCATAGTTTCTCTTGAGCTAATCGCATCATGTTTGTTTAAGTAAGATGTTGAGGGCGTTGCTTACTTCCTTTGGTACCGCAGAAAAAAGTGACTTACTTGACGTTTGAGATGAGATATACCATAGGAAGATGAGATACTAGTTCCATAGTTCACTTAATTTAGTTTATTAAAGTCATCATCACTTTAGGTTTGCATAGTGCATGAAATATAGTTTAAAGGAAGATGAGATACTACTTGTTGGACGTTGATGATTGGTTTCCCTCACATGTCAAACGAGCAAAGTCTTTTCCATGCACTTGTCTTTGCCTATGAGCTATTTTACATCTGCAACATTGATAAACAGAAAGATGTTGATGATTGGTTTCCCTCACATGTCATATGCAGGAAGACATGGCGTATGCAAGTGATGAGATTATGTTCGAGTATGTAAATATTGTCAGCAAGATGTTTGATAGTGAGGCTGAAGGCTATGAATTCTACAACAAATATGCTCTTGAAAAAGGTTTTAGTGTGAGGAAAAGCTACGTTGAGTGGGATGGATCCAACAAATATATAATTTTAAGGAAAATTGTGTGTAGTTGTCAAGGGTTTCGCGAAGAGAAGCACATGAAAAGAAAGATGGAAGA
Source organism: Triticum monococcum (assembly GCA_034509565.1). Classification (NCBI taxonomy): domain Eukaryota; kingdom Viridiplantae; phylum Streptophyta; class Magnoliopsida; order Poales; family Poaceae; genus Triticum; species Triticum monococcum. The sequence goes on along the minus strand of CM067841.1, from coordinate 562,081,971 downwards.
TAGGAAGAGGAGGCCACGAAGTTTAACTCGTGTTGGGTGTAATGCTAAATTGGTCATTACGAGACAGGAGGAAACCGGTCGGTGGTTTGTCAAGGATTTCATCGATGAGCACAGCCATCCTCTAGCCCCACGGGATCTTTCTTGTCTACTGCGTTCGCACAGAAGAATTAGCGATGAGCAGAAAGCGGACATTGCGGACATGGAAAAATGTGGGATCCGCAAATACCGTATTATGGACATTTTGTGCTTTCAATACGGTGGATTTGATAAGGTTGGATGCATAAAGAGGGACGTTTATAATTTCTATCATGCTAATAAGCAGGAGACAATCAGTGCCGGTGATGCTAATACGGTGATCATGCACATGATGGCGAGGCGAGAGCGAGATGTGGATTTTTTCTTCAAAGTACTTGGTAGACGAGCATGGCCATCTGAAGGGACTGTTCTGGGTTGATAGTCAGTCGCGACTTGACTACGAGGCTTTCGGAGACGTCATTGTTTTCGATAGCACATATAGAACAAAAAATACAATCTGCCATTCGTGCCGTTTGTCGGGTTGAATTACCACCGCGACACTGTTATTTTTGGCTGTGGTATAATTTCTCATGAAACAAGCCAGGCATACGAGTGGATGTTGCGGACCTTTTCTGATTGCAAGGCACACAAGCATCTGATATATGTGATCACAGATGAGGACCTTGCAATGCAGAGAGCAATAAGGGTGGTCTGGCCAGACTCAAACCATAGACTATGTATATGGCACATTCAGCAGAACATTGTACGCCATCTGCATGATGACGATGTAAAGGAGGAATTCAGATCTTTCATTTATGATACTTCTTCCATTGAAGAGCATGAGATAAAATGGATACAATTCTTACAACGGAATAAAGTAACCAGTGAGGAGTCTTGGCTGCATCAGATGTATCAGATAAGAAAGTTGTGATGTGCTCCATATCTTGAGGGGCGTTGTTTCCTAGGATTGAGCAGCAATCAGAGGAGTGAGAGCTTGAACTCTGTGCTATATACGCATCTTGAGGGTAAGATGTCTATAGCACTATGAGCGTTGCCTTGCATCGCGACGGATTAACGAAGCTCTCCATGACGTCGAAGCCTGCAGTTCGTTCCATTTACAGAGGAAAATACTTCGCCGCTTGAGAAACACGCCGCAACAGTTTTCACACCTAGTGTCTTTAAGATGGTCTTATGGAGCATAGATGATGTCAGCAAATGTCAGATCAGAGAGATACTAGATGGATCAGAAGATTCCACTTATGTTGTGTCCAAGCAGGAAAGAATGGATAAAAAGTTTGAAGTGCACATTGAAGAGCAAGGAGGTCTTTTGCACAGGGTGAATTGTTCTTGCTGTAAGCTGGAATGCGCAGGCACACCATGTTCCCACATTTTTTACATATTGGGGATTTTAAAACAAACAATTTTGCCAGGTTGTTGTGTTCCCATTAGGTGGACTATGAATGCAAAATGTGCATACGCACCTACCAGAAAAAACCAGATGTATGACTATTTGGTAAGCCTGCAAAGGTACCGCGAGTTGTGGAATTGTAGTCACGTCGCAAGTTTCAAGGCATGCCACTCTGATGAGGACTATCACCATCTAAAGATGCTTTTGCAAGCACAACATCATGGCAAGCAATCAAATTTTGAACAAGCTGACAGCAAAGAGTCAACTAATGCTCAGCATAACAGCATTAGGTTTGGCCTGTTGATGCCGCACTCGGAGAAAGTTGATAAGGTTCTGGATCCCGTGCATGTGCCAGGACGAGGTGCACCAAAGAAAAGGCTGCAGGCAAAGACAAAGAAGTCAAGATCACAGAATATCTGTGGCTATTGCAAGAAACCAGGTCACATTCGACGTAAATGCGCTAAATTGCTAGAGGTACGAAATATGTTCATATTTATTTTTTGCACGTGTTTTACTCATAATTGATGTCCATGTGATTTATTGTATTCTTCTATGTAGGATCTCGAGGTTGAACTGTGATATCTACATACAGCATGAACCGACGATGAGCCAGAGAACATCGTGTGCCATTCAACTTTGTGTGACGTGTTCTTTACATTCTATTTCATCGTGACAGTAATTTAGTGAAGTGCGGTTGTACTGCCATGTTACTATATTAGTTCGACATCTTTCATTTCCATTTTCTGTGTGTATCATTTGATGTCCAACTTTAAGAATGATGTATTTCGAACAGGAATAAGGGCTAGCATGGAGCACATGTTATTGTCGAGTAGAATAATTATTGTGATGTATTTCTGCACGCACACACGGCCGCCAAACGGATCTCCCGCGCGATCCCACGGTCTGCATGGCTGGCTCGGTGCGTGTCCATCGTTTAGGCGAGACTACCGACGCGATGCATGCATGGCAGGCCGTTTTCCTACGTCGACCCAAACACCGGCCCATCCGAGGTTGCAGCTCCGGATGGCCCACGTCGCGTACGGTCTCGCAGGTTGTTCTCGTCTAACTAAAAATAGTCCCACCTCGCCCCTCGAGCAGCTCCTTTACCTGCTTAAATACCTTCATCGAGGTGATTTTAGCAAGCGTTGGTCCTCATTGTAGGATGAATATGATTCTTCACCCTTACTATGGTTGTCATGCATATTCTTCATTTACAGAGCAATAATGACTGACGTATTTTTTAAATAAGCGGGGCCCACTGGGGTGTGCTTGGAAATCTTTAAGAAACCTCCATGCACGTTCATCTTCGCTGCATGCAAATCGGGCGACAGCCGTTGTGCCAGTAGCTGTCAAGGCCTTGATGAATCACTATTCATATGCAGGTCCCCGACTCTTGCATGTAGGTCCCCGACTCTTGCATGCAGGTCCCAAATTATCTTGTACATGGTGACCCACATGTGCTAAACATGTGTATGAAAGAAAATTTAGAAAAAAAAATTATTTTACAATGCCCCCTTGAGGCATAGACCGATGTTTTCAGCAGTCAGTCTAGAGGGCATTATAAATTCAAAAAAATTCAAAAAATACAAAAACTTGGAAACCTAGTTTTGTTTATGGAAGAGATCATGTGTGCCAAAATTGAGATGATTTGGAGGTGGTCGAAAAAATGCCGGCATTCCGGAGGGACCATTTTGTCTAACTTAAGCCAGTTTTTGAAAAAAGGTGAATTTTCCACCACCTCCAAATCACCCAAATTTTCTTGTACATGGTGACCCACATGTGCCAAACATGTCTATGAAAGAAAAATTTGAAAAAAATAATTTTACATTGCCCCCTTGAGGCATAGACCGATGTTTTCAGCAGTCAGTCTAGAGGGCATTATAAATTCAAAAAAATTCAAAAAAATACAAAAACTTGGAAAATGCAGCATTAAATCAGGGTGTGTACAACTCTAGCTTGTTCTTGCCAACACTACTAGGAAAAGGGATGCTAGTGGCGCACCGATTTTGCCTTCTAATGGCGCACTACTGGTTCGCCACTGGATGTTGTTTTGGCTGATGTTGTTTTGGTGCTGTTTTGGTGCCATTTTGGATGGCTGCAGTGACTGTTTTGGTGCCATTTTTGATCTCCTAATATGGTTGCAGTGATCATTAATTTTAGAGCAAAATATGGCTGTTATTTTTTTGTTTTGTTTCAGAAACAGGAGAAACCAAAGGGCCCACGTCTCCCCTCCAGAGTTTTCGAGGGCCAAAGGGCAGGACGTTTGAGTTTTGGAGGCAACTCCCCACGTCTCCCCTCCACTGGCAACTCCCCACGACCATGACGCAGGTAACTCCCCTCCTATTTTATTGCCGCTCCATCTTCCTCCCTCTACCTCCCTCCTCATTCCATTGCCGCTCCATCTTCCTCCCTCTGCCTCCACCATCAAGCAACTCCCCTCTGCCTCCACCATCGCTGGCCAGGAGGGAAATGGCGGAGGAATCGTGGAGCAACTCCCCTCCGTCTGCCAAGAGAATGGCGGAGGCATCGTGGAGCAACTCCCCTCCATCTGCCAAGCATCACCGTGGTGAGGCATCTGGCAAGGAGCCGCTGGTGGTCGACGACGATGTTCCGGTCCCCGGGCAGAAGCAGGACTACACCGTGCCGCTCATGGTTGATATCCACCTGAAGGAGAAGCTAGATGTTGTATGCACCAGCAATCCAGACGAAGCCGACAAGAGGATCCGCGACATGAGGAGGAGGCTCGGCGGCATGGTTTCTCGGTCGATCGGCGTTGATGTCGAGTATACCAGGGAAGACGAACCTCCGCAAATGGCTGCAGTTCTGCAGTTATGCGTGGAGGATCTCGTCCTGGTATACCACATCACCGCGGCAACCAAATGGTAAAAACATCCAGTTCTGAAGTTTCTGTCTAATTAGTAGTTTCTGAAGTTTCTGAAGTAGATGCAATAGTTCTGAAGTTCTGAAGTAGATGCAATGCTAGTTCTGAAGTTCTGAAGTTTCTGTCTAATTAGTAGTTTCTGAAGTTTCTGAAGTAGATGCAATAGTTTTGAAGTTCTGAAGTAGATGCAATACTAGTTCTGAAGTTCTGAAGTTTCTGTCTAATTAGTAGTTTCTGAAGTTTTTGAAGTAGATGCAATAGTTCTGAAGTTTCTGTCTAATTAGTAGTTTCTAAAGTTTCTGAAGTAGATGCAATAGTTCTGAAGTTTTAAAGTAGATGCGATACTAGTTCTGAAGTTCTGAAGTTTCTGTCTAATTAGTAGTTTCTGAAGTTTCTGAAGTAGATGAAATAGTTCTGAAGTTCTGAAGTAGATGCAATACTAGTTCTGAAGTTCTGAATTAGATGCAATACTAGTTTTGAAGTTTCTGTCTAATTAGTAGTTTCTGAAGTTTTTGAAGTAGATGAATTTGATGCACTAGATTAATTTGATGCAAGCCCAAGGAACTCCGCCCGCTCCTGCAGGAGAAGAATCTGTACACCTTTGTTGGCTTCTCCATTGGAGGTGACAAGGAGAAGCTGAAGTTGTCTGGTTTGGAGATCAACCCCGACAAGTATGTCGACATGCAGCGCAAATGGAGAGTTCCAAACAATGGAAAGAAGTGGCAGTCTTTGGCTGAGTTTGCAGACAGCCTCATCCACCCATCCTACAAGGAAATGAAGGGGAAGATCAACAAGAAATTGGACCACAAACGATGGGGGGACAGCCCACTGCCAAACAACCTCATCGAGTACGCAGCGAAAGATGCGTACGTCACCTACGAGGCATGGAAGAAAATCGAAACCGTCAAAGAAGGTTTGGAGCAATGGCAAGAGGCGGAGGATCATTGGGATGACCCCTACTACTGGGGATATTGAGTTGTTTATTGTATTATGTGTCTCAGTTTGTAGTTATGTGGTTGAACAAGTTTGCTTTTGTTATGTTGAACAACTTTGCTTTTGTAATGATGAACAAGTTTGCTTTTGTTAAGTTGAACAAGTTTGCTTTTGTAACGACGAACAAGTTTGCTTTTGTTATGTAGTTATGTGATTGTTATGATGCTGGTGCAGAACACTTATGGTTGTGATGTGATGCTACTGCTATATAGTAGTGGCGCACCACATGACAGGTGCGCCATTAGTTTCCATTCCATCTATAGCCTTTTTCCTAGTAGTGCAAAATGCAACATGATGGACTAGCTGCAATGGAAATAATGGTGACAAATGCAAAAAATGAAATATGACTAAAAAAAGCCCGCCTACTTGCCGCTTAAAGTTCACAATTCAACGGCCTGCATATGACTAGTAACCCAATTATTTGTTGGGCCAGGATGCAGAGGCCCGTCAGATTGTGATAACAGGTAGCAAGTAGGCCCATAGGATAGGGACAGAGACGGTTAGGCAATGTGCTGCCCGCTTTAGAAAGGAACTTGAGAGGGAAAGCTCAGCCCGCTATATAAACCGGTGCTAGCTCCGCTCGCTCGGCGAGGTGGGACTAAACTCCCTGCACCCCTGGGATGTGCCCGGCGCGACGCTCGCTTGGGCCTAATTCGGATGGGCCATCCCACGCCAGCCTCACCCGCTGGGTCGCTGGATGTACCATTGGGCCATCTCGTTGTCTGCGCCTGAGGCATGCATGCATGGGAATGGCGGCGACGTGGGTTTGCATGCGCGGGTGGCGGACGTGAACTTTATCTATCCGAACTATGTTATGATTTCTACCCGAAAACAAGCTAGCGTGCGACGCGCTCCCGTGCGACTCACGCCTCTCGCGTGATACGCGATTCCGATGCGATTGCATGCCAAGTTTTATAGATGGAAACTTCTTTAGATGCAATGCCATCACAAAAACAACTGTATGATTGATCATAAAACACATGCATTGTTGTTCAAAGAACTGTCTCATGAATAAATTGTACCATAATTGCGAACATAGTGTGAAACAGAAAAAAAAATGTTTGTTTGCAACAAAATAATCCTGGTTTGAAGCTTAAACTGGTTGAAAAACAATTAAGCCTACTCCATATTGTCTTCTGCACTGCCAAAATCCAGTGACCTCTTGTGTTGCGTCGTTGGAGATTGCGTCGGGCTTGGCGACGACCCATGTTCTTCAATCTCTTTCTCTTTAACATCAATGTAACCATACAACTTAAGTTGTTCTTGGTCTTTCTCTGCCAACTATCTAGCAAGACCCTCCATTTCTTGGATTCTCACTTCCTGTAGAAAACCATAGGAATTGTATTAGGAAGAACTCAAAAAAGACGTAGCCATAAACTAGATGCATGTAACATGTAAAATTTGAACCTCTGAATCAATGTCATCCTTGGGAAAACAACTCATAGTTCTATTGTACACAATGTACATGTGACATGTCTTGCTGCCATTCAGATCAGAAAGCATTTTTTGTACATCATCTGGTCCTGCAATCAAGAACATTCCTTCTGGCAGCTTCCACGCAGACCCGGGTAAGAAGTAGTACAGTTCTGCTCCCAGTTTGCAACCAAAAGTATCTCTCATTTCACTCATAATGAGATCGTAGGTCACTTTGGCGGGTTCAAAAATTCAGACTTCTGCCGGGTGTTCATCAATGTATGCTCTCGGGACATGTGACATCTCATCATCCCTACTAACAAAAAATTCCATGACCAACACCTAGTATCTCACATCAGAGTTAATACATTCAATGAGTAAATGGGCAAACATAATTTTTATGTGCATAGCAACATTGCGGCGTTGTTACCTGCTTTTGTGGAATGTATCCTTCATGTGGAGTGACTGGGGATTGTGCCATCTCTAACCTTCTCACCTTGTTATGTGGAATGTATCCTTCATGTGGTGTGACTGGGGACTCTGCCATCACAGGTTTCTTATCCTGCGTATGAAACGTCGACAGTGGTTTTACACACAAGTTTTGAAAGGTCATACCATATCTTGGGTATGCATCATTGCGAGGTACTTACAAGGGGAGAATTGACGATATGTTGTTGGGGTGGACTGATGTGACATTGAACGGGTGACTCTATCGCAATGTCTCGAGTGAATGGCGACTGTGCCGTCTCATGATGCTTAGCCTACATACAATCACCGACATAAGGTTGCCACAAATTGAAGATGTTTGTATCATAGAATATGTAGGTCCTTAATATATAGAATCGGTGCGAGATACTTACAGGGGGAGAATAATTGAAGACATGTTGTCGGGGTGGCCGTGAGATCGCATGGTCTTCTAACATATGTCCTTCCAAGCGGACCTTCTCCAGCATGGCCTTATAATCCATGTCCGACCGCTCCTGTAGCAGCTTACTGTCCATATCCGCACATGCCTGCAACACATACGCATCCATCCTGACTCGCTCTGTCTGTATAATACTGTCCACAAGCTTCCGGTCCTTCTGCAACGTTTGATGCATTTCCTTGTAGCCAAGGACAAACTTTTTTTCCATGTACTCACAGTCCCGCTTATACTTTTCTTCAATCTCAAGACGCATCTTTGCCATCTTACGGGAAAACTCCTCACGCTCCTCCTTTATCATCCTGTCCACGTATGAACGTTCTTTTTTTAGTTTCTTATCTACCTCATCGCGATCCTTTTGCACCTTCAAGTCGATCTCCCGGCGCGCTTCATGCAAAGACTTGTCATACTCCGCACGGTTGTTATGCGCCTCTGAGACCATGGTCCCTACAGCAACACATATACCCATAGTATGAAAACTGTATCCACAACCTCATCCAACTAATTCGAAACAATACGACCGTGAAAAAATATTCAGAACCAGTTCGTACGATCAACTACTACAAACTAGCAATCAAAAAGCTCTTGCATGACATCCTGTACTCGAATTACACCAGAACTACTCAACTATGGCAAAACCTGGATTTTCTAATCTCTTCGGAAATGACTTCTTGGTCGAATCAATGGAAAAAATAATCAGCACCACAATCGAAGATGGGAGGAGCCATGGAGGAGACCTTTTTAATCCGGCGTCGGCGTGGTCGCTTGAGAAGCGATGGCGCGATCCCGGCGATGGCTATGTGAGGAGAAACAAGGTAGATGGGGGTGGTTAGGATAGGGTAGATATGCGGTATATAATGGGAAGGTATATATCCGTGATTGTAGGGTTAATTAGTTATTTTGAAGTAATGCGCTTCGATGCAAGTTCTTTTTAACGAGCGCAATCTTTTCGGGGCTTCCAAAACATGTGCACTGACCGCGGGTCCAACCACATATCACAGAAGCCCGAGCCATCACCGTACCCGTGCCAAGCCGCCGCCCACCATTGCCTCCCTTTCCCTTGCCCCACCAAATTGTTATTCTTCTCCGGCGACGAAGCCTACCATCGCCGGCGGACGGTGAGAGACGAGAGATGTCCATGTCCAGTTCGGCCTCTCCGTCATCATGGTTGTGGTATGGTTCACTGCCGATGACCAGATGCCCCGACTGCCCACGCATCGCGCCACTGAAGCGTTTGACAACCATATCGGAGAAGAATCGAAACCATGGGCGGGAATTTGTGAAATGCGAGAGCAAACTAGAAGCGGGGAAGGTTAAATCTATGTTCTGTTGTGTCTTTTTGCTATGAATTATGACCCCAGATTTATATTTATTTCCTCGGAATTGGGATTTAGGGTTTCCCTTCCCTATTTCAGAAGCTGAAAACATGCAAGCATTTTGAGTGGCTGGATGAATACGTTGAGAGGCTTCAAACGGATGGCTTAACTGATTTGCCCATTGATTTGAGGCACGGGGCAACCCTAGAGGCAGATCTGCCATCGGCGGTGGATAATAAGGGCTATGCCAATGTTCCTTTGATTGTGGCGGATGCGGAACTCAAGGTGGAATTGAAGAAGATGAACAATAACTTAAGGCAGTTGATCGATCTGAATAAGCACGCAAATCTTATGGCCGCGGGATTTTATTTTTCAATAATTGTTGTGGGATTTGTTTACTTGTTGATCATCACTCATTAGAAGTTGTTAACAAATTATTTCAGTCAGCTTCTGTATAAGCAATGTCATTTGTGCTTAATGCCTTGTATGACCAGGCCAAGGAAAAGCTCATTTGTAATCTGTTGGAAAGGACAAATAAAATTGAAAACTGATTTCTTGTTTCCAAAATAAAATTTAGCAAAGAGGAAATAGCTCGAACATAACATAGTATCCCGAACATAACATAGTACCACGAACATCAATATAGTTGATCTAACACAAATAGTACGATAATGATGATTTGTAAAGTAGCACATTACATCAAGGATTTATAAAGAACACAAATTATTTTACTACGTTGTGACGTAACAACTCCAGAGGCACATGTGGAACATGGGAAACAAAGAGATAAATCCCTTGATTTCCCAGGTACAGCAACATCATCAAAAGTTAGGATGAAAAACAATGGTTATGGCACCATATTCTGCGATGTCTTGGGGCACAACACGATGAGGCAGTTTCTGTTTGAACAACAAATTTGTTATGTTAGCAAATTTGTAACTTATTCTTCTCTAAAAAGGAAAACCAATAAATTCATTCCAAGAATTTGCAGAAATAATTGTCAACCCATTTTCGTTGGTAATTACGAGATATGTTTGGCGCAATTAGTGGCTAACTGGTTTTTTTTGAGGAATAGTGGCTACTTGGTTTGATACATGCCAAACGTTACATTCAGATTAGTTGCATTATTTCGTTCATTTTTTACCCAAAAAAAATCTATATAAAGTGTTAATTGGACAATGTGAACAATGTGGCACGAAAGTTGTCGGATGGTACCGGATGGAATCCATTGTAAACCAACCCTAAACCCTAAACCCAAAAAACCAAAAAACCCTGAACCCTAAACCCTGATAACCCTAACCCCCCACCCACCCACACACACACGAAACCGTAAAAACATTCAAAATTTTGCCCCACGTGGAAACCATTATGCATGAATTCTCTATGGGGTCATGGGATGCCATGAAGAAAGTTAGGGATCATTAGTACATGTACACACAAGTACGATCTCTGACACACGCATTTTTGGTCCCTGTACATGTACATGTAAACCAACCCAACATCGATCCGGTTCAGTGGATGGATGCATGCTCTATGTGGCATGAAGTATGTCGGTCGAGCCAGTCGACGGACCAGATCGATGCTACCGGAGGGATTACATTGTAGACCAAGGCTCGACCTATGTCCGGTGTGTGTGATAGGTATACTGTAAGACAAACATAGTTCCGTCAACCCTAAAACCCTAAATAGTGATAACCCTACCCCCCCCCCCACTAAACCGTAAAAACATTCAAAATTTTGCCCCACATGGAAACCATTATGCATGCATTCTCTATGGGGTCATAGGATGCCATGAAGAAAGTTTGGGATTATACACGCAAGTACGATCTCTGACACGCGCATTTCCGGCCTAGCATGTCAACACCCCGAAAGCACTAGCTGGGTTCCTCACCTGTATGAAACCAACCCAACATCGATCTGGTCCAGTGGATGGATGCATGCTCTATGTGGCACGAAGTTTGTCGGCCGAGCCAGTCAACGGACCGGATCGATGCTACCGGAGGGAATCCATTGTAGACCAACGCTCCATCAATGTCCGGTGTGTGTGCTACGTCCACCGTAAGACAAACATAGCTCTATCAACCCTAAAACCCTTAAACCCTAACCCCTGATAACCCTAACCCCCCACTAAACCGTAAAAACATTCAAAATTTTGCCCCACATGGAAACCATTATGCATGCATTCTCTATGGGGTCATGGGATGCCATGGAAAAAGTTTGGGATTATACACGCAAGTACGATCTCTGACACGCGCATTTCCGGCCTAGCATGTCAACACCCCGAAAGCACTAGCTGGGTTCCTCACCTGTATGAAACCAACCCAACATTGATCCGGTCCAGTGGATGAATGCATGCTCTATGTGGCACGAAGTTTGTCGGCCGAGCCATTCAACGGACCGGATCGATGCTACCGGAGGGAATCCATTGTAGACCAACGCTCCACCAATGTCCGGTGTGTGTGCTACGTCCACAGTAAGACAAACATAGTTCCGTCAACCCTAAAACCCTTAAACCCTAAACCCTGATAACCCTAACCCCCCCACTAAACCGTAAAAACATTCAAAAAATTTCCCCACATGGAAACCATTATGCATGCATTCTCTATGTGGTCATGGGATGCCATTAAGAAAGTTTGGGATCATAAGTACATATACATGCAAGTACGATCTCTGACACGCGCATTTCCGGGCTTGCATGTCAACACTCAACCCTAAACCCTGATAACCCTACCCCCCCCACTAAACCCTAAACCTGAACCCTGATAACCCTAACCCCCCAGTAAACCCTAAACCCTAAACCCTGATAACCCTAACCCCCCCACTAAACCCTAAACACTGAACCCCTAAACCCCTAAACCCTAATTACCCTAAACCCCTAAACCCTAATAACCCTAAACCCCTAAACCCTAAACCCCTAAACCCCTAAATGAGTTGACAAGATTTTCTTATTTCTTTATATCATTTATCCAAATCTCACATAACTCGCGCGACCCACCCCTCCCTAAATCCCGTGATTATAGCTCCGCATTCTAACCACCCGGGCCGTCCGCACCTCCCACGACCGCTGCAAGATCAGATCGGAGACGCTGGTCGCCCACGGAATACAGGAGTCGGCGGCCACCACTCGCCGCCCACCGCCAACGTGATCTGAGGGCTCGGACGTCAGTGTTCTTCTCGCCGCCTCCTCCTCGCGTGAACGCGCCGTTTTTCCTTTGCGCTGTCGACCGCGCTATACCGGCACTTATAGTTTCCCACGCACTAACCGCCGCCATCTACTCGGTGGCACCGTCTCCGAGATAAGGTATTACCTGATCGTAACTCTTTATAATCGTTGTCCGCCGCTCCTTTAGTAGTTGAACCCTCATAGGTTTTGCACCCAAATAGGTTCTGTGCTTAAACCCATAAGTGGATCATATGTTAAATGACCCAGTTAATTTTGTGAAAATTAATTCTCTGCTAATTTTGTTATACATTTTCCAATTTTGTTCAGATTAATTGAGCCGGATTTTATCATTGCATACGAGCCAGCAATGTCAGTTTCAGATACGAACCTTCATTATGGAGAAAAGCCCATCTCCGAAATTACCGATGCGGTAAGTAATTGACTGTTTGTGTACAATCGTTTCATACACATAATTCATGTGTACTCAGTATAATTTAATGGCATGTAACAGGAACTCGCCGAAATGCATGGTCATATGAAGTTAGTATGCTCACAGACAAGGTTCGGAAAAACCATGAAACTGTTGTCACAAGACCACAAAAAGCACATCATATCAGAAACCAGTCTTGGCGGTCTAACGCAGATGCATGAAGTGACTCTATGGCGCATAATGTTGGTTAGACTAGCCAAGAGCATAGTTATGGACACGCAATCCATTACCATCGGTAAAACGCCAATTCCTATAACAAAAGAGGACGTGCAAGGTATATTTGGCATTCCGATAGAAGGGGAGGATATAGAGCCACATCTGGAAATGCAAACCGACACAAAATTGTTTACCGCCTATGCAAACAATGGGCAAATTTTGATTTCTGACCTTGAAACGGCGATCCGAGCTTCCAAAGCCCCAGACGGCGATTTCCTGAGACGGTTCATTCTGTACGCAATTGGTACTGTTCTAGCACCAACAGCACAACATTATGTGGACTCAAAATTTCTCAACCTTGTTACAGATCTTGAAAACCTTCGGAAATTTAACTGTGGATGTTTCACACTTAATCACTTCTTCAAGTCCGTTCACAAGTTTAGAAATCGAGATCACGTAAATCTACAAGGAAATCTAATTCTGCTCCAGGTTAGTGATAGATCACTACTTAATGTCCTTTAATTATTGTTCTGTTGCATATCTGTATGGTGATGAACTAATTTATTGTGTAGTATTGGTACTGGGAGCACGTGCGTAGTGGCCGATTAATGTATGCTTCTAGACCCCCTCCATTGATCGCATGATGGGACGAAATGATGGCTACTTTAAGAAGCGATGCTTACGAGAAAGGAGGTCTTCATAACGGGCTGGTACCTATCTACAATTGAACTTTTTATATCCGATTTTTTATTTGGTATAAATGGTTCATTATATTTTATAAAAATAGGCTGTCATGGAAATTTGTGCTCCTCAATGACCGTCCGAGAATTCTAATAATTTTCCAAGAAAAAAAGATGAACATGTGCATCAACCTGATTCGTATCGAGCACCATCACAAGGACATCAATTTAGTAGCCAGCAAGTATGTACTCCAAGGACTATTTGTTTTTGTAATATCACAAATAGGTGTCATGGAACCTCATTCATTTAGCTATTGTTATCAACTCGGTTTTATTTTTTTTACACAGATTGAAATGGTAGTTGAAGTCATGAATGCACGCATTGCTGATCATGAAAAGAAGGTAGGCAGGAAATTAATGGAAATTGAGCACAGATTTGATGTCAAATACCAGACTCTAGGTGAAGACTTGATCGACATGAAGACTAAAACTGGCACTAATCCTAGGTTGTCAAAGGCCGAGGACGAAATTAAAGACTAAAGGAGGGAACTCCATGTATGTCATACTGTGCATTTTATATTTTTTATGAATATGTTCCTTCATGTTCATTATTGTTTCCATTGTTATAGGAATTAAAATACGAATTTACAAGCAACCGACAATCAGTGTCACAGAAAGGAGGCGTGCAGGTGATCAATATGGCCCAACACGTCAATATCTAAAAGTAACAAACTAATGATGAACTACCTTTGTTCATTGTAGGATCAAGTCAATGTGTGCAATTCATCCCTGATAGGAACTCCTAGGGCTATCCAATTCATGACAGGGACTTCGAGTAGACCAAGTGCAAGACATGTGACGGAAAACAATGAGGAACCACAATTAACTCCGGTGAAGCCTGTCTTTGGTAATGATTACAAGTTCACGGATGAGGACATAGAGACACCGTTTACATCCGCGGAACATACGACCCTGTTGAAATAGCTAGAATCGGAGACATTTCCCTCACAGCAGAAAATCTGAAGCGAAATTTGGACGACAAATACATTTATGGTAATGTAAGCCCATTATACTCTATTCTACATCATTACTGCAACAACTGTCTTATTATTGTATGATTGAAAATTTGGCAGGTTATTATGGCATATGCTCGCATTAGCCAAATTGAGAATGATAGTACCTCAATCATATCCCCTCAAGAAATCGAAAAGCTGTTACAAATGAAGGGGGTGGTTCCTGTTGGACGTGCAGCCTCATGGTTAGCTCGTGTAGCAGGAAAATTTGTAGGGCGCCGAAAGGTACACGTTTTCACACTTTTATAGTTTACGTACACACTGTACACGACAAATTTCGGTTCTCAACTCAACCCAAATTTTACTGCAGGTGCATGTCCCACTCAATGTACAACAAAACCATTGGATGCTAATGATGTTTAATTTTGACAAAAAAGAAATTCAGACTCTGAACTCCATGAATTATCATTGCGACAAGACCAAGGAAGATTCTCTTGTAAGTGTTCTCTTGCTGCCTCTTTTGATCCGCATGGAACATGAGCTCCCAAAGTACCGTAACCCTATGTATAACTCGTCGTACCCTAGGTGGACTCGATTCAGTTCTGCATTGATGAAGCTGTCAAGAAAGGGTTGATATCACCAGCTAAGAACATCAATTTTGCCGAATGGACCAAAAAACGCTATGAGAACATACCACAACAGACCGATGGGTACGCTTGGCCTCATAAATTATTATTTGCGTACACGAATAAGATTACTGATCTTTAACTAAATATCGCAGGACTTCCTGTGCAGTTTGGACACTTCAGTACATGTTGTCATGGAATAGGGATGAAATGACCGATATTTTGAACCAGGTAATTGAATGCCTAATTTAAATTTGTACTTTGTTTAGCTTGAAAGCTATGCTGATGTCAGTGTCGGTTATCCAATATAGGCAAGGATAGATATTTTCAGGTGGAAAATATGTACAGCCTTACTGCATTCAAATTGCAATGCGCTTCGTCTCGAATCATATAAGTTCCCCATAACGGTTAGCGCTACATGAAGAATATATCATTTATTTCATAAGTCTCATGATTAGAACTAACGCAGCACTCTCTCTTATACAGAAGGAGGTGTACGATGCCCAGCAAGCAGTTCTACCTGATGCTTCAGAAGAGGACGTACAATTAGTCAACAATCCTGATGGTTCCAACGAACCTGACACATCCAACTCCCAGAAGGATACCAGTGCACCCAACTCCCCCAAAAATGGTGCACCCAACTCCCTCAAAAGGAAGAGAGCACGTGGACGCCCGAGAAAGCTACTAGATCCCAAGCAAGCAGCAAAAACAAAGAGTCTTAAAGAACTGAAACTTAAATTTGACAGCAAGACCATAGCCAACCAAGTGTCTTCGTTACCATCACAGTCACGCAGAGAGCATAAACCAACACCGGCTTTATTGAGCCCATTCAAACACAAATAGGTAGCATCAATTGATCATCAATTGATACATGCTCATGCTCATGCTCTACTTGTAGCATCATTTGATACACGTTTAGTTCTTATCAGAAAATGGAAATAGATACTTTTGGCAATCATGAGCATCCTCTACTTATTGCAATATCTAATGCATTGATACATTCTCATGCTCTACTTTTAGCATCATTTGATACACGTTTAGTTCTTATCAGAAAGTGGAAATAGGTACTTTTGGCAATCATGAGCATCCTCTACTTATTGCAATATCTAATGCATTGATACATTCTCATGCTCATGCTCTACTTTTAGCATCATTTGATACACGTTTAGTTCTTATCAGAAAGTGGAAATAGGTACTTTTGGCAATCATGAGAATCCTCTACTTATTGCAATATCTAATGCATCATCAATACAAAGCTTGATTTGGCAATAGGTGGAATTGGCAATCATTTGCATGCTTTAATTTTGTCAAAAATTAATGCATAGTTCAGTTGTAACTGCTCATAGATATGGCAGGAACATGCTGAGTTATACACTAAACATAGTCATGCCAAGCTATAACTACCATAGTCATATTATTAGAGTTCCTAGCATGCATCACCGTACAGCAGAATAACACAGCAACCATAACATAGACCACCATACGATACTTGATTTGCTAAGGCCTTGTACAATGCAAGGTGCTTAGGGGAGTTGCTTATAGAAATAAACCAGGCTTTTCTTAAGCACATGTGCTTATTTGTACAGGGTAGATGCATAACTAGGCGTCTCTCCTGTAGAAATAGGCACCGGTGCTTCAGAAAAACCATGTTTATTTTTCTAAGCACCACCCTAAGCATCTAGCATTGTACAAGGCTTAAACATGCATCACTAAAATAGTATTAACAACTAGGAACACTAAACCAGAGTAGCAGCAAACTCTTAACATAAATGGCAGATCAATCACCGCTCAGCATAGGTTCAGACACACCATAGGACATCAGTTTTAGACTCTAACAACAAACAAACATAGATAACATAACAGGACACGGCGGTCCTGGGGCAGCAGCAGCACTCTACCAGCACATCACTTCTCTCCCTTCTTCAATGCATGTTGTAGGGCTCATTGACTTTGACAATCTCGAGGAAGCATGCATAGGCAGCATGTTTAGCCAGAGTACTGGCTTTATGCTTCTTACCATGTCCATTGCCAGTGTTGAAGGCATGCTGGACCATGCCATCTATGCCGCCACCGATCACCTTGCAACAGAAAGGGCACCCAATCTTGCCAAAGAAACGGCACTTGATCTTCCCAGCAATCAGATGCCTCAGGGTGTACCGGCTCTTGTTGTGCCTGCTGTCCATGTTGTAGTCCACGTCGTCGTGATCCTCCTGTGAATTAGTGAATTAGTACACATAGAAGAACTCAGCTAATCTATTATGGTACATTGACTTTAATTACAATGTTTTGAAAGTACACATGTGTAACATGGCAATTATCTATTTGCTAGAAACAAGGCGTATGTGCACATATATAATTGAGCCAAAGAAATTGACATGCATAAATATGAACGGTGGAATAGTTGCATTTATAGATTAGTGCACAAGTAGGACATAATTAACACATGAAAGACTTCATGAAGTGGCTTGGTTTAATGATATTTGATACTTGTTACATGTGTAATTCTTATTGGAATCAGAAAAATGGCTTCATTATACTCCTCCATGTTTCACACAAGGGGGGTTTGTTCTATCTACTGGAATGAAGAAACCATTATTCTTTCTGACAGCGGCAATACTGCTTCTCCAACATTGTTAGACCCTGATAAGTTTCAGAA
The DNA here is from genome assembly GCA_034509565.1 of Triticum monococcum. Lineage (NCBI taxonomy): Eukaryota > Viridiplantae > Streptophyta > Magnoliopsida > Poales > Poaceae > Triticum > Triticum monococcum. The sequence continues at coordinate 562,064,239 of CM067841.1, read as the reverse complement.
AGAAATTGGTAAAGGAGCTATGGGGTGTCTCACTGCTCATATTGATGAGAGATGTGGCTGTGATCATCTAGATAACATACTGTGGAAAATTGGCTAGATGAAATGTTTTGATTTTTTGGTATCCAGTGGATATGTACTGTCAGCCCATAATTATTAAGGGAGCGATCACTTCCTTTGCAAAATGGAAATTTGTATAGAATTTGCAAATGGATCATCTATGAACATGTGTGCAAACTAATCATCTATGAACATGTGTGCAAATTAATTCATCTACATAAACTAAAATGAATCAGGAACTGTAGCATTTTGTCACTGTCCTTGGGAAGCCAATGGAGAATCCTGCCATATATCCATTGTTTAACCCACTTTTTTCATTAATGTATCTCTGCCATGAATATTTTCTTGTATTTGGGTTCATTACCCCACTTCTTTCATTAATGTATCCCTTGTGAAACTTATGCTCATCTAGTTAACAAGACAAACCCCAATGCCATGAAAAAAACCAGAGTATCTGCTGGAATCAGAATGTGAATCAGATTTAAAAATCCACATCCAACATGAAGATCTATGCTAGATCCCTACAATCCTACATACATAGAACTAGCACGCCCAAGTGAAATTGATGCTCATCTAGTTAACAACAAAAACCCCAATGTCATGAAAAAAATAGAGCAAAAAACAGAGTACTACCTTAGATAGCTCGTCGATGGCATCCTCGTCGAAGTCGCTGCCCTTCCTGCAATCTACGGCGAACTCCTTTATGGCGTTCTCCTCGAAGAGCTCTTCGATTTCGTCATGCACCTTGCGCTTACGCCTTCTCATCTCCTCCTCCTCTAGATCTTCCCCGACCTTGTGCTCGCCGACGGGTACCTCGACGGCTGCGATGGCAGTGGGAGCAGGCACAACGGTCGCTGCACCGGCAGCTTCCGCCGCTACGGCGGACTCTGCTGCTCCACCTACGGCTGCAGCCACGGTAGCAGACTGCTCTGCTCCGATGGTTGCCTCCGGCTTGTCCGCCGCATCTTCACGTCCGCGCTTCATCGTCGGCCGAAGACAGGAGGAGGGAGGCGTAGGAAGAGAGGAGGGTGGTGAGGAAGGAGGAGAGGGTGGTGAGGTGGTGAGGAATGAAGAGAGGGTGGGGAGAGGACGAGGGTTTTCTACCCGATTTGGGGAAGAAATGCACTGCTCCTGCCTCTTGGAGTTACCGAGAAGCCGCAGGTGCCGATTTGACTTGACACACCCACCCGGTCGTCCCCATTCCACGTGGGGACGTGGCGGTCGTGCACGCGGTCGTGAACCTCCTGCGGTTTGCCATCAATTGCTATCATTCTCACAAGTGGGTCCCCTTGTCATCCAGACAACCGAGCCACCACATGTACCACATTTTTCTTTCTCCCCGTCTCGACCACTCCACATCTTTCTTTCTCCCCTTCTCGACCAGCGTCGCCGCCGCCATCTCCCGACGACCCCTCTCTTCGCTGCCGGTGTGCGGCCGCCGCCAACTCCGGCAAGTACGTGAGATCTCCCCTCTTCTTCCCTTCCCCAACCGTGTCTCCCTATGGAGGCGGATCTGAGCCGATTGGTTTGGACTGAAACTTAGTTTTTGGATTGGATCTTGATTTGGTTTCTATGGTTTGAGACCAAATCAATCAATTAGTTTGAGCCGCCACTACCACCTACTACTGCTTCAAATCCAAGAGCCGCTGTTGCCGGCCCGAGCTCGTCGGCTCTCTCGAGCTTTCACGCCATGTCTGATCTAGATTCATGACGTGCCCTCGCATATGGCTTTGTCCACGGTTTGAACCTTTGGATTCAATCCAAAAGTTGAAAACGGTTTGGACTGGGTTGGATGACGAGCATGTATAGTTCGGTTTGGTCTAGATTCTAAATGAAAATATCTGGATTGGTTTGGTTTTGATGTGTGCCGTGGATTGGACTGGTTTTAGTTTGGATGCCGAACTATTCCCAGGTTTAGATGAGACAGGCATTGCCATTGTCATTGGCATTGCTTTATTACGTAGATGATAGAAAATAGATTGATTGGCCATTGCTAGTATAGGTTATCACTATGATTTATTATATGTATGATCTTTGTATTGTACTATGTACAATTCAACTTAGAGTTCAACATGTTCTGTGTAGAATGGAGGAAGCACAATGTGGACGCTGCAACTCACGGTGCCGGACCAGTCTTTCTACTGCCACGCTGTTCGGCATCTACTTCCAGCCTTCTTTTGTTTTTGCAGCGGTAACAATTTATATGAACCTTCTGACAGTACATTCTTTTTGTTTTTTTGCTATTTCCACTAATGTATTGTGTCTGTTATTTGTTTTTATCTTACACAGATCGTACCATGCAATGTGAGATTGGCATTCAATGAGCTTGTCGCAGACACCGTGACCTTCGACGCTCTTGGGGGCCCATACACTATGCAGGTCGAGAAGGGGCGAAAGATAACCCAGATAGGAGGAGATGATTGGGATCGTTTCATCGCCCGCATGCGTCTTAGTGGGGGTGAATTGATCAGCTTCTCCTTCAGAAGAGATAGGCCCAGGATTTCTGTTATCTATCTAAATTTGATTCCGGATAGTGAGGATGAAGTTCATGAGGAGGAAGATGGTGCTGATTCAGATGATGACGATTCAGATGATGATGAGAACCCACTTGTTGAATACCTGTATGCCCAAGGACTCAGACTGGGCGACGAGGAAATCGACAACCTCTGGGACATGCTTCCGCTACGTGAAGACTACCTAGGGAAGCCATTCGTGACCCGCCTCACAAGGACGAATGTTAAACGGCATATCATGGTATGTTACTTAGTGTGGTAATTACATGATATGCATGCTTAGTTAGTGTAGTAGTTCATATGATATGCATGTTGTAGTACTGTGATGAGAGGCCTAGTTTAGAATGCATTTAGTGAAGAATTTTATGACATGCATGTAGTGTAGTAATATGCGATGATATGCTTAGTGTACGCAGTAATCTAATGATATGCCTAATTACCGTAGTAATTTGATGCTTGGGGTATAGTGTAGTGATGTGATGATATATATGCTCAGTGTTGAATCCAATGATATATGTGTCTTGAAGTGCATGCTTTGTTGAGAATTGCACGTGACATGATCATATATCATGTCAACTGTTTTCAGAAATTACCTAAGAGGTTACTTGATAGCTGTGGCATCGACCCGGACAAAGAAGGCATGGCTGCTGGACTACGCCTTACCAGAACGGGCTCCATCACCAGCTGTGCCTATGCAGTGGACACGGACGGTCGCACTGTCTTGAGCAGGGCAGGGTGGAAGAAGTTCCTTCGTGCCAAGAATCTTCGGGTAGGACATGCCATCCTACTCACTGTTGTGAACACCCATCGCCATGACTTGAGGATGATGATCACCATCCACCTCATTTAGAACTGGGGTGGGCCATGTATCAATGTGAAATGAACTTGTTATGTTAGCTCTTGTTTGCGAGTACTTGTCGTGTATTACCGTACCTATATCTACTCATATCTAGGTACTATTGCTTGTGATGGATTGCAACTATTATTAACTGGTAACTAATGCTCTACTAGCTATGATTATTCCACTGTGTGATGTTTTATAGGCTGTAGTGTGACATGGTAACTGTTATATATGATAGAGGCTTGTCTCTAAGACCTTGTACAATGCAAGGTGCTTAGGGATGTGCTTCCACTGTGTGATGTTTTGTACGTGCCAGGTTGTAGTATGAAATGCTAACTGTTCTATATGGTAGTGGCTGGTCTCTAATTCGACCGACATGTTGAACTAGTATCAATGGTAGAGGCGTTTCGTTATGCGCCACATCCAACAGTTCACATAATTAATTATCCAAAGATTAAGGTATGAAACCCTTGGTCATACATAGCAACATTTCGTTACTAAAAATTAAGGTACTTCCACATTCAAACTAACTAATACTACAAATTCGAAGGAACTACTTAATACATTAACAACACATAGGGAAGTAGCCCTGGTCCAACGGCTTGAGAAATGACGAAGAAAAACTGAAAGAAGAAGGATCAGCCAGTAGCAGCACCATCAGCCTCCCAGCCTCACAACTTCAGCCAGCCTGGTGAATTCCAGGTTTTTTCCTGCAAAACACACATGTGATGTTGGAGGCAAGAAAATAAATATGCCAGGGGTCTTGTCATGGCATCTAATCGCACGGAATGCTAGTACAAATGATAGAGAACAAAACATCCAACATGAGCAAATTCATAGGAGTTCTAGATCCATGGATACCATCAAGAAAAAATGCTCAGTTTTAATTCAGACACAAGACTTGGTGAAAACATGCATATTCATATCAGCAACATGGATATGGCATCTTTGCAAGCTTGGGTCAGTGACTTGTCTTGTGTTTCATGGCATGACAATAATTTTAACAATAAATATACATGAAATTGACCCAAACTCATGTACAAAGTTAGGCCATATGATGCATGGATTAATTCACACATAAATGACAAAATGCCAACTTTGTATAGAATTTTCAGTACTGAAATATTTCAGTGTGTACCGGTGTGTACTGAAACTGCAGTAGTGAAATAATTCAGTGTGCATCGGTGTGTACTGAAATTGTAGTAACGAAATATTTCAGTGCCTACCGATGTGTACCGAAATATTTCAGTGTCTACCACTACAACATTACAAATTTTTCCTAGGGCAGTACCGAAATATTTCAGTGCCTACCGGTGTGTACCGAAATATTTCAGTGTCCACCACTACAACATTACAAATTTTTCCTAGGGCAGTTCCGAAATATTTCAGTGCCTACCGGTGTGTACGAAAATATTTCAGTGTCTACCACTAGAACATTACTAATTTTTCCTAGGGTTCATATGATGCCTAGGGTTCACATACATCATAATCCATCCTCCAAATCCATGTACTCAAATGTTCATGCAATTCATTGAGATTAAAATGCCATCTAGCATTCCCTCTCTGAGCTATTACGATCAGTATCACCACGATGTAAGCACGAGCACTAGGAAGATGAGGAGTGGGGAAGCTTACTCTAAACATAGCTACCGCCGCCGTTCAGACGAGGAGAGCAGCGAGGGAAGCGTGGAGAATGGCGGGGAAGCGAGGTCGCGGCCACTGTCCTCCTCATCTTGCGCTTCAGAGTCTCCGGTGACTCGGTTGGAGGCTGCACAATCTGCAACGGCACCTCGTGCACGGTGGGTTCCTGATCCAGTGGATGCTCTACCCTGGATCTGAACGCCCACCACCTCCGCCTGGTCCACTCGCTGGACGAATTGGCCCGCTCCATCGCCCAGAGGAGGATCTCGATCTTCTAAATCAGTTGCGCGGGTGGGGGGAAAAGCTTTGCCCTCTCCTTCTTCGTCAAATTCTTGAGAGTGGCCATTGCCGTCCAGCTCATCTGCCTTGTGTTGTAAAACCAAGAACGGATCTCCCTCAACCTGGCCAACTTGACATGGTCGCTGCCGGTGATCTGCATGAAGTCGGTGTTCTCGCCGCCGGCCATCAACTCGATCTGTCGTGGAAGAGGGGGTGGGGGTGGGTGAGGGGGGGGGGGGGGGGGGTTGCCTGAGTGGAGCGAAGTTGCAGCGGCAGGAAGGAGGAGATGACTGCGGTGGACTTGGAGGACAGGGAGGAGATGGCCGCCGATGAGTAATTGTGGAATGTGTAGCACCATGGCGGCGGTTATGCATTCGACGAGAGGGGCGGCGCGTGCAAATTTTCCTAGGACTAAACTGCCCCTAGATTAAAACGCGTCCCCACCTTGTCACGAGTACCGGCCCCACTCATTTTAGTACTTCCGCGTACTTTCATCGGAGTATTACCCAATACTTCGTATTTGTCTGCCGTTAAATCGACATCAATGAACGGTTCTAAAAAAGCTCAACAACTCTAAAACTTGTATAAAAATAGAGGGAAAGTACATACGGCCCGATACAACCAAACAACACGACGATACAAGGACGAATCTCCACAAGAAGTACAACCCAATTTAACTACACTTAAAGGGACCAAACTCGCTTTGGCCTACTACCTTGCATCAGATTTGACTTAATCTATTACTCGATGTAACTATGTGAAGGAATTGTCCAAGATTCGGCCATTTTTTCCTCCAAATGCTCCAGATGATGAGAGGCGGAAGAGTGTTTAGGGTATTCTTATTATCAGCCTAACATCATGCCATCAATCCTTGAGCGAATAGAAGCATGCTAAACGACCTCGCTCAAGCCAACCCACTGGAGCAGCGTACTTCACGAACTAGAATTGATGTATGTTGTATAGACATATTTTGTCGAGAAAGTTCCTTTAGAATCCCAGAACCAAATTCATTTGTCCTTCACGTCTGGCATAACATGGATTTCAGGGATGATTTTCCACAAAGTCAAAACCTGATAGAAAAAGTGCTAGAGTATCTTTCTTCTAAGAGCATCTCTCACCGATCCTCTATAATTTAGAGGATGGTATGGCCAAGTATCTTTACAGGAGGATAATTACCCTCCTTTAACGGTTGCCAGACCTAACAGATCCCCTGTATTTATAGGAGAATATTTTTTTCTCAATTGTTTTTGCGGAGCCACATACATTTCAAACAATTGCACACTATATAATCAACCATTCAAATATTTCAAAATAAGCATTCACAACATATAAACCACGAACACACATATAGTGCACGGATCGAGTAATTCAAATTAAAACATGCAAATAGTTCATCTAAATGGCATCACATCGATCAAGTTTGATCGAAAATCATCACAACATAGCATGTTTTATGTCACAGATCAAGCCCAACAAAACGCGTGCAACACAAACTCAAACACCGTCCTCACCAAATAAATCATGACCACCTCCCTCATCACCACCACCAAGGCCACAACCATCTCCACGACCACCACCCCCATCTACGCGGCCGCCACCACCACCACCACCATCACCATCAACAACATCCACACGGCCACCACCACCACCATTCTGAAGAGAGACCTCTGCGTGGGTAAAGATCTTTCCACGAGTGAGCTCAAAAAACTTTATTGTCATGCCATCCATTGTGGTTGGGTTGATGAACATAATAGCATGTTCTTCGGCCTTCCTTTCATTCCTATTTTTTAGAGAATATGCATACACCCTACTTTATAGATAAAGCCACCAGGTAGAGTAACAGCAGAATAGAAGTAGCAACGCCCACAAAAGGACCAAGTTTAAGCGACATTACACTGGCCAACAGGCCAAGATAACCGGCACGCGGGCCAACAACCTAACATGCCTAAAGCAAACTACGAAAACATAAGAGGAACGGAGCCTCATGAAACGTCATGTTGTTGGACCAGAGAAGAAGCCAACGCACGCATCCTTGAGATCAGCTCCTCCAAAGCATCATGATCAGCCTCCTTAGTCAATAATTTCCACGGTTGCAAGAAGATCAACATTTTAAACAAGCAGTCAGCCGGCCTATTAGGGAAAATATACTCAATAGTGAATTTGTTTCTAGTGGTCCACAATGCCCAACAAAGCGCCGGGAACCCAACCCAGTAAATCCATTTCCTTTGCCCAAACAGGTCAGAGGCCAGAGGCCGAAGCTTAGAAAAAGAGGATAGGGCCCAAGACACCCCCATCCACTCATGAATACAAGACCACGCCAGCTTAGCCAGGACACAGCGAAAAAATATATGATTAGAGTTCTCCAGGTCATTACACAGGGCGCAACGATCGGACACCGACCATTCCACTTGCGGATCTGGTCAACTACCGACAGTCGTCCTCTGATAGCTTGCCACATAAAGATTTTGATCTTAGGTGGCACCCTAGCAGGCCAAACAGCCTTGAACTTATTCGTGGGACCTCCAGAAATGAGACGGACATATAGCGACTTGACAGAGAATCTACCCGAAGAGGTGTGAGGCCAAACTATATAATCATCCTCCTCCAAGAGAACAGGGAAACGAGCAGCAAGAAGCTGCCATTCTCCCAACTCTCTAGAGAAAGGGTTCTCCTGAAACCCAAAACCCAACCCACACGAGAGAGCCGAGAGATTGAGATCTCTGAAGACGAGCAGTACAAAAAAAAAGAGTAGGGAAGGCAACAACTAAGGTCGAATTGCCACACCACCAGTCTATCCAAAACCAAATAGAAGACCCATTCCCTACGCTTTCGTGGATGTGTTTTCTCTTTTCAGCTACCTTTTCTTGTGTCACCAGTTAGTTTGAGAAAAAAAACTTGGTATTTAGTATTTCCCTTGACGCGAATGCAGTGCATGTTTAATTATTATCTTTCTCATTGATCCCAAATTAATGTCTTAGTCTCTCCTCATTCACCATGCTTCTTCCTTGCATAGTATGGCAGTTGTGAACCATTTTTTAGTGAACTTGTTTAAGTTTTGTAGCATGGGGCTCTAGTAAGTCTGTCTCTAGATTCAGTTCATGACTTTAGACACCTTAAATGGACACATATATATATACAGGAACTTGTTTAAGTTTTGTAGCATGGGGCTCTAGTAAGTCTGTCTCTAGATTCAGTTCATGACTTTAGACACCTTAAATGGACACATATATATATACAGGTAGTCGGTGCGTCCTCAGTCCACTGCTCCGTGCCCCATCGACTCTCAACAAACATGGTGCTCAAGAGCAAGGCAATTGCAAAATAATCTTGTATATAGTTGTTTCCTTTGAAATGAGGAATCTTGTGTTTATGAATCTTGACACCGTAGCCCTGCGAGATTTCTCTTCAATGAGTCTGTGTTAATTCCGGACGGAGGAAGTAGTATATTATTGTGCTTGCTAGAAAATTAAGCAAACATCAGGTCAGCTTCTGTTTTCATTTGATCAAATGTAGTTTACTAGTATTAAATAACGCATCTTGTAGTTAAGTAAAATGCTATGTTTTAATGGTACAGAAGTTCTTGACCCCATGAAAACATTATGTTTTTTTCTTTACATAAGGCACTTCTAACGATTCATGGGTGATTGAAACTGCCTCTATTCTGGTTAAGCCCAATGGCGAGTTTCAAGCTTAAACATGGTAGTGGTTTACTTTGTGGCTATTTTTTGCTTGCTATAACTATGTTTGCATGGCCATTGGTGAATTAATAATTCTGATGTAGCATTTATGTGCCTAATTTACTTGCTCCAGATGAACAGATTGTGTGCAGAAATTGTGATGTCATATATCATTTCTGAGTGTGCAGATTATCCCATCTACTAATACAAGAGGTTTTCATTGCTCGACATGTCATCTTATTTCAGGTGACTGATGATGATGTTATGCATGCCTTTTTAGACGCTACATGTGTGGTTCCCAAATTGGATCATATCTTTCGGCGAGAATCTTCAAGTATATGGCCTTTGCTCCGTGTGCACATATCTGCTATTTAGAGTTCCCTGACTTCCAGGAGGATTATAATATCTTCAAAGGTGCCAACAAGGAGAATAAGCCAGAATGAGGGTTATTTTGTTATCACGACAAGTTTTCTATTTGCATGCACTTGCCTTTTTGAAATTATGAAGTTTGTAGTACTGTAGGATATTGGTCAGTGCAATTTTAGCCATGAAGGCATGTACAAAATGTTCATGTACACTGTAATTAGGCCAACAATAAGATAACAGCTCCATAACTCTTATCTCCAAATAGGCTTTTGTCCTGCTTTATGTATAAAGCAACACCCAAAGAAGTACACAGCGAAACGATATAAGATGGTGAGGTAGCCCTTTTACAAAGCCGATCTCAAGATAGCCGGCACATGTAGATTGCATGCGACTACGCTACCAACAACGAGCACCGGAAGACCTAAACATCCTCACGCTACGACCTAGCTAGCACACCTAAGCTTCACGAAAACGCCCCCAAAAAGGAATACGGCGCAAAACACCGTCGTTGCCGAGTCCACACCGAAGCATAACTCTTATCATTTTAGACTAATTCTATAATTAGATTATTGATTGCTTATGTTCTGGTAGTAGGTTATGTTCTTCACGTACTTAGGATTCAGAGCTCAATTTGGTTTTTCGAAAAGGAGAGCTCGATTTGGTGCTAGCCAATTTAGTGTCCAGTCCACCTGTATTACCTGGGTGTGCAAGTGTGGCTTCTCCATGCTGGCATCGGCGACAAAAGCAATAGAAAGAGTGCTCACCTACCTGGCACCGCAGAAGAACCGACTCAAGCGGCGCATCAGGGGTGCGCCTTAACCACTAGTCAAACATCAAGGAGCGGGTTGCACGACCTATAAAGCATATTTCCTCGTTGAACTCGCAACTGGAGAGAGAGAGAGAGGGAGGGAGAGAGAGAGAGAGAGAGAGAGAGCGCTTTCGCAAAAAACAAAATAACCGAGAAAGATGATAAGCCCGATAGTGAGTAAGCGATGTAAGAGGAAGGCGGAGAGTGGATTTTTTATATTAGACCCAACTATTACATAATCACTAATCCTCTCAACACGTTAGTGAAACATTAATCACTACTCCCTCTGTCTGAAACTAGTGAAGTAGTACTTTTTTTGTCTCCTACAAGTCTATAAATGGAGATACACAGATGGGTTTTTTCTCCCCAAATTGACCCATTCGTAGCATCTTTCAGCTCGAGCTTGCACTTTAGGTCCGTGAAAACTTGTCCACACCACCACCTTTCTAGTTTGCAAGTGGAAGCAGGAACATGAGGATGAGAAGTAGTAGTACTTGAGCAGCATCGATGTATGTATGAATGGCGCTTGCGCGGAGAAAATACTTGAGAAATAGGATGCATCGAGAAGTTAAGTTAATCCTTAGGATGGCCGCTCCGTGGCATGGCGATGGCTCAGGAGAGATAGCCATAACGGCCGGTGCATGAATGTTGCCATTTGTAGAGTTCAACGTTGGCAGGACGTACTGGAAACGTCAGAAGTGCGGGAAGGGAGCTATGCGGAGAACGGATGTTTCTGCCTTGTGGTGACTCCAATTTTTAGGGGACTGCTGGTTGATCTCTTGGGCTATCTCTGCTTTAGCACCATCAGATTTGTTTGAGAAACCAACTGTTTTTTAACATATACTACTACTAGAATCGTGTATTATAGAAGTGCATGCTCTAGCCTCTCTTAGGCCTAGACGTAGATCAAAAATGGGCTACAATTTAATTACGTCAGCCGGGTCTTAAACTTAAAACCTCTTAGCTCTGATACCATGTAGAAGTGCATGCTCTAGCCAATGTAATTAAAAGACCGATCTAATTGAAGAGACTATGCAGCACATTATACGTCAATATGTATGTTTTTGGACGCAAATGTAGTCTTGATTTAATTTTGTTCACATTGATCCCAAACTCATGTATATTTTCTGACGCAAATGCAATGCAGGTTTGAGAAACCAATTCCTACATGCATGAGCGGCTCTATCCGAGACCGGCCAGGAGCCGCTCGCCGTCGCTGGCGCTAAAAACAGAGGCAGCCACACGGGACGGGCCACAGAGCGCAAGATCCTGCCCTGCGGAGACGAAAATTGTTGTCATGCCGTGTTTTCTATTTGCATGCACTTGCATTTTCGAAATTATGAAGTTTGTAGTACTGTAGGATATTCCTCTTCAACCAAATGCTTCGAGTGAAGTTTTAGCCGCGAAGGCATGTACAAAATGTTCATGTACACTGTGATTATGCTAACAATAAAATAACAGCTCCATAACTCTTATCTCGAAATAACTTTTGTCCCATTTTATATACGAAGCAACACACAAAGAAGTACATAATCAAACAATACAAGATGGTGAGGTAGCCTTATTACAAAACCGATTCTGAGATAACTGACATACATAGAAAACACCAGAAGACCTAAACATCCCCACGCTACGACCTAGCTAGTACACCTAAGCTCCACGACCACATTCCAAGAGGGAACACCGGCGTGAAACGTCGTTGTTGCTGAGTCCACGCCAGCGCAAAACATCGTCGTTGCCGAGTCCACTCCAGCGCAAACCATCACTGCTGTCGGCGCATAACTCTTATCATGTTAGACTAATTCTATAATTAGATTATTGATGCTTATGCTCTGGTAGTAGGTTATGTTCTTCACGTACTTACGATTCATAGCTGAATTTGGTGCCGGCCAATTGAGTGTCCACCTGTATCACCTGGGTGTGTAAGTGTGACATTTACATGCTAGCATCGACAGAAAAAGCGATAGAAAGAGCGCTCCACTTGCCTCGCATCGCAGAAGAACCGACTCAAGCGACGCGTTAGGGGTGCACCCTAACCACTAGTCAAGCATCAAGGAGCGGGTTTGTACGACCTACAAAAGCATGTTTCCCCATTGAATTCACAACAGGGAGAGAGATAGAGAGGGGGGGAGGGGGAGAGCGCTTTCACAAAAAAAAAGCAAGAGAGATGATAAGCCCGACAGTGAGTGACCTATGTAAGAGGAAGGCGGAGAGTGGACCTTTTATGTTACGTTCAACTATTACATAGTACTATCTTCGCCTTGGTTTATTAGTCTCCTATGTAATTTATGCTAAATTTTAATCAAAAATTTAACTGACAAAATATTAGTGCGTGTCATAAAAAATTATATCATTCAAAATTATGTTCAAATACGAATCCAACAGTATAATTTTTATTGGCATGCACTAACATTTTATCAATTAAATCTTTGATTAAAATTTAGCATAATTACGTAAGGGACCAATAAACCGGGACGAAGGTAGTAGTTACTAATCCTCTCAACACGTTGGTGAAACATTAATTACTACTCCCTTCATCCCAAATTAGTGAAGTAGTGGTATTCCTTTTGTCTCCTGCTAACTACTACTCCTACAAGTCTATAAATAAAGACATAGAGATGAATTATTTTTTTCTCCAAATCGACCCACTCGTAACATCTTTCAGCTCGAACTTGCACTTTAGACCCGTGCAAACTTCTCCACTCCATCACCTTTCTGGTTTGTAAAAGTGGAAGTAGGAACAAGAGGATGAGAAGTAGTACTTGAGCAGCATCGATGTATGTATGGATGATGCTTGCACGGAGAAAGTACTTGAGAAATGGGATGCATCGGGAATTTAAGTTAATCCTCAGGATGGTCTCGTCGTGGCATCGCGATGGTTGAAGAGAGATAGCCGTGATGGCTAGTGCATGAATGTTGCCACTTCTAGAGTTTGATGTTGGCAAGACGTAGCGACAAAGTGCATTTTTTTGGAAAAGGAGGTTATCCTCCAGCCTTTGTATTAAAATGATGTATACGGCCATATTATTGATAAACAAAAGATTTAAACAAAATCTTCAAATCTCAAAAAGTAAAAAAGTAAAAAAAAAAGCTCACATAGAGCATAAACAAAAAAGCAGGATAGCCACAACCAGCAGGCATAAAAGAAGATAGGAAACTAAACACCTATCATATTACATGACCGCCATCTAAACCGGTTGAAAATAGTCCGTGCTATCGTCTTCCACCCGATAGACCCAGTAAGGCAGTAACCAAACGCTCCCTGGCATCCGTCGGAGTGTGTACCACATACGGATCAGTGCAGTGGCTCGGAAAATAACCTGCAAGAAATGAAAATTTGTTGTTCTGTTAAAAACCAAATCGTTTCTGTAGTTTCAAACTGCCCATAATAAAGCACATACTTCTACACGGATCTGTGTCGCCGTTTTTGAATCTATCCCATCTAACCACGTCCCAAATAAGGTGTTGATAGTATTCAGATAAGTAATATTAAATGCTATATGGACAGACCGCCACAAAAAAATTGCCAATGGGCAGTCAAGAAAGAGGTGTTTGATAGATTCATCATGATCACAGAAGCTACAACTTTAGATCCAGTCAAATTGCGTTTGCCAAATTGTCCTTAGTCAGAACGACTTGTTTATGGACAAACCACATAAACACTTTAATTTTTAAAGGCACTTTCACATTCCAAACGTGTTTCGATCGAGGAATAGAGGTAGTGTTGATGATATCCAAATACATGGATTTAACCGAAAACTCTCAATTCTTAGTTAACTTTCATCTCACATGATCGGGCGGCTGAGAGAGGTGGACATCCATCAATCTTCTCACAAGATGGAGCCAAACTTCCCAACGATTTCCCGCCAACTGTTGGGGAACGTAGTAATTTCAAAATTTTCCTACGCACATGCAAGATCATGGTGATGCATAGCAACGAAAGGGGACAATATCGTCCATGTACCCTCGTAGACCGTAAGCGGAAGCGTTATGAGAAAGCGGTTGATGTAGTCGAACGTCTTCACGATCAGACCAATCCAAGTACCGAACGCACGACACCTCTGAGTTCAGCACACGTTCAACTCGATGAAGTCCCACGAACTCCGGTCCAGCAGAGCTTCACGGGAGAGTTTCGTCAGCACGACGGCGTGATGACGGTGATGATGTTGCTACCAACGCAGGGCTTCGCCTAAGCACCGCTACGATATGATCAAGGTGGATTATGGTGGAGGGGGGCACCGCACACGGCTTGGAACAATCAACTTATGTGTCTTTGGGTGCCCCCCCCCCCCCGCCCCCGTATATAAAGGAGCAAGGGGGAAGGGCGGCCAGCCTTGGTGCGCCCCAAGGAGAGGAGGAATCCTCTTCCTACTAGGAAGAGGATTCATCCTTTCCTAGTCCAACTAGGAAGAGGGAAGGGGGAAGGAAAGAGAGGGAGAGGGAGAGGGAAAGAGGGGTTGCACCCCCCTCCCATAGTCCAATTCGGACTCCCCATGGGAGGGGGCATGCCACCTCTTGGGCTGCAGCCCTCTCTCGCCCCTCAGGCCCACTAAGGCCCAATACTTCCCCGGGGGGTTCCGGTAACCCCTCCGGCGCTCCGGTTTTATCCGAAATCATCCGGGACACTTCTGGTGTCCGAATATAGCCGTCAAATATATCAATCTTTACGTATCGACCATTTCGAGACTCCTCGTCATGTCCATGATCACATCCGGGACTCCGAACTACCTTCGGTACATCAAAACATATAAACTCATAATACCGATCATCACCGAACTTTAAGCGTGCGGACCCTACGGGTTCGAGAACTATGTAGACATGACCGAGACTCGTCTCCGGTTAATAACCAATAGCGGAACCTGGATGCTCATATTGGTTCCTACATATTCTACGAAGATCTTTATCGGTCAAACCGCATAACAACGTACTTTGTTCCCTTTGTCATCGGTATGTTACTTGCCCGAGATTCGATCGTCGGTATCTCAATACCTAGTTCAATCTCGTTACTGGCAAGTCTCTTTACTCGTTTCTGTAATGCTTCATCCCGCAACTAACTCATTAGTTGCATTGCTTGCAAGGCTTATAGTGATGTGCATTACCGAGAGGGCCCAGAGATACCTCTCCGACAATCGAAGTGACAAATCTTAATCTTGATCTATGCCAACTCAACAAGTACCATCGGAGACACCTGTAGAGCACCTTTATAATCACCCAGTTACGTTGTGACGTTTGGTAGCACACAAAGTGTTCCTCCGGTAATCAGGAGTTGCATAATCTCATAGTTATAGGAACATGTATAAGTCATGAAGAAAGCAATGGCAGTAAACTAAAACGATCAAGTGCTAAGCTAACGGAATGGGTCAAGTCAATCACACCATTCTCCTAATGATGTGATACCATTTATCAAATGACAACTCATGTCTATGGTTAGGAAACATAACCATCTTTAATCAACGAGCTAGTCAAGTAGAAGCATACTAGTGACACTCTGTTTGTATATGTATTCACACATGTATTATGTTTCCGGTTAATACAATTCTAGCATGAATAATAAACATTTATCATGAAGTAAGGAAATAAATAATAACTTTATTATTGCCTCTAGGGCATATTTCCTTCAGTCTCCCACTTGCACTAGAGTCAATAATCTAGATTACACAGTAATGATTCTAACACCCATGGAGCCTTGGTGCTGATCAAGTTTTGCTCGTGAGAGAGGCTTAGTCAACGGGTCTGCAACATTCAGATCCGTATGTATCTTGCAAATCTCTATGTCTCCCACTTGGACTTGATCGCGGATGGAATTGAAGCGTCTCTTGATATGTTTGGTTCTCTCGTGAAATCTGGATTCCTTTGCCAAGGCAATTGCACCAGTATTGTCACAAAAGATTTTCATTGGACCCGATGCACTAGGTATGACACCTAGATCGGATATGAACTCCTTCATCCAGACTCCTGCATTTGCTGCTTCTGAAGCAGCTATGTACTCCGCTTCACACGTAGATCCCACCATGACGCTTTGTTTAGAACTACTCCAACCGACAGCTCCACCATTCAATATAAACACGTATCTGGTTTGCGACTTAGAATCGTCCGGATCAGTGTCAAAGCTTGCATCAACGTAAACATTTACGATGAGCTCTTTGTCACCTCCATAAACAAGAAACATATCCTTAGTCCTTTTCAGGTATTTCAGGATGTTCTTGACCGTTGTCCAGTGATTCACTCCTGGATTACTTTGATACCTCTCTGCTAAACTAATAGCAAGGCACACATCAGGTCTGATACACAACATTGCATACATGATAGAGCCTATGTCTGAAGCATAGGGAACAATTTTCATTTTCTCTCTATCTTCTGTAGTGGTCGGGCATTGAGTCTTACTCAACTTCACACCTTGTAACACAGGCAAGAACCCTTTCTTAGCTTGATCCATTTTGAACTTCTTCAAAACTTTATCAAGGTATGTGCTTTGTAAAAGTCCAATTAAGCGTCTTGATCTATCTCTATAGATCTTGATGCCCAATATATAAGCAGCTTCACCGAGGTCTTTCATTAAAAAACTCTTATTCAAGTATCCTTTTATGTTATTCAGAAATTCTATATCATTTCCAATCATCAATATGTCATCCACATATAATATGAGAAATGCTACAGAGCTCCCACTCACTTTCTTGTAAATACAGGCTTCTCCAAAAGTCTGTATAAAACCATATGCTTTGATCACACAATCAAAACGTTTATTCCAACTCCGAGAGGCTTGCACCAGTCCATAAATGGATCGCTAGAGCTTGCACACTTTGTTAGCACCCTTTGGATCGATAAAACCTTCAGGTTGCATCATATACAACTCTTCTTCCAGAAATCCATTCAGGAATGCAGTCTTTACATCCGTTTGCAAATTTCATAATCATAAAATGCGACAATTGCTGACATGATTCAGACAGACTTAAGCATCGCTACGGGTGAGAAGGTCTCATCGTAGTCAACTCCTTGAACTTGTCGAAAACCTTTCGCAACAAGTCGAGCTTTGTAAACAGTAACGTTACCGTCAGTGTCAGTCTTCTTCTTGAAGATCCATTTATTCTTGATGGCTTGCCGATCATCGGGCAAGTCAACCAAATTCCACACTTTGTTCTCATACATGGACCCCATCTCAGATTTCATGGCCTCAAGCCATTTTGCGGAATCTGGGCTCATCATTGCTTCCTCATAGTTCGTAGGTTCGTCATGGTCAAGTAACATGACCACCAGAACAGGATTACCGTTCCACTCTGGTGCAGATCTTACTCTGGTTGACCTACAAGGTTTGGTAGTAACTTGATCTGAAGTTTCATGATCATCATCATTGGCTTCCTCACTAATTGGTGTAGGTGTCACAGAAACCGGTTTCTGTGATGGACTACTTTCCAATAAGGGAGCAGGTACAGTTACCTCATCAAGTTCTACTTTCCTCCCACTCACTTCTTTCAAGAGAAACTCCCTCTCTAGAAAGGATCCATTCTTAGCAACAAATGGCTTGCCTTCGGATCTGTGATAGAAGGTGTACCCAACAGTCCCCTTTGTGTATCCTATGAAGACACATTTCTCCGATTTGGGTTCGAGCTTATCAGGTTGAAACTTTTTCACATAAGCATCACAGCCCCAAACTTTAAGAAACGACAACTTTGGTTTCTTGCCAAACCATAGTTCATAAGGCGTCATCTCAGCGGATTTAGATGGTGCCCTATTTAACGTGAATGCAGCTGTCTCTAAAGCGTAACCCCGAAACGATAGCGGTAAATCAGTAAGAGACATCATAGATCGCACCATATCTGGTAAAGTACGATTACGACATTCGGACACACCATTACGTTGTGGTGTTCCGGGTGGCATGAGTAGCGAAACTATTCCGCATTGTTTCAAATGAAGACCAAACTCATAACTTATTCACCTCCACAATCAGATCGTAGAAACTTGATTTTCTTGTTATGATGATTTTCCACTTCACTCTGAAATTCTTTGAACTTTTCAAATGTTTCAAACTTATGTTTCATCAAGTAGATATACCCATATCTGCTCAAATCAAATGTGAAGGTGAGAAATAACGATACCCGCCATGAGCCTCAACATTCATCGGACCACATACATCAGTATGTATGACTTCCAACAAATCAGTTGCTCGCTCCATAGTTCCGGAGAATGGCGTTTTAGTCATCTTGCCCATGAGGCATGGTTCGCAAGTACCAAGTGATTCATAATCAAGTGATTCCAAAAGTCCATCGGAATGGAGTTTCTTCGTGCGCTTTACACCAATATGACCTAAACGGCAGTGCCACAAATAAGTTACACTATCATTATCAACTCTGCATCTTTTGGCTTCAACATTATGAATATGTGTATCACTATTATCGAGATTCATTAAAAATAGACCACTCTTCAAGGGCGCATGACCATAAAAGATATTACTCATATAAATAGAACAACCATTATTCTCTGATTTAAATGAATAACCGTCTCGCAGCAAACAAGATCCAGATATAATGTTCATGCTCAACGCTGGCACCAAATAACAATTATTCAAGTCTAAAACTAATCCCGAAGGTAGATGTAGAGGTAGCGTGCCGACGGCGATCACATCGACTTTGGAACCATTTCCCACGCGCATCGTCACCTCGTCCTTAGCCAATCTTCGCTTAATCCGTAGTCCCTGTTTCGAGTTGCAAATATTAGCAACAGAACCAGTATCAAATACCCAGGTGCTACTGCGAGCTTTAGTAAGGTACACATCAGTAACATGTATATCACATATAGCTTTGTTCACTTTGCCATCCATCTTATCCGCCAAATACTTGGGACAGTTCCGCTTCCAGTGACCAGTCCCTTTGCAGTAGAATCACTCAGTCTCAGGCTTAGGTCCAGACTTGGGTTTCTTCTCTTGAGCAGCAACTTGTTTGATGTTCTTCTTGAAGTTCCCTTTCTTCTTCCCTTTATCCTTTTTCTTGAAACTGGTGGTCTTGTTGACCATCAACACTTGATGCTCCTTCTTGATTTCTACCTCCGCGGCTTTTAGCATTGCGAAGAGCTCGGGAATCGTCTTATCCATCCCTTGCATATTATAGTTGATACGTCTCCAACGTATCTATACTTTTTGATTGTTCCATGCTATTATACTATCAACCTTGGATGTTTTATATGCATTTATATGCTATTTTATATGATTTTTGGGACTAACCTATTAACCTAGAGCCCAATGCCAGTTTTTGTTTTTTCCTTGTTTTAGAGTATCGCAAAAAAGGAAAATCAAATGGAGTCCAATTGACCTGAAACTTCACGGAACTTAGTTTTGGAAAGAAAGCAATACAGGAGACTTGGAGTGCACGTCAAGGGATCAACGAGGAAGCCACGAGGTAGGGGGCGCGCCCTCCACCCTCGTGGGCCCCTCGTGGCCCCCCTGACGTATTTCTTCCACCTATATATATCCATATACCCTAAAATGATCGGAGAGCACAATAGATCGGGAGTTCCACCACCAGAAGCCTCTGTAGCCACCGAAAACCAATATAGACCCGTTCCGGCACCCTACCGAAGGGGGAACCCCTCTCCGGTGGCCATCTTCATCTTCCCAGTGCTCTCCATGACGAGGAGGGAGTATTTCTCCCTTGGGGCTGAGGGTATGTACCTGTAGCTATGTGTTTGATCTCTCTCTCTCTCTCTCTCTCGTGTTCTTGATTTGGCACGATCTTGATATATCGCGAGCTTTGCTATTATAGTTGGATCTTATGTTTCTTCTCCCCCTCTGCTCTCTTGTAATGGATTGAGTTTCCCCTTTGAAGTTATCTTATCGGATTGAGTCTTTAAAGATTTGAGAACACTTGATGTATGTCTTGCCGTGCGTATCTGTGGTGACAATGGGATATCATGTGATTCACTTGATGTATGTTTTGGTGACCAACTTGCGGGTTCCGCCCATGAACTTATGCATAGGGGTTGGCACACGTTTTCATCGTGATTCTCCGGTAGAAACTTTGGGGCACTCTTTGAGGTTCTATGTGTTGGTTGAATAGATGAATCTGAGATTGTGTGATGCATATCGTATAATCATACCCACGGATACTTGAGGTGACATTGGAGTATCTAGGTGACATTAGGGTTTTGGTTGATTTGTGTCTTAAGGTGTTATTCTAGTACGAACTCTAGGGCTGTTTGTGACACTTATAGGAATAGCCCAACGGATTGATTGGCAAGAATAACTTTGAGGTGGTTTCGTACCCTACCATAATCTCTTCGTTTGTTCTCCGCTATTAGTTACTTTGGAGTGACTCTTTGTTGCATGTTGAGGGATAGTTATGAGATCCAATTATGTCATTATTGTTGAGAGAACTTGCACTAGTGAAAGTATGAACCCTAGGCCTTGTCTCCTAGCATTGCAATACCGTTTACGCTCACTTTTATCATTAGTTACCTTGCTGTTTTTATATTTTCAGATTACAAATACCGATATCTACTATCCATATACCACTTGTATCACCATCTCTTCGCCGAACTAGTGCACCTATACAATTTACCATTGTATTGGGTGTGTTGGGTGCTGGGGAACGTAGTAATTTCAAAAAAAATCCTACGCACACGCAAGATCATGGTGATGCATAGCAATGAGGGGGAGAGTTTGATCTACGTACCCTTGTAGATCGCAACGGAAGCGTTGACACAACGTAGGGGAAGTAGTCGTACGTCTTCTTCCCGATCCAAGCACCGTTACTCCGGCACCTCAGAGTTCTAAGCACACGTTCAGCTCGATGACGATCCCCGGGCTCTGATCCAGCAAAGCTTCGGGGAGGAGTTCCGTCAGCACGACGGCGTGGTGACGATCTTGATGTACTACCGACGCAGGGCTTCGCCTAAGCACTACAACGGTATGATCAAGGTGGAATTTGGTGGCAGGGGGCACCGCACACGGCTAAGGAACGATCTCAAGGATCAACTTGTGTGTCTAGAGGTGCCCCCTGCCCCCGTATATAAAGGATCCAAGGGGGAGGGGCTGGCCGGCCAAGGGGGGAGGCGCAGGAGAGTCCTACTCCCACTGGGAGTAGGATTCCCCCTCCAATCCTAGTCCAACTAGGATTCCTCGGAGGGGAAAAGAGGAGGAGGTGGCCGGCCACCCTTTCCTAGTCCTAATAGGACTAGGGGAAGGGGGAGGCGCGCAGCCCATCTAGGGCAGCCCCTTCTCTTTTCCACTAAGGCCCATTATGGCCCATTTAGCTCCCGGGGGGTTCCGGTAACCCTCCCGGTATTCCGGTAAAATCCCGATTTCACCCAGAACACTTCCGATGTCCAAACATAAGCTTCCAATATATCAATATTTATGTGTCGACCATTTCGAGACTCCTCGTCATGTCCGTGATCACATCCGGGACTCCGAACTACCTTCGGTACATCAAAATGCATAAACTCATAATAACTGTCATCGTAACGTTAAGCGTGCGGACCCTACGGTTCGAGAACAATGTAGACATGACCGAGACACATCTCTGGTCAATAACCAATAGCGGGACCTGGATGCCCATATTGGCTCCTACATATTCTACGAAGATCTTTATCGGTCAGACCGCATAACAACATACGTTGTTCCCTTTGTCATCGGTATGTTACTTGCCTGAGATTCGATCGTCGGTATCCAATACCTAGTTCAATCTCGTTACTGGAAAGTCTCTTTACTCGTTCCGTAATACATCAACTCACAACTGACATCTTAGTTATAATGCTTGCAAGGCTTATGTGATGTGTATTACCGAGAGGGCCCAGAGATACCTCTCCGACAATCGGTGTGACAAACCCTAATCTCGAAATACGCCAACCCAACATCTACCATTGGAGACACCTGTAGTACTCCTTTATAATCACCAAGTTACGTTGTGACGTTTGGTAGTACCCAAAGTGTTCCTCCGGCAAACGGGAGTTGCATAATCTCATAGTCATAGGAACATGTATAAGTCATGAAGAAAGCAATAGCAACATACTAAATGATCGGGTGCTAAGCTAATGAAATGGGTCATGTCAATCAGATCATTCAACTAATGATGTGACCTCGTTAATCAAATAACAACACATTGTTCATGGTTAGGAAACTTAACCATCTTTGATTAACGAGCTAGTCAAGTAGAGGCATACTAGTGACACTCTGTTTGTCTATGTATTCACACATGTATTATGTTTCCGGTTAATACAATTCTAGCATGAATAATAAACATTTATCATGATATAAGGAAATAAATAATAACTTCATTATTGCCTCTAGGGCATATTTCCTTCAGTCTCCCACTTGCACTAGAGTCAATAATCTAGATTACACAGTAATGATTTTAACACCCATGGAGCCTTGGTGCTGATCATGTTTTGCTCGTGGAAGAGGCTTAGTTAACGGGTCTGCAACATTCAGATCCGTATGTATCTTGCAA
Source organism: Triticum monococcum (assembly GCA_034509565.1). Taxonomy (NCBI): domain Eukaryota; kingdom Viridiplantae; phylum Streptophyta; class Magnoliopsida; order Poales; family Poaceae; genus Triticum; species Triticum monococcum. The sequence goes on along the minus strand of CM067841.1, from coordinate 562,041,620 downwards.
ATCTCTATGTCTCCCACCTGGACTAGATCCCGGATGGAGTTGAAGCGTCTCTTGATGTGTTTGGTCCTTTTGTGAAATCTGGATTCCTTTGCCAAAGCAATTGCACCAGTATTGTCACAAAAGATTTTCATTGGACCCGATGCACTAGGTATGACACCTAGATCGGATATGAACTCCTTCATCCAGACTCCTTCGTTCGCTGCTTCCGAAGCAGCTATGTACTCCGCTTCACATGTAGATCCCGCTACGATGCTTTGTTTAGAACTGCACCAACTGACAGCTCCACCGTTTAAAGTAAACACGTATCCGGTTTGCGATTTAGAATCGTCCGGATCAGTGTCAAAGCTTGCATCAACGTAACCTCTTACGGTGAGCTCTTTGTCACCTCCATATACGAGAAACATATCCTTAGTCCTTTTCAGGTATTTCAGGATGTTCTTGACCGCTGTCCAGTGATCCACTCCTGGATTACTTTGGTACCTCCCTTCTAAACTTATAGCAAGGCACACATCAGGTCTGGTACACAGCATTGCATACATGATAGAGCCTATGGCTGAAGCATAGGGAACATCTTCCATTTTCTCTCTATCTTCTGCAGTGGTCGGGCATTGAGTCTGACTCAACTTCACACCTTGTAACACAGACAAGAACCCTTTCTTTGCTTGATCCATTTTGAACTTCTTCAAAATCTTGTCAAGGTATGTGCTTTGTGAAAGTCCAATTAAGCGTCTTGATCTATCTCTATAGATCTTAATGCCCAATATGTAAGTAGCTTCACCGAGGTCTTTCATTGAAAAACTCTTATTCAAGTATCCCTTTATGCTATCCAGAAATTCTATATCATTTCCAATCAGCAATATGTCATCCACATATAATATCAGAAATGCTACAGAGCTCCCACTCACTTTCTTGTAAATACAGGCTTCTCCAAAAGTCTGTATAAAGCCAAATGCTTTGATCACACTATCAAAGCGTTTATTCCAACTCCGAGATGCTTGCACCAGTCCATAAATGGATCGCTGGAGTTTGCACACTTTGTTAGCTCCCTTTGGATCGACAAAACCTTCCGGTTGCATCATATACAACTCTTCTTCCAGAAATCCATTCAGGAATGCAGTTTTGACATCCATCTGCCAAATTTCATAATCATAAAATGCGGCAATTGCTAACATGATTCTGACAGACTTAAGCATCGCTACGGGTGAGAATGTCTCATCGTAGTCAACCCCTTGAACTTGTCGAAAACCTTTTGCAACAAGTCAAGCTTTATAGACAGTAACATTACCGTCAGCGTCAGTCTTTTTCTTGAAGATCCATTTATTCTCAATTGCTTGCCGATCATCGGGCAAGTCAACCAAAGTCCATACTTTGTTCTCATACATGGATCCCATCTCAGATTTCATGGCCTCAAGCCACTTTGCGGAATCTGGGCTCACCATCGCTTCTTCATAGTTCGTAGGTTCATCATGATCTAGTAGCATGATTTCCAGAACTGGATTACCGTACCACTCTGGCGCGGATCTTGCTCTGGTTGATCTACGAGGTTCAGTAGTATCTTGTTCTGAAGTTTCATGATCATTATCATCAACTTCCTCACTTATTGGTGTAGGTGTCGCAGAAACAGTTTTCTGTGATGTACTACTTTCTAATAAGGGAGCGAGTACAGTTACCTCGTCAAGTTCTACTTTCCTCCCACTCACTTCTTTCGAGAGAAACTCCTTCTCAAGAAAGTTTCTGAATTTAGCAACAAAAGTCTTGCCTTCGGATCTGTGATAGAAGGTGTATCCAATAGTTTCCTTTGGATATCCTATGAAGACACATTTCTCCGATTTGGGTTTGAGCTTCTCAGGTTGAAGCTTTTTCACATAAGCATCGCAACCCCAAACTTTAAGAAACGACAACTTTGGTTTCTTGCCAAACCACAGTTCATAAGGCGTCGTCTCAACGGATTTTGATGGTGCCCTATTTAACGTGAATGCGGCCGTCTCTAAAGCGTATCCCCAAAACGATAGCGGTAAATCAGTAAGAGACATCATAGATCGCACCATATCTAGTAAAGTACGATTACGACGTTCGGACACACCATTACGCTATGGTGTTCCGGGTGGCGTGAGTTGCGAAAACTATTCCAAAAATTTTCAAATGTATACCAAACTCGTAACTCAAATATTCTCCTCCACGATCAGATCGTAGAAACTTTATTTTCTTGTTACGATGATTTTCAACTTCACTCTGAAATTCCTTGAACTTTTCAAATGTTTCAGACTTGTGTTTCATCAAGTAGATATACCCATATCTGCTTAAATCATCTGTGAAGGTGAGAAAATAACGATATCCACCACGAGCCTCAATATTCATCGGACCACATACATCGGTATGTATGATTTCCAATAAATCTGTTGCTCTCTCCATAGTACCGGAGAACGGTGTTTTAGTCATCTTGCCCATGAGGCACGGTTCGCAAGTACCAAGTGATTCATAATCAAGTGGTTCCAAAAGTCCATCAGTATGGAGTTTCTTCATGCGCTTTATACCGATATGACCTAAACGGGAGTGCCACAAATCAGTTGCACTATCATTATCAACTCTGCATCTTTTGGCTTCTACATTATGAATATGTGTATCACTACTATCGAGATTTAACAAGAATAGACCACTCTTCAAGGGTGCATGACCATAAAAGATATTACTCATATAAATAGAACAACCATTATTCTCCGATTTAAATGAATAACCGTCTCGCATTAAACAAGATCCAGACATAATGTTCATGCTCAACGCTGGCACCAAATAACAATTATTTAGGTCTAATATTAATCCCGAAGGTAGATGTAGAGGTAGCGTGCCGACCGCGATCACATCGACTTTGGAACCGTTTCCCACGCGCATCGTCACCTCGTCCTTAGCTAATCTTCGCTTAATCCGCAGTCCCTGTTTCGAGTTGCAAATATTAGCAACAGAACCAGTATCAAATACCCAGGTGCTACTGCGTGCATTAGTAAGGTACACATCAATAACATGTATATCACATATACCTTTGTTCACCTTGCCATCCTTTTTATCCGCCAAATACTTGGGGCAGTTCTGCTTCCAGTGACCAGTCTGCTTGAAGTAGAAGCACTCAGTTTTAGGCTTAGGTCCAGACTTGGGTTTCTTCTCCTGAGCAGCAACTTGCTTGCCGTTCTTCTTGAAGTTCCCCTTCTTCTTCCCTTTGCCCTTTTTCTTGAAACCAGTGGTTTTGTTAACCATCAACACTTGATGCTCCTTCTTGATTTCTACCTCCGCAGCTTTCAGCATTACGAAGAGCTCGGGAATAGTCTTGTTCATCCCTTGCATATTATAGTTCATCACGAAGCTCTTGTAGCTTGGTGGCAGTGATTGGAGAATTCTGTCAATGACGCAATCATCTGGAAGATTAACTCCCATCTGAATCAAGTGATTGTTATACCCAGACATTTTGAGTATATGCTCACTGACAGAACTGTTCTCCTCCATCTTGCAGCTATAGAACTTATTGGAGACTTCATATCTCTCAATCCGGGCATTTGCTTGAAATATTAATTTCAACTCCTGGAACATCTCATATGCTCCATGACGTTCAAAACGTCGTTGAAGTCCCGATTCTAAGCTGTAAAGCATGGCGCACTGAACTATCGAGTAGTCATCAGCTTTGCTCTGCCAGACGTTCATAACATCTGGTGTTGCTCCAGCAGCAGGCCTGGCACCCAGCGGTGCTTCCAGGACGTAATTCTTCTGTGCAGCAATGAGGATAATCCTCAAGTTACGGACCCAGTCCGTGTAATTGCTACCATCATCTTTCAACTTTGCTTTCTCAAGGAACGCATTAAAATTCAACGGAACAACAACACGAGCCATCTATCTACAATCAACATAAACAAGCAAGATACTATCAGGTACTAAGTTCATGATAAATTTAAGTTCAATTAATCATATTACTTAAGAACTCCCACTTAGATAGACATCCCTCTAATCCTCTAAGTGATCACGTGATCCAAATCAACTAAACCATGTCCGATCATCACGTGAGATGGAGTAGTTTCATCGGTGAACATCATTATGTTGATCATATCTACTATATGATTCACGCTCGACCTTTCGGTCTCCGTGTTCCGAGGCCATATCTGTATATGCTTGGCTCGTCAAGTATAACCTGAGTATTCCGCGTGTGCAACTGTTTTGCACCTGTTGTATTTGAACGTAGAGCCTATCACACCCGATCATCACGTGGTGTCTCAGCACGAAGAACTTTCGCAACGGTGCATACTCAGGGAGAACACTTCTTGATAATTTAGTGAGAGATCATCTTATAATGCTATCGTCAATCAAAGCAAGATAAGATGCATAAAAGATAAACATCACATGCAATCAATATAAGTGATATGATATGGACATCATCATCTTGTGCTTGTGATCTCCATCTCCGAAGCACCGTCATGATCACCATCGTCACCGGCGCGACACCTTGATCTCCATCGTAGCTTCGTTGTCGTCTCGCCAATCTTATGCTTCCACGACTATCACTACCGCTTAGCAATAAAGTAAAGCATTACATCGCGATTGCATTGCATACAATAAAGCGACAACCATATGGCTCCTGCCAGTTGCCGATAACTTGGTTACAAAACATGATCATCTCATACAATAAAATTAGCATCATGCCTTGACCATATCACATCACAACATGCCCTGCAAAAACAAGTTAGACGTCCTCTACTTTGTTGTTGCAAGTTTTACGTGGCTGCTACGGGCTTAAGCAAGAACTCATCTCACCTACGCATCAAAACCATAACGATAGTTAGTCAAATAGACTCCGTTTTAACCTTCTCAAGGACCGGGCGTAGCCACACTCGGTTCAACTAAAGTTGGAGAGACAGTCGCCCGCAAGCCATCTATGTGCAAAGCACGTCGAGGGAACCGGTCTCGCGTAAGCGTACGCGTAAGGTTGGTCCGGGTCGTCTCGTCCAACAATACCGCCGAACCAAAGTATGACATGCCGGTAGGCAGTATGACTTGTATCGCCCACAACTCACTTGTGTTCTACTCGTGCAAATAACATCAAACCATAAAACCTAGGCTCGGATGCCACTGTTGGGGAACGTAGTAATTTCAAAAAAATTCCTACGCACACGCAAGATCATGGTGATGCATAGCAATGAGGGGGAGAGTTTGATCTACGTACCCTTGTAGATCGCAACGGAAGCGTTGACACAACGTAGAGGAAGTAGTCGTACGTCTTCTTCCCGATCCGACCGATCCAAGCACCGTTACTCCGGCACCTCCGAGTTCTTAGCACACGTTCAGCTCGATGACGATCCCCGGGCTCCGATCCAGCAAAGCTTCGGGGAGGAGTTTCGTCAGCACGACGGCGTGGTGACGATCTTGATGTACTACCGATGCAGGGCTTCGCCTAAGCACTACAACGGTATGATCGAGGTGGAATTTGGTGGCAGGGGGCACTGCACACGGCTAAGGAACGATCTCAAGGATCAACTTGTGTGTCTAGAGGTGCCCCCTGCCCCCGTATATAAAGGACCCAAGGGGGAGGGGCTGGGGAGTAGGATTCCCCCTCCAATCCTAGTCCAACTAGGATTCCTCGGGGGGAAAAGAGGAGGAGGTGGCCGGCCACCCTTTCCTAGTCCTAATAGGACTAGGGGAAGGGGGAGGCGCGCAGCCCATCTAGGGCAGCCCCTTCTCTTTTCCACTAAGGCCCATTATGGCCCATTTAGCTCCCGGGGGGTTCCGGTAACCCTCCCGGTATTCCGGTAAAATCCCGATTTCACCCAGAACACTTCCGATGTCCAAACATAGGCTTCCAATATATCAATCTTTATGTCTCGACCATTTCGAGACTCCTTGTCATGTCCGTGATCACATCCGGGACTCCGAACTACCTTCGGTACATCAAAATGCATAAACTCATAATAACTGTCATCGTAACGTTAAGCGTGCGGACCCTACGGTTCGAGAACAATGTAGACATGACCGAGACACGTCTCCGGTCAATAACCAATAGCGGGACCTGGATGCCCATATTGGCTCCTACATATTCTACGAAGATCTTTATCGATCAGACCGCATAACAACATACGTTGTTCCCTTTGTCATCGGTATGTTACTTGCCCGAGATTCGATCGTCGGTATCCAATACCTAGTTCAATCTCGTTACTGGCAAGTCTCTTTACTCGTTCCGTAATACATCATATCACAACTAACATCTTAGTTATAATGCTTGCAAGGCTTATGTGATGTGTATTACCGAGAGGGCCCAGAGATACCTCTCCGACAATCGGAGTGACAAACCCTAATCTCGAAATACGCCAACCCAACATCTACCATTGGAGACACCTGTAGTACTCCTTTATAATCACCCAGTTACGTTGTGACGTTTGGTAGTACCCAAAGTGTTCCTCCGGCAAACGGGAGTTGCATAATCTCATAGTCATAGGAACATGTATAAGTCATGAAGAAAGCAATAGCAACATACTAAACGATCGGGTGCTAAGCTAATGAAATGGGTCATGTCAATCAGATCATTCAACTAATGATGTGACCTCGTTAATCAAATAACAACACATTGTTCATGGTTAGGAAACTTAACCATCTTTGATTAACGAGCTAGTCAAGTAGAGGCATACTAGTGACACTCTATTTGTCTATGTATTCACACATGTATTATGTTTCCGGTTAATACAATTCTAGCATGAATAATAAACATTTATCATGATATAAGGAAATAAATAATAACTTTATTATTGCCTCTAGGGCATATTTCCTTCATTGGGGACACAAGAGACTCTTTGTTATTTGGTTGCAGGGTTGCTTGAGAGAGACCATCTTCATCCTACGCCTCCTACGGATTGATAAACTTTAGGTCATCCACTTGAGGGAAATTTGCTACGGTCCTACAAACCTCTGCACTTGGAGGCCCAACAACGTCTACAAGGAGAAGGTTGTGTAGTAGACATCAAGCTCTTTTCTAGCGCCGTTGCTGGGGAGGTGAGTGCTTGAAGGTATATCTTTAGATCTTGCAATCGAATTTTTTTGTTTCTTGTTTTAGCACTAGTTTAGTTTATAAAAGAAAACTACAAAAAAATGGAATTGAGTTTGTCTCGTATGCTTCACCTTTTTAATATCTTTCGTGAGTATGATGGAAAATAAAATTGTGCCAAAGTGTTGGAAGAAGAATGCATTAAAATGTTTGGCACTAAATCTTTGAATGATGAGCATGATTTTTTTTATAGAAAGACTGTAAGAGAACCCCCTACAGTATAATTGGTGCAACAAACCCAAATTGCAAGTACCGTGCCTTGAACCTGGGTGGGTGGGAAGGCATCAACCCCTTCCCACCACTAGGCTATGCCTTAGTCTACAATGATGAGCATGATTGCAATGTTGTTAGTATGGACTCCTTGAATATCCATGGTAGTAATGATGATTGCACTAGTTATGATGGAAATGTCTCCTATAAACATGTCAATTTTTGTGGAGTGCATTGGGTTTGCAACTACACACCAAATAGGGAAGATAGATATTGCAAGAGGCATAAGTACTTAGAAACTAAATTGTTGCAAGAAAGGCTAGATTTTGTGCTGAAGATTTAAATTTTCTTGGCCGTACTTGTGGACTTTGCAATGAAAGTGGTAGTTTAGCTATCCGATGCAAATTGTTTCATGATCTAATCGTGTCCAAAAATTGTGATGAGTTGATTTCCCTTGCACATTATAATGAACTTAGCTTGCTTATGGGTTGCGAAGAAATGAAACATATAACTAGGCATCTTCCAGAATTTGCCCGTTATAAACTTCTTGGTTTTGATCTAGAAGAAATTTATATGTATTGTGCAGTGAACTGCATTGAAAATCCTTATATTGCCAATTACATAAAGAAAAGAAAACAAATAGAAGATGAAGAGAATACTAATGAAAGGGAATAGACTTCCCAATACCCTCCTATTATTTCTTATGATGAATCAGGTAACGAGGAGGAGCCTCCTATTCAACCAATTTCATTAATAAGGAGCTCCAAAAAGAGGATTGAACCCACACATGATGTGGTGAAGAAGAATAAAAGAAAAAGGAAGAGAGGTAAAAGGATATCTCCCCCCAAATAATGCTACTCCTATTACTATTGTGCCCCATGAAAATATAATTGTGGAAGATAATGATACTTCTTATGATCTTGAAAATCTTTTTGGCACTTGCTTGGAAGAATATGATAATTACTATACTATTGGTGCTATCCATACTATTAATGATGAGAGTGATTATGCCTATGATATGAAAAGGCCCAAGCTTGGGGATGCTATGTTTGATGAAGATGATGTTTTTGAGAATATATTTGCTGCAATTAATGTTTGTCCCAAGCTTGGGGATTTTATGTTTAATGAAGATGATATTTTTAGTCTCGCAAGTATTGATATGCAAATTTATAATGATGATAGCATGCTTCCTACCTATGATGATTATTGTGATGATACTTATGCTATAAAAAGTAGTGATTGTATTTATAAAACTTGTCATGATTATGATTACCCTTTTTCTGAACATTACTCTTTTAATGTGGAAACAATTTATAGTATTTGAGTTTCTTATGATACTCCCACTATTATTTATGAGAAGAATTTTGCTTGTGTTAAGAGTAATAAAATCTCTATGCTTGTAGATCATGAAAAGAATGCTTTAGGTGCTGGTTATATTGTTGAATTCATTCATGATGCTACTGAAAATTATTATGAGGGAGGAATATATGTTTGTAGGAATTGCAATAATATCAAGTTTCCTCTCTATGTGCTTAAAATTTTGAAGTTATGCTTGTTTTACCTTCCTATGCTAATTGATTATTGTTTCCATAAGTTGTTTGCTCACAAAATCACTATGCATAGGAAGTGGGTTAGACTTAAATGTGCTAGTTATATTCTCAAATGATGCTCTCTTTATGTTATAATTCTTATCTTTTATGTGAGCATCGTTGAAATCATCATGCCTAGCTAGGGGCGTTAAACGATAGCGCTTGTTGGGAGGCAACCCAACTTTATTTTCGTTCCTTGCTTTTTGTTACTGTTTAGTAATAAATAATTTATCTAGCCTCTGTTATGGTCGTGTTTTTTGTGTTTAATTAGTGTTTGTGCCAAGTAGAACCTTTGAGAAGACTTGGGGAAAGTCTTTGCGATCATGCTGTAAGGAAACATAAACTTTAGCGCTCACGAGAATTGCTGCCATTTTTTATTGGAGAGTGCTATTTAGTTAATTATTTTTGCAGATGATTAATAGACAAATTACTCACGTCCAGCAATTTATTTGATAATTTTATGAGTTCCAGAAGTATGCATTTGATCCATATTACTACAGACTGTTCTGTTTTTGACAGATTCTGTTTTTCATGTGTTGTTTACTTATTTTGATGAATCTATGGCTAGTAAAAGAGTTTATAAACCATAGAGAAGTTTGAATACAGTAGGTTTAACACCAATATAAATAAAGAATGAGTTCATTACAGTACCTTGAAGTGGTGTTTTGTTTTCTTTCGCGAACAGAGCTTATGAGTTTTCTGTTAAGTTTTGTGTTGTCAAGTTTTCAAGTTTTGGGTAAAGATTCGATGGACTATGGAATAAGGAGTGGCAAGAGCCTAAGCTTGGGGATGCCCAAGGCACCCCAAGGTAATATTCAAGGATTACCAAGAGCCTAAGCTTGGGGATGCCCCGGAAGGCATCCCCTCTTTCGTCTTCGTTCATCGGTAACTTTACTTGGAGCTATATTTTTATTTACCACATGATATGTGTTTTGCTTGGAGTGTCATTTTATTTATTTTTGCTTGCTGTTTGAATAAAATACCAAGATCTGAAATTATTAAATGTTAGAGAGTCTTCACATAGTTGCATAATTATTTGACTACTCATTGATCTTCACTTATATCTTTGAGAGTAGTTTGTTGTTGCTCTAGTGCTTCACTTATATCTTTTTAGAGCACGGCGGTGGTTTTATTTTGAAGAAATAGATGAACTCTCATGCTTCACTTATATTATTTTGAGAGTCTTTAGAACAGCATGGTAGTTTGTTTTGGTTACGAAACTAGTCCTAATATGATGGGCATCCAAGAGGGATATAATAAAAACTTTCATATAGAGTGCATTGAATACTAAGAGAAGTTTGATACTTGATGATTGTTTTGAGATATGGAGATAGTGATATAAAAGTTGTGCTAGTTGGGTAGTTGTGAATTTGAGGAATACTTGTGTTGAAGTTTGCAAGTCCCGTAGCATGCACGTATGGTAAACGTTGTGTAACAAATTTGAATCATGAGGTGTTATTTGATTGTCTTCCTTATGAGTGGCGGTCGGGGACGAGCGGTGGTCTTTTCCTACCAATCTATCCCCCTAGGAGCATGCGCGTAATACTTGGTTTTTGGTGACTTGTAGATTTTTGCAATAAGTATGTGAGTTCTTTATGACTAATGTTGAGTCCATGGATTATACGCACTCTTACCCTTCCATCATTGCTAGCCTCATCGGTACCGTGCATTGCCCTTTCTCACATTGAGAGTTGGTGCAAACTTCGCCGGTGCATCCAAACCCCGTGATATGATACGCTCTATCACACATAAACCTCGTTATATCTTCCTCAAAACAGCCACCATACCTACCTATTATGGCATTTCCATAGCCATGTCGAGATATATTGCCATGCAACTTTCCACCGTTCCATTTATTATGACACGCATCATCATTATCATATTGCTTTGCATGATCACGTAGTTAACATCGTATTTGTGGCAAAGCTGTAACACCCTCAACGCGACTATAGCTCCCACGTGTCGAGGCACGACTTAGAGACATAATCGCATTGAAGGCATATGTCGCAAGTGAGGTAATCTTCACACAACCCATGTAATACATAAGGGAAAGAGATACATAGTTGGCTTACAATCGCCACTTCACACAAATACATGAATAAAGCATTACATCATCCAAAAACAATCAAGGTCCGACTACGGAACCAAAATAAAAGAAGAACCCCAAATGCGACAAAGGTCCCCGATCGACCCCAACTGGGCTCCACTACTGATCAACTACAACGAAACATCACAAAGGACAAGATCCACATCGAGCTCCTCCTGAGCTTGGTTGCGTCATCTGCACGGTCTCATCGGCACCTGCAAGCTGGTTTTGGAAGTATCTGTGAGCCACGGGGACTCAGCAATCTCGCACCCTCGCGATCAAGACTATTTAAGCTTATTGGTAAGGTAAAGGTATGAGGTGGAGCTGCAGCAAGCGACTAGCATATATGGTGGCTAACATACGCAAGTGAGAGCGAGAAGAGAAGGCAAAGCATGGTCTATAAAAGTATGATCAAGAAGTGATCCTATAGCAACCTATGTTAAGCATAACTCCAACAACCGTGTTCACTTCCTGGACTCCGCCGGAAAGAGACCATCACGGTTACACACGCGGTTGATTCATTTTATTTAAGGTCAACTTCAGGTTTTCTACAACCGGACGTTACCAAATTCCCATCTGCCCATAACCGCGGGCACGGCTTTCGAAAGTTCAAATCCCTGCAGGGTGTCCCAACTTAGCCCATCACAAGCTCTCATGGTCAACGAAGGAATAGACCTCCACCCGAGACGTTCCTATCAGACTCGGTATCCCGGTACAACAAGACATTTCGACAGGGTAAAACTAAACCAGCAACACCGCCCGATGCGCCGACATCCTGATGGGAGCTGCACATATCTCGTTCTCAGGGCAACACCGGATAGGTCAAGCTACGAGTAAAACCAGCCCTCAAGTTTCCCCGAGGTGGCCCCGCAGGCTGCCCATTTCGGACCAACACTTAGACAAGCACTGGCCCGGGGGGTTAAAATAAAGATGACCCTTGAGAGAGCGACTCCCAAGGGAAAAGTAGGTGGTTGTGAGGCAAATGGTAAAACTAAGGTTGGGCATTGCTGGAGGAGCTTTACTTAAGGCGAACTGTCAAGGGGTTCCCATTATTACCCAACCGCATAAGGAACGCAAAATCCGGGAACATAACACCGATATGACGGAAACTAGGGCGGCAAGAGTGGAACAAAACACCAAGCATAAGGCCGAGCCTTCCACCCTTTACCAAGTATATAGATGCATTAATTAAATAAGAGATATTGTGATATCCCAACAAGTAAACATGTTCCAACAAGGAACGATCTCCATGTTCCAACAAGGAACAAAACTTCAGTCTTCACCTGCAACTAACAACACTATAAGAGGGGCTGAGCAAAGCGGTAACATAGCCAATCAACGGTTTGCTAGGACAAGGTGGGTTAGAGGCTTGGTTGAACAAAGTAGGAGGCATGATAAGCATGTGGTAGGTATCGCAGCATAGCCATAGCAAAAGAGCGAGCAACTAAGCAAGCGAAGATAGAAGTGATTTCGAGGGTATGATCATCTTGCCTGAAATCCCGCAAGGAATAAGAACGAGTCCATGAAGAAGACAAACGGACGTAGATGAACAGGTCCTCACAATGTGACGTTATCGGAACCAACCCGAAGAAGCAAACACCGGAAAAGAGCACACAACATAGTAAACAACCAACACATGAACATGGCATGATGCACAACCAGTATGATGCATGTCCGGTTTAACGAAGCATGGCATGGCAAAGTGCAACAAACAACACTACAAATTAAGTGGAGCTCAATATGCAACGGAGTTGCATATTGACGAAACACCACGTGGCTTGTTTAGTTCGATCTTGTTTATGTACCCAACAATATTAAATGTTGTTAAACATGGCAAGAGGGTGAAGTAAATGAAAACTACCTATCTAGGCAAGTTTAAATGAGGCCGGAAACAACGAACAACAATTCTGGAAAATCCTCATATGCATCTATTAGGTTTGGTACTGATCTGCCCTAAACACAATTTTAGAGTTATTAAACATGCAAAGTAAGGCCACCATGTTAAACTAGGCAAAATTCTACCCCATTTACATATAAAGTTTGTTAGATTTGGAGCTACGGTTGAATAGTTATGAAATAAATCATTTTAGCATGACATAGGAGCAAATTTAAACAAACATCATTTTAAACATTTTGAACATGGATGAAAATGACATATTATGAAACTAAATGAAATTCTAAGCATTTTTCATATATAATTTATTTAATTCTGATGCACCAATTGTGAGTTATTATATGCATGAACATGAGGGCCTTTTCTGTAAAATGCAGTCTTAGGATAATTTCAGAAAAATGCAGAACGGAAAAAAACATGGCATGGGCTGAATCTGGACAGGAAGCCCAACAAAGGAAAAAAGGACGGGCGCTGGGGTGGCCTCACCATGGGCCTCGGCGCGGCTTGGTAGAGGAGGCCAGTGGCGCTGGGCCTTGCGCGGCACAGGGGAGCGGCTGGGCCGGCGGAGAGGAATCCGACGCACGCAGGAGTCAACGCGAGCGGGCGTGCTCGTCCCTGGCTCTGCGAAGAAGACAGCGGCGGCGTGACAAAGCTCCGGCGACGGCGGGGTTCGGCGAAGCTAGAGAGGCCAGGAACGGGTCGCGGGGCCCCGGATCCGGTGGATCCCGGCCGGATCTGGCGAAGACGGGGCCAACGACGAGCTCCCTGGGCGGCGGCAGCGGGCGCCTGTGAGAGAGAGGGAGAAATTAGAGGGAGAGGCCGAAGGAGGGAGGAGAAGGAAGATGGCCAGGGAAAGAGGAGCAGGGCGGCGGGATCCGGCCTGGGAGGTCCTCCGGCGAGGCTTGCCGGTGACGAGGTCTCGGCGACCGTACGGCGAGCTAACGGGGGCGGGGCGCTGTTGGCGGCGGAGGAGCTCGGATCGGGAACTCCCTCTCCCGATCTGGAGCTCGGGGAGCAGGGCGGCGCAGCGCGGGCCTCAGAGCCCAGATCAGGGCCCGGGCAGGCCTGACGCGGGCTTGGCGGCGCTGGGCGATGTGGGGCGCGGGGAGGCGACGTGGCCGCGTAGGATTGGTGGAGGGCGCGGTCAGGTGGCGGCGGGGCTAATGGAGGCGCGACAAGTGGCGGCGGAGGACTTGGCCGGTGCGGAAAACGAGGCAGAGGAGGTGGGAGGCGGCTGGCTGATGATTGGGGCGCGGATTTCGAGGAGGAAGGAGAAGGCCCAAAATGGCATGGAGGGGGTCTATATAAGGCAGGAGGAGCTAGGATTGGGGGTTTTAGTCTGTTCCGGAGCCGTTCGATCTCGATCGGACGACCCGGAGCGGAGGGGGTTAGATAGGTCGGCTAGTGGGCTGTGAAGAGAGGTTGGGCTGAGATGAGAGGAGAGGAGTGCAGTCCGGCAACTGTTTTCCAGAGACCGAAAACGTCCGACGTAGACCGGCTACTATTGCCGCTATATTTAACGGTTGGGCCATCAAACGAGCTCCGAATGCGATGAAACTTGGCAGGCGACCTACTAACAACATAACAACATCACATGCCAACTTTCATCCCATTTCGAGAACATTTTCTGGCCACTTATAAAATAATATTTCGGACATGCCGCGGGCGCGTGCAAGTGTGGTTGGGCTCATAACGGACAACGGAGAGAACGAGGAGGCCGGGACGGATGCAAGTTTTGAAAACATGATGATGCAATGCACATGATGACATGATAAGATGCAACACGCAAGCAAATGACATGGCAACAACAGCGAATAAGCGGAGGACACCTGGCACATCAGTCTCGGGGCGTTACAACACTCCACCACTACGAGAGGATCTCGTCCCGAGATCTAGAATGGCACCGGAGAGAAAACGGAAGAGACAGAGAAGAGGTAAAACTAAGTTGTTTCTTTGACAAATGAGTGGAACCACGAACCTTGAAAAAGGTTAAGCCGTTTCGAGAAAAGAATGCAACGGAGATGAACGAAGTTGAAAAACACTCCATTAGAAAAGAGAGACAAAGAACATTGCGAAACCTTTGAGGTTGAAGGGAAGATATATATAGAAAACACTCCGGTTAAGGAAGGGGATCAAGGAAGACCAAATTTGGGTAGCACTCCGGTTGAAAAGAAAGTAATTGAACAAGAACTTGATAAGGTGATAGAACTTGAAAAGAGGGCACAACACTCCGGTTAAATGGATAAGCAAAAGAAAGAAGCATGATTTTGACAGAACAAAATGATGGGTTGAAAAAAACAACATCGCAATGCCTCCAGAAGAGAGAAATAGAAGATAGATCATTGAGATAAAGGAATGTAGAAGAAAAGGCCAACTTCTGCCACAAAAGAGTTTGAAAAGGCATCTTTAGGAGAAGGGTCGAACGGAGTTGTTGGAAAAACAACAACAAAAGGAATAATCTTGGTATGGTCTTATGGAATACATCTCAAATTATGAGGTGACAACCTGCCACTCACGGGAAAAAGAATTGGATTGGTAAGAACAAGGAGACAAGAAACTATTTCACCGGGAGGATGAATGAAGAACTTGGATCATTGATAAGCACCATAAATAGCAAAATCCTTAGGGAAAGCTTTAGGTGAAATATAACCCATGGTAATTCCAATGAAGAGATTGACGGATTTAAATATCTCAATCTTGTGAATGTAGAATGATATATTACCACCTCAAAAGATAAGGAAGAAACAATTGCACTCCGGATTACAGGATGAAGAAAGCATGAGTTCCTCAGAAAAGAATCTCAATGAAAAACTTCTAGACGGAATTAAATCCTTGATGAACCATCATATAGAACCTTCATGAAGAACTCCGGTAACAAAAGGATGATGAAGATGAAAGGAAAAGGCGGTTGAAAAACACAAGGTGAAGCCTTGCAATGATTTAGATGGATCTTCGTGACGAAAAAAAAATGAGAGAGCTTGGAACTCCGTAAAAGAAAGATAAAACCATTAAAATAGAGAATTTGAAGATTCTCCGGAACAAGGAATTAAATCAACTCGATGAAACAAGAATAAGAATTACATTATGCGTATCCTTCACCAATTCAAATTGATGACAACCAATGGAATTGGCATACTACTTATTCTCGTAGAAAGGATTAAGATAAATAATGTGCAAACATGAAGAGGCCTTCGATGATCCACCGGTAGGATTTGAAAGAACGGAAGTATGATAACGCAAGAAGAGGAATCTTGAACAAACCACCGTAAGAATTGAAAATGAATGAATATAACATAAAGAAACACTGGGAAGAATTAGCAAATGAACGAAGATGCTTGAGAGAATTTAGATACAAGTGAAACAAAGATATCACGAGCTGATAAGAGAATACTTGAATGATGCACCGGTAGGATTGGAAAATGACAACTGAAAGCTGAGAATGAATAAATCTGAATTGATGGACTCCGTATAATCAAACTGAGAAGACTCTTGAATTACTCCGGATAGGTGAAAAGAATTCTCACGATCAAAACCATTACGAGAGGATGGCAACAAGCTAGAATCACGAATCTTGAGGAGAATAGAGCAAGATTAAAGAGAAACTCTTCTTCGGTCTTCGAATGTTTGAGAAAGACGATGAGAACACCACTAAGACTTATTGAGGCACCGGAATATAGAAGAATATAAAAGTTGAATCAGCAATGAAATGAATTTGAAAGATCTTGGAGAAAGACATTTAACTGATGATAAATCATACTTACGTCAAACTTCGAAAGGAAAATTTGAGAATAGCTCCGGGAAAATAGGAAGAGTCAGGTAAGATCCTGGGAAAAGACCTGTGGGTTAGGGCCCACTCAAAAGAAAGACCGTAGAACGATTTGAAGAGAGATTGCACCGGTTGAAATAAATGGCTTGAATGACATAACAACCTCGAAAAAAATCTTGAACGAACGCAGAGTAGAAAACATGAATCTTTGAGATAACTTGAGCACTCCGGAACAATAGAATAGCGAGCGGTGAAAGATTATTAGGTTTACCATTATGAGAAGGCATTGAAATGAGGAAAAGGGTAAGGTCAACAAATCTTGACTTGAAACCACCGGAGAAGATAAAAGAAACGAAGAATGATGAAGTAGAAGCTCCGTTAGAATCTTCATGAGAATCACCGGATAAGAATATTGACAGGAAAGGATGGAGAGACTTCACAAGAATGAAAGATACTTGATTAAGACATCTGAGTCCTTAAAGAAACAAAGGGAGGGAGGGTGGGAAAAACAAAGGCAACTTGGAGACGGATGAAACAAACAACGTTGAGAAGAAACTGATACTTGATCTTGCAGATGTTGAAATGATCGGACCCACTTGAAGAGAAGCACACTGGTTAAAAAGGATTGGCAAAAACAATCTTGATTAACAAGAAGGATTGGTATTCACATCGAAGTATGAGAACACCGCTTCGGAAAGGTATGGAATCAACACTTGACTTTGAAGCAACTCGAATACCACAACTGGAAACAAAACAAAGGATTGGCTTGCAGAATAAGCCGGAACAAACATATGATAGAGATTTCGTCCGAAGTTTTCGTGGTGGGGCCTACACGGGCTCGATCGTACAGCACCATCATGTACAAGGCAGTGCACATGACATACGAAGCATCCCCGAGTCGGCATAGCCAAGGACTCTTTAAGACACAACGAGACCACTGTAAAACCGACCGTGAATAGGCGGACCACTAGACGTCGAACCCCAATTTCATATCATACATCTGTCGGAAAGATATCCTAAGAGCTACTTGAATTCCCACTTATAAACTCCCGAAATTTTCCGGTTATGCAATCAGGTGTTGGGGATACAGGGGAAGCATAATATCTCACCCAAAACTAGCAAATCCTACATCCAGCTGTATCCATCCTTCAACACATAACCAAGAAACCTTCGGAAATCGTCTACCTCAGCCTTCGAAAAGCATCTGTTATACAAGTTATGGCAATACTCCCGAACTCCCGCCCCAGTAATGGGTGGCGTCGAGGTTATCTCACCAACGAACTGCATAAAAGAGATTTTCGATGTCGGCGTACTAAACTCAGGTATTCCAGAACTGCAATGATAAAATTATGATGACAACACCTCAGAGCTCAACTACCCGGGACACTTCCACTAAACCCCTGACAGGAGGCACCAAGACAATATTCTCATCATAAAACCATCGGAATGATTCCAAGATACCCGCGTGATCCTAAAAAAAAAATTAGTGAAATTTGAGAAGAGAAAATTCAAAACTCTATGTCAGGATGCCTTACCAGAGCGATGAGGAGACTGGGAAATAAAAAAGAATTCTTAAACTCTCTGATATATAATTCCTAATTGACTCAAAACATTTTTCTAGACACAACTCGGCCGCTAATAACGATCAATCAGTGGGGGGCTCCTAAGGTCGGGGAAGGCTCTGATTACCAACTTGTAACACCCTCAATGCGACTATAGCTCCCACGTGTCGAGGCACGACTTAGAGACATAATCGCATTGAAGGCATATGTCGCAAGTGAGGTAATCTTCACACAACCCATGTAATACATAAGGGAAAGAGATACATAGTTGGCTTACAATTGCCACTTCACACAAATACATGAATAAAGCATTACATCATCCAAAAACAATCAAGGTCCGACTATGGACCCAAAATAAAAGAAGAACCCCAAATGCGACAAAGGTCCCCGATCGACCCCAACTGGGCTCCACTACTGATCAACTAGAACGAAACATCACAAAGGACAAGATCCACATCGAGCTCCTCCTGAGCTTGGTTGCGTCATCTGCACGGTCTCATCGGCACCTGCAAGCTGGTTTTGGAAGTATCTGTGAGCCACGGGGACTTAGCAATCTCGCACCCTCGCGATCAAGACTATTTAAGCTTATTGGTAAGGTAAAGGTATGAGGTGGAGCTCCAGCAAGTGACTAGCATATATGGTGGCTAACATACGCAAGTGAGAGCGAGAAGAGAAGGCAAAGCACGGTCGATAAAAGTATGATCAAGAAGTGATCCTATAGCAACCTACGTCAAGCATAACTCCAACAACCGTGTTCACTTCCCGGACTCCGCCGGAAAGAGACCATCACGGTTACACATGCGGTTGATTCATTTTATTTAAGGTCAACTTTAGGTTTTCTACAACCGGACGTTAACAAATTCCCATCTGCCCATAACCGCGGGCACGGCTTTCGAAAGTTCAAATCCCTGCAGGGTGTCCCAACTTAGCCCATCACAAGCTCTCACGGTCAACGAAGGAATAGACCTCCACCCGAGACGTTCCGATTAGACTCGGTATCCCGGTACAACAAGACATTTCGACAGGGTAAAACTAAACCAGCAACACCGCCCGATGCGCCGACATCCTGATGGGAGCTGCACATATCTCGTTCTCAGGGCAACACCGGATAGGTCAAGCTACGAGTAAAACCAGCCCTCAAGTTTCCCCGAGGTGGCCCCGCAGGCTGCCCATTTCGGACCAACACTTAGACAAGCACTGGCCCGGGGGGGTTAAAATAAAGATGACCCTTGAGAGAGCGACTCCCAAGGGAAAAGTAGGTGGTGGTGAGGCATATGGTAAAACTAAGGTTGGGCATTGCTGGAGGAGCTTTACTTAAGGCGAACTGTCAAGGGGTTCCCATTATTACCCAACCGCGTAAGGAACGCAAAATCCGGGAACATAACACCGATATGACGGAAACTAGGGCGGCAAGAGTGGAACAAAACACCAGGCATAAGGCCGAGCCTTCCACCCTTTACCAAGTATATAGATGCATTAATTAAATAAGAGATATTGTGATATCCCAACAAGTAAACATGTTCCAACAAGGAACGATCTCCATGTTCCAACAAGGAACAAAACTTCAATCTTCACCTGCAACTAACAACGCTATAAGAGGGGCTGAGCAAAGCGGTAACATAGCCAATCAACGGTTTTCTAGGACAAGGTGGGTTAGAGGCTTGGTTGAACAAAGTAGGAGGCATGATAAGCAAGTGGTAGGTATCACGGCATAGGCATAGCAAAAGAGCGAGCAACTAAGCAAGCAAAGATAGAAGTGATTTCGAGGGTATGATCATCTTGCGTGAAATCCCGCAAGGAATAAGAACGAGTCCATGAAGAAGACAAACGGACGTAGATGAACGGGTCCTCACAACGCGATGTTATCGGAACCAACCCGAAGAAGCAAACACCGGAAAAGAGCACACAACATAGTAAACAACCAACACATGAACATGGCATGATGCACAACCAGTATGATGCATGTCCGGTTTAACGAAGCATGGCATGGCAAAGTGCAACAAACAACACTACAAATTAAGTGGAGCTCAATATGCAACGGAGTTGCATATTGACGAAACACCACGTGGCTTGTTTAGTGCGATCTTGTTTATGTACCCAACAATATTAAATGTTGTTAAACATGGCAAGAGGGTGAAGTAAATGAAAACTACCTATCTAGGCAAGTTTAAATGAGGCCGGAAACAACGAACAACAATTCCGGAATATCCTCATATGCATCTATTAGGTTTGGTACTGATCTTCCCTAAACACAATTTTAGAGTTATTAAACATGCAAAGTAAGGCCACCATGTTAAACTAGGCAAAATTCTACCCCATTTACATATAAAGTTTGTTAGATTTGGAGCTACGGTTGAATAGTTATGAAATAAATCATTTTAGCATGACATAGGAGAAAATTTAAACAAACATCATTTTAAACATTTTGAACATGGATGAAAATGACATATTATGAAACTAAATGAAATTCTAAGCATTTTTCATATATAATTTATTTAATTCTGATGCACCAATTGTGAGTTATTATATGCATGAACATGATGGCCTTTTCTGTAAAACTGCAGTCTCAGGATAATTTCAGAAAAACGCAGAACAGAAAAAACGTGACATGGGCCGAATCTGGACAGGAAGCCCAACAAATGAAAAAAAAGGATGGGCGCTGGGGTGGCCTCACCATGGGCCTCGGCCTGGCTTGGCAGAGGAGGCCAGCGGCGCTGGGCCTTGCGCGGCACAGGGGAGCGGCTGGGCCGGCGGAGAGGAATCCGACCCACGCGGGAGTCAACGCGAGTGGGCGCGCTCGTCCCTGGCTCTGCGAAGAAGATGGCGGCGGCGTGACAAAGCTCCGGCGGCGGCGGGGTTCGGCGAAGCTGGAGAGGCCGGGAACGGGTCGCGGGGCCCCGAATCCGGTGGATCCCGGCCGGATCTGGCGAAGACGGGGCCAACGACGAGCTCCCTGGGCGGCGGCAGCGAGCGCGTGCGAGAGAGAGGGAGAAATTAGAGGGAGAGGCCGAAGGAGGGAGGAGAAGGAAGATGGCCAGGGAAAGAGGAGCAGGGCGGCGGGATCCGGCCTGGGAGGTCCTCCGGTGAGGCTTGCCGGTGACGAGGTCTCCAGCGACCGTACGGCGAGCTAACAGGGGCGGGGCGCTCTTGGCGGCGGAGGAGCTCGGATCGGGAACTCCCTCTCCTGATCTGGAGCTCGGGGAGTAGGGCGGCGCAGCGCGGGCCTCAGAGCCCAGATCGGGGCCTGGGCGGGCCTAACGCGGGCCTGGCGGCGTTGGGCGATGTGGGGCGCGGGGAGGCGACGTGGCCGCGTAGGATTGGTGGAGGGCGCGGTCAGGTGGCGGCGGGGCTAATGGAGGCGCGACAAGTGGCGGCGAAGGACTTGGCCGGCATGAAAAATGAGGCAGAGGAGGTGGGAGGCGGCTGGCTGATGATTGGGGCGCGGATTTCGAGGAGGAGGAAGGAGAAGGCCCAAAATGGCATGGAGGGGGTCTATATAAGGTAGGAGGAGCTAGGGTTGGGAGTTTTAGTCCGTTTCGGAGCCGTTCGATCTCAATCGGACAACCCGGAGCGGAGGGGGTTAGATAGGTGGGCTAGTGGGTTGTGAAGAGAGGTTGGGCTGAGATGAGAGGAGAGGAGTGCAGTCCGGCAACTGTTTTCCAGAGACCGAAAACGTCCGACATAGACCGGCTACTATTGCCGCTATATTTAACGGTTGGGCCATCAAACGAGCTCCGAATGCGATGAAACTTGGCAGGCAACCTACTAACAACATAACAACATCACATGCCAACTTTCATCCCATTTCGAGAACATTTTATGGCCACTTATAAAATAATATTTCGGACATGCCGCGGGCGCGTGCAAGTGTGGTTGGGCTCATAACGGACAACGGAGAGAACGAGGAGGCCGGGACGGATGCAAGTTTTGAAAACATGATGATGCAATGCACATGATGACATGATAAGATGCAACACGCAAGCAAATGACATGGCAACAACAGCGAATAAGCGGAGGACACCTGGCACATCGGTCTCGGGGCGTTACAAAAGCCACCGTTCATAATTTTTCATACATGTCGCTCTTGATTCATCGCAATCCCGGTACACCGCCGAAGGCATTCATATAGAGTCATATCTTGTTCTAAGTATCGAGTTGTAATTCTTGAGTTGTAAGTAAATAGAAGTGTGATGATCATCATTCATAGAGCATTGTCCCAAAAAAGGCCAAAAAAGGGGCCAAATAAAAAAGAAAGGCCAAATGAAAAAAAGGAAAGGCCAAATAAAAAATATTAAAAAAAATAAAAGGGACAATGCTACTATCCTTTTTCCACACTTGTGCTTCAAAGTAGCACCATGATCTTCATGATAGAGTCTCTTGTTTTGTCACTTTGATATACTAGTGGGAAATTTTCATTATAGAACTTGGCTTGTATATTCCAATAATGGGCCTCCTCAAGTGCCCTAGGTCTTCGTGAGCAAGCAAGTTGGATGCACCCCCACTTAGTTTCTTATGTTGAGCTTTCATACATTTATAGCTCTAGTTCCGTTGCATGGCAATCCCTACTCCTTGCATTAACATCAATCGACGGGCATCTCCATAGCTCATTGATTAGCCTTGTTGATGTGAGACTTTCTCCTTTTTGTCTTCTCCACATAACCCCCATCATCATATTCTATTCCACCCATAGTGATATATCCATGGCTCGCGCTCATGTATTGCGTGAAGGTTTATAAAGTTTGAGATTACTAAAGTATGAAACAATTGCTTGGCTTGCCATCGGGGTTGTGCATGATGAGAGCATTCTTGTGTGACGAAAATGGAGCATGACCAAACTATATGATTTTGTAGGGATGAACTTTCTTTGGCCATGTTATTTTGAGAAGACATGATTGCTTAGTTAGTATGCTTGAAGTATTATTATTTTTTGTCAATATTAAACTTTTGTCATGAATCTTATGGATCTAAATATTCTTGCCACAATAAAGAGAATTATATGGATAAATATGTTAGGTAGCATTCCACATCAAAAATTCTGTTTTTATCATTTACCTACTCGAGGACGAGCAGGAATTAAGCTTGGGGATGCTAATACGTCTCCAACGTATCTATAATTTTTGATTGTTCCATGCTATTATATTATCAACCTTGGATGTTTTATATGCATTTATATGCTATTTTATATGATTTTTGGGACTAACCTATTAACCTAGAGCCCAGTGCCAGTTTCTGTTTTTTCCTTGTTTTAGAGTATCGCATAAAAGGAAAATCAAATGGAGTCCAATTGACCTGAAACTTCACAGAACTTATTTTTGGAAAGAAAGCAATAAAGGAGACTTGGAGTGCACGTCAAGGGATCAATGAGGAAGCCACAAGGCAGGGGGCGCCCACCCCCCCCCGGGCGCGCCCTCCACCCTCGTGGGCCCCTTGTGGCCCCCCTGACGTATTTCTTCCGCCTATATACATATCCATATACCCTAAAATGATCGGAGAGCACAATAGATCGGGAGTTCCACCGCCAGAAGCCTCCGTAGCCACCGAAAACCAATCTAGACCCATTCCGGCACCCTGCCGGAGGGGGAATCCCTCTCCGGTGGCCATCTTCATCATCCCAGTGCTCTCCATGACGAGGAGGGAGTAGTTCTCCCTCGGGGCTGAGGGTATGTACCAGTAGCTATGTGTTTGATCTCTCTCTCTCTCTCTCTCTCTCTCTCTCGTGTTCTTGATTTGGCACGATCTTGATATATCGCGAGCTTTGCTATTATAGTTGGATCTTATGTTTCTTCTCCCCCTCTACTCTCTTGTAATGGATTGAGTTTACCCTTTGAAGTTATCTTATCAGATTGAGTCTTTAAAGATTTGAGAACACTTGATGTATGTCTTGCCGTGCGTATCTGTGGTGACAATGGGATCACATGATTCACTTGATGTATGTTTTGGTGACCAACTTGCGGGTTCCGCCCATGAACTTATGCATAGGGGTTGGCACACGTTTTCGTCGTGATTCTTCGGTAGAAACTTTGGACACTCTTTGAGGTTCTATGTGTTGGTTGAATAGATGAATCTAAGATTGTGTGATGCATATCATATAATCATACCCACGGATACTTGAGGTGACATTGGAGTATCTAGGTGAAATTAGGGTTTTGGTTGATTTGTGTCTTAAGGTGTTATTCTAGTACGAACTTTAGGGCTGTTTGTGACACTTATAGGAATAGCCCAACGGATTGATTGGAAAGAATAACTTTGAGGTGGTTTCGTACCCTACCATAATCTCTTTGTTTGTTCTCCGCTATTAGTGACTTTGGAGTGACTCTTTGTTGCATGTTGAGGGATAGTTATGAGATCCAATTATGTTATTATTGTTGAGAGAACTTGCACTAGTGAAAGTATCACTACAAAAAAATACACTTCCGCGATGATACGTGTTTGTCAGAGTAGGTCACATTTTCTGTCATGCATGTACATCCATGACGATTTTATGATAGAATCAAGATAGTCATACATGTGCTGTCATAGAAGTGTTCCATGACATTACCAAAATTATCATCACGGAAGTGTCCACTTCCATGACGATAAATCCCGCGTCACAAAAGTGCTTTCGTCAAGGGTGACCGACACGTGGCATCCACCGTAACGGAACGCCGTTAAGCTATTGGGTCGGGTTTTGGATCCAATAACCCGTTAACAGCCCCGACCAATGGGGATTTTCCACGTGTAAAATCATCATTGGCTAGAGGAAACACGTGTCGGCTCATCATTGGGACAGATGTCATCCACTCATTGGACAGAAAGTGCCTATGATACGTTGACACGTGGCACGGCCCAACAGAGGCCCATTCCTGTGAAAAGGCCGGCCCGTTTGACTTGGTCAAAAGGTGGCGGGCCGGCCCATGTAAAGCCTGTTAACGGCTTGTTCGCATATAGCCCATTTGCAGCCCGCTAACCCAAGGCCCGTTACGCCCTATCCGAATTAGGCCCAGTAGCGTCATCTGGGCCACCCAATATGATTCCAACCCATTTTCACTTCTGGCCCATGTATGGCCCGTGACGTC
This sequence comes from Triticum monococcum, assembly GCA_034509565.1. Lineage (NCBI taxonomy): Eukaryota > Viridiplantae > Streptophyta > Magnoliopsida > Poales > Poaceae > Triticum > Triticum monococcum. Next base: position 562,016,389 of record CM067841.1, on the reverse strand, counting down.
TTTCGGTCCATATGAGGCCCTATGTAACTCTTGGCCTATTAACGGCTCGTGGTGAAACTGGCCCATAATGAACAGTGTATCACTTTACACCCATTAACGGCCCGTGGTGAAACTGGCTCGTAATGAACAGTGTATCACTTTATACCCATTAATGGCCCATTATTCCGTTGGTCCGTTTCCAACCCATGTTATCTTTCGTCCTTCTCAGAGCCCATTTATTCTTGGGCTCATTTCCAGCATTTGTTTACTTATGGCCCGTTACTGTCATTTTCTGCTTGTGGGCCTAATTCCTCCCATGGTTACAGTCGGCCCGTTTGTGGTCCGTTAATACGTTGGGCCGTTTTCATAGCATCATCAAATACGGCCTATTAACGATGGCCCGTTATGGTCGGCCCATGAACGGACGATTCCAGCTCTAGCCCATTTACGGCCATAATGCGGTCTGTTTGGCCCATGTTTGGCCAATCGATCATACGACCCTTATAAGGCCCATTGATGATACGACCCGCAGAAGGCCCATTGTTTCTACGGCCCGTAGAAGGCCCATTGTTTCTATGGCCCGTAGAAGGCCCACTGTTTCTACGGCTAGTAGGACGCCCAGTGTCACTACAGTAAATATTAGCCCATGGTTATTGTGGCCTAGTTTTAAAAAATAGGTTATTGCAGCCACTAGCTAACCGCGGAAAAAGAACTGCAATGACTACAAGCAAACAAATAAACAAGACAACAAGGAAATAAATAAGCAGGCAACTAACGCTAGGCTATCATGGCTATTACACATATTACATCCACTGGGCATCAAAGTTCGCCACCAGTGCAAATATAGGGAACAAAGCAGCATATCATATACACTGGTTGTCAAAGTTGGCGACCAGCACAAATAAACGCCGCAGCAAAACAAATCCAAAACTGAAACCACTTCAGAAGATCTCAAGAAACAATATCATGGGTACCCATAATGCTGGCAAGATGCTTAGCAAGCTTCTTAACTTTCTCTTGTTTGGCGCTTAAATCCTCTAGCGCTTGTTGTTGCACCAGAAAATATGCATCTGAATTCTGCAGGGACTTCCTCAGTCCTTCAGCTTCCTGTCGCAGCACGTCTGATCGGTGTCTTTTAACTTGAAGTTGAGACTCAAGAAGACGAACTGATTCAGGCAGCGAGTTCGAAGAGCTTGTGCCAGCAGTATTGGCCAGTAACTCGAACACTACATCAAGACAGGACTTTTGAGTTCCCTCACTGTCGTCAAGATAGTTTTTATCAGCTTTCTTGGAAACCAACAGGGATGTCTCACTATCTTGAACCTTATCTGCATTACTTCATTTACCATAGGATAACGCGGTACTGTTCTCCAATATTTTGTCCGCATTCTAAAAGAGAAACAAGCAGACACATCGCATGTTTACCATGTTGTATATGAAACTCATTTTGGTAAATGAGTTCAGTAGTAAAGTGGACAGGATAACGGTATGAAACAAACATATATCTATGTACTATGGTCACTTTATGGTCTATATCATTCTAGTTTTTGTTGCCAAATCAAGACAGAGACACAGTTCAAATAATATTTGTTCAAGACGAAGTGGAATAGACATAATATAAGTGTGGGTAACTATAGAGCAATAACAACACTTGTAATGTGCATGACATGAGAACATAACTATTTATTCAATTGAAACTGAAATCAACATAGAGTAGGTTACAACAGCAAACCAGTTAAAGAAACAGGTTTAAAACATACCTGTTGCGCCATTGGAGTTTCAGTTCCATCCTTCAAATTTGAAAATAGTTTGTATGAGTAAATACAGTAATGCAAGAGCAAAGTAGTATGAACCATAGCTACAGAACCTGACCTGAGAACAAATCTTCTTCTCCTTTAAGCGTTGAGTTGGGATTCGGAGTGGTGGTCCTCGTGCTTTGGGCACTGCAGTTCCCTTACTAACTGCTCGTGTTTGGGTGCTCTGTGGTGGAGACGGTGCTGTGTCAACTGGAACTGGGTTACTATCTGCCGGGGTTGGGGTTAGAAGGGGTGTAGCTGGTTCTCTGTCCAACTGGGTAGGGGTACAATCTGCGAGAGTCTGGGTTATGTGTGGTGGATCTGGTCCTTGGGCAAGTACAACCGTGGTTCTATCTGCATCAACTGGTAGCACTATCTTTTCTGAAGACCGTGTTGTTACTCCCTTAGATACTGCCATCACGTTGTCCAATTCAAATGGCTGATAAACAAGAAAAGTAATTGAAAGTATAGACATTGTATGATAGACAAGTGCAATGGATAGTGGGGAATAAAAGAGGGCATGAAATAATTCATATTTATGTTTTCTAACCAAACAGGATAGCATGACACAATTTCACATATATGATGGCTAACTAAATAGGATAGCATGACACAATTTCACATTATGATGGCTAACTAAAAAATATGGAAAGACATAGTTCAAAATATGAGACTACGTAAATAGGATGACATGACATAACTATATAATGTGTTTATTAAATAGGTTGGCATGCCATAATTCACATACATTCACGGATAGAATGCCATAATTCAAAATATGATGACTGTAAACACTAAACAGGATGAGATGATATAACTATATGATGTCTTTATTAAATGGGTTGCCATGCCATAATTTAGATAGATGATGTGTATGTACTATGTAAACATGATGGCATGATATAATTCAAATATATGATTTATATAGTAAGCAAGTAAGCAGATGGCAATCCATATATGATGTAAAACTAAGCAATGCAAGACACAACATGCATGACATGGGTAATATAACCCTGCCAAGTTTGAGCATAGACCTCAGGGGGGAAATAGGACTGGTCATCAGTCTATGATTCCTCCTCTGAGGAGCTCTCTGTAACCAGCAAGATGTCTGCTTCAGCAGGTAGCATTGTCTGCTCTGAATACCTTGTTTTCACTCCAGATACTTCCATCACCGCTTCAAATGGCTGATGCACAGGAAGAGTAGTTGAATATACAAACGTTGTCGACAAATGGAACACGTAATACAAAAAAATGATAGCATGATATAATTCACATACATGATGATTGGCTAAATAGCATGGCATTGCATAATTCACATATATAATGCCTTTGCAACAAGATAGCATTGTATAATTCAGATATATAATGTCTTGCAGCAAGATGGCAATGCATAATTCACATATATGGTAATTAGACACTGAACAGGTGGCATTCACACAAAGCATGTCTAAACTAATCAAATGACATAGCAATGCGAGACACCATATGCACGATATGAGCAACATAACCCTGCCAAGTTAGAGCATACACCTCAGGGGGGGATAGGACTGGTCATCTGTCTCCGAATCCTCCTCTGAGGAGCTATCCGTAACCAGCGAGATATGCGCTTCGTCAGATAGCATAGTCTGCTCTGAAGACCTTGTTTTCACTCCAGAATTGGCCACCACCGTGTCAAATGGCTAATGCACATGAAGAGCAGTTGAATGTACTAACATTGTTGACAAATGTAATATTTAACGGAAAAAAGGATGGCCTAATATAATTTACATATAAGATGACTGGCTAAGCAGGATGGCATTGCAAAATTCACATATATGATGTCTGTCTAGACAAGATGGCGTTGCATAATTCACATAAATGATGAATAAACTAAACAGATGGCATTCGCACAAAGGATGTCTAAACTAAGAAGATGACATATTTGATGTATAAAGTAAGCAATGCAAGACACCATATGTATGATATAACCAACATCAGCATGCCAAGTTAGAGCGAAGACCTCAGGGGGTAAATTGGAGTTGTCTTCTCCTTCTGAATCCCCCTCAGAACAGATATCTTCCTCTCGATTACAATCCGAAATGCGTGAAGGGGGGCTGCCTTTGCGCCTACCATGGAGCGACGTCTGCATGAAATTTTATTTCCACACAAGGCTCGTCTATTTTGCTCTACATGTTCAGTTCCATTGTTTACAATAATTGCCATGCATAGGAATAAAACATAGTGAGATTATGTAAGGAGTGCATGCAGAAATCCAGAGTGATGGTAGCAACCTGTGGATAGACCCAAAACCAATAATAGCAGGCAGATAATGGCTTCAGTTAAAAAATACAGATAATGGCTTCTTTACTGTTTGTTTCCCACCCAACATGAAACTCATAGTAGACACCGGAGATTAACCAGATAGTAGATAGATAGTATTGATAGCGGCCCCGATATGTACCCCACAACCATTTAAAAATTCAAGTTTGACCATTGGTTTGGAGTTGAATCAGAGTCTAATTGGTGAACAGGACGATAAAGTAGCATGTAATATTAAGCGATGCATAACGTAAGCAGACATTAAAGAGTGCGACCTCTCTTGCGGACCCGTGTAGTCCTCGAGGTCAGCTACTCGGTTGATGATGGTAATGCAGTTTTCATGGCTGCCAGCGGTGGGGAAGAAGATCTAAGGCGGCGAAAGACAGTCTGGAGGCCGGATCCCTGTTGTGCTGGACCCTTCTGTCGTTGGAGCAGCTGAGCTGGGGTGGACGACGGCGCAGCAGGAGCGGGACAAACCATGCAAGGTTTTTTTGACAACTATCTGTAAGAGAAGTAATTCTGTAAGGGCTCATTTGAATTGGAGGATTCCAACCGTGCATGGATAGGAAATAGACAGGAATAGGATAGGAATAGGATAGGAATGCACGTGCAAAATAGAGAATTTAAAAACACAGGATTTCTGCCAATCTGAGTGTTTGATTCACAACAATTGGAAGATCATAGGATGCAAAGAAGCATGGTGAGATTAAGTCAAACTACAAGAAAATGTACGGTTATAATGCTATTATGCTACTATCTCTTAGTCTTGTGCTTCATGAATAGGAATTTGAAAAGGAGGACAAGTGAAAATTAAAATTCCTACGTTTTTTCTTTCAAGGAGACACTAAAGGAATAAATCCGTGTGCTCAGTGGACAATTTATATAACATGTAGAGTAAAAAAGAGATGCAACAAGTGTACGCTACCTCTTGAGCTTGCGTTGGATTTCCCCGAAGAGGAAGGGATGATGCAGCAGAGTAGCGTAAGTATTTCCCTCGGTTTTTAAGAACCAAGGTATCAATCCAGTAGGAGGCCACGCTCAAGTCCCTCGTACCTGCACAAAACGATAGCTACTCGCAACCAACGTGATTAGGGGTTGTCAATCCCTTCACGGTCACTTACGAGAGTGAGATCTGATAGATATAATATTTTTTGGTATTTCTGGTATAGAGATGCAAAGTGAAAAGTAAAAGGCAAAGTAAAAAAGCACAGCAAGATTAAAGTGATGGAGATTGATATGATGAGAATAGACCCGGGGGGCATAGGTTTCACTAATGGCTTCTCTCAAGAGCATAAGTATTCTACGGTGGGTGAACAAATTACTGTTGAGCAATTGACAGAATTGAGCATAGTTATGAGAATATATAGGCATGATCATGTATATAGGCATCACGTCCGTGACAAGTAGACCGAAATGATTCTGCATCTACTACTATTACTCCACTCATCGACCGCTATCCAGCATGCATCTAGAGTATTAAGTTAAAAACAGAGTAACGCTTTAAGCAAGATGACACGATGTAGAGAGATAAATTCATGCAATATGAAATAAACCCCATCTTGTTATCCTCGATGGCAACGATACAATACGTGCCTTGCTGCCCCTTCTTTCACTGGGAAAGGACACCGCAAGATCGAACCCAAAGCTAAGCACTTCTCCCATGGCAAGAACTACCAATCTAGTTGGCCAAACCAAACGGATAATTCAAAGAGACTTGCAAAGATAACCAATCATACATAAAAGAATTCAGAGAAGATTCAAATATTATTCATAGATAGACTTGATCATAAACCCACAATTCATCGGTCTCAACAAACACACCGCAAAAAGAAGAAGATTACATCAAATATATCTCCACAAGAGAGGGGGAGAACTTTGTATTGAGATCCAAAGAGAGAGAAGAAGCCATCTAGCTACTAACTATGGACCCGAAGGTCTGAGGTAAACTACTCACACTTCATCGGAGAGGCTATGGTGATGTAGAAGCCCTCCGTGATGACGGCCCTCTCCGGCGGTGCTCCGGAACAGGCCCCAAGATGGGATCTCGTGGATATAGAAAGTTGCAGCGGTGGAATTAGGTTTTTGGCTCCTATTCTGATCGTTTGCGGGTACGTAGGTATATATAGGAGGAAGGAGTACGTCGGTGGAGCACCGAGGGGCCCACGAGGCAGGGGGCGCGCCCCCACCCTCGTGATCGCCTCTTTGACTCCTTGGAGTAGGGTCCAAGTCTCCTGGATCACGTTCGGTGAGAAAATCACGTTTCCGAAGTTTTATTCAATTTGGACTCCGTTTGATATTCTGTTTCTCCGAAATACTGAAATAGGCAAAAAATAGCAATTCTGGGCTGGGCCTCCGGTTAATAGGTTAGTCCCAAAAATAATATAAAAGTGGAAAATAAAGTCCAATATAGTCCAAAATAGTAGATAATATAGCATGGATCAATCAAAAATTATAGATACGTTGGAGACGTATCAGGCATCCCCAAGCTTAATTCCTGCTCGTCCTCGAGTAGGTAAATGATAAAAAGAGAATTTTTGACGCGGAGTGCTACTTGGCATAGTTTCAATGCAAATCTTCTTAATTGTGATATGAATATTCAGATTCGAAAGATTCAAGACAAAAGTTTATATTGACATAAAAATAATAATACTTCAAGCATACTAACAAAGCAATTATGTCTTCTCAAAATATCATGGCCAAAGAAAGTTATCCCTACAAAATCATATAGTCTAGCTATGTCTTCACCACACAAAGTATTTAAATCATGCAGAACCCCGATGACAAGCCAAGAAATTGTTTCATACTCTAACTTTTTCAATCTTCACGCAATACATGAGCGTGAGCCATGGATATAGCACTATAGGTGGAATAGAATGGTGGTTGTGGAGAAGACAAAAAGAGGGGAAGATAGTCTCACGTCAACTAGGCGTATCAACGGGCTATGGAGATGCCCATCAATAGATATCAATGTGAGTGAGTAGGGATTGCCATGCAACGGATGCACTAGAGCTATAAGTATATGAAAGCTCATAAAGAAACTAAGTGGCTGTGCATCCAACTTGCTTGCTCATGAAGACCTAGGGCAATTTGAGGAAGCCCATCATTGGAATATACAAGCCAAGTTATATAATGAAAGATTCCCACTAGTATATGAAAGTGATAACATGAGAGACTCTTCACTATGAAAATCATGGTGCTACTTTGAAGCACAAGTGTGGTAAAAGGATAGTAACATTGTCCCTTCTCTCTTTTTCTCTCATTTTTTTATTTGGGCCTTTTCTCTTCCTCTTTTTATGGCCTCTTTTCTTTCTCTTTTTATTTGGGCTTCTTTGGCCTCTTTTATTTATTTTTCATCCGGAGTATCATCCCGACTTATGGGGGAATCGTAGTCTCCATCATTCTTTCCTCACTTGGGACAATGCTCTAAAAATGATGATCATCACACTTTTATTTTTCTTACAACTCAACAATTACAACTCGATACTTAGAACAAAATATGATTCTATATGAATGCCTCCGGCGGTGTACCGGGATATGCAATATGACAATGATGAATGTGTCATGATAAACGGAACGGTGGAAAGTTGCATGGCAATATATCTCGGAATGGCTATGGAAATGCCATAATAGGTAGGTATGGTGGGTGTTTTGAGGAAGGTATATGGTGGGTGTATGATACCGGCGAAAGGTGCGCGGTATTAGAGAGGCTAGCAAAGGTGGAAGGGTGAGAGTGCGTATAATTCATGGACTCAACATTAGTCATAAAGAACTCATATACTTATTGAAAAAATCTAGAAGTTATCAAAGCAAAGTATTACGCGCATGCTCCTAGGGGGATAGATTGGTAGGAAAAGACCATCGCTCGTCCCCGACCGCCACTCATAAGGAAGATAATCAATAAATAAACCATGCTCCGACTTCATCACATAACGGTTCACCATACGTGCATGCTACGGGAATCACAAACTTTAACACAAGTATTCTTTAAATTCACAACTACTCAACTAGCATGACTCTAATATTATCACCTCCATATCTCAAAACAATTATCATGCTTCAATCTTTTCTTAGTATTCAACACACTCAAAAGAAAGTTTCACAAATCTTGAATACCAAGCATATTATTATTAAGCAAATTACCATGCTATTTAGAGACTCTCAAAATAATTTAAGTGAAGCATGAGAGATCAATAGTTTCTTTAAAACAAATCCACCACCGTGCTCTTAGAAGATCTAAGTGAAGCACATAGAGTAAAATTATAACGCTCAAAAGATATAAGTGAAGCACATAGAGCAAAACTACATAGCTCAAAAGATATAAGTGAAGCGCATAGAGCAAAACTACATAGCTCAAAAGATATAAGTGAAGCACATAGAGTAAAACTACATAGCTCAAAAGATATAAGTGAAGCACATAGAGTATTCTATCAAATTTTAATTCATGTATGGCTCTCTCAAAAGGTGTGTACAGCAAGGATGATTGTGGCATACTAAAACACAAAGACAAAAATAATATAAGACGCTCCAAGCAAAACACATATCATGTTGGTGAATAAAAATATAGCTCCAAGTAAATTACCGATGGAAGTGGACGAAAGAGGGGATGCCTTCCGGGGCATCCCCAAGCTTTGACTTTTTGGTGTCCATGGATTATCTTGGGGGTGCCATGGGCATCCCCAAGCTTAGGCTCTTGCCACTCCTTGTTCCATAATCCGTCAAAAGAATTCACCCAAAACTTGAAAACTTCACAACACAAAACTCAATAGAAATCTCGTGAGCTCCATTAGAGAAAGAAAACAAAAGACCACTTCAAGGTACTGTAATGAACTAATTCTTTATTTATATTGGTGTTAAACCTACTGTATTCCAACTTCTCTATGGATTATAAACTATTTTACTAGCCATAGATTCATCAAAATAAGCAAACAACACACGAAAAACAGAATCTGTCAAAAACAGAACAGTCTGTAGTAACCTGTAACTAACGCAAACTTCTGGAACCCCAAAAATTCTAAAATAAATTTCTGGACGTGAGGAATTTATGTATTAATCATATTCAAAAAGAACTAACTAAATAGCACTCTTCAAATAAAAATGACATCAGTTCTCGTGAGCGCTAAAGTTTCTGTTTTTTACAGCAACTTCAACAAGACTTTCCCCAAGTCTTCCCAACGGTTCTACTTGGCACAAACACTAATTAAACACAAAAAAACACAACCAAAACAGAGGCTAAATAAATTATTTATTACTAAACAGGAGCAAAAAGCAAGGAATAAAAATAAAATTGGGTTGCCTCCCAACAAGCGCTATCATTTAACGCCCCTAGCTAGGCATAAAAGTGAGGACAGATCTAGGTTGTGCCGTAGTAATAAGATAGATCGGTGAAACTCATTTCATATTCTCTATGTTCGGCAGCAAGTTTTCTTTGAGGCAAGCAAAAGTAATCAAAAGGGCTAAATTTAATAGGACAGAAGTCCCCAAGATCAATTTTAGGAGGTATAGGTTCCTCTTTCGGCCCTTCGTATTGTACAACGAATTCATCATTATAAGCATTCTTTTGACAGAACCTTGTGAGCTTAAACTCAAGAGAGCATCCTAGCTCATTATTTCGAATAGCCAAATCATCATTAAGTTCAGAGATTCTATCAATTAAAATATTGATTGGCACCTTTTTCTAAGGTTTTCATTAAAAGCAACATAGTCAAGAGATTGAAAGCGCATAATTTCTTCTTGATCGAAGAGGATAGATTCTATGGGAGGACGACCAGCGTCCACCCTATAGTGCGCAAAGATTTCTTTCGCTTCTTTTATTATAAATCTGAATTCATGAGCCAAAAAGATAGTAGCGGCACGCTTAACAGAAGAATGCTCGATATTAGAAAATTCTAGGAAAACTCTTTGTATAGATGGGTGCATATGCATAAATTGCCTTTCAAGTTCAACGATAGGCATGGCAATAGCATCTGCAAGACTACTAGTTCTATGGAGAATAGAACCGCCCATAGAGGGCAAAGCACCAGCACAAGTAAAGAAAATCTTGAATAACTCCTTTTCCAATAATATTACCACTACCGATTCGAAATCTTTTTGTATAGTAGGTAGGGGGTTCTTCAGCAGGAGCATCAGAATTTTCCATGATATTGTTATCGCCCATATCGGCGATAACTTCCCCAATTTCAGACATAGCGGCAAGCAAGCAATCCAACACACGACCAAATAAAAGGCAAGCAAAAAAAAGGGAAGGAGAAGGAGAAGGAGAGAGAGGGCGAATAAAACGGCAAGGGTGAAGTGGGGGAGAGGAAAACGAGAGGCAAATGGCAAATAATGTAATGTGAGAGATAGGGATTGTGATGGGTACTTGGTATGTTGACTTTTTGCGCAGACTCCCCGGCAACGGCGCCAGAAATTCTTCTTGCTACCTCTTGAGCTTGCGTTGGATTTCCCCGAAGAGGAAGGGATGATGCAGCAGAGTAGCGTAAGTATTTCCCTCAGTTTTTGAGAACCAAGGTATCAATCCAGTAGGAGGCCATGCTCAAGTCCCTCGTACCTGCACAAAATGATAGCTACTCGCAACCAACGCGATTAGGGGTTGTCAATCCCTTCACGGTCACTTACGAGAGTGATATCTGATAGATATAATATTTTTTGGTATTTTTGGTATAGAGATGCAAAGTGAAAAGTAAAAGGCAAAGTAAAAAATCAAAGCAAGATTAAAGTGATGGAGATTGATATGATGAGAATAGACCCGGGGGCCATAGGTTTCACTAGTGGCTTCTCTCAAGAGCATAAGTATTCTACGGTGGGTGAACAAATTACTGTTGGGCAATTGACAGAATTGAGCATAGTTATGCGAATATCTAGGCATGATCATGTATATAGGCATCATGTCCGTGACAAGTAGACCGAAACGATTCTGCATCTACTACTATTACTCCACTCATCGACCGCTATCCAGCATGCATCTAGAGTATTAAGTTAAAAACAGAGTAACGCTTTAAGCAAGATGACATGATGTAGAGAGATAAATTCATGCAATATGAAATAAACCCCATCTTGTTATCCTCGATGGCAACGATACAATACGTGCCTTGCTGCCCCTTCTTTCACTGGGAAAGGACACCGCAAGATCGAACCCAAAGCTAAGCACTTCTCCCATGGCAAGAACTACCAATCTAGTTGGCCAAACCAAACGGTTAATTCGAAGAGACTTGCAAAGATAACCAATCATACATAAAAGAATTCAGAGAAGATTCAAATACTATTCATAGATAGACTTGATCATAAACCCACAATTCATCGGTCTCAACAAACACACCGCAAAAAGAAGAAGATTACATCGAATAGATCTCCACAAGAGAGGGGGAGAACTTTGTATTGAGATCCAAAGAGAGAGAGAAGAAGCCATCTAGCTACTAACTATGTACCCGAAGGTCTGAGGTAAACTACTCACACTTCATCGGAGAGGCTATGGTGATGTAGAAGCCCTCCATGATGACGGCCCTCTCCGGCAGAGCTCCGGAACAGGCCCCAAGATGGGATCTCGTGGATACACAAAGTTGCGGCGGTGGAATTAGGTTTTTGGCTCCTGTTCTGATTGTTTGGGGGTACGTAGGTATATATAGGAGGAAGGAGTACGTCGGTGGAGCACCGAGGGGCCCATGAGGCAGGGGGCGCGCCCCCCACCCTCGTGACCGCCTCTTTGACTCCTTGGAATAGGGTCCAAGTCTCCTGGATCACGTTCGGTGAGAAAATCACGTTCCCAAAGGTTTTATTCCGTTTGGACTCCGTTTGATATTCTGTTTCTCCGAAATACTAAAATAGGAAGAAAAAAACAACAATTCTGGGTTGGGCCTCCGGTTAATAGGTTAGTCCCAAAAATAATATAAAAGTGGAAAATAAAGCCCAATATAGTCCAAAACAGTAGATAATATAGCATGGAGCAATCAAAAATTATTGATACGTTGGAGACTTATCAGTGTACAACCTCTTTGGCGAAGCCATCTCGATCTCAGTGTGATTGGGTTAGCCGGTGAGGATGCTCCGGCTGACTTTGTTGTCGGAGGAGGGGAAGAAGATCTTAGGCGTCTGGAGATGGAGCCCGAGGTACTGCTCCGCTGTGATGGAGGGTTTCGTCGTTGGAGCAGCTCCGGTGAGTTGTACGACGCCGAGGCTGAAGCAGGACAAGAGAGACGACGAACAACGTTAACCTGAGTGGAATTCTAATAGCATCTCCAATACATGACGTAAAATACATAACCACAAAGTGCTAGATGTAAAATACATCAGCCGCTCATCTCTGAACTTAACTGTCGAAACTGAACTTAACTGTCGAAACTGAATTTTGCTGTCGAAACTGAACGCACTAGCAAGGTGAGGCTACACGTCGGTCGACTGACTTTTTCATCTCTGGTCAGTCAATTTTGCAGACGTTGGATACGAAATCAAGGGCCTTTGGTTCATCTTCAACCTCCACCCCCCCCCCCTGAGCCGCCAGCCACCACCGGCCAAACAGCAGCCCCCCGCCGCCCGCGGCCGGCGGTGCGCCGCCCCGCCCGACCCGAAAACACTCCCCACCGCCGGTCCGCCGCTGCCCCGGCCATCCCTCTAGGCCCCCCATGCCGAGCTTTTTCTTCGGCAATCCCCACGCCACCGCCCCGCCACCGCCAGCGACCACCGCCCCCATCCTGAACCCTAAGATAGATAGTGGGGTACCTCTCCGATGAGCCCGCCTCCCCGCTACGGCTGGTTCTTCCTTCACCCCGGTGAGCCCCCCCCCCCCCTGAAAATCGACTAACCTAAAAGACTGAAGTGTAGCTAAATCGGAGCAGCATCGCAAGCAAGAGCAAGAGCGAGAGCAGCAGCACGAGAAAGAGCAATAGCAAGAGCAGACCAGGCAGGGGACCGAGAGCAAGAGCAGAGCAGCAGCGTGAGCGAGAGCTAAAGCAGCAGCTCCTACTGATGTGGACGTCGCCGCTGAGGGAGCGACGCCGTGGAGGAAGTGGCCGGCGACGCCGCCGTGGATGGAGCCGCGCCGTGTCGGCTCGGGACCGAGTACCGGTAGCACCATGAGATCGAATCAAGAAGAAAATGTGGCGATTAGTGTACAACCTCTTTGGTGGCACCGATTAGGCCGCGGCTTCATCCGAGGAAACGGTGATGACGATGCTCTTCCGGTGGTGCAGGTGAAGACGGCGGTGTGGGAATGGAGGTGGCGCGAAAGATGAGGGGAACGTCGGGGCAGCTCCTTGGAGGTGGAGGACGGGGTGGCTGAACCGGCAGGACGATGAGATCGACGACGGATCCTCATCCGGTATGGTGGATGAGGGACGTCGAGGTGTTGCTGTGGACGACGTCGTCGGGGAAGAGGCTCCGGCTGGGTGGCGGATGGAGCAAGGTGTGGGGTTTCGTCGCGAGTTTTCGCGGCCTCGGTGTACGAATGGGTGGGCGGATAGGATGGCAGTGGGGAACCATGGCTTAGAGACGCGCTTGTCCGAAATGTGGGGTAAGTTATGAAAGTACCCCCACCGATTTGAGGCGGTTCTTTTGGTTCAGGGGTACCACGGGCATTTCGCGTGTTGGGATTTCATACGAGGTGGGAGTTTCCGCGCGCGTTGTAATTTCGGAATAGCAAGGCGCGGGTTGAGATGGAGGGAGTTGTCGGAGCACAACGAGACAAAGATATATCTTAAATATTTCAGGCTAACAAGGCGCGGGTTGAAATTTCCGGACAAGCCTAACATGTACTGTACCAAATCAATGCGCACTACAAATGTCATTCAAAACTTTGAATTCATGTTATGTTCAATTAAAATATTTTGCTATGTGTATAATGCATGCAACCTACTACTCAAATGAACGATTTAGTGCATTCCAAACGTATATACTACCGCTTCAATATGAACTAAATTCGAATTCGTTTCTCTATTTGAATAAGATCTACAGTAATGATTGTTGTGAATTCAAAGCATTTGAATTTGTTTCTCTATTTTAATAAGATCTACAATCATCATTACTGTCAAGTTATACCATCGTTTGTGTATTATCTTCACAGCACACCACATGGTTAGTCTCGAGTTACATATGAACTATGTGTACTATATGAACTCGAACTAGATTTTTTAAATCCACTTTATTTTGATTTCAAGTCACATTACATTTCTAGCTCTAGCTAGATCTTCATAATCTAAACCATGTCTCATATGTATAATGTGTTTATCACATTATGTATGGTGCCCCGCCCCCTACACCTACAAGTATTTAGATGTGAGTTGCAAACACCACACATTACCACAAATTCAAATAAAATGTGAGAATGTTCGATACATAGTATTGTTTAGATTGTTCGATATTTAGTTTTAAACTGCAAACGCCACACATTATCACAAATTCAAATAAAATGTGAGATTGTTTGATGTATAGTATGGTTTAGATTGTTCGGCATTTAGCTGTGAGTTGCAAACGCCATGCATTATCACATTATGGTATAACATGTGCACAACATGTGTATCACCGCTATATTCATGCATGCAATGTTTAAAACACTATGATATCCTATTCAAATATATGAATCCGCTTTCATATCAAATTATGATCTTTGTTAGTCTCTTACACCCACACAATCCTCTAACCTGCGTAGCTACCACTAATTTTCTCTCTTGCATGCACACGCCCTCCTTGCCCTCCCCCTTCCTCGGCATTCTATACACCGGGCACATTCATTTTTTTTCTTTAGGTCGTTCTCCCAGAGTCTCCACAACTCCTTTCCGACACACACCGATCGATAAATCTCTCCGGCGATGCCTGCCTACAACATACACACACACCTTCAATCTCCTCCTTTATGTGTCCTTGCCTCGTGTCTCTCATACGGTCAGACACACGTGTAAACTCTCGCCCCTCTTTGTTGGAAATATGCCCTAGAGGCAATAATAAATTAGTTATTATTATATTATATTTCATTGTTCATGATAATCGTTTATTATCCATGCTAGAATTGTATTGATAGGAAACTCAGATACATGTGTGGATACATAGACAACACCATGTCCCTAGTAAGCCTCTAGTTGACTAGCTCGTTGATCAATAGATGGTTACGGTTTCCTGACCATGGACATTGGATGTCGTTGATAACGGGATCACATCATTAGGAGAATGATGTGATGGACAAGACGCAATCCTAAGCATAGCACAAGATCGTGTAGTTCGTTTGCTAAAGCTTTTCTAATGTCAAGTATCATTTCCTTAGACCATGAGATTGTGCAACTCCCGGATACCGTAGGAGTTCTTTGGGTGTGCCAAATGTCAAGGTGGCTATAAAGGTGCACTACGGGTATCTCCGAAAGTGTCTGTTGGGTTGGCACGAATCGATATTGGGATTTGTCACTCCGTGTAAACGGAGAGGTATCTCTGGGCCCACTCGGTAGGACATCATCATAATGTGCACAATGTGACCAAGGAGTTGATCACGGGATGATGTGTTACGGAATGAGTAAAGAGACTTGCCGGTAACGAGATTGAACAAGGTATCGGGATACCGACGATCGAATCTCGGGCAAGTACTATACCGCTAGACAAAGGGAATTGTATACGGGATTGATTTAATCCTTGCAATCGTGTTTCATCCGATGAGATCATCGTGGAGCATGTGGGAACCAACATGGGTATCCAGATCCCGCTGTTGGTTATTGACCGGAGAGTTGTCTCGGCCATGTCTGCATGACTCCCCA
Source organism: Triticum monococcum (assembly GCA_034509565.1). NCBI lineage: Eukaryota > Viridiplantae > Streptophyta > Magnoliopsida > Poales > Poaceae > Triticum > Triticum monococcum. Next base: position 562,000,590 of record CM067841.1, on the reverse strand, counting down.
ACCCGTAGGGTCTACACACTTAAGGTTCGATGACGCTAGGGTTATAGGGAATAGATGTACGTGGTTACCGAATGTTGTTTGGAGTCCCGGATGAGATCCTGGACGTCTTGAGGAGTTCCAGAATGGTCCGGAGGTAAAGATTTATATATAGGAAGTATGGTTTTGGCCACCGGAAGTGTTTCGGGCATCACCGGTAGTGTACCGGGACCACCGGAGGGGTCCGGGGATCCACCGGGAGGGGCCACAGGCCCCGGAGGCATACATGGGCCAAGTGTGAGAAGGGACCAGCCCCTAGGTGGGCTGGGGCACCTCCCCACCAAGGCCCATGCGCCTAGGGAGAAGAGGGGGCAAACCCTAAGGACAGATGGGCCCTAAGGCCCATGCCTGGTGCGCCTCCCTCTCCCCCCACTTGGCCACCACCCCAGATGGGGATTGGGGCTGCCGCCACCCCTAGGGTGGAAACCCTAGGTGGGGGCGCAGCCCTCCCTCTCCCCCTATATATAGTGGAGGCAAAGGGGCAGCCCAACACCCAAGTTCTGGCGCAGCCCTCCCCCTCTCCCAAGTCCTCCTCCTCTCCCGCGGTGCTTGGCGAAGCCCTGCAGGATTGCCACGCTCCTCCTTCACCACAACACCGTCGTGCTGCTGCTGGACGGAGTCTTCCCCAACCTCTCCTTCTCCCCTTGCTGGATCAAGGCGTGGGAGACGTCACCGGGCTGCACGTGTGTTGAACGCGGAGGCGCCGTTGTTCGGCGCTTAGATCGGAATCAACCGCGATCTGAATTGCTATGAGTACGACTCCTTCATCCGTGTTCTTGCAACGCTTCCGCTTAGCAATCTACAAGGGTATGTAGATGCACTCTCCTTGCTAGATTACTCCATAGATTGATCTTGGTGATGCGTAGAAAATTTTAAATTTCTGCTACGATCCCCAACAGTGGCATCATGAGCTAGGTCTATGCGTAGTTTCTATGCACGAGTAGAACACAAAGCAGTTGTGGGCGCTGATATTGTCAATTTACTTGCCGTTACTAGTCTTATATTGATTCAGCGGCATCGTGGGATGAAGCGGCCCGGACCGACCTTACACATACGCTTACGTGAGACTGGTTCCACCGACTGACATGCACTAGTTGCATAAGGTCGCTAGCGGGTGTCTGTGTCTCCCACTTTAGTCGGATCGGATTCGATGAAAAGGGTCCTTATGAAGGGTAAATAGAAATTGGCATATCACGTTGTGGTTTTTGCGTAGGTAAGAAACGTTCTTGCTAGAAACCTATAGCAGCCACGTAAAAACTTGCAACAACAATTAGAGGACGTCTAACTTGTTTTTGCAGCATATGCCGTGTGATGTGATATGGCCAAAAGGATGTGATGAATGATATATGTGATGTATGAGATTGATAATGTTCTTGTAATAGGAATCACGACTTGCATGTCGATGAGTATGACAACCAGCAGGAGCCATAGGAGTTGTCTTAATTTATTTATGACCTGCGTGTCAACATAAACATCATGTAATTACTTTACTTTATTGCTAAAGCGTTAGCCATAGTAGTAGAAGTAATAGATGACGAGACAACTTCAAGAAGACACGATGATGGAGATCATGATGATGGAGATCATGGTGTCATGCCGGTGACAACGATGATCATGGAGCCCCGAAGATGGAGATCATGAGGAGCAAAATGATATTGGCCATATCATGTCACTATTTGATTGCATGTGATGTTTATCATGTTTTACATCTTATTTGCTTAGAATGATGGTAGCTTAAATAAGATGATCCCTCGCAATAATTTCAAGAAAAGTGTTCCCCCTAACTGTGCACCATTGCGAAGGTTCGTTGTTTCGAAGCACCACGTGATGATCGGGTGTGATAGATTCTAACGTTCGAATACAACGGGTGTTGACGAGCCTAGAATGTACAGACATGGCCTCGGAACACATGCAAAACACTTAGGTTGACTTGACGAGCCAAGCATTTACAGACATGGCCTCGGAACACGGAAGACCGAAAGGTCGAGCATGAGTCGTATAGAAGATACGATCAACATGAAGATGTTCACCGATGTTGACTAGTCCGTCTCACGTGATGATCGGACATGGCCTAGTTGACTCAGATCATGTTTCACTTAGATGACTAGAGGGATGTCTATCTGAGTGGGAGTTCATTAAATAATTTGATTAGATGAACTTAATTATCATGAACATAGTCTAAATTGTCTTTGCAAATATGTTGTAGATAAATAGCTCACGTTGTAGATCCCTATTTCAATACGTTCCTAGAGAAATACTAAGTTGAAAGATATTGTAAGTAATGATGCGGACTGGGTCCGTAGTCCGAGGAGTGTCTCACTGCTACACAGAAGGCTTACGTCTTTGATGCACCGCTCGATGTGCAAACCCCTACAACATCGTCTGTGGATGTGGTGAACATCTGACAGACACATCCTGATGACTACTTGATAGTTTAGTGCACCATACTTTACGGCTTAGAATCGGGATTCCAATGACGTTTTGAATGCCATAGAACATATGAGATGTTCCAAGAGCTGAAATTGGGATTTCAGGCTCATGCCCGTGTTCAGAGGTGTGAGACCTCCGACAAGTTCTTTTGCCAACAAGATGGAGGAGAATAGCTCAGCTAGTGAGCATGTGCTCAGAATGTCTGGGTGCTACAATCACTTAAATCAAGTGGGAGTTAAACTTCCAGATAAGATAGTGATTGATAGAGTTCTCTAGCTACTGTCACTAAGCTACTAGATCTTCATGATGAACTATGACATGCAAGGGATGGAGTTGATCCTGGAGCTGTCCGCGGTGCTTAAGACCGCAAAAGGTAGAAATCAAGAAGGAGCATCAAGTGTTGATGGATTAACAAGACCACTGGCTTCAAGAAAGGCAAGGGCTAGAAGGGAAACTTCATGGATGGCAAACCAGTTGCCGCTCCAGTGAAGGAACCCAAGGTTGAACCCAAACCCGAGACTAAGTGCTTCTATTGTAAGGGGAACAGTCACTGGTAGCGGAATTACCCCAAATGCATGGTAGATAAGAAGGCTGGCAACTTCAACAAAATTTATACGTGTTATTAATGTGTACCTCATTAGTACTCCTGGTAGCACCTGGGTATTGGATACCGGTTCAATTACTATTATTGGTGACTTGAAGCAAAAGCTACGGACTAAACGGAGACTGGCTAAGGGCGAGGTGACGATGTGTGTTGGAAGTGTTTCCAAAGTTGATGAGATCACCATCGCACGCTCCATCTGCCTTCGGGATTAGTATTGAACCTAGATAAATGTTATCAGGTGTCTACGTTGAGCATGAATATGATTAGATCATGTTCATTGCAATACGGTTATTCATTTAAGTTAGAGAATAATGGTTATTCTATTTACATGAATAATACCTTTCATGTTCATGCACCCTATGTGAATGGTTCATTGAATCTCGGTCGTAGTAATACACATGTTCACGCCAAAAGATGTAGAGTTAATAACGATAGTACCACTTTCTTGTGGCACTGCCGCTTAGGTCATATTGGTGTAAGATGCATGAAGAAACTCCATGTCGATGGCTGTTTGGAGTCACTTGATTTTGAATCGCTTGACACATGCAAGCCATGCCTCATGGGCAGGATGACTAAGACCCCGTTTTCAGGTACAATGAAATGGGCAAGTAACTTATTGGAAATCATACATGCTGATGCGCGTGATCCAATGGGAATTGAAGCGTGCGGTGGATATCGCTATTTTCTCATCTTCACTGACGATTTGAGTATATTTACTTATTGAAGCACAAGTCTGAAACGTTTGAAAGGTTCAAGCGATTTCAGAGTGAAGTTAAGAACCATCATAACAAGAAGATCAAATTCCTATGATCTGATTGATGAGAATTTCTGAGTTATGAGTTTGGCAATCACTTAAGACATTGTGGAATTGTTTCACAGTTGAAGCCACCTAGAACACCACTGGGTTATGGTGTGTTCGGACGTCGTAATCGAACCTTATGAGATATGGTGCGATCTATGATGTCTCTTACCGATCTACCATTTCTTTTTGAGGTTATGCGTTAGAGACAGCTGCATTCACTTTAGATAGGACACCATCTAAGTCCGTTGAGACGACGTCATGTGAACATTGCTTTGGCAAGAAACCAAAGTTGTCGTTTCTTAATGTTTGGGGCTGCGATGCTTAAGGCTTCAGCCGGAGAAGCTCGAACCCAAAGCGGACAAACACATCTTCATAGGATACCCAAAGGTGACAGTTGGGTACACCTTCTATCTCAGATCCGAGGGCAAATTGTTTGTCGCTAAGAACGGGTCCTTTCTCGAGAAGGAATTTCTCTCGAAAGAATTGAGTGGGAGGAAGATAGAACTTGATGAGGTTGTCGAACCTTTACTTCAACCAGAGAGTGATGCAACACAGAAAGATGTTTTCTGTGGAGCCTACGTCTGTTGAAGAGGAAGTTAATGATAGTGATCATGAAGCTTCGGATCAAGTTGCTATCAAACCTCATAGGTCGACAAGGATATGTACTACTCCTGAGTGGTATGGTAATCCTGTCTTAGATATCATGTTGTTAGACAACAATGAACCTACGAGCTATGGAGAAGCAATGGTGGGCCCGTATTCCGACAAATGGTTAGAAGCCATGAAATCCGAGATATGATCCATGTATCAGAACAAAGTATGGACTTTGGTGGACTTGCCCGATGATCGGCAAGCCACTGAGATAAATGGATCTTTTAGAAGAAGACGGACGTGGACGGTAATGTTACCATCTATGAAGCTCGACTTGTGGCAAAGAGTCACAAGTTCAAGGAGTTGACTATGATAAGAATTTCTCACCCGTAGCGATGCTTAAGTCCGTCGGAATCATGTTAGCATTAGCTGTATTTTTCGATTATGAAATCTGACAGATGGATGTCAAAAACAAGTTTTCTTACCAGTTTTGTAAGAAAGAGTTGTATGTGATACAATCAAAGTTTTGTCGATCCTAAGGTTGCTAAAAGGTATGCTGGCTCTAGCGATCCTTTTATGGACTAGAGCAAGCATCTCGGAGTCAGAATATATGCTTTGATGGAGTGATCAAAGCTTTTAGGTTTATACAATGTTTGCTAGAAACTTGTATTTACAAGAAAGTGAGTGGGAGCACTACAACATTTCTGATAAGTATATGTGGATGACATATTGTTGATCTGAAATAATGTAGAATTTCTGGAAAGCATAAACGGTTGTTTGAAGAGTGTTTTTCAAAGGAAGACCTGGATAAAGCTGCTTACATATTGGGCATCAAGATCTATAGAGATAGATCAAAAGTCCTGATGATACTTTCAAAGAATGCATGCCTTGACATGTTTTTGAAGGAGTTCAAAATAGATCAGTCAAAGAAGGGGTTCTTACCTGAGTTGTAAGGTGTGAAGTTGAGTAGGACTCAAAGCTTGACCACGGTAGAAGAAAGAGGAAGGATGAAGGTCGTCCCCTATGCTCTTGTCATAGGCTCTATACGGTATGCCATGCTGAGTACCGCACCTGATGTGTGCCTTTCTACATGTCTGGAAAGAGGGTACAAAGGTGATCTAGGACTGGATTACTAGATAGCGGTCAAAATTGTCCTTAGAGGAATAAGGAAATGTTTCTCGGTTATGCAGGTGATAAAGAGTTCGACGTAAAGAGTTACGTTGATGCAAGCTTAACACCTATCCGGATAGCTCTGAGTAGAGATACCGGATACGTATAATGGAGCAACAATTTGGAATAGCTCCAAGTGGAACGTGGTAGCAGCATCTACGATATGACATAAAGTTTTGCGAAATACATAGGGATCTGAATATGGCAAGACCCGTTGACTACAACCTCTCTCACAAGCATAACATGATCAAACCCAGAACTCATTGAGTATTAATCACATAGTGATGTGAACTAGATTAGTGACTCTAGTAAACTCTTTGGATGTTGGTCACATGGCGATGTGACCTGTGAGTGTTAATCACATGGCGACGTCAACTAGATTATTGACTCTAGTGCAAGTGGGAGACTATTGGAAATATGCCCTAGAGGCAATAATAAATTAGTTATTATTATATTATATTTCATTGTTCATGATAATCGTTTATTATCCATGCTAGAATTGTATTGATAGGAAACTCAGATACATGTGTGGATACATAGACAACACCATGTCCCTAGTAAGCCTCTAGTTGACTAGCTCGTTGATCAATAGATGTTTACGGTTTCCTGACCATGGACATTGGATGTCGTTGATAACGGGATCACATCATTAGTAGAATGATGTGATGGACAAGACCCAATCCTAAGCCTAGAACAAGATCGTGTAGTTCGTTTGCTAAAGCTTTTCTAATGTCAAGTACCATTTCCTTAGACCATGAGATTGTGCAACTCCCGGATACCGTAGGAGTGCTTTGGGTGTGCCAAACGTCACAACGTAACTGGGTGACTATAAAGGTGCACTACGGGTATCTCCGAAAGTGTCTATTGGGTTGGCACGAATCGAGACTGGGATTTGTCACTCCGTGTAAACGGAGAGGTATCTCTAGGCCCACTCGGTAGGACATCATCATAATGTGCACAATGTGACCAAGGAGTTGATCACGGGATAATGTGTTACGGAACGAGTAAAGAGACTTGTCGGTAACGAGATTGAACAAGGTATCGGGATACCGGCGATCGAATCTCGGGCAAGTACTATACCGCTAGACAAAGGGAATTGTATACGGGATTGATTGAATCCTTGGCATCGTGGTTCGTCCGATGAGATCATCGTGGAGCATGTGGGAACCAACATGGGTATCCAGATCCCGCTGTTGGTTATTGACCGGAGAGTTGTCTCGGCCATGTCTGCATGACTCCCGAACCCGTAGGGTCTACACACTTAAGGTTCGATGACGCTAGGGTTATAGGGAATAGATGTATGTGGTTACCGAATGTTTTTCAGAGTCCCAGATGAGATCCTGGACGTCATGAGGAGTTCCGGAATGGTCCGGAGGTAAAGATTTATATATAGGAAGTATGGTTTTGGCCACCGGAAGTGTTCCGGGCATCATAGGTACTGTACCGGGACCACCGGAGGGGTCCGGGGGTCCACCGGGAGGGGCCACGGGCCCCGGAGGCATACATGGGCCAAGTGTGAGAAGGGACCAGCCCCTAGGTGGGCTGGGGAACCTCCCCACCAAGGCCCATGCGCCTAGGGAGAAGAGGGGGCAAACCCTAAGGACAGATGGGCCCTAAGGCCCATGCCTGGTGCGCCTCCCTCTCCTCCCCACTTGGCCACCACCCCAGATGGGGATTGGGGCTGCCGCCACCCCTAGGGTGAAAACCCTAGGTGGGCGCGCAGCCCTCCCTCTCCCCCTATATATAGTGGAGGCAAAGGGGCAGCCCAACACCCAAGTTCTGGCGCAGCCCTCCCCCTCTCCCAAGTCCTCCTCCTCTCCCGCGGTGCTTGGCGAAGCCCTACAGGATTGCCATGCTCCTCCTTCACCACAACGCCGTCGTGCTGCTGCTGGACGGAGTCTTCCCCAACCTCTCCTTCTCCCCTTGTTGGATCAAGGCGTGGGAGACGTCACCGGGCTGCATGTGTGTTGAACGTGGAGGCGTCGTTGTTCGACGCTTAGATCGGAATCAACCGCGATCTGAACCGCTGCGAGTACGACTCCTTCATCCGCGTTCTTGCAACGCTTCCGCTTAGCGATCTACAAGGGTATGTATATGCACTCTCCTTCCCCTCGTTGCTAGATTACTCCATAGATTGATCTTGGTGATGTGTAGAAAATTTTAAATTTCTGCTACGATCCCCAACACTCTTTTCATCGATCTCACAACCGCACACTCCTCCCCATATCTAACTAGTAGTTGGGCCTCTCGCACCACCTCCTAACTCCATTCTCTCTGTCTATCCGTCTCGTTGGGCCTTATTTGCCTCTAACAAATGGACGTACACCGACCGATCTCTCGCTATACATATAGCTAGCTAGGTCCTTATAACTCATTTTTACCCACACGTCAATCGATCTACCTCATCAGTTGTGTCTCTCCCTTCCTCCGGCAAACAACAATTGATCTAACGATCTAGTTAGGTTTGCTTACCAAACACATGGTTCCCCTTCATCATCCATGGATGCGTCTCGACAGATCTATCACGCACAGGCACACACAGAAACACATCCCCACTCTTATTGATAACATTGCAGTTCCACCCTCAGTTTGTCTAGTAGGCCTCTCCCACCATCTTCGAGAAGCAACTCCATCACCCATCCAGCACTCTACCCCTCTCCCTCCCTCTCTCTCTCTCCTCTCTCTCTCTCTTTCCCATCATATTTCCCGTCCTTCAGTTATGTATGGATGTCGACCGATCTCCCTCAAGACATAGCTGGGTCTCTCCTTCTCAACACATATACGAGTCATTCTATCTCTATAGTTAGGCCTCTGCCTACCCCTCCCCCACACCCCCTTCCCCCACACACACCGATACATCAAGCGCTCTAGTCATGTCTCCCTGCCACACACAAACTTGACATGTGCCCTCTAATGTTCCGTTAGGCCAGTCGCCCTATATCTTTGACTTGCACACACACACACAATTTCGATGGCTCTCTTCATCGATCTCGCACCCACCCACTTGATCCTCTCTTCGACTCTACCGATAGCTATGACCCCTCCCTCTCTTCTTGTGGATTGCCCGACCCTCTATGTATGATATGGATAGGCCTCCATTTCACACACATTGCATGCAAAATTTTGTTTGAGATGTCATCGACACATATTCCCACAAATAATTCACGAAATCAACCCCCACCCCAAAACAAAAAACACTCACGAACGTGGTTTGTATCTCTCACACACACCCATGTAGGTGGAGGACGTGCACGAAGAGAAGACGTGCATGCACGGCGCACGTACTCCCATCTCTTTCCCAACCACACCCGTGCAGGTACACTGTGGAGCTCATTTCTGTACGAAAAATGCAGCCCACGTGGTAATTTGGCACGTGTACTGGTTGTCCACTTGGTGGAGGGAGGATCGTCTACCACGGTGAACAAACAAATTGCGACTTGACGTGTTATGTTAAAAAAGAGGCAAACCATGTGGGGCCTACCTTAGAGGCAAGGCTCTATACACTGGAGTACTTTTGATGTGTCCCGTCAACTCGCAGAACGAGGAGAAGCTTGCTAGTACGCCGTCTCCCCCCGTTCCTATGTCTTTGTAGAGATTTCACCATGAACCACATGCGGATGTATATAGATGCATTTTAAGTGTAGATTCATTCATTTTGTTCCATATGTAGTGGAATCTCTACAAAGACTTATCTACTAGTAATAGCTAGCCCCCACTACTAGGAATTATCTATCCTCTCCTTGAGCCACATCATCAAAATTGATGTAGCCGTTAGATGAAGTAAATCGGTCCATAATAGCCGTCTGGTCTAGACGTTGAGAGGCTCCACACTAAGCCACATGCAAGCATGCAGAAATACCGTGGCACATACATGTGAGTGGGTTTTAAATCACATCAACATGTCTGCATGCAAGCATGCACCGGTAGCATGCATGTAAGTGAGCTTTTAAGTCCCATTAACATGTCAAAAAGAAAAATATAATGCCCATTATGCAGTAGGAGTTGGCTGATCTTTTTTTCCTTACGTGGGATGATCTAAATGATGATGGGAGTTTATTTAGTTTGGCTACCACATTTGTCATGCGGTTATAGAGTTTTTTTTAGTTCTATGAAATCGACAATTTTGCGCAGAGAGATATACCGTTGTTCCGCGGCAATGCGCGGGGACTCATCTAGTAATATTTAGGAACGGAGGGAGTACTATGTAAAGAGTTAGGTGTTGCACAGTGATAGTGTGAGGTGGGCCATGTAATCACTGAGCCTGCGTGTTTTCACTGCTCTTGCACGCCTCCGCTGTAAGAATGGAGAAAATTGTAATCTAGTAGTAGTACCTCCTTTCGCCGAAAGCGCGGGACATCCAGCAGTCCTACCATCTTAGTAATAAAGACCAATGAGCCGTCAAATCACATAGACCCAGTAACCATCACTCTTGCGCCAGTGAGAGATCGCGTCCGCTCTACCCGGGCATGAATGCGGCACCGATTCTTTGGAGCGGCGCTGACCATTTCGGGCGGGAAGCGCGCGCGGGCGATGGAGGTGTTTTGGGTGGGCCAGGCTAGTCAGGAGCGGGCGTGGCAGCTGTCCGCATGTCCCTACCGGACATGCCCGGAAACGAGAGGATGCATCGACTCTCGCGGCTAAAATCGTACACTACACAACATCTCTCTATAGGAGTAGGTCGATCTGTCGCTCTCTCTAACACACACATGTTGTTAAGCACACACACACACACGCACGCACACGCACGCACGCACCTTGGTCCCGTTGCACCTTCTAACTTGAGGTCTCGGGTTCGATAACTACACTTGAGCATAATTTGTGCCAGGAGGATTCTTTGACTGGTCAAAATGTTTTCTAGGGTTTGCACGCTTCACACTCTCTCTCCAGTATATATATACAAGTTGGAGCCTCAGCGCTTGTAGTTGCTCTCTTCACACTCTCTCGCCCTCTCCCTCCATTCCGAATTACTTGTCGCATGTATGGATGTATCTAGATGTATTTTAGTTCTAGATACATCCATTTCTTCGATGAGTAATTTGGAACGGAGGGAGTAGTTGCTCTCTTCACACTCTCTCGCCCTCTCTAGATCTAAACAAGACTTCGTTGGCCTCTCTCCCCTCACTGCTGCTCAAAGAGCCAGCAGGATCCGTCCGCCGGGAAGGGAAGGAGGCTTAACGCTGTCGACGTCCGCGAGGGACTACCAGCGCAGCTGTTCACTTTCCACCCAGCGGCGGCGCGGGAGGGCCTCCGACCCCTTCTTCTTCGCCGTCGTCCCGTCGCCCACTGAACCATGCCCCAAGAACCTTAAGGTATAATTTACTTACTCCACATGCATTGCTCTAGCTACATGTATACCATGTACCTAGGACGTGGTTCAAAGAGGAAAGGAGTGGGGGAAAGTAGTGGGAAAAGTTGTATATAGCATGAATCTAGGACGTGGTTCAAAAAGGAAATGAAGGGGGAAAGTTGTATAGCATGAATCTAGGACATGGTTCAAAGAGGAAAAGAATGGGGGAAAGTTGTGGGGAAAGTTGTATCGCATAAATCTAAGACGTGGTTCAAAGAGGAAAGGAAGGGGCGAACGTAGTAGTTCAAAAAGGAAAGGAAGGGACAAGGCTGTAGAGTTTGAGCAGGACTAGATTTGCTGCGCTCACATAGGGAAAGGTGTGTAAAGATAACAAAACTGGGACCAACACAAATATGCTCCTTGGTTGTTTGTTCTTTGTTGCAACATACTGTGCATGACCACAGTACATCGGTAGATGCACATGGTGCTGGTGCGCCCACTGTCCCGTGCAACTCATTAGCTGTTGTTAATCTAAGGCCCTGTATGGTTAAAAACTACCTAGTCCCTACCTGCTTGGTTCCAGGGACTAAACATGGACTAGAGGTTATTAAATGACATGCTAAAAGACCATGTTACCCCTAGTAATGAACTAATAGAGACAAGGTGTGATGCGTGGCAGGGGCAACTGTTGGAAAAAGTCCCAAAAAGACTCCCTTGGGGTCTTCTTTCTTTAGTCCCAAATGCCCACTTTTAGTCCCTAAAAGTCCCTCCTGTTTGGTTTAGATGGGACTGAAACATAATTTTTTTAGTCCCTACACCAAAATGTCCCTGTAAACAAACACCCTCTAATAATGCCGCTGGAAAATTGATGCAATGCCACAGCTAAAAGCAAATTGCATTTTTAACGAATTTTATTGTTAATATAATCTCTATGTTAATATTAATCAATGCCACCGTTTGAGAAATGCTACTATCTTGCTTTCTTTCCTATTTAGATAAGGTAGATGCTTCTTTTTGTTGGCTTTTGTGTCATCCACCGTTATTGACCACTAATTGTTTCCTTTGCACCTCTGTGTAAACAGGGTTATCTACTTCACCTCGTTGCCATTGTGACCTTTTGTTGCATTGCACAAAACACTTTTGTTTTAAGAGTGTTTTGTTCAGTTCAACCAAAATGTCACACCGACAACGTTGCTTGATTGCTTGATCTTAGTGGAACTGCACAAGAGGAGATCTTACTTCCTATCCGTTAAGGCGGATTTGGTTCAGATCTTGTTCTTGTGAGTTGTTTGAATTCAGCATCATGAGAGGTCAGTACTAGCCTTCTTTCACATGATTCTGCAGTGTGCTTTCATATGTTGTGCTACTTGTACGATAATGTTGCTTGATTTTAGTGAACTGCACAAATGGAGACAAGACTTCCAATCTGTATGTGCACCATAATATCCCATTGAGGTAAGATAAGGATATTTCACAACTGCTGGTCTGTATTTTGCCACTTTCATCAAAAAATTAAGTTTAGTACTATACTTGTGCTCCCTAATTGACATGCCAAATCTTACATTGAAGGTGAAACTTGTCTGTTATTGAACCAAGTGATGAAGGGGAAGAACAAGCGGAAGAAAAACAAAAATCAACTCCCGGTGATGTAATGAAGCACTGGAACTGTGATGACACAAGTAATGATATAGTTTTGCATCTTAATTTATTGCTATGGCTGGAACGAGCAATTGTTTTGCCACTGATTTGATGCCACTCTTAATGTAATATGTAATTATCTCAACTTGTGCAAACAAGGATCTTCTTTGAAGATACCATATATTTTAGTGGAACTGCACAAGAAGATGTTGGAAACATTAAACTAATCGAGGAGTATATAGTAAGCATGGCCACCACCGTAGATAGCAACAGATGGTTCTGGAGAAGTGCTTCATCAGTATGCTCTACACAATAAGCCTCCTGACAAAGGTTGGTACTCGCACACTAATTTAATCCATATGATTGAGCTTTGTCATCTCTATTGGTGTTGTGCTACTGTTTAGATACTGTCATGAAAAAGTGGTATTGTCCTTGAGAAGTGCTTCATATGTGTTGTTTTAAATATTTTCTTTCCTTTTTTCGAGCAAACAGGGATGCTAGCATTTAGTAGTCCTCTTGTCTTTGCACAACAGGATCATCTTCCTCTGAAGAAGAATATGGAGTACGTGAAGTGACTAGTTCCAATTATGCCAGGATGAAGAAGCCCTGTCTATCTTCTCATCAGAAGGAGCAGTTGAAGGATGGTTACATTACACCCCACAAGACCAAACTAACTTCAGCTCAGAAGGACTGACAAATCTCCATCTTTTTGCTGTGATGCGCGAGTACAATGTTGTTCTAGGATTCTTTCTGGTGAATTCCATTTTTCTACATGTGTGCTCTACATGGACCATGTATGTGCCTGTTGAAACTATCAATTCATAGTACAATTTGCTTTATACTAATCACTTTTTTGTATTTGTGCAAACAGGGGTGCTCAGCTTGATTTCAATGGGAATTGCACAGAATGTTCATGAATACATCAAATCATTCATTTCCACCACAAGAAAGGAGGTGCCGATAAGTTCAAGGCGTTGCAACATATAAGGGAGAAATCATACAAGCTACGCGCGAATTTGGTTGATTTTGGTGGAGCTGCACAAAAAGAACAACTGGTTTATTGCACGAGGTGCCATGTCAATGTCCGAACTGATGGCAAACCCTGCCCATTCCACAATCGTAGGCATTTGATATTTTGGAATGGGACAACCTTGTCAAATTTTTCTCATTGATTTTAGCAAGACATGCGTTTGATATTTTCGAATGGGACGCCCTTTGCTGTCAGCAGCGTCGATCAATTTTTTCTTTATTCTTTAGTTGTGAAGTAAATATTGCCTCTGACATGTGAGTCACTGAGATGCATAATCATCGATTGTTTTGAATGTTCTCTATGAATTTCCAGGCCTGTGTGTTTGATTACAATGTACATAAACGCTAAAAAGCTGCTCAAACTCTTTGTACTCCTTCTGTTCCTTTTTACTTCGCACATTGTGAAAGTGCATACTTTTTTGTATAAGATTGGTCAAAGTAGGGATACTTTGACTGCAGACAAAACTTGTATGCAGACTAGAAAGGACCGGAGGGAGTACATGTGAAACTGCTGCAAACGAGGTGATCACCCTGGGAATAATGCTAGTACGTATTGTTTTGCATGTTCATCCAATGCCAGTGATACAGAAATTCGAACTAATCGAAATAAATTCATTCATACACGGTCGGATTTCATATAAACATGCCGGATTTCATTACATTTTATACATTCTTCAACTAAAAAGGGGTGCGCTAGAGGTATAATTAATTAACCGAAGCTACCACATGTGTCCCGCTGAGCCGAACAGAAGCTTCAGTGACTTAACTACAAGTGCAGTTGCGTAACTGAAATGTGGCCTGTTGGGCCCATGTGTCAGTCAGCCAACTGCACCAGCAGTTAAGTAGAAGCAGCGTTCTTCTCCAGCGCAGCTCTCCGACTCCACGTCGCCGCCAAGAAGCTAACCGGCCGTCAATGGTCAACCCGCCTAGCTTGGCTTCAACCGGAGGGTAGCAGCGGTGGCCTTACTTGGACCCGAGCGGCGGCGACCTACCGTGTTCTACTCTTCCTCGTTTTCTGTGTGGCACGGCCTCGTTGGCAGCGGGGCAGGGCCTCGGCGGTGTCCTCTGCCTCGTTGTTGGCGGGGCGGGGCCTCGGCGGAGTCATCTGCCTCGTTGTTGGCGCCGCGGGGCCTCGGCGGAGCCGGCGGTGTCCTCTGCCTCATTGTTGGCGCCGCGGGGCCTCGGTGGAGCAGGGCCTCGTCGACGCTAGTGGAGCGGGGACTCGTCAGAGCCGGCATTGTCCTCTGCCTCGTCCTCGGTCTCACCAAACAGCGCCTCGCCCGCTTCATTGCCCTCTTTGCTAGCCTCTTTGTAGGCGGCCGCAGCCTCCGCCACCTATATGCGGTACCGCCAGCGCTCGAGGTGGCCCTTGTGGGCGGAGCGGTACGAGTCGAGCAGCGCCTCCTGCTCCGCCCGCTCCGCGGTGATCTGCTCCTTCGCCTTCATGTGCTCCTCGAGGAGTTGGTGGTTGTAGGCGGCGTCGGCCTACGCCTCCCGGAACTGCTCCTCACACATCTGCCTCACCCTGTCCATATATTGGGCACGGGCCTCGCCGATGGTCATGGTGCAATGCACCGGCGATGATGGCGCATAGGAGGGGGTTGGCGCCGGATCGTCGACTACCATGTTCTCCATTGGGACGTCATTGTCCTCCGGCTGCCTGCCGGCCAGCCGGTCGGCAGCAATGGCTTCCATCTCCTCGTGGTCCTTCGTCCGCCCGTCCAGAAGAGCGCTGGACCGCGAGGAAGCCATGGTGGGCAGTAGTGGTGTGGACAGGAGAAAGGGAACGGATGTGGATGACTGCGGCTATGCCCGGCACAGCAGTTTATATAGCAATGGTGGGCGGGCGGAGGGACGGACGTGTGGCACCGGAGTAGCCACCTCGGCAACCGTGTATCATTAATGTGGGCGGCAGATGGACGGACGGACGACACTTGTGTCGTTTGAGGGCGGAGGAATCGCCTGCACTGGGAAGCGGGGAGGGCGGCGCTGACTGTTTCGGGCGGAAAGCGCACGCGGTCAAGGAGATGACTTTACTTGGAGAGGATGACAATGGGGACCCACCAGGTCCATAGCCTCACATACGCAATTGCCTCCTTATTATATATATATAACTATAATTTATTTTGCTTCCTCCTGGTTTCCTGACATCACGGTCCCACACCATTGTCAACCTATGTAGTAGTCAATAAACGAGAGAATTGCACAAGAAGCGGCCGACAGCTGGGACCAAGCAGCTCGAGCAGTATTTGTGTTTTTGAGGTGTGAGCACTGCAGAGTTTTCCGATGTTTAGCCCAGATATTAATTTTTCTCCTTTGAACAACAACGAAAACATCACTGCAGGTATTAACTGGGCGGGATGTGGCCCGTCTAGCCCAGGTCAGATATCCAGTCGAGATATTAATTTTTTTTCTAGCTGAAAATGACTAGCCCAGCTATACTTTTTTTTAGGAATACCCAGGCAAGGTCAAGTTGTTATTATCCACCCCGCTGGGCTGCAAATCTTTCCTAGGAGGGATGCATTAGGCTTAACAAGAAAATGGGTTTTAAGAAATAATAAATGGGATGTAATTATAAAAACTGGCCACTAACTATAAAAAATGCACCAAACACGTGATTACTTTATAAAATATTATTTTTGATATTGAAAATTTTAATTTCATTAATTGTTGCGAGCGCAATGTTTCGTTGGATTTTTACGTAATATAAATTTATATTGAAATTGTATTTAATCTGACTAGAAATTTTGGGATAAAAATATTTCAGATCCCATCAAAATATGGGAAATTTTATTGAATTCTATTTTGAACGGTTGGTCGAAATGGGTTGCACTTTTAACAAACTGTAAATGGGTTGTAGTAAATTCCATTAGAATTCAAAAATGGGCTACACATTCTTACAAATCTCAAATGGGCTATAAGTTCTCTGCCACACACTTCTGGCCTTACTAAGTTGACGCGTCCCCTAAAAAAACAGAGTTGACGCGTATGCGAGGCTTTGTCAACTTATAGTCAACACACGGTTCTAGTAGCGTCCATCCAACGGATGCCGTGCTTCTTCTTCAATCTCGGATATTTTAGCTTCACCCGCCCAAAAAATGATTCCTCCCCCTGACATCTGGGGCGCATCGTTTCGGAAGGTGACCTGTGGGCCTACTAAGTTGACGTACCAAGGGCTTTGTCAACTTAGTTAATATAAACGATTCTAGCTATAGTGATCGTACGATGTCCATCCAACGACCGTCGTGCTTCTTCAACTTCTGGTCTTCTTTTGCTCCAGCCGCCCAAAGCAGCGCCGGTCGTGTCGCCTGCTCCTACCTCCCGTGGCCGGTTGTGCTACCGCGGAGGCCTCACCGCCCCCTACTACTCCCACCGCTGGCCAGGCCATCCCTCCACTCACCCACACCCCTTGTTATTCTGGGGCGACGGCAGCGCAGCCGAACCAGTGAACCCTCGTACTCCTCTTCGTGTGTGCATCCACTGTCGCGTCTTCCCCGGCTCTGCGCCGTCCCCTTCCTAGGCCTCGCCGTCGTCCACCGCCCTGATGCTCTCGGCGCGGCGTGGTCAACGTGGTCAAGGAACGACTTCCATCGGACATGGACTGTACGTGGAGAGGCTGAGAACTGGGTCCACGGCAGCCGCAAGGAAGTGCTTCCTTATTACGCACAAAATAATTATTCCTCCACCTGACAGCGGGGACCCACTGGACGGGCCATCATATTTCGGGAAAAAAGGATTCGCCCCCTGACTGCTGGGACCCACGAGCTACATCTTCGCACGTAAGGAAGTGCGTCCGGGAAAAAAATGATTCGCCCCCCTGACTGCTGGGACCCACCAGCTACATCTTCACACGCAAGGAAGTGCGTCCGAAAAAAAAACGATTCGCCCCCCGACTGCTGGGACCAACAGCTACATCTTCGCACGCAAGGAAGTGCGTCCGGACAAAAAAACGATTCGCCCCCCTGACTGCTGGGACCCAGCAGCTACACCTTCGCACGCAAGGAAGTGCGTCCGGGCAAAAAAACAAAACGATTCGCCCCCCTGACTGCTGGGACCCACCAGCTACATCTTCGCAGGCAAGGAAGTGTCTGGCAGTCGGGACCCACCTACATAGCGTTGTCATTCTAGTCGCGAACGTGTACGTACATACTGGTCGATGTAGAGGCACACACGTGTCGTAGTAGAGGCGTGCACGTGTCATAGTAGAGGCGCGCACGTAGCATATACACGTACGTACAGCGGCCATGGTGCAAGAAAGAAAATACGGCCACGTATGTGTACATACGGGCGGGGTCTCGAACGCCTACTCGCGCATACGTACGGCCAAGGCTCGTGTACATAGCTGGGTCGGAACGGAGAAACAGTGTTGTTGTCGTGTTCATGGGGAGGCAACGGAATGCGTCGTGTTCATGGGGAGGCAACAGAATGCGTGGGAGCCAACCGGCTGGGTCGGAATGGAATGCGTGGTCGTGTTCATAGGGAGGGCTTGGACGGAACAGGCGATGGAAACGAGGCCTGGCGTACCGCAGAACGGAGGAAACGGACCTCCTACGGTCGAAACGGGGGTCCTGTTGATTGGGAGGGGTGTGGCGTACCGCAAAATGGAGGAAACGGACCTCCTACGGTCGAAATGGAGGTCCTGATGATCGGGAGGGGTGTGGCGTACCGCAAAATGGACGAAACGGACCTCTTACGGTCGAAACGGGGGTCCTGTTCATCGAGAGGGGTGTGGTGTACTGCAAAACGGGACTCCACGGGATAATGTTCATCTCCACCGTCGACCTCCTCCAGCCTCCACGGGCTCCTGTTCATCCAGCCTCCACCGCGCGCTACTCCACTGGCTACTGTTCAACCACCCCTCCACCGTCTACTGTTCATCCAGCCCTCCACACCACGGATCCTGTTCAACCACCCCTCCACGGGCACCCCTCCACCGTCTACTGTTCATCCAGCCCTCCACCACACCATGGGGTCCTGTTCATCCAGAGGCAACGCCACTGTTCATCCAACCCCCCCCCCCCCAACGATCACTGTTCATCCAATCGATCGGCTTCAGTTAGCAGCAGTAGCGAAGGAATCGCTCGATCGGGTTCAGTTAACAGCCATCGATCGATCGCTCGGGTTCAGTAACGTGTAGCCTGCAGTGCAATCGCTCAGGTTCAGTTAGAGCCCAATGCCTCGCTTGGGTTCAGTTAGAGACAACGCCTCGCACACACACGCATATGTGTATGAGAGAAACGCGCATCGCTCGGCTCCCGACCTCCCACCGTAACCGGGAACTCCCCGAAATTTTCCTCGCCCTCACTTCTACCACAGTTTTTTCCGTCATGGACGGCCCAAAGAATGTCATGTAGCTGTGTCTCCGACCCGCCCAGGATGAAAAGCCCATTTTCTGTCATTATTTTTTGTCATAGAAGTAGGAGCCCACCACATCTATGATGATACCGGGTTTTGTCACAATTATCGTCATAGAAGTGTCATATGTATGACAGAAATTTTTTTCGTTTGGCCCAAAATGTCACAGATGTGTCTTTTTTTTGTAGTGTATGAACCCTAGGCCTTGTTTCCTAGCATTGCAATACGTTTACGCTCACTTTTATCATTAGTTACCTTGCTGTTTTTATATTTTCAGATTACAAATACCCATATCTACTATCCATATACCACTTGTATCACCATCTCTTCACCGAACCAGTGCACCTATACAATTTACCATTGTATTGGGTGTGTTGGGACACAAGAGACTCTTTGTTATTTGGTTGCAGGGTTGCTTGAGAGAGACCATCTTCATCCTACGCCTCCTACGGATTGATAAACTTTAGGTCATCCACTTGAGGGAAATTTTCTACTGTCCTACAAACCTCTGAACTTGGAGGCCCAGCAACGTCTACAAGAAGAAGGTTGTGTAGTAGACATCAATAGTTCATCACGAAGCTTTTGTAGCTTGGTGGCAGTGATTGAAGAACTCTGTAAATGACACTATCAACAGGAAGGTTAACTCCCAGTTGAGTCAAGTGGTTATGGTACCCAGAGATTCTGAGTATATGTTCACTGACAGAACTATTCTCCTCCATCTTGCAGCTGTAGAACTTATTGGAGACTTCATATCTCTCAATCCGGGCATTTGCTTGAAATATTAACTTCAACTCCTGGAACATATCATATGCTCCATGACATTCAAAACGTCGTTGAAGTCCCGGTTCTAAGCCGTAAAGCATGGCACACTGAACTATCGAGTAGTTATCAGTTTTGCTCTGTCAGACGTTCATAACATCTGGCGTTGCTCCCGCAGCGGGTTTGGCACCTACCGGTGCTTCCAGGACGTAATTCTTCTGTGCAGCGATGAGGATAATCCTCAAGTTACGGACCCAGTCCGTGTAATTGCAACCATCATCTTTCAACTTTGCTTTCTCAAGGAACGCATTAAAAATTAACGGAACAACAGCACGGGCCATCTATCTACAACAACATAGACAAGCAAAATACTATCAGGTACTAAGTTCATGATAAATTAAGGTTCAATTAATCATATTTAAGAACTCCCACTTAGATAGACATCCCTCTAATCATCTAAGTGATCACGTGATCCAAATCAACTAAACCATGACCGATCATCACGTGAAATTGAGTAGTTTTCAATGGTGAACATCACTATGTTGATCATATCTACTATATGATTCACGCTCGACCTTTCGGCCTCAGTGTTCCGAGGTCATATCTGCGTATGCTAGGCTCGTCAAGTTTAACCCCAGTATTTTTGCATGTGCAAAACTGGCTTGCACCCGTTGTATGTGAACGTAGAGCTTATCACACCCGATCATCATGTGGTGTCTCGGCACGATGAACTTTGGCAACGGTGCATACTCAGGGAGAACACTTGTACCTTGAAATTTAGTGAGAGATCATCTTATAATGCTACCGTCAATCAAGTAGAATAAGATGCATAAAGGATAAACATCACATGCAATCAGTATAAGTGATATGATATGGCCATCATCATCTTGTGCCTGTGATCTCCATCTCCAAAGCACCGTCATGATCACCATCGTCACCGGCTTGACACCTTGATCTCCATCGAAGCATCATTGTCATCACGCCAACTATTGCCTCCACGGCTATCGCTACCGCTTAGTGATAAAGTAAAGCAATTGCATGGCGATTGAATTTCATACAATAAAGCGACAACCATATGGCTCCTGCTAGTTGCCGATAACTGTGTTACAAAACATGATCATCTCATACAATAAAATTTAGCATCATGTCTTGACCATATCACATCACAACATGCCCTGCAAAAACAAGTTAGACGTCCTCTACTTTGTTGTTGCAAGTTTTATGTGGCTGCTACGGGCTGAGCAAGAACCGTTCTTACCTACGCATCAAAAACCACAATGCGGTATAGTGATTGCTTTTTTATCTTCAAAAAGAACCTTGTTCATTGAATTCGATTCAACTAAAGCTGGAGAAACAGACACCCACTAGCCACCTGTGTGCGAAGCACGTCGGTAGAACCAGTCTCGCATAAGCGTACCCGTAATGTCGGTCTGGGCCGCTTCATCCAACAATGCCGCTGAATCAAGAATCAACTAGTGACGGCAAGCAATATGTACATACCCACGCCCACAACTCCTTTGTGTTCTACTCATGCATATAACATCTACGCATAAACTTGGCTCGGATGCCACTATTGAGGAACGTAGTAATTTAAAAAATTTCCTACGCACACGCAAGATTATGGTGATGCATAGCAACAAGAGGGGAGAGTATCGTCCATGTACCCTCGTAGACCGTAAGCAGAAGCGTTATGAGAACATGGTTGATGTAGTCGAACGTCTTCACGATCAGACTGATCCAAGTACCGAACGCACGGCACCTCCGAGTTCAGCACACGTTCAGCTCAATGATGTCCCACGAACTCCGATCCAGCAGAGCTTCACGGGAGAGTTCCGTCAGCACGACGGCGTGATGACGGTGATGATGTTGCTATCGACGTAGGGCTTTGCCTAAGCACCGCTACGATATGATCGAGGTGGATTATGGTGGAGGGGGGCACCGCACACGGGTTGGAACACTCAACTTGTGTGTCTTTGGGTGCCCCCCCCCCTCCCCCGCCCCTGTATATAAAGGAGCAAGGGGGGAGGGCGGCCAGCCTTGGTGCGCCCCGAGGAGAGGAGGAATCCTCTTCCTACTAGGAAGAGGATTCATCCTTTCCTAGTCCAACTAGGAAGAGGGAAGGGGGAAGGAAAGATAGGGAGAGGGAGAGGGGAAGAGGGGTTGTGCCCCCCCTCCCCTAGTCCAATTTGGACTCCCCATGGGAGGGGGCGTGCCACCTCCTAGGCTGCAGCCCTCTCTCTCCCCTCAGGCCCACTAAGGCCCAATACTTCCCCGGGGGGTTCCGGTAACCCCTCCGGCGCTCTGGTTTTATCTGAAATCATCCGAGACACTTCTGGTGTCCGAATATAGCCGTCCTGTTGGAAATATTCCCTAGAGGCAATAATAAAAGCATTATTATTATATTTCCTTGTTCATGATAATTGTCTTTATTCATGCTATAATTGTGTTATCTGGAAATCGTAATACATGTGTGAATAACAGACATCAACATGTCCCTAGTAAGCCTCTAGTTGACTAGCTCGTTGATCAACAGATAGTCATGGTTTCCTGACTATGGACATTGGATGTCATTGATAACGAGATCACATCATTAGGAGAATGATGTGATGGACAAGACCCAATCCTAAACATAGCATAAAGATCATATAGTTCGTTTGCTAGAGTTTTTCCAATGTCAAGTATCCTTTCCTTAGACCATGAGATCGTGTAACTCCCGGATACCGTAGGAGTGCTTTGGGTGTACCAAACATCACAACATAACTAGGTGACCATAAAGGTATACTACGGGTATCTCCGAGAGTGTCTGTTGGGTTGACACGGATCAAGACTGGGATTTGTCACTCCGTATGACGGAGAGGTATCACTGGGCCCACTCGGTAATGCATCATCATTATGAGCTCAAAGTGACCAAGTGTCTGGTCACGGGATCATGCATTACAGTACGAGTAAAGTGACTTGCCGGTAACGAGATTGAACAAGGTATTGGGATACCGACGATCGAATCTCGGGCGAGTAACATACCGACTGGCAAAGGGAATTGTATACGGGGTTGCTTGAATCCTCGACATCGTGGTTCATCCGATGAGATCATCGAGGAGCATGTGGGAGCCAACATGGGTATCCAGATCCCGCTGTTGGTTATTGACCGGAGAGTCGTCTCGGTCATGTCTACATGTCTCCCGAACCCGTAGGGTCTACACACTTAAGGTTCGGTGACACTAGGGTTGTAGGGATATGTATATGCAGTAACCCGAATGTTGTTTGGAGTCCTGGATGAGATCCTGGACGTCACGAGGAGTTCCGAAATGGTCCGGAGGTAAAGAATTATATATAGGAAGTGCTATTTCGGCCATCGGGACAAGTTTCGGGGTCACCGGTATTGTATCGGGACCACCGGAAGGGTCCCGGGGGTCCACCGGGTGGGGCCACCTACCCCGGGGGGGCACATGGGCTGTAGGGGGTGTGCCTTGGCCTACATGGGCCAAGGGCACCAGCCCCAAGAGGCCCATGCGCCTAGGGTTTAAGATGGGAAGAGTCCCAAAGGGGGAAGGCACCCCCTAGGTGCCTTGGGGGGGGGGGGACTCCTCCCTTGGCCGCCGCCCCCCTAGGAGATTGGATCTCCTAGGGCCGGTGCCCCCCCCCTTGGCTCCCTATATATAGTGAGGGAAGGAGGGCCTCTCATACCACGCCTTTGGTGCCTCCCTCTCCCTCTCCAACACCTCCTCCTCCTCCATAGAGCTTGGCGAAGCCCTGCCGGAGTACTGCAGCTCCATCACCACCACGCCGTGGTGCTGCTGCTGGAGCCATCTTCCTCAACCTCTCCTCTCCCCTTGCTGGATCAAGAAGGAGGAGATGTCATCCGCTCCGTACGTGTGTTGAACGCAGAGGTGCCGTCCGTTCGGCGCTTGGTCATCGGTGATTTGGATCACGTCGTGTACGACTACCTCATCCCCGTTCTTTGAACGCTTCTGCTCGCGATCTACAAAGGTATGTAGATGCATCCGATCACTCATTGCTAGATGAACTCATAGATGGATCTTGGTGAAACCGTAGGAAAATTTTTGTTTTCTGCAACGTTCCCCAACAGTGGCATCATGAGCTAGGTCTATGCGTAGTTCTTCTTGCGCGAGTAGAACACAATTTGTTGCGGGCGTAGATGTTGTCAACTTTCTTGCCGCTACTAGTCTTATCTTGCTTCAGCGGTATTGTGGGATGAAGCGGCCCGGACCAACCTTACACGTACGCTTACGTGAGACCAGTTCCACCGATTGACATGCACTAGTTGCATAAGGTGGCTGGCGGGTGTCTGTCTCTCCCGCTTTAGTTGGAGCGGATTCGATGAAAAGGGTCCTTATGAAGGGTAAATAGAAGTTGACAAATCACATTGTGGCTTTCACGTAGGTAAGAAAACGTTCTTGCTAGAACCCTATTTCAGCCACGTAAAACTTGCAACAACAATTAGAGGACGTCTAACTTGTTTTTGCAGCAAGTGCTTTGTGATATGATATGGCCAAAGTTGTGATGAATGATGAATGATATATATGTGATGTATGAGATGTTCATGCTATTGTAATAGGAATCACGACTTGCATGTCGATGAGTATGACAACCGGCAGGAGCCATAGGAGTTGTCTTTATTTTTATATGACCTGCGTGTCATTGAGAAACGCCATGTAAATTACTTTACTTTATTGCTAAACGCGTTAGCCATAGTAGTAGAAGTAATAGTTGGCGAGCAACTTCATGGAGACACGATGATGGAGATCATGGTGTCAAGCCGGTGGTAAGATGATCATGGAGCCCCAAGATGGAGATCAAAGGAGCTATGTGATATTGGCCATATCATGTCACTATTATTATTTGATTGCATGTGATGTTTATCATGTTTTGCATCTTGTTTACTTAGAGCGACGGTAGTAAATAAGATGATCCCTCATAATAATTTCAAGAAAGTGTTTCCCCTAACTGTGCACCGTTGCGACAGTTCGTTGTTTCAATGCACCACGTGATGATCGGGTGTTTGATTCCGACGTTCACATACAACGGGTGTAAGACAGATTTACACATGCAAAACACTTAGGTTGACTTGACGAGCCTAGCATGTACAGACATGGCCTCGGAACACAGAAGACCGAAAGGTCGAGCATGAGTCGTATAGAAGATACGATCAACATGAAGATGTTCACCGACGTTGACTAGTTCGTCTCACGTGATGATCGGACACGACCTAGTTAACTCGGATCATGTTATACTTAGATGACTGGAGGGATGTCTATCTGAGTGGGAGTTCATTAAATAATTTGATTAGATGAACTTAATTATGATGAACTTAGTCTAAAATATTTACAATATGTCTTGTAGATCAAATGGCCAACGTAGTCCTCAACTTCAACGCGTTCCTAGAGAAAACCAAGCTGAAAGACGATGGCAGCAACTACACGGACTGGGTCCAGAACCTGAGGATCATCCTCATAGCTGCCAAGAAAGATTATGTCCTACCAGCACCGCTAGGTGAAGCTCCCGTCCCACAGAACCTAGGCGTTATGAACGCTTGGCAGACACGTGTTGATGATTACTCCCTCGTTCAGTGCGGCATGCTTTACAGCTTAGAGCCGGGGCTCCAAAAGCATTTTGAGAGACATGGAGCATATGAGATGTTTGAAGAGCTGAAATGGTTTTCCAAGCTCATGCCCGGGTCGAGAGATATGAGGTCTCCGACAAGTTCTTCAGCTGTAAGATGGAGGAAAATACTTTTGTCAGCGAGCACATACTCACTATGTCTGGGTTGCATAACCGCTTGACTCAGCTGGGAGTTAATCTCCCGGATGATGCGGTCATTGACAGAATCCTCCAGTCGCTTCCACCAAGCTACAAGAGCTTTGTGATGAACTTCAATATGCAGGGGGTGGAAAAGACCATTCCTGAGGTATTTGCAATGCTGAAATCAGCAGAGGTAGAAGTCAAGAAGGAACATCAAGTGTTGATGGTCAATAAAACCACTAAGTTCAAGGAGGGCAAGGGTAAAAAGAACTTCAAGAAGGACGGCAAGGGAGTTGCCGCGCCTGGCAAGCAAGCTGCTGGGAAGAAGCCAAAGAATGGACCCAAGCCCGAGACTGGGTGCTTTTATTGCAAGGGAAGTGGTCACTGGAAGCGGAACTGCCCCAAATACTTAGCGGACAAGAAGGCCGGCAAAACGAAAGGTATATGTGATATACATGTGATTGATGTGTACCTTACCGGTGTTCGTAGTAGCTCCTGGGTATTTGATACCGGTGCGGTTGCTCACATTTGTAACTCAAAGCAGGGGCTGCGGAATAAGCGGAGACTGGCGAAGGACGAGGTGACGATGCGCGTCGGGAATGGTTCCAAGGTCAATGTGATCGCCGTCGGCACGCTACCTCTACATTTACCTTCGGGATTAGTTTTAAACCTCAATAATTGTTATTTAGTGCCAGCTTTGATCATGAACATTGTATCGGGATCTCATTTAATTCGAGATGGCTACTCATTTAAATCCGAGAATAATGGTTGTTCTATTTATATGAGAGATATGTTTTATGGTCATGCTCCCATGGTGAATGGTTTATTCTTAATGAATCTCGAGCGTAATGCTACACATGTTCATAGTGTGAATACCAAAAGATGTAAGGTTGATAATGATAGTCCCACATATTTGTGGCACTGCCGCCTTGGTCACATAGGTGTCAAACGCATGAAGAAGCTCCATGCAGATGGACTTTTAGAGTCTCTTGATTACGAATCATTTGACACGTGTGAACCATGCCTCATGGGTAAAATGACCAAGACTCTGTTCTTAGGAACAATGGAGCAAGCAACCAACTTATTGGAAATCATACATACTGATGTGTGCGGTCCAATGAGTGTTGAGGCTCGCGGTGGCTATCGTTATGTTCTCACCCTCACTGATGACTTGAGTAGATATGGGTATGTCTACTTAATGAAACACAAGTCTAAAACCTTTGAAAAGTTCAAGGAATTTCAGAGTGAGGTTGAGAATCAACGTGACAAAAAAATCAAGTTTTTGCGATCAGATCGTGGAGGAGAATACTTGAGTCATGAATTTGGCACACACTTAAGGAAATGTGGAATAGTTTCACAACTCACGCCGCCTGGAACACCTCAGCGTAACGGTGTGTCCGAACATCATAATCGCACTTTATTAGATATGGTGCGATCTATGATGTCTCTTACCGATTTACCGCTATCTTTTTGGGGCTATGCTTTAGAGACTGCCGCATTCACTTTAAATAGGGCTCCGTCGAAATCCGTTGAGACGACACCGTATGAACATGGTTTGGGAAGAAACCTAAGCTGTCGTTTCTAAAAATTTGGGGATGCGATGCTTATGTCAAGAAACTTCAACCTGAAAAGCTCGAACCCAAGTCGGAAAAATGTGTCTTCATAGGATACCTTAAAGAAACTATTGGGTATACCTTCTACCTCAGATCCGAAGGCAAGATCTTTGTTGCCAAGAATGGATCCTTTCTAGAGAAGGAGTTTCTCTCGAAAGAAGTAAGTGGGAGGAAAGTAGAACTTGATGAAGTGTTACCTCTTGAACCGGAAAATGGCGCAACTCAAAAAAATGTTCCTGAGGTGCCTGCACCGACTAGAGCGGAAGTTAATGATGATGATCATGAAACTTCAGATCAAGTTGCTACTGAACTTCGAAGGTCCACAAGGACTCGTTCCGCACCAGAGTGGTACGGAAACCCTGTCTTGGAAATCATGTTGCTAGACAACGGTGAACCTTCGAACTATGAAGAAGCGATGGCGGGCCCGGATTCCGACAAATGGCTAGAAGCCATGAAATCCGAGATAGGATCCATGTATGAAAACGAAGTATGGACTTTGACTAACTTGCCCGATGATCGGCGAGCCATAGAAAATAAATGGATCTTTAAGAAGAAGACAGACGCGGATGGTAATGTGACCATCCATAAAGCTCGGCTTGTCGCTAAGGGTTATCGACAAGTTCAAGGGGTTGACTACAATGAGACTTTCTCACCCGTAGCAAAGCTAAAGTCCGTCCGAATCTTGTTAGCAATTGCCGCATACTATGATTATGAGATATGGCAAATGGACGTCAAAACGTCATTCCTTAATGGTTTCCTTAAGAAAGAATTGTATATGATGCAGCCGGAAGGTTTTGTCGATCCTAAGAATGCTGACAAGGTGTGCAAGCTCCAACGCTCGATTTATGGGCTGGTGCAAGCATCTCGGAGTTGGAACATTCGCTTTGATGAGATGATCAAAGCGTTTGGGTTTACGCAGACTTATGGAGAAGCCTGCATTTACAAGAAAGGGAGTGGGAGCTCTGTAGCATTCCTCATACTATATGTAGATGACATACTTTTGATGGGAAATGATATAGAACTCTTGGACAGCATTAAGGCCTACTTGAATAAGAGTTTTTCAATGAAGGACCTTGGAGAAGCTGCTTATATATTAGGCATCAAGATCTATAGGGATAGATCGAGACGCCTCATAGGTCTTTCACAAAGCACATACCTTGATAAGATATTGAAGAAGTTCAATATGGATCAGTCTAAGAAGGGGTTCTTGCCTGTGCTACAAGGTGTGAAATTGAGCTCAGCTCAATGTCCGACCACGGCAGAAGATATAGAAGAGATGAGTGTCATCCCCTATGCCTCAGCCATAGGTTCTATTATGTATGCCATGCTGTGTACCAGACCTAATGTAAACCTTGCCGTAAGTTTGGTAGGAAGGTACCAAAGTAATCCCGGCAAGGAACACTGGACAGCGGTCAAGAATATCCTGAAGTACCTGAAAAGGATTAAGGAAATGTTTCTCGTTTATGGAGGTGACGAAGAGCTCGTCGTAAAGGGTTACGTCGACGCTAGCTTCAACACAGATCTGGATGACTCTAAGTCACAAACCGGATACGTGTATATTTTGAATGGTGGGGCAGTAAGCTGGTGCAGTTGCAAGTAGAGCGTCGTGGCGGGATCTACATGTGAAGCGGAGTACATGGCAGCCTCGGAGGCAGCACATGAAGCAATTTGGGTGAAGGAGTTCATCACCGACCTCGGAGTCATACCCAATGCGTCGGGGCCAATCAAACTCTTCTGTGACAACACTGGAGCTATTGCACTTGCCAAGGAGCCCAGGTTTCACAAGAAGACCAGGCACATCAAGCGTCGCTTCAACTCCATTCGTGAAAATGTTCAAGATGGAGACATAGATATTTGTAAAGTACATATGGACCTGAATGTAGCAGATCCGTTGACTAAACCTCTCCCTAGAGCAAAACATGATCAACACCAGAATTCCATGGGTGTTCGATTCATCACAATGTAACTAGATTATTGACTCTAGTGCAAGTGGGAGACTGTTGGAAATATGCCCTAGAGGCAATAATAAAAGCACTATTATTATATTTCCTTGTTCATGATAATTGTCTTTATTCATGCTATAATTGTGTTATCCGGAAATCATAATACATGTGTGAATAACAGACATCAACATGTCCCTAGTAAGCCTCTAGTTTACTAGCTCGTTGATCAACAGATAGTCATGGTTTCCTGATTATGGACATTGGATGTCATTGATAACGAGATCACATCATTAGGAGAATGATGTGATGGACAAGACCCAATCCTAAACATAGCATAAAGATCGTATAGTTCGTTTGCTAAAGTTTTTCCAATGTCAAGTATCCTTTCCTTAGACCATGAGATCGTGTAACTCCCAGATACCGTAGGAGTGCTTTGGGTGTACCAAACGTCACAACGTAACTGGGTGACCATAAAGGTATACTACGGGTATCTCCGAAAGTGTCTGTTGGGTTGACACGGATCAAGACTGGGATTTGTCACTCCGTATGACGGAGAGGTATCACTGGGCCCACTCGGTAATGCATCATCATTATGAGCTCAAAGTGACCAAGTGTCTGGTCATGGGATCATGCATTATGGTACGAGTAAAGTGACTTGCCGGTAACGAGATTGAACAAGGTATTGGGATACCGACGATCGAATCTCGGGCGAGTAACATACCGACTGGCAAAGGGAATTGTATACGGGGTTGCTTGAATCCTCGACATCGTGGTTCATTCAATGAGATCATCGAGGAGCATGTGGGAGCCAACATGGGTATCCAGATCCCGCTGTTGGTTATTGACCGGAGAGTCGTCTCGGTCATGTCTACATGTCTCCCAAACCCGTAGGGTCTACACACTTAAGGTTCGGTGACGCTAGGGTTGTAGGGATATGTATATGCAGTAACCCGAATGTTGTTCGGAGTCCCAGATGAGATCCCGGACGTCACGAGGAGTTCCGGAATGGTCCGGAGGTAAAGAACTATATATAGGAAGTGCTATTTCGGCCATCGGGACAAGTTTCGGGGTCACTGGTATTGTACCGGGACCACCGGAAGGGTCCCGGGGGTCCACCGGGTGGGGCCACCTACCCCGGGGGGGCACATGGGCTGTAGGGGGTGCGCCTTGGCCTACATGGGCCAAGGGCACCAGCCCCAAGAGGCCCATGCGCCTAGGGTTTAAGATGGGAAGAGTCCCAAAGGGGGAAGGCACCCCCTAGGTGCCTTGGGGGGGAGGGACTCCTCCCTTGGCCGCCGCCCCCCTAGGAGATTGGATCCCCTAGGGCCGCCCCCCCCCCCCTTGGCTCCCTATATATAGTGAGGGAAGGAGGGCCTCTCATACCACGCCTTTGGTGCCTCCCTCTCCCTCTCCAACACCTCCTCCTCCTCCATAGAGCTTGGCGAAGCCCTGCCGGAGTACTGCAGCTCCATCACCACCACGCCGTCGTGCTGCTGTTGGAGCCATCTTCCTCAACCTCGCCTCTCCCCTTGCTGGATCAAGAAGGAGGAGACGTCATCCGCTCTGTACGTGTGTTGAACGCGGAGGTGCCGTCCGTTCGGCGCTTGGTCATCGGTTATTTGGATCACGTCGTGTACGACTACCTCATCCCCGTTCTTTGAACGCTTCCGCTCGCAATCTACAAAGGTATGTAGATGCATCCGATCACTCGTTGCTAGATGAACTCATAGATGGATCTTGGTGAAACCGTAGGAAATTTTTTGTTTTCTGCAACGTTCCCCAACACGTCCAATATATCAATATTTACGTCTCGACCATTTTGAGACTCCTCGTCATGTCTGTGATCACATCCAGGACTCCGAACTACCTTGGTACATCAAAACACATAAACTCATAACACCGATCGTCACCGAACTTTTAGCGTGCGGACCCTACGGGTTCGAGAACTATGTAGACATGACCGAGACTCGTCTCTGATCAATAACCAATAGCGGAACCTAGATGCTCATATTGGTTCATACATATTCTATGAAGATCTTTATCGGTCAAACCGCATAACAACATACGTTGTTCCCTTTGTCATCGGTATGTTACTTGCCCGAGATTCGATCGTCAGTATCTCAATACCTAGCTCAATCTCGTTTCTGGTAAGTCTCTTTACTCGTTTCCGTAATGCGTCATCCCGCAACTAACTCATTAGTTTCATTGCTTGCAAGGCTTATAGTGATGTGCATTACCGAGAGGGCCCAGAGATACCTCTCCGATAGTCGGAGTGACAAATCCTAATCTTGGTATATGCCAACTCAACAAGTACCATCGGAGACACCTGTAGAGCACATTTATAATCACCCAGTTACGTTGTGACATTTGGTAGCACACAAAGTGTTCCTCTAGTAATCGGGAGTTGCATAATATCATAGTCATAGGAACATGTATAAGTCATGAAGAAAGCAATAGCAGTAAACTAAAATGATCAAGTGCTAAGCTAACGGAATGGGTCAAGTCAATCACATCATTCTTCTAATGATGTGATCCCGTTTATCAAATGACAACTCATGTCTATGGTTAGGAAACATAACCATCTTTGATCAACGAGCTAGTCAATTAGAGGCATACTAGTGACACTTTGTTTGTCTATGTATTCACACATGTATTATGTTTCTGGTTAATACAATTCTAGCATGAATAATAAACATTTATCATGAAATAAGGAAATAAACAATAACTTTATTAGTGAGTCTGGGGCATATTTCCTTCACTAACGTCCTCCTAAATTAAATATTGAGAGGATTGGAGTGTAATACTGTTGCAACGTAAGCATCTCTTCGCTGAACAATATTACAGAGAGAAGGATATTGGAGTGCAAGGGGCATCTCCCCTAACCATGTATCCTCCCAGAATCTCGTGGTAGTACCATTTCCAATTATAAATTTTGTACTGTTGAAAAAGACTGATTTCACTCTCATCAATCCCTTCGAAAATGGTGAATCGGTCGGCCTAAAAATTACGCAGAATCTGGGCCCATGTGGCATCGGTCTCTACAGATAGCTTATACAACCACTTGCTGAGAAGACATCTATTCTTCACCTCTAAATTTTCAATGTCGAGACCCCCTTGGTCTTTTGGCCTACAAATGATATCCCATTTGGTGAGTCTGTATTTTCATTTTAACTCGTCACTCTGCCAGAAAAAGCACGATCTATAGAAATCTAGCCTTTTTCAAACTCCAACTGGTACCTCAAAAAAGGACAAGAGAAACATAGGCATACTCGTGAGTACCGAGTTAATGAGAATTAGTCGACCTCCGTATGACATAAGTTTGCCCTTCTAGCAACTTAGTTTCTTCTCAAATCGATCCTCTATGCACTTCCATTCTTTATTAGAAAGCTTGCGATGGTGGATTGGTATACCCAAATACGTGAAGGGTAAAGACCCCAATTCACACCCGAACAACTGTTTGTAAGCTTCTTGTTCGTCTTTAGATCTTCCAAAGCAAAACAATTCACTTTTATGGAAGTTAATCTTTAACCCCGACAGTTGTTCGAATAAGCATAACACAAGCTTCATGTTTCTTGCTTTTGCCAAATCATGCTCCATGAAGATGATAGTATCATGAGCATACTGTAGGATAGACACTCCTCTGTCTACTAAATGCGGGAGGAGGCCACCTACTTGGCCATTATCCTTAGCTCTTCCTATTAGGATTGTCAACATGTCGACCACTATGTTGAACAGAATCGGTGACATTGGGTCTCCTTGCCTTAGACCCTTGTGTGTTTGGAAATAATGACCTATGTCATCATTCACTTTGATCCCTACACTCCCTTTTTGCGTGAAAGAACCTACCTGATTTCTCCAGGACTGATCGAATCATTTCATACGCAGGGCCTGCTGAAGAAAAGGCCATTTTACTTTATCGTATGCTTTTCATAAATCCACTTTAAAAACCACCCCGTCTAGTTTCTTTGTGTGGATTTCATGGAGCGTTTCATGTAGGACTACAACCCCTTCTAGGATGTTTCTGTCCGGCATGAAGGCAGATTGAGACGGTTGCACCACAGAATGCGCAATCTGCGTAAGCCTATTAGTTCCAACCTTGGTGAAAATTTTAAAGCTAACATTAAGAAGATAGATCGGCCTGAACTACTCAAATCCGTATGGCCTATGTTTTCTTAGGAAGCAATGTAATCGTTCCGAAATTCAAGTTAAATAGCTACAACTGTCCACAGAATAAATCATGGAACACCGGGAGCAAGTCACCCTTAATGATGTGCCAACACTTTTTATAAAACTCCACCGGAAACCCATCCGGCCCCGGTGCTTTATTATTTTTCATTTGTGAGATTGCCTCAAACACCTCTTTCTCCGAAAATGGGGCAGTCAAAATATCGTTCTCATCCTCTGCGAGTTGAGGAACATCCTCAACCCTCGACTCATCCAAGGATACGAAATTATCCTCAACTAGCCCAAACAACTGCTTATAGTAATTGGTGATGTATAATTTTAGATTCTCCTGTCCTAAAATCGTCCCTTCGTCTTGCCATTTGCAATCATATGGAAGAATTGAGTGTTATCGTCCCCTTGGACGATTTTTCATACTTTAGCTCGGAGTGCCCACTTCAGTTCCTCCTCTCGAAGCAGTTCTTTCAATCTCATTTCCGCCTCCACTTTAGTTTCCAGCTCCCTGGTATCTAGAATGGAGGACTCGGCTTTTAAATCTAGGGATTGAATAAGTAGAAGGAGCCTTTCCTTTTCAACTTTATATATCCCACTCAAATGTTTGGCCCAACCACGTAAGAACTGTATTAGGTGCCTAATCTTATTCTGCCATCTTTCAACATTCGACCTCCCTCCTGAATCTTTAGCCCATTCTCTTGCTATTAGATCCAGGAACCCTTCTCTTTCAAACCATGCTAATTCGAATGAAAAAGTGTTCTTGTTTCCCACATGAGTTGCCTCTCCAGAGTCAACCAGCAATGGGGTATGGTCAGAGATCGCGTGTGATAACGCTTGGACCGTCACTAGGGGAAACTTCTGCTCCCATTCGACGCTAGCGAGGACACGATCCAGCTTGTCAAACGTCGGGATTGGTAACGTATTGGCCCAAGTAAAATTTTCTACCGGAAAGCTCGATCTCTCTAAGATCCAAGTTTTCAATAATTGTATTAAACATAAACGACCATCTGCCGTCAAAGTTATCATTGTTTTTTTCTTCCATCTTCGAATAATGTTAAAATCGCCCCCAACCAGAATTGGGAACTGCTCGCTACCGCAAATACGGACAAGATCCACCAAAAAATCTGGTTTGAATTCAGGCTGCTCGGCGCCATACACCGCCACCAAAGCCCAATTAAACCCATCGGCCTTCGATCTGACCCGAAACTTAACCGCAAAATCTACCATGACAACATTCCGGACTTCCAACGTAACGCATTTAACCCCAAGTAAAATCCCATCGGATCTTCCTCTTGGAGGTAGGCAATGCCAATCGAAATCAACAGCTCCTGTTAAAGTACTAAGAAAGTACTGGGGGTAGAATTGTCCGTTCCAGTTTCGGAGAGGGCGATAAAATCCAACTTGTGTTCTATAGAAGCATCCGCTAGAAATCTTCTTTTAGGCAAGTCCGTAAGACCTCTGCTATTCCAAAAGTTTCCTTTCATATTTCATCATGTAATTTTTTGGTGGTCCGGATCCTAGCACTTCTAGCACAGCCGAAGCCGGATAAATCTTTTATTTCCACTTACGTTTAGGCTTGTTTTGGTTCTCTACCCGGTCCTCACAACTGAGCTCAGTGGGCCTAACCACTTGAGTATCTGCAAGAGTGGAATCCCTTGGGGAAATAGAACACTCATGAATGGAGCTACATGGAGAATGGATGTTTCTGCCTTATAACAGTGACTTCGATTTTTAGTGAACTGTTGGTTCATCTTTCCGGATATCTCTGCTTGAGCACCATCAGATTTGTACTGTATAAATGTAGCGTAGGTTTAGTTTTTGGACGCTCCTACGGAACGCACGCACGCTATGCGGGCTGATCTC
The DNA here is from genome assembly GCA_034509565.1 of Triticum monococcum. Classification (NCBI taxonomy): domain Eukaryota; kingdom Viridiplantae; phylum Streptophyta; class Magnoliopsida; order Poales; family Poaceae; genus Triticum; species Triticum monococcum. The sequence continues at coordinate 561,965,534 of CM067841.1, read as the reverse complement.
GTGGCCGGCAGATAGGGAAAGTGCCTCCTGTCTGGTCCCCACCCATGTGCTAAAAAAGTCAGGTATACCTTCCCTTGTCGTTGCCACGTCCTGACACCCATCCATCCATCGATGTAAGAGGAAGGCGGAGAGTGGACCTTTTATGTTATGTCCGTTTCTAAATATAAGTTCTTTTAGAGATTTTAATAAGGACTACACTTGTCCATCCATCGTGGCATTGTGACGGTTCAGGAGAGATAGCCATAATCGCTGGTGCATGAATGTTGCCACTTGTAGAGTTGGGTGTTGCCAGGACGTACTAGCAGGGGCAGAAGTGCAGGAATGGAGCTACCAGGAGAACCGATGTTTGTGCCTTGTAGTGACTCTGATTTTTAGGGGGCTGCTGGTTGATCTTTTCAGCTATCTCTGCTTGAGCACCACTAGATTTCTTTGAGGAACAAACTGTTTTTTTAACATATAGCAGTACTAGAACTGTGTACGTTTTTGGCCGCAAATGTAGTGTAGGTTTAATATTGTACATTGATCCCAAATTCATTTGTATTTTTGGACGCAAATGTAGTGCAAGTTTGAGAAACCAACTACTCCTATATGCATGAGCGGCTCTATCCGAGACCAGGAGCCGCTCATTGTCGCTCGCGCTAAAAAGACTTATATTTAGGAACCGAGGTTGTAGAAGGCATCCCTTCCTTGAAATTATTTAATGTTGTGCTTGGTGTATAAATACATGCGTAAGAAGTATACAGATAAATTGTAAGAAATTTATGTAAACATAAATCTCTGGCGCAAGCTCGGATGCTCCACACTAAGCATTGATTTTTTTTAGATAAAATTATGGTGTATTTATCCCCTGCAGGAATGTAGATATTAATCAGGTGATGATGATCTAATGATGTGTTCTTTTCTCTTGTTAAGTGGGACAAGGGGTCCATAATTAACATGTTACCATCCGTTTCTTAATTTTGGATTTTTTTTTGCTATTATGTTCTTTTTGTTTCTGATGTGCAAGGAAAGAACAAAGATCATTTGAGCTCAGTTAAACATCACGAGAGAGAGAGAGAGAGAGAGAGAGAGAGAGCTTTCACAAAAAAAAAGAGGAGCGAGAGAGAGGATAAACCCCATAGCAAGTGACAGAGTGACCGATGTAAGAGGAAGGCGGAGAGTGGTCCTTTTATGTTAGGTCCGATTATTACATAATTATTAATCCTTTCAACACGTTGGTGAAACATTTTTTTTTGCAGGTGACTGTGGTGAAACATTAATTACTAGTTATACTCCCTCCATCTGAAACTGGTGAAGTAGTATTTTTTTTGTCTCCTGCTAACTACTACTCCTACAAGTCTATAAATGAAGATACAGAGACGAGTGTCTCCTCCAAATCGACCTACTGGTAACATCTTTCAGCTCGAGCTTGCACTTCAGGCCCGTGCAAACTTCTCCACTCCACCACCTTTCTGGTTTGTAAGTGGAAGTAGGAACATGAGGGTGAGAAGTAGTACTTGAGCGGCATCGATGTATGCATGGACGGTGCTTGCGCGGAGAAAATACTTAGAAATGGGATGCATAGGGAATTTAAGTTAATCTTGAGGATGCTTGCTTGGTGGCATCGCGATGGCTCAGGAGAGACCGCCATTATGGCCGGCGCATGAATGCCGCCGCTTGTAGAGTTCGTGCCTAGCAAGACGTAGCGACAAAGTGCATGGATTCTGCCTTTGTAGTGACTTCGATTTTTAGGGAGCTGCCGGCTCATCTTTTCGGCGGTCTCTGCTTGAGCATCAGCGGATTCGTTAGAGAAACCAACTGTTTTTCTAATGCTACGTAGAATGTGTGTGCTTTTTGCGCGCAAATGTAGTGCAGGTTTAAAATTTCTTTTTCACATTGATTTCAAATTCATGTGTATCTTTGGACGCAAATGTAATGCAGGTTTGAGAAACCAGCTAGTACTAGCAGTGTACATGCATGAGCGGCTCTATCGGAGACCAGGAGCCGCCCGCTGTGGCTGGCGCTAAAAACAGAGGCGGCCACACGGGACGGGCCACAGCACAGAGCGCGAGATTCTGGGCCGGGGAGACAAGATGGTCCCTGATCTCATCTCTGACCTCACATCGTGCGGCTGCGGCTGCGGCTGCTACGAGCCTTCACGGCACGGCAGTGGTGGGAGGGAGGGGCGAATCGCGAATCGTGCTTTTCTCGCCGAAAAAGACGTCCAGGTTCAACGTACCCACACGAACCGGGGTCAATCCAGCGCCCCCACCCGTCGCACCACCTACGCATCTCGGCCGCCTCCCTCCGAATAAACATATCCAGCGCTCGGCGGCCACGGGAGAGCTTCCCGCCCGTCACTGCTAGGTGGGGTCGCGACCTTCGAGACCCACTTGTCACTCGATGGCCCGGACGTGTGGCCGCCACGGACAGGCGTCAGGCGTGATGCTCGCCGCCAGTGGCCGCAGCTGATCCCGTCTTCCCCTCCCGACCCGCCTGAGCCCCGCGCATGCACCGGCATCCCGTCGGCCCACCTGTCAGTGCGTGCCTACTTTGCATAACTTGTCCGGTCCACGGTGCACGGCGTGCACGGGAATACATTCCCATTACTTGTCCGGCGTGGGCCAGGGCGGGCGCGGCCTCCCCCATAAAGCCCCCGCGGCCCGCCGTGTCGTCTCGGCCCCTCGACCGACCCAAGCGCCCCGCCCCGCAGCAACAAAAAAATCTACTCTACATCACTCACGCTCGCCGCCCGCATCTCTCTAGGCTCCGACCGCTTGCTCCTCCGGCGATGTCGGCGGCGGTGGGCGGCGCCGAGTTCCACGGCTTCGGCGGGGCGGCGCAGCTCCCGAGGTCCCGGATGCTCGGCAGGCCCGTCAGGGTGGCGCCGCCCGGGGCGTCGCCGGCTGGTGGCGGCGGGCCCTCGGCGGCCAGCATTCGCGCCGTCTCCACGGTGAGTTCTGCGGTGTGGTGGGACGACGGGTGCCTTCGGGCTTAGGGTTTATTCGTTTCTGCGGGGTTGATTCTCCGGTTCGGGCGTAGGGAATGGAATCAGTTTTTTTGGGAACATTTTAAGTCTAGTGAAATTGATGGGCCTTTAAAAAAATTTGATGCGATTAGATGTTGGTGTAAAACTAATATGTTTAACCTGCGGATTTGGGTGTGAAAACAAATCAGTCCCCCTGTCCAGTGTTGATTTCAAAATTCCCATCTCCCAGGCGAACACTGACTGACTAGCTATGTCATTGATCGGAAATAAATCCATTTTAAATAGAAGTATAAAATGGCTTTCTTACTCGCTTACCCCTGGAATGTTTATTAGTACTGTAGATCGTAGGAGTAGTTTTACTATTATATACCGATAGTTGTTCGATAGAAAATACGAGTACTACTATGCAATGATACACGTCGACTGATGCTCTGAATTCTGAAACATTTCGCCGTTCCTGCAGCCTCTGAAGAAGGATGCAAAGGAAGTTAAGCGAAGCAAGGTGGAGATAATCAAGGAGAAGAGCAATTTCCTCCGCTACCCGCTGAACGAGGAGCTGGTCTCAGAGGCTCCGAATGTCAACGAGACTGCTGTCCAGCTCATCAAGTTCCACGGAAGCTACCAGCAGAGCGACCGGGAAGTTCGTGGGCAGAAGAACTACTCGTTCATGCTCCGGACAAAGAATCCTTCCGGAAAAGTTCCGAACCAGACTTACTTGGCCATGGATACACTGGCCGATGAGTTCGGGATCGGAACGCTCCGTCTGACAACCAGGCAAACATTTCAGCTGCACGGCGTTCTTAAGAAGAACTTGAAGCATGTCATCAGCACTGTGATAAAGAATATGGGATCAACCTTAGGTGCCTGTGGAGACCTCAACAGGAATGTGCTTGCGCCTGCAGCGCCATATATGAGAAAGGATATTCTGTTTGCTCAAGAAACTGCAGAGAATATTGCGGCACTTCTTGCGCCACAGTCGGGGGCTTATTATGACCTGTGGGTGGATGGAGAGAAGATAATGTCAGCGGAAGAGCCTCCTGAGGTCACCAAAGCCCGGAATGACAACTCACATGGAACAAACTTCCCTGATTCCCCTGAACCAATCTACGGGACCCAGTATCTGCCCAGGAAGTTCAAGATTGCGGTCACAGTTGCTGGTGATAACTCTGTTGATATTCTGACCAATGACATCGGTGTTGTTGTTGTTTCAGATAGTGCTGGGGAGCCTGTTGGCTTTAACCTCTATGTGAGTGCCCAAGAAACTTCTGCTCCATCTTGTACTGCATTTGGCAATGCCTACCTTTTTGATTTATCCCTTGACATTTGGCTATCCCTATTTTTCAGGTTGGAGGTGGCATGGGAAGGACACACCGAATAGAAACCACATTCCCTCGTCTGGCTGATCCACTTGGATATGTTCCTAAGGAGGATATATTATATGCTATAAAGGCAATCGTTGTCACTCAGAGGGAGAATGGAAGAAGAGACGACCGCAGGTATAGCAGAATGAAGTATCTGCTTGACAGCTGGGGTATTGACAAGTTCCGGGCTGAGGTTGAAAAATACTATGGAAAGAAGTTTGAAGATTTCCATCCATTGCCAGAATGGCAATTCAACAGCTACCTTGGCTGGCAGGAACAGGTAATTCCATCACACTGTATTTTAGTCAGGAGTGCATAGAAAATATGAGAAGAAATAGCATATCTTGTTTAGGGGGGTTTGCTGATAGTTTTTCAAATGTTCCCGCTTTTCATAATTTGTAATTTAGTTTATTTCTCGAACATTTATATATCAATTGGTTATTTCTTGAACTCAGAGTTTCTTTTTTCCTTCTCTTTATTGTCTATTGCAGGGCGATGGTAAATTATTCTATGGAGTGCATGTTGATAACGGTCGTCTTGGGGGGCAAGCAAAGAAAACTCTGCGAGAGATAATTGAGAAGTATAGCTTGGATGTTAGTATTACTCCAAACCAGAATCTTATCTTATGTGGGGTTGATCAGGCATGGAGAGAACCCATAACTGCAGCTCTTGCTCAAGCTGGCCTGTTGGTAAGATTACTTTTGTCCATTGCATACCCCTCTCCCTGTAATCTGGAGTATACATTTTTTTAGTTGATATTAGGCCCCTTAAATTATTCTATCTTGAAATTCTCCTTGCTGCATCTGCTGTTCCAATTGATAATGTTGATCTTATGTTACTCTTCCCTATATACTGATTCTTTCTTCTCAGTTTGAAAATTTGAAAGAAACTGCATGGTTGGTTACTAAAATAAGAAATAAAATTAATATTCCTAGGCTTCCCTATATATTGTCTGCAGTGCAAGTAAGCAGTGAGCTCCTTTTCTCCCCACTAAAAGTTGTGTGTTCATGTATGTAGGAACCAAAGGACGTTGATCTCCTGAACATAACCTCCATGGCATGCCCTGCCTTACCTCTGTGCCCTCTAGCACAAACAGAAGCTGAGCGAGGGATCCTACCGATACTTAAACGAATTAGAGCAGTTTTCGACAAGGTATTCATCTGCCAACCTGTCAAAAATCATCTGAACGCTTGAGAATATGCCGTGCATAGTTTGTACCTGTCCTGTCACTCGAGAATTGAGACAATGCTGCCCACTAAACAGGTTGGCATCAAGGATGAGGAGTCTGTAGTGGTGAGGATAACTGGCTGCCCCAATGGATGCGCCAGACCATACATGGCAGAGGTTGGCTTTGTTGGTGATGGCCCAAACAGTTACCAGGTAAAGACAATGCTGAAATATCCTGTCATCATTTCTGCAACAAATCTACTTTCTTTTCTGTGCGTATTTCTAACCGGGTTTCTATATTTTATTTAATCTCAATCAACATTTTCTTTATTCCGATTGTAGATTTGGCTTGGAGGAACACCAAACCAGACCACCTTGGCAGAAACGTTTATGAACAAAGTGAAGCTTCAAGATATCGAGAAGGTTTTGGAACCACTGTTCTCCTACTGGAATAGCACACGCCAGGAAGGCGAATCTTTTGGGAGCTTCACAAACCGAATGGTGAGTGGATTATATGCTTTCATCCAATACTATTGCAGTTTAGTTATTTGGGAAGGAACCTTTTGGACCTTCAGAGAGAAATGGCCATTTATTTTTGACGAAAAACACCGAGCGCTGATATCTGTTAATTAAGAGAAGAGCCGAGGCGGCTGAAGTACAGTATACTGGGGCACTAACCTTAGTGAAACATGTACAGCTCACCTAAGTTGGCAAAATCTTTAGTCTGGTGGGGGCCACATTGCTCCTACCAAGCCGGCGTCCTTCCACGGGTGTAGTTCTTCAGTTATCAGACAGAAATGGCCCATTTATAAGGTCCCAAGTGTTCTTCCCTGTTGTTCACCATGAGGTTGCGTAGTAGTTAGTACTACAAAACTAGCAAGATTGCTAAATTGTTGCTTTTCATTCATCAGTATAAGGGACAATTCGAACAACAAAGAGAAACACTTGCGGCGGTGCTTTTTTTATGCAAGAACTGACTTTTTACTCACTGTCATATCCATCTGTTGCATTTCAGGGATTTGAGCAACTGAAGGAGGTGGTGAACAAGTGGGAGGGGTCGGCGTCAGCCGCTTGAGAGCTGTCTTTGCTGGACACGTCCCAGCACCATTTTTTGCTGGGGCGAGAATCTGGTGGCGACCAAGTACTCTACGGATTATTTTTATATAAAAGCTAGGAGAGGAGGAGGAAACCTGTCAATTCCGTTGACAGGCGGAGGACGAAGGAAGAGCCGGGTCTGAAGAAGTTGCTCCTTTGTGTTTGTGTTGAGGTTTTTTTTTTGTGTGTGCTTGTATGGATTACTCCGTTGGCCGCCCTGTTTAGCCTGAGAATAAATTCCTTGCAAAAAAAGAAATACCACTTGATAATAAATTTGTCCAAGGCAGGGGTGCTTTTGGTATTGTTCGGCACATTGAAAAGATTTTTTTGCAGTTTTTTTTTAGGTCTCGGCACACTGGGAAGTGGGATCAGGTTGTTGACGTTTGGGCCTTTTCTGCTCTAGATCTCTTTGTTGGTGGGCTTCATCACACCAGCCTGCTCGGTTCTTTCCTTCTTTTTTCCGTCGGGACAGTTGGACAGACAGATGACGGGTAGAGCATGACAGTTGCCGCTTGGCCTGCTGTATCCGAGCAGCGAGCAGTGCGCTCGAAAGCTGCGACGCGGGCGAAAAGGCCGAGCCCGGCGAGCTCACCGTGCATGCCACTGCGCGCATGTCGGCGTGCGGGCGTCGCCCTTTTTACCATGCCACTGCCACTGCCGCTGCGTGCATGTCGGCATAATGCGAGCGTCGCCCTTTTCACCCGACTACGTGCGGGGGTCGAGAAACCGCGAGCTTCCAGCGAGCCGGTCGGGCCACCTCGGCTGCGGCCTCCCTGCTGCAAAGGCGCAAAAGCCGGCCCTGCCTCGGTGGCGGCAGAAAGCGCCGCAGCACGCACGAACGCATCGGGCTCGCCGCGCACGCCCCCACCCTTCCCGGCCACCGGCACGGCAGCACCAGATCCGCCGCGATCTCCCCGTACAGTTACACTGCACAAGGAGAGACGTTCCAGCGCAAAGGCCAGGCAGCACAGTCCTAGTATACCAGTATTGTACAGTACATGTGCTCCAGTACACCGTCGCACCGTGGCTGGCGGCGGCGTGCGCCCGCGTGGGCACCAGCGCGGCGTGCGCCCCCGCCGTGCTCTGCTAAAATAATCGCTCGGGGGCGGGGGACGCGGCCACCGGGGTGGCGACAACGGCGAGCGGCCGACAGGCGGCGGGCGCCGCTGGTGCGATGGTGGGCATGCAGTGGGCACGCACCCCGACGTTGCTGGACGCTACCCTACAGTGGCCAGTGGGCGCGCACGGCGGAGGAGGGGGAGTGGCGCGAAAAAGGTGGCGGGCGGCCCCGGCCCCGGCCCCGGCCCGCGTGCTCTGCCGCTACCGCTGCCGTCCCCGGCCACGGCCACGCCCCCGCACACGCCGCTGTCTACACGGTCTCCTCCCATGAGTCCCTACAGCTCGGCGCATTTGTTCGATTAGACGTTGCTCTTGTGCATAGCAGCCGGTGCTCGCCGATCAGCAGTTCACCACGGACATTGAATACGCAGGCACTTGGGCGTGCAATGCAGAGCGGTTGAGCCGAGTTATTGAACTGGGCGAATGCGGATGAGGAGCCATTGAATGCCCCGGCGAACCCATCGTGATGGACCATGCCATGCAACGAGGAGGAAGAAACGGCCATGGTCCATCCATGGATCGGATCGGATCCCCCAACATAAGTGGCAACTCCAGCTTTGCACAAGATAGACCGGGGCGCAATCAATGTAGTACCAGGAAGGAAAAAGAGCAACAACAAAAAAATGCAGTTCGTTACAGAGATACCCTGGCTAGCTTAGCTTGGATTAGCTACAGTCCTCCACAAATCTACAGATTACAAGGGACATCAGACAAGGTACGCCAAAGAGCTGGGGCTAGTTTCTTCCCCGGGATACAAAATTCCAACCCGGGAAGAAGTTGCCAGCGGAATTACGTTCACCGTAACAGTACGGCTTCTAAATCTGGTTACTCCTAACTGTGACAATGGAGTACACTGATTACTTACTGAAGAGCTCGTGCAGTGTCACAGGAAGATGAAGCACTCCATGGACACCAGGGGGTTCTCCAGGGACTCCTTCCCCTCGCCCTCGCCGTCACCCGCCGCGGCGTCGCCGTCGCTGCCCGGGGGAGTATCAGTATTCTCCTGCTCTGGCGCCTGTGGCGTCGGTGGCGACGCACAGTGCGTAGGAGGACCGTGTGGGTGCGGCTTTGCCGGCGCCGGTGGCTGGGGAGGCGCCTCCTGCGCGCGCGGCGGCGTCGGCGCGCGGCCGCACGGCCTCGCGGGCACGGGCGGCTTCCGCTGCGCGCATGAGGCCGAGCCGGCAGCGTCGCGGCGCTGGTCCTGCGCCCGCTTCGCCGCGGGCGACGGCGACCTCCGCGCGGGGTCGCGCCGGGGAGGCGGGGGCGAGGGGGACGCGCGCCCGCGCCCGCCGGGTGTGGCCGCGCCGTGGTCCCGGTCCCGCCTGGCGCGCCTGGGCTCGACACCGGGCGCGGGCCTCCCCTGCCGGCACCTGGGCGGCTTCGACGACGGCGACCGCTCGGGCCCGGCCACGGTGGTCGCGGCCGACGACTCGGACGCGGCCTCCGACTTCTCCTCGACGGAGCGCGCGGGCCTGCTGACCCTGCCGCCGACGCCATGGCCGCCCTTCGCCCTGGCGGTGCCGCCGTCCTTGGCCCTGGCCTTCTCCGCCGACGGCGCCACCACAGCGCCGCCGGCGACACGCCTGGGCCTGGGCGGCGGCTTGACGCGCGGCGTCTCGGAGAGCACCTCCTTGACCTTCTCCTCCTCGGGCGGCGGCAGGTCGCGGGCCTCGACGGCCTTCCTCCCATCGTCCGCGCCCGGCGGCTCGCCGCGCTTCTTGCTGACGCAGCAGCCCATGCCTGCACCGTCCTCCTCGCTTCTACCTAGGCTTGTACTTGCCGAGCTTAGCTTAGCCAGCTAGGCGGCCATGGCTGGTCTGAAGGTGGTGAGCATGAGGAGGGAGGGACAGACAGGGGGGAGTGGGAGAGCGAGCGGAGAGGACAGTGCGTGGCTTTGGGTTTCCCTCCGTCGTGCTTTGATTTGTGCGAGCCGAGGAGGCCTTGGCTGTGGACCTGTGGTAGTGCGGTGGGGAGAGAGACCGGGACTCAAAAGGGCTTAGCTACTGTGAGCTCCTCTAAGGTAACTCCACCGCACGACCCATCCGTGACCCATCCGGTTCGAATTTGTCCGTTTAAAGTAAAATACGACTCAGCGGTAATACCCAAACGGATAAAGCTGTCCGTTGGTGTCCGTTTTCTATCCTTCTGACCTCAAACCTAGACCAAATTTGTGCGAGAAATGGGGTTGAACGGACACGAAACGGACGCTCTTGCTGGCTGCTCTCGTCCGCTTCATCCGCTCTTGTTCGCTCTGTGGCCCACAAATCAGTGACTGCAAATCCTCTCGCCTCACTGGCCGCCGCCGCACGCCGCCGTCCCTCCGCCTCCCTGTTCCCCGCGCAAGCCGCCGCCGTCCCTTCGCCTCCCCGCTCGCTGCGCCGTTCCTCCGCCTCCCCGCTCGCCGCGCCGTTCCTCCGCCTCCCCCTTCGCTGCGCAGGTCGCCGGGCGGCGAGGCGGCGTGGTGCTCGTGCGCGAACCGCGCGAGCGCGTCGGCCACCCGCGGGAGCGCGCGGAAGTAGGCGGCGTGCGGGAGGGCGCGGTGGGCGCAGGCGGGGCGCGGGCGGGCGCGGCGCGGCGTAGCGCAGGGGCAGGCGGCGCGGCGCAGGCGGGCGCGGGCGGGCGCGGCGTAGCGCAGGGGCAGGCGGCGCGGCGCAGGCGGGCGCGGGCGGGCGCGGCGCGGCACGGCCAGGGCGCGGGCAGCGAGGGCGAGGCTGGGCGAGCTCGCGGCGAGGCGGGGGTTCACGCGGGGCGGCATGGCGGGCTGTGGGCAAAATGGGGCGGATAATTTGGGGTTTCAGAGACCTTGTGCGCGTTGGGTTCAGCTGCCCCATACGTCTGTCCGCCCCCCGACGTCCGCCAAATCACACACCAAATGAACAAAAGCGGACATCCGGATGGATCACGGATGGGTCATGTGATGGAGTTGGCCTAATTAAGCTGTGTTTATCTGATAATTGAGCTTATAAAATATACTAGTAGTAGTACTGATCAGGGGTCATGTTCTTGCTCAGTGGAAAGTGGTATTCACGACCTGTCCTTTTTTCTTTGCACGACCAGGTTTTGCCATGTTACAATGCGCACATTGCAACATGGCTGTGTCTGCAGGGTTCTGAGGCCCTCTTTTTTTTTTTAGCTTCAATGCATTGCATTAAACAGTGTGTGAAGCCAAATCGTTCGCCACAAAGAAAGATACATACGGATCAGGGCAGTACACGGTTTTACACTCAATAAAATTACACCTAATGAAATCTTTCAAACGATCGGCCACAATGCCCAGATCAGAGAAATCAACGCCCTTGTCATTCATAGCATCTTTCAGTAGAAGTGCATTCGTTTCCAAGTACACCCTGCCCATTCTTAGGTCTGAAGCCAAATGAAGTGCAGTTTCAGCAGCAAGCATCTCTGAATGTGGAGCATTCAGAATATTAGGGAGAAAACCTGACGCACAAACCAGCACATCGCCCATATGATCCCTGAACATTGCACCCCAGCCCCCATTTCTTTCATCTGGCCTGAATGAACCATCAATATTAATATTAATCCACTCCTCGGGTGGTGGCGTCCAACGTTGTTTGGGTAACGAACAGGCGTTCTTTTGGTTTTGCTGAAGAGTGCAGAATTCACGCAACTGATGTTGGATAATCCATGCTAGTTCCTCGCTCAATTTGCCTTTGCCTCCTTCTCTGCGGTTGTTTCACTCACACCACCAGTTCCACATGAGTGTAGCGATGAGAGCTTGTTTCTCCACAGGAAATGCCATCAGCTTCTCTACCATTATCATAGTCGTTCACTGGTCCATTAACAGCAGCCTCTCCGCCTCCAGTCCACAAAGGCGCCACACCTCCTTGACTTGCTTGCATTTAAAGAGGAGATGGCCCCCGTCCTCCTCGTGAACGCGGCAAACTGGGCAGAGCGGAGAGATCTTGAGCCCCTTTCTTTGAAGGTTCACGCAGAAAGGCGTTGAGTTGTGCGCTAGTCTCCTGAGGCCCTTTTTGAGTCAAATATTTTCAAACAAAATGAAGATTTGCGTTCTGTCGCTGGGATTCCGCGGCAGTACACATGATTTGAGGAATTTTGACGAGGCAATGCGCACGTGGATGATATAGGAACCATATTTCACAGACAGGGTTTTAGAGGTTCGAACTCCCTTATTCTAGGGGTAACACTATTCCTCCTGCATGTGTTTGATCTCGTATGAACCATATACAATGTTGTCTAGCACTTTTTTGTCCAGCACTTGTGTACTTATTTGTCTATCGCTGAAGACATGTCTACATTCTGGGGTGTTTCGTCTCATACCATAACTTGCCACACTTTGTCACGCCTAAACTTAGGAAAATTTGATCAAGTTAGATGTGTGTTTGGTTCTAGTCACAACTAACACTAGAAACTTTTTATGAGTAGTAAGCCCCACATGCCATAGATACATATATAAAATGCGGCAAGATTCACTATGAAAATCCAAAGTGTGACGAAGAATTTGAGCACCTCAAGTAAGGCAATTGTGGCAAAATAAGGCGGCAATATGTCATGAAGATAATCACGATCCAAACAGGTCCAAGCCGACGACAACGAAAGGGTACAAACGGCTGTGGGAGCCACGTTGTAGTAGTGCTACCACGATAATGATAGTTACCATGAGATTTTACTACAATGCTCCCTCGGTAAACAAATATAAGAGCGTTTAGATCACTACTTTAAAGTAATGATCTAAACACTTTTATATTTGTTTACAGAGGGAGTACAATGCAATGAAGCTATCTCGATGGCGTTGTTAGGAACGTCTGCTTTTATTGCCCACTATTGACTTGGTCGGATGGAAGCCATGGTATAAGTTAGTCGGATGGATTTTATGATGTTGGCCCAACCGAACGATCTTCTGGTACGGAACCATTTAGACATACTCGCTCCATTTCATAATTCAGTGCGCCCGAGCTTTTCGAGATTTAAGTTTGATCATAAATTTAACCAACGTGGGTGGGGAGTAAACTTTTTCACTTATATTTCATGTGGAGCATCCGACATATTTGGGGGCAAGTTCAAGTGGTATCCTGCAGGGTTTGGATGTCCAAATTTAATAATACATCCAGAACATAAGAAGGAAATTCAATATTACATCCAAATTTATGTATTCTTGTTGTTAGGGTTTTGTATCCTACTCGAGAAGGCAAGACGGCGGCGGCTCCCTAAAGATGGAATAAGGTTTTATTCGCCTAGACCCCATCCAAATGGTGCGTCTACCATCGTTATAGGGCGTGTGGAGGTGTGTCTTCGATGGATTCTCGCATGATTCAATCGATGGTTTTCTTTGGTGGATATGCTCGGATCTGGTCTTCTTTCATCTACATTCGTGTGTGTCTTTAGGTTGGATCCTTCTGATCTACGTTTCTATTCATCAGCGGCGGTTGTTGTTTCTGGTGCAATGGTCCTATAGGGCCTTAGCACAACGACTTCCCGACTATCTACTGTAACAAGTTTTGTCCTGCTCTGGCAAGGGGGAGTGGGGGGAGGGGGGGGGGGGGCGATGACAGCGCCGTGCTTTCGGCTCACTTCAGTGCTTGTAGCCGGTAGGTGGTCTATGGATTTGGATGTAATTTTAATTATTTTTTATAACTGCCAAGATTAAAGTTGAATAGATCGGAAGTTTCTCGCAAAAAGAAAAGGAAAAATATCTTAACTTATAGTGAGTTCAGCACCCTGGATTTTACAAAATATAATATAAACTAAAGCCATGAATATGGTAACGTTCATGGCCTATGGGTAGCCGTGATGCAAAAACATGAGCATTTTGTGACTTAAATCTCTCGATTTTCAGAACATATCGTGTTTTTCACATTTATTCTCAAGTTCCATAGAACGGAATATTACATATTTATCTAGAGTATTTGAGCTACCTTAACTCATTGTGTACACAAAAATCACGGGTAGCTTTTTTGTGTACACAAAAATCACCCACCCGCAAAAAAAAGTACACAAAAATCACAACTCAGAATTACACTTCTCCTCATATATTACAGTGTATTTTGCGCACCCTGCACTCTTTATTGCTTGTGGCTTCAACATTATCACTTCTCACCTCCTTCGTTTAACATAACTTTGAAAAATCAAGCATGGTTGCTTGGGTAGAATTTGCTTCACAGCATCTCTCAACCCTAGCCACTGCCCCCGATGAAATTTCTTCCATGCGCCTCCGCGTAGGCCCCTTCCATCCCTTCGTCCAGTGGCCTCATCGACAACAAGAGCAGCGGGGACCCTTCTGTTCGTTCCCCTTTTCTCATTCGGTTTTGTTTCCCCGACAACATCAACAAGGTGGTGACGACAATGGCGTGTTGGAATAAGGTCTCTCCGACTTCTCCCTATCTCGACGACGTCTGATCCGGAAGGGCTTGTGAGAGTTTGTGTCTCCAGATTTGTTGGCTCTCCTCATATCTTTGAAGTTGGTGTGTTCTCCAAGGAGATAGAGCAATTGGCTGACCATTGGTGCGACAACTTTGACAGCTTCTTCTGTGTTGTTCTGCAGCATGGTCCGATTTTTCCAACACTCGGGGACCGGTGGTGATGGATTGTGAGCCTGTTTTTGCGTGGGGTGATGCTCCAACCAATGCTTCTTTAGCGATTTCTAGATCTCGCCTCAAGGGGTGAGTAGTTATTGCAGTCTTTAAAGCTTGATATGGCAAAGACGTTTGTAGATGTTCCCCTTCTTTACTTTCAGTGCAATTTTTAATCTCCCGTAGGCGGCGTACAATCGAAGGAAGGAGGAGACTAGTGTGTTTTGCAATGTAACTTTATATGTATTGGTCGGTTTGCGTCCGATTGTCTTTCCAGTGTTACGGCTGTTGTTTCCTTTTAATAACTATCAGATATAAGATGCCCTTTAAGCGTCTCTTTGAAATTAAAAATAAATTTATAGACGAAACTGTTGCACCAAACACCTTGTTCAAATAGATGGAATTGTTGTCTCTCACACGGTTCTAAGAGAAAGAGAAGGCTCACCCTCTTATAACCTTCATCCATCCAGGATATTACTCGTGAGGCTACGAGGGTTTGTCAAGTCATTGTATTGGACAAACTTGCTTATCACAATGGATACAAGTTGTGACTCGACTATGGCTAGACACTCGAGTTTTGCTTGAGATGAGTGATTGCTCGCCAGAGCAAGATAGCATATATAGTAGGTTGGAGAATCATGATCAGAATAAGCAGTGACCATCTTGCGGGTATAGCCCAAGCATGTGCACCTATAATGGTGTTTAGAAATCTTTCATGAAATCATGAAGAGAGTTAGAAAAGGCAACCATCACCCCTCCCCTGCACGCACGGTTTGAGTATATCGCGTACTCGTTTTGAGATCCGAATATAGTAAGCAATAAAAAGATATACGTTTGCATGTGTTTGGGTTCTAACCAAAAGCCACCTTCAAATTTTTTGACCATGACCAAAAATTTGGTTCTTGTTTGGAACATGACCAATTTTCTTGCATGATATGCGCAAAAAATAAGCAAAATTCTGGCATGTAAATGCTCCTTTGTCCATTCTAGTTCTTTTTTTTTGTCAATATTGGTCAAATCATGGTCTAGCAAAATCTTTGATAATTTTTTAGCTAGGCTAAAACCAAACACACCCACTCCCTCCCTCCGTTTCTAAATATAAAATATTTTAGAGATTCCAATATAGACTACAGACGGAGCAAAATGAGTGAATCTACACTTTAAAATATGTCTATATACATTCGTATGTAGTCCGTATTAAAATCTATAAAAGAGCTTATATTTAGAAAACAAAGGGAGCAGTCCCTATTAATACTCCACCCGTCTCAAAATAAATGTCTTAACCTCAATTTTATACTAAAATTAGTATAAAATTATACTGTACTAAGGTTAATACACTTATTTTCTTTAGTACAAAGTTATTTTAAGGTTAAGACACTTATTTTAGGACAGAGGGAGTAGCATATTTGACATCCGAATATCTACTCTATTTGCATTCGAAACGCAACAGAACCAAACTTGATGAAAACTTGAACTTGTGAATAACCCAATAGCGTAGGGGCAGGTTGTGTTAAAAAACTTGAACTTATGAAGAACCCAATAGCGTAGGGGCAAGTTGTGTTAAAAAAAAAAAGCGTAGGGGGCAGGCAGAAGGTAGCCCGAGATCTCAGTTGGCTCGCGGGCCGAAAGGGACGCCACACCGCACCGCACCAAAAAGCCGCACCAGCACAACCCCGCACCGAGCGGCCAGGTTGGCGTCTCGCATTCCGGGGCCCCGCCTGTCAGCCTCGCCGGGCCCCACCCGCCAGCGACTACCTCGCGCGCAGCCACCGCGTCTCCCTTTCCCCGTGTACCGGACTAGACTAGAAAGCAACGCGACTAGAGAGAGAGGGAGAGGGAGGCACGCCGCACGCACTTGGTCGGTCGCCACCACGCCGCCCATCGCTGCCGCCGCCCGTCGGAGAAGGGCCCCGGAGACCCATGGCGGGCCGCAACGGCTTCGAGGACGACGACGTCAACCCCTTCGCCGTGAGTGCTCGCTCTCCTTCCCGTCGGCGCGAGCGCAAGCGCTCGAGATGCTTCCCCCGCCTGCATAGATCTCGGTTCTCCTTTTTTTCCGCGTCGGCCGTGTTCGTATTCGGGACCGGCATTGCTCGGATCTGAGGCTCCGAGCGTGGGACGGGGAAGCGATGGGGGAGATGCGGATTTGCGCGCTTCGGGTTGGCGATTACGCTTTGTCGGCCGTGTCGGCTGATTATTGCTCTGGAAGCGGTAGGTTAGCTCTGGATCTGTGCTCGCGTGGTGAACTAAGGCTGCGCGGTGGGTGATTAGTGGCCTGTGCTAGGTGATTTGAAGCCAGCATGAGCTACAATGTAGTTTGGTTGGGATTCGGTGTCGCAGCAGATTAAAGCAATGTGGTGGCTTTGATGTCTGTGATAGCCTCTTGTATGACTTGGTTTGCTTGTTAATTAGTTACTGAGTACTAGTGTGAGGTTGCTGGAGCTTGGTTACCACCATATGTTATGTCAAACATTAGGGACTTCGACATTATGTATGGTGGAATGCTGGTAGTGTTTGTCAGGTAGAGGATGAGCCGCTTGCTGCCCTTGGGTTCATTTTAAGGCATCGCTAATTTCAGACCCACTGTTTTTGCGCTCAGTAATTCAAGTGGTCTCTAGAAATTTACCAATGTGCTACAGGCTACATATGTCGGAACATGGTTAATGTGATGCCCAATATATGGATAGGCATGTTCATAAAACAAAAATGTATGGATGATAGGACATGGATAAAAAGTTTAGGTTCGAGATTTCTACATTCTAGGCTCTAGGTGGGAGCCAAAGTTGAACTACATGTGGCAAGTTCTTTTGTACCACCCGATAGGTTTATTTGTTGTTGATGTCACTGAGCTGATGTGGATAATGCAACATTTGGGTGTAATATACTTAACACACACCCTGCAGTGATCACATTCAAAAGTTAATGTACCTATGCACATGCCCGTGAAAGTATATGCATCAGCATGCCATGCTCAATAACATGCCAAAATATTTTAGATTTTTGTCGTGCATATTTACTGATCATTGGGTATCCAAATCCGAAACCTGTGTCAAGTTCTAAATCAAGTAACTGCGCATGAATGGAGCAATTCTTGCACCCATCACCCGCCATTTTTTTGTATGTGTTTGTATTGCTAGATTCTCTCATCTGATTTTCATTTTATTGCTACGATATGTTGATAGTCCATACATATACATTACATAAAATATTGATGTTGAGAAGCAGGTTAGTTTTTGGCAAAAGGAAGATCACGCTATTATTAAGTTGCTCAGAGGCTTCTATTTTTGGAGCTGCTCGTTCCTAATATCTTCCAAATGCTTCATTTCCTACAGGGAGGGAGTGTCCCCCCTGCCTCCAATTCCCGACTCTCACCTCTCTCCCACGAGCCTGCGGGTTTTTATAATGTGGACATTCCTATGGACTCAACCAAGGTACGTTTAGTTTTGAGAAGTTTTTCTTCCCTCAAGAAATTTGTGTCAGCTAGCTTCTTACTCTAATTGGAATTGGATAGATGTTCTCTTCGTCATTGCCATTTATCTATTCCTTATGTATCATCAAGTACTTCTTGTGAGAATTTTTATAAGTCTGATGGTCTGTTTTCCAATTTTGGTGGAAATTATAAGACATCCTAGCATAAATAATTTTGTTGTATTTTTGCCGTTTCATTATTTTTTAAGAATATATGCATGACCAGTCACGTAAAATATTCTCTTGCATATTTCGAAAACAGTTAATGGAAGTGTATTTTAGTCATTCTATTTGGTCACGTTCTCAATCGTAAGAGATCCATGTGCCAGCTCAAAGTTCGCCCTATAAAATTGACTGAGTGGGGTAAAACTGTATACAAAACGTGACAGTTATTCCTTTATTTATACCGTTCATGTGTAAAGTTAGTTTTGATTAAGTTTCTAAAAAATGTTTGTATTGGTTATCCCTTCTGTAGTTTGTTTATATATTTATATCATGCATGTTATTATCTCATTTAGGATGTGAAGAAAAAGGAAAAAGAGCTCCAAGCGATGGAAGCCGAGCTAAACAAAAGAGAAAAGGTATGCGTGTTACAATTGCTGAGTGATTGGACTGTTCTGCTGCTCTTAGCCAGTTACAGAAATATTGATATGCTACCAGCTTTCTCATAAGTGGTGTCACATCAGATGTAAATCCAGAATCTACAATGTTGCTGTGATTTGTGATTTAGATATGCTAACTGGGGCATTGCTTTATTTAGTGTTACAACCAGTCAATCAATAAAACCTTATTTATGTTGATTTGGGATTTTCAGATCATTAGTGCTGCATATAGTAGCTATCCTAGCCTTAAAATCCCTATAGTTTATAGATGATGTATATTAATTATCTGCTGGTCTGGCAATGGCAATATGGTAATTTTTTATGGTGTGCTGGCATGAGTCTACAGAATCTGCGTGTCCTCAACCTACCAAATACTAATTAAGCAGTTCGCTGTAATTGCCACCAGAGCATTGGAATTACTGAACAGGTAGTGTGCATTGACTTAAGAGTAGGAGGTCAAATGGCTACCAGAACTATCTATTTGGTAGTGATGCAATTTGAGGCCGAGTAATAGGGGCAGAAACATGCATCATCTTGCAGCATATAGTGGCTCTGCTGGAAAATAAAGGGTGCTTTTGCTGGTAGTTCAAACAGGCATGTGAATTTTAATGGGAAAAATAATTTTAGCACTGCAAAAAAATTCTGATTTCTCATCAATGTAAGATAAATTTGTGCTGTGAGGAAAACAATGCGGCGCTCTATCTCAGCACAAATTTATCTTAAATTGATGAAAAATTGCAAACATGTGTAACAATCATTTGATTTTTTCTTTCTTTCTGATTACCATTTGTCCCAAGAACAGGTGCAAGAACCATTTCATTTCGACGTGGTTTTGTCCCTTGGTCTTGTTATCCAGATAGGGGAATCTATATCTCAACTTCTTGCTAAATTTGGTTGGTTATGGCGTTGTATATCCAGTGATGAATGGTCTATACAATTTTGTTTCCCAGTCAAAACGGTGGTTCATCTGGGAGGATCATGTTTCTTGAGCTTATTATTTAATATGTTGAGTTTTGACAGTGAGATGTCATAGTATTTTAAATCACAGAAAGATTGTCTCTTTGTAGTGTATTCCATGTATGTGGGTACATGTTTTATTTACCATGAGATGTTTCTTCTCCAACTGCTGATCTGATTCCTCTTTGTTTGTCTCTCTGCCCTAGGAGCTGAAAAGGAAGGAAGAGGCTGCGTCGCGAGGTACAACCCGCATTCTTTCCTTTTGCTGAATAGCTTTAATAGTTTTTTTTTGTTCACGTCTCTGGCATAAAAAATTGAAGACAGAAGCATGCTTGATGAAAGCAATTTGTGCACCTGGAAGTGTGTACCAAGAAACTGTAGGCTGCCCACTCATTTTGAGAGGAGTTCACAGTGTTTCGGAATTGTTCATAAAAGGGCATCATAGACATTTAGAGTTTAGGACATGGGATGGGACATCAGGTTATCAATATGTCACACTGCAACCTGCATGGTTATTGGTAATATTTGCAGACAATGGTCCTTTTCTTAGATTGATAATTTAGAATTGGTCATTTCAAGGCTCCAATTTTGGGATGTCCGAAAATAAACAATTGTCATTTCTTCTGGCAAGAGCAAATTTAGTTTTATACTTTGTATGGTTTCCCTAGCAGTGTGTTTGCACAATTATATTTCTCCTAATCACTTCTTTGTTTCATTTTCAGCTGGCATTGTCATAGAAGACAAAAACTGGCCACCCTTCTTCCCTCTCATTCATCACAATATTTCAAATGAGATACCCATCCATCTACAAAAAATGCAGTACCTTGCATTTTCATCATTTTTGGGTAAGCTCCGGTAATGTGAAAACTGTGGTGTTTGGTATGAATATGTTCTGCTGCCATGACCTTTTCTTTTGCTTGAGTACTACTTCAGAATGTTTTGGGAAATAATTACGTGGTGTTCCACGGGACCTCCAATCCCTTTATTTTAAGGATTACAAGTTTACATCCAGAATCTAATATGGTCTCTCAATAGATTGCGAACCTGGGTTCTCTGGTACAAAGGTTCTGTTGGGTTGTGGCCCAAGTTTGCCTGCCAATAATCTGTCTAGCCAAAATTTTGGTCAAGTTTTTGCTTGCCCATGAGTTGGCCAATATTGGCAAGAACATAGGGGGCATCGGCATGCCCAAAAGTTTTCCCACCATCCAAACAAAGATCAACCTTTTGGTCATGACCAGAGATTTGGTATGGTGCAGTTTGGGCAGTCTAAACATACCTTAATTCTCCCAACACTTCCTCACAAGATTGACATAAAATAACAACCTTGGCCATCTTCTATTTTCTAATACTCTCGACGAGACCTCTGCCTTTGCTGAGATTTGCCTCCATGCCTTGACCTCACCACCAGTACCAGCCACCATACCCACCATGATTGAGTTTCTGCTGGCGTATCAATGACTTACGAATACTGGATCGCCATATCAAACTGTGTGTTTCATATGATGCAGAAGCTTGGAGGGTGTTCTCTTCTATTCTCACGTGAAGCACCTCCAACAACAGGATCATGTCTCCCACCTATAGCAATGCAGTCCATGGCCTGGCCTCCACCGCCTCTTCCTCAAACCTCCAATCAGCTGGGCGTCTACCTCCTCTACTCACATGTCCCAAGCCATGGCCTCCATCACCTCTCCATTCTCTTGGTCCTCTCGGTTTCGCTGCCTCCGGTTGTACCATCCCCAAGCCTCCACAGCAGGCAGATCAACAAAGCCAAGTAGCCGGACAAGCATGGCCAACGACCAACTAAAAGTACCAGCAAGTTAACAGCACCACAAGTCCACACCATAGATCAGATCAGCCACACTAGTGTCAGAAGAGCCGTTGTAACTTGTAAAGATCAGCCTAGCAACCTGAACTGGAGTCCAACAGCAACATGACAAAAACAGAGACACACAATGCCTCTCGACCCCCGTCGCTCCAAAGCCACAACAAGTTACTACTCCTTTCTCTCACTCCTTTCCTTCTTGCATGACCACAGCCAGATCACATGAGCAGTGAGTAGCCAGTGGTCATATTCAGCGGCGATCTGCCAGTAATACTGATCCTCCTCTTCTTCCAGATCTAATCCGGCCTATCTCAAACACTAGTGATGCAGATAACATTTTCCAATTTCTCTGCAACGGGCAACATAATTGTAACACGTGTCAGTCTCTCTGCGTGGCCTGACAGGACCTGCACAGGTGGCCACTGGAGCCTGGTGGCGCCTGCATGCCTGTTGGAATTGAATCACTCAACTCCCCCTCTTCCTGAGATATGCTTCAAGCACACACGCAAAACTACTAGCACTGAGGCTTTATTGACATCACGCACACACACACAGCACTAGCACTAGCACTGAAACCCTCTTTCTCTCACCCTCACTCTCACACTACCGATATCTGTTATTTCTCACAGCTTGCACAAGTACACAAGCTGTTTAGGTGACTTTCTGCCTCACACAGCAAAAGCCATTTTCTTTGTTGATACACTACAAGCTTGTGTTACACAAGATGCACTCCTATTTATAGGAGTTCTAGGCCGGTGCTAGTGTTCCTGGCGCTACAGTAAGATGGCAGTACAAAAGAGAGGGGTTACAGGAGACAAGGATTATCCTAACAATGCCGACTATCATTTTGGACATTTGTTAGATCCTAATACAAATTCACTGACAAGTATTTATGTTGCAACTTCCTGTCATATTTTGCACGAATGATGTGATTATCAACATACAATGAGAAGCAAATAAGTTTGAGTTCCTCAAATATTTCAAAGGGATCTACCATCTTCATTTGATTAGTGGACCAAGAGCTAATCTGGTGGAAAAGCAATTTGATATATAGTTTTTTTTATGGATTTTGTGTAATTTTTGTAAAATTTGGATCTCATGCAGGAATTGCTCTCTGCCTCTTCTTTAATATCATAGCGACTACAACTGCATGGATTAAGGGTGAAGGTATAGCTAAAGTGTATCTTATTGTGCACATCTGATATAGCAGTTGCTATCACTATATTAACTTCGCGAAACTAATACAAATCTCTGCTTTAACAGGTGTCATGGTTTGGTTGCTTGCCATTATCTACTTCATTTCTGGTGTCCCTGGGGCTTATGTGTTATGGTATCGCCCTCTTTATAATGCGATGAGGTAGGGTATATGCATTGAGAATTTATTGTCTATATGAAAGAAATTCACCTTTCCAAATATGTCATGTGACCATATCTTTGTTTATTATAATGCCTGTCGCAGAACTGAGAGTGCTTTGAAGTTTGGGTGGTTTTTCCTATTTTACATGGTAAGATACACTTTACTAGTGGTTTCATGCGGCCACATCTTAGCATTAAATGAAAGGTTCAACCTATCCTCAACTGCACACCCTACTGATCATCTTTGTCCATTTCCAGATTCACATAATCTTCTGCGTGTGGTCAGCTGTGTCTCCCCCATTCCCTTTCAAAGGAAATTCTTTGACGTAAGTCTCATATTCTTTTCTTGTGCACCATGGTTTGCCGTGCGGGCTGTAAGTCAGTAAACGGGTATAGATGTGAGGGGTTATGCATTTCCATGGTCATAGTTTCTGTTTTGTCCGTAAAAGATTATGTGATCTTTTCATAAAAAGTAAGTTGTTTCATTGAATGGTTTGTCTGAAGACGTTGTTAGAAGTTAGAATACACAATTAACAAAGATAATCAATGAACTAGATATATAGATTTAATGTGGAACTCAAATATGGAAAGAAACAGGCACACACCAAACGTGGTTAACTACAAGCAGGGGAGTTTACACTGGCGTCAACACATCCATGCAGCTATAAAGGCTATACATAAGTGGCATGTGAGAAATACGGGAGCAAATCCAAAAAGTATACACATGAGCGGCTGTTATATACTAGTTGTCAAGTAACATGTTCCTGAACCGATTGTTTGCCTTTTTGCCTGAGTTGTGGTCAATGTTGACCTCTGCAAAGGATCATGGAAGAAGCATAATTTTTTATCCTGGAACTTAACACACAGGAGTAAAATTTTATGCCAGGTACATGGTAAATTGCCAATGCAGACTGAAATTGTTGTGTTTCTTGTCATTCATGTCACTCGAAAGTTTTGCTTGGAATAAATTCTTACCCTCCATGTTATCATATTCAGATTTAGACCTTTCTACCATAACATTTACTCTTTGTTGAGAACGCATTAAAACTTTTATTTTGATCTTATTAACTAAATTACTTTGCTTTTTGATGCTGTAGTGGGATTTTGCCTGCCATTGATGTCATAACCAAGAGCCTTATTGTTGGGGTAAGTCTTCATTACAGGTTTATCCAATTAGCCTGGACTAATTTGTTTATGTAGCCATTTGCCTATATCTACGTCTTACCCAGCCCATGCTCTATATTTTAAACCAATGATTGTGCTGCTTAATTTGTTTATGTAGCAATATGCCCATATCTTCCTCTTACGCAGCCCATGTTCTATGTTTTCCCCAAAGATTGTGCTGCTTGATGCTGCCTCAGTGCCGGCAGAGTCCACTGGCTAGACAAGAAAATCCTTGCATTTTGAAACAGACATAGTGCACTATACCTCACACGCATGAGTATCAGGGGTTTACTTGGTAGATTGCATCTGGAAGTGGTTACTGGGTCTGCCAGTCTTATTTAACCCCTTACTGACATATATATTTTTGTGGAATTTTCATTTGGCAGATATTTTACTTTGTTGGATTTGGATTGTTCTGCCTTGAATCACTGCTGAGCATAGGTGTCATTCAGGTGGGTGTGGTTTACCTCTATTTTTTTGAAGATCTTACATTGCAGCTCATGTTATTCCTGTCTCTTGATCATCGACCTGTCTTACTCAACCTGCAGCAAGTGTACATGTACTTCCGTGGAAGTGGAAAATCCCAGGAGTTGAAACAACAGGCAGCACGTGGTGCCCTGAGCTCTGCGTTCTGATGAAGAAAACCAGCAGCCAGAGAGTTGTAGCCAGGGTAGTGAATGGAAGGAGACAGGATGTGTGCCGATTGGGCATGGTAGTCTTGCGCATCGCTGCACCGTGCGGATTTGGATCGCTGAAATCATACAGCTATATCTTTTTGCTCTTCTGTTAATACAAATATAAGGAGCCTTCTTGTGTGGATACTTTAAGGTGGTGTTGTTTCCATTTGTTGACATGGTTTTAGATGTGGTTGATAGCGAGGATTGACTAATATTCTGGGTGGAATATATTTGCATGTCTGTGTGGGAGTAAATTAAAATTACTTGTTCATTTCCTGGCAATGTTGGTGCGACCTGCTGTGTTCGTCAGCTTGCTTGATCAGGCAAGCATTTCTAATTTCCTTTCACCTTTGATTGGTCAGTGGCTACCTGTTGATTTCAGAACAGTTGGATCTTTTGTCATTCTTCGTAAAGACAGATCATGGTCGACCTAAGCTGCTGCATCCTTTGCCTTTTGTGGCATTAATCTTATGGTTTGAGTTCCGTTACAGAGAAAAAGGTTCTTTTCCAAGCAAACGAACCGTGAGCTTTACTCTAGCTGCGATCACCAAGTGGAACAAAAGGCACTGAAGTAATGAGAGCGTCTTGTAAATTAATGGATGAGGCGATCAAAAGATGCAAATAATCGTATCTTCTCATGCTTAAGTGACACTCCGGTTCCATTTAACCGAGTGACATGGATAAAGCGCGCACGTTTTCCGCATCTTAATGTGTTGGAGACCTGGCCATGCTTAGCTTGAGCAGCTCGATACCTGAGTGATGAAATCAACGGCTCAACAGTGGGGAGTAATCTGTGCCGAACTGGCAACGTAGAGCCGCCATGTGATCTGCATCTGCTAGTTCCACCAGTACGGTCCGCACTCTTTTGTTTACTCGTCTCCAACTCTAAATTTCTGATGCATCCCATTCCCTGCCAGAACACGCTGTGTGACCATTGGTGTATCCACCGTGCTCGCCAGGATCGCTCTCCTACACTCTGGCATTCTGCCCTAGCAACTAGACGCGATCTTGCTACATGGGGAAGCTAGATATGTATAATAGAAGAACAGGGAGTGTAATGTTGTGTGTGGCAGGACATCATTTTTTCACCAGACACCATATGCCATCAATCATTGTGGTCGTTCAATTCTACCATAAATGGTGTAGTTGTCAACATTTCTTGCGCTCATCACACATCTATATATGATCAAGCCTAAAGCGAATACTGCTTCAAGCTATGACAAAGAAGCCACTATGAACTCAACCAACAACGGGGACGTGTTGATTGATTTCCAGCTCAATATAACAAACGAAAGATACACCGTGACACCGAGCCCTCTGTGTAACTCAACAAAAAAAATTAATACAAAAGATTATTGAATTTTTAATTGATTATTTTTTTTTTGAGGAAAAAAGAGTAAAAATTACATTACTCTTGAGCCAACAAAACAGTCGGCAGCTAACACTGCTCTTAGGTCATCCGGGACGGTCGCCACCCATTGCCGGTCGCCCATTCTCCTAGCTGAGGCCGCGAGGCAATGTTCCAAACTGTTTTGTTTGCGGTTTGCATATATCACCTGAGATGCTTGGAATTTCTGCAGCTCCTTCTTGATGTCGTGTAGCACTGAAAAACAGGCTGAGCGATTGCCTGAATCAGGCTGTAGTTCCTTCGCCAGGAAAGAGCAGTCAGTCTCTGCGATGATAGGTCCTCTGTAAAGCGTTGCCAAAGTCTGCAGTCCAGAGAGCAGAGCACGAGCTTCGGCTTCCTCCACTGAAGAACAGCGATCAATTCCTTTTGACAGCGAGAAGAGAACGAGTCCCCTGTGATCGCGAGTCACTGTGCTCTCATGCGAAATCCCGTTGTCGGCAAAGAAGGAAACTGTTAGAGTACGTAATGGGTCTAATGGGTCGTTAGTCTTAGGGTTAATTAGAGATAAGAATCGCTTGTTTAGGGATTAAATAAGCCTTGTTTGGGAGTCAAGTAAACCTTTCTATATAAAAAGAGGGGATGTATCAATCTAATCAAGTAAGAATTAAGAAGGAAATCCCTCTCCTCTTGCCCGGCCGTGGGCAGAAAGGCCCCCGGCCGGCCCTCTCACGCCCTCCTTCTAGCAGCGCCATAACAATTTGGTATCAGCTAGCTTCGGTTCGATCATGTCTTCACCGCCGCCCAACCCGTCTCTTCCGCTGCCGGTCACAACCGTCGCCCCGCTCTTGCCCGTGCCGGGATCCTCCGTCGCGCCCGTCCCCGTCGTCCTCACCCGGAGGTGTCCGGGGCGCTGCGGGACCTAACACAGGCGGTCCAGGAGATCAACCTGTTCTTGGCTGGGTCCTATGGACCGCACCCGGCTGCGCCACCCATCACCGCCACCGCGCCGCCGTGGCAGCCGCCGCACCAAGCGGCTCCCGCCGCGCTTGCCGGGCTGCTGCAGCAGCCGCTGCAGCTGCCATCCATCGACCCGTCCTGGCTGTCGTGGCAGCCGCCGCACCAGGCGGCCTCCGCCGCGCTCGTCGGGTTGCTGCAGCAGCCGCTGCAACTGCCATCCACCACCACCACCGCCCCGTCATGGCTGCCGTGGCAGCCGCCGCACCAGGTGGCCTCCGCCGCGCTCATCGGGCCGCTGCAGCAGCTGCCATCCACCGCCCCGCCCTGGCTGCAGTGGCAGCCACCGCTCCTGGCGACCTCCGCCGCGCCCGGCGCTCCGTCGCAGCAGCCGCTGCAACTGCAGCAGCCATCACCGGTCAGCTCCGGCCCCGCATCGACCGCGCCGACGGGAGTCCCGATCCACCAGATCAAGTTCCCACCGTCGCCATCACCGCTTCCCCAGGGCGTCCCCATCCAGCAAATCAAGCTTCTGCCGTCGCCGTCACCGCTTCCAGCTTGGATCACTACCCGCCACGTGTCGGCGATGGTGAGGCTGCAGGCTGCTGCACGCGGCCTCCTAGCGCGTCGGCGTGTGCGGGAGTTGCGTGGTCTGTAGCTGCCGCTCCTCCCAGTTGCGCTTCGCTGCGCCAAGGACCTCGATCTCGTCCGCTGCGTCGGGGATCTTGGGCATGCTGTTTTCCCCACGGACAACGCCCTCAACGTCTGCGACATCGGCGGTTGGGAAGGCGCACCCCTCCTCGCCATTGTCCATCGACAACCCTCCACTCTTCTATGTGCGGTGCCGACCAACAGCCGTCCGGCGGGGAGAAGGCATGGTGTCACCGACAAGAGCGCACCGCGTAGCACCACTGCATTCCGCCGCCGGCCGCCGCGAGGGCGCCTCTGCTGGTCACTCTTGTGACCACTTCCAGGTGGTCCTACACATGCACTCCTTTTGTCCAGATGGTGTCCATGGGATCCAGGTGGCTGTACACGTGCATGTTTGGCGTGCGG
Source organism: Triticum monococcum (assembly GCA_034509565.1). Lineage (NCBI taxonomy): Eukaryota > Viridiplantae > Streptophyta > Magnoliopsida > Poales > Poaceae > Triticum > Triticum monococcum. The sequence continues at coordinate 561,937,872 of CM067841.1, read as the reverse complement.
ATGGTGTCCACTTTTTGTTAAGGGGTCCAAAATAAAGCGTCCCGGTCCATTTCAGGTTGAGAATAATAAAACAAGCCGAGATGTAAAAGGCTTGTTTTTAGGTGTTAGGTTTGGGTTGCGTCGAGTCATGGTTATAAGTTGGTTAGGCTGCAGCTTGAGGACAAGCTGCATGTCCAGGTGGGGTGTAGTGTTAGAGTACGTAATGGGCCTAATGGGCCCGTTAGTCTTAGGATTAATTAGAGATAAGAGTCGCTTGCTTAGGGGTCAAGTAAGCCTTGCTTGGGAGTCAAGTAAACCTCTCTATATAAAGAGAGGAGATGTATCAATCTAATCAAGCAAGAATTAAGAAGGAAATCCCTTCCCTCTTGCCCGGCCGTGGGCAGAAAGGCTCCCGACCGGCCCTCTCGCGCCCTCCTTCTAGCAGCGCCATAACAGAAGCATCCGTATTCAGTTTGACAGTTTCGCTGTCTGGGGGATACCACTGTTTTGCAGCACCTGACTCGGGGTCCTTGTCCTGTAACTTCTCCAAAGCAAGTGCTATATGCCCTCTGCCTTGTTTATCCTTTGGTCCTGAAAAAAGCTCCCTGCTGTAGCAGATCAGTTCCTCCTCATATTGCTGCAGAAAGTGTGCCGATCTGCTGATCAACTCCTTTCCTGTACTATGGATGCAATCATCACGCAGGAACCAACACCTCGACAGCAGCAGTAAAGTTTTGGTCCTCATCTCCGTATTACATGTTCCTAGGAGGTTCTGAAGCCAGTCCTTCCCTGTGAACCTAAAGAGTGTCTCGCTAGGCAGATCCCAGACTTTCCGCATTTCACTTCTTAAGGCCTTGCTTTTTGTACAAGAAATTACCGCATGATATTCATCTTCCTCTCCGTCGCCACAAATATTGCAGGCGCAGTCAACTTCTAGAGTACGTTTCCATTTGTTCATTTTGGTCGGTAAGGTATTTGTAGCTATTCTCCACCCAAAAATCTTAATTTTTTCAGGAACCTTGGCTTTCCAAATAATATTCTAGATGCTACGATCATCGGCTACATTTGTGGAGCTCGAAGCTACACTAGTGCAGAACTAGGCATTATCACCGGTTCGAAAGGCCCTTTAGTGCCATTTCTATAACCGGCACTAAAGGATGGGGACCGGCACTAAAGGGTGGGGACTAAAGGTTCCCCCCTTTAGTACCGGTTCAACACGAACCACCGCTAAAGGGCCACCACGTGGCACAAGCCAACGCCGGGGGCGTGGAGACCTTTAGTATCGGTTTGTAACACCTACCGGTACTAAAAGGCTTGGGGGTTTTGGTTTTATTATTTTCCCTATAATTTTGTGTTTTCCATTTAATTTATAGATTGTTTTTATATTATAATGAGTTATTAAATCACTAGGTGAAAGAACCGCGGATTAGTTTCAACTGGATGGATCCTAACTAAGTGATCAAGTAATATGGATAAATGATTTACTTGATCACTTAGAATCCATCTACTTAAAACTAATCTGCGGTTCTTTCATAAATGATATAATAACTCATCGGCATCATATTAATATAAAAACTCTTGCATCATATCATCACCAACAACACTAGCTAATAATCATCATAGTCATTACCACTATTTAATCATCATAGTCATTACCGCTATCTAATCACCATCAACACTAGCTTAAGGAAGAAACATTCACTTGTACCAGAAGCAAAGATATCATCGAGTTCAATATGATCACGACATTATAAGCATTCATAAGACCACAAAAACAAACCACCTTGAGATTAAGTTCAGGACGAAGAACACGGACATGAGAGGACAAGTACTAAGAGCATGAACTAGCTAATCACCCCTGCTGCTCTCTCTCAGGTAAAATAGCATAGAACATGTGTAGCTCTCCTGATTCATCATATTGGAGCATGCAGATGAACCTATCTCTTAATAGTGGGTTGCGCTTCTGATTGCTGCCCACTAGTACTTCTCTGCGATCCTTCACAATTTTGCTCCAATCTTTCACTATTAAGCATTCCTCGGTTTCAGAAATCCTGAATGCACTCATGTGCGCTGTAGGATGTCTTGGCTGTAAGTTAACCATTGACATGAGACCTTTAGTCTCGATCCACTGAGGCACAACTATCATCGGGAGTCCCTGTTGAAGAATATCGTATAGTAACATACTTATCAATGAAGTTTAGCTTAAAAAATAATATATGCAAACGATGCACTGAGGACAAATAGTAAAAATCTTACCATCTTTTCTAAATAGATGTGAACGTAGTTCAATACGAACATTATTGGTCGCACGTTTTGAGTACTAAGATTTCCAAGTCCAGGAAAATATTTTTTCTTAGACAACATCAAGATCCTCAAGCCATGAAACATAATGACTTATCTCCTTATAGTTTAGTTCAGCCCCGGGACAGTGGACGGTCCTGTCTACCAAGCGTCAGACATGTTTGCTTGAATGGAAATAAGCTGTCAATAGAAATTAGTTGTCAACTATTTTTGAATAAACAATATCAAAGACATAAATATGGTTGAGAAACTCACATAATGGTAGAACTGGAGGCGTCTACACATTGACCCAGGTGTCTATATTACCTTCAATATAATCTTGCGGACGAATATCAAAGGTGATAACCATATCAGGCTCAAATGCATAAGCCTTGCATAGTGCTTACCAAGTTTTGCATTCAAAATAGGCGTCGGTGTCTGCATTGTATAATTTTGCGTAGAATGTATAACCATGCTCGGTCTTTAAGTAAACTCTCTCTACCTTCATAGTTTTCATAGGAGTGAAACCAATCTTATCCAAGACAAAATTTTTTGCATCGCAGGGGATATGCTAGTAGAATAGTAAAAATTTAAAATTATAAGTTGAAGCAAATGAAGTATAAGTCATGCTTAATTACCAAAAAAGACTTGTCATTGTGACTTACTGTATCCACTTCGAAAGTCTCATCCAGCTTGATGCTGAAGTGCCTATCATCAATTAGGAAATTTCTGTCGCACAAGCCGTGCTCGTCTTTGCAGTATTCGCACATACCGAAATCCATTTCGTCATCAGACATTTCATATGTTCATAGTTGAAACATTAATTGATAAACACTTACTAGTTCTATTAATTCAATTAATTCAACTAGTTCTATTAATTCAAGTAGTTCTATTAATTCAACTAGTTCTATTAATTCAACTAAGCACTTACTAAAAATAAACTAGTTCTATTAATTTATTACTAAAAATAAACTAGTTCTATAGTAAAATTTTAATTAGATCATAAAATCTCATATACCTAAATTTAATATATCTAATTCATCTAATATTAATATATCTAATTCATCTATAACTAAAAGTATAAAAAACTAACTCATCTAACATTAATATCTAGCTAATTCATCTAACATTTGACATTAATATCTAACATTTCTATCTAATTCATCTAACATTTGACATTAATATCTAACATTTATATATATAATCATCTAACAATTGACATTAATCTAACATTTATATAAACTAAAAGTATAAAAAACTAAAAAAATAGAAAACAGAAAATAATTAAGAAAAATCTGTCTCTCTCTATGTGTACTATGTGTGTGTGTGTGAGGGCCACCATGGCGCGGTAGGGGGCGCGGTCTTACAGCGGAGCGAAGGCTAGCGATGCGAGGCGACGGGGGGCAACGATGGGGACGGGCCGGGGCGGCGAGACGGCGGGGACGGGCGCGCGCGGCGACGGGGGCGGGGACGGGCACGCGCTAGGAGGGCGGCGACGGGGATGGGGACGGGCGCAATGACGAAGCAGATGAAGAACAAACTAACTGAAATTTTCGTAAGTGCTATATATATAGGAGGGGCTTTTAGTACCGTTGGAGCCATCAACCGGTACTAAATGTCAAATTTCGGCGGGAAGCGACCCCCTTTTTACCGGGTCGTGGCTGCAACCGGTACTAAAAATAAAGGGGTGCGCTGGCGCAGGTGCGGTGTGGCAAGTTTAGTCCCATCTCGCTAGTCAAGGGGTGTCTGCACTGGTTTATAAGCCTCAGTGCGGTAGCTCTCTCGAGCTCCTCTCTATAGCAGGCTTCTGGGCCTAACTTTGCCGCGCTGCCTTGTGGGCCTGTATCCTCGCCCAAGGCCAACCAGGCCCACTGGACAGCGCGCAAAGTTGCTTTTTATGTAATTTTTTTCTGCTTTATTTATTTTATTTTATTTATTTTTGAGTTGTTTTTTGCTATATTTAGAGTTTCTTTGTGAATATTTTTTCTTTAGGTACAAAAAATTACAAACTTTCTGTTAGTGCGAGTAGTTTTCAAATTTGAATTATTTGAAATTTATGTGAATCACTAATTTGTGAATAACTTAACTTTAAAAATAGATTTTCAGTGATTCTTTTTTCTTATGTTTAATATTATTGTGTTTTATCACTAGTTTGGAGCCACGAACTGGTACGAAAGGGGCTGTGCTGCCATCCCGCGGTGCACCCAATTTAGTCCCACCTCGCCAATCAAAGGGCAGCCGCACTGGTTTATAAACCCAGCCGCGGCTGCTCCTTCAAGCTCCTCTCTAAAGCAGGCTTCTGGGCCTAAACTGCTACTCTGCCCTATGGGCCTACTGGACGTGGCTTTGAAAGGGTTGAAAATTGATGACGTGGCTTTGAATGGTGCATACTGAACGCACAAAAAATATGGAGTTGTAATAAGTTTAAAAAAATGAAATGCCTTTGTAACATATGAGTTTTCGTCCGAAACCCTGATACTTCGAAAGAGATTGTCCAGTTTGTACAAGATGTGCATCCAGTTTTTGCCGTAACCCTCTTTACTTTTTTGCACCTGTTATGTGGGTGAAATGATGATACCATGTCAAGTTTCAACCTTTTCAGAGTTCATTTTGTAGTGCTTTTCAATTTCAGGGTCATTTAGCTCAAAACAAATCAGTAAATGCATGAAAAATAGAAAATGAAGGCAGAAAGGGTTGAAAGTTGATGGCATGGCTTTGAATGGTGCATACTGAACGCACAAAAAGTCTGGAGTTGTAATAAGTTTAAAAAAATTAAGTGCCTTTGTAACAGATGAGTTTTCGTCCGATACCCTGCTACTTTGAAAAAGATTGTCCAGTTTGTACACGAAGTGCATCCAGTTTTTACCGTAACCCTCTCTACTTTTTTGTACATGCTATGTGGGTAAAATGATGATGCCATGCCAAGTTTCAACCTTTTAAGAGTTCATTTGTAGTGCTTTTTAATTTCAGGGTCATTTAGCTCAAAACAAATCAGTAAATGCATGAAAAATAGAAAAATGATGTCAGATAGGGTTGAAAGTTAATGACGTGGGCTTGAATGGTGCATACTAAACGCAAAAAAAGTCTGGAGTTGTAATAAGTTTTAAAAATGAAATGCCTTTGTAACAGATGAGTTTTCGTCTGAAACCCTGATACTTCGAAAGAGATTGTCCAGTTTGTACACGAAGTGCATCCAATTTTTGTCATAACCCTCTCTACTTTTTTGCACATGCTATGTGGGTAAAATGATGATACCATGCCAAGTTTCAACCTTTTCAAAGTTCATTTGTAGTGCTTTTCAATTTCAGGGTCATTTAGCTCAAAACAAATCAGTAAATGCATGAAAAATAGCAAATGATGTCAGAAATGGTTGAAAGTTGATGACGTGGCTTTGAATGGTGCATACTGAACGCACAAAAAGTCTGGAGTTGTAATAAGTTTAAAAAATGAAATGCCTTTGTAACAGATGAGTTTTCGTGTGAAACCCTGATACTTCGAAAGAGATTGTCCAGTTTGTACACGAAGTGCATCCAATTTTTGTCGTAACCCTCTCTACTTTTTTGCACATGCTATGTGGGTAAAATGATGATACCATGCCAAGTTTCAACCTTTTCAAAGTTCATTTGTAGTGCTTTTCAATTTCAGGGTCATTTAGCTCAAAACAAATCAGTAAATGCATGAAAAATAGCAAATGATGTCAGAAATGGTTGAAAGTTGATGACGTGGCTTTGAATGGTGCATACTGAACGCACAAAAAGTCTGGAGTTGTAATAAGTTTAAAAAATGAAATGCCTTTGTAACAGATGAGTTTTCGTCCGAAACCCTGATACTTCGAAAGAGATTGTCCAGTTTGTACACGAAGTGCATCCAGTTTTTGCCATAACCCTCTCTACTTTTTTGCACATGCTATGTGGGTGAAATTATGATACCATGTCAAGCTTCAACCTTTTCAGAGTTCATTTGTAGTGCTTTTCAATTTCAGGGTCATTTAGCTCAAAACAAATCAGTAAATGCATGAAAAATAGAAAATAAAGGCAGAAATGGTTGAAAGTTGATGACGTGGTTTTGAATGGTGCATAATGAATACACAAATTTTTTGGAGTTGTAATAAGTTTAAAAAATGAAATGCCTTTGTAACAGATGAATTTTCGTCCAAAACCCTTATACTTCGAAAGAGATTGTGTAAACATGTAAAAATATACATAAAAAATACATTGAGCAGTAGCGCCTTTAAGCCAAAACGCGCTACTGCTATATGTAAACATGTAAAAATATACATCACAAATACATTGATCATCAATGATCCTTTTGTGTATAATCTGAATTGTCAATATGCGTCCTCATCGGTTTAGAAACCGAATGATACGTCTCCAACGTATCTATAATTTTTGATTGCTCGATGCTATATTATCTACTGTTTTGGACATTATTGGGTTTTATTATCCACTTTTATATTATTTTTGGGACTAACCTATTAACCGGAGGCCCAACCCAGAATTGCTGTTTTTTTGCCTATTTTAGGGTTTCGAAGAAAAGGAATATCAAACGGAGTCCAAACGGAATGAAACCTTCGGAAACGTGATTTTCTCCCCGAACATGATCCAGGAGACTTGGACCCTACGTCAATAAACAGAGGAGGCCACGAGGTAGGGGGGCGCGCCTACCCCCCAGGCGCGCTCTCCACCCTTGTGGGCCCCATGTTGCTCCACCGACATACTCCTTCCTCCTATATATACCTACGTACCCCAAAACGACCAGATACGGAGCCAAACCCTAATTCCACCTTAGGGCCTGTTCCGGAGCTCCGCCGGAGGGGGTATCCATCACGGAGGGCTTCTACATCATCACCATAGCCCCTCCGATGAAGTGTGAGTAGTTTACCTCAGACCTACGGGTCCATAGTTATTAGCTAGATGGCTTCTTCTCTCTTTTTGAATCTCAATACAATGTTCACCCCCTCTCTTGTGGAGATCTATTCGATGTAATCTTCTTTTTGCGGTGTGTTTGTTGAGACCGATGAATTGTGGGTTTATGATCAAGTCTATCTATGAACAATATTTGAATCTTCTCTGAATTATTTTATGTATGATTGGTTATCTTTGCAAGTCTCTTCGAATTATCAGTTTGGTTTGGCCTACTAGATTGATCTTTCTTGCAATGGGAGAAGTGCTTAGCTTTGGGTTCAATCTTGCGGTGTCCTTTCCCAGTGACAGTAGGGGCAGCAAGGCACGTATTGTATTGTTGCCATCGAGGATAACAAGATGGGGTTTTCATCATAGTGCATGAGTTTATCCCTCTACATCATGTCATCTTGCTTAAGGCGGTACTCTGTTTTCATTAACTTAATACTCTATATGCATGCTGGATAGCGGTCGATGAGTGGAGTAATAGTAGTAGATGCAGGCAGGAGTCGGTCTACTTGTTTCGGACGTGATGCCTATATACATGATCATACCTAGATATTCTCATAACTATGCTCAATTATGTCAATTGCTCAACAGTAATTTGTTCACCCACCGTAAAATACCTATGCTCTTGAGAGAAGCCACTAGTGAAACCTATGCCCCCCGAGTCTATCTGCATCATATTAATCTTCCAATACTTAGTTATTTCCTTTGCTTTTTTACTTTGCTTTTATTTTACTTTGCATCTTTATCATAAAAATACCAAAAAAATTATCTTATCATATCTATCATATCTAACTCTCGTAAGTGGCCGTGTAGGGATTGGCAACCCCTTATCACGTTGCTTGCGAGGATTTATTTGTTTTGTGCAGGTGCGAGGGACTCGCGCGTAGCCTCCTACTGGATTGATACCTTGGTTCTCAAAAACTGAGGGAAATACTTAAGCTACTTTGCTGCATCATCCCTTCCTCTTCGGGGAAAACCAACGCAGTGCTCAAGAGGTAGCAAGAAGGATTTCTGGCGCCGTTGCTGGGGAGTCTACGTAAAAGTCAATATACCAAGTACTCATCACCATCCTTATCTCGCGCATTACATTATTTGCCATTTGCCTCTCATTTTCCTCCCCCCCACTTCACCCTTGCCGTTTTATTCGCCCTGTCTCTCTATCCTCCCTCTCTTTCCCTATTTACCTCTTTTTGCCCGCTTGCTTTTTGTTTGCTTATGTGTTGGATTGCTTGCTTGTCACGATGGCTCAAGATATCACTAAATTGTGTGACTTTACCAATACCAACAACAATGATTTTATTAGCACTCCGATTGCTCCTCTTACCGATGCCGAATCTTGTGAAATTAATGTTGCCTTGTTGAATCTTGTCATGAAAGATCCGTTTTCCGGCCTTCCTAGTGAAGATGCTGGTACCCATCTAAATAGCTTCGTTGATTTGTGTGATATGCAAAAGAAGAAAGATGTGGATAACAATATTGTTAAATTAAAGCTATTTCCTTTTTCGCTTAGAGATCGTGCTAAAGGTTGGTTTTCGTCTTTGCCTAAAAATATTATTGATTCATGGAATAAGTGCAAAGATGCTTTTATCTCTAAGTATTTTCCTCCCGCTAAGATCATCTCCCTTAGAAACAATATTATGAATTTTAAGCAACTTGATCATGAACATGTTGCACAAGCTTGGGAGAGGATGAAATTAATGATACGTAATTGCCCTACTCATGGTTTGAATTTGTGGATGATTATGCAAAAATTTTATGCCGGATTGAATTTTGCTTCTAGAAATCTTTTAGATTCGGCTGCGGGAGGCACTTTTATGGAAATCACTTTAGGAGAAGCTACTAAACTCCTAGATAATATTATGGTTAATTATTCTCAATGGCATACTGAAAGATCTACTAATAAAAAGGTGCATGCGATAGAAGAAATTGATGTTTTGAGTGGAAAGATGGATGAAGTTATGAAAATATTTGCTAATAAGAATGTTTCTTCTGATCCTAATGATATGCCCTTGTCTACTTTGATTAAGAATAACAATGAATCTATGGATGTGGATTTTGTTGGTAGGAACAATTTTGGTAACAACGCGTATAGAGGAAATTTCAATCCTAGGCCTTATCCTAGTAATCCCTCTAATAATTATGGTAATTCCTACAACAATTCTTATGGAAATTATAATAGGATGCCCTCTGATTTTGAATCTAATATTAAAGAATTTATTACCTCGCAAAAGAATTTCAATGCTTTGATGGAAGAAAAATTGCTTAAGATTGATGAGTTGGCTAGGAACGGTGCTAAAATTTCTCTTGGTGTTGATTCTTTGAAACTTAGATCTATTCCACCTAAGCATGATATCAATGAGTCTCTCAAAGCCATGAGAATTTCCATTGACGAGTGCAAAGAAAGAACCGCTAGGATGCGTGCTAAGAAAGATGCCTTTATAAGAGCGTGTTCTTCTAGTTCCTATGAAAATAAAGATGAAGATCTAAAAGTTATTGATGTGTCCCCTATTAAATCTTTGTTTTGCAATATGAATCTTGATAATGATGGGACTGAATATGATCCACCTTTACCTAGAAGGCGTTCCAAGAATTCGGAATTTTTTGATCTTGATGCTAAAATTGATAAAAGTGGGATTGAAGAAATTAAAACCCTAGATATTGCTAAACCCACTATTATGGATTTCAAGGAATTTAACTATGAAAATTGCTCTTTGATTGATTGTATTTCCTTGTTGCAATCCGTGCTAAATTCTCCTCACGCTTATAGTCAAAATAAAGCGTTTACTAAACATATCGTTGATGCCTTGATGCAATCTTATGAAGAAAAACTTGAATTGGAAGTTTCTATCCCTAGAAAACTTTATGATGAGTGGGAACCAACTATTAAAATTAAAATTAAAGATCATGAATTCTATGCTTTATGTGATTTGGGTGCTAGTGTTTCCACGATTCCAAAGACTTTGTGTGATTTGTTAGGTTTCCATGATTTTGATGATTGCTCTCTAAACTTGCACCTTGCGGATTCCACTATTAAGAAACCTATGGGAAGAATTAATGATGTTCTTATTGTTGCAAATAGGAATTATGTGCCCTTAGATTTTATTGTTCTCGACATAGATTGCAATCCTTCATGTCCTATTATTCTCGGTAGACCTTTCCTTAGAACGATTGGTGCAATTATTGATATGAAGGAAGGAAATATTAGATTCCAATTTCCATTAAGGAAAGGCATGGAACACTTTCCTAGAAATAAAATTAAATTACCTTATGAATCTATTATGAGAGCCACTTATGGATTGCCTACCAAAGATGGCAATACCTAGATCTATCCTTGCTTGTTATGCCTAGCTAGAGGCGTTAAACGATAGTGCTTGTTGGGAGGCAACCCAATTTTATTTTTATTCCTTGATTTTTGCTCCTGTTTAGTACTAAATAATTTATCTAGCCTCTGTTTTGGTTGTGTTTTTTGTGTTTAATTAGTGTTTGTTCCAAGTAGAACCGTTGGGAAGACTTGGGGAAAGTCTTGTTAAACTTGCTGTAAAAAACAGAAACTTTAGCGCTCACGAGAACTGCTGCCATTTTTATTTGGAAAGTGATATTTAGTTAATTATTTTTTCAGATGATTAATAGATCAATTACTAACGCCCAGTAATTTATTTTAGAATTTTTGGGGTTCCAGATCTTGCGCTAGCTACAGATTACTTCAGACTGTTCTGTTTTTGACAGATTCTGTTTTTCGTGTGTTGTTTGCTTATTTTGATGAATCTATGGCTAGTAAAATAGTTTATAAACCACAGAGAAGTTGGAATACAGTAGGTTTAACACCAATATTCATAAATAATGAGTTCATTACAGTTCCTTGAAGTGGTCTTTTGTTTTCTTTCGCTAACGGAGCTCACGAGATTTTCTACTTTGAGTTTTGTGTTGTGGAGTTTTCAAGTTTTGGGTAAAGATTTGATGGATTATGGAACAAGGAGTGGCAAGAGCCTAAGCTTGGGGATGCCCATGGCACCCCCAATATAATATAAGGACACCTAAAAGCGAAAGCTTGGGGATGCCCCGGAAGGCATCCCCTCTTTCGTCTACTTCTATCGGTAACTTTACTTGGAGCTATATTTTTATTCACCACATAATATGTGTTTTGCTTGGAGCGTCTTGTATGATTTGAGTATTTACTTTTAGTTTAACACAATCATCCTTGCTGTACACACCTTTTGAGAGATCCATACATGATTTGGAATTTGTTAGAATACTCTATGTGCTTCGCTTATATCTTTTGAGTTATATAGTTTTGCTCTAGTACTTCACTTATATCTTTTAGAGCACGGTGGTGGATTTGTTTTATAGAAACTATTGATCTCTCATGCTTCACTTTGATTATTTTGAGAGTCTTAAATAGCATGGTAATTTGTTTAAAATCCTAATATGCTAGGTATTCAAGATTAGTAAAATTTTCTTATGAGTGTTTTGAATACTAAGAGAAGTTTGATGCTTGATGATTGTTTTGAGATATGGAGGTAATAATATCAAAGTCGTGCTAGTTGAGTAGTTGTGAAATTGAGAAATGCTTGTGTTGAAGTTTGCAAGTCCCGTAGCATGCACGTATGGTAAACATTATGTAACAAATTTGAAACATGAGGTGTTATTTGATTGTCCTCCTTATGAGTGGCGGTTGGGGACGAGCGATGGTCTTTTCCTACCAATCTATCCCCCTAGGAGCATGCGCGTAGTGCCGAGGTTTTTGATGACTTGTAGATTTTTGCTCAATTCTTTCAATTGCTCAACAATAATTTGTTCACCCACCGTACAATACTTATGCTCTTGAGAGAAGCCACTAGTGAAACCTATGGCCCCCGGGTCTATCTTCATCATATTAATCTCCCAATACTTAGTTATTTCCTTTGCTTTTTACTTTGCACATTTATCACAAAAATACCAAAAATATTATCTTATCATATCTATCAGATCTCACTCTTGTAAATGGCTGCGTAGGGATTGAAAACCCCTTATCGCGTTGGTTGCGAGGATTTATTTGTTTTGTGCAGGTACGAGGGACTGGCACGTAGCCTCCTACTGGATTGGTACCTTGGTTCTCAAGAACTGAGGGAAATACTTACGCTACTTTGCTGCATCATCCCTTCCTCTTCGGGGAAAACCAACGCAATGCTCAAGAGGTAGCATGGCACCGGAGACCCTGTTGTTGAATTGCCCGTCAACAAGCACTGTGGAAGGCTCGAAGGCGAAGGTCACACCAACGGTCATAGGGATGTGAATGTGTTATGATCGGGCCGACAAAACGACCTTGACAGGGCAAACTTAGTAGTGCTACAACACCTAGATGTGCTAGAAGATTTCGTGACACTGCACAAAGAGACCATCGCAAAGAAGTACCTTGACCGTGGGGTGCACAGGACGGACCTTGAAGTTATTAGAGAGCAAAACTCCACTTTCTTGCGTTGGTTCAAAGAGCGAGTTCTGGCTAATCCCCCAGAAGAGGGCTGTCCGAACGGAACACTCATATATGCCTTAGCACATGGCCCCTCGACCAACCTCACGACTTATCAAGCATACGATATCAACAGATACACGTTCTACACGGAGGATAAAGCTATAAATAGTGATTACCAAAACTCAGGGGTGACGATGGAAGCCATGACCGGGAATTGTAACATCCCAAATTTTCAATTTGGAATGTTACACATTAGGTCATCACTGCATATCAAATTTTATTTGCTTTTGGCCTGATCAAGAAATTCTACGCAACTCAAGGACCCACGGAGAGAGTTGGGGATTTCGTTATTTTCATATTTGGTGTTTTCTAAAAATTTTAAAATAGGATCATTGATTTTATTTATTCTATCTTCAATTATTTCTATAATAAAAATATGAGAGAGGGAATAAAATGACTTTCCCAAAATAAAGAAATATTGAAGGTTTAATAAAAAAATCAAGTAAGATTTTATTTCGGAGTTTTCTCGCTATTTTATTTGAATTTAGGAAAAAAATGCACATTTTCAAAACTGCACTTTAGGGCCAAGAAAATGTTCATCCTGTTCTAAATATTTTATTTAGACGATGAAAATTTGTTTTGCCATTTTTAGATTTTTATTTATTTTTCTTAGTTCGGCGGGATTTTTTTAAAAAAAAAACTCCGGCGCGCCCGACTGGGCCGAAGCCCAGCCGAGCCAGGCCGGCCTGCCCGCGCCACCGCCTCCCCGTCCCGTGCCGCCGCGAGACTCGGGAGAGTCCGAGCCGCCACCGCCGCCCGACCCCCTCCCCAAGTCGGAGCCGCCGCCGCCTCTCCCCCTTTAAATACCACCCCGGGGCCCCCCTAGAGCCCCGAGTAGCCGCCGCCGCAGCCCCTCGCCGCCCGCGCCGCCTTGCGTCACTGCCGCAAGCCACCGCCGCCCCGCCGCCTTGCACCGCCGCCGCCAGGAGCCGCCACCCCGCCACCCCACGCTTCCCACCACCAACGGAGCCCCACTGGAACCCCGCCAGACCACGCCGGAGCCCGAGCCGAGGTAGCCGCCCGCCGCCCCGGTTTTTCTAAAGAAACCGATTCGTTTTTTTATAAATAGATCAGTTTTATTTTCCAGTTTATTTATTTAGCGAGCGTTCGCCCATTTGTTCGTTTTAACGGACGAATTCGTCGTTTAGTTTCAGTTAAAGAACGTTCGTTTGTTAATCTGTTCGTCAGTTTTTCTTTTTCTCGGATTTTTCCGCGGTTATTTCTGATCGTGATTTCTGACCCGATTTTCATTCTAGTATAACTTTTCGCTCGTTTATCGGTTTCAGGCGATTCAAGCGCCTGGAGTTTCGTCTCGAAACCCTATTTCCGTTTAACCAACTCAAACAAGTTTTTGCATATGTAAAATTTGACTTAGATCTAGTTTAGTAAACAAAGTTTGTTTCTTTCGCTGTTTGACTTTCGTTGCTTCTTTCGATTTGATTCTTTTTGCAAACTAGAGTTCTTAAGTTGAACTTTCTGGTTATTTTTTTTATTTGAGTGTTACCCGTGCATTAGATGAGTACTTATTGTATCCTTGTTTGTTTGCGATAGAGTACCCGGAGTGCGCCGTTTGCTACTTCGAATCTCTAGGTTTCACGGATCATCAACAAGGCAAGTAACACTTTGATCATACCTCTTTACTACCCAGTTTTATTGCATTAGATCAATCCTCAAACAATTACACGATTAGGATCTGATTAATATGTGGGTTTTGGGAAGTAGATGAGGTGGAACCTATTACCTGTTTTTTATCAACCCTTGGGAGTTACTTCTACGTTTGCTTATTATGCCATGCTATGCTAGTAGACGTGGATTGGGAGAGTGTATCCATGACAGATGTGAGATTGATAAATTAATGGTTTATTTAAGGTGGCAACTTAAACACACATCTGGGTGGACTGAGGCACCTGGGTATTCCAGCGATTGCCTGTGTTTCTTTATGGACCGCCACCCAAGCTCAAAGGGATCATGAGATTTATTCATACTAGAAACTTCCGTGTGCAGCCACAAGCTACTATGGGCTCTAGCATAGTCGATTAAGCCGTGCGAACTCTTACAGTGGTAGACTAGCAGATGCAGGGGATGTAGGTTGGTACTGTCCACCCGATCGTAAGGTGATAGCACTTCTGAAAGACTATGTCTCGGTCATCCGTTTCTCAAACACCATGTAGTGCGAGAATCCCAACGGAGGAGATCGAGTCTTGTGGGGAAAAGTGCGCAAACCTCTGCAGAGTGTATAAACTAATCATGGTTAGCCGTGTCCCCGGTTATGGACGTCTTGAGTATCTAGTACTTGGATTATCATGTGAATCTCATCATGTTACTTTAAATTAATACTGTTGGGTTTTAACGATGATACTAAATTGGGATTGAGAGGGTGTCTACACTCTCAATGTTTAATAACTACCATGATAGTTAAATAAAATTTATTCCTTTGCAGTAGGGAAAAATTGGCTTTACGCAAAACTGTAACCATAGAGCTTTCCACCAGCCATATATGCATGTACTATAGCTTTATTCTTCCATTACTCTCTATGTGTTACATTGCCAGCATATTCCATGTGCTGACCCGTTTTCGGGCTGCAACGTTCATGTTGCAGACTTTTCAGACGACGAGTAAGGTGCCTTTAGGTCGTGGTTCTATACTCAGTGATGCCGTTGGAGTTGATGGACTCACTTATCTTCGAAGCCTTCCACTGTCATCGTTATTAGATGGCCTTAAGCCATATTTATTGTAATAAGTTCTCTTTTGAGACATTCGATGTAATAAGTGTGTGATTGCTACTCTGTTATAAATCCTTCAAGTACTATGTGTGTCGGCATTACTGATCCAGGGATGACACTAAAGCACAAAGATCAGACTGTTTGAGGTCTGGTCGCTACAAGATGGTATCGGAGCACACGCTGACTGTAGGACACGACCACTAAGCTAAAGCCCTAGATCAATACTCCCTCTTCTCATTTCTGACTCCTCATATTTTCTACTCTTTTAGGATGACGGATGCAAGGAACAAGTTCACGCAACCGGATGAAGATACACCCTTTGGACGTCACTTGAAGGAAGTCACTAGATACCTGAACATCGGAGTACCAAGCTTCACCGGAACCTACAACACCACTTTACCTGAAGAGGAGCGCTGGATGATTCAAGTTCAAGTTCCACGAAGGACGTTCATGCCCGTCACTAAGCCCATAGAGTTTTCCTTTGATGCACCAACCTGGAGTCTAGGAAAGAGCATGGCAGCCCACATCACTATGGGACACATTGGAGAAGTCTACCACAATGATCTCAAGGATACTATCTACCAGATTTGTGGGCGCCGAGATGAGCAATGGGAGATGATCAGCACCAGGAAGTATAGATCAATTGCAGCTTTCATCCAGGAGTTAAACCAGCACATTCGACGCCAGGAGAACCAGATGTGCGCAGGCATGATAGACCTGAAGAAGGCCATGACCAAGATCATGGAGCTGGAAGAAGAACTCAAGTCTACACGTGATGGATATGAGGAGGAAATAGCAACACTCGTGGAGAAGAACGATGATCTGAAGAAGAAGCTAAAATATTCATGGGATTTCCCGCAACTCGAGGAGAAGACGAAGATTGCACTTGTCCAGAGAACTACATCATCATCGACGACACTGACTCGGACCCAGACGACAGCGATGATGACTATGTTGATGAAGCCGGAGCAGATATCATGGAGTCTTCATCGGAGCAGTTTTTTCTAGTCGACGCCGATATCAGTAGTAGTATTCCCCCATGTATCTAGTATAGCCCGAGCACTTTTGTAACGATAGATAGACCGTTGTATGCCCTTGTTTGATTGAATGAAGTGATTTTGTTTGCATTTGCCGCATGTGCATATGGGTAGTGTTTTCCCTCTAGACCTCATTCTATTCTATATTCTCCTCTTTTCTAAACCCCCAGATGCCTCCCAAACGTGACAATGGATTTGCTTTCCCACCGGAGCTCACTCAGTTGATTCTGCAGCAGAATATGTTGATGCAGTTGCTAGTCCAGAATCAGAATCAGGGGAACAACAACAACAACAACCCACCACCGCCACCACCTGTGGATCACTTAACCCGTTTTCTTAGGCTAAATCCGCCGGTGTTCTCAAGTAGCACCGAGCCTATAGTGGCAGATGATTGGCTCCGCAAGATTGGAAGTGAGTTAACCACTACAGGATGTACTGATGCTGAGAAGGTGCGCTTTGCCGCACATCAGTTGGATGGACCAGCAGCATCATGGTGGGAGAATTACACTGTCACCTACCCTATAGCCACGGTGACATGGGAGCAATTTCAGCAGGCTTTCCATACTGCCCATGTGTCAGTAGGAGCTATGGCCATGAAGAAGCGTGAGTTTCGCAACTTGCGCCAAGGAGGACGGACAGTTGGCCAGTATGTGGATGACTTTAGTAAGCTAGCACGTTATGCCCCAGATGACGTTGCTACGGATGCAGCTAAGCAGGAGAAGTTTCTGGAAGGGCTGAATGATGAGTTGACCATGCAGTTGATGGTAGCAAGCTTCAACAACTACCAGGAGTTGGTAGATCGCGCTCTTATGATTGAAGGGAAGCAGCAGCAGATTGAAAACCGCAAGAGGAAGTATGGATAAGGGAAGTACAATTCTGGAGCTCAGCAGAAGCCATGTTTTACCCCTAAACCGGGAGGACATTTTCAGCATACCCATGGAGGAGGCAGCTCGCACAATCATAATGGCCCCAAGAATGGTAACGGAAATGGAGGAAGCAACGGCCAGAACCGTACCAACCCATCAACGCCAGCCAAGAGAGACCTGAGCCAAGTCACTTGCTATAAGTGCCAGAAGACTGGACATTACGCCAATGAATGTCCTGAAGCCCAGAGTGGAAATGGCAATGTAAGCTCCCGAACCCTTTCAATAGGGGACAGGTGAACCACGTTAACATGGAGGAGGTTGAAGCTCAGCCAGATGCAGTAATAGGTAAGTTTTTGGTTAAGTCATTTACTGCACTCGTTCTTTTTGATACTGGTGCATCACATTCATACATCTCAAGGGGATTTGTGGATAAGTATAAAATGCCAACCCAAGCCCTTAGGTCACCCATGTTGGTAACCTCGCCTAGAGCAGAGTGTATGGCTAGTCTATGGTGTGATCGGTTACCATTAAGGATTGGTAACTATGTATTTCCCTCGGACCTAATAGTATTGGAATCTCAAGGAT
Source organism: Triticum monococcum (assembly GCA_034509565.1). Classification (NCBI taxonomy): domain Eukaryota; kingdom Viridiplantae; phylum Streptophyta; class Magnoliopsida; order Poales; family Poaceae; genus Triticum; species Triticum monococcum. Next base: position 561,919,982 of record CM067841.1, on the reverse strand, counting down.
TAGATGTGATATTATGCATGGATTGGTTATCGAAGTATGGAGGGAACACTGAATGCGCCCGTAAGTCAATTTTGCTCACAACGCCAGAAGGAAGAAGGATCAAGTATGTATCCCGGCATGTGCCGAAGATGACTCAAGTAAATTCCTTATCAGGAGTTGTGCATGAGGAAGTACCAGTGGTGAAGGATTTCCCTGGCGTATTTCCGGAGGAGTTGCCAGGCATGCCACCGGATAGAAATATTGAGTTTTTGATTGAGCTCTTTCCAGGCACAAGGCCCATATCTAAGAGACCATACAGGATGCCCGCAAAAGATTTGGAGGAGATTAAGAAGTAGATTAAGGAGTTACTGGATAAAGGTTATATTCGCCCAAGTTCTTCACCTTGGGGATCGCCAGTACTTCTAGTGGAGAAGAAGGATGGATCGTTAAGGATGGTTGTTGATTATCGAGGACTGAATGAAGTAACAATCAAGAACAAGTACCCACTGCCGATGATCAATGATCTGTTTGATCGATTGCAAGGAGCTAAGGTATTTTCCAAGATCGATCTGCGATCAGGATACCATCAGTTGAAGATTCGAGAGCAGGATATACCTAAGACGGCTTTTACCACCAGGTATGGGCTGTACGAGTATACCATTATGTCATTTGGTCTGACTAACGCACCTGCATATTTCATGAACATGATGAACAAGGTGTTTATGGAGTTTTTGGATAAGTTCATCGTGGTGTTCATTGATGATATTTTAGTCTACTCAAAGAACGAAGAGGAGCATAAGGAGCATTTGTGTTTGGTACTTGAGAAGCTCAGAGAACATCAGTTATATGCCAAGTTCAGTAAATGTGAGTTTTGGTTGAAGGAAGTTGGATTCCTCGGACGTGTTATATCTGGATAAGGTATAACAGTGGATCCCACCAAGGTTGTCACTGTGACAAATTGGGAAGCACCAACAATAGTTGGAGAGATTCGGAGTTTTCTTGGACTTGCAGGATACTATCGGAGATTCATTGAGAATTTCTCAAAAATTGCGAAGCCTATGACGGAGTTGTTGAAGAAGGATACCAAGTTCAAATGGACTGAGGAATGTGAGGCCAGTTTCCAGGAGTTGAAGAAATATTTGGTTACATCACCAGTATTGATTCTGCCAGATTAGAGCAAGGATTATGAGGTGTATTGTGATGCTTCACGTCGAGGACTTGGAGTAGTGCTTATGCAGGAGGGAAGAGTTGTTTCATATGCTTCACGATAGCTGAAACCTCATGAGTTGAATTATGCCACGCATGATTTGGAGTTAGCAGCCGTAGTGCATGCATTGAAGACTTGGAGACATTTTCTCATTGGAAACCATTGTGAAGTATACACGGATCACCAGAGTTTGAAGTATATTTTCACGCAGAAGGAGCTAAATCTCAGGCAAAGGAGATGGTTGGAGCTCATCAAGGATTATGATATGAGATTGCATTATCATCCTGGAAAGGTTAACGTAGTAGCCGATGCGCTGAGCCATAAGAGCCATGTCAACACATTAATGACGGGAGATTTACCGAAGGTGTTAGCCAAAGACCTTCGTGAGCTATGTTTGGAGATAGTTCCGAGAGGCTATGTAGCTGAAGGAAATATGCCCTAGAGGCAATAATAAAGTTATTATTTATTTCCTTATATCATGATAAATGTTTATTATTCATGCTAGAATTGTATTAACCGGAAACATAATACATGTGTGAATACATAGACCAACAGAGTGTCACTAGTATGCCTCTACTTGACTAGCTCGTTAATCAAAGATGGTTATGTTTCCTAACCATGAACAAAGAGTTGTTATTTGATTAACGAGGTCACATCATTAGTTGAATGATCTGATTGACATGACCCATTCCATTAGCTTAGCACCCGATCGTTTAGTATGTTGCTATTGCTTTCTTCATGACTTATACATGTTCCTATAACTATGAGATTATGCAACTCCCGTTTACCGGAGGAACACTTTGGGTACTACCAAACGTCACAACGTAACTGGGTGATTATAAAGGAGTACTACAGGTGTCTCCAATGGTAGATGTTGGGTTGGCGTATTTCGAGATTAGGGTTTGTCACTCCGATTGTCGGAGAGGTATCTCTGGGCCCTCTCGGTAATGCACATCACATAAGCCTTACAAGCACTGCAACTAATATGTTAGTTGTGAGATGATGTATTACGAAACGAGTAAAGAGACTTGCCAGTAACGAGATTGAACTAGGTATTGGATACCGACGATCGAATCTCGGGCAAGTAACATACCGATGACAAAGGGAACAACGTATGTTGTTATGCGGTCTGACCGGTAAAGATCTTCGTAGAATATGTAGGAGCCAATATGGGCATCCAGGTCCCGCTATTGGTTATTGACCGGAGACGTGTCTCGGTCATGTCTACATTGTTCTCGAACCGTAGGGTCCGCACGCTTAACGTTACGATGACAGTTATTATGAGTTTATGCATTTTGATGTACCGAAGGTTGTTCGGAGTCCCGGATGAGATCACGGACATGACGAGGAGTCTCGAAATGGTCGAGACGTAAAGATTGATATATTGGAAGCCTATGTTTGGACATAGGAAGTGTTCCGGGTGAAATCGGGATTTTACCGGAATACCGGGAGGGTTACCGGAACCCCCCGGGAGACTAATGGGCCTATTGGGCCTTAGTGGAAAAAGAGAAAAGGGGCAGCCCATAGCTGGCCGGCGCCCCCCCTTTCCCCAAGTCCTAGTAGGACTAGGATAAGGGGCCGGCCCCCCCTTCTCTCTCCTTTTCCCCGAGAGTCCTAATTGGATTAGGATTGGAGGGGGGAGTCCTACTCCCGGTGGGAGTAGGACTCCCCCTGCGCCTCCCTCTCCCTGGCCAGCCGGCCCCCCTTCCTCCAACCTTTATATACGGGGGCAGGGGACACCCCAAGACACACAAGTTGATCCTTGAGATTGTTCCTTAGCCGTGTGCGGTGCCCCCTGCCACCATATTCCACCTCGATCATACCGTTGTAGTGCTTAGGCGAAGCCCTGCGTCGGTAATACATCAAGATCGTCATCACGCCGTCGTGCTGACGGAACTCTTCCTCGACGCTTTGCCGGATCGGAGCCCGAGGAACGTCATCGAGCTGAACATGTGCTAAGAACTCGGAGGTGCCGGAGTAACGGTGCTTGGATCGGTCGGATCGGGAAGAAGAGGTACGACTACTTCCTCTATGTTGTGTGATCGCTTCCGCAGTCGGTCTGCGTTGGTACGTAGACAACACTCTCCCCTCTCGTTGCTGTGCATCACCATGATCTTGCGTGTGCGTAGGAAAATTTTCGAAATTACTGCGTTCCCCAACAGTGGCATCCGAGCCTAGGTTTTATGGTTTGATGTTATTTGCACGAGTAGAACACAAGTGAGTTGTGGGCGATACAAGTCATACTGCCTACCAGCATGTCATACTTTGGTTCGGCGGTATTGTTGGGTGAGACGATCCGGACCAACCTTACGCGTATTCTTACGCGAGACCGGTTCCCTCGACGTGCTTTGCACATAGATGGCTTGCGGAAGACTGTCTCTCCAACTTTAGTTGAACCAAGTGTGACTACGCCCGGTCCTTGAGAAGGTTAAAACGGAGTCTATTTGACGAACTATCGTTGTGGTTTTGATGCGTAGGTGAGATGAGTTCTTACTTAAGCCCGTAGCAGCCACGTAAAACTTGCAACAACAAAGTAGAGGACGTCTAACTTGTTTTTGCAGGGCATGTTGTGATGTGATATGGTCAAGGCATGATGCTGATTTTATTGTATGAGATGATCATGTTTTGTAACCGAGTTATCGGCAACTGGCAGGAGCCATATGGTTGTCGCTTTATTGTATGCAATGCAATCGCGATGTAATGCTTTACTTTATTACTAAACGGTAGTGATAGTCGTGGAAGCATAATATTGGCGAGACGACAACGATGCTACGATGGAGATCAAGGTGTCGCGCCGGTGACGATGGTGATCATGACGGTGCTTCGGAGATGGAGATCACAAGCACAAGATGATGATGGCCATATCATATCACTTATATTGATTGCATGTGATGTTTATCCCTTTTATGCATCTTATCTTGCTTTGATTGACGGTAGCATTATAAGATGATCTCTCACTAAAATTATCAAGAAGTGTTCTCCCTGAGTATGCACCGTTGCCAAAGTTCGTCGTGCCCAGACACCACGTGATGATCGGGTGTGATAAGCTCTACGTTCAAATACAACGGGTGCAAAACAGTTGCACACGCAGAATACTCAGGTTATACTTGACGAGCCAAGCATATACAGATATGGCCTCGGAACACGGAGACCGAAAGGTCAAGCGTGAATCATATAGCAGATATGATCAACATAACGATGTTCACCATTGAAAACTACTCCATCTCACGTGATGATCGGTTATGGTTTAGTTGATTTGGATCACGTGATCACTTAGAAGATTAGAGGGATGTCTATCTAAGTGGGAGTTCCTAAGTAATTTGATTAACTGAACTTAAACTTATCATGAACTTAGTACCTGATAGTATCTTGCTTGTTTATGTTGATTGTAGATAGATGGCTCGTGCTATTGTTCCGTTGAATTTTAATGCGTTCCTTGAGAAAGCAAAGTTGAAAGATGATGGTAGCAATTACACGGACTGGGTCCGTAACCTGAGGATTATCCTCATTGCTGCACAGAAGAATTACGTCCTGGAAGCACCGCTGGGTGACAGGCCTGCTGCTGGAGCAACGCCAGATGTTATGAACGTCTGGCAGAGCAAAGCTGATGACTACTCGATAGTTCAGTGTGCCATGCTTTACGGCTTAGAATCGGGACTTCAACGACGTTTTGAACGTCATGGAGCATATGAGATGTTCCAGGAGTTGAAGTTAATATTTCAAGCAAATGCCCGAATTGAGAGATATAAAGTCTCCAATAAGTTCTATAGCTGCAAGATGGAGGAGAACAGTTCTGTCAGTGAGCATATACTCAAAATGTCTGGGTATAATAATCACTTGATTCAGATGGGAGTTAATCTTCTAGATGATTGCGTCATTGACAGAATTCTCCAATCACTGCCACCAAGCTACAAGAGCTTCGTGATGAACTATAATATGCAAGGGATGAACAAAACTATTCCCGAGCTCTTCGCAATGCTGAAAGCTGCGGAGGTAGAAATCAAGAAGGAGCATCAAGTGTTGATGGTTAGCAAAACCACTAGTTTCAAGAAAAAGGGCAAAGGGAAGAAGAAGGGAAACTTCAAGAAGAACAGCAAGCAAGTTGCTGCTCAGGAGAAGAAACCCAAGTCTGGACCTAAGCCTGAAACTGAGTGCTTCTACTGCAAGCAGACTGGTCACTGGAAGCGGAACTGCCCCAAGTATTTGGCGGATAAGAAGGATGGCAAAGTGAGCAAAGGTATATGTGATATACATGTTATTGATGTGTACCTTACTAGAGCTCGCAGTAGCACCTGGGTATTTGATACTGGTTCTATTGCTAATATTTGCAACTCGAAACAGGGACTACGGAATAAGCGGACGCTAGCAAAGGACGAGGTGACGATGCGCGTGGGAAACGGTTCCAAAGTCGATGTGATCGCGGTCGGCACGCTACCTCTACATCTACCTTCGGGATTAATATTAGACCTAAATAATTGTTATTTGGTGCCAGCGTTGAGCATGAACATTATATCTGGATCTTGTTTAATGCGAGACGGTTATTCATTTAAATCAGAGAATAATGGTTGTTCTATTTATATGAGTAATATCTTTTATGTTCATGCACCTTTGAAGAGTGGTCTATTCTTGTTGAATCTCGAAGATAGTGATACACATATTCATAATGTAGAAGCCAAAAGATGCAAAGTTAATAATGATAGTGCAACTTATTTGTGGCACTGCCGTTTAGGTCATATCGGTGTAAAGCGCATGAAGAAACTCCATACTGATGGGCTTTTGGAACCACTTGATTATGAATCACTTGGTACTTGCGAACCGTGCCTCATAGGCAAGATGACTAAAACACCGTTCTCCGGTACTATGGAGAGAGCAACAGATTTATTGGAAATCATACATACCGATGTATGTGGTCCGATGAATATTGAAGCTCGTGGCGGATATCGTTATTTTCTCACCTTCACAGATGATCTAAGCAGATATGGGTATATCTACTTAATGAAACATAAGTCTGAAACATTTGAAAAGTTCAAAGAATTTCAGAGTGAAGTTGAAAATCATCGTAACAAGAAAATAAAGTTTCTACGATCTGATCGTGGAGGAGAATATTTGAGTTATGAGTTTGGTGTACATTTGAAAAATTCTGGAATAGTTTCGCAACTCACGCCACCCGGAACACCACAGCGTAATGGTGTGTCCGAACGTCGTAATCGTACTTTACTAGATATGGTGTGATCTATGATGTCTCTTACTGATTTACCGCTATCGTTTTGGGGTTCTGCTTTAGAGACGGCCGCATTCACGTTAAATAGGGCACCATCAAAATCCGTTGAGATGACACCTTATGAACTGTGGTTTGGCAAGAAACCAAAGTTGTCGTTTCTTAAAGTTTGGGGCTGCGATGCTTATGTGAAAAAGCTTCAACCTGATAAGCTCGAACCCAAATCGGAGAAATGTGTCTTCATAGGATATCCAAAGGAAACTATTGGATACACCTTCTATCACAGATCTGAAGGCAAGACTTTTGTTGCTAAATTCGGAAACTTTCTAGAGAAGGAGTTTCTCTCGAAAGAAGTGAGTGGGAGGAAAGTAGAACTTGACGAGGTAACTATACCTGCTCCCTTATTGGAAAATAGTGCATCACAGAAAACTGTTTCTGCGACACCTATACCAATCAGTGAGGAAGCTAATGATGATGATCATGAAGCTTCAGAACAAGATACTACTGAACCACGTAGATCAACCAGAGTGAGATCCGCACCAGAGTGGTACGGTAATCCAGTTCTGGAAGTCATGATGCTAGATCATGATGAACCTACGAACTATGAAGAAGCGATGGTGAGCCCAGATTCCGCAAAGTGGCTTGAAGCCATGAAATCTGAGATGGGATCCATGTATGAAAACAAAGTATGGACTTTGGTTGACTTGCCCGATGATCGGCAAGCAATTGAGAATAAATGGATCTTCAAGAAAAAGACAGACGCTGACGGTAATATTACTGTCTATAAAGCTCGACTTGTCGCGAAAGGTTTTCGACAAGTTCAAGGGGTTGACTACGATGAGACCTTCTCACCCGTAGCGATGCTTAAGTCCGTCAGAATTATGTTAGCAATTGCCGCATTTTGTGATTATGAAATATGGCAGATGGATGTCAAAACTGCATTCCTGAATGGATTTCTAGAAGAAGAGTTGTATATGATACAACCAGAAGGTTTTGTCAATCCAAAGGGAGCTAACAAAGTATGCAAACTCCAGCGATCCATTTATGGACTGGTGCAAGCATCTCGGAGTTGGAATAAACGCTTTGATAGTGTGATCAAAGCATTTGGCTTTATACAGACTTTTGGAGAAGCCTGTATTTACAAGAAAGTGAGTGGGAGCTCTGTAGCATTTCTAATATTATATGTGGATGACATATTGCTGATTGGAAATGATATAGAATTTCTGGATAGCATAAAGGGATACTTGAATAAAAGTTTTTTGATGAAAGACCTCGGGGAAGCTGCTTACATATTAGGCATAAAGATCTATAGAGATAGATCAAAACGCTTAATTGGACTTTCACAGAGCACATACCTTGACAAGATTTTGAAGAAGTTCAAAATGGATCAAGCAAAGAAAGGGTTCTTGCCTGTGTTACAAGGTATGAAGTTGAGTCAGACTCAATGCCCGACCACTGCAGAAGATAGAGAGAAAATGAAAGATGTTCCCTATGCTTCAGCCATAGGCTCTATCATGTATGCAATGCTGTGTACCAGACCTGATGTGTGCCTTGCTATAAGTTTAGCAGGGAGGTACCAAAGTAATCCAGGAATGGATCACTGGACAGCGGTCAAGAACATCCTGAAATACCTGAAAAGGACTAAGGATATGTTTCTCGTGTATGGAGGTGACAAAGAGCTCACCGTAAGAGGTTATGTTGATGCAAGCTTTGACACTGATCCGGACGATTCTAAATCGCAAACCGGATACGTGTTTACTTTAAACGGTGGAGCTGTCAGTTGGTGCAGTTCTAAACAAAGCGTCGTAGCGGGATCTACATGTGAAGCGGAGTACATAGCTGCTTCGGAAGCAGCGAACGAAGGAGTCTGGATGAAGGAGTTCATATCCGATCTAGGTGTCATACCTAGTGCATCGGGTCCAATGAAAATCTTCTGTGACAATACTGGTGCAATTGCCTTGGCAAAGGAATCCAGATTTCACAAAAGAACCAAACACATCAAGAGACGCTTCAACTCCATCCGGGATTTAGTCCAGGTGGGAGACATAGAGATTTGCAAGATACATACGGATCTGAATGTTGCAGACCCGTTGACTAAGCCTCTTCCACGAGCAAAACATGATCAGCACCAAGGCTCCATGGGTGTTAGAATCATTACAGTGTAATCTAGATTATTGACTCTAGTGCAAGTGGGAGACTGAAGGAAATATGCCCTAGAGGCAATAATAAAGTTATTATTTATTTCCTTATATCATGATAAATGTTTATTATTCATGCTAGAATTGTATTAACCGGAAACATAATACATGTGTGAATACATAGACCAACAGAGTGTCACTAGTATGCCTCTACTTGACTAGCTCGTTAATCAAAGATGGTTATGTTTCCTAACCATGAACAAAGAGTTGTTATTTGATTAACGAGGTCACATCATTAGTTGAATGATCTGATTGACATGACCCATTCCATTAGCTTAGCACCCGATCGTTTAGTATGTTGCTATTGCTTTCTTCATGACTTATACATGTTCCTATAACTATGAGATTATGCAACTCCCGTTTACCGGAGGAACACTTTGGGTACTACCAAACGTCACAACGTAACTGGGTGATTATAAAGGAGTACTACAGGTGTCTCCAATGGTAGATGTTGGGTTGGCGTATTTCGAGATTAGGGTTTGTCACTCCGATTGTCGGAGAGGTATCTCTGGGCCCTCTCGGTAATGCACATCACATAAGCCTTGCAAGCACTGCAACTAATATGTTAGTTGTGAGATGATGTATTACGGAACGAGTAAAGAGACTTGCCAGTAACGAGATTGAACTAGGTATTGGATACCGACGATCGAATCTCGGGCAAGTAACATACCGATGACAAAGGGAACAACGTATGTTGTTATGCGGTCTGACCGATAAAGATCTTCATAGAATATGTAGGAGCCAATATGGGCATCCAGGTCCTGCTATTGGTTATTGACCGGAGACGTGTCTCGGTCATGTCTACATTGTTCTCGAACCATAGGGTCCGCACGCTTAACGTTACGATGACAGTTATTATGAGTTTATGCATTTTGATGTACCGAAGGTTGTTCGGAGTCCCGGATGAGATCACGGACATGACGAGGAGTCTCGAAATGGCCGAGACGTAAAGATTGATATATTGGAAGCCTATGTTTGGACATAGGAAGTGTTCCGGGTGAAATCGGGATTTTACCGAAATACCGGGAGGGTTACCGGAACCCCCCGGGAGACTAATGGGCCTATTGGGCCTTAGTGGAAAAAGAGAAAAGGGGCAGCCCATAGCTGGCCGGCGCCCCCCCTTTCCCCAAGTCCTAGTAGGACTAGGATAAGGGGCCGGCCCCCCCTTCTCTCTCCTTTTCCCCGAGAGTCCTAATTGGATTAGGATTGGAGGGGGGAGTCCTACTCCCAGTGGGAGTAGGACTCCCCCTGCGCCTCCCTCTCCCTGGACGGCCGGCCCCCCTTCCTCCAACCTTTATATACGGGGGCAGGGGACACCCCAAGACACACAAGTTGATCCTTGAGATCGTTCCTTAGCCGTGTGTGGTGCCCCCTGCCACCATATTCCACCTTGATCATACCGTTGTAGTGCTTAGGGGAAGCCCTGCGTCGGTAGTACATCAAGATCGTCATCACGCCGTCGTGCTGACGGAACTCTTCCTCGACGCTTTGCTGGATCGGAGCCCAAGGAACGTCATCGAGCTGAACGTGTGCTAAGAACTCGGAGGTGCCAGAGTAACGGTGCTTGGATCGGTCGGATCGGGAAGAAGACGTACGACTACTTCCTCTACGTTGTGTGATCGCTTCCGCAGTCAGTCTGCGTTGGTACGTAGACAACACTCTCCCCTCTCGTTGCTGTGCATCACCATGATCTTGCGTGTGCGTAGGAAAATTTTCGAAATTACTGCGTTCCCCAACAGTAGCTACATTGGAGATTCAGTCTACGTTGATGGATAAGATCAGAGAAGCTCAGAAAACTGACAAGGAGGTTGTCACTATATAGGAGAAGATGAGCAAAGGTAAAGTTAAGGGATTTCACGAGGATGAGCACGATACCCTATGGTTTGAAGACCGTGTTTATGTGCCTAACGACCTGGAGATCAGGAAGTTGATTCTGCAGGACGCCCATGATTAACCATACTCGATTCACCCAGGAAATACCAAGATGTATTTGGATTTGAAGGATACTTTCTGGTGGACCGGAATGAAGAAGGATATTGCGGAGTATGTAGCAGTTTGTGATGTATGTCAGAGAGTAAAGGCAGAGCATCAGAAGCCAGCAGGATTGCTACAACCATTGCCGATACCCGAATGGAAGTGGGATAATCTAGGCATGGATTTCATCACGGGATTACCCAGGACCCGTTCAGGCTATGACTCGATATGGGTTGTAGTCGATCACTTGACGAAAGTAGCTCATTTCATCCCAGTAAAGACCACCTACACCAGTGCTAAGTTGGCAAAGATATACATGACCAGGATCGTATGTCTGCATGGAGTTCCGAGGAGCATTGTATCAGATAGAGGTATCTAGTTTACCTCAAAGTTCTGGAATCAATTGCACGAAACATTGGGTACCAGGCTAGAGTTCAGTACCACTTTTCATCCGCAGACAGATGGACAGACCGAGAGAGTCAATCAGATTTTGGAGGATATGCTGAGAGCTTGTGCGCTAGATTATGGATCTAGTTGGGACGAGAATTTGCCATATGCAGAGTTCTCCTACAACAACAGTTATCAATCCAGTTTGAAGATGGCCCCTTTTGAAGCCTTGTATAGAAGAAGTTGCAGAACACCATTGTCCTGGGATGAAGTTGGAGACCGCCAATTGTTTGGACCGGATTTGATTAAGGAGTCTGAACAAAAAGTGAAATTGATTCGCGATAGGCTCAAGGTAGCCCAGTCCAGGCAGAAGAGCTACGCAGATTCTAAACGCAAGGAGACAGTTTACAAAGTCGGACACCGAGTTTTGAAGGAAATATGCCCTAGAGGCAATAATAAAGTTATTATTTATTTCCTTATATCATGATAAATGTTTATTATTCATGCTAGAATTGTATTAACCAGAAACATAATACATGTGTGAATACATAGACAAACAGAGTGTCACTAGTATGCCTCTACTTGACTAGCTCGTTAATCAAAGATGGTTATGTTTCCTAACCATGAACAAAGGGTTGTTATTTGATTAATGAGGTCACATCATTAGTTGAATGATCTGATTGACATGACCCATTCCATTAGCTTAGCACTTGATCGTTTAGTATGTTGCTATTGCTTTCTTCATGACTTATACATGTTCCTATAACTATGAGATTATGCAACTCCCGTTTACCGGAGGAACACTTTGGGTACTACCAAACGTCACAACGTAACTGGGTGATTATAAAGGAGTACTACAGGTGTCTCCAATGGTAGATGTTGGGTTGGCGTATTTCGAGATTAGGGTTTGTCACTCCGATTGTCGGAGAGGTATCTCTGGGCCCTCTCGGTAATACACATCACATAAGCCTTGCAAGCATTATAACTAAGATGTTAGTGGTGAGATGATGTATTACGGAACGAGTAAAGAGACTTGCCAGTAACGAGATTAAACTAGGTATTGGATACCGACGATCGAATCTCGGGCAAGTAACATACCGATGGCAAAGGGAACAACGTATGTTGTTATGCGGTCTGACCGATAAAGATCTTCGTAGAATATGTAGGAGCCAATATGGGCATCCAGGTCCCGCTATTGGTTATTGACCGGAGACATGTCTCGGTCATGTCTACATTGTTCTCGAACCGTAGGGTCCGCACGCTTAACGTTACGATGACAATTATTATGAGTTTATGCATTTTGATGTACCGAAGGTTGTTCGGAGTCCCGGATGTGATCACGGACATGACGAGGAGTCTCGAAATGATCGAGACGTAAAGATTGATATATTGGAAGCCTATGTTTGGACACCGGAAGTGTTCCGGGTGAAATCGGGATTTTACCGGAATACCGGGAGGGTTACCGGAACCCCCCGGGAGGCTAATGGGCCTATTGGGCCTTAGTGGAAAAGAGAAAAGGGGCAGCCCACAGCTGGCCGCGCCCCCCCTCCCCCAAGTCCTAGTAGGACTAGGAGAAGGGGCCGGCCCCCCTCTCTCCTTTCCCCCTTGAGAGTCCTAGTTGGAATAGCATTGAGGGGGGGAGTCCTACTCCCGGTAGGAGTAGGACTCCTCCCGCGCCCTCTCCCTAGCCGGCCGAACCCCCTCCCCCTGCTCCTTTATATACGGGGGCAGGGGGCACCCCATAGACACACAAGTTGATCATTGTTGATCGTTCCTTAGCCGTGTGCGGTGCCCCCTGCCACCAAATTCCACCTCGATCATATCGTTGTAGAGCTTAGGCGAAGCCCTGCGTCGGTAGTACATCAAGATCGTCACCACGCCGTTGTGCTGACGGAACTCTTCCTCGACGCTTTGCTAGATCGGAGCCCGAGGATCGTCATCGAGCTGAACGTGTGCTAAGAACTCGGAGATGCCGGAGTAACGGTGCTTGGATCGGTCGGATCGGGAAGAAGACGTACGACTACTTCCTCTACGTTGTGAGATCGCTTCCGCAGTCGGTCTGCGTTGGTACGTAGACAATACTCTTCCCTCGTTGCTATGCATCACCATGATCTTGCGTGTGCGTAGGAAAATTTTCGAAATTACTACGTTCCCCAACAAGTTTATCTTCGAGTATCTCCACTTCGGGGAGTTAAGCGCTTTGGAGTTAAAGGAAAGTTAGTGCCACGTTTTGTGGGACCATACAAAGTTTTGGAGCGTATGGGAGAAGTTGCCTACAAGTTGGAGTTGCCCGAAGGATTGTCGGGAGTTCACGACGTGTTCCACGTCTCCCAGTTGAAGAAGTGCCACGCAGAGATGGCGGACATATCGCTGAGAGATACAGTGCCGCTGGAAGCGATTCAGTTGGATAGTGATTTGACCTATGAGGAGAAACCAGTCAAGATTCTTGAGTATGCCAGCCGAGTCACCCGCAGCAAGGTTATCAAGTTTTGCAAAGTTTAGTGGAGCCACCACACCGAGGATGAAGCCACCTGGGAGCGAGAGGAAGAACTGCTGAAGGACCACCCTCACCTATTTTCTAGCCAACCCGAATCTCGAGGGCGAGATTCATCATAAGGGGGTAGGTTTGTAACATCCCAAATTTTCAATTTGGAATGTTATACATTAGGTCATCACTACATATCATATTTTATTTGCTTTTGGCCTGATCCAGAAATTCTACGCAACTCAAGGACCCACGGAGAGAGTTGGGGATTTCGTTATTTTCATATTTGGGTTTTCCTCAAATTTTGAAAATAGGATCATCGATTTTATTTATTCTATCTTTAATTATTTCTATACTAAAAATATGAGAGAGGGAATAAAATGACTTTCCCAAAATAAAGAAATATTGAAGGTTTAATAAAAATATCAAGTAAGATTTTATTTTGGAGTTTTCTCGCTATTTTATTTGAATTTAGGAAAAATTGCACGTTTTCAAAACTGCATTTTAGGGCCAAGAAAATGTTCATCCTGTTCTAAATATTTTATCTAGATGGTGAAAATTTGTTTTGGCATTTTTAGTTTTTTATTTATTTTTCTAGGTTTTTCTTAGTTCGGCGGGATTTTTTTTAAAAAAAACCTCCCGCGTGCCCGACTAGGCTGAAGCCCAGCCGAGCCAGGCCGGCCCGCCCGCGCCACCGCCTCCCCGTCCCGTGCCGCCGCCGGACTCGGGAGAGTCCGAGCCGCCGCCCGACCCCCTCCCCAAGTCGGAGCCGCTGCCGCCTCTCCCCCTTTAAATACCACCCTGGGGCCCCTCTGGAGCCCCGAGTCGCCGCCGCCGCAGCCCCTCGCCGCCCGCGCCGCCGCTTGTCGCCGCCCCACCGCCTTACGTCGCCGCCGCAAGCCACCGCCGCCCCGCCGCCTTGCGCCGCCGCCGCCAGGAGCCGTCACCCCGCCACCCCATGCCGCCCACCTCCACTGGAGCCCCATCGGAACCCCGCCGGACGTCGCCGGAGCCCAAGCCGAGGTAGCCGCCCGCCGGCCCGGTTTTTCTAACGAAACCGATCCGTTTTTTTAGAAAACCCTACATTCGTTTTTTATAAATAGATCGGTCTTATTTTCCGGTTTATTTATTTAGTGAGCGTTCGCCCATTCGTTCGTTTTAACGAACGAATTCGTCATTTAGTTTCAGTTAACGAATGTTCATTCGTTAATCTGTTCGTCAGTTTTTCTTTTTCTCGGATTTTTCCGCGGTTATTTCTGATCGTGATTTCTGATCCGATTTTCGTTCTAGTATAACTTTTCACTCATTTATCGCAATCAGGCGATTCAAGCGCCTGGAGTTTCGTCTCGAAACCCTCTTTCCGTTTAACCAACTCAAACAAGTTTTTGCATATGTAAAATTTGACTTAGATCTAGTTTAGTAAACGAAGTTTGTTTCTTTCTCTGTTTGACTTTCGTTGCTTCGTTCGATTTGATTCTTTTTGCAAACCGGAGTTCTTAAGTTGAACTTTCTGGTTAGTTTTCTTATTTTAGTTTTACCCGTGCATTAGATGAGTACTTATTGCATGCTTGTTTGTTTGCAATAGAGTACCCGGAGTGCGCCGTTTGCTACTTCGAATCTCTAGGTTTCACGGATCATCAGCAAGGCAAGTAACACCTTGATCATACCTCTTTACTACCCAGTTTTATTGCATTAGATCAATCCTCAAACAATTGCACGATTAGGATCTGATTAATATGTGGGTTTTCGGAAGTAGATGAGGTAGAACCTATTACCTGTTTTTTTATCAACCCTTGGGAGTTACTTCTACGTTTGCTTATTATGCCATGCTATGCTAGTAGACGTGGATTGGGAGAGTGTATCCATGACAGATGTGAGATTGATAAACTAATAGTTTATTTAAGGTGGCAACTTAAACACACATCTGGGTGGATTGAGGCACCTGGGTATTCCAGCGATTGCCTGTTTTTCTTTATGGACCGCCACCCAGGCTCAAAGGGATCATGAGATTTATTCATACTAGAAACTTCCGTGTGCAGCCACAAGCTACTATGGGCTCTAGCATAGTCGATTAAGCCGTGCGAACTCTTACAGTGGTACACTAGCAGATGTAGGGGATGTAGGTTGGTACTGTCTACCCGATCGTAAGGTGATAGCGCTTCTGAAAGACTATGTCTCGGTCATCCGTTTCTCAAACACCATGTAGTGCGAGAATCCCAACGGAGGAGATCGAGTCTTGTGGGGAAAAGTGCGCAAACCTCTGCAGAGTATATAAACTAATCATGGTTAACCGTGTCCCCGGTTATGGACGTCTTGAGTATCTAGTACTTGGATTATCATGTGAATCTCATCATGTTACTTTAAATTAATACTGTTGGGTTTTAATGATGATACTAAATTGGGATTGAGAGGGTGTCTACACTCTCAATGTTTAACAACTACCATGATAGTTAAATAAAATTTATTCCTTTGTAGTAGGGAAAAATTGGCTTTACGCAAAACTGTAACAATAGAGCTTTCCACCAGCCATATATGCATGTAGTATAGCTTTATTCTTCCATTACTCTCTATGTGTTACATTGCCAGCATATTCCATGTGCTGACCCATTTTCGGGCTGCAACGTTCATGTTGCAGACTTTTCAGACGACGAGTAAGGTGCCTTTAGGTCGTGGTTCTATACTCAGTGATGCCGTTGGAGTTGATGGACTCACTTATCTTCCAAGCCTTCCGCTGTTATCATTATTAGATGGCCTTAAGCCATATTTATTGTAATAAGTTCTCTTTTGAGACATTTGATGTAATAGTGTGTGATTGCTACTCCGTTATAAATCCTTCAAGTACTGTGCGTGTCAGCATTACTGATCCAGGGATGACACTAAAGCACATAGATCGGACTGTTTGAGGTCTGGTCGCTACAGGAATGTAATTGAAAGATATTACGGAAGGGTCGAAGAGATATGGGAGCTTAACTACTCTGGATTTCATAGCGCGACGATGTTTTGTGTCAGATGGGCTAAGAATGTACAGAGAGAAAACCGACATTTCACTACCATGTGTATACCCGACTCCGATAGCAGTAACGTCAATCCCATCGCCAAAAATGAGCCATGGGTACATGCTAAACTCGTGACACAATGTTTCTTCATAACTGCCCCGATCAATCCCAGCCGTGTTGTTATTAGGAGAAGCAAAAGGAGCATCGCCGTAATGGATGGAGTCGCCAAGGAGGAAGACTACGACCAGTATGGTGACTCGATGAGGGAAGATCATGCTGATGCTGATGAAACTGAAGGAAATATGCCCTAGAGGCAATAATAAAGTTATTATTTATTTCCTTATATCATGATAAATGTTTATTATTCATGCTAGAATTGTATTAACCGGAAACATAATACATGTGTGAATACATAGACCAACAGAGTGTCACTAGTATGCCTCTACTTGACTAGCTCGTTAATCAAAGATGGTTATGTTTCCTAACCATGAACAAAGAGTTGTTATTTGATTAACGAGGTCACATCATTAGTTGAATGATCTGATTGACATGACCCATTCCATTAGCTTAGCACCCGATCGTTTAGTATGTTGCTATTGCTTTCTTCATGACTTATACATGTTCCTATAACTATGAGATTATGCAACTCCCGTTTACCGGAGGAACACTTTGGGTACTACCAAATGTCACAACGTAACTGGGTGATTATAAAGGAGTACTACAGGTGTCTCCAATGGTAGATGTTGGGTTGGCGTATTTCGAGATTAGGGTTTGTCACTCCGATTGTCGGAGAGGTATCTCTGGGCCCTCTCGGTAATGCACATCACATAAGCCTTGCAAGCACTGCAACTAATATGTTAGTTGTGAGATGATGTATTACGGAATGAGTAAAGAGACTTGCCAGTAACGAGATTGAACTAGGTATTGGATACCGACGATCGAATCTCGGGCAAGTAACATACCGATGACAAAGGGAACAACGTATGTTGTTATGCGGTCTGACCGATAAAGATCTTCGTAGAATATGTAGGAGCCAATATGGGCATCCAGGTCCCGCTATTGGTTATTGACCGGAGACGTGTCTCGGTCATGTCTACATGGTTCTCGAACCGTAGGGTCCGCACGCTTAACGTTACGATGACAGTTATTATGAGTTTATGCATTTTGATGTACCGAAGGTTGTTCGGAGTCCCGGATGAGATCACGGACATGACGAGGAGTCTCGAAATGGTCGAGACGTAAAGATTGATATATTGGAAGCCTATGTTTGGACATAGGAAGTGTTCCGGGTGAAATCGGGATTTTACCGGAATACCGGGAGGGTTACCGGAACCCCCCGGGAGACTAATGGGCCTATTGGGCCTTAGTGGAAAAAGAGAAAAGGGGCAGCCCATAGCTGGCCGGCGCCCCCCCTTTCCCCAAGTCCTAGTAGGACTAGGATAAGGGGCCGGCCCCCCCCTTCTCTCTCCTTTTCCCCGAGAGTCCTAATTGGATTAGGATTGGAGGGGGGAGTCCTACTCCCGGTGGGAGTAGGACTCCCCCTGCGCCTCCCTCTCCCTGGCCGGCCGGCCCCCCTTCCTCCAACCTTTATATACGGGGGCAGGGGACACCCCAAGACACACAAGTTGATCCTTGAGATCGTTCCTTAGCCGTGTGCGGTGCCCCCTGCCACCATATTCCACCTCGATCATACCGTTGTAGTGCTTAGGCAAAGCCCTGCGTCGGTAGTACATCAAGATCGTCATCACGCCGTCGTGCTGACGGAACTCTTCCTCGACGCTTTGCTGGATCGGAGCCCGAGGAACGTCATCGAACTGAACGTGTGCTAAGAACTCGGAGGTGCCGGAGTAACGGTGCTTGGATCGGTCGGATCGGGAAGAAGACGTACGACTACTTCCTCTACGTTGTGTGATCGCTTCCGCAGTCGGTCTGCGTTGGTACGTAGACAACACTCTCCCCTCTCGTTGCTGTGCATCACCATGATCTTGCGTGTGCGTAGGAAAATTTTCGAAATTACTGCGTTCCCCAACAGTGGCATCCGAGCCTAGGTTTTATGGTTTGATGTTATTTGCACGAGTAGAACACAAGTGAGTTGTGGGCGATACAAGTCATACTGCCTACCAGCATGTCATACTTTGGTTCGGCGGTATTGTTGGGTGAGACGATCCGGACCAACCTTACGCGTATTCTTACGCGAGACCGGTTCCCTCGACGTGCTTTGCACATAGATGGCTTGCGGAAGACTGTCTCTCCAACTTTAGTTGAACCAAGTGTGACTACGCCCGGTCCTTGAGAAGGTTAAAACGGAGTCTATTTGACGAACTATCGTTGTGGTTTTGATGCGTAGGTGAGATGAGTTCTTACTTAAGCCCGTAGCAGCCACGTAAAACTTGCAACAACAAAGTAGAGGACGTCTAACTTGTTTTTGCAGGGCATGTTGTGATGTGATATGGTCAAGGCATGATGCTGATTTTATTGTATGAGATGATCATGTTTTGTAACCGAGTTATCGGCAACTGGCAGGAGCCATATGGTTGTCGCTTTATTGTATGCAATGCAATCACGATGTAATGCTTTACTTTATTACTAAACGGTAGTGATAGTCGTGGAAGCATAATATTGGCGAGACGACAACGATGCTACGATGGAGATCAAGGTGTCGCGTCGGTGACGATGGTGATCATGACGGTGCTTCGGAGATGGAGATCACAAGCACAAGATGATGATGGCCATATCATATCACTTATATTGATTGCATGTGATGTTTATCCCTTTTATGCATCTTATCTTGCTTTGATTGACGGTAGCATTATAAGATGATCTCTCACTAAAATTATCAAGAAGTGTTCTCCCTGAGTATGCACCGTTGCCAAAGTTTGTCGTGCCCAGACACCACGTGATGATCGGGTGTGATAAGCTCTACGTTCAAATACAACGGGTGCAAAACAGTTGCACACGCAGAATACTCAGGTTATACTTGACGAGCCAAGCATATACAGATATGGCCTCGGAACACGGAGACCGAAAGGTCAAGCGTGAATCATATAGCAGATATGATCAACATAACGATGTTCACCATTGAAAACTACTCCATCTCACGTGATGATCGGTTATGGTTTAGTTGATTTGGATCACGTGATCACTTAGAAGATTAGAGGGATGTCTATCTAAGTGGGAGTTCCTAAGTAATTTGATTAACTGAACTTAAACTTATCATGAACTTAGTACCTGATAGTATCTTGCTTGTTTATGTTGATTGTAGATAGATGGCTCGTGCTATTGTTCCGTTGAATTTTAATGTGTTCCTTGAGAAAGCAAAGTTGAAAGATGATGGTAGCAATTACACGGACTGGGTCCGTAACCTGAGGATTATCCTCATTGCTGCACAGAAGAATTACGTCCTGGAAGCACCGCTGGGTGACAGGCCTGCTGCTGGAGCAACGCCAGATGTTATGAACGTCTGGCAGAGCAAAGCTGATGACTACTCGATAGTTCAGTGTGCCATGCTTTACGGCTTAGAATCGGGACTTCAACGACGTTTTGAACGTCATGGAGCATATGAGATGTTCCAGGAGTTGAAGTTAATATTTCAAGCAAATGCCCGAATTGAGAGATATGAAGTCTCCAATAAGTTCTATAGCTGCAAGATGGAGGAGAACAGTTCTGTCAGTGAGCATATACTCAAAATGTCTGGGTATAATAATCACTTGATTCAGATGGGAGTTAATCTTCCAGATGACTGCGTCATTGACAGAATTCTCCAATCACTGCCACCAAGCTACAAGAGCTTCGTGATGAACTATAATATGCAAGGGATGAACAAAACTATTCCCGAGCTCTTCGCAATGCTGAAAGCTGCGGAGGTAGAAATCAAGAAGGAGCATCAAGTGTTGATGGTTAGCAAAACCACTAGTTTCAAGAAAAAGGGCAAAGGGAAGAAGAAGGGAAACTTCAAGAAGAACAGCAAGCAAGTTGCTGCTCAGGAGAAGAAACCCAAGTCTGGACCTAAGCCTGAAACTGAGTGCTTCTACTGCAAGCAAACTGGTCACTGGAAGCGGAACTGCCCCAAGTATTTGGCGGATAAGAAGGATGGCAAAGTGAGCAAAGGTATATGTGATATACATGTTATTGATGTGTACCTTACTAGAGCTCGCAGTAGCACCTGGGTATTTGATACTGGTTCTGTTGCTAATATTTGCAACTCGAAACAGGGACTACGGAATAAGCGGACGCTAGCAAAGGACGAGGTGACGATGCGCGTGGGAAACGGTTCCAAAGTCGATGCGATCGCGGTCGGCACGCTACCTCTACATCTACCTTCGGGATTAATATTAGACCTAAATAATTGTTATTTGGTGCTAGCGTTGAGCATGAACATTATATCTGGATCTTGTTCAATGCGAGACGGTTATTCATTTAAATCAGAGAATAATGGTTGTTCTATTTATATGAGTAATATCTTTTATGGTCATGCACCTTTGAAGAGTGGTCTATTCTTGTTGAATCTCGAAGATAGTGATACACATATTCATAATGTAGAAGCCAAAAGATGCAAAGTTAATAATGACAGTGCAACTTATTTGTGGCACTGCCGTTTAGGTCATATCGGTGTAAAGCGCATGAAGAAACTCCATACTGATGGGCTTTTGGAACCACTTGATTATGAATCACTTGGTACTTGCGAACCGTGCCTCATAGGCAAGATGACTAAAACACCGTTCTCCGGTACTATGGAGAGAGCAACAGATTTATTGGAAATCATACATACCGATGTATGTGGTCCGATGAATATTGAGGCTCGTGGCGGATATCGTTATTTTCTCACCTTCACAGATGATCTAAGCAGATATGGGTATATCTACTTAATGAAACATAAGTCTGAAACATTTGAAAAGTTCAAAGAATTTCAGAGTGAAGTTGAAAATCATCGTAACAAGAAAATAAAGTTTCTACGATCTGATCGTGGAGGAGAATATTTGAGTTACGAGTTTGGTGTACATTTGAAAAATTGTGGAATAGTTTCGCAACTCACGCCACCCGGAACACCACAGCGTAATGGTGTGTCCGAACGTCGTAATCGTACTTTACTAGATATGGTGCGATCTATGATGTCTCTTACTGATTTACCGCTATCGTTTTGGGGTTATGCTTTAGAGACGGCCGCATTCACGTTAAATAGGGCACCATCAAAATCCATTGAGACGACACCTTATGAACTGTGGTTTGGCAAGAAACCAAAGTTGTCGTTTCTTAAAGTTTGGGGCTGCGATGCTTATGTGAAAAAGCTTCAACCTGATAAGCTCGAACCCAAATCGGAGAAATGTGTCTTCATAGGATATCCAAAGGAAACTATTGGATACACCATCTATCACAGATCCGAAGGCAAGACTTTTGTTGCTAAATTCGGAAACTTTCTAGAGAAGGAGTTTCTCTCGAAAGAAGTGAGTGGGAGGAAAGTAGAACTTGACGAGGTAACTATACCTGCTCCCTTATTGGAAAATAGTGCATCACAGAAAATTGTTTCTGCGACACCTATACCAATCAGTGAGGAAGCTAATGATGATGATCATGAAGCTTCAGAACAAGATACTACTGAACCACGTAGATCAACCAGAGTGAGATCCGCACCAGAGTGGTACGGTAATCCAGTTCTGGAAGTCATGATGCTAGATCATGATGAACCTACGAACTATGAAGAAGCGATGGTGAGCCCAGATTCCGCAAAGTGGCTTGAAGCCATGAAATCTGAGATGGGATCCATGTATGAAAACAAAGTATGGACTTTGGTTGACTTGCCCGATGATCGGCAAGCAATTGAGAATAAATGGATCTTCAAGAAAAAGACAGACGCTGACGGTAATATTACTGTCTATAAAGCTCGACTTGTCGCGAAAGGTTTTCGACAAGTTCAAGGGGTTGACTACGATGAGACCTTCTCACCCGTAGCGATGCTTAAGTCCGTCAGAATTATGTTAGCAATTGCCGCATTTTATGATTATGAAATATGGCAGATGGATGTCAAAACTGCATTCCTGAATGGATTTCTGGAAGAAGAGTTGTATATGATACAACCAGAAGGTTTTGTCAATCCAAAGGGAGCTAACAAAGTATGCAAACTCCAGCGATCCATTTATGGACTGGTGCAAGCATCTCGGAGTTGGAATAAACGCTTTGATAGTGTGATCAAAGCATTTGGCTTTATACAGACTTTTGGAGAAGCCTGTATTTACAAGAAAGTGAGTGGGAGCTCTGTAGCATTTCTAATATTATATGTGGATGACATATTGCTGATTGGAAATGATATAGAATTTCTGGATAGCATAAAGGGATACTTGAATAAAAGTTTTTCGATGAAAGACCTCGGGGAAGCTGCTTACATATTAGGCATAAAGATCTATAGAGATAGATCAAAACGCTTAATTGGACTTTCACAGAGCACATACCTTGACAAGATTTTGAAGAAGTTCAAAATGGATCAAGCAAAGAAAGGGTTCTTGCCTGTGTTACAAGGTATGAAGTTGAGTCAGACTCAATGCCCGACCACTGCAGAAGATAGAGAGAAAATGAAAGATGTTCCCTGTGCTTCAGCCATAGGCTCTATCATGTATGCAATGCTGTGTACCAGACCTGATGTGTGCCTTGCTATAAGTTTAGCAGGGAGGTACCAAAGTAATCCAGGAATGGATCACTGGACAGCGGTCAAGAACATCCTGAAATACCTGAAAAGGACTAAGGATATGTTTCTCGTGTATGGAGGTGACAAAGAGCTCACCGTAAGAGGTTACGTTTATGCAAGCTTTGACACTGATCCGGACGATTCTAAATCACAAACCGGATACGTGTTTACTTTAAACGGTGGAGCTGTCAGTTGGTGCAGTTCTAAACAAAGCGTCGTAGTGGGATCTACATGTGAAGCGGAGTACATAGCTGCTTCGGAAGCAGCGAACGAAGGAGTCTGGATGAAGGAGTTCATATCCGATCTAGGTGTCATACCTAGTGCATCGGGTCCAATGAAAATCTTCTGTGACAATACTGGTGCAATTGCCTTGGCAAAGGAATCCAAATTTCACAAAAGAACCAAACACATCAAGAGACGCTTCAACTCCATCCGGGATTTAGTCCAGGTGGGAGACATAGAGATTTGCAAGATACATACGGATCTGAATGTTGCAGACCCGTTGACTAAGCCTCTTCCACGAGCAAAACATGATCAGCACCAAGGCTCCATGGGTGTTAGAATCATTACAGTGTAATCTAGATTATTGACTCTAGTGCAAGTGGGAGACTGAAGGAAATATGCCCTAGAGGCAATAATAAAGTTATTATTTATTTCCTTATATCATGATAAATGTTTATTATTCATGCTAGAATTGTATTAACCGGAAACATATTACATGTGTGAATACATAGACCAACAGAGTGTCACTAGTATGCCTCTACTTGACTAGCTCGTTAATCAAAGATGGTTATGTTTCCTAACCATGAACAAAGAGTTGTTATTTGATTAACGAGGTCACATCATTAGTTGAATGATCTGATTGACATGACCCATTCCATTAGCTTAGCACCCGATCGTTTAGTATGTTGCTATTGCTTTCTTCATGACTTATACATGTTCCTATAACTATGAGATTATGCAACTCCCGTTTACCGGAGGAACACTTTGGGTACTACCAAACGTCACAATGTAACTGGGTGATTATAAAGGAGTACTACAGGTGTCTCCAATGGTAGATGTTGGGTTGGCGTATTTCGAGATTAGGGTTTGTCACTCCGATTGTCGGAGAGGTATCTCTGGGCCCTCTCGGTAATGCACATCACATAAGCCTTGCAAGCACTGCAACTAATATGTTAGTTGTGAGATGATGTATTACGGAACGAGTAAAGAGACTTGTCAGTAACGAGATTGAACTAGGTATTGGATACCGACGATCGAATCTCGGGCAAGTAACATACCGATGACAAAGGGAACAACGCATGTTGTTATGCGGTCTGACCAATAAAGATCTTCGTAGAATATGTAGGAGCCAATATGGGCATCCAGGTCCCGCTATTGGTTATTGACCGGAGACGTGTCTCGGTCATGTCTACATTGTTCTCGAACCGTAGGGTCCGCACGCTTAACGTTACGATGATAGTTATTATGAGTTTGTGCATTTTGATGTACCGAAGGTTGTTCGGAGTCCCGGATGAGATCACGGACATGACGAGGAGTCTTGAAATGGTCGAGACGTAAAGATTGATATATTGGAAGCCTTTGTTTGGACATAGGAAGTGTTCCGGGTGAAATCGGGATTTTACCGGAATACCGGGAGGGTTACCGGAACCCCCCGGGAGACTAATGGGCCTATTGGGCCTTAGTGGAAAAAGAGAAAAGGGGCAGCCCATAGCTGGCCGGCGCCCCCCCTTTCCCCAAGTCCTAGTAGGACTAGGATAAGGGGCCGCCCCCCCTTCTCTCTCCTTTTCCCCGAGAGTCCTAATTGGATTAGGATTGGAGGGGGGAGTCCTACTCCCGGTGGGAGTAGGACTCCCCCTGCGCCTCCCTCTCCCTGGCCGGCTGGCCCCCCTTCCTCCAACCTTTATATACGGGGGCAGGGGACACCCCAAGACACACAAGTTGATCCTTGAGATCGTTCCTTAGCCGTGTGCGGTGCCCCCTGCCACCATATTCCACCTCGATCATACCGTTGTAGTGCTTAGGCGAAGCCCTGCGTCGGTAGTACATCAAGATCGTCATCACACCGTCGTGCTGACGGAACTCTTCCTCGACGCTTTGCTGGATCGGAGCCCGAGGAACGTCATCGAGCTGAACGTGTGCTAAGAACTCGGAGGTGCCGGAGTAACGGTGCTTGGATCGGTCGGATCGGGAAGAAGACGTACGACTACTTCCTCTACGTTGTGTGATCGCTTCCGCAGTCGGTCTGCGTTGGTACGTAGACAACACTCTCCCCTCTCGTTGCTGTGCATCACCATGATCTT
Source organism: Triticum monococcum (assembly GCA_034509565.1). NCBI lineage: Eukaryota > Viridiplantae > Streptophyta > Magnoliopsida > Poales > Poaceae > Triticum > Triticum monococcum. The sequence continues at coordinate 561,894,559 of CM067841.1, read as the reverse complement.
GCGTGTGCGTACGAAAATTTTCGAAATTACTGCGTTCCCCAACAGAAACATACGTCAAAAGAAATATGAAGACTACATTACCTACGAAAGATCGTAATCCTTGGAGAAGGAAAAGTCATGACAATGAGCTCAATTATTCAACAACGAACAAAAGAGGGAAGAAGATCAGTCTGAAGCGTCGTCGTCACCCAAGTTGACAAACTAATCCACAAATTTTGTGTGTGTCTATTTTGTATACTGCCGTTAGCGGTCAAATGATGTAATATATATTATACTAATTATTATCCAGAGGGTAACAATGGAATTGCTCCAACGACAGACCGAATTAAACCCTAGCTAGCTAGAGCTATATATACCCTTACTATACAAACTTGTACAAATGCAAATGAAAGATAAGAAAAAAGAAAAGTGGAAATGAAAGAAAAAGAAAAAGAAAAAGGAAAAGGAACTAATAAGTTGTGGAAAATGAAATGAAAGAAAAAAAAGGAAGGAAGTTTGTGGAATATGAAAGAAAAAGAAAAATAAAAAGAAAAGAAAAAGAAAAAGAAAAAAGAAAAGAAAAGGAAAAAAAAGAAAAACTTAGCAGTAGCACGGTTTGTGCTAGGTAGCGCTATAGCTAACTTAGCTATAGCACGTTTTTCTGCGTCGCGCTATAGCTAACTTGGCTATAACGCGTTTTGCCATGCCGCGCTATAGCTATGTTGCCTACACAGCATGCTCTGCTTCCTCTCTCTCAGTCTATCGCTCGATTCCCTTTCTCTGAGCTCGATCTCCCACGCCACCGCCGACGCCCGCACCCGCTTGATACCTCTTGAGCACTGCGTTCGTTTTCCCTTGAAGAGGAAAGGGTGATGCAGCAAAGTAGCATAAGTATTTCCCGCAGTTTTTGAGAACCAAGGTATCAATCCAGTAGGAGAATACACGCAAGTCACCTCGCACCTACACAAACAAATAAGAACCTTGCAACCAACATGGTAAAGGGGTTGTCAATCCCTTCATGACCACTTGCAAAAGTGAGATCTAATAGAGATAATAAGATAAATAGTTTTGGTATTTTTATGATATAGATTGAAAGTAAAGATTGCAAAGTAAAATAGATTGGAAACTTATATGATGGGAAAATAGACCCGGGGGCCACATGTTTCATTAGTGGCTTCTCTCAAGATAGCATAAGTATTATGGTGGGCAAACAAATTACTGTAGAGCAATTGATAGAAAAGTGCATAATTATGAGAATATCTAGGCATGATCATGTATATAGGCATCACGTCCGCAACAAGTAGACCGAAACGATTCTGCATCTACTACTATTACTCCACACATCGACCGCGCGCTATCCCACATGCATCTAGAGTATTAAGTTCATAAGAACAGAGTAGTGCATTAGGCAAGATGATATGATGTAGAGGGATAAACTCAAGAAATATGATATAAACCCCATATTTTTATCGTCAATGCCAACAATACAATACGTGCCTTGCTACCCCTGCTGTCACTCAGAAAGGACACCGCAAGATAGGACCCAAAGCCAAGCACTTCTCCCATTACAAGAACGATCAATCTAGTAGGCCAAACCAAACTGATAATTCGAAGAGACTTGCAAAGATATTTAAATCATGCATAAAAGATTTCAGAGAAGAATCAAATATTGTTCATAGACAATCTTAATCATAAACCCACAATTCATCGGATCTCGACAAACACACCGCAAAAAGAATTACATCGAATAGATCTCCAAGAGAATCGAGAAGAACTTTGTATTGAGATCCAAAGAGAGAAAAGAAGACATCTAGCTAAGAACTATGGACCCAAAGGTCTGTGGGAAACTACTCACACATCATCGGAGAGGCTATGGTGTTGATGTAGAAGCCCTCCGTGATCGATTCCCCCTCCGACGGAGCTCCGAAAAAGGCCCCAAGATGGAATCTCTTGGGTACAGAAGGTTGCGGCAGTGGAAATAGGGTTTTGTGGTGCTCCTGAATGTTTTCGGGGTATATGGGTATATATAGGAGGAAGAAGTACGTCGGTGGAGCTGCGAGGGGCCCACGAGGGTGGGGGCACGCCCTCCTTCCTTGTAGCCTCCTCGCTTCTTTCTTGATGGCCACTCTAAGTCTCCTGGATCACGTTTGTTCCAAAAATAACTCTCCCGAAGGTTTCATTCTGTTTGGATTCTGTTTGATAATCCTTCTCTGTGAAACACTGAAATAGGCAAAAAAACAACAATTTGCACTGGGCCTTTGGTTAGTAGGTTAGTCCCAAAAATAATATAAAAAGGTAAATTAAAGCCCATTAAACATCCAAAATAGATAATATAATAGAATGGAACAATAAAAAAATTATAGATACGTTGGAGACGTATCAAGCATCCCCAAGCTTAATTCCTGCTCGTCCTCGAGTAGGTAAATGATAAAAACAGAATTTTTGATGTGAAATGCTCCCTAGCATAATTCTCTATGTAGTTTTCTTTATTGTGGCATGAATGTTCAGATCCAAAAGATTCAAGACAAAAGTTTAGTATTGACATAAAAATAATAATACTTCAAGCATACTAACAAAGCAATCATGTCTTCTCAAAATAACATGGCCAAAGAAAGTTATCCCTACAAAATCATATAGTCTGGATATGCTCTATCTTCACCACACAAAGTATTTAAATCATGCACAACCCCGATGACAAGCCAAGCAATTGTTTAATACTTTTGATGTTCTCAAACTTTTTCAATCTTCACGCAATATATGAGCGTGAGCCATGGACATAGCACTATATGTGGAATAGAATGGTGGTTGTGGAGAAGACAAAAAGGAGAATATAGTCTCAAATCAACTAGGCGTATAAACGGGCTATGGAGATGCCCATCAATAGATATCAATGTGAGTGAGTAGGGATTGCCATGCAACGGATGCACTAGAGCTATAAGTGTATGAAAGCTCAAAAAGAAACTAAGTGGGTGTGCATCCAACTTGCTTGCTCACGAAGACCTAGGGCAATTTGAGGAAGCCCATCATTGGAATATACAAGCCAAGTTCTATAATGTAAAATTCCCACTAGTATATGAAAGTGAAAACATAGGAGACTCTCTATCATGAAGATCATGGTGCTACTTTGAAGCACAAGTGTGGTAAAAGGATAGTAGCATTGTCCCTTCTCTCTTTTTCTCTCATTTTTGGGCCTTTTTATGGCCTTTCTCCTTTTTTTCGTCCAGAGTTTCATCTCGACTTGTGGGGGAATCATAGTCTCCATCATCCTTTCCTCACATAGGACAATGCTCTAATAATGATGATCATCACACTTTTGTTTACTTACAACTCAAAAATTACAACTCGATACTAGAACAAAATATGACTCTATGTGAATGCCTCCAGCGGTGTACCGGGATGTGCAATGAATCAAGAGTGACATGTATGAAAGAATTATGAACAGTGGCTTTGCCACAAATACAATGTCAACTACATGATGATGCAAAGCAATATGACAATGATGAAGCGTGTCATAATAAACGGAATGGTGGTAAGTTGCATGGCAATATATCTCGGAATGGCTATGGAAATGCCATAATAGGTAGGTATGGTGGCTGTTTTGAGGAAAGTATATGGTGGGTTTATGGTACCGGCAAAAGTTGTGCGGTACTAGAGAGGCTCGCAATGGTGGAAGGGTGAGAGTGCGTATAATCCATGGACTCAACATTAGTCATAAAGAACTCACATACTTATTGCAAAAATCTATTAGTTATCGAAACAAAGTACTACGCACATGCTCCTAGGGGGATAGATTGGTAGGAAAAGACCATCGCTCGTCCCCGACCGCCACACATAAGGAAGACAATCAATAAATAAATCATACTCCGACTTCATCACATAACGGTTCACCATACGTGCATGCTACGGGAATCACAAACTTTAACACAAGTATTTCTCAAACTCAAAACTACTCAACTAGCATGACTCTAATATCACCATCTTCATATCTCAAAACAATCATCAAGTATCAAACTTCTCATAGTATTCAATGCACTTTTTATGATAGTTTTTATTATACCCATCCTGGATGCCTATCATATTAGGACTAATTTTATAACCAAAGCAAATTACCATGCTGTTCTAAAGGACTCTCAAAATAATATAAGTGAAGCATGAGAGATCAATAATTTATATAAAATAAAACCACCACCGTGCTCTAAAAAGATATTAGTGAAGCACTAGAGCAAAATTATCTAGCTCAAAAGATATAAGTGAAGCACATAGAGTATTCTAATTAATTCCGATTCATGTGTGTCTCTCCCAAAAGGTGTGTACTGAAGGAAATATGCCCTAGAGGCAATAATAAAGTTATTATTTTTTCCTTATATCATGATAAATGTTTATTATTCATGCTAGAATTGTATTAACCGGAAACATAATACATGTGTGGATACATAGACAAACATAGTGTCACTAGTATGCCTCTACTTGACTAGCTCGTTGATCGAAGATGGTTAAGTTTCCTAGCCATAGACATGAGTTGTCATTTGATTAACGGGATCACATAATTAGGAGAATGATGTGATTGACTTGACCCATTTCGTTAGCTTAGCACTTGATCGTTTAGTTTGATGCTATTGCTTTCTTCATGACTTATACATGTTCCTATGACTATGAGATTATGCAACTCCTGTTTACCGGAGGAACACGTTGTGTGCTACCAAATGTCACAACGTAACTGGGTGATTACAAAGGTGCTCTACAGGTGTCTCCAAAGGTACTTGTTGGGTTGGCGTATTTCGAGATTAGGATTTGTCACTCCGATTGTCCGAGAGGTATCTCTGGGCCCTCTCGGTAATGCACATCACATAAGCCTTGCAAGCATTGTAACTAATAAGTTAGCTGCGAGATGATGTATTATGGAACGAGTAAAGAGACTTGCCGGTAACGAGATTGAACTAGGTATTGAGATACCGACGATCAAATCTCGGGCAAGTAACATACCGATGACAAAGGGAACAACGTATGTTGTTATGCGGTCTGACCGATAAAAGATCTTCGTAGAATATGTAGGAGCCAATATGAGCATCTAGGTTCTGTTATTGGTTATTGACCAGAGATGTGTCTCGGTCATGTCTACATTATTCTCGAACCCGTAGGGTCCGCACGCTTAACGTTACGATGACAATTTCATTATGAGTTTATATATTTTGATGTACCGAAGGTTTTTCCGAGTCTCGGATATGATCATGGACATGAAGAGGAGTCTCGAAATGGTCGAGACATAAAGATCGATATATTGGACGGCTATATTCGGACACCAGAAGTGTTTCGGGTGATTTCGGAGAAAACCGGAGTGCCGGAAGGGTTATCGGAACCCCCGGGGGAAGTATTGGGCCTTAGTGGGCCTGAGGGGAGAGAGAGGGCAGCAGCCCAGGAGGTGGCGCGCCCCCTCCCATGGGGAGTCCGAATTGGACTAGGGGAGGGGGGCGCGGCCCCTCTTTCCCTCTCCCTCTCCCTCTCTTTCCTTCCCCCTTCTCTCTTCCTAGTTGGACTAGGAAAGGGGAGTCCTACTCCTACTAGGAGGAGGACTCCCCCCTCCTTGGCGCGCCCCAAGGGCCGGCCGGCCTCTCCCCCTTGCTCCTTTATATACAGGGGCAGGGGGGCACCTCTAGACACACAAGTTGATCTTCGTGATCATTCTCTTAGCCGTGTGCGGTGCCCCCCTCCACCATAATCCTCGATAATATTGTAGCGGTGCTTAGGCGAAGCCCTGCGACGGTAGAACATCAAGATCGTCACCATGCCGTCGTGCTGACGGAACTCTTCCCCGACACTTTGCTGGATCGGAGTCCGGGGATCGTCATCGAGCTGAACATGTGCTAGAACTCGTAGGTGCCATAGTTTTGGTGCTTGATCGGTCGGGCCGTGAGGACGTACGACTACATCAACCGCGTTGTGTTAACGCTTCCGCTTCCGGTCTATGAGGGTACGTAGACAACACTCTCCCCTCTCGTTGCTATGCATCACCATGATCTTGCGTGTGCGTAGGAATTTTTATGAAATTACTATGTTCCCCAACAGTGGCATCCGAGCTAGGTTTTATGCGTTGATGTTATGCACGAGTAGAACACAAGTGAGTTGTGGGCAATATAAGTCATACTACTTACCAGCATGTCATACTTTGGTTCGGCGGTATTGTTGGATGAAGCGGCCCGAACCGACATTATGCGTACACTTATGCTTGACTGGTTCTACCGACGTGCTTTGCACATAGGTGGCTGGCGGGTGTCAGTTTCTCCAACTTTAGTTGAACCGAGTGTGGCTACGCCCGGTCCTTGCAAAGGTTAAAAAGCACCAACTTGACAAACTATCGTTGTGGTTTTTGATGCGTAGGTAAGAATGGTTCTTGCTAAAGCCCGTAGCAGCCACGTAAAACTTGCAACAACAAAGTAGAGGACGTCTAACTTGTTTTTGCAGGGCATGTTGTGATGTGATATGGTCAAGACATGATGCTAATTTTTATTGTATGAGATGATCATGTTTTGTAACCAAGTTATCGGCAACTGGCAGGAGCCATATGGTTGTCGCTTTATTGTATGCAATGCAATTGCGTTGTAATGCTTTACTTTATCACTAATCGGTAGTGATAGTCGTGGAAGCATAAGTTTTGGCGAGACGACAACGATGCTACGATGGTGATCAAGGTGTTGCGTCGGTGACGATGGTGATCATGACGGTGCTTCGAAGATGGAGATCACAAGCACAAGATGATGATGGCCATATCATATCACTTATATTGATTGCATGTGATGTTTATCTTTTATGCATCTTATCTTGCTTTGATTGACAGTAGCATTATAAGATGATCCCTCACTAAATTATCAAAGTATAAGTGTTCTCCCTGAGTATGCACCGTTGCGAAAGTTCTTCGTGCTGAGACACCACATGATGATCGGGTGTGATAGGCTTTACGTTCAAATACAACGGGTGCAAAATAGTTGCACACGCGGAATACTCAGGTTTAACTTGACGAGCCTAGCATATAACAGATATGGCTTCGGAACACGGAGACCGAAAGGTCGAGCGTGAATCATATAGTAGATATGATCAACATATTGATGTTCACCATTGATACTACTCCATCTCACGTGATGATCGGACATGGTTTAGTTGATTTGGATCACGTGATCACTTAGAGGATTAGAGGGATATGTTTCTAAGTGGGAGTTCTTAAGTAATATGATTAATTGAACTTAAATTTATCTTGAACTTAGTACCTGATAGTATCTTGCTTGTCTATGTTTGATTGTAGATAGATGGCTCGTCCTGTTGTTCCGTTGAATTTTAATGCGTTCCTTGAGAAAGCAAAGTTGAAAGATGATGGTAGCAATTACACGGACTGGGTCCGTAACTTGAGGATTATCCTCATTGCTGCAAGAAGAATTACGTCCTGGAAGCACCGCTAAGTGCCAAGCCTACTGCAGGAGCAACACTAGATGTTATGAACGTCTAGCAGAGCAAAGCTGATGACCACTCGATAGTTCAGTGTGCCGTGCTTTACGGCTTAGAACCGGGTCTTCAACGATGTTTTGAACGTCATGGAGCATATGAGATGTTCCAGGAGTTGAAGTTAATGTTTCAAGCAAATGCCCGGATTGAGAGATATGAAGTCTTCAATAAGTTCTATAGCTGCAAGATGGAGGAGAATAGTTCTGTCAGTGAACATATACTCAAAATGTCTGGGTATCATAATCACTTGACTCAACTGGGGGTTAATCTTCCTGTTGATAGTGTCATTGACAGAGTTCTTCAATCACTGCCACCAAGCTACAAAAGCTTCGTGATGAACTATAATATGCAAGGGATGAATAAGACTATTCCTGAGCTCTTCGCAATGCTAAAAGCCACGGAGGTAGAAATCAAGAAGGAGCATCAAGTGTTGATGGTCAATAAGACCACCAGTTTCAAGAAAAAGGGCAAAGGAAAGAAGAAAGGGAACTTCAAGAAGAACAGCAAACAAGTTGCTGCTCAGGAGAATAAACCCAAGTCTGGAGCTAAGCCTGAAACTGAGTGCTTCTACTGCAAGCAGACTGGTCACTGGAAGCGGAACTGCCCCAAGTATTTGACGGATAAGAAGGATGGCAAAGTGAACAAAGGTATATGTGATATACATGTTATTGATGTGTACCTTACTAATGCTCGTAGTAGCACCTGGGTATTTGATACTGGTTCTGTTGCTAACATTTGCAATTCGAAACAGGGGCTACAGATCAAGCAAAGATTGGCTAAGGATGAGGTGACGATGCGTGTGGGAAATGGTTCCAAAGTCGATGTGATCGCGGTCGGCACGCTACCTCTACATCTACCTTCAGGATTAGTATTATACCTAAATAATTGTTATTTGGTGCCAGCGTTGAGCATGAACATTATATCTGGATCTTGTTTGATGCGAGACGGTTATTCATTTAAATCATAGAATAATGGTTGTTCTATTTATATGAGTAATATCTTTTATGGTCATGCACCCTTGAAGAGTGATCTATTTTTGATGAATCTCGATAGTAGTGATACACATATTCATACTGTTGAAATCAAAAGATGCAGAGTTGATAATGATAGTGCAACTTATTTGTGGCACTGCCGTTTAGGTCATATCGGTGTAAAGCGCATGAAGAAACTCCATACTGATGGACTTTTGGAACCACTTGATTATGAATCACTTGGTACTTGCGAACCGTGCCTCATGGGTAAGATGACTAAAACGCCGTTCTTCGGTACTATGGAGAGAGCAACGGATTTGTTGGAAATCATACATACAGATGTATGTGGTCCAATGAATGTTGAGGCTCGTGGCGGATATCGTTATTTTCTCACCTTCACACATGATTTAAGCAGATATGGGTATATCTACTTAATGAAACATAAGTATGAAACATTTGAAAAGTTTAAAGAATTTCAGAGTGAAGTTGAAAATCATCATAACAAGAAAATAAAGTTTCTACGATCTGATCGTGGAGGAGAAAATTTGAGTTACGAGTTTGGTCTACATTTGAAATAATGCGGAATAGTTTCGCAACTCACGCCACCCGGAACACCACAGCGTAATGGTGTGTCCGAACATCGTAATCGTATTTTATTAGATATAGTGCGATCTATGATGTCTCTTACTGATTTACCATTATCGTTTTGGGGTTATGCTTTAGAGACGGCTGCATTCACGTTAAATAGGACACCATCGAAATCCGTTGAGATGACGCCTTATGAACTGTGGTTTGGTAAGAAACCAAAGTTGTCGTTTCTAAAAGTTTGGGGCTGCGATGCTTATCTGAAAAAGCTTCAACCTGATAAGCTCGAACCCAAATCGGAGAAATGTGTCTTCATAGGATACCCAAAGGAGACTGTTGGGTACACCTTCTATCATAGATCCGAAGGCAAGACTTTTGTTGCTAATTTCGGAGTTTTTCTAGAGAAGGAGTTTCTCTCGAAGTGAGTGGGAGAAAAGTAGAACTTGATGAGGTAACTATACTTGCTCCCTTATTGGAAAGTAGTACATCACAGAAACCGGTTTCTATGACACTTACACAAATGAGTGAGGAAGCTATCTATGAAACTTCAGATCAAGTTACTATCGAACCTCGTAGATCAACCAGAGTAAGATCTGCACCAGAGTGGTACGGTAATCATGTTCTGGAAGTCATGTTACTAGATCATGACGAACCTACGAACTATGAAGAAGCGATGGTGAGCCCAGATTCTGCAAAATGGCTAGAAGCCATGAAATCTGAGATGTGATCCATGTATGAGAACAAAGTGTGGACTTTGGTTGACTTGCCCGTTGATCGGCAAGCAATTGAGAATAAATGGATCTTCAAGAAGAAGACTGACACTGACGGTAATGTTACTGTCTATAAAGCTCGACTTGTTGCAAAAGGTTTTCGACAAGTTCAAGGGATTGACTACGATGAGACCTTCTCACCCGTAGCGATGCTTAAGTCTGTCCGAATCATGTTAGCAATTGCCGCATTTTATGATTATGAAATTTGGCAAATGGATGTCAAAACTGCATTCCTGAATGGATTTCTGGAAGAAGAGTTGTATATGATGCAACCAGAAGGTTTTGTTGATCCAAAGGGAGCTAACAAAGTGTGCAAGCTCCAGCGATCCATTTATGGACTGGTGCAAACCTCTCGGAGTTGGAATAAACGCTTTGATAGTGTGATCAAAGCATTTGGTTTTATATAGACTTTTGGAGAAGCCTGTATTTACAAGAAAGTGAGTGGGAGCTCTGTAGCATTTCTGATATTATATATGGATGACATATTATTGATTGGAAATAATATAGAATTTCTGGATAGCATAAAGGGATACTTGAATAAGAGTTTTTCAATGAAAGACCTCGGTGAAGCTGCTTACATATTGGGCATTAAGATCTATAGAGATAGATCAAGATGCTTAATTGGACTTTCACAAAGCACATACCATGACAAGGTTTTGAAGAAGTTCAAAATGGATCAAGCAAAGAAAGGGTTCTTGCCTGTGTTACAAGGTGTGAAGTTGAGTAAGACTCAATGTCCGACCATCGCAGAAGATAGAGAGAAAAATGAAAGATGTTCCCTATGCTTCAGTCATAGGCTCTATCATGTATGCAATGCTGTGTACCAGACCTGATGTGTGCCTTGCTATAAGTCTAGCAGGGAGGTACCAAAGTAATCCAGGAGTGGATCACTGGACATCGGTCAAGAACATCCTGAAATACCTGAAAAAGACTAAGGATATGTTTCTCGTATATGGAGGTGACAAAGAGCTCATCGTAAATGGTTACATTGATGCAAGCTTTGACACTGATCTGGACATTTCTAAATCGCAAACCGGATACGTATTTTTACTAAACGGAGGAGCTGTCAGTTGGTGCAGTTCAAAACAAAGCGTCGTGGCGGGATCTACATGTGAAGCAGAGTACATAGCTGCTTCGGAAGCAGCAAATGAAGGAGTCTGGATGAAGGAGTTCATATCCGATCTAGGTGTCATACCTAGTGCATCAGGTCCAATGAAAATCTTTTGTGACAATACTAATGCAATTGCCTTGGCAAAGGAATCCAGAATTTACAAGAGAACCAAGCACATCAAGAGACGCTTCAATTCCATTCGGGATTTAGTCCAAGTGGGAGACATAGAAATTTGCAAGATACATACGGATCTGAATGTTGCAGACCCGCTGACTAAGCCTCTTCCACGAGCAAAACATGATCAGCACCAAGGCTCCATGGGTGTTAGAATCATTACTATGTAATCTAGATTATTGACTCTAGTGCAAGTGGGATACTGAAGGAAATATGCCCTAGAGGCAATAATAAAGTTATTATTTATTTCCTTATATCATGATAAATGTTTATTATTCATGCTAGAATTGTATTAACCGGAGACATAATACATGTGTGAATACATAGACAAACAAAGTGTCACTAGTATGCCTCTACTTGACTAGCTCGTTGATCGAAGATGGCTAAGTTTCCTAGCCATAGACATGAGTTGTCATTTGATTAACGGGATCACATCATTAGGAGAATGATGTGATTGACTTGACCCATTTCGTTAGCTTAGCACTGATTGTTTAGTTTGATGCTATTGCTTTCTTCATGACTTATACATGTTCCTATGACTATGAGATTATGCAACTCCCGTTTACCGGAGGAACACTTTGTGTGCTACCAAACATCACAATGTAACTGGGTGATTATAAAGGTGCTCTACAGGTGTCTCCAAAAGTACTTGTTGGGTTGGCGTATTTCGAGATTAGGATTTGTCACTCCGATTGTCGGAGAGGTATCTCTGGGCCCTCTCGGTAATGCACATCACATAAGCCTTGCAAGCATTGCAACTAATAAGTTAGCTACGGGATGATGTATTACGGAACGAGTAAAGAGACTTGCCGGTAATGAGATTGAACTAGGTATTGAGATACCGACGATCAAATCTCGGGCAAGTAACATACCGATGACAAAGGGAACAACGTATGTTGTTATGTGGTCTGACCGATAAAAGATCTTCGTAGAATATGTAGGAGCCAATATGAGCATCCAGGTTCCGCTATTGGTTATTGACCGGAGACGTGTCTCGATCATGTCTACATTATTCTCGAACCCGTAGGGTCCGCACGCTTAACGTTACGATAACAATTTCATTATGAGTTTATATATTTTGATGTACCGAAGGTTGTTCAGAATCTCGGATATGATCACGGACATGACGAGGAGTCTTGAAATGGTCGAGACATAAAGATCGATATATTGGACGGCTATATTCGGACACCGGAAGTGTTTCGGGTGATTTCGGAGAAAACCGTAGTGCCGGAAGGGTTACTGGAACCCCTCGGGGAAGTATTGGGCCTTAGTGGGCCTGAGGGGAGAGAGAGGGCAGTAGCCCAGGAGGTGGCGCGCCCCCTCCCATGGGGAGTCCGAATTGGACTAGGGGAGGGGGGCGCGGCCCCTCTTTCCCTCTCCCTCTCCCTCTCTTTCCTTCCCCCTTCTCTCTTCCTAGTTGGACTAGGAAAGGGGAGTCCTACTCCTACTAGGAGGAGGACTCCCCCCTCCTTGGCGCGCCCCAAGGGCCGGCCTCTCCCCCTTGCTCCTTTATATACAGGGGCAGGGGGGCACCTCTAGACACACAAGTTGATCTTCGTGATCGTTCTCTTAGCCGTGTGCGGTGCCCCCCCCCCCTCCACCATAATCCTCGATAATATTGTAGCGGTGCTTAGGCGAAGCCCTGCGACGGTAGAACATCAAGATCGTTACCACGCCATCGTGCTGACGGAACTCTTCCCCGACACTTTGCTGGATCGGAGTCTAGGGATCGTCATCGAGTTAAACGTGTTCTAGAACTCGGAGGTGCCGTAGTTTCGGTGCTTGATCGGTCGGGCCGTGAAGACGTACGACTACATCAACCGCGTTGTGCTAACGCTTCCGCTTCCGGTCTATGAGGGTACGTAGACAACACTCTCCCCTCTCGTTGCTATGCATCACCATGATCTTGCGTGTGCGTAGGAATTTTTTTGAAATTACTACGTTCCCCAACATGTACAACAAGTATGATTGTGATAAACTAAAAATCAAAGACTCAAATCATACAAGACGCTCCAAGCAAAACACATATCATGTGGTGAATAAAATATATCCCCAAGCTTAGGATTTTGGTTGTCCTTGAATTTTAACTTGGGGTGCCTTGGGAATCCCCAAGATTAGGCTCTTGCCACTCCTTATTCCAAAATCCATCAAATCTTTACCCAAAACTTGAAAACTTCACAACACAAAACTTCAACAGAAAATCTCATGAGCTCCGTTAGTATAAGAGAACAAACCACCACTTCAAGGTACTGTAATGAACTCATTCTTTATTTATGGTGTTAAACCTACTGTATTCCAACTTCTTCATGGTTCATACCCCCCGATACTAGCCATAGATTCATCAAAATAAGCAAACAACACACGAAAAATAGAATCCATCAAAAACAGAACAGTCTGTAGTAATCTGTAGGTTTCGAATACTTCTGTAACCCCAAAAATTCTGAAATAAATTTTTGGACGTGAGGAATTTATCTATTAATCATCTGAAAAAAGAATCAACCTAATCTCATTCTCCAGTAAAAAATGGCAGCTAATCTCGTGAGCGCTAAAGTTTCTGTTTTTACAGCAAGATCGCAAAGACTTCCCCCAAGTCTTCCCAAAGGTTCTACTTGGCACAAACACTAATTAAAAGTATAAAACCACATCTAAACAGAAGCTAGATGAATTATTTATTACTAAACAGGAACAAAAATCAAGAAACAAAAATAAAATTGGGTTGCCTCCCAACAAGCGCTATCGTTTAACGCCCCTAGCTAGGCAAATAGATTTCAATGATGCTTACATGAAAGACAAGAATTGAAGCACAAAGAGAGCATCATAAAACACGTGACAAACACATCTAAGTCTAACATACTTCCTATTCATAGGCATCTTATATGCAAACAAATTATCAAGGCAAGCAAAAACTAGCATATGCAAGGAAGCGGAAAGAAATAATAGCAATCTCAACATAACGAAAGGTAATTTAGTAACATGAAAATTTATACAACCATATTTTCCTCTCTCATAATAATTACATGTAGGATCATAAGCAAATTCAATAATATAGCTATCACAAAACATATTCTTAACGCGATCCACATGTACGCAAAGTTGACACTCTTCGAAAATAGTGGGATTAACATTAACTAAAGTCATGACCTCTCCAAACCCACTTTAAATAATATGGCAAACACTATTATCAATCTCATATTCATCATGGGGCTTAAAAAAATTTCAAGATCAAAAGAAGAATCACCTCAATCATGATCATTGCAACAAATAGTAGTTATAGCAAAACTAGCATCCCCAAGCTTAGGGTTTTGCATATTATTAGCACAATTGACGTTAATAGAATTTATAATAACATCTTTGCAATCATGCTTTTCATCGAAGGAACTATCAAGTATGGGTGCAACAACAATGATCTCATGTTTAACATAAGGAACTATAGCAAATTCATCTTCATAATATTGGCATCATGGCCACAATAATAGCAAGCATCATGTTCATCAAGGGATATTTCAATCAAATCATCGGAATCATAGTTATCTATAGATTCATGCATATCATTATTTTCTTTCGAAGCAACGGTCATTCTTTCAATATATTCTTTGACATAGACATTATGAGCATAGTTTTCATAGCAATATTTAAGTATGTCAAAATTTTCAGATTCGTAGAGAGTAATATCATACTTTTCAATCAAAGAAGCAACTTCATAAGCACCCTTAAAAGCAACAAATTCTTCAATTTGTTTGATATCGTAGTAACTATAAACACCCTTTGCATAAGAAGATAAGATTTAATTATCATTAAACTCACATAGGTAGGGGAGGTGTTTTTTAGGGTTCTTAGAGCAACAAGTAAAATCATAAATTTCAAAAAGATTCCAAGCATAACACACTAATCTGTTTATTTGATCCCATAAGAGTCTCCCTTTTTCAGACAAACGGTAACGCACAAAATAAGCATACTCATCTAAAGATTTCCCATCAACTAGGCTAGTTGGGGATTCAGCACGAGCACATAAGGATCGAAGATGATCCAAGTAGAACACTTTAAGTGGATCTATATCAATAGATTTTTAGCAAGCAAAGATGCAAGCAAATAGAAGGCACATGGAAACATAAACAAAGATACATACGGGAAGAAGGCGAAGAAAAGGCAAAGGTGAAGTGGGGGAGAGGAAAACGAGAGGCAAATGACAAATAATGTAATGCGAGGGATAAGAGTTTGTGATGGGTACTTGGTATGTCTTGACTTGACTTGACTTGGCATAGATCTCCCCGGCAACGGTGCCAGAAATCCTTCTTGCTACCTCTTGAGCACTGCGTTGGTTTTCCCTTGAAGAGAAAAGGGCGATGTAGCAAAGTAGTGTAAGTATTTCCCTAAGTTTTTGAGAACCAAGGTATCAATCCAGTAGGAGACTACACGCAAGTCACCTCGCACCTACACAAACAAATAAGAACCTTGCAACCAACGCGATAAAGAGATTGTCAATCCCTTCATGGCCACTTGCAAAAGTGAGATCTGATAGAGATAATAAGATAAATATTTTTGGTATTTTTATGATATAGATTGAAAGTAAAGATTGCAAAGTAAAATAGATTGGAAACTTATATGATGGGAAAATAGACCCGGGGGCCATAGGTTTCACTAGTGGCTTCTTGATACGTCTCCAACGTATCTATAATTTTTTATTGTTCCATGCTATTATATTATCAACCTTGGATGTTTTATATGCATTTATATGCTATTTTATATGATTTTTGGGACTAACCTATTAACCTAGAGCCCAGTGCCAGTTTTTGTTTTTTCCTTGTTTTAGGGTTTCGAAAAAAGGAATATCAAATGGAGTCCAAACGGAATGAAACCTTCGGAAAAGTTATTTTTGGAAAGAAAGTAATACAGGAGACTTGGAGTGCACGTCAGGGGATCAACGAGGAAGCCACGAGGCAGGGGGTGCGCCCACCCCCTAGGCGCGCCCTCCACCCTCGTGGGCCCATCCAAATCCCGTGATATGATATGCTTTGTCACACGTAAACCTCCTTATATCTTCCTCAAAACAGCCACCATACCTACCTATTATGGCATTTCCATAGCTATTCCGAGATATATTGCCATGCAACTTTCCACCGTTCCGTTTATTATGACACGCATCATCATTGTCATATTGCTATGCATGATCATGTAGTTGACATCATATTTGTGGCAAAGCCACCGTTCATAATTTTTTCATACATGTCACTCATGAGTCATTGCACATCCCGGTACACCGCCGGAGGCATTCATATAGAGTCATACTTTGTTCTAGTATCGAGTTGTAATCATCAAGTTGTAAATAAATAGAAGTGTGATGATCATCATTTTCTAGAGCATTGTCCCAAGTGAGGAATAAAAAAAAGAGAAATGCCAAAAGAAAAGAAAAGAAGAGAAAGGCCATAAAAGGGCCCAAAAATGAGAGAAAAAGAGAGAAGGGACAATGCTACTATCCTTTGCCACACTTGTGCTTCAAAGTAGCACCATGATCTTCATGATAGAGAGTCTCTTATTTTGTCATTTTCATATACTAGTGGGAAATTTTCATTATAGAACTTGGCTTGTATATTCCAACAATGGACCCGAAGAGAGAGAAGAAGCCATCTAGCTAATAACTATGGACCCGAAGGGCTGTGGTAAACTACTCACACATCATCGGAGAGGCTATGTTGTTGATGTAGAAGCCCTCTGTGATCGGTTCCCCCTCCGGCGGAGCTCCGGAAAAGGCCCCAAGATGGGATCTCTTGGGTACAGAAGGTTCCAGTGGTGGAAATAGGGTTTCGTGGTGCTCCTAGATGTTTTGGGGGTATATGGGTATATATAGGAGGAAGAAGTACGTCAGTGGAGCTGCGAGGGGCCCACGAGGGTGGGGGGCGCTCCCCCTGCCTCGTGGCCTCCTTGCTTCTTTCTTGACGGCCACTCCAAGTCTCCTGGATCACGTTTGTTCCAAAAATAACTCTCCCAAAGGTTTCATTCCGTTTGGATTCCGTTTGATATTCCTTTTCTGTGAAACACTGAAACAGGCAAAAAAACAGCAATTTGCACTCGGCCTTTGGTTAATAGGTTAGTCCCAAAAATAATATAAAAAGGTAAATTAAAGCCCATTAAACATCCAAAACAGATAATATAATAGCATTAGAGATTCGATGGACTATGGAATAAGGAGTGGCAAGAGCCTAAGCTTGGGGATGCCCAAGGCACCCCAAGGTAATATTCAAGGACAACCAAGAGCCTAAGCTTGGGGATGCCCTGGAAGGCATCCCCTCTTTCGTCTTCGTTCATCGGTAACTTTACTTGGAGCTATATTTTTATTTACCACATGATATGTATTTTGCTTGGAGCGTCATTTTATTTTCTTTTGTTTTGCTTGCTGTTTGAATAAAATATGAAGATCTGAAATTATTAAATGTTAGAGAGTCTTCATATAGTTGCGTAATTGTTCGACTACTTATTGATCTTCACTTATATCTTTCGGAGTAGTTTGTCATTTGCTCTAGTGCTTCACTTATATCTTTTTAGAGCACGGTGGTGGTTTTATTTTAAAGAAATAATTGATCTCTCATGCTTCACTTATATTATTTTGAGAGTCTTTAGAACAGCATGGTAGTTTGCTTTGGTTATGAAACTAGTCCTAATATGATGGACATCCAAGAGGGATATAATAAAAACTTTCATATAAGTGCATTGAATACTAAGAGAAGTTTGATACTTGATGATTGTTTTGAGATATGGAGATAGTGATATCAAAGTTGTGCTAGTTGGGTAGTTGTGAGTTTGAGAAATACTTGTGTTGAAGTTTGCAAGTCCCGTAGCATGCACATATGGTAAACATTGTGTAACAAATTTGAAACATGAGGTGTTATTTGATTGTCTTTCTTATGAGTGGCGGTCGGGGACGAGTGATGGTCTTTTCCTACCAATCTATCCCCCTAGGAGCATGCGCGTAGTGCTTGATTTTTGATGACTTGTAGATTTTTGCAATAAGTATGTGAGTTCTTTATGACTAATGTTGAGTCCATGGATTATACGCACTCTCACCCTTCCATCATTGGTAGCCTCTTCGGTACCGTGCATTGCCCATTCTCACCTTGAGAGTTGGTGCAAACTTCGCCGGTGCATCCAAATCCCGTGATATGATACGCTCTGTCACACATAAACCTCCTTATATCTTCGTCAAAACAGCCACCATACCTACCTATTATGGCATTTCCATAGCCATTCTGAGATATATTGCCATGCAACTTTCCACCGTTCCGTTTATTATGACACGCATCATCATTGTCATATTACTATGCATGATCATGTAGTTGACATCGTATTTGTGGCAAAGCCACCGTTCATAATTCTTTCATACATGTCACTCATGAGTCATTGCACATCCCGGTACACCGTCGGAGGCATTCATATAGAGTCATACTTTGTTCTAGTATCGAGTTGTAATCATTGAGTTGTAAATAAATAGAAGTGTGATGATCATCATTTTCTAGAGCATTGTCCCAAGTGAGGAATAAAAAAAAGAGAAAGGCAAAAAAAAAAGAGAAAGGCCACAAAAAAGGGCCCCAAAAAAATGAGAGAAAAAGAGAGAAGGGACAATGCTACTATCCTTTGCCACACTTGTGCTTCAAAGTAGCACCATGATCATGGAGAGCTACCCCGTTTGGCTTAGAGCAGAGCTGAATTTTAGGGAGCGGGGTAGTCCCAAACAAGCCCTTAAGGTGATGGAAAACTTCATATGAAATGCAGTACAAAGGGTTCTTTGAATAGAATTCCAATGAGATCAAATCCTACAAATCAAACATCTTGGAGACAGAAAAGGTTACTGTTCATAAATTCTTCACTCCCTAGAAGACTTGAATTCAACATTTTCTAACTTTGACAGGAAATATATCCAACATTATTTCAATTCATCAAGTGAAAAATACGAGTAGTATCATTAAACTTGTGATAACTTCCTTGTGTTACAAAATTTCATGATTAAAAATAATGGTCAAAGATACCAATAAGAATTAAGAGACCATGTCAATATCTAAATTTTATTTGTTTATAAACTGAGGGTACTAGAGATTCCAACTCTACACAATCCCTGTAAAAATCATTCTAATCAGAAGGCCTTACAAAGCAACTGCTGGACGCTTCCTCCCAGACAGGGGAGTACTCTGTTTCGCCAAACCTGGAGCACCATTTCCATTTGGAACGAAATGAACAAATGAGGTGTAAGGAGGCAACCTTGATTCCCAGGAAACCACATTGAAATCCCCTTGCGGTCGGACTCCAGGATCCATCACAAGATCTCCAAGCCTCACCCTCGGCAGCGATGCCCTCTCCGCTGTAACCTCAGTGCGGCTGCTGCCACTGGTGCAGGAAGGCACGATGCGGAGCGGAGAAGGAGCAGGATGCAAGACGAAGTCTGTAACATCTATCTGATGGCGTCTCTCGACGAGCAACCTCGGGTGTTCCCCAAACATGGAGACGTTCCTCTCAGCAAATCTTCTCAGCCTGCTCAGCATGCCGAGCCAGAAATGGACGTTCAGATTCCTCCTCATCACATCCGCAAATATGTTTGTGCCGACGAGCGAGCATTCCGTCCGGAACTCCTCGGCCAATTCGTCTGCAATCCGTGCCAGCTGCGGGTGATGCGCCGGGTTCGCGCTCCCGAATGCGAGTGTCTTGAAGAGGTAGCTGAACTCCTCGTATGACAGGGTGTTAAGGAAGATCGGCCGCACTGTCCCGAATCGCTCTGTACTTCTAAGCCGGCTGATGATGATCACCTTGCTTCCACTATCCATGCTTGCCAAGGTTGAGCAGAACTCGGCCCAATCCTTCTCGTCGACGTCTGCGACAAGCTCAAGAACGACCAGTATCTTCCCTCGCAAGAAGCTCCGATCATGGTCTGCGATTCTGCGGAAGGAGTCTCCATTCAGGTGCAGAATCGAGGAGAAATGTGAGCTGACCCTCTCGTCCTTGCATACATGGGCCACCAGAGTCCTCTTCCCGACCGCGGGAGCACCGATGATCGGGAGAACAGCCGGCGTTCCACCAGGCGAGCTTGAACAGTGCTGCAACATGAAGTTCAGGAGCTTTTGCTTCTCGGTGTGGCGCCCGAACATGATGGTGTCATTGTAAAGATACGCATCATATGGTCGACGCAGCATACGGTCGCATCCACTCAAAAGAACAACAAACTCCGTCAAGCCAGCAACGACATCCTCCAAGCTCTCCACCACACCTTGAAGGTCGGCAAGGTACATGGCCTTGTTCTTCCTAGCACTGCCATGAACCGTGCGGAGACGTTTGCGGGGAGATGAGCTGCTAACCTCCATGGGACTAGTCTCTGTCTCTTCAAGGGACATGTACCCAAAGGCCCCTAGCGCCCAGTAGCCTCGGTACATGGCGTCCGTGAGCATGTGGAGCTGCGCCAGCATCCCGGAGTTGGTGATGTACCGCCCATCTGCCTCCTCAACGACGGTGCGGGCTCTGAGGAGGAGTTGCTGCAGCCTCCTCAACTGTGTCTCTCCTGACTCTGCACGGCGGCTCGAGCGGTACTTGTCAGCGAGGTAGGAGACGAATCGGCTCACGAGCTCACCTGTCACTGCAGATATGGCAAGCTCCATCTTCAGTTCCTGCAAGCGAAGAGTGCTAACTAACCAGGAATCCAACAGAGCAGAGGGTCGGAGGCTGGTGGAAATTGCAGACTGCTGGTGATTGCGGTCCTGGACGTCAATATCCGGACGTTGCAGAGATTGACTTTGTATTGCCAACAGGAAAGGGAGGGACACGTGCTGAAACTTATCTATCACCGGTTGCATTGTGAACCACTCCACCTCCAGGCTCCAGCCTATGAAAGAGTGTCCTGGAAGGGCAGCTTACTGTTATTTTCATGCACCGTGGAAAGATGATGGTGACTTGGGAGCCTTGGCTTTGCTCGGCAACTTTCCTTGACCATGCTCTTCTCTTGTCAGGAAGGCTTGTTGTGGCAAAATTGCGAGCTAATCAGGATATGTGCTAACCAAATCAGGCAGCAACTGCCAGCTTCTAGACGTACAGTACTATGTAACAAGAAGAGAGAACCCACGTGAGTGGCAGCCGTCTTAGGAGACCAGGGACGGCACATCACGCTGACCTGACTGGCGCGGCGGCCATTTCGTCGAACACCATCCGGGCACCAGCGCGGCACCGCGTACACCCCGTCTTGCCGCCTTCGTGGAGACGGAGTAAGTGACGCATAATCATCAGGGAACAAAAGAGGGTTGCCATGACGAAGCTTTGGGTGAGGGCTCGACCTGTGGCGCGCTGCATAACGAGAATCGCGGTGAGGCGATCTTCTTCCTGAACAGAGAGGTGCGGCGCGAGGAGAGTCGTTTTTTTTTTTGAGGGGAAGGCCTTACGGCTAGCTTTATTAACTTTTAAATAATGCTTACATCATCCGCAAGTAAATCTAAGATAAAGCCAGGTGGGGATTCCAACCACAGAGACCGTGGATTATCCCGACCATGCTGAGCTAGCGTATGAGCTACCATGTTTGAATCTCTGTTACAAAATTCAAAAAGAACCTTTCCGAAATCTGTGCAAATTTGCCGACATTCATTCAGTATAGGGCCAGCCACCATGGAATGACCAGTGTTGTTCGCCATTGCATCCACAATTGTCGTGTTATCCGCCCGGACAACGATGGAATTAGCTCCCACCGACCGAGCAAGCTTCAAACCCTCCAGAAGTGCTGCCGCCTCCGCTGATTCAACATCCCCTACATGCTCCAATTTCGCCGTGGAAGCCGCAATAAAGAAACCAGCGCTGTCACGAATAACTGCACCACATGATCTAGAGTAGCCTTCTTCTAAGAAAGAAGCATCTGTATTTAGAACCAGCTGGCCAAACAAAGGTCTTCTCCAGATATTAGTCCTTGAGGTAACTGCCTTTTGTGTTGCTGCTCGAACAACGTTAAGGGCAACAGCTCGTATCGCTTGTGCTGAACGTTCCGGGTTCTGCACCTCCTCTCCCTTCTCGACTTGACGCCTCTGCCATCAAATATACCAAGAAGTCACAGCAATCATCTCTGGAAATTCAATAACATCAAGATAACTCCGCTGGTTTGATGAATCACATAGAAGAAATTCCAGGATCTCTGCTCCTGATTTGTCAGGCAATATTGCTGTTTGTATCTTTTCATGCAGGTTAAGGCATGACCAAATCAGCCTGGCTCTGGAGCAGCCAAAAATCGCATGTGCCACATCCTCCGCATGGATCCTACATACTGGGCATTGTGCCGTTGTGGAGATATGGCGATCTGCCAGTACGCCAAAACAAGGGATGGCATTGTGCAATGCCCACCATACGAAGATCTTCACTTTACTTGGCACTTTTAGGTTTCATAGCTTCTTCCAAACCGGATGGTAGCCTGAAGCGTTTGAGGTAGAGCTAGGATTTCTGCTACCATACGAGTCTTCCCACTGCTTATAGTACGCCGAGCGTACACTAAAAATGCCCGACTTTGTCAAGTGCCAAGCCATATAGTCCTCTGTATCTTCCTGATGCAAAGGGATCTGTAAAATCCGGTCAGCGTCAATCGGCTAGAAGTTATCTCTGATGAGCTGTTTGTCCCACTCCTCGGACGTTGGGTCAATAAGTTCATTGACACGATTCAACATTCTGTTTCCTCGAGGCGTCACAATTTTCCTTGATGAACTGTTGGGAATCCAGCAGTCCTCCCATATATTTAACTTTAAGCCGTTACCAACCCTCCAAATACAACCTTTCTTAAAGGTTTGAGCTCCTGCCCAAATGCTCTGCCACACAAGAGAGGCCCCTTTCTTCAGTCCACAATTTAGCAACTCTCCCGTGGGATAATATTTAGATCGGAGCACTCTTGCGCACAAGGAGTCATGATGCTCAATAAGTCTCCAGACCTGTTTAGCTAGGAGCGCCAAATTAAAGCTATGAACGTCGCGAAAGCCCATACCCCCTCTTTCCTTGGGAATGCACATCTTCCACCAAGCGAACCAATGCATCTTGCGTTGGTTTTCCCCGTCACCCTACCAGTAGTGCGAAATAGCATCAGTGATCCCCTTGCAATTTTTTTTCGGGAATTTGAATACACTCATCGCATAGGTCGGGATGGCTTGGGCCACCGCTCTGATCAATGCTTCTTTACCACCATAGGACAGTGTCCTCTCCTTCCATCCATTGATCATCTTCTGGATCCTCTCAATGATGTGCTTAAAACAGTCAACACGGTCCACCCCAATCATGGAGGGGAGACCCAAGTATTTATCCGAGAGTGATTCCGTCGTGATGTCCAAGATTTGACACACTTCAACTTTCCTATCCACATTAGTATTGGGGCTGAAATAAATTGATGATTTTGCTGCACTCACCATCTGTCCGGAGGCCGAACAGTAGTCATCAAGTATTCTCTTTAGGGTATTGGCATTTTCTGAGTCAGCTCTCGTCAAGATCAAAGAATCGTCAGCAAATAATAAGTGTGAAATAAAAGGTGAATCACGACACACCTGAACACCTTTAAGGTTCCCTGCCTCCTCCTCATGTGCAATCAGATTTGAGAGACCCTCAGCACAAAGAAGGAATAAGTAGGGGGAAAGAGGATCCCCTTGTCTTAAACCTCTCGTTGGGCTAAAGGGAGCAGTCTCATTCGAATTAAACCTGATTTTGTACTCCACAGATGTTACACAAGCCATGATTAGATCGATCCATCTTTCGTCAAACCCCAATCTGCCAAGTATAGCCTTCAA
The DNA here is from genome assembly GCA_034509565.1 of Triticum monococcum. NCBI lineage: Eukaryota > Viridiplantae > Streptophyta > Magnoliopsida > Poales > Poaceae > Triticum > Triticum monococcum. The sequence goes on along the minus strand of CM067841.1, from coordinate 561,870,711 downwards.
GAATACCCATTCAACTCGATCATAAGCTTTGTGCATATCCAGTTTTACTGCACAAGTTCCTACCTTCCCTTTCTTCTTCTTCTTCATTGTATGGAGACATTCATACGCCACAATGACGTTATCTGTGATAATCCTCCCCGGCACGAAGGCGCTTTGTGTCTCGCTGATTATATCCAGGAGAAAGACTTTCAATCTTGCTGCCAACATCTTTGCGATGACCTTGTAGACAACGTTGCAAAGGCTAATAGGCCTGAATTCCGTCACTTTCTCCGGGTTGTCAACCTTTGGGATTAAAACAATAGTGATAGTATTTCATCCCTCAGGTATAACTCCACTATTCACTGCCTCCAAAACCTCCTTCACCAAATCTTGTCCCATGAGGTGCCAGAATTTCTTATAGAAAACCGCATGTAGCCCATCTGGCCCTGGCGCCTTTAGGTCGCCGATGCTGAACATAGCTTGTTTAACTTCCTCCTCCGAGTACGGCGCCAATAGAGCTTCATTCATATAAGGGGTTACACGCGTTTTTACTTTATTAAGTACATCCACATGTGGTACATTAACCTCAATGTAAATAAATTTTTAAAATAAGCCTCTATGATATTCCTCATTGAGTCATTGTCTTCTAACCAATTACCATTTTCATCCATCAAGCGCCGGATGAAGTTTTTTTCTTACGCGCAGAAGCGCGAGGAGAGTCGCTAGTACCAACGGGAGCGACAACATTCCGGTCACACGACTGAAATATTTAGCCGGTTCAATCACTTTCTTTCCTTTTCGATCGGATTAGCATCCAACGGTGGGAACAAACTCCAGTTGTGCTAACTCTACCTGTTTTTCAGTAAACTAAAACATAAACAGAATTAAAACAAGAACAGAGACAAAAAAATGCATATACTTTTATGCAAAAGTCCATATTTCAACCCCAAACTACCAAGTCGGTTTAATTTACAACCTAAACTTTGAAACCTCGTCCTGGTTTTCCCTCCGTCAAGCCGGTTTTGACCATAGTCAATGCTGACAGGCATGCCACCTCAACAGCCGAATCCACCCATCATAGGGATATAGTAGGACTAGAAAGAGGGTCGTTGTTTCTCTAACTCAGCCCGACCCCGACCCCCTTCTCCTCCGCGACTGGAGTCACCGCCACCGTGCTCGCCTCCCCCGCCGCACCTGACTCCAATTGGTTCACCCCTTCCCAATGCGGCCTGCCTCCACTGTGTTGCCATGGGTGGCTCAGCCAAACCGGCCCTCTCCCTTGCCATTCTTGCCGTCATGGGCACTGTGACCAAAGGGTGAGGTGGCAGTGCCTAGTCAGAAGTAACCGCCTGATCTAGTCAAAACAGTGAGGAGGGTTGATCTGTGAACCGTGTAGTTAGTCTGAGTGTAGGTTGGTCGGTTTTGAAATTCAAAGTTGAAAATTAACCCGGATGACGGATGGTTTGTTCAGGGTTATAATGTGAACTTTTCTCGAGCAATAACCACCTGAGATTTGGAGGAGGCTTCTACAATAGAGTAGGTGCAGAGTTGGAGGCCGTCATGAGGACACCACCAACCAAGACGCGGACAACACAAAGGACACACCAAGGCACGAGCCTAGATAACAAATTTTGCGGGTTATGGGCCTAGGTACTTGACGAGGCACCAGCCCCACGTGTCAATGACTATCAGAGCAAGTCTAATAAGGTATAGTTTGCGGGCTATAAGGATTAAGCCATTATATTTGTGCTGAGTTGGATAAGAGAGAAGAGGATACAGAAGGGAAGCAGGTTGTAGATTAACAGACGGTTATAGCATGGGCTCCAAGAAACATTATGAGAGTGTAAGATGAGGCATATATCCTATATACATAAAACGTTCATCCCTACTAACCTATTTATCTTGACATGCAGCCTATCCAACTCAGTATTGTGCCACATCAGCGTTCTTTTACAAGTGTAGGATCTGATTTATTTATTTTGGTAGACATCCGGTTTTTAACGCCCGTCCTCTCCTCTCCCCATCTGTTTATGACACGTCTCTTCATCCACCATCAGTTTCATCAACATCCACTCACCGCAACCCCTCTCCATTCCCCATCCACTCTGACCTCGGCCATATTCCTGCTCTGCCATCGCCGTTGCAACGCCATGGCAACTGCTCTCCACACCTTCGCATCTCAATGTGAAGCGGTGTAGCGACTACCCACTGGCCAGCCGCCATAGTACCGGCTACCGGCCTCCTTAGGGCCCCTCCTCGCCGCCGTCACATGGGGATGCAATGCTGGAGTTCGTCCTTCCTCAGAGGACTGATGGTGTCCAAAAGATTCGGCGTATTACCCGGTGTGATTCCCACCTCTCTCTCTCTCTCTCTCTCTCTCTCTCTCTCTCTCTCTCTCTCTCTCTCCTGCTATGATGCCCCGGAACTACTCATCTGATCTAATGTCATTGCAAGTTAATCGGCTTTGTAGAGAGAGATTCCCTTATTAATTTCCCCATCAATCGATTTTCCATGAATCTCTTTACCTTCTACGGCTGACTGGCTGAGTATCTTAATTCTTCACAATCAAGCAATCTGGAGATGCGGACCTTGAGGGCGTGCGTAGAGAGATGTCCATGGTTCCATACTTGACGGGGTGGGCGGGTGGCCCTCCACAAGCTAGAACCTGAAGAACCTGCACGTTAGCACCATCGTCTTCACATGCAGGTACGCTGAAACTTTGCCCAGGCGGATTTGCGGCCCCTCCTTGAACAGCGACCCATGGCGTTGCGCACCGTCGCCGCCGATCCACTGCTCTGGCCGGAGTCTAGCGGAGACGGGCCCTCAGCTGTACTCCACCCGCCCCATGGAGCAGGGAACCTACATCACCATCCACTGGCGCGCATCTCCTTTCCTTCGATGGTGCCGATGACCTCGCCCATGAACCGATATCTCTTACCTTAATCGCCAAGTATCTCTCAAATTGGCTGTTTATTTTGCATCCTGCATGTATATTCTCGCTCATATTGGGCGAAATTTGGAGTTCCTCTTCCTTATGTATGTAGTAGCTTCCTCACGCCATCTGATTGATATTGAGGTGTACAAATTCATCCAAGGCTCCATTCATAAATCATAACTCTACCCTACTATTTTACTAATTTATTGTGAGGTTATCCTTCATGGTTTGCACATTGTTATTTCTTAGGCACATAGACGCATGAATGTCCTTATTAATAAATATTTTTGTTCCAGCGATTCCTTACTGAAGAAAGAACGCGCAAACATTGCCATGCAAAGGACTATTTGTTAGATAATGATTCCTCGTGTATTCATTTTCTTCCTGTCTTGGGAGATAATTTTCCAGATTCTACCTTACAGATGGCCTTTATCACTTTTCAGGTAAAACAATGAATTATCTTTGTTTGTTCTAGGAGATATATACCACCGTTGGGAACCAAGGAAAGAAAGGTACTAACCTTGGTAGATAACCTTTTTTTCTTCATCGTACTTGATGTTGCATAGCAGAAACAAACACTCCATCTAGACAGTTTGCTCTTTTGGATATTTGTCAAATCGTGTTATCTAAATTAGTACACATGGTGCTTAGTAAATGGTTCCACACAGGTTTTGAAGCCCTGAATCAAAACCAGTAGTGCCGTTAGTTTTTCAATTAAGCATTTGATAGATCAGGAGGTGTTATTTCCACTATACATTTTAATTTTCGATAGTACACTTTCTGATTGTCTTAATGCTTGAAAATTCCATTTTCCTCTCTCCATCTATGTATCACCCTTTTCCTGCTCAAGTAGCAGGTGACAAATATGTTGCTGGCACTTACAATCATTGTTTCTTGCAGGCTCCTTCTTCTATCTTCCTCATCTGCAATATCAATTGGATCTCTCCGTTGTGAAGTGCTATCTCACTGGTAGAAAAAGGGTCTGTAGTCCCGGTTTGTAAGGGCCTTTAGTCCCGGTTCTAGAACCGGGACTAAAGGGTCGGTACTAATACCTCCCCCCTTTAGTCCCGGTTCAAACCAGAACCGGGACAGATGGGCATCCACGTGGCCGCTGCCGGCAGCCTAGGCAGGGGGGCTTTTGGTCCCGGTTGATGACATAAACCGGGACCAAAAGGCTTCCACGCGTCAGCAGCTGGCTGGACCTGAGGTTTTTTTTATATAAAAAAAAGTGGCTATTTTAGGGGTTTAGGGGGTTATTTTTAGGTTGTTATTAGCTAGCTAATAGAGAGAAGTGTCCTCTCTTATATCTTCATCCTTGGTTTACCAACGCTAGCTACTGCTATGTTCATTTCACCCGCAGATATATAATAACTCATGCATGCTCGCATCATACATCATCATATATATATATAATAACAAGTCCTACTAATCAAGCATCATCATACAACTTCTACTCGTTATTAATAATAAGTCATACGATCATCATCCTCATAGTCATCGAACCCAACCCTACATAATTGTTCTTAGCACATGATCATCAGTATCAGGTAGGACCTAAACACACTTAAGGTAAAATAGCATAAAACAATATAGACCCTGACTCTCCATTATGAAGAATGGAGATCATCCTGTCTCCAATTCTTGCGCCTCGCTTCCTTTTGCTTCCAAGAAGCTCTTTACGACTGTCCATACATTTTTTCCATCCTTTGATTTTCATGTCTCCACTTCTTTTAGAAATCTCGTATGGACAGTTGAGATTCGTAGGATGACCTGGATATATGTTCAAAACATGAAGGCTGCCGCCATTCTGATACATCAAATGAGGCACACAATCCTCTGGGATTCTCTGTTGAAAAACATAGTAATAACTTCGTAGTTAGCAATGATGTACTAGTTTTAGAAGTATGCAAAAAGATGCACGGATGTCGTAATAGTAAAAAATCTTACTAGGGTATCTCCATAGTAGTTACCGTAGTTCAACACGTGCACTAGTGGCACGTATTGACCATAATGTTGAGGAGTTCGATTGTAGATATTGTAATTCTCAAGATCATTACAAAATCCAACTAGATGAGTTTTCTCCTTGGTAGTTAACTCAGAGCCATCGGTGTAGTAAGTTCTATCTACCATCTTCTGCACATTCTTTGATACTTCAAAATAAGCTGTCAATGAAAATAAGCTGCCAACTATTTTGAAATGAACAATATAAATTAGTTAATAATTAACTATGTTTGAGAAACTCACATAGCGGTAGAACTGGAGACGTATCAACAAGGACCCAAATGTCCATATTGTCTTGCTCGATTTCAGGATCACCAAGATCCATGGTGACAAGCATACCCTCATCAAAACCATACAATTTGCAAAATGCTTCCCAATTTTTGCAACCAAAATGGGTTACGCTCTCAGCATTATACAACTTTACTTCAAAATCCACATCATGATGGGTCCTTAGGTGAATTTTCTTCGTTTCAAAATTTTCATGGTCTTCAAAATCCATCCTCTCCAAGACATAGCGTCTTGCATGGCATGGGATAAACTATACTCGAATTGTAAAAGATGAAAATTACACGTTGAAATAGTTGAAGTCATGCTTAATTATGAAAAAAAACACTTGTCGTCGTTGCGTACCGTTTCAACTTCGAAGGTCTCCTCAAGCTTAATGCTGAAGCACCGACCATCGTCCAGGTGAGGCCTGTCGCACTGACCTCAATCGTCGTGGCACCAGTCGCACTCCCCCGGGAGACTTCCGTCGTCCGATGATGACATTTCCTATACATTCATAATTCAAAGACTAAATTAGATCATTATTATTCAACTAATCATATGCATATGCCTTGCATACTGCTCTCCAATTTGAGCATTCAATAAGAAAAATCAAATCGTAAAATAAATTAGTATTCAAATTAGGATGCATTCAATTATAAGAAAAACTACATCATCTATGTGTATGTACATCAAATATTATCACTAATACACGTCGAATACTATCATACATATTCCCAGTACAGCTAGAACTGTAGCGCCCGACGGGTATCGGCGCGGGCGGTGGACACCCAAAGGGAAGGAACCATCACAGGATCATAGCTCCAGTGAGATCCTTGAAGAACCTGCCAGGTATTCTCGAACCTGCCCTCCAACGCAACCATGTAGCGACGGACGTGTTGGTCCTCCTCGCTGACACGGTGACGTACCACCTCCACGGTGTCCGGAAGCCTCGGCACCGTCTCTGGCCCACGCGACCGCCACCAAACAAGGATCGGGTCAACGACGGGCTGGCTCCTCACCAAGCTACGCCCCTCGAAAGGTAGCGCCTCCCAGTACCACCCCGGCGGAGTCCAGTCCCGGACATGGCCCATCTGGTCAAGCAGGTGTCGTCCTCCGCCGACTCGACGACAAGGATGCGGGATAGGCATCGTCCACGTCGATGCGGGAATAATTGCTTTAACTAAAAAAATAAACTAGTTCTATTAATTTTCTTGCTAAAAATAAACTACTTTATAGTAAAATAAACCAGTTTTATTAAATCAACTAGTTCAACTACTAAGCACTTACTATAAATAGAATAATGTAGTACTTACTAAAAATAAACAAGTTTACCTAGTTCTAACTAATTCCATTAAACACTTTCTAAGTAGTACTAATTACTAAAAGTTATCGGGGAGGGGGGTATATCGACAACGACATACCCAATAACAAAAATAAGAAGAGGAAGAAGAAGAAAAAAAGAGGAAAAGAAGAAAGGAATAGAAAAGAAAAAAGAAGAAAAAAAAGAGGAGAAGAAGAAGGAATAATAGCGGAGGAGAAGAAGAATTCTTCTTCTCCTTCTTCTTTTCCTCTATTCCTTCTTCTTCTCCTCTTTTTCTTCTTCTTTTTCATCTTCTTATTTATTTCTCCTGTTATTCCTCTCCTCTTCTTCTTATTCTTCTTCTTTTTCCTCTTCTTATTTTCCTTTTTTCTCTCCTTCTTTTTCTTCTAAATATGAACATATACGTAAATTGACAAAGATAATTCTATGAACAAAAAAAATCATAAAAATTCTATGAACAAAATTACAACAGAAAAAAATCATAAAAAATCTACGAAAAAATAAAAATTCTATGAACAAAATTACAACAAAAAATTCATAAAAATTCTATGAAAAAATTGACATATTCTTTGCATATATATGAACACACAAACTTTTGCATATGCAACAATAATATCACCAACAGTAAAAAATTCTAACTTTTGCATTAAACTATACATCTAAATTAACTACAATAATTCAATTAACTATACATCTAAACTACGCATCTAAATTAACTACACACTAAATTAACAACTCAATTAACTCTACATCCTATAAATTACGCATCTAAATTAACCTACACACTAAATTAGGAAATTACGCAATTTAGTGAGGCCGGCGACGAGGAGGCCGGCGACGGTGAGGGGCGCGGCGACGGCGACGGTGAGAGGCGCGGAGACAGCGACGGTGAGGGGCGCGGCGCGACGGGCGGATGAGGAAGGCAGGGGACGGCGACAACGACGGTGAGGGGCACGGCGTCGGCGGCTGAATGGCAGGGGGCATGGGGCGGCGACGGCGTCTGCGACCGCGCGGGACGGCGTCGGAGGCAGGGGCGACGGCGAGGCACAGCCTGGCGGCGTCGTCGGGCGGGGCGAAGAACGAACTGAATCGAAAATTTCACAAGTGCTACTTATATAGACGAAGAATTGGTCCCGGTTCGTGACAGAAACCGGGACTAATGACCCCTTTAGTCCCGGTTGGTGCCAGCAACCGGGACCGAAGGCCACTTTTCAGCAGCCGAAAGGGCGGGAAGCGAAGGCCATTGGTCCCGGTTGGTGACACCAACCGGGACTAAAAGGGTGCATTAGTCCCGGTTTCTGTCATGAACCGGGACCAATTCCCCCCTTTAGTCCCGGTTGGTGCCACCAACCGGGACCAAAGGCCTTGTGCTGCTGCGCCCACGTCGAAAGTTTAGTCCCACCTCGCTAGTTGAGAGGGGTGCGCAGTGGTTTATAAGCCCCACTGCCGCACCCCTCTCGAGCTTCTCTCCATTGCAGTCTTTCGGGCCTAATTGTCACTGTTATGCCTGTGGGCCTGCTGCGGGCCTGAATCCTGGCCCATGGTTGGGTTTCTAGTCGTATTCAGGCCGTGCTGGCCCAGTAGGTGGCATTTTTTTTTCTTTTTTTCTATTTTTTTTCGTTTCTACTTAGAACTAAATCCTTATAGTTTTTTAGTGATTTCTTTTTTCTTTTAGGTGACAAAAATTATAAACTTTCTGTTAGTGCCATTAGCTTTAAAATTTGAATAGTTTAAATTTGAATTTTTTAAAATTTGTGTGAATCACTAGTTTATGAATCACTAGTTTACTAAGTTTGTGTGAAAACACTTTGTAGAATAGTTAAAATTGATTTTTCAGTCAATCTTTTTCCTGCTATTTAATAGTAGGTGGCACTTTTTTTGTTTTTTTGTTGTGTGGTGATTTCTTTTTTATTTTAGGTCACAAAAATTATAAACTTTCTGTTAGTGCCATTAGTTTTAAAATTTGAATAGTTTAAATTTGATTAGTTTAAATTTGAATTTTTTAAAATTTGTGTGAATCACTAGTTTATGAATAACTTTACTCAATTTGGTAATTTTAGTTAGTCATAACAAATATTATAGGCATTTTTTTTCTTTTTTGCTATTTATTTTTTCATTTCTACTTAGAACTAAATACTTATAGTTTTTTAGTGATTTCTTTTTTCTTTTAGGTAAAAAAAATAAAAACTTCTCTGTTAGTGAACATAGATGCACTTATAGAGAAAATTAAACATAAATTCATAATTAATTTCTATTTATGAATTTAGGTCCAATTTTCTCTATAGGTGCATCTATTTTCACTTTGAGAGGAGCTCAACAACGCAGAGAGGGACATGCTTATAAACAGGTGTGGCGCCCATTCGGTTGGCGAGGTGGGACTAAACTCTGGGCAAACCCTTTAGTCCCGGTTCGTGGCATGAACCGGGACTAAAGGGGAGCCTTTGGTCCCGGTTCATGCCACGAACCGGGACCAATGATGGTGGGCCAGGAGCCAGGCCCATTGGTCCCGGTTCGTCCCACCAACCGGGACCAAAAGGTCCAGACGAACCGGGACCAATGGCCCACGTGGCCCGGCCGGCCCCCTGGGCTCACGAACCGGGTCCAATGCCTTCATTGGTCCCGGTTCTAGACTGAACCGGGACTAATGGGCTGACCCGGCCTGGACCAAAGCCCTGTTTTCTACTAGTGTCTTCGCTATCTACACTCACAATGTTACTGATTTGTGTCCAATCACGGTATTCCATCTATTTGATGTATAGCTTGCATAGTTCTCTGATTAATTATAGCTCATTCTAATATTTTTTTTGTCTAGCTTTCTCTACTATCATTTGCAAGATGAAGCCTGAGGACACTATCATTCCTTCCTACTAAATGCCAGCCACTACTATTTGCATTAGCTTTGCCTCAGAACAACCCCTTTTTCATTTCGAAAGAGGAAGTAGCGGTTCTCACTAATGATCAGCTATATAAGCTATCGTAGATTTTCTTTGTTTAACAAAGACAACGACCCGCTACTATCAATTTCTCTCGACCTTCATTTCCACCATCTGTTATCTCATATTATGTTTACGTGCAGATACCAGTATTTGTTATTACACTTATTTTTACACTTGCCGGTATGAACTTATGTAACAACTACTTGGCTATATTTGGCACCTATGTACTAAAATGCAGAAGATTGATTTACAACAAGATTCACATAATACACACAAAAAGTATCATATATCCATTATGCACACAAAGTTATTCAAGTTATGTATTATCACGTAGGTAGGACAAAGAGTTCTCGCAGCAATGCGCGAGGCATCATCTAGTTAATAAAGTAGTACTTCTTTGTAATTAGCTATTGTATATGTTGAATATTAGGTTTACTATAGATGACATGACAACTTTATATAGTCGATTATTGGCTATACTATTAACCATGCTCTCATGCATGCAGACGACACCTTAGCACCGGTAAGGTGCATGCACAGATTTTGAGGGGCGCCCCCTAACAACCATGTCACCGCAGTTTGATGGAAGGTCAACATGGCTAGGCAGCAGTCGCTAGACCACTACCGTGTTAGCAGTCCTGAGTCACGATGGTCACCAAGTATATGCGGACATGGTGGGAAAGCGGGCCCACGCATCTGGCAAACGTCAAGCACCGGCCACACAATGGGAGGAATGTGTTTGTGACAAGTGAGCTGTGAATGGCTAGGGTTGAGGATGACCAGAGAAAGAGAGAGGGGTAGAGACAAAGAGTGTGGTGGGCACACCCCACCGTCGTTGCCTCCTAGGGACCGACCTTCTCTAGCGACAACGGTAGGGTTTGGTGGCCGTGCAGGAACTTTTTTAGGGGGCAATGGTGCCTTCGCAATTGCCCAAGAGCGATCTGAGAGGCGGCTATAGTTTTCTCTAAGTTGTGCAAATTCGACAACGATTCAGTTTCAAAGAATTCAATGCAATTTTATATTCTATCTAACACCTCATGAATAGATAACCAACACAGACGTATATAGATTTTTAGTTTGAAAACAATAACAATATAAAGTGAAAGCTGGACAATGCCACAACTAGTATATAGTAGAATGTAAAATCGCGAACTGGCCGTAGCTCAAGTGATTACGTTCCTTGTTCAAGTGCTAAACTTAGCATCATGCTCGTATTTTTTTAAATATATTTTAAACTTTTCGACGATGTTCGTTAAATGAAAAGAGACGCTCCCATCAAGTACAAAGGCGTTTATAACGACTTCATCATTTTAAGATATTGTGCCGGTTTAGTATCTCAGATATGCTCACAAATAAGATGTGGATGTGTGCATCTATAAGGATAAATATATGTGTGTACATAGGCATGTACGTCATATTGATCCTCCATTCCATATTAAATGTCACTGATATATTTGTTTCAACGACAATTAATATGAGACGAAGGGAGTAGAATGTAACATACGACAATAATTTTGTTTGAATAACAAAAAAAAAGGGAGACAACAAATGCCACAAGGTCACGACAAAGGGTAAAAGGAGAAATTAACCCGAGAAAAAAAAACCCTGAAGAAATAAACCATTAGTTTACGCATCGATCTGCAGAGAAATCGATAAAACGCTTGATGACAAGAATATGTTAGACGTGCGTTCACTCTCTCTGCCGACCCGAACGAAGTCTCCCGGCGAAGATCGTCGAACAGGGCGAACGCCGGTGCGGAGAAGGCGTAGATCATCGGCGTCGCGGCGAGAGAGCGCACCACAAGATTGAGGCGTCCGAGCCGGTACACCTTCATTCTCTCTTCAGCCAGGCAGGATGCTGGGGGGAAGGTGGCGGCGCTCCGGTCTGGCGCTCCGAAGGTGTTCGATGAAATGACCCTGAGGCCAGAGCCGACGCTGTGAGCCTGCTGGCCTGCACCGCCACCGAGGTCCGCGTACGGTACGGTTCCCCGTCTTGCAAGAAGGCTGCGGCTAATTTTGTGTTCTTGCGTTGGTTCTCTCTGCTGATTAGATACGGCTAGAAACTGGCAAGTAGCAACGTACGCCGTACAACTTTTGTTGCCTGACTTGCTTAGCACATGTGCTCTCACTTGGTTAGTTGGTAATTAGTGGCATTTGGTTGGCTGGACTAACCATTTTCTGATGGACTTCTATGCACTGGCATTTTCATTTCTTATACCCATTTTATTCAGGCCATATATTGGCATAGCAAGCATTCCTGAAGAGAGACCAACACGTTCTGATGGTCTAGACAAATTAAAACTTCCATATTGCCACCCAATGACTACCAGTGTCCTCCCTGGCAGTCTTTGGTGATCCGTCTCTCTGAAAAGGTCATCTCCATTCAGGTGCAAAATCATAGAAAAGTGAGACCGCACACTCTCATCATTGCATACATGGTTGATAAGAGTTTCTTCCCGATTCCGGCGTTGCCAATGACTGCCAGCACCCTGGCAGCAAGAATCTCATGATCTGCTGCTTCTCGACGTGCCTACCAAACTTGAAGTTGTCAATGTAAAGATACATGTCATAGGGTTTACAGGAGATGCACTCGCATCCGCCATGTTAGCAACACCAGCCTCCCAGTCTTGCAGTGCCCTTTCTAGTTCCAGGTTGAAAACCTTGTGTGCTGCACTAGTAAGGATTGTGCAAAAACGTTTGGTAGAAGTGAAAATAAATAGTGTGGACGAGTCACATAGCAATTCCTTATTGCGCGCCAAAACAAGAGATGTTTCTTATTGGCAGAGTCCTTGGCACAGTTCAACCTGTACAGCGAGAAATAGGCACTCAGGTTTTTCCTCAGTACTTCCGCGAGCACGTTTGCTGAGATGAGTGACCCTTCCAAAACACCATGGTGAACTCTTCCAACATCGCTGCTAATCGTGGGTGGTCTGCCGGGTTCGCGCTTCCGAATGCGAGTGTCTTGAACAGGTACATGTACTCTTCGAACCAGGGAGTTCAGAGAAACATGCTTGACGGTTCCAAATTTCTCCAAGCCTGAGCTTCAACCCAAGATTATCACCTTGCTTCCTCTGTCCATGTTCATGATGGAATGGTAGACGTTGTCCAGTCATCTTCATCTACGTCTGAACCAAACTTAATGACTACCAGTGTCCTCCTTGGCAGTCTTTCGTGATTTGTCTCTCTGAAAAGGTCATCTCCATTCAGGTACAAAATCATAGAAAAGTGAGACCGCACCCTCTCATCATCGCATACATTGGCGATAAGAGTTTTCTTCCCGACTCCGGCGTTACCACTGCAAGCACACCCGGAGAACCAGGGGTGTCGTGCTGCAGCAAGAATCTCATGATCTGCTGCTTCTTGACGTGCCTACCAAACATGAAGTTGTCGATGTAAAGATACATGTCATAGGGTCTTACGGGAGATGCGCTTGCATCCACAACAGCAGCCTCTAATTCTTGCAGTGCCCTTTCTAGTTCCAGGTTGAAAACTTTGTGTGCTGCACTAGTAAGGATTGTGCGGATATTCTTCTTGCTGTGTGAACAAAGGAAGCTGTATTAAAACTTTAAAAGTTTGCTGAACAAGGAGTTCCCCAGTTCGTCTCTACTACACAGAGTACAGACTTGTTGAGCAAAGCGAAGACTCGAATTAATTCACCATGATTTTTCCGTGGCGCATGAAAATATTATATGAGGCGCCCTTCTAGGAGCCAGGATTAGTCTCTATCCGTGTGGAATTGTGTCCCCAAGCTATAGGTGGAGTAATTCACACCACAACTGGCGCGCCCTTTCCCTGTCGGCAATGAAAAGTCACTCTGTGTGCAAGGGCAGCACATAACCAGCACTCTGCAATGTCCACCGCCTCCTGCCCTCTCTTGGACTCCCTAGTTATTAGCACCCTTTTGATCTAAGGAACTGAAGATGGAGCTTGCCATATCTGCAGTAGCTGGTGAACTCGTGAGCCGATTCGTCTCCTTCGTCGCCGACAGGTACCTCCACTCTAGCCGCTCGGCACAGTCGGAAGAGAAGCAGGTGAAGAAGCTGCAGCGGCTGCTCCTGCGAGCCCGCACGGTCGTCCAGGAGGCAGATGGCCGATACATCACCAACCCCGGGATGCTGTCGCAGCTCAGCATGCTCACGGACGCCATGTACCGAGGCTACTGGGCATTAGGGGCCTTCGGGTACATGTCACTCGAAGAGACAGAGACTACTTCCATGGAGGAGGGGGGAGTTCGCAACTCATCTCCTCCTAAATGTCTCCGCACGGTTCATGGCAGCGCTAAGAAGAACAAGTCGATGTACCTTGTCGACTTGCAAGGCGAGGTGGAGAGATTGGAGGATGTCATCACCGGCATGATGGAGCTTGTTGTTCTCTTGGGCGGATGCGATCGTATGCTGCGTAGGCCTTACGACTCGTACCTTTACAGCGACAACATCATGTTCGGACGCTACGCCGAGAAGCAGAAGCTCCTGAACTTTGTGTTGCATCATGGCTCTCCTGGTGACGCTCCGGCTGTTCTCCCAGTCATCGGCGGTCCAGTGGTCGGGAAGAGGACCCTGGTCGCCCATATATGCAAGGACGAGAGGGTCAGCTCACACTTCTCTTCGATTCTGCACCTGAATGGAGATTCCTTCTGTAGAATCGCAGACCATGGTGGTATCATGTCAGGAAAGATACTGACGGTTGTCGAGCTTGTTGCAGAAGTCGACGAGGAGGATTGGGCTAAGTTCCGTTCAACCATAGCAACAAGCATGGACGATGGAAGCAAGGTGATCATTATCAGCCGGCTTAAAAGTTTGGAGCGACTTGGAACCGTTGAGCCAATCTTCCTCAACAGCCTATCGTACGAGGAGTTCAGCTACCTCTTCAAGACACTCGCGTTTGGGAGCGCGGACCCGGTGCAGCACCCGCGGCTAGCGCGGATAGCAGACGAATTTGCCAGAGAGTTGCGGTCAGAGTGGTCGCTGGTCGCCACAAATATCTTGGCGGACGTGATGAGGAGGAACCTGAGCGTCCATTTCTGGCTCTGTGTGCTGAGCAGGCTGAGAAGGCTAGTCGAGAGGAACTTCTCCATGTTTGGGGAGCACCCGAAGGACCTCCTCCAGAGACGCCACCAGGTAGATGTGACTGACTTTGTCTTGCATCCTGGTGCTCCTGCACTTCGCGTCGTGCCTTCCCGTGCTCGTGGCAGCAGCGGCACTGAGGTTGTGGCGGAGAGGGAAGCACTGCCGAGGGTGAGGCTTGGGGATCTGGTGATGGATCCCGGGCTTCGGCCACAAGGGGATTTTAATGTGGTTTCATGGGAATCAAGGATGCCGCCTTACACTTCATTTGTTCATTTTGTTCCAAATGGGGATGGTGCTCCAGGTGTGGTGGAACAGAGTACTCTTCTGTCTGGGAAGAAGCGTCCAGCATTGTCTTTGTAAGGCCTTTTGATTTCAACGATTTCTACAGAGATTCTGTAGAGTTGTCAGCTCTAGCACTCCCTCAGTTCATAAATAGATAGTAAAATTTAGAAATTGATAAGTGCATTTGGTTGGCTGAGGCGACCTTTTCAGATGTAGTTTTATGCCCTTGTATTTCCATTTCTTACAACCGAAGAAGAGGCACAGTCCTGGGGATGGCCTGTCCGGCTTTTGAGCCTTAAGCCCCATGTCGGGGCTTGTATCATGTGCATGTGTTCGTGCGGTTGTTGAGCCGGATCCTTTTTATTTGTTCTCTCTCGAACTTGTAAAACCTAAAGGGGTTTGGTTCGCTAAAGTCGGGCATATGCCTCCTTTTCTAAAAAAAATATGTTTTCTATGGTACTCCCTCCGGTCCTTTTTAGTTTGCATATAAAATTTGACTGAAGTCAAGCCTCGTAAAGTTTGACCAACTTTATAGAAAAAAGTACTAACATTCACAATCTGAAATCAATATCAATAGATGTGTCATGACTTAAAAGTTTCATATTGTATAACTTTAGCATGATAGATGTTGATATTTTTTTATATAAATACGGTCAAACTTTGTGAAGTTTGACTTCAGAGAATTCTAATATGCAGAGTAAAAAGGACCGGAGGGAGTACAAGAAAAGATCAACGTGGAATTGGAGGGTTGATGGAGCGTCTTCAAAAGAAAGTCAAATGTATTAATTCATTATATTTTAGAAAAACTTATGTTTTAATTAATTAATTAATTTGATTTTATTGCTGTTTTGTTTTGGTTTACAGAAAATTAGGCTGGGTTTGAGCAATCTGGAGCTTGTTTCCACCGTTAGATGATAATCCGATGGAAAAGGAAAAAAAAGGTGTCTGAACATGCCAACAGTCGTCTGAGGCATAGTCGCCTCGCCCCTAATTTTGGCAGCTGCAAGTAATTTCTAGCGGCTCTGTTTTGTCTCTGCACCACACCATCATTGCTACACCTCTCTGTCAGGAAGAACATCGCCGCACCGCGATTCTCACTATACAGTGCGTCACAGGTCAAGCCCTCGCTCAAATTTCGTCATGGCCACTGTCTTCTGTCCTCTGACGTTTGTCACTTATTCTCTCTCTCCATGAGGCCACCATGCTGGGCAGAAGGTTGCGCCGCACTGGTGCCCAGAAATTGTTCGATGAAATGGCTGTGAGGCCAACACGGGTACCCAGCCTGGGTGTTGTTCGACGAAATGGCCATGAGGCCTAGACTGGTTCTCAGGACAGCCGACGATGTGAGCAAGCCTAGCCAGCCTCCCGCGCCAATCAGGTCAGGTCAGCGGTGCTGTTCCCCATCTTGGAAGAATGCTGCAAGAAATTTCAATGCTTGATGTTGGCTCTCCCTTTTGCTTTTTGTGTTGGTTCCGACGCCAATCAGGAACCTGTTTAATAGTGACAGGTGAGCTGATATTTTCCTGCTGTGGGAACAAATTTTCTAGTCAATCTTCTGAGGCTACGGCTGCTAGCTGCTCCATCACAGTTAAAAGAACGACTATGGCATGGGAGGAAACTTTCTAGTCAAGATCCTGAGCTTTCAGCTAGCTGTATGCAATTCGTCAAGGTGCTGTCCAAACTGCGGCCCGCCTTTTGAAGGTAATACATTCAATTGTTGCTATCTTTATTTCCAGCTTACTTAATTAGTTCATTTTGAAGGCGCGTCGAGAAAAAAGCGAGTAATCTCACTTCCTTTTATTTCCAACTTACTTAGTTTCTTGCCCTTTCTTCTTACCATTAGTTATTAGCAAAGGCAATGGAATTTTTGTTGACTGACTTAGTTAGCTGGTAATTAAGGGCATTTGGTTGACTGAGGCAACCTTTGGGGATGGACTTTTGTGCCCTTGCATTTTCATTTCTTACACCTATTTTACTTAATCAAAATTACCATAACAAGCCTTCCTGAAGAGAGAATAACATGTCTTGCACAAGTATGACACTCCTCATTAGGCTCATCAATCACAAAAGTTTGCTGGACAAGGATTTCCCCAGTTCGTCCACACAAAAGTTTGCTGAGCAAAGCGAAAACTAGATTTCACCATCATCTTTCCGTGGAGCATGAAAGGTGCCCTTCCAGGAGTCAGGACTAGTCTATATCCACAAGTTATGTGTGGATTAATTCACACCACAAATGGCAATGAAAAGTCTCTCTGTGTGTCCTAAAAAAATGTCTCTCTATAGGTGCAACACCCCCAGCCATTGACGTGCAGGGCAATTTAAACCCAGGAGTCTGCAATTTCCACCTGCTTCCTGCCCTCTCTTGGACCCCCCCCCCCCCCCCTCCTTCTTAGTTACCACCTTTTCCATTGGAGGATTTGAAGATGGAGCTTGCCATATCTGCAGTAACAGGTGAACTCATGAGCCGATTCATCTCCTTCCTTGCCAACAAGTACCACTCGAGCCATGAATACTCGGAAGAGAAGCAGCTGAAGAGGCTGCAGCAGTTGCTCCTGAGAGCTCACACGGTCATCGAGGAGGCAGACGGGCGGTACATCACCAACTCCGGGATGCTGGTGCAGCTCAGTATGCTTGCGGACGCCATGTACCGAGGCTACTGGGCACTAGGTGCGTCCAGGTACATTTCACTCGAAGAGTCCATTGAGGAGGAGGGGGAGGTTTGCAATCCATCTGCTCCCAAACGTTTTTGCATGGTTCATGGAAGTGCTAGAAAGAACAAGGCCACATACCCCGTCGACTTGCAGGGTGCGTTGGAGAGCTTGGAGGATGTAGTCGCTGGCATGACGGAGTTTGTTGTTCTTTTGGGTGGATGCGACCGTATGCTGCGTCGACCATACGATGCGTATCTATACAACGACAACATCATGTTCGGACGTCACGCCGAGAAGCAAAAGCTCCTGAACTTCATGTTGTGGCACAACTCTCCTGGTGGCGGTGCGCCGGCTATCCTTCCCATCATCGGTGGTCCAATGGTCGGGAAGAGGACTCTGGTCGCCCATGTATGCAAGGACGAGAGGGTCCGCTCACACTTCTCTTTGATCCTGCACCTGAATGGTGATTCCTTTAGTAGCCTGACAGACCATGATCGTAGCCTCTTGCCAGGCAAGATACTGGTGGTTGTTGAGCTTGTTTCAGATGTTGACGAGGAGGATTGGGCCAAGTTCTGTTTAGCCGTAGCAACAAGCATGGATAATGGAAGCAAGGTGATCATCATCAGCCACCTTAAAAATTCAGAGCGACTCGGAACCGTTGAGCCAATCTTCCTCAAAACCCTGTCATACGAGGAGTTCAGCTACCTATTCAAGACACTAGCATTCGGGAGCGCGAACCCGGCACAGCACCCACGGTTAGCGCGGATAGCAGACGAGCTGGTCAGGGAATTCCAACCCGAATGGTCAATCGGCACTGCAAATCCGTTTGCGGACATCATGAGGAGGAACCTCAGCGTCCATTTTTGGCTCTGCATCCTGAGCGGGCTGAGAAGGGTAGTCGAGAGGAACTTATCCCTGTTTGGGGAGCACCCGAAGCTCCTCGCCCGGAGACGTCACCAGGTAGACGTTACTGACTTGGTCTCGCATCCCATGGATTCTCCACTCCGGGTCGTGGCTTCCTGTACCAGTGGCAGCAGCCACACTGAAGTTACAGTGGAAAGGGAATTGCTACCGAGGGTGAGGTTTGGGGATCTGTTGACGGATCCTGGAGTTAGACCACAAGGGGATTTCAATGTGGTTACTTGGGAATCAAGATTGCCACCTTACACCTCGTATGTTCATTTCGCTACAAGTGGAAATGGTGCTCCAGGTGTGGCGCAACAGAGTACTCCCCTGTCTGGGAGGAAGCGTGCAGCAGTGCCTTTGTAAGGCCTTTTGATTCAGACGATTTCTATGGGGATTTTGTAGAGTTGGAATCTCAAGTATCAGCTCAGTTTATAAAGAGATAATTCAAATATTGACATGGTCTTCAATACATATTTTTAATCATGGAATGTTATTTTTTTTTAAGTTGTAACGACACCAATCTAAATAATTTTGGATATATTTGTAGTCAAAGTTAATATTGAATGCAAGCCTTCTAGGAAGTCATGTATTTATGAACTGTACTTTGTGTGTGTAAGATGCTTGATTTGTACGATTGTATCCCATAGGAATTTTATCCAAAGAATCATTTGCATTGTATTACATAGGAAGTTTTTCAGTAACCTAAACCTCTTGGAAAGAGTTCTTTTTTTTTATCTACTCGATTTTTCATTGACCATTTGTACTATGTGTCACCTCCCCTGTCTCCAGTAAGGCAGGATGCTGTGGGAAGGCAGTGCAGCTCTGGTGCCCGATGGTATTTGATGAAATGACCATCTCTGACGTTGTGAGGCCGAGATCAGCGTACAGTTCCCCATCTTGTAAGAATGCTGCGAGTAATTTTTGGTTCTTTTGTTGCTTCCCTCTGCTGGTTAGATACGACTAGATACTGGCCATTAGCATTTCCATTTCTTATACCCATTTTATGCAGGCTGCCACAACAAGCCTTCCTTAAAAGAGAAGAAGGTGATCTGATGGTCTAGATATATTATAACCCGCCTTCAATTCACATGCTTCACTGGATGCACAACTCCTAAGGTCTCACAAAATAGTACTGAAATACATTTGTTACATAAAACTTAGGCAAATAGACCTGGGTGCTTCTTCCCTGACAAGGATGTTTCAGGCTTATCATGGACGCAACTGAGAGCAGCGTGCACCAAGTGAATAAAAGAAGTGTAAGGCGGTAGCTTTGATTCCATGAAATTAGCCTAAAATCTCCTTTGGGTAAGACAAGGTGACCTGCTGCTGATATTAGGTCCCCAAACATAATCCTAGGTAGACCCTCCTCCAGAACATTAGCCATACCAATAGTAGAGTCTACAAGGCGTGATGGAGCAGCAGGACATAAAATGTAGCGGCCGATTAGGTGCACTGAGTGTCCTGGGCTGAAAAGCACCTGTGGATGGGCGCCAAAGCAAGAAATGTTCTTCTTGACAGAATCTCTGACACCCAACCTGTACAGCCAGATGAGTGACCCTCCCAACACCGTGGCGAACTCTTCCACCATCGCTCCTAACCACGGGTAGTCTGCTGGGTTCGTACTTCGTACTTTCAAATGCGAGTGTCTGGAACAAGTACATGTACTCATCGAATGCCAGGGAGTTCAGAGAAACAGGCTTGATGGTTCCAAACTTCTCCAAACCTGTGCTTCGACCCAAGATTATCACTTTACTTCCTCTGTCCATCTTCATAATTATATAATAGAACGTTGTCCACTCATCTTCATCTACATCTGAAACAAGCTCAACAACTACTAATATCCTCCCTGGCAGTCTTTCATTACCTGTCATTTTGGAAAGATCATCTCCATTCAGGTGCAAAATCATAGAAAAGTGAGAACACACTCTCTCAACATCGCATACATGGGCGACAAGAGTTTTCTTCCCAACTCCAGCATCACCAATGATTGGAAGCACGGCCAGAGAACCTGGGGTGTTGTGGTGCAGCAAGAACCTGATGATCTGTTGCTTCTCGACATGGCGGCCAAACATGAAGTTGTCGATGTAAAGATATTCGTCATAGGGTCTACGGGAGATGCACTCGCATCCGCCCAAAAGGACGACAAACTCCGCCATGTTAGCAACACCAGCCTCTAGGTTTTGCAGAGCTCTTATTAGCCCTGAGTTGAAAACCTTGTGTGATGCACTACTGAGGAGTGTGCGAGTACGTTGGTTAGGAGTGGAAATAGATAGTGCCGATGATTCCATACCAATTCCTTATGTTTCCTGTACTTGATGGTATCAAGCACATGGTGGCCTTGGTACATGGCTGCCACTGGCGTCTTCAGCTGTACGAGCATGCAGGCGTTGGTGATGTATCGTGAGTCCGCCTCCTCGACGACCATGCTGACTCTCAGCAAGAGTTGTTGTAGCCTCTCCACCTTCTCCTCCGAGCATACGTGATCCGTATACTTGGCCATCAGAAAAGAGATGATTCGATTAGCCAGATCGCCTGTGATAGTTGATATGGCAAGACCCATCTTTAGATGCTCTAAGCTAGGTGGTGTATGAGTGCAAAAAGATGCAGTTTATACAGACATATGGTACAAGTCATTGATATACTGTACAGAGTATATGCCACCAATATTCCGGTCAATAAACTCGCCTGGTGCCCTGATCAGCTATAATATCTCACGTTCACTTTCTAGTCAACCTCCTGAGCCTACGGCAGCTACTCCATCACATTTAAAAGAACGACTATGACATGCGAGGAAACTTTCTAGTCAAGCTCCTGAGCTTTCAGCAAGCTAGATGCAATTCGTCAAGGTGTTCTTTGCCATACTTGCTTTTCTAGACTGCTGTCTGCCTAAGGTAATACATTCAATTGTCAATATCTTCATTTCCAACTTGCTTAATTAGTTTCATTTGAAGACGTGTCGAGGAAAAAAGAGTAAATTCCACTTCCTTTTATCTTCTACTTAGGACCTGTGACATTGTGTATCCCATCTGAAAAATCTTGCCCTTTGTTACCACTAGTAGTCTAGCACTTGTGTACTACTATTAGTAAAGACCATAATTTTTTTGTCACCTGATTTGGTTAGCCAGTAATTAAGGGCATTTGGTTGGCTGAGGCAAACCTTTCCTGATGGACTTTTATGCCCTTGTATTTATATTTCCTATACCTATTTTATGCAGGCCATATTGCCATAAAAAGCCTTCCTGAAGAGAGAAGAACATAGACAAGTGCGACCCTTCTCCTTGTGCTCATGGATGGCAGCTGTTACATCGCAGAAGTTTCCCAATTAGTCCATACTGCTGACTTGCTGAGCAAAGCGAAGACAAGTCACCATGATTTTTCATGGTCTATGAAAAAAGATCACCTAACATGTGCTTCCAGGACCAGTCAAGATCATCGTGGAATCTTATTTCTTTAGAGTCTGGAGGTGGAGGTGGTCCATTACCTAACTGATATTTTTCAGCACCTACGGCCATCGACATACAGAACAACAAACATCACCAGCCTGCTCCTTCCCTCTGTTCGATTCCCTGGTTAATTAGCACCCTTCGATCGGAGGAACTGAAGATGGAGCTTGCCATATCTGCAGTAGCAGGTGAACTCATGAGCCGTTTCATCTCCTTCCTCGCCGACAGGTACCTCCACTCTAGCCGCCCGACACAGTCGGAAGAGAAGCAGCTGAAGAAGCTGCAACAGTTGCTCTTGAGAGCTCGCACGGTCATCGAGGAGGCAGACGGGCGGTACATCACTAACTCCGGGATGCTGGTGCAGCTCAGTATGCTTGCGGACGCCATGTACCGAGGCTACTGGGCACTAGGTGCGTCCAGGTACATCTCACTCGAAGAGTCCATGGAGGAGGAGGGGGAGGTTCGCAATCCATCTGCTCCCAAACGTTTTCGCATGGTTCAAGGCAGTGCTAGAAAGAATAAGGCCACATACCCTGTCGACTTGCAGGGCGCGTTGGAGAGCTTGGAGGATGTAGTCGCTGGCATGACGGAGTTTGTTGTTCTTTTGGGTGGATGTGACCGTATGCTGCGTCGACCATACGATGCGTATCTATACAATGACAACATCATGTTTGGACGTCACGCCGAGAAGCAAAAGCTCCTGAACTTCATGTTGCGGCACAACTCTCCTGGTGGTGGTGCACAGGCAGTCCTTCCGATCATCGATGCTTCTGAAGTTGGGAAGAGGACTCTGGTTGCCCATGTATGCAAGGACGAGAGGCTCAGCTCACACTTCTCTTCAATTCGGTACCTGAGTGGAAATTCCTTCAGTAGAATCGCAGACCATGGTAGTATCATGTCAGGGAAGACACTAGTAGTTGTTGAGCTTGTCGCAGATGTGGAGGAGGAGTATTGGGCCAAGTTCTGCTCATTCGTGGCGAGCATGGACAGTGGAAACAAGGTGATCATCATCAGCCGGCTTAAAAGTACAGAGCGACTTGGAACAGTGGAGCCAATCTTCCTCAACACCCTCTCATACGAGGAGTTCAGCTACCTATTCAAGACACTCGCGTTCGGGAGCGCGAATCCGGCACAGCACCCGCGGTTAGCGTGGATAGCAGACAAGTTGGCCAGGGAATTCCATTCAGAATGGTCCCTCACCGCTGCGAACATATTTGCAGAATTAATGAGAAGGAATTTGAATGTTTGTTTCTGGGCCGGCATGCTGAGCAGGCTGAGAAGGGTCGTTGAGAGGAACCTCTCCATGTTTGGGGAGCACCCGAGGTTTCTCGTTCAGAGATACCACCAGATAGATCTTAGGGACTTCGTCTTGCATCCCGCCGCTTCTCCGCTCCGCGTCGTGCCTTCCTACACCAGTGGCAGCAGCCGCACTGAGGTTAAGACGGGAAGGGAATCGCTACCAAGGGTGAGGCTTGGGGATCTAGTGATGGATCCTGGAGTTCGGCCGCAGGGGGATTTCAATGTGGTTGCATGGGAATCAAGATTGCCGCCTTACACCTCGTTTGTTCATTTCGTTCCAAATGGAGATGGTGCTCCAGGTGTGGTGGAACAGAGTACTCCCCTGTCTGGGAGGAAGCGTGCAGCGGTGCCTTTGTAAGGCCTTTTGATTCGGACGATTTCTACAGGGATTTCGAAGAGTTGGAATCTCAAGTATTTCCTCAGTTTACAAATAGATAATTTAAATATTTATATGGTCTTCAATACATATCTTTTAATCATGGAACCTTCTAGGAAGTCATGTATTTATGGACTGTATTTTGTGTGTGTAAGATGTTTAATTTGTAGGATTGTCTCTTAGGGGTTTTATCTAAAGAACCATTTGTATTGCATTACATAGGAAGTTTTTCAATGACCTAAACCTCTTGGAAAAATTTGTTCTTTTGGTGCACTTGATTTTTCATCAACCATTGTACTGTGTGTCACTTCCTCTGTCTCCAGTAAGGCAAGATGCTGGGGGGAAGATGGAGCGGCTCTGGTGCCCGAATGGTATTAAAAACATTAACGTGTGCATCAAGGGCGACCTCTCGGCATGTCCACGTCGACACAGGTATACACTATTTTTTGTTGCGTGGGCTCATGGGTTTGGCAGGAGTGCCTTCTCCTTCTCTTGTTTTGAGTGGGTTGGATGTTCATTGGGGAGAGGGAAGAATAATAAGAAGACAAAGAGAAAGAGCGGGGCACTCACGCAATCCTCCCTCACCGCTGTCTCGTCTCCTCCGCGGCTCGGCCGCCTTCGCCTCCCCTCCCACCTCAGCGCCGCTGCCTCCGTCTGCTCCACCTCGCTCTACTCCGTCCCTCCGCGCGCCACGCCGTCTCCACAGGGTCCAGCCTCCTCCGGAGCCGATCTCTCCGCTGAGCACGCCCCGCGCGGCCGTTGCTGCCGAGGGCTCCTCGGGGCCGCTGCAGCCGGGGAGGCGGCCTGCGGGAGGGCTCTAAATGTGGCCGATGACTCCATCCCCGGTCGCATATGGCGGCGGTCAGCCCAGCTCCGCCTCGCCCAGCCCATCTTCTTGGTATGCATCTGAATGCCTAAAGAAGGTGTCTGGCATTATTGATTCCTTTGGAGGTAATTTGCTTTCAAAGTTCTTGTGTGCTGACAAGTCTAATTATTATCCATACATCAGGGCATCATTGGTAGTGAAGAAGGACTCCTGCAGCTGTGAAATATTAGCAGAGGAAAATCTATATGGTTTGAAGGGTTCAGATTCATAATCTGATAGTATTAGGACCCTTGATCCTTCAACCATTACGAGATTTCAAGGCAGATAGTGCAACTTGTACTGTTTACCTTGATTAAATCAATGCCTTCTGTAGCTTAAGGTTTAATTAGCAGACTAATAATGCTTTGGTAATCTCCTTTCTGAATTCCATACTTGGTACAACAATGTTCCTCACCCGGTCACCCCGAACTGGTGGAATATAAGAAGGATCAGAACTGGGACACAATGTCCGTCGATTATCTTGTTTTCCCTGGAGGCGGAACTCAATTCAAATATGGTGTTGCAAGATACATACAGTTTGTAGAACAGGTAGATATTACTATGCCACCTTGATCTACATTTGAACATATTAACTTTGCAAGAAAATTCCAAGTACTTATATTGCCAAGTAAGTTCTGTGTACTTGTGAATGCAGATGCTTCTTGTGTGTATGTTTGCCGATGTTCAGTATTTTCTTTGGTAAGATTGAGACTTTAGGAGTGAATATACACGCTGTGCAATCACATCCAACAGTAATAACACCAGTTGCAAAATAAAACTATTGTATTTGTTTCAGTTGAGATCCTAAACTATATTAATATGTTATATAGCCAGCTTCATGTTAACATGTTCCTGCTTTTTCTTGCGGTGAAGTCAAGAGCTTTTTATTTATTATCAAGTTCTGGCTACAATCAGCCTTTTGTTAGTTTCATGTTGTTAGTTTGACCCTGTTTTAAGAAGCAGAATTTAGAAAAAAAAAGTACTAATGCACACAAGAAGAGGGGATAACAGAGGATGCTGGTGATGTGGATTATAACATTTCCCCCTGCTCATATGGAAACAATATTGAGGATACCACCCTCCCTACCCAAATATTATGTGCAGTTTTTCTCACTTATTCTCTAAAAAAACTGCCGCATAAATCTATTTTAATTTAAGCAAATCAATCTATGCTTTTTCCTAGGTGCTAAGTGACTTCACTGGTCGCATTATTGATTGAGATTTCGAGTATGACAACTTCACAAAAATGGTTCGCTTGCTATCGTCTTGATGATCTTGAATTTTAGTTTGTTCTTTGAATTTACGGTTTCAAATTTTATCACACTTGATAAGTTTGAACTTTGGTCGAAGAACTTGGTTATTCTTGTTCTGATTGTTGACACATGTACTTAATTGACTACAAGCATGTCATTCATATGATTGATACAATACATTGCCTGCTTCATTCTGTTGGAAGAGGGATAGGTGTGCCTTAATGCAGACTGTATATGCATCCTTGGTAGAACAATGTATGCATGTAGTGATGCAACTACGTGTACAAATCTGGGAGAACATGCATTCTTTCTCCCCTTTCTAGCAATTTACCACCACATAGAGGTTGTCCCAGGCATGTGTTTTTCCTAGATGCATGTGATGTTCCTTTCTTTTTCTCCCTGACTTGTTTATGGGCCTCTGGAGAAATTTATTCAAGGAATTATTTTCAAAGGATCTATTCTAAAGAACTCTTTTTTTTTACTCCTGGATAGGCACAAAAAATCACGTGCTACAAAGGCTAGCTTCATAGTGTCCATGGCATGTTGATGGCTAGCTCTACTGCGTGTAAAAAACCGGAATTCAATCATTTTTTCTCTTTTCTAGAAAGATAAGAACAATATCCAGTGTGATTCTCTTCTTATGTACCAGCTTCAGCGTGGAGCTCGAAGGCTGCTACTATTACTTCTTGCGCTATTATTTGGCAACCTACTGCTGCAGTCTCCAGAGATGACACCATTAGTATGGGTCAGTTGCATTGGTGACGCTGAGCACAAAGCTGTAAATCCACTCCCTTTTGCTCTGGACTGTGTATGTCTCTCCAACCGTATGCTCTCCTTATTATTTTAGTAGTTGGATATAATGTCAAATCATTTACAATAATTGTGTGTAACTACAATCTGATGCAGAAGAGTTGTGGTAATTCTCATAATTCATGCAGTATATGTTTGCTTTCCAAGCAAAGAAATTGGAAAGTCATATAAGAGAAGCATAAATGACATGTCTCGAAAATTGTATGAAGTTCAATCTTGATGTAGTTTTGGACTGAATATTTCTCACTTCGAGGAATGTGTTTTTGCTGAATGTTTTTTTCCAGTACCCCAATGATTTTATTCCCTGGTACTCCATCGACTTAGATGAGGTTTTTCTTCCAAAAATCTATTTAATTTACTATGAGCTTATTTGACAAAGAGAAATGTTCTCTGTATAGTGGATACAAGCACTCATGATAGATCCTGTATGTATCGCCACTGTCATATATCTTTTCTTCCAAGGAGAATATATTTGTGGATTAATGTATCAGTTTGATGTATCGCCGGTGACATAATGTTACTGATAATACTTGTCTCGAGAGTTATATCAGGTTGCAGCCATCCTTTGAGATTGACATGGCATTTTTTACACCCAGGATTAATTCATGTTATCTTTCTATTTGCTTCCAATCCTAAATATTTCTCATCCATACATGTATCTGTATCTATAGGTTTGGTTATGGCGTCAACTGGCTATCTCGACAACATTTATGCTGAAGTTATCGACCCTCCAAAGAATGGGATGTTAGATGTCGTAGAACTTGTCTGTGATGTTATCAAGCATTCACAGAATCCAAATGTCATGGTTTCTAGAAATGGGCGTGACTGCATGAGCTATTGGAATGCCCCATGTGTTTGGTTCCCATGTATTCTCCAATTCATCAGGTATGTCTTCTTGCCGAACTAATCACATTTAACTATAGTATCTCAGTTGTATCTTACCAGCCTTTCTAGGTTTTTGACTTTCTATGTGTATGCCGATATATAAGAATACACAGTTGCAAAAGTAACATTGCCGACCAAGGTAGGCAAAGCTAAAATAGGGTTTTGGTTTGTGACCTTTTTCTATGAATCCCTTTCACACTAATAGGTGACATCCCTTTCTTTATTTTAACCACCTGATGCATCAGGCCTACCCTCGACTAACCCCCTGCAAACATTTTGAACTTATAGATTGCACGCTCTCTTTTTTCATTTTCAACGTTGTCCAGATTGTTCCTTGTCAATTGATTCTACAAGGAGGGCTCATATCTCATTATTTAGAATTTACACTACAAATCCTTAAGCTAAGAAAGAAATTTATGAATTTGTCTAGAGGTTCTTTTACTACTGTCGCATTTGTGTGTGCAGTGCTCCAATGGCCATGCTATTTGTTCTGAATGCAAGCCAAGGGTTCATAATTGTCGTCCAACTTGCAGGAGTGAATTGGGTAACATAAGATGCCCTTTGGAGAAGGTTGGCGCCTCTCTATAGGTTATGTACAAGTTCTAGAACTTTGGATGCTTGGGAATATATCCTTATTACTGCAAGCTGAAACATGAATCAGAGTGCCAATACAGACCATATACTGGCCCACATGCAGGTTCTGAATGCACTGTCGCTGGTGACATTCCATATCAAATTTCAGAGTGTTCTTCGAACTAATTCAGTTTGATCTTTCTGTAGGTTTTAGATTTTTGTGGATTTATGTGATGGAATCTTGATATGTCGAGAATGCATCGAGAAAATGCAACATGACTTGTTGTCTGAAATTACAGCCTTACAGGGGCATCTACTCAAATTTGCAACGTCGAATTTTAAACCATGCTTGTGTAGCTCAGTCTGGTAATTTTCTTTCTCGAACATATAGACAGATTTAGTCCTATATCTTGCTTTAACACTAACTATATTTTTTAAAATCTTAAAACTTGTGTGTTGTTGCTCTGTTTATCAGTGTACTATTGGCCTGCATATCTAAATAAAATGGCAGTTCATATGGCCATAATTACGCAGATTCTTGAGAGTTAAAAACTCAACCATGATTCAATGTTTAGGGATGCAATGATTCAGTTTGGACATCCAATATCAGCTGGGTTGAGGTCGTCAGCAGATAATAGGTACGTGCTGCCTCTCCTCTCCTTGCTTCTGCCTCTTCCTATATTCATGTTTTGTGTTCTTGCCTTGCCAGAAGCCGTTCATCTCCATTGCCCAGCGGGGGGCCTCTTCGGGACTAATCTAGCATCAGGCATTATAGGAGGAGAGACGGCTCTCATGGATTAGGATGCTGCACATCATTGACGGGTCATTCCATGGATTAGGATGTTGCACATCATCGACAGGTCATTCCGCGCGCTGCTCTTGTTGATTTGTTCTTGACATATCCTCTGTGGTGTTGTACCTTTTGAATCAGTTGGTGGTTTATATTAGCAAGTACTATCATTCGGTCACTTTTGAACCACCGATATTGTATGCGATCAGTCCTCTAAACTATAAAACTATTGCTTTTGTGTTCATACAAGCCTCTTAGTATATATGATGTCACTATTACTCTTTTAAGGCGGATCCATTCTCTGAATGTGTTGTATAGCTCTGTCTTATTCTTCCAGTCACCAAATTTTATATTGTTGTACTTTGAGTCTAATGCAATAACACTACATAGTGTACAAACAAGTGAGTATAAGGGACGCAATCCACCTGGCATCGCCCCAACTTTCTCTCAGGAGGCGCCACCGGGTGGCGCCCCAACCACTAGTTCTAAGAAATGATCGTGAGACCGCCAACACCTTGCGAGAGCTGATGATGCGAGCATGCTGGCCTGCTGTGCCACCAAGGTCAGCGTACAGGTTCCCCATTTTGTAAAAATACTGCGAGCAATTTTGGGTTCTTGCATTGCTTCTCTCTGCTGGTTAGACATGACTAGATACTGGCAAGTAGCACCTCCATTCAACTTTTGTTGCCTGAATTGGTTAGCACATATGCTCTCACTTGGTTAGCTGGTAATTAAGGGCGTTTGGTTGGCCGAACAAACCTTTTTCTGATGGACTTCGACGCACTAGCATTTTCATTTCTTATACCCATTTTACGCAGGCTGCCACAGCAAGCCTTCCTTAAAAAAGAACATTGTCTGATCTTCTAAATATGTATGACCCGCCTTTCAATTCACATGCACAACTCCTAAGGTCTCACAAAATAGAACTGAAATACATTGTTACATAAAAATTAGGCAAATAAATCTGGACGCTTCTTCCCTGACAAGGATGTTTCAGGCCTGTCATGGACGCAACTCGGCACAGCGTGCACCAAGTGAGCAAATGAAGTGTAAGGTGGCAGCCTTGATTCCCATGAAATGAGCCTAAAATCTCCTTTGGGTAAGACAGAGTGACCTGCTGCTGCTATTAGGTCCCCAAACATAATCCTAGGTAGACCAATACCCTGCTCCTCTGGAACATTAGCTATACCAATAGCAGAGTTTACAATGCCTGTTGGAGCAGCAGGAGATAAAATGTAGCGGCCGATTAGGTGCACTGAGTGACCTCGGTTGAAAAGCACCTGTGGATGGGCGCGAAAGCAAGAAATGTTCTTCTTGACAGAATCTCTGGCACCCTTCAACCTGTACAGCCA
This sequence comes from Triticum monococcum, assembly GCA_034509565.1. NCBI lineage: Eukaryota > Viridiplantae > Streptophyta > Magnoliopsida > Poales > Poaceae > Triticum > Triticum monococcum. The sequence continues at coordinate 561,840,721 of CM067841.1, read as the reverse complement.
GAAATGGGCACTCAAGTTGTTCCGCACTGCATCTGCGAGCACATTCGCTGTGATGAATGACCCTCCCAACACCATGGCGAACTCTTCCACCATCGCTGCTAACCGCGGGTAGTCTGCCGGGTTCGTACTTCTGAATGCGAGTGTCTTGAACAGGTAAATGTACTCATCGAATGCCAAGGAGTTCAGAGAAACATGCTTGACAGTTCCAAACTTCTCCAAGCCTACGCTTTGACCCAAGATCAGCACTTTACTTCCTCTCTCCATAGTCATAACAAAATGATAGAGCATTGTCCAGTCATCTTCATCTACATCTGAAGCAAACTCAACAACTACCCCTACTTCCCGTTGTCGTGGGAGGTGACTTTAACCTCATCCGCTCCCCGGATGAGAAGAATAATGACCGGATAAACCGCCCCCGGATGCAGATGTTCAATGACTGCATCGCGGAGCTAGGTCTCCGTGAGCTCGAGAGGACGGGTGCCAGGTTCACCTGGACTAACCGTCATGCTGACCCGACGCAATCCCTCCTTGATCGCGTCCTAGTCTCCCCGGAATGGGAACTTAGATGTCCCCTAACCTCGCATCGGGCAATTACCCGGATTGGGTCTGACCACGTCCCTCTCCTCCTTTCCACCGCCGATGAATGCCCCCCGTCCTGCCACGGTTTCGGTTCGAGCTTTTCTGGCTCAACCGGGCCGGATTCCATGCTGCGGTCACGGCTAAGTGGATTGCGGCGCGCGCTGCCCCCCACCGTTCCATGTCTGTCGTGGACTCGTGGTACGTAATTAAGTGCTAAGCTCGCCCGACAATTTATGAAGGGTTTGAAGGAAATATGCCCTAGAGGCAATAATAAAGTTATTATTTATTTCCTTATTTCATGATAAATGTTTATTATTCATGCTAGAATTGTATTAACCGAAAACATAATACATGTGTGAATACATAGACAAACAGAGTGTCACTAGTATGCCTCTACTTGACTAGCTCGTTAATCAAAGATGGTTATGTTTCCTAACCATAGACAAAGAGTTGTTATTTGATTAACGGGATGTCTTAGGAGAATGATGTGATTGACTTGACCCATTCCGTTAGCTTAGCACTCGATCATTTAGTATGTTGCTATTGCTTTCTTTATGACTTATACATGTTCCTATGACTATGAGATTATGCAACTCCCGTTTACCGGAGGAACACTTTGTGTGCTACCAAACGTCACAACGTAACTGGGTGATTATAAAGGAGCTCTACAGGTGTCTCCAAAGGTACATGTTGGGTTGGCGTATTTCGAGATTAGGATTTGTCACTCCGATTGTCGGAGAGGTATCTCTGGGCCCTCTCGGTAATGCATATCACATAAGCCTTGCAAGCATTGCAACTAATGAGTTAGTTGCAAGATGATGTATTACGAAACGAGTAAAGAGACTTGCCGGTAACGAGATTGAACTAGGTATTGAGATACCGATGATCGAATCTCGGGCAAGTAACATACCGATGACAAAGGGAACAACGTATGTTGTTATGCGGTCTGACCGATAAAGATCTTCGTAGAATATGTGGGAGCCAATATGAGCATCCAGGTTCCGCTATTGGTTATTGACCGGAGACGTGTCTCGGTCATGTCTACATAATTCTCGAACCCGTAGGGTCCGCACGCTTAAGGTTTCGATGACGGTTATATTATGAGTTTATGAGTTTTGATGTACCGAAGGAGTTCGGAGTCCCGGATGAGATCGGGGACATGACGAGGAGTCTCGAAATGGTCGAGACGTAAAGATCGATATATTGGACGACTATATTCGGACATCGGAAAGGTTCCGAATGGTTCGGGTATTTTTCGGAGTACCGGGGAGTTACGGGAATACGGGGGAAGAAGTATATGGGCCTTATTGGGCTTTAGGGGAGAGGGAGAGGCAGGCCGCGCCCCCCCCCCCCCAGGGCCTAGTCCGAATTGGACTAGGGGGAGGGGCTGCGCCCCCTCCTTCCTTCTCTTCCCTCTTCCCCTTCCTTGTCTCCTACTCCTACTACATGGAAGGACTCCTAGTTGGACTAGGAAAAGGGGAATCCTACTCCCGGTGGGAGTAGGACTCCCCTAGGGTGCGCCATAGAGAGGGCCGGCCCTCCCCTCCTCCACTCCTTTATATACGGGGGCAGGGGGCACCCCATAGACACACAAGTTGATGTCTAAGATCGTTCTCTTAACCGTGTGCGGTGCCCCCTTCCACCATAGTCCTCCATAATATTGTAGTGGTGCTTAGGCGAAGCCCTGCGACAGTTGAACATCAAGATCGTCACCACGTTGTTGTTCTGACGGAACTCTTCCCCGACACTTTGCTGGATCGGAGTCCGGGGATCGTCATCGAGCTGAACATGTGCTAGAACTCGAAGGTGCCGTAGTTTCGGTGCTTGATCGGTCAGGCCGTGAAGACGTACGACTACATCAACCGCGTTGTCATAACGCTTCCGCTATCGGTCTACGAGGGTACGTAGATTACACTCTCCCCTCTCGTTGCTATGCATCACCATGATCTTGCGTGTGTGTAGGAAAAAATTTGAAATTACTACGTTCCCTAACAGGGTTGGGGCTCTAACCTTGGCCGGGACCTCCGCGAGCGTAAGAAAACCCTACTCACCACCATCCAAGCCCCGGATACCCATGCTGACACCACCAGAATCTCCCCGGATGAGTGGATGCATAAATACGATCTTGAGGATCAGCTCTCGACCATCTACACGGATGAGGAGGTGTACTGGAGGCTCCATGGCACCCAGCAGTGGGTGCTTCGTGGCGATGCCAATACTGCCTACATCCAGGCGATCACCAATGGGCGGCGGGGTTGCAACTCCATCCATTGCCTATGGGATGGAGATACCCAGCTTGTCCGACCTCCGGATATCCGTGCCCATGTAGACGGCTTTTACAAAGCCCTGTTCTCCCCCACCCCTCGAGGTGGGGCCGCGCTAGCTCCCGACACCTGGTCGGGCCCCCCAGCTAGTTTCCGATACGGCTAATGCTTCTTTGGTGGCACCTTTCTCGGAGGACGAAGTCCTCGCGGCCATAAAGGGCATGAACCCTCCTCGGCTCCGGGGCCTGATGGCCTGCCTGTGACTTTCTTCAAGTCCTTTTGGCAGTGTTGGAAATATGCCCTAGAGGCAATAATAAATAAGTTATTATTATATTTCCTTGTTCATGATAATCGTTTATTATCCATGCTATAATTGTATTGATAGGAAACGCAGATACATGTGTGGATACATAGACAACACCATGTCCCTAGTAAGCCTCTAGTTGACTAGCTCGTTGATCAATAGATGGTTACGGTTTCCTGACCATGGACATCGGATGTCGTTGATGACGGGATCACATCATTAGGAGAATGATGTGATGGACAAGACCCAATCCTAAGCATAGCACTAGATCGTGTAGTTCGTATGCTAAAGCTTTTCTAATGTCAAGTATCATTTCCTTAGACCATGAGATTGTGCAACTCCCGGATACCGTAGGGGTGCTTTGGGTGTGCCAAACGTCACAACGTAACTGGCTGACTATAAAGGTACACTACGGGTATCTCCGAAAGTGTCTGTTGGGTTGGCACGAATCGAGACTGGGATTTGTCACTCCGTGTGACGGAGAGGTATCTCTGGGCCCACTCGGTAGGACATCATCATAATGTGCACAATGTGGTCAAGGAGTTGATCACGGGATGATGTGTTACGGAACGAGTAAAGAGACTTTCCGGTAACGAGATTGAACAAGGTATCGGGATACCGACGATCGAATCTCGGGCAAGTATCGTACCGATAGACAAAGGGAATTGTATACGGGATTGATTAAGTCCTTGACATCGTGGTTCATCCGATGAGATCATCGTGGAACATGTGGGAGCCAACATGGGTATCCAGATCCTGCTGTTGGTTATTGACCGGTGAACGTCTCGGTCATGTCTGCATGTCTCCCGAACCCGTAGGGTCTACACACTTAAGGTTCAATGACGCTAGGGTTATAAAGGAAGTTAGTATGTGGTTACCGAATGTTGTTCGGAGTCCCGGATGAGACCCCGGACATCACGAGGAGTTCCGGAATGGTCCGGAGGTAAAGATTTATATATGGGAAGTCCTGTTTTGGTCACCGGAAAGGTTTCGGGGTTTATCGGTAATGTACCGGGACCACCGGGAGGGTCCCGGGGGTCCACCAAGTGGGGCCACCTGCCCCGGAGGCTTGCATGGGCCAAGGGTGGTGAGGGACCAGCCCCTAAGTGGGCTGGTGCGCCTCCCACAAGGCCCAAGGGCAGCTAGGAGAAAAAAAAGGAGGAAACCCTAGGCATAGATGGGCCTTAAGGCCCACCCTAGGGGCGCCATCCCTCTCTCCCCCTCTTGGCCGCCCCCCTTGCTCCCCATCTAGGGCTGCCCCCCTAGGGGTGGGAACCCTAGAGGGGGTGCAGCCCCTCCCCTTCCCCTATATATATGAGGCCTAGGACTGCCCATAAGACACGCGATTCGATCTCTCGTTGGTGCAGCCCTGCATCTCTCTCTTCCTCCTCTTCTGTGGTGCTTGGCGAAGCCCTGCAGGATTGCCACGCTCCTCCATCACCACCACGCCGTTGTGCTGCTGTTGGATGGAGTCTTCCTCAACCTCTCCCTCTCTCCTTGCTGGATCAAGGCATGGGAGACGTCACCGGGCTGTACGTGTGTTGAACGCGGAGGTGCCGTGCGTTCGGCACTTGGTCATCGGTGATTTGGATCACGACGGGTACGACTCCATCAACCCCGTTCACTTGAACGCTTCCGCTTAGCGATCTACAAGGGTATGTAGATGCACTCTCCTTCCCCTCGTTGCTAGTCTCTCCATAGATAGATCTTGGTGATACGTAGGAAAATTTTGAATTTCTGCTACGTTCCCCAACAGTGGCATCATGAGCTAGGTCTATGCGTAGATTCTATGCACGAGTAGAACACAAAGTAGTTGTGGGCGTTGATTTTGTTCAATATGCTTGCCGTTACTAGTCTTATCTTGATTCCACGGTATTGTGGGATGAAGCGGCCCGGACCAACCTTACACGTACTCTTACGTGAGACCGGTTCCACCGACAAACATGCACTAGTTGCATAAGGTGGCTGGCGGGTGTCTGTCTCTCCCACTTTAGTCGGATCGGATTCGATGAAAAGGGTCCTTATGAAGGGTAAATAGCAATTGGCATATCACGTTGTGGTTTTGCGTAGGTAAGAAACGTTCTTGCTAGAAACCCATAGCAGCCACGTAAAACATGCAAACAACAATTAGAGGACGTCTAACTTGTTTTTGCAGGGTATGCTATGTGATGTGATATGGCCAAAGGATGTAATGAATGATATATGTGATGTATGAGATGATCATGTTCTTGTAATAGGAATCACGACTTGCATGTCGATGAGTATGACAACCGGCAGGAGCCATAGGAGTTGTCTTTATTTATTTATGACCTGCGTGTCAACTTAAACGTCATGTAATTACTTTACTTTATTGCTAACCGTTAGCTGTAGTAGTAGAAGTAATAGTTGACGAGACAACTTCATGAAGACACGATGATGGAGATCATGATGATGGAGATCATGGTGTCATGCCGGTGACGATGATGATCATGGAGCCCCGAAGATGGAGATCAAAAGGAGCAAAGTGATGATGGCCATATCATGTCACTATTTGATTGCATGTGATGTTTATCATGTTTATACATCTTATTTGCTTAGAACGACGGTAGTAAATAAGATGACCCCTTACAACAATTTCAAGAAGTGTTCTCCCCTAATTGTGCACCGTTGCGACAGTTCGTGTTTCGAAGCACCACGTGATGATCGGGTGTTAGATTCTAATGTTCACATACAACGGGTGTAAGACAGATTTACACACGCAAAACACTTAGGGTTAACTTGACGAGCCTAGTATGTACAGACATGGCCTCGGAACACAGAAGACCGAAAGGTCGAGCATGAGTCGTATAGAAGATACGATCAACATGAAGATGTTCACCGACGTTGACTAGTCCGTCTCACGTGATGATCGGACACGGGCTAGTTGACTCGGATCATGTAATCACTTAGATGACTAGAGGGATGTCTATCTGAGTGGGAGTTCATAAGATGAACTTAATTATCCTGAACATAGTCAAAGGGATTTTACAAATTATGTCGTAGCTCGCGCTTTAGTTCTACTGTTTAGATATGTTCCTAGAAAAAAATTAGTTAAAAGTTGATAGTAGCAATTATGCGGACTAGGTCCGTAAACTGAGGATTGTCCTCATTGCTTCATAGAAGGCTTATGTCCTTAATGCACCGCTCAGTGTGCTGAACCTCGAACGTTGTCTGTGGATGTTGCGAACATCTGACATACACATTTTGATAACTACGTGATAGTTCAGTTAAACGGTTTAGAATTGAGGCACCAAAGACGTTTTGAAACGTCGCGAAACATATGAGATGTTTTGAGGGCTGAAATTGGGATTTCAGGCTCGTGCCCACGTCAAGAGGTATAAGACCTCCGACGATTTTCTTAGCCTACATACTAAGGGAGAAAAGCTCAATTGTTGAGCTTGTGCTCAGATTGTCTGAGTACAACGATCATTTGAATCGAGTGGGAGTTGATCTTCCAGATGAGATAGTGATGTTTCTCCGAAGTCATTACCACCAAGCTGCTAGAGCTTCATGATGAACTATAATATATCAGGGACATATATGAGATATTCGTGATGTTTGACACCACAAAGTAGAAATCAAGAAGGAGCATCAATTTTTGATGGTTGGTGAAACCACTAGTTTCAAGAAGGGCAAGGGCAAGAAGGGATACTTCATGAAACGGCAATTCAGCTGCTGCTCTAGTGAAGAAACCCAAGGTTGAACCCAAACCCGAGACTAAGTGCTTCTGTAATAAGGGGAACAGCCACTGGAGCGGAATTACCCTAGATACTTGGTAGATGAGAAGGCTGGCAAGGTCGATAGAAGTATATTGATATACATTGTGTTAATGTGTACTTTACTAGTACTCCTAATAGCACCAGGGTATTAGATACCGGTTCGGTTGCTAAGTGTTAGTAATTCGAAATAAAAGCTACGAACAAACGGAGACTAGCTAAAGGTGAGCTGACGACATGTGTTGGAAGTGTTTCCAATGTTGATATGGTCAAGCATTGTACGCTCCCTCTACCATCGAGATTGGTGTTTGCGTTGAGCATAGACATGATTGGATTATGTCTATTGCAATACGGTTATTCATTTAAGGAGAATAATAGTTACTTTGTTTATTTGAATAATACCTTCAATGGTCTTACACCTAAAATGAATGGTGTATTGAATCTCGATCGTAGTGATACACATGTTCATGCCAAAAGATAGTAATACCACCTACTTGTGGCACTGCCACGTAAGTCATCTCGGTATAAAACGCATGAAGAAGCTCCATGTTGATGGATCTTTGGGCTCACTCGTTTTTGAAAAGTTTGAGACATGCGGACCATGTCTATTGGTGTATATGCAGGAAGAAACTGTTGGGGAACGTAGTAATTTCAAAAAAATTCCTACGCACATGCAAGATCATGGTGATGCACAGCAACGAGAGGGGAGAGTGTTGTCTACGTACCCATGCAGACCGACTGCGGAAGCAATCACACAACGTAGAGGAACTAGTCGTACGTCTTCCCGATCCGACCGATCCAAGCACCGTTACTCCGGCACCTCCGAGTTCTTAGCACACGTACAACTCGATGACGATCCCCGGGCTCCGATCCAGCAAAGCGTCGGGGAGGAGTTCCGTCAGCACGACGGCGTGGTGACGATCTTGATGTACTACCGACGCAGGGCTTCGCCTAAGCACTGCAACAATATCATCGAGGTGGAATTTGGTGGCAGGGGGCACCGGACACGGCTAAGGAACGATCACCAAGGATCAACTTGTGTGTCTACGGGGTGCCCCCTGCCCCCGTATATAAAGGAGCAAGGGAGGAGGAACGGCCGGCCTAGGAGTTGGCGCGCCAAGGGGAGTCCTACTCCCACCGGGAGTAGGACTCCCTCCTTCCTTGTTGGAGTAGGAGAAGGGGAAAGAGGGGGAGAGGAATAAGGAAAAGGGGGCTGCGCCCCTTGTCCAATTCGGACCAGAGGTGGGGCGCAGGCCTCCTTCCTTTTGGACTCTTTCCTCTATTCCCGTATGGCCCAATAAGGCCCATATACTCCCCGGCGAATTCCCGTAACTCTCCGGTACTCCGAAAAATACCCGAATCACTCGGAACCTTTCCGAACTCCGAATATAGTCGTCCAATATATCGATCTTTACGTCTCGACCATTTCGAGACTCCTCGTCATGTCCCCGATCTCATCTGGGACTCCGAACTCCTTCGGTACATCAAAACTCATAATATAACTGTCATCGAAACCTTAAGCGTGCGGACCCTACGGTTCGAGAACAATGTAGACATGACCGAGACACGTCTCCGGTCAATAACCAATAGCGGGACCTGGATGCCCATATTGGCTCCTACATATTCTACGAAGATCTTTATCGGTCAGACCGCATAACAACATACGTTGTTCCCTTTGTCATCGGTATGTTACTTGCCCGAGATTCGATCGTCGGTATCCAATACCTAGTTCAATCTCATTACCGGCAAGTCTCTTTACTCGTTCTGTAATACATCATCTCGCAACTAACTCATTAGTCACAATGATTGCAAGGCTTATGTGATGTGTATTACCGAGAGGGCCCAGAGATACCTCTCCGACAATCGGAGTGACAAATCCTAATCTCGAAATACGCCAACACAACATCTACCTTTGGAGACACCTGTAATACTCCTTTATAATCACCCATTTACGTTGTGACGTTTGGTAGCACCCAAAGTGTTCCTCCGGCAAACGGGAGTTGCATAATCTCATAGTCATAGGAACATGTATAAGTCATGAAGAAAGCAATAGCAACATACTAAACGATCGGGTGCTAAGCTAATGAAATGGGTCATGTCAATCAGATCATTCAACTAATGATGTGACCTCATTAATCAAATAACAACTCCTTTGTCCATGGTTAGGAAACATAACCATCTTTGATTAATTAGCTAGTCAAGTAGAGGCATACTAGTGACACTCTGTTTGTCTATGTATTCACACATGTATTACGTTTCCGATTAATACAATTCTAGCATGAATAATAAACATTTATCATGATATAAGGAAATAAATAATAACTTTATTATTGCCTCTAGGGCATATTTCCTTCAGTCTCCCACTTGCACTAGAGTCAATAATCTAGTTCACATCGCCATGTGATTTAGCAGCAATAGTTCACATCACCATGTGATTAACAACCATAGTTCACATCGTCATGTGACCAACACTCAAAGGGTTTACTAGAGTCAGTAATCTAGTTCACATATCTATGTGATTAACACCCAAAGAGTACTAAGGTGTGATCATGTTTTGCTTGTGAGATAATTTTAGTCAACGGGTCTGTCACATTCAGATCCGTAAGTATTTTGCAAGTTCTATGTCTACAATGCTCTACACGGAGCTACTCTAGCTAATTGCTCCCACTTTCAATATGTATCCAGATTGAGACTTTAGATTCATCTGGATCAGTGTCAAAAACTTGCATCGACGTAACCCTTTATGACGAACCTTTTTGTCACGTCCATAATCGAGAAACATATCCTTATTTCACTAAGGATAATTCTGACCGCTGTTGAGTGATCTACTCCTAGATCACTATTGTACTCCCTTGCCAAATCAATGCAGGGTATACAATAGATCTGGTATACAGCATGACATACTTTATAGAACCTATGGCCAAGGCATAGGGAATGACTTTCATTCTCTTTCTATCTTCTGCCGTGGTCGGGCTTTGAGTCTTACTCAACTTCACACCTTGTAATACAGGCAAGAACTCTTTCTTTGACTGCTCCATTTTGAACTACTTCAAAATCTTGTCAAGGTATGTACTCATTGAAAAAACTTATCAAGCGTCTTGATATATCTCTATAGATCTTGAAGCTCAATATGTAAGCAGCTTCACCGAAGTCTTTCTTTGAAAAACTCCTTTCAAACACTCCTTTATGCTTTACAGAATAATTCTACATTATTTCCGATCAACAATATGTCATTCACATATACTTATCAGAAATGCTGTAGTGCTCCCACTCACTTTTTTGTAAATACAGGCTTCACCGCAAGTCTGTATAAAACTATATGCTTTGATCAACTTATCAAAGCGTGTATTCCAACTCTGAGATGCTTGCACCAGTCCATAGATGAATCGCTGGAGCTTGCATATTTTGTTAGCACCTTTCGGAATGACAAAACCTTCTGTTGCATCATATACAACTCTTCTTTAATAAACCCATTAAGGAATGCAGTTTTGTTTATCCATTTGCTAGATTTCATAAAATGCGGCAATTACTAACATGATTCGGACAGACTCAAGCATAGATACGAGTGAGAAGCTCTCATCGTAGTCAACACCTTGAACTTGTCAAAAACCTTTTGCGACAATTCTAGCTTTGTAGATAGTAACACTACTATCAGCGTCCGTCTTCCTCTTGAAGATCCATTTATTCTCAATTGCTTGCCGATCATCGGCCAAGTCAACCAAAGTCCAAACTTTGTTCTCATACATGGATCATATCTCAGATTTCATGGCCTCAAACCATTTCGCGGAATCTGGGCTCATTATCGCTTCCTCATAGTTCGTAGGTTCGTTATGGTCAAGTAACATGACCTCCAGAACAGGATTACCGTGCGGATCTCACTCTGGTTTACCTATGAGATTCGGTAGTAACTTGATCTGAAGTTACATGATCATCATCATTAGCTTCCTCACTAATTGGTGTAGTAGTCACAAGAACAGATTTTTGTGATGAACTACTTTCCAATAAGGTAGAAGGTACAATTACCTTATCAAGTTTTCTACTTTCCTCCCACTTACTTCTTTCAAGAGAAACTCCTTCTCTAGAAAGGATCCATTATAAGCAACGAATGTCTTGCCTTAGGATCTGTGATAGAAGGTGTACCCAACAGTCTCCTTTGGGTATCCTATGAAGACATATTTCTCCGATTTGGGTTTGAGCTTATCAGGATGAAACTTTTTCTCATAAGCATCGCAACCCCAAACTTCAAGAAACGACAACTTTGGTTTCTTGCCAAACCATAGTTCATAAGGCGTCGTCTCGACGGATATAGATGGTGCCCCTTTTTAACGTGAATGCAGCTGTCTCTAATGCATGACCCTAAAAACGATAGTGGTAAATCGGTAAGAAACATCATAGATTGCACTATATCCAATAAAGTACGGTTATGACGTTCGGACACACCATTATGCTGTGGTGTTCCAGGTGGCGTGAGTAGTGAAACTATTTCACATTGTTTTAACTGAAGACCAAACTCGTAACTCAAATATTTGTCTCCGCGATCAGATCGTTGAAACTTTATTTTCTTGTCACGATGATTTTCCCCTTCACTCTGAAATTCTTTGAACTTTGCCAATGTTTCAGACTTATGTTTCATCAAGTAGATATACCCATATCTGCTCAAATCATTTGTGAAGTTCAGAAAATAACGATACTTGCCGTGAGCCTAAACACTCATCAGACCGCACACATCAGTATGTATTATTTCCAATAAGTCAGTTGCTCGCTCCGGAGAACGGAGTCTTAGTCATCTTGCCCATAAGGCATGGTTCGCAAGCATCAAGTGATTCCAAAATCCCATCAGCATGGAGTTTCTTCATGTGCTTTACACCAATATGACCTAAACGGCAGTGCCACAAATAAGTTGCACTATCATTATTAACTTCGCATCTTTTGGTTTCAATATTATGAATATGTGTATCACTAAGATCGAGATCCAGTGAACTATTTTCATTGGGTGTGTAACCATATAAGGTTTTATTCATGTAAACAGAACAACAATTTATTCTTTTACTTAAATGAATAACCGTATTCCAATAAACATGATCAAATCATATTCATGCTCAACGCAAACACCAAATAACACTTATTTAGGTTCAACACTAATCCCAAAAGTATAGGGAGTGTGCGATGATGATCATATCAATCTTGGAACCACTTCCAACACACATCGTCACTTCACCCTTAACTAGTCTCTATACATTCTGCAACTCCCATTTCGAGTTACTACTCTTAGCAACTGAACTAGCATCAAATACTGAGGGGTTGCTATAAACACTAGTAAAGTACACATGAATAACATGTATATCAAATATACTTATGTTCACTTTGCCATCCTTCTTATCCGCCAATCACTTGGGGTAGTTCTGCTTCCAGTGACCAGTCCCTTTGCAGTAGAAGCACTTAGTCTCAGGCTTAGGACCAGACTTGGGCTTCTTCACTTGAGCAGCAACTTGCTTGCTGTTCTTCTTGAAGTTCCCCTTTTTCCCTTTGCCCTTTTCTTGAAACTAGTGATCTTGTCAATCATCAACACTTGATGCTCTTTCTTGATTTCTACCTTCATTGATTTCATCATCATGAAAAGCTCGGGATTCGTTTTCGTCATCCCTTGCATACTATTGTTCATCACGAAGTTCTACTAACTTGGTGATGGTGACTAGAGAATTCTGTCAATCACTATCTTATCTTGAAGATTAACTCCCACTTGATTCAAGCGATTGTAGTACTCAGACAATCTCGGCACATGCTCACTAGTTGAGCGATTCTCCTCCATCTTTTAGCTATAGAACTTGTTGGAGACTTCATATCTCTCAACTCGGGTATTTGCTTGAAATATTAACTTCAACTCCTGGAACATCTCATATGGTCCATGACGTTCAAAACGTCTTTGAAGTCCCGATTCTAAGCCGTTAAGCATGGGGCACTAAACTATCAAGTAGTCATCATATTGAGCTAGCCAAACGTTCATAACGTCTGCATCTGCTCCTGCAATAGGTCTGTCACCTAGCGGTGCATCAAGGACACAATTTTTCTGTGCAGCAATGAGGATAAACCTCAGATCACGGATCCAATCAGTATCATTGCTACTAACATCTTTCAACACAATTTTCTCTAGGAACATATCAAAATAAACATAAGAAAGCAACAACGCGAGCTATTGATCTACAACATAGATATGCTAATACTACCAGGACTAAGTTCATGATAAGTTTAAGTTCAGTTAATCAAATTACTTAAGAACTCCCACTTAGATAGACATCCCTCTAATCCTCTAAGTGATTACGTGATCCAAATCAACTAAACCATAACCGATCATCACGTGAGATGGAGTAGTTTTCAATGGTGAACATCGTTATGTTGATCATATCTACTATATGATTCACGCTCGACCTTTCGGTCTCTGTGTTCCGAGGCCATATCTGCATATGCTAGGCTCGTCAAGTTTAACCTGAGTATTCTGCGTGTGCAAAATTGGCTTGCACCCGTTGTAGATGGACGTAGAGCTTATCACACCCGATCATCACGTGGTGTCTGGGCACGACGAACTTTGGCAACGGTGCATACTCAGGGAGAACACTTCTTGATAATTTAGTGAGAGATCATCTTATAATGCCACCGTCAATCAAAGCAAGATAAGATGCATAAAAGGATAAACATCACATGCAATCAATATAAGTGATATGATATGGCCATCATCATCTTGTGCTTGTGATCTCCATCTCCGAAGCACCGTCATGATCACCATCGTCACCGGCGCGACACCTTGATCTCCATCGTAGCATCGTTGTCGTCTCGCCAATCTTATGCTTCCACGACTATCACTACTGCTTAGTAATAAAGTAAAGCATTACATCGCGATTGCATTGCATACAATAAAGCGACAACCATATGGCTCCTGCCAGTTGCCGATAACTTGGTTACAAAACATGATCATCTCATACAATAAAATTTAGCATCATGCCTTGACCATATCACATCACAACATGCCCTGCAAAAACAAGTTAGACGTCCTCTACTTTGTTGTTGCAAGTTTTACGTGGCTGCTACGGGCTTAAGCAAGAACTCATCTCACCTACGCATCAAAACCACAACGATAGTTTGTCAAATAGACTCCGTTTTAACCTTCTCAAGGATCGGGCGTAGCCACACTCGGTTCAACTAAAGTTGGAGAGACAGTCGCCCGCAAGCCATCTATGTGCAAAGCACGTCGAGGGAACCGGTCTCGCGTAAGCGTACGCGTAAGGTTGGTCTGGCTCGTCTCGTCCAACAATACCGCCGAACCAAAGTATGACATGCTGGTAGGCAGTATGACTTGTATCGCCCACAACTCACTTGTGTTCTACTCGTGCAAATAACATCAAACCATAAAACCTAGGCTCTGATACCACTGTTGGGGAACGTAATAATTTCAAAAAAATTCCTACGCACACGCAAGATCATGGTGATGCACAGCAACGAGAGGGGAGAGTGTTGTCTACGTACCCATGCAGACCGACTGCGGAAGCGATCACACAACGTAGAGGAAGTAGTCGTACGTCTTCCCGATCCGACCGATCCAAGCACCGTTACTCCGGCACCTCCGAGTTCTTAGCACACGTACAGCTCGATGACGATCCCCGGGCTCCGATCCAGCAAAGCGTCGGGGAGGCGTTCCGTCAGCACGACGGCGTGGTGACGATCTTGATGTACTACCGACGCAGGGCTTCGCCTAAGCACTGCAACAATATCATCGAGGTGGAATTTGGTGGCAGGGGGCACCGCACACGGCTAAGGAATGATCACCAAGGATCAACTTGTGTGTCTATGGGGTGCCCCCTGCCCCCGTATATAAAGGAGCAAGGGAGGAGGAGCGGCCGGCCTAGGAGTTGGCGCGCCAAGGGGAGTCCTACTCCCACCGGGAGTAGGACTCCCTCCTTCCTTGTTGGAGTAGGAGAAGGGGAAAGAGGGGGAGAGGAATAAGGAAAAGGGGGCTGCGCCCCTTGTCCAATTCGGACCAGAGGTGGGGCGCAGGCCTCCTTCCTTTTGGACTCTTTCCTCTATTCCCGTATGGCCCAATAAGGCCCATATACTCCCCGGCGAATTCCCGTAACTCTCCGGTACTCCGAAAAATACCCGAATCACTCGGAACCTTTCCGAACTCCGAATATAGTCGTCCAATATATCGATCTTTACGTCTCGACCATTTCGAGACTCCTCGTCATGTCCCCGATCTCATCCGGGACTCCGAACTCCTTCGGTACATCAAAACTCATAAACTCATAATATAACTGTCATCGAAACCTTAAGCGTGCGGACCCTACGGTTCGAGAACAATGTAGACATGACCGAGACACGTCTCCGGTCAATAACCAATAGCGGGACCTGGATGCCCATATTGGCTCCTACATATTCTACGAAGATCTTTATCGGTCAGACCGCATAAGAACATACGTTGTTCCCTTTATCATCGGTATGTTACTTGCCCGAGATTCGATCGTCGGTATCCAATACCTAGTTCAATCTCGTTACCGGCAAGTCTCTTTACTCGTTCCGTAATACATCATCTCGCAACTAACTCATTAGTCACAATGCTTGCAAGGCTTATGTGATGTGTATTACCGAGAGGGCCCAGAGATACCTCTCCGACAATCGGAGTGACAAATCCTAATCTCGAAATACGCCAACCCAACATCTACCTTTGGAGACACCTGTAGTACTCCTTTATAATCACCCATTTACGTTGTGACGTTTGGTAGCACCCAAAGTGTTCCTCCGGCAAACGGGAGTTTCATAATCTCATAGTCATAGGAACATGTATAAGTCATGAAGAAAGCAATAGCAACATACTAAACGATCGGGTGCTAAGCTAATGAAATGGGTCATGTCAATCAGATCATTCAACTAATGATGTGACCTCGTTAATCAAATAACAACTCCTTTGTCGATGGTTAGGAAACATAACCATCTTTGATTAATGAGCTAGTCAAGTAGAGGCATACTAGTGACACTCTGTTTGTCTATGTATTCACACATGTATTATGTTTCCGGTTAATACAATTCTAGCATGAATAATAAACATTTATCATGATATAAGGAAATAAATAATAACTTTATTATTGCCTCTAGGGCATATTTCCTTCAGAAACTCCATGCAAATGGACCGTTTGAACTCACTTGATTTTGAATCACTTGAGACATGCAAATCATACCACATGGGCAAGATGACTGAAAGCCTCGGTTTCAGTAAAATGGAACTAGAAAGCAACTTGTTGGAAGTAATACATTTTGATGTGTGCAGTCCAATGAGTGTTGAGGCATGTAGTGGATATCGTTATGTTCTTACTTCACAGATGATTTGAGTAGATGTTGAGTATATTTAATTGATGAATCACGTGTCTGAATTATTGAAAGGTTCAAGTAATTTCAGGGTGAAGTTGAAAGATTGTCGTGACAAGAGGATATAATGTCTATGATATGATCATAGAGATGAATATCTGAATTACAAGTTTGGCACAGAATTAAGACATTGTGGAAATTGTTTCACAACTGATACAGCCTGGAACACCATAGTGTGATGGTGTGTCCGAACATCATAACTGCACCCTATTGGATAAGATGCATACCATGATGTCTCTTATCGAATTACCACGATAGTTTATGGGTTAGGCATTAGAGACAACCACATTCACTTTAAATAGGGCACCACGTAATTCCGATGAGATGACACCGTATGAACTATGGTTTAGAGAAACCTAAGCTGACATTTCTTAAAAGTTTGGGGCTGCGACGCTTATGTGGAAAAGTTTCAGACTGATAAGCTCGAACCCAAAGCGGATAAATGCATCTTCATAGGACACCCAAAATAGTTGGGTATGCCTCCTGTCTCAGATTCAAAAGCAATAAGGGATTGTTTCTAGAATCGGGTCCTTTCTCGAGGAAAAGTTTCTCTCGAAAGAATTGAGTGGGAGGATGGTGGAGACTTGATGAGGTTATTGAACCGTTACTTCAACTAGTGTATAGCAGGGCACAAAGAAGTGAGTGGTACGTAGAATGACAAGGATGCGTACTACTTCAGAGTGGTACGTAGTCCTGTCTTGGAAGTCATGTTGCTAGACAACAATGAACCTACGAGCTATGGAGAAGCGATGGTGGGCCCAGATTCCGATATATGGCTCGAGGCCATACTATCCGAGAGAGGATCCATGTATGAAAACAAAGTGTAGACTTTGGCAGAATGGCTCGATGGTCGTAAGGCTGTTGAGTACAGATGGATTTTAAAAGGAAGACAGACAATGATGGTAAGTGTCACCATTAAGAAAGCTCGACTTGTCGTTAAGATGTTTTCCGACAAGTTCAAGGAGTTGACTACGATGAGACTTTCTCACTCATAGCGATGCTAAGAGTCTGTTGGAATTATATTAGCAGTCACTGCATTATTTATGAAATCTTGCAGATAGGATGTCAAAACATTGTTTCCTCGATGATTTTCTTGAGGAAAGGTTGTATGTGATACAACCGGAAGGTTTTGTCAATCCTAAAAGATGCTAATAAGTATGCAAAGCTCTAGCAATCCTTCTAAGGAATGGAGTAAGCATCTCGGAGTTGGAATGTATGCTTTGATGGGATGATCAAAGATTTTGGTGTATACAAAGTTTATGAGAAACTTGTATTTCCAAAGAAGTGAGTGGGAGCACTATAGAATTTCTGATGAGTATATGTTGTTGACATATTGTTGATCAGAAATGATGTAGAATTTCTGGAAAGCATTTAGGGTTATTTGGAAAGTGTTTTTCAATGGAAAGCCTGGATTAAGCTACTTGAACATTGAGCATCAAGATCTATAAGGATAGATCAAAACGCTTAATGGTACTTTCAAATGAGCACATACCTTGACATGATCTTGAAGGTGTTCAAGATGGATCAGTCAAAGAAGGAGTTCTTGCCTGAGTTGTAAGGTATGAAGTTAAGACTTAAAGCTCGACCACGGCAGAATAGAGAGAAAGGACGAAGGTCGTCCCCTATGCTTAAGACGTAGGCTCTACAGTAAGCTATGCTGTGTACCGCACCTGCAGTGTGCCTTGCCATGAGTCAGTCAAGGGGTACAAGAGTGATCGAAGAATGGATCACAGGACAGCGGTCAAAGTTATCCTTAGTAACTGGTGGACTAAGGAATTTTCTCGATTATGGAGGTGGTAAAAGAGTTCGTCGTAAAGGGTTACGTCGATGCAAGCTTAACACCTATCCGGATAGCTCTGAGTAGAGATACCGGATACGTATAATGGAGCAACAATTTAGAATAGCTCCAAGTAGAACAGTTATTTGGAATAGCTCCAAATAGAATGTGGTAGCTACATCTAGGAGATGACATAGAGATTTGTGAAGCACACACGGATCTGAAAGGTTCAGACCCGTTGACTATAACCTCTCTCACAAGCATAACATGATCAAACCCAGAACTCATCGAGTGTTGATCACATGGTAAATGTGAACTAGATTATTGACTCTAGTAGAACTCTTTGGGTGTTAGTCACATGGGGATGTGACCTTGAGTGTTAATCACATAGCGATGTGAACTGGATTATTGACTCTAGTGCAAGTGGGAGACTGTTGGAAATATGCCCTAGAGGCAATAATAAATAAGTTATTATTATATTTCCTTGTTCATGATAATCGTTTATTATCCATGCTATAATTATATTGATAGGAAACTCAGATACATGTGTGGATACATAGACAACACCATGTCCCTAGTAAGCCTCTAGTTGACTAGCTCGTTGATCAATAGATGGTTACGGTTTCCTGAACATGGACATCGGATGTCGTTGATGACGGGATCACATCATTAGGAGAATGATGTGATGGACAAGACCCAATCCTAAGCATAGCACTAGATCGTGTAGTTCGTATGCTAAAGCTTTTCTAATGTCAAGTATCATTTCCTTAGACCATGAGATTGTGCAACTCCCGGATACCGTAGGGGTGCTTTGGGTGTTCCAAACGTCACAACGTAACTGGGTGACTATAAAGGTACACTACGGGTATCTCCGAAAGTGTCTGTTGGGTTGGCACGAATCGAGACTGGGATTTCTCACTCCGTGTGACGGAGAGGTATCTCTGGGCCCACTCGGTAGGACATCATCATAATGTGCACAATGTGATCAAGGAGTTGATCACGGGATGATGTGTTACGGAACGAGTAAAGAGACTTGCCGGTAACGAGATTGAACAAGGTATCGGGATACCGACGATCGAATCTCGGGCAAGTATCGTACCGATAGACAAAGGGAATTGTATACGGGATTGATTAAGTCCTTGACATCGTGGTTCATCCGATGAGATCATCGTGGAACATGTGGGAGCCAACATGGGTATCCAGATCCCGCTGTTGGTTATTGACCGGTGAACGTCTCGGTCATGTCTGCATGTCTCCCGAACCCGTAGGGTCTACACACTTAAGGTTCGGTGACGCTAGGGTTATAAAGGAAGTTAGTATGTGGTTACCGAATGTTGTTCGGAGTCCCGGATGAGATCCCGGACGTCACGAGGAGTTTCGGAATGGTCCGGAGGTAAAGATTTATATATGGGAAGTACTGTTTTGGTCACCGGAAAGGTTTCGGGGTTTATCGGTAATGTACCGGGACCATCGGGAGGGTCCCGGGGGTCCACCAAGTGGGGCCACCTGCCCCGGAGGCTTGCATGGGCCAAGGGTGGTGAGGGACCAGCCCCTAAGTGGGCTGGTGCGCCTCCCACAAGGCCCAAGGGCAGCTAGGAGAAAAAAAAGGAGGAAACCCTAGGCTTAGATGGGCCTTAAGGCCCACCCTAGGGGCGCCATCCCTCTCTCCCCCTCTTGGCCGCCCCCCTTGCTCCCCATCTAGGGCTGCCGCCCCCCTAGGGGTGGGAACCCTAGAGGGGGCGCAGCCCCTCCCCTTCCCCTATATATATGAGGCCTAGGGCTGCCCATAAGACACGCGATTCGATCTCTCGTTGGTGTAGCCCTGCATCTCTCTCTTCCTCCTCTTTTGTGGTGCTTGGCGAAGCCCTGTAGGATTGCCACGCTCCTCCATCACCACCACGCCGTTGTGCTGCTGCTGGATGGAGTCTTCCTCAACCTCTCCCTCTCTCCTTGCTGGATCAAGGCATGGGAGACGTCACCGGGCTGTACGTGTGTTGAACGCGGAGGTGCCGTGCGTTCGGCACTTGGTCATCGATGATTTGGATCACGACGAGTACGACTCCATCAACCCCGTTCACTTGAACGCTTCCGCTTAGAGATCTACAAGGGTATGTAGATGCACTCTCCTTCCCCTCGTTGCTAGTCTCTCCATAGATAGATCTTGGTGATACGTAGGAAAATTTTGAATTTCTGCTACGTTCCCCAACAGGCTGACCATCAAGCCAGAGATCATGGCCCTCTTCGAGGAGTTCTCCTCGGGGTCTATGGATCTCGACCGCCTTAACTATGGGGTCATCACCCTCATCCCCAAAGTTCCAGGGGCCTCTGACATCCACCATTTTCGGCCTATTACTGTGATTAATGTGATATTCCGGATCCTAGCCAAAGGGTACGCCAATAGGGTGACCCTTTTAGCTGAATCCATCACTCACCTCAACCAATCCACCTTCATCCAAGGGCGGTTTATTCTGGATGGGGTGCTGGTCTTCCACGAGGTCCTTCACGAAGTCCGGTCCAAACACCATCGGGCGGTCTTCCTGAAGCTTGACTTTCATAAGGCCTATGATACGGTTTCTTGGCCCTTCCTTCGGGAAGTGTTACTACGTAATGGCTTTGACGATCGGTGGGTGACCAGAGTTATGCAACTGGTCTCCTGTGGTCGGACTGTGGTTAACATTAACGGCGAGGTCGGGCCTTTCTTCCCCACCCTCTGTGGGGTTCGCCAAGGCGACCCATTCTCCCCGTTTCTGTTTAACATGGTGGTCGATGCCCTGGTGATCATCCTGGATAAGGCCAAATCTGCCGGCCATATCCACGGACTTGTCCCTCACCTTGTCGGAGGGGGGTGTCTCCCTCCTTCAATATGCTGACGACACAATAATAATGGTCGAGGGCTCCGAAACCGATATTGTCAACCTGAAGTTCCTCCTCCTATGCTTCCAGCAGATGTCCGGGCTCACGATCAACTTCGATAAGAGCGAAGTGATGATCCTTGGCTACCCTCCGGATGGGGCTCTGGCTATTGCAGACCGGTTGAACTGCCGCTTGGGTACCTTCCCCACGACCTACTTGGGGATAGCCATTAGTAACTCTAGGCTCACCATGGCTAACCTCCGCCCGACTGTGACCCAGATGCAGCACCGGGTCGAGCCCTGGAAGGGTAGGTGGCTCTCGAACGCGGCCCGTGTTATTCTCATCAACTCCTCGCTTTCTATTCTCCTTTGGTTTCTCATGAGTTTCTATAGCCTTCACGATACACTCCATCGGGAGATCGCCAAATACCAATCCAGGTTGTTCTGGGTGGGTGAGGGCGACAAGCAAAAATACCACATGGTTAGTGAAGGAAATATGCCCTAGAGGCAATAATATAGTTATTATTTGTTTCCTTATATCATGATAAATGTTTATTATTCATGCTAGAATTGTATTAACCGGAAACTTAGTACATGTGTGAATACATAGACAAACAGAGTGTCACTAGTTTGCCTATACTTGACTAGCTCGTTGAATCAATGATGGCTATGTTTCCTAACCATAGACATTAGTTGTCATTTGATTAGCTGGATCACATCATTAGAGAATGATGTGATTGACTTGACCCATCCGTTAGCTTAGTACGATGATCGTTTAGTTTGTTGCTATTGCTTTCTCCATAACTTATACATGTTCCTATGACTATGAGATCATGCAACTCCCGAATATCGGAGGAACACTTTGTGTGCTACCAAATGTCACAACGTAACTGGATGATTATAAAGGTGCTCTACAGGTGTCTCCAATGATGTTTGTTGAGTTGGCATAGATCGAGATTAGGATTTGTCACTCCGAGTATCGGAGAGGTATCTCTGGGCCCTCTGGGTGATGCACTATAAGCCTTGCAAGCATTGGGACTAATGAGTTAGTTGCGGGATGATGCATTACAAAACGAGTAAAGAGACTTGCCGGTAACAAGATTGAACTAGGTATTGAGATACCGACGATCGAATCTCGGGTAAGTAACATACCGATGACAAAGGGAATAACGTATGTTGTTATGCGGTTTGACCGATAAAAGATCTTCGTAGAATATGTAGGAACCAATATGAGCATCCAGATTCTGCTATTGGTTATTGACCGGAAGTGAGTCTCGGTCATGTCTACATAGTTCTTGAACCCGTAGGATCCGCACGCTTAACGTTCGGTGACGATCGATATTATGAGTTTATGTGTTTTGATGAACCGAAGGTTGTTCGGAGTCCCAGATGTGATCACGGGCATGACGAGGAGTCTCGAAATGGTTGAGACATAAAGATCGATATATTGTATGCCTATGTTTGGACATCGAAATGGTTCCGAGTGGTTCGGGCATTTTTGCAGAGTACCGGGAGGTTACCGAAACCCTAGGGAGAAGTTATGGGCTTTATGGGCCATAAGAAGGAAGCACACCAGCCCACAAGGGGCTGGTGCGCCCCCCTTGGGCAGGAGGCCGAATTGGAATAGGTTTGGGGGGGGGGGCTTTCCTTCTCTCCTACTCCTCCTTCCCTTCCTCTCCTACTCCAACTAGGGAAGGGGGGATCCTACTCCCGGTGGGAGTAGAACTCTCCTAGGGCGCGCCATAGAGAGGGCCGGCCCCTCCCCTCCTCCACTCCTTTATATACGGGGGAGGGGGGCACCTCATGGACACACAAGTTGATCATTGATATTTTAGCCGTGTGCGGTGCCCCCCTCCACCATAATCCACCTCGGTCATATCGTAGCGGTGCTTACACGAAGCCCTGTTTCAGTAGCATCATCATCACCGTCATCACGCCATTGTGCTGACGAAGCTCTCCCTTGACACTCTGCTGGATCGTGAGTTCATGGGACGTCACCGAGCCGAACGTGTGCAGATCGCGGAGGTGTCGGACCTTCGGTACTAGGATCGGTCGATCGTGAAGACGTACGACTACATCAACCGCATTGCCATAACGCTTCTGCTTACCGTCTACGAGGGTACGTGGACAACACTCTTCTCTTCTCGTTGCTATATATGCATCATCATGATCTTGCGTGTGCGTAGGAATTTTTTTAAAATTACTACGTTCCCCAACAGTGGCATCCAAGACATGTTGTGATGTGATATGGTCAAGACATGATGGTAAATTTTTGCAGGGCATGTTGTGATGTGATATGGTCAAAACTAGGTGGTGTATGATTCGATTAGCCAGATCGCCTGTGAGAGCTAATATGGCAAGATCCATCTTGAGATGTTCTTAGCTAGGTGGTGTATGAGGGCAAAAAGATGCAGTTTATACAGATCACTTCTGCTTCGGTAGACCCTCCCTAAACATAAGGACGGTTCAGATTAGCCCATACCTCTTCATAAAAAGGGGCATGATAGTCATATTTATAAATTCTTCGCCGTACATATACACTGAACATTTTTTTAGTCCATGAACGGACATGCACATCGTCCCGCGCGCTGGACCGGCCCATCATGGTTTTTATTTTCTAAAACCCTGGGGAGAAGTTATGGGCCATAAGAAGAAAGCACACCAGCCCACAAGGGGCTCATGCGCCCCCCTTGGGCAGGAGGCCGAATTGGAATAGGTTTGGGGGGGGGGGCTTTCCTTCTCTCCTACTCCTCCTTCCCTTCCTCTTCCACTCCAACTAGGAAAGTGTTAGGGAACGTAGTAATTTCAAAAAAATTCCTACGCACACGCAAGATCATGGTGATGCATAGCAACGAAGGGGGAGAGTGTTGTCTACGTACCAACGCAGACCGACTGCGGAAGCGATCACACAACATAGAGGAAGTAGTCGTACGTCTTCTTCCCGATCCGACCGATCCAAGCACCGTTACTCCGGCACCTCCGAGTTCTTAGCACACGTACAGCTCGATGACGATCCTCGGGCTCCGATCCAGCAAAGCGTCGAGGAAGAGTTCCGTCAGCACGACGGCGTGGTGACGATCTTGATGTACTACTGACGCAGGGCTTCACCTAAGCACTGCAACAATACGATCAAGGTGGAATTTGGTGGCAGGGGGCACCGCACACGGCTAAGGAACGATCATCATATAAAGGATGGAGGAGGAGGAGGCCGGCCAAGGCTAGGCGCGCCAGGTGTGGAGTCCTACTAGGACTCCAAGTCCTAGTAGGAGTCCACCAAGAGGGGAGGAAGGGAGAAGGAAGTGGAGGAGTAGGAAAGGTGGCCGGCCCCCTTTTCCCTAGTCCAATTTGGACTAGATGGGAGGGGGGGGGGGGCGCAGCAGCCTTTTTCCTCTTCCCGCTAAAGCCCATCAAGGCCCATTACTTCTCCCGTAACTACCTGGTACTCCGAAAAATACCCGAATCACTCGAAACCTTTCCGATGTCCGAATATAGTCGTCCAATATATCGACCTTTACGTCTCGACCATTTCGAGACTCCTCGTCATGTCCCCGATCTCATCCGGGACTCCGAACTCCTTCGGTACATCAAAACTCATAAACTCATAATATAACTATCATCGAAACCTTAAGCGTGCGGACCCTACGGTTCGAGAACAATGTAGACATGACCGAGACACGTCTCTGGTCAATAACCAATAGCGGGACCTGGATGCCCATATTGGCTCCTACATATTCTACGAAGATCTTTATCGGTCAGACCGCATAACAACATACGTTGTTCCCTTTGTCATCGGTATGTTACTTGCCCGAGATTCGATCGTCGGTATCCAATACCTAGTTCAATCTCATTACTGGCAAGTCTCTTTACTCGTTCCGTAATACAACATCCCGCAACTAACTCATTAGTTGCAATGCTTGCAAGGCTTTAAGTGATGTGCATTACCGAGAGGGCCCAGAGATACCTCTCTGACAATCGGAGTGACAAATCCTAATCTCAAAATACGCCAACCCAACATCTACCTTTGGAGACACCTGTAGTACTCCTTTATAATCACCCAGTTACGTTGTGACGTTTGGTAGTACCCAAAGTGTTCCTCCGGTAAACGGGAGTTGCATAATCTCATAGTCATAGGAACATGTATTAGTCATGAAGAAAGCAATAGCAACATACTAAACGATCGGGTGCTAAGCTAATGGAATGGGTCATGTCAATCAGATCATTCATCTAATGATGTGATCCCATTAATCAAATAACAACTCTTTGTCCATGGTTAGGAAACATAACCATCTTTGATTAACGAGCTAGTCAAGTAGAGGCATACTAGTGACACTCTGTTTGTCTATGTATTCACACATGTATTATGTTTCCGGTTAATACAATTCTAGCATGAATAATAAATATTTATCATGATATAAGGAAATAAATAATAACTTTATTATTGCCTCTAGGGCATATTTCCTTCAGTCTCCCACTTGCACTAGAGTCAATAATCTAGATCACATCACCATGTGATTAACATCGATAGTTCACATCATCATGTGATTAACACCCATAGTTCACATCGCCATGTGACCAACACCCAAAGGGTTTACTAGATTCAGTAATCTAGTTCACATCGCTATGTGATTAACACCCAAAGAGTACTAAGGTGTGATCATGTTTTGCTTGTGAGAGAATCTTAGTCAACGGATCTGCCACATTCAGATCCACATGTATTTTGCAAATTTCTATGTCAACAATGCTCTACATGGAGCTACTCTAGCTAATTGCTCCCACTTTCAATATGTATCCAGATTGAGACTTTAGATTCATCTGGATCAGTGTCAAAAACTTGCATCGACGTAACCCTTTACGACGAACCTTTTTGTCACGTCCATAATCGAGAAACATATCCTTATTTCACAAAGGATAATTCTGACCGCTGTCGAGTGATCTACTCCTAGATCACTATTGTACTCCCTTGCCAAATCAATGCAGGGTATACAATAGATCTGGTATACAGCATGACATACTTTATAGAACCTATGGCCAAGGCATAGGGAATGACTTTCATTCTCTTTCTATCTTCTGCCGTGGTCGGGCTTTGAGTCTTACTCAACTTCACACCTTGTAATACAGGCAAGAACTCTTTCTTTGACTGCTCCATTTTGAACTACTTCAAAATCTTGTCAAGGTATGTACTCATTGAAAAAACTTATCAAGCGTCTTGATATATCTCTATAGATCTTGAAGCTCAATATGTAAGCAGCTTCACCGAAGTCTTTCTTTGAAAAACTCCTTTCAAACACTCCTTTATGCTTTACAGAATAATTCTACATTATTTCCGATCAACAATATGTCATTCACATATACTTATCAGAAATGTTGTAGTGCTCCCACTCACTTTCTTGTAAATATAGGCTTCACCGCAAGTCTGTATAAATCTATATGCTTTGATCAACTTATCAAAGCGTGTATTCCAACTCTGAGATGCTTGCACCAGTCCATAGATGAATCGCTGGAGCTTGCATATTTTGTTAGCACCTTTCGGATTGACAAAACTTTTTGTTGCATCATATACAACTCTTCTTTAATAAATCCATTAAGGAATGCAGTTTTGTTTATCCATTTGCCAGATTTCATAAAATGCGGCAATTACTAACATGATTCGGACAGACTCAAGCATAGATACGAGTGAGAAGCTCTCATCGTAGTCAACACCTTAAACTTGTCGAAAACCTTTTGTGACAATTCTAGCTTTGTAGATAGTAACACTACTATCAGCGTCCGTCTTCCTCTTGAAGATCCATTTATTCTCAATTGCTTGCCGATCATCGGCCAAGTCAACCAAAGTCCAAACTTTGTTCTCATACATGGATCATATCTCAGATTTCATGGCCTCAAACCATTTCGCGGAATCTGGGCTCATCATCGCTTCCTCATAGTTCGTAGGTTCGTCATGGTCAAGTAACATGACCTCCAGAACAGGATTACCGTACCACTCTGGTGCGGATCTCACCGAGATTCGGTAGTAACTTGATCTGAAGTTACATGATCATCATCATTAGCTTCCTCACTAATTGGTGTAGTAGTCACAAGAACAGATTTTTGTGATGAACTACTTTCCAATAAGGTAGAAGGTACAATTACCTTATCAAGTTTTCTACTTTCCTCCCACTTACTTCTTTCAAGAGAAACTCCTTCTCTAGAAAGGATCCATTATAAGCAACGAATGTCTTGCCTTAGGATCTGTGATAGAAGGTGTACCCAACAGTCTCCTTTGGGTATCCTATGAAGACATATTTCTCCGATTTGGGTTTGAGCTTATCAGGATGAAACTTTTTCTCATAAGCATCGCAACCCCAAACTTCAAGAAACGACAACTTTGGTTTCTTGCCAAACCATAGTTCATAAGGCGTCGTCCCGACGGATATAGATGGTGCCCCTTTTTTAATGTGAATGCAGCTGTCTCTAATGCATGACCCCAAAAACGATAGTGGTAAATCGGTAAGAAACATCATAGATTGCACTATATCCAATAAAGTACGGTTATGACGTTCGGACACACCATTATGCTGTGGTGTTCCAGGTGGCGTGAGTAGTGAAACTATTTCACATTGTTTTAACTGAAGACCAAACTCGTAACTCAAATACTCTTTTCCACGATCAGATCGTAGAAACTTTATTTTCTTGTTACGATGATTTTCCACTTCACTCTGAAATTATATGAACTTTTCAAATGTATCAGACTTCTATTTCATTAAGTAGATATACCCATATCTGCTCAAATCATCTGTGAAGGTCAGAAAATAATGATACCCGCTGCAAGCCTTAAATATTCATCGGACCACATACATCAGTATGTATGATTTCCAACAAATCTGTTGCTTGCTCCATTGTTCCGGAGAACGGCGTTTTAGTCATCTTGCCCAAAAGGCATGGTTCGCAAGCATCAAGTGATTCATAATCAAGTGATTCTGAAAACCCATTAGCATGGAGTTTCTTCATGCGCTTTATACCAATATGACCTAAACGGCAGTGCCACAAATAAGTTGCACTATCATTATTAACTTTGCATCTTTTGGTTTCAATATTATGAATATGTGTATCACTACGATCGAGATCCAACGAACTTGTTTCATTGGGTGTATGACCATCGAAGGTTTTATTCATGTAAACAGAACAACAATTATTCTCTGACTTTAATGAATAACCGTATTGCAATAAACATGATCAAATCATATTCATGCTCAACGCAAAAACCAAATAACACTTATTTAAGTTCAACACTAATCCCGAAAGTATAGGGGAGTGTGCGATGATGATCATATCAATCTTGGAACTACTTCCAACACACATCGTCACTTCACCCTTAACTAGTCTCTGTTTATTCTGCAACTCCTGTTTCGAGTTACTACTCTTAGCAACTGAACCAATATCAAATACTGAGGAGTTTCTATAAACACTAGTAAAGCACACATCAATAACATGTATATCAAATATACTTTTGTTCACTTTGCCATCCTTCTTATCCGCCAAATACGTGGGGCAGTTCCGCTTCCAGTGACCAGTCCCTTTTTAGTAGAAGCACTTAGTCTCAGGCTTAGGACCAGACTTGGGCTTCTTCACTTGAGCAGCAACTTGCTTGCCGTTCTTCTTGAAGTTCCCCTTCTTCCCTTTTGCCCTTTTCTTCAAACTAGTGGTCTTGTCAACCATCAACACTTGATGTTTTTCTTGATTTCTACCTTCATCGATTTCAGCATCACGAAGAGCTTGGGAATCGTTTCCGTTATCCCTTGCATATCATAGTTCATCACGAAGTTCTACTAACTTGGTGATGGTGACTAGAGAATTCTGTCAATCACTATCTTATCTGGAAGATTAACTCCCACTTGATTCAAGCGATTGTAGTACCCAGACAATCTGAGCACATGCTCACTAGTTGAGCGATTCTCCTCCATCTTTTAGCTATAGAACTTGTTGGAGACTTCATATCTCTCAACTCGGGTATTTGCTTGAAATATTAACTTCAACTCCTGGAACATCTCATATGGTCCATGACGTTCAAAACGTCTTTGAAGTCCCGATTCTAAGCCATTAACCATGGTGCACTAAACTATCAAGTAGTCATCATATTGAGCTAGCCAAACGTTCATAACGTCTGCATCTGCTCCTGCAATAGGTCTGTCACCTAGCGGTGCATCAAGGACATATTTTTTCTGTGCAGCAATGAGGATAAACCTCAGATCACGGATCCAATC
Source organism: Triticum monococcum (assembly GCA_034509565.1). Classification (NCBI taxonomy): domain Eukaryota; kingdom Viridiplantae; phylum Streptophyta; class Magnoliopsida; order Poales; family Poaceae; genus Triticum; species Triticum monococcum. The sequence continues at coordinate 561,811,560 of CM067841.1, read as the reverse complement.
CGTATCATTGCTACTAACATCTTTCAACACAATTTTCTCTAGGAACATATCAAAATAAACATATGAAAGCAACAACGCGAGCTATTGATCTTCAACATAGATATGCTAATACTACCAGGACTAAGTTCATGATAAATTAAAGTTCAATTAATCATATTACTTAAGAACTACCACTTAGATAGACATCCCTCTAATCCTCTAAGTGATCACGTGATCCAAATCAACTAAACCATAACCGATCATCACGTGAGATGGAGTAATTTTCAATGGTGAACATCGTTATGTTGATCATATCTACTATATGATTCACGCTCGACCTTTCGGTCTCCGTGTTCCGAGGCCATATCTGCATATGCTAGGCTCGTCAAGTTTAACCTGAGTATTCTGCGTGTGCAAAACTGGCTTGCACCCGTTGTAGATGGACGTAGAGCTTATCGCACCCGATCATCACGTGGTGTCTGGGCACGACGAACTTTGGCAATGGTGCATACTCAGGGAGAACACTTCTTGATAATTTAGTGAGAGATCATCTTATGATGCTACCGTCAATCAAAGCAAGATAAGATGCATAAAAAGATAAACATCACATGCAATCAAAATATGTGACATGATATGGCCATCATCATCTTGTGCCTTTGATCTCCATCTTCAAAGCATCGTCATGATTTCCATCGTCACCGGCATGACATCATGATCTCCATCATCTTGATCTATATCAAGATGTCGTCACATGGTCGTCTCGCCAACTATTGCTCTTGCAACTATTGCTATCGCATAGCGATAAAGTAAAGCAATTATTGGGCGCTTGCATCTTATGCAATAGACAGACAACCATAAGGCTTTTGCCAGTGTCCGATAACTTCAACAAAACATGATCATCTTATACAAGAACTTATAACTCATCACGTTTTGACCATATCACATCACAACATGCCCTACAAAAACAAGTTAGACGTCCTCTACTTTGTTGTTGCAAATTTTACGTGGCTGCTACAGGCTTAGCAAGAACCAATCTTACCTACGCATCAAAACCACAACGATAGTTTGTCAAATAGACTCCGTTTTAACCTTCGCAAGGACCGGGCGTAGCCACACTCGGTTCAACTAAAGTTGGAGAAACAGTCACCCGCAAGTCACCTATGTGCAAAGCACGTCGGGGAAACCGGTCTCGCGTAAGCGTACGCGTAATGTCGGTTCGGGCCGCTTCATCCAACAATACCGCCGAACCAAAGTATGACATGCTGGTAGGCAGTATGACTTATATCGCCCACAACTCACTTGTGTTCTACTCGTGCATATAATATTAAACCATAAAACCTAGGCTCTGATACCACTGTTAGGGAATGTAGTAATTTCAAAAAAATTCCTACGCACACGCAAGATCATGGTGATGCATAGCAATGAAGGGGGAGAGTGTTGTCTACGTACCAACGCAGACCGACTGCGGAAGCGATCACACAACATAGAGGAAGTAGTCGTATGTCTTCTTCCCGATCCGACCGATCCAAGCACCGTTACTCCGGCACCTCCGAGTTCTTAGCACACGTACAGCTCGATGACGATCCTCGGGCTCCGATCCAGCAAAGCGTCGAGGAAGAGTTCCGTCAGCACGACGGCGTGGTGACGATCTTGATGTACTACTGACGCAGGGCTTCGCCTAAGCACTACAACAATATGATCGAGGTGGAATTTGGTGGCAGGGGGCACCGCACACGGCTAAGGAACGATCACCAAGGATCAACTTGTGTGTCTATGGGGTGCCCCCTGCCCCTGTATATAAAGGATGGAGGAGGAGGACGCCGGCCAAGGCTAGGCGCGCCAGGTGTGGAGTCCTACTAGGACTCCAAGTCCTAGTAGGAGTCCACCAAGAGGGGAGGAAGGGAGAAGGAAGTGGAGGAGTAGGAAAGGTGGCCGGCCCCCTTTTCCCTAGTCCAATTCGGACTAGAGGGGAGGGGGGCGCAGCAGCCTTTTTCCTCTTCCCACTAAAGCCCATCAAGGCCCATTACTTCTCCCGTAACTACTCGGTACTCCGAAAAATACCCGAATCACTCGGAACCTTTCCGATGTCCGAATATAGTCGTCCAATATATCGATCTTTACGTCTCGACCATTTCGAGACTCCTCGTCATGTCCCCGATCTCATCCGGGACTCCGAACTCCTTCGGTACATCAAAACTCATAAACTCATAATATAACTGTCATCGAAACCTTAAGCGTGCGGACCCTACGGTTCGAGAACAATGTAGACATGACCGAAACACGTCTCCGGTCAATAACCAATAGCGGGACCTGGATGCCCATATTGGCTCCTACATATTCTACGAAGATCTTTATTGGTCAGACCGCATAACAACATACGTTGTTCCCTTTGTTATCGGTATGTTACTTGCCCGAGATTCGATTGTCGGTATCCAATACCTAGTTCAATCTCGTTACTGGCAAGTCTCTTTACTCGTTCCGTAATACAACATCCCGCAACTAACTCATTAGTTGCAATGCTTGCAAGGCTTTAAGTGATGTGCATTACCGAGAGGGCCCAGAGATACCTCTCCGACAATCGAAGTGACAAATCCTAATCTCGAAATACGCCAACCTAACATCTACCTTTGGAGACACCTGTAGTACTCCTTTATAATCACCCAGTTACGTTGTGACGTTTGGTAGTACCCAAAGTGTTCCTCCGGTAAACGGGAGTTGCATAATCTCATAGTCATAGGAACATGTATTAGTCATGAAGAAAGCAATAGCAACATACTAAATGATCGGGTGCTAAGCTAATGAAATGGGTCATGTCAATCAGATCATTCAACTAATGATGTGACCTCGTTAATCAAATAACAACTCCTTTGTCGATGGTTAGGAAACATAACCATCTTTGATTAATGAGCTAGTCAAGTAGAGGCATACTAGTGACACTCTGTTTGTCTATGTATTCACACATGTATTATGTTTCCGGTTAATACAATTCTAGCATGAATAATAAATATTTATCATGATATAAGGAAATAAATAATAACTTTATTATTGCCTCTAGGGCATATTTCCTTCAGAAAGGGGGGGAATCCTACTCTTGGTGGGAGTAGGACTCCCCTAGGGCGTGCCATAGAGAGGGCCGTCCCCTCCCCTCCTCCACTCCTTTATATACGGGAAGGGGGCACCTCATGGACACACAAATTGATCATTGATCTTTTAGCCATGTGCGGTGCCCCCCTCCATCATAATCCACCTCGGTCATATCGTAGTGGTGCTTAGGCGAAGCCCTGTTCCGATAGCATCATCATCACCATCATCACGCCATTGTGCTGACGAAGCTCTCCCTCGTCACTCTGCTGGATCGTGAATTCGTGGGACGTCACCGAGCCGAACGTGTGCAGATCGCGAAGGTGCTGGACCTTTGGTACTATGATCGGTCGATCATGAAGACGTACGACTACATCAACCACGTTGTCATAACACTTCTGCTTACGGTCAACGAGGGTACGTGGACAACACTCTTCCTTTCTCGTTGCTATATATGCATCACCATGATCTTGCGTGTGCGTAGGAATTTTTTTGAAATTACTACGTTCCCCAACAGTGGCATCCGAGACATGTTGTGATGTGATATGGTCAAGACATGATGCTAAATTTTTGCAGGGCATGTTGTGATGTGATATGGTCAAACTAGGTGGTGTATGATTCGATTAGCCAGATCGCCTGTGAGAGCTGATATGGCAAGATCTATCTTGAGATGTTCTTAGCTAGGTGGTGTATGAGGGCAAAAAGATGCAGTTTATACAGATCACTTCTGCTTCGGTAGACCCTCCCTAAACATAAGGACGGTTCAGATTAGCCCATACCTCTTCATAAAAAGGGGCATGATAGTCATATTTATAAATTCTTCGTCGTACATATACGCTGAACATTTTTTTAGTCCATGAACGGACATGCACATCGTCCCGCGCGATGGACCGGCCCATCATGGTTTTTATTTTCTAAAACCCTGAGGAGAAGTTATGGGCCTTATGGGCCATAAGAAGAAAGCACACCAGCCCATAAGGGGTTTGTGCGCCCCCCTTGGGCAGGAGGCCGAATTGGAATAGGTTTGGGGAAGGGGGGGGGTCTTTCCTTCTCTCCTACTCCTCCTTCCCTTCCTCTTCCACTCCAACTAGGAAAGGGGGGGAATCCTACTCTTGGTGGGATAGGACTCCCCTAGGGCGTGCCATAGAGAGGGCCGACCCCTCCCCTCCTCCACTCCTTTATATACGGGAAGGGGGCACCTCATGGACACACAAGTTGACCATTGATCTTTTAGCCGTGTGCGGTGTCCCCCTCCACCATAATCCACCTCAGTCATATCGTAGCGGTGCTTAGGCGAAGCCCTGTTTCGGTAGCATCATCATCACCGTCATCACGCCATTGTGCTGACGAAGCTCTCCCTCGACACTCTGCTGGATCGTGAATTCGTGGGACATCACCGAGCCGAACGTGTGCAGATCGCGGAGGTGCTGGACCTTCGGTACTATGATCGGTCGATCATGAAGACGTACGACTACATCAACCACGTTGTCATAACGCTTCCACTTACGGTCTATGAGGGTACGTGGACAACACTCTTCCCTTCTCGTTGCTATATATGCATCACCATGATCTTGTGTGTGCGTAGGAATTTTTTTTAAATTACTACGTTCACCAACAGTGGCATCCGAGACATGTTGTGATGTGATATGGTTAAGACATGATGCTAAAATTTTTACAGGGCATGTTGTGATGTGATATGGTCAAAACTAGGTGGTGTGTGATTCGATTAGCCAGAACAAATCATACATAATAAGCAATTCTTGTGAACGAAAGAGATTATGGTTAATCCGGTGATAAGACTGGCAAAGCTTCTTTGCTCTAGGTAGAGGCGGCTGTGCTTTTCATTTTCTTTGATCTTTCCACGAGGGCCTCTGCTTTCCTCGAACGATGACTGAGCAAACTCGCATGTGAGAGCTGATATGGCAAGATCTATCTTGAGATGTTCTTAGCTAGATGGTGTATGAGGTCAAAAAGATGCAGTTTATACAGATCACTTTTGCTTTGGTAGACCCTTCCTAAATACAAAAACGGTTTAGATTAGCATATACCTCTTCATAAGAAGGGGTATGATAGTCATATTTATAATTTCTTCGCCGTACATATACGCGGAACATTTTTTTTAGTCCATGAACGGACATGCACATCGTCACGCGCTGGACCGGCCCATCATGGTTTTTATTTTCTAAAACCGCAAAAATAAGTGCCGCAGGAGTTGAACCGCCCTCTATCCGTAATTAGCAAAGGCGCACTAACCAACTAGGCAACCGAACAACTTGTGCTAGATATGTTTTTTGTTTTCTAAAAATAGAACGCTGGAAAACCGCACTATATTCTGTTTGGTTTTCTTTTCCTCTTTATTTTTTCCTTGTATTTATTTGTTTCCATTTTCTTTCTTAAACGCGTAAAGATTTTTAAATTCGTGATTATATTTTTCAAAAATGAAAAAAAATTCAAGGTCATGAATTTTTCTTCAAAGTGGGTGAATTTTTTTTCCCAAAAATGGTGAAGTTTTCCCCCCAATTTCGTGAACTATTTCTCAAATGTGTGATTTTAAAAAAAAATGAACTTTTTTTATAAAAATGATGAATCTTATTTTAAAAATCAATGAAGTGTTTTTCAATGGATTTTTTTGCAAAATCGATGAACTTTTATTAAAATATTTGATTTTTCTTTTTCAAAATCAATGAAATTTTTCCAAAATTGATGAAGTCTTGTTTTACTTTTTCTGATCAATGAGCTTTCTTAAAATCTAGTGAACTTTTTAATTTTTTTGTGAACTTTCTTAAATTCCTAATTATTTATTTTTAAAATTATCTAAAAGTCAATGATCAAGTTGTAGTTAAACTCCCTCCTCTTTCTTAATGAGCGTTCTTTGAAAAAATTTACATTAGGAAATAGCGAACAAAAAAACAGCCTCATGAGCGAGTGAGTGTTTTTCATGGGCTTGTGTGCTTGCGGGCATGAAAGGGAGAGGTGCCCTATTGGTCAGTGGTTCATGCACTGATCTAGCGAGAGCCAGCTACTCCTTTCGGCGCCCGACGCGCTGAATAGAAGCTCCCGTACATGAACTAGCGTCACACAAACCGGCACGCGCACCCCTCTCTCCTCGGCCTCACCCATTTTTTCTTTGTTTTAACATTCAGAAAATAGGTGCACGAAGTAGAATTTGAACTTCAAACCTCTTGAATTACTTCCACCAATTATAACCAACTAGGACATCTCACTTGATGTGTGTAATTATGATAGAGGTGAAGGTGTCCCGATGTTTCGATGAGATGGTGGCTATCGTTTTCTATGGAAGTCGATCTTGACGATCATACTATGAACATGCAAGACGTCGTGCCTTAGCAATCGCTAAACCAACTTCCAAAGGGTTATTGACCACGCCGGAGCATGATCAACCTAACCATGAGGGTTTGTTTCCTTCGAGCAAACGAAGAACAAGCAAGAAACTGAGATTGCAATCTGAATATTGCGAATATAAGAGGAAAGCTTTATTAATGAAGGTGGGGTTCTGTGAAGTTTTGGTCTGGTCGTTGAACACAAACGGAGTACGTGAAGTTGCAGGCTTGCAGCTATGACGAACTTTTAATCTAAACAAAACCCAAAGTCTAAACGACGCCCTAAGGGCTGTATATATGGAGGAAGGGGGGGGGGGGGGTAATTTCGTAGCCCTTGGGGGAGGGGTCCGAAACCAACCATATCTCTTGTTTTCCCACACATACGAACTCTAAAAACAGCTTATACTTCTGTATTTCGAAATTATATGGGCCTGACCCAATAATAAGGTGACGCGACACCTATAATAGCCTATGCTTCTTGCCATGCATGAAATGGCACCAAATTTTTCCAGCATGTGAGCATGATCATGGCAGGCCTCCATTGAAAGTTTGAAGAAATTTCGACACCGAACACACGTTGCGTCACGTTCGGCTAGTGTTTTAGGGTTTTTTCACTAGAAAACCCCTAGAAAATGTATAAAAGGTCAGAATTCAATGAAACTTATCATGGATGCTTGACATGGTGATACTAGTGTGTGGAAAAAAATTGGGTCCATTTTAGTCTTGTGGAAAAAAAATGCAGCCAGACTTACCCTACAGGCCTACCCGAACCACCACCTTTGAACATGGTGTGCTTCTTGCCATGTATGAAATCGCACCAAAAAATTTCAGCATGTGGGCATACTCATGGCAGGCCTCAATGCAAAATTTGAAGGAATTCAGACACCGAACGCACGTTGTGTCACATCCGGCTAGTGTTTTAGGGGCTTTTCACCGAGAAAAACCCTAGAAAATGCATAAAATGTCAGAATTCAATGAAATTTATTATGGATGCTGGGCATGATGATGCTAGTGTGTGGACAATTTTGGGTCCCTTGTATTGATGTGAGCATTTTTTGAAAGCAAAAGAATGAAAAACAAAAAACAACAAGAATGAAAAGAAACAAAAAAGAACAGTAAACTGGTTGTTGATTGATTTATTTTCATTTTCTTTTTTCTATTTAATAGATGCTCAGAAATTTTAAAAGTGTTAGATTCTTTTATGTGAGCATGTTCTTATTTAAACGAACAATAAACAAACATTTTTGTTTAAACGAACAATTTTTTTTATTTAATAGATGTTTAGATATTTAATCATATTGACGTGAGCATTTTTCTATTTAAAGTTTTAATAATTTTTTTGACATATACGTACAATTTCTTAAAATACGAATATCTGTACTTTATGAACAAACTTTTAAAAAGCAATTTTTAAAAAATTAAAAAAATAAGGGTGAGAATTTTTATAAAATAAAAAAGAAACGAAAATAAAATAAAAAAATAGGAAAAATGGAAAAGAAATAGTGATAACAGTACCGATTCAACAATGGGTCGGCCTAGCCGCGAACTGAAGTAGACGAAAACAAAAATAGAAGTGAAAACACCCAAGCATTAGGTTGTTCTAGTTGGTTAATGTGGTTCTCCTTAGACCAAGAGGTCTTGAGTTTGATACATGCTACCTGTGTTATTTTTTGAAGTTTAATAAAAGATGGGTGATGTCTCGTATGTGTCACATATGCGTATGAGTATACAGTTTGATGAAATGACTATATCATCCTTATACGGTTTGTGGAGGGGGGGGGGGGGGGGGGGGGGTGTACCGAAGTCATTGATCTACTCTGTATGCCAGCGATATTCTGGTCAATAGACTCCCCTGGTGAGCTGGGCAAACTTTCTAGTCAACCTCCTGAGCCTACGGCAGCTGCTCCATCACAGTTAAAAGAACGACTACGACATGCGAGGAAACTTTCTAGTCAACCTCCTGAGCTTTCAGCAAGCTAGATGCAATTCGTCCAAGTTTTCTTTGCCGTCTGCCTAAGGTAAGATATTCAATTGTCAATATTATCATTTCCAAATTCCAACTTAGTTTCTTTACCCAAAAAGGGTTTCCTTCCGCTTTGTATTCCAAAGCAACCAACATCGAGTACAGATAACGCTATGGCGAGCAGCACAACACACCAAGAAAAAAAAAGAAACAAATACCAACCACGGCAGCTTGGCAAACCGTGGATGACCCGGCACTGCGGCGCCCACCGGACACAAATCACCACAGACCAAGGCTCCGATCCGCCGCGTACCAAGCAGCACCTCCAAGAAGGGATGCGACGCCGATGACGCTGCTGCCCGGACGAGTCCTCAGGTTTCCCCGGGCACGCGGAGGGAGGTGGGGGGTGGATACCACCGACACCCTCCAGGAAGGAATGGTGGCACCCATAGGTGTCACCGCGTCGGGGCCGAAGCCGGCAGGGATTTCTCCCGCATTTCAACCCCAACCGCCCAACCGGACAGAACCGACCTGCCAAACCGTCGCCCACCACCATGCGCCAACGCAGTACTGCCGCCACCCATGCCGCCTCACTACGAACACCACCACGAGGCCAAGAGGACCGGAGAGAAGCTCACCACGACGGGAGCAGCAACACCGACGTCGAGCGGGAGGGAACCACCTCCACCGCCGTCCACGACACTAGCTATTAGTTTCTTTTGAAGGCGCGTCCAGAAAAAAGAGAGAGTAATATGGCTTCTAATTATCCTCCAGTTACAACTTACAACCTGTGACATTATTTACCCTATCTGAGAAACCATGCCCTTTGTTACCACTAATAGCTAGTCTAGTACTTTTGTGTACTACTATTAATAAAGGCCATATTTTTTTGTCACCTGATTTGGTCAGCTCGTAATTAAGGGCATTTGGTTGGCTGAGGCAAACCTTTCCTGATGGACTTTTATGCCCTTGTATTTATACTTCCTATACCTAGTTTATGCAGGCCATATTGCCATAAAGCCTTCCTGAAGAGAGAAGAACATAGACAAGTGGTGCTCATGGATGGCAGCTGTTACATCGGGGAAGTTCCCCAGTTAGTCCATACTACTGACCTGCTGAGCAAAGCAAAGACTCCAAGTCAACATGATTTTTCCATGGTGTATGAAAAGATCACCTGACATGCGCTTCCAGGACCAGTCTAGTTCATCGTGGAATCTTATTTCTTGAGAGTCTGGAGGTGGAGGTAGTCCATTACCTAACTGATATTTTTCAGCTCCTGCGGCCATCGACATACAGAACAGCAAACACCACTAGCCTGCAATTATTTCGACCGCCTCCTCCTTCCCTCTGTTCGATTCCCTGGTTAATTAGCACCCTTTGATCGGAGGAACTGAACATGGAGCTTGCCGTATCTGCAGTAGCAGGTGAAATCATGAACCGATTCGTCTCCTTCCTCGCCAACAGGTACCTCCACTCTAACCGCCAGGCACAGTTGGAAGAGAAGCAACTAAAGAAGCTGCAGCAGCTGCTCCTGAGAGCTCGCACGGTTGTCGGGGAGGCGGATGGGCGGTACATCACCAACTCGGGGATGCTGGCGCAGCTCAGCATGCTCGCAGATGCCATGTACAGAGGCTACTGGGCACTCGGTGCGTCCAGATACATCTCACTCCAAGAGTCCATGGAGGAGGAGGGGGAGGTTTGCAACCCATCTTTTCCCAAACGTTTTCGCATGGTTCAGGGCAGTGCTAGAAAGAACAAGGCCACGTACCCCGTCGACTTGCAGGGCGCGTTGGAGAGCTTGGAGGATGTAATCACTGGTATGACCGAGTTTGTCGTTCTTCTGGGTGGGTGCGACCGTATGTTGCATCGACCATACGATGTGTATCTGTACAACGACAACATCATGTTTGGACGACACGCTGAGAAGCAAAAGCTCCTGAACTTCATGCTGCAGCACGGTTCTTCCGGTGGTGTTCCGGCTGTTCTCCCGATCATCGGTGGTCCAATGGTCGGGAAGAGGACTCTACTCGCTCATGTATGCAAGGACGAGAGGGTCCGTTCACACTTCTCTTCGATCTTGCACCTGAATGGAGATTCCTTTAGTACACTGGCAGGGCATGATCATGGCCTCTTGCCAGGCAAGATACTGGTGGTTGTTGAGCTTGTTTCAGATGTTGACGAGGAGGATTGGGCCAAGTTCTGTTTAGCCGTAGCAACAAGCATGGACAATGGAAGCAAGGTGGTCATCATCAGTCGGCTTCAAAGTACAGAGCGACTCGGAACAGTTGAGTCAATCCTTCTCGGTACCCTGTCATATGAGGAGTTTAGTTACCTCTTCAAGACACTCGCGTTCGGGAGCGCGAATCCGGTACAGCACCCACAGTTAGCACGGCTAGCAGATGAATTGGCCAGGGAATTCCAGTACGACAGCTCATTTGGTGCTGCGATTCTGTTTGCGGACCTGATGAGGAGGAACCTTAGCGTCCATTTCTGGCTTTGCATGCTGAGCAGGCTGAGAAGGATCATCGAGAAGAACATCTCCATGTTTGGGGAGCACCCGAAGTTCCTCATCAAGAGAGGCCACCAGATAGACGTTACTGACTTGGTCTTGCATGCCATGGATTCTCCACTCTGCATCGTGCCTACCTCCTCCAGTGGCAGCAGCCGCACTGAAGTTACGGTAGAAAGGGAATCGCTACCAAGGGTGATGCTTGGGGATCTGGTGATGGATCCTGGAGTTCGGCCACAAGGGGATTTCAATGTGGTTTCGTGGGAATCAAGGTTGCCACCTTACACCTCTTTCGTTCATTTCGTTCCAAATGGAAATGGTGCTCCAGCTGTGGTGAAACAGAGTACTCCCCTGTCTGGGAGTAAGCGTCCCGCGGTGCCTTGGTAAGGCCTTTCGAATCGGACAGCTTCTGTTGGGATTTCTTCATGCTAGGGTGCAGCTTCCCCTGTTCTCTGCTCTGTTAAAGGAGATAACCCTGGAGGACGAGATCACGGGGGGAGAGGTGCCTGTCTCTCTGCGTTACGAAAGACTGCCAAATTTTTACTTGTTTTGTGGCTTCATAGGGCATATGGAAGCGAGGTGTGACCTTCCAAATGAGGTGTTCCAAGGACATAATTCTGCGTGTTGTACACTTTGATGACCCACGTGCCTGGTTCCTGCCGGACAAGATGGGGAAACCCAAGCCCGGTCAAGAGGCTAGTTCTCCTTGGCGGGCTTCCAGGCCATCCAACAATTCTGAAGATCACATCCCAGTTAAGACTGTTGTGATGAAGACGGTTGAGCAAGTGGGTGAAGTCGTCGCCCGTCTATCGGTGGGTGAAAAAATGGAAACCGACCCCACCTCCCAAGAGGACTTGGGCGCCATCACTGACAAGGTTGCCACGAGCCTGATGGAGGGTAAGGCTGACACTATAGATGCTATTGCGATCTCAACCTCTAGTGATAGCAATTTGAAAAATGATGGAGGCAAGGTGCACACAGAGAATAACCTTCAGGCTACGTATGTTGGGCAGGAGGCCACATATGTTGCTGTTGAAGGACCCTCACTTGGTGCAAATGACAGTACAGTGACTGCTGAAAACAAAATGTCTGGCACTGTTAAAACCATTGCCGGTGTCCTCGATACTGTTGGTATTGAGACAGGAAAACTTGGTCGTAATAGGAGGGGTCACTCTGAAGCTAATGTAATTAGTGATGATAGTAGGACTGGGTTAATAGTGTCCTCTGCTCTAGGAAAGAGGCAGGATAGGGCTTTAGAGGGCGTGAGGCCTTGGGTAAGAAAAACTTCTCTGCAACTTATGTAAGCAGGAAGAAGATGTGTAGTGGACAGGGGGAGATGCAGAACACAGGACAGGAAGGTGGAAAGGCGGCTACCGATCCTGGGGCCATCGGTACTCTGACGGGCGCGAGTGACGTCGCCCGTCAGGAGCCATGAGTATCCTAAGCTGGAACTGCCGGGGTTTGGGGCAACCCCTGACAGTTCAAGAACTTTGTGGGCTTGGTGCAAGCCCATCGCCCTGGGATCGTTTTCCTGTCAGAAACAAGGCAATGTGAGGAGAAGGTGAAGAGAATAAAATGGAGATTAGGTCTGAAGCACTGCCTTACCCATGATGGTAAGGGCAAAGGTGCGGGCATTGCCTTGTACTGGGATGAATCAATAAAAATAAAGTGTTTGTCGTACGGCCCCCTTATTTTGACGTTTTGGTGACTGATGATTCCCATGGCCCTACGTGGCGTGCAACTTTTGTCTATGGCGAACCAAGAGCGCAGGATAGGCACCATATGTGGTCCTTGTTGAGAAGGATCAAACCAAATGCAAGTGAACCATGGATGGTGATCGGGAATTTTAACGAGACGATGTGGCAATCTGAGCACTTCTCATTAACTAGAAGATCTGAAGGTCAGATGGCAAGGTTTCGTAGTATGTTAAATTTCTGTAACTTGCATGATCTGGGTTCAATGGGAAGCCTTGGACATATAATAACAAACAACAAGGTGATAAAAATGTCAAGGCTAGGATTGACCATGCTGTGGCTTCCCCTTGTTGGCAGGATCGTTTCAAACAAGCTACGGTTACCCACATAACCACTCAACGATCTGATCATTTTCCGCTTCTGCTAACCTATTCTGGTCAGGCTAATGTGTGGGGTGGCCCGAGGCCCTTCATGTACGAGTATATGTGGGAGAGAGATCCTTCTCTGGTGGATGAAATAAAGAATGCCTGGAATAGCAAAAATGATCAGGGCCCTGGGCTGGTTAATGTGGTTCAGAAATTAAAAGGAGTTCAACAACATTTACAAGGATGGAGCAGGAGGAAGTTCAGATCGGTCAGGTACAAAATTCAAAGACTGCGACAGCAACTTGATAAACTTTGGGACTTGGCTCCTTCTTATAGCAGGGATGTTCTAATCCAAGAATGTTCGCGTGAGCTCGACGAATACTTGTACAGGGAGGAGATGCTTTGGCGCCAACGCTCGCGGGTTACTGGTATTCGTGAGGGAGAACAAAATACCAAATATTTTCAGCGAAAGGCTTCTTGGCGCGGGCAACTCGGGCGGGATCTAAAACCCTAGCCGCCGGGGGTCCCCATCCGTCCTCCCCTCCCTCCGCCGCCGCCGAAGGACGCCGCCGGCTATAGCCCAGGGCTGATGGCGGTGGCGGGGGTCTTCCCTCTTGCCTGTGTCGTGCGGGCGGTGCGGAGCCCCGCGGCGTGGATGGCTCGGCCGATCTGGCCTGGCGGCGCGTAAGGCCTGCCTTCCGGCGGCGGCGCGGCGGCTGCCTCGGCCAAGGGCCGCGATGGTGGGGTGCGGAAGCCGGCCCTGCCTCGGGCTGCGTGGCGGCGTTCGGCGGCGGCGGCCGGGTCTGCGGCGACACATCATCTGACCTCGGATAGGCGGTGGCGGCATGGAGGGCCTGGTGGTTGGGTCGGCACCATGCGGGTTATGCCCTCCGGACAGATCTGATCTGGCCGGTGCGGCCTGCTCCATGTGCGGCGGCTCAAATCCGCGGCAATCAGTGCACACAATACGTGATGGAGGTTCTTCGAGTGGATCCGGGTGAAAACCTTGTGCTCGGTTTGATGCCAAGACCGGCGTTGGTGGCACCCTGAGGTGTCATTACCTTCTCGAAGGCATCGCCGTGGAGAAGCTCTAGACCTCTATCCGCTACCTCCGGGGGAAACCCTAAATCAGTAGATCGGATGACGGCGGCGCGTTGGTGTCGTTTCCTCCTTGGAGGCGTCATTCTTGGAGGCGTACACGGGATCGAGGGACCAGCGGGCGCCTTTTTTGGTGGAGCGATACTTCATCCTTCACATTGATGACGGCGGATCTCGGCGGCGTGGTGCAGTGGAGACTCGGCGCCCGATGCGCGGTGATGGACTCACGCAGGTGGAGGTAGTTGTCTGGCGTCAAGGTGGCGTCGATGGCGGAGTGGCCTGACAAGGTAGAAGCCTCAATATCTGCTCTGAAGACGGACATGTGGAAGATGGTGGCGACGACACATGTGAGTGCGTCAGACCAGTTTATGCCCCAGACCCGGTATGTGGCTCGGCTGGGGCTTCTGCCTTTTGATGATAGCCTTAGGTGAGTAGACCGGGTATGTGACCCAGGTAGCACCCCTTCATCATATGAATAGGAGTAGTGGCATATGTTGCTAAGATGGCCGATTCAGGCAAATTATTGTAATACTTTGTAAGGTCCTCGAGAATAATCAATAAAGTGGCCATATGCATCTCTCATATGCAGAGGCCGGGGGTCATCCTCCTTTTCTAAAAAAAAAGCTAAAAACTCTAGATGGTCTTTGGGTTCATGATAAGAAGCAGATTGCGTCAATGACAACAAAATTCTTCAAGAAACTTTACGAGGCTGACAGTAATGTAGAACCAGAAGCCTTGCTTGACCTCTTTGACGGCAAAGTTTCTCAGGAGATTAATGAGGCCTTATGCAGGGATTTTTTGGACCAAGAGATAAGTGATGCTTTATTTCAAATTGGTCCCCTAAAAGCTCCGGGCAGGGACGGGTTTCCTGCAAGATTTTTCCAAAGGAACTGGGGCGAGCTGAAACAAGACGTGATTGTTGCGGTAAAAAACTTCTTTGCTAATGGCACCTTACCGGAGGGCATTAATGATACTATCACCGTCCTCATCCCAAAAGGAAAATCACCAGAGAAATTACAAGATTTCAGGCCTATTAGCCTCTGCAACGTGATTTATAAAATTATCTCAAAGTGTTTGGCGAATCGTCTCAGACCTTTCCTGGAGGAACTAATTTCGGAATCTCAAAGTGCTTTCATTCCTGGAAGATTAATCTCGGATAATGCTTCAATTGCTTTTGAGTGTTTCCATAAGATCCAACAGAGTAAGAATGCCAGGGACAATCATTGTGCTTATAAATTGGACCTGACAAAAGCTTACGACAGAGTGGAATGGAACTTCCTTGAAGGGGCCTTGCTAAAATTTGGTTTCTACCAAAAATGGGTGTCATGGATTATGACGTGTGTCCGTTCAGTTAGATACGCTGTCAAACTGAGGTGAAATCCTGGAATCCTTCTATCCTTCCAGGGGGTTGAGACAAGGAGACCCTTTCAGCCCTTACCTTTTTTTCTTCGTCGCTGAAGGACTGTCCCGAGCGCTTGAAGCTGAATGTTCTATCTCTAATATTACCCCTCTTAAGATTGCGAGGGGCGCTCCGGGTATTTCTCATCTTCTGTTTGCGGACGATAGTTTACTGTTTTTCAAGGCTACTTGGGATCAAGAAAAGAGCGTGAAGTCAGCCCTCAATGTTTACCAGAAAGGTACGGGACAATTGTTGAGCCCAAGCAAATGCTCCATCTTATTCAGTAGTGCATGTCCGATTTAGGTCCAGGAGGAGATTATGCATACTCTGCACCTCACCTCTTCAACTTTTGAGGAAAAGTATCTCGGTCTTCCTACCCCTGAAGGCCGAATGAAAGATTCTCATTTCCAGCCCATTGTCGAGAGGTTCACTAAAAGACTTACGGACTGGGCAGAAAGATACTTGTCCTATGGGGCAAAAGACATTTTGGTCAAATCTATTTCTCAAGCCCTTCCTACACATACCATGAGCATCTTCAAGATGAGTGCTGGCTTCTGTGATAAATATGAGAAGCTGGTGCGTGACTTTTGGTGGGGGGATGATGAGAACAAAAGAAGAGTGCACTAGATGTCATGGGAGAAGATGACTAAACCAAAGCATGAGGGGGGGGGGGGGGGCGCTTGGGTTCTGAGATATGCGTATTTTCAATCAAGCTCTTCTCGCAAAACAAGCATGGCGACTTGTCCAAAGACCTGACAGTCTTTATGCTAGGGTTCTAAAAGCTAAATACTACCCAAAAGGAAATTTGTTGGACACGGTCTTCACCTCTGATGGATCTCCCATATGGCGTGGAATTGAATATGGGCTTGAACTCCTGAAAAAAGGTGTGGTATGGAGAGTGGGAAATGGAAAGAGTATCCAAATCCTTCGTGACAACTGGATACCTCGGCAATCCGGCCTTTCTATACAATCCATGAAAACTAGAAGCCGACTTAGATGGGCAAACCAGTTGTTGCTTCCCCATTCTAATGACTGGAACAAGCAGATCATTGACAAGTTGTTCTACAATTTTGACTCAGAAGAAATATACAAGATCAAGCTTCCCCCAAAGCCTATGGGAGACATTCTAGCTTGGAACTATGAGAAGAATGGTATTTTCACGGTTAGGAGTGCTTATCATCTTGAAGCTTCTTTGCAGAGGGGGACTAATGAAGGATCCTCAAAAAACCCCAGTATTGCTAGGGAGAGTTTATGGAATCTAGTTTGGAAAGCAAAGGTGCCACATAAAGTCCGTATCTTCACCTGGAGGGCTGCCACTGATTCTCTCCCTACGAAGGACAACAAGCACAAGAGGACTCTTGAATTGGATGGTATATGCAACCTATGTGGAGCTGCGATTGAAAACGCACATCATGCTACTGTTGTCTGCACAAAACAGAGAGCTCTTCGTGAGGAAATGAGTAAAATTTGGAAACTGCCGGAAGACAAATCAATCATGCCCTTCTCCCCGGATTGGCTTTTGCAAAGCTTGAGTATTTGCCATGGTGACATGAGGGAAAAACTTATGCTAGTTCTTTGGAGAGCTTGGCACATGAGAGATGATGTCGTTCACAACAAAGATGAAGCTACTATACGAGATTCTGTGATTTTCTTGAGGAATTATTGGGAGTGCCTATCCAGCCCAAATCCGGTTGTCAACGATGTGAAGGGGAAGCAAAAGTTGCATGGGGGTAATTCGCAGTCTTCTAGCCTGCCTTCCCATGTTGAGGTGCTTGGCTGGACTAAGCCGCCCACGAATCACATAAAGATCAATGTTGACGCTTCTTTCATTGCTGGCACGGGTTTGGCTGCGCTGGGAGCGGTTGACAGGGACTGTTTTGGTGATGTTGTCTTCTCAGCTAGTTGCCGTTTTCATGGATGCCCGGATGCGGAGGAAGCCGAAGCCTTGGCCCTTTCTTTCGGCCTAATCCAAGCTCGTAAACTAAATTTGCACAAAGTGCAGATGGAGACGGATTGCAATGCTGTTGTGACCGCTGTTAATGATAATAATGTTAGCAGGGCCAGCTGGTGGGCTTGTTATGAGAATTCTAAGGATATGATCAAGGAGTTTGGAGCTTGTTCTGTTTCCAAAGTCCATAGGGAGAGCAATGTGGCTGCGCATGAGCTTGCTGCCGATTCTAGAGTGAATGGGGATTTCTTTCTATTAGCTGATGTGCCACAAGCTTCGAAACATGTAATTGCTTCTGATTGTATTTCAGACTTATTGATATGAATGAAGCTCTCCCTTTCCTCAAAAAAAAAAAGAATCTCAAGTCCTCACTCAGTTCATGAAGACATAATTTAAATATTGACATGGTCTCCAATACATACCTTTTAATCATCGAATGTTATATTTTTTTTGAAGTTGTAATGACACCATTTTCGCTCGATCAATCTCGATAATTTTAGATATATTTGTAGTCAAAGTTAATATTGAATGCAAGCCTTCTAGGAAGTCATGTATTTATGAACTATATTTTGTGTGTGTGTGATGTTTGATTTGTATAATTGTATCTCATAGGAATTTAATCCAAAGTTTTTTCTTAACCTAAAGCTTTTGGAATGAATTCATTTTTTTGGTGACTTGGTTTTTCATTAACGACATGTATTGTATGCCACTCCCTCTGTCTCCGGTAAGGCAGGGTGCAGAGGGCTCCCCTTGTGTCGCACATGCGAGCGGCCGAGGGGAAACCCTAGCCGCCGGAGCCGTGTCACCCGCCTCCATCCCCTCCCCTCGCCACTGTCGGTCCGCGTGTTATCTCTTTGGTGTCTGTTTGGCTTTTGAGTCTTAAGTCCCATGTCGGGGCTTGTATCATGTGTGTGTGTGTGTGTGTTTGTGTGGCTGTTGAGCAGGATCCTTTTTGTTTGTTCTCTCTCAAACTTGTAAAACCTAAAGGGTTTCGGTTCGCTAAAGCTGGGCATATGCCTCTTTTTCTTAACAAAAATGTTTTCTGTGGTGCATGAAAAAATAAGCGTGGAATTGGAGGGATCGTTAGAGCATCGTCAAAAGAAAGTCAAATGTATTAATTCATTCTAATTTTAAAAAATATGATTTAATTAATTTGATTTTATTTATGTTTTTGTTTTGGTTTACAGAAAAACTAGGTTGGGTTTGAGCAAACTGGAGCTTGTTTCCACCGTTGGATGCTAATCCTTGAAAAGGAGAAAAGTGTGTGAACCGGCCAACACTCGTCTGAGGCATAGTCGCCTCGCCCCTAATTTTGGGAGCTGCAAGTAATTTCCAGCGGTTGTCTGTTGTCTCTGCGCCACACCATCATTGCTACACCTCTCTGTCCAGGAAGAACATCGCCTCACCTCGATTCTCATTATACAGTGTGTTGCAGGTCAAGCCCTCGCTCAAATTTCGTCATGGCTATTGCGTCCTGTCACTTACTCTGTCTCCCCGAGGGCAGCATGCTGGGGAGAAGGTGGTGTCACACTGGTGCCCAGATGTTGTTCGACGAAATGGCTGTGAGGCCAACACGGGTCTTCAGCAGCACCGGCGATGCGAGCGAGTCAGTCTCCAGTACCAACACGGGTGCCCAGCCCGGGTGTTGTTCGACGAAATGGCCATGAGGCCAAGACTGGTTCTCAGGAGTCGGGACAGCCGGCGATGTGAGCAAGGCAGCCTCCCACGCCAATCAGGTCAGCTTGTTGTTCCCCATCTTGTAAAGAACGCTGCAAGTAATTTTCAATGCTTGCGTTGGTTCTCCCTTTTGTTTTTGCCAGTTGCTGTTGCAACGACTACGACTAGCAACTGGTAGCCACAAAAAAGAAGTGATTCCTGATTTGGTTGGCTGGCAATTTGATTGACTGACACAACCGTCTGAGTTGTGGTGGACATTTGATTGACCGACTCAACCTTCGGTGAGTTGTGATGGACTTGTATGCCATGGTATTTTCATTTCTCATGCTTACCTACTTATTTTATGTAGGCCATAACAACCCTCCTTCCTTGTGCTCATCAATGGCAGCTTTTCTAGACACAAGGAGTTCCCCAGTTTGTCCCAGTCGCCATCATTTTCCCGTGGTGCATGAAAAGATTAGTCCAGATCATCATTAAAATGTATTCACAAGCTATAATAAGGTGGAGTAGTTCACACATGACACCGCATCCGGTGATATTTTTCTGCACAGCCCCTTTTCCTGTTGGCGATAGAAAGTCAAACACCATAAGTCTGCAATTTCCGCGTTCCACAACACCCGGGCTCTTACCTCTGTTGGCGATTAACCAACACCCCTCGATTGCAAGAACTGAAGACGGAGCTTGCTATATCTGCAGTAACAGGTGAACTCATGAGCCGATTCGTCTCATTCCTTGCCGGCAGGTACTGCTCGACCCACCGCGCTCAGACGGAAGAGAAGCAGCTGAAGAGGCTGCAGCAACTTCTTCTGAGAGCCCGCGCGGTTGTCGAGGAGGCAGACGGACGATACATCACCAACTCTGGAATGTTGGCGCAGCTTACCATGCTCGCGGACGCCATGTACCGAGGCTACCAGGCACTGGGGGAGTTCGGGTACATGTCGCTCGAAGAGACAGAGACTACTCCCATGGAGGAGGTGGAGGTGGGGGAAGTTCGCAACTCAACTCCTCCCAAACGTCTCCGGACGGTTCATGGCAGTGCTAGGAAGAACAAATTTATGTACCTCGTCGACTTGCAAGGCGAGGTGGAGAGCTTGGAGGATGTCGTCGCTGGCATGATGGAGTTCGTTGTTCTTTTGGGCGGGTGCGAACGTATGCTGCGTCAACCATACGACGCATACCTTTACAGCGACAACATCATGTTTGGACGCCATGCTGAGAAGCAAAAGCTCCTGAACTTCATGCTATGGCACAGCTCAAACTCGCCTGGTGGTGCGCCGGCTGTTCTGCCGGTTATCGGTGCTCCTGCAATCGGGAAGAGGACCCTGGTTGCCCATGTATGCAAGGACCAGAGGGTCAGTTCACACTTCTCTTCGATTCTGCACCTGAATGGAGATTCCTTCTGTAGATTCGCAGACCATGGTAGTCTCATGTCAGGGAGGATACTGGTAGTTGTTGAGCTTGTTTCAGAGGTCAACCAGGAGGACTGGGACAGGTTCCGTTCAACCGTAGCAACAAGCATGGACAGTGGAAGCAAGGTGATCATCATCAGCCGGCTTAAAAGTTCAGAGCGGCTCGGGACAGTGGAGCCAATCTTCCTCAGCACCCTGTCGTACGAGGAGTTCAGCTACCTTTTCAAGACACTCGCATTCGGGAGCGCAAACCCCGCGCAGCACCCGTGGCTGGCACGGATTGCAGACGAACTGGCCAGGGAGTTTCGGACAGAATGGTCGCTCATTGCAACAAACATGTTAACGGATGTGATGAGAAGGAATCTGGATGTCCGTTTCTGGCTCGGCATGCAGAGCAGGCTGAGAAAATATGTGGAGAGGAACTTGTCCATGTTTGGGGAGCACCCGAGGTTGCTCGTTGAGAGACGCCACCATATAGACTTTACAGACTTTGTATTGCATCCTGCTTCTCCACTCCGCATCCTGCTTTCCAGTACCCGTGGCAGCAGCCGCACTGAAGTTAGGGTGGAAAGGGAATTGCTACCAAGGGTGAGGCTTGGGGATCTTGTGATGGATCCTGGAATTAGGCCACAAGGGGATTTCAATGTGGTTACATGGGAGTCAAGGTTGCCACCGTACACCTTGTTCGTCCATTTTGTTCCAAATGGAAATGGTGCTCCAGGTGTGGCAGAAGAGAGTACTCCCCTGTCTGGGAGGAAGCGTTCAGCAGTGCATTTGTAAGGCCTTTTGATTCGGACAATTTCTGCAGGAACTTCGTAGAGTTGGACTCTCAAGTACTCGCTCAGTTTATACAGAGATAATTTAAATATTGATATGGTCTCCAATACATATCTTTTAATCATGGATTGTTATATTTTATTTTCTTGAAAGTTTTAATGATACAATTTTCATTTGATCAATCTAAATAATTTTGGATACATATTTGCAATCGAAGTTAGAAAATATTAAATGCAACCCTTCTGTACTGATTTGTAGGATCCCTGTATTCGACCTCTCGGAATATATCGATTCCTATGTTGTATTTTATGAACTGTATTTTGTGTGTGAGTAAGACGTTTGATTTGTAGGATTGTATCTCATAGGAAGTTTATCCAAAAAAACCATTTGTATTGCATTTCATACAAAGTTTTTCATTGACCTAAACCTCTTGGAAATAATTCTTTTTTTGGTGTACTCGGTTTCTCATTAACCATTTGGATTGTGTGTCACTTCCTATGTCTCCGGTAAGGCAGGATGCTGGGGGAAGGTGGCACTGCTCTGCTGCCCAGATGATGTTTGATGAAATGACCGTGAGACCACCAACACCTTCTCGGGAGAGCTGAAGATGTGAGCATCCTAGCCTGCCGCACCACTGAGGTTAGCACATGGTTTTCCATCTTGTTAGAATTGTGAGTAATTTTGGGTTCTTGCTTTGATTCTCTCTACTGGTTAGATATGGCTAGAAACTGGAAAGTAGAAACATCAAACAGAGTTTGTTGCCGGACTTTGTTAGCACAAATGCTCTCACTTGGTTAGCGGGTAATTAAGGGCGTTTGGTTGGCCAAACTAACCTTTTTCTGATGGACTTCTACGCACTGGCATTTTCATTTCTTATACCACAACAAACTTTCCTTAAAAGTGAAAAACATGGTCTAATGGTCTATATTAATTATGACCCGCCTTTCAATTCACATGCACAACTCCCAAGGTCTCACAAAACAGTACTGAAATACATTATTACATAAAAATTAGGTAAGTAGACCTGGACGCTTCTTCCCTGACAAGGATGTTTCAGGCTTGTCATGGACGCAACTCGGCACAGCATGCACCAAGTGAGAAAATGAAGTGTAAGGCGGCAGCCTTGATTCCCATGAAATTAGCATAAAATCTCCTTTGGGTAAGACAGCGTGACCTGCTGCTGCTATTAGGTCCCCAAACATAATGCTAGGTAGACCCTGCTCCTCTGGAACATTAGCCATACCAATAGCAGAGTTTACAATGCCTGATGGAGCACCAGGAGTTAAAATGTAGCGGCCGATTAGGTGCACTGAGTGACCTTTGTTGAAAAGCACCTGTGGATGGGCGCCAAAGCAAGAAATGTTCTTCTTGACAGAATCTCTGGCACCTTTCAACCTGTACAGCCAGAAATGGGCACTCAAGATTTTCCGCAGTGCATCTGCGAGCACATTCGCTGTCATGAATGACCCTCCCAACACCGTGGCGAACTCTTCCACCATCGCTGCTAGCCGCGGGTAGTCTGCTGGGTTCCTACTTCCGAACGCGAGGGTCTTGAAAAGGTACATGTACTCATCGAATGCCAGGGAGTTCACAGAAACAGGCTTGACGGTTCCAAACTTCTCCAAACCTGTGCTTCCACCCAAGATTATCACTTTACTTCTTCTGTCCATGTTTATAACAAAATGATAGAACATTGTCCACTCATCTTCATCTACATTTGAAACAAACTCAACAACTACGAATATCCTCCCTGACAGTCTTTCATTATCTGTCATTGTGAAAAGATCATCTCCATTCAGGTGCAAAATCATAGAAAAGTGAGAACGCACTCTCTCAACATCGCATACATGGGCGGCGAGAGTTTTCTTCCCAACTCCAGCATCACCAATGATTGGAAGCACGGCCAGAGAACCTGGGGTGTTGTGGTGCAGCAAGAACCTGATGATCTGCTGCTTCTCGACATGGCGGCCAAACATGAAGTTGTCGATGTAAAGATATGTGTCGTAGGGTCTACGGGAGATGCACTCGCATCTGCCCAAAAGGACGACAAACTCCGCCATGTTAGCAACACCAGCCTCTAGGTTTTGCAGAGCTCTTATTAGCCCGCCCTGAGTTGAAAACCTTGTGTGATGCACTACTGACGAGTGTGCGAGTATGTTTGTTAGGAGGGGAAATATGTAGCGTCGATAAGTCACATACCAATTCCTTATGTTTCCTGTACTTGATGGTATCAAGCACATGGTGGCCTTGGTACATGGCTACCACCAGCGTCTTCAGCTGTATGAGCATGCAGGAGTTGGTGATGTATCGCGAGTCTGCCTCCTCGACGACCATGCCGACTCTCAGCAAGAGTTGTTGTAGCCTCTCCACCTTCTCCTCCGAGCATACGTGATCTGTATACTTGCTCATCAGAAAAGAGATGATTCGATTAGCCAGATCGCCTGTGATAGCTGATATGGCAAGATCCATCTTTAGATGCTCTAAGCTAGGTGGTGTATGAGTGCAAAAAGATGCAGTTTATACAGACGTATGGTACAAGTCATTGATATACTCTACAGAGTATATGCCACCGATATTCCGGTCAATAAACTCGCCTGGTCAGCTACAGTGTCTCGCGTTCACTTTCTAGTCAACCTCCTGAGCCTACGGCAGCTGCTCCATCAAGATATGGCAAAGAACAATGACTATGATATGGCAAAGAACGACGACTATGATATGCGAGGAAACTTTCTAGTCAAGATCCTGAGCTTTCAGCAAGCTAGATGCGTCAAGGTGTTCTTTGCCATACTTGGTTTTCTAGACTGCCGTCTGCCTAAGGTAATACTCCCTCCATTCCAAATTACTCGTCGTGGTTTTAGTTCAAATTTGAACTAAAACCACGACGAGTAATTTGGAACGGAGGGAGTACATTCAATTGTCAATATCTTCATTTCCAACTTGCTTAATTAGTTTCATTTGAAGTCGAGTCGAGGTGAAAAGAGTAAATTCCACTTCCTTCTATCTTCTACTTCCTTCCGTTCCTAAATATAAGTCTTTTTAGAGATTTCACTATGGACTACGGATGTATATAGACATATTTTAGAGTGTAGATTTACTCATTTTGCTCCGTATGTAGTCCCTTATATTTCCAATCTCTAAAAGACTTATATTTAGGAACGGAGGGAGTACTAGTTAGGACCTGTGACATTGTTTACCCCGTCTGAAAAAGCTTGCCCTTTGTTACCACTTACCACTAGTAGTCTAGTACTTGTGTACTACTATTCGTAAAAGGCCATAATTTTTTTGTCACCTGACTTGGTTATTAGTTGGTATAATTAAGGGCATTTGGTTAGCTGAGGTAAATCTTTCCTGATGGAGTTTTATGCCCTTGTATTTCTATTTCCTATACCTATTTTATGCAGGCCATATTGCCATAACAAGCCTTCCTGAAGAGAGAAGAAGAATAGACAAGTATACCCTTCTCCTTGTGCTCATGGATGGCAGCTGTTACATGGAAAAAGTTTGCTGGACAAGGAGTTCCCCAGTTAGTCCATACTGCTGTACTGACTTGCTGAGCAAAGCGAAGGACTCCAAAGTCACCATGATTTTTCCATGGTGTATGAAAAGATCAGCTGATGTGCACTTCCAGGACCAGTCTAGATCATCGTGGAATCTTATTTCTTCAGAGTCTGGAGGTGGAGGTAGTCCATTACCTAACTGATATTTTTCAGCACCTACGGCCATCGACAAACAGAACAACAAACACCACCAGCCTGCAATTATTTCCACTGCGTCCTCCTGCCCTCTCTTCGATTCCCTGGTTATTTAGCACCCTTCGATCGGAGGAACTGAAGATGGAGCTTGCCGTAGCTGCAGGCTTGGAAGGGCACAGCTCAGCTGTTTTTTGCCACATCCAAGTCACCATCATCTTTTCCATGGTGCATGAAAAGAACAGCTGAGCTACCCTTCCAGGACATTCTTTCACAAGCTGGAGCCTGGAGGTGGAGTGGTTCACAATGCCACCGGTGATAGATAATTTTCAGCATTGTCCCTTTCCTGTTGGCAATACAAAGTCAGTCTTTGCAACGTCTGGATATTGACACACCAGCAGTCTACAATTTCCACCAGCCTCCTGCCCTCTGCTCTGTTGGATTCCTGGTTAGTTAGTACTCTTCACTTGCAGGAATTCAAGATGGAGCTTGCAATATCTGGAGTGACAGGTGAACTCGTGAACCGATTCGTCTCCTACCTCGCCGACAGGTACCACTCGAGCTGCCGTCCACAGTCGGGAGAGAAGCAGCTGAAGAAGCTGCAGCAGCTGCTCCTGAGAGCTCGCACGGTTGTCGAGGAGGCGGATGGGCGATACATCACCAACTCCGGGATGCTGGCGCAGCTCACCATGCTTGCGGACGCCATGTACCGAGGCTACTGGGCACTAGGTGCGTCCAACTACATCTCACTGGAAGAGACCACTACTAAGGGGGAGGATCTCAACCCATCTCCTCTCAAACGCCTTCGCACGGTTCATAGTATTGCTAGAAAGAACAGGGGCATGCACCTTCTTGAGCTGCAAGACACGTTGGAGAGCTTGGAGGATGTCCTCGCCGGCATGATGGAGTTTGTCGTTCTCTTGGGCGGATGCGACCGTATGGTGCGTCGACCGTACGATGCATACCTTTTCAGTGACAAGATCATGTTCGGACGCCACGCCGAGAAGCAGAAGCTCCTGAACTTCATGCTGCAGCACGGCCCTCCTGGCGGTGTGCCGGCTGTTCTCCCGATCATCGGCGCTCCCGTGGTCGGAAAGAGGACTCTGGTCGCCCATGTATGCAAGGACGAGAGGGTCCGCTCACACTTCTCTTTGATCCTGCACCTGAATGGTGATTCCTTTAGTAGCCTGACAGACCATGATCGTAGCCTCTTGCCAGGCAAGATACTGGTGGTTGTTGAGCTTGTTTCAGATGTTGACGAGGAGGATTGGGCCAAGTTCTGTTTAGCCGTAGCAACAAGCATGGATAATGGAAGCAAGGTGATCATCATCAGCCACCTTAAAAATTCAGAGCGACTCGGAACCGTTGAGCCAATCTTCCTCAAAACCCTGTCATACGAGGAGTTCAGCTACCTATTCAAGACACTAGCATTCGGGAGCGCGAACCCGGCACAGCACCCACGGTTAGCGCGGATAGCAGACGAGCTGGTCAGGGAATTCCAACCCGAATGGTCAATCGGCACTGCAAATCCGTTTGCGGACATCATGAGGAGGAACCTCAGCGTCCATTTTTGGCTCTGCATCCTGAGCGGGCTGAGAAGGGTAGTCGAGAGGAACTTATCCCTGTTTGGGGAGCACCCGAAGCTCCTCGCCCGGAGACGTCACCAGGTAGACGTTACTGACTTGGTCTCGCATCCCATGGATTCTCCACTCCGGGTCGTGGCTTCCTGTACCAGTGGCAGCAGCCACACTGAAGTTACAGTGGAAAGGGAATTGCTACCGAGGGTGAGGTTTGGGGATCTGTTGACGGATCCTGGAGTTAGACCACAAGGGGATTTCAATGTGGTTACTTGGGAATCAAGATTGCCACCTTACACCTCGTATGTTCATTTCGCTACAAGTGGAAATGGTGCTCCAGGTGTGGCGCAACAGAGTACTCCCCTGTCTGGGAGGAAGCGTGCAGCAGTGCCTTTGTAAGGCCTTTTGATTCAGACGATTTCTATGGGGATTTTGTAGAGTTGGAATCTCAAGTATCAGCTCAGTTTATAAAGAGATAATTCAAATATTGACATGGTCTTCAATACATATTTTTAATCATGGAATGTTTTTTTTAAGTTGTAATGACACCAATCTAAATAATTTTGGATATATTTGTAGTCAAAGTTAATATTGAATGCAAGCCTTCTAGGAAGTCATGTATTTATGAACTGTACTTTGTGTGTGTAAGATGTTTGATTTGTAGGATTGTATCCCATAGGAATTTTATCCAAAGAATCATTTGCATTGTATTACATAGGAAGTTTTTCAGTAACCTAAACCTCTTGGAAAGAGTTCTTTTTTTTTATCTACTCGATTTTTCATTGACCATTTGTACTGTGTGTCACCTCCCCTGTCTCCAGTAAGGCAGGATGCTGTGGGAAGGCAGTGCAGCTCTGGTGCCCCGATGGTTTTTGATGAAATGACCATCTCTGACGTTGTGAGGCCGTCAACACCAACACCGAGATCAGCGTACAGTTCCCCATCTTGTAAGAATGCTGCGAGTAATTTTTGGTTCTTTTGTTGCTTCCCTCTGCTGGTTAGATACGACTAGATACTGGCCATTAGCATTTCCATTTCTTATACCCATTTTATGCAGGCTGCCACAACAAAGCCTTCCTTAAAAGAGAAGAAGGTGGTCTGATGGTCTAGATATATTATGACCCGCCTTCAATTCACATGCTTCACTGGATGCAGAACTCCTAAGGTCTCACAAAATAGTACTGAAATACATTTGTTACATAAAACTTAGGCAAATAGACCTGGGTGCTTCTTCCCTGACAAGGATGTTTCAGGCTTATCATGGACGCAACTGAGAGCAGCGTGCACCAAGTGAATAAAAGAAGTGTATGGCGGTAGCTTTGATTCCATGAAATTAGCCTAAAATTTCCTTTGGGTAAGACAAGGTGACCTGCTGCTGATATTAGGTCCCCAAACATAATCCTAGGTAGACCCTCCTCCAGAACATTAGCCATACCAATAGTAGAGTCTACAAGGCGTGATGGAGCAGCAGGACATAAAATGTAGCGGCCGATTAGGTGCACTGAGTGTCCTGGGCTGAAAAGCACCTGTGGATGGGCGCCAAAGCAAGAAATGTTCTTCTTGACAGAATCTCTGACACCCAACCTGTACAGCCAGATTTTTTTTTCTTTTTTCAAAAAGGGGGGCTCCCCGGCCTCTGCATCAGAACGATGCATACAGCCATCTTATTAACCAAATAAAGGCAAAAGTGCCAACAAGGTTCCACAGTCTCCAGGTCAACAAAAAGGAAAAAAGAGAAATGCGGCTCACACAGAGCTACAGACGGCTAGAAACACAACCTAGCCAAAAAAAGATGCCACAACCGGATGGCTAACAAAAGATAGGGAAACTAATTGCCTATCCTATTACATGACCGCCATCCAAACCGGTTGAAGATATTCCGGGCGACCATCTCCCAACGGATAGATCCAGTAACCAAATGCTCCCTGGCCTCCATCGGAGTGAGTAGCGACCACGAACGGATCAGGGCCGTAGCTCGGAAAATAACCTGCAAAAAATGAATCCGTGATGTTCTGTTAAAAACCAAATCATTTCTGCAATTCCAGATAGTCCATAAGAAGGCGCAAACTCCAACCCGAATATGTCGTGCGAGACCAGGCTCAACCCCATTAAGCCATGTCCCAAATAAAGCATTGACAGAAGTCGGCGGAGTAAGATTAAAAGCAATATGAACCGTCCGCCAAAGAACTCTAGCCAGCGGGCAATCAAAGAATAAATGCCTAATCGTCTCAGCCCGATCACAGAAACTACACCTAGTAGGTCCTGTCCAATTGCGTTTAATCAAGTTGTCCTTTGTTAAAATGACTTGTTTATGGACAAACCACATAAACACTTTAATTTTTAAAGGCACCTTGGCAACCCAAACAAACTTGGAAGTTGGAATAGCAGTCGAATTAATAACATCAATATACATTGATTTAACTGTAAATACTCCAGAACTAGTCAACTTCCAACGCAATATATCGGGTCGGTGAGAAAGTTGAACCTCCATAAGTCTCCTAACTAGATGAAGCCATTCTTCCCACCGATTGCCCGCTAGCGACCGTCGAAACTGAATATTAAGGGGGATAGATTGGAATACCGTTGCCACGAACACCTCCCGTCGTTGAGCAATCCGATATAAAGACGGATATTGAATGGCTAAAGGTGAATCACCAAGCCAAGTATCCTCCCAGAAACGGGTACTTGTACCGTTTCCAATAATAAATCTCGTCCTATTGAACATAGATTGTTTGACTTTCATTAGTCCTTTCCAGAAAGGCGAATCAGTCGGCCTGACTGCAACCTGGGACAATGTTTTAGTTTGGAGGTACTTGTTGCGGAGGATCTGCGCCCACATGGCCTCAGTCCCGGAAGATAGCTTCCACAACCACTTACTAAGAAGACATCTGTTCTTAACTTCCAGATTTTCAATACCAAGACCCCCTTGGTCTTTCGGTCGACAGATGATGTCCCATTTAGCAAGCCGGTATTTTCTTTTAAGTTCATCACCCTGCCAAAAGAAGCACGACCGATAGAAGTCCAATCTTTTCCTAACACCAACTGGGACCTCAAAGAAAGATAAGAGAAACATAGGCATACTCGTGAGCACCGAATTAATCAAAATCAAACGGCCTCCGTATGACATGAGTTTACCTTTCCAACAGCTCAGTTTTTTCTCAAATCGATCCTCGATGCACTTCCATTCTCTGTTCGTTAGCCTACGGTGGTGAATCGGGATCCCAAGGTAAGAGAAGGGTAAACTCCCCAACTCGCACCCAAACAATTGCCTATAAGACTCCTGGTCGTCTTTGGCTCTACCAAAGCAGAACAATTCGCTCTTATGGAAGTTAATCTTTAACCCGGTCAATTGTTCAAATAGACATAACACAAGCTTCATATTTCTCGCCTTGGCCAAATCATGCTCCATAAAGATGATTGTATCATCGGCGTACTGAAGGATGGAAACACCTCCCTCAACAAGATGAGGAACCAACCCCTCCACTTGACCATTCTCCTTAGCCCGGCCTATCAAAATTGCTAACATATCCACCACAATGTTAAACAAGATAGGGGACATCGGATCTCCTTGTCTTAGGCCTTTATGTGTCTGGAAATAATGACCTATGTCGTCATTCACTTTGATTCCCACACTCCCTTTTTGCGTAAATGATTCGACCTGTCAGCGCCAGGCTTCATCAAAACCTTTCATACGCAATGCCTGTTGGAGGAATGGCCACTTAACCTTATCGTACGCTTTTTCGAAATCCACCTTAAAAATTACTCCATCTAATTTTTTGGAATGGATTTCATGGAGCGTTTCGTGAAGGACAACCACCCCTTCAAGGATGTTCCTGTCCGGCATGAAAGCAGTTTGGGCTTGCTGCACCACAGATTGCGCAATCTGTGTGAGCCTGTTAGTCCCAACCTTGGTGAAGATTTTGAAACTAACATTGAGTAGGCAGATCGGCCTGAACTGCTCAATCCTCACAGCATCCGTTTTCTTCGGAAGCAATGTAATACTTCCAAAATTCAAGTGAAATAATTGAAGCTGCCCAGAGAATAGATCATGAAACATAGGTAACAAATCCCCCTTAATAATATGCCAGCACTTTTTATAAAACTCAGCCGGGAACCCATCCGGACCGGGAGCCTTGTTGTTTTTCATTTGTGCAATAGCATCAAACACTTCCTTTTCAGAGAACGGGGCAGCCAGGATATCATTATCAGCATTAGTTAATTGAGGCACGTCCTCAACCCTTGACTCATCGAGGGACACACAATTGTCCTCCGGCGGTCCAAATAGCTGTCTATAATATTCGGTAATATAGGTTTTGAGATTATCCTGCCCAATGATAGTACCCTCATCCTGCTCTAGCTGAAAGATCCGCTTCTTTCTGTGTTTACCATTAGCAATGAGGTGGAAAAATTGAGTATTCGCGTCCCCTTGAACTACTTTGCGGACCTTGGCACGCAAAGCCCACTTCAATTCTTCTTCGCGGAGAAGTTCTTTCAGCCTCTTCTCCGCCTCATTTTTAACTTGAAGTTCGGCGGGCAGCAACAACGCGGACTCAGCTTTTACATCCAAGGCCTGTACAAGAGAGAGGAGCCTATCCTTCTCAATCTTATACACCCCACTGAGATGCTTAGCCCAACCCCGTAAGAAACTTCTCAAATGCCTAATTTTATTCTGCCAACGCTCGACCGCCGTCTTTCCTCCAACACCCTTAGCCCACTCCCTGGCTATGATGTCTAAGAATCCCTCGCGTTCGAACCAGGCCATCTCAAAAGAGAAGGTGTTCTTGTTTCCTATATGGTTCGGCTCCCCTGAGTCTACGAACAAAGGTGTGTGATCGGAGATTCCCCGCGTGAGAGCTTGCACCGTAACAAGAGGGAACTTCTGTTCCCACTCCACGCTGGCGAGAACCCGATCAAGCTTTTCATATGTCGGGTTTGGCATTGCATTAGCCTAGGTAAACTGTCTACCAGAAAGCTCTATCTCCCTTAGATCTAAGCTTTCAATAATGGTATTGAACATAAACGACCATCTGTCGTCGAAGTTATCATTGTTTTTCTCCTCTCTCCTTCTAATGATATTGAAATCACCGCCGACCAAAATCGGGAGTTGTTCAGACCCACAAATCCGAACAAGATCCGCCAGAAACTCCGGTTTAAGCTCGGGTTGGGCAGCACCATAGACCGCTACCAAAGCCCAGTTGAACCCATTAACTTTAGACCTAACTCGAAACTTTACTGCGAAGTCACCCATTACTACACTCCGGACTTCAAGGGAATCACATCTCACACCCAGTAAGATGCCCCCCGATCTACCTCGTGGCGGGAGGCAATGCCAATCGAAATCAAGACCACCCACAAGAGAGGAAAGAAACTACGGCGCAAAGTTATCTCGACCGGTTTCGGATAAAGCAACGAAATCTAACCGATGTTCCAGAGAAGTTTCAGCAAGAAACCTTCTTTTAGCCAAGTCTTTCAGACCTCTGCTATTCCAAAAGATGCCTTTCATAGTTCATCATGGAATTTTTTAGCAGTCCGAACCCTAGCACTCCTACGAACCGCAGAGTCGGGATAAATCTTTCGCTTCCACTTACACCTTGGCTTAGTGTGCTCCGTCACCCGGTCCTCATAACCGGACTGAACGGAACGGATCCCTTCAACATCTACGGGCGCATCATCACCCTCTGACTCCTGATTAGAAGGTGCTAGGTCCGCGCATAGATTATCTAGCACTCTAACCCCTAAAGCATCAATTTCCTCATCATTCATGGGTTTGACCGCAGCAAGATCACGAATAGTCTCTAAGGCCCGCTCCGCCTCTAAATCTAACATATCATTTACCGAATTGGAAATATCAGTATCATTAGCGCCTAGTGAAACTCCTAATTGGTTTGCATTAGTCACAATCTCCTCAGGCGCAAAATGCAATAAAGAATTGGAAATGTTAACGGACATACCAGAAGATGTCGCAGCATCATGAAGCTTGGCCGCCCTCATAGCGCACCTCTGCTGCATATCGTCCACCTCCGGAAGGTCCAGAACGCGAGCACTCATCCGTCTCCCCGCCGAGACCGGGTCGGGAATACCGCCAAAGGCCACAACCTCCTCAACAGAATGAGGAAGCTGCTGTGACGCCCCCGATTTAATCGTACACTAATCATACACGCAAACGTGTACGATCAAGATCAGGGACTCACGGGAAGATATCACAACACAACTCTACAAATAAAATAAGTCATACAAGCATCATATTACAAGCCAGGGGCCTCGAGGGCTCGAATACAAGAGCTCGATCATAGACGAGTCAGCGGAAGCAACAATATCTGAGTACAGACATAAGTTAAACAAGTTTGCCTTAAGAAGGCTAGCACAAACTGGGATACAGATCAAAAGAGGCGCAGGCCTCCTGCCTGGGATCCTCCTAAACTACTCCTGGTCGTCGTCAGCGGGCAGCACGTAGTAGTAGGCACCTCCGGTGTAGTAGGAGTCGTCGTCGACGGTGACGTCTGGCTCCTGAGCTCCAACATCTGGTCGCGACAACCAGGTAGAAGGGATAGGGGGAAAAGAGGGAGAAAGCAACCGTGAGTACTCATCCAAAGTACTCACAAGCAAGGAGCTACACTACATATGTATGCAATGGTGTCAAATGGAATAAGGGTATCATATGTGGACTGAACTGCAGAATGCCAGAATAAGAGGGGGATAACTAATCCTGTCGAAGACTACGCTTCTGGCAGCCTCCGTCTTGCAGCATGTAGAAGAGAGTAGACTGAAGTCCTCCAAGTAGCATCGCATAGCATAATCCTAACCGATGATCCTCCCCTCGTCGCCCTGTGAGAGAGCGATCACCGGTTGTATCTGGCACTTGGAAGGGTGTGTTTTATTAAGTATCCGGTTCTAGTTGTCATAAGGTCAAAGTACAACTCCGGGTCGTCCTTTTACCGAGGGACACGGCTATTCGAATAGATAAACTTCCCTGTAGGGGTGCACCACATACCCCAACACGCTCGATCCCATTTGG
Source organism: Triticum monococcum (assembly GCA_034509565.1). Taxonomy (NCBI): domain Eukaryota; kingdom Viridiplantae; phylum Streptophyta; class Magnoliopsida; order Poales; family Poaceae; genus Triticum; species Triticum monococcum. Next base: position 561,778,039 of record CM067841.1, on the reverse strand, counting down.
CCGGACACACTTTCCTAGGTCATGCCCGGCCTCGGAAGATCAACACGTCGCAGCCCCACCTAGGCACAACAGAGAGGTCGGCACGCCGGTCTAAACCTATGCGCACAGGGGTCTAGGCCCATCGCCCTTAGCACACCTGCACGTTGCGTACGCGGCCGGAAGCAGACCTAGCCTAGTGGCTTTCCAGTCCAATCCGGCGCGCGCCACTCAGTCGCTGACGTCACTAAGGCTTCGGCTGATACCACGACGCCGGGATACCCATAACTACTCCCGCGTAGATGGTTAGTGCGTATAGACCAAATGGCCAGACTCAGATCAAATACCCAGATCTCGTTAAGCGTGTTAAGTATTCGCGAACGCCGACCAGGGCCAGGCCCACCTCTCTCCTAGGTGGTCGGAACCTGCCCTGTCGCTCCGCCTCAAAGATCCACTCGCAGGTGCTCCTACGAGCCGACCCATCTTTAGTCACCACATGTATCACGTATAAAGTATATAGTACATACCCGTGATCACCTCCCGAGTGATCACGGCCCGATAGTATAGCATGGCAGACGGACAAGAATGTAGGGCCACTGATGATAAACTAGCATCCTATACTAAGCATTAGGATTGTAGGTAAAGGTAACAACAGTAGTAGCAGGGACATGCTATGCATCAGTATAGGATTAACGGGAAGCAGTAACATGCTACACTACTCTAATGCAAGCAGTATAGAGAAGAGTAGGCGATATCTGGTGATCAAGGGGGGGGGGGGCTTGCCTGGTTGCTCTGGCAAGAGAGATGGGTCGTCAACTCCGTAGTCGTACTGGGTAGCAGCGGCGTCGGTCTCGGTGTCTATCGAGAGAAGAGGGGGAGAAACAATAAATATTTAAGCAAGCATATGCATAGTGATGCATGCATGACAAGTAACGGCGTTAGAGGTGCCCTAACGCGGTAATAGGTGATACCGGTGAAGGCGGATGACATCCGGGAAAGTATCCCCGGTGTTTTGCGTTTTCGAGCAGAGGAGCCGGAGGGGGAAAGTTGCGAGTTTGCTATGGTAGGGATGCGTGACGAACGAACAGGCCGCGTATCCAGATTCGTCTCGTCGTTCTGAGCAACTTTCATGTATAAAACTTTTTCATCCGTGTTACGGGTTAAAAGATATGTTTTTTAAAGATTTTATTAATTTCTGGAATTTAATTAATTATTTAAATTAATTCGAAAAACAGATTAATGACATTAGCATGATGTCATGCTGACATCAGCAGTCAACAGGGTTGACTTGGTCAAACTTACGCGTGGGTCCCACTCGTCATACTCTGTTAGTTAATTAACAGTAGTTAATTAGGTTAATTAGTCATTAGGTTAATTAACCTTAATTAGTTAATTTAATCAAAATTAATTAAGTTAATTAATTAATTATTATTATTTATTTATTTATAATACATTTATATATTTTTTAAATTCTTTTTTTTTGTTCTGGGCATGGGCCCCGTTCGTCATAGGCCCTAGGGGCCTTTGCGGGCGTGCGGTTATTGGGTGTAGCCCAAACGGGCGATGGCCCTCGCAGGGGCGCACCCGACGAGGCGGCTGGCGGGCGCGGGCGCCGGTGCACCGGCGAGCGGGCGACGCGGCAAGGCAAAGGCGGCCGGCGCAAGAAGCAGGCGCCGGCAGGGGTGAGTGGGGCGAGGGGACGAGGCCGCGGCGGGGCGCGCGGGCACACGGGGAGAGCGCGAAGGGGGAGCCGGGGCGTGCAAGAGGGATGTCCCAGGGCCATGGTGAGCGCGGCCGGCGCGGAGTTGCAGCAGACAGCGGCAGTAGCAGCGCCAGCAGCTGATGCATTGCAGCACTGGGTGGCGATGGTTGGGCGCGCGGGGTTGTCGGTGCAGAGAGCAGGAGGAGAGGCCGGAGGAGGCCACGGCGACGGACGCGTGCGGAGGAGCTCGTCGGGGCGGTCGGGAGCGGCGACATGCGACAGAGAGGGGAAGAGGGAGGGAGCTCACGATGGGTAGCAGGGACCGTGGCAGTGGGCTCGACGGAGGTCGGGGAGGTCCAACGAGGGAGATCCGGCGACGGATGGCGTTCCGGGCAGGGGCGGACGACGGAGGGCGGCGCAGGGCGTCAGGGGCGATGCGGCAGGCGCGGCGAGGGACGCCGCTGAGGGAGAGGGAACGGAGGGCGAGGATGAGGGAGGGGACGGCGAGGCGGCTGCGGGGGCAGGCGACGCCGGCGAGGCGGTGGCGGCGACGGTAGGGGTCGGGGACGAGCGGCGGCGTTGCGGCCTCGTCTGGGTCGTGCCCCGATCCAGAGGGAGTCGGGGGGAGGCAGAGGGAGTGGGGGGGGTTCGCCCCGATCCAATCTGGATCGGGAGGGGGCGAGGGAGTGGGGGGAGTGGTGCGGTTAGGGGGTTAGGGTTTCGGCACCAGGGGATAAGGGAGTGGGGCGCGGCTGGGCCGGCCTGGCAGGGACTTGGCCCAGTTGGGCCGGGGGCTGCTGGGCCGGAGCCCCGGGGGTTCTTTCCCCTTTTGTGTGTGTGTGTGTGTGTTAGTTCTGTTCCTCTTTTTCTTTTTATTTATTTTTCTTTTCTATTTCATTCTTTTAATTGTTGTTTTACAAAATATAAATACAACTCCTAAATTAATGTTATAATTTAATCTACTGCCCCAATAAGTATGAAACCTAATTAAAATAGTTTGCATTATTATTATTTTTTTAAAAGGGCATTTAATTGATCGTCATAGCTGTGTTTTAATTACTTTAAAGCCTTTAAACGTTTTATAAAAGTGTGGTTTCTCCACAATAATTACTTATGCATTATTGGGCAACACCCCAACATTTTGGTTTTAATATTTGAAAATCTTTACCATTTGACTTTATTTTAAGTTTGATTTTCGAATCGGTTTTGAACTAACACGAAATTAACAACAGTAACCGTGGTGACGTGGCATCATTAACGTGGGATTACTGTAGCCTGATTACCCGGGCGTCACAATTCTCCTCCACTACAAGAAATCTCGTCCCGAGATTTAGGAGCGGTTATAAGGGGAAGGGATCTGGTTACGAAATTCTAAAGATTCTTCTCGGTCATAGTTGCTCTCCTCGAAGAGGTCGATCCATTACATTGATGTCTTCGGTCCTCTGCTTCAAGTCATCATGATGAAGTCATCGTCCTTCCTTTAGGACCTTCACCGAACTTACGAAGGGTGAGAAGGGAAAACTGTAGATGGATGGATTCTAACAAGATCGAGCATCAGACGGTTAACCCAGGGAAGAAGCATAAGTTTCTCTCGATTTGAAACTTAAGAAGATATCAAGAGCAAAGTAAGAAGGTACCATGAGAAGTTTCAAACGGATAGGCAATCATTCGATGGCCGTTACAGTGCGTGAAAGCAGTTCAAAGCAATCGGGAATAAGTATTGCGTCTTCTACCAGAATAGATCATCAGGCAGGAGGCCCATGAATTACATACAAAGTCAAGCACGAGGAATAACTTTGACAACATGGTGTACAGGAGAGTCAGGTTTCGATCCTGTGGAACTGGGGGTTATGGGCCCACCATGTGGGTTAAAATAGGGATGGGTGTTGACATCTTGCATGGTCATGATAGCAAGGCATGTCAGAGGATCGGCCTATCAGTTACGTCGGCAACAACATCAGTACCAAGGGCGAGGGACGAAGAGAACCATTTTCCCGCTCGTTGAATGAGTTGGACCAATAGGCAAAGTTCTCATCCACCGGTGGTTACCGGGATGCTATCAACAATGGTAACAGGGTCTTACTGACAGAGTTGTACAACGAGGTGCTTACTAAGCAGGGATTTATCACTGCTCAGTTAAATCAGATTACAAGAAAGCTTAACAAGACAATGGAAGGGAAAAATGTGATTATCAGGTTTAACAGAAGAATGGAAAGGAAAATGTGTTTTAAACACATAATTCAGGGATATATCCTTCCCAAGGACAAGCAGAGCATGATATCCGTGGCGGGATATCATGTAGAAAACCCTTTAAGTAAGGGGAGAGAAATTTCATGACATTACCCATACAACGGTGTTTGGATAATGGTTAAAGAAAACTTAGCATTGCGCTTTCAATGCTCTTATTGAAAATCGAAGTACCACAGACATGCTTCGAGATAGCCTTGACAAGGTCATCAGGTAAAGATCAGGCTATGGATACACAAAGGATCCATCAGGAACAACTTATTGAATAAGTCTTACAATTTTCTAAAAAAAATGGATAACTTTGCTAAAAAGGAAACTATAACAATAGGTCATCCGGCCAGGTGTGCTGGACATGCCACCACCTTACCGGGTCATAAAAGACCAGTGTTATAACTCTTGGAAAAATGTTCCAACCATCATATCTGACCGAGATTCAGATCTGATCGGTGTTAGGATACCTCGGACTCAGGATGCCTGAGAAGGAAAAGTGCAAAATGAATTGACGAGACGACATTGTAAGATTCTCGGGAAATCTACTATGGAAGCGAGTTTCGAAATAGGAGCTCATCTTTAAACCAATGAAGGGATAAGGTGGTAGCTGATGAACTCAGCGACAATTCATCGAGGTTTCCAAAAAGATGTATTTCCACAAGTATGTGAACAAGGAAATATCATTTGTCGGATCAAATGTCATAATGATGTATGCTCGAGGGAAACATACACAACTGAACAATGATAGAAGGGTGCACCCAGGAATCTGGACTAGGTAGCACGATCAATGTTTGAATGGTGATTCAATAATCAATAGACTTAGAATAAAACTGTAGACCAATAACTTCAAGCAATAAGGTTGCTAGAAGTTTAGAATTTACACAGCACAGACCATTTATCGGTATTCCGGTTAGAAACAACACGGAGACCAAGAAATGAACGCAAAAGGCGAGAGATATTACTATATCAAGAATTCTCAAGAGGTGGTAAAATTACCATGACATTCTTGACATAAAAGGTGGTAACATTCCAAGGTAAAGAAGAACAATTGCTGGATAGCAAGGATCTCAAGGTATAACACAAAACACGAATAAGTTTGTGTTGAACGGAAGGCAATAAAGTGGTCGGTGATAATACAAACCATTGAGGGGCGAGGATGGTATTTCTCATCAAGAATTCGGTATATAACTTGGAAGAGCTCAGGATGTTGATGATGACCACGACACATTTGTCGAGAAATTTCATGAAGATGTAATCGGTTGGCGATGACATCAAGTCAAATGATGATGCAGCGAAAGTCAAATAATACCTGAAGAAGAACTCATAAGAAGTTATGCAGTTCCGTGATAATCTCGAGATACCAGAGGGGGTAATACTCGATGACGGACCAAAGTAGAGGTTGGACTGGGGTATTGCTCTACAAAAGACAAGCGCTTAAACTTGCACGCGAAAAGGTATTTAAAGGAGAACATGGTCGGAACCACGATTGCAAAAGGTCAGATCCCAGATATAAGATGAACTTATACCAAAGGAATAATTTAATTTAAGAGATGCTTTAACGATAAGATCTACATCGTGTCCATGGGCATGAACACAAGTTCAAGGTCGACTCCCACTTCTCCAATGCATAACCTTTCATTCACTTCTCACTTTCGAAGAAGTTGTAGTGTTTGAAATTTTATCTGGCAAAATACCAGAGGTGTATGACTCGTGAAAGCTTTCGAGTTCACACAGTTTAGAGAAGGCATATGTTCAACCCATAGGGGCTTCTTAGCAACATATACCACAAGTTTCAAGAATAAATAACACCAGCTCGATAGTAGAGCATGTTTGAGAAAGCAGAGGTTACAATTTACCAAAGGTATTATGTATCCGAGGAAAGGCTCACAGACTTATTGAATATGAAGGGCGCTGTCGGATAAAATCCAGCAAATGATCTGGTGGTCCTTAAGGGATCTGGTGCGAGCATCGGTACTCAACCAGAGGGAGAAACAATGCAAGGAGATCAGACTTTAGAAACAACTCACTAATTCAAGGCTCAAATGCAAAGGAATTATCAATTCCAAGACAAGGGATCAGAAGCAATGCTCTGATCAGGGATGGATAAGTTGAATAGCCTTAAGGGTACAATCGACAGCAATTTTGATTGGTCGAGATCCAGTTCATGTTTTAAAATAACGTCTGAGCCGAAAAGATAATTTAAAAGGATCAACTGATGATGGCGTGCATTCGCACTCAAGTTGAATCAATAGGATCAAAATGACGGTGTCTAAGGATACTAACGAATATTGCCAGACATATGGAAAGCATCCATAATGCAAGCAGAAAAGTATTGCAGAGCAATAAGCTACTAAGGATTTTTGGAGGATCGAATAGTATTTCGAAGACCATTGTGAAACACATGAACAACTGGGGGATGAGCAGATACTCGATAAGCGCGAGAATTATCCATAGGGGTATTCAGGTGACAAAGAACATCAAGGTAGTAAGCTCAAAGGATTATCGAAACAACGACGAGTATTTCGGGGTATCCTGTAATAACAAGACCAACTGGGGATGATTGTAAGAATAACAACTGAAAGTAGTTATCCATAAGGGTTGACGGTGGAAGGGGAATTGCCAACGCAATGAACACAAGTCCTCGGGTTAACAGCGGAGAGTATCTTCAGGGTCTTCACGTGCAGCAGACGATCATCAGTAATAAGGGGCTCTCCGGGTGAAGTGATAACGAGATCTTAATGTTAGATTTAGCAAAATTCATTTAACCCGAATAGAAAAGACATAAGAGTCCCAGAGTATAGATGAGGAATAAAAGATCCTAATACCACCCAGATGGCGATGTGGGCCCGTAAGCCGCACAGCCATGTTAGTAAAAGTTTTGTAATGTCTAGACTCGACTTCGGCCAAGGAGTGTGGAAGGGGGATTCCTACAGGCAGTCGGCTCTAATACCAACTTGTGACGCCCCCGATTTAATCATACACTAATCATACACGCAAACGTGTACGATCAAGATCGGGGACTCACGGGAAGATATCACAACACAACTCTACAAATAAAATAAGTCATACAAGCATCATATTACAAGCCAGGGGCCTCGAGGGCTCGAATACAAGAGCTCGATCATAGACGAGTCAGCGGAAGCAACAATATCTGAGTACAGACATAAGTTAAACAAGTTTGCCTTAAGAAGGCTAGCACAAACTGGGATACAGATCGAAAGAGGCGCAGGCCTCCTTCCTGGGATCCTCCTAAACTACTCCTGGTCGTCGTCAGCGGGCAGCACGTAGTAGTAGGCACCTCCGGTGTAGTAGGAGTCGTCGTCGACGGTGACGTCTGGCTCCTGAGCTCCAACATCTGGTCGCGACAACCAGGTAGAAGGGATAGGGGGAAAAGAGGGAGAAAGCAACCGTGAGTACTCATCCAAAGTACTCGCAAGCAAGGAGCTACACTACATATGTATGCAATGGTGTCAAATGGAATAAGGGTATCATATGTGGACTGAACTGCAGAATGCCAGAATAAGAGGGGGATAACTAATCCTGTCGAAGACTACGCTTCTGGCAGCCTCCGTCTTGCAGCATGTAGAAGAGAGTAGACTGAAGTCCTCCAAGTAGCATCGCATAGCATAATCCTAACAGATGATCCTCCCCTCGTCGCCCTATGAGAGAGCGATCACCGGTTGTATCTGGCACTTGGAAGGGTGTGTTTTATTAAGTATCCGGTTCTAGTTGTCATAAGGTCAAAGTACAACTCCGGGTCGTCCTTTTACCGAGGGACACGGCTATTCGAATAGATAAACTTCCCTGCATGGGTGCACCACATACCCCAACACGCTCGATCCCATTTGGCTGGACACACTTTCCTGGGTCATGCCCGGCCTCGGAAGATCAACACGTCGCAGCCCCACCTAGGCACAACAGAGAGGTCAGCACGCCGGTCTAAACCTATGCGCACAGGGGTCTGGGCCCATCGCCCTTAGCACACCTGCACGTTGCGTACGCGGCCGGAAGCAGACCTAGCCTAGTGGCTTTCCAGTCCAATCCGGCGCGCGCCACTCAGTCGCTGACGTCACGAAGGCTTCGGCTGATACCACGACGCCGGGATACCCATAACTACTCCCGCATAGATGGTTAGTGCGTATAGACCAAATGGCCAGACTCAGATCAAATACCCAGATCTCGTTAAGCGTGTTAAGTATCCGCGAACGCCGACCAGGGCCAGGCCCACCTCTCTCCTGGGTGGTCGGAACCTGCCCTGTCGCTCCGCCTCAAAGATCCACTCGCAGGTGCTCCTACGAGCCGACCCATCTTTAGTCACCACATGTATCACGTATAAAGTATATAGTACATACCCGTGATCACCTCCCGAGTGATCACGGCTCGATAGTATAGCATGGCAGACAGACAAGAATGTAGGGCCACTGATGATAAACTAGCATCCTATACTAAGCATTAGGATTGCAGGTAAAGGTAACAACGGTAGTAGCAGGGACATGCTATGCATCAGTATAGGATTAACGGGAAGTAGTAACATGCTACACTACTCTAATGCAAGCAGTATAGAGAAGAGTAGGCGATATCTGGTGATCAAGGGGGGGGGCTTGCCTGGTTGCTCTGGCAAGAGAGATGGGTCGTCAACTCCGTAGTCGTACTGGGTAGCAGCGGCGTCGGTCTCGGTGTCTATTGAGAGAAGAGGGGGGAGAAACAATAAATATTTAAGCAAGCATATGCATAGTGATGCATGACATGACAAGTAACAGCGTTAGAGGTGCCCTAACGCGGTAATAGGTGATACCGGTGAAGGGGGATGACATCCGGGAAAGTATCCCCGGTGTTTTGCGTTTTCGAGCAGAGGAGCCGGAGGGGGAAAGTTGCGAGTTTGCTATGGTAGGTATGCGTGACGAACGAACAGGCCGCGTATCCAGATTCGTCCCGTCGTTCTGAGCAACTTTCATGTATAAAACTTTTTCATCCGTGTTACGGGTTAAAAGATATGTTTTTTTAAGATTTTATTAATTTCTGGAATTTAATTAATTATTTAAATTAATTCGAAAAACAGATTAATGACATCAGCATGATGTCATGCTGACATCAGCAGTCAACAGGGTTGACTTGGTCAAACTTACGCGTGGGTCCCACTCGTCATACTCTGTTAGTTAATTAACAGTAGTTAATTAGGTTAATTAGTCATTAGGTTAATTAACCTTAATTAGTTAATTTAATCAGAATTAATTAAGTTAATTAATTATTTATTTATAATACATTTATATATTTTTAAAATTCTTTTTTTTTGTTCTGGGCATGGGCCCCGTTCGTCATGGGCCCTAGGGGCCTTTGCGGGCGTGCGGTTATTGGGTGTAGCCCGAACGGGCGATGGCCCTCGCAGGGGCGCACCCGACGAGGCGGCTGGCGGGCGCGGGCGCCGGTGCACCGGCGAGCGGGCGACGCGGCAAGGCAAAGGCGGCCGGCGCAAGAAGCAGGCGCCGGCAGGGGTGAGTGGGGCGAGGGGACGAGGTCGCGGCGGGGCGCACGGGCACACGGGGAGGGCGCGAAGGGGGAGCCGGGGCGTGCAAGAGGGATGTCCCAGGGCCATGGTGAGCGCGGCCGGCGCGGAGTTGCAGCAGACAACGGCAGTAGCAGCGCCAGCAGCTGATGCATTGCAGCACTGGGCGGCGATGGTTGGGCGCGCGGGGTTGTCGGTGCAGAGAGCAGGAGGAGAGGCCGGAGGAGGCCACGGCGACGGACACATGCGGAGGAGCTCGTCGGGGCGGTCGGGAGCGGCGACGTGCGACAGAGAGGGGAAGAGGGAGGGAGCTCACGATGGGTAGCAGGGACCGTGGCAGTGGGCTCGACGGAGGTCGGGGAGGTCCAACGAGGGAGATCCGGCGACGGATGGCGTTTCGGGCAGCGGCGGACGACGGAGGGCGGCGCAGGGCGTCAGGGGCGATGCGGCAGGCGCGGCGAGGGACGCCGCTGAGGGAGAGGGAACGGAGGCGCGAGGATGAGGGAGGGGACGGCGAGGCGGCTGCGGGGGCAGGCGACGCCGGCGAGGCGGTGGCGGCGACGGTAGGGGTCGGGGACGAGCGGCGGCGTTGCGGCCTCGTCTGGGTCGTGCCCCGATCCAGAGGGAGTCGGGGGGAGGCAGAGGGAGTGGGGGGGGGGGTTCGCCCCGATCCAATCTGGATCGGGAGGGGGCGAGGGAGTGGGGGGAGTGGTGCGGTTAGGGGGTTAAGGTTTCGGCACCAGGGGATAAGGGAGTGGGGCGCGGCTGGGCCGGCCTGGCAGGGACTTGGCCCAGTTGGGCCGGGGGCTGCTGGGCCGGAGCCCCGGGGGTTCTTTCCCTTTTTGTGTGTGTGTGTGTGTGTTAGTTCTGTTCCTCTTTTTCTTTTTATTTATTTTTCTTTTCTATTTCATTCTTTTAATTGTTGTTTTACAAAATATAAATACAACTCCTAAATTAATGTTATAATTTAATCTACTGCCCCAATAAGTATGAAACCTAATTAAAATAGTTTGCATTATTATTATTTTTTTAAAAGGGCATTTAATTGATCGTCATAGCTGTGTTTTAATTACTTTAAAGCCTTTAAACGTTTTATAAAAGTGTGGTTTCTCCACAATAATTACTTATGCATTATTGGGCAACACCCCAACATTTTAGTTTTAATATTTGAAAATCTTTACCATTTGACTTTATTTTAAGTTTGATTTTCGAATCGGTTTTGAACTAACACGAAATTAACAACAGTAACCGTGGTGACGTGGCATCATTAACGTGGGATTACTGTAGCCTGATTACCCGGGCGTCACAGCTGCGGGCTCCTAATGCCCTCGGACAAGTGCCCGGCAGGTATGGCAAGATGTGGGACCACTGGGGCCGCTTGCCCACTCCCTCCTCCTGCCCCGCCCACCGACTCAGAGCGGAGCGTCGAAGTCGCCGAGAAAGCGGTCCTCCTGACCGCAGACGATGAGGGGAAGTCTAGGGCCACCTACCCCAACCTCTCCTCCCCCAGCGTTCCGAGGGATGCTGGCGCCACTGCCAGGGCCTGAGGATAGAGAGCCGAAGCCACCTGCCTCGGGCTCCCGCTCCTAACGCTGGCAGCCCTCGACGTGGCCGGTGACACCGGCGTGTGTATAGGGAGGGAAGAGGATAAGGCCATCTGCCCTGACCCCCATCCCGTAAGGCCCTCCTCGGTCATAGATGCCAACGCCGGAGCCACCTCAACCGGTACAGTAGGAGAAATAGGAGCCACCTCCGGCTCTACCTCCCGAAGTGCAGTCCCCACAAAATCCAAAGAAGGAAGCGCATGCTCAAACTCATCATCTGTATCTACCCTGTCGCTCCACAGCTTGGGAGGCGCAGAAGCAGGCTCAAAGGACCCAAAACGCAGAGTCATCGTGGGCACCGACGGTGACGGTGTCGAACCAGCTCCGGCCCCCTCCCCAGGCAACTGAGCATCTGTACGAGTTCCGGTCGATTCCTCTCGAGCAGACTCATCTGGCGCCCCCTTGGCTCCTGCACCACCATCACTCTCGTGCATATCAACATCATCCCCAGCGACCTCATCAGCGAACATCTCAACATCCTCAAACTCAATGTCGAGCGGGAAAACCTCTCCCCTATAGGTCCAGTGAACAACATCGGGCACGAAGTCAACATTCAGAACACTCACCAATATCCGAGCCACTCCATGAGCCCGAGTAAAGCCATATCCACTCTCTCCGTCTTTCCAACCATGATACCCATACTGGCTACCACTCGAACGTCCTGCAGAGGCTTAGATGGGGCCCCAGAAAATCGCAACCAAATCTGCGTAAGCGGCTTGCCTTTAGGCTCTACCTTCGTCCACTCGTGAAACTCCAAAATACACGTAGTACCAGGAACTCTACACAAGCCAAAACTCAGCAGTTTTTGTAAATCCTCCACGGAAGGGAAATCCACCTTAAAGACATTAGCTTCGAGTCTGACCAGCTCCCACTGAAAGTCCCCCGGTGCCAACTCCTGAAGCCTCTGGATAATCTGGGCCTCAGTCACCTCGCCCTGAGTTGTTTTCACAATCCCGGTAGTCAAGCACTGTGTATCCTCGGGGATCTCCCTCGCAGCCGGGGACTCGAAGAACAATAACTCCGCACAGTACAACCCATACATAGTCAGAGATGGAGCCTGGTCACGCACTAATGGGCAATCTCCCGAATCATGTGCAAGCTTGCCACACGAGTCACGCAGCTCTGCGATGCACTCTGCAATAAAATGGCCCTTCTCACCACACCTGTAACATAGCATCCTTTCCTTCTTGCGCGCCCATTTGGCCGCCCTCTCGGATTCAGACCTGTCTGATGTGTCCCCCACAGCCCCAGGCACCGGAACATCAACCTTGGCCAGTGCCGTTACCACCTCCATTGCCTGAGTGGTAATATCCTTGGACTGAGCATTATCTGTCTCAACCGTAGTAGCCCCATGGTCAACAGCAACCGGGGGCGGAGGTTGCTGACGAAACCTCCCACGGCCCCCACCCCGACCACCCCGACGTCCACGGAATCCACCTCTCTGGCGGTGATCCGGACCGGAGGCCCCCTCGACAAAGCCACCAGGAGGTCCGAGGAAAGGTCTCTCAGCAGACCCGTCACTCTGCCACGTATAGCCTCGGCCTCCACCGGTAGACGAGGAACCGCGGTGCTGTCCATCACCGTACGCATCAACCCCATCATCTCCCCACTGACCTCGGGGCGCCTCAAAAGACTCTTGAACTGTGACCTCCTTCCTAGGCATCGAAGACCCAGACCGAAACTGAGCCGGCCTCGCGGCATAGTGCGGCGGCGGAGCAGCCCGAGGCGGGGCACCACCCGGTGCCGGCACCACAGGTCTAGGACCAGAACCTCCGCCACGACCCAAGGCAGAGGCGACCTGAGGTGACGGCCCCGGGGGTCGCGGCCCTACTGGGACTCCTCTTCCCGCGGGTAAGGCCGGCGGCCTGGCCGGCGTTGGCCCCGGCGGTCGCGAACCAGCAGAGCCTCCACTGCTCGCAGGAACCAACGGCGGCCGAGGCTCCGTAGGCACAGGCGGCCGTGCCCCATGGTTGCCGCGCCCCCGTCCTGAGGGGGCAGGAGCGCCACGCCCGACCCCGATAACCGCTCGCCCAGCACCGGCTGCGCTGAGCTCCGCGCCAGGGGCCCCTCGACCAGCCCGCCCAGGCGGCGGCGACGGCATACCGGCCCCGGCCGAACTCTCAGATGCTTGGGGCTGCGCCGTCGGCGGCCCACCCGCTCCTCGACCAACCATCGCACGCAGCGGCGGAATCCGGCGAGCACGACCAGGGCCACACGGAGGAAGAACGGGCGTTCCGCGCCGACGAACCCTAATCGAGGTAGCCGAGACGCACGCGTAGGGGGTTACGTCCGTGCATGCAGCGGTAGATGATGAGCATGTGTCGCCCGGTATGGCCTGGGCCTCATACCCAGCCATATCCGGCCCACGTTGCAGTTCGTCAACGCAATTAGGAACCGGCCCACATCGGCCCAGGAGTTCGTTCAAGCGCTCTTTGCGAGCCGCTCGGATCCCGCACGGCAGCCTCGATGGCACCACAGCCGCGTCCGCCGCCGGAGGTCCGGCTCTCGACCGACGAGCAGTCTTTCTCTTCTTGACCATCGTCCATGAATTCGGATGGATTAGATCGAACACCGTGAGGTTGGGAAGACGTACCTTAGGCAGAGGTCCCTTCCACGGTCTGACCGCAGATGCCGCATTTCTCCGGTGTATGACACGGCGAACTAATTCCTTCCTCTCGTCCGGAAGAAGCCCAACCCTCGCCGGATCCTCCACCGGCACGACCGTGTCTACGGTAGTGGCCACCACTGGTAGAAAAAGAGGCTTCCGTCCAGCCCCATTAGTCGCGAAACTGTAGGAACCGCGACTAATGAAGTCTTTAGTCGCGGTTCGGCAGACGAACCGCGACCAAAGGCCTGGGCCCAGGGCGCTCGGTGGCCAGCTGGTGCACGTGAGGGGCTTTAGTCGCGGTTGGCCAGGCCAACCGCGACTAAAGCTCCTCCCCTATATATACCAGTTCAGCACACTCACTTAGCCATTTGGTGCCACTTCTCTTCGCAAGCTTCATAAGGGGGTGTAGGTTTGCTTTTGGTTCCTCTTATGCACACAAGGTGTTTGATGAAATGCCCCAAGAGCGTGAAACAAACATGATATGAAGTGTTGGAGCCACACTTGAGGTTCCTCATTTATTTTTTCCTCCTCGATCACGGTTAGCAACTTGAACCTTTCATGCATGTGTGTCATTGATAAAATATGCATGTGTGTTGTTCATTGTTTAATTTCTATTGTTTATAGCTAGTTAGTTTAACAAATGCATGATGGTTAATTATATATTTTATATTATAATAATGCAGATGAATCGGCAATGGATGTACGGTAACCGACTCTCCCGCGAGTTCACTACGGGTTTGAAAGATTTCCTCGTAGTGGCTAATGCGAACAAGCAGAAGGGTTTTGTTATCTGTCCATGTGTTGACTGTAAGAATCAGAAGGATTACTCTTCCTCAAGAGAAGTTCACCTGCACCTGCTTCGGCACGGTTTCATGCCAAGCTATAATTGTTGGACCAAGCATGGAGAAAGAGGGGTTATAATGGAAGAAGATGAAGAAGGGGATGATTTCATCGATGAAAGCTATCTTGCTCATTTCGGTGATACTTTCATGGAGGATGCTGAAGGTGAAGGGGAAGGTGAAGGGGAAGGTGAAGGTGAAGAAGAGGCACGTGATGAGACCGTTGATGATCTTGGTCGGACCATTGCTGATGCACGGAGACGCTGCGAAACTGAAAAGGAGAGGGAGAATTTGGATCGCATGTTAGAGGATCACAGAAAGTCGTTGTACCCCGGATGCGATGATGGTCTGAAAAAGCTGGGCTGCACACTGGATTTGCTGAAATGGAAGGCACAGGCAAGTGTAGCTGACTCGGCATTTGAAAACTTGCTGAAAATGTTGAAGAATATGTTTCCAAAGAATAACGAGTTGCCCGCCAGTACGTACGAAGCAAAGAAGGTTGTCTGCCCTCTAGGTTTAGAGGTTCTGAAGATACATGCATGCATCAACGACTGCATCATCTACCGCGGTGAATACGAGAATTTGAATGAATGCCCGGTATGCACTGCATTGCGTTATAAGATCAGAGGCAATGACCCTGGTGACGATGTTGAGGGCGAGAAACCCAGGAAGAGGGTTCCCGCCAAGGTGATGTGGTATGCTCCTATAATACCACGGTTGAAACATCTGTTCAGGAACAAAGAGCATGCCAAGTTGTTGCGATGGCACAAAGAGGACCGTAAGTCGGACGGGGAGTTGAGACACACCGCAGATGGAACGCAATGGAGAAAGATCGACAGAGAGTTCAAAGATTTTGCAACTGACGCAAGGAACATAAGATTTGGTCTAAGTACAGATGGCATGAATCCTTTTGGCGAGCAGAGCTCCAGCCATATCACCTGGCCCGTGACTCTATGCATCTACAACCTTCCTCCTTGGTTGTGCATGAAGCGAAAGTTCATTATGATGCCAGTGCTCATCCAAGGTCCGAAGCAACCCGGCAACGACATCGATGTGTACCTAAGGCCATTAGTTGATGAACTTTTACAGCTGTGGGGCAGACCTGGTGTCCGTGTGTGGGATGAGCACAAAGAAGAGGAATTTGACCTACGAGCGTTGCTTTTCGTAACCATCAACGATTGGCCTGCTCTTAGTAACCTTTCGGGACTATCAAATAAGGGATACAATGCATGCACGCACTGCTTACATGAGACTGAAAGTGTACATTTGCCAAATTGTAAGAAGAACGTGTACCTTGGGCATCGTCGATTTCTTCCGAAAATTCATCCAGTAAGAAAGAAAGGCAAGCATTACAACGGCAAGGCAGATCACCGGCCGAAGCCTGCGGAACGCACTGGTGCTGAGGTATTTGATATGGTCAAGGATTTGAAAGTCATCTTTGGAAAGGGTCCTGGCGGACAATCAGTTCCGAAGGGAGCTGACGGGCACGCAGCCATGTGGAAGAAGAAATCTATATTCTGGGAGCTAGAATATTGGAAAGTCCTAGAAGTCCGCTCTGCAATCGACGTGATGCACGTTACGAAGAATATTTGCGTGAACCTCCTAAGCTTCTTGGGCGTGTATGGGAAGACAAATGATACAAAGGAAGCACAGCAACGTTTGAAAGACCCTGATGACCGGCATCCGGAATGGTTTCAAGGTCGTGCCAGCTACGCTCTGACCAAAGAAGAGAAGGTCATCTTTTTTGAATGCCTGACCAGTATGAAGGTCCCGTCTGGATTCTCGTCCAATATAAAGGGAATAATAAACATGGCGGAGAAAAAGTTCCAAAACCTGAAGTCTCACGACTGCCACGTGATTATGACGCAATTGCTTCCGATTGCTTTGAGGGGGCTCCTGCCGGAAAATGTTCGAGTAGCCATTGTGAAGCTATGTGCATTCCTCAATGCAATCTCTCAGAAGGTAATCAATCCAGAAGTTCTACCACGGTTACAGAACGATGTGATCCAATGTCTTGTCAGTTTCGAGTTGGTGTTCCCGCCATCCTTCTTCAATATTATGACGCACCTCCTGGTTCACCTAGTCGAAGAGATTTTCATTCTCGGTCCTGTATTTCTACACAATATGTTCCCCTTCGAGAGGTTCATGGGAGTATTAAAGAAATATGTTCGTAACCGTGCTAGGCCAGAAGGAAGCATCGCCAAGGGCTATGGAAATGAGGAGGTAATTGAGTTTTGTGTTGACTTTGTTCCTGACCTTAAGCCGATTGGTCTTCCTCGATCACGGCACGAGGGGAGACTAAGTGGAAAAGGCACGATCGGAAGGAAATCAACGATATGTATGGACGGCCATTCTCTGACTGAAGCACACCACACTATACTGACCAATTCCAGCTTGGTGGCTCCGTACTTTGAGAAACACAAGAATATTTTACGCTCGGACAACCCGGGGAAGCCTGAATCCTGGATTAGGAAGGCCCACATGGAGACTTTCGGCAGTTGGTTGAGAAAACATTTAATGAATGACAATGATGTTGTAGATCAGCTGTACATGTTGGCCAAGACACCATCTTCGACTATAACGACTTTCCAAGGGTACGAGATAAATGGGAATACATTTTACACGATCGCCCAAGATAAAAAGAGCACCAACCAAAACAGTGTTGTCCGCTTTGATGCAGCAACCGAGAATGGGCAAAAAGTCACATATTATGGTTACATAGAGGAGATATGGGAACTTGACTATGGACCCTCCTTTAAGGTCCCTTTGTTCCGGTGCAAATGGTTCAAGCTAACAGGAGGTGGGGTAAAGGTGGACCAGCAATACGGAATGACAATGGTGGATTTCAACAATCTTGGTTACCTTGACGAACCATTCGTCCTAGCGAAAGATGTCGCTCAGGTTTTCTATGTGAAGGACATGAGTAGCAAACCGAGGAAACGGAAAGATAAGAAAACGATCAGTACATCATGCGATGATCCAAAGCGCCACATTGTTCTTTCAGGGAAAAGAAACATCGTGGGAGTGGAGGACAAGACAGACATGTCAGAAGATTATAATATGTTTGCTGAAATTCCGCCCTTCAAAGTGAACACCGACCCAAGCATTAAGTTAAATGATGAGGATGCTCCATGGATACGGCACAATCGTAAGCAAGCAGGGACACAAGGGAAGAAATGATGTGTAATAATTTATTGTACCAAACTTTGTTGAATGGATCATGTGAATTATATTACCCGTGATGTGTTTGGTGTCCATTTTCGAATGATTCGAGATACCACTGATGATACATGAAATTTGGAGTGATTTAGTCATACTCCTGCCTAGGCGTATAATATGCATACTCGTAGTCTTCATAGCCGCCGTCGTTGTACTGGTAGTCGTCGCCTTCTAAGTTGCCGCCGTCGTCGTCGCTGCTGTCGTCGCTGTCGTCGGGCGGCGCTCGTGGCTCGAACTGAGGGTAGCGCAGGCGGGGGATATCGCCGGCCGTGATGTAGTCCATGACGATCTGCAGAGTCCGGCCGTACCACCATAGCCGACGGCCGGCCTCGTGGAAGTTCCCAGGAGGCAGACCGTCCTCCTCATACCTGGCGAGCGCCCTCTCACGCCGATTGATGAAGAAGGCGTCCCAAGTATGCTGGTTATCGGGATGCCAGCGGGGATTCATCCGCTGCTCCGGCGTGAGGTCGAGGTAGTAGTGGTTCGTGATGGCCGCCCGGCGCGCAGTACCCTGAGGGACGGGAGGGACCGGCACGCCGCCGGCGCTTAGGCTCCAGCCGGTGGGGATGCGGTAGCCCGGTGGACAAGGGTAGTTCGAGGCGCAAAGCTCCTCCACCTGCTGGTAGGTTAGAGTGGGTGCGGTGGAAGCCATGAGAGAGTGATGAGAGATTGTAGAGATGTGATAATGCTGGCCAAGCCGGGCTACATATATGTAGTGATAAATGGCGGGAAAAATGGGAGCGGGAAGACAGGAGGCGGGAAGAAAGTGGCGGGAAGAAAGAGGCGGGAAGACAGGGAAGAAATGGCGGGAAGAAGAGGAATCCAGAGCTGGTCATCTAACCTTTAGTCCCGGCTGGTTGGTGCAACCGGGACTAAATGTGGTTTTTGTGTCATCTAAGAAAACTGTCGGTGGGATAAGGACGTTTGGGTAAGCTTTACTCCCGGCTGGAGGGTGCAACCGTGACTAAAGCTGTCGGCAGGATAAGGACGCATGGGTAGCGCACGACGCCCTGTCGGAGGAACAAGACAAAGCAGAAGCGGCGCCGTGCCTATAAAAGGAGCATCGATACGCGGGAAGATAGAGGCGTGAAGAAATGGCGGGAAGACATAGGCGGGAAAGAACTGGCGGGAAGACTGGCCGGGAAGAACTTGTGGGAAGACAGAGGCGGCCGGGAAGAACTTCTCTGAATTTTTTGATATATTATTTGTGTTTTTAGAATTTTGAAATGAATTAGTTCTATTTTTCTGAATTTTTTTGATATATTATTTGTATTTTTAACATATTGAATTGAATTAGTTTTATTTTTCTTAATTTTTTGATATATTATTTGTATTTTTAAGATTTTGAATTGAATTAGTTTTATTTTTCTGAATTTTTTGATATATTATTTGTATTTTTAACATTTTGAATTGAATTAGTTTTATTTTTCTTAACTTTTTGATATATTATTTGTATTTTTAACATTTTGAATTGAATTAGTTTTATTTTTCTTAATTTTTTGATATATTATTTGTATTTTTAGAATTTTGAATTGAATTAGTTTTATTTTTCTGAATTTTTTGATATAATATTTGTGTTTTTAACATATTGAATTGAATTAGTTCTATTTTTCTGAATTTTTTGATATATTATTTGTATTTTTAACATATTGAATTGAATTAGTTTTATTTTTCTTAATTTTTTGATATATTATTTGTATTTTTAAGATTTTGAATTGAATTAGTTTTATTTTTCTGAATTTTTTGATATATTATTTGTATTTTTAACATTTTGAATTGAATTAGTTTTATTTTTCTTAATTTTTTGATATATTATTTGTATTTTTAACATATTGAATTGAATTAGTTTTATTTTTCTGAATTTTTTGATATAATATTTGTGTTTTTAACATATTGAATTGAATTAGTTTTATTTTTCTGAATTTTTTGATATATTATTTGTATTTTTTAGATTTTGAAAAAGAAAAAGTAGCCAACCGCGACTAAAGGTCGTTGCGCGCGGGAACGCAAAAACCCGCCAAAAATACCTTTAGTCGCGGTTGGCCTGGCCAACCGCGACTAAAGGTCGTTGCGCGCGGGAACGCAAAAACCCGCAAAAAACCCTTTAGTCGCGGTTGGTCTGGCCAACCGCGACTAAAGGTTTCCCTTTAGTCGCGGGTCTCCTCCCCAACCGCGACTAAAGGGGGGGCTATAAATACAAGGGCCCGAACCTTCGCCTCCATTTCTCGTCTTCTCCGATTCTCTGCCGCGCCGAAGGCCTGCCGCCGTCGCCCTCGCCCTCGACGCCGCCCGCCGTCGCCCTCGCCCTCGACGCCGCCCGCCGTCGCCCGCCGCGCTGTCATCGTCCTCTCGCGCCCCGGCCGCCCCGTCCGCCATATGTTTGCACACCGCGCCCCGCCCCGGCCCACGCGCGCCGCCCCCTCTCGCCCACGTACGGCGCCACCGGCCGCTATCACCGGCCTCCCTCGCCCACCGCGCGCGCGCCGCCTCGCTCGCCCGCCCTCAACGCCGCCGGCCCGCCCTCAACCGCCAGACAAAGGGCGCCGCCGGCCCGCCCTCAACGCCCACCGGAATTTTTTCTTTTTTTTTCTTTTTTTTGTTCTTTTTAATTTTAACTAGTTAATTAGTTTAACAAAAACGGTAAAATAACTTAAAACTTGATATGTTTAAAATAAACTTTAAGATGTTATAAAAAATAAATTGACAAACTAAACTTGCCATGATGAATTACTAAAATTTGCCATGATCTATCAAATAATTTTGACATGATTCATAAGTAAAAAAAAGAAATATGTCATCAGTTATTTTAACAATGCATGGTCACTGGCTCAAATTTGGCATGAACTATAAACTAAAACTATCATGATGAATTACTTAAATTTGCCATGATACATGTACTAAAATTTGCCATAGTTCATACAAAAATGTTTTTCATGTTCAAAATACTAGAATTGTCATGATCTATAAACTCAATTTGCCATGATGAATTATCAAAAGCTGCCATGATACATGAATCAAATTTGTCATGGCCGATTAATAAAGATTGCCGCAAAAACTAGTTTAAATACAATGGTAACTTTAAATCTAGAATAAAAAACTATATTAAACATGTCGTGGCAACTTTATTGTAAACCCTATTACAACTTGAGTGTAAACCCTCTCCCACCCCTTCCTCGCCCCCTCCTTTTGCCACCGCCCTTTCGCCACCGCCACCGCCACCGCCCCCCTTCTTCACTTAATTAATTTGTTTTTACTACATGTTTTCAGGACTGACATAATGGCGGACGATAGAGCTGACCCGATTATGGACAACTATGATCCGGACGGTGAAGCACATATGTTCGGCATCATAAACGGCGATATTCTATATGTGCCGACCGGACAAGAAGAAGATGATATCTCTTCTTATCTGAACCTTGACGGTGAAGATGAAGGGTGCCGTCAGCAAGATGATGTCGAACAAACGTCGATAAACGACGATCTTCAAATGGAAGTAGCAACCACCTCCGGCGCCGAGGTATATATATACATTGAGCCTCTGGTGATACAAACTAACTGATTTGAATAAATATGTGTGTACTAACGCGCGCGACTCTCTTTCTTATTTTAGCCCTCGGCCGGATCGTCGAAACAATCGAGTACGTCGTCAAAGCGTGGCGCAACCAAGACGATGAAATAAGGAGAAACATGCACCATCGAGGTTGTCGACAGTGCAACCGGCAGGCCGCTGGAGCCCCGCAAGAACGCCACCAAGTTTGTCAGCCAATGCAGAGCCGTTGTTAGAGACAACGTCTCGATCACCGTCCAGGAGTGGAATAAGCCAAAGAAGGCACGAATTGCTGCTTTCACTTTTGTCGATAAGAGAACAAAAAAAGATTGCTTCAAGAAGCTTATGGAACATTTCGTTCTACCTCCGGAATACAACAAATTCGATGAGGAGGGTAACAAGATTGAGGAAAACAAGGAGAGGAGGAGGCTAGTCAAACAGTTCGCTCTTCATAAGATGGCCGACGCATTCCGGAAATTCAAGCAAAATCTAGCCCATGACTTTGTCAAGCAGAACAAGACTCCGGATTTCAAAGGACAATATGAGAAACTGAAACATGATTGGCCAGAATTTGTGAAGCAAAAGAAATCGGAGCAGTTCATTCAAATATCGAAAAAAATAAGGAAAATGCGGCTAAGAAGGAGTATAATCATATTATGGGGCCAGGAGGGTATCACCTTTGGGTGCCTAGGTTGGAGAAGATGGAGAACGAGCTGAGGGCGCGAGGAATCCGTCCAGGTACGGAGGGATGGGACCCAAGGGCCAAAAGCTGGTGGTACGGGCATGGGGGAACGCTGAACCCGGAGATAGGGGAGTGTGTTTACCGGGGCAAAATAATTAAACCCACCCAAGCCCTTATTGACGCAATGAGGGATGCTCAAGAGGGGAAGATCAAGTTCAACAGAGAGAATGACGCGCTGACAAAAGCCCTCGGGAATCCTGAACACGGAGGACGTGTACGAGGCATGGGGCACATTCCGTGGAAAATAGGGTTCCCCCAGAACGATGACCCGTACGGTTACAGAAGCCGTAAGAGAAAGATGGATCGGGAAGCAGATGTTGTGGCGCGGTTGGCATCGGAAATGGATGTGATGAAGAAAACCGTGAGTGTACTAGTAGCCGAAAGAGATGCAGCTCGGGCGCAGCATGAAGATCATCCAGCGGATCTCGGAAGCCAGCAGCGGAGAAGCAGCGTGGCTTCCACGGAGGCCCCACCGGCTGGTGCAGATGCACCGACGATCGAAATTACTGCATCGGAGCCTCTGGTGGTCGAAATTACTGCATCGGAGCCTCCTCGCTACCCCGTGGACGATATAAAGGAGATGAAAGAATGTCATCTGTATTATCCTATCGGGAACATGTCCATGAAGGTAGCCATCGGCAGTGCTTTACCATGTTTACCTGGAGCACTCCACCACAACAACCCCATTCAAGATGGCTATGCTCGTGTCACGGTGGAGGACATAGTCCAAGGGTTTGAGGACCTGGAGATTGACATTGCTACACCTGAAGGGGAGAAAAGACTTGGAGATGTCAAGCGCCATTTCATTCTATGGCAAAAGAAGTTTATCAAGTTTCCAGGCGAGGCGCCAAGGACAACAAGTCCACCCCCCTATGGTGGTGGTGGTGGCGGTGGCGGCGGTGGTGGTGGTGGTGGTGGTGGCGGTTCACCTACACCTCCGTCACGTCAGCCGACGCCCCTCAGTCCACAACGTCCGGCGGGTGATCAGACGCCGCCCCCCAGTCCTCGTCCGGCGGGTGATCAGACGCCGCCCCCCAGTCCTCGTCCGGCGGGTGATCAGACGCCGCCCCCCAGTCCTCGTCCGGCGGGTGATCAGCCGACGCCCCCCAGTCCACAACGTCCGGCGGGTGATCAGACGCCGCCCCCCAGTCCACAACGTCCGGCGGGTGATCAGACGCCGCCCCCCAGTCCTCGTCCGGCGGGTGATCAGACGCCGCCCCCCAATCCACCTCCGGCAAAGAAGCAGAAGCAGTCCTGGATTATTAACCCGGAGCCTTATGTACCTAAGACCACAAAGGTACCGGAGCCATCACTGAAGCCTCTCCCCACAAGGCCTTGGGAACGTAGTGCCGAGGAAACTGCCGCGGCCGCGGCTGCTGATCATGACAAATGGAAGGCGGAGTGCAAGAAGAAAAGAGAGCCCGAGCCCAAGCCAGTATTTTCTGATGAGCAAAAGAAGTGGGCTAAGTCATTTTTGAGCACACCGTCCCAAGCCGCGAAGAATCTGCCTAACGACTATGCACGTGAACTTCGTAGGCAGGCACTCATGTTGAAGGAGAAGAAAGAGCGGGCGGAGAACCAGGAGAACAAAGCCTTGGAGGAGGCCGAGAAAACGGAATTATAAAGTAAAAAAAAGCGGGAAACGAGTTGCCCAGCTCGGGGAACAAAGTAAACAATCGATTGCCCCGCTTATAGTGAAAGCCGCCGGTCCGGATGACCCCGATATCATAGCAGCTGCGACAGCACATGGATTGACTGTAACGAGTGCCAGAGAACAAGCGGCCAACTTAGGTATTACTCTTCATGAACTGTTAGGCCTTGATGAGGCGCCAGTGAAGGAGGTAGTAATTACATATGTGAAGAATGGGCCTCTCATCGAGCCTGCGCAGGAAAATGATCTACCTCCACAAATGAAAGGTCTGCTGAAATGGTACAAGGGTTACATAAAAAATAAAAACGCCAAAGAATATATTTATGCGGAAGTTAGATATGAGCATCACTTCAAACATTACTATGTACAAATTCATCTGAGTGAATTGTTCCAGCTTTTCAATCTGCGCGAGCTCGACAAATCTATCATCAGTTGCTACGTTCTGTAAGTGATTTATTTCTACCCCATCTCGTTCATATTGCCTGCACTATATATATGTCCTAACTATATTGTTGTGTCCGCTATTATACATGCAGAATGAAGATTAAGGAATGCAGAGTAAGGAACATCCATGATGTTGGGTTCATTGACCCACACATCGTTAATGGATATGTGTTGGAGCATCACCCCGCCGACATGGAGGCAGACCTGTGGCAGTTTCTTACAAAGCAGGAACTCAAAAGTGATATTCTATTTCCTTACCATTTTGGGTAAGTGTTTCTGTCTTGAGCACATTCTCTTTTGTTTACTCCATGCATGGTATGTGGCCGGCTAATCGATGAGTTATGCATGACGTACTGTGCATGTATCGTGTCCGCAGGTTCCACTGGATTCGGCTAGTAATTAAAGTTGACACCTCAGAATGTCTCGTCCACGACTCTCTGAATATGGATCCAAAGCTTTGGGGCGGCATGAGAAGAATGCTGCAGAAGTAATTATTTTCATTCATTTGCGCTCTATATCGATCGGCCTATTTCGTTCATTTCCTAATATCAAGTAACTAATAACTCTCTTGTTCATTTAATTTTCTTTGCCTCGTAGGGTTTGGAGACGGTTCGTAGATACAAAGGTCGGTGAATTCAAAAAAGAGCTAGAATTCAAAAGGTCAAAGGCTAAGAATGCTGGGGATATTCAGCCAGCGGGGACCAATCTATGTGGATACTATGTCTGTGAGATGATCCGGAGATACACCTCTGAGCGGGTTCCGAGTGATACCAATGCTCAGAGGAATAACCTCCGGATGATGCTTAGTCCAGAAGCTCGCTTCCGACCACTTCAAGAGGAACTAGCTGGATGGTTCAGCAGGGAAGTCCTCCATTCTAAAGGAGAACACCATTACGAGGACGTAGAACTTTATATGCATTAAATTATGTATGGAAACTTGTTCAAAATTGTATATGGTCATCCGATGATATTGAATATATATTGTATATTCCTCTTGAATTCTTTTTGGTTCTAATTTCAAATTTGTTTGAAATTGTACATTCATATGCATGTATGTAGTACCGTAGAATATGTGAAACTCCTTCAAAATTAAAATAAAGCACAAAAGAAATAAAACAATACAAATTAAACAGAAAACAGGTTTAGGGGGGGGGGGGCTAAAACCCTAAACCTGTGGCGGCCTTTAGTCGCGGTTGGCCAGAAGAACCGCGACTAAAGGTCCTCCGCCCCGACGGCCGCCTGGCGCTCACGTGGACGGGCCTTTAGTCGCGGTTCTTAAGCAACCGCGACTAAAGTGGGGGTCCTTTAGTCGCGCCTATTTGGTCGCGGTTGCGCAACCGCGACTAATGGCAGTTGCGAACCGCGACCAAAGGCCCTTTTTCCACCAGTGCACCTCATCTTCGTCATACCCTGCATGAAACAAATCACAAATCAGATCCGAAGGCGTCGGCGACGGCGGCGAACTCTCTGAGTCGTTGCTATCTCCGTCGGCCTCCTCATCATCCGTAGCCAACAGGGCCCAGAAGCGGCCGCCGATGCCCGCCCGAGCAGCCGTGGCGGGAGGACACGGCGCGGCGGCGGTCTCCCGGGGAGACACCCGGGGAGTCGCCCCAGTCGCCCCTGTCATCGCCCGTTGGTTGGTGGTTTTTTGGTTCACCTTTTTTTGGTTTACAGCCAGATGAGTGACCCTCCCAACACCGTGGCGAACTCTTCCACCATCGCTCCTAACCACGGGTAGTCTGCTGGGTTCGTACTTCGTACTTTCAAATGCGAGTGTCTGGAACAAGTACATGTACTCATCGAATGCCAGGGAGTTCAGAGAAACAGGCTTGATGGTTCCAAACTTCTCCAAACCTGTGCTTCGACCCAAGATTATCACTTTACTTCCTCTCCATCTTCATAATTATATAATAGAACGTTGTCCACTCATCTTCATCTACATCTGAAACAAGCTCAACAACTACTAATATCCTCCCTGGCAGTCTTTCATTACCTGTCATTTTGGAAAGATCATCTCCATTCAGGTGCAAAATCATAGAAAAGTGAGAACGCACTCTCTCAACATCGCATACATGGGCGACAAGAGTTTTGTTCCCAACTCGAGCATCACCAATGATTGGAAGCACGGCCAGAGAACCTGGGGTGTTGTGGTGCAGCAAGAACCTGATGATCTGCTGCTTCTCGACATGGCCGCCAAACATGAAGTTGTCGATGTAAAGATATGCATCATAGGGTCTACGGGAGATGCGCTCGCATCCGCCCAAAAGGACGACAAACTCCGCCATGTTAGCAACACCAGCCTCTAGGTTTTGCAGAGTTCTTATTAGCCCTGAGTTGAAAACCTTGTGTGATGCACTACTGACGAGTGTGCGTGTACGTTTGTTAGGAGTGGAAATAGATAGTGCCGATGAGTCACATATCAATTCCTTATGTTTCCTGTACTTGATGGTATCAAGCACATGGTGGCCTTGGTACATGGCTGCCACCAGCGTCTTCAGCTGTATGAGCATGCAGGAGTTGATGATGTATCGTGAGTCCGCCTCCTCGACGACCATGCCAATTCTCAGCAAGAGTTGTTGTAGCCTCTCCACCTTCTCCTCCGAGCATACGTGATCCATATATTTGCTCATCAGAAAAGAGATGATTCGATTAGCCGGATCCCCTGTGATAGCTGATATGGCAAGATCCACCTTGAGATGTTCTAAGCTAGGTGGTGTAGGAGGCCAAGATGCAGTTTACATATGGACGGTATAAGTCATTGGTATTACTCTATATTGCCACCTATGTTCCAGTCAATAAACTCCCCTGGTCAGAGTCTCACGTTCACAGTTGATGTCTGGGACAAGAACCTGTTTTATAGTGACAGGTGAGCAGATATTTTTCTTGCTGTGTGAACAAACCATCCTGTTGGGGAGGTGAGATGGACAAACTATGATGGACAGCTGCTCCATCATAGCTAAAGGAACAACTATGACAGGTGAAGAAACTTTCTAGTCAACCTCCTGAGCTTTCGGCAAGCTAGATGCAATTCATCAAGGTCTTCTTCGCCAAGCGATTGCACTTGGTTGTCGACACCGCCGTCCGCCTAAGATAAATGTCACTTGTCGCTATCACCATTCAATTGTCGCTATCTTCATTTCCAACTTGCTTAGTTTCTTTTGAAGGCGTGTCGATAAAAAAAGAGTAAATTACACTTCCTTTTATCTTGTAGTTATGACCTGTGACATTGTTTACCGGAAAGGTGTGGCTACTCTCGGGTGTACTACACCCGAGTTTCAAAAACTTGAAAAAAACGCGATCAAACAATCTCGAAAAAATCTGAAACTATATCAAACTTGATCAAATGTTTGAGCTTCCTGCAAAATTTCAGCCAAAGGAAACATATGAGGAGCTCTCACGAAAAAAAACAAAATCACTTCTCAAACAGTGCACAAAACTTTGAAGATTGATTTTGTCTTTTTTGGTGAGAGCTCCTCTGATGTTATTTCTGGCTGAAATTTGGCAGTTAGCTCGAACATTTGATCAAGTTTGATGTCTCAAAGTTACAGATTTTTTCGAGTTAGTTTGATCACGTTTTTTTTTCCAAATTTTTGAAATTCGGGTGTAAAATCCAGTCTCACCCCGCCTGAAAAATCTTGCCCTTCCTTAGTAGTAAAGTTCATAAAAATTTCGTTGCCTGACTTAGTTAGCTGGTAATTAAGGGCATTTTAATTGGCGGTGGCAACCTTTCCTGATGACTTTTATGCCCTTGTATTTGTATTTCCATTTCTTATACCTATTTTACACACGCCATATTGCCATAACAAGCCTTCCTGGAGAGAGAAGAACATAGACAAGTATGACCCTTGTCATTGTCCCATCTCAAAAGTTTGCTGGACAAGGAGTTCCCTGGTCGTCCATACTACTGACAAGGAGTTCCCCGGTCAGGAAGTCACTATGATTTTTCCATGATGTGTGAAAAGATAAGCTGAGATCAGCATGTAATCTTCATAGGCTAGAGGCAGAGTAGTCCATACCTAACCAATATTTTTCAGCACCTACGGCCATTGACGTACAGGTCAATAACGCTAAACCTACAAAGAGTAGTGTACAAACGTTTTACAGGTAGAGGAACAGGAAACACCGCCAGCCTGCAATTACCACCACCTCCTTCTCCTGCCCTCTATTCGATTCCCTGGTTAATTGGCACCCTTCGGTCGGTCGGAGAACTGAAGATGGAGCTTGCTATATCTGCAGTAGCAGGTGAACTCGTGAGCCGATTCGTTTCCTTCCTCGCCAACAGGTACCTCCACTCTAGCTGCCGGGCACAGTGGGAAGAGAAGCAGCTGAAGAGGCTGCAGCAGTTGCTCCTGAGAGCTCACACGGTCGTCGAGGAGGCAGACGGGCGGTACATCACCAACTCCAGAATGTTGGCACAGCTCACCATGCTCGCGGACGCCATGTACCGAGGCTACTGGGCACTAGGTGCGTCCAGGTACATCTCACTCGAAGAGTCCATGGAGGAGGGGGTGGTTCACAATCCATCTCCCCACAAACGTTTTTGCATGGTTCATGGAAGTGCTAGAAAGAACAAGGCCACATCCCTCGTCGACGTGCAGGGCGCGTTGGAGAGCTTGGAGGATGTAGTCGCTGGCATGACGGAGTTTGTTGTTCTTCTGGGTGGGTGCGACCGTATGCTGCGTCGACCATACGATGCGTATCTGTACAATGACAACATCATGTTCGGACGACATGCTGAGAAGCAGAAGCTCCTGAACTTCGTGCTACAGCATGGCTCTCCTGGTGACGCGCCTGCTGTTCTCCCGGTCATCGGTGCTCCTGCGGCCGGGAAGAGGACCCTGGTCGCCCATGTATGCAAGGACGAGAGGGTCCGCTCACACTTCTCTTCGGTTCTGCACCTGAATGGGGATTCCTTCTCTAGATTCGCAGACCATGATCGTAGCCTCTTGCCAGGCAAGATACTGGTGGTTGTGGAGCTTGTTCCAGATGTCGACGAGGAGGATTGGGCCAAGTTCTGTTCAGCCGTAGCAACAAGCATGGACAGTGGAAGCAAGGTGATCATCATCAGCCGGCTTAAAAGTACAGAACGACTAGGAACCGTTGAGCCAATCTTCCTCAACAACCTGTCATATGAGGAGTTCAGCTACCTCTTCAAGACACTCTCGTTCGGGAGCGCGAACCCGGTACAGCACCCGCGGTTAGCATGGATTGCAGACGAACTGGCCAGAGAATTCCACTCGGAATACTCACTTGGTGATGCGAACATATTCGCGGACTTAATGAGAAGGAATCTGAACGACCGTTTCTGGCTCGGCATGCTGAGCAGGCTGAGAAAGGCCATTGAGAGGAACCTCTCCATGTTCGGTAAGCATCCGAGGTCCCTCTTCCAGAGACGCCACCAGATAGATATTACGGAGTTCCTCTTGCATCCTGCTGCTTCTCCACTCTGCATCGTGCCTTCCTGTACCAGCGGCAGCAGCCGCACTGAGGTTGCTGTGGGAAGGGAGTTTCTGCCGAGGGTAAGGCTTGGGGATCTGCTGCTGGATCCTGGAGTCCGGCCGCAAGGGGATTTCAATGTAGTTGCGTGGGAATCAAGATTGCCGCCTTATACCTCGTTTGTTCATTTCGCTACAAGTGGAAATGGTGCTCCAGGTGCGGCGGAACAGACTACTCCCCTGTCTGGGAGGAAGCGTGCAGCGGTGCCTTTGTAAGGCCTTTTGATTCGGACGATTTCTACGGGGATTTTGTACAGTTGGAATCTCAAGTATTCGCTCAGTTTAGAAAGAGATAACTCAAATATTGACATGGTCTCCGATACACATCTTTTGATCATGGAATGCTATTTTTTTAAAATAATGTTTTAATGAACCATTTTCATTCAATCAATACAATTTTTTTTGGATATATATTTGTAGTGAAAGTTAGAAAATATTGAATGCAAGCCTTCTAGGAAGTCATGTATTTATAACCTGTATTGTGTGTGTGTGTGTGTGTAAGATGTTTGATTTGTAGGATTTTATCTCGTAGGAATTTTATCCAAAGAACCATATGTATTGCATTTCTTACAAAGTTTTTCATTAAAGTAAACCTCTTGGAAAAAATTCCTTTTTCGGTGCACCCGGTTTTTCATTACAGTAAATCCCGGCATCCTGGCTTTGTAAAGTTTTTGCTCCTACTATAATGAAAAGCCGGAGCACCTGCTGTTCCGGTCTGAAAAAAAATTAACCATTGGTACTGTGTGTCACTTCCTCTGTCTCCAGTAAGGCAGGATGCGGGGAAGTCAGCTCCGCTCTGGTGCCCGGATGGTGTTCTGTGAAATGACCGTCAAGCCACCAATACTTTCTCTGGAGAGCTGACGATGTGAGCTTGCTGGCCTGCCGCGCCACCGAGGTCAGCACAATCTTATTAGAATTTCAAGTAAATTTGGGTCCTTGCATTGGTTCTCTCTTCTGGTCAGATACGACTAGAAACTGGCAAGTAGCAATGCCCTAAAATTTTGTTGTGTGACTTGGTTAGCACATATTCTCTCA
The DNA here is from genome assembly GCA_034509565.1 of Triticum monococcum. NCBI lineage: Eukaryota > Viridiplantae > Streptophyta > Magnoliopsida > Poales > Poaceae > Triticum > Triticum monococcum. The sequence goes on along the minus strand of CM067841.1, from coordinate 561,747,436 downwards.
CTTCGTTAGCTGGTAATTGAGGGCATTTGGTGAACTAACCTTTTTCTGATGGACTTCTATTCACTGGCATTTTCATTTATTATACCTATTTTATTCAGGCCATAAATAAACTCGGACGCTTTTTCCCTGACAAGGGTGTTACAGTTTTACCATTGGGGCGGCTTGGAACAGAGTGCACCAAGTGAATAAATTGTGTGTAGGGCAGTAGCCTTGATTCCCATGAAATTAGCCTAAAATCTCCTTTGGGTAAGACAAGGTAACCTGCTGCTGATATTAAGTCCCGAAACATAATCCTAGGTAGACCATCTTCCAGAGCATTAGCCATACCGATAGCACAGTCTACAACCCGCGATGGAGCAGCAGGAGACAAAATGTTTCCGCCGATTAGGTGCACTGGGTGACCTTGATTCAGAAGCACCTGCGGATGGGCGCCGAAACAAGAAATGTTCGCCTTGACCATATCTCTGACCGCGTTCAACCTGTACATCCAGAAACGGGCACCCAGACTTTTCCTCTTGCATCTGCAAGCACATTTGCTAAGATGAGTGACCCTCCCAACACCATGACAAACTCTTCCACCATCGCGAGTAATCGCGGATAATCTGTCGGGTTCGCACTTCCGAATGCGAGTTTCTTGAAAAGGTACCTGAACTCTTCTAATGCCAGACATTTCAGGGATATAGGTTTAATGGTTCCAAACTTCTCTAGCTCCGCGGATCGACCTAAGATCATCACCTTGCTTCCTCTGTCCATGTTCATAACAAAATGATAGAATCTTGTCCAGTCATCTTCATGTATATATGAAACAAACTCAATAACTACCAGTATCCTCCCTGACAATTTTTCATGGTCTGTCATTCTGAACAGATCATCTCCATTCAGGTGCAAAATCATAGAAAAGTTGGAACGCACCCTCTCATCGTCGCATACATGGGCGACTAGAGTTTTCTTCCCAACTCCAGCACTACCAATGATTGGAAGCACGGCCGGAGAACCAAGGGTGTTGTGGTGCAGCAAGAACCTGATGATCTGCTGCTTCTTGACATGGCGACCAAACATGAAGTTGTCGATGTAAAGATATGCGTCATAGGGTCGACGGGAGATGCGCTCGCATCCCCCCAAAAGCACGACAAACTCCGCCATGTTAGCAACACTAGCCTCTAGGTTTTGCAGCGCGCTTTGCAACTCCGGATTGAGAACCTTATTTGTTGCACGAGTACCGATTATGCGAGAACGTTTGCAAGGAGTAGAAACAGATAAGGCGAATGCGTCACATACCAATTCCTCGGCAACATCCTTGTGTTTCCCATACTTGATGGTGTCAAGCGCATGGTGGCCTTGGTACATGGCTGCCGCTAGGGTCTTCAGCTGTATGAGCATACAAGAGTTGGTGATGTACCGCGAGTCCGCCTCCTCGACGACCATGCCAACTCTCAGCAAGATCTGTTGCAGCCTCTCCACCTTGTCCTCCAAGCACGCGTGATCTGCGTACTTGTTCATCAGGAAAGGGATGAAACGGTTCGAGAGATCACCTGCGACAGCGGCTATGACAAGATCCATCTTGCGATGTGCTAAGGTAGGTGGTGTATGAGGGCAAAAAGATGCAGTTTATATATAGACACATGGTATAAGTCACTGATATATTCTGTATACTCCCTCCGTTTCAAATTACTTGTCGCAGAAATGGATGTATCTAGAACTAAAATACATCTAGATACATCCATACCTGAGACAAGTAATTCGGAACGGAGGGAGTATATGTGAACGATATTCCGGTCAATAAACTCCCTTGGTCAGGTACGATCATGGTTTTGGGTACTGCCCGAGAAAAACGGTTACCGGGCGGTTACCGAGCTTCTCGTTGCCCCACGAAAAACGCGTATCCCGAGCAAAAAAAATCGAAATTTTTGAATTTTTACGTTCAGCGTTTACTACAATAGAATTGCAACTCTAGAATATCACCAAACGCAACTGTGGCGCGGTGGTACAGGTCCACTACCGTCCTCGGCGAGGGTGCTGGTTTGATTCCCACCTTTTGCACAACTTTTTTGGTTTATTTTTCAAAATATGTACATCGCGACCTCTTTACTTAGCGCGTACAAGACATTCCACTGGGGTGCTACCAACTCTATGCACAATATTGGTTCAACTTTTATCTATATCGAACTTAAAACAATTTGAATTCGAAATTCAATTGTAAATTTCGTCCGAAATATGTTCGGTATTTTTCGGTAACCATGGTAACCGAGAATCTCTCCCCCCCCCCCCCCCCCCCCCAACGAGAAAATTCGTCCATTCGGAATCCAAAACCTTGGGTACGATGTCTGCGTTTACAGTTGATGTCCTGGACAGGAGCCTGTTTTATTTATATATAGTGACAGGTGACCGGCTATTTTGCTGCTGTTGGGAGGCCGGTGAGATGGACAGAATTTCTAGTCAACCTTATGAGCCTACGGCTGCTGCTCCATCCACAGGAAAAAGAAAGACTATGGCATGGGAGGAAACTTCTGAGCTTTCAGCAAGCTAGATGCAATTCGTCAAGGTCTTGTCCAAACTGCGGTCTGCCTTTTGAAGGTAATACAATCAAGTCGCTATTTTTATTTCCAACTTACTTAGTTTCTTTTGAAGGCGCGTTGAGAAAAAAGAGTAATCTTCACTTCCTTTTATTTCCAACTTACTTAGTTTCTCGCTCTTTCTTACCGCTAGTAGTCTAGTGCTATACTACTATTAGTAAAGGCAATGAATTTTTTGGTGCCTGACTTGGTTAACTGGTAATTAAGAGCATTTGGTTGGCTGAGGCAACCTTTTCTGATGGACTTTTGTGCCCTTGTATCTCCATTTCTTACACCTATTTTATGTAGACCATGTTGCCGAAACAACCCTCCTCACCATGCTCATCGATGGCAGCTGTTGCATCAGAAAAGTTTGCTGGACAAGGAGTTCCCCGGTTCGTCCATACTACAGACTGGCTCTTCCAGGAGTCAGGACTCAGGACTAGTCTATATCCACGTGAAACACCCCAAGTTAGCTGCTCTTGCCTGAAGGAATTTTGCTCTTGTGAACGAATCGGACCAAACCATTTTCATCTCCTCCCTCGCACTATCGCTGCTCGTTGGATTTGTCAATACTCACTCGCTCGTTCGGTATGTTATTTATTTATTTATTTTTATTTTTCGTTTTATTTTCTTTTTCATTACTTTTTTTTGGTATTCTTTTTTATTTCTTTTTTCATTGTTTTTAATATTTTTTGCATGGTTCTCACCAGTTTTCTTTGCTTCTCCATGGATTTCTTTGTTTTTCATCGATTTTCTTTATATATTTCCTTGTTTTCACCAGGTTTCTCTTTTCTTTTATCTTTTCTCCGGTTTTTTTCTTTATCGTTCTCCTCGGTTTTTCTTGTTTATATGATTCCTTTTTCTCTTTTGCACTGTTTTTTTCTATGTTTTCCTGTTTTCTTTTCTTTTTTTTTCTTCGTTTTTCTTTGTTTCCTCGTGAATTTCCACGGTTTTCTTTGGGTTTCCATTTTTCTACGTTTCTGAGGTGTTTCTTTCTTTAGTTTCTTTGGTTTTCACCGTTTTTTCTTCAGTTTTCTTTATTTCGTTTTAAATTGGTTTTTTTGTTTTCTCTCAGTATTTACTGTTTTCCTATACACATTTTTGGTATATATCTAATACATTTTTCTAATACTAGTCATTTCAAAAATAAAGGATCAACAAAATTGAATACATGGTCAACATTTTTTTCTATACAAATTTAACATTTTTCAAACAAAAGTTTAAAATTTTCTTAATAAATGGTCAACATTTTTATACACAATTTTAATATTTTTCAAATACAAGATTAAAATTTTTTGAATACATGGTCAACATTTTTCTATATATATTTAAATATTTTCAATGCTTGATTAACATTTTTTTCAATACAAGATTAATAATTTTTAATACATAGTACACATTTTTTTCTCTACATATTTAACATTTTTCAGATAAAAATAATATTTTTTAATATACATGGGTAACATATTTTCTATACACATTTAACTTTTTTAAATGCTTGATTCATATTTTTCAAATATATTTTTTTTCAAATGCTTGATTAGCATTTTTAAATAAATGATCAATTTTTTTCACACGAAAAGAGAAAAAAAAACAGAAATAGCGCGCCTGGGCCAGCCCATTTACGGGAGGACGTATCTGGTGTAACGGAGGTTCTTGTGCTACCGGGCTCCAATGTCAAAAATTTAGGCAAAAACTTTCCAAAACTTCTGAAAATAAATGAGTACCCAAACACAATATGTCATATAATTTTAGCTAAAAATTTAGCCCGCGCCTCGAGACACAAAAAACAACAACCATGACATTTCGAAAAGTGGAACTTAATAAAAAAATCTGGAAAGTGGAACAAATTTTGAAACTTTGGAAAAATGAAAAATGAAAAAAAAGAATTCAAATTCTGACTTTTTTGAAAACACAAAAAAATTGAAACTCTGAGCTTTTTTGAAAACACGACCATTTTTTTAAAATTTTTGACCTAATCTGAAAAATATGGATAAATAAATATGTTGACATCTTTTGAACTCAGCTATTTTGAAGAAAAAAGAATCATAAATAAAAAAAAAACAATTCATGAATCGTCTACAAGGTATCCAAATATGTTCATGTTGATTGATAATGACAGAAATTGCAAATAATAGAAGCATACAAATTAGCAAAAAACTACGTGCTCACGGATGCACTCGTCTGGCCTAGTCTGGCACACTCCTTTTAACTGGTGGTTTTTAAAACTATGGATAAATGACCCCAACTTCTTACAACAGCCTAGCCAGACATATCAGGCATCCATGTCAAGTTTAAACGATTTCTGACACCGTTTACACATTACGACACGTTCGGACATTTATTAGTCCCTTTTGATCGAGAGAACTCCAGAAAATATAAAACTTGTCAAAAATCCAAACAACTTCGCGTGATGCCTTGAAATTGGTCACTAAAGCTGATGGGAAAAAATTAAGGCCATTTAACGGATGTCTACAAACAACGTGTTTTCAAATGGACCATTCTGGCCTACCCAAACACCCTATGTTAAATACGATCCATTTTTTACACATCTTTGAAATGACCTTAATTTTTAAAGCAGATGTTAGGCATACATGCCTGATTTAAACGACTTTCAACACCGTATGAAAGTTGCGACACGTCTGGCCATTTATCGACGTTTTTTAACAGAGAAAATTCCAGAAAATGCAAAACTTATCAAAAAACCAAAACAACTTCGCAACATACATTGAATTGGTCATACAAGGCTATGAAAAAAGTTGACCACATTCAAGGGATGTCGAGAAACGAGGTGCTCCCAAATGGACCGTTCTGACCTACCCGGACACTTTCCGTTGAACCTGGTATTTTTTGAAAATCTCATGACTGACCCCAACTTTTGCCATCAGGTGGGATGCTATGTAAGGCATCTATGCCTAGTTTGAATGACTTCTGACACCGTATGCATGTTGCGACACGTCCGATCATTTATCGGCATTTTTTCTCGAAAAAACTCTAGAAGATACAACACTTGGTGAAAAAACAAAAAACCTGGCATCGTGACTTGAATTGGTGATACTAGGACATGGAAAAAAAATTAGGGCAATTTGATGGATGTCAAAAAAAAAGTGCTCTCGAACGGAACCTTTTAACTTACCTGGACACCCTACATTGAACATGGTGTTTTTTTAGAGGTCATTGAAATGATCCTAACTTTTGCCACGAGATGGGCATGCCCATGGTAGATATCCATGTAAGGTTTGAATGAATTCTAACACGGTATGCATGTTGCGACACGTCCAACCATTTATCGGTCTTTTTTCACCGAGAAAACTCGAGAAAATGCAAAACTTGTCCAAAACCCAAACGAATTGGCATGGTGCTTTGAATTGGTCATACATGTCATGATAAAATTGGCCAATTAAAGGATGTTGAGAAATAACGTATTCTCACATGAAGCCTTCTGGCCTACCCAAACACCCTATGTTGATCATGGTGTTTTTTGAACATTACTAAAGTGACCCTAACTTTTGTGAGCAGGTGGGTGTGCCCATAGTTAGCATCCATGCCAGGTTTTACGGAGAAGTATTTAAAACCATAACACATACATATAACTATTATTTTAAAATTTTAAAATAACTAATAACTAACAATGGGAAAATCCTATGTGACGCTCTCTATGTTGTAAAGTCGACCGCACGCACACGGCAAACCCCCCAACACGAGAAATGGGCCGGCCCACTACACCACAACCGGTTTTTTCTTTTACTGTTTTTCTGGGTTTTCATTTTCCCGTTTCTGTTCCTTTTTATTTTATTTTTATTTTCCTTTTTTTGTTTTTTCTTCCATATTTTTTGCTTTCAAAAACTGTTGACGTTTTTTTTAATTTTCAAAAAAATATTCTCGCTTAAAAATCAAAATTTCAGAAAAGTTTGTTTTTTCAAAAGTTGTTGATAACTTCAACAAACTTTTGTCTTTTACAAAAGTTGTTCATGTTTCAAATATTTCACAAAAACAAATAAGTGTTCACCCTTTTCAAAATTTGTTCAGAATTTCCAAAAATTGTTTGCATTATAAAAAAAATCATGAATAAAAAAATGTTTGGGAATTTAGTATTGTGGCTACAACTCTCGCTTTGTCTGCTATATTGCGGCTACACCTTTCGCTTCGGGAATTTTCTATGGCAGCCTCCTCCCCTGCTCGCAACATTGGCCGTTGCTAATTCTAGCTTCTCGGCTTGCCCACCGCCGCGAGTCCCGAATAACATCTATGCCCCGTGTCGGTCGCATCTTTTGGGCTTCTCAGTCACAATATCCTCCATCGCCAGTCACATCTTATTTGCTCACCCCTAGCCGCCGCTTCTAGGGTTGTTGGTCGTATCACAACCAGTCACATCTTCTTGGCTCACCCCTAACCACATCTTCCGGTGTCGCCGTTCGCAACTACCCTAGGCGCCGATTGCAGTTAGCCCATGCGTCGGTCGCAACTTCCACCATAAGTCGTTGAACACCATGACGACGAAGCATACGCCTACGTCGCAACACCACATCCGACTGGTTCCAGCATGTGGCGGCCATGGTCGTAGCATCTCTCGGCTTCGGCTCCAGCATGTGGTGGCTGCAGTCGCAGCATCATAGCCGATTGGTTCCAGCATTCGGCAACCGTAGTTGGAACACGCGGTTCCCCCCATCACAGCACCCCGTTAAAACCATACTAGCGTCCCCCATCACTGCCGTTGTAGCTCATGTGTGCCGAAGGGGGGAAATGAGGGTGTAATTGTTGTCGTATTTGCCGCCCGCGGTGGCTCGTCCCCTAGTTGCATGCTGCAGTGCCTCGCTACCCCAGAGGTGGCTTGCCCTAGCAGTAGGGCCTCATCACGCCGCTCACCGCCGCGCAGCAGCAGGCAACAATGAAGAAGACAAGATGGAACAAAGATCGAGGAAAAGGAGCGAAGGAATAATGTAGGAAAGGGTCGAGCATGCATGAACCCCACAAGGGGAAGCTGCGCGTGGGCTACAAAGATGCATGTCGCATAGTGCGTAGACTGGCGTGATGCCAGCCAGTCGGCCCATTACACATTTACTCCCTCTAGTCCTTTTACTCCTCGTATAAGATTTATCTCAAGTCAAACTTAGTAAAGTTTGACCAATTTTATGGAAAAAAAATATGAACAATCATAATACGGAACCAATATCATTACATGCGTCATGAATTCAAATTTCACATTGTATAACTTTAATATCTGTAGATGTTTATATTTTTAAATCTAAATATGGTCAAACTTTATGAAGAGAAACCGAGCGCTGAGATTCGTGCCGGGCGGCGGACCTGCCGATGTGCGTCTCCTGAGCCCTGATTCGCGGACGGAGACACTCTCCCCAGCCCTGCCCACCGCGCGAGAACACCACAGAGCAGAGCAAGGAGCCGTTCCCCACCCTCCTCCCTCCCCCCGCACCCCGCGCCGCCGCGGCCTAAAACCCTAAACCCCCCGAGCCCGAGATAAATCAACCACCCATGGCGCCGCCTCTCCCAAACCCCACCCCCACCCCCACCCCCACCGTCCATGGCTCGCCATCCTAGGCCCCCGTCCCCCTCCCCGCCGCCCGCACCCGCGCCCCCCTCCGACCCGTCCGCCGCCGCCGCCTTCGACCCCGTCGAGGAGTGGCTCCTCGACGACTTCGACTTCGACCAGGCCATGGCGAGCGAGCTGGCCAAGAGCTTCGGCCTCGGCGAGGCGGCGGCGGCGGCCGCTGGCCCGGGCGGGATTGATTTTGCGTCGGTGTCCGGAGGCGGCGGGCTGGGCGCGGACCAAATCGTCAAGGAGGGGCAGGGGGAGGCCGCGGAGGAGAAGGGCGGGCCGCCCGGCCTGTTCGACGCTCCTCCCGGAGTCCTGTTGGAGGTCAAGAAGGAGGCCGTGGTGCTGCTGGGCGGCGGATTGGGCGGGGTGCCTGCTCCCGTGTTGCGGATTGGCGATTTCGTTGCACAAGAGGATAGTTTGGGGGCAGCGATTGATGCCGAGATGTGTACTGTAGCTGCTGGTGATGCTGATGCTAGTACCGTAGCTGCCGTTCATGCCGCGGCTAGTACTGTACCTCCGGTTGATGCTGAGATGAGTACAGTAGCTGCTGTTGCTGCTGACACTAGTGCCATGGCTGCTGTTGACGCTGATACCAGTGCCATGGCTGCTGTTGATGCTGATACCAGTGCCATGGCTGCTGTTGATGCTGAGACTAGTACCGCTGGGGCTTCTGTTGACGCTGAGATGAGTGCCATAGGTGCTGTTGATGCTGATACTAGTACCATTGCTTCTGTTGATGCTGAGATGAGTTCTGGGGCCATGGTAAATAAGGAAGTGGAGCGTGGAGGAGGCAAGGGGGAGGAGGAGAGCAAGGACGAAGAGTCGGAGAGCAGCGAGGATGAGGAATTAAGTGAAGCCTTATCGAGCAGTGATGAGGAGGAGGAGCCGGCCAAGAATGATGAGGAGTCGAGTGAAGCCTCGTCGAGCAGTGATGAGGAAGTGCCAGTGGCCAAAAAGCATAGTGGTCCCAGTGACATGGAGGCCCTCCTTGAAGAGGGTGAGCTTATGGCTGGAGTCGAGGATGAGGATGATGACGAAACACCAAAGGGTCCTATCAAGTCCAAACATGAAGTAGAGGTATTAACTTTATCTCACGATGTGCACCTCTCTTGGGTCTAGTTAGTTGCAGCTGACCGTATAAACATTTGTTTCATAGTCATGTTTTTCAATTGATAGCCCAGTAGAAGTTAATCCTTAGTTATCCATTTGTTCTTCTGAAAATCCTGCACTTTCTGTAGCTACCATAGCGACAAATTATTTTCTATTCCTATGTAGTTGCTACATGAACACACTTGGGCTCAGTTGCCAAAAACCAAAGTTTAAAAAAGCACTAGGCATTAATTGTGTGTTTTGCCACTGCCTTGTGCTTTTCTTACCAAAGCACACACTTAAGCACTTGCCGTTTTGCTACCGCATAGAGCTAGGCGCGCCTTTTTTAACTATGCCAAAACCACTCATATAACTGTAAAAATATTGTTGTTCCTTGATTGTATCTCTATTCTAAAGTAGATGTACCATACCTTGCAGGTACTTCCTCCAGTTCCAAAGATTGAAGTGCAGTTGGAACCGCATCATAAGGCACTTCCAGTGGGAACAATTACAGCTGTAAGTCTTGAATTTAACTTTGACTTCATCTAGATTTTTGTTTGCATTTGTTGGAAACAAAAACTGTGTTTTTCCAGCACTTTATAGGTACCTGCTCTTTCTATGTAATCTGATGATGATTTAATCAGTCACCGTTATCTGTACATGTTAAAACCAGTAGCTAATTGTAATGTAAGAACCAGAGATCTATGGTACTCACTGATGTATGTTTTTACTGTATTAGTAGTGCATTCTGGAATTTGTAAGTGTTTGGATGATTGTGTCTATACATTTCATTAATGCAGCTATTATTTTGAATAGCATATTTTTCCAGTGTGTTAGATATTTTTGTAGACAGATAGGGGTTCTTGTTTAGACTGTTGAAATACTAGTATATTTCCTATGAGATCCATATACTGATTGGTTGTCTGTTTTCTGGTCATCCAGATCATGGGGGAGAGAGTGATTGTTGAAGGATCAGTGGAACACAGTCCCCTGACTGAGGGTTCTATACTCTGGATAACCGAGAGCAGGACACCACTTGGCATTGTTGATGAAATATTTGGACCTGTAAAAAACCCTTACTATCTTGTGCGGTATAATTCCGCGGAAGAAGTGCCTGCTGGGATCAGTGCAGGAACTACTGTCTGTTTTGTTGCGGAGTTTGCAGATCATATCCTAAATATGAAGGAGCTATATGCCAAAGGCTATGATGAATCTGCTGACCATGATGAGGAGGCAGATGAACCTGAATTCTCTGATGATGAGCAGGAGGCTGAGTACAAAAGATCACTACGACTGGTAAAAAGGCAGACTGATAGGCCGCATGATTCTAAGAAACCTTCTGGTGACAAGAAGAGGGCGCAGACCAGGGGTGCTGGATTTCGAAATGATATGCCACCGAGGATCCACGATACACCGACATCTGGTCATCAGTCACAGCGTCGTTTCCACTGCTCGGATATGGCTGACAGTGTGACACATCGGTCGGGTCAACAAAATTCTCCTATGAGTACTCCAAGAAGGGACATGCCACCTAGAATCCATGATGCATCCACAACAGATCGCCGACCACAGCCTCAATTTCACCGATCTGATATGGCAACTGCTGTTGCTGACAGCGCAACACGACAATCGGGTCCTCAAAACTTCCCTATGAGTGCACCAACAATGCTGCCATCAATCTCAATGAATCATGCTATGCCATCACCTGTTCAACTTGCAAATCAGATGGGCAGTTGCTTCATCAATCCATCACAGCAGTTCTCTCAGCAGCCAAATATGGTTTGGCCCGGTGGGCTTCCACCTCAAGGGCAGCCGAACATGGGAGTTGATGGAGCTGCTCTTGCAGCTAATATAATGCAGAATATACTTATGGGAGCCAACCAGTTCCAGCAGTATTTACAGAATCAGAACTTTGGTGGTTTCCCAAACGGAATGCCCATGGCTCAACCACAATTTATGCCAGGGAGCACAATGAGTGCAAACATGATGCCATTTGGTGGACCGCCGGTAAATCATCCTTTTGGTCAGGCATCTCAATTTCCTATGGGGCAAGGCAACTTTGGTCAGTTTCCACACATGGCTGGCAACCAAGGGCCATCTGCTGGATTTCCCAACACCCAAGGATTTGGGCGCTTCCCATCACAACATGAAGATGGAGATCAGCCTCCTGGAAATGCAAACATGCAAGGACATGGGCGCTTCCCACCACCGCACGGAGATGGAGGCCAGCCTCCTATGCAGTTCAATTCCCTACCATCACCCCATGGAGATGGAGGTCAGCCTCCTATGCAGTTCAATTCGCTACCTTCACCCCATGGAGATGGAGGTCAGCCTCCTATGCAATTCAATTCGGGGCAGTTTAGTCAGGGGAACTCATCCTTCCGTGGTAGAAGACCACAACAACGTGGAGGCCGACATTTGCCAGGGAGAGGTGGTGGTGGCGGACGGCATCGCAAGTAGTTAGCCAGTGGTGGTACTTCCACCCCCGGTGTAATTTTGACTCGTGTTGGGTGAATTTGGGTTAAATTCACAAGCGTGCTGCTCCCATGTACTTGCAAATGAGCAGTGTTCCCGGTTTCATGTAATACGCAAGTTGTTGCTTGTTGTAATGCCCATTCATCCATGATAGCTACTGAGGTTTCCTGTGGGTGCTCCTATGTGGAATTTGATGCATTTCCTTATTTATTGGCTGTATCTTTCAGTTTCTTGATGTATCCTGTTGTTTGGAGGGACATGATTATTTACGAGGTTTTGCAGCGTTTTTGTAGGCATGCTTTTATCTTTGATATATTTAGTTCTAGTCTTTGTTTGCCAGTTTCTTTCTGAATTCAACTGTACTATATGCTGTTCTTTCATGCAGACACTGGGATGCTGATGGTTTTCTTATTGTACATATGCATTCAACCTATTACTCCACATGTTATTTTGACATGAAATATGCTATACCTTTCATATTCCTTTTTCCAGTTCATCATGTGAGATTTGTCTCCAGTAAGTCGACGCAGTTTATGATGCTGTGACCTGTGAGCTTGTAACTCAAAAGAGCATTTTATTTCTCTAAAATTCCTGACTGTATAAACAGAGAGTTCAGTTTTGTTGTTTGTCGATTCAGTTTTCTCCATGTTATGCGATAAACACATTGTAAGAAAACATACACGCAGGTTCACAATAAAAGGAACAAACTAGATTTATGTGCAAAATGAAGGGGCAAAATGAAGTACTGCATATTGAAAACAGAGTACACAGAGTATTCCTTCAGTAGCTGAGGAAGACCACCTAGCTCGAGTCATCAATTCATTTTGTGAAATCATTTCAAGGAACCTTACATAAATGTATGAAGATCTTCCATGTGGGGCGATCCGTGGAAACACTCAAGTTTGTACCTCTTGAGTGATTGAACGGTGCACCTATAGCTATGGATCTTGTCTATAAAACACAGTTGGTGGAGAAGAAAGCAGAGAGTGAAAGAACAAGTGACATCTCCAAGGGTGAGAGTGACAAAACAAAGCACTTATAGATCAAAAATACTTCACACACGACAATTGCTCTCATGATTCTAGGACGATGGCTTATCCAACAGTGCTGTGCAGTTTTGCCTTCCCAATGTGTTGCGTCGTCTTGAAATCGTCCCGAGGTGTCGTCTGTATATCAACGCTCCTTATAGATGAACCGTTTGGGAATGAGATGCATTAGGAATTCGAGTTGGAGAAGAAAGCCCGAGCGTTGCCATGTGAGCTAGATTGAACTGCACAACAGGTTCATGTCAGCTTCTCAGTTGAGGTTCGTCGGTCTCCCGCACAACCCAAGTGGCGGAGCAGCTTGCTTCCATCTCGCTAACTCTGATTCCCACCTATCATGGCTGCTTTCGCCTCCAGTTTGTAGGCAAGTTATTGCTTGTCGTAATGCCCGCTCATTCATGGTATCTACTAAGGTGTCCTGTGCCCGTGCGTGCTCCAGCAACACCAAATCGTGTTGCCTATGTGGAATTTGATGCATTTTTTTGGCTGTATCTTTCAGTTCCTTGATTGATGTATCCAGTTGTTTGGAAGGAAATGGTTATTTCTGAGGTCTTGCAACATTTTGGCAGGCATGGTGTTACCTTTTCTTTCATGTTACAGTGGGATGCAGTATGTTGATGGTTTTCTTATTGCACATATACACTCCGGATATTCAATTTGGCTGTGTCCATCAACCTATTAGTCCTCAGGTTATTTTGACCTGGCATATGCCATACCTTTCAATTTTTTTTCTAGTTCATCATGTGAGATTTGTCTCCAGGTAAGTCTACACAATTTACGACACTGTGAGCCCGGGAACTCAGAAGAGCTTTTTTTTTTTGCTTTCGTCCCCTTGCCGGTTGTCACAAGTAGTTAGCCAATGGCGGTAATTTTACCCCCTTCGAGATTGGTGTTGAATGCTTTTTGATTAAATTCGAGTATGTTGCTCCCACAGAAACGAGAGGTGTAACTAGTTTCCTGTAATATGCAAACTTCTTGCTTGTAAGTCCATTCATTTTTTTCTTGACGGTGTAAAGCCCATTCATCTATGTGTGCTGCTACAACACAGGATCCTGATTTCTGATTCTTTACTCAGGTGAGACTGTATTCTTCATGCTTCTTGCTTAAGCAGAATTTGATGATATTTTTGTCTGTACCTTTCATTCCTTGATGTATCTTTGCTGTTTAATGTGGGAGGGGAACGATTATTTATGGGATCTTGCAACGTTTTTGCACGGATACTGTTAAAATTTGCTTGTTGTAATGCCCATTCATCCATGATATCCACTGAGGTGTATGAACATCTTTACAAGGAACTTGATGCATTACTTTTTGGCTATATATCTTTAGGTTTTTTGGTGTATCCTGTTGTTTGGGGTTGGAAGGGAATGGTTATTTCTGAAATCTTGCAGCGCTTTTGCAGGCAGGCTGTTATCTTTGATATAGTTATAGTCTTTGTTAACTGTCTAGTGTCTACCAGTTTCTTTCTGAATTCAACCGTTCTATATTTAGCTGTTCTTACTGAATTTATCTGTTCTTTCATGCAGACACTGGGATGCTGATGGTGTTCTTATTGGGCATGCATACATTCAATCTATTACTCCCCAGGTTATTTTGACCTGACATATGCTATATCTTTCACCCTCTTCCAGTCATAACATGTGCGATTTATTTCCAGGTAAGTCCACAGTTTACGCATGATGGCATTTGTAACCTATTATTATCATACCAGACTGTACAAACACACAGAGTTCAGTTTTGTTGATTGCTCGTCCAGTTGTGCTGGGAGTTTAACTGCATGAATGAGATACTATACACATTCTAAAACTACATGCAGGTTCGCAATAAAAGGGACAAATTGGTCACGGATGTGCAGCCATCACCGACAATCTAATAAAACATGCGATATCTTTAATAGTCAGGGGTAAATGGACCACAAAATGAAGTGCTGCACATTGAAATCAGAGTACAGAGAGTATTCCTTCAGTAGCTGAGGAAGACTGCCTAGCTCTTCGTTTTGTGATATCTTTACAAGGAACCTTATTAATGTGTGAACATCTTCGACGCCGGGCGGTCCTTGGAACACTTAAGTTTGTACCTCTTCAGTGGTTGAACTGTGCTCCTGTAGCTATGGATCTTGTGTATAAAACACCATTGATGGAGAGAAGGGAGGGAGCGATTAGTGGGGAAAAAAGAGAGAGAGAACACGACAGAACAAGTGGCATCAGCATTGGTTCCACCTATAGATTATACATTTGGCAATTTGGGAATGAGATGCATTAGGAATTCGAGTAAGCAGCCCCGGATCCTGTATTCTGTGATCCAAACAAGTAAATCATGTTAGGTGGATTGACCTGTACAACAGGTCTGTGTCAGCTTCTTAGTTGTGGTTTGCTAGCCTCACACAAAATCAAGGTGACCGGAAACGAAAGCGGTAGTTCTAACTAGGCTTGGGAGTCAGCCAGATGGAAGCAGGCCGCTGCGCCATCATCGAGGCCATCCTACGCCACCTGAGATTGGTCCAGAGTGCAAAAGGCGGACGAGCTGGAGCAGGCAGAGAAGACACTAAGCCTACTGACGGGGAGGGGTAGCAGACGGCAAGTGGTGGTAGCTTTGGAGATTCTAATTGTGAGCATTTTCTCCTATAATAATTGTGAACAAAGAGCTAGAAAACCGAAAAGGGTGTCATTTGAAATAGTTTAGCCTACATTTTTGCACAATATTTTATTCTTCAAGTAAAGAATATAAATAACGTGACTTGTTCTAGTTTTGTTAACTGTCTAGTGTCTACCAGTTTTCTTTATGAATCCAACTGTTCTATATTTATTTAGCCGTTCTTACTGATTTTATCTGCTCTTTCATCATGCAAACGGTGGGATGCTGATGCTATTATTATTGACATATATACATTCAACCTATTGCTCCCCAGGTTATTTTGACCTGCCATATGCTATACCTTTCATCTTTTTCTAGTCATTTTTTTCTTTCCAAAATGGAGGATAACCCCTGGCCTTTTTCTCCAGTCATAACATGTGAGATTTGTTTCTAGGTAGGTCCAACGCATGATGGCACTTGTAATCTATTATCATAAAATTCCAGACTGTACAAACACACAGAGTTCAGTTTTATTGATTGTTCGTCCAGCTGTGGGGGGACTTTAAAGTTTAGGGTTTAGCCCCGCACGTTGTTGCAAAAATGTTTTGCAATATATCCAGTGAGAATTGGTTGTATGAAACATGAATATGTAGAGTAATAATATGAAAACTAAAACAAAAATGATTTATGGTATTTGGTTATTGTATAATATAAATATCATAATAATATGTAAATTATCATGCATGTTTGCATGTTGAGGTGACTTTTTATTATGCATGGTTGCATGTTGTGGTGGGCCTTTCTCCATGCATGTTGAATGATGAAGTGACATACTTGCATGTTGAGAGAAATAGATTAATGTGGACTAATTATTTAGATATAGAAGATGAAATAAAATACAAGCTTTTTAGCTTTTTCCGTGTAATGCGATAAATACACTGTAAAAATACATGCAGGTTCACAATAAAAGGAACAAATTGGTCACTGATGTGCATCATGTTAGAATTATAATTATGTTTAAGTTAGAGATTAGAAGTTAGAGATGAGATTATTTTAAACCATGTATGACTTGACCCCTACTTCAAGTCTCTCTCACATATTGTATTCTATATATATCCCACACCTGGGTCAGATCAATACAACAACAGAATCATTAGCCATCTTATATTTTCTACATGGTATTCGCGCGGTTAATCTCACCACGCCGATCCTACGTTCCTCTATCACTTCCACAGCGCGCCGCCTCCGGAGAGATTAATTTTCTCTCTCTCGGGACGCGGCATAGTTTAGATCAATTCCTTAGATTAGATCAATTCCAATTTCCGAAATCCGTTAGACCAATTTTTCTTAGCTACATATAAATGCCTAGATCTCCCCGACCTTCTATCCATCCGGCGAAAATCGGTTCAAATCCATCACAGCGTGCAACCAACCCTGCTCATGTGGGTAGAGGCGATGCATATTGCATCGGGGACAAGGCGACAACAGCGAAGATCGATCGTGTGTGCCGATCACCGGAGGGCGGACTCGCGAAAGCGGATCTCCCGGCCGACAAAGGCCGCACCTGCATGCATGTGTGTATGTGCGTTTATAGAGGTGAGTGTATACGCGTTTATATAAGTGTTTGTGTCTGTACTGTGTTTAAAAAAAATACTTATGATACATCTAGATATGCAACACATGTAGATGTGCTTTAGTAAAACTGTTCATATACAGTCAATACATGCAAAATCCAACAACTCGTGGTGTCGTGCGCACCGATGGAGGCAACACATGTATCTGGCGACCAGGCACCGAGCTCTCGCATCCGCGTCGCATCGGAACAGGTGCGGGCCAAATAGCTCCACAGGGGCTATCTCGACGTGTCTACGCCGAGCCGCACGACTACGCGAGGCTACAAGCCAATATACTTGGTCGAGCACGTCTACAAGTAGTAGAAGTGATCTCAACATACATCACCCACACGCGAGGCCGGTGTGGAACGAGATGCATGCAATATTCACCGACTTTTTCGGCGCGACACGACATCGACACTTGGTCGCCGTAAGAGATGTCTTCAAGCGACACACTATTGTCGACATGCCATTGTAACGTCATCGCTGACACTTTATCGCCAAGGTCTTCATCAACGTGGTCTTTTCAACACCATCATCGTCAACACACCGTCGCCACCTCGTCCACAAGATAGACACCTAGTGTCCTTTGACAGACTTTTCTGCAAGACATGACCTTCACGACGGCATCGACCGCGTCACGACAACGTCATCGACCGCGTCCTCCATGACGGCATGACTGCATCGACACGGCATCACTCCAGTGACGACCCTTCACGGCCACACGGTTCTGGCAAAAACCGATGTGTGCTCGATGGGCTTCCTCCGGTCTTGGCAAAAATTGATGGACTCATCGCCGACAGCACCCTCTGACATCCGCAAGGTGCATCGTCCACGTCTGCAGCTCCGTCATAGCGCATTTTTTTGCGCCTCTAGGCTTTGTGCGGCTTCATTATCCACGACAACCACACCATCGACCACGACTACCTCGACCACGGCTACATCACCATGATCGGCTATCTCGACATTGACATTAATGGCTACGTCTACAACAACATATCGGTAACAACTGCAGTCAACAACATCCGCGTCGTCACCAGCGTTCACGCCACTCCCGCTATGACTGCGGGAGGGAGGAGATGAGAGACAAGGAAGGCACCAGGGGATGGAGTCACCGCCCTAGGTGCCGACCCATCAGAGACGCAGTTGATGATGGCGCAGCGGAGAAGACGACGAAAGCACAAGACTTCAAATTCAGTCGTACTCCTCCGCTTCACTCCCGCTACGACTGAGGGGAAATGTTAGAATTATAATTATGTTTAACTTAGAGATTAGGAGTTAGAGATAAGATTGCTTTAAACCTGTACGACTTGACCCCTACTCCAAGTCTCTCTCACATATTATACTCTATATATATCCCACATCTGGGTCAGATCAATACACCAACAGAATCATTAGCCATCATATATTTTCTACGCAGCCATCACCAACAATCTTATCAAATTTGTGATGTCTTCAATAGCCAGCGGTAAATGTAACCACAAAATGAAGTGTTGCATACTGAAAACAGAGTACATAGAGTATTCCTTCAGTAGTTGAGGAAGACTAACTAGCTTGAGTCATCAATTCATTTTGTGACATCTTTACAATGTACTTTTACATAATGTATGAAGATCTTCCACATCAGGGGATCCGTGGAAACAGTTAAGTTTGTACCTCTTGAGTGGTTGAACCATGCACTTATTGCTACGGATCTTGTCTATAAAACACAGTTGGTGGAGAAGAGAGGGAGTGACTGGTGGGGAAGAAAGCGAGAAAACAAGTGGCATCACCAAGGGTGAGAGTGACCTATAGATAATCTATTAGGAATTGGATGGCCATGTATCGATCTTTAGTGTTGCCCTTCGCAGCCTTGTTGATGTCTTGACTACTACCTTTGTGTCTTGCAAACCCATGAACCTTGTTCGAACCCTGAAAGGACGTCATTTTAAGGCTGTTCATATGCCTCGGTTCTAAAAAAAGGTGAAAATGACAAAACAAGTGGTGTTGAAGCCACCTATAGATAATCCACTGGGAATGGGATGCATTAGGAATCCGAGTTGGACAATAAGCCTATAATACCGTCTCCTGTTATAAAAGCAAGTAAATCTTGTTAGGTAGATTGACTTGTCCAACAGGCCCGTGTCGGCTGCTGAGTCAAGATTTGCCCCTATCTCGTACACAAGCAGAGTGTCGCATCAGCTAGCTTCCATCTCACTGTCTGCCAATCTCAGTTACCGACGCCGGGTTCGCCGCCGGTCACATAGACGGAGGGACGACACAACACACTATCATCCGGGCGATACTACGCGACCAAACTTGAGCAACGTACGTAGTGCAAACTGCCGAAGAGCTGGAGCAGGCAGAGGAGACACTAAGCATATTGATAGCAAGGGGTAGTAAGCAGTGAGATGAAGGGCATGCTGGTTGTAGGCTTTTGGAGATTCTAATTTTGAAGTTGTTTAACTTCTTTTCGAAATAGCGCCGGTTCTCCTTATGGCAATTGCTTGTGCCCAGGGAGTAATTTCTACTATAATACTTGTGAGTTTTGAATCAGCTAAATCACTAAGCTCTCTAGGGTTAAATATCCAAGGAAGCGATTAAGCCTATGAAATTGTTTCCTCACGTCCGATTTTGACTTAGTTGTCGACCATGGCCTGGATTGGGCTTTGAGCCTGTGTTGCCAATGATGTAGTAGTATTGGTCCGGTCTTATTGCACATATGCATTCAACCTATTACTCCCCAGATATTTTGACCTGATATATGCTATATCTTTCATTTTTTCCCTAGTTCATAACATGTGAGATTTGTCTCCAGATAAGCCTACAAAGTCTACACATGATGGCATTTGTAACCTATTATCCCGGTTCAATTTACTCAGTTGACGGGCCAGTTCCGAATACAGATGATTACCTTGAGACCGGAAAGTTAAAAGAGCATTTTATTTCTCTAAAATTCTAGACTGTATATAAACACTTCCATTTTGTGATCGCTCGTGCAACTGTACATGGAGTTTAACGGAATGAGATACAAGCGATTCAGTTTCTCTGTGTAATGTGATAAACACATTGTAAAACTACATGCAGGTTCACAATAAAAGAAACGCATTGGTCATTAACGTGCAACCATCACCAACAATCTTAACAAATTTTTGGTATCTTTAATAGTCAGGGGTAAATGGAACCACGAAATGAAGTACTGCATATTGAAAACAAAGTACATACAGTATCCATTAGGTAGCTGAAGAAGGGTACCTAGCTCGAGTCACCGGTTCATTTTGTGCCATCGTTACAAGAACCTTACATGATGTATAAACATCTTCCATGTCCGGCGGTCCGTGGAACACTTTAAGTTTGTGCCTCTTGATTGGTTGAACCGTTCACCTATAGCTATGTATCTTGTATATAAAACACAGTTGGTAGAGAAGAGAGGGAGTGATTGGCAAGGAAGTGAGCATGAGTAGTGACGGAACAAGTGGCATATCAGGAAAGCTGAGAGTGACAAAACAAGTGGCCTTGGAGCCACCTATAGATAATCCACTGGGAATAGGATCCATTGGGAATTGGAGTTGGAGAACATGCCTGGAGTACGGTCTCCTGTTATAAAAACAAGCAAATCTTGTTAGATAGATTGACTTGTGCAACAGGTTCATGTCGGCTGCTTAGTCAAGGTTCGCCCGTGACTCCATCATAAGCAGAGTGGCGCATCAGCTTGCTTCCATCCGGCTGTCTGCCAAGCTCACTTGCTGTCGCCATGTTAGCTTCTGGTCACATAGATGCAGCAACCACACAACACACTATCATTGGGGCCACCCTATGCGGCCAACCTTGAGGAAGGTCAGGAGTGCAAATCGCAGTTGAGCCGGAGGAGGCAGAGGACACACTAAGCATACTGATAGCGAGGGGTAGCAGGCGGCGAGATGAAGGGCATGATGATTGTAGGCGTTGGAGATTCTAGTTCTGAAGTTGTTTAACTGCTTTTTAAAATAGTGTTGGTTCTCCTTAAGGCAATTACTTGTGCCCAAGTATTATTTTTTACTATAATACTTGTGAGTTGCGTCAGCTAAATCACTAAGTTCTCCAGGGGTAAATGTTCTAGGAAGTGATCGAGTCTGTGGAATCGTTCACTCACGCCCGATTCCACTTCACCCCTTGAAGTCTAAAACCAGTTACTTAACCCCCTAACCTTTCAAATACCATTTAGACAACCTCGTAAACCAGATCAGATCGGTATTAGCAGTCTGTTTCGGCATGCTGGCCTGGGTGTGGTTAGTTGCCGAGTAAGTGACCCCCTCGATGGATAATCCTGAATCATCAAATCACTTTTAGTCTGAAAGCAGAGTACATTCGGCCTGAAAACAGAGCATATTCAGTCTAGAAACAGAGTACGCTGAGTCTGAACTTTGCTTTCCCAAGCGAAGAACACCAACTGACAAGTCAAGTGCTTCAACCTTTTCCTTTACGTCAGAAACGAGGACAGTATTATCATCCTTCGCTAGAGCATCTTGCTGCTACTTTTTCTCCATTAGCCAGGTCTTGCGTCCGTTGTCCGATCACTCATCAACGGCCTGTATGCAACACTACTATAACAACTCACGGCAGAATTACCCCTTGCCTCTTTCTACATAAAAAGTTGCTGGCAACCACGAGTTTGAGATCCTCCCGTGTGCCACGACGGCGGCGATCCTGGGCGTTGAACTGGAACCTCGTGACGAGCTTCAGATGCTCCGACGAGCCATGGCAGCCTGCGGTCCTGTGCGGCTCCTGGTGGCTCGATGCGAGAAATGAGGGAATGGCTGTGGGAAAACTTCCAGAGGCAGTACCTTGTACCCAGTATCCACCTATTCCAAAGGCCCAGGCCTTTGGAATAGGTGGTGTAGAACAGAGCTATCCGAAATTTAAGTGTCAAGGATGGCTTTTGGTATTTGTATCTTGCCATATAAAACATGATATTTCCTTCTATGCTCTGCCCCTAATAAGAATCAAGAATTTTCATCTTCCGAAAAGGAGGATGACCCTGGCCTCTACACTAGGGCGATGCATACAACCATTTTATTAATTATTCATTTTTAAGACCTTACAAAATAATACATGAATAAATCTCAAGCCATCATCTTGCAACATCTGTCGCGACTTCTACCAATTTGAAGAAGGGGTGCGCATTGTTGAGTTCGCCTGCCCAGACCTCACACCAAAGCCCAATATCTAAACCGGAGGTCTCAACCAAGCCGCAATCGCCGGGTTTGGAGTCTGGAACACACACCGGTCGAGCGCACTCTCAGCGGGCACCGCATGCGCGCGTTGCAGAGGCCGCCGCCACCGTCTTCCATCGATCCATCTTCAGAGTAGGTATTGACACATAGACCTTGCCAGGCCTGTCGTCGACGTCACCACGACACCAGACAACATCACCTTCCTACGCGCATCCATCATCACGCATATGCTGCCGAGAACCTGAAGCGCCACACCACCGAGACTCCATGTCGTCGATCCGTCACAAGAAACGTCGCTCCATCGCTGAAAACGTCCACTGGTCCCTCGAGCCAATGCACACCTCCAAGAATGACGCCCCAAGGAGGGAACGCCACAAGAGCGCCACCGTCATCCGATTCACTGATCTATAGTTCCCCCCAGAGGTAGCGGATAGAGGTATGCAACTTCTCCACGCGATACCTTCAAGAAGGGGATGACACAGAAGAGCCCCGTCATTGTCGGCCTTGGCAACTAGCCGGGAGCAAGGTTATCCTGATTGCTCGCTAAACCTCCATCCAACATCGTGTACAGGGGACCGCTATCGATCTCTGACACCCCGCAGCAAGCAGGCTGCACCTGCCAGATCTGATCTGACCGGAGGCCAGACCACGCATGCAGCAGAACCGTCCACCAGGCCCTCCACGCTGCTGCCGCTGATCAAAGGTCAGATGGCCCGCCCGAAGCAGGGCTGGCCATCGCGCCGCCAAGACCCGAACGGCCATGCCTCCTCATGCAGAGGCCCCCCGCACGACCCCCATGTTGAGGTAGACGACCTCCGCCACCGCCGTCGGCCTCTTGGCTTAGCTCAACGGCATCCCCCGGCGGCGACGGAGGGAGGGGAGGAAAGAGGTAAAGCCCCTGGCGGCTAGGGTTGAGGCACCACCCGAGTCGCCAGAGCGGAGTCGGTGCGGGGTCGGGATGGGATGAAGAGAGGATGGTGAGAGGGTTCCGAATCTGCTCTCTGTTGTGGAGGAGGTGGCCGGAGAGGGAGATCGAGCGACGGCGGCGGAGCTCCCTCCTGCCCGCTCAGGAGGGTTGGGCTCGGGAGCGACTGCAAAATAAACTTTATATGAAATAGCCTCTTTTAGTTGCTGCACTCTTATGTTAGCACCAATTTAAGATTGTGCAGCAGGTGTATTTGTGTCAGCCCCAACCCTAACACGGACATCATAATTATAGAAAGCCAAAGGGCACCATAAATATAACTCAACGACATCCACCACCTGTCAGTGCAGGAGGAACGAGAGTGAATTCACATCGCCATGGAAACGGAGTACCTCCCAGCAAAGGGGCGTCTTGTGGATGAGGTGGCAGACACGCTGCCGTTATCATCGACCCGACATGGTCGCGGAGAACCACACCATCCTTGAGTCCATTGGGGATGAGTAGGTGGTGGCGGCGAATTGCTGGTTGTAGCTCTTTTTATTCTGACAAAAGCCAATGGTGGTACTTTCACCCCTGGTGTAATTCTGACTCGTGTTGGATGAATTTGGATTAAATTCACAAGTGTGTCACTCTCATGTACTCGCAAACGAGCGGTGTAACCGGTTTCATGTAAGTACACAAGGTGTTGCGTGTTGTAATGCCCATTCATCCTCATCCATGATATATATTGAGGTGTCATGTGCGACTGTACGTGCACCAGCAACACAGGATCCCTGTTGCCCATGTGGAATTTGGTAAAATTATTTTTGGTTGTATCTTTCAGTTTCTTGACTTATCCTGTTGTTTGCAGGGGAATGGTTATTTCTGAGATTTTGCAGCGTTTTTGCAGGCATGCTGTTATCTTTGATATAGTTATTGCGCCCTTTCTGAATTCAACTGTACTATATGCTGTTTTTTCATGCAAACAATGGGATACTGATGGTTTTCTTATTGCACATAGGCATTCAACCTATTACTTCCCAGGTTATTTTGACCTGACATATGCTATATCTTACCTTGAGACCAGAAACTCAAAAGATCATTTTATTTCTGTAAAATTCTAGACTGTATATAAACACATAGCTCAGTTTTGTTGATCGCTCGTCCAGCTATACGGGGAGCTTAACTGAACGAGATACAAGCGATTCAGTTTTCTCCGTGTAATGTGGTAAGCAGATTGTAAAACTACATGCAGGTTCACAATAAAAGGAATGCATTGGTCATTGATGTGTAGCCATCACCAGCAACCTTATCAAATTCGTGGTATCTTTAATAGTCAGCGATAAAAGGAACCACGAAATTAAGTACTGCATATTGAAAACAGAGTACATAGAGTATCCATTCGGTAGCTGAAGAAGACTACCTAGCTCGAGTCAACCATTTTGTGACATCGTTACAAGGAACCTTACATGATGTATGAACATCTTCCATGCCGGCCGGTCCGTGGAACACTTAAGTTTGTACCTCAATAGTGGTTGAACCGTTAGTTGAAGGATAGAATTGCTCTCTGTATTGATTCCATCCACTCAGGTTACATCTTATACAAGAGGGAGTCATTACAACAAGCCCTATACAAGTGGCACGCAGGCCAGGGCGTGGCTCAGATCCTACATACAAGGAGTACAAGTGCATGCATTACATCACACATTAACACCCCCCCTTAGCCGGAACTCCATTTGGATGGACGTTGAGGCTGGCACGGAACTCATGAAAAACTTGTGATGGAAGGCCCTTGGTGAACAAAACAGCAAACTGGGTGCTTGATGGGACATGCAGGACACGAGCTTCGCCGAGGGCCACGCGATCCTGAACAAAGTGCAGATCAATCTCTATGTGCTTTGTGCGTTGATGTTGGACGGGGTTGGAGGCGATGTAGTAGGCGTTGATGTTGTGACAATAGACAACGGTGGCATGAGAAGGCGGGCGACGAAGCCCATGCAATAACTGGCGCAGCCAACAGGACTCCGCAACGCAGTTGGCGACACCACGGTACTCGGCCTCCGCACTAGACCTGGACATGGTGGCCTGCCTCTTGGAAGACCAGGAGAGAAGGTTGCGGCCAAGAAAAACGCAGAAGTCAGATGTGGATTTGCGGGTATCCGGACATCCTGCCCAGTCCGCGTCCGTATATGCCACAAGATCATGAGTGGTGGACTTGTAGAGCTGCAAGCCGTAGTGTGTGGTGCTCCGCAAGTAACGAAGAATCTGTTTGATGAGTTGCATGTGGGAGTCGCGAGGGGCATGCATGAAGAGGCATACTTGTTGGACAGCATAGGACAAGTCCGGGCGAGTGAGCGTGAGATATTGAAGAGCTCCAGCGAGGCTACGGTAAGTGGTAGGATTGTCCAGAAGGCGGCCATCATGAGCGGAAAGCTTGGAGTGGGTGTCAATGGGAGTGGATACCGGCTTGCAATTGAGCATCTTGGCACGATCAAGGATCTCAAGAGCATATTGCTGTTGACATAAGAATAGTCCAGGAGCGTTGGGTGTAACATTGATGCCGAGAAAATGGTGAAGATCACCAAGGTCGGTCATGGAGAATTCTTGCTTGGGTGAGTGAATGAGGTGGTGGAGGGTGTGTGGGGTGCTGGCTGTGAGAATGATGTCGTCCACATAGACAAGTAGATAGGCAATGGAAGCACCGCGCTGGAGTATGAAGAGGGAAGAGTCGCTCTTGGATGCATGAAACCCGAGGGAGAGCAAGAAGGAGCGGAAGTGATAAAACGAGGTGCGGGGAGCTTGTTTGAGCCCATAGAGAGACTTGCGAAGGAGACACACGTGATCCAGCCGAGAGGAGTCCACAAACCCAGCGGGTTGAGCACAGTACACGGTCTCCTTGAGATCGCCATGAAGAAAGGCGTTTTTGACGTCGAGTTGATGGATTGGCCAGTTGCTGGAGGTGGCAAGGCTGAGCACGACGCGAATGGTGGCCGGCTTGACAACTGGACTGAACGTCTCATCATAGTCAATGCCCTCCTTCTGAGTGAAGCCGCGAACCACCCAACGAGCTTTGTATCGTGCCAAAGTACCGTCGGTGTTGAACTTGCGGCGGAAGATCCACTTGCCCGTGACCACGTTGACACCTGCAGGCTTGGGAACCAAAGACCAAGTCGAATTTTTGATTAAAGCATCATATTCATCACACATTGCATGTTGCCAATTGGGGTCTTTGAGGGCAGAGCAGTAGGTGGCCGGAATGGGAGAGATGGTAGACGTGGTGGTGGTAAAGAGGCGTTTGGGTTGGCAAAAACCAGACTTGGCATGAGTGAGCATTTTGTGGGAATTATGGGGCGGTTTAATTGGCTTGGCTCGAGCTGGTAGACGTGTTTGAATGGGAGTGGTTGGCACGGAAGCTGAGGAGGATGGCGTGGGGTCAGAAACAGGTCTGGGCGACGCAGGATCCAAGGAGGATCCGTGGGCAGAGGCGGCAGGCGCGGGATCCGCGAGGACAGACGCGGTGGGCGCGCGATCCGAGGGAGTAGGCGGGGTGGGTTGGGCAGGCGGTGAACCCGAGGACGCGCGTGGGGTGGAGGGTAGTGGGCTGCCAAATTCTATGGGGCTGGGCGAGGAAGGTGGCGCGCGACCCGTGGAGGGGTGGGTGGGGCTGGCGGAGAGCTGGCGAGCTGGGATAGGCGTGCATGGGGGCGTCACATCAGGGGGATCCGGCGGGGCCCGGTACGAGGTAGGTGGCGCCCTGGACACAGATTCGGCCGAGTCAGAGAGGAGAAAGCGGGCGGGATGCGGTGTGGGTGGGGATGGTGTGGCCGGGGGTGTGTCTGGTGCGTATGGAAAAATGCTTTCATCAAAAACAACGTGACGGGAGACAATGACTCGGCGTGTGGTAAGGTCGTAGCACCGATACCCATTGTGTTCTAGTGGATAGCCAAGGAAAACACAACGGGTGGAGCGCGGGGAGAGTTTGTGGGCGGAGGTGGCATAGAGGTTGGGAAAGCAAAGGCAACCGAATACGCGGAGATGATCGTAGGTAGGGTGAACGCCGTGAAGCATGTAGTATGGAGTGTGGCCATGGATGGCACGAGAAGGACGTCGGTTAAGGAGATAGGTGGCTGTATGGAGGGCTTCGACCCAAAAGGGAGGGGTGAGGTTGGCTTGGAGGAGAAGTGTGCGGATGATATCATTCTTGGTGCGGAGGAGACGTTCAGCCTTGCCGTTTTGGGGCGATGTGTGAGGGCATGAGAACCGGTAAGTGATGCCGTTGGTGGAGAAGAAGGAACGCAAGGTAGAATTGATAAACTCGCCGCCATTGTCACATTGCAAAGTGT
This sequence comes from Triticum monococcum, assembly GCA_034509565.1. Classification (NCBI taxonomy): domain Eukaryota; kingdom Viridiplantae; phylum Streptophyta; class Magnoliopsida; order Poales; family Poaceae; genus Triticum; species Triticum monococcum. The sequence continues at coordinate 561,720,091 of CM067841.1, read as the reverse complement.
TGATGATTACATGATATTGGGTGCGAACGAAAGAGAAAAAGCGTAGAAGAGTGGAGGAGGTGTCCGACTTGTTGCGTAGGGGAAATGACCAAGAAAAATGTGTGTAATCATCAACTATGACTAAGTAATATTGTTAGCCAGAAAAGCTTACAATGGGACTTGTCCATAAATCACAGTGAATGAGCTCAAAAGGAGCGTAGGTGCGACTACTAGAGGAATGGAAAGGGAGACGCGGCTGGCGTCCTAGTTGGCACGCGGTACATGGCGTGTGCGCCTGCTTATTACAAGAGGAAAGAAAGTCATGAGCAGCTAATGACGACATGGCTTGAGGACTGGGGTGGCCGAGCCGGCGATGCCAGACGTCGGCGGTGGAGATGGTGGCGGAGAGAGCGGTGCCCAAGTCTTGTTATTCCCGAAGAATGGATAGAGATCGCCGGAGCTAGCGGAGATCATGAGTACCCTCCTGGTGCGAAGATCCTTCACAAGAAAGCCAAAGGGGTAAAATTCAATAGAGCAAGAGTTGTCTTTGGTGAATTGACGGACGGAGATAAGACTCGTAACCACGTTGGGGGAGAAAAGAACATCGCGGAGGTGAAAATTGCGTGGAGGGAGAGTGGTGGAACCGGTGGCATGAATAGGTAAGTGTGTGCCATTGCCAACAACAATGCTAGAGAAAGGATGCTTTAAAGAAGAATTCGAGAAGGTAAGGTTACCAGGGTTGCCGGTGACGTGGGAGGCAGCACCGCTGTCGAGGTACCACTCAGAGGGGGCGGAGCCACTGTTGGGGTAGCCGGACGCGCTGTAGGCGGCCTGGAGCATGGCGAGGTGATCCCACGATGGCGGCTGGGGTGGAGCAAGCACGGAGAAGCCGGAGAGTTGCATAGGGTACGCCTGGGCATGCGAGCCGGGCCACGGACCAAGCACGCCGGCGGAGTTCGGGGGAACCCAGCCAGGGCGCGCGGTGGGCAGGGCCATGCCGTAGGGGCGAAGAACCCCATGTAGGGATTGTACGCCGCAGGGGGGAGGTTGCCGCGGCCGCCATTGTCGCCACGGCCACGGCGGCGTCCACGGCCGCCGCGGTCACCGTCCTAGCGGGTGCCAGATCCGCAACCCAGCGGGAGGCCAGACGCGCGATCATTGCCGCGATCAACGCGGTCACCCTGGCGAGTGTTGGAGGAGCCGCCAGAGGTGGAGGGGCCGCCGCTGCCGGTGACGGCGAGGATGGGGACGGGCTCGTCCGCCACGCGCTGAGCGAGGTTCTCCTCGGCGAGCTTCAGACGCGAGAAGACCGTTTCAAACGGTGGGAGAGGAACGGTGTCCCCCAGGACGACGCGGATGGTGTCGAGCCTTTGGTCGATGCCATGGAGGAATTGGGTGGTGAGATCCAGCTTGGTGACGGCGTGGTCGATGTCGGCGAGGCCAGCGGTGAGAAGTTTCATGCGGCGAGCATATTTGGCAACGGAAAGATCACCTTGTTTGAGGTTGTGGTATTGGCGGTTCAGTATCATGTATCAAGCCGCGCGGTTGGCCAGGAAGTAGTCGCGGATGCGATGCCAGAGATCGTAGGTGGTGGTAGCACCGACGACGTGGTCGACGAGGTTGTCCGCAAGGGTGGAGTAGATCAACAGAACGAGGTGGGCGTCAAGCTCGCGTTGGAAGGCAGTGGCGTTGGAAGGGAGGGGGTGGTCGAGGATTTGGGCAACGCCGTAGCGGATCAGAACGAGGAAGAACGACTTCCACTTGTGGTAGTTGTGTTCGTCGGGGTTGAGAAGGAACTTGATGTGGTTTTGGATGCTATCACGGAAGATGGGGTGCTGGGAAGTGGTGGCGGCGAAGGACAGCGGGGGCACCGGAGAGGAGAAGAGAGGGGCAAAGTGGGATCCGGTGGAGGGGGAGGAGCCGCTGTGGGACGTGGGTGAGGTGCCGAAGATGAAGGGGGAGTGGGTGCTGGCGGCAGCAGTGGTGCCGGCGCCGGTGGACGACAAGGAGAAGTCGGCTGGCGAGGTGGCCGAGCTGGTGGCCGGAGCGGTGGAGTTTTCGGCCATGGGGGCTGGAGTCTGATACCAAGTTGAAGGATAGAATTGCTCTCTGTATTGATTCCATCCACTCAGGTTACATCTTATACAAGAGGGAGCCGTTACAACAAGCCCTATACAAGTGGCACGCAGGCCAGTGCATGGCTCAGATCCTACATACAAGGAGTACAAGTACATGCATTACATCACACGTTAACATCGTTCACCTATAGCTATGTATCTTGTCTATAAAACACAGTTGGTGGAGAAGAGAGGGAGTGATTGGCAGGGAAGAAAGTGTGTGTAGTGACAGAAGAAGTGGCATCAGGAAAGCTGAGAGTGACAAAACAAGTGGCCATGGAGTCACCTATAGATAATCCACTGGGAATGGGATGCATTGGGAATTGGAGTTGGAGAACAAGCCTGGGGTACTGTCTCCTGTTATAAAGTCCGTGGAATTGGAGTTGGAGAACAAGCCTGGGGTACAGTCCGTGGAATTGGAGTTGGAGAACAAGCCTGGGGTACAGTCCGTGGAACACTTAAGTTTGTACTCCATCACAAGCAGAGTGGCGCATCAACTTGCTTCCATCTCGCTGTTTGGCAAGCTTAGTTACTGACGCCGAGTTCGCTTCCGGCCACATAGATACAGTGACGACACAACACACTATCATCGGGGCCACCCTACGCGGCCAACCGTGAGGAAGGTCGAAAGTGCAAACCGCCGTTGAGCTGGAGGAGACAAAGGACACACTAAGCATACTGATAGCGAGGGATAGTAAGCAGCGAAATGAAGGGCACAATGGTTGTAGGCTTTGGAGATTCTAATTCTGAAGTTGTTTAGCTGCTTCTCAAAATAGTTAATAAAATTATTTTTGGTTGTATCTTTCAGTTTCTTGATGTATCGTGTTGTTTGCAGGGGAATGGTTATTTCTGAGATTTTGCAGCGTTTTTGCAGGCATGCTGTTATCTTTGATATAGTTACCGCTTCCTTTCTGAAATGAAGTGTACTATATGAAGTTCTTTCATGCAAATAGTGAGATGCTGATGGTTTTCTTATTGCACATATGCATTCAACCCATTACTCCCCAGGTTATTTTAACCTGATATATGCTATATCTTTCATTTTTTTCCAGTTCATAACATGTGAGATTTGTCTCCAAGTAAGCCTACACAGTTTACACATGATGGCATTTGTAACCTATTATCCCGGTTCAGTTTACACACTTACGCGCCATGCCAGTTCCCAGCACAGATGATTACCTTGAGACCGGAAACTCAAAAGAGCATTTTATTTCACTAAATTCTAGACTGTATATAAACATAGAGTTCCGTTTTGTTGATTGCTCGTCTAGCTGTACGGGGAGTTTAACTGAATTAGATACAAGTGAGACAGTTTCTCCGTGTAATGTGATAAACACATTGTAAAACTGCATGCAGGTTCACATTAAAAGGAACAAATTGGTCATTGATGTGCAACCATCACCTACAATCTTACCAAATTAATGATGTTTATAGTATGTGATAAAACTATGTAAATAGGGGGATTAGGAGTATATCTCCCTTTGTGCTTGTTCATTCAGATGTGTGGACATGTCCTGTTATCTCGGTTAGTGGAATGAAGTACTTTGTTACATTTATTGATTGTTACTCTCGCATGACATGGGTGTACCTTATGAGGCACAAGGATGAGGTGTTTAAATGTTTTCTGGATTTTTATGCCTATGTGAAGAATCAGTTCAACACACAAGTTCAAATGATCCGGACAGATAATGGGACAGAGTATGTGAACAAGGAATTTGGTGCTTTTCTGTCAGCACAAGGTATATTGCATCAAACCTCTTGTCCAGACACACCTCCTCAGAATGGAGTGGCAGAAAGGAAAAATCGCCACATCTTAGAGGTGGCTCGGTCATTGATGTACACGATGAACGTGCCAAAATTCTTATGGAGTGAGGCTATGATGACAGCTACATATCTCATTAATCGCATGCCATCAAGAGTGATTGGAATGAAGTCTCCATGCGAAATGCTGCTAGGTGAGAACAAATTAGTGGTTCCACCCAAGGTTTTTGGATGCACTTGTTTCGTTAGGGATCATAGACCCTCAGTGGGGAAGCTAGATCCACGTGCAATGAAGTGCATCTTTATTGGATACCCATCGGGACAGAAAGGCTACAAGTGTTGGAGCCCGAGCGAGCGACGCACATTTGTGAGCATGGATGTGACGTTCAGAGAATCTGAGCCATATTATGGTGAGAGGACTGACCTTAGCTCATTGTTTGATCTCGAACCCCCTAACGTTGATGGTGATGGTCGAGAGGGGGGACATGAATCAAGTAGCGAGGAGGGTGAAGAAGCAAGGAGGTCAAAGGTAGTAATTGGTTCCATTCCATGTCCGGTGAATGAACCAACAAGTGAGCAAGCATGGAGACGAGTAAATGAAGAAAAAAAATCTACAGGTGTATACGAGGAGAAACCAAAGGAAGGTGCTCGTAGTGAAGGAAATATGCCCTAGAGGCAATAATAAAGTTATTATTTATTTCCTTACATCATGATAAATGTTTATTATTAATGCTGGAATTGTATTAACCGGAAACATAATACATGTGTGAATACATAGACCAACAGAGTGTCACTAGTATGCCTCTACTTGACTAGCTCGTTAATCAAAGATGGTTATGTTTCCTAACCATGAACAAGGAGTTGTTATTTGATTAACGAGGTCACATCATTAGTAGAATGATCTGATTGACATGACCCATTCCATTAGCATAGCACCCGATCGTTTAGTATGTTGCTATTGTTTTCTTCATGACTTATACATGTTCCTATAACTATGAGATTATGCAACTCCCGTTTACCGGAGGAACACTTTGGGTACTACCAAACGTCACAACGTAACTGGGTGATTATAAAGGAGTACTACAGGTGTCTCCAATGGTAGATGTTGGGTTGGCGTATTTCGAGATTAGGGTTTGTCACTCCGATTGTCGGAGAGGTATCTCTGGGCCCTCTCGGTAATACACATCACATAAGCCTTGCAAGCACTGCAACTAATATGTTAGTTGTGAGATGATGTATTACGGAACGAGTAAAGAGACTTGCCGGTAACGAGATTGAACTAGGTATTGGATACCGACGATCGAATCTCGGGCAAGTAACATACCGATGACAAAGGGAACAACGTATGTTGTTATGCGGTCTGACCGATAAAGATCTTCGTAGAATATGTAGGAGCCAATATGGGCATCCAGGTCCCGCTATTGGTTATTGACCGGAGACGTGTCTCGGTCATGTCTACATTGTTCTCGAACCGTAGGGTCCGCACGCTTAACGTTACGATGACAGTAATTATGAGTTTATGCATTTTGATGTACCGAAGGTTGTTCGGAGTCCCGGATGAGATCACGGACATGACGAGGAGTCTCGAAATGGTCGAGACGTAAAGATTGATATAATGGAAGCCTATGTTTGGACATCGGAAGTGTTCCGGGTGAAATCGGGATTTTACCGGAATACCGGGAGGGTTACCGGAACCCCCCGGGAGACTAATGGGCCTATTGGGCCTTAGTGGAAAAAAGAGAAAAAGGGAAAAGGCCCAAGCTGGCCGGCGCCCCCCCTTTCCCAAGTCCTATTAGGAATAGGATAAGGGGCCGGCCCCCCTTCTCTCTCTTTTCCCCCCGGGAGTCCTAATTGGATTAGGATTGGGGGGAGGAGTCCTACTCCCGGTGGGAGTAGGACTCCCCTGCGCCTCCCCTCCCTTGGCCGGCCGGCCCCCCTCCTCCAACCTTTATATACGGGGGCAGGGGGCACCCCAAGACACACAACTTGATCCTTGAGATCGTTCCTTAGCCGTGTGCGGTGCCCCCTGCCACCAAATTCCACCTCGATCGTACCGTTGTAGTGCTTAGGCGAAGCCCTACGTCGGTAGTACATCAAGATCGTCACCACGCCGTCGTGCTGACGGAACTCCTCCCCGAAGCTTTGCTGGATCGGAGCCCGGGGATCGTCATCGAGCTGAACGTGTGCTAAGAACTCGGAGGTGCCGGAGTAACGGTGCTTGGATTAGTCGGATCGGGAAGAAGACGTACGACTACTTCCTCTACGTTGTGTGATCGCTTCTGCAGTCGGTCTGCGTTGGTACGTAGATAACACTCTCCCCTCTCGTTGCTGTGCATCACCATGATCTTGCGTGTGCGTAGGAAATTTTTTGAAATTACTGCGTTCCCCAACAGTGGCATCCGAGCCTAGGTTTTATGGTTTGATGTTATATGCACGAGTAGAACACAAGTGAGTTGTGGGCGATACAAGTCATACTGCCTACCAGCATGTCATACTTTGGTTCGGCGGTATTGTTGGTTGAGACGATCCGGACCAACCTTACGCGTACTCTTACGCGAGACCGGTTCCCTCGACGTGCTTTGCACATAGATGGCTTGCGGAAGACTGTCTCTCCAACTTTAGTTGAACCAAGTGTGACTACGCCCGGTCCTTGAGAAGGTTAAAACGGAGTCTATTTGACGAACTATCGTTGTGGTTTTGATGCGTAGGTGAGATGAGTTCTTACTTAAGCCCGTAGCAGCCACATAAAACTTGCAACAACAAAGTAGAGGACGTCTAACTTGTTTTTGCAGGGTATGTTGTGATGTGATATGGTCAAGGCATGATGCTGATTTTATTGTATGAGATGATCATGTTTTGTAACTAAGTTATCGGCAACTGGCAGGAGCCATATGGTTGTTGCTTTATTGTATGCAATGCAATCGCGATGTAATGCTTTACTAGATTACTAAACGGTAGTAATAGTCGTGGAAGCATAAGATTGGCGAGACGAAAACGATGCTACGATGGAGATCAAGGTGTCGCGCCGGTGACGATGGTGATCATGACGGTGCTTCGGAGATGGAGATCACAAGCACAAGATGATGATGGCCATATCATATCACTTATATTGATTGCATGTGATGTTTATCCTTTTATGCATCTTATCTTGCTTTGATTGACGGTAGCATTATAAGATGATCTCTCACTAAATTATCAAGAAGTGTTCTCCCTGAGTATGCACCGTTGCCAAAGTTCGTCGTGCCCAGACACCACGTGATGATCGGGTGTGATAAGCTCTACGTCCATCTACAACGGGTGCAAGCCAGTTTTGCACACGCAGAATACTCAGGTTAAACTTGACGAGCCTAGCATATGCAGATATGGCCTCGGAACACAGAGACCGAAAGGTCGAGCGTGAATCATATAGTAGATATGATCAACATGACGATGTTCACCATTGAAAACTACTCCATCTCACGTGATGATCGGTTATGGTTTAGTTGATTTGGATCACGTGATCACTTAGAGGATTAGAGGGATGTCTATCTAAGTGGGAGTTCCTAAGTAATTTGATTAACTGAACTTAAACTTATCATGAACTTAGTACCTGATAGTATCTTGCTTGTTTATGTTGCTTGTAGATAGATGGCTCGTGCTATTGTTCCGTTGAATTTTAATGCGTTCCTTGAGAAAGCAAAGTTGAAAGATGATGGTAGCAATTACACGGACTGGGTCCGTAACCTGAGGATTATCCTCATTGCTGCACAGAAGAATTACGTCCTGGAAGCACCGCTGGGTGACAGGCTTGCTGCTGGAGCAACGCCAGATGTTATGAACGTCTGGCAGAGCAAAGCTGATGACTACTCGATAGTTCAGTGTGCCATGCTTTACGGCTTAGAATCGGGACTTCAACGACATTTTGAACGTCATGGAGCATATGAGATGTTCCAGGAGTTGAAGTTAATATTTTAAGCAAATGCCCGAATTGAGAGATATGAAGTCTCCAATAAGTTCTATAGCTGTAAGATGGAGGAGAACAGTTCTGTCAGTGAGCATATACTCAAAATGTCTGGGTATAATAATCACTTGATTCAGATGGGAGTTAATCTTCCAGATGATTGCGTCATTGACAGAATTCTCCAATCACTACCACCAAGCTACAAGAGCTTCGTGATGAACTATAATATGCAAGGGATGAACAAGACTATTCCCGAGCTCTTCGCAATGCTGAAAGCTGCGGAGGTAGAAATCAAGAAGGAACATCAAGTGTTGATGGTTAGCAAAACCACTAGTTTCAGGAAAAAGGGCAAAGGGAAGAAGAAGGGAAACTTCAAGAAGAACAGCAAGCAAGTTGCTGCTCAGGAGAAGAAACCCAAGTCTGGACCTAAGCCTGAAACTGAGTGCTTCTACTGCAAGCAGACTGGTCACTGGAAGCGGAACTGCCCCAAGTATTTGGCGGATAAGAAGGATGGCAAAGTGAGCAAAGGTATATGTGATATACATGTTATTGATGTGTACCTTACTAGAGCTCACAGTAGCACCTGGGTATTTGATACTGGTTCTGTTGCTAATATTTGCAACTCGAAACAGGGACTACGGAATAAGCGGACACTAGCAAAGGACGAGGTGACGATGCGCGTGGGAAACGGTTCCAAAGTCGATGTGATCGCGGTCGGCACGCTACCTCTACATCTACCTTCGGGATTAATATTAGACCTAAATAATTGTTATTTGGTGCCAGCGTTAAGCATGAACATTATATCTGGATCTTGTTTAATGCGAGACGGTTATTCATTTAAATCAGAGAATAATGGTTGTTCTATTTATATGAATAATATCTTTTATGGTCATGCACCTTTGAAGAGTGGTCTATTCTTGTTGAATCTCGAAGATAGTAACACACATATTCATAATGTAGAAGCCAAAAGATGCAAAGTTAATAATGATAGTGCAACTTATTTGTGGCACTGCCGTTTAGGTCATATCGGTGTAAAGCGCATGAAGAAACTCCATACTGATGGGCTTTTGGAACCACTTGATTATGAATCACTTGGTACTTGCGAACCGTGCCTCATAGGCAAGATGACTAAAACACCGTTCTCCGGTACTATGGAGAGAGCAATAGATTTGTTGAAAATCATACATACTGATGTATGTGGTCCGATGAATATTGAGGCTCGTGGCGGATATCATTATTTTCTCACCTTCACAGATGATTTAAGCAGATATGGGTATATCTACTTAATGAAACATAAGTCTGAAACATTTGAAAGGTTCAAAGAATTTCAGAGTGAAGTTGAAAATCATCGTAACAAGAAAATAAAGTTTCTACGATCTGATCGTGGAGGAGAATATTTGAGTTACGAGTTTGGTATACATTTGAAAAATTGTGGAATAGTTTCGCAACTCACGCCACCCGGAACACCACAGCGTAATGGTGTGTCCGAACGTCGTAATCGCACTTTACTAGATATGGTGCGATCCATGATGTCTCTTACTGATTTACCGCTATCGTTTTGGGGTTATGCTTTAGAGACGGCCGCATTCACGTTAAATAGGACACCATCAAAATCCGTTGAGACGACGCCTTATGAACTATGGTTTGTCAAGAAACCAAAGTTGTCGTTTCTTAAAGTTTGGGGCTGCGATGCTTATGTGAAAAAGCTTCAACCTGATAAGCTCGAACCCAAAGCGGAGAAATGTGTCTTCATAGGATACCCAAAGGAAACTGTTGGGTATACCTTCTATCACAGATCCGAAGGCAAGACATTCGTTGCTAAGAATGGATCATTTCTAGAGAAGGAGTTTCTCTCGAAAGAAGTGAGTGGGAGGAAAGTAGAACTTGACGAGGTAACTATACCTGCTGCCTTATTGGAAAATAGTACATCACAGAAAACTGTTTCTGCGACACCTATGCCAATCAGTGAGGAAGCTAATGATGATGATCACGAAGCTTCAGATCAAGATACTACTGAACCACGTAGATCAACCAGAGTGAGATCCGCACCAGAGTGGTACGGTAATCCAGTTCTGGAAGTCATGATGCTAGATCATGATGAACCTACGAACTATGAAGAAGCGATGGTGAGCCCAGATTCCGCAAAGTGGCTTGAGGCCATGAAATCTGAGATGGGATCCATGTATGAGAACAAAGTATGGACTTTGGTTGACTTGCCCGATGATCGGCAAGCAATTGAGAATAAATGGATCTTCAAGAAAAAGACTGACGCTGACGGTAATGTTACTGTTTATAAAGCTCGACTTGTCGCAAAAGGTTTTCGACAAGTTCAAGGGGTTGACTACGATGAGACTTTCTCACCCGTAGCGATGCTTAAGTCCGTCAGAATTATGTTAGCAATTGCCGCATTTTATGATTATGAAATATGGCAGATGGATGTCAAAACTGCATTCCTGAATGGATTTCTGGAAGAAGAGTTGTATATGGTACAACCAGAAGGTTTTGTCGATCCAAAAGGAGCTAACAAAGTATGCAAACTCCAGCGATCCATTTATGGACTGGTGCAAGCATCTCGGAGTTGGAATAAACGCTTTGATAGTGTGATCAAAGCATTTGGCTTTATACAGACTTTTGGAGAAGCCTGTATTTACAAGAAAGTGAGTGGGAGCTCTGTAGCATTTCAATGAAAGACCTCGGGGAAGCTGCTTACATATTAGGCATAAAGATCTATAGAGATAGATCAAAACGCTTAATTGGACTTTCACAGAGCACATACCTTGACAAAATTTGGAAGAAGTTCAAAATGGATCAAGCAAAGAAAGGGTTCTTGCCTGTGTTACAAGGTATGAAATTGAGTAAGACTCAATGCCCGACCACTGCAGAAGATAGAGAGAAAATGAAAGATGTTCCCTATGCTTCAGCCATAGGCTCTATCATGTATGCAATGCTGTGTACCAGACCTGATGTGTGCCTTGCTATAAGTTTAGCAGGGAGGTACCAAAGTAATCCTGGAATGGATCACTGGACAGCGGTCAAGAACATCCTGAAATACCTGAAAAGGACTAAGGATATGTTTCTCGTATATGGAGGTGACAAAGAGCTCACCGTAAGAGGTTACGTTGATGCAAGCTTTGACACTGATCCGGACGATTCTAAATCGCAAACCGGATACGTGTTTACTTTAAACAGTGGAGCTGTCAGTTGGTGCAGTTCTAAACAAAGCGTCGTAGCGGGATCTACATGTGAAGCGGAGTACATAGCTGCTTCGGAAGCAGCAAACGAAGGAGTCTGGATGAAGGAGTTCATATCCGATCTAGGTGTCATACCTAGTGCATCGGGTCCAATGAAAATCTTCTGTGACAATACTGGTGCAATTGCCTTGGCAAAGGAATCCAGATTTCACAAGAGGACCAAACACATCAAGAGACGCTTCAACTCCATCCGGAATTTAGTCCAGGCAAGATACATACGGATCTGAATGTTGCAGACCCGTTGACTAAGCCTCTTCCACGAGCAAAACATGATCAGCACCAAGGCTCCATGGGTGTTAGAATCATTACAGTGTAATCTAGATTATTGACTCTAGTGCAAGTGGGAGACTGAAGGAAATATGCCCTAGAGGCAATAATAAAGTTATTATTTATTTCCTTACATCATGATAAATGTTTATTATTCATGCTGGAATTGTATTAACCGGAAACATAATACATGTGTGAATACATAGACCAACAGAGTGTCACTAGTATGCCTCTACTTGACTAGCTCGTTAATCAAAGATGGTTATGTTTCCTAACCATGAACAAGGAGTTGTTATTTGATTAACGAGGTCACATCATTAGTAGAATGATCTGATTGACATGACCCATTCCATTAGCATAGCACCCGATCGTTTAGTATGTTGCTATTGTTTTCTTCATGACTTATACATGTTCCTATAACTATGAGATTATGCAACTCCCGTTTACCGGAGGAACACTTTGGGTACTACCAAACGTCACAACGTAACTGGGTGATTATAAAGGAGTACTACAGGTGTCTCCAATGGTAGATGTTGGGTTGGCGTATTTCGAGATTAGGGTTTGTCACTCCGATTGTCGGAGAGGTATCTCTGGGCCCTCTCGGTAATACACATCACATAAGCCTTGCAAGCACTGCAACTAATATGTTAGTTGTGAGATGATGTATTACGGAACGAGTAAAGAGACTTGCCGGTAACGAGATTGAACTAGGTATTGGATACCGACGATCGAATCTCGGGCAAGTAACATACCGATGACAAAGGGAACAACGTATGTTGTTATGTGGTCTGACCGATAAAGATCTTCGTAGAATATGTAGGAGCCAATATGGGCATCCAGGTCCCGCTATTGGTTATTGACCGGAGACGTGTCTCGGTCATGTCTACATTGTTCTCGAACCGTAGGGTCCGCACGCTTAACGTTACGATGACAGTAATTATGAGTTTATGCATTTTGATGTACCGAAGGTTGTTCGGAGTCCCGGATGAGATCACGGACATGACGAGGAGTCTCGAAATGGTCGAGACGTAAAGATTGATATATTGGAAGCCTATGTTTGGACATCGGAAGTGTTCCGGGTGAAATCGGGATTTTACCGGAATACCGGGAGGGTTACCGGAACCCCCCGGGAGACTAATGGGCCTATTGGGCCTTAGTGGAAAAAAGAGAAAAAGGGAAAAGGCCCAAGCTGGCCGGCGCCCCCCCTTCCCCAAGTCCTATTAGGAATAGGATAAGGGGCCGGCCCCCTTCTCTCTCTTTCCCCCCCGGTAGTCCTAATTGGATTAGGATTGGGGGGAGGAGTCCTACTCCCGGTGGGAGTAGGACTCCCCTGCGCCTCCCCTCCCTTGGCCGGCCGGCCCCCTCCTCCAACCTTTATATACGGGGGCAGGGGGCACCCCAAGACACACAACTTGATCCTTGAGATCGTTCCTTAGCCGTGTGCGGTGCCCCCTGCCACCAAATTCCACCTCGATCGTACCGTTGTAGTGCTTAGGCGAAGCCCTGCGTCGGTAGTACATCAAGATCGTCACCACGCCGTTGTGCTGACGGAACTCCTCCCCGAAGCTTTGCTGGATCGGAGCCCGGGGATCGTCATCGAGCTGAACGTGTGCTAAGAACTCGGAGGTGCCGGAGTAACGGTGCTTGGATCAGTCGGATCGGGAAGAAGACGTACGACTACTTCCTCTACGTTGTGTGATCGCTTCCGCAGTCGGTCTGCGTTGGTACGTAGATAACACTCTCCCCTCTCGTTGCTGTTTATCACCATGATCTTGCGTGTGCGTAGGAATTTTTTTGAAATTACTGTGTTCCCCAACACGTAGAACAGCAACAACCTGTAGAGCATGTTGAGTTGCAACACTTAGAGCAGCAGGTACAATCGGTAGAACAAGAAGGACCTGAAATAGGTGATATTGTCAATTCCACTCCATCAACAACTGATACACCATGCAACACACCCACTCCATCTGAGAAAGATAGCTCTCTTGAGTTGCCAATTGCTTTGCGGAAGCCAACTCGCATCAAGGCCAGAAAGCCCCCATCAAGGTATGGCTTTGAGCATGACATAAGCAATTATGTATCTTATGAATCTTTGTCCCCTGCATATAGAGCTTTTGTCTCATCACTACAATCAGTGGAAATTCCAAAAGACTGGAAAACCGCAAAGCAAGATCCAAAATGGCATGATGCTATGATTGAGGAATTGAATGCCCTTGAAAAAAATAGAACTTGGGAACTTGTACATCTTCCTGAGGGAAAGAAGTCTGTTAGTTGTAAATGGATATACACAGTGAAGCAGAATCCAGAAGGGAAAATAGAAAGGTACAAGGCAAGACTAGTTGCTAGAGGATATAGTCAAACATATGGGATTGACTATGATGAGACTTTTGCACCGGTGGCAAAGATGAGCACAGTGAGGATCCTAATCTCTTGCGCGACTAATTTTGGGTGGCCTTTACATCAGTTAGATGTTAAAAATGCTTTCTTGCATGGCGACCTACATGAAGAGGTGTACATGGAGATTCCGCCTGGTTTCTCCACTCCTAGGACCGCCGGAAAGGTGTGCAGATTGAGAAAGTCACTATATGGGCTCAAGCAGTCACCACGAGCGTGGTTTGACAGATTTAGGCATGCGGTATGTCATATGGGGTATAAGCAATGCAATGGTGATCACACGGTGTTCTATCGGCACGCAGAGCGTAGGATTACAATCCTCGCAGTATATGTGGATGATATCATAATCACAGGAGATGATGACATAGAGATATTGCGATTGAAGAAGAACCTAAGCAAGGAATTTGAGGTGAAAGATCTTGGCCACCTTAGATACTTCCTAGGCATTGAAATTGCAAGGTCTCCAAAAGGGATAGTTCTCTCTCAAAGAAAGTATGTTCTGGACTTACTTAGTGACACAGGTATGCTTGGATGTCGGGCTGCATCAACACCTATTGATCAAAACCACAAGCTTTCTGCGCAGTCAGGAAAACCAGTGGATAGGGAGAATTATCAAAGGCTTGTTGGGCGACTCTTATACTTATGCCACACAAGACCTGACATTTCCTACGCTGTGAGTGTGGTAAGCAGATACATGCATGATCCTAGGAGTGGCCATCTAGATGCAGTACACCATATCTTGCGATATCTAAAAGGTAGTCCAGGGAAGGGGCTATGGTTTAAGAAGAATGGCCATTTAAATGTAGATGGTTATAGTGATGCTGATTGGGCGAGCTGTCTTGATGATAGAAGATCTACTTCCGGATATTGTGTGTTTGTTGGAGGGAACCTTGTGTCATGGAGAAGCAAGAAGCAATCAGTTGTATCAAGATCGACGGCTGAAGCGGAATACAGGGCTATGTCATTAGGCCTTAGTGAAATGTTGTGGGTAAGAAATCTTCTAACAGAACTGAAAGTGATGAGAAGGGGCCCTGTGAAGGTGTGGTGTGATAGTAAATCAGCTATCAACATAGCCAACAACCCAGTCCAGCATGATAGAACAAAACATGTGGAAATTGATCGCTTCTTTATTAAAGAGAAGTTAGATGAGGGTATAATAGAATTAAATTATGTAAGCTCAGGGAACCAAGTAGCAGATAGTCTAACTAAGGGTTTAGGTGTCAAAGAATGTAATTTAGCATGTAACAAAATGGGAATGATAGATATCTATCATCCATCTTGAGGGGGAGTGTTGGGCTGTGTGTGTATGTGTGTGTGCGGCCCAAAGGCCCACTAGTGTACATATATGTACCCTGCTCTGTAGCTAGCAATGAGGGGAGGAATCCAGAAATTTCCACACAACTCTTCAGAGTACATAGAGTATTCCTTTAGTAGCTGAAGAAGAAGAACTAGCTGGAGCCATCAGTTTATTTTGTGATATCATTACAAGGAACCTTAAATAATGTACGAGCATCTTCCACATAGGGTGGTCCATGGAACACTTTAATTTGTAGATCTTGAGTGGTTGAAACGGGCACCTATTGCTATGTATGTTGTCTATAAAACACCGTTGGTGGAGAAGAGAGGGAGTGATCGGTCAGAGTGACAGAACTAGTGGCATCACGAAGGGTGAGAGTGACCAAACAGTGGCGATGGAGCCACCTATTGATAATCCTTTGGAAATGGGATGAATTAGGATTTTGAGTCGGGGACCAAGCACCGAGTTTTGTAGTACTGTTTTCCAAGCAAGGAAACATGCTAGCTAGATTGACCTCTACAACATGCCCGAGTCAACCTCTCGGTTGTGTTTTTCTGGTCTCTCCCGCACAATCCGAGTGGAGCATCAGCTTGCTTCCATCTCACTAACTCCCAAGGCAGTTACCGACCGTGCATTCATATCTGATGAAATAGATGCAGCACGACACAACACACTACCATCGGGGCCACCGTACATGGGGAAACTCTAGCAAGGCCCAGAGTGCAGACCGCCGACGAGTTGGAGTAGGCAGAGGATACATTAAGCATACTGATAGCGAGGGGTAGGATGCGCCGAGCTAAAGGGCAAGATGGTGGTAGGCTTTGGAGATTCGAAATCTGAAGCCGTTTAACTGCTTTCCATAATTATGATGGTTCTGCTTGTGGAAATTTCTTGTGCTGAGGGAGTACTTTATCCTACAATACTTGTGAATGAAAAGCTAAAAAACTGAACAAGGTGTCATTTGAAAAAATGTTTAATTTTTTTGCACAATAATTTGTTCTTCAAGTAAATAATATTGATGGCATGACTTGTTTCTCGCGATGATCGATTGTAGGAAATGATTGTGTAGTTAACGATCTTAATTTTTGTCATTTGGTTGATCTATCTGAGGTACTGTCACTACGATGGAAAAAAGTTCTTGCAATGTGCGCATTTTAAAATCCTAGGTCTATGCAGTAAAGAATGAGGTAAGACTAGTGGTTAAAATTAGTCTTTGCTACATATATGTTGGCCCAAGTACATATATAGTGATCCAACTGAAAGCCCCCATGCTCCCAACCAGTGAAGAGTAGCCTAAAAGTCATCAAAAACTAGGAAGCATTTGGGTGCTTCCTGTCAATGCATGAAGATGGAGACCAGCTTCCTGGATTTGTGAATATGCAAGGCTATGGCCATGTACCATCATCGCACAGAGATGGAGGTCAATTCCCTACCTTCACCCCATGGAGATGGAGGTCAGGCTCCAATGCAATTCAAT
Source organism: Triticum monococcum (assembly GCA_034509565.1). Lineage (NCBI taxonomy): Eukaryota > Viridiplantae > Streptophyta > Magnoliopsida > Poales > Poaceae > Triticum > Triticum monococcum. The sequence goes on along the minus strand of CM067841.1, from coordinate 561,703,608 downwards.
TCTGGGTAGTTTAATCAGGGGAACTCATCCTTCAGTGGCAGAAGGCCGCATCAACGTGGAGGCCGACATTCACCAGGGAGAGGTAGTGGCGGCGGCCGGCATCGCAAGTAGTTAGCCAATGGTGGTACTTTCACCGCTGGTGTAATTTTGACTCGTGTTAGATAAATGTGGGTTAAATTCACAAGCGTGCTGCTCCCATGTAGTCACAAACGAGAGGTGTAACTGGTTTCATGTAACACCAAGATTGTTGCTTGTTGTAGGCCCATTCATCCATGGTATTCACTGAGGTGTCCTGTGCGTGCTCCAGCAACACAGAATCATGTTGCCTATCTGGAAATTGACGCATTTTTTGGCTGTATCTTTCAGTTTCTTAATGTATCCGGTTGTTTGGAGGGAAATGTTTATTTATGAGGTCTTCCAGCATTTTTGCAACATTCGTGTCATCTTTTGATCTAGTTCTATATACCCATTTCTTTATGGAATGCAACTGCACTATATGTTATTCTTTTATGTTACAGTGGGATGCAGTATGTTGATTGTTTTCTTAGAGCATCTACAGCCGGGCGACCGAAACCCATCTCAAATGCCAGGTGGACGGCCCGGTCACAAAAATCCAGCCCAAACGGGCTCCTTAAACAGGCCTCAAACGCCCGGGCTGACCGACACCCCTCATATCCAGCCCAAATCTAGGGCGAATAAGGCGGCGCCCGGGCGCGTCCGTCATGTCGGACCCGAAAATCATGCCCCACCATAATTCGCACCAAATCCACCAAACCCTTTCTCCTCCTCCCACCGACCTTCTTTCCTTCCCGCGCCCGAGCCCTCCCCGTCCGCTACCCTTACTCCCCTCCTCACCACCGGTCCCGATCATCCGCCCGAGATATCGTCCAGCCCGTCCCCGACCACCACGACGGAGACTGTGTCCGCCTCATCCATCGGCGTCCCTTCCTCGGCTCCGTCATTCAAGGCAGAGAACATTGGCCGGAAGATGCGGCGACGCCGACAGCGAGAGAGGGAAGCGACGGCGGCGTAGGGAGGTGCGAACATGGACGAGCAGTTGCCCTCCTCCCTCCCCCCCGCGCCCTCCTCCCTGCAACCCAACTATCCGTCCGCCGACGCGGATTGCGCTGTCGGACCACGTTGGGACAGAGGAGGATCCGACGGCCGGTTGGACCATTCTGGAGAGCTTTCCGCCCACACATATGCCGACGGTGGACGTATATCACTCGCCGCAGCTCGTTCGGGCACGGGCATCGACAGCGCCCGGGCTGCCCACGACCTGTTCGATGGAATGTCGTCCACATGGACGGGTAGTTTTTCGGCGAGGGAGAACAAGAAAGAGGAGAGGTACAAGATCATGTTTGATGAGAAAAAGGAGATGATGGATTGAGACAGGAAGAGGGCGGAGAACAAGATTGAAATTGAGAGGGAGAAGTTCGAGTTGGAGAAGCAAGAGGCGGTGATCAAATGGGAGCTCGAGAAGGCCAAGACGTTTGGAGAGATTGAGCTTGAGAGGGGGAGGTTGCAACTCGCACGTGACGCGGAGGATGTGAAGATCATGTTGGCAGACGAAACCCTCTTTGATGAGCATGCAAAGAAGTGGATTGCGGATAAGAAGAAGGAGATCCACAAGCATAGAGAGTACGAGGCGGCGAGGGCGGCAGCGGCAGCAGCAGAGCATGCGGCAAAATATGCAGGCGGAGCAAGCAGTCTGGATGCAGGCGGAGTAGGAGGCAAGGATGACCTCGGAGAAGGTGGCATGGACACCGTCCGACGAGTGATCCGTCCAGCAAGCGAGGCATCCATCACGCTCGGATATTTATTTCATTTTGGCATGTCCAAATTGTTGAACTATGATTTGCTTTGCTTTGTTCCAAACTGTTGAATTCGAACAATTTGTATCGTATGATTGACGTGCATGGATTGCATAGAATTGAGTCACCATATGGTATTTGTTACTCCCCTGGTTACTTTGACCTGACATATGGTACTTTTTTTTCAGTCGCCATGGGAGAATTGTCTCCAGATTGAAGATTATAAGATTTCTGAATATGTATTGGGGCCTCGATGGGCTGTTTATTAAGATACAAATCTTGGAGTTCAAGAATAGTAGAGATAGATTACAATTTGAACTACCAAAACTATGCAAAACCGTATATACTCTAATATCCCCCCGCAGTGTCAACATCAGGTGGAACGATGTTGAGACTGGAACGGATGTCGGTGAAGGATGCAGTCGGGAGCCCCTTGGTGAAAATATCAGCAAATTGCACACTAGTTGGAACATGAAGCACACAGACCTTGCCAAGAGCCATTTTCTCACGAACAAAGTGGATATCAATCTTGATGTGTTTGGTGCGACGGTGCTGAACAGGATTGGACGCCATATAGACTGCAAAAATATTGTTACAATAAACAATTGTTGCACGCTCAAGTGGTCGATGAAGCTCAACGAGAAGCTGACGGAGCCACACCGCCTCGGCCACGGAAGGAGCAACAGACCTATATTCAGCTTCTGTAGAAGACCTGGAAACTGTAACCTGCCTTTTAGAAGATCAAGAAACAAGATTATCACCCAAATAAACACAATAGCAGGATGTAGATCATCGAGTATCAGGACAACCTGCTCAGCCTGCATCAGAATAAACTGTCATGCTTGTGAGAGATGAAGAATTAAGAAGAAGACCATGATCAATAGTACCTTTGAGATACCTAAGTATTCGCTTCACATGAGAAAAATGAGGAACACGGGGATCATGCATGTATAAGCATGCTTGTTGAACAGAATAGGATATATCAGGACGAGTGAGTGTAGCATATTGGAGAGCACCAGTGATACTGCGATTTAGAGTGGGATCAGAAGCAGGCTCACCGTCGGCCGACAACTTGGCACCAACGTCGACCGACGAACGACAGGGTTGACAGTCAGTCATCCCCGCACGAGATAACAAATCAAGGAGATATTGGCGTTGAGAGAGGAAGAGTGTAGATGAAGTGCGAGAGACAGTGATCCCAAGAAAATGATGAAGAGGGCCAAGATCAGTCATGGAAAATTCACGATTAAGAGAAGAGATAATATGTTGTAAAAAAGAATCAGAAGAGGCAATGAGAATAATATCATCAACATATAGTAAAATATATGTAGTATGGGAGGAGGAACGAAAAATAAAGAGAGAAGAATCAGATTTAGATGAGGTAAAACCTATTGTTTGAATAAAGGTGGCGAAGCGATGGAACCAAGCACGAGGAGCTTGTTTAAGATCATACAGAGATTTGTGAAGAAGGCAAACAAATTCAGGAGAAGAGGGATTCTCAAAACCAGAAGGTTGTTGACAATAGATGGTTTCATTGAGAGTGCCGTGAAGAAAAGCATATTTAACGTCGAGTTGATGAATTGACCAAGAAGAGGAGACAACAAGACTAAGAACAACACGAATTGTACTATGTTTTACAACAGAAGAAAATGTCTTATCAAAATCAACACCGTGTTATTTTGCTGAAGAGCATCAAACTCATTACGCATAGCAGAATGCCAGAGGGGATTGAGAATATAAGATTAAGATTTCATGAAGTATTGGGTCCTCGATGGGCTGTTTATATAAGATACAAGTCTTGGAGTCCAAAAATAGTAGAGATAGATTACAATTTGAACTACCAAAACTATGCAAAACCGAATATACTCTAATACAGATAAGTCCACAGTTTACACGTGATGGCATTTGGAACCAATTATCCTGGTTCAGTTTACATAGTTAAGCCGTTTTTGTTCCCATCACAAATGATTATGTTGGGCCTAGCAACTCAAAAGATCATTTTATTTCTCTAGAATTCCAGACTGTATATAAACACAGAGTTCTGTTTTGTTGATCACTCGTCCAGCTGTACGGGAAGTTTAAATGAATTAGATATATACAGGCGATTCAGTTTTCTCTCTGTAATGCGATGAACACATGAACACATTGTAAAACTACATGCAGGTACACAATAAAAGGAACAAATTGGTCGCTGATGTGCAGCCATCAGCAACAAATTCAGGGTAAATTTGTGATATCTTTAATAGTCAAGGTTAATGGAACCACGAAATGAAGGTACATCGAAAACAGAGTACAGGACATGTAAATCACAATTTTTATATTTGTGCTCCATTGAAACACATGGACAGTTATCAAGTACTACCTCCGTCCAAAAAAGCTTGTCCCAAGGGAGTACAATCGAAAGCACCGAAGACGTGTTAATTCAGTAAAGCATGTAGAAAGCGATATGTCTAACTCATATGAAGGTGAAAAAACGGACGCAATGGGATAGTGGTTAAACACTACTGCCTTGACAACATCCAGAGGCACTCTGCCTGAGTGGCCCGTCTTTATTCAAGGGCTTTATTTGTCTAGTCCATATCACACCGAGTAGAAGAAATTCTCAAAAAAAAAAAAAACAGAGAGTATAAGAACTAAGAAAACTGAAACACTTTCATTGCAAGGATAGATGAACATGTCGTATGAATTCACAACAATGGACATGGGGCATCTGCAGTATGTGGGACATGCATCCTTGTCCTGCCATCTAGGTACCATATATTCAAAGAATCCATGTGATGGTTACTATTTTCACCGATAATTATCAGATATAAAATACCATTTGGGTGCATTTTCTTAAATAAAAAATCCAAGGCATCTCTGCATGCAAACCAACTAGCTCTTCAAAGCTACCTACATCTTGCATTTCGGATGGTTGGTGAAAGACTCGAGCTTGTACATATTGAGAGGTCGAACTGTGCACCTACAGTCGTCTACAAAATAACATTGTGGAGCATGGTGGGAGGCATGGAGGGTGTGAGTGACAAACAAAGGCATGATCCGTTCAAAATGGGAGGCATCGGGATCTGGAGTTCGAGTAGAGAAATGGAACCTCGTGGGCATCTAGATGATCATCAGCCAAGATATGTATGCCTTGCTGTCTTGGTAAAACAAGACGAAGTTTGTTTTTATCCATCAGTAACTTAGGAGGGCTAGCAGCTACCGCATCACAGGTCATCACTCGCAACCAGCTGTGATATGCCCTTCATCCTAGTAGTGGTAGTAGCAAATGTAGAAGTTCACTCGGCTACCCTACACAGAATTGATGCATATACCTAGGTTGTAGGAACGATAACATATCTTTCGGCTTCTAGATGTATTCAGTTGTTTGGATGGAATGATTATACCTGAGTTCTTGCAAGTGCTATCTTGATCCAGTGTTTGTTAACTGGCTACCCATTTCTTTCAAAATGCAATTGTACTGTGTGTTGGTGGTCGAAGAAACCTGTCTCCGTGACAAAGCCATTGAGTCATTGTGTCGCATTTTATCAACGAAAGAAAATGACATCATTGATTATTTTCTTTTCGGTAGTAAAATTAAGACATTTGTAAATAGTGAAACATTCTATTGGTTGCGCACTTTATCTCTTCTTTTGTAGTATCTTTATGTATGTTTGTTCAAACAGTCTTCACACTTTTCAGAAGATAGCGGGTTGGTGAGTGGTTTACCACTCGAGTGTCATCATGTGGTCTTTTTCATATAGCATATCCTTGTAGCACTGAACCAAGGACCATTTATGGTCAGAGGGGTAGCTGCATCGATTCTTGGAAGTTTGATACAACTGTTCAACGGAGCCATTAGAAGACAGAGAAATCATGTCAATCTTTGATGAGTTAACCCAAGATGGTACTTGTTCACACATCTTTGTTGTATTGTTTAAAGAAATGTTTATCTATTGACTTAGCTTCTTAATCTCATTAACGGTCTAAATCTAAAAGCCGAGGTCCATATATATGCTCGATGTAACTAACCGTGTGGCCAAACGAGAGGCCGAGGAGAAGCTCGAAAAGCTTCTTATAGAAGAAGAGATATAATGGGTAACCAGAGCTAAAATTTGATGGGTGGTTCAAAGGGAAAATAATACCCAGTTTTTCCATATGACCGCGAATGAAAAACATAGGAAAAATAAAATCATCCAACTTGAGCAGGATGAGGGTACGATTATAGGACGAGAACCTATAATTGTATATCTCATTTTTTTTTACAAAAAGCTCTTTGGGCATCGGTGGAGAATTTTGCCTCTCTAGACAAGAATGTGGTTAATGATATATCTCATCTGGGGGCCGATGAGAATGAGGTGATAACTACTCCTTTCTCGGAAAAGGAGGCGTTCGAGGCAATTGCACAAATGAAGAATAATAAGGCACCTGGCCCGGATGGGTTTCCTGCAGAATTTTATAAGAGATGTTGGGGTATTATTAAAGGGGACCTGATGCCTATGTTCCATGATTTGTTTAATGGCCAACTCCAATTGTTTAAACTTAACTTTGGAACGATTACGTTGTTTCCAAAGAAGAAGGAGACGGTTCGCATTGAGCAGTTCAGAGTGATGTGTCTGCTTAATGTGAGCTTTAAGATTTTTCTAAAGTTGGTGTGAATCTCCTCACACATATTGCACATAATGTGGTTCAGCCGACTAAGACGACTTTCATGCCTAGACGACATATTCTATAGGGGGTAGTCGTTTTGCATAAAACCCTATATGAAATCCACTCGAAGAAACTTGATGGAGTTGTCTTCAAAGTGGATTTTGAGAAGGCTTGTGATAAAGTTAAGTGGCCATTCTTGTAGCGAAGCTTACATACAAATGGTTTTGATGTTGCCTGGAGGAAGCAGGTCGAATCCTTTGTACAAGCAGACAGCGTCGGGATCAAGGTTAATGACGACATAGGTCATTATTTCCAGACGTAAAAGGGACCGTGGTCGGGGATCCAATGTCTCCTATCCTATTTAAAGTCATTGCTGATATGTTGGCGGTCCTCATTGGTAGAGCCAAAGAGGACGGGAAGGTAGGTGGGCTCATTCCTCATCTCGTGGATGGTGGGGTGTCCATACTAAAATATGCGGATGGCACAATTATTTTCATCGAACATGATATGTCAAAAGCTAGAAATATAAAACTGATTATATGTCTTTTTGAAGAACAGGTGGTTTGAAAATAAATTTCAACGGGAGTGAACTGTTCTACTTTAGGCGCGCCAAAGAGCAATAGGCAAATTATAGACAGTTGTTTTGGTGTGAGTTGGGATCCCTACATTTAGTTACCAAGGAATCCTAAATTCATCACCGTAAGTTAACCAACAAGGAATGGAAGTGCATTGAAGGTCATTTGAGAAAATCTAAGTTGTTGGAAGGCAAGCTTATGTTTTATGGGGTCGGCTAATTCTAATAATTTTTGTGCTTACAAATCATGCCCATGTTCTTTTTATCCTTCTTTCAAGTGCCCATGGGGGTATGAAGAAGGTTGGACATTCATCGATCGTGTTCTTTTGGCAAACTTATGAGCATAAATCAAGGTATAGACTAGCAAGTGGGATATAATTTGTAGGCCGAAAGACCAAGTAGGTTTAGGTATCAAATACCTTGAAGTAAATAATAGGTGTCTGTTAAGTAAATGGTTATATAGGCTGTCTGTAGAGGGGGATGGTGTGTGGATACAGTTATTGTGTAACAACTATTTACAGTCCAAAACCCTGGCACTGGTCATGGCGCAGCCGAATTACTCTCCTTTTTTGGAAGGTCTGATGAGGACAAAGTTCGCCTTCTTCAATATGAGGAAATTCTTAGTAGGGAACGTAAACACTACTAGATTCTGGAAGGTACCTGGCTAGAGAGACACTGTTAGCCCTACAATTTTCAACTCTTTATAGTATTGTACAATGTAAAGACGTATTAGTCAGTATAATACTAGGTTCGGTTCCTCTAAATATTCATTTCAAGCGGGGACTGGTGGGGGAATGGTGGGACAGATAGCTACATCTTGTGCGTAGATTGCTGGAGGTTAACCTTTCTGATGCACCAGATACCCTGGATTGGAAGCTTTCAGTGTCAGGAGTTTTCTCAGTTAAATCTATGTGGTCGAATCTCTAAGTCGCTTTGTATTTGGAATATTAATGTGCCTTAAAAATTAAAGGTCTTTATGTAGTTTGTGCAAAAGAGAGTGATCATGACTAAGGACAACTTGGCAAAGCATAGATGGGAGGGTAGTAAACGGTGTTGTTTTATAATCTGGATCAATCAATCCAACATCTATTTCTCAAATGTCCACTAGCCAAGTTATTGTGGCGTATAATACATGTGTCCTTTAATGTATGTCCTCCTAATATGTATCTTATTATTGCCTATTTGTGAGGGAGGCAAAGGCATGGAGGGTGAGTCTGAAAGTCATCCTTGAGCTTGCCAATTCCGTTCGAAATAGGAGTTTGTGACTACCATTTGTGAGGGAGGCAAAGGCATGGAGGGTGAGAATGACAAACCAAGGCAGCTCAAGGATAATCCATTCGAAATAGGAGGCATCGGGAAGTAGAGTTGATGCATCCAATTGATGGCTTGTACATGCAGACTCGGATAGCCATCAGCCCAGATGTTAATACCTTGATGCTTTAGCACAGCAAGAGGATGCGTGTTATTATCCTTCGCTAACTCAGGATGACTATCCAGCACCGCTGCACGAGTAGCAGAAATCCCCGTAGTGTCGGTAGCAAATTGGCAAGCTCACTCGGCTCTGCTGCTCTGAGTTGACGCATCCGACGACACCGTAGGGTGTGAGTACTAAAAACGGACAGATGTCTTTTGGTTTATTTCTTGCAACGGTTATCTTCTGACCCAGTCCTTGTTAGCTGGCTGCCCATTTCTTTCTGAATGCAACTGTAATATCTATTGGTGGAGGAGGAAACTTGTGTCCAGCACAAAGTCGTTGTGGCGGCTTCGTCCTTAATCTGCTGCGGGTGAAAGTTTAGTTTCGTTGATCGCTTGTCCAGCTCTCCAGGGAGTTTAACTGAATGAGAGTACACGTGATTCAGTTTTCTCCGTGTAATGCCATAAATTGTCATTTGATGTGCAGCCACCACCCACATTCTTAGCAAATTTGGGAACCACAAAATGAATTACTACCTATTCAAAACAGAGTACATAGAGTTTAAAGATAACAGCTTCGGTTCTGAGCTCAAAGATAACATGAGTCAAAAATATTTACATGTTCTTGTGCCAGTTGTGAGCTCAAACATAACAACTTCGGAAGATAACATGACAGCAAACCACAACACATGTGGCTCGAACAAACATTCAAACTTGAGAATGGACAGACAACGAGATAGTGTTTAAAACTGCTCTACCTGATTGGCCATTTTGTTTCAACTGCTCTATTTGTCTAGCCCATAACACCGAGAGTAAAGGAACTACGGAAACTCAACACTTCAATGCGAGAATAGATGAACATGCCGTACTAATCTACAACAACTGAGAGATGGAGCATCTGCAGTAAGTGCGACATGCATCCTTGTCCTGCCATCTAGGCTCCATATATATTCAGAGAGTCCATGCACAACATTTGCATGCAAGCCAACTAGCTCTTTCAAGGCTATTAGAACTTTTTAGAGCATCTCTAGCCGATCCCCAGAAAAACTGAAGGAGTACACCATGAAGTAAACATTAGTCGAGTAATTTTACTCCTCTAAATTTTGTCCGTTTCTAGCCGATCTCATAAATTTAGCAGAGTAAAAAATAAATTCGGATAATATAAACACAAATTCGATTCAAACAAACATACTAACCGAAATTCGACACATATTCATAATATTTTCACAATGCCATCAACCGAAACATAGTCTACTAAATTAACTGAAACCGGGACTTACTAAAATCTAGTCACTATCCGTATCTTCAGTGAACGATTTTCACTCCGCTCTGGACATCAGGGCCGTCTCCAGGAATTCGGGGCCCCAGTGCGAAACACAAAATGGGGGCCCTAAAATTTGGGTGCATAGTTGTTACTTCATGTATGATTCGTCTGTTTTATTAACCAAAAATATAATATAGTGGCTTCAAGCACTACATGACTTGTAGTTTTACAAAGACAATAAAACAAAAGAAGATCAATCCTTAAATTTGAAATGATTGTCTATCTTGAAAATCTTGGATGTGTGACAACATGAGCAAACAACAAATCCATGGATGAACCTACGTGTATGTACAGAAAAGATGATAACAATAATTATTATATGTATTAAAAAAAGAATGAGAACAGAGAGGAGCCTCCCCTCTGTCTTATTCTTATAAGAATAATAATACTTATTATTATAAGAATTCAATATAGTGTTTACAAGATGAACAGATGTGTAAAAATTATAATTATTCAATATATTGTTTGCCGACATAAATATGTAAAATATAAATATTCAACAGGAAAAGGTAACATAAATTAGATAGGATTTTCCAAAATAAATTTGATAGGGTATTGGCTTAGGTACACCTAATTGATGAAGTAGTGGAATTAGTCGGTGTTATAGACTAGCTCTCCACCAACGGCTGCTTCTGGTTGGCGCCTCTAGCCGTGAATGAGAAAAGACGTCTACACGCGAAACAACAGCTCTTGTTTTTCAGAAAAAATCCAAAAAAAATAGAGAGAAAGCAAAAACAGCTCTCACGGGATTTGTATTTTTTTTTCCTTTTCAATTGAGGGGCTCACGGGGGTGTGCCTCGAGCGATCAAACCAGACAAATTCCAGCGACCAGCCCCAGAAGCCCAAAACTGGAAGCTGCAGCGCGACTAGGCCTAAAGGCCGAAATGAAAAGGCCCAAAATTGAGACTATACAGCAATGTGTGGCCAGAACTGGGGCCCCCTGGAATTTGGAGGCCCTGTGCGGTCGCACAGCCCGCACAGGCCCGTGGACGGCCCTGCTGGACATCCCACCGATGATGAGGTCGGGGCATGTGTCGTCATCCTCGCCACTGAAGATTCTTCTAAATTCGATCCTGAAGACGTCGTCGCCGCCGTCGTTGACGCCTCCATTGCCGCCTCCTCTGCCTTTGTTATTGCCGTTGTCTTCGTCGTCGCTAGCTGCTCGTACAGACGGCGCTCCGCCTCCACTTGCTTTGGGCAGACTTTCCCCTAACCTCCCAGTCCTCCCTCCTATCACGTGTGGAGACCGCACGCGGGTCGAAAGGATCTAGCCGTAGCATCTCACCGAACTCAAAGTTCCGGTGGCCGTCGGCGCCATGCAGCTGGAACTAACAAAATGTCGTATTCTTTGTCGGACTGCATTGCGGAGTGGAAGGATCCAAGTCAAAAAAATTGTGGGTGTGCCCGCTGCCGCACGCCGATGTACGGCCCGTGTGGCGGCGCGACGCAGGGAGCTTAGGGAAACCAGAGAGCCGGCCGCGGAAAGGAGATGGGCCGGCACTCGAGGAAGCGTCGTGGCGGCAGCGGAAGGCGGATGGACCGGCGCTGCTCTCATGGCAACGCAGATCCGCGCTGCAGATGGGCGGCGGGGAATGCCGAGCATTGGATCCGGCCATGGCGGCGCGGGTGCCGGAATGTTGTGGGAGTCGCCGGCAAGGTGGGGCAGCGAGAGATTGGGTGGGGAAGGAGGCAAAGAGGCATGCTTTGTTTTACTCCGCTAAGTTTAGGCGATCGAGGAAGCATGGAGTAAAATATTCAGAATGACTAATTCACATCTAGATGTTTTTTAAGGATGTCACGTCTAACTGTTTCCACTTTATGATCTGTTGGTGCTTTATTCTTCGCGGGCGAGGTGATGCGCTCGCATCAGGTTCGATAGATGTTTGTTGGGCTGGGAGGGACACGGGGCTGAGTTGTTTTGTTTTGTTTGGACTGGGCCTCCACATTTTTGTTTGTTGGGCTATGCTTCAGAATCTGAACAGTCTAAGGTCCAGCCGTCCTGTCGTCACTCTCCTTGCCTCTTTCCCCTCCCCATCGCCTGTTTCTCCGACCATTGTTTGTCCTTTCACTCGCATTTTGATTTCAATCCAAGTGAGGAACGACTTGGTGGGCTTCTGGCGATAGATATGGCAGGGGAGGCCGGCGGAGTGAGTGTTCATCTCCTTTTCTTTTTCTCTATTTAGATTCGTTTGCATCTAGGGTTGTTTGTTTTCTGTTTATTTTGAGGGATGAATGAACATCAGGAACCTGGGGGGATGGGTGTGTTTATACAAGTGGCCTACATGAGGATGTTGCTGTTTTCATGATCTATTAGAACCGTTTCCATCACACGTTTTTTTTAGAGAGCAAAATGAAATGTTTTGAGTGTGGAATGTCTGAATACACGTCCATATACGGAGCTGATGCATAGTGACTAGTTATCCTCCCCTGTTATGTTCATGTCCATGGCTATAGATTTTTTTTTTGTTTGTGAAACTGAATGTAGTAGATAGCACCCAGTTTGCAATCTAGAGTCTTTTTCAATAGCATACGTTGCCATGCTTCTTTTTCAGACATAAGTGTCTGAATTTTTTTTTGTTTGTCTATTTGTAGGGGCCATGTGTAGTTCTTTTGAGGGAAGATAGGTGTTTCCGGTAGTGAGAAGATCCTGATAGTGTTTTCACATGTTTTTATTTATTTACTTCCTCTGTAAAGAAATATAAGAGCGTTTAGATCACTAAAATAGTGATCTAAATGCTCTTATATTTGTTTACGGAGGGAGTATTTTTTTGTTTTGAAAACTTTTTGCTAGGTGGGAATGTCTAAATTTTTTTTGACTGATCAGGAACCACATTTTCTTTTCTTTTTTGTGATACGGATACCTTGTGAATGAATACTTCAAACTTTTCATACTAAGCAAGGTCTTTTGATTTCTTATATGTTGTGGCATATGGTACAACTCCGAAAATTATAGATAGATGTGCGATTTACAGATACATGTGCGAATTTTACAGATTTTCTTGTTTGAGTATACATGATTGAAAATCTAACAAAGAGTATTTTCTGATATATAAATACTAGAGAGAATATAATGTGATGTGGGAAGTGAAATGGTATTCAGTTCCTTCAGTTAGTACTGGTAGGTAAACTCACTGGTGCTGAACTTTTTTTTTGAAATGAACTCTGTTTCAGTTACATTATCCCAACCTGAACCCTTTTTTTTTGAAATAAACTCTGTTTCAGTATAGTAAACTCACTGGGTTTTTTAAAAACAAGCTTTTGCATGGACAAGTGCAGATATCATGTGAAATGATAAGAGGTTTTGCAGATTTGTTTGACTAAAAGAATCAGCAGTTAATTGTTTTTTTCTATTTTTTTCTCATTAGGAATTGTCTTGTGAGCTATGTGGGAACTTTCACTGTGACGGTGCTGACAATGACTTTTTTTACATGTGCAATTTTTCCTTTTTGTTTGATGTCCGCTTTTGTTTAATAAAATATGTCAATTTTTTCATGAAATTGATCGGTTTTTAAATTAAAATCTTTTTTTGATATGTAATTTATCCTGATTGTTCATGACACTGTCAAAATGCTTCTGGATTTGCGTTGGATGATCGGGCTCTTGTATTAAGACCTGTCTCTTTTATCATATGTCCATTTTCCTAATTATATTTTCTTTCCATTTTTACATTTTGACTTGCATAGAGGAGTTTGCTTGTTAGTTAATTGAAAGTCTATCATCTACTCACAATTAGGGAGAGGGGGCGACTCTGTGTTTGGATGACGTTGCATGTCAAACCATCGACTTTGCAACTAGGGGGGGGGGGGGACTAGGGTGTCTGTGTTTGTGTTCTATCAAGGGCCCCCAGTTGCATGTCAACCAACGACTTGCAATTAGGGGGGAGGAGTTTGTTTTGTACGGCCCTAGTTGCAAGTCAACCATCGACTCGCACCTGGGGAGCGGTGTATGTGTGTGTTTTTGTTGAGGGCCTCCAGTTTGCAAGTCAACCATCAAATCAAGGGTCCCCAATTGGATGTGAACCATCGACTTGCAACTAGGGGGAGTGTGTATTTGTCGAGGGTTCCTAGTTGAATGTCGACCATCGACTCACAACTAGGGTGTTTGTGTTTATTTGACAACCCACAGTTGCAAGCCGACCATCGACTTGAAACTAAGGGTGTTTGTGTTTGTCATGGTCCCCAGTTGCATGTCGACCATTGACTCGCAACTTGGGGGAGGGGGAGAAGAGTGTTTCTACGGGTCCAGTTTGCAAGCCAACCATCAACTCGCATCGGGTGTGTGTGTGTTTGCCCCCCCCCCCCCCCCCGCGTTTGCATGCCGAGCATCGACTCCCAACAAGGGGGTGTTTGTTTGTTTAGGGTCCCTAGTTGCATATGGACCATCGACTCGCAACTAGGGAGTCTTTGTGTTTGTCGGGGCCCCTGGTTGCAAGTCGACCATCAACTCGCAACTAAGGGGATTTGTGTTTGTCGAGGGTCCCCAGTTGCATGCCAACCATCGACTCACAACTAAAGGGTGTGGGTGACATGGTCCCCAGTTGCATCTTGCCCATCAACTCGCAACTAAGTATGTGTGTGTTTGTCGAGGGCCCCTAGTTGGAAGTCAACAATCGACTTGCAACTAGGGGTTGTGTGTGTTTGTCGACGATGCCTAGTTGCAAGCGAACCATCGACTTGCAACTAGGGGGTTTGTTTGTTTGTCGATGATGCCCAGTTGCAAGCGAACCATCGACTCGCAACTAGGGTGTGACTGTGTGTGTTTTCGTGGCCCAAGTTGTATGCCGACCATCAACTCGCAACTATGGGTGTGTCTATTTTGTTGTGGCACCTAGTTGCAGGATGACCATCGACTCACAACTAAGGTGTGTGTGTGTGTGTGTGTGTGTGTGTGTGTGTGTGTGTGTCACTACTAGGGAAAAGGCTAGCAGCAGCGCGGGTTTTAGGCCTATCAGCAGCCCGGGTACCCGCGCTACCAATAAGGCGCTACAGCTAACATATAGCAGTAGCGCTGGTCCACCCGCGCTACTGCTACACAAGTGTTGCAGCAGCGCGCTTAAAGGAACCTCGCTGCTGCTAATAGCTATAGCGCGCTTCCCCTGTGCACGCTACTGCTACAACCGCGCTGCTGCTAACTTTTCTCCACTCGCTACTGCTAATTTTAGTATTTTTTTGTTTTTTTCGGCATATTTGTTTTGTATTTGAACAGGCTTTATAGAAGAATCTTTAGCACATACAAATGTCATCATGATACACATACAAATGCCTGCGAGACCACAAATGTAATCATAGTATATACATACAAATAGTCTCGTCATAATCATCATCCAACACAAAGTGGTATCTTGTCATCATCTCGAAAATAGCGATACATGCAAGTCTCGAATACTTGCAACTACAACGTCATCCATCTAAACAAAGGTATACGCGAGAAGAGCTATCACTATGAGTGAGAGCAGAACTATGCAGTACATGAGATGGCGGTTACGAGTCCTCTCTCGCGCTAGCGTGAACCTCAAGTAACTAGCTTCTCCTTCTTGTCTGCTTTTGAAGCCTTTATGGCTGGCGTCCGAGAACCCATTCACGTGCGCCTGACACTCATGCCACTCGTTGTACACCCCCGGAACCTTCCCTTTGTACACGACATAGCAGTTCCATCTCACCATCAAGAAACTAGGTACCTGTTAGAGATGCATGTTCATGAAGAGGATGTACAATCATATATATGCAACAAAATATACCAGAGAACACCGAAAAAGAAAGGGTTAGCAACTAGATGCAACATACAGTACGCAAATTAATTAACTAGAGGTACGCAGGTCATCGTACGCAAACTAACAAAGTATCGTTACGCAAGTTCGGCAGGGATCGTGGACATCACAAAGTTGCATCACTACAAATAGTATACAAGTTCAACCGACACATATCATCATCATCGGCATCATAAATCACTAGAAGTTCCATCCTTCCATATCATCGAGGATGGACCCTAGCTTCTTGAACGGCGTGAGGTCTAGACGTTGCATGCCTATGCGAGTTCGGACGTCAGCTCGCGATATAGGGCCGTGGTGGAACATCCCCTTCTCATCGACGACTTCTTTCATGATGATCGTCGCAATGTCGCTTTGGATGCGAAAGGAGTCATCTCTAAGTTTATAATCCGCTTCTCCATGAGATTCTAGCCACTTGTGGATATGATCATCATTTCTGCTTCTCATGCGAAGCTTTTGGTGATCCGTGTTGAACTGATTCATGAGCTAGAGGATGTACAATCCATCCTTCTTGCTTGGTTTTGGGACTTGGATGCAGGAGAAGTTAGTTTTATGCGCGAAACCCATCTTCTTGTTCCTTTGTTTCCTGATCTGCATGTGGCCACCTCTAAAGCTGAAGCCTTGGAGAGCATCATCTAGAATATTCATTATGTGGTTGTAGTCTTTTTTCTCGTAGTCTCTGGAAGGGTCAAAATACACGGCGTGGGAGACTTGCGGATAAAGAACGATAAGGACGGCGCGCCCGTTGCTGCGAGGAAAAGACACCTCAAATTATTCCCCATAGAGAGAGAAGGAATGATTGAAATGTATGAAAGGGTTTTTCGAAACTGACTTACTTGGGATGATAAGGCACGAGGACAATTTCCTGGTCCTTATTCTGTACCATGAAGTTTTGGAGGTAGTCCCTAGCAGTTTCACGCTCGAAGTCGCCGAGACTCAAGAAAGACTCGTGCATATAGTACGGATCCGCCACACAGATTTGCGAGACTTCTTCACTGTTCATGACAGAGCTCATATGCAGCGCAAAAAGGCGGACGATTGTAAAATCGAGCCGCCTTGTCAGAAACATCTCAAAGATATGGTCAAACCGCAGGAAGAACACCTCCGCGGGCCGTGTCTCGACGTAGCACTTCCCCTCAGGCACACGAGCCGCGTATGTCGGATATCCTGGATCCTTTGAGGCTAGTAGGCTTTTCTCAGTCGACAGAACATGGTCGTGCAGTCTCCTGAGATCCCCTAGTAGTGCCTCCAGTGGTTTCGGCGGTAGCATCGGCTCGCCCATGAGATGGAACATGGCCGCACCTTTCACGGGTACACGCTCTTCAGAATGCATCGTTTGGCTGCTATGTGCTCTGGCTTGTTTGGAGGTAGCTATCTTCCTCGATCTCTTTCTCTCCTTTTTCTTGGGCACACCTTTTAGACCCTTCCTTAACCCCTGCCCCAGTGTTCCCGGGCTAAGTACTGTATGACCCTCGCGCTGGGATAGTTGAGCCTGTGTTGAGGCGGCATCTTCAGGCGTGTCCTGTGAGGATTTCATGAAGAGAGACTTTTTGCAATCCCTGCTACGACCTTCCTGCCCGGGCATATCATCCATATCCTCATTAGCAAGCTAATAGCCCGATTCGTCATATGGTTGACTCATCAATTTTATGTCACAGTCATACGCGTTTGTATTGAGGAAATCCATAGGGTCGACCTCCGTCTCATCATCCATTCTCTGTTCTACAGGACAAATTACATCAGCCAGCACTATTGCACCCCCTTCATCATGTCGTCCGCCGCTCTCACCCGGCACTACAGGAGCTGGTAATTGCGTAGGCGGGGTGGTGGTCTCTGCACATGCTTGTTGATGTGTGGTTATTGGTGTGCTCTCGGCCGGCTCCAGACGAATAAGATTCTTCGGCCATAGCAGCACCCAACCCTTGCAGCTTCCAATCCGCGGCGGGGTCTCGTCGTCCGCTCCCACATGCTGTACTGGAGGAGGCAAATCCTCGTGCCCCGATTTCACACTGGACAAGCTAACCTTGAAGTGCCCAGCAGGGATCGGCTGGTTGTGGAACATGGGTTGCAAGGGGTCCGTTATCATCCCCTTTCCCACGTCCACCTTCTGGCCTTTGATCAAGTAGAGTATGGTGCACGGGGTTTCTTTCGCCTGCAAACACATATGTCTGTGGCGTAAAACATCCGAAAGGCAACAAAAATGGAATATTATATATATATATATATATATATATTGGTGCGACATGTAATTACCGTGATGGCATCGAGCTCAACCAAAGACAAAGGCCCACCAAGCGCGCCAGAGACTGAGGACGGGCTGCTATGAGCGGGAGCGGCTGCGAGAGGAGGCCCAGTTGCGTGAGCAAGTGATGGTGCGATGGTGTTGTTGTTCATGGAGTTGCTCCCGACGAAACTGGGCAACGGGAAATCATGTACCGTCTTGTCTGGATTTTCCTTCGTCTAGTTGATGATAACTGGAACCAAGTTAGTAGCAAAATCATTTCTGCAGGCAGTTACAGCTGCATTGACTGCCTGCTGTAGCAACTCATATTTGTCCTCGGCTGCTTTTTTCGCGTCCTCAGCTGCTTTTTTCTCGACCGCAAGCTTCACCTTCGCGTCGATGTCCACCTGACTAAACTTCTTTTTCTGCTTCTTGGCCTCCGGGCCCTCATTGTAAAACACCTTCCACGTGGCGCCATCTCCAGCGCCGTGCACACGACCATATTGTGGCCGCTGGCCCAAAGGGAGTCCCTTAAGTTCGTTCAAGGCCCGGTTGAGAGGGGTGTCCCACTTGGGCCTCATCAGAGAAGTAGGGTTTTCGGCTGCAAGCTGGTGTTGCTTCTCCAGTAGTCTAATCAATTTCCTCGTGATCTTGTCCGTGTAAAAAACCTTTTTCTCCTTGTCCCACTTGTAGCGGGCCCTGATGAAGTCATGCTCCAAGGGGTTGGTGAACTTCGCGAAGGGGTATGGGAGACCCGCGGCTTCACGTTCCGCGTCCTCCTTATCCCATATGGGCCTTTTACCGAGGTAGCCACGGCTTCCGAGGCGATGCTTCCCTGTGTTCCTTTGCTGAAGGCTCTTGAATTTTGCAGCCTTAGCCTTGGCGTCCTCGGTAGCGCAAGTGTCCTTTAACTTTTCGAACTCCTCTTTCGTAAGTGTCGGATTTTCCTCCAGAATCTTGGACAGGGGTTCCTCAGCCTCAATAGCTCGTTTCACCCTCGATTTCCAGGAGGCCAAATCATTGCTGAACATGCCCTTGGTGTGATTGTTAATCTTTTTCATCTTCGGATCATCCCACGGTTGTTCTATGTTATCATCCCCATCGGGGAACTTGAATCTCTTGTGCAACTTCGTTAGGAGCAATTGCGTCAAATGTTCTTTACTCCTTAAGTCATCGTCATTGATGCTCGTGCATTCCCATAGGATGCATCCTACTTGGTTCCCATAGCACTTGCGAGGTTCTTCCGGCTCTAACGGCTCAAACTTGCCAGGTGCCATCTTTGTGATCACAAGTCGTCCAATCCCTAGTTTGTTAAGTTTTCGTATCCTCTGCTTCTTATGCCTCTTTTCGGTACCGGCATCGGCGCCGGTATCTTCCCTGGTGGTACCTTCCCCACTGGTCTCGGCGCCACCATCGGTGCCGGTGTCGGCATTAGTACCATCATCGAGGCGGACCTGCAAACCTCATTTAGCAGTCAAAAAGTCGAGGTAGTCTTGTTCACCCTCATAATCCATCTCGTCCGCATCTTGGTCAGAAGGCCCAGTTTCTTCGTTGTTCGACATGTTTCCTATGATTAAGTGTCCTCATTTATTTCTAAAAGTATGAATAAATGAGAAATGAGATAAAAAAGAAATCTATGTGCCAGCACTCGATATGCCAACTATGTAGCACAAATCATGCCTTTATTCATGGGAAATTTCGGCATGACCTTTGCTAAAAAATGGACATATCGAGCGCCTGAAATTCACCGAAACGGAAATGAATCAACATTCCGGCGTAACATAGGCAACTCGGATCATTTACCAAAACATGACATGTCCAAAACATGACATATCCACATATCACATGTCCAGTTCAAATTTGCATATAAATTCAGCAAATTTTGAAACCTATCTAAATTCATAACTAAATAGATAACCTAATTAACATAACTAAAATCTAAGTAAATTAACCCTAGCTAGCAGAGAGAGAGAGAGGGGGGGGGGTGGTTTACAGAGGGTGCAGGGCGAGGAGGCAGGCCCGACGACGGCTGAGGTTGGGAGGGGAGGAAGCAGAGGAGGGAGGCGAGGGCCGATAGGTCGGGGGCGAGCGTCGACACCGGGGGCGAGCGCTCCTGGGTCGGGGGCGGCGGGGTCGGGGGCGAGCGCGGCGGGGTCGGGCGCGGCGGGGTCAGGGGGCGGCGGGGTCGGGGGCGAGCGCGCCGGGGTCGGGGACGAGCGCGCCGGGGTCGGGGGCGGGCGCGGCGGTGCGACGGGGCCGGGGAAGAGAGAGTGGGGATTTGCGGGAAAAGAGGCGGGATGAAGCAGGGAGAGGGAGAATTTTGGGTTAAGTGGACGTAGCAGTAGCGCGTTTACATGAAACGCGCTACTACTACCTTGACTAGTTGTAGCGGTTTTTTGCAGAAACCGCGACTGCTACCTTGACTAGCTGTAGCGATTTTCTACAAAAACCGCTACTGCTACCTTGACTAGCTGTAGCGATTTTCTGCAGAAACCGCTACTGCTACCTTGACTAGCTGTAGCGATTTTCTGCAGAAACCGCTACTGCTACCTTGACTAGCTGTAGCTCTTTTTCACTAAAGCGCTACTGCCAGTTTCCCTTTTTTCTTTTCTTCAGCATAATAGGAAGATATATATTACATCATTGGACCCTTGCATAATAATGGCTAAGTGTGTATACAAAATAGGAACATATATATATTACATCATTGGACCCATGCATAATAATGGCTAATTAAGTGTGTATACAAAATAGGAACATATATATATATATATATATATATATATATATATATATATATATATATATATATATATATATATATATTACATCATTTGACCGATTCCTCAGCGCTGACGTTTTCGTTTTTGAGTCAGCTTCTTTCCCTTCTTGTTCGTCAAAGAATAATTGAGCCCCTCATTGTGACTTTGCCTTTTCCATGGAGTACGATTTTTCTTTGGTAATGTAGTATTGATTCTTCTTTTGACGTATACTTCATCATGATCGTCATCTTCCCTCATTGGGTTGCCGTACTGATCATAGTCTTCCTTGTTGGCGACTCCATCCATTCCAATGATGTTTCTTTTGCCTTTCCTCACGACAACACGACTGGGATTGCATGGGTCGGTTATGAAGAAGCATTGTGTCACGTGCTTAGCGTGTACCCATGGCTCGTTTTTTGCGATAGCGTTCACGGTAGCGCTCTTGGCGTCGGGTATAGTCGTGGTAGTGAAAATCCGGCTTTCTCTTTCGACATTCTTAGCCCATCTGACACGAAACATCGTCGTGTTGTGCAGTCCAGAGTAGTCAAGCTCCCAAATCTCCTCGACCCTTCCATAAAATCGTTCAGTTGCGTCGTTGTCGCTGCCGGTCATGCATTCCATCGTCACCCCTGAGTTCTGATATTCATCACTGTCCATATCTTTGGCCTCCGTGTACAACGCGTATCCGTTGATATCATATGCCTGATAGGTTACGAGGTTGGGCGAGGGGCCATGTGCTAAGGCGTATATGAGCAATCCGTCCTTAGAGCCCTCCTCCGGGGGATTAGCAATAATATGCTCTTTGAACCAATGCAGGAAAGTGGAGTTGTGCTCTCTAGTAACTTCGGCGTCCGTCCTGCATACCCCCCGGTCACGATACTTCTTTGCGATAATTTCTTTGTGCAGTGCCACGAAAGGATCTACCTCGTCTAGGTGTTGTAGCACTACCAAGTTTGCTCTGTCAAAGTCGCTGCGTCGATCTGAGTATGCCATGTGCAGTTCCCTGCGATCGTTGCAGTGACCTTCTCCTTCGAGCCTCCCATCGTGCTTGTTAACGGGCAAACCAACACTAACACCAGGCGGCTGGTCTGCGCCATATAGAAAATTCTCACAGAAAGAGATGCACTCTTGTGTCAAATAGCCCTGGACGATGCTTCCATCCGGACGGGACATGTTACGAACGAATCCTTTGATGATCCCATTCATCCTCTCAAACGACATCATGTTGTGCAGGAATGACAGCCCCAGGTCTATTATGTCATCCACAATATGGACACACAGATGCACCATCACGTCAAAGAACGCGGGCGGGAAGTACATCTCAAGCTCATTCAGTATCACAACGATCTCTTCCTGTAGCCTTTGGAGCTGCTTCACACTGATCGACTTTCAAGAGATGACGTCGAAAAAGTTGCAGAGACCAATAAGCGTGTCACGGACGTGCTTGTCCATTATCTCTCTAAGGGCAATAGGTAATATCTGCGTCATCATCACATGACAGTCATGAGACTTCATCCCGCTGAACCTTTTCTTGTCCGTGTCTAGATATCTACTTATCTTGCCACAGTAACCGGAACTAACTTTGACTCCGGTAAGGCACTTAAAGAATTGATCTTAGCCTGACTTAAGGTGAAGCAAGAAGGGGGGCAATAATCCTCATTCTTTATTTTCTTGCCCTTCTTCTCCCGTGCCTCTGTCTCCGTCTCTGTCTCGTCTGACATTTTACGTGGCAGCATGTGCAGATCTTCCCTGATTTCCAAATCTTGCAAGTCTTTTCTTGCCTTCGGCCCATCCTTGGTCTTATCCGGCATGTTCATCAGTTTTGCGAGCAAGCTCTCAAGGACATTCTTACAGATATGCATTTGATCAAGGAAATTACGTGTATCGAGTTTGTGCCAGTACTCCAAGTCCAAGAACACAGACCTCGTCTTCCATACCTTCAGCAGCAGCTCCGGCGCCTTTCTCATCGTCTTTCCCGGCGCGGGGCACTCCTTCCAGTTTTTCAACAGCTCATCGATTTCGGCACCGCTCCGCTTACGTGGAGGTCCTCGATGCTCAGCGTGACCATTGAATAGATCTCCACGGTTTCTCCATGGGTCGTCCTGTTCGAGCCATCTTTGATGCCCCATGTACACGATTTTCCCAGACCCGCCATCTTTCCTTGACGTTAGCTGCTGAGACGTCGTATCATCCATGCACTGCGTGCATCCACAATATCCATGGCACACCTGTCATGCCACATATCCGTAACCAAGATAGTCGTGCACTGTCGTGATCAGCACGGCTCTCATGTTGAAATACTCGCCTTTGCTGGCGTCCCATGTCTTGGCCGGTGTTTTCCATAACGTGTCTAACTCCTCCTGAAGTAGCCCCAAATACAAATTAATATTATTTCCTGGTTGTTTCGGCCCTTGAATAAGCATGCTCATGTGAATGTACTTTGATTTCATGCACAACCAGGGGGGAGGTTGTACATCCATACAAACACGGGCCATGTGCTATGGTTGGTGCTCTGGTTGCCAAACGGATTCATGCCATCGGTACACGCGCCGAGCACGATGTTCCTTGCATCACATTCAAAATATCGATAGAAGCTGTTCAACGCTCTCCACTGGTTTCCATCCTTGACGTGTCTCAGCTTCGAATCATCTCCATCGTCGGGCTTCTTCCTCTCCACGTGCCAGTGCATTAGCTTTGCTTCCTTGGGATCTACAAAATACCTCTGGAGACGGGGAGTGATCGGTAAGTACCATACCACTTTCTGGGGACATTTCTTCCTGGCCTTCTTGTATCGAGAAGCATTGCACACCGGACAACTTGTTTTTTCCGCGTGCTCCTTCTGATAAATTATGAAATCGTTGATGCATGCATGGTATCTAACGTGTGGCAGATCAAGAGGGCACACGATCTTCTTGGCCTCATCAACACTACTAGGACATAGATTACCCTCGGGAAGAACATCCTTTAGGTACTTGAGATGCTCATCGAGGCTAGTGTCGGTCCATTTGTTTTTAGCCTTCGTCTTCAGCACTTGGAGCGTGAAAGTCAAGCGGGTCACCTCAGGATTGCAACCATCATACAATGGAGTGTTCGAGTCCACCACCAGTTGCTCCAGCTTAGCCTCCTCTCTAGAAGCAGCTCTCTCAATACTCGTCTCCTTGTGAAGCAATGCTTGAACATGAGGGTCCCGCACGGTCGAACTTAGTACCGACGAACTCTGCTGCGTGGAGTCCATGTTGTTCTCTCCGCCGCCATGTCCGGCCCCTTCTCCGCCGCCATGTCCGGCCTCTTCCCCGCCGCCATTATCGATCATCTCTCCGTCTTGCCCTGTGTCATCATTGCCTGCCCCGTCGGCATCCTCAACATCGTCATCCTCATCTTTAGTTATCCACCGAGTATAGCTATCCATGAAACCAGTCATGAGCAGGTGCGCTTCGACACGACCATCAACATGGGGGTCAAGCCAAATTATTCCTTTGCATTTTCGACATGGACATAAAACCTCTGTCAGGTTATTTTCCTTCATGTCCTGCACCGCCGACCGCAACCACCTGTCCACCATCGTTCCACTGACCATCGTGAACTCTGCACGGTAATAATAAACAAATTGATTATAAAAATGCGTGCATTCATCAAAGTCATACAAAAATTCGGCATGACCTTCCTTAAAAGTAGGACATATATAGATCTAGAGTTTGCCCAGAATTCGCCGAAACGGAAATAAATCGACATTTCGGCAAAACATAGGCAACTCAAATGCACAATTTGGCGTCAACTCATGCCACACACACAATTTCCATAAAAATATCACACACACATGCATAAACATATTTCCATTTTGCAAAAGCATGAAATATTAATCACACCTCTATCTCGAGATCGAGCACACGGTGGAGATAATGATGTAGGGAGGTCAAAAGTGCACAAAGCTCTTCTTGACAAAGAAAGATCTAGTTAGGGGGAAAATAGGTCACTTAACTAAATGCTACATCTACCTAGCTATCTAATTTGGGAGGAGACAACTTCAACTAGTGGAGGGGGGAGGAAAAAGAGAAAGGAGATGAATTAATGGAGGTGGTGTAGTTATAGCTAGGAGTAATGAAGAGAGAGAAAGGTAGGTAGAAGAGGGAGAGTAATGGGGGGAGAAGTATTGAGGAAGAAGAAGAGTGAGAGAGGGAGGATGTGGGAGGTAGGGGAAAGGGAGGAGAGGAGATGGGGAGGGGGAGGTGGAAAAGGTGGTGGGTCCTGCGTCTTAGCAGTAGCGCGGGAGAGAAAGCGCGCTGCTGCTAAGAGCGTAGCAACAACGCGCTTTCCTGTCACGCGCTACTGCTAAACGGGCCAACGCTGTGCACATTTTCAAAATTAGCAGTAGCGAGGTGACAAAAAAGCGCGCTACTACTATGGCATTAGCAGCACCGCGCTCCCTGGCGCCGCGCTACTGGTAAACTTATGTCGTTGTGTACTGTCGGTGGTGTCGTGGTTCTAAGTCTGACAGTAATGTAGGGGGGTGTGTATGGAGAGGCTAGATCTTAGCTATTGGGAAGTTGTAAGCACGCAAGGTTTACGAGTTCAGGCCCTTCTCGGAGGAAGTAACAGCCCTACGTCTCGGTGCCCGGAGGCGGTCGATTGGATTATGCGTGTGTAGATAACAAGGGTGCGAACCCTTCATACTGAGGAGGGGGGTGGCTTATATAGAGTTCGCCGGCCCCCTCCTGCCCTCGGTAATGCAGGGTTTTAGGTACATTTAAGGTTGGGCGTTACTGGTAACGTCCCTAATAAAGTGTTATAATAACCATAAAGACTACTTAATAGCCGACCGTTTGCCTGCGGAGTGACTTTAGGTCTTCGGTCAGTCGAGTGGCTGGCTTCATGGTCGAGTGATAGTTCTTTGGTCGAGTGTCTTGAATCCGTCGAGTGGGATGCCTTCAAGTAGTTCGAAAGGTGACTCTTTCCAGGGATGTCCTCGGGTAGGGCTTTTTAGGACGGGTCCGTGCCCCTACCCTAGGTACATAGCTTCATCATTAGCCCCCGAATGGATCGAGGTTAGAGTGAGAAAGGGTTGGCGACCTTTCCGACTGATTCTTTGGACTATATGAGGGCCTCGTTCTGGGTCGACCGTCACGGATGACGTCATCAACCTCTTTCAGTCGCCTTGATCCATTCCAGGCCTTTCGTCGAGTGGATTCCTTTACCTGTGACGTACCGAGCGCCGGTGCACGCGGGGTTTTCTGTTTTGACAAGTTGTTCTGCAGCCAGCGGATATCGCGGGATTCAGATTTTTTGGGAAGCGCGCGGGACAGGGGCAGCCACAGTAATCGGAAGTGACAATGCGGAGGCTCCTCGATCTCCGTGTCGCCTTTTTCGCCACGTACTACGCGCGCGCCTGCTACGGGATTTGACTAGATAGCCTGGGCCTACCGGTCAGCCACTCGGAAGCGGTCCCTTATAAGTTGCCGGCTCGGAGTTCCCCAACAGTGCGCGTACTCCTCTCTTCTCCTTCTTCCTCTCTTTCTTCGCAACCTCTTCCGCTACCTCCGCTCTCATCCTACCACCGCAAACCTGTTCGATATTTCGCCGGCGACGATGGTAAAGGGCAAGACGACTGCTCTAGAGCGCGCGAAGAAGGCGGCGGCGGCGAGGAAAGGGAAGAAGTCTGCACGTGGCGGATCTTCCTCCAGGACGGCCCTGCCCAAAGGTCCAGGGCGACTGGATGCCGTTGGTGCTCCGGCAGGAGGATCTCGACGACATGGTCGAGGGGGGAGCCATTCCCCACAAAGCCGCGCATCTTCCGGGGGGAGAGATCGAACCTCAACCTCGTGACGGTGAGTGCGTGCTCCTGGCCACTCACATCGACCGAGGGTTTTCTCTGCCGCCCCATCCTTTCTTCCGAAATTTCTTGAACTTCTTCGGAGCGCAGATCCATCACTTTACTCCAAACTCCATTGTCTACCTCGCTGCTTTCATTTCCATGTGTGAGGCGTTCCTGGGTTGCCGCCCACATTGGGGGCTTTTCAAGCACATTTTTACTTGTCGCTCTCAGTTGGTCAAGAAGGCCAAGTCGAGTGATGAGAGGACGCAAGTGATCCAGTTGTGCGGGGGCTTGGCAATCCAAACGAGGGGGAAGAGCTGTTTTCCATCCATCACTTTCCTGGAGTCGGTCCGAGGTTGGCAGGCGACTTGGTTCTACTGCCAGGACCAGGCGACCCTAGGGCAGTCGATTGGTCTCCCGTCTTTCTCTCTCAACCAAGCCGAAAAACCTGCTTCTCTGAAGGTGACGCCGGAAGAAAAAGCCCAGGTCAAGGTGCTGGCAGGTTGAGTGGTCGAGCTTGTCCGTGAGGGTGTGACGGGAATGGATCTGCTAGAAGTCTTCCTCAAGAGGCGAATCCAACCGCTCCAGGCTCGTGACCACCCGATGTGGCTATACTCCGGCCTCGAGGACACCACTCGGATCCACCCGGAGGAGGTCACCGACGAGATGTTGGAGGGGTGGTTGTCGAGCATCACGGGGAACAGAGACAACCCCCGAGGAGCCAGGAGGGTCATTCCACTCGACAATTCGTACGAGGTGGACCAGGTATGTCTTTATGCTCCCGACTGAAATCTTTGTCTTCTGCGTGGGTCTTCTTTTGAGTAGGTCGATTGACTTTCGTTTTGCCTGCCGTTTTCCAGGCGACCACTGAGATGTACTCGACGCCCAACGGGGCACAGGGGTCGACTGAGGAAGGGGAGGCGAGCGGAGGCGAGAGCGGGGATGACCAAGGCGAGTGTGAGTCTGATGGTGAAGGAGAGGGAGGCGATGACATCTTCTCCAGCGAAGAGGAGGAGGAGGAGGTCGAACCCCCCCCCCCCCCCCCCGCCCGGAGAGGCGATCTAAGCTCGTACACGACCCGGCGCAGGAACGCGGCAAGGCGACTGCCTCCGTTGGGCCGTCGTCAAAACGCCCTCGGACTTCTTCTCCAACACCGAATGGGAAGGTCTCCAAGCAACCACGCACGACGCTGTACAAGCTGCCCAAGGCTCTGCCCAAGATGAAGATAGCCGTCCCTACCATTTCCGGGTAATAAAGCTTGTTTTCCTTTGCCGACCGTGGACGGATCCTTGGTCGATTCATTGAGCCAACTGACTGACTTTTCGAGATTTGCAGCGCTGCTACCTCTGAGATCTCTGCCAAGGACGACGACCAAGAGATGGAGGACGCTGTTACCTCCAATCCTGGTACGACTACTGACATTCTGTTTTTGTGTCGACTGGTCATTTCTTGCAATTCTGGTCAATTGAATGTTTCCCTTGCAGCCCCTCCTCATATTATCGACCTCCCGGATGACGACGACAACGAACCGCTGAGGATGAGGAGGAACAAGAGGTCGTCGGCTGATAGGGCTCTCTAGCCTACTCCGGCGTCTGAGACCATGGCTCGGGATGGTGGCGACGCCCCTCGGGCTTCTGTGACTTTTGCCAACCCTCTGTCGAGTGCGCGGCCTTCGGCGTCGACTGCAGATCCATCCTCGCTTTTTGCTGCGTACCCCGTCCCTGAGGACGAAGTAGCTGCTGCAAAGGAGGCTATACGCCAGGCGGGGGTCATGATGGAGCAGGTGAAGATGGCTCAGGAGGCCAGCCAAGTAGCCTATGACGCGAGTTCGGCTCTTCAGAGCAATGTCCAGGTCAGTCGACTCGACACTTGATCATTTGAAGAGTCTCTCTTTTTTTTGAAGATCTTTGTATCTGTACACCCAGTGGGTGTGTTTACCCATTCTTGGACGAGTGGGGGCACGCTGAGTGCACCCACTGGGTGTAGTCCCCGAGACTACGGTGGACTGCTGGCAGTCGACTGTAGTCTTTACATTGTGTTTCTGTATCTGTATTTCTTTTCTTGGTCTGGTCAGGCCACGTCGAATGGAGCTGTATCCGGTCGACTGCGGACAGTCGACTTTCTCTCTTCTTTTTTGTTTGAACCAGTGGGGGCACGCTGAGTGCACCCACTGGGTGTAGTCCCCGAGACTACGGTCGAATGTTTTTGATTCGGCTGTGGTCTTAGAAACGTCATCTTTTTCTCTTAGTTACTCGGAAGCAACTTATCTTGGATGTCCGTAGACTAATTTTTCCTCTTGCAGAAATCCTGCGAACTTGCATCTCGCTATACCGAGTTGGAGAAGCAACGGATTCAACTGAACCTTGATCTGGAGCTGGCCAGAACAGAGCTGCAGAGGGTCAGAGACGGCGTTGCTGGTAAGACGACTTTGTCGACTGGTTTTGTTTTTAGGCTTGAGTACCCTTCTGTTGTTTCTGAACCGATCATCATTTCTTTTTGCAGGAGAACTGAGCGAGGCCCTGGCGAAGAAGGATCAGGACTTGGCTGCTGCCCACAAGGAGGCTGACGACAAGATCGCTCTGGCTGAACAAAAGTTGGCCTCGGTCGGCCAATTAGAAGAAGAGAATACCAGGCTGAAGACCGCTCTGAATGAAGCCAACAGGGAGTGCACACGTTGGAAGAAGGAGAACCTCTCCCTGAACGAGAAGATGGAAGGCGTCGCTCGCATGAAGGACGACCTAGAGAGCTACTTGAGGAGCCTCGCCAAGAAGTTGTACATCAAGCTTGAAGGTGCACATTCAATTCCGACTGGTTTTCTTTTTGTGTCGACTCAGTCTATGAAAATTGACTCATCCTTGGATCGTGTATGCAGAGTTTTGCCAGAACTTTGAGGAGGAGACTGGGTGGATTGAAACAGGTTTGGATCCAATCAACTCTCCGGTGAATGACGATGCTGCCATGAATCTGCTCCGACTGGAATCTCGTATTGACGGCGTCGTGGATTACTTGGCTCGGCTGAAGGTTGCCATGTCGCGGATCGACCTGACACTTTGGCCAGAGTCTACGCTCTAGAACGATCTCGAGTCTCTGATGACGCGACTTGACGGAATCCCTGACCGAGTGCAGGAGTGGAAGAAGTCTTCTGCTCGGTGCGGCGCTGATGTGGCTCTGTCTCTAGTCCGCGTCTATTGCAAGGAGGCGCGAGAAGAGAAGCTGGCCGCCATCCAAGTCGCCAATACCAAGAGGCACAGCTTTCAAGACTTCATGGAGACCTTTATTGCTGCTGCCACCCGTATTGCAGACGGAATCGACTTGGATGAGTTCGTCGCCCCTGCCAGTCCTCCGCCTAAGGAATGAAAAACTTTTATGCTTCTTCTTATATTTGCCTCGGAATGCCAAGTGGATTTGTAACCGTTTAAACTCTGCCGAGCCGAGGGCTCGAGTACTTTGATCTGAGGTCTGGGACCATTTAGGCTTTATTCGAACTTGATTTCTTGTTGAATATCTTCGCGGTTTTGATCTGTCGTGTGGAACTTTGATCTTTACTCGGAGTATTCTTTGTATTTGCGGCATAACTTCTTGCAGATTGGGTCGAGTCCTGTATTTAGACGAGTGCTGGACTGCAGCTAAGTCCCCGAGTGTGAGGTTTTCTCTCCACTCGGTAGGATTTCTTAAACACTTAGGCGAGTGCTGACTGCAGCTAAGTCTCTTTGTGGAAGAACTTAGGTGAGTACTGGACTGCAGCTAAGCCCCCGAGTGGGAGGATTGCTCTCTACTCGGTAGGATTTTTTCAAACTTAGGCGAGTGCTCGACTGCAGCTAAGCTTCCGAGTGGGAGAACTTAGGCGAGTACTGGACTGCAGCTAAGCCCCCAAGTGGGAGGTTTGCTCTCCACTCGATAGGGTTTTTTCAAACTTAGGCGAGTGCTCGACTACAGCTAAGCTTCCGAGTGGGAGAACTTAGGCGAGTACTGGACTGCAGCTAAGCCCCCGAGTGGGAGGTTTGCTCTCCACTCAGTAGGATTTTTTCAAACTTAGGCAAGTACTGGACTACAGCTAAGTCTCCTAGTGAGAGAACTTAGGCGAGTACTGGACTGCAGCTAAGCCCCCGAGTGGGAGGATTGCTCTCCACTCGGTAGGATTTTTTCAAACTTAGGCGAGCACTGGACTGCAGCTAAGTCTCCTAGTGAGAGAACTTAGGCGAGTACTGGACTGCAGCTAAGCCCCCGAGTGGGAGGATTGCTCTCCACTCAGTAGGATTTTTTCAAACTTAGGCGAGCACTGGACTGCAGCTAAGTCTCCTGGTGAGAGAACTTAGGCGAGTGTTCGACTGCAGCTAAGCTTCCAAGTGGGAGAACTTAGGCGAGTACTGGACTGCAGCTAAGCCTCCGAGTGGGAGGATTGCTCTCCACTCGGTAGGATTTTTTCAAACTTAGGCGAGTGCTCGACTACAGCTAAGCTTCCGAGTGGGAGAACTTAGGCAAGTACTGGACTGCAGCTAAGCCCCCGAGTGGGAGGATTGCTCTCCACTCGGTAGAATTTTTTCAAACTTAGGCGAGTGCTCGACCGCAGCTAAGCTTCCGAGTGGGAGAACTTAGGCGAGTACTGGACTGCCGCTAAGCCCCCGAGTGGGAGGATTGCTCTCCACTCGGTAGGATTTTTTCAAACTTAGGCGAGTGCTCGACTGCAGCTAAGCTTCCGAGTGGGAGAACTTAGGCGAGTACTGGACTGCAGCTAAGCCTCCGGGTGGGAGGATTGCTCTCCACTCGGTAGGATTTTTTCAAACTTAGGCAAGTGCTCGACTGCAGCTAAGCTTCCGAGTGGGAGAACTTAGGCGAGTACTGGACTGCCGCTAAGCCCCCGAGTGGGAGGATTGCTCTCCACTCGGTAGGATTTTTTCAAACTTAGGCGAGTGCTCGACTGCAGCTAAGCTTCCGAGTGGGAGAACTTAGGCGAGTAATGGACTGCAGCTAAGCCCTTGAGTGGGAGGGTTGCTCTCCACTCGGTAGGATTTTTTCAAACTTAGGCGAGTGCTTGACTGCAGCTAAGCTTCCGAGTGGGAGAACTTAGGCGAGTACTGGACTGCAGCTAAGCCCCCGAGTGGGAGGATTGCTCTCCACTCGGTAGGATTATTTCAAACTTAGGCGAAACGGATTCGCAGCCAAGTCACCCACTGGGGGTTTTGTATGCAAACAAAGTGACAACAATTATTGGAACGCTCTTGTCTTTGATAAAAATGAACTGTAGAAATTTTTTCTTATTACATCTCGTCTAAGGGAGAACTCAGGTGTAAAAGGGGCGGAGCAGTTCCGCGTTCCAAGCTCGTGGCTCGTCGATCTGGCGATCAACATTGTAGAGGTGGTACGCTCCATTGTGGAGGACTCTGGTGACTATGAAGGGGCCTTCCCAAGTAGGAGCAAGCTTGTGTGGTTTTTGTTGATCCACTCGGAGGACCAGATCTCCTTCTTGGAAGGCTCAACTTTTCACATTCAGCGTGAAAACGGCGCAAATCTTGCTGATAAATAGTCGATCTGATCATGGCCATCTCCCTCTCTTCTTCTAAGAGGTCGACTGCGTCTTGCCGGGCCTGTTCTGCTTCATCTTCGGTGTAAAGTTCGACTCGGGGTGCATTATGAAGAAGATCACTCGGCAGGACTGCTTCGGCTCCATAAACCAGAAAGAATGGAGTTCTTCCAGTCGACCGGTTAGGGGTGGTCCTTAATCCCCACAAAACTGACGGAAGCTCGTCGACCCAAGCGCCTGCCGCGTGCTTGAGATCACGCATCAGTCGAGGCTTTAGTCCTTTGAGAATCAGACCATTTGCTCTCTCAGCTTGTCCATTCGACTGGGGATGGGCGACCGATGCGTAGTCGACTCGTGTGCCTTGAGAGGCGCAAAAAGCTCTGAACTTGTCCGAATCAAAGTTTGACCCGTTGTCAGTGATGATGCTATGTGAGACTCCATATCTGAATGTTAACCCTCTGACGAAACTGATAGCAGTGCAAGCATCGAGATTCTTGATGGGCTTAGCTTCGATCCATTTGGTAAATTTGTCGACTGGCACAAGCACATGAGTGAATCCACTCCTGCCCGTTCTTAGTGGACCAACCATGTCCAGTCCCTAGACGGCAAAGGGCCAGACGAGTGGAATGGTCTTCAGGGCTGATGCAGGCTTGTGTGACATGTTGGAGTAGAACTGGCACCCTCCACACTTGTCGACTATCTCTTTTGCCATCTCATTTGCTCTTGGCCAGTAAAATCCAGCTCGGTATGCTTTAGCCACAATAGTCCGAGAGGACGCATGGTGACCACAGGTCCCCGAGTGGATATCATTAAGGATTATCTGACCCTCTTCTGGTGTTATGCATTTCTGACCGACTCCAGTCGCGCTCTCTCTATACAGCTGTCCCTTTATGACTGTGAAGGCCTTGGATCAGCGGACGATCTGTCGAGCCTCTTCCTCGTCTTCCGGGAGCTCTTTCCTTAGGATATACGCGATGTACTGTATCGTCCAGTTAGGGGTGATTGCCAAGACTTCCATGATTAGGTCGACCACTGCAGGTACTTCAACTTCAGTCGGATCTGTGGCACTTTTCGGCTGCGGGGCTTCTTCTGTGAAAGGATCCTCTTGGACTGACGGCGAGTGAATGTGTTCCAGGAACACGTTGCTGGGAATGGCTTCTCTCTTGGAGCCTATCTTTGCCAAATCGTCAGCTGCCTAATTTTTCAGTCGGGGGATGTGATGAAGCTCTAACCCCTCGAATTTCTTTTCTAGTTTTCGCACTGCATTGCAATACCCAGTCATTGCCGGACTCCTGACGTCCCACTCCTTCATCACTTGATTAACCACCAAATCTGAGTCGCCATAGACCATGAGGCGACGGACACCGAGTGAAATGGCCATGCGCAACCCATACAAAAGTGCTTCATACTCTGCTTCATTATTGGAGGAATCGAAGTGAATCAGGAGAACATATCTGAGCTTATCTCCTCGGGGGGAGACTAGGACTACCCCCGCGCCCGAACCATTCAGCATCTTGGATCCATCGAAGAACATGGTCCAGTGCTCCGAGTGAACTTGAGTCGGAAGTTGCTGTTTAATCCACTCGGCGATGAAATCTGCGATTGCTTGGGACTTGATAGCCTTCTTTGCTTCAAACTTGATATCTAAGGGAAGGAGTTCAATCGCCCACTTGGCCACTCGACCAGTTGCGTCTCTGTTATGCAGGATCTCTGATAGTGGGGCGTCGCTGACGACTGTAATGGAGTGATCAGAGAAGTAATGTGCAACTTTCTTCGTGGTCATATAAATCCCGTATACAAGCTTCTGGTAGTGAGGGTATCTTTGTTTCGAAGGGGTCAAAACTTCAGACACATAATATACTGGGCGTTGAACTTTGAAGGCCTTTCCTTCCTCTTCCCGCTCGACCGTAAGCACTGTACTGACAACTTGTCATGTGGCTGCAATGTAAAGCAGCAGAGGCTCTTTGCTGATTGGGGCAGTAAGCACCGGCTGGGTGGAGAGCAGAGCTTTGAGCTCTGCAAATGCTGCATCAGCTTCTGGAGTCCACTCGAACTTGTCAGACTTCTTCATCAGTCCGTAAAGAGGCAACGCCTTTTCACCGAGACGAGAAATGAATCGACTTAAAGCGGCCAAGCAGCCTGTAAGCTTTTAGACATCGTGCATGCGTACAGGACGCTTCATCTGGAGTATGGTGCCAATTTTTTCAGGATTGGCGTCGATCCCCCGTTCGGAAACGAGAAAACCGAGTAACTTTCCACCTAGAACTCCAAAAGTGCACTTTGATGGATTGAGCTTGATATCATACCTCCCGAGGTTGGCAAAGGTTTCAGCAAGGTCAGCCCATAGGCCGGAACCTTTCCGGGACTTGACCACAATATCATCCATGTATGCCTCCACATTCCGACTGATTTGAGTGAGTAAACACTTCTGAATCATTCTCATGAATGTGGCTCCTGCGTTCTTGAGGCCGAACGGCATGGTGACGTAACAGAAGCATCTGAATGGAGTGATGAAAGCTGTTTTGATCTCGTCGGGCCCATACAGACGGATCTGATGGTACTCGGAATAGGCATCTAGAAAAGATAATCTCTCGCACCCCGCAGTTGAGTCGACTATTTGGTCGATGCGAGGGAGAGGAAAATGATCTTTCGGGCAGGCCCGATTGATATGTTTGAAATCAATGCACATGCGGAGTGACTTGTCCTTCTTGGGGACCATGACGACATTGGCGAGCCACTCGGAGTGGTAAATCTCTTGGATGAACTCTGCTGCTAAGAGCCGAGCCACCTCCTCGCCAATGGCTTGCTTCTTCTGGACGGCGGACCATCGAAGATGTTCCTTCACAGGCTTGAATTTTGGGTCGACTCGTAGACGGTGCTCAGCCAGTCCCCTGGGAACTCCAGGCATGTCAGAAGGTTTCCATGCGAAGATGTCCCAGTTCTCACGGAGGAGCTGGATGAGCGCTTCTTCCTATTTGGAGTCGAGCGTCGTCGAGATGTGAGTTGGAGCGGCGTCGGGATCAGTCGGGTGAATGTGGACTGTCTTTGTTTCACCAGCCGACTGAAAAGCTGACTCAGAGGTAGGCTTCTTAGCTCGCAGCAATTCACTCAGATCGGCAGTCTTTTGGTACTCTTTCAGCTCGACTACTGCCATCTGAGCATCAGCGATCTTTGATCCTTTCTGAAAACACTCTTATGCTTTCTTTCGGTTGCCCGTAACAGTGATCACACCCTTGGGGCCAGGCATCTTCAATTTGAGATACACGTAACATGGTCGAGCCATGAAGCGTGCGTAAGCTGGCCTGCCCAAAATGGCGTGATAAGCACTCTGGAAGTCCACAACCTCAAATGTCAACTTTTCCTTGCGGTAATTCTTTGAATCACCAAAAACTACATCAAGAGAAATCTGGCCGAGTGACTCAGCTTTCTTCCCAGGAATGACTCCATGGAAGCTCATGTTACTGGTACTGAGTCTGGACATCGGAATGCCCATTCCTTTCAAAGTTTCAGCATACAGTATGTTCAGGCCACTGCCGCCGTCCATCAGGACCTTGGTCAGTCGAGTGCCTTCGACAACTGGGTCGACCGCCAAAGCTTGCCTCCCTGGGGTGGCAATGTGCGTCGGGTGATCAGACTGGTCGAATGTGATGGCAGTCTGAGACCACTTCAGGTAACTGGGTGTTGCCGGAGCAACCATGTTCACCTCACGATTAATGACTTTCAGTCGACTTTTGCTTTCGACATCAGCAAAAATCATCAAGGTGGAATTGACTTGGGGGGTATCCATCATCACTATCATCCTTGTCCTCAATTCTGTCCGGCTCTTTCTCCTTATCTTTGGGCTGCTTGCCCTGAAACTGCTGGATCAGGAGCCGGCACTGTCGAGTGGTATGTTTTGGGAAAATAAAATTCCCCATCTTCATCTTTCTTGGTGTGGATGTGACATGGCAGGTCCAAAACATCATTCCCATCCTGATCCTTAACTTTCTTGGGCTTCCAGGCGCCCTTGGGTTTCCCCTTGAAGTTTCCCTGGGCCACGGCCAGGGCCTCCCCAAGAGCGGCTGGCTCGGCCTTCCGCTTCTGCTTCCGACTGGAATTTCCTCCGGTTTTTTGGGCGACTGAATTGAGTTTGCCACTTCGGAGTCGGTCTTCGTCTTCACCATTAGCGTACTTGGTGGCAATCTCCATCATCCGATTCAGAGACATTTCTCCAGTTCGGCCGAACTTCAGATTCAACTCTCTGTATTTGACGCCTTCCTTGAAAGCGCAAACTGCTTGATGGTCCGGCACATTCTCAACCGAGTGGTGCAGTGTAATCCACCTCTGGATGTATTCCCTTAGTGTTTCATTCGGTTTCTGTACGCAAGACCGCAACTCTGTAAGGCCTGCGGGTCGCTTGCATGTTCCTTCGAAGGTTGTGATAAACACTCGGGAGAGGTCCTCCCAAGTGTAAATACTGCTGGGCGCCAACTGATTCAACCACGCTCTGGCTGAGCCTTCTAACATGAGAGGCAAATGCTTCATGGCCACCTCATCATTGCCATCGCCAATCTGCACAGCCACTCGGTAATCTTCAAGCCATGTGTCGGGCTTGGATTCACCG
Source organism: Triticum monococcum (assembly GCA_034509565.1). Lineage (NCBI taxonomy): Eukaryota > Viridiplantae > Streptophyta > Magnoliopsida > Poales > Poaceae > Triticum > Triticum monococcum. The sequence continues at coordinate 561,667,171 of CM067841.1, read as the reverse complement.
CTGAACTTGCTGACTCCAGTCGCCAGCCTGAAGTTGGGAGGAATCACTGCGGCCCTGATGGCTCGACTGAAACATTCTGGCCCCGAAGCATGTACCCTGCTGCCGGCGGGCGCATCTCTGTTGTGGCCCTCTCTATGAGCTCTGTTCCTGTCCACCAAACCTTGAACGAGGATGGATCTCGCGTCAAAGCCTGGGTCCCTGGGGTCGACTGGAATCCTCTACCCAACATTATGGGGGCGCCTGTCATCTCGATGTCGAGGCGCATATGACCCACTCCTCGGGGGAGGGGATGGCACTCGACGCCGATCATCACGGTCGGGTCGGTGATCATACTGCTCATTTCTCCTGTACTGATCGTGCCGGTCCCCACGTCCCTCACACCTCGGGGGCGATCTCGGGCTGTGAGCCGACTGGACTGTTTCTGTTGCAACGGATCGACTGTGGATCCTGTTCCATGACTGAGAAATGGTGGAATTCTGATTTCCTGCCGCTCGGAGCAACGCTCTGATCTGCAACAAACCCCTGCCAGCCTCCGACTAGGAAGGCTGAATTGACTCCGCTATATGGGCCGCGGCGGCCAAATTCTGAACTGGAGTTCGGTATACCTGCGGCGGCGGGAAGAGCTGACGTCGACTGGATTCAGGTACTTGCTGTCGTCGAATGGACTCGGGAGCTCGCTGACGCGCTTGCTCGTCGAGTATTCGCTGTAGATTCTCCAGTCGAGTGCGCTCGGCCAGGTTAGCCAGGTGCGCGTCCTCCAAGGCCCGGGCCTCGGGGGTTTCTCCAACAATAGGAGTGTGGAGCGCGTCCATGTTCCGACGGTGAAGCTCCTCTCGCTACAATGACGTGAGAGGTTCGGGGAGGTACTCGTCGTGGGGATGCGACGGGTCGCCTCTATCCGCACCACCATCAGCGCGATGGAATCCGGGAGGACTGTGCGTCCCCTCGACCGCCAGAACCTCAGCCAAAGGGTCGCTGCTATCGCACTCGGATGCGGTCTCCGCGGAGCCAGTCGACAGGTTGAATAGACCGCAGAGGGATTCGTCGGGCTCGATTGCCGCGACTTGTGGGGCCGCCGACTGGCGGGCCACGGCGTGCCTCACCCACCTCTGGAGTCTCGACCGACCTGAGCGCTTGCGCTGGTGGGAGACAGGGCGGGGAGATGACACGGGGGCCGACCGAATTGGGTCGACGGCTGCCGCAGGAGGACACCACGAATGCACGCGCGGAAGTGCGTCGCACCGCGGACGGGGAGCGCGTCGATGTCGAGCGGCGCCTCCTGGAGCCAGGCGGAGTCGTCGGCGATGAAGGTGAGCACGCCGAGACGGATCTCGTGGCCCTCTACCAAAACTCCGCAAGAAACCATGATCAAATGGATCGGAAAAATCGCAACTTCTCCAATTAGGCGCTAAGACTAATGCCCCACGGTGGGCGCCCACTGTCGTGGTTCTAAGTCTGACAGTAATGTAGGGGGGTGTGTATGGAGAGGCTAGATCTTAGCTATTGGGAAGTTGTAAGCACGCAAGGTTTACGAGTTCAGGCCCTTCTCGGAGGAAGTAATAGCCCTACGTCTCGGTGCCCGGAGGCGGTCGATTGGATTATGCGTGTGTAGATAACAAGGGTGCGAACCCTTCATACTGAGGAGGGGGGTGGCTTATATAGAGTTCGCCGGCCCCCTCCTGCCCTCAGTAATGCAGGGTTTTAGGTACATTTAAGGTTGGGCGTTACTGGTAACGTACCTAATAAAGTGTTATAATAACCATAAAGACTACTTAATAGCCGACCGTTTGTCTGCGGAGTGACTTTAGGTCTTCGCGCAGTCGAGTGGCTGGCTTCATGGTCGAGTGATAGTTCTTTGGTCGAGTGTCTTGAATCCGTCGAGTGGGATGCCTTCAAGTAGTTTGAAAGGTGACTCTTTCCAGGGATGTCCTCGGGTAGGGCTTTTTAGGATGGGTCCGTGCCCCTACCCTAGGTACATAGCTTCATCAGGTGGATTTTTGTAGCAGCGCGTTTAAGCGTCACGCGCTACTGCTAAGTTTGCACCAGCAGCGAGCTTTCCCTAGCCGCGCTGCTACTACTTAGCAGCAGCGCCTATTTTTATGCCGCGTTGCTGCTAAGATTCTGTGTATAAGGTTTTCCCTAGTAGTGTGTGTGTGTATTTGTCGAGGGTGCCAAGTTGCATGTCGATGATTGACTCGGAACTAGAGGGGTTGTTTTGTCGTGGCCCCTAGTTGCGAGCTGACCATCGACTCACAACTAAGGATGTTTGTGTTTGTCGAGGGTCCCCAATTGCAAGCCGACCATCGACTCGCAACTAGGGGTGCGTGTGTGTGCTTGTCAGAGTCCCTTGTTGCAAGCCGACCATCGACTCACAACTAAGGATGTTTTGTGTTTGTTGAGGGTTCCTAGTTGCATGCCGACCATCGACTCGCAACTAAGGGAGCGTGTGTTTTTTGTCGTGGCCCCCTAGTTTCATGTCGACCATCAACTTGCAACTAGGGGTGTGTATGTTTTGTCGTGGCACCTAGTTGCAAGCCAACCATTGACTTGCAAATAGGGTGAGTGTGTGTTTTTTGAGGGTCCATAGTTGCATGTCGACCATCGACTTGCAACTAGACGGGAGGGGGTGGGCAAGTGTGTTTTCTACAGGTCTAGTTGCAAGTCAACCATCGACTCGCAACTAAGGGTGTCTGTGTTTGCCGTGGTCTCTAGTTGTCAATGTGTGTTTGTCGAGGGTCCCAAGTTGCATGTCAACCATCGAGTCGCAACTAGTGGAGTGTGTGTTTCACCAAGGGTCCCCAGTTGCACATCGACCATCGACTCGCAACTAGGGAGGGTCTATGTGTTTTTCAGGGCCCCTCGTTGCAAGTCAACCATCGACTCGCAACTAGGAGGGGTTGTGTGTGTTAGTCGGCGGCGCCAAGTGGCAAGCCAACCATCGACTCGCAACTAGGGGGTGTCTATGTGTGTTTTGTCGTGGCCCCCAGTTGCACACGAACCATCGACTCGCAACTAGGGGTGTGTCTATTTTGTCGTGGCACCTAGTTGCAAGCCAACAATCGACTTGCAACTAGGGGGGTGTGTGTGTTTGTCGAGGGTCCATAGTTGCATATCGACTATCAACTCGTAACTAAGTAGGAGGGGTGAGGAAGTGTATTTCTACAGGTCCAGTTGCAAGTCAACCATCAACTCGCAACTAAGGGTGTATGTCTTGTCGTGCCACATACTTGCAAGCCAACCATTGACTTGCAACTAGGGGTGTGTGTGTGTGTGTGTTTGTCGAGGGTCCCTAGTTGCAAGCCGATTATCAACTCGCACCTAAGGATGTTTTGTGTTTGTCAGGCCCCCAATTGCAAGTCAACCATCAACTTGCAACTAATGGTGTGTGTGTCTGTCGAGGGTCCTAGTTGCAAGCCGACTATCGACTTGCAAGTCACCCATCGACTCACAGCTAGGTGTGTTTGTGTTTGTCGAGGGTCATGAGTTGCATGTCAACCATCGACTCACATCTAGGTGTGTTTGTGTTTTTGTTGAGGGTCCCCAGTTGCATGTCAACCATCGACTCGCAATTGAGGGTGTGTTTGCTTGTCGAGGGCCACCAATTGCAAGTCAACGATCGACTCACAACTAAGAGTGTTTGTGTTTGTTGAGGCCCCCCAGTTGCATGTCAACCATTGACTCGCAACTAGCGGAGTATGTGTTTGTCGAGGGTCCCTAGTTACATGTCGACCATCAACTCGCAACTAGGGTGTGCGTGTGTTTTGTCGTGGCCCCCAGTTGCATGTCGACCATCGACTCGGAACTAGGACGGGAGGGGGTGGGGAAGTGTGTTTCTACAGGTACAGTTGCAAGTCAACCATCAACTCGCAACTAAGGATGTGTGTGTTTGTCATGGTCCACAATTGTTAATGTGTATTTGTCGAGGGTCCTTAGTTGCATGTCGGCGATGTCCCACAACTAGATGGGTGTGTGTGGTTGTCGACGGGCAACGGCCCGCAGTTGCAAGACGACCATCGAATCACATGTTTGTCAAGGGTCCCTAGTTGCATGTTAACCATTGACTCGCAACTAGGAGAGTGCGTGTTTTGCGAGGGTCCCCAGTTGCATGTGGACCATCGACTCACAACTAGGGGAGGGTGTCTGTGTTTGTCGGGGCCCTAGTTGCAAGTCAACTATCGACTCACAACTAGGGGGGTTGTGTGTTTGTTGACGGCACCAAGTTGCAAGCCGACCATCGACTCGCAACTAGGGGTGTGTTTGTCGGTCCCCAGTTCCATGTCAACCATTGACTTGTAACTAAGGGTGTCTGTGTTTGTTGGTTCCCCCAGTTGCATGTCAACCATAGACTCGTAACTAGGGGTGTGTGTGTTTTGACGTGGCCCCTAGTTGCAAGCCGAGCATCGACTCGCAACTAGGGGGGGTTGTGTGTTTTTTCTCAAGGTGTGTGTGTTTGTCGAGGGTCTTTAGTTGCCAGCCGACCATCAACTCGCAACTAGGAGGTGCGTGTGTTTGTCGATGGTCCGAGTTGCAAGCCGACCATCTACTCGCAACTAGGGGTGGGGAGTGTGTTTGTCGATGCCACAAGTTTCATATCAACCATCGACTTGCAACTAAGGGTGTGTGTGTTGGTTGTTTCCAAGGTCCGGCAGCATTTTTTAGGCTTGATGTTATCTTTGATCCAGTTCTAGTCTTTGTTAACAGGATACCCGTTTCTTTCATGTAACAGTAGGATGCAGTATGTTGATCATTTTGGTAATGCAGTCCTGCATATGTACACTCAACCTATTACCGAGGTTATTTGACCTGAAATATGGTGTATTGTTCACTTCATCCAGTTTCATAACATGTGAGATTTGCAACCATACGTTGACCCCAGGAAATCAAAACAGCACTATATTTCTTTAAAGTTTCTGGCGGTATAAACGGGAAACTTTAGTTTTCTTATTCACTTGGTCATGTTAGTGGCCAACCTTCGTCGGCCTCCCCCGACGCATCTTCGAGGCACTACCTTCTTGTAGGTTACTGAGGACCAGCTTGTCGTTGGAGCAACTGCCTAGAGCAACATTGCCGAGGACCAGCTTGTCCTTCGAGCAGCTGCTCAAAGCAACATTTGTCGAGGACCAACCTGCCGGCAGAGCACTGTAATGAAGAACATAGATTGAACACGTTACCATATTAATAGCATATTACACATGGGCCAATGTGCATGCCAATGGTGATGTGAAGGATGATAGAAATGTGCATGTCCAAGGTGAAGATCTTAACTGCATGCTGTGTAAAAGGTGTCGGAGAACCATTAATCACCAACCATCGCCCTAATACATAGACAGTACAACAATGAAGATCATTGCTCAATACAGTACAACATATAACCCTAAATTACACTAATATTCCCCCAAATTACACAAATCTTCACCCAAATTGAATTTCATGTTACCCCAAATCTAACCCTAAACCGACACCCAAATCGAGCCCTATCAAGCCATAAATCGAACCCTAAATGCCCTAAATCGCAGTCTTAATCAAACCCAAATCGGGCAGGGAAGGGCTTACCGCCATTGACGAAGTGGTGATGAAGCGCCCGCGGATGGTCATCATCAGCGGACGCTGTGGAGATCTTCCCGCCGGCGAGAGAGAGAGAGAGAGAGAGAGAGAGAGAGAGAGAGAGAGAGAGAGAGAGAGAGAGAGAGAGAGAGCAACACTTGCCCTCGCTACAGTCGCTCGATCCTGACTCATTGGAAACAGACGATTTATTCCTCCTGAGAAAGGCATTGGGCTGCTTTGAGGAGCGTGTTTTGCAGGCAGAGATGCATGCACAGATAAGTAAATGAGCCAAAATTTGCCCCCAAAGCCTTGTTGATTATTTTATTTCAATAGTGAAACATTCTATTGTTTGTGCTGAAATTTGAGATGGGCCCTAGGCCCATATAGCAATTTCTGAAAAATCTCTAAGGGCCCATGTGGGTTATATGGCACTAGGTGTAGTGGGAAGTTTAGTCCCACCCCGCTAGTGGAAGGAGAGTTGGAGTGGTTTATAAGGGTTTCTCTTCTACATGCTATTGGAGCTTGAGAAGAGAAGAGGCCCTCGCGCACTCCTCCTCCGCCGCCCGCCTCGTCATGACGCGCCGCGCCGCGGGTTGCAGGATTGAGCCGAGCCGAGCTCACACCTACGCGCTTATTTTTGCCAGTCACTAACGGAGAGTTCTCTGACAGCTGGGCCATGATCTGAGACGTCGGATCGTGGGCTGTCACAGACTCGGACGTGGGTCGAGCCCACGTCTCTCCACGCGGCTGCGTCTATATAAGTGTGCGGTGTCTCCTAACCCTAGTCGCCATGAACAGATCACATCTGTTCCACGCGCACGCCCACCGTCGTTCCCTTGCTGCTGCTGCCGCCGGTGACTCCATCCCGTCCGCCGCGTACACGGTCGACGGGAGAACAGGTCTCCAAAACCACGCCCTTCTGATTCCTGTATGGGGTGAGGGGCGAATAGGTTTTTGGGCAGCGATTACGTGATTGCTCGCTTCCGATCCACTACTTCCTCTATGTCCACGTCGCCTTCATCATCACCATGTCCACCGATGCGGACCGTGCCGCCGCCGAGAAAGCTGAAGCCGACAAGAAGGCCGCCGAGGACACCACTGCTGCAACCAAAGCCGCGGCCTCTGCATGGCCTAGTGGAGGGTATAACTCGTTTATCTCGCTCCTACTATTTTCTGTTTTAGCCATACTAGCATTATACGTAGATCTTTCTACAATTAGTGTAGTATGTGCTTGCTTGATTGAGTATCAGTATGCATTTATTTGTGTCAATTCCATGCTAGTAATTTACTCCTGGATTAATTTAATCGAGAAATTGCCTATTTACTCAATAATCCAAAAACCTATTATGTGTAGGAATTTTTCGGCAAGTGGCTTTGCCGCTGCACTGAAACCGGATAAGTTTACCGATACATACTTTAAGTGTTGGTAGACTAAGACCACGTTATGGCTCACGGCTATGAACGTGTTCTGGGTCACCGATGTCTCCACGGGAACGATTGCTCCTGAACAGGAGAAGGCGTTCAAGGAGGCTACCGTTGTGTTTCTCGGATCAGTTCTTAGCGTGATCAGAGATAACTGGTCGATGCATATTTACATGTGCATGTCGCCAAGGACATGTGGGAGGCGCTCGAATCTAAATTCGGGGCCGCCGATGCTGGGAGCGAGATGTATATTATAGAGTAGTTCCACGATTACAAGATGGTTGAAAACCGTCCTGTATTGGAGCGGGCTCGTGAGATAATATGCATTGTTAAGGAGCTTGAACTTCTTAAGTGCGAGTTACCGGGCAAGTTTGTCGCGGGCTGCATAATCGCTAAGCTCCCTAATTCCTGGAGGAACTTTGCCACCACTCTGAAACATCAGAGGCGTGAATTCGCTGTGAAGGATGTCATTGGCCATCTGAGTGTTGAGCAGAATTCGAGGGCAAAAGACTCGCATGGAAAAGGGACCGAAGGGACTTCTGTCGCCAACATGGTGAACTAGAGGAACCATAACTCCCACAAGCCCAAGGGAAAGAACGGTGTCCAACAGAATACCGACTTTAAGAAAAAGGGTAAGAAGACCTTCAAGAAGAACAAGAAGGATGAGGGCTGCTTTACTTGTGGTTCGGTTGAACATTGGGCCAACAAGTGCACAAACAAGTACAAGAAGCTAGGACATGACTCCAAGTCTGTCAACATGATTGTGAGCAACAATGAGAATGGTGCACCTGGGTACGGTAAATTTATTACTGTTTTTTCAGTGTTTCAACCCAATGATTGGTGGATGGACACATGTGCAGGTGTTCATGTGTGTGCTGACATTTAATTGTTCACTTCATACCAGGTCACAGGTCACGGGTCCGTATTGCTGGGGAATGGCGCGAGTGCCTCTATTCATGGTGTTGGCACGGTCGATCTGAAGTTTACTTCGGGAAGGATCGTGCGGCTGAAGAACGTGCAGCATGTCCCCGCCATCAAGAAGAACCTCTTTTGTGGCTCCCTTCTATGTAGAGAAGGGTTTAAGTTGGTTTTCGAGTCTAATAAATTAGTTTTTACAAAAGATGGACTCTTTGTTGGAAAAGGTTATGAAAGCGGAGGGATGTTCCGCCTTTCCCTCGCAGATTTTTGTAATAAAGTCGTGAACCATATTCATTTGAATGTTAATGAATCTGAAGTTTGGCATTCACGTCTTTGTCACATTAGTTTCGATGTTATGACGCGGCTAGCCAAGTTGGATTTAATCCCGAGTTTCACCTTAGCCCAAGGTTCTAAGTGCCTTTCATGTGTGTAAGGTAAGCAACCTCGCAAGCCTCACAAGGCCGCAGAGGAGAGACACTTGGCACCATTAGAACTCATACATTCTGATCTTTGTGAGATGAATGGTGTGTTGACGAAAGGTGGAAAGAAATACTTCATGACATTGATAGATGACTCCACTAGATATTGCTATGTGTATCTGTTAAACACTAAAGATGAGGCTCTACACTATTTTAAAATCTATAAGGCAGAAGTTGAGAAACAACTTGAAAAGAAAATTAAACGAGTCCGGTCAGATCATGGTGGAGAGTACTTCTCGAGTGAGTTTGATTCTTTCTGTGCGGAACATGGCATTATTCATGAGAGGAGGCCTCCCTATTCACCCCAGTCAAACGAGGTTGCCGAGCGAAAAAACCGTACTCTAACTGATTTGGTTAACGCCATGTTAGATACGTCGGGTTTATCCAAGGCATGGTGGGGGGAGGCTATATTGACGGCATGTCATGTCCTGAATAAAGTTCCGACAAAGGATAATGAGATCACTCCCTATGAGAAATTGGCAAAGAGAAGGACAAAACTCTCGTACTTGCATACTTGGCGCTGTTTGGCGAAAGTCAATGTGCCGATCCCCAAAAAGCGTAAGCTTGGACCAAAGACTGTGGACTGCGTTAATTTGGGTTACGCTAAGAACAACGTTAGCTATAGATTTCTAGTAGTGAAATCTGAGGTACCTGACCAGAAGGTCGGTACAATTATGGAGTCTAAGGATGCTACATTCTTCGAGAATATTTTTCCTATGAGAGATATGCACAGCACTTCTAGACAGGAATCTGAGGAGACTCCTGAACCTGCCATCCCTATGGAATATTATGAACAAACATATGATGAAAATCCTGAGGAGGATGACGAGGAAACCCTTGGTAGGGGCAAGAGACGAAGGACCGCAAAGACCTTTGGTGATGATTTCTTCGTGTACCTCGTGGATGATACTCCTACTTCTATTTCTGAAGCGTATGCCTCTCGAGAAGCTGACTACTGGAAGGATGCGGTCCGTAGCGAGATGGATTCCATCATGTCTAACGGGACATGGGAGATCACTGAGCGTCCCTATGGTTGCAAACCATTGGGATGTAAGTGGGTGTTCAAAAAGAAGCTTAGGCCCGATGGTACTATTGAATAGTACAAGGCTAGGCTTGTGGCCAAGGGCTATGACCAGCAAGAAGAGGAAGATTTCTTAGATACTTATTCACCTATGGCTAGACTGACCACCATTCGAGTATTACTCTCGTCGGCGGCCTCGCACGGTCTTCTCGTCCATCAGATGGATGTTAAGACGGCTTTTCTAAATGGAGAGCTAAAGGAGGAAATCTATATGCAACAGCCTGATGGCTTTGTGATAGATGGTCAGGAAAGAAAGGTGTGTAGGTTGATAAAATGGCATGATAAGTTTAATAAAACTCTGACATCTATTGGTTTCATTGTTAATGAGGCTGACAAATATGTATACTATCGCCATGGTGGGGCGAAGGAGTTATACTGTGCTTGTATGTTGATGACATACTGATATTCGGAACAAACCTCAAAGTCATTGAGGAGGTCAAATCGTTTCTATCTCAGAACTTTCAGATGAAAGACCTTGGTGTGGCTGATGTTATCTTGAACATCAAGCTACTAAGAGATAATGAGGGTGGGATTACACTTCTGCAATCCCACTATGTTGAGAAGGTGTTGAGTCGTTTTGGATATTCGGACTGCACGCCATCTCAAACAACATATGATCCTAGCGTGTTGATTCGAAAGTCCAAAGGCATGGCTAAAGATCAATTGAGATACTCTCAAATCATTGGTTCACTGATGTACCTAGCGAGCGCAACAAGGCCTGACATCGCGTTTGCTGTGAGCAAACTGAGCCGGTTTGTTTCCAAACTGAGCCAATTTGTTTCCAAACTGGGTGATGTACATTGGCATGCTGTTGAGAGAGTTATGCGCTATCTGAAAGGTACTATGAACTATGGACTTCACTATACCGGATACCCGTCGGTACTTGAAGGGTATAGTGATGCGAATTGGATCTCTGATGCTGATGAGATGAAGGCCACAACTGGGTATATGTTTACTCTTGGAGGTGGCGTTGTTTCCTGGAAGTCTTGCAAGAAAACGATCTTAACGAGATCGAAAATGGAAGCAGAATTAACGACATTAGACACATCTGGTGTTGAAGCGAGATGGCTTCGAGATCTTTTGATGGACTTGCCATTGGTTGATAAACCGGTTCCGGCTATCCTTATGAACTGTGACAATCAGACTGTCATCACCAAGGTGAAGAGTTCAAAGGACACCATGAAGTTCAGCAAACACATAAGAATGAGATTAAAAGCTGTCTGAAAATTAAGAAACTCTAGAGTGATAGCATTGGACTATGTCCATACGGCTAAGAATCTGGCAGATCCCTTTATGAAAGGGCTATCACGTGTTGTGATAGATAATGCATCGAGGGAGATGGGTATGAGACCCACATGAGTTGCCATGGTAGTAACCCAACCTATGTGATGGGAGATCCCGTGAATTAGGTGCTGGGAAAACAAGCCAGTGGTGAACTGAGGAGAGTAACTATACTAACCCACTCCGTTGGAGATGCAATACTCTCGATACTGTATGGTAGGATGACTATTGTCTTAATGTGTTCCAAAGCTTATGTAAGCAAGATGCTATCCTACAGAGCGATCTTTGGAGGAACACACCTATGTGAGCCCGACTGCTGGTCACAGTCTATGAGATTGGGGTGATCTCTAGTAAGCTCATGAATAGGCCAGGAGTGTGACTTATATGCTCCACCCGAGGGGTCAGCCTTCGGCAGCCTAGTACTAGTAAGACATGTAGTGAAACTTCTTTACGCCAAACTGACAATTCAAGGCATAGTCCATTGTTCAGTTGTGAAGGAGTGTAGCTACTTGCTCTAGGTGAATTCAACCTTAACAGGTCTTCACTGACACACTGGTATATCGAAATAGCAATTGGAACAGAGGACACAATGGGCCCTCGAGATCTGGTGGGGGATTGCTGAAATTTGAGATGGGCTCTAGGCCCATATAACAATTTCTAAAAAATCTCTAAGGGCCCATGTGGGTTATGTAGTGGGAAGTTTAGTCCCACCCCGCTAGTGGAAGGAGAGTTGGAGTGGTTTATAAGGGTTTATCTTCTACATGTTATTGGAGCTTGAGAAGAGAAGAGGCCCTCGCGCACTCCTCCTCCGCCGCCCGCCTCGCCACGCCATGCCTCTTCACGATGCGCCGCGGGTTACGGGATTGAGCCAAGCCGAGCTCACACCTACGCGCTTATTTTTTCCAATCACTAACGGAGAGTTCTCTGACAGCTGGGCCACGATCTGAGACGTCAGATCGTGGGCTGTCACGGACTCGGACGTGGGCTGAGCCCACGTCTCTCCACGCGGCTGCATCTATATAAGTGTGCGGTGTCTCCTAACCGTAGTCGCCACGAACAGATCACATATGCTCCACGCGCACGCCTATCATCGTTCCCTTGCTGCTGATGTCGCCGGTGACTCCATCCCGTCCGCCGCGTACACGGTCGACGGGAGAGCAGGTCTCCGAAACCACGCCCTTCTGGTTCCTGTACGGGGTGTGGGCGAATAGGTTTTTGGGCAGCGATTATGCGTCTGCTCACTTCCGATCGTCTACTTCCTCTACGTCCGTGTCGCTTTCATCATCACCATGTCCACCGATGCCGACCGTGCCACCGCCGAGAAAGCTGAAGCCGACAAGAAGGCCGCCGAGGACGCCGCTGCTGCAACCAAAGCCGTGGCCTCTGCATGGCCTACTGGAGGGTATAACTCGTTTATCCCGCTCCTACTGTTTTCTGTTTTAGCCATACTAGCGTTATACGTAGATCTTTCTGCAATTAGTGTAGAATGTGCTTGCTTGACTGAGTATTAGTATGCGTTTATTTGTGTCAATGCCATGCTAGTAATTTACTCGTGAATTAATTTAATCAAGAAATTGCCTATTTACTCAACAATCCAAAAACCTATTATGTGTAGGAATTTTTCGGCAAGTGGCTTTGCCGCTGCACTGAAACCGGATAAGTTTACCGATACATACTTTAAGCGTTGGCAGACTAAGACCACGTTATGGCTCACGGCTATGAACATGTTGTGGGTCACCGGTGTCTCCACGGGCACGATTGCTCCTGAACAGGAGAAGGTGTTTAGGGAGGCTACCGTTGTGTTTCTCGGAGCAGTTCTTAGCGTGATCGGAGATAAACTGGTCGATGCATATTTACATGTGCATGTTGCCAAGGACTTGTGGGAGGCGCTCGAATCTAAATTCGGGGCCGCCGATGCAGGGACCGAGATGTATATTATAGAGTAGTTCCACGATTACAAGATGGTTGAAAACCGTCCTGTATTGGAGCAGGCTCATGAGATAATATGCATTGTTAAGGAGCTTGAACTTCTTAAGTGCGAGTTACCGGGCAAGTTTGTCGCGGGCTGCATAATCGCTAAGCTCCCTAATTCCTGGAGGAACTTTGCCACCACGCTGAAACATCAGAGGCGTGAATTCTCTGTGGAGGATGTCATTGTCCATCTGAGTGTTGAGCAGAATTCGAGGGCAAAAGACTCGCATAGAAAAGGGACCGAAGGGACTTCTGTCGCTAACATGGTGAACCAGAGGAACCATAACTCCCACAAGCCCAAGGGAAAGAACGGTGTCCAACAGAATACCGACTTTAAGAAGAAGGGTAAGAAGACCTTCAAGAAGAACAAGAAGGATGAGGGCTGCTTTACTTGTGGTTCGGTTGAACATTGGGCCAACAAGTGCCCAAACAAGTACAAGAAGCCAGGACAGGACTCCAAGTCTGTCAACATGATTGTGGGCAACAATGAGAATGGTGCATCTGGGTACGGTAATTTGTTTACTGTTTTTTCAGTGTTTCAACCCAACGATTGGTGGGTGGACACAGGTGCAGGTGTTCATGTGTGTGCTGACATTTCATTGTTCACTTCTTACTAGGTCACAGGTCACGGGTCCGTATTGATGGGGAATGGCGCAAGTGCTTCTGTTCATGGTGTTGGCACGGTCGATCTGAAGTTTACTTCGGGAAGGATCGTGCAGCTGAAGAACGTGCAGCATGTCCCCGCCATCAAGAAGAACCTCTTTAGTGGCTCCCTTCTATGAAGAGAAGGGTTTAAGTTGGTTTTCAAGTCTAATAAATTAGTTGTTACAAAATATGGATTCTTTGTTGGAAAAGGTTATGAAAGCGGAGGGATGTTCCGCCTTTCCCTCGCATATTTTTGTAATAAAGTCGTGAACCATATTCATTCGAATGTTAATGAATCTGAAGTTTGGCATTCACGTCTTTGTCACATTAGTTTCGGTGTTATGACGCGGCTAGCCAAGTTGGATTTAATCCCGAGTTTCACCTTAGCCAAAGGTTCTAAGTGCCTTTCATGTGTGCAAGCTAAGCAACCTCGCAAGCCTCACAAGGCCGCAGAGGAGAGACATTAGGCACCATTAGAACTCATACATTCTGATCTTTGTGAGATGAATGGTGTGTTGACTAAAGGTGGAAAGATATACTTCATGACATTGATAGATGACTCCACTAGATGTTGCTATGTGTATCTATTAAACACTAAAGATGAGGCTCTACACTACTTTAAAATCTATAAGGCAGAAGTTGAGAAACAACTTGAAAAGAAAATTAAACGAGTCCGGTCAGATCGTGGTGGAGAGTACTTCTCGAGTGAGTTTGATTTTTTCTGTGCGGAACATGGCATTATTCATGAGAGGACGCCTCCCTATTCACCCCAGTCAAACAGGGTTGCCGAGCGTGGGATTACACTTCTGCAATCCCACTATGTTGAGAAGGTGTTGAGTCGTTTTGGATATTCGGACTTCACGCCATCTGAAACACCATATGATCCTAGCGTGTTGATTCAAAAGTCCAAAGGCATGGCTAACGATCAATTGAGATACTCTCAAATCATTGGTTCACTGATGTACCTAGCGAGCGCAACGAGGCCTGACATCACGTTTGCTGTGAGCAAACTGAGCCGGTTTGTTTCCAAACCGGGTGATGTACATTGGCATGCTGTTGAGAGAGTTATGCGCTATCTGAAAGGTACTATGACCTATGGACTTCACTATACCGGATACCCGTGGGTACTTGAAGGGTATAGTGATGCGAATGGGATCTCTGATGCTGATGAGATGAATGCCACAACTGGGTATATGTTTACTCTTCAAGGTGGCGCTGTTTCCTGGAAGTCTTGCAAGCAAACGATCTTAACGAGATCGACAATGGAAGCAGAATTAACGGCATTAGACACATATGGTGTTGAAGCGAGATGGCTTCGAGATCTTTTGATGGACTTGCCATTGGTTGATAAACCGGTTTCGGCTATCCTTATGAACTGTGACAATCAGACTGTCATCACCAAGGTGTAGAGTTCAAAGGACAACATGAAGTCCACCAAACACATAAGAATGAGATTAAAAGCTGTCAGAAAATTAAGAAACTCCGGAGTGATAGCGTTGGACTATGTCCATACGGCTAAGAATCTGGCAGATCCCTTTATGAAAGGGCTATCACGTGTTATGATAGATAATGCATCGAGGGAGATGGGTATGAGACCCACATGAGTTGCCATGGTAGTAACCCAACCTATGTGATGGGAGATCCCGTGAATTAGGACCTGGGAAAACAAGCCAGTGGTGAACTGAGGAGAGTAACTATACTAACCCACTCCATTAGAGATGCAATACTCTCGATACTGTATGGTAGGATGACTATTGTCTTAATGTGTTCCAAAGCTTATGTACGCAAGATGCTATCCTACAGAGCGATCTTCGGAGGAACACACCTATGTGAGCCCGACTGCTGGTCACAGTCTATGAGATTGAGGTGATCTCTAGTAAGCTCATGAATAGGCCAGGAGTGTGACTTATATGCTCCACCCGAGGGGTCAGCCTTCGGCAACCTAGTACTAGTAAGACATGTAGTGAAACTTCTTTACGCCAAACTGACAATTCAAGGCATAGTCCGTTGTTCAGTTGTGAAGGAGTGTAGCTACTTGCTCTAGGTGAAGTTCAACCTTAACAGGTCTTCACTGACACACCGGTATATCGAAACAGCATTTGGAACAGAGGACACAATGGGCCCTCGAGATCTGGTGGGGGATTGCTGAAATTTGAGATGGGCTCTAGGCCCATATAACAATTTCTGAAAAATCTCTAAGGGCCCATGTGGGTTATATAGCACTAGGTGTAGTGGGAAGTTTAGTCCCACCCCGCTAGTGGAAGGAGAGTTGGAGTGGTTTATAAGGGTTTCTCTTCTACATGCTATTGGAGCTTGAGAAGAGAAGAGGCCCTCGCGCACTCCTCCTCCGCTGCCCGCCTCGTCACGACCACTACAAGAAACCTGTTAATCCATGACGGATTCCTGGTGACGTTCTGGGAATCCGTCATGGAAACCATCACCGACTAGCCATACGTGTTTGGGCCCAAAAACCGTAGCCCCTTGATGACGGATCTGGAGGTACCGTCACGAAAACCGTCATGGATAGACCAACCAAGCCTAGCTTTCCCCCCCTTCATACACCATCCGGACCGTCTTGAATTGCTCCTACTAATGTGGCATAGTCATATTTGTTACATTGTAATTTGAATTTTCAATACTGTAAATAAAGGATCCTAATGAAACTAGATGGCTCCAAACTTAACGAATAGACTTAGGTAGCATAAAAACACGAGGGCCCAACATGAATCAGGTCTAGTACCACCCAAGGGAAAAAACACCAAACTATGAAACAGGCTGAAGCAAAGCGCGCGAAGGAAAAACAAGTCGTGTACGCGGCAAAGTCCGAAACAGGAAGCGCGCGGAGGAGAAAACATTCAGGTCGTCGACGCGGGGAGTTAAAAATTTTTGGAGCCAACCCATTTATCTCCACAGCCCACCAGCCCGAGAGGCCACGGCCTCGCGCCTCTCCCCCAGACTGCGGAAACCCTAATACACCTCCACCCACAGCCGCCGCCTCCTCTCCCTCTGTGCTCCCGATTCAGATCCAATCCAAGCCTCCCTCCACGCGCAGCTGCCGCCCCCTCGATCTCCCGCGCCGCCGCCCCAACCATCCCCCGCTCCACCTCCGTCTCCGACCCTCTATCGCTCATCCACCGCCCCCACACTCTCCCCCTCTGAAGCCTCTCAGATCCGCGATGGGGGCACATGCGCCCATAGCGGCGCTCCCGCATCCGCGTCAAGGTCAGCCCCCTGCTCGTCGTCATGGACGCAGTGGTCATGAGGAAGGTGGTTGAGGTCGGAGAGATGGACGTCGTCGCCTACTCGCTGTCCAGGACAAAGGACGGTTGCCCCGATGCTCCGGTCTTCTTCACAATCCGCACTAGGAGAGGAGGGGTTGACAACTGTTTTATTCAGCACTCTCCTTGGCCTTATTCGCCACAGGTGACCTCGCCGGACCACTTGCTGTGAAGGTGAGAACTCTTTTCGCTCCCAATTAGTTGAATAACTATCCATATAGGATGCCAGGATAGTGCTTTGCAGTGAAGTAACTTTTGTGGCAGGGAATAATTGTTTTGGAAAGATAGCAAGATGATGTATTACGTTTTTGCATTTTGCATAAACGCTGATGTGACTGATCTTTTTTTAATGTATATGTTTACATCTTTTCTTCATGAACATGTATTAGTAACAAATATATGTGGGGTGCTTACATAGTTTCCAAGGCCGGGTTTTGTTTGTATGTGTCAATTTACTTTACAGATATACATCAACGAGATGGATCAAAATATGATGTAGAGTATATATGAAACTGAAAAAATGGTATGCTGAAAGTACACCTATTGAGTAAGCTAAGCAGACAGACTGAAACTAATCCTCAATTAGACTATCAGAGAAATAGTAGAATCTGGAGGAGTTATTTCAGCGTATCACTATTGATATCTTGGCCAATGATCAAAAGTAGTAGTGGCTCGAACAGGTAGCACTCATAAACAGACTGTCTCTGCAGATTGTATCTATAGATAAAAAAATACTTTTAGACAAATAATAGATAATGACAATATGTAGCTCCCAAGAGCCTCTGCTAAAATTATCTAGCTGGAAGTGTATGTAGATAGCAACTAAATGATACTGTTTTTATGTAAAATTAACCTTCTAGCAGTTAGTTACAGCACATTTTGGGACAAGTGAAAAGTGCACTGCTTAATCTCGGACGTAAAAGGCAACAGTGTGCAAGCACCATATCTAACAGTGCTTAGTCATTCTAAACTATGAATATACCAAATTATTTGTTTAAAAAGTAATGAGTGTTATTTATACAGTGACTCCAGACACAACTGGCAACACAACTCTAACAAAGCTACAAACAATGATAGAGATCATAAAAGTTGAGCCAAGCAACTAAAAAAAGTATCAACCTCATAGTGCAGAATTCAGTTTGAGATTCTGAATGTGCACGGGGCCTCTTAGTCTTAGAGGTGAAGTTTAATTTATAGCAGATGTACTGACACCACGAAGGGCATTGTACAGCAGAGGATTTCCCATGGGAATTCCCATACCATGCACATGATAGAGTTACATTCATTTAAGCAATCAATCAACAACTTTTAGCCAAAAATAAATAGGCTCTACCCTTGAGTTAATTGACTAACCTGGGAACCAAAATCATTTAGACCATTATTTGTGTTTATTTAAACCGAGTCTTTTGCTTTCACTACATCGTCAGTAGAGTTGTTCCTGGTCCTACTTTTTACCTGTGTGTTCATTGAGTTGTTAGCCTTTTAAGGAAAACATTTTGTATGAAATACTATTGCTCTAGATTATGGTTCAATCTATATCTTTCATTTTATGTAGTGGTTAAGTGAAATATTATATATACTAGTAGGCGGGTACGTGCACAACACGTGCAGGGTTCAATTCATGGATACAAATCTTATCCCTTCAAATACAATACCTTCTTGCATGTATGGCTTCATTGAGTCCATTGTTGAAGCCATTCTAATTTGTATGTAAAGGTTCACATATTTAGAATTAGTATCTTGCACTGTAGCCATCTTAAAAAAGCTTCACCGAGAGCTTCCAAATCTCGTTGATGAGATACATTAGTGTGCATTGCCGCGGACACTTGCGGTCTGGCTGTCAGTGCGTGTGCCGTCACCAGCTATGCATGAATGGATAACCTCATACATAAGTGAACTTTTCCTATGTTGGCTGATACAATGGTTCTAGAAATTAGTAGTGCCTTTGTTCGTACTGTAGCCACTACTGTAGCTGTGAATCCCACCATTTTGAGCTATTCGATGGATACTATCAACGGCTCACTTTTCTTTTTGGCCTTGAAATTCGCAAGTTTAAAACTTGTACACTATATAGTAGTATAGATAGATATCTCAACAGACATGTTGACTGAAATGTACATGTTTAATCATTTCATGTTCTTTGTTTCAATAGGACATTTCTTTCAATGATTCAAAACAGTATCTATGCATTGTACTGGTCTCGTGTTGTGGATGGGGGCGACGTCTCCTCCGCCCCTTCCGCCCCCTCCCGATCCGCCAGCGGGGAGATCGGCGCCGCCGCGACCTGTTCGGGATGACTCGACGCTCTCGGGGTCTGACGCCGGTGGCTCGCCGGATCTGCAGGCTACGGCAGAATTCGAGGGGTTCCTCCATCCGACCAAATGGAACATTTCCTTCAAGGAGATCCGGGATGGTGGCCGCAGTGCGGAGGGAGTTCTCTATTCGTACTACCCGTCGAGGTGGACGGCGGTGCGCGATCTGGATGGTGACATCCTCGGAGGAGTGTACCTCCAAGATGATGAAGAGATCTTCGAAGGTAAGCGTTTGCTCATTGATATTTTTGAGGTTATAGTTCTTTCGCGTGTGCAGGAGAAACCGGAGATTCTTGATCATGTTGAATTTATCGATCTCACGGAGGATCCCAAGCCATCCAAGCAGCGCTTCGGTGAGTGCCGCAGAGTGGGGGGGAGATTTTGGGCTCTTTCGGACGAAGACAGCGGAGATGACGACGACGTAGGTGGGCGATCCAGCAGCTCCACGGAGGGCTCGCCTACTCCATCCGATATAATCTGTGAGGCTTTCTCTTCTGGCTACGATGAGGATGACGTGGCCGAGATCGTGGAGACGGTCGTCCCTCCCCAGGATCCGGCGAGGAAAGGCCTGCAATCCGGAGAGAAGATGGAGCTGCTCCGGCGTGTCGTCCACTGCAGGACGGCGGCGAACGCATCTCGGCCGTGGAAGGGTCCAATTCCTAAGGTACGTCTACCCAAACTTACGGTTTTTGATATGGTTGCGCCAGAGGCATGGACGGTTGTGGTAAGACGGAAGAAAGGTGGCCGTGTGGCGGCCGGCCGGCAGCAGGCAACGGCGGCGGATTCGAACGGGATCGCGGCGGCGAGGGCCCTGCATTTGAATTCCCTGATCGGTGCCTGGGGGCCAGCGGTGGTTACTGGGCCTCCTTCGGCTGGGTATGTGGCCCAGTGCGAAGGGGCTGCAGTCGGGCCGGGTCCAGTATCGCTGAAAAAGGAAGGGATTGAGGATACATCGATCGTCGACGTGAATGGCGCATGCGTTGATCGATCGGGTTCATCCTCCTCGTGCTCGCGCCGTAGGGTTCCGCTAAGGCGCTCTCCACATCGGCGGGCTCCTGCGGGTCGTGCTCGTCGCATCCCTCCGCTAGGGTTCATGGCGAGTCGGGATGCAGGCGGGAAGAAGCCAACCGAGGCTACTGGGGCAGGCCGGGCTGGGGCTGTGTCGGGCGGTGGCCGTGGTGCGCTGCCCTCGGCTGTGCCGCCGCCGGTGGCTGCCTCTGGCCATGGTTTCTCTGCAGAAGGCCGAACCTCTACTGGTGCAGGGGCTGGTCGTGGTTCGCTGCCTCGGCCGGTCATTGGATCTGGTCCTGGGGGGTGCCGCCCGTGCTGTCGGGGCGGGGAACCGGAGCTCTCGGCGGTGCGGCTGCGGCCACGATGGGCTGTGGCATTGGCGCACCGACCGGGGCGAGGCCGCCTGCGATGGCCACCGCGGGCCGTGGTGCTCCTCCTCCGAGGCCCCCCGCCACCTCCGTCATGGGGCGCGGAGCTGCGCCGCCAAGGCCGCCGGTGCATGATGATCCTCAACCGGTTGGCCATGTCGATGGGGTTCGGCCGGGGGTTCAGGCAACTAATGCAGGCGTGCAGCCTCGGGCAGCGCCACCGCCTCATCACATCACGAGGCCGAAGCATAATCGATCGGGTCCGACGCAGATGAGACATAACAACGTGACTGCCGAGTCATCGGATCCGCCCCGAGGACAGTGGGGAGATGATGGTTATGATGTGTATGGAAAAGGCCAGAACCGTGGGTCGTCATCTACGGGAGGTGGACGCGGATACGCCTGGCAAAGTGATGGTTCGGATGAGAGACCTTTCCTTGGTCTGGCGGGTAACTTTGTTGAAGGGACTTCGGGCCCGAACAGCCGGCAGAGAGGTGGTTTCCGTGGCCATTGAGGTGGCCGTGGTGGTGGAAGGGGTGGTGGTCGTGGTCGGTTTCGCAAGCCGCCCCCAACACCGGTCGTGGTTGACCAGGCCTCTTCGGATATGGCTATTGATCCTGTGCAGTCGACTGAGTTGCCTAGCCAGGCGATGGAGGTGGTGACGGCTTTGGACAATGTGGAGGTCCCTAGTACCGGTGGAGAGGCCGAGGTAGGGGACATGGCTGAGTCTGAGAGGGCATCTAAATGGGCTCGTAAGAAGGAAAAGATGTTGTGCTATCGATGTGGTGTTAAAGGCCACTTTATTGCAGAATGTGCAGCGGAACTATGTAGCTTGTGTGGCAAGAGTGCTCATGTTATGGGAGAATGCCCGGTTTTGTGTGATCAGGCTCCTGTGCTCACGATGTATGGAGTATATTGTGCCGAACTCACTTTCTTTGAGTCCCCGGCGGCGAGGGATATTACTGTTGTGGCTCAGAGTATGACTACTGGCATTGTCAAAGCCACCCGAGAGGTGGTGTCTGAGGCTCAAATTGTGCGGAGTCTTCAGGAACTGGTTCCCGGGGACTTTCAGTGGGAGCTTGTTCGGATCGAGGACAATGTCTTTAGGGTTGATTTCCCAACGGGGGATGACTTACAGAAGCTGCTGAGTTTCGGGTTATGCAGGCTGCCTGGTACTAAGTGTATCCTGGAGTTTCACGAGTGGAAAAAGGAGGAGCCTAAGGGCAAACCGCTCACACAGGTGTGGCTCCGGTTTTCAGGGGCCCCATCTGAGGCTTTAACCGATGCTCAGGTTGTGGCGAGTTTGGGTATGCTGGTGGGTAAGACTGAGGAAGTGGACATGGTTTTTGCCCGCACACATGGGGTGGCCCGGATTTTGGTGGGCGTTCTGGACACGGATTTTATCCCGAACATGGTTAACTGGTTTTATAGGGGAGAGGTGTTTCCTCTTGAGATAGAGTTTGAGGATGCCGAGTTGTTTGCCGACGTGGGTTCTGGGGCTGATATGGACATGCACGAGGGGGATGGTGATGCCGGTGCTCGTGATGACCCGACTGAGGAGGCAGGACGAGAGAGGGCCAATGGGCCTAGTACGGCCGCTTAGTTACCCGGTGATGGTTCTGGAGTAGAACCTGCATCGGCCCCGACGGTACCGATGAGTTCCTTGCGCTTTGGGTCTTTTGAGCCAGCCTCGGTGCCTCCTCGGCTTTGGAGTGACCGAGTTGAGTCTGATGATTGCTTTGAATGTATGCTTCCTCCATTGGAGTTTGATGAGGTGGCTAGTCCTGTGATGGTTACGGAGGTGGAGCCTCAGTTGGGTTCGCTTCCTACTACTGTGGCTTCGAGCAGGGATATTATGACGGGCTCGGAGGTGCTATCTGGGGAGGGGAGTCTAGGGCAGGTGGCCCCGGCCTCTCCTTCTCGTGGTCTGCTGCAGGTCACTCCGGTGAGGCCGGCGTTGGTCGGCAGTGGGGGAGGTAGCCTAGCATCTTCTCCCACCATGGCGCCGGTACCGATCAGCTTGGCTAGTGCCGGGATAGCGAGCCCGAGGCAGGAGGCCTCGGCTCCTGCTTCTCCGGTTGGGGCGGTGGCTCGCGCGCCGACGGCTGCGCTGGGGGGAGAGCTGGGGCAGGTGGCCGTGGCTCTTCCCTCCTCTCCGGTAGTCGGGCAGACTGCTTCTCCTACGAGTTCTTCGTCTGCGGTCAGGAGGACCGCACCGTCGACGACTCCCACGCTTCGCTCTGTGCCGGTGGGCGGGGCAGGAGGAGGGAGTGGGCAGGTGGCCCCAGTTGTCCCGTCTCTTGTCCTACCCGCCGGGCACTTGTCCGAGGGCATTGGGAACCCGCGGCCTCCTCATTCGCGAGAGGAGGTTATTGCTTTTGGCGGGGTCTCAGACCCGGTCTTGACGGGGAGACGGATGAGTACTCGCGTTATGGACCTTCCGGAGGTGGACGATATGCAGCAGCGGTGCGGCATGAGGGCGGCCAAGCTTCACGATGCTACGATATCTTCTGGTATGTCCGTTAACATATCCAATTCTTTATTGCATTATGCTCCTGAGGAGATTATTAATAATGCAAACCAATTAGGAGTTTCACTAGGCAGTACTGAGAATGAATTTCCAATTCGGTGAATGATATGTTAGATTTAGAGGCGGAGCGGGCCTTAGAGACTATTCGCTATCTTGCTGCGGTCAAACCCATGAATGATGATGAAATTGATGCGTTAGGGGTTAGAGTGCTTAATAACCTTTGTGCGGATCTAGCACCTTCTAATCAGGAGTCTGAGGGCGATGATGAGCCCTTAGATGAGGTAGCTGTCGGTTCCGTTCAGCCCAGTTATGAGGAACGGGTGACGGAGCCCACTAAGCCAAAGCGTAAGTGGAGGCGAAAGATTTATCCCGATTCTGCAGTTCGTAGGAGTGCTAGGATTCGGACTGCTAAAAAATTCCATGATGAACTATGAAAGGAATCTTTTGGAATAGCAGAGGTCAGAAGGACTTGGCTAAAAGAAGGTTTCTTGCTGAAGCTTCTCTGGAACATCGGTTAGATTTCATTGCTCTATCGGAAACCGGTCGAGACAATTTTGCGCCACAGTTTCTTTCCTCTCTGGTGGGTGGTCTTGAGTTCGATTGGCATTGCCTCCCGCCACGAGGTAGATCGGGAGGTATCTTACTGGATGTGAGATGTGATTCCCTTGAAGTCCGGAGTGTAGTAATGGGTGACTTCGCGGTTAAGTTTCGAGTGCGGTCGAAAGTTGATGGGTTCAACTGGGCTTTGGTACCAGTCTATGGGGCCGCTCAACCCAAGCTTAAACCGGAGTTTCTGGCGGATCTTGTTCGGATTTGTGGGTCCGAACAGCTTCCGATCTTTGTCGGGGGTGATTTTAATATCATTAGAAGGAGAGAGGAGAAAAATAATGATAATTTTGACGGCAGATGGTCGTTTATGTTCAATACTATTATCGAAAGCCTAGACGGGAGATAGAGCTCTTTGGTAGACAGTTTACCTGGGCTAATGCTATGCCAAACCCGACATTTGAAAAGCTTGATTGGGTTCTCGCCAGCGTGGAGTGGGAACAGAAGTTCCCTCTTGTTACGGTGCAAGCTCTCACGCGGGGAATCTCCGATCACACACCATTGTTCATTGACTCAGGGGAGCCGAACCATGTGGGAAACAAAAACACCTTCTCTTTTGAGATGGCCTGGTTCGAACGCGAGGGGTTCTTAGACATCATAGCCAGGGAGTGGGCCAAGGGTGTTGGAGGAAGGACGGCGGTCGAGCGCTGGCAGAATAAAATTAGGCATTTGAGAAGTTTCTTACGAGGTTGGGCTAAGCACCTCAGTGGGGTGTATAAGATTGAGAAGGATAGGCTCCTCTCTCTTGTACAGGCCTTGGACGTAAAAGCCAAATCCGCGATGTTGCTGCCCGCCGAGCTCCAAGATAAAAATGAGGCGGAGAAGAGGCTGAAAGAACTTCTCCGCGAAGAAGAATTGAAGTGGGCTTTGCGTGCCAAGGTCCGCAAAGTAGTCCAAGGGGACGCGAATACTCAATTTTTTCACCTCATTGCCAATGGTAAGCACAGAAAGAAGAGGATCTTTCAGCTCGAGCAGGATGAGGGCACTATTTTAGGTCAGGATAATCTCAAAACCTATATTACCGAATACTATAGACAGTTATTTGGACCGCCGGAGGACAATTGTGTGTCCCTCGACGAGTCCAGGGTTGAGGATGTACCTCAATTGACAACTGCCGATAATGATATCCTGATTGCCCCGTTCTCAGAAAAAGAGGTGTTCGATGCTATTGCACAAATGAAAAATAATACGGCTCCCGGTCCGGATGGGTTCCCGGCTGAGTTCTATAAAAAGTGCTGGCACATTATTAAGGGGGATTTACTACCTATGTTTCATGACTTATTCTCTGGACAGCTTCAATTATTTCACTTGAATTTTGGAACTATCACTTTGCTCCCGAAGAAAACGGATGTTGTGAGGATCGAGCAGTTCAGGCCGATCTGCCTCCTCAATGTTAGTTTCAAAATCTTCACCAAGGTCGGGACTAATAGGCTCACACAGATTGCGCAGTCTGTGGTGCAGCAATCCCAAACTGCTTTCATGCCGGACAGGAACATCCTTGAAGGGGTGGTGGTTCTTCATGAAACGCTCCATGAAATCCATTCCAAAAAATTAGATGGAGTAATTTTTAAGGTGGATTTCGAAAAAGCGTACGATAAAGTTAAGTGGCCATTCCTCCAACAGACATTGCGTATGAAGGGTTTTGATGAAGCCTGGCGCCGACATGTTGAATCATTTACGCAAAAAGGGAGTGTGGGAATTAAAGTGAATGACGACATAGGTCATTATTTCCAGACACATAAAGGCCTAAGACATGGAGATCCGATGTCCCCTATCCTGTTTAACATTGTCGTGGATATGTTAGCAATTTTGATAGGACGGGCTAAGGAGAATGGTCAAGTGGGTGGGTTGGTACCTCATCTTGTGGAAGGAGGTGTTTCCATCCTTCAGTACGCCGATGATACAATCATCTTTATGGAGCATGATTTGGCCAAGGCGAGAAATATGAAGCTGGTGTTATGCCTGTTTGAACAATTGACCGGGTTAAAGATTAACTTCCATAAGAGCGAATTGTTCTGCTTTGGTAGAGCCAAAGACAACCAGGAGTCTTATAGGCAATTGTTTGGGTGCGAGTTGGGGAGCTTACCCTTCTCTTACCTTGGCATTCCGATTCACCATCGTAAGCTAACAAACAGAGAATGGAAGTGCATTGAGGATCGATTTGAGAAAAAACTGAGCTGTTGGAAGGGTAAGCTCATGTCATACGGAGGCCGTTTAATTTTGATTAATTCGGTGCTCACGAGTATGCCTATGTTTCTCTTATCTTTCTTTGAGGTCCCAGTTGGTGTTAGGAAACGACTGGACTTCTATCGGTCGCGTTTCTTTTGGCAGGGTGATGAGCTTAAAAGAAAATACCGGCTAGCTAAATGGGACATCATCTGTAGACCGAAAGACCAAGGGGGTCTTGGCATTGAAAACCTTGAAGTCAAGAACAGATGTCTTCTTAGTAAGTGGTTATGGAAGCTGTCTTCCGGGACTGAAGCCACGTGGGCGCAGATCCTACGCAACAAGTATCTCCAAATTAAAACATTGTCCCAGGTTGCAGTCAGGACGACTGATTCGCCCTTCTGGAAAGGACTAATGAAAGTCAAGCAATCTATGTTCAATAGGACGAGATTTGTTATTGGAAACAGTACAAGTACACGTTTCTGGGAGGATACTTGGCTTGGCGAATCACCTTTAGCCGTTCAATATCCGTCGTTATATCGGATTGCTCAACGACGTGATGTGTTTGTTGCAACGGTATTCCAATCAATCCCCCTTAATATTCAGTTTCGAAGGTCGCTAGCGGGCAATCGCTGGGAAGAATGGCTCCATCTAGTTAGGAGACCGATGGAGGTTCAACTTTCGCACCAACCCGATATATTACGCTGGAAGTTGACTAGTTCTGGAGTATTTACAGTTAAATCAATGTATATTGATGTTATTAATTCGACTGCTATTCCAACTTCCAAGTGTGTTTGGGCTGTCAAAGTGCCTTTAAAAATTAAAGTGTTTATGTGGTTTGTCCATAAACAAGTTATTTTAACAAAGGACAACTTGATTAAACGCAATTGGACAGGACCTACTAGGTGTAGTTTCTGTGATCGGGATGAGACGATTAAGCATTTATTCTTTGATTGCCCGTTGGCCAAAGGTCTTTGGCGGACGGTCCATATTGCTTTTAATATTACTCCGCCGACGTCGGTCAATGCTTTATTTGGGACATGGCTTAGTGGGGTTGAGCCTAAATTAGCAAGACATATTCGGGTTGGAGTTTGTGCTTTGCTATGGACTATCTGAAATTGCAGAAATGATTTGGTTTTTAACAGAATATCACGGATTCATTTTTTGCAGGTTATTTTCCGAGCTACGGCACTGATCCGTACGTGGTCGCTACTCACTCCGATGGAAGCCAGGGAGCATTTGGTTACTGGATCTATCCGTTGGGAGATGGTAGCTCGGGATATGTTCAACCGGTTTGGATGGCGGTCATGTAATAGGATAGGCAATTAGTTTCCCTATCTATTGTTAGCCAGCCGGTTGTGGCATCTTTTTCGGGCTAGTTTGTGTATCTAGCCGTTCATCGCTCTGTGTGAGCTGCATTTATCTTTTCTTTTTAGCTGGAGACTGTGGAACCTTGTTGGCACTTTTTGTTATTTGTTTAATAAGATGGCCGTATGCATCATTCTGATGCAGAGGCCGGGGAGCCCCCCCTTTTCGAAAAAAGGACATTTCTTTCAAATGTCCCATTAAAGATTTGTTCTAGCCACATATCAACTGACTTATGCTCTAATCTGCCAGGATAGATATTCCACCAACCATCTCACTGCTAATATTCAAATTTGATTTCTTTATGTGATACTAAGACGTGCATATGTGTTCTTTTTGCATGCCAAAATTCTGGTTTGCTTGATGCTAAAAATGGGCATGTTGACTGAAGAATGTGATGTTGCTGTATATTGTTCCTTGTTCCTGTCATTTTATTGTGGGCGAGCTAATCACTTTCATTTTAACTTAATGTTTGGGTGAATGTTTCACATAAATTATTCCTCACGCTAATAGTTCTCACAATTTTTTTTCTGCTATTCTTTTGTAGGTAATTGAGGTAGAACAGAAGATATTACACTCGAGTTTAGTTTAGAAGGGTAACTCCGGAACAAATGATACTACAGACAAGGAACAACACAGATTATATGTATGAAGTATCTAGACCTCCAGTGTGATTGTGATATGTAATTGTAATCTGTTATGGTGATCTGGATTTTGTAGTTGTAAATCCGTATTTGTGCACTATATTATTGTTTTTCTGTGCTAAATGGAGATTCTTTACTTTTTTGTGTGGATCAAATATTGGCAACTTGGGCCGAAGATGGGTCTGAACAGGCCAAGGACAATAATGATCTAGACTGTGCAAGTATAATAAATGTGTATAAAAGGCAAACTAAAAAGAATATTAAAATAATGAAAAAATGGTTGAAGGTCTAGTAAATAATGGACATCATGGGCCTAAACATTTGTAGAAAGATAAATTGGGCTGTATTGTTGGGCTGCCAAGTCAGACCGACCATGATGCCACCAGTTGCCATGTCATGTATATCCATGACGGAAAGGTCCGTCACAAAGGTCCAGGCCTGGACGGGCCTAGGGCAAGTCGGTGACGGTAAAAAATCTGTCATGCAGGCCATGTTGACAATTATGACGCAATATACATGACAGATTTCGAGTCCGTCATGCATACCCATCCATGATGGTTTTCCACAATCCTGTGACTGATTGAAACTGTTATGGATTAACAGATTTCTTGTAGTGGACGCGACGCGACGCGCCGCGCCGCGCCGCGGGTTGCGGGATTGAGCCGAGCCGAGCTCACACCTACGCGCTTATTTTTGTCAGTCACTAACGGAGAGTTCTCTGATAGCTGGGCCACGATCTGAGACGTCGGATCGTGGGCTGTCACGGACTCGGACGTGGGTCGAGCCCATGTCTCTCCACGCGGCTGCGTCTATATAAGTGTGCGGTGTCTCCTAATCCTAGTCGCCACGAACAGATCACATCTGCTCCACGCGCACGCCCACCGTCGTTCCCTTGCTGCTGCTGCCGCCGGTGACTCCATCCCGTCCGCCGCGTACACGGTCGACGGGAGAGCAGGTCTCCGAAACCACGCCCTTCTGGTTCCTGTACGGGGTGAGGGGCGAATAGGTTTTTGGGCAGCGATTACGCGACTGCTTGCTTCCGATCGTCTACTTCCTCTACGTCCGCGTCGCCTTCATCATCACCATGTCCACCGACGCCGGCCGTGCCGCCACCGAGAAAGCTGAAGCCGACAAGAAGGCCGCCGAGGACGCCGCTGCTGCAACCAAAGCCGCGGCCTCTACATAGCCTACTGGAGGGTATAACTCGTTTATCCCGCTCCTACTGTTTTCTGTTTTAGCCATACTAGCGTTATACGTAGATTTTTCTGCAATTAACGTAGTATGTGCTTGCTTGACTGAGTATCAGTATGCGTTTATTTATGTCAATGCCATGCTAGTAATTTACTCGTGGATTAATTTAATCGAAAAATTGCCTATTTACTCAACAGTTTGTTGTGATATTTTTATATTTGTTTGTTCAAACAGCATTCTCTCTTTTCAGAGGCTAGCGGCTGGTCCGAATCATCGTTCCTTGGGGTGGTAGCGACTCAGTTAGTTGGCATCGTGGCTTTGCTCGGTGAGCAAGAAGCAACCTCCCTCTAGGCGCTCTTTCTTTTATTTTATTTTTTGCTGCTGCTAGCTAGTGTGGGAAATAATGAGTGAGTGGTTGCAGATTGGCTTGACACCATCCACAGGCCTATCTAAGTGGCCCATTTTGCTCCCAGGGCTCTATTTGTCTAGCTCCAACTCTTCAATGCGAGCATGCCGTACTAAGGCCAACTCCACCGCGCGACCCTATCCTGTCCGGATGTATCCGCTTGAGTAAAATGGACATAACAGACGGCTCAGCGCGCGACCCCATCTTAAAAAAACGTCCGTTTTGTGTCCGCTTTGCCCCATCCCAAGAGCAAAGTTGGGCTGGCTTTGGGTCTGAAACGGACAGAGCGGACGCTCTCTGCGTCGTCCTTGTCCGGCATGTGTCTTTTTGCATGTGACCCTGACCCGCCTGTCATTGGTCCACCCACCCACCCCTCTCTCTCTCCTCCTTTTCTCTCCTGGCCCACCACCCACCCACCCACGCACACCCACCCACGATCTGCTGCGGGCGGGGCAGCGAGGCGACGAGCGGGGCGGGCCGACGCTGCGGGGCGGCCGGGGTCGGAGCGGAGTGCGCGGGGCACGCGGGCGCGACCGAGCTCACGACGAGTGTGGCGGGGCGGAGCGCGTGCGGGCGCGGCAGGCGCGAGCGAGGGCGGGGCGGGGCGAGCCGAGGCGGGCGTGGGCGAGGCGGGCGGGGCAGGGGCGAGCCGGGGGAGCGGGAGGCGCGCGCGAGGCCGCGAGCGGGCGAGGCGGAAGCGCGAGGTCGCGAGCGCGCGAGGCGGGAGCGCACGAGGCGGGCGAGGCGCGAGCGGGCGAGGCGGGCGCGCCCGGGGCGAGCGGCGGACGCGTCGGGGAGCTCCGGGCGCGCGCGGTGGCTGCCGGGGGCGAGCGCGTGCGCTGCGGGCGCGGCAGCTACGGGGCCGAGCAGGCCCGGCGTGGCGGCTGCAGTGGTGAGCGCCTCGCCCACCCCGCCGAGCGGCTAGCGCGAGGGCGGCTGCGGAGAGCGCCGTGCGACCAGGCGGCGACGGGCGCGGCGACGCGCGGGGGCGCGGGGCGAGCGGCAAAGGATGCTGCGGGCGAGCGCGCGTGGCAGCAGGCGGGGCGCGCGGGAGGAGAGGCGCGGCGATGAGCTGGTGGGGGATGGGGGGGCAGACGTTTTGGGTCGGTCTGTCGCGGTGGGCACATCGAACACAAGCCGGACGTGCATGTCTGTTTTCATCTCGCAAACGGACAAAATCCGAATAAAACGAACCTCTGTTTAAGATTATGAGGTGGAGTTGGCCTAATCTATTTACAACAATTGAGATGGGACATCTGCACTAAGTGCGGCAGGCGTCCTTGCCCTCCCATATAGGTTCCATATGTTCAAAGAATCCATGTACAACATTTGCATACAGGCACACTAGCTCCAAAGCTACGGACTACTTTTTACAATGTACACTAGATCGGCAACGCACCCTGGCGCGAGGGTGCCGGTCCTAACGATATGGTCAAGTGATGGAAGATCAAACGGCATGATGCATTTACATGAAGGCAAGTTTAGAACATGTAATAGGATAAACGATTATCGGGTTCAGGGCTAAGAAGAAAACATTGGCACCAGAGGCGATACAACTATAAAGCCATAGTTAGGCATACAATACATAGCTTGGTTCAATTGCCTCCATGAGTGCCATTCCATTTGAGATGCGACGCAAAAAATGACCAACAAAATACCAATGACGTTTGTCCTGCTTCCGGATGCCTCTGTTTTGTGACCACCAAATTTGACAAAATTTCTCATAATTATTAAATATATCACTTTACATATGAAAACTGATATATGCACACATATGTAATGAAATTAAACTTGACTAATGCAACAACAGAGTGAAAGTCTCATGAATATGGGAAGAAATGTTACAAATTTTCTGCATCCTTTTGACACTACCAATCCAAAGTGATCATTTCTATGGGCAATTTTTTTAACAAGCCTTATTTAAATTATGTGTTTGATAAATAACACTGGCTCTGAATTGTACATGACCATAAAAAGTGCATACATAGATCATTTTCCTGTGATAATATGATATACAAAAATCCTTGATAAATAAAGTGTATCTATGTCAATAGTACTTTCTCCGTCCCGAAATATCTATCGCAACGAACACACATTTTGAACTAAACAACATTTTTCAATTACATCCTTATACAATTCAAAAGTTGGTGATCCGCTCCTCCCTCTCCCTCGTGATTCGCTCCTTCCTCGCGTCGTCGCCTCCAGATCTCGCCGCTGACTCCAGGCCTCTGCTCCTCCCTGCAGCTCTAGACCTCTTCCCCCCGCAGCTCCAGGCCTCTGCTCCTCCCTGCAGATCGCCCAGGCCTTGCCCCAGGGAGCGCTCGTCTGCTCTAGCGAGCTCAAGGCGTGGGGGAGCTCCAGACGAGCTACAGACATGGGGGAGGAGCAGCAAGAGGCAGTACCTTGCTGCCCCAGGTTTCTCGCATGGCCTCCCTAGGCTCCAGGAACCGCAAGGCCATGCTCCGGGCCGTGCTCCACGCCCAAAATGCCTCCACCGCGCTCCAGGACGCCTCCTCTGCTACGTGATGAGGAGGATGGTGAGAAACATGACTTGATCTATAAGAGAAGTTCTGTCTAATATAACCTATAAATCGACAAGTTGGCTTGAAAATTGACAAATTGATCTGTAAGAGAAGTACGCCTGAAAAAATTAAAAATTACAGTACACATGCAAATTGATCCAGCTCTTGCAAATTGATCTCTCATTTTTTTGACCAGAGTTAAATGCCAATTTGCTATCAACATGTAATTCTAATTTCAATTTGGGGTTTTCTTCCATGTATGCATACAATCAGGAGGTACAAATGATCTCTAGTTCTTTGAAATGGTGATTGTTGGCGTTGCATCACTGATGGTGTAGTATACTGTAGTGAAGAGAAAAATGCAGCAAAGGCAGGAAAGAGTTACTACTACAGGCGAAATTGGTCACTGCTATACCTTCTTAAGTGCGCAATGAACTCCTGCTTTGCCATGTGCTTCATCTCCTCCAGCAAGGCGGGAAAAAGTTACTGCAATGCAACACAAGGACCAGCATGAATCCATGAAGGAATTGGCACACGTCCAAACGATGCAAAGCTTGAGCACGCAAGAGTCACCAAAATTGTGTGCATTGTGAACTGAATTAAAATTCAGTTGATTTACTCAAAATACATTCATGGCAGTAAAAAAGAAACCATGAGCAGAATCATGAGATGATGGCACTACATACTGTATCAAACATTTGTTGATACCAAACATGCTTGAAGTACTCAAACATTTAAATTCATAGGTACTGTGAATTTAACTCCATGTTTTAGTAACTCCATAAAATTCAAAGTTAGCTGAACATTTAAATCCATGGTGTGCTACTTGCTCTTAACATCCATGTTTTAGTAATGAATGCAACCAAGAGAAGCTCTTTAATCTCCTAAGGAGACAATAATGTATAAAAGAGAGACAGCCACCCCGTGTAAATTTGAGCACAACCATCTCAGAGAGCTAAACCACCTCTCTCCACATTCTTTGCAAAGAAGTTTAGTGCCTAAGAAGAATATGATCTAAATTCACTGAAATAGGCAAAACATGCAAGTCCCAATTCCATTAAATCAAACAAACCTAAGGATCCAGCCGGTTTGAGCTATCCAAAATTAAACAAAAACGTGATGTGCGTGCGCGCGCGCGCGCACACACACACACACACAAACAAGAACGAAAGTTGCAATAACCAAATTGGTGGGTGTGGACAAGCAGAGCATAGCATGAGAAGGAGAGAAAGCAGAGAGATACCTTGCATGGCGTCCAGTAGGGTTGGAGCAGCGGCGGCCCAGAGGAGCGAAGCGATGGTCTTCCCTTGCTTGTGCCTGCGTGCATCAGGGAGTGAGGGAGGAAGGGGAGCGGCCAAATCAAAACAAGCAAGCAGAGGGGGAGGGGGAGCAGAATAGAGACCTTGGATTCTCATTTTGTGGTGATGGAGAAGAAGCACATGGCTGCCAATGTCGGTGTCCTGGTTGTGGCCGAGGTGGATCCGGCCGGCGCCATGCTGGAAGCAAGCAGAGGATGGGCTACATCCCCATGCGAGACTTGGCCTTGTTTCATATGTTGGCCAGAGTTGTTGAATGTTTAAACATAGTCCTGTCGTGGTTAACAAACGGAGGTTATTACCATATGACATATGCTCTTGCATAATTTTTTTCGTTCACTCCGTAAAATAGCAGGACATCATTGTACTTCATTTAATGTAAGTAAATCTTATTTAACCTAGCAAAAATATAACGTGAATGTGTGCCTCCCACAAATTGATATATACAAATTCCTCTTGGTCAAGCAATAGAAATAGAGGAGATATTATTTGACACTCACTGCCTCCAAATAATTGATCGAGAAAAATGAGGAGAAGCTCACCTAGGAGAAATAAGAATGCAACCTCGTAGCCTCCGCCACTGGATGCTTCTCTACAGAGGACTCGAACTTCCGTTGCGCCATCAAGGTCATGGTGAGCGCACCGGCCCTCTGTTGTTCATGTTATGGTGAGGGCACTATGGTTACGATGGACTGAACTATCTGTCAGTACAGCATGCGCTGTGGCCTTTGATGCCATATAAACCTAGCTTGGATGCCGAAGAATCATTTCGTTGAACATCTAACCTGCAAGAACCCACAAAGAGTACCCAGATTTGAGAAGCTTGCAGACTATACTTTCTGCGGAAAAAATGAAGGAATCAATCTTATTATTATTGCTGCATATTTTTTAGGAACACGTGAGTGCTACTGTACACTTGCTTGAAATATTGATAACATATCTCCAGTCCAAAAAAGAGGCATTTTTCTTTCAAAAGCATATACTACTGCAGGCTGCAACAACTCCTATATCATGTATTGTTCATTTCATCCAGCGCATAACATGTGAGATTTACAGCCATACGTTGCCCCTCTAACTGTATGGTTGTAAATCTCACATGTTATGAAACTTCATTCTTCTCAAGAGAGTTCAAATTTAACATGCAAAAAAAAGCGCAACTTTTCGATAAAACTCAGAGAGTTTAATTGTTAATTGAATGAGAATATACACGTGATTCATGTGCAGCCATGGCGCACAGTTATATCAGTAATAGCCAGGGCCACATGGAACTACAAAATGAAGCACTACCTACCAGTTATGAGCTGAAAACAACATCCAAACTTGAGAATGGACAGACAACTAAACATTCATCAGATGTTAAATATGAAAATAGACGTAAACATCCTAGACGATCATCTGTCTTGCTGTCTTGTACAACAAGAGGATGCGTGTGTGTAATCCTTCGGTACTGATCATCAGTGAGATCTTCACATCCCTTTAGTGGAAGTAGCATTGGGACAAGCCCACATTGGAGTAGCTCCGCTGCCGCGCAATGGAGTTGACGAATGACGATGCTGTAGGAGCAGAGGACGGTTCGCCGGACCAATAGATCGACGCCTCTTGATCGAATCTGGTTATGTGAAAGCTCTCAAATAAGTCCATCCTACTCGTGTGCAAGAACCAAAAGAAATAGCGTTGTATTGCTCAGTCCGCCCAATCAGCACAGGGGCTCACGAGGGTTCTGCGGGCGACGTGATTGTTGATCAATGAGAAGCTGCAACCTGCAAGAACCAGATGATGTCTTGCCGTAGTAGCAAGGAAGATGATCCCGAGCGCAATCGATGAAATCCACAGCCAAGGCATTTAAATCATGGGAGTTTCCACTGCCGGCCAACCGAGCTTCACCGGCCAGATGAGGAGAAGTTCAGTGCCACTCAACGGAACCGCCCAACTACCTCCTCTTCCGTGACTTGCTGCTGCTGCAACGGTGTCCCCTGCAACGTCCTTCCCATCCGACACGTGCATGCCCAATAACTACTGGTTACACTAAAAAACTTGTTTTTAAATATATTTTCTTTGTTTGATTTCTTATTATTTTCATGATTTAACTTCTGTCTTTTTACTCCTTAATGTTAATTCAATTATTATTTTATTTATTTTCATTACCTGCTAAATTCATGAACACTTTATCAGACTTCATGGACATATAATTTTAAATACATGGGCATTTGTTCGAAAGTACATGAACATATTTGTTCTCAGTACATGAAAACTTGCTCGGATATAGGTTAATATTTTTGGTACCCATGAACATTTCCAAATTATATGAATGCAAAGATATTTACACAAAATAGTATTCTGATTCAACGAAGCATTTTTCACTTGTGATATGAACATTTTATTTAGTATACAAGAAAAATGTCCTAAAACATGAATAAACTTTGACACAAGATGATTTTTTTTCTTGATCAGCTAAAGTGGATTGTTAACATATCATGTTTAAAAGCGTACTTTCGATTTAAAAAAAAGAACATTTTAATCTTTAATTGTACTCACCAATATAGAGTACAGAAGAGCATTTTATTTCTCCAACGTTTCAAACTATATAAACGCAAAAGTTTAGTTTTGTTGATCTCTTGTTCAACTCACAATGTAGTTTAACTGAATGAGAATATACACATGATTCAAATTTCTCCATGTAATGCCATAAAAACATTGTAAAAAATGCACATTTTTTCACGATAAAAGGAACATATTGGTCATTGATGTGTCGCCATCACCAAATATCTTATCAAAATTGTGATATCCTTAACAGTCAAGGGGTAAATGGAACCACAAGATGAAGTACTACATATTCAAAGCAGAGTATGTGTTAAGAAAAAGGATTGCAAGTTTTTGAGTTCAAAGACAATGCTTTAGAAGATTACAACACAAGAAACCACACCACATGGGTTGAACAAACATCCAAACTTTAGAATGGACACTTGGGTAGACAACTAAACATTTAGACATGTTAACTAACGAAATAGACCTACAAATTCCAGATGACCAGCCAATATGTTTTGTTGCCTTGCTATAGCAAGAGCATGTGTGTGTGGTATCATTCATTCAGTAGCTGAGGAGGACTACCTAGCTTCAGTCATCAGTTCATTTTGTGATATCATTAATTATAAGGAACTTTACACAATGTATATATGAAGTCTTCCACATGGGTGGTTCGTAGAACACTTAAGTTTGTACCTCCTGAGTGGTTGAACCGTGCACCTATAGCTGTCGCTTTAGATTATAAAACATTGTTGGTGGAGAAGAGAGGGAGTGGTTAGTGGCGAAGAAAGGGGGGTAGTGCTAAAACAAGTGGCATCATGAAGGGTGGGCGACAAAACAAGTGACATAGGAGTCGTATATAGATAATTCATTGGGAATGAGATGCATTAGGAATTTGAGTTGGAGAAGAAGTCTTGAGTGTTGGCTTCTCTTATCAAAACAAGTAAATCATGTTAGCTAGGTTGATCTATTCAACAGGTCCATATCAGCTATTCAGTTGAGGTTTGCTAGTCTCTCCCACACAACACAAGTGGCGTAGTAGTTTCCTTCCATCTCGCTAACTCCCAAATATAGTTGGCAAAGATAATGTGGTAAGCTGTGAGACAATGAGTTATCAAACATGATCAAGAGGTTTTGCTTGCCTATCATCATTGTTTTGGCATTGCTCGGATCTTCCTCGATGATAACGTCATATCCATATCCTATCCGATAAGAAGCAGAAACACTAGAAAAGGGCAAATGATGTATTTACTATTACAACCAAGATATCAGGATGATCGTGGTATGCAATGCATGACATGGCAAGGTCTTGTAACATTGACCAAATGCAATAATTAGTAAGTTAATTGAAGTTAAAATGCACTAAGGACATCTCCAACGCCGACCCTCAAACCACCCGCAACCGTCCGGACCGCATGGTCCAGACGTCTTTCGCCATCCAATGTGGTCCAACATCGGCCCGCAGGCCGGTCCAGACGTGTTTTTTCCCGTAATCCGCAGACAAAGTGTGTGTGTGCGGGGGGGGGGGGGGGGGGGTTGCGAGCGCCTGGACCACTGTCACGCCCGCTCCATACTACCTTGGCCCACCAAAGACCACACACCTGTGCCTGTGTGCGTTCTCGTCCGGCGCCAGCTGCCCGCATTCATTGCCGTTGTAGAGCGGCCGCTCCGCATTGAGGCCGGCGCAGAACAGACTCGACCTCTCACTGCCGGCATTGAAGAGATGCGCCGGTCGAGAGAGCGCCACTCGCTACACCCTCGGTGGATGCCGGAACAAATTTGTGGGTCAGCATTGGAGATGCCCTTATAGCACTATAATTGCCTCAATATTATTCAAAGTTGGCTGACAAAAATAGTTTGACGAAATGTGCCCATATGAAATCTAGTTTTGAAGTACTCATCGTGGGAAACCCAACGTGAAAATGAACTGAATCCCGATGTGAAAATCAAAAGTTATAGCTTCTAAAACTTTCTAAAACACAACCAAATTTCCTTTTTTTGGCCCCCTAGCGTCGCCCAGGGAGGCGACACGAGGGGGTACGAGGTTTGGTCCTGCTGATGTGGCCTCTGTGTTGGTCTTGGAGAAGGAGCAGATACTCTTGCCGCCGCCGGCGGCGGCGAGGTCCGCGGTGGCGGCGGGCCCGATGCCAAGGCGCTAGGGCAGGCGGATCTGTGGCGGGATCCCCTTGAGGCGGCAAGGGCGTCTCTTGTGGTGCGCCCGTGGGCAGCAGGCAGGGCGACGACCCTAGCCTGGGCGGCGGCGGGCAGCAGTCCAGGATGGCGATGGGCTTCCCTTCATGCATGGATGGTGGCAGCACTCCATGGATGAACCGGTGGATGGCTCTACCTGTAGATGGGTCGCGGTGGCCGCTGATCTGGCGTCCTGTCCAGATCCACCGTGGCATGGTCTTGGTCGGCCGGTGGTGCGTGGAGGGACAGGTGAGGGTATGGAGGATCTCTACCGGAGTACCAGTAGTGGCATACGTCTTCATGGCGAGACTCCGCGCTGTTCTAGCCAGCCACGAGATCAGGACGACACGGCTTCCGGTGAAAATCGTGCCTGACTGCGGTCTTGGCGGACGATGGTGGCGTCTTTGACGTCGTTTCCTTCTCGAGGCATCGTTGTTGCAGGTCACGTCAATCTGATCGGGAGGTTCTGGGGGAAACCCTAGATCTGGGTCTACCGGATCAGACGATGACGACGTTTCGATGTCGTTCTCCCTCATAGGGGCATCATTTTGGACCTAGTGCTGCCTGGAGGGGACAAGAGGAGGAGCGGTGTTTCATCTTGTCCATTGATGACGACGGATCTCGGCGGCGTGGCGCGGTGGAGACTCGGCGCCTGATGAGCGGAGATGGACTCGCGCAGGAGGGTGACGCTGCCTGGCGTCGGCGGCAGCTAGACCAGGCAAGGTTGATGCAGCAGTAAAGTCTGAAGATGGATTGGTGGCAGGTGGTTGCGGCGGCCTCATATCCGGTAGACGTCCTGGTTGAGGAGCTCACCGAACTGGTGGGTGCCCATATCCGGCAGGCGTCCTGGTTGGGACCTCAAGTCTTAGATGCTAGGTTTGGCTGCGAGGTCTGTTTGGTATTAGGCCTAGACTTTCAGCGCCCCTTCATCAACTCGATATGAATAGCGACAGTTGTTGCTTAGTCGGTGGCTTTAGTCTTACTGTTGTATGACTTTATAAGGTCTTGTGTCAATAATTAATAAAATAATTGTATGCATCGTCCAAATGCAGAGGTCGGAGATCATCCTCCTTGTCTAAAAAAACAAACAAATGTCGTAGATGTCATGTAGTTTCACTTTTGGATTTCTGTTGGTTTCACAATCACGTGGGTGTTGGGGAGATGCTGTGGAACACTGATTTGTTTTTTATTTTTGAAAAGTGACAGTCTGGCTTTCCGTATATAAGCATCTGCTTGTCAAGTGCATGGGTGTTGGCTAGGCATGTCCATAGAATAATGGTTTGGTATACTGCATTTATGACATCCAGATGCCCTAGCTGAGCGGCCCATTTTTCTTACGGCTCTATTTTTTAGCCCATATCAGAGAGAGTAGATGAACATGCGGAAGCCAAAACACTTCAATGCGAGGGCAGATGCACACGCCGTATTACCCCTCAAAAAAAAGTTGAACATGTCGTATGTATTTATGACAATTTGTATGAGGCATCTGCACAGTGTGACACGCATCCTTGTCCTGCCATCCAGGTTTCATATACTCCCTCCATTTTTTTTAGTCTGCATATAAGATTTGATCAAAGTCAAACTTTGTCTAAGTTTATAGAAAAATATATCAAGATTCACAATATGAAATCATCATTATTAGATGCATCATGAAATTAATTTTCATACCATATAGCTTTAGTGTTGTAGATGTTGATATTTTTTAATGAGATAAATACACCAGGAGTCATAGAACTTGCACATGACGGTCAGTTTGGTGCACAAAATTGTAAAATACGTGTTTCTGGTCATCAAACTTGCACAAACGTTCATATACGGTCACATTCCATGTACGCAGACGTATCCGTGGCCTATGTGGCATGCCAGCATGACCAGGGCCCACTGTAAGCCCACCACGCATGATAGATCTGTAGGCTTTTTCTTTATTTACGTATTATGCACCTGTTTTTTTAACTTATTAAGCCCCTAAATTAAAATGATTTTTTATTTACGTATAAAACCCCTAAAATAAAATGGAAAAATAAGGGATGGTTCGGTTACAAACTAGGGACGTGCCCCTATTAGGCTTAGGTTAACAACCACCAAACCAATGACCATTCATGTCTAGATAGCACGAATAGTTTTTATATCATATAAACATGGCCGAAAAATCAATTTTGCAAGAAATGTAACCCCAAAAAAGGGAGCACCATGGCTCGACTATGTGACCTCGTGGTCAACGTTAACTAAGATTACCACCGGGCTTCGACAACACAACATATCAAGTGGGATAAATATTTTTCATGTTGTTATTCCTTCTTGTTCTATGTAAGAAAAAAATTTATATTATTGTGTTTGTGATATTTAATAAATGTTTATGTGTTACAAAAAAAGGTGTGTGACATTTAAAAAAAATAAACATTGTAAACCACATTTGTGTAATTAAAAATGATACGTTGCATTTTAAATATGTTCATGCATTCCAAAAAAACTGGTCATGACATTTTTTAAATGCCTATACAATGTATAAAACAGTTTGTGTAGCTTTAAAATGTTTCGTACCATCCGAAAATGTTAAAAACATAGTTGAAAAAAGTTTCAAAACTTTTCAAAACTTGTATTTGAAAAAAATGCCAATCATACACTTAAAAAGTATTAAGCATATATTTTTTAAATACTCCAAACATAGATGTATACTGGAGTATTTAAAATATATGTGTATCAAAACATAGATGTATACTGGAGTATTTAAAACATCAAAAGATATATGTATCACATGGAGTATATGTTTCAATACACATAAGTTTCAAAACTTGTATTTGAAAAAATGTTAATATGGACGTGTTGTGTTGATTAACATTTTTCCAAATACAAGTTTTTGAAACTTTTTAAAATGCCGCGTACCTTTTTTGTAACACATAAATATTTTTTGAATGTCACAAACACAAGAATATAAATTGTTTTCTTACATCTGGACGTGTTGTGTTGTCGGTGGTAATGTTAGTTAACCTTGAGCACAAGGTCACATGGTCGAGCCACGGTGCTCATTTTTTCCGTGTTACATTTCTTGTAAAAAATATTTTCAGTCAATGTTTATATGATACAGAAATTAGTCATGCTACATAGACATGAATGATCAGTAGTCTGGTGGTTGTCCACGTATGACTACTAGGGCACGTTGCAGCTGCAAGACCCCACATCGCTTGTTTTTTCATTTTATTTTTAGGGGCTTAATACAAAAATAAAAAAAGCCAAAGGCTTCTCTGCAGATCTACATGCTACAGCGGATGACAATGGGCCCTGACCACACTGGAATGCCACATAGCCCATGGATACGTCTGTGTACATGAAATGTGATCGTATATGAACGCTTGTACAAGTTTGATGACCGAAAACATGTATTTTACAAGTTTGT
Source organism: Triticum monococcum (assembly GCA_034509565.1). NCBI lineage: Eukaryota > Viridiplantae > Streptophyta > Magnoliopsida > Poales > Poaceae > Triticum > Triticum monococcum. Next base: position 561,626,008 of record CM067841.1, on the reverse strand, counting down.
GCACCAAACTGACCATCACGTGCAAGTTCTACGACTTCGGGTGTATTTACCTCTTTTTTAATATAGTTGGTCAAACTTTACAAAGTTTTACTTTGACCAAATCTTATATGCAAATTAAAAAAATGGAGGGAGTATATTGAAAGAATCCATGTGTTGGTTAGTGTTTTCTTTGATAATTATCAGATATAAAATACCCTTGGGTGTCTTTTCTAAAAAAAGAAAATACAAGGCATATGCATGCAACTCAACGAGGTCTTCAAAGCTACTCCCTTTGTTCTAAAATAAGTGCCTCAACGTTGTATTCAATCTTAGTACAAAGTTGTATTAAGTTTGAGACATTTATTTTGAAACGAAGAGAATATAAAAAACCATTTTATAGTGTACCTAGATCTTGCATTTCAGATGGTTGGTGAAACACTCAAGCTCCTACATCTTGGAGGCTGAATCGTGCACCTCACTCGTCTATAAAATAACATAGTGGAGCCGTAGAGACAAATAATAACGGCTTATGGACAATCCGTTCGAAATAGGAGGCATCAGTAACTAGACTTCGAGAAGCCAAACCTAGATACGTGTGCATTCAGACGATGATCAGAGAAGATGCTAATGCCTTGGTGTATTGGTACAGCAAGAGGACGGGTGTTATTATCCTTCGATAACTGGCCAGGATTATCTAGCACCGCTGCACACGTCATCAATCACTACCTGCAGAGAGAGAGAGAGAGCTGTAATGGCAGTAGCAAATGGACAAGCTACTCTCATCTCTGTTGCTCCGAGTTGACACATACGGCGAGCTTGTAGAAACAGTTTGAGATATTTTTTGATTTCTTGATGTATCCAGTTATTTTGATGGAAATGGTTAGGGTATCCGGGGTCTGCGAGCGTTTCTTGTTTAGTAGGACATACTCAACGGGGCGGGCTCTCTCGACGGTGAGCATGCATAGGCTGGCCATGAACATCATCGGCTCCTCTTTCTCGGCTTGCGTGAGGTTGGCATGCCCCTTCCGCTCACGTCGGGGCTCGGGACAATGCTTGGAGAAGTGCCCCGTTTAGCTCGTGCCATCCATGCATGAGGTCCCAGGTTCGAACCCCTTGCTACTGTACTTTGTATTACCGGGTATGGAGCGCCACAGCCACCTGCCATGAGTCCATTTTCAGAATTGTACTGTTGCATCTACCGTGCCAGGTCTCTCAGCCATCGACGCCACCACGACGCCAGACAACGTCGTCCTCCTGCGGGAGTCCATCCTCCCACATCGAACTCCGAATCTGCAATGTGCCACGTCGTCCAGATCCGTCGCCATCAATGTATGGATGAAGCACCGCTCCACCAAAGAAGCCGTCCGCTGGTCCCGCGAAGCCGAGTGCACCTCCAAGAATGCCGCCCCCAAGGGGGTTACGACACATGATTGCCGCCAACATCCGATCAACTGATTTAGGGTTTCCCCCGAAGGTATTGAGTGGAGTTGGGAGCTTCACCTCGATGATGCCTTCATGAAGAAAACGATGATAAGGGCATCGTCATCACCGTCTCCGGCCATCGACCGAAGATCAGGTTTTCACCCGGATCCGTCCCAAGAAATCCACCCAACAACCTGTGCACCGTCTCGACCGCCTTCAAAGCCCCAGATCTAGCTGCCTAGATCCGGTGACCAAGCACAGCAACAGTGCCACCGTGGGACCCCTGGTGCACCGGCCACTGCCTGAGTGTGCCACCACTAGAGCCTAGGAGGAGGGCTCCCACCCCGCCTCGCCAAGCCGCGAAAGCCACCGAGAAGGATCCCGCGCGCTCGTCGCCGTCTCTGATCCGAACCAATTCATAAAAGATCGCAGTCACAGATCCGCCCTGGACAGGGACTGCACCACGCCATGCTGCTGCGGGAAGCCCGAGCTTCACCGACCTCCACCCTCCAGGGCCGCCGCCCCAGGATCCAGGCAGAACTTTGCCGCTGCCACCGGCCAAGTTCTGCCGCCACCGACCGGCCAAGCCGCCAGTCACTGCATGACCATGCGAGCACAACCAGCCGGCCGACCAACTCCGACGAAGAAGAAGGCCACCACCACCAAGCCTAGGGCCGGCGCCCCAGACATCCTCGTGTTGCAGATCAAGTCCAGGAGCAGTGCCCCGCTGACGGCAATTGAGATCGGTAGCACAACGAATTAGCCCGACATGAGTCAAGGCCAGATTCACCGTTGCTAGTGCCGTCCTTCCCCGCCGCCGCCGCACCACTTCCATGTCGCCGCCGATCTGCGCCACTGCCGTCGATCTGGCCGGAGAGGAGCACCGTCTCCCAACCAGATCGAGATCCGAGGAGAACCCGCTGCCGCCTCCACGCCACAAGGGCTTTGCCCTGTGACGCCCCGGGCGACGGCGGCAGAGGGGAGCGGAGGAGGGGCGAGGCGGTAGGAGGAGGGCGGGGGCTCCCCAGTGCGGGGCGGCGCCGCCGCACGGGGGAGGGACGGGAGGGACTCGGAGAAGCTCCTTGCTTAAATCTTCTTGAACTTTTACAGCCTACATCTTGTATGTTGGGTGGTTGGTGAAATAATCAAGCTTGTACACCTTGAGAGGTTGAACCATGCACCTACACCAGTCTATAAAATACTATCATTGATGTGGGAGGCAAAGGAATGGAGGATGACAGTGACAAACCAAGGCAGCCTAAGGATAATCTGTTCGAAATAGAAGGCATCAGGAACTAGAGTTAGTAAAGCCAAATGGAAACCTGTACGTGTACATCCAGTTGGCCATCAGCCTCTTTTGTGTGTTTGTACAATAAGAGGATGTGTGTGTGTGTTATTATCATGTCAGTATTTGATGATTCAACACAAGATGGTACTTTACTCACGCATCTTTGATGTACTGCTTAATGAAATAGTTATCTATTGATTCATGCAAGTACTAGTTATCAGTTCAAAAAAGGAATAATACACATATTTTGTTCTGTGAGTTATTGTGTTTTTTCTTTTGCGGGGAGTTATTATGTTTATAATCATGCGTTTCTGCCTTAATCTGCTGTGAAGTTTTGTTGATCTCGTCCAGTTAAACCTGGGAAAAGTTTGTAATCCAAACCAAATCCAGACCAAGCCATACATGTACAAGTCCAGCAAGCAAACCAAATCAATCCAAACTTTTAGTGCTACGGTCCAAACCAAACTGAACTGATCATGTTTTCAAGCCAAACCAATCCAGTCCATTCCCTAGAATCGGTTTGAGCCCAAAGTTTGAAACTATGGACATATGCACATAGACAACTATTCATTACATTGTCTTACACGGTACAGAGACAACAATCTGAATTTCAGAGTGAAAGAGACGGAGAGGAGCAGCAGCAACAAGCACTAAACAAGCACAAATCTGAACTGAACAGTTAACAGGTGCAAGTACTTGTAACATCTTATCATTACACTGTCTTACACATCTCAATACTACCAAAATTTCAAAGAGAAAGACACAGAGAGGAGCAGCAGCAGCAAGGTTTGGGGAAGAAAAGGAGCTGCAGTTTTGTGGAGAGGATGGTGAGGATGCACTAACCTGCCGAGCTCGAGCGACAGCAAGTTCGACAGAGAAAGGAGCAGCAGCGGGGGAAGAGAATGGTGAGGATGCACTAACCTGTCGAGCTCGAGCCAGCGGCAATGGCGGCGGCAGCCGGCGAGTCCTGCCCGTAGCGACGAGCGGCGGCTAAGCTCCAGCCAAAGGAGGGGAAGACGGCGATCTGCCAGCCAGATGGTGTCAGAGGGAGGGGAAGGCGGCAACCAAGCTCCAGTGGGCGGCAACGACGGCGGCAGCGGCAAATCCCTGAACTTAGCGGCGGGCGGCGGCCGTCGCTCGTAGAGGCGCACCTAGGTCATCTACCACTGTTGATTTGGTCACTGGATTTGGTTTCAGACTATGGATAGAAATGGTCTAGGACTGTTCGGTTCGTGTCCAGACCAAACCAACTCAGTATAACAATGGTTAAAGCCCAGACCAAACCAAATTGATTTAGGGACTTGGCCCATTTCATCCAATCCAAAGGCAACCCAATACAAAAACCGACTGAAACTATGGTTCCAGTCCAAACCATTCTCAGGTTTACGTCCAGTTCTCCAGGGAGTTTAACTGAATAGGAATATACACGATGTTGTGAGCGTGGTGATGGTATGACTGCCATGGAGTCAGAAGCAAGTGACACTTCAAGAAGCGTTTGCATGGTACGGCTGCATCGGAGCGGGCACAGAGGCAAAGAGATCATACGGTTATGCGTGTCACATCGGATGATTTCAGAGGCCACTTTTTATGTTTGCATATGTTGCAACCATTATTTTTTGAACATTTTTTGTCGCAATGAATTAGGTTGTTGCATATATACACTTTGTAATATTGTATTATGGTCTTTGACATGCAACAAAAAACCCCACACTTTACATATATACACTTTGTAATATTATATAACTGTCACGCTTGCTCCAGACTACCCTAGCCCACCAAAAACCCCACACTTGCGCCCGCGTGCGCTCCCGCCCGACACTAGCTGCCCGCATTCATGTTGCTGTAGAGTGGCCGCTCCGCATTGATGCCGGTGCAGAACGGACACAACCTCTCACTGCCAGCATTGAAGCGATGCGACGGTTGAGAGAGCGCCGCTCGCTACAGGCTTGGCGGATGCCGGAACAAAATTTGCTTGTCAAGTGCATGGGCGTTGGCTAGCCATGTCCATAGAATAGTGGTTTGGTATACTGCATTTATGACATCCAGAGGCCCTAGCTGAGCGGCCCATTTTTCTTCAGGGCTCTATTTGTCTAGCCCATATCATAGAGAGTAGATGAACACATATCACAGAGAGTAGATGAACATGCGGAAGCGAAAACACTTCAATGCGAGGGCAGATGAACATGCCGTATTATCCCTCAAAAAAAAGTTGAACATGTCGTATGTATTTGCGACAATTTGTATGTGGCATCTGCACAGTGTGACATGCATCCTTGTCCTGACATCCAGGTTCCATATATACTGAAAGAATCCATGTGTTGGTTAGGGTTTTCTTTGATAATTATCAGACATAACATACCCTTGGGCGTCTTTTCTCAAAAAAAAAAAATACAAGGCATATGCATGCAAGTCAACTAGCTCTTCAAAGCTATAAAAAACCATTTTATATAGTGTACCTACATCTTGCATTTCAGATGGTTGATGAAACACTCAAGCTTGTACATCTTGGAGGTTGAATAGTGCACCTCACTCGTCTATAAAATAACATAGTGGAGCCGTAGAGACAAACAATGACGGATAATCCGTTCGAAATAGGAGGCATCAGTAACTAGACTTCGAGAAGCCAAACCTAGATACGTGTGCATCCAGATGATGATCAGAGAAGATGCTAAGACTGCTCACAATAGGGAGTAACATAGAGTAGCAACTTGCCGATGTTACTAGTCTATATTACTATCTTCATAGTGGGTAGTAATATATGAGTGGTATCATGAAAAACTTCATTTATTAGGCTATAGACTCATTATACTTTAAAATGTGTGATGTTACAGTAACTAGCTAAGTTACCATAAATTCCTCTCTCCTTATTAATTAGCTGTCACATAAGCAATCTTGCATTAAAATGTGTGATGTTACTAATTAAATTACTTCCATTATAGTTAGTCTAATGCCTTGGTGTATTCGTACAGCAGGAGGATGGCTGTTATTATTCTTCGATAACTGGCCAGGATTATCTAGCACCGCTGCACAGGTCATCAATCACTACCTGCAGAGAGAGCTGTAATGGCAGTAGCAAATGGACAAGCTACTCTAAGCTCCGTTGCTCCGAGTTGACGCATACGGCGAGCTTGTAGAAACAGTTTGAGATATTTTTTGGTCTCTTGATGTATCCAGTTGTTTTGATGGAAATGGTTAGGGTATCTTCAACACTGTGTCGCAAAACGTCTTACTATTAGGGAAAGCGTAGCGCGAAGTCTCGGATTCGAACCCCTTGCTGTTGTACTTTGTATTGCACGGCTATCTCTCTCTCCCCTCCACTGATAGGTTGGACCTACCAATGTATACGCTGATTTGATTACAGAACATTTTAGGGGCATCTCACAAAAACACATCGGCGATATGTCGGCGGCAAAAAGCCCTACCCTAGACAGGACTGTATACATGATCTACTTTAAGAAAATGTCTTAGATGTAACGTATTTTCTTGTATAAGTACCATATAGTAGTGTTTTTCAGGTACGACGGCGTTTTCGCTCGCCACTGCATTATATTTTGCGTGATTATCTCCCCCCCCCCCCTCCTCTCCCCCTATTGTGATAAGTTGGACCCACCTATGTGTATGCCAATTTGATTACAGAATATTCTGGGGGGTGTTTTCAAAAAAAATGCACCGACCGCATGTTGCCAGCGGAAAGCCCTACTGTAGACAGGGTCGTATACAGGACCACAGATGTAATGTATTTTTGTATAAGTACTGTATTGCAATGTTTCTCAAGTAAAAGGACATTTCTGTTATGCGCCAGCAAGTTGAAGGACGATTGGTGTAATTTTCTTGAACTTTTTACAGCCTACATCTTGTATGTTGGGTGGTTGGTGAAATAATCAAGCTTGTACACCTTGAGAGGTTGAACCATGCACCTACACCCGTCTATAAAATACTATCATTGATGGGGGAGGCAAAGGAATGGACGGTGACAGTGACAAACCAAGACAACTTAAGAGCATCTCCAGCCGCGTCCCCAACAAGGTCCCACAGACAATATATCGGCCGCTGGCGCCGAAAAATCGGCCCAGTCGCGCCCCCAGAGGCCCTTTTTTTCGCCGGCTTGAGGTGAAATTAGCGCCGGCGGACTCAGGCCGAACCCGGCATGCTGGGGGCGCCGGCCGAATCGTTTTTGGCGCGAAAGTCGGCGGGCCTTCCTTGGCAGCGACTCGGCTCTTCTCGTCGCTTCGTCGTCCTCATCGCCTTGGTTCCCGTGGCGAATCAATGCCAAAGCTACCGCGCCGGCCAGCCTCCTTCATTGATGCCTCACGGGCGGCGCAATGAAGACCGGACGATGCGCATCCCTTGCCCGGCACGCATAACATGGCAGACAAGCATACGCGCGGCGCCTCCGCCTATATAAGCCGCCCCCAACGCGCCGGTGACGCACAGACTCTCCACCGCCGACGCCCCGTTCCTCCCGTCCCCCCCTCTCCTCTCACCGTTCTAGTTCAACCATGGCCGAGCGCTTCCCAGGCGACGGCGCGGCGGCGAACGGCTTCGGCCGCCGCCACCTCCACGAGGACGAAGCTCGACTCCTTTATGAAGCCGAGTACCTAGCCCCGCCGAACATGCGGGTGCACGGGGCGTGGAGGATCAGCGCCGGCGGGGTCCCGGTGCCCCCACCGCCCACCGGAGCGGCGGGGCGTGCGGAGATCGCACGTATCCGCGCCTCTCTTCCGCGGGCGACGAGGGAAGGCCCACGGTACGTCCCCGACAGCCCGCTGTGGGAGCCCTACTTCCGCCTCCGCCACGCCGAGCAGCTCGAGGCCACCAACGGCGTCATGCCCTCCGGGCGGCTCAACTCCGAAGGCCACCGCCGATGGTGGGGCATGCCCAGGCGCACGGTGGAGGCCGTCCTCGAGTACATTGAGGGCAGCAACACGGCCAGGCTGGAGTGCCCCGCTCCCCCGTCCTTCTCCCGTCGGCATGGGAGCTCGTGGACGCCGAGGCGCATGGACCCGGGGGCGTCCTCCTCCTCGTCCGGCCGTTCGACCGACTCTTCCTGCCTCCGCCGCGTCAAGCCGGAGCCCCAGGACACGCCGGTCAGCCACCGCACCCGCAGCTCCAGCGTCCGCATCGCCGACTCCTCCCCCACCTCTGGCCGCCTCGTCCTCGTCAGGCCGAAGGCAGAGCCCGGCCTCCCCGCAGAGTACGAGGCCATAGTCCAGCGCGGCTTCTCCGACGAGGGGGCCCTAAAGTGGGCGCGGGACGACTACCTCCGCGACGAGATGGTCCGACAACCCCGAGCCTTGGAGGAGATAGCCGCCCGCAAGCGTGGGTGCGAGGATGAGCATGGCGTGGTGATCCTCGACAGCGACGAGGACGAGGACGCCCCCGGACCGTCCAACACGCCGCGCCAACCTGGGGAGGGGTCAGTGGCGAGTTCACTAGGCAGGCTTCGATAGGTTTGAGCCTACCCTCCAAATTCGTGAATTTTTTTACTACTAGGCTTCAAAATATTTCTTAGGCCCAGCCCAGAAAAAACGGTCCAGCAGGCAGCCCATCTAAGAATCGGTGACTAACCCAACCTCCCGCATGTTCGCACGCGCACGAAGCACATCAGGTGCACGAGCAGCGGCCACCCAATAACCTAGCCGCCGGCCGCCAGACGCCACCTCCTAGTCCGGCGCCGCCTCCCCGCCTCCTCGCCGTCGCTGCGTCCACGCCGAGCGCCACCTCCCCGCCGGACGCCGTCATCAGCCGAGGGCCCGAGCCTGCACGAGGGACGGGGCCATGGGGGAGCCGGGTTGCGCCTGCCGGGGAGCTCATCACCCACGACGCCCAGGGCTCTCTGCAGGTCGCCAGATCCGCCGACTCCCCACTGGACGCCGGACGCCTCTCTGCAGGGCGCCGGACGCCGGACACCAGAGTCCCGGTCCAGAGCAGATCGAAATAGGTTGTCTGTTGTCTCTGTCTGACGCTGTTTGATTCTTCTTAGTTTAGTTGATAGCAGTTTGCTAGTTTAGTTAATTCTAGTCAGTACGTAGTTTGGTTCTCGTACTGGTTCTAGTAACAATTAATTCATGAACTAATTTATGTCCTTGTTTTTTTATAGAAATGAAGAGAAAGAGGACTCTGCATAGTTGGTTTGCAAGTAGTTCAAATACACTTCCTATTGTTCCTGAATCCAATGTTGCCCCAATTAATGTTATTGTTCAGCCTACCCCCATAGAGAACATAATCCCCGATGATCCAACAAATGAGAGCACTAATCCCTCGGTTGATGAGAGCACCAATCCCACTTCAAATGAGAGAACCAACCCCCCAACCGATGAGAGCACAAACCAACCAGCACCACCAACAGAATATATATTAGAATTTCATCCAAGTCAGATTTTTGGTGATCCGGCGGATCAAATACCAGGAGAAGATTATGCCCCTGAAATTCGAAGTGAAGTGAGAAGAGCTTATTTGTTGAAAGAGCGAAACAAAGCAAGTTGGCATAAATTTGAAGTCACATTGGACGGTAAATTTGGAGATCTTTTCAACCACAATCGATAGATAGGTTTGATTGGTTGGAATATAGTGTCGCAAAGGAGGCTGCCTTTCGCTTCCCTTGTTTTCTTTTCAAGAAACCATCACAGGCTGCTACATTTGGAAATGATGTATTTACCATAGATGGTTACAAACGCTGGAAAACAGCTTTGGCAAGTTTTCAAAAACATGTTGGTGGTCCATCTAGTTACCACAACATTGCTAGAGGCTTGTGTGATGATTTCAAGAATCAAAGGGCCAATGTTGCAAAGCATCAAGATGACTTGATAGAGATGATGGAGAATTGTAAGATATCATCTGGAACTGGTTTACATCAAGAAACTAACCTAGCTAGACCAGGAGCTACTCGTTGGGGATCACATCTTAGAACCTTGCTTCATGTTTACAGAATGTGGAATGCAGTGTGGATGTGCTTGCAATTGTGATTAAGGATGCCCGAAAACACACTTCTCAAGGTGGAGCTTCAGGTTAGTTGGTACAGATGGAATGCTTCCAATTTGTGTTCATCATGATATTCTTAATAAACTTGTTGAACATCACAAATATGCTATCACAAGCTTTGCAGAGGAAGAATCAAGATGTTGTTGAAGCCATGCGTTTGATCTTGGATGTGAAAGAAGCTTTGCAAACTATGAGGGACAATGGGTATGAGCCATTATGCGAGCAAGCAAAAAACTTTTGTGAGGAACATGGCATTGACGTGCCAAATATGGATGATCTTGTTGGAGCTATGGGGCAATCTGCTCGAAGCAAGAATAAGGTGTCTCGAGATCATTACTTCAGGGTGAGCATATTCAATGTTGCGATTGATGCAACTCTCACCGAGATGAACCACCGATTCAATGAAGTTAACACCAAGTTAGTGGATTGCATGTTTTGTCTTAATCCAGCTAACAACTTCTGAAAGTTTAATGATGAGAAATTTATTCGGCTTGCTGAAATTTATGTTGAAGATTTTACACAAGCTGAACGGTTGTTGCTAAGATACGACACTAGTAGAAAAAGGGTCAAACGTGAAGCACATTAGTGCCCGTTTGTATTCGAGCCGGTACTAATGATACCATTAGTGCCGGTTCAAACGGATTTGCATTAATGCCGGTTCGTGGCACGAACCGGTACTAAAGGGGTGGTGGCAGGCTGGCGTCAGGCCGGGGCCCCACGATTACCTTTAGTACCGGTACTAAAGGTTAGACCTTTAGTACCGGTTCGTGCCATGAACCGGTACTAAGGGGGTCTGACCTATAGTACCGGTTGGAGACACAAACCGGCACTATAGGGCAATTTTCAAACTTGAAAAAATCATAACTAAATCATCCTAATTCAAAAAAATACATATAATATATCAAAATTTGCAGAACAAAAAGATTGATCCACTGAAACAACCAGTTTTCCGTTTCGACAATTTTTTAAAATCACAAAATTCCAAAGGGAAAATATAGTTTTTGGGCATTTTAGACGTTTTTTAGACATTTTTAGCGTTTAGTGCTAGGGTTTAGATTTCAGCATTTAGGGTTAAGTTTTATGGTCTAAACTCTTAGTTTTTACTGTTTAGCATAGAGTTTCCGACGTTTTAAGTCCCGGGTTTAGGGTTTAGGACAATTTTTGAAATGAAAAATTGTAAAAAGAAAAAAAGATATGCTCTAATTTATGTTTTTTTTGAATTTTGGTTAAATCTTGTCAAACCAGTCAAACAACTGATTCAAGAAATATAGAGTGTTACTAAATAATTACGCAATAATATTAGTGTTACTAAATAAGTATCTCAGTTTTTTTGAATTTTGTTCAAATCTGGTCAAACTATGGTCAAACTACTTATTCAAAAAATATTAGTGTTACTACATAATTATTCAAGAATATTAGTGTTACTAAATAATTATTTCAATTTTTTGAATTTTGGTCAAATCTGGTCAAACTATGGTCAAACTTATTCAAGAAATATTAGCGTTACTAAATAATTACTGTCTTTTTAGAATAATAGTTTCAAACTCAAACGGTGAAATGTGTGACTTCATGCTCAAGCTAAACTCCTGAGGGTTAATAGGATTGACATCTTACTATTGTCAGGAAAACAACAAGTGCAGACTCGGAAACGAAGGAGAATAGAATCTGAAAGTTAAGCGTGCTCGGGCTGGAGTAGTGAGAGGGATGGGTGATCGGTCGGGAAGTTAGATGATTTGGAATGAGTGATCCACACTTGAGCAGTTAAGAGAGGTGATTAGAGACTAAATCATCAAATAATTCAGAAAAATAAAAAATAAAAAAAATCAAATTTTTTTTTCCAAAATTTTCAATAAAAAAATTCAAAAAAAACCTTTAGTACCGGTTGGTAACACCAACCGGTACTAAAGGTCCCCCGTACCAGGGCGCGAGCTCACGCCACGTGGTGGCACTTTAGCGCCGGTTCGTGTCGAACCGGTACTAAAGGGGGGGGGGGGGGGCTTTAGTGCCGAAACTTTAGTGCCGGTTCCATAACCGGCACTAAAGGCCCTTACAAACCGGTACTAATGTTCCGTTTTCTACTAGTGCGAGCTTCCAACATTCCTTACAAATATTAGGAGAAGTGAGGAATTTAATGGATTTCCGGATATTTCTACTCTTGCTCGTTTGATGGTTCAAACAATGAAACATAGAACTTTCCAATTGGTATATCGCCTTATCGAGTTGACATTGATTCTTCTAGTGGCAACTTCGTCGGTCGAGCGAATATTTTCAGCAATGAAGGTCATCAAAACCGATTTGCGCAATAAGATATCAGATGATTGGCTCAATGATTTAATGGTATGCTAGTGTGAGAAAAGGATATTCAAAAGTATTCCAGATGACCAAATTATGATACGATTTCAGAAAAAAAAAATCGCAAAGGACATTTGCCTCCTGAGTATGATGTTATTTCTTAGAGGTATATCTCAGTTTTAGTACTAGTGTCGATAGTTAGTTGAGGGTAATTTACCATATCACTAACATTTGTGCCAATTTGGACAGATGGCTTGCAGTTTGTCACTTGCATTTCGGTGTGGAGGAGTTCTACAACTACAATATTGTTAGTAAGAAGCAACACCAGTATCTTGTCTAGTTGTCTTTGCCTTATTTTGGTTGATTCTCTAGTACTTGATGTATTGGTGTGCAGATTGTGTGAAACTTTGCTGTTGGTCAATCATGCTTCTAGTATTTGTCTTGAGAATCATGTCCATTTGAGCACTGTTTGGCACATACTGTCTCTATAAATTGGTAAAACCATTTTTCTTTCAAAATTCCAGAAAAAAAATCAGTAAATACTACATGCTTCCAGTAGTAGGCTGGGAAATTTTGAGCTTATTTGGCCAAGAGGATTAGGAGATAATGGGCATTTTAGTCACCTGATTCAAAATTTGGTTCAAAATTTGATATTTTCTAAAAAATCCAGAAAAATTCTAGTATATAGTAAGTGTTTCCAGTATTAATCTGGTAAAGTTTCATCAGTTTATTTGTACAAAAGGACTAGGAGATAAGCAACTTTTTCTTCAAAAGAGCGCTCGATTTTCTCAGCTTAAACTTTGAGCCCACCCTCCGTTTTTTCTCTAGATTCGCCACTTGGGGGGGGGGGGGGGGGGGGGCAGCAAGGATGGCGGCCGCGGAGGAGGCGACAACGACGACGGCGACTACACGCAGTTCTACAGGCTCCTCGGCATGTAGCTTCAAGGGCGGCGGGCGGCGAGGACGACGACGGGCCACGACGAGTAGCGTTTTTTTCTTTTTTTTTTTGTAAAATATTTTAAATATGTATGAACTCACCGAAGTTTGGATGAATTTATGTCTAGTTTGTGGTTTTTAAATAAACCATGGGTGCCGCTACTGGAGGGCATCACACCCCCAGCACGCGGTTTTTGCCAGTGCGCCCCAGGGAGCGATTTTTAGCGTCTCCTGGAAGGCCAACGGCTGAAGATGCTCTAAGGATAATCCGTTCGAAATAGAAGGCATCAGGAACTAGAGTTGGTAAAGCCAAATGGAAACCTGTACGTGTACATCCACTTGGCCATCAGCCTCTTTGGTGTCATTGTACAATAAGAGGATGTGTGTGTGTTATTATCATGTCGGTATTTGATGATTTAACACAAGATGGTACTTTACTCGCGCATCTTTGCTGTACTGCTTAATGAAATACTAGTTATCTATTGATTCATGTAAGTACTAGTTATCAGTTCAGAAAAGGAATAATACACATATTTTGTTCCATGAGTTATTGTGTTTTTTCTTTTGTGGGGAGTTATTATGTTCGTAATCGTGCATTTCTACCTTAATCTGCTGTGAAGTTTTGTTGATCTCGTCCAGTTCTTTAGGCAGTTTAACTGAATAAGAGATATATACGATGTTGTCAGCGTGGTGATGGTATGACTGCCATGGAGTCAGAAGCAAGTGACACTGCGAGAAGCGTTTGCATGGCACGACTGCATCGGAGCGGGCACAAAGGCAAAGAGATCATACGGCTATGCGTGTCACGTCGGATGATTTCAGAGGCGACTTTCTATGTTTGCATATGTTGCAACCATTATTTTTTGAATATTTTTTGTCGCAATGAATTAGGTTGTTGCATATATACACTTTGTAATATTATATTATGGTCTTTGACATGCAACGAAAGCAATGCTTACAACTATGTTGTATACATTCATATTGTTGCAAATTTTGCCTTTTTTCACAATATGTTGCAAGGTTTGTCAACGGCCCTGGCCCGATATAATCGCACGCGCACACCACTCGCCCCCCTATCTCTAGTCTCCGGGAAGCCACGTTCTCCTGTGACTAGCGTGTATCTGGGATTAGGTATCCCTAAAAAAATCTGGGATTAGGCGCCGCCGCCGCCGTCCGTCTGCCTCTACTTTCCCTGCTCTGCTGCTCATCCTCTGATTCATGCGCACAGTCGGCCATGCAGCCTACTTCACTGCTCCAGCCTCGAATGAGCCAAGGTTAACACATCACACTATATACTAATCTCTCTCAGTTCTCATCTAGATATTATATCAGATTTTAGTTGTTTTTTTGGGTGTGATTTGAGATGCTATCAAGTAATCAGATTGTGTGCGTGTCTTAAAAATTATCGTGATGCAAATTATTTTGAACGAGTTTCTATTTGTGAGGTGAAAGAATTCCTATGTCGAACTTATACAATATACCTAAATTCTAAGATCAAAATTCAGCTACTATGATTAGAAAAAACGCCACCAAACAGTTTTAAGAATATGTTATTTCACTAAGCTGGTTGCTTCAAATTTTCAACGTATTGAAATTTTCAATGAAGCCGATGTGGAAGTTCTCAACCTTGTTTTTTTTATATAGAGATAAAAAAGGTTTGTTTCTCTGTTTTCTTTGTCTCTATCAGTTTTTTTACATCGTCCGCCTCCTCGGGAACAGTCGAGGGCATCTCATAGGGGGAGTGCAATGGACTGACCCATTATAGCGGTAAACGGAGGCTTTCTGCTATGGCTTTAGGAACCTTCTAAGCAATTTTTTTTCTGTCTTGGGAACCTTCTAGAAGGTTCATGGATGCCTTTTTTGTTGTCTTCTATTGACTTTTATGGTTTTCTTTTCCTTTTTTTTCATTTTTTGTTTCTATTTATTCCATAAAATCAAAAAAAAATAACCCGCAAATTTTTTTTTCGTTTTAAAAAAAATGTTTGGAGTTCTAAATTTTGTTTCTGTTTTTAAAATATTTTTCAGAATTCCATATTTTGTTTATTTCTTAAAAATGGTTTGAAATTTTGAAACTTCTTCACAATTTTCAATGAACAATCAAAAGTTAAAAAATGATCAGAATTTCAAATTTTTTGTTCACGTTTTCAGTCTTCAACTTTTTATTTTTTTTAAAAAAAATGAAATTTCTTCACACTTTTATTTAAATGTAAAAAAATACAAAAGAAATCAGAAATTCAAATTTTGCTCCTGTTTTCCAAATAATGTTCGAAATCCGACTAATTATTCAAAATTTCAAAAAATAATGTTCACTATTTTATCAAAAACATTCGTGCACAAAATTTTGAACTGCAAAATATAGTAAGACGCCACATTATTTTTACGAGATGCAGTAACACCAAGTTACAGTTCTCTCGCTGTTATAGTATCGCACTACAGTACCGCTCCAGCGGTCGCGATTTATGGTGAACCGATGCAGCGTGGCATTAGATTTGCTTGCCTAGCAATGGGTTGGACCCCTTCCAAAGTTGTTCTTCAACGCGAAAGAGAAAAACAATCCAGCCCAGTAGCCCACGGAGTCATCCGTCTCTCACACGAACGGGATCCGGCTTGCCTGCTCCCTCCCCATGCTTCTATCCGTACTCCCACTCCATCCTACGGCTGTCTTTTTCTTTTTTTCCTTTCTAATCTAATCATCTTCCCCCTGATTTTAAGGGGGTGGGACCGGGACTTATTTTGTTCCAATCAAATCATGCCACGTATGCGGAAGCATGGATGGGCGCACGCTGGGGGAGCAGGCAAGTCTCATCCACACGAACGCGAGTGGGGAGCTGAAAAATGAATCTGCCGCTGTTGTCTGCCGTCATCCCCATCTCCGTCTCCCGATCTTTCTCTTCTCTCTCTCACACCCCGTCACTTTCTGCCGTCGGCCAATCTTTCCGTCATTTCTTCGTCTGTCGTCTCGTCCCTCCCCGCACTCACGCATCTCCCTGGCTCGCCTGCTTCGTCTACGATTCAGAGCGGAGCAGGTGATCAATTGATCGCTTGCTTTGTCTATGATTCAGAGCGGAGAAGGGGATCAATTGATGTATGCAAGGTTCGGCTTCCAATCCATCCAGGCCGCCGGCCAATCCACCGAGGGGAGAGCCCAATCGTCCAGGAGAAAGCCCTAGACGCCGCGCAGGTACCCGCCGCCTTGCCCAGCTCTTGCTCGGCTTAGATTGCGGGCCACCTCCGTGCAGCCGCTCATGCGCGACCCTCAACTATAATGGTGCGTGCCCTTCAACCATCTGTCTGAATCCATTGATTGTATTGTCATTCGTTTCTAATCTGAGTATCCATGGATGGAGGCAGTGGTGGGGAGAAGCCCTCGGACGACCTCGACGCCTGCTCCCGCGAGCACAACCACTGCGTCCACATGAAGGTACTAAACCAACCACATATCCCCACTCAGGAATCAGAAACAATCATACATTACACAGCTTTGTTAAGACAAGCAAATTCACATGGTAGTAACGGTTAATAAGATGAGCAGCCGTGGATGAAGTGAAATGCCAATGCAGCAGTTGTGCGGTTCACGGTTTATGCAGCAGCTGTTCTTCACCAATCTGTTGCTCGGTGATCAATTGTGTGTGGTTGGTTAATTTACTGGGTAAACTGCACAGCTTAGAGCATCTCCAGCCGCTCCCCCAACAGGCCCCCAGGCCACTTTTTCGGCGCCGACGCCAAAAAAACGACCCAGTCGCAGCCCCAGGATGCCGAAAAGCGCCGGTTTGGTCCTTTTTTCCGCCCGGTGGTCACAAGCCGAACCCGGCGCACTGGGGGCGATCGGGGGCACCGGCGCAAGGGAAAAGCGCGGCTGGCCCACACCGTTAGGCGAAAAGTCAAGATTTTCTTCCCCGACTCGCCTTCCACCCCCGCGACCACGGCCGCCACTAGCTATATCCCGGCGCCGCCCGCCGCCCTTCACCGCTAGATAGCCATTCCCCACCGAAAAAATAGCAGAGGTTCGCCGCGGCAGCCCCTCCAACAGCAGCTGGGCGTTTCCGGCCGCCGTTTCCAGCCGCGGAGGGGCAGTTTAGCAGCGGGTACACGCCCACCGGGCGCAAGGTGTTCGGCGATTTGCCTGCCCCGGCGATGGACTCGGATGACGAGGAAGCGCTCGCCGCGCTGCTGGAGGAGGAAGCCGAGGCCGACGTCCAGGAAGAAGAGCATCTCATGGTGCTCGCCGCCCTCGCCCAGCTGCTGGCGAGCAATGAAAAGCCACGGTGAGGTGGCTCGGCGTCTGGGCGGGTGAAAGCAAAGAACCGACATCGTCTCGAAGGCTACTGCATGCTCTACTCCGACTACTTCGCCGATGCTCCACTTCACGGCGACAAAACATTTCGGCGCCGTTATCGAATGAGCCGAAAGCTCTTCCTCAGGATTGTGAATTCCATTCGGGAGTTCGACAACTACTTCAAGTGCAAGATGGATTGCACCGGCAAACTTGGATTCACCTCGACCCAGAAGTGCACAACAGCGATGAGGATGCTTGCATACAGAGCTCCCGATGATTCACTCGACGACTATGGGTGCATGCCCGAGTCCACCAGCATAGAGTGTTTCTACAAGTTTCGTCGGGCAGTGGTGGCAGTGTTTGGACCACAATACTTGAGAACCCCAAATGCGGAAGACATTGCTCGGATCCTAGCACAGAATATGCAGCAAGAGAATTTCCTGGGATGCTTGGAAGCATCAACTGTATGCATTGGAAATGGAAGAATTGCCCATTTGTTTGGCAGGGGATGTACAAAGGCGCCAAACGCGGTTGTAGTGTGGTACTTGAGGCAGTGGCCACACATGACCTCTGGATTTGGCACTCCTTCTTTGATATGCTAGGAACTCACAATGACATCAATGTGCTGCAGTGCTCTCCTGTCTTTGCCAAGCTTGTTGAAGGTCACTCTCCTCCGGTGAACTTTGAGATCAATGAGCGGCACTACAACAAGGGGTACTATCTAGCTGATGGCATCTATCCGAGATGGTCGACATTTGTGAATACCATCTCAAACCCTGTGCCAGGAGGCAAGAACGCCTGGTTTGCGAAGATTCAGGAGGCTTGCAGGAAGGATGTCGAGCGGGCATTTGGTGTGCTCCAATCTCGATTTACTGTTGTCCGGTACCCTGCTCAGACCTGGTCGAAAGATCAAATGTGGGACATCATGACTTGCTGTGTCATCTGCACAACATGATCATTGAAAGCGAGCAAGAAGACCCAGTGTTTGACACTGAACCATACTACAAGCAAGGCCCTCTAGCCGAAGTTGATCACCAGCTACCGGCAACCTGGACTGCCTACCTCAGTATGTTTCAGGAGATCCGAGACCCACAGGTGCATCATCAACTGCAGCAGGATTTGATAGAGCACCTATGGAGGCTCAAGGGCGACGCCGGGCGCGACGTGTGATGAAATATTAGTTTTTATTTGTTGAACTATATAATTTGTATTGAACTATTTGTTGTTGCACTATTTTGTTGAACTATTTGTTTTTCTGTGATGAACTATGTGATACAAAAATATTTATATATTGATAATTCAACGCCGTACCACGGCGAAGCACGCTGAATATGGGCCTATTCTCGCTCATATGGGCCCTTAATTCGCCGAAAGTGGGCCAATATCGGTGCCTGGGGTGACCTGGGGGCGACGGCTGGACGGCAAACCGCCCCAGTGCCGACTTAGCACCGGCTCGCCCCCAGGGGGCGCATAAAAGCGCCGCCTGGGGGGCCAACGGCTGGAGATGCTCTTAGTAGCATGCACACCTGAATATGCTGGGATGGCCGGACAAGTTACGTGTTCAGTCAGCCATTCCCTACCAGCCTATGGTTGTGCTTTCCATTGATTTTCTTCTAAATTCCACATGTTATGTGCAGCCGCATGTATTGGGTATATGTTCTTTGGTTTGGGTTCAAAGGGGCAATTGCTGAGCATCTGTATCAACTATCGAGAATCTCAAGTTCACATGGATCGCACTATGATCAAGTGCATTCTGGTGCTATGATGACTGTTACATAATATGTTAGCAGCAGAAGCAATCGCTATATATGTAGGCGTGATAGCCTAGTGTGATGTCTCTTTTGATCCTGCTTTGTTTATTTTTCAAATCATTAATATTCTCATTGCTTTTGTTCTTGCATAATTACTCTAATCCAGCAATTTTGTGTTGAAAAAAATTGGTAGTATATGTAGTTGTGGTCATGAAATTGTATTGAGCAGAATAGGAAAAAGATCATTTGATTAATGGAATAGATTATGCATTAATTCTGTTCAAGATAGTCTGAGCTATGGTCATGAAATTGTACTGAGCAAAACAGGAAAGATGTTATTTATTTAATGGAATTGATTATGCCTAAACTCTGCTCGTGACAGGTCTCAGCTCCAATGTTAAAAATCGGTGCCACTGAATTACGACAAAATTTTCCTTACCTGGAACTGCACTTATGAGGTGTTTGATCTGAAAGCTAAGCCCCTGAATACAATGTGATATAAAAGGTTAATGAAATCATCAGGTATGGAATTGCTTGGCCTTTTCTGGAAATTACATAGTACAATATGTTCGATTTGCCTGTTGCATGATTTCCCAGTTCTCTTGTAGTACTATTCAACAACCTATCTTCCTACCTACTAGATAAATATGGGTTTTTGTTTACTTAACATGGTTGCCTGATTAAAAAAGTCATGGTTTCTGTTTGTTATTTTTTCTACTACCGAAGCAGCAACTTATGTTCCTACCTACCAGATATACTGCTCCTTGATTACTTAGCTCCATGCTTAGGAAGCTCCACCATTCTTCTGTCTATATGATCCTAAAAAATTGAGTTCTAATTTTGTGGAAAGACACGCACAATGCTGATGTTCTGAGAGGCGATGTTCATTTCTAGAGGCAAATAGGCTCAGATTTTGAAGTGAACTATAATCCCATAGATAATCCCCCGTCGATATAGCTCCCTTCATTTGCACAACACAATCTATCATACGACGGTTCTGATTTGGATTATGGATGTTTCTCCCAAAGCTAGGATTATATGCCTGAGAACAAACAAAATGAAATGGATGGACAAGGGCAATACGTGAGTGATAGGTGTAGCGGAAAAAGTTAGGAAAGAAATATCCTCAATGGGAGAGGCTGAAGGAGAGGATGGACGTGGATAGGAAGGCGAGACTCATCAAAAGTCGCATCCCAAAGAGTGCGCATCCATTGATCAACATGATGCCAACACTGATAGCCATTGTGCTCATCATTGTAACCTAAGAAGACACATTCAATAGACTAAGTAGTCAATTTGCTGTGTTAGGGGAAGGGGGCAAGAAGAACATAGTAAACGCAACAAGATGATATAAACAAAACAAACAAAACAAACGTAGCCATGATAACGACCAAAAATACACTCGAGAGGAATGTCACCCTGCAAAGCAAGGAAGGCTGATTGTTGATTAGATGGAAGTAGAAACAACGTCAACCCAAAAATGAGATGGAAGAGAGGCGTTGATCTTCAACGCACAATCTGCCTCAAGAAGGTGATGAGGCTTACGCTCAGCAAAACTATTCTAAGCATCAGGATCACGACAAGAGAACTGAGAAAGTGTGCCCTGCTCGGTAAGGAATCGGCGCAACAAATGATAGATAAACCGCAAGCAAATTTTGCATTGGAAGACATAGATATGAGCGAAGAGCTGGGCATGAAGCATGGTGGCAAACTTCTTACTAATAGATAAGACCTCATTACAAGAAAAGCATAAAATATATCCATATGTGTCGAGAGAAATCATTTATAAAGATACTATAGTAGAGAAGGCCTCCTTTTCGTGGCAAAGAGAGCTGGACCCCAAACATGAAAATGAACAAGATAGAAATGACCCTGGACACAGTCTCGCTATGAGGACAAAGTAACAAAACCTGTTTGCCAAACCGACGAACCTGACAGTCTAAAGACACCGTTATAGACAGATCCAACAAGACCACATCGAACTAAGGATGATAGAAAAAAGCCACACAAGTGACCAAGACAATGATGCACAAAGAGCCTGTAGACGAAGTAACCGAGGCAAAGAGACTGGCGGCAGTAGCAGCAAAGGGAAGATTATGCCAGCCAAGCTCCCAGAGGACCTGAGACTTACAATGTCAAGGGCCAATACCAAGTAGAGCATCCGTGTGAGGATCCTAATCAGAACAAGAGTTAAAGTAAAGAATGACCCTACAACCAGAGTCAACAATCTAACCACCTGAAATGAGTTTCATGGGTCGAGGAACATGAGCAAAAGAAGGAACATGAAAAGACGAAGCGCTAAGAATACTTTGACTATCGACTATGAGGGAAGTTCCATTAGTAGTAAGAACATGAATATGAGAATATGGTGGTCGAATGGTTGACAAATTAGAAGAATCATCAGTTATATGAAAATGCATCCAATACCAAGGATCCTTGGAGATGTATTTGGTTGTGTAAAAAGTGGTCATCTGGTACCAGTAAAATCAATAGCAAAACCTGTTGATAGAGAACCAAAAGAATCATACTGAAGTCGCGTAATCTCCAATGTAGTCAGGGTATCAACTGAAGAGGTTGACGAAGAAGTGCCAGGGGATGAGACTAGAAGTAGGAAGTAGGTGTTCTATTAATTAAAGATCAAAAACCCAAAAGTATTTCTCATTCCTCTTTGTTTGGTTTCATTTAGTTTTTGATCGCTCTATTTTGTATTCTTTTTCTTTTTTTGCTCCCTATTGTTTCTTTTCTTTTGTTTGTTGTTTGATTTTAAAAGAAACCTAAAAAGATTTTTTCCCTTTTGTTCTTTTGAAGTTCTTTGAGAAAACAACGAAAATATCTCTCCATTCTTTTGCAAGTTTATTTGATTGCCTCCTTGTTGAAACCTTGAAAATCTTTTATCTTTGCGTTCTTATTTGCCTTTTCAAAAAACAAAAAAATTGAAAATATTTCTGTTGTGTTTCTTTGAGTTCTTTGCCCTTCATGTTTCAGAAAATCAAAAAATATTTCTCTTTCGTTGTTCTTTTTTTTCCATTGTTTTCTTTTGGTAGTTCTCTTTGCTTTTTTATGTCGTTTCTTTCATCTTTGTGTTTAAGATGCAAAACCCAAAAAATTCAAAAAGATTTCTCGTCTGCATTTTATTGTGTCTTAAGTGTTCCTTCTTTTCTTTCTTTCTGTTGTTTCTTTTTCTTGTTGGTTCTTTGCTTTTAAAGGAAGCCCAAAAATATTCCTTTATTCTTTTGTTCTTTGAAAGTTCTTTTGAAAAAATGATAAAAAAATCTTTGTTCTTTTTGCTTATTCTTTGGAAGTTTATTTGATTGCCTATTTGTTAAAACTTTGGAAATCATCTATCTTTGCTTCTCTTTGCATTCTTGTTTGCCTTGTTTTAGAAAAATCAAAAATCCCAAAAATATTTTTTTTGAGTTTCTCTGAGTTCTTTGCCTTTTATGTTTCAGGAAATCCAAAATTATCTCTTTTGTTGTTCTTTTATTTTCCTTTGTTTTCTTTCGCTGGTACTTTTTGGCTTTTCTTTGCTGTTTTCTTTTTGTTGTTCTTTGCTCTTTGTGTTTGAGTTTCAAAACCCAAAAATTCTCAAAAAATTCTTGTTTGCGTCTTATTGTGTCTTAAGTGTTTGAAGTGTTTTTTTTGGTTTTTTGTTTTGCTTCCTATTGTTTCTTTTTTTGCTTTTAGAAGAAACCCAAAAAGATTCTTTATCCTTTTGTTGTTTTGTTCTTTTGAAGTTCTTTGAGAAAACAACAATTATTTCTTCTTTTTTCTTTTAGTTTTGAAGTTCATTTGAATGTTTTTTGTTGAAACTTTGGAAATCCTTTATCATTGCCTCTTTGAGAATAAACAAATATTTCTTATCGTGTTTCTCTGAGTTCTTCTTTGCCTTTCATGTTTCAGAAAATGTAAAAGTATTTTTCTTTTGTTTTCTTTTGGTTGTCCTTTTTGGCTTTTCTTAGTTGTTTTCTTTTTTTTTGTTTCTTTTGTCTTTTTGTGTTTAAGTTGCCTCACCAAAAAAATTCAAAAATATTTCTTGTTTGTGCCTTATTTATTCTTAAGTGTTTGAAGTGAACGGATTTTTGAGTGGCTGTTAAAAGACCAAAATCATTTCCCTTCTCTTCTTCTGTACAAATTGTCCATTAGTAAAACCCGTCGATTGAGAACCAAAAGAAGTAGCTAGTAGACACTGAAGTCGTGTAATCTCTAGTGTAGTGATGGGCTCAACTAAAGAGGTTGACGAAGAAGCACCATGCTATGAACCTAAAAACTAAAAGTCGGTGTCGAAGTCGTGAAATCTATGTTCCTCGTGATTCGCTTTGGTGCCCTTTCCCTATTTGCAGGTGATGTGCCAGGGACTTGATGTCGCATCTCATGTTCCCTTGTTGGTGGCCCTTGGCCCCGGCGACAGGTAGCATCGTGCACACATCTTGTGGGTTAGACATTGCGGTGCCAACTACCCCTGCTCCTGCTCCGTCGATAGGTGGTGCTCAAGCGTTCGGCTATGGCGGCGCCCACCAGGGGAACACGGGTTGTGGGATCGAGACAACGACATTGCAACCCGTAGCTAGGCAAAGGATGCCCAACCGGACTGGCAGGGAGCGGAGAGTGCACGAGGGGTGTGTTGGAAGGGGTGAAAACGCTGTCTGGAGTGGATCGTTGTCGCCATTTAGCTTTTGGACTTGAAGTTGAGCGGTGAGGGGATGGCGATAGGGGAAGCAAGGAAGGACGGAAGGGGGCACTAGGAGGAAAAGGCATCATCCACCCTATCTTGTGTGTTTGTTGCGACGGCGGACGGTTGTGAGCAGATCTAGTGTCGGCCTGTGGATCTACTACTCGGGATGGCATGACATGCTTGTTGAGTGAGGTGCCACAAATATTGGGCTGTGTGGGTGAGTTTGGAGAGATAGAAGTTGTGTTGTGCTCTAGTCTAAGCCTTTATGAAGAAATTGACCAAGTGTATATTGAAAGGGACATACTGAAGAATAATAATGTGATGCTGCACATTCAGTCCATGAACAAAGGGAGCCAATGATACGTCTCCAACGTATCTATAATTCTTGATTGTTCCATGCTATTATATTATCTGTTTTGTATGTTAATGGGTTTTATTTTACACTTATATATTATTTTTGGGACTAACCTACTAACCCAAGGCCCAATGCAAATTGCTATTTTTTGCCTATTTCAGTGTTTCGCAGAAAAGGAATATCAAACGGAGTCCAAACGGAATGAAACCTTCGGGAGCGTGATTTTTGGAACAAACGTGATCCAGAGGACTTGGAGTGGATGTCAAGCAACCAACGAGGTGGCCACGAGGCAGGGGGCGCGCCTACCCCCCTGGGCATGCCCTTCCCCCTCGTGGGCCCCTCATGGCTCCACCGACCTACTTCTTCCTCCTATATATACTCATATACCCTGAAAACATCCAGGAGCACCACCAAACCCTATTTCCACCGCCGCAACCTTCTGTACCCAAGAGATCCCATCTTGGGGCCTTTTCCGAAGCTCCGCCGGAGGGGGCATCGATCACGGAGGGCCTCTACATCAACTCCATGGCCCCTCCAATGATGTGTGAGTAGTTTACTTCAGACCTTCGGGTCCATAGCTATTGGCTAGATGGCTTCTTCTCTCTCTTTGGAGCTCAATACAAAGTTCTCCTCGATCTTCTTGGAGATCTATTCGATGTAACTCTTTTTGCGGTGTGTTTGTCGAGATCCGATGAATTGTGGGTTTATGATCAAGTCTATCTATGAACAATATTTGATTCTTCTCTAAAATAATTTATCTATGATTGGTTATCTTTGCAAGTCTCTTCGAATTATCAGTTTGGTTTGGCCTACTAGATTGATCTTTCTTGCAATGGGAGAAGTGCTTAGCTTTGGGTTCAATCTTGCGGTGCCTGATCCTAGTGACAGAAAGGGAAACGACACGTATTGTATTGTTGCCATCGAGGATAAAAAAAGGGGTTTATATCATATTGCTTGAGTTTATCCATCTACATCATGTCATCTTACCTAATGCATTACTCTGTTCTTATGAACTTAATACTCTAGATGCAAGCTAGATAGCGGTTGATGTGTGGAGTAATAGTAGTAGATGTAGGTAGGAGTCGGTCTACTTGTCACGGACGTGATGCCTATATACATGATCATGCCTAGATATCCTCATAATTATTCGCTTTTCTATCAATTGCTCGACAGTAATTTGTTCACCCACCGTAATACTTATGCTATCTTAGTGAAAGGACTTAGTCGTGGAGCCATCCCAACTAGGAAGCTTAAGGGGTTAATCGGGACAAAGGACACGATATGTTTATACTGGTTCGGCCCCTTGTGGTGAAGGTAAAGCCTAGTCCAGTTGATGTCGTATTGCTAGGTTTCGATGACCAAGGAGCGAAATACGCTAGCCTGGCTCTCGATCTGTTGTTTCTTTCCCTAAGCCGCCGCCGGGTCGTCCCCTTATATACACGGGTTGACGCCCTGCGGCATACAGAGTCCCGGCCGGCTCATACTATGTGTCCGGCTCGGTGACATCTTTTACATGCCTTACTTTACAAGTCTTATTCATACATGGAAGTTTATACTTACGGGCCTTAAGCCGCCTCTGGGCTTGGGCCTACTACAAGCCTTATCGTAAACCATAACCTTGTATACTCTTCGAACTTTCTTTAAGTAACCCGCCATTGTGATTGACCCGGCCCCTCCTGGGCGGGTCATACCTGGTAGTCATATCCCCAACATTAGGCCCCAGGTTGATTTGAACTTTGTTCTTGTCAATCTTCCAACACTTAGAAAAAATCCATCTATTACTGCTGCAAAAGCCTTGTAACCCGCCATGATGTCATCTCCGGATTTTTCGGAAACCCGCCACCACGTCATCTTTAACGGATCTTTTTCTTTAATGCCTTTTCGAAAATCGAGGCACCTGGGTAGCTGGATAACCATGTTTTGGCCTCCTCGTTTTTCGCGCTCACTTATCTGTCCTTCCTTATAAATAGCCACGACCGGTCTTCTTCTCATTCTCTCCCTTTTCCATTGTCTCCTTCCTCTCGCAACTTTCGACGCTTGAACTCCACCGCCGCTGCAGCGCTTACCGTCGTCCTCAACCTTGGCTGTTGCGTCAACCTGAGTTTGTCTAGAGAAAACGGCAACGATCCTCCGTAGTAGATCTGCGTCCGTAAGTCCTTGCTTTCTCATACCTTAGATCTGCATTAGGGTTTGCGAGTTCCTTTTGTGTTCTTAACTATTCATCACGGATTCTTTGTAGTTTCTCCACCTCATCCTCCTTTGATCTAAAAGAAGTATGGAACTCATGCGGTAGTTGTTTTCAATCCATTCCAAATGCTAGTAGATCCCTTCTTCTTGTACAAAGGCCTCCTTAGAACTGATGAACTCCTCTGTGCTGGTTTTTTAGGTCTAGATTTATTTTTCTTTTTTGAACCATCTAGATCTAAAATAATAGCAACAAATTGTGAAACTTGTTTATCTCAGTACTTAGGCAATTCTGTCTCAGGCAACCTTCGAATATCTTTAGCCATGGCGGCTTATCATGTCGGCTCATTTTTCCTTCATATATCATTAGACCTTACTTAAGCCGCCATTACTCATCTGTACTATAATCATTAACCTGTAATTCCACTAATTAATTTGAACCGGCAAATTACTTTCTTTTCATCTTGTCCTTTTTCATTATGCCCTCAAAGATGCCAATAGTCTGCAACTGGGTCCCTTCCACCGTCACTGATGACACTTTGAAGGATTTTGTCACCATTGGATATTTACCAGAGAAGAACATTATGTCCTATTGTGCTCCTGACCCGGCCAAAGAATGACCTCAGCCCAAAGACGGTGAAGTCATCATCTTTACTGATCATATGAATCGGGGTTTTTCACCACCCGGCTTAAAGTTCTTTAGGGATGTTCTGCATTTTTCAAGCTTCATCCACAAGATCTTGGACCCAACTCCATATACAATATCTGCAATTTTCAAGTTCTCTGTGAGGTTTATCTTCAAGAAGAACCTACGGTTGAACTCTTCAAAGAGTATTTCTATCTGAACCACCAGAATGAATGCACCAACGGCCTTAGCTTGGAACTTGGTGGAATTTCGATTCAGCGCCGACAGGGTGCTGTCTTTCCCTTAGTAGTCTTACCAAGCCATCCCAAGGATTGGAATCAAACTTGCTTTTATTGTAAAGACACGTTGCCAGCTGATGAAAAACCAATGTCGGGTTATCACACAGAGCATCTTAACTCTAAGTTTGTGCTCCCTGACAAGCTTACTGCGCTGAACGTAAGAAGATCATCCCATCCATAAAAAGGATTCAAACCTTGTTGGGAAACGGCCTAACTGGAGTTGACTTGATCCGTTGTTGGATCGCATGGCGGGTCATTCCTCTGAGCCGTCGCTCTTCCTTGATGTATAACTATGACGGAGGACCAGATGACCCTCTGCATCATAGCTCTGCACAACTGACTGAAGAAGCCATTGTTGAAATGTCAACCACCCTCGTAAACAGTAAATACGAGGACTACAGTAAAGTTGGATTGAATCCTTTCTGCAAACTTAACCCGGCACCAGAGGTAAATCCCCTTGACCCCCTTTTTCCTTCAGTAGTTAAGTACTTGCATGACTTTTAACCTGCTATTGGCCTACAGGCCAAATCTGACTTTTGGAAGGCCAAATATGATCATGAAGCCGCCAAGAAGGCTAGAGCCGCCGCCATAGCCGCCCAGAAGACAACCCAAAAATGCAAGAAGAAAAGAATTGCTTCTGATATGTTCAAGATGGATGATGTCTCCGAGTTGGAGGTAGCCCTTGACTCTCTTGGCATGTTTTTTAACAACCTTATTGACACTGACTATTGCCAGGACGACACGGGGGCCAGCCAGGCAGTAGAAGAAGAGGTAACTATTTCCTCCGACTCAGAACCTTTGCCAAGACAGAAACCTCGACTAGTAACCCGGAAAGTAAGGTTTTCACACCCTTTGGCTTATTTGGGTCCTCATTTTCTTTTGAAAAAGCAGCAACATGAGAGCTGCCGTCAAGACCGGACCAATGACGATAATGAACTGCCCTCCGGCTTACAAAAAATCCTCGGCAACGCCAGAATGAGGTTTCTTTCACCTTTGATTTTCGCTTTTGTCAATGAATCTACCTCCTTGCTCTTTTAAATTGTGACTTCACTTTTGCAGGAGGTCTCTCGTTCTTCTGGTGATTCCTCTCAAACTCAATTTTCGGCTTTCAAGACTACCCCTGGGTAAAGAAAATTATATTTCTTCTGCATCTTTAAGTCTGTATCATTATACTGACTCATAAAATTCTTCTTAGCGGTCAAGCAAAGCCCGAGAAGGCCAGGGTGGCTAAGCCGGCGGAAGACCCGAAAGACCCTGCTCCTAAACCGGCAATACCAACTCCTGCTCCTGAACAATTTGAAGCACTAGAAGACTCTACAGTCGATGTTCAAATAGATCCTCCTGAATCGTCTGTTGATGAAACTACTCTCAACCCGTCTACTATTAAACCGTCGAGCTCAGCTAACCCGCCAGTGACTTACGACGGCGATGTTTTAATTACTGGAAGTAGATTTGTTGAACCGGGCAATCCAACTGTATTGGCCAGGCATTCTGCCAAGCAAGAGGTTTTGGAAAGGCAGAAAGTGATGTTTGACGTCTCTCACTATGCTCTCCTGAGCATTAGTGACATGCTATCTGGATACCTCAGTCATGTGCACTCCAGCCGTGACTCTGAAATTGAGATGGTCAAGCAGCTGCAACTAAAATATGAGGTATGTTCTCTGGCTTTCATTAGTTTACATATGCTCTACCAGCCCCCAAGTCTCTGGATTATGATGAACCTAAATGACCTGTAGACTTGTGATATAGGTTGATGCTTTGTCTTAGATTTTCCCTAAGTCCAATGGATTAGCATAAATTCGCACCTGTAGTCCCCAATAACCGGCTTAATTCCTCATGAATGAGCCAGTACTTAACTTAACTTCATAGCTGTCTTGAATTAGTCCAAACTAATATTGTTATCTGGCTCAAGAGGAAAAAGTTTTTTGAATATCATGCATTAGCCCCCAAGTGCCAAGCGTTGTTACCTGTAAAATGCTTGGTACTTAAAAGAGTTCTTTCTACCTTTTAAGAATTGCTTTGACAGACATTAGCCCCCAAGTGCCAAGTAGTGTTGCCTTGCAAAGTGCTTGGGACTTTTAATCACTATGACCTTTATGGGAATAAACTTTTGACATACCTGTGCATGTCTGTAGACCGCCATAACTGAATTGGGTTCTCAACTGATTGATGCAAAGACCCGGTTGGCGGCTCAAGAGACTGAGATAAAAAATGCTGACTCCAAACTCCAGTTGAGCCTATCTGAAGCAGAAAAACTGAAGACCAGCTTTGACGCAGAGAAAAAATCTTGGGCCAATGAAAAAACCTTGCTGATACAGCGTGCTGAAACAACCGAGGTGGCTCTCAAGGAGGTTTCCGCGGAGCTCAGTGGTTTAAAGAACCGGGTGTCTCAGATGGTCTCTGCAATCTTTGCTGAGTCATTGTATTATTTATTGAAACTCTATTTTTGCCAGAAATATAAGACGCCTGCTTAACCCTTTAAAATACTCATAGGTCCACGGAGCAACAATCTGAGCCAAAACAACTTGACGAAACTCAAGGCGGTTTACACCCTGGTGGAGCAACTGTACACTAGAGCTCAACGGGCGCTTGCCATTATCTCCCCAGCCAACGAAGGAACAAACCTCTTGAGTGATGTTTTGAAGAAGGTATCTATCTTACCCGCCACATTCCAAGAGGTCAAGCGGTCTTGTGCAAGAGCCGGAGCCCTAACTCCTCTAAGCCGCTCCAAAGCCTGGGTGCCGGAACTAGATCTGGCGGACGTAGCCAAGGGGTATCCCCCCTTTAAGGAAGACGGGACTCCGTTTGATCAAGATGATTTTGTCGTTTGTGTGAGGGGAATTCGTCCTCAGGCTACCATTCTTGGCGATGAGACCAACATTGATAAGTATTAGCTGGGTTTTGACGTTGATAATAAAAAGATGGCGACTCCTTCGTATAAAGTGACAGATCTTATCCCGCCGGTTCGCCAACACACCTTTGCCCTAGAAAATTGACCCGGCTGGTCTAATTGATGATGAAGCTGAGTTCGTTGCTTTTCATGGCTTTGACTGGTCCAAGCCTAGCTTCCAACCAGTGGAGGGAGATGAACCAGCGAGGGAGGAGTCATAACCGTCCAAATAATCCGGCGAAGACTTAATGAACAGGCCTTAGCTTAACATCTGCTTAAGAGAAAAATAGTTTTAACCTTTTGGGCTCCCAACGCCTTGTAATAGGCTAGCTTGAAACTGCATGTTCTGCCTATGCCGTCGTGCATATCATACTTCGTATGACTATTTTTATCCATCATGTCAATATATGCTTTATATCATTTATCATATCTGTAGCGTTTAAACCTATTCCTGTATGTAAAAGATGAGAAACTGTCCTGGCGGTTTGTCGCTGGACGGGTCAAAACATCCTATACATAACTATGAAATTACCATAACGGAATAATTAGGGCTAGATGTCAAGATAAATAAGGCTGTAAAGCCTTTGATTAAAGAAAAAACACAGATAAGTCTGTTTATGAACGACAATGTCATACATGTGTTCCTTGATTCTGGACTGCCGGTTTATGTGACCCGAATAGTAAGGGTGACAACACAATCTTTTTAGAAGTTAATACCTCCATGTGCCTGATGACTGTTATACCTTGGCAACTCATTGTCAAATAACCGAGCCGGTTTAAATTGAAACCATACTTACAGTTAGATTCGAGACAACAAAAAATCAGTAAAACAAAGGAGTATCTTTCAAACAATGTAAATCAAGCATTAAGAAAAATTTGGAGGCTTCTGATTCGAATACGCTCAGTAAACCAGACCAAAGGGGTTAAGCTAGGATTCGAATACGATCATGTAGCCCCCAGTGGTTTTGGCATTGCGCCGATCAAGAGGGTACCAACAACTATGTTCTCTTTGGTTCAAATACGACCTATGTTTGAACAGGAAGCCCCCAAATGACCTTGAGAGGTTTTTAACGACCCTGGTTCGAATACTATCCAAGTCGGACCCAAAAGGGGTTAAGCTATGATTCGGATACGATCAAGAAGCCCCCTAGTGAGTTTGGATTTGCGCCGATCAAGTGGGTTACGACATCTATGTTCTCTTTGGTTCGAATACGACCTATGTTTGAACAGGAAGCCCCCTGGTGACCATGAGGTTTTAACGGCTAGATTCGAATACGATCATGAGCCGGACTAGGAGGGTTAAGCTAGATTCAAATACGATCAGCCCCCAACTGGTCGTTTAATAATTAGAATAATAAAGATATGTGATCATTGAAGATGAAAAGGACAGAGGTCCTGCTTTATTACTTATCATAATATATACAACGTCAAAGTATGTACATTATGAGAGCCGGTGGCTCAAGTGTAGTAAGGCCGAAGATGAGAAATATTCCACGGCCAGCGGGTCTCCTCCTCCGATTTACGTGAGTCTTTGTGCTCTCGAACATCGATAAGGTAATATGACCCGTTGTTTAAGTTCTTGCTGACCACAAAGGGTCCTTCCCAAGGTGGGGATAGCTTGTGCGCATCAGACTGATCCTGGATGAGCCGGAGCACCAGGTCACCCTCTTGAAAGGTTCTGGACTTAACAAGGCGACTGTGATAGCAGCGTAGGTCCTCTTGGTAAATTGCTGATCGGGCCGCTGCCAAGTCTCGCTCCTCATCTAATAAGTCAAGAGCATCATGTCGGGCTTGCTCATTATCAGCTTCAACGTAAGCCGCCACGCGGGGTGAGTCATGACGGATGTCACTAGGCAGGACTGCTTCTGCTCCATAAACCATGAAGAAAGGCGTATAACCTGTAGACCTGTTAGGGGTGGTATTGATGCTCCATAGCACCGAGGGTAACTCCTCCACCCAACAACCTGGCGTCCGTTGTAAAGGAACCATAAGCCGGGGCTTGAGACCTTTTAAGATTTCCTGATTTTCTCTCTCAGCTTGACCATTAGATTGGGGGTGAGCCACTTACAAAACATCAAGACGGATATGCTCACGTTGACAAAATTCCTCCATAGCACCTTTGGACATATTAGTACCATTGTCAGTTATAATGCTGTGTGGAAAGCCAAAACAAAAGATCACCTTTTTCATGAACTAAACTACTATGGCTGGATCACACTTAGTAACCGGCTCTGCCTTAACCCATTTTGTGAATTTGTCAATGGACACCAAAAGATGTGTCTTTTTATCTTTGGATCTTTTGAAAGGTCCAACCATATCGAGCCCCGAAACTGCAAACGGCCAAGTGACTAGAATCATTCGCAATTCTTGAGCCGGCATGTGCACTCGTCGTGCAAATTTTTAACACCCACCACACCTACTGACCAGATCCTCCGCATCGGTGTGAGCCATTAGCCGGTAAAAACCATGACGGAAATCTTTCGCCACAAGAGACTTTGAGCCGGCATGATGGCCACAATCTCCTTCATGGATCTCACGAAGAATTTCTTGACCTTCTTCAGGAGAGACACAACATTGAAAGGCTCCGGTGACACTGCGATGATACAACTCACCATTGGAAATTATCATTGACTTAGACCGCCGGGTTATCTGTCTAGCCAAGGTCTCATCCTCCGGCAACTCACCGCGGGTCATATAAGCTAAATACGACACTGTCCAGTCTAGAATGACATGAAGAGCTGCCACCAATTGTGCCTCTGGGTCTGGAACAACCAAGTCTTCCTCTGTAGGCAACTTGACAGAAGGGTTATGCAGAACATCTAAAAAGGTGTTAGGCGGCACCAGCTTACGTTGAGATCCCAATCGGCTTAAAGCATCGGCCGCTTCATTCTTTCTGCGGTCGATGTGCTCCACTTAGTAACCCTTGAAGTGTCCAGCAACAGCGTCAACCTCACGGCGATAAGCCGCCATGAGAGGATCCTTGGAATCCCACTTGCCTGATACTTGCTGAGCCACCAAATCTGAGTCGCCAAGGCACCGTACCCTGCTTAAACTCATTCCTTTAGCCATTCGAAGACCATGGAGTAAGGCCTCATACTCAGTTGCGTTGTTAGTACAAGGAAACATCAACCTCAACACATAACAAAACTTGTCACCACAAGGAGAAGTTAAAACAACTCCAGCCCCCGAGCCTTCCAGTTGTCTAGACCCATCAAAATGAATCGTCCAATATGTGTTGTCTGGCTTATCTTCAGGTATCTGCAACTCCGTCCAATCCTTAATGAAGTCCACTAGTGCTTGAGATTTGATGGCAGTACGTGGCACATACTTTAAACCATGAGACCCAAGTTCAATGGCCCACTTGGCGACTCTTCCTGTGGCTTCTCTATTTTGAATAATATCTCCTAAAGGAGCAGAGCTAACCACAGTGATGGGATGATCCTGAAAGTAATGCTTAAGCTTCTGGCTTGCCATGAACACTCCATAAACAAGCTTCTGCCAATGTGGATATCTTTGCTTGGACTCAATGAGCACCTCACTGACGTAATAAACCGGCCGTTGAACCAGATGTTCCTTGCCAGCCTCCTTGCGCTCTACAACAATGGCCACACTGACAACACATGTGTTAGCAGCCACATATAACAACAGTGGCTCCTTCTCAATGGGAGTAGCAAGAACTGGCGGTTCGGCGAGCTGTCTTTTCAGATCTTCAAAGGCAGAGTTAGCAGCGTCACTCCATACAAAATTATCCGTCTTCTTCATCATTTGATACAACGGCATAGCCTTCTCACCTAACTGGCTTATGAACCGGCTTAAGGCTGTGACACGACCCGCCAGCTGCTGAACGTCATTGATGCACGCCGGCTTAGCCAAAGACGTAATTGCCTTAATTTTCTATGGGTTAGCCTCAATGCCCCTGTTAGACACCAAAAAACCCAAAAGCTTGCCAGCTAGGACTCCAAAAACGCAATTGGCCGGGTTAAGCATCATCTTGTAGACCCGGAGATTATCAAAGGTTTCCTTCAGATCATCTACGAGAGTTTCCTTCTCTCTGGATTTCACCACTATATCATCTACATAAGCATGAACATTACGCCCAATCTGATTATCAAGACAGTTCTGCACACACCGCTGATAAGTCGCCTGGGCACTCTTAAGCCCAAAAGGCATAGATACATAGCAGAAAGCTCCAAATGGGGTAATGAAAGCCGTCTTCTCCTGGTCCTTAACAGCATCTTGATCTGATGATAGCCATAATAAGCGTCCAAAAAACTCAAACGCTCACAACCCGCTGTAGCATCAATGATTTGATCAATACGAGGGAGAGCAAAAGGATCAGCCGGACAAGCCTTGTTTAAATCTGTGTAATCCACACACATATGCCTAGTGTCGTTCTTTTTTAGCACAAGCACCGTGTTAGCCAACCACTCTGGGTGAAAAACTTCAACAATAAACCCGGCCGCCAAGAGCCGGGCCACCTCTTCTCCAATAGCTTTGCGCCTTCCTCGTTGAACCGCCGAAGAAACTGCCGGACCGACTTAAACTTTGGATCAATATTGAGAGTGTGCTCAGCGAGTTCTCTCGGTACACCCGGCATGTCAGAAGGCTTCCATGCAAAGATGTCCCGGTTCTCATGGATGAACTCGATGAGCGCGCTTTCCTATTTGGGATCCAAGTTAGCACTGATAATGAATTGTTTGGATGAGTCGCCAGGCACAAAATCATTCATCTTGGTATCGTCAGTCGACTTAAACTTCAGCGCTAGCTCATGCTCCGTAGTTGGCTTTTTCAAAGACGTCATGTCTGCCAGGTCAACATTATCCTTGTAAAACTTCACCTTCTCTATCGCACAAACAGATTCGGCGTAAGCAGCAACACCTTCTTCACATTCCAAAGCTATCTTCCGACTTCCATGCACTGTGATAGTGCTCTTATAACCCGGCATCTTGAGCTACAGATAAACATAGCACGGCCGTGCCATGAATTTTGCATAAGCCGGCCATCCAAACAGGGCGTGATATGGGCTTTTGATTTTGACCACTTCAAAAGTTAACTTCTCCGCCCTAGAATCATGCTCATCTCCAAAGGCTACTTCTAGCTCGATCTTACCAACTGGATATGCCGACTTAACAGGCACTACTCCATGGAAAATAGTGTTGGATGGCTTAAGACTTTTGTCAGTCAACCCCATGCGACGGAACGTCTCATAATAGAGGATGTTGATGCTACTACCTCCGTCCATGAGTATTTTAGTGAATTTATATCCACCAACCTGAGGGGCCACCACCAAGGCCAGGTGACCCGGATTATCAACCCGGGGAGGGTGATCTTCCCTACTCCACAAAATAGGCTGATCAGACCATCTCAAATAACATGGAACCGCCGGTTCAACAGCGTTCACAGCTCTCTTATGAAGTTTCTGGTCCCTTTTGCATAAACTGGTGGTGAATACGTGATACTGCCCACTGTTCAACTTCTTTGGGTTACTTTGATATCCGGATTGCTGCTGCTAACTACCTTGGCCCGATTGCTGATTATAGCCGCCTTGATTGCCTTGAGGGCCCTATCCATGAGAGCCGCCACCGCTTGAGCCGCCGCCCGGGCCATGAAAACCGCCGCTGCCTAAGCCGCTGCTAGGTCCATGATTACCATCGAACATGTTAGAATTCTTGAAAGCCTTCATGATCGTACAGTATTTCCATAGATGGGTGGCCGGCTTCTCCCGGGCGCCGTGTCTTGGACAGGGTTCATTTAGCAACTGCTCAAGGGTGGGACCTGACCCGCCTGACCGAGGAGGCGGCCTCCCCTTACGCCATTGATTATTGCCCTGTGTGTTGGTGTTAGCCACAAACTCCAGACTACCGTCAGCCTTACGTTTATTATTACCTCCTTGATTTGTCGGGTTATGCTGATGACCTTTGCTGTTGTCGTTCTTCTTTCCCTTCCCTACCTTCTCTTTGTCAGATGCGGGATCCTTGGTACTATCAGAGTCGGTGTATTTGACCAGAGCCGCCATCAGCTGGCCCATGTCATTGCAATCACGCTTGAGCCGCCCCAGCTTTCGTTTCAGAGGTTCAAAATGGCATTTTTTCTCCAACATTAAGACCGCAGAGCCGGCATCCATCTTATAAGATGAATGTATTATTTCCTTCACCCGGCGCACCCGATGGGTCATGGATTCACCTTCCTCTTGCTTGAAATTAGTCAAATCCACAATCTACATGGGTTTCTTGCATGTATCTTTGAAGTTCTGAATAAACCGGGCTTTTAACTCTGCCCATGAGCCGATGGAATTGGGTGGCAACCCCTTCAACCAAGTGCGAGCTGTTCCATCCAACATCATGGTGAAGTACTTGGCCATCACTGCGTCACTGACCTCCAATAACTCCATGGCCATCTCGTAACTTTCAATACATGCCCCGGGTTGTAAGTCAGCTGTGTAATTAGGCACCTTACGAGGCCCCTTAAAATCCTTTGGCAAGCGCTCATTATGCAGAGCTGGCACCAAGCAAGGGACACCTCCAGTCCTCGTGGTCACACCTGCTTCAACAGAGATCGTTGGATAAATGAAAAAGGTTGGTGACCGGCCTGCCCAGCTGCTTGTTGAACCGCCCGCTCAGCCTCTTGGCGGATCCTCTCCTGGTCAGCCAAGTTAAGAGCTCTATCACGCGCCGGGGCATGCATGTGCGGCTGGTTACGGCACTGGGCGTTGCTTGACATGGCCGCTGAATCCATATGCCTGCTATAGCTGGGGCTCCGGCTTGGGCGAGGGGTTGAATGAATCCTATCTTGACTGTAAGAGTATGACTCCTGCTGTGCAAGAGCCATCTGAAGAAGTTCTCAGACCCTTCGCGTTTCGATCGCCGTTGGAGAGTCGCCTTCCATTGGGGGAGCCGCCAAGCGTGTCGATGCAGCGATCAGATTCTCCAAAGGTTTAGAAAAGTGCCTCGGTGGTGTTGGTGTATAACGAAGCAGAGCAATATTTACACGAGGGGGTTCCATTGCCTGCAGTTGAACTGACGCCCCAGCCCCAGGTGTTGCATTCCGGTTTGCCTCCGGCGGATTACCGGGTCCGGCCCCGGGTGTGTGGAAGAGATTCCTAGAATCGTAAGTCAGGGGCAAACGTGATTGAGTCTTCTGGTGCCTTCTCCTCATGACCTCGTTTGATGCGTTCAGATTCATCGAAAGCTGAAAAGCCTCTGATTGAAGCTGCTGAGCCCAAGCATCCAAAGCCGCCTGCTCTGCAGCCATACGGACGTCCTCGACCGCCAAGTTTTCCTTGGCTTGTGCTACCTCCCCACATAACCGTGCCACCTCCGCGTCATGCTGAGCCTTATCCGCTGATTCGACCATGACGGTCAACCGGGTCGTCATCCTATTCATGAGATCCATCAGCACCTGAGCCGGTGGTTGATACGTCTTCGTCGTATCTACTTTACCAAACACTTTTGCCCTTGTTTTGGACTCTAACTTGCATGATTTGAATGGAACTAACCCGGACTGATGCTATTTTCAGCAGAATTGCCATGGTGTTATCTATGTGCAGAAACAAAAGTTCTCGGAATGACCTGAAACTTCACAGAGCGTCTTTTTGGAAATAATAAAAAATACTGGCAAAAGATCAAGGCCCGGGGGCCCACACCCTAGCCACGAGGGTGGGGGCGCGCCTGCCCCCCTGGGCCACACCCTACCTCGTGGGACCCCGGGAGCTCCTCCGACCTCAACTCCAACTCTATATATTCACTTTTGGGGAGAAAAAAATCAGAGAGAAGGGTTCATCGCGTTTTACACGACGGAGCCGCCACCAAGCCCTAAAACCTCTCGGGAGGGCTGATCTGGAGTCCGTTCGGGGCTCCGGAGAGGGGAATCCATCGCCGTTGTCATCATCAACCATCCTCCATCACCAATTTCATGATGCTCACCGCCGTGCGTGAGTAATTACATCATAGGCTTGCTAGACGGTGATGGGTTGGATGAGATTTATCATGTAATCGAGTTAGTTTTGTTAGGGTTTGATCCCTAGTATCCACTATGTTCTGAGATTGATGTTGCTATGACTTTGCCATGCTTAATGCTTGTCACTAGGGCCCGAGTGCCATGATTTCGGATCTAAACCTATTATGTTTTCATCCATATATGAGAGTTCTTGATCCTATCTTGCAAGTCTATAGTCACCTACTATGTGTTATGATCCGGCAACCCCGAAGTGACAATAATCGGGACCACTCCCGGTGATGACCGTAGTTTGTGGATTTCATGTATTCACTTTGTGTAAATGCTTTGGTCCGGTACTCTATTAAAAGGAGGCCTTAATATCCCTTAGTTTCCGCTAGGACCCTGCTGCCATGGGAGTAGGACAAAAGATGTCATGCAAGTTCTTTTCCATAAGCACATATTACTATATTCAGAATACATGCCTACATTATATTGATGAATTGGAGATAGTTCTGTGTCACCCTAGGTTATGATTGTTACATGATGAACCGCATCCGACATAATTCTCTATCACCGATCCATTTCCTACGAGCTTTCTATATACTGTTCTTCGTTTATTTACTTTTCCGTTGCTATTGTTACAATCACTACAAAATACCAAAAAATTACTTTTGCTACCATTACCTTTTGCTACTGTTACCACTACTATCATATTACTTTGCTACTAAATACTTTGCTGCAGATTTTAAGTTTCCAGGTGTGGTTGAATTGACAACTCAGCTGCTAATACTTGAGAATACTCTTTGGCTCCCCTTGTGTCGAATCACTAAATTTGGGTTGAATACTCTACCCTCGAAAATTGTTGCGATCCCCTATACTTGTGGGTTATCAAGACTATTTTCTGGCGCCGTTGTTGGGAGCATAGCTCTATTCTTTGAGTCACTTAGGATTTATATCTGCTTATCATTATGAAGAACTTGAAAGATCCAAGAATCAAGATTTATCCCTCAACTACGAGGAGAGGTAAGGAACTACCATCTAGCTCTGCACTTGATTCACCTTCTGTTTTGAGTAAGCTTGTGACACCTAAACCTGCTTCTGCTATTCATTCTGATATGTCGCATGTTATTGATGATGCCACTTCTGCTATGCATGATACTTATGCTGAAACTACTTCTATGCTTGATACTACTGTGCCACTTGGTGAATTTCTTGATGAACAACTTGCTAGGGTTAGAGAGAATGAAATTATTAAAACTGATAAGATTGATGAAAATGATGATGAAGACTCTCCCCCTAATAAATATGAATTGCATGTTGTTCCTGAGGGTTATGTTCTGGATGAAGAATCTGCTAGAGCTATTCTTGCTTGCAATGATACATATGATCTAAAGAGGTTACTAGCTAAATGGAAGCAGCAATCCCTTAATGCTAGAATGAAACCTGACCCTGCTTTTGCTACTTCACCTATCTGTGTTACTGATAAGGATTATGAATTCTCTGTTGATCCTGATATAATTACTTTGGTTGAATCTGATCCTCTTTATGGCTATGAATCTGAAATTGTTGTGGCACATCTTACAAAGTTAAATGATATAGCTACCCTGTTCACTAATGATGAGAGAACTCGTTACTTTTATATCCTTAAAATATTTCCATTCTCATTAAAGGGTGATGCTAAGATATGGTTTAATTCTCTTGATCCTGGTTGTGTGCGTAGTCCCCAGGACATGATTTACTACTTCTCTGCTAAATATTTCCCTGCTCATCAGAAACAAGTTGCTTTAAGGGATATATATATATATATATATAATTTTGTGCAAATTGAAGAAGTGAGTCTCCCACAAGCTTGGGGGAGGCTTCTCCAATTACTTAATGCTTTGCCTGATCATCCTGTTAAGAAAAATGAAATACTTGATATCTTTTTTAATTGACTAACCGATGCTTCCAGAGATTACCTGGATAGTTGTGTTGGTTCTGTTTTTAGGGAAAGAACGCCGGATGAAGCTTATTTTGGTAGAGAATTAAAACGCAGTGCTGATATGCTTGAACACTTGGGTGATTATATGGCTAATGTCAAAGGTGAACTAAAACATATTAGTAAACATGCTTCTATGGTTACCACTCAAGTAGAACAAGTACTTAAAGCTCAAAATGATTTGCTCAATGAATTGAATAGTAAGAATAATGATTTTGCTATTAGAGTGGCTACTAGAACTGGTAAAATGACTCGGGAACCTTTGTATCCTGAAGGCCACCCTAAGAAAATTGAGCAAGATTCTCAGAGAAATAATATAGACACACCTAGTCCTTCTAAAAGGAAGAAAATGAAAAATGATAGGACTTTGCATGCTTCTAGTGAACCTATTGCTGAAACACCTGAGAATCCAAATGATATTTCTATTTCTGATGCTGAAACACAATCTGGTAATGAACCTGAAACTAGTGATAATGTTAATGATAATGCTCAACCTAGCAATGATAATGATATAGAAATTGATCCTGCTATTGATCTTGATAACCCACAATCAAAGAATCAACGTTATGATAAGAGAGACTTTGTTGCTAGGAAACATGGTAAAGAAAGAGAACCATGGGTTCAAAAACCCATGCCTTTTCCTCCCAAACCATCCAAGAAAAAGGATGATGAGGATTTTGAGCGCTTTGCTGAAATGATTAGACCTATCTTTTTGCGTATGCGATTAACTGATATGCTTAAAATGAATCCTTATGCTAAGTACATGAAAGAAATTGTTACTAATAAAAGAAAGATACCGGAAGCTGAAATTTCCACCATGCTTGCTAATTATACTTTTAAGGGTGGAATACCAAAGAAACTTGGAGATCCAGGAGTATCCACTATACCATGCTCCATGAAAAGAAACTATGTTAAAACTGCTTTATTTGATCTTGGAGCCGGTGTCAGTGTTATGCCTCTCTCTTTATATCGTAGATCTGATTTGAATAAGTTGACACCTACTGAAATATCTTTGCAAATGGCTAATAAATCAATTGCTATACCTGTCGGTATTTGTGAGGATGTGCCTGTTCTAGTTGCAAACGTTACTATTCTAACGGACTTTGTTATTCTTGATATTCCCGAGGATGATAGTATGTCTATTATTCTTGGAGGACCCTTTTTGAATACTGCAGGGGCTGTTATTGATTGCAACAAAGGCAATGTCACTTTTCATGTTGATGGTAATGAGCATACGGTACACTTTTCGAGGAAACAACCTCAACTCCAAAGTATTAATTCTATTGAAAAAAATCCATCAATTATTTTTGGAGGTTTTGAATTTCCTCTTCCTACTGTCAAGAAGAAATATGATATTCTTATTGTTGGGGATGTGCATATCCCCGTTGATATTCGGAAAGAGTTTGTTAACAAGACTTGATCAACCTTGTTAATGGATTCCTTTTGATGATCATGAGATGGATGAATTTAGAAAACACAACTCTCTGTACCCTCCTTTTACTTTCTGTTATTTATATTAAATAAAATAAAATAGTATTTTCTGTTTGTTATCTAAATTATCCGTGCAATATAAAAATACCCCAAAAATAAAAGTTCTCCAAATGCCCTGAAATTTAAATATGATTTTTTCTGAAATAGTTGAGAATATTTGGCACTGAGAACATAGCAGGGGGCATCCACCTGGCCACGAGGGTGGAGGATGCGCCCTACCCCCTGGGCGCGCCCCCTTCCTCCTGGGCCCACGGTGGACCTCCTCCACTTATTCCTGCACCCACACACTCCTTCCTCCCATAAACACCATTATCCAGTTCAAACCCGAGTCCAAGCTCATTTTGCTGCCATTTTCGATCTTCTTGCTCAAAGCACCTCTCACAAAACTACTTGGGGGGGGGTTGTTCCTTGGTATGTGACTCCTCCATTGGTCCAATTAGTTTTTGTTCTAGTGCTTTATTCATTGCATATTTTTGCTGCCTAGGTGATCCTGTTCTTGAGCTTGCATGTCAAACTTATAAGGTTCCAAGTAGTTTTGATGCATGATATAGGCTCTAGGCACTTGTAGGAGTAGTTGCTATCAATTTTGTTGAGTTTGGTTTACTTTTATTTGAAGTTATTAAAAATTTCAGAAATTTTTCAGAGGAAGAAATATGTTTAGGAAAATGTACCAAGGTGGTCCTTAAGGAAGCAAGGACACAGGCTTGCAATGCGTGATGCTGACGATGAGCCACCAAGGGACGCTCCAGTGCGGCCTTGTGAATGGCCTTCAGAAGACTTCCTGGATCGAGTGGGAATCACTACAGGAATCCAGTATTTTGCTGTCTGCCACGGTGGACGGCAAATGCACGGACGACGGACGGCAAACAGTGACGGCAAAGACAGGGTCGGCAAACAGGTCCTTTGCCATCTACTTTTTATGCGGACGGCAAAGAGCCCTTTGCCTACAGCGGCGGACGGCAAAGAGGAGGGACGGCAAAAAACTGGACGTCCGCCAGCGTTAGTCCGTTAGGCGGCTAACGGCAGCCTTTGCCGTCCGCTAGCGGACGGCAAATTTGAGCGCCTCTTTGCCGTTTGCCAGTTGACGTCAGCAATGCGTCAGCGCCCGCTGTGTTTTGCCCTCTGCCACGGCGGACGGCAAAGGCAAAGTCTTTGCCGTCAGCTTAGCTTTGCCGTCCGCCACGGTAGGCAAATTTGCCAAATGGCCCATCCCTCAGGAAGCACAGGTGGGCGCCACGTGCCCCCTTTGTCGTCTGCCACCGACAGCAAAGGCGTCTTTGCCGTCTGCCGCGGACAGTAAAGATCCTGCACTGCCTCTTTTTTATTCTGTTTTTCTTATATCCAACAATTATCACAGCAAATATATCACAGCACATATATATCCATCACATAAATATCCAGCACATATATATCCAACATAATAAATATCCAGCACATATATATATCCATCCATACATACATAGTAGGTTGCACATAGTTCCATCTGTTGGAAATATGCCCTAGAGGCAATAATAAAAGCATTATTATTATATTTCCTTGTTCATGATAATTGTCTTTATTCATGCTATAATTGTGTTATCCGGAAATCGTAATACATGTGTGAATAATAGACACCAACATGTCCCTAGTAAGCCTCTAGTTGACTAGCTCGTTGATCAACAAATAGTCATGGTTTCCTAACTATGGACATTAGATGTCATTGATAACGAGATCACATCATTAGGAGAATGATGTGATGGACAAGACCCAATCCTAAACATGGCACAAGATCGTATAGTTCGTTTGCTAGAGTTTTCCAATGTCAAGTATCCTTTCCTTAGACCATGAGATCGTGTAACTCTCGGATACTGTAGGAGTGCTTTGGGTGTACCAAACGTCACAACGTAACTGGGTGACCATAAAGGTATACTACGGGTATCTCCGAAAGTGTCTGTTGGGTTGACACGGATAAAGACTGGGATTTGTCACTCCATATGACGGAGAGGTATCACTGGGCCCACTCGGTAATGCATCGTCATTATCAGCTCAAAGTGACCAAGTGTCTGGTCACGGGATCATGCATTACAGTACGAGTAAAGTGACTTGCCGGTAACGAGATTGAACGAGGTATTGGGATACCGACGATCGAATCTCGGGCAAGTAACATACCTATTGATGAAGGGAATTGTATACGGGGTTGCTTGAATCCTCGACATCGTGGTTCATCCGATGAGATCATCGAGGAGCATGTGGGAGCCAACATGGGTATCCAGATCCCGCTGTTGGTTATTGACCGGAGAGCGATCTCGGTC
The DNA here is from genome assembly GCA_034509565.1 of Triticum monococcum. Lineage (NCBI taxonomy): Eukaryota > Viridiplantae > Streptophyta > Magnoliopsida > Poales > Poaceae > Triticum > Triticum monococcum. The sequence continues at coordinate 561,582,363 of CM067841.1, read as the reverse complement.
ATGTCTACATGTCTCCCGAACCCGTAGGGTCTACACACTTAAGGTTCGGTGATGCTAGGGTTGTAGGGATATGTATATGCAGTAACCCGAATGTTGTTCGGCATCCCGGATGAGAACCCGGACGTCATGAGGAGTTCCGGAGTGGTCCGGAGGTAAAGAATTATATATAGGAAGTGCTATTTCGGCCATCGGGACAAGTTTCGGGGTCACCGGTATTGTACCGGGACCACCGGAAGGGTCCCGGGGGTCCACCGGGTGGGGCCACCTATCCCGGAGGGCCCCATGGGCTGAAGTGGGAAGGGATCCAGCCCAAAGTGGGCTGGGGCGCCACTTCCCCAAGGGCCCATGCGCCTAGGGTGGGGGAAACCCTAAAGGGGCGCCCCTTGCTTGGGGGCAAGCCCCCCACCCCTTGGCCGCCGCCCCCCCTAGGAGATTGCATCTCCAAGGGCCGGCGCCCCGCCTAGGCTCCCTATATATAGTGGGGGGAGGGAGGGACTCTCACGCTACGCCTTTGGTGCCTCCCTCTCCCTCTCCAACACTTCCTCCTCCTCCATAGAGCTTGGCGAAGCCCTGCCGGAGTACTGCAGCTCCATCACCACCACGCCGTCGTGCTGCTGCTGGAGCCATCTTCCTCAACCTCTCCTTCCCCCTTGCTGGATCAAGAAGGAGGAGACATTACGCTGACCGTACGTGTGTTGAACGCGGAGGTGCCGTCCGTTCGGCGCTAGGATCTCCGGTGATTTGGATCACGTCGAGTACGACTCCCTCATCCCCGTTCTTTGAACGCTTCCGCTCGCGATCTACAAGGTACGTAGATGCATCAAACCACTCGTTGCTAGATGAACTCATAGATGGATCTTGGTGAAACCATAGGAATTTTTTTGTTTTCTGCAACGTTCCCCAACAGCGGCATCATGAGCTAGGTCTATGCGTAGTTCTCTATGCACGAGTAGAACACAATTTGTTGTGGGCTTTGATGTTATCCACTTTCTTGCCGCTACTAGTCTTATTTTGCTTCAGCGGTATTGTCGGATGAAGCGGCCCGGACCAACCTTACACGTACACTTACGTGAGACCGGTTCCACAGACTAACATGCACTAGTTGCATAAGGTGGCTGGCGGGTGTCTGTCTCTCCCACTTTAGTTGGAGCGGATTCGATGAAAAGGGTCCTTATGAAGGGTAAATAGAAGTTGACAAATCACGTTGTGGCTTCCACGTAGGTAAGAAAATGTTCTTGCTAGAACCCTATTGCATCCACGTAAAACTTGCAACAACAATTAGAGGACGTCTAACTTGTTTTTGCAGCAAGTGTTTTGTGATGTGATATGGCCAAAGTTGCGATGAATGATGAATGATATATATGTGATGTATGAGATGTTCATGCTATTGTAATAGGAATCACGACTTGCATGTCGATGAGTATGACAACCGGCAGGAGCCATGGGAGTTGTCTTTATTTTTTGTATGACCTGCGTGTCATTGAGAAACGCCATGTAAATTACTTTACTTTATTGCTAAACGCGTTAGCTATAGTAGTAGAAGTAATAGTTGGTGAGCAACTTCATGGAGACACAATGATGGAGATCATGGTGTCATGCCGGTGACAAGATGATCATGGAGCCCCAAGATGGAGATCAAAGGAGCTATGTGATATTGGCCATATCATGTCACTTTTAGTATTTGATTGCATGTGATGTTTATCATGTTTTTGCATCTTGTTTACTTAGAACGACGGTAGTAAATAAGATGACCCCTCATAATAATTTCAAGAAAGTGTTCCCCCTAACTGTGCACCATTGCGACAGTTCGTTGTTTCGAAGCACCACGTGATGATCGGGTGTGATAGATTCTAACATTCACATACAACGGGTGTAAGACAGATTTACACATGCAAACACTTAGGTTGACTTGACGAGCCTAGCATGTACAGACATGGCCTCGGAACACAGAAGACCGAAAGGTCGAGCATGAGTCGTATAGAAGATACGATCAACATGAAGATGTTCACCGATGTTGACTAGTCCGTCTCACGTGATGATCGGACACGACCTAGTTAACTCGGATCATGTTATACTTAGATGACTAGAGAGGGATGTCTATCTAAGTGGGAGTTCATTAAATAATTTGATTAGATGAACTTAATTATCATGAACTTAGTCTAAAATATCTACAATATGTCTTGTAGATCATATGGCCAACGTTGTCCTCAACTTCAACGCGTTCCTAGAGAAAACCAAGCTGAAAGACGATGGTAGCAACTATACGGACTGGGTCCGGAACCTGAGGATCATCCTCATAGCTGCCAAGAAAGATTATGTCCTACAAGCACCGCTAGGTGACGCACCTGTTCTCGCTGCAGAACAAGACGTTATGAACGCTTGGCAGGCACGTAACGATGACTACTCCCTCGTTCAGTGCGGCATGCTTTGCAGCTTAGAGCCGGGGCTCCAAAAACATTTTGAGAGACGCGGAGCATATGAGATGTTCGAAGAGCTGAAAATGGTTTTCCAAGCTCATGCCCGGGTCGAGAGATATCAAGTCTCCGACAAGTTCTTCAGCTGTAAGATGGAAGAAAACAATTCTGTCAGTGAGCATATACTCACTATGTCTGGGTTGCATAACCGCTTGACTCAGCTGGGAGTTAATCTCTCGGATGACGCGGTCATTGACAGAATCCTTTAGTCGCTTCCACCAAGCTACAAGAGCTTTGTGATGAACTTCAATATGCAGGGGATGGAAAAGACCATTCCTGAAGTATTTGCAATGCTGAAATCAGTAGAGGTAGAAGTCAGAAAGGAACATCAAGTGTTGATGGTGAATCAAACCACTAAGTTCAAGAAAGGCAAGGGTAAGAAAACCTTCAAGAAGGACGACAAGGGAGTTGCCGCGCCCGGCAAGCAAGCTGCCGGGAAGAAGCCAAAGAATGGACCCAAGCCCGAGACTGAGTGTTTTTATTGCAAGGGAAGTGGTCACTGGAAGTGGAATTGCCCCAAATACTTAGCGGACAAGAAGGCCGGCATCACGAAAGGTATATGTGATATACATGTAATTGATGCGTACCTTACCAGTACTCGTAGTAGCTCTTGGGTATTTGATACCGGTGCAGTTGCTCACATTTGTAACTCAAAGCAGGAGCTGCGGAATAAGCAGAGACTGGCACGCTACCTCTACATTTAATTGATGTGTACCTTACCAGGACGAGGTGACGATGCGCGTCGGGAATGGTTCCAAGGTCGATGTGATCGCCATCGGCACGCTACCTCTACATTTACCTACGGGATTAGTTTTGAACCTCAATAATTGTTATTTAGTACCAAGTTTGAGCATGAACATTGTATCAAGATCTCGTTTGATACGAGATGGCTACTCATTTAAATCCGAGAATAATGGTTGTTCTATTTATATGAGAGATATGTTTTATGGTCATGCTCCGATGGTGAATGGTTTATTCTTAATGAATCTCGAGCGTAATGCTACACATATTCATAGTGTGAGTACCAAAAGATGTAAGGTTGATAATGATAGCCCCACACACTTGTGGCACTGCCGCCTTGGTCACATAGGTGTCAAACGCATGAAGAAGCTCCATGCAGATGGACTTTTAGAGTCTCTTGATTACGAATCATTTGTCACGTGCGAACCATGCCTCATGGGTAAAATGACCAAGACTCCGTTCTCAGGAACAATGGAGCGAGCAACCAACTTATCAGAAATCATACATACTGATGTGTGCGGTCCAATGAGTGTTGAGGCTCGCGGTGGCTATCGTTATGTTCTCACCCTCATTGATGACTTGAGTAGATATGGGTATATCTATTTAATGAAACACAAGTCTGAGACCTTTGAAAAGCTCAAGTAATTTCAGAGTGAGGTTGAAAATCAACGTGACAGGAAAATCAAGTTCCTACGATCAGATCGCGGAGGAGAATACTTGAGGCACGAATTTGGCACATACTTAAGAAAATGTGGAATGGTTTCACAACTCACGCCGCCTGGAACACCTCAGCGTAATGGTGTGTCCGAACATCGTAATCGCACTCTATTAGATATGGTGCGATCTATGATGTCTCTTACCGATTTACCGCTATCTTTTTGGGGCTATGCTTTAGAGACTGCCGTATTCACTTTAAATAGGGCTCCCTTCAAATCCATTGAGACGACACCGTATGAATTATGGTTTGGGAAGAAACCTAAGCTGTCGTTTCTAAAAGTTTGGGGATGCGATGCTTATGTCAAGAAACTTCAACCTGAAAAGCTCGAACCCAAGTCGGAAAAATGCGTCTTCATAGGATACCCTAAAGAAACTATTGGGTATACCTTCTACCTCAGATCCGAAGGCAAGATTTTTGTTGCCAAGAATGGATCCTTTCTAGAGAAGTAGTTTCTCTCGAAAGAAGTAAGTGGGAGGAAAGTAGAACTTGATGAAGTATTACCTCTTGAACCGGAAAAAGGCGCAACTCAAGAAAATGTTCCTGAGGTGCCTGCACCGACTAGAGAGGAAGTTAATGATGATGATCAAGATACTTCTGATCAAGCTCCTACTGAAATTCGTAGGTCCACAAGGACACGTTCCGCACCAGAGTGGTACGGCAACCCTGTCTTGGAAATCATGTTGTTAGACAATGGTGAACCTTTGAACTATTAAAAAGCGATGGCGGGCCCGGATTCCGACAAATGGCTGGAAGCCATGAAATCCGAGATAGGATCCATGTATGAAAACGAAGTATGGACTTTGACTGACTTGCCCGTTGAGTGGCGAGCCATAGAAAATAAATGGATCTTTAAGAAGAAGACAGACGCGGATGGTAATGTGACCATCTATAAAGCTCGGCTTGTCGCTAAGGGTTATCGACAAGTTCAAGGGGTTGACTACGATGAGACTTTCTCGCCGGTAGCGAAGCTAAAGTCCGTCTGAATCATGTTAGAAATTGCCGCATTCTATAATTATGAGATATGGCAAATGGACGTCAAAACGGCATTCCTTTATGGTTTCCTTAAGGAAGAATTGTATATGATGCAACCGGAAGGTTTTGTCGATCCTAAGAATGCTGACAAGGTGTGCAAGCTCCAACGCTCGATTTATGGGCTGGTGCAAGCATCTCGGAGTTGGAACATTCGCTTTGATGAGATGATCAAAGCGTTTGGGTTTACACAGACTTATGGAGAAGCCTGCGTTTACAAGAAAGTGAGTGGGAGCTCTGTAGCATTTCTCATATTATATGTAGATGACATACTTTTGATGGGAAATGATATAGAACTCTTGGACAGCATTAAGGCCTACTTGAATAAGAGTTTTTCAATGAAGGACCTTGGAGAAGCTGCATGTATATTAGGCATCAAGATCTATAGAGATAGATCAAGACGCCTCATAGGTCTTTCACAAAGCACATACCTTGATAAGATATTGAAGAAATTCAATATGGATCAGTCTAAGAAGGGGTTCTTGCCTGTGTTGCAAGGTGTGAAATTGAGCTCAGCTCAATGTCCGACCACGGCAGAAGATATAAAAGAGATGAGTGTCATCCCCTATGCCTCAGCCATAGGTTCTATTATGTATGCCATGCTGTGTACCAGACCTGATGTAAACCTTGCCGTAAGTTTGGTAGGTAGGTACCAAAGTAATCCCGGCAAGGAACACTGGACAGAGGTCAAGAATATCCTGAAGTACCTGAAAAGGACTAAGGAAACGTTTCTCGTTTATGGAGGTGATGAAGAGCTCGTCGTAAAGGGTTACGCCGATGCTAGCTTCGACACAGATCTGGATGACTCTAAGCCACAAACCGGATACGTGTATATTTTGAATGGTGGGGCAGTAAGCTGGTGCAGTTGCAAGCAGAGCGTCGTGGCGGGATCTACATGTGAAGCGGAGTACATGGCAGCCTCGGAGGCAGCACATGAAGCAATATGGCTGAAGGAGTTCATCACCAACCTAGGAGTCATACCCAATGCGCCGGGACCAATCAAACTCTTCTGTGACAACATTGGAGCTATTGCACTTGCCAAGGAGCCGAGGTTTCACAAGAAGACCAGGCACATCAAGCGTCGCTTCAACTCCATTCGTGAAAATGTTCAAGATGGAGACATAGATATTTGTAAAGTACATACGGACCTGAATGTAGCAGATCCATTGACTAAACCTCTCCCTAGATCAAAACATGATCAACACCAGAATTCCATGGGTGTTCGATTCATCACAATGTAACTAGATTATTGACTCTAGTGCAAGTGGGAGACTGTTGGAAATATGCCCTAGAGGCAATAATAAAAGCATTATTATTATATTTCTTTGTTCATGATAATTGTCTTTATTCATGCTATAATTGTGTTATCCGGAAATCGTAATACATGTGTAAATAATAGACACCAACATGTCCCTAGTAAGCCTCTAGTTGACTAGCTCGTTGATCAACAGATAGTCATGGTTTCCTAACTATGGACATTAGATGTCATTGATAACGAGATCACATCATTAGGAGAATGATGTGATGGACAAGACCCAATCCTAAGCATAGCACAAGATCGTATAGTTCGTTTGCTAGAGTTTTCCAATGTCAAGTATCCTTTCCTTAGACCATGAGATCGTGTAACTCCCGGATACCATAGGAGTGCTTTGGGTGTACCAAACGTCACAACGTAACTGGGTGACCATAAAGGTATACTACGGGTATCTCCGAAAGTGTCTGTTGGGTTGACACGGATCAAGACTGGGATTTGTCACTCCATATGACGGAGAGGTATCACTAGGCCCACTCGGTAATGCATCATCATTATGAGCTCAAAGTGACCAAGTGTTTGGTCATGGGATCATGCATTACGGTACGAGTAAAGTGACTTGCCGGTAATGAGATTGAACGAGGTATTGGGATACCGACGATCGAATCCCGGGCAAGTAACATACCGATTGACGAAGGGAATTGTATACGGGGTTGCTTGAATCCTCGACATCGTGGTTCATCCGATGAGATCATCGAGGAGCATGTGGGAGCCAACATGGGTATCCAGATCCCGCTGTTGGTTATTGACCGGAGAGCGATCTCGGTCATGTCTACATGTCTCCCGAACCCGTAGGGTCTACACACTTAAGGTTCGGTGACGCTAGGGTTGTAGGGATATGTATATGCAGTAACCCGAATGTTGTTCGGAGTCCCAGATGAGATCCCGGACATCAAGAGGAGTTCCGGAATGGTCTGGAGGTAAATAATTATATATAGGAAGTGCTATTTCGGCCATCGGGACAAGTTTCGGGGTCACCGGTATTGTACCGAGACCACCGGAAGGGTCCCGGGGGTCCACCGGGTGGGGCCACCTATCCCGGAGGGCCCCATGGGCAGAAGTGGGAAGGGATCCAGCCCAAAGTGGGCTAGGGCGCCACTTCCCCAAGGGCCCAAGCGCCTAGGGTGGGGGAAACCCTAAGGGGGGGCGCCCCTTGCTTGGGGGGCAAGCCCCCCACCCCTTGGCCGGCGCCCCCTAGGCTCCCTATATATAGTGGGGGGAGGGAAGGCCTCTCACGCTACGCCTTTGGTGCCTCCCTCTCCCTCTCCAACACTTCCTCCTCCATAGAGCTTGGCGAAGCCCTGCCGGAGTACTGCAGCTCCATCACCACCACGCCGTCGTGCTGCTGCTGGAGCCATCTTTGTAACACCCCAGATATTACTTTCCCAATTTGTACTCCAACTCTTGCCGTTTCCGGCATTAAGTTATATTTATTTCCCGGGTTCGGGTTTTTTGTCTCTGTGTGTTGTTTTCGTTTTCGTGCATCTCATATCATGTCATCACGTGCATTGCATTTGCATACATGTTCATCTCATGCATTTGAGCATTTTCCCCGTTGTCTGTTTTGCATTCCGGCGCTTCGTTCTCCTCCGGTGGTCAATTCTAGCTTTCTTTCATGTGTGGGGATTAAACATTTCCGGATTGGACCGAGACTTGCCATGCGGCCTTGGTTTACTGCCGGTAGACCGCCTGTCAAGTTTCGTACCATTTGGACTTCGTTTGATACTCCAACGGTTAACCGAGGGACCGAAAAGGCCTCGTGTGTGTTGCAGCCCAACACCCCTCCAATTTGGCCCAAAACCCACCAAACTCTGCTCCATGTCCTAGAGCGTTCGATCACGATCGCGTGGCCAAAAACCGCACCTCATTTGGACTCTCCTAGCTCCCTCTATGCCTATTTAAACCCCCTCCCGTTTTTGGATCTCCCCTCTTCCCTGAAACCCTAGATCCATTCGTCCTCACGCGCGCCGGACACCTGCCCAGCCGACGGACATGTCCGGCCTCCCCGTCCCCCGCCACGTGTCGGCCTCCTAGTGGTCGCTGCCCGGACCACTTCCCCGCCGCCGCCGAGGCCCGCCCGGCCCACGCGGGCCCCTCCCGGGCCCGGGCGCCGCCCTTCCCGCGCCTCCTCCACCCGACGCCGGCTCCGCCGTCCCTTCCGGCTCCGGTGGCCGGATCCGCCTCACCGCCGCCGCGCCGGCCAGCCGCTCCACGCCGCGAGCTCGCCAGACCTCGTCCCCGACGCCGGCCGACCCCGCCGCCACACCACGCCACCACGCCGCCGCTAGCCGCCGCCGTGGGCTTCGCCGCCCTCTGCCGCAGCCTCCTCCGCCGGCCTCTATCGCCGGCGACGAGCTCTCCTCCGCCGGCCGTCGATCTGCTACAGTAACCCGCCGATCTGCTACAGTACCTAGGCGAAACCCTAGATCTGAGGGTTGACTTCTCCCTTTCCCCCTAATTTTTTATGCATTCTTTGACTGCTCATATCTCCGCCTCCGTAGCTCCGTTTTGGACATATGATATATCAAAATCTTCATCTCGATGAGTACATCATTTCATTCCATTGCACAATTTGCATTTGAGTTCATCTTGATGCCCAAAATGCTGTTAGAAGGAGGCATCGTGAGTTAAATTGCAGATCCGTTAGCTCATCATAGACTTTTTTGTTTTTTGCCATGATTATTGTGTGCATGATATGCCTGTGAGCCTTTGGGATGAATTGTTAAGCATTTTGTCTTCTTTCCAGAGGTGCCACCCATGCATTTTTCGGATGTGTGTGGTGACTTGTGCAAGGTTGCAAAGAGGGGCACCTGAGTAATCTGTTTTTAGGGACTTAGTGATTTTCACTAAGTTTGGGATATTTTAGTTCATGATGCCATATGTTCAGCTTATTTCCTAGTGATCCGTGCCTCTTTTGAGCATGATCAGTAAGGGACATTTGTTAATCTTGTTATGCTCTATCCATCCATGTCTTTACTTTTTATCTTGGAGCACCCTAGGTTGAGTCAATCGAGCTCAACTTTTGCATCGTTGTTATTTTGGGCAGATCATGAACTCTTTTGCGATTTTGCCAATGCTATTGTTAGTGATCCATGCATGCTATGCCATTGTTCTTGCCATGTCTAGCTAGCATTTTGTGCCTTCTTTATGGATATATGCTTGCCTTGGCATGACTTGCACCGTAGTGAGTGCATCGAGCTCGTTTACATGCCTTCATGAGTTATGATTTCAGCATGTCTCAGTTTTCACGAAGTCTGAAAACTGATTGTGTTTCATCTATGTTCGTGTGCTCGTTAGAGTATTTTGTGAACCCTTTTAGCCCCAGGTCACTTTGGGTGTTTTGTTAAGATTGTTGAGTAGCTCCATGCCATGTTCTTACTTGTCATGTTCAGGTTATATTTCATGTTGTTTTGCTGCCCCGAAGAGAGCATCGTGGTCTGAAATTTCAGACTAGTGTTAATTTCACTAAGTCTGAAATCTGTTTTGCATATTTAGTTTTGCCATGCTTGTTTGAACCTCTTAATGGATGAATTTGGCTATGGCTCAGTGCTAGTGATTTGTTAAGCATCTTGTGTACATCCCTGCCATGTATTTTGTTTTCATGTTTGGTGGCTGTAGCATGTTCATTTCGTTGCATTTAGGAGCCTACTTGCTGTAAATCGCAGATCGGTTCGTTTCGTAAAACGCTTGCCATTTCCAAACCGTAGCTCCGATTCCTATGATCTTTATATCGTTTTCAGGTGATTTCATCCCATCTATCCAGTAGCACACTTGGTTTTCCAAGTTGAGGCCAGGTTCATGCATTTCCTATCACGTCTTGCATTTTGCATCCCGCATCGCATCCCGCATAGCATACCATCTTTGCATATTATTGGTTGCCCTTGCACGTGGTTGACTGTATCCTTGTTGCTTGTTTGTGTTGTTGGGTAGAGCCGGGAGACGAGTTCGCTAACGAGGAGCCCGTTGAGTTTGCTTTTGAGGATCCAGTCAACTCTGACAACTGTGCAGGCAAGATGATCATACCCTCGAAATCATTACTATCTTTGCTATGCTAGTTTGCTCGCTCTTTTGCTATGCCAATGCTACGATGCCTACCACTTGCTTGTCAGCCTCCCAATTGCCATGATTGAGCCTCTAACCCACCATTGTCCTAGCAAACCATTGATTGGCTATGTTACCGCTTTGCTCAGCCCCCCTTCTTATAGCGTTGCTAGTTGCAGGTGAAGATTGGAGCTGTTCCTTGTTGCAACATTTATTTACTTGTTGGGATACCATTATCTTGCTATGTTATCTTAATGCATCTATATACTTGGTAAAGGGTGGAAGGCTCGGCCTCTCGCCTAGTGTTTTGTTCCACTCTTGCCGCCCTAGTTTCCGTCATATCGGTGTTATGTTCCCGGATTGTTGCGTCCCTTACGCGGTTGGGCTATAATGGGAACCCCTTGATAGTTCGCCTTGATTAAAGCTTTTCCAGCAATGCCCAACATTGGTTTTACCATTTGCCACCTACCCCTTTTTCCCTTGGGTTTCCGGAGCCCGAGGGTCATCTTTATTTAGCCCCCCACGGGCCAGTGCTCCTCTGAGTGGTGGTCCGAACTAGAGCCCCTTGCAGCGCCACCTCAGGGAGACTCGAGGGCTGGTTTTAGTTGTACGGACTGCTCATCTGAGTGTGCCCTGAGAACGAGATATGTACAGCTCCTATCGGGATTTGTCGGCACATTCGGGCGGTGTTGCTGGTCTTGTTTTAACCTGCCGAATCGTCTTGTTGTACCGAGATACCGAGTCTGATCGGTGTGTCTTGGGTGGAGGTCTATTCCTTCATTGACCGTGAGAGCTTGTTATGGGCTAAGTTGGGACCCCCCTGCAGGGATTGATCTTTCGAAAGCCGTGCCCGCGGTTATGGGCAGATGGGAATTTGTTAATGTCCGGTTGTAGATAACTTTAACCTTAATTAATTAAAATGAATCAACTGAGTGTGTTACCGTGATGGCCTCTACTCGGCGGAGTCCGGGAAGCGGACACGGAGTTGGAGTTATGTTTGTGCATGTTGCTTCTGTAGTTTCTCGCTCATGCTTTGCCTCCTCTTCTCGCTCTCTTTTGCGAATAAGTTAGCCACCATATATGCTAGTCGCTTGCTGCAGCTCCACTTACATTACCCCTTTCCTACCTATTAAGCTTAAATAGTCTTGATCGCGAGGGTGCGAGATTGCTGAGTCCATGTGGCTCACAGATTACTATTACACCAGATCCAGGGACAGATGATACAGCTCCAGATGGCGCGCTCGAGCTCAAGTGGGAGTACGACGAGAACTCTCAGCGTTACTATGTGTCTTTTCCCGATTATCAGTAGTGGTGCCCAATCGGGGTTAGATTCAGGGCCTTGTCGCATGTTGGGGGTCTTTTCTATTTTGGCGCCGTAGTCGGGCCATGAGTGATTTGTATGATGGATGTTATTTATGTACTTTGATGTGACGTGGCGAGTGTAAGCCAACTATGTACCTCCCCTTTATATTATTTATGTACATGGGATGTGTGATGATTTCCTGACTTGCGACATTGCTTTCAATGCGGTTATGCCTCTAAGTCGTGCCTCGACACGTGGGAGACATAGCCGCATCGAGGGCGTTATAAGTTGGTAATCAGAGCCTTCCCCGACCTTAGGAGCCCCCATTGCTTGATCGTTTTTAGCAGCCGAGTTGTGTCTAGAAAAATGTTTTGAGTCCTTAGGAATTATATATCGGAGAGCTTAGGAATTCTTTTTACTTCCCAGTCTCCTCATCGCTCTGGTAAGGCATCCTGACGTAGAGTTTTGACTCTTCTCTTCTCAAATTTCACTAAAAAAATTTTTTAGGATCACGCGAGTATCTTGGATTTGTTCCGATGGCTTATGATGAGAATACTGTCTTGGTGCCTCCTGTCAGGGGTTTAGTGGAAGTGTCCTGGGGAGTTGAGCTCTGAGGTGTTGTCATCATAATTTTATCGTTGCAATTCTGGTATACTAGAGATATGTTCGCGACATCGAAAATCTCCTTTATGCAGTTCGTTGGTGAGATAACCTCGACGCCACCCAGTATTGGGGCGGGAGTTCGGGAGTATCGCCATAACTTGTATAACGGATGCTTTTTGAAGGTTGAGGTAGATGGTTTCCGAAGGTTTCTTGGTTATGTGTGAAGGATGGATACAGCTGGATGTAGGATTTGCTAGCTTGGGTGAGATATTATGCTTCCCCTGTATCCCCAACACCTGATTGCATAACCGGAAAGTTTCGGGAGTTTCATAGGTGGGAATTCTATTAGCTCTTAGGATATCCTTCCGACAGATGTATGCTATGAAATTGGGGTTCGACGTCTAGTGGTTCGCATATTCACGGTCAATTTTACAGTGGTCTCGTTGTGTCTTAAAGAGTCCTTGGCTATGCTGACTCGGGGACGCTTCGTATGTCATGTGCACTGCCTTGTACATGATGGTGCTGTACGATCGAGCCCGTGTAGGTCCCACCACGAAAACTTCAGATGAAATTTCTATCATATGTTTGTTCCGGCTTATTTCGCAAGCCAACCCTTGGTTTTATTTTGAGTTGTGGTATTCGAACCGCTTCGAAGTCATATGTTGATTCCATCCCTTGTTGAGTTACCCCTTCTACCTAATTCTTCGTGGCTTCGCAATTAGGAATATGTGACCACTTCAAGAGAAGTGCATTCGTTCATTTTGTTCGAATGTGAAGACTTTATGTTGCAATTTTCATTCCGTTGGATTCACCTTCATATTTGTCTATTTGTGTGCTAATGGTGGTCAACCTCTTCAGGATGGATCCTCCAACGCGCACGACTCCGAATCCTGATCCGCCACCACCTCCACCGCCTCCGGAGGCTTGGCAAGCTGTGATGGCTGCAACCAATGCAAATACACAGTTGATCATGCAAATCCTCCAAGAGCGGAATCAAGGCAGTCAAGGGAATCAAGGCAACAATCAGAACCATTTTGCTACTCTGAACCAGTTCCTCGCAAATGGTCCAAAGATGTTCAGCAATTGTGTTGAGGCTACCGATGCTGACGATTGGCTAGTGGATCTGGGCAAGCATTTTGAATGCAGCAACGTCAGGCCTGAAGATTTTGTCAAGTTCGCTTCTTTCCAGCTCAAAGATCAGGCTGCAGAGTGGTTCCAGCAATACCAGGATTCCAGAGGTGGACGTTTGATCACTTGGGATGATTTCCGTCGTGATTTCCGAGCTCATCACATCCCTCTGAGTGTGACTGAAAGCAAACGTGAGGAATTCCGCAATCTGAAGCAAGGCTCTTTGTCTGTCTATGACTACAACAAGTTGTTCCAGAAGCTCGCCCATTTTTCCAAGCAGGATGTTCCTGATGAGAAGAGCATGATCTATCAGTTCAGGGGTGGTCTCCATGAAGAAATTCAGCTTGCTCTTGTCCTCTTCGAGCCGCTGAGATATGATGAGTTCTACAACATGGCACTGAAGCAAGAGGCTGCTCAGTTGAGGTGTGATGCCTCCAGGAAGCGAGTCAGAGACACTATGCCTTCTTCCTCTACTCAAGTGGCCAAGCAGCAGAAGTATTGGCTTCCTCCTCCTCCGTTCCGTCAGCCGTATCAGCAGAAGGGCAAAGGTGGCAGTGGTTCTTCCCACCCACCCAACCCAGGCTTTCAGAACAAGACTTCGTCTCAAGCTCCAAGATCGAGTGCTCTGTACCACCGTCCGCTCTCACAGGTCACGTGCAACAAGTGCCAATAGAAGGGTCACTACGCCAACAAATGTTTCAACCAGAGGCGTCTTCCTCCTCCTCCTCCTGTCAGATCAGCAAGTACAGCAGTGGTCAAGCATAACCCCAAGTACGCCAAGGTCAATATGGTGAATGCAGCTCAGGCAGAGGATTCTTCGGATGTCATCATGGGTAACCTTCCTGTTAACGATATTCCTGCAAGGGTTCTTTTTGACACTGGTGCATCGCATTGTTTTATGTCGAGACCTTTTGCATCTAAGCATGATTTTCATACACAAGTGTTGTCGAAACCATTGGCGATTGTTTCTCCGGCCCGTCAAATGACATCTCGAGTATGTGTTCCGGAAGTTACAATCACTTTGGGCGATTATAAGTTCTTGGCTTCTCCAAATGTTCTTGGTGATTCGGATATCGATCTTATTCTCGGGATGGACTGGCTATCTAAGCATAAAACTCAGCTTGATTGTGCAGCCAGGCAGATTCAACTGACTCATTCGTCTGAGGATATCATTGTCTTTGCCGCTCGTGATGATACAAACCGGTTGTTTTCTCTCAATGAGAAGAGTGAATTGGATGCTATTTCGCAGATCCCAGTCGTCTGTGAGTATCAAGACGTCTTCCCAGAAGAACTCCCAGGAATGCCTCCAAACCGGCCCGTTGAATTTGTTATTGAACTTGAGCCCGGTACAGAACCTGTGTGCAAACGTCCCTACAAGCTCGGCCCCGAAGAGTTGAAGGAGTTGAAGAAACAACTCGATGTTCAAGAAAGAATGGGTCTCATTCGGCCTAGTACTTCTCCGTGGGGTTGTGGTGTTCTTTTTGTGAAGAAGAAGGATGGAACGGATCGACTTTGTGTTGATTATCGTCCATTGAATAAGAAGACCATCAAGAACAAATACCCACTTCCCAACATCAATGAGCTGTTCGAACAACTCAAGGGTGCCCAAGTATTCTCCAAGCTTGATCTCCGTATGGATTATCATCAGATTCGCATTCGTGAGCAAGATATTCCCAAGACGGCTTTCAGGACAACTATGGGTCATATCAATACACTGTCATGTCTTTTGGCCTCGCCAACGCTCTTCCGACGTTCTCTCGCATGATGAACTTCATCTTCAACCCCTACACCAATGACTTCGTTTTGGTCTATCTCGACGACATTCTGGTTTTCTCGAAGAACAAGGAAGATCATGCCAAGCACTTGCGTTTGGTTCTTGACAAGCTCAGGGAACATCAGTTCTACGCCAAGTTCTCCAAGTGTGAATTTTGGCTCGATGAGGTGCTTTATCTTGGTCATATCATCTCTGCCAAGGGCATTTCCGTGGATCCTGAGAAGGTGTCTGCAATTGTTAATTGGGATCCTCCTCAGAACGTGAAGCAACTCCGTAGCTTCCTCGGTCTCGCAAGCTACTGCCGAAGATTCGTTGAAATTTTTTCCAAGATCGCGAAGCCTCTCTCAAATCTTCTTCAGAAGCACGTCAAGTACGTTTGGTCTCAGGAATTGATATTGCTTTCAACACTTTGAAAGAGAAATTGATCACTGCGCCAGTTCTGACTCCGCCTGATGAAACCAAGCCGTACGAGGTCTTTTGTGATGCCTCTCTCCAAGGTCTAGGTGCTGTACTGATGCAAGAGAAGAAAGTTGTTGCTTATACCTCTCGCCAGTTAAAGCCTAATGAGAAGAACTACCCCACTCATGATCTCGAGTTGGCGGCAGTTGTGCACGCTTTGTTGACTTGGAGACATCTTCTATTGGGAAGAAAAGTGGACATTTTCACTGATCACAAGAGTCTCAAGTACCTCTTCACTCAGCCTAATCTCAACCTCAGGCAGACTCGATGGGTCGAAATGATTCAAGAGTACAATCCGAGTATTGAGTATACTCCAGGCAAGGCCAATGTGATTGCTGACGCTTTGAGCAGAAAAGCATATTGCAACAGTCAGATTCTCAAGCCTTATCAACCCGAGCTTTGTGAAGCTTTCCGCAAACTTAATCTGCAAATTGTTCCTCAAGGTTTTCTCGCCAACCTTCAAGTCTCTCCTACCTTGGAAGACCAGATTCGCCAAGCCCAACTTCTTGATGCTATGGTGAAAAAGGTGAAGATTGGTATTGCAAAGAGTCAGTCCAAGTACAAGTGCTACCGACTTGATGACAAGGACACTCTCTTCTTCGAGGATCGAATTGTTGTGCCCAAAGGTGAACTTCGTAAAGTGATCATGAACGAGGCTCACAACTCTCTCCTCTCCATCCACTCTGGTAGCACGAAGATGTATCAGGATCTGAAGCAAACTTATTGGTGGACTCGAATGAAGCGCGAGATCGCTCAATTCGTGAATGAATGTGATGTCTGCAGAAGAGTGAAGGCAGATCACCAAAGGCCAGCAGGTCTCCTCCAACCTCTTGCCATTCCAGAATGGAAGTTTGACCACATTGAAATGGACTTCGTGACTGGGTTTCCAAAGTCCAAGCGTGGCAATGATGCTATATTCGTTGTCATCGACAAGCTCACCAAAGTGGCTCACTTTCTGCCTATCAAAGAGTCGATCACTGCAGCTCAATTGGCGGAACTCTACACCTCTCGAATTGTCTCTCTGCACGGTATTCCTCAAGTGATATCTTCAGACCGTGGCAGCATCTTTACCTCCAAGTTTTGGGATTCTTTTCAGAAGGCCATGGGCACCAACATTCGCTTCAGCACTGCTTTCCATCCTCAAACAAGCGGTCAAGTCGAGCGTGTCGACCAGATTCTTGAAGATATGCTCAGGGCTTGTGTTATCTCCTTCGGCATGAAGTGGGAGGATTGTCTTCCTTATGCTGAATTCTCATACAACAACAGTTTTCAAGCAAGTTCGGGCAAGGCCCCATTTGAAATTCTGTATGGTAGGAAGTGCCGTACACCTCTCAACTGGTCTGAAACCGGTGAACGTCAGCTGCTGGGTAATGACTTAATCACAGAGGCAGAAGAAATGTGCAAGGTCATTCGTGATAACCTCAAAGCAGCCCAATCCCGCCAGAAGAGCTACTATGATAGTAAGCACCGTGATTTGGCTTTCGAGATCGGAGATCATGTTTACCTCCGCGTCTCTCCTATGAAAGGGACTCGTCGCTTCGGTATCAAAGGGAAGCTTGCCCCCAGATACATCGAACCTTTCAAGATTGTCAGCAAGAGAGGCGACCTCGCCTATCAACTCGAGCTTCCTTCAAACTTTGCTAATGTTCATGATGTGTTCCATGTCTCCCAACTCCGAAAGTGCTTCAAGACGCCTGAACGCACCATCAACTTCGAGGACATTGAGCTCCAAGATCTCTCCTATCGTGAGCACCCAGTTGCAATCCTTGAAGAGACTAAACGCAGGACTCGCAACAAGTCAATCAAATTTCTCAAAGTCAAGTGCTCACACTATTCTGACCGTGAAGCTACATGGGAACGCGAGGATCACCTCCGTTCTGAGTACCCGGAGTTCTTTCAGTCCTAGATCTCGGGACGAGATCTTTTCGTAGTGGTGGAGTGTTGTAACACCCCAGATATTACTTTCCCAATTTGTACTCCAACTCTTGCCGTTTCCGGCATTAAGTTATATTTATTTCTCGGGTTTGGGTTTTTTGTCTTTGTGTGTTGTTTTCGTTTTCGTGCATCTCATATCATGTCATCACGTGCATTGCATTTGCATACATGTTCATCTCATGCATTCGAGCATTTTCCCCGTTGTCCGTTTTGCATTCCGGCGCTTCGTTCTCCTCCGGTGGTCAATTCTAGCTTTCTTTCATGTGTGGGGATTAAACATTTCCGGATTGGACCGATACTTGCCATGCGGCCTTGGTTTACTACCGGTAGACCGGCTGTCAAGTTTCGTACCATTTGGACTTCGTTTGATACTCCAACGGTTAACCGAGGGACCGAAAAGGCCTCGTGTGTGTTGCAGCCCAACACCCCTCCAATTTGGCCCAAAACCCACCAAACTCTGCTCCATGTCCTAGAGCATTCGATCACGATCGTGTGGCCGAAAACCGCACCTCATTGGGACTCTCCTAGCTCCCTCTATGCCTATTTAAACCCCCTCCCGTTTTCGGATCGCGCCTCTTCCCCGAAACCCTAGATCCATTCGTCCTCGCGCGCGCCGGACACCTGCCCAGCCGATGGACATGTCCGGCCTCCCCGTCTACCGCCACCTGTCGGCCTCCTAGTGGTCGCCGCCCGGACCACTTCCCCGCCGCCGCCGAGGCCCGCCCGGCCCACGCGGGGCCCTCCCGGGCCCGGGCGCCGCCCTCCCCGCGCCTCCTCCACCCGACGCCGGCTCCGCCGTCCCTTCCGGCTCCGGTGGCCGGATCCGCCTCACCGCCGCCGCCGTGCCGGCCGGCCGCTCCACGCCGCGAGCTCGCCGGACCTCGTCCCCGACGCCGGCCGACCCCGCCGCCGCACCGCGCCACCACGCCGCCGCCAGCCGCCGCCGTGGGCTTCGCCGCCCTCTGCCGCAGCCTCCTCCGCCGGCCTCTATCGCCGGCGACGAGCTCTCCTCCGCCGGCCGTCGATCTGCTACAGTAACCCACCGATCTGCTACAGTACCCGGGCGAAACCCTAGATCTGAGGGTTGACTTCTCCCTTTCCCCCTAATTTTTTATGCATTCTTTGACTGCTCATATCTCCGCATCCGTAGCTCCGTTTTGGACATATGATATATCAAAATCTTCGTCTCGACGAGTACATCATTTCATTCCATTGCACAATTTGCATTTGAGTTCATCTTGATGCCCAAAATGCTGTTAGAAGGAGGCATCGTGAGTTAAATTGCAGATCCGTTAGGTCATCATAGACTTTTGCCATTTTTGCCATGATTATTGTGTGCATGATATGCCTGTGAGCCTTTGGGATGAATTGTTAAGCATTTTGTCTTCTTTCCAGGGGTGCCACCCATGCATTTTTAGGATGTGTGTGGTGACTTGTGCAAGCTTGCAAAGAGGGGCACCTGAGTAATCTGTTTTTAGGGACTTAGTGATTTTCACTAAGTCTGGGATATTTTAGTTCATGATGCCATATGTTCAGCTTATTTCCTAGTGATCCGTGCCTCTTTTGAGCATGATCAGTAAGGGACATTTGTTAATCTTGTTATGCTCTATCCATCCATGTCTTTACTTGTTATGTTGGAGCACCCTAGGTTGAGTCAATCGAGCTCAACTTTTGCATCGTTGTTATTTTGGGCAGATCGTGAAGTCTTTTTCGATTTTGCCGATGCTATTGTTAGTGATCCATGCATGCTATGCCATTGTTCTTGCCATGTATAGCTAGCATTTTGTGCCTTCTTTATGGATATATGCTTGCCTTGGCATGACTTGCACCGTAGTGAGTGCATCGAGCTCGTTTACATGCCTTCGTGAGTTATGATTTCAGCATGTCTCAGTTTTCACGAAGTCTGAAAACTGATTGTGTTTCATCTATGTTCGTGTGCTCGTTAGAGTATTTTGTGAACCCTTTTGGCCCCAGGTCACTTTGGGTGTTTTGTTAAGCTTGTTGAGTAGCTCCATGCCATGTTCTTACTTGTCATGTTCAGGTTATGTTTCATGTTGTTTTGCTGCCCCAAAGAGAGCATCGTGGTCTGAAATTTCAGACTAGTGTTAATTTCACTAAGTCTGAAATCTGTTTTGCATATTCAGTTTTGCCATGCTTGTTTGAACCTCTTAATGGATGAATTTGGCTATGGCTCAGTGCTAGTGATTTGTTAAGCATCTTGTGTACATCCCTGCCATGTATTTTGTTTTCATGTTTGGTGGCTGTAGCATGTTCATTTCGTTGCATTTAGGAGCCAACTTGCTGTAAATCGCAGATCGGTTCGTTTCGTAAAACGCTTGCCATTTCCAAACCGTAGCTCCGATTCCTATGATCCTTATATCGTTTTCAGGTTATTTCATCCCCTCTATCTAGTGGCACACTTGGTTTTCCAAGTTGAGGCCAGGTTCATGCATTTCCTGTCATGTCTTTCATTTTGCATCCCGCATCGCATCCCGCATAGCATACCATCTTTGCATATTATTGGTTGCCCTTGCACGTGGTTGATTGTATCCTTGTTGCTTGTTTGTGTTGTTGGGTAGAGCCGGGAGACGAGTTCGCTAACGAGGAGCCCGTTGAGTTTGCTTTTGAGGTCCAGTCAACTCTGACAACTGTGCAGGCAAGATGATCATACCCTCGAAATCATTACTATCTTTGCTATGCTAGTTTGCTCGCTCTTTTGCTATGCCAATGATACGATGCCTACCACTTGCTTGTCAGCCTCCCAATTGCCATGATTGAGCCTCTAACCCACCATTGTCCTAGCAAACCGTTGATTGGCTATGTTACCGCTTTGCTCAGCCCCCCTTCTTATAGCGTTGCTAGTTGCAGGTGAAGATTAGAGCTGTTCCTTGTTGGAACATTTATTTACTTGTTGGGATACCATTATCTTGCTATGTTATCTTAATGCATCTATATAATTGGTAAAGGGTGGAAGGCTCGGCCTCTCGCCTAGTGTTTTGTTCCACTCTTGCCACCCTAGTTTCCGTCATATCGGTGTTATGTTCCCGGATTGTTCCGTCCCTTACGCGGTTGGGCTATAATGAGAACCCCTTGATAGTTCGCCTTGATTAAAGCTTTTCCAGCAATGCCCAACATTGGTTTTACCATTTGCCACCTACCCCTTTTTCCCTTGGGTTTCCGGAGCCCGAGGGTCATCTTTATTTAGGCCCCCACGGGCCAGTGCTCCTCTGAGTGTTGGTCCAAACTAGAGCCCCTTGCAGCGCCACCTCGGGGAGACTCGAGGGCTGGTTTTAGTTGTACGGACTGCTCATCTGAGTGTGCCCTGAGAACGAGATATGTGCAGCTCCTATCGGGATTTGTCGGCACATTCGGGCGGTGTTGCTGGTCTTGTTTTAACCTGCCGAATCGTCTTGTTGTACCGAGATACCGAGTCTGATTGGTGTGTCTTGGGTGGAGGTCTATTCCTTCGTTGACCGTGAGAGCTTGTTATGGGCTAAGTTGGGACCCCCTGCAGGGATTGATCTTTCGAAATCCGTGCCCGCAGTTATGGGCAGATGGGAATTTGTTAATGTCCGGTTGTAGATAACTTTAACCTTAATTAATTAAAATTATTCAACTGAGTGTGTTACCGTGATGGCCTCTTCTCGGCGGAGTCCGGGAAGCGGACACGGTGTTGGAGTTATGTTTGCGCAGGTTGCTTCTCTAGTTTCTCGCTCGTGCTTTGCCTCCTCTTCTCGCTCTCTTTTGCGAATAAGTTAGCCACCATATATGCTAGTCGCTTGCTGCAGCTCCACTTACATTACCCCTTTCCTACCTATTAAGCTTAAATAGTCTTGATCGCGAGGGTGCGAGATTGCTGAGTCCCTGTGGCTCACAGATTACTATTACACCAGATCCAGGGACAGATGATACAGCTCCAGATGGCGCGCTCGAGCTCAAGTGGGAGTACGACGAGGACTCTCAGCGTTACTATGTGTCTTTTCCCGATTATCAGTAGTGGTGCCCAATCGGGGTTAGATTCAGGGCCTTGTCGCATGTTGGGGGTCTTTTCTATTTTGGCGCCGTAGTCGGGCCATGAGTGATTTGTATGATGGATGTTATTTATGTACTTTGATGTGACGTGGCGAGTGTAAGCCAACTATGTACCTCCCCTTTATATTATTTATGTACATGGGATGTGTGATGATTTCCTGACTTGCGACATTGCTTTCAATGCGGTTATGCCTCTAAGTCGTGCCTCGACACGTGGGAGACATAGCCGCATCGAGGGCGTTATAAGTTGGTAATCAGAGCCTTCCCCGACCTTAGGAGCCCCCATTGCTTGATCATTTTTAGCAGCCGAGTTGTGTCTAGAAAAATGTTTTGAGTCCTTAGGAATTATATATCGGAGAGCTTAGGAATTCTTTTTACTTCCCAGTCTCCTCATCGCTCTGGTAAGGCATCCTGACGTAGAGTTTTGACTCTTCTCTTCTCAAATTTCACTAAAAAAAAATTTAGGATCACGCGAGTATCTTGGATTTGTTCCGATGGCTTATGATGAGAATACTGTCTTGGTGCCTCATGTCAGGGGTTTAGTAGAAGTGTCCTGGGGAGTTGAGCTCTGAGGTGTTGTCATCATAATTTTATCGTTGCAATTCTGGTATACTTGAGATATGTTCGCGACATCGAAAATCTCCTTTATGCAGTTCGTTGGTGAGATAACCTCGACGCCACCCAGTACTGGGGTGGGAGTTAGGGAGTATCGCCATAACTTGTATAATGGATGCTTTTCGAAGGTTGAGGTAGATGGTTTCCGAAGGTTTCTTGGTTATGTGTGAAGGATGGATACAGCTGGATGTAGGATTTGCTAGCTTGGGTGAGATATTATGGTTCCCCTGTATCCCCAACACCTGATTGCATAACCGGAAAGTTTCGGGAGTTTCATAGGTGGGAATTCTATTAGCTCTTAGGATATCCTTCCGACAGATGTATGATATGAAATTGGGGTTCGACGTCTAGTGGTTCGCCTATTCACGGTCAATTTTACAGTGGTCTCATTGTGTCTTAAAGAGTCCTTGGCTATGCTGACTCGGGGACGCTTCGTATGTCATGTGCACTGCCTTGTACATGATGGTGCTGTACGATCGAGCCCGTGTAGGTCCCACCACGAAAACTTCGGATGAAATTTCTATCATATGTTTGTTCCGGCTTATTTCGCAAGCCAACCCTTGGTTTTATTTTGAGTTGAGGTATTCGAACCGCTTCGAAGTCATATGTTGATTCCATCCCTTGTTGAGTTACCCCTTCTACCTAATTCTTCGTGGCTTCGCAATTAGGAATATGTGACCACTTCAAGAGAAGTGCATTCGTTCATTTTGTTCGGATGTGAAGACTTTATGTTGCAATTTTCATTCCGTTGGATTCACCTTCATATTTGTCTATTTGTGTGCTAATGGTGGTCAACCTCTTCAGGATGGCTCCTCCAACGCGCACGACTCCGAATCCCGATCCGCCACCACCTCCACCGCCTCCGGAGGCTTGGCAAGCTGTGATGGCCGCAACCAATGCAAATACACAGTTGATCATGCAAATCCTCCAAGAGCGGAATCAAGGCAGTCAAGGGAATCAAGGCAACAATCAGAACCATTTTGCTACTCTGAACCAGTTCCTCGCAAATGGTCCAAAGACGTTCAGCAATTGTGTTGAGGCTACCGATGCTGACGATTGGCTAGTGGATCTGGGCAAGCATTTTGAATGCAGCAACGTCAGGCCTAAAGATTTCGTCAAGTTCGCTTCTTTCCAGCTCAAAGATTAGGCTGCAGAGTGGTTCCAGCAGTACCAGGATTCCAGAGGTGGACGTTTGATCACTTGGGATGATTTCCTCATGATTTCCGAGGTCATCACATCCCTCAGAGTGTGACTGAAAGCAAACGTGAGGAATTCCGCAATCTGAAGCAAGGCTCTTTGTCTGTCTATGACTACAACAAGTTGTTCCAGAAGCTCACCCGTTTTGCCAAGCAGGATGTTCCTGATGAGAAGAGCATGATCTATCAGTTCAGGGGTGGTCTCCGTGAAGAAATTCAGCTCGCTCTTGTCCTCTTCGAGCCACTGAGATACGATGAGTTCTACAACATGGCACTGAAGCAAGAGGCTGCTCAGTTGAGGTGTGATGCCTCCAGGAAGCGAGTCAGAGACACTACGCCTTCTTCCTCTACTCAAGTGGCCAAGCAGCAGAAGTATTGGCTTCCTCCTCCTCCGTTCCGTCAGCCATATCAGCAGAAGAGCAAAGGTGGCAGTGGTTCTTCCCACCCACCCAACCCAGGCTTTCAGAACAAGACTTCGTCTCAAGCTCCAAGATCGAGTGCTCCGTACCACCGTCCGCTCTCAGAGGTCACGTGCAACAAGTGCCAACAGAAGGGTCACTACGCCAACAAGTGTTTCAACCAGAGGCATCTTCCTCCTCCTCCTCCTGTCAGACTGGCAAGCACAGCAGTGGTCAAGCATAACCCCAAGTACGCCAAGGTCAATATGGTGAATGCAGCTCAGGCAGAGGATTCTTCGGATGTCATCATGGGTAACCTTCCTGTTAACGATATTCCTGCAAGGGTTCTTTTTGACACTGGTGCATCGCATTGTTTTATGTCGAGACCTTTTGCATCTAAGCATGATTTTCGTACACAAGTGTTGTCGAAACCGTTGGCAATTGTTTCTCCGGCCCGTCAACTGACATCTCGAGTATGTGTTCCGGATGTTACAATCACTTTGGGCGATTATAAGTTCTTGGCTTCTGCAAATGTTCTTGGTGATTCGGATATCGATCTTATTCTCGGGATGGACTGGCTATCTAAGCATAAAGCTTAGCTTGATTGTGCAGCCAGGCAGATTCAACTGACTCATTCGTCTGAGGATGTCATTGTCTTTGCCGCTCGTGATGATACAATCCGGTTGTTTTCTCTCAATGAGAAGAGTGAATTGGATGCTATTTCGCAGATCCCAGTCGTGTGTGAGTATCAAGACGTCTTCCCAGAAGAACTCCCAGGAATGCCTCCAAACCGGCCCGTTGAATTTGTTATTGAACTTGAGCCCGGTACGGAACCTGTGTGCAAACGTCCCTACAAGCTCGGCCCCGAAGAGTTGAAGGAGTTGAAGAAACAACTCGATGTTCAAGAAAGAATGGGTCTCATTCGGCCTAGTACTTCTCCGTGGGGTTGTGGTGTTCTTTTTGTGAAGAAGAAGGATGGAACGGACCGACTTTGTGTTGATTATCGTCCATTGAACAAGAAGACCATCAAGAACAAATACCTACTTCCCAACATCAATGAGCTGTTCGAACAACTCAAGGGTGCCCAAGTATTCTCCAAGCTTGATCTCCGTTTGGATTATCATCAGATTCGCATTCATGAGCAAGATATTCCCAAGACGGCTTTCAGGACAAGCTATGGGTCATATGAATACACTGTCCTGTCTTTTGGCCTCACCAACGCTCCTCCGACGTTCTCTCGCATGATGAACTTCATCTTCAACCCCTACACCAATGACTTCGTTTTGGTCTATCTCGACGACATTCTGGTTTTCTCGAAGAACAAGGAAGATCATGCCAAGCACTTGCGTTTGGTTCTTGACAAGCTCAGGGAACATCAGTTCTACGCCAAGTTCTCCAAGTGTGAATTTTGGCTCGATGAGGTGCTTTATCTTGGTCATATCATCTCTGCCAAGGGCATTTCCGTGGATCCTGAGAAGGTGTCTGCAATTGTTAATTGGGATCCTCCTCAGAACGTGAAGCAACTCCGTAGCTTCCTCGGTCTCGCAAGCTACTGCCGAAGATTCGTTGAAATTTTTTCCAAGATCGCGAAGCCTCTCTCAAATCTTCTTCAGAAGCACGTCAAGTACGTTTGGTCTCAGGAATTGATATTGCTTTCAACACTTTGAAAGAGAAATTGATCACTGCGCCAGTTCTGACTCCGCCTGATGAAACCAAGCCATACGAGGTCTTTTGTGATGCCTCTCTCCAAGGTCTAGGTGCTGTACTGATGCAAGAGAAGAAATTTGTTGCTTATACCTCTCGCCAGTTAAAGCCTAATGAGAAGAACTACCCCACTCATGATCTCGAGTTGGCGGCAGTTGTGCACGCTTTGTTGACTTGGAGACATCTTCTATTGGGAAGAAAAGTGGACAGTTTCACTGATCACAAGAGTCTCAAGTACATCTTCACTCAGCCTAATCTCAACCTCAGGCAGACTCGATGGGTCGAAATGATTCAAGAGTACAATCCGAGTATGGAGTATACTCCAGGCAAGGCCAATGTGATTGCTGACGCTTTGAGCAGAAAAGCATATTGCAACAGTCTGATTCTCAAGCCTTATCAACCCGAGCTTTGTGAAGCTTTCCGCAAACTTAATCTGCAAATTGTTCCTCAAGGTTTCCTCGCCAACCTTCAAGTCTCTCCTACCTTGGAAGACCAGATTCGCCAAGCCCAGCTTCTTGATGCTATGGTGAAAAAGGTGAAGGTTGGTATTGCAAAGAGTCAGTCCAAGTACAAGTGCTACCGACTTGATGACAAGGACACTCTCTTCTTCGAGGATCGAATTGTTGTGCCCAAAGGTGAACTTCGTAAAGTGATCATGAACGAGGCTCACAACTCTCTCCTCTCCATCCACCCTGGTAGCACGAAGATGTATCAGGATCTGAAGCAAACTTATTGGTGGACTCGAATGAAGCGCGAGATCGCTCAATTCGTGAATGAATGTGATGTCTGCAGAAGAGTGAAGGCAGAACACCAAAGGCCAGCAGGTCTCCTCCAACCTCTTGCCATTCCAGAATGGAAGTTTGACCACATTGAAATGGACTTCGTGACTGGGTTTCCAAAGTCCAAGCGTGGCAATGATGCTATATTCGTTGTCATCGACAAGCTCACCAAAGTGGCTCACTTTCTGCCTATCAAAGAGTCGATCACTGCAGCTCAATTGGCGGAACTCTATACCTCTCGAATTGTCTCTCTGCACGGTATTCCTCAAGTGATATCTTCAGACCGTGGCAGCATCTTTACCTCCAAGTTTTGGGATTCTTTTCAGAAGGACATGGGCACCAACATTCGCTTCAGCACTGCTTTCCATCCTCAAACAAGCGGTCAAGTCGAGCGTGTCAACCAGATTCTTGAAGATATGCTCAGGGCTTGTGTTATCTCCTTCGGCATGAAGTGGGAGGATTGTCTTCCTTATGCTGAATTCTCATACAACAACAGTTTTCAAGCAAGTTCGGGCAAGGCCCCATTTGAAATTCTGTATGGTAGGAAGTGCCGTACACCTCTCAACTGGTCTGAAACCGGTGAACGTCAGCTGCTGGGTAATGACTTAATCACAGAGGCAGAAGAAATGTGCAAGGTCATTCGTGATAACCTCAAAGCAGCCCAATCCCGCCAGAAGAGCTACTATGATAGTAAGCACCGTGATTTGGCTTTCGAGATCGGAGATCATGTTTACCTCCGCGTCTCTCCTATAAAAGGGACTCGTCGCTTCGGTATCAAAGGGAAGCTTGCCCCCAGATACGTCGGACCTTTCAAGATTGTCAGCAAAAGAGGCGACCTCGCCTATCAACTCGAGCTTCCTTCAAACTTTGCTAATGTTCATGATGTGTTCCATGTCTCCCAACTCCGAAAGTGCTTCAAGACGCCTGAACGCACCGTCAACTTCGAGGACATTGAGCTCCAAGATCTCTCCTATCGTGAGCACCCAGTGGCAATCCTTGAAGAGACTGAACGCAGGACTCGCAACAAGTCAATCAAATTTCTCAAAGTCAAGTGGTCACACCATTCCGACCGTGAAGCTACTTGGGAACGCGAGGATCACCTCCGTTCTGAGTACCCGGAGTTCTTTCAGTCCTAGATCTCGGGACGAGATCTTTTCGTAGTGGTGGAGTGTTGTAACGCCCCAGATATTACTTTCCCAATTTGTACTCCAACTCTTGCCGTTTCCGGCATTAAGTTATATTTATTTCTCGGGTTCGGGTTTTTTGTCTCCGTGTGTTGTTTTCGTTTTCGTGCATCTCATATCATGTCATCACGTGCATTGCATTTGCATACATGTTCATCTCATGCATTCGAGCATTTTCCCCGTTGTCCGTTTTTCATTCCGGCGCTTCGTTCTCCTCCGGTGGTCAGTTCTAGCTTTCTTTCATGTGTGGGGATTAAACATTTCCGGATTGGACCGAGACTTGCCATGCGGCCTTGGTTTACTACCGGTAGACCGCTTGTCAAGTTTCGTACCATTTGGACTTCGTTTGATACTCCAACGGTTAACCGAGGGACCGAAAAGGCCTCGTGTGTGTTGCAGCCCAACACCCCTCCAATTTGGCCCAAAACCCACCAAACTCTGCTCCATTTCCTAGAGCGTTCGATCATGATCGCGTGGCCGAAAACCGCACCTCATTTGGACTCTCCTAGCTCCCTCTATGCCTATTTAAACCCCCTCCCGTTTTCGGATCTCCCCTCTTCCCCGAAACCCTAGATCCATTCGTCCTCGCGCGCGCCGGACTCCTGCCCAGCCGATGGACATGTCCGGCCTCCCCGTCCACCGCCACGTGTCGGCCTCCTAGTGGTCACCGCCCGGACCACTTCCTGGCCCATGCGGGGCCCTCCCGGGCCCGGGCGCTGCCCTCCCCGCGCCTCCTCCACCCGACGCCGGCTCCCCGTCCCTTCCGGCTCCGGTGGCCGGATCCGCCTCACCGCCGCCGCGCCAGCCGGCCGCCCACGCCGCGAGCTCGCCGGACCTCGTCCCCGACGCCGGCCGACCCCGCCGCCGCACCGCGCCACCACGCCGCCGCCAGCCACCGCCGTGGGCTTCGCCGCCCTCTGCCGCAGCCTCCTCCGCCGGCCTCTATCGCCGGCGACGAGCTCTCCTCCGCCGGCCGTCGATCTGCTACAGTAACCTGCCGATCTGCTGCAGTACCCGGGCGAAACCCTAGATCTGAGGGTTGACTTCTCCCTTTCCCCCTAATTTTTTATGCATTCTTTGACTGCTCATATCTCCGCATCTGTAGCTCCGTTTTGGACATATGATATATCAAAATCTTCGTCTCGACGAGTACATCATTTCATTCCATTGCATCATTTGCATTTGAGTTCATCTTGATGCCCAAAATGCTGTTAGAAGGAGGCATCGTGAGTTAAATTGCAGATCCGTTAGCTCATCATAGACTTTTGTCATTTTTGCCATGATTATTGTGTGCATGATATGCCTGTGAGCCTTTGGGATGAATTGTTAAGCATTTTGTCTTCTTTCCAAGGGTGCCACCCATGCATTTTTAGGATGTGTGTGGTGACTTGTGCAAGGTTGCAAAGAGGGGCACCTGAGTAATCTGTTTTTAGGGACTTAGTGATTTTCACTAAGTCCGGGATATTTTAGTTCATGATGCCATATGTTCAGCTTATTTCCTAGTGATCCGTGCCTCTTTTGAGCATGATCAGTAAGGGACATTTGTTAATCTTGTTATGCTCTATCCATCCATGTCTTTACTTGTTATGTTGGAGCACCCTAGGTTGAGTCAATCGAGCTCAACTTTTGCATCGTTGTTATTTTGGGCAGATCGTGATGTCTTTTGCGATTTTGCCGATGCTATTGTTAGTGATCCATGCATGCTATGCCATTGTTCTTGCCATGTATAGCTAGCATTTTGTGCCTTCTTTATGGATATATGCTTGCCTTGGCATGACTTGCACCGTAGTGAGTGCATCGAGCTCGTTTACATGCCTTCGTGAGTTATGATTTCAGCATGTCTCAGTTTTCACGAAGTCTGAAATGAAAACTGATTGTGTTTCATCTATGTTCGTGTGCCCGTTAGAGTATTTTTGTGAACCCTTTTGGCCCCAGGTCACTTTGGTTGTTTTGTTAAGTTTGTTGAGTAGCTCCATGCCATATTCTTACTTGTCATGTTCAGGTTATGTTTCATGTTGTTTTGCTGCCCCGAAGAGAGCATCGTGGTCTGAAATTTCAGACTAGTGTTAATTTCACTAAGTCTGAAATCTGTTTTGCATATTCAGTTTTGCCATGCTTGTTTGAACCTCTTAATGGATGAATTTGGCTATGGCTCATTGCTAGTGATTTGTTAAGCATCTTGTGTACATACCTTCCATGTTTCATGTTCATTTCGTTGCATTTAGGAGCCTACTTGCTGTAAATCGCAGATCGGTTCGTTTCGTAAAACGCTTGCCATTTCCAAACCGTAGCTCCGATTCCTATGATCTTTATATCGTTTTCAGGTGATTTCATCCCCTCTATCCAATGGCACACTTGGTTTTCCATGTTGAGGCCAGGTTCATGCATTTCCTGTCATGTCTTGCATTTTGCATCCCGCATCGCATCCCGCATAGCATACCATCTTTGCATATTATTGGTTGCCCTTGCACATGGTTGATTGTATCCTTGTTGCTTGTTTGTGTTGTTGGGTAGAGCCGGGAGACGAGTTCGCTAACGAGGAGCCCGTTGAGTTTGCTTTTGAGGATCCAGTCAACTCTGACAACTGTGCAGGCAAGATGATCATACCCTCGAAATCATTACTATCTTTGTTATGCTAGTTTGCTCGCTCTTTTGCTATGCCAATGCTACGATGCCTACCACTTGCTTGTCAGCCTCCCAATTGCCATGATTGAGCCTCTAACCCACCATTGTCCTAGCAAACCGTTGATTGGCTATGTTACCGCTTTGCTCAGCCCCCCCTTCTTATAGCGTTGCTAGTTGCAGGTGAAGATTGGAGCTGTTCCTTGTTGGAACATTTATTTACTTGTTGGGATACCATTGTCTTGCTATGTTATCTTAATGCACCTATATACTTGGTAAAGGGTGGAAGGCTCGGCCTCTCGCCTAGTGTTTTGTTCCACTCTTGCCGCCCTAGTTTCCGTCATATCGGTGTTATGTTCCCGGATTGTTGCGTCCCTTACGCGGTTGGGCTATAATGGGAACCCCTTGATAGTTCGCCTTGATTAAAGCTTTTCCAGCAATGCCCAACATTGGTTTTACCATTTGCCACCTACCCCTTTTTCCCTTGGGTTTCCGGAGCCCGAGGGTCATCTTTATTTAGCCCCCCACGGGCCAGTGCTCCTCTGAGTGTTGGTCCGAACTAGAGCCCGTTGCAGCGCCACCTCGGGGAGACTCGAGGGCTGGTTTTAGTTGTACGGACTGCTCATCTGAGTGTGCCCTGAGAACGAGATATGTGCAGCTCCTATCGGGATTTGTCGGCACGTTCGGTCGGTGTTGCTGGTCTTGTTTTAACCTGCCGAATCGTCTTGTTGTACCGAGATACCGAGTCTGATCGGTGTGTCTTGGGTGGAGGTCTATTCCTTCGTTGACCGTGAGAGCTTGTTATGGGCTATGTTGGGACCCCCCTGCAGGGATTGATCTTTCAAAAGCCGTGCCCGTGGTTATGGGCAGATGGGAATTTGTTAATGTCCAGTTGTAGATAACTTTAACCTTAATTAATTAAAATGAAT
Organism: Triticum monococcum; assembly: GCA_034509565.1. NCBI lineage: Eukaryota > Viridiplantae > Streptophyta > Magnoliopsida > Poales > Poaceae > Triticum > Triticum monococcum. The sequence goes on along the minus strand of CM067841.1, from coordinate 561,551,387 downwards.
CAACTGAGTGTGTTACCGTGATGGCCTCTTCTCGGCGGAGTCCGGGAAGCGGACACGGTGTTGGAGTTATGTTTGCACAGGTTGCTTCTCTAGTTTCTCGCTCGTGCTTTGCCTCCTCTTCTCGCTCTCTTTTGCGAATAAGTTAGCCACCATATATGCTAGTCGCTTGCTGCAGCTCCACTTACATTACCCCTTTCCTACCTATTAAGCTTAAATAGTCTTGATCGCAAGGGTGCGAGATTGCTGAGTCCCTGTGGCTCACAGATTACTATTACACCAGATGCAGGGACAGATGATACAGCTCCAGATGGCGCGCTCGAGCTCAAGTGGGAGTACGACGAGGACTCTCAGCGTTACTATGTGTCTTTTCCTGATGATCAGTAGTGGTGCCCAGTTGGGGTTAGATTCAGGGCCTTGTCGCATGTTGGGGGTCTTTTCTATTTTGGCGCCGTAGTCGGGCCATGAGTGATTTGTATGATGGATGTTATTTATGTACTTTGATGTGACGTGGCGAGTGTAAGCCAACTATGTACCTCCCCTTTATATTATTATGTACATGGGATGTGTGATGATTTCCTGACTTGCGACATTGCTTTCAATGCGGTTATGCCTCTAAGTCGTGCCTCGACACGTGGGAGACATAGCCGCATCGAGGGCGTTACAATCTTCCTCAACCTCTCCTTCCCCTTGCTGGATCAAGAAGGAGGAGACGTTACGCTGACCGTACGTGTGTTGAACGCGGAGGTGCCGTCCGTTCGGCGCTAGGATCTCCGGTGATTTGGATCACGTCGAGTACGACTCCCTCATCCCCGTTCTTTGAACGCTTCCGCTTGCGATCTACAAGGTACGTAGATGCATCAAACCACTCGTTGCTAGATGAACTCATAGATGGATCTTCGTGAAACCGTAGGAATTTTTTTTGTTTTCTGCAACATTCCCCAACACCATCGATCCATACATATTACAATATGCAAAGTTTCATCATAGCAATCTAGTTTCATCATAGCAAGCGAGCAGAATACAAGAAGTGCATCAAAGGAAAAAACAAGCAATCCATCATAGGAAGCTAGCTTCCGTGAAGTGAATGAAACCTGCAAAATGACAAATGAGAAAGTTGGAAAAAGAAGACTAGAAGAAGAATTAGACTAGAAGAAAAAGAATAGAAGAAGAAGAAGATTAGAAGAAGAAGTATATGCCATTTATTAGCTAACTTAGGTGAACTGGATCATTTATGAGCTAAATTAGTTGAAATGGATCGTTTATGAGCTAACTTAGGTGAAATGGATCATTTATTAGCTAACCTAGGTGAAATGGATCGTTTATGAGCTATCTTAGGTGAAATGGGTCGTTTATTAGCTAACCTAGGTGAAATGGGTCGTTTATGAGCTAACCTAGGTGAAATTGATCATTTTGGAGCTAACTTAGTTGAAATGGGTCGTTTATGAGCTAACTAAGGTGAAATGCCACGTTTTTGCGCTAACTAAGGTGAAATGGATCGTTTTTGAGCTAACTTAGGTGAAATGGGTCATTTTGGAACTAACCTAGGTGAAATGGGTCATTTTGGAGCTAACCTAGGTGAAATGGGTCATTTTAAAGCTAACGTGGGTAAAATGGATCATTTAGGAGCTAATCTACGTAAAATGGGTCTTTATGCATTTGTTAAGCAAAACACTAGAGAAACTTACTGTGATCAGGGAGGTGTAGGAGTGGGCTGGCTCGCGCAGTAGCTAGAGAAGGATCGTGCGATGCGTCTCTGGAGTTAAGCTGCACCAAAGATCATTTCCAATGTCTCGTTAGCATTATGACACTCAAATGTTAAGACTAGCAAGTAATGTCCATTAAAATTAAACTCACCGTGCTTCCAGGAGCAATCACTGGCATCGGCGGAGCGGTCTGACCGGACTTCTCGCACACAGACTGCACATTTGGTTTTCACAACAGAGTCATACTAGTTAGTAATGAGACTCAAATGTTAAGACTAGCAAGCAATCTGCAGAAGAAACTTACCACAAGGAGCTCGTACATGGCCCTTGCCTGCATGTCATTCCGTGCCCTCTCCTCCTCCAACATCTTTGTCGTCCTCTCCTCCAACTCCCGCTGCCTCTCCGCCGCCTCCGCCAGAAGTTTCTCCGTTCTATCTCTCTCACTCTGTATAGCAGCCTACAACACCACTCACATGACCATTTGTAATCATTGATGGAAGCGCACACAATGTAATGGAGAAAGATAGCTGAGTACGTATAACTAACCTTGAAGGCGAGTTGGATTGGCCGTTCACGAGGCCTTATCTCAGGAGCAGAGCTCGACTGGCCCGCCTTGATCTCCGGGAGAGTGCTAGGACAACGGATAAGTCCATCTCCCATGGCTATGGAGCCAGGGGACCTCCCGCCACCAGATATCATCAGCAGCTCTGTATCAATGGGACCCTGGCTCGGGTTAAAGTCCTCCCCTTTCCTCGCCTTCCCCGGATCTCTATATTGCACGAGCTTGTCGTGGGCAGAGATGTTGGTGAAGTTCTTTGGATCATCGAGGTCAGACGCAGAGAATGCCTTGACTTTCTTGTAAGGGCCAGTGTGGGCCATGGCATACAGGTCGTACACCTCTAGCACCTTATCCGCCTTATTGTAGCGTGCCTGAAAGAGAGAAACAAAGTAAATTAGTAATTAAAGGGCTAAAGCTAGCATGATGAATGAATTGCATGAATCATGAAGCAAACCACATACCCAGTTCCGCCCGTACTGAAATAAGTTGGAGTTGCCTTGGTGGTGTGGCACACCTTCCATTTGGGCACGTTTGTCCTTGGCCTCTTTAATTTGTGGGTGGCCCGCCATTCTTTTGAGCACCACGCATTGACCAACACCTCCCAACAATCCATCCGATCCGCACACCATCTCGGAGGGGCCTAAGTTAGCAAATAGAAACTTGAGCGCTACAGCTATGAATTACTAAATGAAGGAAGTAAGTACAAGGCCTTAAGAATTACCTTCATGTACTGCTCCTTACTCAAGAACTTATCGCGGCACTCCTGCTTGGGCTTCTTGATACCATGCCCGGCGTAGTAGTCTCAAACAGCCTACACCCGAACCTCATGCCATAAGTTCTGAAGTAGGCGCTTGCACTCCTTGTGGATAACATCTGCCGCCTCCTCCTCGTATCCATCCTCACACCTGTAGAATGTCTGCAATCAAATGAGACAATATTGATTAGTACAATTAATAACTAGCTAGTTGAATATTTTTAATTGTGTAAAGGAGAAATTACCCAGAACTTTCTGATCACCACGTCTGCCCTTGTCTTGCACAAGACACCGTCGATAATCTCACCCGGCGGGGCCGGGGCAGCCAAGTAGTGCCAACTCAATCCAACCTTTGGAAGCCGACCCTCACCAGGCAACGTGACAAACCCCGGGAAGTTTTGCCGAATCAGAACTCCAAGGACGGAGTTGGGCCGGCGGACACTTTCATGGTGGTCCCAACCCCTGCAGCATGACAAGGCCAACACATCAGTTATTTGAAGAAACGTGAATGCAAAAGGTACAAAAAGATTAAATGCACTTAACTCTCCCCATCAGGGAAAATCAACCACCTCTGCTTGCGGGTCGCCGGCACGGACGGGAGCCGTGTAGCACCACGCTGGTAGACGTTGCCCCCTCCTCCCCCTCCTCCTCAAAATCAGTCGGCTCCCTGCCATCATCAGCATGGCCACTCGGCTCCCCGCCATCATCAGCATGGCCACTCGGCTCCTCAGGCTGACCCGACCAGGTACCCCATCCAGACGTGCGCTCTTCCGGGGTCTCGTGGGCCCAACTCTCGTGGGCCAAAGGCCCGTCGACCCGAGGCTCGTGGGCCGAAGACCCGTGGGCCGGAGGCTCGTGGACCGGAGTCTGTGCATCCTCCTCCTCAGACGAGTCCACCCTAGGAGTCACGTGCTCGGGTGAAACAGCTGGGGGCGGCGGCGAGGAAGGCGCCGTAAGAGTCACCTTACCTCCTCTCCCGCGATCACGTGCTCCACCTCCTCTCTTCTTCTTACCTCGTCCCCTACTGGGCACCGCGGTCGACGAAGAAGGGCCCGGCGGAGTCGCCATACTATCCAGCAATGCTCGGCGGAGAGGTGCGTGTGTAATGGAATACCTCGCACCACGCGCCGACGAAGAAGGGGCCTCGGCGCGCTCCCGACCAGCGCCCAGCATCTTTCAACACCTGCCATGACAAAGAATAAATGAAATTAGTACAACATAAAAAAAGTACCGACATGAATAATAATATGTATATCACTTAAGTGTATCATCATCAAGTACAGCATAAAAAAATTGAATACCTGACGCTACTAATAATCTCGATCAGTATCATCAATAAATGCATAATCATCATCATCATCACTATAATCAATGATGGGCTCATAGGGTTCATTGGCATCAACATGTGCAAGGCCACCTTGACGTAATCGGTCAAGCATTGACAGGTCATCCGCAGCAGTAACCTCTTCTTGTTCCGGCTCTTCTTGTTCCTCCTCTGGGGTGATATCAGATTCATTGTCGCTGTCTACTTCAATGTTTTGGGGTGAAGTATAGCGGTTCTTGAAACGCTTTTTGGAAAGACGTGTCTCTTGGAAGAATTCTCCTTCATATGTGTCTGGGTTAATGTGAGGTTCATAATCCTCTTCCTTTGGGGGAGAAAGTCTAGCACATGGCGGCACTTCATAAACAACATCCCAACCTTTCAGATTTGGATTAGTTTGGCAGGCCCACGGTAGATAGAATACTTGGGTCGCCTGTTGAGCCGTAATATAGACATCAGGAACATCTAAATGGGTGCTTTGGTTGATTTCAACTAGCCCTATATGTTCATGAGTCCTTCTAGTCTCCTTCGGCTGAAACCAATAACATTTGAAGACTACGACATTCAGTGGGTTTTCACCATAGAACAGAAGTTCATAAATTGCTTCAACTCTCCCATAATACTCAGTACCTCCTTCGCCGATAGCAGATACACAACAATTTGTAGACTTTCGGTCAGCCATAGATAGCTCTTTGCCATAGGTACGAAAGCGATACCCGTTGATTTCATACTTGTCAAATGAACGGACCTTATAGTCAAAACCATTAGCGACTTATCTCAATTCGGTGTCCATAGACTCTGAATTAGCCTACAAGTTTAATATGAAAGGATTGTTGCATGACGCATGAATTAGCGAATGAAATGAAATTGTCTAATAGAAATTACCGTTTGTTTGAACCAAGAGATGAAACCGGCATAGCCGCCTCCTTGCTTTGCGAGAAGCTCATACTCTTCGACGGAATCCTTTTGGATCTCCGCTCCATACGAGAATGTGGCAACGTATCGGCTGTATGACATATCCAGGAATAAGAGCAATTCAAAGGAAATAGAAGTTGCGAAACAATGTACCGAGAACTTACTCAGTGTACGGCCGCACTTCTATCAGGTTGTTGAAGATATACAACGAAATGGTCTGCCATTCTTCATTATCCAAAGATACTAGATGTGAAACACTAGCTGGTGCGAGATTCCCTTTGAATAGGCTGAGGTTGGATCCACCCTTTTTAGGGTCGTCAGCATTGTACCGAGGCTTCGGATTATGCAAATGACGAGTTTTGGCTTCGTAGTGTGTTGTTACGAAGTTTGCCGCCTCCTCTGTGATGAATGCCTCACCCATCGATGCTTCAATTCTATGTTTATTTTTACATTTTTCTCGAAGCGTCTTCTGCATCCTCTCAGTTGCGTAGCACCAATGATTTTGCACGCCCCCCCCCCCCAATCTTGCCTCGGTCGAGAGATGCAAAATCAAATGCTACATTGGATTAAAGAAGCCCGGTGGAAAGATCTTCTCTAACTTGCAGATCAACTCCGGTGCCAACTCTTCCATTTCTTCTAGCACGCCGGGCGATAGTTCTTTCGCACAATGAACACGGAAGAAATAGCTGAGTTCTGCCAGTACTAGCCATTCATCCTCAGGGATGAAGCCACGCAACATCACCGGCATTACCCGCTCAATCCATATGTGCCAATCATGACTCTTGAGACCAAATATCTTCAGTTTATCAAGATTCGCTCCCCTCTTTAGATTCGCTGCATACCCATCGGGGAACATCAACTGCTGTTGTACCCACAAGATAATTTCCCTCATAGCTGGCCTTCCAAGATTGAACCATGCCTTTGGCTTCGTCCAGTTCTGCTTTCCTTTCGGTTCTTTCATGTTTTGTAACGGCCTATCACATAGAGCCTCCAGATCGACTCTAGCCTTAGTATTATCCTTTGACTTCCCATCTATGCCGAACAATGTACCAAAAAGTGCCTCGGCGATATTCTTCTCAGTGTGCATCACGTCGATGTTGTGTGGGCAAAGGAGGTCTTTGAAGTAAGGTAGATCCCATAAGCATGTTTTGTGAGTCCACGCGTGCTTAGTATTATAACCCTTGAAGTACCCTGAACGTTGTGGATCTGGCTCGAGAGCGTTTAACTGATCCAGGGTCTGTTGGCCTGTCAATGCAGGTGGTGCAGAGTTTTTGACAACTCTACCTCTGATGAAGTTCTTCTTGTCTTTCCTGAACTAATGGCGACGATCCAGGAACTGGCTATGCATGTCGAAGCAAGAAAACTTGCGACCGGCCTGAAGCCAACGAAACTCAAGAGCTCCCTTGCATGTGGGGCGCAGGAACCTTCCATGCACACACCAGCCAACGAATAATGCATACGCCGGCAAGTCATGCGTCGAGTACATGTACCAGACACGCATCATGAAGTTCCGTTTTCTATAGGCGTCGTATGTCTTGAACCCATTATCCCAGGCTTCTTACCATTCGTCCTTAAGTGGTTGCATGTACACATTCATATTTTTCCCCGGATAGTTGGGCCCTGGAATTATCAACGTCAGGAAAATGTTCTTTCTTTGCATAATCTGTCCGGGGGGAGATTGAGTGGAAAGAGAAATACGGGCCAACAACTGTATTGGGCTGCCGTCATACCAAACACACTGAACCCATACGTGCTGATGCCGACTCGAGGATGCCTCGGATCTGCCGCTTTGTCAGCATGTAATTCGTCAAACTTTTTCCACGGAACACCATCCGATGTGTGTACCATCATCAGATTCCCATCTGCATCTAGTTCGGTTCTTTTGCCTGTTTTGTGCCATGTCATCTGTCTGGCCGTCTCTTCTACCATGAAAAGACGTTGAAGTCTTGGTACGATTGGCATATACTGAAGAACACTAACGGGGATTTTTGTCTGTGTCTTCTCACCCATACCATTGTCTACCACAATATACCTGGAAGACTTGCAAATGGGACAATAGTTCAAGTCCGCATAGTCAAGCCTAAATAAGGCACATCCTTTCTCACAGGCATGTATCTTCTCATAGGGCATCTTCAGTGCACGGAGTATTTTGTCCGACTGGTACAGGTTTGCAGGCATTACATGGCCTTTGGGTAGAAAGCGTCCAAATACTGTCATAATTGCGTCATAGCATTCTCTGCCCAAGTTGAACTGAGCCTTCAGAGCCATTACTTGTGAGATGGCATCCAACTAACAAAGCTCTGTGTGCTCGTGGAGCGGATGTTTTGAAGATTCCAACATTTCATTGAAGGCCTTTGCAGATTCCTCCATCTCCTCGTCCGAATCTCGAGCATCATCATAGTCTTGCACCATGTTTTCCATCCCGGTACCATGCTCGTCGGTGCGATGACGATCCACCTCAGCTCGGTCACGTTGGGCAGACTCACCATGAAATGTCCACACCGTATAATCGGGCGTAAGACCACTCTTCTGCAGGTGTTTTCCTATTTCAGCCTCTGTCCTCTTTTCCAAATTGCCGCACCAGAAACAGGGGCACCAGGTTTTCTTCTGGCCATTTGCAAATGCGGCTTGCACAAACCCCTTGGTTTTTGTGAACCATTCAGCGCTCCATTTGTTCTGACTAGTGTGACCGGTATACATCCACCCACGATCACTCATCTTGACTTTCAGAGCTACTGGACACACAACAATTATATATGTAATTCACCATGTATATATTCATCAGTTGATCTACTTTGTCAATTTTATTACGTCCATGCAACCTACACTCTAATAGGTAATGATAGGTCCTAATCCCACCCGTGTATGTGTACATTGGGTTCATTTTCCCATGCTATGCTCCGGATCCGATGCAAAATTTCGGCAACACCTCCCCGCCGTTCTCCTGATACATGTCTCTGCAATAAACAGAGAGGATGTGTACCCGGAGAACAACAGGGGAGGCACTGACGAAATTTATGCGTCGGATCCGGAGCAAAGCATATGGGAAAACGAACCCAATCTACACATACTCGGGCTGTCCATGGATAGCGTTGGACAATTCGAAAGAATCAAGGTTATAAATATGCAAATGCATGCATATTTATAACTATGACGCTTTCGAACGGGAGACACATATTGGTTACGCATACTGATGATTCAAGACACATATATAGCTAGCTATCAAGTTTCATCGGAATAGATCAAATAATTAATGGGGGAGGAGGACATGTCATTTGTGCTCACCCACGAACAAAGGGGCAGAGCTCGTAAAACGCATGGCGAGGTCGTCGAACACCAAACCTCGCAGTGATGAAACAACTGCACATTTAAAACTACCCGATCAACACAATTATATATGAAGTTTTTCATAACAAAATCGAAAAATATATGACCTAACTAATAATTCACAAATATATGACCTCGTCGGCCTCTGTAAGGCCAAAGAACACCTTTTTGGGAGGTGTCGGGGGTCGGGGTGTCGTGTCGGTGTCGGGGTGCCGTGTCGGGGTCGGGGTGTTGTTTCGGGGTCGGGATGTCGTGTCGGTGTCGGGGTGCCGTGTCGGGGTCGGGGTGCTGTTTCGGGGTCGGGGTGTCGTGTCGGGGTCGGGGTGTCGGGGTCAGGGGGTCGGTTGTCGGGGTCGGGGTGTCGGGTCAGGCTCGTTGTCTGGTCAGGCTCGGGGTCGGGGTGTTGGGGTCGGGGTGCTGGGTCGGGGTCGGGGTGCCGGGTCGGGGTCGGGGTGCCGTGTCGGTGTCGGGGTCGGGGTGTCTGGTCATTCTCGGGGTCGGGGTGTCGGCGTCGGGGTCGGGGTCGGGGTGTTTGGGTCGAGGTCTCGGGGTCGGGGTGTCGTGTCGGGGTGCCGGGTCGGTCGGGTTTTTCCCCCTCTTTTTTCCTTTTCTTCTTCTTCCTCTTCTTCCTTTTCTTCCTCTTCTTCCTTTTTTCCTTCTTCTTCTTCTTCTTCTTCTTCTTCTTCTTCTTCTTCTTCTTCTTCTTCTTCTTCTTCTTCTTCTTCTTCTTCTTCTTCTTCTTCTTCTTCTTCTTCTTCTTCTTCTTCTTCTTCTTCTTCTTCTTCTTCTTCTTCTTCTTCTTCTTCTTCTTCTTCTTCTTCTTCTTCTTCTTCTTCTTCTTCTTCTTCTTCTTCTTCTTCTTCTTCCTCCTTTCCTTTTTCCTCTTCTTCTTCTCCTCCTCTCCTCTTTTTTCTTCTTCTTCCTCTTCTTCTTTTTTCTTCTCCTCCTCTTCTTCTTCTTCCTTTCCCTTTTCCTCTTCTTCTTCTCCTCCTCTCCTCTTTTTTTCTTCTTCTTCTTTCCTAAAACTAAACTAAACCTAAACCTAAATCTGAAACTAAAACTAAAACTAAATCTAAACTAAAAATAAACCTAAAACTAAAAAAATAGAAAAAGGAAAAAACTAAATCTAAACCTAAAACTAAACCTAAAACTAAAACTAAATCTAAACTAAACATAAACCTAAAACTAAAAAAATAGAAAAAAGGAAAAAAAAAGAGAGGAGGAGAGCTCACCTGGGGCAGGGCCGGTGGAGGAGGTGGCCGGTGGAGGAGGGGGGCGGGGCGGCGGCGCCGGACGGCAGTGGCGACGGGGCCGGCCCGGCCGGGGCGGTGGGGTGCGGGGGGGCCGGGGCACCGGGGCGCGGCGGTGCCGAGACGGCAGGGCGGCGGGGGCGACAGGGCGGGGGATCGGTGGGGCGGGGGACCGGCGGGGGCGCCGAGACGGCAGGACCGGTTGTGCTAGTTTATTTTCTCTTTTTATGCTTTCTTCTTGTGTGTTTAATAAACCTTAAGAAGAACAAAAAAATTAGTTGTAGCTTTTAATTAGTTTAATTTCCATGCTTGTAGTAGTAATTAAAAAGAAAAGCCAAAAGATTTCCTGTTCTTCTTTTTGCTTATTGGGAGCTTTCCCGTGTAAATATTTTTATTTTTTCTTTTCTTTGGGGGTCGATAGGAGAAGACCATAATTAGATTGTGGAAGTGGCTCTTATATGCATTATTGTTGATATGATAAAAGAGCCCATATTGCCTTGTATTCTCCTGTTTATTGAATGCTTGCAAATTCCAGCTTAGTCCAATGCACGTGCACTGTTATTATTATCCACACTAGTCGGTCGTGCAAGTGAAAGGCAATAATGATGATTATTTGATTAACTTATTGAGATGAGAAAAGCTGGTATGAACTCGGCCTCTCTTGTTTTTGTAAATATGATTAGTTCATCGTTCCTGATTCAGCCTATTATTAATAAACATGTTTGCAATGACAACTAGAGATCATAGTTTCTTATGCCATGCTTAATTAGCTAGGAGATTATAATGGTTTACCTTGCATGCCAACATGCTATTAAAATGGTTGTGATGTGGTATGATAGGGCGGTATCCTCTTTTGAACGATTTGAGTGGCTTGACTTGGCACATGTTCACGTATGTAGTTGAAACAAAATCAACATAGCCTCTATGATATTTATGTTCATGGTGCATTATATCCTACTCATGCTTGCATTCGGTGTTGGTTAATTTTAATGCATGTTCATGAATGTTGTCGCTCTCTAGTTGGTCGCTTCCCAGTCTTTTTCTAGGCTTCACCTGTACTAAGCGGGAATACTGCTTGTGCATCCAATCCCATAAATCCCAAACTTATTCCATATGAGTCCACCATACCTACCTATATACAGTATCTACCTGCCATTCCAAGTAAACTTGTATGTGCCAAACTCTAAACCTTCAAATAAATATCCTATTTTGTATGCTCGAATAGCTCATGTATCAACTAGGGCTGTCCGTATCTTCCATGTTAGGAGGGTTATTCTCAAGAGGAGTGGACTCTGCTCCTCACTCACGAGAAAATGGCTGGTCACCGGGATGCCTAGTCCCATGCTTTATGCAAACTAAATCAAAATAATTACAAACAAAAACCCCCTGGGACTCTTGTTAGTTGGAGGCACTCGTTGTTTCGAGCAAGCCATGGATGATGCTTGTTGGTGGAGGGGGAGTATAAACTTTACCATTTTGTTTGGGAACCTCCCATAATGTGTGTAGCATGGAAGATATAGCCATCTCTTGGTTGTTATGTTGATAATGAAAGTATACTGCTCAAAATATTATTCACATCTATTTCAAAACCGAGCTCTGGCACCTCTACAAGTCCCTGCTTCCCACTGCGAAGGGCCTATCTATTTACTTTTATGTTAAGTCATCATGCTCTTATTAAAAAGCATCAGTTGGAGAGCACCGTTGTCATTTGCATTCATTACTGTTAGTTTACATTAAGTATGACTTGACTGGATCTCTTTTACCATGAATTACAATGTCTAGTCATTCCTTGGTCTTTAAAGATGCTCTGCAATTATGTTTTGCGGTCTCAGGAAGGGCTAACGAGATACCATCCCGTTATATCATATTATGATTGTTTTGAGAAAGTGTTGTCATCCGAGATTTATTATTATTGCTCGCTAGTTGATTATGCCATTGATATGAGTAAACATGAGACCTAAGTGTTATTGTGAATATGGTTAGTTCATAATCTTTGCTGAAAACTTGAATGCTGGCCTTACATATTTACAATAACAAGAGCAAACAGAGTTTGTAAAAGTTTTTCTTTATCACTTTCAGTTTGTCAACTGAATTGCTTGAGGACAAGCAAAGGTTTAAGCTTGGGGGAGTTGATACGTCTCCGTCATATCTACTTTTCCAAACACTTTTTCCCTTGTTTTGGACTCTAACTTGCATGATTTGAATGGAACTAACCCGGACTGACGCTATTTTCAGCAGAATTGCCATGGTGTTATTTATGTGCAGAAACAAAAATTCTCGGAATGACGTGAAACTTCACGGAGCGTCTTTTTGGAAATAATAAAAAATACTGGCAAAAGATCAAGGCCAAGGGGCCCACACCCTAGCCATGAGGGTGGGGGGCGCGCCCCCTACCTAGTGGGCCCCCTGGAGCTCCTCCGACCTCAACTCCAACTGTATATATTCACTTTCGGGGAGAGAGAAAATCAGAGAGAAGGATTCATCGCGTTTTACGATACGGAGCCGCCGCCAAGCCCTAAAACCTCTTGGGAGGGCTGATCTGGAGTCCATTCGAGGCTCCGGAGAGGGGAATCCGTCGCCGTCGTCATCATCAACCATCCTCCATCACCAATTTCATGATGTTCACCGCCGTGCGTGAGTAATTCCATCGTAGGCTTGCTGGACGGTGATGGTTTGGATGAGATTTATCATGTAATCGAGTTAATTTTGTTTGGGTTTGATCCCTAGTATCCATTATGTTCTGAGATTGATGTTGCTGTGACTTTGCTATGCTTAATGCTTGTCACTAGGGCCTGAGTGCCATGATTTCAGATCTGAACCTATTATGGTTTCATCAATATATGAGAGTTCTTGATCCTATCTTGCAAGTCTATAGTCACCAACTATGTGTTATGATCCGGCAACCCCGAAGTGACAATAATCGGGACCACTCCCGGTGATGACCGTAGTTTGAGGAGTTCATGTATTCACTTTGTGTTAATGCTTTGGTCCGGTACTCTATTAAAAGGAGGCCTTAATATCCCTTAGTTTCCGCTAGGACCCCGCTGCCACGGGAGGGTTGGACAAAAGATGTGATGCAAGTTCTTTTCCATAAGCACGTATGAATATATTTGGAATACATGCCTACATTGTATTGATGAATTGGAGCTAGTTCTTTGTCACCCTAGGTTATGACCGTTACATGATGAACCGCATCCAGCATAATTCTCTATCACCGATCCATTGCCTACGAGCTTTCTATATATTGTTCTTCGCTTATTTACTTTTCCGTTGCTATTGTTACAATCACTACAAAATACCAAAAATATTACTTTTGCTACCATTACCTTTTGCTGCCGTTACCACTAGTATCATATTACTTTGCTACTAAATACTTTGCTGCAGATATTAAGTTTCCAGGTGTGGTTGAATTGACAACTCAGTTGCTAATACTTGAGAATATTCTTTGGCTCCCCTTGTGTCGAATCAATAAATTTGGGTTGAATAATCTACCCTCGAAAACTGTTACGATCCCCTATAATTGTGGGTTATCAGTGGTCGCGCGGGGTCTCCTGACCCGGCTGCTGCCGACCCAGTGGTTATCGCGGCCGTAGTCGTAGAGTTTTGAACGGGTTGTGTACAAGTCATGAAGATCCCTGCTTGATACCTCTTGAGCACTACGTTGGTTTTCCCTTGAAGAGGAAAGGGTGATGCAGCAAAGTAGCGTAAGTATTTCCCTCAGTTTTTGAGAACCAAGGTATCAATCCAGTAGGAGGCCGCGCACAAGTCCCTCGCACCTACACAAACAAATAAATCCTCGCAAACAACACGATAAGGGGTTGTCAATCCCTACACGGTCACTTACGAGAGTGATATCTGATAGATATGATAAGATAATATTTTTGGTATTTTTGTGATAAAGATGCAAAGTAAAATAAATGGCAAAGGAAATAACTAAGTATTGGAAGATTAATATGATGGAAGAGAGACCCGGGGGGCATAGGTTTCACTAGTGGCTTCTCTCAAGAGCATAAGTTTTTACGGCGGGTGAACAAACTACTGTTGAGCAATTCATAGAATTGAGCATAGTTACGAGAATATCTAGGTATGATCATGTATATAGGAATCACGTCCGAGACAAGTAGACCGACTCCTGCCTGCATCTACTACTACTACTCCACACATCGACCGCTATCCAGCATGCATGTAGAGTATTAAGTTTAGGGGAACAGAGTAACGCTTTAAGCAAGATGACATGATGTAGAGGGATAAACTCATGAAATATGATATAAACCCCATCTTGTTATCCTCGATGGCAACAATGCAATACATGCCTTGCTTCCCCTACTATCACTGGGAAAGGACACCGCAAGATTGAACCCAAAGCTAAGCACTTCTCCCATTGCAAGAAAGATCAATCTAGTAGGCCAAACCAAAATGATAATTCGAAGAGACTTGCAAAGATAACCAATCATACATAAAAGATTTTAGAGAAGATTCAAATATTGTTCATAGATAAACTTGATCATAAACCCACAATTCATCTGTCTCAACAAACACACCGCAAAAGAAGATTACATCGAATAGATCTCCACAAGAGAGGGGGAGAACTTTGTATTGAGATCCAAAAATAGAGAAGAAGCCATCTAGCTAATAACTATGGACCCGTAGGTCTGAAGTAAACTACTCACACTTCATCGGAGGGGCTACGGTGTTGATGTAGAAGTCCTCCGTGATCAATGCCCCCTCCGGCGGAGCTCCAGAAAAGGTCCCAAGATGGGATCTCTTGGATACAGAAAGTTACGGTGATGTAATTAGGTTTTGGCTCCGTATCTGGTAATTTGGGGGTACGTAGGTATATATAGGAGGAAGGAGTACGTCGGTGGAGCAACAGGGGGCCCACGAGGTGGAGGGCGCGCCTGGGGGGCAGGCATGCCCCCCTACCTCGTGCCTTCCTCGTTGATTTCTTGACGTAGGGTCCAAGTCCTCTGGATCATGTTCGTTCCGAAAATCATGTTCCTGAAGGTTTCATTCCGTTTGGACTCCGTTTGATATTCTTTTTCTGCAAAACCCTAAAATAGGAAAAAAAACAATTCTGGGTTGGGCCTTCGGTTAATAGGTTAGTCCCCAAAATAATATAAAAGTGTATAATAAAGCCCAATAATGTCCAAAACAGAATATAATATAGCATGGAATAATCAAAAAATTTAGATACGTTGGAGACGTATCAAGCATCCCCAAGCTTAATTCCTGCTCGTCCTCGAGTAGGTAAATGATAAAAACAGAATTTTTGATGTGGAATACTACTTGGCATAATTTCAATGTAATTCTTCTTAATTGTGGTATGAATATTCAGATCCGAAAGATTCAAGACAAAAGTTCAATATTGACATAGAAATAATAATACTTCAAGCATACTAACTAAGCAATTATGTCTCTTCTAAATAACATGGCCAAAGAAAGGTATCCCTACAAAATTGTACAGTCTGGCTATGCTCTATCTTCACCACACAAAGTATTTAAATCATGCACAACCCCGATGACAAGCCAAGCAATTGTTTCATACTTTTGGTGTTCTCAAACATTTTCAATCTTCACGCAATACATGAGCGTGAGCCATGGACATAGCACTTTAGGTGGAATAGAATGGTGGTTGTGGAGGAGACAAAAAAAGGGGGAAGATATTCTCACATCAACTAGGTGTATCAACGGGCTATGGATATGCCCATCAATAGATATCAATGTGAGTGACTAGGGATTGCCATGCAACGGATGCACTAGAGCTATAAGTATATGAAAGCTCAACAAAAGGAACTAAGTGGGTGTGCATCCAACTTGCTTGGTCACGAAGACCTAGGGCATTTTGAGAAAGCCCATCATTGGAATATACAAGCCAGGTTCTATAATGAAAAATTCCCACTAGTATATGAAAGTGATAACATAGGAGCCTCTCTATTATGAAGATCATGGTGCTACTTTGAAGCACAAGTGTGGTAAAAGGATAGTAGCATTGTCCCTTTTCTCTTTTTCTCTCATATTTTTTTATTTGGGCCTTTTCTTTCTTATTTATGGCCTCTTTTTTTATTTGGGCTTCTTTGGCCTCATTTTTTTATTTTTCATTTTAATTTTCGTCCGGAGTCTCATCCTGACTTGTGGGGGAATCATAGTCTCCATCATCCTTTCCTCACTTGGGACAATGCTCTAAAAATGATGATGATCACACTTTTATTTACTTACAACTCAACAATTACAACTCAATACTTAGAACAAAATATGACTCTATGTGAATGCCCCCGGTGGTGTGCCGGGATATGCAATGAATAAAGAGTGACATGTATGAAAGAATTATGAACGGTGGCTTTGCCACAAATACAATGTCAACTACATGATCATGCAAAGCAATATGACACTGATGGAGCTGTTGGAAATATGCCCTAGAGGCAACAATAAATTAGTTATTATTATATTTCGTTGATCATGATAATCGTTTATTATCCATGCTAGAATTGTATTGATAGGAAACTCAGATACATGTGTGGACACATAGACAACTCCATGTCCCTAGTAAGCCTCTAGTTGACTAGCTCGTTGATCAATAGATGGTTACGGTTTCCTAACCATGGACATTGGATGTCGTTGATAACGGGATCACATCATTAGGAGAATGATGTGATGGACAAGACCCAATCCTAAGCCTAGCACAAGATCGTGTAGTTCGTGTGCTAAAGCTTTTCTAATGTCAAGTATCATTTCCTTAGACCATGAGATTGTGCAACTCCCGGATACCGTAGGAATGCTTTGGGTGTACCAAACGTCAGAATGTAACTGGGTGGCTACAAAGGTGCACTACGGGTATCTCCGAAAGTGTCTATTGGGTTCGCACGAATCGAGACTGGGATTTGTCACTCCGTGTAATGGAGAGGTATATCTCTGGGCCCACTCGGTAGGACATCATCATAATGTGCACAATGTGACCAAGGAGTTGATCACGGGATGATGTGTTACGGAACGAGTAAAGAGACTTGCCGGTAACGAGATTGAACAAGGTATCGGGATACCGACGATCGAATCTCGGGCAAGTATCATACCAGTAGACAAAGGGAATTGTATACGGGATTGATTGAATCCTTGACATCGTGGTTCATCTGATGAGATCATCGTGGAACATGTGGGAGCCAACATGGGTATCCAGATCCCGCTGTTGGTTATTGACCAGAGAGATGTCTCGGTCATGTCTGCATGATTCCCGAACCCATAGGGTCTACACACTTAACGTTCGATGACGCTAGGGTTATAGGGAAAGTATGTATGCGGTTACTGAATGTTGTTTAGAGTCCCGAATGAGATCCCGGACGTCACAAGGAGTTCCGGAATGGTCCGGAGGTAAAGATTGATATATAGGAAGTGTGGATTTGGCCACCGGAAGTGTTCCGGGCATCACCGGTAACGTACCGGGACCACCGGAAGGGTTCCGGGGGTCCACCGGGAGGTGCCACCAGCCCCGGAGGCTTTCGTGGGCCAAGAGTGGGAAGGGACCAGCCCCTAGGTGGGCTGGGGTGCCTCCCACCAAGGCCTAAGGCACCCTCAAGAGTAGAGGGGGCAAACCCTAGGGGCAGATGGGCCCTAAGGCCCACCCTAGGTGCGCCCCCTCTCTCTCCCCCTTGGCCGCCACCCCTAGGGAGGGAACCCTGGGTGGGGGCGCAGCCCCTCCCCTCCCCCTATATATAGTGGAGGTTTTGGGGCTTCCCAACACGCGAGTCTCTCTCTCCCAAGGCACAGCCCTACCTCTCTCCCTCCTCATCTCTCGTAGTGCTTGGCGAAGCCCTGCCAGAGTACTGTGCTCCTGCACCACCACCACGCCATCGTGCTGCTACTGGACGGAGTCTTCCCCAACTTCTCCCTCTCTCCTTGCTGGTTCAAGGCATGGGAGACGTCACCGGGCTGCACGTGTGTTGAACGCGGAGGCGCCGTTGTTCGGCGCTTAGATCGGAATCGACCTCGATC
Organism: Triticum monococcum; assembly: GCA_034509565.1. Taxonomy (NCBI): domain Eukaryota; kingdom Viridiplantae; phylum Streptophyta; class Magnoliopsida; order Poales; family Poaceae; genus Triticum; species Triticum monococcum. The sequence goes on along the minus strand of CM067841.1, from coordinate 561,533,575 downwards.
TGAATCGCCATGAGTACGACTACCTCATCCGCGTTCTTGCAACACTTCCGCTTAGCGACCTACAAGGGTATGTAGATGCACTCCCCTTCCCTTCGTTGCTAGGTTACTCCAAAGATTGATCTTGGTAATGCGTAGAAAATTTTGAATTTCTGCTACGATCCCCAATAGTGGCATCATGAGCTAGGTCTATGCGTAGTTTCTATGCACGAGTAGAAAAAAGTTGTTGTGGGCGTCGATTTTGTCAATTTACTTGTCGTTACTAGTCTTATCTTGATTCGGCAGCATCGTGGGATGAAGTGGCCCGGACCGACCTTACACGTACGCTTACGTGAGACTGGTTCCACCGACTGACATGCACTAGTTGCATAAGGTGGCTAGCGGGTGTCTATCTCTCCCACTTTAGTCGGATCGGATTTGATGAAAAGGGTCCTTATGAAGGGTAAATAGAAATTGGCATATCACGTTGTGGTTTTGGCGTAGGTAAGAAACGTTCTTGCTAGAAACCTATAGCAGCCACGTAAAAACTTGCAACAACAATTAGAGGACGTCTAACTTGTTTTTGCAGCATATGCCGTGTGATGTGATATGGCCAAAAGGATGTGATGAATGATATATGTGATGTATGAGATTGATCATGTTCTTGTAATAGGAATCACGACTTGCATGTCGATGAGTATGACAACCGGCAGGAGCCATAGGAGTTGTCTTAATTTATTTATGACCTGCGTGTCAACATAAACGTCATGTAATTACTTTACTTTATTGCTAACCGTTAACTGTAGTAGTTGAAGTAGTAGTTGGCGAGACAACTTCACGAAGACAGGATGATGTAGATCATGGTGTCATGCCGGTGACGATGATGATCATGGCACCCCAAAAATGGAGATCAAAAGGAGCAAAATGATATTGGCCATATCATGTCACTATTTGATTGCATGTGATGTTTATCATGTTTTACATCTTATTTGCTTAGAACGACGGTAGCTTAAATAAGATGATCCCTCGCAGTAATTTCAAAAAAGTGTTCCCCCTAACTGTGCACCGTTGCGACGGTTCGTTGTTTTGAAGCACCACGTGAAGATCGAGTGTGATAGATTCTAACGTTCGAATACAACGGGTGTAAGCCAGATTTACACACGCAATACACTTAGGTTGACTTGAGGAGCCTAGCATGTACAGATATGACCTCGGAACACGGAAGACCGAAAGGTCGAACATGAGTTGTATAGAAGATACGATCAACATGAAGATGTTCACCGATGATGACTAGTCCGTCTCACGTGATGATCGGACACGGCCTAGTTGACTCGGATCATGTATCACTTAGATGACTAGAGGGATGTCTATCTGAGTGGGAGTTCATTATATAATTTGATTAGATGAACTTATTTATCATGAACAATTGTCTAAGTTGTCTTTGCAAAAAGGGTTGTAGATCAATAGCTCGTGTTGTAGCTCCGTGTTTCAATACGTTCCTACAGAAAGATTAAGTTGAAAGATATTGTAAGCAATGATCCGTTGCCTGAGGAGTGTCCTCACTGCTACACAGATGGCTTATGTCTTTGATGCACCGCTCGGTGTGCCAACCCCTCCAGCGTCGTCTGTGGATGTTATGAACATCTGACAGATATGTCCTGATGACTACTTGATAGTTAAGTACACCATACTCTACGGCTTAGAATCGGGATTCCAATGACGTTCTGAACGACATAGAACATATGAGATGTTCCAAGAGCTAAAATTGGGATTTCAGGCTCATGCCCGTGTTGAGAGGTATGAGACCTCTGACAAGTTCTTTGCCTACAAGATGGAGGAGAATAGCTCAGCTAGTGAGCATGTGCTCAGAATGTCTAGGTGCTACAATCACTTGAATCAAATGGGACTTAAACTTCCAGATAAGATAGTGATTGATAGAGTTCTCTAGTCACTATCGCTAAGCTACTAGATCTTCATGATGAACTATGACATGCAAGGGATGGAGTTGATCCCGGAGCTGTTCGCGGTGCTTAAGACCGCAAAAAGTAGAAATCAAGAAGGAGCATCAAGTGTTGATGGTTTAACAAGACCACTAGTTTCAAGAAGGGCAAGGGCTAGAAGGGAAACTTCATGAATGGCAAACCAGTTGCCGCTCCAGTGAAGGAACCCAAGGTTGAACCAAACCCGAGACTAAGTGCTTCTATTGTAAGGGACTACCCCAAATGCATGGTCACTACAAGAAATATGTCAACTTGTGACCACCACTATTGGTCACTCAATGGTCACAAATTTCCATTTGTGACCTTTTTGTGACCAAAAACATAAGGTCAAAAGTTGGCCGTCGTAAACTGACTATATCGACCTTTCTTCTGGAATGGTCGTAGACGTTCATGACCAAAATAAGTCTATTGTGGTGTTTTGGTCACTAGCAACCTCCCCAGGCCACGTAGGCATCCATCGTGGCAAGCTGATGTGGCACAAGATTCAGCCCGATCCGATTAGGTGCTTTACATGGGCCGAGCCCATTAATTCGGCCTATTTGTTGTTTTTTTTTCCTTTCAATTTGAGTCAACTACATGGGTCGGGCCAAACAATTTGGCCTTTTTATTTCTAGGCCTTAGCCATTTCGCAGTCCATTGCATTAAGCCCTTTTGTACCATTTTTTCATAAATGCACAACATTCTGGTCCACTATTGTTTGGGCCAGAGGCTTTTTAGAGCCCAAATATTATTTCATCCAATAGAACATCCAAACCTTTTCATTCACAGATTTCAAATTTACACATTTCAACAGCAAACAGTCAAACATTCTCTCAATTAAATGATCAAATCCAAAATTCTATCAATGAAACTCACAATAGCACATGTACAATAGCACATACTGCACGATCCAACAAGTGTACATACAATCAAAAAACAAATACACATGCACCAAAACTTGGTGGCAACATCAACTAAAACTTGGTGAACATATCCAGGCTTCTTTTGATCTTCGATAAGAGCAGCAGCCACCCCGACGACATTAGATCCTGATCTACTTAAATTAGTAGTGAGATACAGTGAAAGTTGAATGATTGCCACACAAATGTAAAAAATCTGGACTGGTTAAATAATAATTGTATCCTTCTCTACAAGCACATATGAATAGTTAATAAGTACTAATCCTATCATGTATGGCAGGCTTGCAAGATGGAGATGCATACATGACTAAACACAAACATATTATGGTATGACCAGGGTGAGAAAATCAACAACTCAATCGACCCAACATTGAAATCGGACATGATATCTTAAAATAACAAGAAACGGGAAAAGTAGACTCATACATCAGGACCACTAAAACCAAGCACATCACAACCATGGTCGAGGAAATAATCAACATCTGCATTTTACCACAGTACACTTACCACACAACTGTCATCAGTACAGAGATCATTAGCTAGCACCGCATGAAGCATCCATACATCAAACTGATTTTTCTGCTGTTGGTTGAAACACTACACGTCAACCAGAAATTTGTAAGTACATGAGACAATGGCTTAACAGAAGAACATTGTGACTTCTTCGGCTATTTTTTTCAACACCAGTACAAACCTCACCTCTGTTACACCCTCAGCAGCATTTAATAATGCCTGATAATCTGCACGTACAGAAGATTCATACATAGTCATTTACAACATTCAGCATGTTATCTACACAGAGAAGAGAAAAGTCAAACAGATCTCAATCATTTTGCCATATTAACACATGCACATCAAGTAAGAGTGGTGCTCTGTTTTTACCACAGCGGCACAAGCGAGACAATGTCCGATTTGCCCTACTCCTCCAAAACATTCGCCCTACGTTTCAAGGCACACTGCATGGGAACAAAGACACTTATGAACAAAGATATGCCTCAAATTTCAACAGAACACTACTGTGGTAGCTAAGCTAGTAAATGCACAAACATATAAGCATGCAGAAATAGTAGTACTAGTCATATACATGACACATCATGCAACAAGATCTAAAATGAATAATTCTGGGCTAGAAGAAAAAATATAATACCAAATACCAACTAAACAGTACAGGATGCTAGTAGCAGAACAAACACAACTATATCTGCCAAATGCACAGGCCAATTAAGCATGTTCCTCCAATATTATGCAATCTCAGATGCAAACAGGTAACAACGCCTATTTTTCTTGTCATAAGAAGAGGCTAGAGCCCTTTTCTGTTTGGTGATGGTGTCGATGGGGCGACGGTAGGCACGCCTATATTTACAAGAACAACAACTAGGCATTTTGTACGAGTAAGGATATCCTGTAGTTACCTGAATTAACAAACTACGCACACCCTAAAAAGTGACAACAAAGGTACGCATAGGCATTCATGGCCACAGCAATAGTTCAAGGATAAAAGCGTAGATGATATATTTTTTAAGATCCACAAACCCAGACACAACAAGTTCTTACTAGACTATCAACATATATACATGTATGTTTTTACAACAAAAATGTCAAGTTTTTATGTATCAATAAGAATAAGATGGTCAATCAAACATTTCGAGGCATGGTATGAACTTCCATGACTGACAATCAGCTAGTTGCCGATCCATGATTTTGTAGTACGGTGCAAGATAGCTATCGTCATTAAACAATTCAAGATTGAAGAATTCAAAACATGTGAATTGGAGTAAATTGTAGCTTGGGTATTCTCTGCATGAAGCTTGTCCTGGAAGCAGAAATTAAACATCAGTCTAAGCCACTTTCTTGTATGGGATAGAGCTGTACAAAGGCAAAGAAAACAAAAACATCACTCACCCACAGCTTGTAGGACTTTGGACTCTGAGTCAGGCACCAACTGAACACATCAGTTGCCTCCTTGTCAAGCTTTGCATTATCTGAATATAATACACAGGTAAGCTAACCGGAATTTGCAAAACAAAATTAAACCGGCTCTATATTGCAGAATGAACACATTTCCACTCACTTTCTTGAATTGCCTTCACAGCCAACGACAAAAGCTATTGCGATGCTTGCTTCACAGCCTTAGAGCACCAACAAGAGCCAGCTCCTTTATTGTTGGGTAGGCTACTTCCAACCTTTCTGTAGCCTAAAGAAGTCAATGCAGAGGTATTAGAATATTGTCTCATATTAAACATACCAAGGAAAAGATACAAAATAGTATGTATTGAACTGAGTTGAATTAGAGGACTACTATCAGTTAGGAAGCAAGCGCCGTGCATACAATCAAGCTGCAAGAATTGCATTTCTACACTATGGAGTCTGAGAGAATATCTAACCATTATCTTGGTACGGCAATAATCACTGTCACTCCCACTGGTATCAATTTTATTCATGGTGAAGTACAGCAAATTGCCGTGAAAGATTTAGTACAAACAGAACAGAGACTGGTCGGGCAAACGAGACATCAAATTCTTTCCCGAGAGTAGCGCCCCGCCACGCTTGTTCTTCAGTTAAAATCTCAACAGGTGAACTACAGGAATTGATAGGAAGAATTTCTCATGAGAAACATCAATCGATCACAGCAACTCAGGAAGCAGTAGAGTGGCTTGAGTAGGTAAGTTTTTGAGAATTGCCAAGCTTGGTACAAGCCTGGGAGTTGACTAATCAATCAAGCAAGGCGTGACCTGGTCAGAATCGGCCTAGATCGCCGAATGGGCGACGTTGGCTTGACTAGTTGACTCCCGACAGGACCAGTGCAGATGCAACCACACATGCATCATATTAACTGCAAGAGATCGACAAATATTCGTACCTTAACGAAGACCTTGCGCATCCCATCGAGGATGCAGCCGAGCAGCGACGACTTGCCAGACCCGACCATGCCGACCACCGCGGCCAGCTTGCCGCTGCGGATCTACATGTCGATACCTCGATACCTGGATCCGGAGGGGGCGGCGGCGGGGAGAGGAGGGGGGTTAGATGGAGGACTGGATCAGGAGGGGGCGGCGGGGGCGAGGAGATCTGAGCTAGGGTTTGGGCTGCGGGTGGCGTATCTCTTTTTCATTTTTTTAATTTTTTCTGTAGATAGATGGATGGATGGATGTGGGATGGAGAGATGGATGGATGGATGGATGGGCTCCATGTCATTGATCCGTGGGAATGGTTCGAAAACCAATAATTTAAAAAAGTTTTCAAGTACTAAAACTAGAGGTATTTTGTGAAGTAGCTGTCAAAAATATTTTGCAAAAGGATACCACACAAATATTCACTAGAGTTAGACCATATTTTATGTATAAGGACCAATTTTTACGCATTCCTAATCTTTCTAGCTATTTTTAATCATTTTCTGAGTGCACAAAATGAGGTTTTTTTGTGAAGGACCTACCAAATAATTATTGCAAAATTGGACCAAATCATTTTTCTAAAATACTAGGACATATTTAATGCATAATTAACCAAATGGTTGTGTGTCAAAAGTTTTAATCCACCTCTAGCGAAAAAGACAAATTCCCGTCGATTCAGTAGGAAGCGGGTCAAATTTGAAATGTAGCTGCCTTGTAGTTTGATCTTTATTTTTTCCAAAATTCATTTCTAGGTACATAAGTATCTTTTTAATCAGAGAAACACCAACAAAATTCCAAGATTCAACCACTAGCTAGGAACGGTCATTCCCGCCGTTCTGACCGCATTTTGAAATGGGCATAAAAATTAAAAAAAATTAAAAAATTGGGAAACCTTTGCATTGTGTCATCATATGTGGCCAAGTTCCTAGGAAAAATAACAAACTTGTAATACGGCAATTATTATAAAAAAGTGTTCTCAGAAACGAGCTATCATGTGTGGAGATCAATGGCTTTCAAGCCGAATGATCAATCTTATGGCCACATTCATGGCATAGTTTGTTCAAATGATCTCATATTGTGCACAAGAGTACATATTGGAATGGCAAACAATGTTGTCTAAGGAAGTTTTCATTTTCGTTGGACGAAAAAACCATTTTCCATTTTTCGAGTGCCTGAAAGGAGGTTTTTTTGAAGGAACTACCAAATAATTGTTGCAAAATTGGACCAAATCATTTTTATAAAATACTAGGCCATATTTAATGCACAATTGACAAAATGGTTGGGTGTAAAAATTTTTGATCCACCTCTCGTGAAAAAGACAAATTTCCGCCGATTCAGTTGGAAGCGGGTCAAATTTGAACTGCAGCTGCCTCATAGTTTGCTATTTATTTTTTCCAAAAATCATTTATATTTACATAAGGACCTATTTAATCATAAATACATGGTTTGGTGGCGATACGTCGAGGTTTGGGCGGTGGCCGAGGGGCCCAACTCTAGAGCGCGTAAACTCGCATGCCCGTCGCGTGGTCACCGCGTGACCGTAATGTTGCCATGTGTTCTGGGCGGCCTAGGCATGTCTAGTGGGTTGGGCACTCTCCAGGTTGGTGCTAGAAAGAAAATTACAACGTAAGATTCTCACGAGGAGACCGATCGATGCTCAAACATGAATTAGCAGCCAAGTGTTTGATTAGCGGTACGGGAAATGCACATGGCCAATGGGCGTGAGTTTTGGATGATGATGATCATCTACTAAGAAGAATGTCTTCACAAATTTTTAGCTCAAAAGGAGGATCCTAGGTGGTACTTACTTTGCAAAGTACCACGCTGGACAAAAATATGAATGTTGAAGCTGGGCTCAAAATAATGAATGGAGTGAGCTGAAATTTTGTGGAGGATGGTTATTTGGACATAGGAAAGCATTGTAGAAAATTGATACCGTTTGGACATGCCAAAGTAGTACTTCCTTCACAATGCTCTTCTATGGACAGAAACTTGGGAAAACTAGTGAGAGAGATTGGATGAATGAAATGAGCTCAAAATTGGTGTAGGTAAGTTACTTAGGTATATTCATGCGCTGGTAAATTTTCAGATCATTTGGGTAAGCCTAGCTAGTACTTACTTCACAAAGCTTCTCTCAAGGTAGAAACTTTGGAAATTTTCCAAGAAAGATTTACTAGGAAAATTGAGCTGAATATTAGCATGTGGCAATGATTTGGGTATGGAAGAGTGCCCGAAAAGTTTCAGGGTAATAGGAGGGGTATATATAACACTTGCTTTGCAACATGCGAATTTGGCCATAAAATATAAATTGAACCTGGGCTCACATAGATGATTTGACTGAGCTGCAATTTGGAGGAGGGTGATAATTTGGGCATATGAAGGAACTGTATAAATTTCATGTCATTTAGAGATATAAAAAGGCACTTCCTTCACAATGCTTCTAGGTGGACAAAAACTTTGGAAATTTGCCGAGGAAGATTTGCTAGGCAAATGGAGCTGAATTTTGTCATGCGGTAATCATTTGGATAGGAAAGAGTGCCCAAAAATTCAGAGGGCAATCAAGAATATATAAATAGCACTTCCTTCATAAAGTGTTGTTGTGAACAGAATAGGAAAATGAATATTGTTGAATTAGTTTTGAACTAGGCAAGGAAGGATTTTTACATATTGGATGAAGATATGCCCCAAAGAATTTATGAGATTTTTTTGGGAATTTTGGGAATGATAGAAATATAGGTTGCTTCACAACCTAGGGCAAAAACTGCCATATGGACATGACACATAGGCAAAACTGATGAGATGGCGCCTAGTCATCACAACCCACCACAATCTACAAGGCTATGACCATCTATATTGGTCATTAACAACTAGAAATAAGGCAGCAGACTAGCACTGTTTGCTTTGTGACCATTTCGTGTAAGGAAATTACGACCTTTCTGACCAAAATGGTCGCAATGGTTTAGGGTTTGGAGCCCCCTGAACAGCTTTTGACCAATTGGTCTAAAATGGTCATAAATTTATGACCAATTCTTCGAGGGTCACTGACAAAAGGTCATAAGTTGACATATTTCTTGTAGTGGGTAGATAAGAAGGCTGGCAACTTCAACAAAGTATATACGTGTTATTAATGTGTACCTTACTAGTACTCCTGGTAGCACCTGGGTATTGGATACCGGTTCAGATGCTATTATTGGTGACTTTAACAAAAAGCTACGGACTAAACGGAGACTGGCTAAGGGCGAGGTGACGATGTATGTTGGAAGTGTTTACAAAGTTGGTGAGATCACCATCGCACGCTCCATCTGCGTTCGGGATTAGTATTGAACCTAGATAAATGTTATCAGGTGTCTACATTGAGCATGAACATGATTAGATCATGTTCATTGCAATACAGTTATTCATTTAAGTTAGAGAATAATGGTTATTCTGTTTACATGAATAATAGCTTTCAAGGTCATGCACCCTATGTGAATGGTTCATTGAATCTCGGTCATGGTAATACACATGTTCACGCCAAAACATGTAGAGTTAATAACGATAGTACCACTTTCTTGTGGCACTGCCGCTTAGGTCATATTGGCGTAAGATGCATGAAGAAACTCCATGTCGATGGATGTTTGGAGTCACTTGATTTTGAATCGCTTGACACATGCGAGCCATGCCTCATGGGCAGGATGACTAAGACCCCATTTTCAGGTACAATGAAACGGGCAAGTGACTTGTTGGAAATCGTACATGCTGATGTGTGTGATCCAATGAGAATTGAGGCGTGCGGTGGACATCGCTATTTTCTCATCTTCACTGAGGATTTGAGTAGATATGGGTATATTTACTTAATGAAGCACAAGTCTGAAACATTTGAAAAGTTCAAGCAATTTCAGAGTGAAGTTAAGAACCATCATAACAAAAAGATCAAATTCCTACGATCTGATCAATGGAGATTTTCTGAGTTATGAGTTTGGCAATCACTTAACACATTGTGAAATTGTTTCATAGTTGACACCACCTGGAACACCACAGCGTAATGGCATGTCCGGATGTCGTAATCGAACCTTATGAGATATGGTGCGATCTATGATGTCTCTTACCGATCTACCGCTATCATTTTGAGGTTATGCATTAGAGACAGCTGCATGCACTATAGATAGGGCACCATCTAAGTCCGTTGAGACGACGTCGTATGAACATTGGTTTGGCAAGAAACCAAATTTGTCGTTTCTTAATATTTGGTGCTGCGATGCTTAAGGCTTCAGCCGAAAAAGCTCGAACCCAAAGCGGACAAATACATCTTCATAGGATACCCAAAGGTAATAGTTGGGTATACCTTCTATCTCAGATCCGAGGGCAAAGTGTTTGTCGCTAAGAACGGGTCCTTTCTCGAGAAGGAGTTTCTCTCGAAAGAATTGAGTGGGAGGAAGATAGAACTTGATGAGGTTGTTAAACCTCTACTTCAACCGGAAAGTGGTGCAACACAGAAAGATGTTTTTGTGGCGCCTACGTCAGTTGAAGAGGAAGTTAATGATAGTGATCATGAAGCTTCGGATCAAGTTGATATCGAACCTTGTAGGTTGACAAGGATATGTACAACCCCTGAGTGGTATGGTGATCCGGTCTTAGATATCATGTTGGACAACAATGAACCTACGAGCTATGGAGAAGCGATGGTGGGCCCATATTCCGACAAATGGTTAGAAGCCATGAAATCCGAGATAGGATCCATGTATCAGAACAGAGCATGGACTTTGGTGGACTTGCCCATTGATCGGCAAGCCGTTGAGATAAATGGATCTTTAAGAAGAAGACGGACGTGGACGGTAATGTTACCGTCTATGAATCTTGACTTGTGGCAAAGAGTTTTTCAAAAGATCAAGGAGTTGACTACGATGAGATTTTCTCACCCGTAGCGACGTTTAAGTCCGTCGGAATCATGTTAGCATTAGCTGTATTTTTCGATTATGAAATCTGACAGATGGATGTCAAAACAAGTTTTCTTACCAGTTTTCGTAAGAAAAAGTTGTATGTGATACAATAAAAGGTTTTGTCGATCCTAAGGATGCTAAAAGGTATGCTGGCTCCAGCGATCCTTCTATGGACTAGAGCAAGCATCTCGGAGTCAGAATATATGCTTTGATGGAGTGATCAAAGCTTTAGGTTTATACAATGTTTGCTAGAAACTTGTATTTACAAGAAAGTGAGTGGGAGCACTACAACATTTCTGGTAAGTATATGTGGATGACATATTGTTGATCTGAAATAATGTAGAATTTCTGGAAAGCATAAACGGTTGTTTGAAGAGTTATTTTCAAAGGAAGACCTGGATAAAGCTGCTTACATATTGGGCATCAAGATCTATAGAGATAGACCAAACGCCTGATGATACTTTCAAAGAACGCACACCTTGACATGATTTTGAAGGAGTTCAAAATAGATCAGTCAAAGAAGGGATTCTTGCCTGAGTTGTAAGGTGTGAAGTTGAGTAAGACTCAAAGCTTGACCACGGTAGAAGAAAGAGGAAGGACGAAGGTCGTCCCCTATGCTTTTGTCATAGGCTCTATACGGTATGCCATGCTGAGTAGCGCAACTGATTTGTGCCTTGCCACATGTCTGGCAAGAGGGTACATAGGTGATCCAGGAGTGGATAACTGGACAGTGGTCCAAAAAATAAAAAAAATATCCTTGGAGGAATAAGGAAATATTTCTCGGTTTTGGAGGTGATAAAGAGTTCGACGTTAAGAGTTACGTCGATGCAAGCTTTAACACCTATCCAGATGACTATGAGTAGAAAAACAGGATATGTATAATGGAGCAACCATATGGAATAGCTCCAAGTGGAACGTGGTAGCAGCATCTATGATATGACATAAATTTTTGCGAAGTACATGCAGATCTGATTGTTGCAGACCCATTGACTATAATATCTCTCACAAGCATAACATGATCAAACCCAGAACTCATGGAGTGTTAATCACATGGTAATGTGAACGAGATAGTTGACTCTAGTAAACTATTTGGCTGTTAGTCACATGGCGATGTGACCTTGAGTGTTAATCACATAGCGATGTGAACTGGATTATTGACTCTAGTGCAAGTGGGAGACTATTGGAAATATGCCCTAGAGGCAATAATAAATTAGTTATTATTATATTTCCTTGTTCATGATAATCGTTTATTATCCATGCTAGAATTGTATTGATAGGAAACTCAGATACATGTGTGGATACATAGACAACACCATGTCCCTATTAAGCCTCTAGTTGACTAGCTCGTTGATCAATAGATGGTTACGGTTTCCTAACCATGGACATTGGATGTCGTTGATAACGGGATCACATCATTAGGAGAATGATGTGATGGACAAGACCCAATCCTAAGCCTAGCACAAGATCGTGTAGTTCGTATGCTAAAGCTTTTCTAATGTCAAGTATCATTTCCTTAGACCACGAGATTGCGCAACTCCCGGATACCGTAGGAATGCTTTGGGTATACCAAACGTCACAACGTAACTGGGTGGTTATAAAGGTGCACTACGGGTATCTCCGAAAGTGTCTGTTGGGTTGGCACGAATCGAGACTGGGATTTGTCACTCCGTGTAACGGAGAGGTATCTCTGGGCCCACTCGGTAGGACATCATCATAATGTGCACAATGTGACCAAGGAGTTGATCACGGGATGATGTGTTACGGAATGAGTAAAGAGACTTGCCGGTAACGAGATTGAACAAGGTATCGGGATACCGACGATCGAATCTCGGGCAAGTATCATACTAGTAGACAAAGGGAATTGTATACGGGATTGATTGAATCCTTGACATCGTGGTTCATCTGATGAGATCATCGTGGAACATGTGGGAGCCAACATGGGTATCCAGTTCCCGCTGTTGGTTATTGAATAGAGAGATGTCTCGGTCATGTTTGCATGATTCCCGAACCCATAGGGTCTACACACTTAAGGTTCAATGACGCTAGGGTTATAGGGAAAGTATGTATGCGGTTACTGAATGTTGTTCAGAGTCCCGAATGAGATCCCGGACGTCACAAGGAGTTCCGGAATGGTTCTAAGGTAAAGATTGATATATAGGAAGTGTGGAGTTGGCCACCGGAAGTGTTCCGGGCATCACCGGTAACGTACCAGGACCACCGGAAGGGTTCCGGGGGTCCACCGGGAGGTGCCACCAGCCCTGGAGGCTTTCGTGGGCCAAGAGTGGGAAGGGACCAGCCTCTAGGTGGGCTGGGGCGCCTCCCACCAAGGCCCAAGGTTCCCTCAAGAGGAGAGGGGGCAAACCCTAGGGGCAGATGGGCCCTAAGGCCCACCCTAGGTGGGCCCCCTCTCTCTCCCCCTTGGCCGCCACCTAGATGGGATCTGGGGGCTGCCGCCACCGCTAGGGAGGGAACCCTGGGTGGGGGTGCAGCCCCTCCCCTCCCCCTATATATAGTGGAGGTTTTAGGGCTGCCCAACATGCGAGTCTCTCTCACCCAAGGCGCAGCCCTACCTCTCTCCCTCCTCGTCTCTCGTAGTGCTTGGCGAAGCCCTGCTGGAGTACCGTGCTCCTCCACCACCACCACACCATCGTGCTGCTGCTGGACGGAGTCTTCCCCAACCTCTCCCTCTCTCCTTGCTGGATCAAGGCATGGGAGACGTCACCGGGCTGCACGTGTGTTGAACGCGGAGGCGCCGTTGTTCGGCACTTAGATCGGAATCGACCGCGATCTGAATCGCCACGAATACGACTACCTCATCCGCGTTCTTGCAACGCTTCCGCTTAGCAATCTACAAGGGTATGTAGATGCACTCCCCTTCCCTTCATTGCTAGATTACTCCATAGATTGATCTTGGTGATGCGTAGAAAATTTTAATTTTCTGCTACGATCCCCAATAGGAGCGTGTCATAGTAAACGGAACGGTGGAAAGTTGCATGGAAATATATCTCGAAATGGCTATGGAAATGCCATGATAGGTAGGTATGGTGGCTGTTTTGAGGAAGGTATATGGTGGGTGTATGATACCGGTGAAAGGTGCGCGGTATTAGAGAGGCTAGCAATGGTGGAAGGAAGAAAAGTGCGTATGATCCATGGACTCAATCTTAGTCATAAAGAACTCATATACTTATTGCAAAAATCTACAAGTTATCAAAGCAAAGTATTACGTGCATGCTCCTAGGGGTATAGACTGGTAGGAAAAGACCATTGCTCGTCCCCGACCGCCACACATAAGGAAGACAATCAATAAATAAATCATGCTCCGACTTCATCACATAACGGTTCACCATACGTTCATGCTACGGGAATCACAAACTTTAACACAAGTATTTCTCAATTTCACAACTACTCGACTAACATGACTCTAATATCACCATCTCCATATCTCAAAACAATTATCAAGTATCAAACTTCTCATAGTATTCAACACACTCATAAGAAAAAAATTATTAATCTTGAATGCCTAACATAATTAAAGCAAATTACCATGCTGTTTTGTAGGACTCTCAAAATAATCTAAGTGAAGCATGAGAGAACAATAGTTTCGATAAAACAAATCCACCGACGTGCTCTAGAAGATATAAGTGAAGCACTAGTGCAAAAACTATATAACTCAAAAGATATAAGTGAAGCACATAGAGTATTCTAACAATTTCCGAATCATGTGTGTCTCTCTCAAAAGGTGTGTACAGAAAGGATGATTGTGGAAAACTAAAAAATAAATACTAAAATAATACAAGACGCTCCAAGCAAAACACATATCATGTGGTAAATAAAAATATAGCTCCAAGTAAAGTTACCAATGGAAGTAGACGAAAGAGGGGATGCCTTCCGGGGCATCCCCAAGCTTTGGCTTTTCGGTGTCATTAGATTATCTTGGGGTGCCATGGGCATCCCCAAGCTTAGGCTCTTTCCACTCCTTGTTCCATAATCCATCAAATCTTTTACCCAAAACTTGAAAACTTCACAACAGAAAACTTAAAGTAGAAAATCTCGTGAGCTCCGTTAGTGAAAGAAAACAAAACACCACTTCAAGGTACTGTAATGAACTCATTCTTTATTTATATTGGTGTTAAAACTACTATATTCCAACTTCTATATGGTTTATAAACTATTTTACTAGCCATAGATTCATCAAAATAAGCAAACAACACACGAAAAACAGAACCTGTCAAAAACAGAACAGTCGGTAGTAATCCGTAGCTAATGCAAGATCAGAAACCCCAAAAATTCTAAAATAAATTTCTGGACGTGAGGAATTTTTCTATTAATCATCTACAAAAATAATTAACTAAATAGAACTTCCAAATAAAAATGGAAGCAATTCTCGTGAGCGCTAAAGTTTCTGTTTTTTACAGCAAGATTAAAAAGACTTTCGCCAAGTCTTCCCAACGGTTCTACTTGCCAGAAACACTAATTGAATGCAAAAAACACAACCAAAATAGAGGCTAGATAAATTATTTATTACTAAACAGGAGCAAAAAGCAAGGAATAAAAATAAAATTGGGTTGCCTCCCAACAAGCGCTATCGTTTAACGCCCCTAGCTAGGCATAAAAGCAAGGATAGATCTAGATGTTGCCATCTTTGGTAGGCAATCCATAAGTGGCTCTCATAACAGATTCATAAGTTAAATTAATTTTCTTTCTAGGGAAGTGCTTCATGCCTTCCCTTAATGGAAATTGGAATCTAATATTCCCTTCCTTCATATCAATTATGGCACCAATCGTTCTAAGGAAAGGTCTACCAAGAATAATAGGACATGAAGGATTGCAATCTATGTCAAGAACAATAAAATCTATGGGCACATAATTCCTATTTGCAACAATAAGAACATCATTAATTCTTCCCATAGGTTTCTTAATAGTGTAATCCGCAAGGTGCAAGTTTAAAGAGAAATCATCAAAATCACGGAAACCTAGCAAATCACACAAAGTCTTTGGAATCGTGGAAACACTAGCACCCAAATCACACAAAGCATAGCATTCATGATCTTTAATTTTAATTTTTATAGTAGGTTCCCACGCATCATAAAGTTTTCTAGGGATAGAAACTTCCAACTCAAGTTTTTCTTCATAAGATTGCATCAAAGCATCAACGATATGTTTAGTAAAAGCTTTATTTTGACTATAAGCATGAGGAGAATTTAGCACAGATTGCAACGAGGAAATACAATCTATCAAAGAGCAATTATCATAATTAAGTTCCTTGAAATTCAAAATAGTGGTTTCATTAATATTTAAAGTTTTGACTTCTTCAAACCCACTTTTAACAATTTTAGCATCAAGATCTAAAGACTCCAAAGTTTTGGAACGCCGTCTAGGTAAAGGTGGATCATATTCAGACACATCATTATAAAGATTCATATTGCAAAACAAAGATTTAATATGGGATATATCAATAACTTTTAGACCTTCATCTTTATTATCATGGAAACTAGAAGAACACGCTTTTATAAAGCAATCTTTCTTAGCACGCATCCTAGGGTTCTTTCTTTGCACTCATCAATGGAAATTCTCATGTCTTTGAGATACTCATTGATATCATGCTTAGGTAGAATAGATCTAAGTTTCAAAGAATCAACATCAAGAGAAATTCTATCAACGTTCCTAGCCAACTCATCAATCTTAAGCAATTTTTCTTCAATCAAAGCATTGGAATTCTTTTGTGAAGTAATAAATTCTTTAATATTAGATTCAAAATCAGAGGGCATCTTATTATAATTTCCATAAGAATTGTTGTAGGAATTGCCATAATTATTATAGGATACTAGGATACGGCCTAGGATTAAAGTTTCCTCTATACGCGTTGTTACCAAAATTATTCCTACCAACAAAATTCACATCCATATATTCATTATTATTCTCAACCAAAGTAGACAAAGGCATATCATTAGGATCAGAAGAAACACTTTTATTAGCAAATAATTTCATAAGTTCATCCATCTTTCCACTCAAAACATTAATTTCTTCTATCACATGCACTTTCTTATTAGTAGATCTTTCTGTGTGCCATTGAGAATAATTAACCATAATATTATCTAGGAGTTTAGTAGCTTCTCCTAAAGTGATTTCCATAAAAGTGCCTCCCGCGGCCGAATCTAAAAGATTTCTAGAAGCAAAATTCAATCCAGCACAAAATTTTTGTATAATCATCCACAAATTCAAACCATGTGTAGGGCAATTACGTATCATTAATTTCATACTCTCCCAAGCTTGTGCAACATGTTCATGATCAAGTTGCTTAAAATTCATAATATCGTTTCTAAGAGAGATGATCTTAGCGGGAGGAAAATACTTAGATATAAAAGCATCTTTGCAGTTATTCCATGAATCAATACTATTTTTAGGCACAGACGAAAACCAAGCTTTAGCACGATCTCTAAGCGAAAAAGGAAATAGCTTCAATTTAACAATATCATTATCCACATCTTTATTCTTTTGCATATCACATAAATCAATGAAGCTATTCAGATGGGTAGCGGCATGTTCACTAGGAAGGCCGGCGAATTGATCTTTCATGACAAGATTCAACAAAGCAGCATTGATTTCACAAGATTCCGTATCGGTAAGAGGAGCAATCAAAGTGCTAAGGAAATCATTGTTGTTGGTATTGGTGAAGTCACACAATTTAGTATTATCTTGAGCCATCATGACAAGCAAGCAATCCAACACACAAGCAAACAAGAAACGAGCAAAAAGAGGCAAATAGAGAAAGAGAGGGAGGATGGAGAGAAAGGACGAATAAAATGGCAAGGGTGAAGTGGGGGAGAGGAAAACGAGAGGAAAATGGCAAATAATGTAATGCGGGAGATAAGGGTTTGTGATGGGTACTTGGTATGTCTTGACTTGCAACGGTGCCACAAGTGACTCGTTGTCAGGAGTCAAATCCTGACTTGTCTTGCGCGAACCTCCCCGGCAACGGCGCCAGAAATCCTTCTTGCTACCTCTTGAGCACTACGTTGGTTTTCCCTTGAAGAGGAAAGGGGTGATGCAGCAAAGTAGCATTAGTATTTCCCTCAGTTTTTGAGAACCAAGGTATCAATACAGTAGGAGGCCGCGCACAAGTCCCTCGTACCTACACAAACAAATAAATCCTCGCAACCAACGCGATAAGGGGTTGTCAATCCATACACGGTCACTTACAAGAGTGAGATCTGAGAGATATGATGAGATAATATTTTTGGTATTTTTATGATAAAGATGCAAAGTAAAATAAATGGCAAAGGAAATAACTAAGTATTGGAAGATTAATATGATGGAAGAGAGACCCGGGGGCCATAGGTTTCACTAGTGGCTTCTCTCAAGAGCATAAGTTTTTATGGCGGGTGAACAAATTACTGTTGAGCAATTGACATAATTGAGCATAGTTAAGAGAATATCTAGGTATGATCATGTATATTGGCATCACATCCGAGACAAGTAGACCGACTCCTGCCTGCATCTATTACTATTACTCCACACATCGACCGCTATCCAGCATGCATCTAGAGTATTAAGTTCAAGAGAACAGAGTAATGCTTTAAGCAAGATGACATGATATAGAGGGATAAACTCATGCAATATGATATAAACCCCATCTTTTTATCCTCGATGGCAACAATACAATACGTGCCTTGCTGCCCCTACTGTCACTGGGAAAGGACACCGCAAGATTGAACCCAAAGCTAAGCACTTCTCCCATTGCAAGAAAGATCAATCTAGTAGGCCAAACCAAAGTGATAATTCAAAGAGACTTGCAAAGATAACCAATCATACATAAAAGAATTCAGAGAAGATTCAAATGTTGTTCATAGATAAACTTGATCATAAACCCACAATTCATCGGTCTCAACAAACACACCGCAAAAGAAGATTACATCGAATAGATCTCCACAAGAGAGGGGGAGAACTTTGTATTGAGATCCAAAAAGAGAGAAGAAGCCATCTAGCTAACAACTATGGACCCGTAGGTCTGCAGTAAACAACTCACACTTCATCGGAGGGGCTATGGTGTTGATGTAGAAGCCCTCTATGATCGATGCCCCCTCCGGCGGAGCTCCCGAAAAGGCCCCAAGATGGGATCTCGTGGATACAGAAAGTTACGACGGTGGAATTAGGGTTTTGGCTCCGTATCTGGTAGTTTGGGGGTACGTAGGTATATATAGGAGGAAGGAGTACGTCGGTGGAGCAACAGGGGGCCCACGAGGGTGGAGGGCGCGTCTGGGGGGGTAGGCACGCCCCCTACCTCATGCCTTCCTCGTTGATTGCTTGACGTAGGGTCCAAGTCCTCTGGATCATGTTCGTTCCGAAAATCACATTCCCGAAGGTTTCATTCCATTTGGACTCCGTTTGATATTCTTTTTCCGCGAAACCCTAAAATAGGCAAAAAACAGCAATTCTGGGATGGGCCTCCGGTTAATAGGTTAGTCCCAAAAATAATATAGAAGTGTATAATAAAGCCCAATAATGTCCAAAACAGAATATAATATAGCATGGAACAATCAAAAATTATAGATACGATGGAGACATATCACCGCTCTGTTCGGCGGCTCAAAGGGGTCCGGAATACTGCTGCCATCGGAATAGCCCCCAAGCCCGCTATCTTGTAGTTGATACAATGAATCCGTCTCACCTGTGGACGACTTGTCGTCAGAGCAGAAAACCGTCTCACCGCCATCCACAGATCCTTCAGAGAACTCCCCTCCATGGATGCAACCCATGAAGGCATGCCTCATGGCGGGCTGAGTCCGGGCGGGTCTCGCACTTTGAGCCGTCTCGATGAGGTCAGTGCGGATGTCCGGCTCAGGGCCCGGCTCGCCGATCCGGCCGATGAAGACTTGGATTCCACCGAAGGGGACCTGGTACCCGTACTCAATTGAGCCGGCGTCGGGGCCCCAGCCTGCGTTGTCGACGTAGAGCTTGCCGCGACGACTCTTGGTCATCTGGCCCACAGCATATCCCTTGAGCCCTTCGAAGCTGCCCCTCAAGAACTCAAATCCACCGTGCACTGGTCCCACGGTGGGCGCCAACTGTCATGGAATTGTCACGGTAGATGTCCAAGTGAAAGGACTTAGTCGTGGAGCCATCGCAACTAGGAAGCTTAAGGGGTTAATCGGGACAAAGGACATGAGAGATTTATACTGGTTCGGCCCCTTGCGGTAAAGGTAAAGCCTAGTCGAGTTGATGTGGTATTGCTAGGTTTCAATGACCAAGGAGCGAAATACGCTACCTTGGCTCTTGATCTGTTGTTTCTTGACCTAAGCCACCGCCGGGTCGTCCCCTTATATACACGGGTTGATGCTCTGCGGCATACAGAGTCCCGGCCAGCTCATACAATGTGTCTGGCTCGGTGACATCTTTTACATGCCTTACTTTACAAGTCTTATTCACACATGGCGGTTTATACTTCCTGTTGGGGAACGCAGTAATTTTGAAAATTTTCCTATGCACACGCAAGATCATGGTGACGCACAGCAACGAGAGGGGAGAGTGTTGTCTACGTACCAACGCAGACCGACTGCGGAAGCGATCACACAACGTAGAGGAAGTAGTCGTACGTCTTCTTCCCGATCCGACCGATCCAAGCACCGTTACTCCGGCACCTCCGAGTTCTTAGCACACGTTCAGCTCGATGACGATCCTCGGGCTCCGATCCAGCAAAGCGTCGAGGAAGAGTTCCGTTAGCACGACGGCGTGATGACGATCTTGATGTAGTACCGACGCAGGGCTTCGCCTAAGCACTACAACGGTACGATCGAGGTGGAATTTGGTGGCAGGGGGCACCGCACACGGCTAAGGAACGATCTCAAGGATCAAGTTGTGTGTCTTGGGGTGCCCCCCGCCCCCGTATATAAAGGTTGGAGGAGGGGGAGCCGGCCGGCCAGGGAGAGGAGGCGCAGGGGAGTCCTACTCCCACCGGGAGTAGGACTCCTCCCCCCAATCCTAATCCAATTAGGACTCCCGGGGGGAAAGAGAGAGAAGGGGGGCCGGCCCCCTATCCTAGTCCTACTAGGACTTGGGGAAGGGGGGGCGCCGGCCAGCTTGGGCTTGTCCCTTTTCTCTTTTTCCACTAAGGCCCAATAGGCCCATTAGTCTCCCGGGGGGTTCCGGTAACCCTCCCGATATTCCGGTAAAATCCCGATTTCACCCGGAACACTTCCGATGTCCAAACATAGGCTTCCAATATATCAATCTTTACGTCTCGACCATTTCGAGACTCCTCGTCATGTCCGTGATCTCATCCGGGACTCCGAACAACCTTCGGTACATCAAAATGCATAAACTCATAATAACTGTCATCGTAACGTTAAGCGTGCGGACCCTACGGTTCGAGAACAATGTAGACATGACCGAGACACGTCTCCGGTCAATAACCAATAGCGGGACTTGGATGCCCATATTGGCTCCTACATATTCTACGAAGATCTTTATCGGTCAGACCGCATAACAACATACGTTGTTCCCTTTGTCATCGGTATGTTACTTGCCCGAGATTCGATCGTCGGTATCCAATACCTAGTTCAATCTCGTTACCGGCAAGTCTCTTTACTCGTTCCGTAATACATCATCTCACAACTAACATATTAGTTGCAGTGCTTGCAAGGCTTATGTGATGTGTATTACCGAGAGGGCCCAGAGATACCTCTCCGACAATCGGAGTGACAAACCCTAATCTCGAAATACGCCAACCCAACATCTACCATTGGAGACACCTATAGTACTCCTTTATAATCACCCAGTTATGTTGTGACGTTGGGTAATACCCAAAGTGTTCCTCCGGTAAACGGGAGTTGCATAATCTCATAGTTATAGGAACATGTATAATTCATGAAGAAAGCAATAGCAACATACTAAACGATCGGGTGCTAAGCTAATGGAATGGGTCATGTCAATCAGATCATTCAACTAATGATGTGACCTCGTTAATCAAATAACAACTCTTTGTTCATGGTTAGGAAACATAACCATCTTTGATTAACGAGCTAGTCAAGTAGAGGCATACTAGTGACACTTTGTTGGTCTATGTATTCACACATATATTATGTTTCCGGTTAATACAATTCTAGCATGAATAATAAAAATTTATCATGATATAAGGAAATAAATAATAACTTTATTATTGCCTCTAGGGCATATTTCCTTCAGTCTCCCACTTGCACTAGAGTCAATAATCTAGATCACATCACCATGTGATTAACATCGATAGTTCACATCATCATGTGATTAACACCCATGGTTCACATCGCCATGTGACCAACACTCAAAGGGTTTACTAGAGTCAGTAATCTAGTTCACATATCTATGTGATTAACACCCAAAGAGTACTAAGGTGTGATCATGTTTTGCTTGTGAGATAATTTTAGTCAACGGGTCTGTCACATTCAGATCCGTAAGTATTTTGCAAGTTCTATGTCTACAATGCTCTACACGGAGCTACTCTAGTTAATTGCTCCCACTTTCAATATGTATCCAGATTGAGACTTTAGAATCATCTGGATCAGTGTCAAAACCTTGCATCGACATAACCCTTTACGACGAACCTTTTTGTCACGTCCATAATCGAGAAACATATCCTTATTTCACTAAGGATAATTCTGACCGTTGTCTAGTGATCTACTCCTAGATCACTATTGTACTCCCTTGCCAAAATTAGTGTAGGGTATACAATAGATCTGGTACACAGCATGGCATACTTTATAGAACCTATGGCCAAGGCATAGGGAATGACTTTCATTCTCTTTCTATCTTCTGCCGTGGTCGGGTTTTGAGTCTTACTCAACTTCACACCTTATAATACAGGCAAGAACTTTTTCTTTGACTGCTCCATTTTGAACTACTTCAAAATCTTGTTAAGGTATGTACTCATTGAAAAAACTTATCAAGCGTCTTGATCTATCTCTATAGATCTTGAAGCTCAATATGTAAGCAGCTTCACCGAAGTCTTTCTTTGAAAAACTCCTTTCAAACACTCCTTTATGCTTTACAGAATAATTCTACATTATTTCCGATCAACAATATGTCAATCACATATACTTATCAGAAATGCTGTAGTGCTCCCACTCACTTTCTTGTAAATACAGGCTTCACCGCAAGTCTGTATAAAACTATATGCTTTGATCAACTTATCAAAGCGTATATTCCAACTCCGAGATGCTTGCACCAGTCCACAGATGGATCGCTGGTGCTTGCATATTTTGTTAGCACCTTTTGGATTGACAAAACCTTCTAGTTGCATCACATACAACTCTTCTTTAATAAATCCATTAAGGAATGTAGTTTTGTTTATCCATTTGCCAGATTTCATAAAATGCGGCAATTGCTAACATGATTCGGACAGACTTAAGCATAGATACGAGTGAGAAACTCTCATCGTAGTCAACACCTTGAACTTGTCAAAAATCTTTTGCGACAATTCTAGCTTTGTGGATAGTAACATTACTATCAGCGTCCGTCTTCCTCTTGAAGATCCATTTATTCTCAATTGCTTGCCGATCATCGGGCAAGTCAACCAAAGTCCATACTTTGTTCTCATACATGGATCCCATCTCAGATTTCATGGCCTCAAGCCACTTTGCGGAATCTGGGCTCACCATCGCTTCTTCATAGTTCGTAGGTTCATCATGATCTAGTAGCATGACTTCCAAAATTGGATTACCGTACCACTCTGGTGCGGATCTCACTCTGGTTGATCTACGTGGTTTAGTAGTATCTTGTCCTGAAGTTTCATGATCATCATCATTAGCTTCCTCACTAATTGGTATAGGTGTCGCAGAAACAGTTTTCTGCGATGTACTATTTTCCAATAAGGGAGCAGGTACAGTTACCTCGTCAAGTTCTACTTTCCTCCCACTCACTTCTTTCGAGAGAAACTCCTTCTCTAGAAAGTTTCCGAACTTAGCAACAAAAGTCTTGCCTTCGGATCTGTGATAGAAGGTGTATCCAATAGTTTCCTTTGGATATCCTATGAAGACACATTTCTCCGATTTGGGTTCGAGCTTTATCAGGTTGAAGCTTTTTCACATAAGCATCGCAGCCCCAAACTTTAAGAAACGACAACTTTGGTTTCTTGCCAAACCATAGTTCATAAGGCGTCGTCTCGACGGATATAGATGGTGTCCCTTTTTAATGTGAATGCAGCTGTCTCTAATGCATGACCCCAAAAACGATAGTGGTAAATCGGTAAGAAACATCATAGATTGCACTATATCCAATAGAGTACGGTTATGACGTTGGGACACACCATTATGCTGTGGTGTTCCACATGGCATGATTTTGTGAAACTATTCCACATTGTTTCATTTGAAGACCAAACTCGTAACTCAAATATTTTACCTCTGCGATCATATCGTAGAAACTTTTATTTTTCTTGTTACGATGATTTTTCACTTCACTCTAAAATTCTTTGAACTTTTCAAATGTTTTAGACTTATGTTTCATCAAGTAGATATACTCATATCTGCTCAAATCATCTGTGAAGATCATAAAATAATGATACCTGTCGCGAGCCTCAATATTCATCGGACCACATACATCAGTATGTATGATTTCCAACAAATCTGTTGCTTGCTCCATTTTCCGAAGAACAGAGTTTTAGTCATCTTGCCCATGAGGCATGGTTCGCAAGCATCAACTGATTCATAATCAAGTGATTCAAAAAGCCCATCAGCATGGAGTTTCTTCATGCGCTTTACACCAATATGACCTAAACGGCAGTGCCACAAATAAGTTGCACTATCATTATTAACTTTGCATCTTTTGGTTTCAATATCATGAATATGTGTATCACTACGATCGAGATCCAGTGAACTTGTTTCATTGGGTGTATGACCATCGAAGGTTTTATTCATGTAAACAGAACAACAATTATTCTCTGACTTTAATGAATAACCATATTGCAATAAACATGATCAAATCATATTCATGCTCAACGCAAAAACCAAATAACACTTATTTAGGTTCAACACTAATCCCGAAATTATAGGGAGTGTGCGATGATGATCATATCAATCTTGGAACCACTTCCAACACACATCGTCACTTCACCCTTAACTAGTCTCTGTTTATTCTGCATCTCCCGTTTCGAGTTACTAATCTTAGCAACTGAACTAGTATCAAATACTAAGGGTTTGCTATAAACACTAGTAAAGTACACATCAATAACATGTATATCAAATATACTTATGTTCACTTTGCCATCCTTCTTATCCGCCAATCACTTGGGGTAGTTCCGCTTCCAGTGACCAGTCCCTTTGCAGTAGAATCACTTAGTCTCAGGCTTAGGATCAGACTTGGGCTTCTTCACTTGAGCAGCAACTTGCTTGCCGTTCTTCTTGAAGTTCCCCTTCTTCTCTTTGCCCTTTTTTGAAACTAGTGGTCTTGTCAACCATCAACACTTGATGTTTTTCTTGATTTCTACCTTCGTTGATTTCAGCATCACGAAGAGCTTGGGAGTTGTTTCCATTATCCCTTGCATATTATAGTTCATCACGAAGTTCTATTAACTTGGTGATGGTGACTAGAGAATTCTGTCAATCACTATCTTATCTGGAAGATTAACTCCCACTTGATTCAAGCGATTGTAGTACCCAGACAATCTGAGCACATGCTCATTAGTTGAGCGATTCTCCTCCATCTTTTAGCTATAGAACTTGCTGGAGACTTCATGTCTCTCAACTCGGGTATTTGCTTGAAATATTAACTTCAACTCCTGGAACATCTCATATGGTCCATGACGTTCAAAACGTCTTTGAAGTCCCGATTCTAAGCCGTTAAGCATGGTGCACTAAACTATCAAGTAGTCATCATATTGAGCTAGCCAAACGTTCATAACGTCTGCATCTGCTCCTGCAATAGGTCTGTCACCTAGCGGTGCATCAAGGACATAATTCTTCTGTGCAGCAATGAGGATAAACCTCAGATCATGGATCTAATCCGCATCATTGCTACTAACATTTTTCATCACAATTTTCTCTAGGAACATATTAAAATAAACACAGGGAAGCAACAACGCGAGCTATTGATCTACAACATGATTTGTAAAATACTACCAGGACTAAGTTCATGATAAATTTAAGTTCAATTAATCATATTACTTAAGAACTCTCACTTAGATAGACATCCCTCTAATCCTCTAAGTGATCACGTGATCCATATCAACTAAACCATAACCGATCATCACGTGAGATGGAGTAGTTTTCAATGGTGAACATCATTATGTTGATCATATCTACTATATGATTCACGCTCGACCTTTCGGTCTCCGTGTTCCGAGGCCATATCTGCATATGCTAGGCTCGTCAAGTTTAACCTGAGTATTCCGCGTGTGCAACTGTTTTGCACCCGTTGTATTTGGACGTAGAGCTTATCACACCCGATCATCACGTGGTGTCTGGGCACGACGAACTTTGGCAACGGTGCATACTCAGGGAGAACACTTCTTGATAATTTAGTGAGAGATCATCTTATAATGCTACCATCAATCAAAGCAAAAATAAGATGTATAAAAGATAAACATCATATGCAATCAAAATATGTGACATGATATGGCCATCATCATCTTGCTTCTTTGATCTTCATCTCCAAAGAACTGTCATGATCTCTGTCATCACCGGCATGACACCATGATCTCCATCATCTTGATCTATATCAATGTGTCGTCACACGGTCGTCTCGCCAACTATTGCTCTTGCAACTATTGCTATCGCATAGCGATAAAGTAAAGCAATTATTTGGCGCTTGCATCTTATGCAATAAAGAGACAACCATAAGGCTTTTGCCAGTTGCCGATAACTTCAACAAAAACATGATCATCTCATACAACAACTTATATCTCATCACGTCTTGACCATATCATATCACAACATGCCCTGCAAAAACAAGTTAGACGTCCTCTACTTTGTTGTTGCAAGTTTTACGTGGCTGCTACGGGCTTAAGCAAGAACCAATCTCACCTACGCATCAAAACCACAACGATAGTTTGTCAAATAGACTCCGTTTTAACCTTCGCAAGGACCGGGCGTAGCCACACTCGGTTCAACTAAAGTTGGAGAAACAGTCACCCGCAAGTCACCTATGTGCAAAGCACGTCGGGGAAACCGGTCTCGCGTAAGCGTACGCGTAATGTCGGTCCGGGCCGCTTCATCCAACAATACCGCCGAACCAAAGTATGACATGCTGGTAGGCAGTATGACTTATATCGCCCACAACTCACTTGTGTTCTACTCGTGCATATAACATCAAACCATAAAACCTAGGCTCTGATACCACTGTTGGGGAACGCAGTAATTTCGAAAATTTTCCTACGCACACGCAAGATCATGGTGATGCACAGCAATGAGAGGGGAGAGTGTTGTCTACGTACCAACGCAGACCGACTGCGGAAGCGATCACACAACATAGAGGAAGTAGTCGTACGTCTTCTTCCCGATCCGACCGATCCAAGCACCGTTACTCCGGCACCTCCGAGTTCTTAGCACACGTTCAGCTCGATGACGATCCTCGGGCTCCGATCCAGCAAAGCGTCGAGGAAGAGTTCCGTCAGCACGACGGCGTGATGACGATCTTGATGTACTACCAACGCAGGGCTTCGCCTAAGCACTACAATGGTACGATCGAGGTGGAATTTGGTGGCAGGGGGCACCGCACACGGCTAAGGAACGATCTCAAGGATCAAGTTGTGTGTCTTGGGGTGCCCCCCGCCCCCGTATATAAAGGTTGGAGGAGGGGGAGCCGGTCGGCCAGGGAGAGGAGGCGCAGGGGAGTCCTACTCCCACCGGGAGTAGGACTCCTCCCCCCAATCCTAATCCAATTAGGACTCCCGGGGGGAAAGAGAGAGAAGGGGGGCCGGCCCCCTATCCTAGTCCTACTAGGACTTGGGGAAGGGGGGGGGGGGCGCCGGCCAGCTTGGGCTTGTCCCTTTTCTCTTTTTCCACTAAGGCCCAATAGGCCCATTAGTCTCCTGGGGGGTTCCGGTAACCCTCCCGGTATTCCGGTAAAATCCCGATTTCACCCGGAACACTTCCGATGTCCAAACATAGGCTTCCAATATATCAATCTTTACGTCTCGACCATTTCGATACTCCTCGTCATGTCCGTGATCTCATCCGGGACTCCGAACAACCTTCGGTACATCAAAATGCATAAACTCATAATAACTGTCATCGTAACGTTAAGCGTGCGGACCCTACGGTTCGAGAACAATGTAGACATGACCGAGACACGTCTCCGGTCAATAACCAATAGCGGGACCTGGATGCCCATATTGGCTCCTACATATTCTACGAAGATCTTTATCGGTCAGACCGCATAACAACATACGTTGTTCCCTTTGTCATCGGTATGTTACTTGCCCGAGATTCGATCGTCGGTATCCAATACCTAGTTCAATCTTGTTACCGGCAAGTCTCTTTACTCGTTCCGTAATACATCATCTCACAACTAACATATTAGTTGCAGTGCTTGCAAGGCTTATGTGATGTGTATTACCGAGAGGGCCCAGAGATACCTCTCCGACAATCGGAGTGACAAACCCTAATCTCGAAATACGCCAACCCAACATCTACCATTGGAGACACCTGTAGTACTCCTTTATAATCACCCAGTTACGTTGTGACGTTTGGTAGTACCCAAAGTGTCCCTCCGGTAAACGGGAGTTGCATAATCTCATAGTTATAGGAACATGTATAAGTCATGAAGAAAGCAATAGCAACATACTAAACGAACGGGTGCTAAGCTAATGGAATGGGTCATGTCAATCAGATCATTCAACTAATGATGTGACCTCGTTAATCAAATAACAACTCTTTGTTCATGGTTAGGAAACATAACCATCTTTGATTAACGAGCTAGTCAAGTAGAGGCATACTAGTGACACTTTGTTGGTCTATGTATTCACACATGTATTATGTTTCCGGTTAATACAATTCTAGCATGAATAATAAACATTTATCATGATATAAGGAAATAAATAATAACTTTATTATTGCCTCTAGGGCATATTTCCTTCACTTACGGGCCTTAAGCTGCCTCTGGGATTGGGCCTACTACAAGCCTTATCGTAAACCTTCACCTTGTATACTCTTCGGGCTTTCTTTAAGTAACCCTCCATTGTGATTGACCCGGCCCCTCCTGAGCGGGTCATACCTGGTAGTCATATCCCCAACAGGCGCCCTTGTCAGGGAGATCTACCACAAGTCAAGACATACCAAGTACCCATCGCAAACTCTTATCCCTTGCATTACATTATTTGCCATTGCCTCTTGTTTTCCTCTCCCCTACTTCACCCTTGTCGTTTTATTCACTCTCTTTTTCCGTCCCCTTCTCTTTTTATTCGCCTCCTTTTTGTTTGCCTCCTGCTTGCTTGTGTGTTGGATTGTTTGTCACGATGGCTCAAGATAATACTAAATTGTGTGACTTTTCTAATGGCAACAATAATGATTTTATAAGCACTCTGATTGCTCCTCTTACCGATGCTGAATCCTGTGAAATTAATACTGCTTTGCTGAATCTTGTCATGAAAGATCCGTTTTCTCGCCTTCCTAGTGAAGATGCCACTACCCATCTAAACAACTTTGTTGATTTGCGTGATATGCAAAAGAAGAAAGATGTGTATAATGATATTGTTAAATTGAAGCTATTCCCGTTTTCGCTTAGAGATCGTGCTAAAACATGGTTTTCGTCTTTGCCTAAAAATAGTATTGATTAATGGAATAACTGCAAAGATGCTTTTATCTTTAAGTATTTTGCTCCCGCTAAGATCATAACTCTTAGAAATGATATTATGAATTTTATGCAACTTGATCATGAACATGTTGCACAAGCTTGGGAGAGGATGAAATTAATGATGCGTAATTGCCCTACACATGGTCTGAATGTTTGGATGATTATACAAAAAATTTATGCCGGATTGAATTTTGCTTTTAGAAATCTTTTAGACTGCCGCGGGAGGCACTTTTATGGAAATCACTTTAGGAGAAGCTACTAAACTCCTAGATAATATTATGGTTAATTATTCTCAATGGCACACTGAAAAATCTACTAGTAAAAAGGTGCATGCTATAGAAAAAAATTAATGTTGAGTGGGAAGATGGATGAACTTATGAAATTGTTTGTTAATGAGAGTGTTTCTTCTGATCCTAATGATATGCCTTTGTCTACTTTGATTGAGAATAGTAATGAATCTATGGATGTGAATTTTGTTGGTAGGAACAATATTGGAAATAACGCTTATAGAGGTAATTTTAATCCTAGGCCGTTTCCTCATAATTCCTCTAATAATTATGGTAATTTCTACAACAATTATTATGGAAATTATAATAAGATGCCCTCTGATTTTGAATCTAATATTAAAGAATTTATTAGTTTGCAAAAGAGTTTCAATGCTTTGATTGAAGAAAAATTGTCTAAGATTGATGAGTTGGCTAGGAACGTGGATAGAATTTCTCTTGATGTTGATTCTTTGAAACTTAGATCTATTCCACCTAAGCATGATATCAATGAGTGTCTCAAAGCTATGAGAATTTCCATTGATGATTGCAAAAAAAGAACCGCTAGGATGCGTGCTAAAAAATATTGCTTTGTGAAAGCGTGTTCTTCTAGTTTCCATGATAATAATGATGAAGATCTAAAATTTATCTATGTGTCTCCTATTAAATATTTGTTTTGAAATATGAATCTTGATAATGATGGGACTGGAGATGAGTCAACTTTAGTTAGAAGGGTCCCAATGATTCGGAGTTTTTAGATCTTGATGCAAAAATTCATAAAAGTGGCATTGATGAGGTCAAAACCTTACATAGCAATGAACCCACTATTTTGGATTTCAAGGAATTTAATTATGATAATTGTTCTTTAATAGATTGTATTTCCTTGTTGCAATCCATGATAAATTCTCCGCATGCTTATAGTCAAAATAAAGCTTTTACTAAACATATCGTTGATGCTTTAATGCAATCTTATGAAGAAAAGCTTGAATTGGAAGTTTCTATCCATTGAAAACTTTATGATGAGTGGGAACCTATTATTAAAATTAAAATTAAAGATCATGAATGCTTTTCTTTATGTGATTTGGGTGCTAGTGTTTCCACGATTCATAAAACTTTGTTCGATTTGCTAGGTTTCCGTGAATTTGATGATTGTTCTTTAAACTTGCATCTTGGGGATTCCACCATTAAGAAACCTATGGGAATAATTAATGATGTTCTTATTGTTGCAAATAGGTATTATGTGCCCGTGGATTTCATTGTTCTTGATATTGATTGCAATCCTACATGTCCTATTATTCTTGGTAGACCTTTCGTTAGAACGATTGGTGCAATTATTGATATGAAGAAAGGGAATATTATATTACAATTTCCGTTAAGGAAGGGCATGAAACACTTTCCTAGAAAGAAAATTCAATTACTCTATGAATCTATTATGAGAGCCACTTATGGATTGCATACCAAAGATGATAATACCTAGATCTATCTTTGTCTTTATGCCTAGCTAGGGGCGTTAAACGATAGCGCTTGTTGGGAGGCAACCCAATTTTATTTTTGTTCCTTGCTTTTTGATTATGTTTAGCAACAAATAATTCGTCTAGCCTCTGTTTAGATGTGGTTTTATGATTTTAATTAGTGTTTGTGCCAAGTAGAACCTTTGGGAAGACTTGGGGAAGGTCTTTGCGATCTTGCTGTAAAAAACAGAAACTTTAGTACTCATGAGATTTGCTGCCATTTTTTACTGGACAGTTATATTTAGTTAATTAGTTTTTGAAGATGATTAATAGATAAATTCCTAACGTACAGCAATTTATTTTAGAATATTTGGCGTTCCAGAAGTATTCGAAACCTACAGATTACTACAGACTGTTCTGTTTTTGACAGATTCTGTTTTTCGTGTCTTGTTTGCTTATTTTGATGAATCTAGGGCTAGTATTTGAGTGTATGAACCATAGAAAATTTGTAATACAGTAGGTTTAACACCAATATAAATAATTAATGAGTTCATTACAGTACCTTAAGTGGTGAGTTTTTTTTATTTTACTAACGGAGCTCATGAGATTTTCTGTTTAAGTTTTGTGTTGTGAAGTTTTCAAGTTTTGGGTAAAGATTTGATGGATTATGGAACAAAGAGTGTCAAGAGCCTAAGCTTGGGGATACCCAAGGCACCCCAAGGTAAAATTCAAGGACAACCAAAAGCCTAAGCTTGGGGATGCCTCAAAAGGCATCCCCTCTTTCCTCTTCTTCTATCGGTAACTTTACTTGAGGCTATATTTTTATTCACCACATGATATGTGTTTTGATTAGAGCATCTTGTATGATTTGAGTCTTTGCTTTTTAGTTTACCACAATCATCCTTTCTGTACACACCTTTTGGGAGAGACACACATGAATCGGAATTTACTAGAATACTCTATGTGCTTCACTTATATCTTTTGAGCTAGATAATTTTGCTCTAGTGCTTCGCTTATATCTTTTAAAGCATGGTGGTGGTTTTATTTTACAGAAATTATTGATCTCTCATGCTTCACTTATATTATTTTGAGAGTCCATAAGAACATCACGGTAATTTGCTTTGGTTATGAATTTAGTCCTAATATGATAGGCATCCAAGATCGGTATAATAAAAACTTTCATAAAAAGTGCATTGAGTACTAGGAGAAGTTTGATACTTGATAATTGTTTTGAGATATAAAGGTGGTAATATTAGAGTGTGCTACTTGAGTAGTTGTGAATTTTAGAAATACTTGCTTTGAAGTTTGCAAGTCCCGTAGCATGCACGTATGGTGACCATTGTGTAACAAATTTGAAACATGAGGTGTTATGTGATTGTCTTCCTTATGAGTAGTTCACCCTCGAGGTTGAGGGTATGCACCAGGTGTTGGGGAACGTAGTAATTTCCAAAAAATTCCTACACACACGCAAAATCATGGTGATGCATAGCAACGAGAGGGGAGAGTGTTGTCCACGTACCCTCGTAGACGGAAAGCGTAAGCATTAGCACAACGCGGTTGATGTAGTCGTACGTCTTCACAATCCGACCGATCAAGTACCGAATGTACGGCACCTCCGAGTTCAGCACACGTTCAGCCCGATGACGTCCCTCGAACTCCGATCCAGCTGAGTGTTGAGGGAGAGTTTCGTCAGCACGACGGCGTGGTGACGATGATGATGCTCTACCGACGAAGGGCTTCGCCTAAGCACCGCTACAGTATTATCGAGGTGGACTATGGTGGAGGGGGGCAGCGCCCACGGCTAAAAGATCAAATGATCAATTGTTGTGTCTATGGGGTGCCCCTTGCCCCCGTATATAATGGAGCAAGGTGGGTGTGGCCGGCCTAGAGATGGGCGCGCCAGGAGGAGTCCTACTCCTACCGGGAGTAGGACTCCCCCCTTTCCTTGTTGGACTAGGAGAGAGAGGGGAAAGAGGTGGAGGAGAAGAAGGAAGGGGGGCGTCGCCCCCCTCTCCTTGTCCTATTCGGACTAGGGGGAGGGGTGCGGCCCATTCCCTGGCCGCCTCTCCTCTCTTTCCACCATGGCCCATTAAGGCCCATTAAGTCCCCGGGGGGGGGGGAGGGGTTCCGGTAACCTCCCAGTACTCCGGTAACATCCCGATTTCACCCGGAACACTTCCGATATCCAAACATAGGCTTCCAATATATCAATCTTCATGTCTCGACCATTTCAAGACTCCTCTTCATGTCCATGATCACATCCGGGACTCCGAAAACCTTCGGTACATCAAAACATATAAACTCATAATATAACTGTCATCGAAACATTAAGCGTGCGGACCCTATGGGTTCGAGAATGATGTAGACATGATCGAGACACGTCTCCGGTCAATAACCAATAGCAGAACCTGGATGTTCATATTGGCTCCCACATATTCTACGAAGATCTTTATCGGTCAGACCGCATAACAACATACGTTGTTCCCTTTGTCATCCGTATGTTACTTGCCCGAGATTCGATCGTCGGTATCTCAATACCTAGTTCAATCTCGTTACCGGCAAGTCTCTTTACTCGTTCCGTAATGCACCATCCCGCAACTAACTCATTAGTTGCAATGCTTAAGTGGTGTGCATTACCGAGAGGGCCCAGAGATACCT
The DNA here is from genome assembly GCA_034509565.1 of Triticum monococcum. Classification (NCBI taxonomy): domain Eukaryota; kingdom Viridiplantae; phylum Streptophyta; class Magnoliopsida; order Poales; family Poaceae; genus Triticum; species Triticum monococcum. The sequence continues at coordinate 561,499,762 of CM067841.1, read as the reverse complement.
CTCCGACAATCGGAGTGACAAATCCTAATCTCGAAATACGCCAACCCAACAAGTACCTTTGGAGACACCTGTAGAGCACCTTTATAATCACCCAGTTACGTTGTGATGTTTGGTAGCACACAAAGTGTTCCTCCGGTAAACGGGAGTTGCATAATCTCATAGTCATAGGAACATGTATAAGTCATGAATAAATCAATAGCAACATACTAAACGATCGGGTGCTAAGCTAACGGAATGGGTCAAGTCAATCACATCATTCTCCTAATGGTGTGATCCCGTTAATCAAATGACAACCCGTGTCAATGGTTAGGAAACTTAACCATCTTTGATCAACGAGCTAGTCAAGTAGAGGCATACTAGTGACACTCTGTTTGTCTATGTATTCACACATGTATTATGTTTCCGGTTATAATAAACATTTATCATGATATAAGGAAATAAATAATAACTTTATTATTGCCTCTAGGGCATATTTCCTTTAGTCTCCCACTTGCACTAGAGTCAATAATCTAGATTACACAGTAATGATTCTAACACCCATGGAGCCTTGGTGCTGATCATGTTTTGCTCATGGAAGAGGCTTAGTTAATGGGTCTGCAACATTCAGATCCGTATGTATCTTGCAAATTTCTATGTCTCCCACCTGGACTAAATCCCGGATGGAATTGAAGCGTCTCTTGATGTGCTTGGTTCTTTTGTGACATCTAGATTCCTTCGCCAAGGCAATTGCACCAGTATTGTCACAAAAGATTTTCATTGGACCCGATGCACTAGGTATTACACCTAGATTGGATATGAACTCCTTCATCCAGACTCCTTCATTTGTTGCTTCCGAAGCAGCTATGTACTCCGCTTCACATGTAGATCCCACCACAACGCTTTGTTTAGAACTGCACCAACTGACAGCTCCACCGTTCAATGTAAACACGTATCCGGTTTGTGATTTAGAATCGTCCGGATCAGTGTCAAAGCTTGCATCCATGTAATCGTTTACGATGAGCTCTTTGTCACCTCCATATATGAGAAACATATCCTTAGTCCTTTTTAGGTATTTCAGGATGTTCTTGACCGTTGTCTATTGATCCACACCTGGATTACTTTGGTACCTCCCTGCTAGAGTTATAGCAAGGTACACATCAGGTCTGGTACACAGCATTGCATACATGATAGAGCCTATGGCTGAAACATAGGGAACATCTTTCATTTTCTCTCTATCTTCTGCAGTGGTCGGGCATTGAGTCTTACTCAACTTCACACCTTGTAACACAGGCAAGAACCCTTTCTTTGCTTGATCCATTTTGAACTTCTTCAAAACTTTGTCAAGGTATGTGCTTTGTGAAAGTCCAATTAAGCATCTTGATCTATATCTATAGATCTTGATGCCCAATATATAAGCAGCTTCACCGAGGTCTTTCATTGAAAAACTCTTATTCAAGTATCCCTTTATGCTATCCAGCAATTCTATATCATTTCCAATCAACAATATGTCATCCACATATAATATTAGAAATGCTACAGAGCTCACACTCACTTTCTTGTAAATACAGGCTTCTCCAAAAGTCTGTATAAAACCAAATGCTTTGATCACACTATCAAAGTGTTTATTCCAACTCCGAGAGGCTTGCACCAGTCCATAAATGGATCGCTGGAGCTTGCACACTTTGTTAGCTCCCTTTGGATCGACAAAACCTTCTAGTTGCATCATATACAACTCTTCTTCCAGAAATCCATTCAGGAATGCAGTTTTGACATCCATTTGCCAAATTTCATAATCATAAAATGCGGCAATTGCTAACATGATTCGGACAGACTTAAGCATCGCTACGGGTGAGAAGGTCTCATCGTAGTCAATCCCTTGAACTTGTCGAAAACCTTTTGCAACAAGTTGAGCTTTATAGAAAGTAACATTACCGTTAGCATCAGTCTTCTTCTTGAAAATCCATTTATTCTCAATTGCTTGACGATCACCGGGCAAGTCAACCAAAGTCCACACTTTGTTCTCATACATGGATCCCATCTCAGATTTCATGGCCTCAAGCCATTTTGCGGAATCTGGGCTCACCATCGCTTCTTCATAGTTTGTAGGTTCGTCATGGTCTAGTAACATAACTTCCAGAATGGGATTACCGTACCACTCTGGCGCGGATCTTACTCTGGTTGACCTACGTGGTTCAGTAACAACTTGATCTAAAGTTTCATGATCATCATCATTAACTTCCTCACTAATTGGTGTAGGTGTCGTAGAAACCAGTTTCTGTGCTAAACTACTTTCCAATAAGGGAGCAGGTACAGTTAACTCATCAAGTTCTACTTTCCTCCCACTCACTTCTTTCGAGAGAAACTCCTTCTCTAGAGAAACTCCGAATTTAGCAACAAAAGTCTTGCCTTCGGATCTGTGATAGAAGGTGTACCCAACAGTCTCCTTTGGGTATCCTATGAAGACACATTTCTCTGATTTGGGTTCGATCTTATCAGGTTGAAGCTTTTTCACATAAGCATCGCAGCCCAAAACTTTCAAAAACGAGAACTTTGGTTTCTTACCAAACCACAGTTCATAAGGCATCGTCTCAACGGATTTTGATGGTGCCCTATTTAACGTGAATGTGGCTGTCTCTAAAGCATAACCCCAAAAAGATAGCAGTAAATCAGTAAGAGACATCATAGCTCACACCATATCTTGTAAAGTACGATTACGACGTTCGGACACACCATTACGTTGTGGTGTTCCAGGTGGCGTGAGTTGCGAAACTATTCCGCATTGTTTCAAATGAAGACCAAACTCATAACTCAAATATTCTCCTCCACGATCAGATCGTAGAAACTTTATTTTCTTGTTACGATGATTTTAAACTTCACTCTGAAATTCTTTTAACTTTTCAAATGTTTCAGACTTATGTTTCATTAAGTAGATATACCCATATCTGCTTAGATCATCTGTGAAGGTGAGAAAATAACGATATCCGCCACGAGCCTCAACATTCATTGGACCACATACATCTGTATGTATGATCTCCAACAAATCTATTGCTCTCTCCATAGTTCCGAAGAATGGCGTTTAGTCATCTTGCCCATGAGGCATGGTTCGCAAGTACCAAGTGATTCATAATCAAGTGGAACTCCGATATGACCTAAACGGCAGTGCCACAAATAAGTTGCACTATCATTATCAACTCTGCATCTTTTGGCTTCAATATTATGAATATGTGTATCACTACTATCGATATTTAGCAAAAAATAGACCACTCTTCAAGGGTGCATGACCATAAAAGATATTCCTCATATAAATAGAACAACTATTATTCTCTGATTTAAATGAATAACCGTCTCGCATCAAACAAGATCTAGATATAATGTTCATGCTCAACGCTGGCACCAAATAACAATTATTTAGGTCTAATACTAATCCCGAAGGTAGATATAGAGGTAGCGTGCCGACCGCGATCACATCGACTTTGGAACCATTTCCCACGTGCATCGTCACCTCGTCCTTAGCCAATCTTCGCTTAATCCGTAGCCCCTGTTTCGAGTTGCAAATATTAGCAACAAAACCAATATCAAATACCCAGGTGCTACTGCGAGCATTAGTAAGGTACACATCAATAACATGTATATCACATATACCTTTGTTCACCTTGCCATCCTTCTTATCCGGCAAATACTTGGGGCAGTTCCGCTTCCAGTGACCAGTCTGCTTGCAGTAGAAGCACTCAGTCTCAGTCTTAGGTCCAGACTTGGGTTTCTTCTCCTGAGCAGCAACTTGCTTGCTGTTCTTTTTGAAGTTCCCCTTCTTCTTCCCTTTGCCCTTTTTCTTAAAACTGGTGGTCTTATTGACCATCAACACTTGATGCTCCTTCTTGATTTCTACCTCCGCTGCCTTTAGCATTGCGAAGATCTCGGGAATTGTCTTATCCATCCCTTGCATATTATAGTTCATCACGAAGCTTTTGTAGCTTGGTGGCAGTGATTGGAGAATTCTATCAATGACGCTATCATCCAGAAGATTAACTCCCAGTTGAATCAAGTGATTGCAGTACCCAGACATCTTGAGTATATGCTCACTGACAGAACTATTCTCCTCCATCTAGCAGCTGTAGAACTTATTGGAGACTTAATATCTCTCAATCCGGAAATTCTTTTGAAATATTAACTTCAACTCCTAGAACATCTCATATGCTCCATGACGTTCAAAACATCGTTGAAGTCCCGGTTCTAAGCCGTAAAGCATGGCATACTGAACTATCGAGTAGTCATCAACACGCGTCTGCCAGGCATTCACAATGTCTGCAGTTGCTGGTGCAGGTGGTACACCTAGTGGTGCTTCCAGGACATAATTCTTCTGAGTAGCAATGAGGATAATCCTCAAGTTACGGACCCAGTCCGTGTAATTGCTACCATCATCTTTCAACTTTGCTTTCTCAAGGAACGCATTAAAATTCAATGGAACAATAGCACGGACCATCTATCTACAATTAACATAGACAATCAAGATACTATGAGGTACTAAGTTCATGATAAATTTAAGTTCAATTAATCATATTACTTAAGAACGCCCACTTATATAGACATCCCTCTAATCCTCTAAGTGATCACGTGATCCATATCAACTAAACCATGTCCGATCATCACGTGAGATGGAGTAGTTTCAATGGTCAACATCACTATGTTGATCATATCTACTATATGATTCACGCTCGACCTTTCGGTCTCCGTGTTCTGAGGCCATATCCGTCAAGTTTAACCTGAGTATTCCGCGTGTGCAACTGTTTTGCACCCATTGTATTTGAACGTAGAGCCTATCACACCCGATCATCACGTGCTGTCTCAGCACGAAGAACTTTCGCAATGGTGCATACTCAGGGAGAACACTTATACTTTGATAATTTAGTGAGGGATCATCTTATAATACTACCATCAATCAAAGCAAGATAAGATGCATAAAAGATAAACATCACATGCAATCAATATAAGTGATATGATATGGCCATCGTCATCTTGTGCTTGTGATCTCCATCTCTGAAGCACCGTCATGATCACCATCGTCACCGGCACGACACCTTCATCTCCATCATAGCATCGTTGTCGTCTCACCAATCTTATGCTTCCACGACTATCACTACCGCTTAGTGATAAAGTAAAGCATTACAGGGCGATTGCATTGCATACAATAAAGCAACAACCATATGGCTCGTGCCAGTTGCCGATAACTCGGTTACAAAACATGATCATCTCATACAATAAAATTTAGCATCATGTCTTGACCATATCACATCACAACATGCCCTGCAAAAACAAGTTAGACGTCCTCTACTTTGTTGTTGCAAATTTTACGTGGCTGCTACGGGCTTAGCAAGAATCGTTCTTACCTACGCATCAAAACCACAACGATAGTTTGTCAAGTTGGTGCTGTTTTAACCTTCTCAAGGTCCGGGCGTTGCCACACTCGGTTCAACTAAAGTTGGAGAAACTGACACCCGCCAGCCACCTGTGTGCAAAGCACGTAGGTAGAACCAGCCTCGTGTAAGCGTACGCGTAATGTCGGTCCGGACCGCTTCATCCAACAATACCGCCGAACCAAAGTATGACATGCTGGTAAGCAGTATGACTTATATCGCCCACAACTCACTTGTGTTCTACTCGTGCATATGACATCTACGCATAAACCTGGCTCGGATGCCATTGTTGGGGAACATAGTAATTTCAAAAAAAAATTCCCACGCACACGCAAAATCATGGTGATGCATAGCAACGAGACGGGAGAGTGTTGTCCATGTACCCTCATAGACCGAAAGCGGAAGCATTAGCACAACGTTGTTGATGTAGTCATACGTCTTCATGATCCGACCGATCAAGTACCAAACGTACGGCACCTTCGAGTTCAGCACACGTTTAGACTGATAACGCCCCTCGAACTCCGATCCAGCCGAGTGTTGAGGGAGAGTTTCGTCAGCACGACGGCGTGGTGGCAATGATGATGTTCTACCAACACAGGGCTTCGCCTAAGCACCGCTACAGTATTATCGAGGTGGACTATGGTGGAGGGGGGCACCGCACACGGCTAAAAGATCAAACGATCAATTGTTGTGTCTATGGGGTGCCCCTGCCCCCGTATATAAAGGAGCAAGGGGGGTGTGGCCGGCCTAGAGAGGGGCGCGCCAGGAGGAGTCCTACTCCTACCAGGAGTAGGACTCCCCCCCTTTCCTTGTTGGACTAGGAGAGAGAGGGGAAATATGTGGAGGAGAAGAAGGAAGGGGGTGTTGCCCCCCTCTCCTTGCCCTATTCGGACTAGGGGGAGGGGCGCGGCCCATGCCCTGGCCGCCTCTCCTCTCTATCCACCAAGGCCCATTAAGTCCCCGGGGGGTTCCAGTAAGCTCCCGGTACTCTGGTAAAATCCCAATTTCACCCGGAACACTTCCGATATCCAAACATAGGCTTCCAATATATCAATCTTCATGTATCGACCATTTCGAGACTCCTCGTCATGTCCGTGATCACATCCGGGACTCTAAACAACCTTCGGTACATAAAAACATATAAACTCATAATATAACTGTCATCGAAACGTTAAGCGTGCGGACCCTACGGGTTCGAGAACGATGTAGACATGATCGAGACACGTCTCCGGTCAATAACCAATAGCGGAACCTGGATGTTCATATTGGGTCCCACATATTCTACGAAGATCTTTATCGGCCAGACCGCATAACAACATATGTTGTTCCCTTTGTCATGGTATGTTACTTGCCCGAGATTCGATCGTCGGTATCTCAATACCTAGTTCAATCTCGTTACCGGCAAGTCTCTTTACTCGTTCCGTAATACATCATCCCGCAACTAACTCATTAGTTGCAATGCTTGCAAGGCTTAAGTGATGTGAATTACCGAGAGGGCCCAGAGATACCTCTCCGACAATCGGAGTGACAAATCCTAATCTCGAAATACGCCAACCCAACAAGTACCTTTGGAGACACCTATAGAGCACCTTTATAATCACCCAGTTACGTTGTGACGTTTGGTAGCACACAAAGTGTTCCTCCGGTAAACAGGAGTTGCATAATCTCATAGTCATAGGAACATGTATAAGTCATGAATAAAGCAATAGCAACATACTAAACGATCGGGTGCTAAGCTAACGGAATGGGTCAAGTCAATCACATCATTCTCCTAATGGTGCAACCCCGTTAATCAAATGGCAACCCATGTCAATGGTTAGGAAACTTAACCATATTTGATCAACGAGCTAGTCAAGTAGAGGCATGCTAGTGACACTCTATTTGTCTATGTATTCACACATGTATTATTTTTCCAGTTAATACAATTCTAGCATGAATAATAAACATTTATCATGATATAAGGAAATAAATAATAACTTTATTATTGCCTCTAGGGCATATTTCCTTCACCAGTAGCTATGTGTTTGATCTCTCTCTCTCTCTCTGTGTGTGTCTCTCTCTCGTGTTCTTGAGGTGGTACGATCTTGATGTATCACGAGCTTTGCTATTATAGTTGGATCCTATGATGTTTCTCCCCCTCTACTCTCTTGTAATGGATTGAGTTTTCCCTTTGAAGTTATCTTATCGGATTGAGTCTTTAAGGATTTGAGAACACTTGATGTATGTCTTGCGTGGGATACCCGTGGTGACATGGGGTATTCTATTGATCCACTTGATGTATGTTTTGGTGATCGACTTGCGGGTTCCGCCCATGAACCTATGCATAGGGGTTGGCACATGTTTTCGTCTTGACTCTCCGGTAGAAACTTTGGGGCACTCTTTGGAGTACTTTGTGTTGGTTGAATAGATGAATATGAGATTGTGTGATGCATATCGTATAATCATACACACGGATACTTGAGGTGACATTGGAGTATCTAGGTGACATTAGGGTTTTGGTTGATTTGTGTCTTAAGGTGTTATTCTAGTACGAACTCTATGATAGATTGAACGGAAAGAATAGCTTCATGTTATTTTACTACGGACTCTTGAATAGATCGATCAGAAAGGATAACTTTGAGGTGGTTCCGTACCCTATCATAATCTCTTCCTTTGTTCTCCGCTATTAGTGACTTTGGAGTGACTCTTTGTTTCATGTTGAGGGATAGTTATATGATCCAATTATGTCATTATTGTTGAGAGAACTTGCACTAGTGAAAGTATGAACCCTAGGCCTTGTTTCAATACATTGCAATACCGTTTGTGCTCACTTTTATCATTAGTTACCTTGCTGTTTTTATATTTTCAGATTACAAAAACCATTATCTACTATCCATATACCACTTGTATCACCATCTCTTCGCTGAACTAGTGCACCTATACAATTTACCATTGTATTGGGTGTGTTGGGGACACAAGAGACTCTTTATTATTTGGTTGCAGGGTTGTTTGAGAGAGACCATCTTCATCCTACGCCTCCCACGGATTGATAAACCTTAGGTCATCCACTTGAGGAAATTTGCTACTGTCCTACAAACATCTGCACTTGGAGGCCCAACAACGTCTACAAGAAGAAGGTTGTGTGTAGTAGACATCAGCGGTCAATGTGTGGAGTAATAGTAGTAGATGCAGGCAGGAGTCGGTCTACTTGTCACGGACGTGATGCCTATATACACGATCATGCCTAGATATTCTCATAATTATTCGCTTTTCTATTAATTGCTCGACAGTAATTTGTTCACCCACCGTAATACTTATGCTATCTTGAGAGAAGCCACTAGTGAAACCTATGGCCCCGGGGTCTATTCTCCTTTATGTTAATCTACCGTCAACAAGCTATTTTCTATTATCGTTTATTTTGCAATCTTTACTTTCAATCTATATCATAAAAATACCAAAAATATTTATCTTATCATTATTATCTTATCAGATCTCACTCTCGTAAGTGACCGTGAAGGGATTGACAACCCCTTTATTGCATTGGTTGCGAGGTTCTTATTTGTTTGTGTAGGTACGAGGGACTTGCATGTAGTCTCCTACTGGATTGATACCTTGGTTCTCAAAAACTGAGGGGAAATACTTACGCTGCTTTGTTGCCTCACCCTTTCCTCTTCAAGGGAAAATCAACACAGTGCTCAAGAGGTAGCAGCCAACAATAGTCGAGGGAGATGCTCATCAAAAGATGGTGCATCAGAAGAATCCACAACCCAAGGACGGCCGGTGTAATAAAGATGAGGATGAAGGGGAATCACCGGGGAAGCCTTGGGAGGAAACAAGGTTGGGAAGCCGCATGTGACGACGGCGTTGATTCTAAAATAGTAGTATGTGAATACAATAGTGGGATGGTGGACAAGGGCAATACATGAGTCATAGGTCTATTTGGAGATGTCAGGAAAGAGGGATATAAAGGACGAGACTACAAAAAATCTCATCTCGAGAAATGTGCATCCGATGACCAACATGATTCGAACACTGATAGCCCTTGTGTTTATCAATGTAACCTAAGAAGACACATTCAGCAGACCTAGTTGTCAGTTTGGTGCGTTCATAGGGTTGGGCGGGGGAGCATTGAGTAGTCACAAGAATGACCAAAAAGATGCTTGAGATGAGTGTCACCCTGCAGTGCGAGGAAGGGTGAATCTTATGAGGTGGGTGGAAGTAGAAACAACGAAGAGCATAGCAAATGCAACCAAACGAACGGAGCGCTAAGTAGTCACGAGAACAACCAAAAATATGCTCGAGATGAATGTCGCCCTGTAGTGCGAGGTAGGGTGAATGTTATGAGGTAGGTGGAAGTAGAAACAAGCTCAACCAAAATGTAAGGTGGAAATGCAACGATCTTCAACACACAACTCGCCTCATGCTTATGCTCAGCCACACCATTCTGAGCATCAGGATCACGATGAGAGAATTGAGCAAGTGTGCCCTTTCAACAAGGAAACTGTGCAGAAAATGTTTGATAAACTCACAAGCAAAATCTACATGGAAGACACGTATAGGCGTGGAAACTGCGTGTGAAGCATGGCGACAAACTTCTTACTATTAGATAAGACCTCACTACAAGAAAAGCATAAAATATATCCATGTGTGTCGAGAGAAATCATCTATAAAGATAATATAGTAGCGATGGCCTCCTTTTGAGGCAAAGGGAGCTGGACCCCAAAACATGAAAATGAACAAGATAAAAAGGACGCTATGGATAAAGTAACTGAACCTGTTTACCAAGTAGACAAACCTGACAGTCTAAAGACACTACCAGAAACCATGTCTAACTAAGTATGAGAGACAAGAGCCACACAAGTGACCGAGACGAGGATGCTACAAAGAGCCGGTAGACGAAATAACCGAGGCAGAAAGACTAGCGGTGGTGGCAGGAGTGGGACAGTCCTAGAGGACCTGACAGTCACAACGTCGAGGGCCAACACCAAGTAGAGCATTCGTTTGATCCTAGTTAGAAGAAGAGTTTCTAAAGAATGACCCTACAACCATAGTGCACAATCTAACCACTTGAAATGAGTTGTATTGGTCGAGAAACATGAGCAAAAGAAGGAACATGAAAAGTTGAAGTGCTAAGAGTGCCTTGACTATCGATTGGGAGGGAAGTTCCATCAGCAGTAAGAACATGACTATGAGAATCTAGAGGTCGAATGGCTCACAAACTGGAAGAATTAGAAGTTATATGAAAATATGTCCAGTACCAAGGATCCATGGAGATGTTGGTTCTGTTAAAAGTGGTCACTCGATAATAGAAAAATTAGTAGCAAATTTGTTGATGGAGAACCAAAAGAATCAGCTAGCAGAAATTGAAGTCGCCTAATCTCCAATGTAGTGAGGGTCTCAATTGAAGAGGTTGACGAAGAAGTTCCGGGCGATGAAACTAGAAGTAGCAAGTAGGTGTTCTGTTAAAGACCAAAAACATAAAAGTATTTCTCTTTCTTTGTTTGATTTCATTTGGTTTTTGATCGCTTTCTATGGGTTCTTTTTCGTTTTTTCTTCTTCATATTATTTCTATTCTTTTGCTTGTTGTTTGCTTTAAAAAACCCGAAAAGATTTCTTTGTCCTTTTGTTTTTTGAAGTTCTTTGAGAAAACAACAAAAATATTTCTTCGTTCTTTTCGCAGGTTTATTTGATTGCCTCTTTGTTGAAACTTCAGAAATCTTTTATCTTTGCTTCTCTTTGCGTTCTTGTTTGCCTTCATTGAGAAAAACAAAACTTCCAAAACTATATATTTTGTGTTTCTCTGAGTTCTTTTTTGCCTTTTATGTTTCAGAAAATCCCAAAATATTTTTCTTCTGTTTTCTTTTGGTGGTTCTTTTTGTCTTTTCCTTGTTGCTTTGTTTTTGCCATTATTCTCGTCTTTGTGTTTAAATTGCAAAACCCAAAAAATTCAAAAAAAATCTCGTTTGCATCTTACTGAGTCTTAAGTGTTTGAAGTGTTCCATTTTTTGCTTCCTATTGTTTCTTTTGTTTGTTTGTTGTTTGCTTTTAAAGGAAACCCAAAAATATTTCTTTCTTTGTTCTTTTGAAGATTTTTGAGAAAACAACAAAAATATTTCTTTGTTTTTTTATTATTCTTCAGAAGTTTATTTGATTGCATCTTTGTTAAAACTTCGGAAGTCTTTTGTCTTTGCTTCTCTTTGTGTTCTTGTTTGTCTTTGAGAAACACAAAAATTTCAAAACTATTTCTGTTGTGTTTCTCCGAGTTCTTCTTTACCTTCTATGTTTCAAAAAATCGAAAAACATTTCTCTTCGTTGTTCTGTTGTTTTTATTTTGGTGGTTATTTTGGCTTTTCTTTGCTATTATCTTTTTGTCATTCTTTCGTCTTTGTGTTTGAGTTGCAACACCTCAAAATTTTAAGAATAAATCTTGTTTGCGTTTTATCGAATCTTGAAGTGTTTGAAGTGTTCCTTTTGTTTTTTGGCTTCCATTATTTCTTTTGTTTGTTTTTTTGTTTGTTGTTTGCTTTTAATTCAAAACCCAAAAAGATTTCTTTGTCCTTTTGTTGTTTTGGTCTTTTGAAGTTCTTTGAGAAAAACAAAAAAACATTTCTTCGTTCTTTTTTGCTTTTTCTGTGGATGTTTATTTGATTGCCTCTTTGTTGAAACTTTGGAAAAATTTGATCTTTGCGTTCTCGTTTGCCTTCTTTGAGGAAAAACTAAAATTCCAAAAAAATTACTGTGGCATTTCTTTGAGTTCTTTGCCTATCATGTTTCAGAAAATCCAAAAATATTTATTTTTCTTTCTTCTGTTTTCCTTTGTTTTCTTTTGGTTGCTCATTGTTTTTTCTGTTTGTCATTTCTTTCGCATTTTTGTGTTTAAGTCGCGTAACCCAAAAATTGCAAATAGATTTCTCATTTGCGCCTTTCGAGTCTTAAGTGTTTGAAGTGAACGAATTTCTGATTGGCTCTTATGTGCTTTATTATTGAACTAATGAAAAGACCAAAAATATTTCTCTTGCCTTCTCTTCTTTTGTACAAGTTGTCTAGTAGTAAAACCTGCAAAACCTGTGTATGGAGAACCAAAAGAAGCAGCTAGCAGACACTGCAGTTGGGTAATCCCCAGTATAGTGAGGGGTTCAACCGAATAGGTTGACAAAGAAGCACCAGGCTATGAAACTAAAAGTAGGTGTCGAAGTCGTGTATTCTCTACCTTGTCGACCCAGTTTGGCGTCCTTCCCCTATTTGTTGGTTATGTGCCACAAACTTGATGTCGCATCCCATGTTCCCTTGTTGGTGGCCCTTGGCCCTGGCGACAGGTAGCATCGTGCACACATCTTCTAGGTTAGACATTGCGGTGCCGACTGCCCCTGCTCCTGCTCCGCCGATAGGTGGTGCTAAGCGTTCGGCTATGGCGGTGCCCACCAGGGGAACACGGTTTGTGGGATCGAGATAACGACATTGCAACCCGTAGCTAGGCAAAGGATGCCCAATCGGACTGGCAGGGAGCGGAGAGTGCACGAGGGGTGTGGTGGAAGGGGTGAAAACACCATCGGGAGTGGATCATTGTTGCCATTTAGCTATTGACTTGGAGTTGAGCGGTGAGGGGATGGCGATAGGGGAAGCGGGGAAGGACGGAAGGGGGCACCGGGAGGAGAAAGGCATCATCCACCCTAGCTTGTGTGCCAGACATTGTGGTGCCGATTGGCCCTACTCCTGCTCCGCCGATAGGTGGTGCTCAAGCGTTCGGCTATGGTGGCACCCACCAGGGGAAGATGGGGCTTGAGACGGTGATGAGCAACCCGTAGGCAGGCAAAGGATGCCCAACCGGACTGGCAGGAGTACAGAGTGCACAAGGGGTGTGGTGGAAGGGGTGAAAACGTCGTCAGGAGCGGACCGTTACCGCCATTTAGCATTTGGACCTGGAGTTGAGCAGTGTAGGGATGGTGACGGGGGAAGCAAGGAAGGATAGAAGGGGGCACTAGGAGGAGAAAGGCATCATCCACCCTACGCATGTGGTTAGCCATGACGGCAGATCCGGTGTCGGGACGTGGATCTATTACTTGGGATGGCATGACATCCTTGTTGGGTGAGGTGCCACAACTATTGGGCTCTGTAAGTGAGTTTGGAAAGATAAAGGCTATGTTTTGCTCTAGTCGAAGCTTTCATGAAGAAACTGACCGAGTGTGAATTGAAAGGCACATACTGAAGAGTAATAATCTGATCCTGCGCTCTAGAGTTCATGAAGGAGGCATCAATATTATTATGCTTGGTGAGCTCATGCTTCCCATGGTTGGGCGCAATCTTGATAGCACATATATTGTATGGTATGACAAGAGAGGAGTAGTGTAGTGATAGAAACAACAAAATCCTCAAGCTCTTGGTGGATGGACAACAACAAGTTTGGAGAGAGAGAGAGAGAGAAGCCGTGTTGTGCTCTGTCTTTGTCGTCATGAAGAAATCAGCCAACTGTAAATCTGAAGGCACATACTAGAGAGCAATTATCTGATCCTTCTCATTGGATCACACGAAAGAACCATCAACACCAATATGCTTGGTGAGCTCATGCTTCACAATATTGCGCGTAATAATGATAGCACTTGTACTGTCAACAAGGGAGGGGTAGGTCTAGTGACAAAAACACCAAAATCCTCAAGCAACCATCGTAACCAAGTCACCTTTATTGTCAACAGAGGCATAGCTTGCAAGTAGCTTCTGCACTCGAACGGGAAAGTGTAGTATGTTTCTTTGTCTTCTTTCTCACCATCAAAAACACCATAAGCAGAAAAGGAGCATTGAACTTTAGTGTGGGAAGAAGAGAGATGGTGAGAGATCGTGCCACGAAGATATCGTTGAACATCGGGGGAGGGGGTGACTTGAGTAGATCAAAGTGGGAGCTGAGTGTAATGCCCCGAGACCGATGTGCCAGGTGTCGTGCAGTTATTCGATGTTGTTGCGTTGTCATGTGCTTGCGTGTTGCATCATGTCACGTCATCATGTGCATTGCATCATGTCATCATGCCATCATATCATTAATTGTTGCAACTCAACTAAATAAATCGTATGGATGTTCGGTCCATTTAAATTGAGGGAATTCACAGGGTGAGTTCTCTTTATAACATATACTCCCAATATTATTAGGGAGCTATAATAAATATTCCATTCTTTTGGAATTAACCAAAACACACTTGCAAAATCCCAATGCCTTTTATCATTTCAATTCTTGGCCTCTAACTTGCCATATATCCTTTCGTCATTTTTCCGGAGCTCCACCTAAATCCTCAACATTTTGGACATTTCTAATTCCTAGCCTCTGTTCAAACCTTTTCAATTAAATTCAAATGACTTTGAATTTAATTCTTGCAATCATGTCCAATCCTACTTTTCTTTGACCGTGCACATTTTTGTGAGTCCGGGGAAATTTACCACATGCCCTAATTCTTCTTCCAACCTTCTCTTGTCTTCTTTCCTTTCTTCTAGTTCTCTGTTAATGAAAAGAGAGAGGAGGAAGAGAGAAGCCCAGCCGCCACTTGTATCCAGCTAGGCCCATTTGGCCCAAGGCCTCCCGCGGCCCACTCTCTAATCCTAACCCTAGCCCAGAACACCCCCTCCTGACCCCGTGGTCTCTCCCCCTCGCTTTCACCTTGCGCCGCCAGGGAGGACCGAGCCCGATCCCATCGCATCTCCCTCCAGCGCTCCGCTCGTCCCGATCCCCCCTCGCTCTTCCTTCCTTCGTCTCCCTTTTCCTCCCTTCCACCTCGAGCCAGGGGAGGAGCCCCGCGCCCTATCCCCTCCAACACAGCCGGCGACGACCGAGCCTTTCCCCGGCGCGCCCCTGTTCCTCCCGCGCCGCCTCTCCTCTTCCTTGTCCTCGCAGAGCACCCCCGCACCTCGGCCTCCTTCTTCCTCGACTCCAGCCGTCCTGCCGACCGCCCAGCAGGCCGTGCCCCTGGCCGGAGCCACCCTGCCGCGCCTCCTCCTCACCTAGCTCCGTGTCGCCCAGGCGCCCGAGGAGAGGAGCTCCTTGCGCACCTGCGCCTGCAGCCATCGCGCCTGTCGCCGGCGCTACAAGTCCGCGTCGCCGAGCCTCTCGTCCTGCCGGAGTTGCTCCTTCTGCCGCACGCCCACCAAGCTCCATCGCGCCCGACGCCATCGACCTCGAGCTCCAGTGCCCTGCCTTTGTCCGTGCGCCTGTGACGAAGCTCTGGGAGCAGCCATGGCCGTGGATGCCGTCCGCCGCCTCCAGTCTGAAGCTCCGGCGCCTGCTCCTGTTTCGAGCTGGGGAACAAGGAGGACGAAGCCCGGCTCCGCTGCCGTTGTACCTCGTCGCGTCTCTGTTGCATCCTCGCCGCCGCCCGGGCTCCTCCTTCCACCTCGCCTCTCTGAAACCCCCGCGGATGCCGTCCAGGGAACCCATGGCGCCGTCAAGGCCAGCGTCGCCAGCACCGTCCTCCTCTGCCTGCACCTGCTCGTCATCCTTGAGATCTGCAAGAAGCAGCTCCGAAGCACTCCAGCAGCCCGAGGTTGTAGCAGCATCGTTCCAGGCGTGTCGGGCTCCCGAGTGCCTTCTCCTGCCGGCCCGGCGTGCAGCAACAGCGTACTACTTCGCCCTTCGTGCGTCTCCGCTTTCTGTTGATGCTAAGACCGTGGCTCTAAGACCATATCCGGATTCGTCAAGTACCACGACAGACCGTGAGCTCCACGGATCCGCCAAGTACCTCGACGTCCGATGCCGAAAACGGTCACCGAACCGGAAACGCCAAGTACCCCTACGCGCGAAGACGCCAAGTCCGTTTCGGGATTCATCAAGTACCGCTACCGATTTGGCTCGAACGTCTACGGAACGAGTACCACTACCGTCGACCCTGAAGCCCTCGGATGCGCCAAGTCCGAAGGTGCAAGTACCACGCTGAACCATGTACGACGACCGTCGTCGAAGACCTGTGTAACGTGAACGTGGACGACTACCGTCGCGAGTACCTCTACGTCGTCATGTACCCCTACTTCCACTACCGCCACGAGAACAACTACTTCCTCTATGTCTCGAACCGCTCGAGAATGCTCCCTTGGAAGGTATAACCCCGAAACGACCGCCGTGAACGAATGCATGTGTGATGTATGAAATGCTCGTGTTTGCTCCGTGTCGGGGTTGTTCGGTGCACGTTGCCCCTCTTTTGCCTTGCCACCATCTTGTGGGAACCCGGTATCCGGGATCACCCCACCTCCTATCGCGTGTTACGCTCCCGTCACTTTTCCTTTTGCGCCGGTATCTCCGCGAGTTGCCGGAACCGATATGTTGCCGTGGCATCATTTTCAGATTCGTTGCCGTGGCACCCCATTTTTCCTTCCACCACGGTGACAAATGCTTCACATTCTCATATCAACATTTTTTCATAAAATTGCTTTAAACTTGTTCATGTCATCCGCATCATGATAACAACAATTAAAATTGTTTAAATTGATGTTTGGTTAAATTTATCCTATGCCATGTTAAAATGATTTAATTCATAACTAAATAACCGTAACTCCGATTTTAATAAACTTTATATGTAAATGGGGTAGAATTTTGCCTAGTTTATCATGGTGACCTTACTTTGCATGTTAAACAACTCTAAAATTGTGTTTAGGACAGATCAGTACCAAATCTAAAATATGCTATGGGGATTTACCGGAATTGTTGTTCGTTGCTCCGGCCTCATTTAAACTTGCCTAGATTAGATAGTTTCATCATGTTTCCCCTCTCGCCATGTTTAACAACATTTAACATTGTTGGGTACATAAACGAGATCGAACTAAATAATTGAGGTGGTGCTCCGTTAATATGCAACTCGTTGCATATTGAGCTCCACTTAATTTGTAGGATTGTTTGTGCATTTTGCCATGCCATGCCTCTTTAAACCGGACATGCATCATTCTTGATTGTGCATCATGCCATGCTTATGTGTTGGTTGTTTACTATGTTGTGTGCTTCTTTTCCGGTGATTGCTTCTTCGGGTTGATTCCGGTAACGTCGAGTTTGTGAGGACCCGTTCATCTACGTCCGTTTGTCTTCCTCATGGCCTCGTTCTTCTTCCTTGCGGGATTTCAGGCAAGATGATCATACCCTCGAAATCACTACTATCTTTGCTATGCTAGTTTGCTCGCTCTTTTGCTATGCCATTGCTACGATGCCTACCACTTGCTTGTCAGCCTCCCAAATTGCCATGTTCAGCCTCTAACCCACCAATGTCCTAGCAAACCGTTGATTGGCTATGTTACTACTTTGCTCAGCCACTCTTATAGCGTTGTTAGTTGCAGGTGGAGATTGGAGCCGTTCCTTGTTGGGACATTTATTTACTTGTTGGGATATCACTATATTGCTATGTTATCTTAATGCATCTATATACTTGGCAAAGGGTGGAAGGCTCGGCCTTATGCCTGGTATTTTGTTCCACTCTTGCCGCCCTAGTTTCCGTCATATCGGTGTTATGTTCCCGGATTTTGCGTCCCTTACGCGGTTGGGCTATAATGGGAATCCCTTGACAGTTCGCCTTAAGTAAAGCTTTTCCAGCAATGCCCAACCTTGGTTTTACCATTCGCCACCTAGCCTTTTTCCCTTGGGTTAGGCCAGCCCAAGGGTCATCTTTATTTTAACCCCCCCGGGCCAGTGCTTGTCTAAGTGTTGGTCCGAACTGAGTAGACTGCGGGGCCACCTCGGGGAAACTTGAGGGCTGGTTTTACTCGTAGGATGTCTCATCCGGTGTTGCCCTGAGAACGAGATATGTGCGGCTCCCATCAGGATGTCGGCGCATCGGGCGGTGTTGCTGGTTTAGTTTTACCCTGTCGAAATGTCTTGTTGTACTGGGATACCGAGTCTGATTGGAATGTCTTGGGTGGAGGTCTATTCCTTCGTTGACCGTGAGAGCTTGTGATGGGCTAAGTTGGGACACCCCTGCAGGGTTTTGAACTTTCGAAAGCCGTGCCCGCGGTTATGGGCAGATGGGAATTTGTTAACATCCGGTTGTAGAAAACCTGAAGTTGACCTTAATTAAAATGAATCAACCGCGTGTGTAACCGTGATGGTCTCTTTCCGGCGGAGTCCGGGAAGTGAACACGGTTGTTGGAGTTATGCTTGACGTAGGTAGTCCAGGATCACTTCTTGATCATACTTTTATCGACCGTGCTTTGCCTTCTCTTCTCGGTCTCATTTGCGAATAGGTTAGCCACCATATATGCCAGTCGCTTGCTGCAGCTCCACCTCATACCTTTACCTTACCCATAAGCTTAAATAGTCTTGATCGCGAGGGTGCGAGATTGCTGAGCCCCTGTGGCTCACATATTACTTCCAAAACCAGCTTGCAGGTGCCGATGGGTACGTGCAGATGACGCAACCAAGCTCAGGAGGAGCTCGATGAAGATCTTGTCCTTATGTTGTTTCGTTCTAGTTGATCAGTAGTGGAGCCCAGTTGGGGTCGATCGGGGACCTTTGTCGCATTTGGGGTTCTTCTTTTATTTTGGTTCCGTAGTCGGACCATGAGTGTATTTGGTTGATGTAATGCTTTATTCATGTAATTGTGTGAAGTGGCGATTGTAAGCCAACTATGTATCTCTTATTCCTTATTATATTACATGGGTTGTGTGAAGATTACCTCACTTGCGACATATGCCTTCAATGCGATTATGCCTCTAAGTCGTGCCTCGACACGTGGGAGATATAGTTGCATCGAGGGTGTTACACTGAGGCACACTAACTTAGAATGTGGACGGGATATGTACTGAATGGATGAGTGACATCTAAATAGACAAGACTCCCAATAAGATGACATTAGTGCGCCAGATCAAACAAAGTCTCACCGTCAGAAGCAGAAAGATGGACATCGAGTTCCATGGGAGTGTCAAAAGTGACCTTATCATTAAGAGCAGCACGAGCAAGAAGATCATGTATGTACTTCTCTTGGGAACTAAAGAAGTCATCTGAGTTTGCAGAAACCTCAATTTCGAGGAAGTAGCAAAGAGGACCAAGGTCAGACATAAGAAAGTATTCACAAAGACAAGCCTTAAAAATGCAATGCACTTGCAGTAGTTGGCAGTGATGATCATGTCATCGAACTATAGATGCAGAGCTCAACCACAAGCTAAAAGATGGGTATAATCTGCAAGATAATGAACACTTGGAAAAATTAGTTAATGTCATCACTGAGACAAAACACTCAAACCGAACACGAGGGGCTAAAGGTATAGAGAAAGGAACGAAGACGACAAATCATGCCATTAGTAAAAAAGGTGGTGGATACATCACCTTCTCATGCAACTCACCATTAAGAAACACATTCTTGACATCGAGCTGAGAGACAGACCAATGGCGAACAGATACCACAGTGAGAAGTGTGTGAAGAGTTGTTAGGTGGGCCATATGAGCAAATGTCTCATCATAGTCATGGCCATGTTCCTTCTCAAAGCCACGAGTCACAAGACGACCTTTGTAATGCTCAAGAGAACCAACAAATCTAAACTTTGTAGACCCACTTACAAGATACAAGTGATAGGATGAGCGTGGGGAGGAAGGGAAATGAGATCCCACGTGCCGGTGCGCTCCAGAGCAGCAATCTCCTATGCCATTGCATGCTATCGTTTGGGAATAACACGAAGACATAGTAAGTTGTCTCGAGAAGAATTGCGCAAGAATACTCATAGCAGTCAAAAGGCGGAAGCGGGTGAGCGAGGAAGCCGTAAGTAGGTTGAGTTGGAGGCGGTGCATTGCCAACAAAAGGAACCAACAATAGTCGAGGAAGATGGCTCGTCAAAAGATGGCACATCTGAAGAATCCACAACACACGGACGACCATTGTAATAAAGAAGAGGATGAGCGAGAATCACCAGGGAAGCCTTGGGGGGAAAGCTAGGTTGGGAAGCCGCATGTGACGACGACTTGGGGTCTACAATAATGGGATGGGAGGAGGAGGGCAATAAATGAGTCATGGGTCTATTTGGAAAAGTTAGGAAATAATATCCTTGATGGGGAGGCTGAAGGTGAGGATGGACGTGGATAGAAAGGACGAGACTTGTCAAAAGTCACATCCCGATAAATGCGCATCTGACGACCGACACGATCCCAACACTTAATAGCCCCTGTGCTTATCACTGTAACCTTAGAAGACAAATTCAATAAACCTAGCGGTCAATTTGGTGCGTTCACGGAAGGGGGTGGGGGCAAGAAGAGTGAACCAAATGCAACCAAATGAAGGAAGCGCTGAGTAGTCACAAGAACGACCAAAAAGATGCTCGAGATGAATGTCACCATGCGGTGCGAGGAAGGGTGAATGTTATGAGGTAGGTGGAAGTATAAACAACCTCAACCCAAAAGTGAGGTGGAATAGAGGCGACGATCTTCAACACACAAGTCGCCTCAAGAAGGTGACGATGCTTACGTACAGCAACACCATTCTGAGCATCGGGACCATGACAAGAGAACCGAGCAAGTGTGCTCTGCTCAACAAGGAATCCGCATAGCATATCTAACTAGTAAAACAGCTGGTGTACCCAGCCATGCAAGCATTTTGCGTCCATGCAGTGATTTTCGGTTGCTGGATAATTTTACTGTTATTTTACTTCCTTTTGTACGCGCAAGCTCGGGCTAAGGCTGGATGGCAGGTGGGGCACTATGCATGTGGGGTCGTGGAAACTATGTCAGGTTTCTCTTGTTTTCGGTACGCGGACAAGGCGAAGGACAGGGGTGGTGATGAAGGATTTCATGGGCAGGCGAAAGCCCTAGCCCCACCCAGGACATGGTGAAAAAATCCCCTCCCGCTGCCACCTCTCCTCTTCTCTCCCTCCACCGTCCGGGTTCCCGATCTAGAGTGGGCGGCTCTGGTGTGCACCAAGCGGCTCCGGCATGGGATGGAAGAGAATGGGAGTTCGAGGCCATGGACAGACGAGGGAGATGGGTGGTGGAGTGGATTTGGTGGTGATGTTGGAGCTCGAGGCGGGGGTCAATATGGTCCCAGCTGCATCCTCCTCGTGCCTCCTCATGGCCTGGCCACGACTGCATCCACCTGCTGCTCCTCGTCCCCAGTGCTCTTCTCTTCCTCCCTGCTGCTCCTCCTCCAATCTCTCCCCTTCAGGCAGGGTGAAGACGGCGCACATGGGCTAGGCAGGTGTAATAGCAAACTAGCAACTAAATTTTTTGACATACCATGAATTTCTTTCTGCCTCTATTTGATGCTTGGTGGTGCTGATCCGAAGGTCCGTACGGGCCCTGCTCCGGACATATGTCTCCTTAATTTCTGTGTGCAATTGTGCAATCCATGCTGTACACTTTAAAATGAGATAATAAAATTTAGCTCTTGTTGCCCTTCCGTCATGATCCCTGAATATTTTACCTTTCTGCTTTTTATATTTTGGTTGAGCATGTTTTTTCAGGAGAGATTGGTGAAAGTTAAATCTGTTTTATGGTGGCCACGGCTACTCCCGGTGCCTGCTAAAGAGGAGGGCCAGCAATAGGCATTAGAATACGTGCAAGCAAATTTATCTGCAGGTAACTTATGAGGATGCATCTGATACTTTTCAGCCATGCAAATGCACGGGTGTAGCCGGATCTTGATGAGAGGATCGATGATTGTGATGATTTATTAGGGTAGACAATGGAACTAAGATTTGGTAAAAAAAAGTGATGATATGATAGGTGATTTATGATGTACTATTTTAGATAACGATACTAAACTTTTATTCCATAGATGACATTTGGTTGTTCTGCATTTTTTTCCTGTGCAAAGATAGATATTATAAGAGATAAACATTATGTACAGGTTAACTTTCTGTGTGCCTATTAGCACGCCTTGCTGCCAAGTGGAAATAGTCTATATGATGCTCATAAATAGAGCTTCCCGGTGGGAAGGATGAGGCACACTCATTGATACTTTGGTTTTATATCCACTTGTAATACGGTTTCTCTCTTCCAAGCATATAAACTTTGGCAAATTAGAGTGTGCAATCAAGTCTCCTAAGTGAACAGTTTTACAATATTATCAAGTTTGAGAGCATATAAGATAAGAGTGTGTCATGCTACGTGAAAATCTGTTTGGAGATCTAATTTCGTATTTCTCTGTTTTGTCGGGTAGAAAACCAGTTCCCTGAGTTGTTAGTCTGAGTATTCAAATTGATCCGCAGTGTTCAGGGCTTCTGGATAGAAGAGTTTTCTACAACCTCAAAATCTTAGTACTCTCTACCTAGAGTTCATAATTATGCCTGACTTTTTCTGAAGAATTGCTGAAGTATGCCTATTATTCGGGTTGTTCATGCATTTACAGTGTTGGAGGTGTTAGTGCAAGATTGTAGAGTTGGAAAGTATAGAAAAACGTCAGTTGGTGCAGGGACTTGGTGAAGCCTTCTGATTAGTGATTCTGACGCATATTACTTGATGATTTCGTCTTTGTTGCATATTTCAGTTTGACTAGCATTCAGTGGCTTCATCCTCTTTGGTGCAGCTTGGAGTTAGTAGTGTGCACATCTGAATCTTCTAACTTCCTTGAAGCATATTACTTGGTTTATGGCATCTGCTAACATGCATGCGATTTTGATGGAATCTGATCTCATTTTTTGCTCCCAGTGAATATACAGAAGGCTAGAAGTAAATGATGGAAGATGCTTTGGTCTCAAGAGAACGGTTTTTCAGCACCCGGGTGCCTAGGCACCCGGCTATCAGCACCGTCCGTGCACAAACTAGCACATAGAGATATTCGCCATGTTCTGTACTAGCAGTTTAATTAGCAGGCCTAAGAGAGCTGCCCGCCGGAGCCTGGCAATATTTAAAACGAATCTCTGCCAATACTTACACTGTTTGTGGTAGGTAGATTCCACCTCATCTATTCTTGTAACAGCAGGATTGACATGTCGGCCTGCTCTCAAAAAATGGAATGGCTAGACGGCTAGCGTGTGTGTGTCAAGCAACATGGGCAAGGTAAAAAAGTTATTTACTTTTTGGGAGCGCCTGGAACTCAGCTGAATGAGATTTAATTTGGTCTCATTCAGATGACATATTGATGATGTCATGCCAGTTCTCTCCGTCCCTGTCATCATTTTTTGGTCGGCCTTTGTTCGCTCTAACCCGCCGCGACAATACATGCAGTTATTGGTGTTTTTTTTTTCAACTGATTGGTGTCCGTTTTTGCTTTATTGGCCAGGCCCAATGTACTCCTAGTTGTTAGCCTTTTTTTTTAGAATTCAGTTGTGGGCTGTTAGCTCGTGTTAGTTGGTGGGTTTGGAATCATTTTTTAATGTCTGTGTATTGATAAGACAACTCAGGCTGTGTAGCAGCACCAGTAATCATCACTTGCCTTTGCATGCATGCATACACACTATTACAATCACGTATACAAATTCAAAAAAAGTTAGTGAATACAGAAAATGTTTGCGAAATTTAAAACTCTTTATGTTTCTAAAATAAAAAAAACCATGATTTTTGTAAATGTAAGCAATTTGAAGAAAATGTAATGACTTTTATGAAAAAAGATGAAAACAATAAAAAGGAAAATGATGGTCCACATGCAACTGAGGTCCCTTGACAAACACACACTCCCCTAGTCTCAAGTTGATGGTTGACATGCAACCGGGGAACCTCGACGAACACACACACCCTGAGTTACGAGTCGATGGTCGGCATGCAACTGGGGGCCTCGATAAACACACACACCCCTAGTTGCAAGTCAATGGTCGGGTTGCAACTAGAGGCCACGACAAAACACACGCACACCCCTAGTTGTGAGTCGATGGTCGGCATGCAATTGGGGGCCCTCGATAAACACACACTACCCCTAGTTGCATGTCGATGGTTGACATGCAACTGGGGACCCTCGACAAACACACACACCCTGAGTTATAAGTCGATAGTCGATATGCAACTAGGGGCATCGACAAACACACATCCCTAGTTGCAAGTTGATGGTCAGGTTCCAATTGGGGGCCTCGACACACACACACACACACATAAACACACACACACACACACACACACACCCTGAGTTGTGAGTCGATAGTCGATATGCAACTGGGGGCCTCGACAAACACACACACACCTAGTTGCAAGTCGATAGTCGGGTTGCAATTGGGGGCCTCGACAAACACACACACAAACACACGCACACACACCCTGAGTTGTCAGTCGATAGTCGATATGCAACTGGGGGCCTCGACAAACACACACCCCCCTGATTGCAAGCCGATGGTTGGGTTGCAATTGGGGGCCTCGACACACACACACTCACACAAACACAAACACAAACACACACACACACACACAGCCTAGTTGCGAGTCGATCGTCGACATGTGCAACTGGAGACCCTCGACAAACGTGCACTGCCCGTAGTTGCGAGTGGATGGTTCACATGCAACTGGGGACCTTCGACACACACACACACACACACACACACACACACACACACACACACGAGTCGACGGTCCACACGCAACTAGGTGTTGGGGAACGCAGTAATTTCGAAAATTTTCCTACGCACACGCAAGATCATGGTGATGCACAGCAACGAGAGGGGAGAGTGTTGTCTACGTACCAACGCAGACCGACTGCGGAAGCGACCATACAACGTAGAGGAAGTAGTCGTACGTCTTCTTCCCGATCCGACCGATCCAAGCACCGTTACTCCAGCACCTCCGAGTTCTTAGCACACGTTCAGCTCGATGACGTTCCTCGGGCTCCGATCCAGCAAAGCGTCGAGGAAGAGTTCCGTCAGCACGACGGTGTGATGACGATCTTGATGTACTACCGACGCAGGGCTTCGCCTAAGCACTACAACGGTACGATCGAGGTGGAATTTGGTGGCAGGGGGCACCGCACACGGCTAAGGAACGATCTCAAGGATCAAGTTGTGTGTCTTGGGGTGCCCCCTGCCCCCGTATATAAAGGTTGGAGGAGGGGAGCCGGCCGGCCAAGGGAGAGGAGGCGCAGGGGAGTCCTACTCCCACCGGGAGTAGGACTCCTCCCCCCAATCCTAATCCTATTAGGACTCCCGGGGGGAAAAGGAGAGAGAAGGGGGGCCGGCCCCTATCCTAGTCCTACTAGGACTTTGGGAAGGGGGGCGCCGGACAGCTTGTGGGCTTTCCCTTTTTCTCCTTTTCCACTAAGGCCCAATAGGCCCATTAGTCCCCCGGGGGGTTCCGGTAACCCTCCCGGTATTCCGGTAAAATCCCGATTTCACCCGGAACACTTCCTATGTCCAAACATAGGCTTCCAATATATCAATCTTTACGTCTCGACCATTTCGAGACTCCTCGTCATGTCCGTGATCTCATCCGGGACTCCGAACAACCTTCGGTACATCAAAATGCATAAACTCATAATAACTGTCATCGTAACGTTAAGCGTGCGGACCCAACGGTTCGAGAACAATGTAGACATGACCGAGACACGTCTCCGGTCAATAACCAATAGCGGGACCTGGATGCCCATATTGGCTCCTACATATTCTACGAAGATCTTTATCGGTCAGACCGCATAACAACATACGTTGTTCCCTTTGTCATCGGTATGCTACTTGCCCGAGATTCGATCGTCGGTATCCAATACCTAGTTCAATCTCGTTACCGGCAAGTCTCTTTACTCGTTCCGTAATACATCATCTCACAACTAATATATTAGTTGCAGTGCTTGCAAGGCTTATGTGATGTGCATTACCGAGAGGGCCCAGAGATACCTCTCCGACAATCGGAGTGACAAACCCTAATCTCGAAATACGCCAACCCAACATCTACCATTGGAGACACCTGTAGTACTCCTTTATAATCACCCAGTTACGTTGTGACGTTTGGTAGTACCCAAAGTGTTCCTCCGGTAAACGGGAGTTGCATAATCTCATAGTTATAGGAACATGTATAAGTCATGAAGAAAGCAATAGCAACATACTAAACGATCGGGTGCTATGCTAATGGAATGGGTCATGTCAATCAGATCATTCTACTAATGATGTGACCTCGTTAGTCAAATAACAACTCTTTGTTTATGGTTAGGAAACATAACCATCTTTGATTAACGAGCTAGTCTAGTAGAGGCATACTAGTGAGACTCTGTTGGTCTATGTATTCACACATGTATTATGTTTCCGGTTAATACAATTCTAGCATGAATAATAAACATTTATCATGATGTAAGGAAATAAATAATAACTTTATTATTGCCTCTAGGGCATATTTCCTTCAGTTTCCCACTTGCACTAGAGTCAATAATCTAGATTACACAGTAATGATTCTAACACCCATGGAGCCTTGGTGCTGATCATGTTTTGCTCGTGGAAGAGGCTTAGTCAACGGGTCTGCAACATTCAGATCCGTATGTATCTTGCAAATCTCTATGTCTCCCACCTGGACTAAATCCCGGATGGAGTTGAAGCGTCTCTTGATGTGTTTGGTCCTCTTGTGAAATCTGGATTCCTTTGCCAAGGCAATTGCACCAGTATTGTCACAGAAGATTTTCATTGGACCCGATGCACTAGGTATGACACCTAGATCGGATATGAACTCCTTCATCCAGACTCCTTCGTTTGCTGCTTCCGAAGCAGCTATGTACTCCGCTTCACATGTAGATCCCGCTACGACGCTTTGTTTAGAACTGCACCAACTGACAGCTCCACCGTTTAAAGTAAACATGTATCCGGTTTGCGATTTAGAATCGTCCGGATCAGTGTCAAAGCTTGCATCAACGTAACCTCTTACGGTGAGCTCTTTGTCACCTCCATATACGAGAAACATATCCTTAGTCCTTTTCAGGTATTTCAGGATGTTCTTGACCGCTGTCCAGTGATCCACTCCTGGATTACTTTGGTACCTCCCTGCTAAACTTATAGCAAGGCACACATCAGGTCTGGTACACAGCATTGCATACATGATAGAGCCTATGGCTGAAGCAGAGGGAACATCTTTCATTTTCTCTCTATCTTCTGCAGTGGTCGGGCATTGAGTCTGACTCAACTTCACACCTTGTAACACAGGCAAGAACCCTTTCTTTGCTTGATCCATTTTGAACTTCTTCAAAATCTTGTCAAGGTATGTGCTCTGTGAAAGTCCAATTAAGCGTTTTGATCTATCTCTATAGATCTTTACGCCTAATATGAAAGCAGCTTCCCCGAGGTCTTTCATCGAAAAACTTTTATTCAAGTATCCCTTTATGCTATCCAGAAATTCTATATCATTTCCAATTAGCAATATGTCATCCACATATAATATCAGAAATGCTACAGAGCTCCCACTCACTTTCTTGTAAATATAGGCTTCTCCAAAAGTCTGTATAAAGCCAAATGCTTTGATCACACTATCAAAGCGTTTATTCCAACTCCGAGATGCTTGCACCAGTCCATAAATGGATCGCTGGAGTTTGCATACTTTGTTAGCTCTTTTTGGATCGACAAAACCTTCTGGTTGTATCATATACAACTCTTCTTCCAGAAATCCATTCATGAATGCAGTTTTGACATCCATCTGCCATATTTCATAATCATAAAATGCGGCAATTGCTAACATAATTCTGACGGACTTAAGCATCGCTACGGGTGAGAAGGTCTCATCGTAGTCAACCCCTTGAACTTGTTGAAAACCTTTTGCGACAAGTCGAGCTTTATAGACAGTAACATTACCGTCAGCGTCAGTCTTTTTCTTGAAGATCCATTTATTCTCAATTGCTCGCCGATCATCGGGCAAGTCAACCAAAGTCCATACTTTGTTTTCATACATGGATCCCATCTCAGATTTCATGGCTTCAGGCCACTTTGCGGAATCTGGGCTCACCATTGCTTCTTCATAGTTCGTAGGTTCATCATGATCTAGCATCATGACTTCCAGAACTGGATTACCGTACCACTCTGGTGCGGATCTCACTCTGGTTGATCTACGTGGTTCAGTAGTGTCTTGTTCTGAAGCTTCATGATCATCATCATTAGCTTCCTCACTGATTGGCATAGGTGTCGCAGAAACCGTTTTCTGTGATGTACTATTTCCCAATAAGGGAGCAGGTACAGTTACCTCGTCAAGTTCTACTTTCCTCCCACTCACTTCTTTCGAGAGAAACTCCTCCTCTAGAAATGATCCATTCTTAGCAACGAATGTCTTGCCTTCGGATCTGTGATAGAATGTATACCCAACAGTTTCCTTTGGGTATCCTATGAAGACACATTTCTCCGCTTTGGGTTCGAGCTTATCAGGTTGAAGGTTTTTCACATAAGCATCGCAGCCCCAAACTTTAAGAAACGACAACTTTGGTTTCTTGCCAAACCATAGTTCATAAGGCGTCGTCTCAACGGATTTTGATGGTGCCCTATTTAACGTGAATGCGGCCGTCTCTAAAGCATAACCCCAAAACGATAGCGGTAAATCAGTGAGAGACATCATAGATCGCACCATATCTAGTAAAGTACGATTACGACGTTCGGACACACCATTACGCTGTGGTGTTCCGGGTGGCGTG
This sequence comes from Triticum monococcum, assembly GCA_034509565.1. NCBI lineage: Eukaryota > Viridiplantae > Streptophyta > Magnoliopsida > Poales > Poaceae > Triticum > Triticum monococcum. Next base: position 561,470,955 of record CM067841.1, on the reverse strand, counting down.
AGTTGCGAAACTATTCCACAATTTTTCAAATGTACACCAAACTCGTAACTCAAATATTCTCCTCCATGATCAGATCGTAGAAACTTTATTTTCTTGTTACGATGATTTTCAACTTCACTCTGAAATTCTTTGAACCTTTCAAATGTTTCAGACTTATGTTTCATTAAGTAGATATACCCATATCTGCTTAAATCATCTGTGAAGGTGAGAAAATAAAGATATCCGCCACGAGCCTCAATATTCGGACCACATACATCGGTATGTATGATTTCCAACAAATCTGTTGCTCTCTCCATAGTACCGGAGAACGGTGTTTTAGTCATCTTGCCTATGAGGCACGGTTCGCAAGTACCAAGTGATTCATAATCAAGTGGTTCCAAAAGCCCATCAGTATGGAGTTTCTTCATGCGCTTTACACCGATATGAGCTAAACGGCAGTGCCACAAATAAGTTGCACTATCATTATTAACTTTGCATCTTTTGGCTTCTACATTATGAATATGTGTATTACTATCTTCGAGATTCAACAAGAATAGACCACTCTTCAAAGGTGCATGACCATAAAAGATATTATTCATATAAATAGAACAACCATTATTCTCTGATTTAAATGAATAACCGTCTCGCATTAAACATGATCTAGATATAATGTTCATGCTCAACGCTGGCACCAAATAACAATTATTTAGGTCTAATATTAATCCCGAAGGTAGATGTAGAGGTAGCGTGCCGACCGCGATCACATCGACTTTGAAACCGTTTCCCACGCGCATCGTCACCTCGTCCTTTGCTAGCGTTCGCTTATTCTGTAGTCCCTGTTTCGAGTTGCAAATATTAGCAACAGAACCAGTATCAAATACCCAGGTGCTACTGCGAGCTCTAGTAAGGTACACATCAATAACATGTATATCACATATACCTTTGCTCACTTTGCCATCCTTCTTATCCGCCAAATACTTGGCGCAGTTCCGCTTCCAGTGACCAGTCTGCTTGTAGTAGAAGCACTCAGTTTCAGGCTTAGGTCCAGACTTGGGTTTCTTCTCTTGAGCAGCAACTTGCTTGCTGTTCTTCTTGAAGTTTCCCTTCTTCTTCCCTTTGCCCTTTTTCTTGAAACTAGTGGTTTTGCTAACCATCAACACTTGATGCTCCTTCTTGATTTCTACCTCCGCAGCTTTCAGCATTGCGAAGAGCTCGGGAATAGTCTTGTTCATCCCTTGCATATTATAGTTCATCACGAAGCTCTTGTAGCTTGATGGCAGTGATTGGAGAATTCTGTCAATGACGCAGTCATCTGGAAGATTAACTCCCATCTGAATCAAGTGATTATTATACCCAGACATCTTGAGTATATGCTCACTGACAGAACTGTTCTCCTCCATCTTACAGCTATAGAACTTATTGGAGACTTCATATCTCTCAATTCGGGCATTTGCTTGAAATATTAACTTCAACTCCTGGAACATCTCATATGCTCCATGACGTTCAAAACGTCGTTGAAGTCCCGATTCTAAGCCGTAAAGCATGGCACACTGAACTATCGAGTAGTCATCAGCTTTGCTCTGCCAGACGTTCATAACATCTGGCGTTGCTCCAGCAGCAGGCCTGTCACCCAGCGGTGCTTCCAGGACGTAATTCTTCTGTGCAGCAATGAGGATAATCCTCAGGTTACGGACCCAGTCCGTGTAATTGCTACCATCATCTTTCAACTTTGCTTTCTCAAGGAACGCATTAAAATTCAACGGAACAATAGCACGAGCCATCTATCTACAAGCAACATAAACAAGCAAGATACTATCAGGTACTAAGTTCATGATAAGTTTAAGTTCAGTTAATCAAATTACTTAGGAACTCCCACTTAGATAGACATCCCTCTAATCTTCTAAGTGATCACGTGATCCAAATTAACTAAACCATAACCGATCATCACGTGAGATGGAGTAGTTTTCAATGGTGAACATCGTCATGTTGATCATATCTACTATATGATTCACGCTCGACCTTTCGGTCTCTGTGTTCCGAGGCCATATCTGCATATGCTAGGCTCGTCAAGTATAACCTGAGTATTCTGCGTGTGCAAAACTGGCTTGCACCCGTTGTAGATGAACGTAGAGCTTATCACACCCGATCATCACGTGGTGTCTGGGCACGACGAACTTTGGCAACGGTGCATACTCAGGGAGAACACTTCTTGATAATTTAGTGAGAGATCATCTTATAATGCTACCGTCAATCAAAGCAAGATAAGATGCATAAAAGGATAAACATCACATGCAATCAATATAAGTGATATGATATGGCCATCATCATCTTGTGCTTGTGATCTCCATCTCCGAAGCACCGTCATGATCACCATCGTCACCGACGCGCCACCTTGATCTCCATCGTAGCAACGTTGTCGTCTCGCCAATCTTATGCTTCCACGACTATCACTACCGTTTAGTAATAAAGTAAAGCATTACATCGCGATTGCATTGCATACAATAAAGCGACAACCATATGGCTCCTGCCGGTTGCCGATAACTCGGTTACAAAACATGATCATCTCATACAATAAAATCAGCATCATGTCTTGACCATATCACATCACAACATACCCTGCAAAAACAAGTTAGACGTCCTCTACTTTGTTGTTGCAAGTTTTACGTGGCTGCTACGGGCTTAAGTAAGAACTCATCTCACCTACGCATCAAAACCACAACGATAGTTCGTCAAATAGACTCCGTTTTAACCTTCTCAAGGACCGGGCGTAGTCACACTTGGTTCAACTAAAGTTGGAGAGGCAGTCTTCCGCAAGCCATCTGTGTGCAAAGCACGACGAGGGAACCGGTCTCGCGTAAGAGTACGCGTAAGGTTGGTCTGGATCGTCTCACCCAACAATACCGCCGAACCAAAGTATGACATGCTGGTAGGCAGTATGACTTGTATCGCCCACAACTCACTTGTGTTCTACTCGTGCATATAACATCAAACCATAAAACCTAGGCTCGGATGCCACTGTTGGGGAACGCAGTAATTTCGAAAATTTTCCTATGCACACGCAAGATCATGGTGATGCACAGCAACGAGAGGGGAGAGTGTTGTCTACGTACCAACGCAGACCGACTGCGGAAGCGATCACACAACATAGAGGAAGTAGTCGTACGTCTTCTTCCCGATCCGACTGATCCAAGCACCGTTACTCCGGCACCTCCGAGTTCTTAGCACACGTTCAGCTCGATGACGTTCCTCGGGCTCCGATCCAGCAAAGCGTCGAGGAAGAGTTCCATCAGCACGACGGCGTGATGACGATCTTGATGTACTACCGACGCAGGGCTTCGCCTAAGCACTACAACGGTACAATCGAGGTGGAATTTGGTGGCAGGGGGCACCGCACACGGCTAAGGAACGATCTCAAGGATCAAGTTGTGTGTCTTGGGGTGCCCCCTGCCCCCGTATATAAAGGTTGGAGGAGGGGAGCCGGCCGGCCAAGGGAGAGGAGGCGCAGGGGAGTCCTACTCCCACCGGGAGTAGGACTCCTCCCCCCAATCCTAATCCTATTAGGACTCCCGGGGGGAAAAGGAGAGAGAAGGGGGGCCGACCCCTATCCTAGTCCTACTAGGACTTTGGGAAGGGGGGCGCCGGCCAGCTTGTGGGCTTTCCCTTTTTCTCCTTTTCCACTAAGGCCCAATAGGCCCATTAGTCTCCCGGGGGGTTCCGGTAACCCTCCCGGTATTCCGGTAAAATCCCGATTTCACCCGGAACACTTCCTATGTCCAAACATAGGCTTCCAATATATCAATCTTTACGTCTCGACCATTTCGAGACTCCTCGTCATGTCCGTGATCTCATCCGGGACTCCGAACAACCTTCGGTACATCAAAATGCATAAACTCATAATAACTGTCATCGTAACATTAAGCGTGCGGACCCTACGGTTCGAGAACAATGTAGACATGACCGAGACACGTCTCCGGTCAATAACCAATAGCGGGACCTGGATGCCCATGTTGGCTCCTACATATTCTACGAAGATCTTTATCGGTCAGACCGCATAACAACATACGTTGTTCCCTTTGTCATCGGTATGCTACTTGCCCGAGATTCGATCGTCGGTATCCAATACCTAGTTCAATCTCGTTACCGGCAAGTCTCTTTACTCGTTCCGTAATACATCATCTCACAACTAACATATTAGTTGCAGTGCTTGCAAGGCTTATGTGATGTGCATTACCGAGAGGGCCCAGAGATACCTCTCCGACAATCGGAGTGACAAACCCTAATCTCGAAATACGCCAACCCAACATCTACCATTGGAGACACCTGTAGTGCTCCTTTATAATCACCCAGTTACGTTGTGACGTTTGGTAGTACCCAAAGTGTTCCTCCGGTAAACGGGAGTTGCATAATCTCATAGTTATAGGAACATGTATAAGTCATGAAGAAAGCAATAGCAACATACTAAACGATCGGGTGCTATGCTAATGGAATGGGTCATGTCAATCAGATCATTCTACTAATGATGTGACCTCGTTAATCAAATAACAACTCTTTATTTATGGTTAGGAAACATAACCATCTTTGATTAACGAGCTAGTCTAGTAGAGGCATACTAGTGACACTCTGTTGGTCTATGTATTCACACATGTATTATGTTTCTGGTTAATACAATTCTAGCATGAATAATAAACATTTATCATGATGTAAGGAAATAAATAATAACTTTATTATTGCCTCTAGGGCATATTTCCTTCACTAGGGACCCTTGACAAACAGACACTCCCCTAGTTGCGAGTCGATGGTCGACATGCAACTGGAGACCTTCGACAAACACACACATCCCCTAGTTGCAAATCGATGTTTGGCTTGCAATTGGGGACCATCGACAAACTCACACACACACACACCCCTAGTTGCGAGTTGATGGTCTTCATGCAACTGGTGACCCTCAACAAACGCACACACCCTAGTTGTGAGTCAATGGACGGAATGCAACTAGGGGCCTCGACAAACACACACACACACACACACACACACACACACACACACACACACTATTTGCGAGCCAATGGTCGGATTGCCACTGGCGGCCTCGACACACACACACACACATCCCTACTTGCAAGTCGATGGTCGGGTTGCAACTGGGGACCACAACAAAACACACACGCACACATGCACACACACACACACACCTAGTTGCAAGTCGATGGTCGGCTTGCAACTGGGGACCACGACAAAACACGCACGCGCGTGCGCGCACACACACACACAGCTAGTTGCGAGTCGATGGTCGGCTTGCAACTAGGGACCCTCGATAAAACGCATACACACACACCCCTAGTTGCGAGTCGATGGTCGGCATGGAAGGCCTCGACAAAACACATACACACCCAAGTTGCGAGTCCATGTTTGGCTTGCAACTAGGACCCTCGACACACACACACACACACACACACACACCCTAGTTGCGAGTCCATGGTCGGGTTGCAACTAGGGCCACGACAAAACACCCACACACACACCCAGACCTAGTTATGAGTCGATGGTTGACATGCAACTGGGGGCCATGACAAAATAAACACACACACACACACACACACACACACACACACACACCCCTAGTTGCGAGTTGATGGTCGGCATACACACATTCCCCTAGTTGTGAGTCGATGGTTCGCATGAAACTGGGGGCTACAACAAAACACACACACCCCCTAGTTGTGAGTCGATGCTCGGTATGCTACTGGGGACCCTCGACAAGCAACTCGATGATTGACATGCAACTGGGGACCCTCGACAAACACACACACATACACACCCACACCCTAGTTGCGAGTCGATGATCAGCATGCAACCCGGGGCCTCAACACACACACACACACACACACACACACACACACACCCTAGTTGCGAGTCGATGGTCGACATGCAATTGGGGACCCTCGACATATAGTAGGAAACAAAAGTACTTTTTAATAGACAAAGAAGAGAAAACAGCAAGAAAAAAATGACAAATGGAAATAAAAAATAAAATGAGAAAGGGAAGCACGAGTAAAAATGAAATTGGAAAAAATTAGAACAGCAACAAAAATCCAATATTTTCCATAAAAACAGAAAGAAAATCTAGAACCACTACGTACTCCTCCCCCTGTAATGCAATTGGAGGAGATAAAGAAAATCGATGGAACCGCTACTTTCATTCACGCTCTCTTCGATTCTAGAATGGATCTAGCTGTCATCCTCTTGGTGGGTCTAAAATATGAATAATGATAAGCATAAAAAAGAAAACACAAATGAGAGAAAAAACCAAGAACACAAAATAAAAGTATAAAAATTTATCTTATAGTACATTTCAGAAATTAACCCAATCTCATTTTAGTATAAATAAGTTTACAAAATCTTTACATGTTCTCTCCCAACAAAAAAAATGAAAACAAAAAAGTAAAAAAATAGAAAAAGGCAGCTAAAATTGAAAGTTAAATAGGAATAATGGATAAAAAACAGCAAAGAAAAACACAATGCAGAAAAAAAACGTCCCGTGTAGCCTAGGACACCGGACCCAGGTCACAAGCCCACACATGCCCAGCGGGCTAAAACCCAACGTGGGGCAAGAAAAATGATGCGACACAAAAAAGAAAAAGGGGCTGCGAGCCAAACAACAGATAGGCTGCGCCTTGTTTGCTAGGAAGCTCTCCACCTCGACAAAAATACGAATCGCAGAGTGATTTGATCCGACGGCAGAAAAAGTGAACGAGACCAAACAAATTCTAAGCTGAATGAGTTTCAGCAAAACCGTTACTTTTTACTATTTAGTGGGATCTTCTCTGAGCAATGCATGTACTCTAAGATTCACACAAAATGTTGTTCACCAGATAGGTTAGGAGAGGCCACACAACTCTTTACGTAAATAATCAGGCCTTCAGAAAAGTTCTGCATGTTGGGGGAGCACATGCAGCACCATGGTCAGAAGAACTCGGGGCTACACAATACTCCCTCCGTTTCAAAATATAGCGCGCCCACATTTTTCAAGGTTCAACTTTGATCATGAATTTAACCAACGAGACCGACTGCGGCGGTATCAAAAATTATATAATTGAAAACTTCCTTTGAATACGAATTTATTGGTATACTTTTTTCTCCCACCGCAGTCGGTCTCGTTGATTAAATTCATGGTCAAAGTTAAAGCACGAAAACCGAGAACACTCTATATTTTGGAACGGAGGGAGTACTACTTGCATGCACCGCCGGTGAGTTGTCTCATCGACTCTGACCCGCCTGACCCATAGGCCTAGTAATTGTTGCATGCACCTCCTGTCACATATCCACAGGTCTAATACCTGTTGCCTACTCTGTCTACTTCAGCCTAGCAGTACCTCTATATATCTCGGTTAAGGGCATCTCCAGCCCGGCGCTAAAAAAACGGCTCAGTCGTATTTCAGGAGCCCGATTTTCGTCGGCTTTGGCCGAAAACAGCGCTGGTGAACCCAGACCGAACCTAGCGCGCTGGGGGCGCCCCCGGGCGCCGGGGCGAACTGTTTTGGCGCGAAACAGCCGCGGGCCCGCCGCGTCAGCGACTCTACCCTCTTCTCGCCCCTTCGTCGTCTTCATCGCCTCATTTCCCGCGGCGAATCAATGTCAAAGTTGCCGCGCTGCCGCGCCGGTCAGCCTGCACCATTGATACGCAGTGAAGGCCGGATGACGCGCGTCCCTCGCCCTCCCTCGCCCGCCACGCGTGCTCACGGCGGCTCGCACACGGGGCGGCGCCTTGGCCTATATAAGACGCGCCCCAGCGCACTCGGCGACTCGTACTCTCTCGCCGTCGTCGTTCCTCCCTCTCCTCTCTCGCTGTCGTCATTCCTCCCTCTCCTCTCTCTCATCGTCTACAACACCCATGGCCGAGCACTTCCCAGACGACGGCGCGGCGGTGAACGGCTTCGGCCGCCGCTATCTCCATGAGAACGAGGCTCGCCTCCTTTTCGAGGCCGAGTACCCGGTCCCGCCGGACAATCGGGTGCCCGGGGCTTGGAGGATCATCGTCGGCGGCGTGCGGAGATCGCACGCATCCGCGCGTCCCTGCCGCGGGCGGCGAGGAAGGGGCCACGGTACGTCCCCGACAGCCCACTCTGGGAGCCCTACTTCCGCCGCCGTCACGCCGAGCAGCTCGAGGCCACCAACGGCGTCGTGCCCTCCGGCGGGCTCAACTCCAATGGCCGGTGCCGGTGGTGGGGCGTGCCCGGACGCACGTTGGAGGCCGTCCTCGAGTACATCAAGGGCGTTAACACGCCGCGCCTCGAGTACCCCGCTCCCCCGTCCTTCTCACGCCGCCGGGGAAGCTCCTGGACCCCGAGGCGCATGGAGACCGGGAGGTCCTCCTCCTCGTCCGGCGGCTCGCCCAGCCTCTGCCCCGTCAAGCCGGAGCCCCAGGGCACGCCGGTCAGCGCGCGCACCCGCAGCTCCGGCGTCCGCATCGGCGCCAATGCCTCTCCACCCACCGGCTGCTTCGTCCTCGTCGAGCCCAAGCCGGAGCCCAACCTCCCCGCGAAGTACAAGAAGATAGCCCAGCGCGGCTTCTCCGACGAGGACGCCCTGCGGTGGGCGCGGGACGACTACCTCCGCGACGAGATGGTCCGGCAGCACCGGGCCCTGGAGGAGATTGCCGCCCGCAAGCGTGGGCGCGAGGACGAGCACGGCGTCGTGGTCCTCGACAGCGACGACGACGACGACGACGCCCCCGGACCGTCCAACCCGCCGCGCCAACCGGGAGAGGGATGCAGCAGGGACGGCGGAGGCGCAGGCGGGGGCGGCGATGACGACGACGACGACGACGGCGGCGGTGACTACACGCGGTTCTACAGCCTCCTCGGCATGTAAAAACCGCGTGGGCGGGCGGCGAGGCGGGTGGTGAGGGAAACGGCGGGGGTAGCCCGCGGAAGTTTTTTTCTTTTTTGTAAAATATGTTTAAGTTTGAACGAACTCGCCGATATTTGCGTTAAATTTGAGTCGTTTTTGCGCCATTTTTGATCTTTTTTAACTAACCGTGGACGCCGCGACTGGGGGGCATCACGCCCCCAGTACGCGGTTTAGCGCCAACGCGTTCCAGGGGGCGATTTTTTTACCCCTCCTAAAAGGCCAACGGTTGGAGATGCCCTAAATGGCTTGCTTGAGCATGATAACACCGTAAATGGCCTGCTGCTGGACACATTGCAGCACGGATCTCATCATGGCTGGATGGTCCGATAAGAGGGTGTCGGGACCCCGGGTGCCATCGCACCTTTCACCTTTCCGTTGGTCTCAAACGAGTGCCCTACTTTCGTACGCAAAGTTTGTGCAGTAGATAATCAAATTTTGATCTTTAGCTTGCAAATTTATCACCTTATAGGAGAAGTAAAGGCTGCATGTACATGATAAAGAAAGATCACGCCTAATTTGCTGGCTCTCTTTCACTTGTGTTGCTTTATAAAAATTAAGAATCCAACGTGTTGGCTGCTGTTTTCTTTGATAATTATCAGATATTATGAAGTACCTTTAGGTTTCTTTTCTCAAAAAAAGACAACTAGCTCTTCAAAGGCATCTGCATGCAAGCCAACTAGCCCTTGAAAGCTATAAAGAACCATTTTATAGTATACCTACATCTTGCATCTCGGATGGTTGGTGAAACACTCAAGCTTGTACATCTTGAGATGTTAAACTGTGCACCTACGCTCGTCTATAAAATAGCATCGCGGTGCCGTGGAGGGAGGCATGGAGGATGAGAGTGAAACAAAGGCGGCTTAAGGATAATCCGTTCGAAATAGGAGGCATCAGGAACTAGTGTTGGAGAAGAAAAATCAAGATGCGTGTGCATCCAGACGATCATCAGAGAAGATTCTTATGCATTGGTGTATTGGTATAGCAAGAGGACGGATGTTATTATCCTTCGGTAACTTGTGAGGACCATCCAGCACCGCTGCACAGGTCATCAATCACAAGCTACAGAGACAACTGTAGTGGCAGTAGCAAATCGACAAGAAACTGTCAACTCCACTGCTCCCAGTTAGGAACACTAGGAACAGAGAGATACCTTTCTGTTTCTTGATGTGTCCAGTTGTTTGTTTGGATGGAAATTGTTATTCCTGAGTTCTGTTCTTGCAACTGTTACTTTTTGATCCAGTCCATCTGAATGCAACTGTACCATGTCCGAGACAAAGTGGTTGAGAGCCACTGTGCCGTATTGGTTCACAGATGAAAGAAATTGACGTTGTTGATTATTTAATTCGAGTAGTAGAGGAAAGACATTTGTAAATAGTGAAACAATATATTGATTATACTGCCAGTATTACCATATCTTGTTTTTTGCGGTATCTTCATATCTGTTTGCTCAAATAGTCTTCACTCTTTTTACAGGCTAGCGGCAGGTGAGTGGTTTACAGCTCGATTATCATCCTGTGGTCTTTTCCGTATATTACACTGAACCAAGGACCATTTATGGTCAGAAGAGCAGCTGCACCAAAGCTTGGTAAGTTTGCTGCTACTGATCAACAGAGCCATTTGAAGACAGAAATCATGTCGAACTTTGAGGATTTAACCCAAGATGGTTTTTTAGAAAAGGGGGGAATCCCCGGCCTCTGCATCAAAAAGATGCATACAGTCATCTTATTAAACAAATAAAGCAGTGCAAATATAGTTCCAAGGTCTCAAAAAGTAATAAAAAGCAAAAGAAAGCTCACACAAAGTCAAAAAGGACTAGAAACACCCACTAGCCATGTAAAGACGCCACAACCGGCTGGCTAAAACTAGATAGGTAAACTACATGTCTATCATATTACATAACCGCCATCCAAACCGGTTGAAGATATCCCGAGCTACCATCTCCCATCGGAAAGACCCAGTAACCAAGTGCTCCATGGCCTCCATCTGGGTGAGTAGCGACCAGGAACGGATCAGAGCCGTAGTTCGGAATAAAACCTGCAAAAAATGAATACATGATATTCTGTTAAAAACCAAATCATTTCTGTAGGTCCAGATAGTCCACAGCAAAGCACAAACTCCAACCCGAATGTGTCTCGCTAAGTCAGGCTCAATCCCATTAAGCCATGTCCCAAATAACGTGTTAATAAAATTTGGTGGATTTATATTAAAAGCAATGTGGACCGTCTGCCAAAGAACTTTGGCCAACGGGCAATCAAAAAAGAGATGTTTGATTGTCTCATCCCGATCACAGAAACTACACCTAGTAGGTCCTGTCCAACTACGCTTTATCAAGTTGTCCTTGGTTAAAATAACTTGTTTATGGACAAACCACATAAACACTTTTATTTTCAAAGGAACTTTGACAGCCCAAACATGCTTAGAGGTAGGAATGGAGTTCGAATTAATAACATCAATATACATTGATTTAACAGTGAATACTCCAGACCTAGTCAATTTCCAGCGTAATTCATCGGGTTGTTGAGATAGTTGGACCTCAGTTAGTCTCCTAACTAAATGGAGCCATTCTTCCCAACGATTGCCCGCTGGCGTTCGTCGGAACTGAACATTAAGGGGGATAGATTGAAATACCGAGGCGACGAGCACTTCACGTCGTTGAACAATACGGTACAAAGACGGATATTGGATGGCCAAAGGTGTCTCGCCGAGCCAAGTATCCTCCCAAAAACGTGTACTAGAGCCGTTTCCAATAACAAACTTCATCCTATTAAAGAAAGATTGTTTGACTTTCATCAGACCTTTCCAAAAAGGTGAATCAGTCGGCCTGACTGTAACCTGGGACAAAGTTTTTGTCTGGAGGTACTTGGAATGAAGAATTTGAGCCCACATGGCATCATTCTCCGTTGAGAGCTTCCACAGCCACTTGCTAAGAAGGCATCTATTCTTAACTTCTAGATTCTCAATACCGAGACCCCCTTGGTCTTTCGGTCTACAGATGATATCCCATTTAGCAAGCCGATATTTTAGTTTAAGCTCATCACCCTGTCAAAAGAAACGCGATCGATAGAAATCCAGTCTCTTCCTAACACCAACTGAGACCTCAAAGAACGATAGGAGAAACATAGGCATACTCGTGAGCACCGAATTAATCAGGATTAATCGGCCTCCGTATGACATGAGCTTACCCTTCCAACAACTCAGTTTCTTCTCAAATCGGTCCTCGATGCACTTCCACTCTTTATTTGTCAGCCTACGATGGTGGATTGGAATACCTAGGTAAGAGAAGGGTAACTCTCCTAACTCGCACCCAAACAATTGCCTATAAGCCTCCTGTTCGTCTTTGGCTCTACCAAAACAGAACAACTCGCTCTTATGAAAGTTAATCTTTAACCCGGTCAATTGTTCAAATAGGCATAACACAAGCTTCATATTTCTCGCCTTGGCCAAGTCATGCTCCATAAAGATAATTGTATCATCAGCGTACTGAAGGATGGATACACCTCCATCAACGAGATGAGGTACCAATCCACCTACGTGACCATTTTCCTTAGCCCTTCCTATCAAAATTGCTAACATATCCACCACAATGTTAAACATGATAGGGGACATCGGATCTCCTTGTCTTAGGCCTTTATGTGTCTGGAAGTAATGACCTATGTCATCATTAACTTTAATTCCCACACTACCTTTTTGCATAAATGATTCAACCTGTCGGCGCCAGGCTTCATCAAAACCTTTCATACGCAATGACTGTTGGAGGAATGGCCATTTGATCTTATCGTACGCTTTCTCGAAATCCACCTTAAAAATTACTCCATCTAATTTTTTGGACTGGATTTCATGGAGCGTTTCATGCAGGACGACCACCCCTTCAAGGATATTTCTGTCCGGCATGAAAGCAGTTTGGGACTGTTGCAGCACAGAATGCGCAATCTGTGTGAGCCTACTAGTCCCTACCTTGGTGAAAATTTTGAAACTAACATTGAGGAGGCATATCGGCCTGAATTGCTCAATTCTCACAGCATCCGTCTTCTTAGGAAGCAGTGTGATAGTTCCAAAATTCAAGTGAAATAACTGAAGCTGTCCAGAGAACAGATCATGGAACATAGGTATCAAATCCCCCTTAATAATGTGCCAACACTTTTTATAGAACTCGGTCGGGAATCCATCCGGTCCGGGAGCCTTATTGTTTTTCATCTGTGCAATAGCATCAAACACCTCCTTCTCTGAGAACGGGGCAACCAGAATATCATTTTCGGCAGCCGATAGCTGAGGCACATCCTCAGTCCTGGACTCATCGAGGGACACACAATTATCCTCCGGAGGTCCAAATAACTGTTGGGGAACGCAGTAATTTCGAAAATTTTCCTACGCACACGCAAGATCATGGTGATGCATAGCAACGAGAGGGGAGAGTGTTGTCTACGTACCAACGCAGACCGACTGCGGAAGCGATCACACAACGTAGAGGAAGTAGTCGTACGTCTTCTTCCCGATCCGACCGATCCAAGCACCGTTACTCCGGCACCTCCAAGTTCTTAGCACACGTTCAGCTCGATGACGTTCCTCGGGCTCCGATCCAGCAAAGCGTCGAGGAAGAGTTCCGTCAGCACGACGGCGTGATGACGATCTTGATGTACTACCGACGCAGGGCTTCGCCTAAGCACTACAACGGTACGATCGAGGTGGAATTTGGTGGCAGGGGGCACCGCACACGGCTAAGGAACGATCTCAAGGATCAAGTTGTGTGTCTTGGGGTGCCCCCTGCCCCCGTATATAAAGGTTGGAGGAGGGGAGCCGGCCGGCCAAGGGAGAGGAGGCGCAGGGGAGTCCTGCTCCCACCGGGAGTAGGACTCCTCCCCCCCAATCCTAATCCTATTAGGACTCCCGGGGGGAAAAGGAGAGAGAAGGGGGGCCGGCCCCTATCCTAGTCCTACTAGGACTTTGGGAAGGGGGGCGCCGGCCAGCTTGTGGGCTTTCCCTTTTTCTCCTTTTCCACTAAGGCCCAATAGGCCCATTAGTCTCCCGGGGGGTTCCGGTAACCCTCCCGGTATTCCGGTAAAATCCCGATTTCACCCGGAACACTTCCTATGTCCAAACATAGGCTTCCAATATATCAATCTTTACGTCTCAACCATTTCGAGACTCCTCGTCATGTCCGTGATCTCATCCGGGACTCCGAACAACCTTCGGTACATCAAAATGCATAAACTCATAATAACTGTCATCGTAACGTTAAGCGTGCGGACCCTACGGTTCGAGAACAATGTAGACATGACCGAGACACGTCTCCGGTCAATAACCAATAGCGGGACCTGGATGCCCATATTGGCTCCTACATATTCTACGAAGATCTTTATCGGTCAGACCGCATAACAACATACGTTGTTCCCTTTGTCATCGGTATGCTACTTGCCCGAGATTCGATCGTCGGTATCCAATACCTAGTTCAATCTCGTTACCGGCAAGTCTCTTTACTCGTTCCGTAATACATCATCTCACAACTAACATATTAGTTGCAGTGCTTGCTAGGCTTATGTGATGTGCATTACCGAGAGGGCCCAGAGATACCTCTCCGACAATCGGAGTGACAAACCCTAATCTCGAAATACGCCAATCCAACATCTACCATTGGAGACACCTGTAGTACTCCTTTATAATCACCCAGTTACGTTGTGACGTTTGGTAGTACCCAAAGTGTTCCTCCGGTAAACGGGAGTTGCATAATCTCATAGTTATAGGAACATGTATAAGTCATGAAGAAAGCAATAGCAACATACTAAACGATCGGGTGCTATGCTAATGGAATGGGTCATGTCAATCAGATCATTCTACTAATGATGTGACCTCGTTAATCAAATAACAACTCTTTGTTTATGGTTAGGAAACATAACCATCTTTGATTAACGAGCTAGTCTAGTAGAGGCATACTAGTGACACTCTGTTGGTCTATGTATTCACACATGTATTATGTTTCCGGTTAATACAATTCTAGCATGAATAATAAACATTTATCATGATGTAAGGAAATAAATAATAACTTTATTATTGCCTCTAGGGCATATTTCCTTCAGTCTCCCACTTGCACTAGAGTCAATAATCTAGATTACACAGTAATGATTCTAACACCCATGGAGCCTTGGTGCTGATCATGTTTTGCTCGTGGAAGAGGCTTAGTCAACGGGTCTGCAACATTCAGATCCGTATGTATCTTGCAAATCTCTATGTCTCCCACCTGGACTAAATCCCGGATGGAGTTGAAGCGTCTCTTGATGTGTTTGGTCCTCTTGTGAAATCTGGATTCCTTTGCCAAGGCAATTGCACCAGTATTGTCACAGAAGATTTTCATTGGACCCGATGCACTAGGTATGACACCTAGATCGGATATGAACTCCTTCATCCAGACTCCTTCGTTTGCTGCTTCCGAAGCAGCTATGTACTCCGCTTCACATGTAGATCCCGCTACGACGCTTTGTTTAGAACTGCACCAACTGACAGCTCCACCGTTTAAAGTAAACATGTATCCGGTTTGTGATTTAGAATCGTCCGGATCAGTGTCAAAGCTTGCATCAACGTAACCTCTTACGGTGAGCTCTTTGTCACCTCCATATACGAGAAACATATCCTTAGTCCTTTTCAGGTATTTCAGGATGTTCTTGACCGCTGTCCAGTGATCCACTCCTGGATTACTTTGGTACCTCCCTGCTAAACTTATAGCAAGGCACACATCAGGTCTGGTACACAGCATTGCATACATGATAGAGCCTATGGCTGAAGCATAGGGAACATCTTTCATTTTCTCTCTATCTTCTGCAGTGGTCGGACATTGAGTCTGACTCAACTTCACACCTTGTAACACAGGCAAGAACCCTTTCTTTGCTTGATCCATTTTGAACTTCTTCAAAATCTTGTCAAGGTATGTGCTCTGTGAAAGTCCAATTAAGCGTTTTGATCTATCTCTATAGATCTTTATGCCTAATATGAAAGCAGCTTCCCCGAGGTCTTTCATCGAAAAACTTTTATTCAAGTATCCCTTTATGCTATCCAGAAATTCTATATCATTTCCAATTAGCAATATGTCATCCACATATAATATCAGAAATGCTACAGAGCTCCCACTCACTTTCTTGTAAATACAGGCTTCTCCAAAAGTCTGTATAAAGCCAAATGCTTTGATCACACTATCAAAGCGTTTATTCCAACTCCGAGATGCTTGCACCAGTCCATAAATGGATCGCTGGAGTTTGCATACTTTGTTAGCTCCTTTTGGATCGACAAAACCTTCTGGTTGTATCATATACAACTCTTCTTACAGAAATCCATTCATGAATGCAGTTTTGACATCCATCTGCCATATTTCATAATCATAAAATGCGGCAATTGCTAACATAATTCTGACGGACTTAAGCATCGCTACGGGTGAGAAGGTCTCATCGTAGTCAACCCCTTGAACTTGTCGAAAACCTTTTGCGACAAGTCGAGCTTTATAGACAGTAACATTACCGTCAGCGTCAGTCTTTTTCTTGAAGATCCATTTATTCTCAATTGCTCGCCGATCATCGGGCAAGTCAACCAAAGTCCATACTTTGTTTTCATACATGGATCCCATCTCAGATTTCATGGCTTCAAGCCACTTTGCGGAATCTGGGCTCACCATCGCTTCTTCATAGTTCGTAGGTTCATCATGATCTAGCATCACGACTTCCAGAACTGGATTACCGTACCACTCTGGTGCGGATCTCACTCTGGTTGATCTACGTGGTTCAGTAGTGTCTTGTTCTGAAGCTTCATGATCATCATCATTAGCTTCCTCACTGATTGGCATAGGTGTCGCAGAAACCGTTTTCTGTGATGTACTATTTTCCAATAAGGGAGCAGGTACAGTTACCTCATCAAGTTCTACTTTCCTCCCACTCACTTCTTTCGAGAGAAACTCCTTCTCTAGAAATGATCCATTCTTAGCAACGAATGTCCTGCCTTCGGATCTGTGATAGAAGGTATACCCAACAGTTTCCTTTGGGTATCCTATGAAGACACATTTCTCCGCTTTGGGTTCGAGCTTATCAGGTTGAAGTTTTTTCACATAAGCATCGCAGCCCCAAACTTTAAGAAACGACAACTTTGGTTTCTTGCCAAACCATAGTTCATAAGGCGTCGTCTCAACGGATTTTGATGGTGCCCTATTTAACGTGAATGCGGCCGTCTCTAAAGCATAACCCCAAAACGATAGCGGTAAATCAGTGAGAGACATCATAGATCGCACCATATCTAGTAAAGTACGATTATGACGTTCGGACACACCATTACGCTGTGGTGTTCCGGGTGGCGTGAGTTGCGAAACTATTCCACAATTTTTCAAATGTACACCAAACTCGTAACTCAAATATTCTCCTCCACGATCAGATCGTAGAAACTTTATTTTCTTGTTACGATGATTTTCAACTTCACTCTGAAATTCTTTGAACCTTTCAAATGTTTCAGACTTATGTTTCATTAAGTAGATATACCCATATCTGCTTAAATCATCTGTGAAGGTGAGAAAATAACGATATCCGCCACGAGCCTTAATATTCATCGGACCACATACATCGGTATGTATGATTTCCAACAAATCTGTGAAGGAAATATGCCCTAGAGGCAATAATAAAGTTATTATTTATTTCCTTACATCATGATAAATGTTTATTATTCATGCTAGAATTGTATTAACCGGAAACATAATACATGTGTGAATACATAGACCAACAGAGTGTCACTAGTATGCCTCTACTTGACTAGCTCGTTAATCAAAGATGGTTATGTTTCCTAACCATGAACAAGGAGTTGTTATTTGATTAACGAGGTCACATCATTAGTAGAATGATCTGATTGACATGACCCATTCCATTAGCTTAGCACCCGATCGTTTAGTATGTTGCTATTGCTTTCTTCATGACTTATACATGTTCCTATAACTATGAGATTATGCAACTCCCGTTTACCGGAGGAACACTTTGGGTACTACCAAACGTCACAACGTAACTGGGTGATTATAAAGGAGTACTACAGGTGTCTCCAATGGTAGATGTTGGGTTGGCGTATTTCGAGATTAGGGTTTGTCACTCCGATTGTCGGAGAGGTATCTCTGGGCCCTCTCGGTAATGCACATCACATAAGCCTTGCAAGCACTGCAACTAATAAGTTAGTTGTGAGATGATGTATTACGGAACGAGTAAAGAGACTTGCAGGTAACGAGATTGAACTAGGTATAGGATACCGACGATCGA
The DNA here is from genome assembly GCA_034509565.1 of Triticum monococcum. Lineage (NCBI taxonomy): Eukaryota > Viridiplantae > Streptophyta > Magnoliopsida > Poales > Poaceae > Triticum > Triticum monococcum. The sequence goes on along the minus strand of CM067841.1, from coordinate 561,452,803 downwards.
ATCTCGGGCAAGTAACATACCGATGACAAAGGGACCAACGTATGTTGTCATGCGGTCTGACCGATAAAGATCTTCGTAGAATATGTAGGAGCCAATATGGGCATCCAGGTCCCGCTATTGGTTATTGACCGGAGACGTGTCTCGGTCATGTCTACATTGTTCTCGAACCGTAGGGTCCGCACGCTTAACGTTACGATGACAGTTATTATGAGTTTATGCATTTTGATGTACCGAAGGTTGTTCGGAGTCCCGGATGAGATCACGGACATGACGAGGAGTCTCGAAATGGTTGAGACATAAAGATTGATATATTGGAAGCCTATGTTTGGACATAGGAAGTGTTCCGGGTGAAATCGGGATTTTACCGGAATACCGGGAGGGTTACCGGAACCCCCCGGGAGACTAATGGGCCTATTGGGCCTTAGTGGAAAAAAGAGAAAAAGGGAAAAGGCCCAAGCTGGCCGGCGCCCCCCTTCCCCAAGACCTATTAGGAATAGGATAAGGGGCCGGCCCCCGTTCTCTCTCTTTTCCCCCCGGGAGTCCTAATTGGATTAGGATTGGGGGGAGGAGTCCTACTCCCGGTGGGAGTAGGACTCCCCTGCGCCTCCCCTCCCTTGGCCGGCCGGCCCCCCTCCTCCAACCTTTATATACGGATCGGTCGGATCGGGAAGAAGACGTACGACTACTTCCTCTACGTTGTGTGATCGCTTCCGCAGTCGGTCTGCGTTGGTACGTAGACAACACTCTCCCCTCTCATTGCTGTGCATCACCATGATCTTGCGTGTGCGTAGGAAAATTTTGAAATTACTGCGTTCCCCAACAGTGGCATCCGAGCCTAGGTTTTATGGTTTGATGTTATATGCACGAGTAGAACACAAGTGAGTTGTGGGCGATACAAGTCATACTACCTACCAGCATGTCATACTTTGGTTCGGCGGTATTGTTGGTTGAGACGATCCGGACCAACCTTACGCGTACTCTTACGCGAGACCGGTTCCCTCGACGTGCTTTGCACATAGATGGCTTGCGGAAGACTGTCTCTCCAACTTTAGTTGAACCAAGTGTGACTACGCCCGGTCCTTGAGAAGGTTAAAACGGAGTCTATTTGACGAACTATCGTTATGGTTTTGATGCGTAGGTGAGATGAGTTCTTACTTAAGCCCGTAGCAGCCACGTAAAACTTGCAACAACAAAGTAGAGGACGTCTAACTTGTTTTTGCAGGGTATGTTGTGATGTGATATGGTCAAGGCATGATGCTGATTTTATTGTATGAGATGATCATGTTTTGTAACTAAGTTATCGGCAACTGGCAGGAGCCATATGGTTGTCGCTTTATTGTATGCAATGCAATCGCGATGTAATGCTTTACTAGATTACTAAACGGTAGTAATAGTCGTGGAAGCATAAGATTGGCGAGACGACAACGATGCTACGATGGAGATCAAGGTGTCGCGCCGGTGACGATGGTGATCATGACGGTGCTTCAGAGATGGAGATCACAAGCACAAGATGATGATGGCCATATCATATCACTTATATTGATTGCATGTGATGTTTATCCTTTTATGCATCTTATCTTGCTTTGATTGACGGTAGCATTATAAGATGATCTCTCACTAAATTATCAAGAAGTGTTCTCCCTGAGTATGCACCGTTGCCAAAGTTCGTCGTGCCCAGACACCACGTGATGATCGGGTGTGATAAGCTCTACGTCCATCTACAACGGGTGCAAGCCAGTTTTGCACACGCAGAATATTCAGGTTATACTTGACGAGCCTAGCATATGCAGATATGGCCTCGGAACACAGAGACCGAAAGGTCGAGCGTGAATCATACAGTAGATATGATCAACATGACGATGTTCACCATTGAAAACTACTACATCTCACGTGATGATCGGTTATGGTTTAGTTGATTTGGATCACGTGATCACTTAGAGGATTAGAGGGATGTCTGTCTAAGTGGGAGTTCCTAAGTAATTTGATTAACTGAACTTAAACTTATCATGAACTTAGTACCTGATAGTATCTTGCTTGTTTATGTTGCTTGTAGATAGATGGCTCGTGCTATTGTTCCGTTGAATTTTAATGCGTTCCTTGAGAAAGCAAAGTTGAAAGATGATGGTAGCAATTACACGGACTGGGTCCGTAACCTGAGGATTATCCTCATTGCTGCACAGAAGAATTACGTCCTGGAAGCACCGCTGGGTGACAGGCCTGCTGCTGGAGCAACACCAGATGTTATGAACGTCTGGCAGAGCAAAGCTGATGACTACTCGATAGTTCAGTGTGCCATGCTTTGCGGCTTAGAATCGGGACTTCAACGACGTTTTGAACGTCATGGAGCATATGAGATGTTCCAGGAGTTGAAGTTAATATTTCAAGCAAATGCCTGAATTGAGAGATATGAAGTCTCCAATAAGTTCTATAGCTGCAAGATGGAGGAGAACAGTTCTGTCAGTGAGCATATACTCAAAATGTCTGGGTATAATAATCACTTGATTCAGATGGGAGTTAATCTTCCAGATGATTGCGTCATTGACAGAATTCTCCAATCACTACCACCAAGCTACAAGAGCTTCGTGATGAACTATAATATGCAAGGGATGAACAAGACTATTCCCGAGCTCTTCGCAATGCTGAAAGCTGCGGAGGTAGAAATCAAGAAGGAGCATCAAGTGTTGATGGTTAGCAAAACCACTAGTTTCAAGAAAAAGGGCAAAGGGGAGAAGAAGGGAAACTTCAAGAAGAACAGCAAGCAAGTTGCTGCTCAGGAGAAGAAACCCAAGTCTGGACCTAAGCCTGAAACTGAGTGCTTCTACTGCAAGCAGACTGGTCACTGGAAGCGGAACTGCCCCAAGTATTTGGCGGATAAGAAGGATGGCAAAGTGAGCAAAGGTATATGTGATATACATGTTATTGATGTGTACCTTACTAGAGCTCGCAGTAGCACCTGGGTATTTGATACTGGTTCTGTTGCTAATATTTGCAACTCGAAACAGGGACTACGGAATAAGCGGACACTAGCAAAGGACGAGGTGACGATGCGCGTGGGAAACGGTTCCAAAGTCGATGTGATCGCGGTCGGCACGCTACCTCTACATCTACCTTCGGGATTAATATTAGACCTAAATAATTGTTATTTGGTGCCAGCGTTGAGCATGAACATTATATCTGGATCTTGTTTAATGCGAGACGGTTATTCATTTAAATCAGAGAATAATGGTTGTTCTATTTATATGAATAATATCTTTTATGGTCATGCACCTTTGAAGAGTGGTCTATTCTTGTTGAATCTCGAAGATAGTGATACACATATTCATAATGTAGAAGCCAAAAGATGCAAAGTTAATAATGATAGTGCAACTTATTTGTGGCACTGCCGTTTAGGTCATATCGATGTAAAGCGCATGAAGAAACTCCATACTGATGGGCTTTTGGAATCATTTGATTATGAATCACTTGGTACTTGCGAACCGTGCCTCATAGGCAAGATGACTAAAACACCGTTCTCCGGTACTATGGAGAGAGCAACAGATTTGTTGGAAATCATACATACCGATGTATGTGGTCCGATGAATATTGAGGCTCGTGGCGGATATCGTTATTTTCTCACCTTCACAGATGATTTAAGCAGATATGGGTATATCTACTTAATGAAACATAAGTCTGAAACATTTGAAAAGTTCAAGGAATTTCAGAGTGAAGTTGAAAATCATCGTAACAAGAAAATAAAATTTCTACGATCTGATCGTGGAGGAGAATATTTGAGTTACGAGTTTGGTGTACATTTGAAAAATTGTGGAATAGTTTCGCAACTCACGCCACCCGGAACACCACAGCGTAATGGTGTGTCCGAACGTCGTAATCGTACTTTACTAGATATGGTGCGATCTATGATGTCTCTTACTGATTTACCGCTATCGTTTTGGGGTTATGCTTTAGAGACGGCCGCATTCACGTTAAATAGGGCACCATCAAAATCCGTTGAGACGACGCCTTATGAACTATGGTTTGGCAAGAAACCAAAGTTGTCGTTTCTTAAAGTTTGGGGCTGCGATGCTTATGTGAAAAAGCTTCAACCTGATAAGCTCGAACCCAAAGCGGAGAAATGTGTCTTCATAGGATACCCAAAGGAAACTGTTGGGTATACCTTCTATCACAGATCCGAAGGCAAGACATTCGTTGCTAAGAATGGATCATTTCTAGAGAAGGAGTTTCTCTCGAAAGAAGTGAGTGGGAGGAAAGTAGAACTTGACGAGGTAACTGTACCTGCTCCCTTATTGGAAAATAGTTCATCACAGAAAACTGTTTCTGCGACACCTATGCCAATCAGTGAGGAAGCTAATGATGATGATCACGAAGCTTCAGATCAAGATACTACTGAACCACGTAGATCAACCAGAGTGAGATCCGCACCAGAGTGGTACGGTAATCTAGTTCTGGAAGTCATGATGCTAGATCATGATGAACCTACGAACTATGAAGAAGCGATGGTGAGCCCAGATTCCGCAAAGTGGCTTGAGGCCATGAAATCTGAGATGGGATCCATGTATGAGAACAAAGTATGGACTTTGGTTGACTTGCCCGATGATCGGCAAGCAATTGAGAATAAATGGATCTTCAAGAAAAATACTGACGCTGACGGTAATATTACTGTCTATAAAGCTCGACTTGTCGCGAAAGGTTTTCGGCAAGTTCAAGGGGTTGACTACGATGAGACTTTCTCACCCGTAGCGATGCTTAAGTCCGTCAGAATTATGTTAGCAATTGCCGCATTTTATGATTATGAAATATGGCAGATGGATGTCAAAACTGCATTCCTGAATGGATTTCTGGAAGAAGAGTTGTATATGGTACAACCAGAAGGTTTTGTCGATCCAAAAGGAGCTAACAAAGTATGCAAACTCCAGCGATCCATTTATGGACTGGTGCAAGCATCTCGGAGTTGGAATAAACGCTTTGATAGTGTGATCAAAGCATTTGGCTTTATACAGACTTTTGGAGAAGCCTGTATTTACAAGAAAGTGAGTGGGAGCTCTGTAGCATTTCTGATATTATATGTGGATGACATATTGCTAATTGGAAATGATATAGAATTTCTGGATAGCATAAAGGGATACTTGAATAAAAGTTTTTCGATGAAAGACCTCGGGGAAGCTGCTTACATATTAGGCATAAAGATCTATAGAGATAGATCAAGACGCTTAATTGGACTTTCACAAAGCACATACCTGGACAAGATTTTGAAGAAATTCAAAATGGATCAAGCAAAGAAAGGGTTCTTGCCTGTGTTACAAGGTATGAAATTGATTAAGACTCAATGCCCGACCACTACAGAAGATAGAGAGAAAATGAAAGATGTTCCCTATGCTTCAGCCATAGGCTCTATCATGTATGCAATGCTGTGTACCAGACCTGATGTGTGCCTTGCTATAAGTTTAGCAGGGAGGTACCAAAGTAATCCTGGAATGGATCACTGGACAGCGGTCAAGAACATCCTGAAATACCTGAAAAGGACTAAGGATATGTTTCTCGTATATGGAGGTGACAAAGAGCTCACCGTAAGAGGTTACGTTGATGCAAGCTTTGACACTGATCCGGACGATTCTAAATCGCAAACCGGATACGTGTTTACTTTAAACGGTGGAGCTGTCAGTTGGTGCAGTTCTAAACAAAGCGTCGTAGCGGGATCTACATGTGAAACGGAGTACATAGCTGCTTCGGAAGCAGCAAACGAAGGAGTCTGGATGAAGGAGTTCATATCCGATCTAGGTGTCATACCTAGTGCATCGGGTCCAATGAAAATCTTCTGTGACAATACTGGTGCGATTGCCTTGGCAAAGGAATCCAGATTTCACAAGAGGACCAAACATATCAAGAGACGCTTCAACTCCATCCGGGATTTAGTCCAGGTGGGAGACACAGAGATTTGCAAGATACATACGGATCTGAATGTTGCAGACCCGTTGACTAAGCCTCTTCCACGAGCAAAACATGATCAGCACCAAGGCTCCATGGGTGTTAGAATCATTACTGTGTAATCTAGATTATTGACTCTAGTGCAAGTGGGAGACTGAAGGAAATATGCCCTAGAGGCAATAATAAAGTTATTATTTATTTCCTTACATCATGATAAATGTTTATTATTCATGCTAGAATTGTATTAACCGGAAACATAATACATGTGTGAATACATAGACCAACAGAGTGTCACTAGTATGCCTCTACTTGACTAGCTCGTTAATCAAAGATGGTTATGTTTCCTAACCATGAACAAGGAGTTGTTATTTGATTAACGAGGTCACATCATTAGTAGAATGATCTGATTGACATGACCCATTCCATTAGCTTAGCACCCGATTGTTTAGTATGTTGCTATTGCTTTCTTCATGACTTATACATGTTCCTGTAACTATGAGATTATGCAACTCCCGTTTACCGGAGGAACACTTTGGGTACTACCAAACGTCACAACGTAACTGGGTGATTATAAAGGAGTACTACAGGTGTCTCCAATGGTAGATGTTGGGTTGGCGTATTTCGAGATTAGGGTTTGTCACTCCGATTGTCGGAGAGGTATCTCTGGGCCCTCTCGGTAATGCACATCACATAAGCCTTGCAAGCACTGCAACTAATAAGTTAGTTGTGAGATGATGTATTACGGAACGAGTAAAGAGACTTGCAGGTAACGAGATTGAACTAGGTATAGGATACCGACGATCGAATCTCGGGCAAGTAACATAACGATGACAAAGGGAACAACGTATGTTGTTATGCGGTCTAACCGATAAAGATCTTCGTAGAATATGTACGAGCCAATATGGGCATCCAGGTCCCGCTATTGGTTATTGACCTGAGACGTGTCTCGGTCATGTCTACATTGTTCTCGAACCGTAGGGTCCGCACGCTTAACGTTACGATGACAATTATTATGAGTTTATGCATTTTGATGTACCGAAGGTTGTTCGGAGTCCCGGATGAGATCACGGACATGACGAGGAGTCTCGAAATGGTCGAGACATAAAGATTGATATATTGGAAGCCTATGTTTGGACATCGGAAGTGTTCCGGGTGAAATCGGGATTTTACCGGAATACCGGGAGGGTTACCGGAACCCCCTGGGAGACTAATGGGCCTATTGGGCCTTAGTGGAAAAAAGAGAAAAAGGGAAAAGGCCCAAGCTGGCCGGTGCCCCCCTTCCCCAAGTCCTATTAGGAATAGGATAAGGGGCCGGCCCCCCTTCTCTCTCTTTTCCCCCCGGGAGTCCTAATTGGATTAGGATTGGGGGGAAGGAGTCCTACTCCCGGTGGGAGTAGGACTCCCCTGCGCCTCCCCTCCCTTGGCCGGCCGGCCCCCCTCCTCCAACCTTTATATACGGAGGCAGGGGGCACCCCAAGACACACAACTTGATCCTTGAGATCGCTCCTTAGCCGTGTGCGGTGCCCCCTGCCACCAAATTCCACCTCGATCGTACCGTTGTAGTGCTTAGGCGAAGCCCTGCGTCGGTAGTACATCAAGATCGTCATCACGCCGTCGTGCTGACGGAACTCTTCCTCGACGCTTTGCTGGATCGGAGCCCGAGGAACGTCATCGAGCTGAACGTGTGCTAAGAACTCGGAGGTGCCAGAGTAATGGTGCTTGGATCGGTCGGATCGGGAAGAAGACGTACGACTACTTCCTCTACGTTGTGTGATCGCTTCCGCAGTCGGTCTGCGTTGGTACGTAGACAACACTCTCCCCTCCCGTTGCTGTGCATCACCATGATCTTGCGTGTGCGTAGGAAAATTTTGAAATTACTGCGTTCCCCAACAATCTGTTGCTCTCTCCATAGTACCGGAGAACGGTGTTTTAGTCATCTTGCCTATGAGGCACGGTTCGCAAGTACCAAGTGATTCATAATCAAGTGGTTCCAAAAGCCCATCAGTATGGAGTTTCTTCATGCGCTTTACACCGATATGAGCTAAACGGCAGTGCCACAAATAAGTTGCACTATCATTATTAACTTTGCATCTTTTGGCTTCTACATTATGAATATGTGTATTACTATCTTCGAGATTCAACAAGAATAGACCACTCTTCAAAGGTGCATGACCATAAAAGATATTATTCATATAAATAGAACAACCATTATTCTCTGATTTAAATGAATAACCGTCTCGCATTAAACAAGATCCAGATATAATGTTCATGCTCAACGCTGGCACCAAATAACAATTATTTAGGTCTAATATTAATCCCGAAGGTAGATGTAGAGGTAGCGTGCCGACCGCGATCACATCGACTTTGGAACCGTTTCCCACGCGCATCGTCACCTCGTCCTTTGCTAGCGTTCGCTTATTCTGTAGTCCCTGTTTCGAGTTGCAAATATTAGCAACAGAACCAGTATCAAATACCCAGGTGCTACTGCGAGCTCTAGTAAGGTACACATCAATAACATGTATATCACATATACCTTTGCTCACTTTGCCATCCTTCTTATCCGCCAAATACTTGGCGCAGTTCCGCTTCCAGTGACCAGTCTGCTTGTAGTAGAAGCACTCAGTTTCAGGCTTAGGTCCAGACTTGGGTTTCTTCTCTTGAGCAGCAACTTGCTTGCTGTTCTTCTTGAAGTTTCCCTTCTTCTTCCCTTTGCCCTTTTTCTTGAAACTAGTGGTTTTGCTAACCATCAACACTTGATGCTCCTTCTTGATTTCTACCTCCGCAGCTTTCAGCATTGCGAAGAGCTCGGGAATAGTCTTGTTCATCCCTTGCATATTATAGTTCATCACGAAGCTCTTGTAGCTTGGTGGCAGTGATTGGAGAATTCTGTCAATGACGCAGTCATCTGGAAGATTAACTCCCATCTGAATCAAGTGATTATTATACCCAGACATCTTGAGTATATGCTCACTGACAGAACTGTTCTCCTCCATCTTACAGCTATAGAACTTATTGGAGACTTCATATCTCTCAATTCGGGCATTTGCTTGAAATATTAACTTCAACTCCTGGAACATCTCATATGCTCCATGACGTTCAAAACGTCGTTGAAGTCCCGATTCTAAGCCGTAAAGCATGGCACACTGAACTATCGAGTAGTCATCAGCTTTGCTCTGCCAGACGTTCATAACATCTGGCGTTGCTCCAGCAGCAGGCCTGTCACCCAGCGGTGCTTCCAGGACGTAATTCTTCTGTGCAGCAATGAGGATAATCCTCAGGTTACGGACCCAGTCCGTGTAATTGCTACCATCATCTTTCAACTTTGCTTTCTCAAGGAACGCATTAAAATTCAACGGAACAATAGCACGAGCCATCTATCTACAAGCAACATAAACAAGCAAGATACTATCAGGTACTAAGTTCATGATAAGTTTAAGTTCAGTTAATCAAATTACTTAGGAACTCCCACTTAGATAGACATCCCTCTAATCTTCTAAGTGATCACGTGATCCAAATCAACTAAACCATAACCGATCATCACGTGAGATGGAGTAGTTTTCAATGGTGAACATCGTCATGTTGATCATATCTACTATATGATTCACGCTCGACCTTTCGGTCTCTGTGTTCCGAGGCAATATCTGCATATGCTAGGCTCGTCAAGTATAACCTGAGTATTCTGCGTGTGCAAAACTGGCTTGCACCCGTTGTAGATGGACGTAGAGCTTATCACACCCGATCATCACGTGGTGTCTGGGCACGACGAACTTTGGCAACGGTGCATACTCAGGGAGAACACTTCTTGATAATTTAGTGAGAGATCATCTTATAATGCTACCGTCAATCAAAGCAAGATAAGATGCATTAAAAGGATAAACATCACATGCAATCAATATAAGTGATATGATATGGCCATCATCATCTTGTGCTTGTGATCTCCATCTCCGAAGCACCGTCATGATCACCATCGTCACCGGCGCGCCACCTTGATCTCCATCGTAGCAACGTTGTCGTCTCGCCAATCTTATGCTTCCACGACTATCACTACCGTTTAGTAATAAAGTAAAGCATTACATCGCGATTGCATTGCATACAATAAAGCGACAACCATATGGCTCCTGCCGGTTGCCGATAACTCGGTTACAAAACATGATCATCTCATACAATAAAATCAGCATCATGTCTTGACCATATCACATCACAACATACCCTGCAAAAACAAGTTAGACGTCCTCTACTTTGTTGTTGCAAGTTTTACGTGGCTGCTACGGGCTTAAGTAAGAACTCATCTCACCTACGCATCAAAACCACAATGATAGTTCGTCAAATAGACTCTGTTTTAACCTTCTCAAGGACCGGGCATAGTCACACTTGGTTCAACTAAAGTTGGAGAGGCAGTCTTCCGTAAGCCATCTGTGTGCAAAGCACGTCGAGGGAACCGGTCTCGCGTAAGAGTACGCGTAAGGTTGGTCCGGATCGTCTCACCCAACAATACCGCCGAACCAAAGTATGACATGCTGGTAGGCAGTATGACTTGTATCGCCCACAACTCACTTGTGTTCTACTCGTGCATATAACATCAAACCATAAAACCTAGGCTCGGATGCCACTGTTGGGGAACGCAGTAATTTCGAAAATTTTCCTACGCACACGCAAGATCATGGTGATGCATAGCAACGAGAGGGGAGAGTGTTGTCTACGTACCAACGCAGACCGACTGCGGAAGCGATCACACAACGTAGAGGAAGTAGTCGTCCGTCTTCTTCCCGATCCGACCGATCCAAGCACCGTTACTCCGGCACCTCCAAGTTCTTAGCACACGTTCAGCTCGATGACGTTCCTCGGGCTCCGATCCAGCAAAGCATCGAGGAAGAGTTCCGTCAGCACGACGGCGTGATGACGATCTTGATGTACTACCGACGCAGGGCTTCGCCTAAGCACTACAACGGTATGATCGAGGTGGAATTTGGTGGTAGGGGGCACCGCACACGGCTAAGGAACGATCTCAAGGATCAAGTTGTGTGTCTTGGGGTGCCCCCTGCCCCCGTATATAAAGGTTGGAGGAGGGGAGCCGGCCGGCCAAGGGAGAGGAGGCGCAGGGGAGTCCTACTCCCACCGGGAGTAGGACTCCTCCCCCCAATCCTAATCCTATTAGGACTCCCTGGGGGAAAAGGAGAGAGAAGGGGGGCCGGCCCCTATCCTAGTCCTACTAGGACTTTGGGAAGGGGGGAGCCGGCCAGCTTGTGGGCTTTCCCTTTTTCTCCTTTTCCACTAAGGCCCAATAGGCCCATTAGTCTCCCGGGGGGTTCCGGTAACCCTCCCGGTATTCCGGTAAAATCCCGATTTCACCCGGAACACTTCCTATGTCCAAACATAGGCTTCCAATATATCAATCTTTACGTCTCGACCATTTCGAGACTCCTCGTCATGTCCGTGATCTCATCCGGGACTCCGAACAACCTTCGGTACATCAAAATGCATAAACTCATAATAACTGTCATCGTAACGTTAAGCGTGCGGACCCTACGGTTCGAGAACAATGTAGACATGACCGAGACACGTCTCCGGTCAATAACCAATAGCGGGACCTGGATGCCCATATTGGCTCCTACATATTCTACGAAGATCTTTATCGGTCAGACCGCATAACAGCATACGTTGTTCCCTTTGTCATCAGTATGCTACTTGCCCGAGATTCGATCGTCGGTATCCAATACCTAGTTCAATCTCGTTACCGGCAAGTCTCTTTACTCGTTCCATAATACATCATCTCATAACTAACATATTAGTTGCAGTGCTTGCAAGGCTTATGTGATGTGCATTACCGAGAGGGCCCAGAGATACCTCTCCGACAATCGGAGTGACAAACCCTAATCTCAAAATACGCCAACCCAACATCTACCATTGGAGACACCTGTAGTACTCCTTTATAATCACCCAGTTACGTTGTGACGTTTGGTAGTACCCAAAGTGTTCCTCCGGTAAACGGGAGTTGCATAATCTCATAGTTATAGGAACATGTATAAGTCATGAAGAAAGCAATAGCAACATACTAAACGATCGGGTGCTATGCTAATGGAATGGGTCATGTCAATCAGATCATTCTACTAATGATGTGACCTCGTTAATCAAATAACAACTCTTTGTTTATGGTTAGGAAACATAACCATCTTTGATTAACGAGCTAGTCTAGTAGAGGCATACTAGTGACACTCTGTTGGTCTATGTATTCACACATGTATTATGTTTCCGGTTAATACAATTCTAGCATGAATAATAAACATTTATCATGATGTAAGGAAATAAATAATAACTTTATTATTGCCTCTAGGGCATATTTCCTTCAATAACTGCTTGTAATACTCGGTAATATATGTTTTTAGGTTATCCTGTCCTAAAATAGTGCCCTCGTCTTGTTCAAGCTGAAAGATACGCTTCTTTCTGTGCTTGCCAATAGCTATCAAATGGAAGAATTGAGTATTCGCGTCCCCTTGGACCACTTTGCGTACTTTAGCACGCAAAGCCCACTCCAATTCTTCTTCGCGGAGCAGTTCTTTCAACCTCTTCTCCGTCTCATTTTTAACCTGAAGCTCATTAGGCAGTAAAATAGTGGATTCGGCCTTTATGCCCAGGGCCTGTATAAGAGAAAGGAGTCTATCCTTTTCAATCTTATACACACCACTGAGGTGCTTAGCCCAACCCCGTAAGAAACTTCTCAAATGCCTAATCTTATTCTGCCAACGCTCGATCGCACTCGTGCCTCCTGCACCTCTAGCCCATTCCCTGGCAATCAAGTCCAAGTACCCCTCGCGTTCGAACCATGGCATCTCGAAAGAAAAGGTGTTCTTGTTATCCACGTGGTTTGGCTCCCCTGAGTCCACGAACAAGGGTGTGTGATCGGATATTCCCCTCGAGAGAGCTTGCACCGTAACCAGAGGGAACTTTTGTTCCCACTCCATGCTCGCAAGAACTCGATCAAGTTTTTCATAAGTCGGATTTGGCAGAGCATTAGCCCAGGTAAACTTTTTACCAGAAAGCTCTATCTCCCATAGATCCAAGCTTTCAATAATGGTATTGAACATAAACGACCATCTACCATCAAAGTTATCATTGTTCTTCTCCTCTCTCCTTCTGATGATAATGAAATCACCTCCAACTAAAATTGGGAGCTGTTCTGACCCATAGATTCGAACAAGGTCCGCCAGAAACTCCGGTTTAAGCTCGGGCTGTGCGGCACCGTAAACCGCCACCAAAGCCCAGTTAAAACCATCTATCTTAGACCTTACTCGAAACTTCACCGCGAAGTCACCCATCACTACACTTCGGACTTCAAGCGAATCGCATCTCACACCGAGTAAGATACCACCCTATCTTCCTCGCGGAGGGAGGCAATGCCAATCGAAATCAATACCACCCACAAGAGAAGAAAGAAACTGGGGCACAAAGTTTTCTCTATCAGTCTCCGATAGAGCAACAAAATCTAAATTCTTCTCTAAAGCTGCCTCAGCAAGGAACCTTCTTTTAGCCAAGTCCTTCAGACCTCTGCTATTCCAAAAGATTCCTTTCATAATTCATCATGGAATTTTTTAGTGATTCGAATCCTAGCACTCCTATGAACTGCGGAATCAGGATAGATTTTCCGTTTCCACTTACGTTTTGGTTTACTAGGCTCTGCCGCTCGGTCCTCATAACCGGGTTCACTTAAATTATCAGCATCATTTTCGGTGGGTACATCATCATCCTCAGACACATGATTTGGAGGTGCTAGATCCGCACACAGATTATCTAGCACTCTAACCCCTAACGCATCAATCTCTTCATCATTCATCGGTTTAACTGATGCAAGATTACGAATAGTCTCTAAGACACCTTCCGCCTCCAAATCTAACAAATCATTGACCCGATTAGTGATCTCACTATCCGTGGCACCTAGTGAAACTCCTAACTGGTTTGCATTATTTATAATCTCCTCATTAGAAAAATGCAATAAAGAGTTAGATATGTTGACGGATATACCAGAGGATGATGCAGCCTCCTGAAGCTTGGCCGCCCTCATAGCGCACCACTGCTGCATATCATCCACCTCCGGGAGATCGTGGATGCGAGCACTCATCCGTCTTCCTGTCGAGACGGGGTCCAGGATCCCACCAAAAGCAACCACCTCCTCCCTCGTAAATCCTGGCGCTGAGACCAGAAGAGGCGGCTGCGGGCTCCCAAGCCCCACAGACGGGTGCCCCACGTCGGGGTCCGCTGCCACCGGTGCGAACAGAGAGGGGATTACGGGGGCCGCCTGCCCGCGCCCTCCTCCCGCCCCATCCGCCCGTGTCGACGAAGAAGAGGCGGTCGTCCAGACCGCTAGGGAAGAAGGATGAGCCTCCCCTCAAACTCCAACAGAGGATCCCACGGGTAGCAATCCGCACCGGAGGCTCGACCACAAAAGGAGGAAGGGAAAGAGAAGCGACCTCCGGCTCCCCCACCCCGACTCCATCCAGAGTCCTCGTCGATGAGTCCCTCACCAAGTGTCCAGAATCGTCAGCCCCCTCAAACTCCAACAGAGGAAGCGTGTACTCGAACAAATCCTCAGAAT